>OY754918.1:5000-2896529 GCA_963576535.1 Plemyria rubiginata | reverse complement strand
AATTCACTTCAGGTGACCTGTTTCTTTTTTGTGTCTGTACCTAACTTAATTACTTTGTGAGCTGAACGAGTTAATCAAGAGGACGTATTACATTAGATGGGACTGTTTACGTCTACGTTAGTAGGAGAACATTTTTATAGATTCACAGCTACTCCCCTCTGCTAGCTTTGCCCGCGCATTTATAATACTTGCCGATGGGACAAACACTATGGCCTACCTGATGTTTCGTAGTAACCACCTCTTACCACTTATAGCGAAGCCTAGAGGCATACAGTTGTTAGTGTGATCCGAAACGCAGTATCGCTGCTTGGTCTAATAAATAGGCATGGTAGTAGTACTCCCCTAGACAAAACCAAAAAATCGAAAGGGTAGGTAGCGCACAAACATGGATGAAAAGGAGCATACAAAACATTAATTAGTATTTTCCAAAATTGACATTTACAGACTGCACAGACAGACAGGCATTCAGAAATCAGAAATTATTTTGTTAACTGGTATACAAAAACATATAAAACATGCGATATAGTATTATGTCTGTATCCCCTTGACCGACGCATAAAGTTATTTATTTATTGTACTCAGAACCCAAAGATATGTTTATTAAATTAATCCAAATTAATCCGTAGGCATCGTTAAATTATGTCTTTTGCCATCAAATGCGATGCGTGGCTCGTAAAACCGACCTCTTTTGCTTTGATAAGCCCGCATACCCGTAGGCCCAAAGGGTAGATGAATATTTTATTCAATTGCCAAATGAAATAGAGCTGGGTTTTATATGAGTGTATTTTTAATAATAATTATAATGAATTCGCTTGCTTATTATTAACATTAATAGTGCACTGGAGCACTGGTGGTATAGTGGGAGTGACCCCACCTTCCAATCGTAAGGTCGGAGGTTCGAATATGGTAGTGCATGTTTCGAAAAAATTATGTGTGCAAAATGCTAGTGCTCTTGAATGGTGATGGAAAAACATTGTGAGTATCTAACAGCGGCGATGGGCTTGCAACCTGTCACGTGCAATATACTACTGCTAAATGTGGGAATGTTCCAAGTGTAATGTTCAAATGTGCACTACCCAAAAAATTTTTTCCCATTACCCAAAGGTTAGCTGGTAGATAATGCTATCCAGCATTAAGCTCGCCTATGTACATTGTATTTTTTGTGCAATGAAGATTTTTCTATCTATCTAATGTTTGTATTGGGCGTTCCTGTGACTATTCTTCTTAGATATCCTCAAAATCTATCTCAAGTTGGTATATACTTGGTAGGTCCTAAAGGATCTAAGGGGATACCTACCATATGAAAAAAAACTGAAACAGCTTCACGACTTTGATCCCCAGGCACGGTAGATATCCCTTCAGATCTCCCAGTACCAAGTAGGTACTACTTCAAGATTCTTTGAGGATGTCTAAGGGGGGTAGTCAGATGTACGTCCAAACATTACATTTGGCACATACCCACATTTTGCAGTAGTTAGTATTCCATACGTGACAGGTTGCAAGCCCATCGCCGCTACCTACCATATGCCTGGGGATTAAAGCCGTGTAGTTGTTTCCGTTTTCCGTTTACATTTCAAAAGGTTTTACTTTACTCGGATCGTTCATATCTACCCGGTTTCTGGTTATTTTTCAGGATAAAATGTAACCTACATTATGCTGATCGAAGTTACGAATTATATTCGTTTTTTTATCCCATTTTGGTACATTTAATACGCTTGGAAATGTCAAATTTTACAAATTAAATTTTGACATTTCCAATACATATTTTATCGCGATCGGTTCAGTGGTTTGGGGGTGATTAAACAAACATCGTAACATTCACATTTATGTATATTAGTAAGATAGGATTATTACTTCTAGAAGTCTAAATTATTTTAAGTATTCTATTCGAGCATGTAATGTAAGGGAAATGCCTAATTTTCATTTTTATAGGTATAGGTACCTAATAATGCTTACCCTCTTATTCATAATCTCTCCCATTCTATAGAGTATTCTTGTCATTGTCACTTTCATGGTGACGAAAAGAGACAGCAACAGACTTACCGGTTTGATAAACTATTGGCGTGCTTAAATACCATTATGAATAGAGGCCATAAGGCCTCTATGTATAAACATACTTAGTTAGGTAATGCTTCAGAGGTGATTCTGTTTATACTTTTATCAAAATTGAAGTAGCCCCTTAATCTACATAAACCATAAATAAAATAAATATATTTCATTTTGTTCAATCAAACTTTGTTTTCCAGTGATTAGACAATTTTTTATTTTTATTTTGAACATCAAAAAACTGCACTGTGCGCATGAAATGCACGCGCACGCATCTAATTAGCATTTAAAAGCGCATTCAAATTTTATGTCTCAATCGACCAGACATAAAGGACATGGTTAAACACAAGCGGAGCGACAAGCGGTCAAATTAAAAAGAAGTTAATAGAATAAAAACGATCCTGTTATTATGATGCCATATAACATGATTGTATTTCTGAAGCTTTTCCACTTGTTCCGTAGAACTGAAATAACATCGCACTTTGATATACATTCAAGGCACGGTACCTTATAGATGTCCCCTTAGAAATTTAAGATTTTTTCTGTTGATATATAAATATTATATAGTTTTATATAGTAATATATATAAGCTTTTTAATTCTCTTCACAGTTCTTTTAAAAAAAATGTTAGTTTAATACAAACCAATGCTTAGATTTTTTTTTAAATAACATCGCTCCGCTCATGCGTAAGGACCCAAGAAAACCGAATCTTTGTTGTTTTTATTGGAGCTGAAGTGTTTAATCGCTTCATCGTAGAGAGTTACACGGTGCCTCACTAAATGGGCGTAGGCGGGTTAACCTGGCTTAGAGCCTGTTTCATCACTACATAGTATAAAACAAAATCGCTTTCTCTGTCCTTATATCCCTATGTTCCTATGTATGCTTAAATCTTTAAAACTACGCAACGGATTTTGATGCGGTTTTTTTTATAGATAGAGTGATTCGAGAGGTTTATATGTATAATACATGCATGATATGTGCACCCGTGCGAAGCATGTAATAAATGCTTGGTAGCAAAAGATCTGAGGAGATATCTAATCGCTGCAGGGATATCTATACCGGGCCTTAGATAAACCTTAGATAGATTGATTAGTCTAAAGTTCTTTTAACTGTGAAACCCTTACTAAACAAACTTAATTTCTGCCCGCAGGTCTGGTTTCAGAACCGCCGGGCGAAATGGCGCAAGAAGGAGCACACCAAGAAAGGGCCAGGTCGACCAGCGCACAACGCCCACCCTCAATCGTGCTCCGGGGAGCCTATTCCCCCTCACGAGTTGCGCGCGCGCGAAAGGTGAGGAACTTACAACATAGACCTTCAACGAAAGAATAGTAACAAAAGAAAGAAGAAACATTTGTTAACGTTCTGCCATAGGTATACGAATAACAATCCTACTAATATTATAAACGCGAAAGTTTGTAAGTATGAATGGATGGATGGATGTTTGGTACTCTTTCGCGCCGGAACGGCTGAACGGATATTTATGAAACTTGGCAGAGAGATTGGTCATAGTCTGGAATAACACATAGGCTACTTTTTATCCCGCGGGAATACCGGGATTTAAATCTGCGCGGGTGAAACCGCGGGGCGCATCTAGTACTATCTATATAGATAACATATCGGCATTGATCTCGATAACAAATGGTAGCTAATGCTCGTTTGTTGCGACGAATAGCCTTGTTCATCAATTTTAGGGTTACAGTAGTTGAGCCCCATGTACTTGAAACTTCACTATTGTTTTACGCGCACATTGTCCTATACTTATACCGTTTGTTATTGCTGAAGGTAGCTTATTTCCTTTGAGTTCGAACCTTCGAGATTATGTGACCATGACCAGACTGTGCATTTTGTACTCTTGTACAAAATCAAAGACTTCTTAGTCTTTGATCAATTAGAGTTTGTTGCATTTTCAATTGCGCTGGTTTTGGCGCCTACAGTTTAATCTATATGCTATCCGTCAGTTACAAATATTTCTGTCTATTTTCTCATAGATATCAATCTGTATTATACAAAAATACCTCGAGTTGGCCAGACTGTCAAGTGTACAAGATACAAGTAAAAGTCATTAAAGAACATTTTCGTACAACGGGGACGGTGGACGACAAATGTTGCTCTGTAAGGCTGAGAACTCACGAAGCGGTTTTCACCCGTGCCCGCCGCGGTGGCGGAATGGAGTTTTATTTTCAAAACTCACGAGACCGGAGTTTTGTGCGGTTACGCAGCCGTACACACGCCCGCCGGTACAAGATGACTGCCGGTGCAGCGGGAGCCGCAAACAATCGCGCACGCCGCGGGCGTAAAACGCGTCGTGAAATGTGGTTTAATTTTTTACTTAAATATCTGTATTCTACAAAGGCTGCGGGCCCGCAACCGCGGCGGGCACGGGTGAAAACCGCTTCGTGAGTTCTTAGCCTAAAACGATTAAAAACAATACATGCAATACACAATGCTCAGTCTCTTTACAGTTAGGTTCTATACTAATTTTGCCCTATACATCAACAGGGCGAGAAGAAGAAAGAAGCTGGCAAAAGCGCTAGACCGACAAGCCAGGAAACTCAGGGCGAAAGGCATCACCGTCGACCTCGAGGCTCTGAAGACGGAGTACTTAGCGCAGCACCGGAACAACGGAATGTACTCCGACTCGGACGGCGACGGCGAAGGCGAAGAGTGCATGATCGACGTGGTCGGAGGAGACTCGTGCAACGACTCCGGACCAGAAGACTTTTCCATGACGGGTCGGCTCCGAGCACCATCAGGAGCTGACGGCACCAACAACTCGGATAGCTCCACATCAGACGCTCATTCCGGAAGACATTTCAGCCCAACACCAGATCCACAAACATCGTTCTTCCAGCAATTCGGAGCTGTGAACGCCAACTTTGAAAAGTTTGACTTTGATTCTGGGCGGGCGGTGTCTTTGGATTTGAGTGGCGGGGGGCGCACCACGACTGAACAGGATCTCTCGAAAAGTGGGGGAACAAGGAAACACAACCCGTTCAGTATAGAATCATTGCTTAACACGTGAAAATAACTGTAGAGGCTCTTGTGTACCAGTGACATTAAAGGCATTTTAAAATGTTCCTTTGCTTTACGCAGCTTAAGACTTGATACACCTAACATATCCTGTGTGAATAGTAGTTGTAGATCAATGTATTATATAGATACTATGAGTAGTGTATATAGGTATATTTATTTAATTTGGAACTTAGATCTTATTTTCTTATTGGATTCGGGGCAATAATTTATTCGTTGTTGATGCATTATTTATGAAGATTTTATTTTGACAATGTTAATAACTAAATTGCAAATTTTACTTTTGTCGAGACAAACTGTTCAAGTTCAAACGATTACTTACTTTTAAATAAAGTGAGAAATATATCTTGTTTGTAGGTTTAAGAATACAGTTATCAATTTGATTGTTTTTTAAAATAATAGGCGTAAACATTTACCAGTATAAGAAAAAATACATAACTCGCCTTTTGTATTCTGTTTTAGTGCAATAAAGTATTAAATAAATAAATAAATACATTAACCGATCAAGGCAAATGAGTTATCAGCTAGAAATACGATCAATATGTATGCTCTTTATTTTTATTACATACACATACAAACCAACATTAATATCGGACGAAAATAGATTAGACAAATTACCGTCATTGGCTTTGGACATTTTTCTTTTTTTGACATTATTCGTGCAAATCAGTTATGTAAGAAGCAAGCCGTAATCAATCGTTTGTCACTTGTTTTTCTAGGTTTGATTGTGGAACTTGCACACAGATTCACCTAGCCTTATGACGTTTTATAGTCATCCTCATGATTCATTTGAATATAACGATACTGTACTAAAAACGAGTTTAATAGAACATGTTTAACGAAAAACGTTTTTGTTACAGTATTAATATAAGCATACTAAATACATCATTTCTGTTAAGTGTGTATCAGTTCGCTAATCATGTTTTGGGGGTTTTTTGTCCTGTGCACCACGTTAATCGTGTTTAGCTCCAAATGCGCTTAGTAAACTCATTTGGTAGGTAAGATAGTTCTTACTAAACACGATTAGTTTGTATACAAAGTTAAACAAACTTTGTGAAGCTCCTACTTTGTGGAATGACCTTATAGTGTAGTGTCAACGTTGTTTTGCTAATTTTACATGAGCCGGGCAATTACGATAACGCTACGACATTGCCCGTAACGCCTTTCTAGATTACTACAATGTCGTACGCCTGTATAATATTCAAATAACAATTGAGTCATGTATGCAAAGTTCTGTCTTCGTCGCATCTATATCAAATTTATTCATTGGCAAATTTTAGATTTATTCAGATAACTTTACTTGACAGAATAACACAATTGTATCGAAACCAGCATGATATATAGAACGCACGTTTTAGATAGAGGTTTGTAGTAAAAAATGTAGGTGTCTTAGACTTTTTTGTATTCGTTTTTTCTTTGATGTTATGTGATAACAAAGCATTTTCTCGTAAGTCATGCACGATAGGAACGTGCCTTGCTTTCATTAACTTGAGGCATAGAGATGTGTCCACCAATACTTATGTGTGTTTGCAATTTCACCGGAAACCACACCCTCCAAACCGAAACACAGCAACGCTGCTTGGCGATAGAAATGCATGGGGATGGTATGGTAGTACTTCCCCGGTCAAGACTCTTTTTCTGTAGTTGCAAAAAAATGTCTACCTTTTCAAAATACTGGGATGTTGCATGCAGCGTTTGCTTCCAAGGCTCGATTGTCGCTTTGGAATATCGTTGTCAGTTGCCCCAGTTTTACCTACCCGACTACCAGTTTTGCTACCCGAGGGCCATCGAGTTAGGCCGGTGCCAGATATGTATGAACTTAAGTGATCACTGAGCCGCACACTTAGTGAGGCACGAGAAAAACTCTTCACTGTCTCGTGCCTCACTAAGCGTGCGGCTCAGTGATCACTTAAGTTTATACATATTTGGCATCGGGGTTATGTTTTTGTCGTAGTGCATTTATTACGCGTCAAATTAATTTAGTTTATAACACCATGGCTGTAGTTATGAGTAATTATTGTGTCACTTCGATGCAATTATGTTTTTACTTACGTTGGTATACAATTCATTTATAAAATTATGGAAAAATGTAAAGAAAGAGCCTTGTCAGAACACGCCTACTAAACCTATTAAGCCATAACCTTTTCAAAGAAACAGTAATCATACAAAAGTTATTATGTAAATCTACCAACTTAAAAAAATGCATAAGTTTGCGAGTGAGTGCGTTTGTTTTTCTCATTTAATTGTAAGTAAAACTAAACGAATTTGGATGTAACTTGAATATAATAATTTATTAAACTTTTTTTTAAGTTGGTATCCTAAAGGAGTCGCAAAATGCTAGTCTAAATAATAGATCTGAAAATATGGAATTGCGTTTAACTTCAAATTGTTTTTATTTTAATTAACAAAATCCACAGCTCTTTACGTGTTTAAAATAAATTATTATTATTATTATCAGCCTGCGTCGTCCCACTGCAGGGCAAAGGCCTCCCTACCCCCTTCCACTTTTCTCTGTCCTGTGCTATGGACGACCAATCTTTCATAAATGAATCTAGGACGTCCCGCCATCTCAGTCAAAATAAATAAGTACCTATAAAAATAAAATACTTCACGTGTGTACCCATAATGCAGTACTCAGAACTTCAACATTGTAAAGCTAGGATTCTACCAAAATAAGTGTGCAGCACATTTTTTTACAAACATTTTGTGCAAAACTTCAGTAGTAGACGCACTATGCTGGTATCGCGTTTAGCCTCTGCAAACAATAAGAATATCCCTATTTAATTATACAATGGCGAAAAATATTAGCAAACAATATTATACCGGCGCAAAGTAACAACCTATTATTGAACGCTTAATGCAAGTGATAAGAGCCAATTAGCAAAACAAAATGGCTGACGCATTTTATGACCATTTTTACTTGCCCTGTACAGTCAGCCACAGAAATTGTCACGTGCTCTTCAAATATAGGCTTAATACACAAAGAGTTAAGGCTGATAATCAATCCAGTTGGATAACAATGCTGTGCGATTGGATACGCAGGTATTGTCTCAAATCGGCGAGACGTGAAATTATATGAAATTGTCCTTCGTTTATGGGTATTAATAGATTCCTTATCATAATAATTATGTGAACCGAATAGTATACAAATCAAATGTACAAAGCTAGGGCAATTATTTATTTATTTTCTTATCTTACTTTATAGAAACAGTGCATTAATTTTTCATTGACTATTAATAGTGCCCAGTTTAAAAAATATGTACGAGTATTCTAAGACTTTTGACCATAGATGAGGGACGTTCACTAGGGTACAATAAGGGGTTCGGTACAATAAGCGATTGAACATCTCAATAACTAGGTATCCACTGAAATCCTAAAAAAAATCAGGTACTAAGATATCTGAGGGGGGACTTTTATCCCAGCAATATGGTATGATTAAAAAACGTTGGTGGTTTTGCTTTCCCATTGATTTCCACATAACATAACCAATCGAGGTTGTTTTAATTGTTTTTAAATGTTTGTTATGTAACCTTTACTATTCAATTCTTATCTTGTAATTTTTTTTATTAAAATTTAATAACTGAATACATACCTGTGTAAAAAAAAATCTCTTTGTTTTATGTGAGCTCTTTATGTGCACATAAAAATCATGTATCTTGTTGTATATTTCTGTAGTCTGAAACCTTAATTAGAAAATTAGGTACAAATGTATTTATAAGTTATTCTTAGAGACTTAGGAGAGGTGATATCTGTAAATTATATATAATAATATATTAGGCATAACAATGTATTGTAAGATGTAAATAGATAAGTTATGTGAGTAATTTATTGAATCAAAATATAACACATATAAAACACAGATTCGTTATTTTTTATTTTACAACTCTTTGAAGAACTATTTTTTTAGTCAGAAAAATATTCAAGAAGCCTTATGATTTCTTTTTTAATAGAGACGCTATAAAAGTGTATATCTATTTAAAATGTACAATAATAATAAATACACTACTATTTCTTTCTTTTTTACTACCTACTTACTGATAGGACAAACAGATGGCCCATCTGAAGTGGTAAAAATAATATATAACAAAGCCTTCTAAGTCACGCACAATAGTAATAACGTTCTCTATTGTATACACTCCCTTCGTCCATCAACTTGAAGCATTAAGCTGTTAAGTGTTATGTGCCAGTAATATCACCGGCAACCAACTCTTCCACCCGAAACACAGCAACGCTGCTTGGGCGGCTCAAAAAGGCATACTTCTTTCCCAGAGAAGCCCTTCACAAAGAGCTCTACAGTGTATTACTGCAAACTTATTCTTCCATATAGCCAGAAAAAAAAATTCTGACCGGCACTTGAACGTGTTATATTTATATAAACAATTCCACACGAAAGGCATCGACTGCCTACCATGACGAATGCAAACACTTAAGGCTCTTACACACTACAGCGCTTGCTGCAGCACAGTGGAGGAGTCGTATTGCCAAAGTCAGCAGCAAATGTTACAAACATTAAAAGCCCTTTTTTATTTAAACTTATGTCGTCCCACTGCGAGGAAAAGGTCTCCCCCAAACCTCTCTAACCATCTCTATTCCTTGCTTTTGCCACTGTTGTGTCTCGAAAGAGCCAAGATCGTCCCCAACGCCATGTTACCGGCTAATAGCTTGGATCTGGACTCATGCTTGATATTGATCAAATAAAATTAAAGCTTTAAAGGGTAGCCAACAAAACAGAAATTAAATGGTGTTGCCATCAAAGTTATCAAAATTACGACACTAGTCTAGCCTGATATGAATTGTATCCGTGTACAACATTTTTACGCACACTTTTGCCGCAGTCAGCAGGACCGTGTCTTAAACGCCTTAGTCCGATAATAATTTTAAATGTGGCCAAATTATCCGCTCGAGTTACGGGCAAACGGCGACTTTGACATGTGATCTCCGTGTAATGCACCTTTTGACACGGCGCACAAATGTGCGTCATATTTAGGCCAAATGACCCACAGTATTATTGTTAATAGCCCTTACAAACATCATAAGCAAAACCGTTCATTGAAAGAAAGAGAGCAAATGATTTTGTTTATTATATAAATAAGTAATGGACGCTGGTTGGTCATTCCACCCAGCGCTATCGAGCCCGTACAAATGTGTACAATGGGTTGATATAACAAAATGATTATAAGCGATAAACGTATTTAGCGAGCCTCTAAACTTATTTTTATAAAGATGATCACAATTAACCTCATACTGGAATTAGTAAAGTCCTATGCATCTTTTTATACCAAAAACACTGCAGAGTATAAAAACGGCGACGGCAAAAAACGGCGATTAGCATTGAGCGAGCTTTCAGAAACCGGCAGTGAGTCGAAACCACATCAAAATTTTACACGAGACCACTTTTTTACAAAAGAAACTGCAGTTCCTGTCTGTATTGTTTTTCTTCTAAGAACAATGCTCTATTTATTTTCCATCTTAGTTTTATTTAAATCAGACAAAGAAAATAGTTCTCGGTAAATAATCTTATATTGCCGCCGGTGCCGTGTCGAATGTATAATCATAACTTCTACTCGATAAACTGCAATGGAACGAAAGGTACACTATACACTACTACATTCAGAGATTGTGCGCACTACTTCATCATCATTATTATAAGCCTAAATAACCTAATATCAGGCCCTAGGCTGCGCATTTAAGAGTCCGGTGACAGCGGCTCGCAATTTCGAGGTGCGATTGGCTATTATTTCATTTTATTTCATTTCGGGGAGGTTTTTTGAAAGAATAATTCTAAAGAAACACGCATAAATACTGTTCGAACACAAATAATACAATAATATAAGGGAAATGTGCCCGAATCAGAAATCATTTTGGTATTAGGTAAACGTAGACCAAACATACTAATACCAAAATGATTTCTGATTCGGGCACATTTCCCTTATATTATTGTATTATTTGTGTTCGAACAGTATTTATGCGTGTTTCTTTAGAATTATTCTTTCAAAAAACCTCCCCGAAATGAAATAAAATGAAATAATAGCCAATCGCACCTCGAAATTGCGAGCCGCTGTCACCGGAGCCTTAAGCTAAGTGCGTAAATAACCCTCCCAAATAAAATAAGAATTTTTAAATCCATCCTATCCATCCTAGCTGATATAACATATACTAAACCTTATACTTATTTTATTAAATCTTATCTTTACAATAATATCATTTACACACGCTTATTTGCAAAACTATATTACATTAAATTTCTTGTTTCAAAATACAACAAAAAATAACATAAAATAATAGCAAAAGTAATTGTAACAGTCTCATAATTTGTTCTTTAAAACCTACCTGTTGCTAATTATAAAACACCTAGCATTATCGAAATCACACTGTTGGCAACAGTCTGTTGCACTCTCACTTAGCGTAACCTCACACTCTTGTTAATTCACATTTTATGGACGAAAGAGGCTAGCTACCCACAACACAGGTTCTCCTAGGGTGAGCTAGCGTACTTACGTATTTAGTTTTTGTTAACTACCCTACCTAATACTTAAATTAAGTACCTACCTAATAGTATTTTACTGTATCAGCACTTTTTAGTTAATTGTATTTGCATGTAAAATTGGGATCAATAAAGAAATTATTATTATTATTATATTAAATTGGTTAAAATAAACTAAAAAGCCTGTTTATTCCATCACTTTTACAATAAAATCATTATTTCAATGACAATGCCCGCATTTCTAAAATCTGAATAAAAATATAAATATTTGACTACTAATTTACTTTTATTCATTAAGACTAATCCCCGGTTTCTGAAAGGCCGATCAACACTAATCGGCTGTCAAGTCACTTGCTATCTCCAATTTGAAGTAAAAGCTGAAATAGTAAGTGACTTAGCCGATTAGCGTTGATCGGGCTTTCAGAAACCGGGCGTTAAATTACCGTTTCAAGCATGCACTTTTTAAAATCGGTAAGTAACAAAAAAACAGTCTAATTGAGAACCTCCTTCTCTTTTGAAGTCGGTTAGAAAGGTGTTCTAAAACTCACATTATGTTAAAATCGATTAAATAACTGAATGTTATGTGCTCCATAACTGCACAATTTAAGCCTGATTTGATCCATCCACTACTTTCGCGCATCAATCTCTGTGAGTTGAGTGATGGACGTCGTTTCATCCGGTGCGAAGCATCATCGTTAGCCATTTCTGTTATTATCTACCATTTATTTACAAGACGCTGCGTGTGCGCATAACAGTTTAGCTGCGTTTGGTGGAAAGCTTCGACCTTTTGTTAAACATCGAAATAAAAACTGACGAAATAATCTGAGAAACAACTCACACGGAAAGAAATGCTGTCGGAAATATTTGCGAGCAAGAAAATTATTATTATCAAGAATATTGTTTTTAATTAAATAAAAACGTGCTTGAATTGACAATAATGTATTTGCCCAAAAACATGATAATATTCCACGGAAAATATTAACCAATAAGATTGCATAGAATCTCTGAGCGGAGATTTTATGCAATCGTACCTATCCAACTACTATTATAAACGCGAAAGTTTGTAAGTAAGGACGGATGGATGGATGTTTGTTACTCTTTCACGCCGAAACGGCTCTTTTTTTCTGCTCTTTTTCTTCATTCTTTTTTCTTTTTTATGGCTTCTGACTCCTGTCTAAAGACAATCTTGTCAGTGTCAAGTGATTCAGAGATAAGTTTCTAGTCACGTCAGTCCAAAGTCGAGTCAATCAATTGTTTTGAAGAAAATGGTGGCGGTTTCTTCATATCTTTTGAAACATTTTCGGTCAAATCACGATATCACTTTCATTCCTAGTGCTTATATACACTTTGTGCTAAGAGAATGTTGCACAAGTAATATTGGTTATAATACCACCAAAATTACACAACACAACCTAAAATAACACTAGAAAAACAAATAAATGAAAATGCTATGTTGCTTCGCAAAATTACAGAAAAGGAATCACTCATTTTCTTTCATCTTATGATAATTGTTCGTGCTTATTAACATTTATATCTTGTTCACAATTTACTTATCGCGGTGTATAAAGCCATCATTATCATATACAATTATTTTTAATGGAGTTTTCGAGTAAGTATTACCCATTAAATCTGTAGAGCGTAAAAATAAATAGAAAAATCGTTTTATTTGTTAATAAAAATAATAGTAGAGTAGCTAATTCTGGCAGAATGACTCTATACAAAGGTATGTTCATAAGAAGTACAGTTAAGCTAGAAAAGGATCTTCACTAGATATCAATATTGTTTTTTTAATACTACCAAGGTAGTAAACAAGCATACGACCCACCTGATGCGAAGCGGTTACCGTAGCCTATGGACGTTTGTAACACTAGAGGTGTCACACTCGTGTTTCTGACCCTTTAAACACTTTAACACGCCTTTTTTTAAGAACCCCATACTGTATTCTTCATGGAAAACATCCGCAGGTAGCACATTCCACAACCTTAGAGTGCGCGGGAGGAAGTTCCTCTGAAAGCGAACAGTGTGCGACCATCCTGGCTCCAAGTATGAAGTCGCTGCCTATGGCGAGCAGTGCGATAATAAAATTAAGCTGTGAGCATCATGTCGAACAATTCTTCAGAACGCAACCCATTACCCAATATACAAGCGGTGTTATATTGTAACAAGGATCATACAAAAGATTTATAGCACAATATATATATTGTGCGTGATCTACGGGGCAATGTTTTGTTTATAGGTGATGGTTGCCACTTAACATCAGGTGGGCCATCTGCTTGTTCCATCAGCTAGTTGTATAAAAAAAGCTTTTTCTTGCTGTCTGTACATAGCTTGAATTACTAACAAATTACATAAATGCAAATGAGCTAGTCCATTTCCAAATGATTCAATTCAAATGAATTCGAAGCGAGTTTTCATTTAATTCGGGTATCGCAGCTACGATCTTCAAACTCGGGCAATTAATATTCTTATTGTAGAAAACTTATCATTTGTAGCTATTTGTGTCCATTTTGTTTTCAAATTGATTGGGGTGGGTATCATTAGTATGGGGGAGTGGACGGACTTTATTATTCGTCTATTTTCTCGGCACCGGTGGTCTAGTGGAAGTGACCCCGCCTTCCGATCATAAGGTCGCAGGTTCGAATCCGGTCGTGCACCAATGGATTTATCTATCGAAAAATTTATATGCGCAATGCCAGTGCTCTTAAACGGTGAAGGAAAACATCGCAAGGAAACCAGTTAGTATTCTAACAGCGGCGATGGGGTTGCAACTTGTCACGTATGGAATACTAACTACTGCTAAATGTGGGTATGTTACAAAAAAAATTATTTATGTAGTATATAGTATATCCAAAAAACTAGTGAAAAAAGAAACAGAAGATTATTATAGTCGAAATAACCACTGAAGGTTCTCGAATGGCCACCACGAAGCGAAAGCGAAGCTTGGGACGCCCTCCTCTGGACTGCGACGACACTGTTAGGACCGCGGGAAGTCGGTGGATGGAAATTATTATTGTTTTTATTGTTTTATTGTTTTTATTTAGGATAACAAACAATTACACTCACATGTTACAATAAATAGGTACTAAGTATATAATGTAGTTCTTCAAGTGCAATCAGCACCGTTATCCGCAAATAAGGTAAGTACAAATGCTCAGAAAGAACAAATGCTCACAAATGCTCAGGAAAGGGCTCAGAATCGTTCTTCCTCAAAACGTATAAGGGAGACATAGGTAAAGATAAGATAAGTAGTCCACTGCTGGACATAGGTCCAGCAGTGGACTTCTTTAAGCTCGTGATGATGATGACTGTTTCCGAACTATATAGTGAAACGACATAAAGAAGATTATTATAGTCGAAATAACCAGTATAAATAAGAGTAGTAGAGCTCTTTGTGAAGGGCTCGTCCGAGGAAGTACTACCACCACGCCTTTTTCTGCCGCCAAGCAGCAACGCTGTGTTTCGGTTTGAAGAGTGTGGTCGCCGGTGTAATTACAGGCACATGAGGCTTAACATCTGTACGCCTCAAGTTGATGGACGCAGGGCAGTGCATCGTAGGGCACGTTCCTATTGTGCGTGACCTACGGGCAATGTTTTGTTTATAGGTGATGGTTACCACTTAACATCAGGTGGGCCATCTGCTTGTTCCATCAGCTAGTTGTATAAAAAAAACACTCAACATCCAGTAGTTTCCATCGTCAATAAAAAAGTATCAGCATCATAATCTTGGTAATTAATTGATAATATTGATACCATCCTATGCTTCGTCTGTCGGTTTATGGTCTCCAAGAACCTTTATTCCTCAGCGGTTGTCGGATATTCGATAAAAAATTTGCGTATAAAACAATGTTACTCAGATTGTCCTCGATCAAACCCTATAAATAAAAAGCAACATTAGAGCATGGCTTCCAAAACAGCCATTAGCCCCAACTTTTCGTTTTTCCTAATGTTCCTGACGTTTAGTGCGACTCCTGCATCAGATAAGGCGATCGGTGTACACAAAAAGCGGGCAACTTGTTTACAGGCACCAATGGGTAACACTGGTTCCCATGGTTTTTGGTTCGGCACTAGTGTTCAGAATTCTTTTAAATATTAATTTAAAAGAATTCTGAACACCGACATTTAAAATGAAACAAAACTATCTGTATTCGTTGTATGTATGTATATGTACATGCATGTGTTTGTAGCTCTCTTTTAAACTGACGTCCAGAGAATTGTATTTTGTCTGTTGTACGAGTTGGTACTTAATTCTGCGCTATCATTCGACATTCCACACTTCATTAATAACTAATTCACTATCTTGGCCAAACTGCACAAAGCTGGTATTATAGGAACCAAATAACTGATAAATACTTATTTACTACTAGCTGCGCCCAGTGGTTTGGCGCGTAGTTTTCAATCTCGGTGTTTTCATGGTGTAATTACAGGCACATGAGGCTTAACATCTGTATGTTTCAAGTTGATGGACGCAGGGCAGTGCATCGTAGGGCACGTTTTTATTGTGCGTGACCTACGGGGCAATGTTTTGTTTATAGGTGATGGTTACCACTTAACATCAGGTGGGTCATCTGCTTGTTCCATCAGCGAGTTGTATAAAAATAAAAGGTAGCATATGTGCTATTCCAGACTATAATCTATCTCTGTGAAAATTTCATCCAGATCCGTTCAGCCGTTCTGGCGTGATTAACAAAAAGCCAAACTTTCACATTTATGATACTAGTGGGATTTTTGAAAATACGTACATAAAATAACTTCGCATACTTCCAGACATATTATAATACAAACATCTACGGTTCATCACACAAATGTGATAGGATCACACAATGGGATCGAAACCACGGCTTACTGCGCAGAAGACGAAGCTAACGCTAAGCTGCTGAGATCTCTCATACAACAGAAGAACCACGAAGTATCTAACCAGTCAGCGCAGCGGCAGCCTGCTTTGTATGTAAATAAGCCCTAGACAACTCCTAAATCAGATAAGGCCGAGTTCACATCGCAATGGAAAGCTGGAAGGGGCGATCCCGCAATTATAAAGGAATTAGCCCAAAATTGCGCCTTCAATGGGCACAAATTGATATAATAAAAAGTAGTATGGTTAACGCTGACTCGGTGAGCAGTTAGGGCTGTCCTAGCTCTGGTTTGGACTACGTAGATTTTTATGTCTCAAAACCTATAATTAAAATTTTGCAATATACCGGTATGTTGCGAGAAGCTGAGAGTAACAGAGGGAAAAAGTCAAACTAACTTAAAATAAAAAGTTTGATAAAACAATTACGGCAAATGCGTGCTAGATTCCGCCAGGTTATATTCATCATATTCATCCTCATCATCCCGCCGACATCAGCCCGACTTCATCTACTGCTGGGTGGCCTCACTTTACTTTTGCTATTCTTGTTTTTTTTTTCTAGCATTGTTCAACTTTTTGTGGCAGCCCTACAAGCAGGCCAAGGTGTCGCCCAATAATTAAGTGATTACGTTAGGTACGCGTGTCCGAAACGCGATTTGTATCAATGCGGCCCAATCATTAGCATGGAACATTCGTGCGCTAACCGAATATTATGAAATATTTTATTTTATAAAATATATCTGATGAAATATTTTATTTTATAAAATATATCTGATGAAATATTTTATTTTATAATATGTCAGTCCGTCCGATCTGACTTTTTACATATTTTTTCATTCATCATCATCATCAGCCCATAGAAGTCCACTGCTGGACATAGGCCTCCCCTAAAAAATATGGGGGGTTTGCCATAGTCACCACGCTTGGCAAGCGGATTAGTGACCGCAGTGTTGATAAATATACAGATAGAAAATTCTTTATTACACAAACATACAATGTAAATAGGCGAGCTTAATGCTGGATAGCATTGTCTACCAGCTAATCTTTGGGTAATGGGAAAACATTAAAAAAAAACATTTTTTAATTTTTGGTTTTTATTTTTTGGTGGTTTTTTGGGTTGATATTATGGTGTATACTCGGGAAATGCTGCTGCTCATTTCCGGGTGTGTTCCTTTAGTCGAGTTATACGGCATCCACGGGAGGTGATGGAGGGGTCCAATACTATGCCGGAGCCCCATGGCAATAAATAAATAAAATATAAATAAATTATTACTATTACTATCAGCCCGTGTCCCATTGCTGAGCAAAGGCCTCCCCCCTTTCCGGTGCCAAATAAATTAATATTTTATATCATATCAATTAATACGTAAATTAATTTTTCATTCAGCGTGGCAATGCAGCCAGTATCTTGGGTACGCTTCCGACTGGCACTGATTTGGATCAGTTGAGCTATCTATAGATCGTTTGCAACGGTCTGCAGATAGCTCAACTGTTTCATATGTATTTTGTACATTTTGTAAATAATTGTAACTATTAGTTGTAATTTTCTTTGTCAATAAAGATAAATATCATTTTATGTAAAATAAATTTATTTTATAATGTTTATCCATGAGGAAATCTTAAAGGTTTTATAATGCCAAGAGTTATTATCCGATTGGTATTACCTTTGGGTGCAATTAGACATTTGATGGCAGAAACCGAGGAAATGAATTAATTGGCTGTGCTGCTTCTTCCTCGCCTACTGTCGTAAAATAAAATATTTAGGCCCTTATTCATAATGGTATTTAAGCGTGCCAGTAGCTTAACAGACCGTTAAGTCTGTTGCAGTCTCTTTTCGTTGGCATGAAAGTGCCTGTGACAAGAATACTATTGACCCGCTATAAAATGGCAGGGATTTTGAATAAGACCCCCGGTTTCTGAGAGGCCGATCAAAACTAATCGGCTGTCAAGTCACTTGCTATCTCTATCTAACTTGAAGTAAAAGCTGAAATAGCAAGTGGTTTAACATCCGATTAGTGTTGATCGGCCTTTCAGACACCGGGCGTTAGTGTACATACATTCTTGTCACTTTTTATGGTTAAAAAATTTATATCTAAAACTGAATGCCTTTGCGCTTTCAAAGAAATATCTAGGTGTGGCAGGTTACTTGGGGTTTTACATTGCCGGAAAACACGGATAAAAAATAATTTTCTAAAAATGAATCCTAGCTAGATCAATTTATCGCCCCAAAACGCCGTGCATACAAATAAAAATATTTGAAACCATTTCCGATATTCAGCAAACAAACATACGAGAATGCTCGTTTAAAAGTATTAGATACTAGTTGCACCCCGCGGTATCACCCGCACAGATTTAAATCCCGGTATTCCGACGGGATAAAAGTAGCCTATGTGCTATTCCAGACTATAACCTATCTCTCTGCCAAGTTTCATCCAGATCCGTTCAGCCGTTCCGGCGTGAAAGAGTAACAAACATCCGTCCATCCATACTTACAAACATTCGGGTTTATAATAGTAGTAAGCAGGATGAAATCAGAATGTGCAAGTTCCACTATAAACAAGAAACACATCGAACTGAAACTTTAATAAAATGTTCTAGGTTATATCATTCTATTTTGAGCTAGGGAAAACAATTTGGCGTCGCGTGCACCGCGGTGCCAGTTGACGCCTTTACATTCCGCACGCCACTTGGTGTGCTACTGGCTTAATAACTTTTTTTAACTATAGCAGCTTAGCGAAATACACACTGCCCTAAATTCGTTGGCAATTTGTGGCCCCTAAATCGTTGGTTCGCCACATCTGATTTCTGAGATTGATAATTGATATCGATTTCTAAACATGAAGCGATCGAGGGAGCGATTTAAGGCGCTCATACCTCTCCTCTTTATTGCAAATTGCAACCGATTTCAGCGCCGTGTGTGCTTTTAGCTAGGCATAGGCTTGATTTACACCTACAAATAAATATGACTTGTTCGTTGATCTACACACACATATATACAGCATATATTAAGTAAAATACTGTTTCGAAGTCTGTTTTTGGCTACTACACTCAATTTATTACGGTTTCGAAGTTTTTGTTTTTTGAACCGCCTAAAGATGTTTTGTTATAAGTAGAGCTGTTTATGAAAGACTCGTCTGGTTACTGCAAGTCTGCAACAGCAACGTCGCTGTGTTTCGGTTTGAAAGGTGCGAAACCGAACATTTCCTAATACTTATCATCCTATTATAATATTATAAATACGAAAGTTTGTAAGTATGGATGGATTTTTGTTACTCTATAACTCCAGAACGGCTGAACGGTTCTTGGTGAAAATTGGCACAGAGTTATACTATAGTCTGGAATAACACATAGGCTACTTTTAATCCCGTGGGAATACCGGGATTTAAAACTACGCGGGTGAAACCGTGGAGCGTATTTCATAAAGTTGATAGACGCTGTGTATAGGGTTTGTTCCATGCGTGACTTGATTGAATGTTTTCTTAGGGGTGTTAGTTACCACTTAACGTGAGGTCATCTGGTTGTTCCATGCGCAAGTAGCATAAAAAAATAATAGTATCATAAACATAGTATCAAAAATACAGCGGTTGGTATTTTGTAACTTTATAAATCTATTTTCCAATAAATATTCAACCGAGTTGGTATGTTAAAAATCTATCAGCTAGCTAAAAAATAATAGTGTCATAAACATAGTATCAAAAATACATCGGTTCGTATTATGTAACTTTATAAACTTTTCCAATTAATATTCACCATGAGCATGATTTTCAGTCATAAAATTATTTCCATATTTCTACTGATTATATCTCTAGCTATTAACAAAATTTAAACATCATAGCAATAGAAATCATACTTCAGGCCACGCCTTTCACGATAACCATTAGATTGGGCTGTTACAATACAGGGTCGTAGCAAGGGGTAGTGAAAACAGTCCTTTGCAGCTTTTGTGGCACAGTTCTCTCAAACGGTGAAGGAAAACATCGTGAGGAAACCGGCATGTCGTAGGACCAACATGTGTCAAATGCTCGAACGGCGCCTCTTTTGAGGCCCATTTAAATACTTTTCACCACACTGTTTCGAAAAGAAAGTGGTGACATGACATGCCCTAGTCTGAGGACTATCAACTGCTGCCAACTGTGCTGTGTAGTCCCGTCAAATCAAGGGGAAGGTCGCGGGTTCAAATCCCGCTCGGAGAATAACTTATTAGGACATTATAAAATCTTATTAAAATACTACCTTTCCTTTGTGTAGTAAACACTATAAAACTAATAAAAAAAATATTTATTTATTTAATACTTTATTGCACTAAAAACAGAGTACAAAAGGCGAGCTTAATGCTAGACAGCATTTTCTACCAGCCAACCTTAACAGGTAGAAGAACATAGGTTGGCCTGCTTAATTATACTAACATTCACAATAATAATATGGTAACATATTTCCTATCTAAAAATCTATTTAACAGGATTGAGACGTGACTTTTTAACTACAAACTGTACTGATCGCCGATTGCACGTCACTGCGGCGGCCGCAGAAGAAGGTAGAACGCTGAAAAAAATATAGCGAAGTCTCCTTTCGTTTTCGTTTGACCCAAAAACTCAATTCTTGCTGTCTACGCCTACAAAATACATCCATAACTATAGATCTTGCATAACTTAATTTTATTGAATAATAAAAAATGTTCACGACTTAATTAAGTAAGAGGGAAATTAAATGTGTACAGGAAATAGTGGAAATTACTATTTCAGCCATGAAATACGAGTACAAAATTTAGGTATAGGTCGCGTCACGTAAAAATAACGCTGAAAGGAGAGGGTGTGAAATTATGTGTGTGGGTACTAAGATAACTGGTTATATTTAATAATTATATAGGTACTTACATAGATATACATTTTTTATTATACATAGAAAACACTCAGACCGACAACGGGATTTTAAAACAATATTGCAACAGTTGCGAAATTATCAGGAAAGTTCGTGTGTAGAAAAATAAATACCCACATTTTAACACACGAATCTCGATCGCCGAGCCCATAACAAGAAGCATTTTTCTTTTTTTCAGAATTTCCATTCTTTTCTTCAACGCGACTGAATAAAGTGACCATGCATTTTATAAAAACAGCATTTTTTTATTAAACTTGTGCATTTATTTACAAAGATAATTACAATTAATAGGTACAATTATTTACAAAATACATATATGAGACCGTTGAGCTATCTATAGATCGTTTGCAACGGACCGCAGATAGATCCAAATCAGAGTAAACTAGTAGCATTTCATGTTTTGGAATACCTAAAATAACACATATGCTACTTTTTATCCCGTGGGACTACCGGCACTTAAATCTGCGCGGGTGAAACCGCGGGGCGCTACTAGTATAAATAAATTGTACACATACACATCAGACTACACTACTTGCTTTCATGTTCTAGTAAGCTTTTGTTATAAGTTATCCTTTTCTTTGAGTAGCTTAGCTTGATCTTCTGTTTCCATAAGCAGCATGGTCACAGTACTTGCCTTATGCACGTGAGTCGCTATAATAGTCACATCCGCTTGGAAACACGGAATGGTGTACGATTTTCACTTGCCCACAAATAATTTTCATTGCTTCTAATGAAAATTGCTCAATTTTGTGTTGTTATGAATATAAATTAATGACTGAATTACGTTTTGCTTTTCTCTGAAAATCTAATACCTTTATACGAGCATTTCTTGTATATTTATTTATATATAATCTGAATTTTATAAACGGCTCCAACAAAAAAAAGATTTTCTTGAAATTTAGTATGCAAATGATTTCGGGAGCGATAAAAAATAGAGATGGGTACATTTAAAATTTTAATTATTAAATGTAACCATCTAGTTTTAAGTATTTATGTCTGAAATTCCCTCCGTGTAAATGCTGAAATAAACGTTAGGTATTTGATTTGATTTGATAAATCGATCTAGCTAGGATTCAGCTACCGAGCAAAGCTCGGTCACCCGGATATTAGTATTGGATAGGGCACAGATAAGCGAAGAATAGGGATAGGTTGGGTGGTGTGTTGGTAGAATATAATTCCCACCGTCATAATATGTCATCTCCCGCGGATGATAGAGCTAGGAGAGTGAAAGAACGCACCAAAGAATAGGCAGCAGCAGCAAAATAAGTAGTTGTACGAAAATTATTAAACCAATTTTTTATAGGAAAATAAATAAATAAATATAGGTCGACTGTCCGCACAGCACTATCTAGCCCCAAACTAAGCTTGTGTTATGGGAATCAGATAGTAGATGTACTACTTATATACTATTTTTTTGTAAATACATACTTATAATATTATATAACACCTAGACAGAGAACAAATATCTATGTTCATCACACAAATGTTTGTTCACTGTGGGAATCGAACCCACGACCTACGGCGCAGAAGGCAGAGCTACTACCAACTGAGCTATATAGGCTGTCAAAATGTGAGAGTTATAGAAGTACTATTTGTAAAAGATGTATATTGAGGCATTAACATTCACTGATCTGTAACAGGTGTGCTAATAGAGATCAGTGTTAACTTTCCATATCTTTGCAATGCAAAATATCTATCTATGTAAGTATATTTCTTTGTATTTTGTATGTATATTCACTAATTCTTTTTATTCATCTCCACGCACACAAGGACCCCTTCTAAATTTCTTGAGTCCATTTCATCCAACGGTTGTCTGGTAGAGATCGCTACTTAGCGATAAGGCCGCCCATTGTACTTTTAGTTTTAAGTTTGTTTATTTGTTGTATCCTTAAGTTGTGTGCAATAAAGTATTTTCTATCTATCTATCTATCTATATAATGTATTAAATATATCAGTTATCTAGTACCCATAACAAGCTTTGAATAGCTTACTTTGGGGCTAGATAGTGCTGTGTGGATTGTCCAGCATTATTTATTTATTTATTTTATTTTATCTTTCCAATGCGGCTAAAACAGGAAAACAAAAAAAAAATTTACACTTTATGAACATTGTAATAATATCTTTCAAAATGTTGAACTATGTAATTTAGGGTTCCGATAGCAAATGGTTTAACGAAACCCAGATGTATTACAACTTTACACGATGAATGCAGCAGAATTCGTACGCATAGCGAGCGATCACCTCCTCCAATTGCTCTGTAAATCTAAATCAATTTTATTGGCCGCGTACTTGTTAAGTAATTATAGCCGACCAGACAAGCCAGACACTTTTATCCCAGGATTTTAAACATAATGGCTAAGGGAGAGTCCGTAACCCGACAGACAGAGTTCTGTTAAAGTTATCATGGTTCGTAAATTTCTATTATTTGACGAAATATTTATGTTAAGAGTCCGGTGACAGCGGCTCGCAATTTCGAGGTGCGATTGGCTATTATTTCATTTTATTTCATTTCGGGGAGGTTGTTTGAAAGAATAATTCTAAAGAAACACGCATAAATACTGTTCGAACACAAATAATACAATAATATAAGGGAAACATGCCCGAATCAGAAATCATTTTGGTATTAGGTAAACGTAGACCAAACATACTAATACCAAAATGATTTCTGATTCGGGCATGTTTCCCTTATATTATTGTATTATTTGTGTTCGAACAGTATTTATGCGTGTTTCTTTAGAATTATTCTTTCAAAAAACCTCCCCGAAATGAAATAAAATGAAATAATAGCCAATCGCACCTCGAAATTGCGAGCCGCTGTCACCGGAGCCTTAACATTTATTATTTATTTTAGAAAATGTACATTTAGGTAGCCAATAATAAAAAACAATATGCGATTGCAATTTACTCGTTGAACCCATTATCTACTCCTAAAAAAATATAACTCATTTACTGTTTTTTATACAACTAGCTGACGGACAAGCAGATGACCACCTGCTGATCAGTGGCAACCATCACCTAAAAAAGGACTACCTCGTAAGTCACGCACGATAGGAACGTGCCCTACGATGCACTGCCCATCGGCCATCAACTTGAGGCATACAGATGTTAAGATGTTGTAATTACACCGGCGACCACACTCTTTAAGCCGAAACACTGCGTTGCTGCTTGGCGTCAGAAAAAGAAGTTGTGGTAGTACTTCCCCGGATGAGCCCTTCACAAAGAGCTCTATAGTATCCGTCAAACTTCTTGGACAAACGACCTTGAATGAAAAAGAAACAAAAAATAGGTCTCTGGTGGTGCGAAGTGTGCAAACCTTTCCCCTACCACCTCGCGCGATGGCCAAGAAGTTTGACGGGTACTATACTAATCTTAAAACTACTGTTATCCTATAGTATGTTTAAATGCTAGTTTAACTTGAAGGGCTTACATTTTACGTCTGTCAAAAGATGAACAATTGAAATTACCAATAAGGACAAGGCCTATATTTAAAGCAATGCTTAAATGAAGGTAAAATTTATAGCATGCAGCAGGTGATAATAAATTGGTTAAAAACATTGCAATTGATTTTGTTTATCAAAAAGAGCTGATTTATTGTTCTTGAATTAAATGACTATAGGTGTAAGTTTATGCTCTAGATGTAACATACGACAGACGGATACCCAGGCTCTACGAAACCCCAATAAAAAAGGCAATCGACCGTAATGCTAGGTGGCGCGGGTATCTCGTTAAAGTGGGCGGCGATCGACTACGGTTTGTATGATAATTTTTAAATCGACCTCGCCGATGAAAAATTGATTTCGGCTGATACGCTTTTGATTATATGGTTGGCAGTCGTTAGATACAATTATTTGGATACAGATTCGAAGTGAATACGAACCACGATTACGTTACTGGTGGAGTAATGAAGTAATTTGTTTCACTTTGGCCTTATAATGGTCGTATTATTTCTGTGAAAATTGAGGGTAGATGCTTGGATTAAAAGTGACACAGTGAGCACGCCACAGCACTGAGTGATTGCGTGTTGGGGCGCGGTGTTGCGCGCCAATTTGCACGTCGCGCGTCCGATCGCACAATTTACTTGTCATGCCTCCTCGCCATTACTGCGGGCCTGGTACAAGCTAGCCGCTGCATCGAGCTAAGTACTACAAAGTGGCTGATTATCCAGCAGCCGAAAAAGAAAAATGATTTAAAATTCTATGAGAGAAATAACCTCGTTCAGTTTGACAGCAAAATTGAGATTTTAGTACCCATTTCAGGAACACTCCGGAGTTGGACAAGCGAGTTCTCAAGTGTATTCAGAAAATAATAAAACTTTGAGAAATGCATTTTGTTAAGACAGAGAGTGAGCCATTATTGAGCGTAGACCTATCTAAAAGTAGAATTGATTAAGTTATTAAATCAAATTGTTGTTTTTAAGCAAATTGATTATTCAATATGTGTTTTAATAAATAAATCAAGAACATTTAATAGTAGGCAATTATCTAGGCACTGTCTAACCTATCAGAATTCATAAAGCGTGCCATTTCTCCTGTGAAACGCTAAGCGCTGAATTGCACTAGACACGAATAGCAAGACATTCGCTGGCCTAACGTGCCGACCGGTCGCGCCGCTACCTCATTATAAATTAATTTACTACAAATACCTAACGATAGTACACGTTGTATCACGTAACCAAGAAAACAAAAAACTATCCAATTTACCGCTCACAACGCCAAATCAACATTCGAAACCAAACCCAATACGTGACCAAATAGAAGCGTATGTGAACAAGATCGAGCAACAATTTGCCCACCATCTCATTCAATCACCTCTAGCTAACGACCGACCGCAAAAAACGCGACAGACTCTCAGGAAGTCGGGCAACAATAAAAAAACAAATAACCCGAGTAAATTAAGTTATAACCTAAAACACGTATGAAGCCATCATCCCAACGGTGTAATCATATTAACGACTACAAAAGGAGCGGCAAAAAACATAAAAATTAGAGGATCGAGAAATGTGGGCCAAACAAAAACGTAACGTATCGCCTAATTATAGCTGTTGGACCAAAAAACAATTTTATGTTCGACGGGTAGGCGCACACGAGGTGCCTTTACGATGTTTGATTATAGCTCCGGACCACTAAACCGATATGTTTAGGAGAATGATAAAAGTAATGTGCATTCGGCATGAATTTATGTTTTTGTTATAACGACGGCTGCCTACACTGTCGTAATAGACAAACACCTTCACTAGATGTACTATATTTTTACTGGCGTTAATTTTATGCAATCCATTACAAAGATATATTTGCTTGCTTGTCTTATAATCAAACACTTCACTCTATGGAAGATAACTATTCATCGGCCGAAATTATTAAATCTCGCCAGACTTCACTGTTGAAAAAGTGACCCGTGTCGATCGATACTCGAGCAAATCCTTTATTATTTCGACGTGTATATTTTTATTTTGTTTCCTCCACGATTATTATTTATGAATTATTATTATTTGAGAATTTATTATTAGCTCAGAGAGCAAGCGCGTTCTTTTTCAATTAGCCACAAGGTGCCAGGACTCAGGTATGCCGAATGTCTTACTTTTTCGTTGTTTTTTGTCAATTCCTGTGTCTTTAATTAAATTTTTGTTTCCGAAATGATAGAAACGATTTGTGAGATAATTTAATTAACTTCTTAATTTTGAAACGGCTTTAGTTTTGACCGTTGATCCGTTTTCTTCTGTTGTCCGTTTTTTTAAATAGGTACTTCTTGGTGATGGAACAAGCAGATGTCCCTTCTGATATAGGTTTCAGCATCACAAGCAAGTCACGTGTGATATGAACGTGTCCACGACGCACTATCCTGCGTCTATCAACTCGAAGCATACATGTTAAGCCTCATGTGCCTGTAATTTCACCAGCAACACAACCTTTTAAACAGAACCACAGCAACGCTGCTTGACGGCAGGCAATAGGCATGGCGGTAGTAAATACTTCTCCAGACGAGCCCTTCACAAAGAGCTCAACACTGTTAAAATGGTTGGTTGGTATATGGTTGAATGCTGTATCCTACTAATATTAAAAACGCGAAAGTTTGGAAGTATGGATGGATCGATGTTTGTAACTCTTTCACGCCGGAACGTCTGAACGGATCTGGATAAAATTTGTCAGAGAGATAGATTTTAGTCTGGGATTTAAAAAGCGCGGGTGAAAACGCGGGCGCAACTGGTTTCTTAATACTGATGAATTGTTTGGTATAATATAATATGTTAATAATAACTTATATCATGATTGTAGAGATTTTATCACCTGACGCACGATCTAACGAGTAATGCTGTTCGTGTCTTGTCAGAAGTTGTCATAGACTTAATAATATCTTTGATTCAGACACGATATCCATTTTAAGTTCTATTTATAGACGGCGTAAAAAGCTCCTGAAAACTGAAACGCAATGTTAACATACTCTCAGCCCAAAACTTTAGGTGTTTTACTTAGTTTTTAATAGATGATGAAATGTTTTGCCCACGAAAGGTTGTTCTGGTTAAAATAAAATTGTTTTATATACATTTACTGATTGAAATCTAGTTTTAGATACCTAATGATTAAGAGTCTATCTTTCTATCTAATCAGCCCACACTCACCCACTGCTGGGTATAAGCCTTCTCCTTAGCGCGCCACTCTTTCCGGTCCTGCGCCAACCGCATCCACTCGACTCCCACTGTCCCAACTATGTCATCAGACCATCTGGCCGGTGGTCTGCCTCGTGGTCTATGACTCTCGCGTGGCCACCACTCAGTCACTCTCTTTGTCCATCTACCGTCTTCCCGCCTAGCCAAGTGGTCTATGATTAAGAGTACCTAATATTTATATATTTTTACCCCAAACTCAACTGAAAATACCGCAGACCACAGACTTTCCCCTTCTTAAAATTAGCGCAATTCTTCGTACAATTCGCGATCTTAGCGCTAAAAAGCAATATCTTCCAGATATTTTACATATGCGTTTGAAACGCACGAAGAATCAAAAAAGAGTATAGGTACCTACGTGGGTATATTACCTTAAGAAGTGGTATACAAAGTATTATAAAACAAGTATTACAATAAAACGACATCATTTAATAAGCTCACGGTGCAGTCGAGGTGTGTGTTTGAGAAATTACAGTTCAGATACTGCACACATTGTTATTGCGTTATAAATAACCAGGTTAATGTTATATCGAGTCGATATTCGCCCGAAGCGGTCGGCCATGCTAAATAGCTGTGTAGTTTTGACAGTTCGGCTTTGAAACTTTGAAACGAGAGCCTAGCTAGTTGGGTTTGGAACATTTCTGTCATTGTGAATAAGAGCTTTATCATTTTAATAATAGTATAACTCTAAATATATTTAAGTATATACAAAGAAACATTTATTTTAATAGTATATATTCTATTCCATATTCATTTTCCTCCTTCCTCCAGGATCTTAAATATATGTAAATGCAAAAGTTACGATTTTAAGATGTGAGGATGATTGTGACCTAATCACGCCCGAACCACAACCACACATATACAGAGTCATATACATACACAGTAGGTTAATCATGAAATTGTATTCAAAGCCTTAATGAGTTTACGAAGTATAGAAACAAAAAATACATAGGTCAACCTTGGACAATCAGCTGTATTTATCAAAATAATAAGGCGTTAAGAGGTTACCTGTAATAGTTTGTTAAGCGTTATACTGCGCGAATAAGCGGCCGTCATGACAATAACAATAACACTGAAAAATAATAACCGTCCGATAGCGAGCAACGGCTCACGGTCTGAACTCCAAAGAGTTGGGAAATTTGTACGGGCTCATATCTGTTACTTGAATATTTGTAAAGAAAAATATTTTTTATCCGACTCCCTGGAATATTGCTTTATTATAAAATAACAGTATAAAATAAACAATTGGGCTCTTTTCAATTCATAATAAAATAACACGATAATAATCGCAAATTGCTGGGATGTTTTTAATTATTCATGATTTCTTGGTGTGCAGAAGGCGGCAGACAGTAGTTCGACCATTCGATTTTTGAAATGCGAACAGCTCTTCTAATCAAAAGTTTTTCTTTTCGTAAGTTTAAAAAAAGAATGAAATATGTTTACCGAGCATAGTCGAATTGGCGGGAATGAAATTCACTATACTAAATATTATTTGACACATGAGATTCGTTTCCTGTCATCTAACGAAGCAACAAAGCATTTTCGTTTTAATTGTTTTTCTAGTGTTATTTTGAGTTGTGTTGTGTAATTTTGGTGGTATTTTAACCAACATTACTTGTGGTCTTAGCACAAAGTGTAAGCATTTGGAATGAAAGTGTATTATGTGATAACGTGATTTGACCGAAAATGTTACAAAAGTTTTGAAGAAACCGCCACCATTTTCTTCAAAACAATTGACTGACTCGACTTTGGACTGCCGTGACTAGAAACATAATCTACAAATCTCTGAATCACTTGACATTGGCAAGATTGTCTATGACAGGAGCCATAAAAAGAAGAAAGAAGAAGATTTGACACATGACACATTAAATGTGAGGTCTGTATTGTAATTGGTATTAATTGTCTGTAGTTTTTTTTATGTAGGTTAGGTAATCTTTTATCGTCACTATGCTGAAAAAAGAACGGGGTTTGTCGTAGTCGCAGTTTTTGCCGTAGCCATAACATACAGATCGGGGGGTTGTTGGTATTTTTATTATACCTACTTACTGTAGGAACCAGCAGGAGGCCTACCTGATGTTAAGTGGTAACCATCACCTAGAACATCGCACATATTGAGTAGGTACCTTTTTATACAACTGGCTGATGGAACAAGCAGATGGCCCACCTGATGTTAAGTCGTAACTATCACCTATAACAAAGCACTGCCTCGTAAGTCACGCACAATAGGAACGTACCCTATTGCACTGCCTTGCGTCCATCAACTTGAGGCATACAGATGTTAGGCCTCATGTGCCTGTAGTTAGGTACACCGGCGACCACACTCTTCAAACCGAAACACAGCAACGCTGCTTGGCGGCAGAAAGAGGCGTGATAGTATACTTCCCCAGACCAGCCCTTCACGAAGAAAAGTTCTACTTGTGTAGTAGAGCTTAAGGTTCTTTAACCTAATAAGATACTGGTGCCCATGTCCAGGTGCGTTCCCTAAGTCGCCTCTAACGAAATTCTAGAGAAGCGACGGAGGCGAGAAACAGGGCTAGAAATAAAGAGGGCGAAATGCTGATGCGTGTGGGCAAATACCTTCCTACCCCGACGGAGAATGCGGGTAATAAATTAAATAATTTAGCGCTTTCCCATCGATCCGACGCGGTATTTGGCATAATACAAATGGCGGGGCGTTGTGGTGCGCACGATCGCCGATACCGGAGCCTGCGCACGCGCAGTTGCGCTTTTATAAAGAAGAGTACGTTCACCTGATTGCGAGATGATTTTATTTTATAAAAGCAGCTTATAAAAATTGTATCAGTTGTAATAACACGACTAGGTAGGTTACATTGGTTACCATCTAAAGATGGTCAGCAGCATTTCACTGAGACGGGACCTGTTTGTCGCAATCGGCATAAGGAGGACTAGGTGACAAAAGAAGGTGCAGAGTTACTCTGCATCACAGCACCTTCTTTTTTCACCTTTTATTTGTTTTTTAGTTCCATCATCAGTTATTATATAAACTTTTGGTCCTCATAAATAAGTGTATGTGACAAATAAATCAATTTTCTTTCTTTCTTTCTTTCATTGCCTGTGATGTGGGTATCCATTCCAGATATCTATTGCAAGAACCTACCGTGAAAGTGCCAACACCAGACCTGAGAGTATTACGACTGAAAAAAAAACACGTCCGATAAGGATGCTATCAAATTAATACAAAACCCGCTGGTAAAACGGAAACCGAATTACCGAACAATTTATCCGAGAAACGAAAAAAATGTTGTCAAACTGACCAAAATATCATTTGGTTCTAAAATGATGATAATGTACCTTTGCAATAAATATTACTATCCAAAACTTGATTGCGATTTTTAATGTTTATTTCCGTTATTTCTCATCATAACACAGCCTTTTTCTGCCGCCAAGCAGCAACGCTGTGTTTCGGTTTGAAGAGTGTGGTCGCCGGTGTAATTACGGGCACATGAGGCTTAACATCTGTACGCCTCAAGTTGATGGACGCAAGGCAGTGCATCGTAGGGCACGTTCCTATTGTGCGTGACCTACGGGGCAATGTTTTGTTTATAGGTTATGGTTACCACTTAACATCAGGTGGGCCATCTGCTTGTTCCATCAGCTAGTTGTATAAAAAAAAATAATAATATGTGAAATGTTTAATTCAATAAAATTGCATTATTTAAATTAAAAATAACAGTTAACCATCGTTAGAAACTTATTCATGAAACCGTCTAAAATTGCTATTTCCGTTTTCCAAAAGTAATCTACAAACTTGTTTTTTTATTCGCCAGGGACTGACCGGATGTGCCAATATATTGTCTATCGATGACCACTTCCGTTATGGCCTCCACACTACATCCATCTTGGGTTGCATACAAAAACTGACCCATTCAAATTATACGACCCTAAATAAACATTATAAAACCCTATATCGGGACTTACATAATAAAAAGACTATAAAATAGATTATGTAACTACATATTGTATATGGCTATTTTATTTAACGTGGTATTTTCGGATTAGTAAATACAATACAATAAATAATTATTTTTTGACAGCTCAGTTGGTAATATCTCTATTTATCTCTATATGTATATGTTGTTTATTTTTTTGTTTTGTTTTTGGAATAAAACAGTTGTAGAAATCCCTGTGATACCCCATTTGACATCATTAAAGTCCTGTCCATCCAAAGGTTGTCTGGAAGAGATCGTTCATAGCGATAAGACCGCCCATTGTACTTCGCTTTAGATAAAATTAATTATTGTAATGTTATGTTTTTCTTGTGGTGTACCTGACCTGTGGTAGACCTGAGTCATTATGAGCCTGAAAAAAATAAAAGACGAAAAACACCAACAGCTGCCTCCGGTTGATAGGCCTGAGGCACACTTAAAATACTTTCACCACACCGTTTTGAGAGAAACAAGTGACACGACAAGAAGAAGAAGGTTGATAGCGGACAGACTGGATGTCGACACGGTTCGTGAAGCACTGGACACTGGTGTGCACTGTGCACTCTAACCCCCGGTTTCTGAAAGGCCGACCAACACTAATCGGCTGTCAAGTCACTTGCTATCTCTCTCTAATTTGAAGTAAAAGCTGAAATAGCAAGTGACATAACAGCCGATTAGCGTTGATCGGCCTTTCAGAAACCGGGGGTTAGTATGTGTGCTTAGTTTCATTTGTTATAATATGTATCTGCCTAGTTTTAATATTAAATGTACCGTCTAGTTTTAAGTATTTATGGCTGAAATACCCTCCATGTGAATGCTGAAATAAACGTTATTAGATTTGATTTGAACAATCTCAACAAAGATGCTCCCTATAAATTTCCAGGAAGTGTGAGTTTGCCTTTGTGATAACGTGGCGGGTGAATATGGAATGATAAGATGCTAAACTCGCGGTGCGTCGCCTTTTTCCTTCTCCGACATCCACGGTATGTCTATGCTATGCTGGGTTCTGGTTTACCTCAGTAGGTATAGGTACCTTTCTAATATGCGTTTACACCCGTCATCCAACCTTCGCACCATAGTTTAGGATGAAAAAGAAAACCGCGAATATAAAAGTCGCGTTTGAAAGTAATCCTTGTGCTTTTAGTAAATAAAGACCGTTTTGATTTGATTTGCAAGGGTTTAGCAGCTAAGCGGTACTGCATGAACTTACGATACCATCGCGCGGGGTCACGCAATAACACTTGCGGGATGAAACGCCTTTATGTAATTGGCCAATGATGCCGGCGCACAGTGGGACTAACTACACATTGTAGCCAAAAAATATTAATTACTCATTGGTAAGGTAACCAAACTATTTCTACGCTTATTTTGATTATAACGCAGATTTTGCAAACAATATTATGATCATTTCATTCAATTATGATAATAGATAAAGCTACAACATTAAAAACATTATAATTAGCTGTAAATATACCGTAACAACCCGTGTATTGCATATCATTAACTAACTTAAATTGATGCTCGAAAAATATTGAAGTATCTTATAAACTGAAACAGCAATGATGGCAATTGTATTAGCGCTGTCTTATGAATACGACAGCATAATCAACCCGAGTGCCTACTTAGTAGGTAGAATTCTTTGTGAATGACTCGTCGGGGAAAGTACTATACCTATTTATTCTTACAGCCAAGCAGCGGTGCTATATTTTAGTTTAAATGGAGAGGCTGGTAGAATTACTGGCACGTCAGGCTAAGCATCCGTATGCCTCAATTTTATGGATATAATACCAAATATGCAATCAACCCGTGCGTAGCCACAGTGGGTATACGGTACCTACTCACTACTCTTACTAGTTACTTTTAATCCAAAATTACGAGGTCCAAAGTAGTGCATGAAACCCCACTGTGATATCGAAAGAGGCGTGCAGTTTTTGAGATTGGCATCGAACGTGGCATTCCCGCGCCCACACAATACTTCTCTTTATAATAATTAGTGTTTCTTATTAATTAAATGAATGCCGATCACACTACAATCAGAGCCGAAGGTAGGATATACCGGCTCTGAGATATAATTAAAGAGGGAAATAAATAACTTTCCTGTCCGCGGAATTAAAAACTGAAACAGCTTCACGACTTTGATCCCCAGGCACGGTAGATCCCCTTAGATCTCTTAGTACCAAGAACGAACGAACCAACATTCTTTGTTCATGGCCCACATTATCAGCATATTTTGTTGTTGCAATAATTATTGTTGGGCTATCTGCAGACCGCTACAAACGATCTAAAGATCAATAGATACAACTCAATGCTAATCAATAGTGTTCTGAATAATCTATTAATATGTATAGGTACCTTTTGCCCACTCCCATTGTTTACCCCACTGAAATACCCTCTAATAATTCGTGTTAGGTAAAAAACAACCTACTGATTTTATTCGTCTTAAAAAAATCCACTATTATTTAGGCTTTCGGATATACTTTAACCTGTATTCGTTAAAAAAAGTTTTCATAATTTTCCATAATGATTAAAAAAATCGTTGGTCTGTATGTATGTACTAACTAGCATCTTCGCTTTATTATAACTTAGGTACATAATAAAACTTAAATGAATAACCAGCGCGCCGCAGACTAAAAAACCTACTTGGTTGAATTGCATAATCAAATCAATATGTAGGTAAAGCAACATATTGAATTACTTATCATCTTGTAACAATAAAAAAGAAAAAAACAATATACAAAAAAAACTTCTTGAATAAATAATTAAATAAATACCAATGATACGTTCCAATAGAAATATACAAAAAACTCTTTTTGCATACTTCTACAAAACTGTAATTAATTGAATGTATAATTTATTGCTCATTACATGCGCACGATACATTCATTAGCATAATATTAATTTAAAACGTGGCTAAATTAAAATGAACTGGTTCTTTAAATGCTTACTGCAGTTTTGATTTCAAATGTGTTTTGATGGCAATTAAAATAAAATAAATAAATAAAAATAAATAATGCTGGACTATCCACACAGCACTATCTAGCCCCAAAGTAAGCTATTCAAAGCTTGTGTTATGGGTACTAGATAACTGATATATTTAATACATTATATACTTACATAGATAGATATCTATGATTATATGATATTATAGATTGTTTTTATCGTGACAAAAATATAGGTTCAGTCTCAGCCACTTGATGTTGAGCCTGCAGATTGAAGTGCCTCAACTTTCCATAATTGTATTACCTCATAGAGCAAGTCTACCTAGGACATCTTCATAGGTAAATAAATAATAGAATAGAATTTCACTTTAATACCTAAATAGTAAGGAGTTAGTACCTACTTGGTAGATCTGAGGGGATATCCGTGCATGGGGATCACAGTTGTGAAGCTGTTTCAGTTTAAAATAAACAAAAACTTCTTATTACTTATGTATAATAAAAAATATCTATCTATGTAAGTATATAATGTATTAAATATATCAGTTATCTAGTACCCATAACACAAGCTTTGAATAGCTTACTTTGGGGCTAGATAGTGCTGTGTGGATTGTCCAGCATTATTTATTTATTTATTTATTTATTTATCGCTGTAATACATAATTTCCAGACAATCTTTGGATGGCATGGCAGTCTAGTTATACTCGTACTGAGACCATTGTATCTGCCATATTATACAGTTGTACTATTATAATATTATAGTACTATTATATTATACATATGTCCCAGAATTCAACGACATACGCTGAAACGGGGCGACAGGATTGATTGTAAACATCATGAGAAAAATCTGTTTTTTTTTAATCTTTAAATAAATAAATCATTATGTTTGACTGTGATTCTTAGAAATATTATTAAGGGTAAATCTACCTACTTGTAATCATCGTGCTCCCTAGTAATATAAGAGGATGTTATGGTGTAGTGTAGATAATAAATTTAAGTTACCGTATTGAAAACCACAAATTTTCTATTAAATTCTTCATACTATATTAGTAGGAATGCAAATTTATACAAGTAAAACTACACCAACGAGACGAGGACGTGACAATCACAATTAAAGTAATATTTTCAAATAACTTCTATCAAAATGACAAGAAAAAATCTTCAATAAATAACTCTCCAATTCATTACTATGATCTCACAAAAAATGTCATCGAATCTATAAAATATTCGAAATAAGTAATGAACGTAAATGAAGGCTATCAATATAATAAGTATTTGAAATATCTATTGAATTGGGTATCTATATTTAAATAATGTTATTATGTTAGGATTGGTTCACCCATTACTTAATAATAGCGCTTATTAAGGAAAGTAGGTACCCAATAAAGAATGTTTTTATAAAAGGTCTGATGAGATCAAAGACCTAACAGGCCGCTCTCGTCATCAGATATCAGAAAGTCCACTAGACTTCTCCATTTTTGACAAGATTTCAGTCTACTTCTTGTGGTGTCACTAGTTTTTTCGCAAACAGTGTATTTATAAAATCAAGCTAACAAAATGGTTAGCTGAGAAGTGTTTTTATGACATGAATGAATTTATGAATCCATTGTATCCTTATTGACATTTAACAAAATAATAAATATAATTTATGATTAAATATGTAGGTAGGTAATTGATTAAATTTGTTTCTATTGACTGTAGGTATTTTTCAATAATAATATTGTTGACTGTCTCTTTTTTCCTTTGTCTTTTTATATATTATCATGTAATCAAAAATATTGCACGCCTAGTTTTAAGTAGAATACATTGGACATTATTATAATTATGTGACATCTTCTCATACATGTATTTATGCAATAAAATACTTTGACTTTGACTTTGAAAGAATTTTTAAGTGCGCCTAAAAGAGACTTCTTCCAAGCACTGTCACCCTTTGGAGATGCTATGTTGCCCAATGCCCATATCCTGGTGCTCCAAGGTTGATGATTTAAGAGTCAGACCCCGGTTTCTGAAACCTCGATCTAAGCTCATCGGCTGTCAAGTCACTTGCTATTTCAGCTTTTACTTCAATTTCTATAGAGATAGCAAGTGACTTGACACCCGATAAATGTTGATCGAGTTTTCAGAAACGAGGGTTATTCTATGCTAGTACTACAGCCGCCATACTTTTCTAGACAGTTTTATAAGTCTATGTGAAGTTCAAGAATAATGAAAATTCAAAACAAACATATAAGAAAGTGTGATTTTTATAGGTACGGAGCTTAAAATTTGCTGAGGTCAGAATCAAAATATGCAAATATAATATATCTAATAGGTAGTTGATAATATGTTTGCCATAAAAATCTAAACTGGACAGTAGAATTACAATAAATCACTCTTATTACCTACTTTCTTTGTTGTGGAGGGTGAACAATCTTACGTGACTGTGCTCCTACCTCTATTCGATTTACAAATTTAGCAACAGCTTTGATTAAAACTAGCATAACAGTATCTCAAAATAATTAAACATAACAATAGCTGGCATGGCAACCCTAATTAATTACATTATCGTGTTTATAACCCGGCCAAGTTCAACTTATTAACACGTCACCTCCATACAACGGTCCTCGTGAGATTATTATTTAGTCGGATAATAATAGAGTCATCATTTCGACGTGACAGCTTCACACCTTGAGTCGGAGCGAATTGACTCTCTTTATTATACTCTGTGCCTTGCGTCGTTTTTTTTTCTTTTTCTTATGTCGGGTTTACGATCAGCTTTGTGCCGCCCGCCTGCCGGCAAACTTAATCGTGAGGTGCTAAACAGACTCCGATGTACGAAGATAATAAATTGTTGGATGTAATGGAACATTGAAATAATTAAGATAATCAGGCTTAGTTGTGAAGTGACCGACGACGTGTTGATTGCAATGTAGCGTGGTAAAGAATTTTAAATTAAAGCTCTCTATATTTTTCTGAAAACAGTTTTTTTCCTACGCTCCTGTATGTTGTTATTTAAACTTTAACTCACGCCAAGAATTTCTTATAAAATTCCTAACAAAAATTAAATATAAGGCAGACAATGAGTTCATTAATTACGAATTATATAAAATATTTAAATAATTTATTTTCAATGAATGATTATAAGATACAGAAGTAAATACAATTCAGCCCATTTTGGGTTGGATTTTACCAGCCCAAAGAGATCGCTTTCCATCAGATAAAATATTGTCTAAAAAGTCTGAAAGTGAGACGAAAATAAGTTTTTGTCTGGTAGGCGTTGCTCTGAGATTCTTGAATTATGTAAAACTAGATGCACCCGTGGTTTCACCCGCGCAGATTTAAATTCCGGTATTCCCGCGAAATAAAAAGTAGCCTATATGTTATTCCAGACTATAATATACCTCTCTGCCAATTTTCAGCCAGATCCGTTCAGCCGTTCCGGCGTGAAAGTGTAACAAACATCCATACTCACAAACTTTCGCGTTTATAATATTAGTAGGATATAGGACGCCTTCTCCACAGATTTTTAAGCCCTAAAATGATATACTGCGAACCAGCTAATCGGTTGGATTGTCCGATTCAATAAGGTACCACGCTCTATCTCAGCATCACCAATCATTACATCATATTGTGATACCTCTATCTATACTGATATCTCTATCATTGTCAATAATATTTTATTAGCTTGGGATTTGTTCGCCTTTCAACTGGGCACCTCCAGCGGTATTTAAACTCGCTAGGATATAAAATATTATTTTCTTTGGATATAAACGTTTCTACATAGATGCCCGTAGATTTACTTGAAACAGTATATAAATTTACCAACAAGTACATGCATGAGCTCTCATTTATCCTACTAATATTATTTTATTTATTTATTTATTTTATTTTTTTATAAATGCGAAAGTATGTAAGTGGATGGATGGATGGACTTTCGTTACTCTTTCACGCCGGAACGGCTGAACGTAACTGGATGAAACGCAGAGAGATAGATAATAGTCTGGAACAGCACTTTTATCCTATTGCTATTATATTGCTACTTTTTATCCTATGGGAATACCGGGATTTAAATCTGCGCGGGTGAAACCGCGGGGTGCAACTAGTATAAATATACCAACAAGTTTTGTAATAAGTACCTACATACCATGAGCTCTCATTTGTACAAAATAAAACAAAATAAACACTTAACCCAACTTATATAACCCAGTTTATGTATATTTAGTATATTTTGTACATTTTGTAAATAATTGTAACTATTAGTTGTAATTTTCTTCGTCAATAAATGTATTAAAAAAAAAAAAAAAAGTTTATGTAGTGTATTTTTTTTATCCAAGAGGCAAAATTATAGTCAAAATCAAAAGGCAGAAGTAAGCTATATGACGTAGGTGCATCTAGATTCCATTACCACACGACCAAACCTAGAAGAACAGGCAGCAAACATATCATTGTATTGTAATGAACCTTTTTGGAATACCATGGTAAGGGTCATTAAGGGCAGTAGGAAGGAATGTGCACATCATAAGTACCTACTTTGTGAAACTACGTTTTTAACATTACATACTTTTAACATAACATTTTGCAGTGTAAGGACGACGCTTTGGAAATGATATTCTAATAGAAAAGACATCAACGCGCAAGCTCATTTTGAGTTTACATTTTGTCATTTAAGGAAACATTACTGACACAGTAGAGATGGTGGTCTGAGAGTGGGCCTGCAGTAAGACCGTGGGTTCGAATCCCGTCCAGTAAAATTCATCTCTTCGTATCTATTGTGACATAAAAAAAAAACTTGAAATTGTGGTATACATTTTGGAATTTATCTTTGACACCCTTTTCTTTAGATATTCTCGAAGAGTCTTGAGCTTGGTAATATTAATTTAGAGGAATATTAATTAAGACTAATATTTAAGAGGATTATCTACCTAGCCTGGAGATGAAAACCGGAAGGCTAAATATGTTTCCGTATCCAAAGAAAAATAAAGCACAATAAAACAATGAAATCTTCATCTTTTTTAAGCTCTCATCTAATTAAGTAATTAACTAAGAAAATAGATCCAAATTATATCAAATTACAACATGCAACTCATTTAATCTTGTCAGCCATTGAACTTCAGTTTCATTAATTAAATTAATTATTAGTGTCTATGGTATCATTGTCTCTGTGCGTGTGAATTGGGCGGGATTCTAACAGCCAATGAGAAGCGACGTAGGCGCATCGTCGACAGATGCGTATTTGTTTCAAAATAGGAACGGAATTTTAAAAACCTTATTTTTGAATTTGGTCTGTTTTCTTTGCTTTTACTTTTTAAGTGGGTAGTGGGTTTAATAATTATGACACATTAACTTGAAGACTTGGTTTGATAGAGGTAGAAAAACATTAACAAATTAAAAAAAACTAGATTCATATGGATTTATTATAAAATAACATTCATTACTATTTGCAGACTTTTTTGTACCTTTTTGTAGCCAAACTAATGTCCCATGACTCACACAACCAAAAAACCAATGAATCCTTCTCTAGAGGAAGATGGGGGAATGCCGATCACCTGAGAGAAAAGTGCTCTATTTGTTTTTTCATTTGTCTTATGTTAGTTTTGAGGTTTAGAGACTCTGCCTGCTCAAGCGTCTCAACCCCTGCGCTGCAGCGTGCTCGCTGTATTTCAAGGCATCTTATTTAATAAGTTATTGGAGTGAGCGGTATTACCCGACACGATCGCCATTACCCCTGCTTCCCCTACATACTAAAGATTTTGTAAGAAAAACTTTAATCCATTTTTCCTTTAATTCTACCTATACCTATAGTATCTATGATTAATATGAATGTTTGCAAGAGAGAGTGAAAAGGTATTTTCTATGTAAACGTGTCACATCGTCGACCGCATCAACACATAACATTACTTGGATGAGATCCGGTCAAACGTTTTACTTGTAAGTTGTAAAAAAACGTGCTGATGGATCTAGCAGCTGGCTCACCTGATTTTAAGTAGTAGATACTAACTTTTTTTAGCTACCTTCTACTACTCTATTCCCTCTATTACCTCAATGCACTAGCTTCCTCAAACAACACATCATCAGCAGTAGCCACCCAGCAGTTGACACCTAACCTATAGTCCTACCTACCAAGCCTACCAAACCTATAGTACCTACAACCAAGCATTCACAGGTCAGCATTTACCTCGCGATATAAAGCCTTGCGCCATCTACTTAAGGTATATATATTAGGTAGGTATATATATATGTTAGGTAGGAACATGTTAAGCACAGTGGTTGTAATTTCACCCGCAAACGTTTCAAACCAATCCTGCTAACTTATAAAGATTTAGACTGGATAATTGGGCCTGCGGTAAATTATGATTTCCATAGGTTTTAAAGCCTTCTCCATGCATAACAATTTGCTCACCCTAATCAGTTCAAGCTGTAAGGCGGGCCCCCTCTTTAAGAAGGGGGAAGCGGCCTTCTTTGATTCTCGAGGTGCTAATAACGAGGCGCCCCGCGGAGCACGCCCCGCTGAGCTCAGAATGCGGCGGGTGTTGCCAGCGCCACCTTGCGGCCGAACAGAAATAATTTAATTTGTAATTGGTGTAAATAAAAATAAGTGAGATAAAATCATTGCTGGATGTTCTTGTGGTGTCACTAGATCTTTCGAAACAGTGTGGTGAAAGAATTTGCACTTGGTACAGGTTTCTACGGGTTCTACATTTTTTTATATACGAGTACAACCAGCTCATGGAACAATCAGATGGCCCACCTGATGTTGTGTTAAGTTACCTTAAAGTGACGCACGATAGGAACGTGCCCTACGATGCACTGCCCTGCGTCCATCATCTTGAGGCATACAGATGTTAAGCCGAATTAATGTGCCTGTAATTACACCGGCGACCACACTCTTCAAACCGAAACACAGCGTTGCTGCTTGGCGGCAGAAAAAGGTGTGGTGGTAGTACTTCCCCGGCCGAGCCCTTCACAAAGAGCTTTACTAACTCTTACATATCGTTATTTCCCTCGAAACAGTAGTATGGTGATAGGATTTTAAGTGCGTCTCAGAGTAATATATGAGAATAAAAATAGCTACTCTTAAAAGTCGAGAACCTTTTTTAAAGACTCAGAATGTTAGAATTTAGCTCAACTTTTTGACCACTTTTGTATCTCTTTGTTCTCTTTTGCTCGGCTCCGACCGCTCATGCTTGAGTACGAAAACTAGAAAAGCAAACCTATAAGTAGGAAAACATGTATCGAGCAAAATGTAATTTTTACTAAACTGTTCGCAATGTGATTGCACACAAAATGGGTTGTTTGCGATTTTTTGAATAAGGGAGTAGTGATTTTATATCCTTCCACAAATCAAATCGTGCGAGCGAGAGTCACTTTAGCTCTTGTCTTCACCTTAAGGCTCCGGTGACAGTGGCTCGCAATTTCGAAGTGCGATTGGCTATTATTTCATTTTATTTCATTTCGGGGAGGTTGTTTGAAAAAATAACTCTAGAGAAACACGCATAAATACTGTTCGAACACAAATAATACAATAATATAAGAGAAACATGCCCGAATCAGAAATCATTTTGGTATTAGTATGTTTGGTCTTACGTTTACCTAATACCAAAATGATTTCTGACTCAAGCACATTTCCCTTATATTATTGTATTATTTGTGTTCGAACAGTATTTATGCGTGTTTCTGTAGAGTTATTATTTCAAACAACCTCCCCAAAATGAAATAAAATGAAATAATAGCCAATCGCACCTCGAAATTGCGAGCCGCTGTCACCGGACTCTTAAATGGAGCCCGTACGGAGCCACCTCGTACACCTCGTAGCGGAAGGCAGCTACATAGCTCAGGATGCAGGGCTACTACAAACTGATCTGTGATTGCTGGTTCGCACTGGTCAAGTAGCATTTCCCACCACGCGTCCGTGGTCACTGGATGGCCGATAAAACCAAAATACCGTGGTGGGAAGTGCTACTCGACCAGTGCGAACCAGCTATAAGGGTTTTGAGTACGGCAAGTTCCTTAGGTTGATGATTCGATGCTAATGACCTGTTTGCCAAACTAAAACAGCCTAAGAGGCTAGAGAAAAGTTAAGAGTGCTATGCAAGCCATCTCAGAAGCAGGTGATGTTATTGTCATTGTGTGAGTTAATGCAAAGTCACGAACACAGGGACATTTAATTCATATTCATACACTTGATTGCAATATTGATGAGAACAGTCCGTTACAGCAATACTTCAATTAGAGAACAAAGAAACTGCGGATAATTTAGAACCAAGGACGTGCCACCGATTACCTCCCCCCTTTTGTCGGAAGTTAAATAGCATCATAAAAACATCAGCCTAAGCGTATGACTAAAAAGTAACATGAATGTATTTTTAAGTTTATACCATGAATAATGATGAATTGATGATCAATCCATCCAGCAATTGCTTGAAAGGAGTCACTCTGAGACGCAATTAAAATCCTATCACCACACTAGGTACTGTTTCGAGGGAAATAACAATATGTCTTTCTAAGAGCAGTAGAGCTCTTTGTGAAGGGCTCGCGCGGCCAGGGAAGTACTACCACTACGCCTTTTTCTGCCGCCAAGCAGCGATGCGTGTTACGGTTTCAAGAGTGTGGTCGCCGGTGTCATTACAGGCACATGAGGCTTATCAGTATGCCTCAAGTTGATGGACGCGGGGCAGTGCATCGTAGGGCACGTTCCTATCGTGCGTGACTTACGAGGCAATGCTTTGTTATAGGTTATGGTTACCACTTAACATCACGTGGGCCATTTGCTTGTTCCATCAGCTGTTTGTATTAAAAAAAACTTACATAATGCTTACTATATTCTAGTGCTATTCTGCCGAGCACATCAGCCAATAACTTGTGAGAAAAATTGTCGAACGGTCAGCTTATCAATATCCATTGATAAAAACTTGTCCGAACCGAACCCTTGAACTGAAGATGCAGTCGCAATAAAAAGTAAGAAAGCAATAGTGGAATGTTCTCGAACATTGTAAGACAAATTGTTTTCTCGACGACATGTCTAAACACCCACCGCCTCCATTGATTGAGCCATCATTGGCGCTATTTCAGCTGAGCAGCGTATACCATCCATCTTACAGCAACCTCTAACATAAAACCCATCACTCGTACCTTACTGGATATAAAGACTAATTTACAAGAACACTAGTCGGACAGGTGTCAAAATAAGATGGGCGATCCTGAAGTATGTTGCCGTAACTCACATGTACAGTCGGAAACTATTATTTGTTGCGGTTTCTTTACATTGTAATATGTATTGTGGAGAGAATCTTTTTTATTCCAAAATGAAAAGGATTTTGCACGCACGATTCTAGTGCTCAATATGCGTGTAAAATAATAATGTTGTATGCAGGTAAGGTACGCATCTGTGAAATAAAATTAAATTGTTGTTTAGACACGTTTTTGTACCATCCTCCTCCCTTCGACGACCTCAGTGACGTAGCGGGCGAGAGTCCGCCTGCGACGCAGAGATTGCGGGTTCGATTCCCGCCTCGGAACAAATTGGTGTACGATCTGCAGAATTCCGTGGTCTGGGTGTTTTCTATGTATAATTAAAAATATCTATTGTAAGTATAAAATGTACTAAATATATCAGTTTTGAGTAGCTTACTTTGGGGCTAGATGGTGCTGTGTGGATTGTCCAGCATTTTTTTTGTATCCTTAATGTTTTATGAAGCTCATATTTGACTAAACGCCGTATTTGGTCTTAGCCCCATTTCGAACAAAATTTTAAATCCGAATCCGTTGCATTCCAATTTTAAAACGACAGTCGTAAACGATAATTTAACATGTTTGTTGGTATAATGACATTTAAATCTACCCCGATTCTTATGTTAATAAGTTAAAAAAACGTTTCGGCTCATTTGTGGTCGTAATTTGGTCGTCAACTTCTCGCCAAGACATCGAGTCACTGATTGAGTGATCGTATGAGCAACACGATGAAGACATCAAATTGAAAACCATCAACAGTTATCAACCAATAATCTAGTATAAGTAAGAAGCAGTACAACAATTCTATGAAATAATCCTACTACATAAACGCGAAAGTTTGTAAGTATGGATGTTTGTTGCTCTTTCACGCCGGAACGGCTGAACAGATCTGTATGAAACTTCGCAGAGAGATAGATTATAGTCGGGAATAGCACATAGGCTACTTTTTATCCCGTGGGAATACCGGGATTTAAATCTGCGTGGGTGAAACCGCGGGGCGCAACTAGTATGAAATAAGCTCAGAATCAGAATCGCAATCCTCAGGCATGGTTACGGCGATCAGGCGGTGGTTTTAAGAGTACATAGTAGAGCTCTTTGTGAAGGGCTCGTCCGTGGAAGTAGAGTACCTATCACAGGCATGTCTTAACATTACGTATGACACATGCAAACATTTTCTGTCCCTTGTATAATTTATCTACCTGATGGTCAGCGAGGATGAAGCTGACAATACAGCAAAACGTTCTGGAAGCCGTACCCTGCATTGAAAAGACAAAGACCTTGGATTCTTCGTTTCGGTTCCATTCATGTACCTTATCATCCTCTGCAGAGGTCACCCCTGCAATGGTTTGTTTACTGCCGTGTAGGACCCCTTTATTTCTTCAGACAAATTTTCCAGTATCAATTGAAATAAATTAAATAGATACTTTTTAGTCACGTCTGACCATAGACATAGATTCGGGCGTTATAAGTTTGGAGAAAATGGCGGCGGGTTTTTCAGCGCAAAATGTGTGTAAATAAAAAGTATAAGGTAAAAGGCTAGAGGTTCTAATTTGATGAGATGAATCACTAATTTCTAGGTGTACTATGGCTATAATGTGGCTTTTATTACCTTGATATATTGCCTGTACAAATCGTGATTACACTAGTGGAAATGTCGTTTCAACAAAACACTGTATTAAAAAAATGAATAATGACTTCTTCGCCGACAACGTCATTACGGCGCGCGGTCACCGGCTCACCGCGAGATTTCTATCTTTACTTTCTTCCTCAAACGTAATTTCAACCTTATTTTAACTAACATATACACCAGATTCGCTTCTTGAATTGTTTCAAAACCTGCGTTGGAAATTTAGTTATAAAGTGTAGAGGTTTAAAGTTGAATTTTATTTGCAGATGCGATACTGGCCGCGTGATTGTAGCGTGGCGAATCGGATTGACAAGGAGGTTATTATTATAACATTTTATTTAGTGTGTGTGCATTTACATATAATTTGGTGTGATTTGTAGAAATGTTTTGATTGGTTTTCTTGCGCGCTTTCAAACAGTAATCTGCAATAGGTACCATAATATATATAGGTACCTCTTAATGGGAAAATTGCATGCATGTCAATTTTGAGGAAATCAAAGACAGTATTTTGTATTCTATAGGAACCTTCATGGAAGTGGAGTCAGTCTTCAAAATAAATATGTTTTTAAATTTACCTAAAGAAATGAATTTAGAAACAAAACAACATGCAATTTGCATCATTTTACTATGTAATTTGGCTATCAGTATGTATGTTATACCTATCTTCAAAGATCCTTTAGACACATACTTTTGACAGATCACTTTTGACAGTCATAAAAGTAGAGTTGGCATCGTAAGTTATTTCTTTTTTATATGGTGTTGTAGTTTTCCTCTTTACCTATTGTGTATGGTTTTTTAGGTTTATTTTTTATTAATTTATCTTCTTTTTGGGTTTAATAATAAAAGCCTGACTAGGAGAAATGGCTTTCAGTGTTGAAACAGTACATTATACTATATTAGGTTCCGCCTAGATTTAAGATGTATTTTGATTTAGAATACAATGTATATTGTGTTTATTAAAGTAATAAACCATGCTACTAATTAAAAACGTATTAAACAACCTGCTTAACTAATGGTGTTTTTTCTTCCTTCTTTGCTTAAATCAATTTTTTCTCCAATCCTGTCAATGATACAAGAAATTGGCAGAAAGACGAGGCTATTCAACCTACCAGCACAGGCCCAAAATAAAGAAATCAACCGAAATCGTCATAAATACATTAAACACAGGGCTTCACACAAATAATGCTCAGTCCATTCTTATTTAGCTGTCAATCGTGTTTCGGGCTCAGCAAAGTGGGAGAAGCGCAGATGCGAACACGGTCGTAACTCAGAAAATAGGGACGGGAAAATTATGAAGGTGTGAGTTGGGCTCCGGCTTACTTTGGTTTTGTATAAATATAAACTGTCGTATGCATAAAACTTTATACCAACGTTTTCTAAAAATAAACGAAAAAAAATTAAATGAAATTCGGCACAGTTTTTTTTTCATACAACTGGTTGATGGAACAAACGGTGACACATGCTTTTTTTAACTTTTCCCTAACCGTGGCAGAGATCCGAAAATAAATTAAAGAAGAGAAAAAAGAGTCTATCTAGATAGAAATCTAAAAACAATTAATATTTTCTCTATGTATAATAAAAAATATCTATCTATGTAAGTATATAATGTATTAAATATATCAGTTATCTAGTACCCATAACACAAGCTTTGAATAGCTTACTTTGGGGCTAGATAGTGCTGTGTGGATTGTCCAGCATTATTTATTTATTATTTATTTTGTAAATCAATGCAAACAGAAAGATATCATTTATTTTCAACACACCCATAATAATTTGATCTAAATATCTGCAACAAAGGAGATTTTAAACAAAGATAAATCAGACTTATAAAATCGCTGACAATAGTTTATTATTATTTAAATATGGAGAATACAGTATAATACGAAAGTACCTATACCTTTCATCCCTGTCTAGTGTCTATCAACCGTCACATTTTTACATCTCTAAGTTCTAAATCAAGTTTTTGTTCCAATACAACAGAACTCTAAAAACGTTTGTGAGTCGGCGCGAGAAAGGCACGCATTAAATTATTATGATTTATGTGTTTTAGTGAGCCTCATAATTACGTGAGGGCTTAACGAACAAACCTAATGGCAGGTTAGGTATTCTCAGATTTGGACTTATCCGTTTGTGTTTCATCTCACCTGTTCAAATACATTAATTCTTATCGAATATTACAATCGAAATATTGATAAAACCCTGGCTCATTGATTCGCCAAGCCGGTCTCCTCTCTTTCCTCTCCGCGACTCGTAGTTCACATTCCACGTCTCTCGGTTCTTCCTCCATAACTGTCCCCGTCCCGCCAACTCGTATGGCTGACATTCAGGTCAGGAGCTTGACACTGACAGTTACCTAGCCGCTTGTGCACGTGGGGTAAGCTACTATATCTACGAGATAGATACACACTACACTACGTAACTAAATTATTATTTCAATAAAAAGAAATAATACCTAATAGGGTCTTGTCACTACATATTATAAAACAAAGTCGCTTTCTCTGTCCCTATATCCCTATGTCCCTATGTATGCTTAAATCTTTAAAGCTACGCAACGGATTTTGATGCGTTTTTTTTCTTAGAGTGATTCAAAAGGAAGGTTTATATTATGTATAATACATGCATGATATAGTAGAAATACTACTCTTATCTAAATGCTATTACTCCGTAGAAGAATTCTTAACCGATAAAAAACTTGTGAGTGACTTTTCCGTAAAATAGACAATTTAAATTTAATTTATCTAATCGAATACCTAGTTGACATTAGTGCCTACCTTATTTGACTTTATTATATCGAGACATTTTGCTTATTATCTTTTTTTGTAGCTGCATGCCATTATGCTATTGTATACTATGGGCCTACCTACCTATTATAGTACCTATAGTCAAGTAGTACCTATTAATGAATTATTGTACCTACCTTATTTCTACATAAATTGCAGCGCCCTACGGCGTACATGTACTCGCTTATTAGCTACCTTAGACCTAAGCTATAATATAACTGATGTATGTACATGTTGGCAATAAATAAATAAATAAATAAATAAATACAATGTGCACCAGTGCGAAGCAAGGGCGCGCGGGCGGGTCGCTAGTATTTTGTATTTTATAAACAGTTTTCATGATCAATGAAGTCTAAAATTAGACGTGAGATTATTAGCAAAATAATTTAGGTACTACGGTAAAGTACATACACAAATTAATATGTTTATTATCTATTTACAATTGAATGAAGATTTTTAAATGAGGGAATTAGCTGTAAAGGCTGGTATTGCAGTGGCAATAAAAAATTTCAACCAAATTGGTCCAAGGGTTAGGGGTATGATTGAGACACAACAAACATCCTATCATCCAACACAACTCACATTTGTGTGTCAGAATAGGGTAGAAAATACATATTATATCGCACCATGCGGTAAGACCGCCGATTTTAGGACAAACCCAATGTACGCACTTTTACTTTTTCCATTATGTCCTCAATAAAGTTTTTTTATTTTTGATTTATTTTATTATACGAGTTCGCACAACTAAAACTTACACTTCATCGTTTGCAATTTCGCAGTACCCCAACTCTAGTTTATAAATCAGAAAATAAATAAAACGACAATCAATAAAGTGTTAAAATATTTAAATATGTAAATTCATAAGGCTTGAATAATCGTCGGCAGAGTCACTCGAGATTTACAACCATAACCGAAACTCGAACAAGTTATAATCTTGTTCGAATTAATACTGTTCTATTCAATTCAAGTGAAACTATAAATTACTTCTGTAACAATACAAATATATAGCTGTGTTTTGTTGACTTGTTTCATGTCTTGTTATATACTTACTTTTGTTGGGAGTTTAATGCGCACATGTTTTATGGCAAGCAATTATTTTATAATACGTGACATTTCAGCATTTATTTAGCTAGATTGCTAAGTACTTAGTTATTCCTACCTTAGAGCATATTTCATGCACCCAAAGTCTTTGTTTTTTAAAAGTTTATAGGATGTTTGTAGGAATAATCTGTCGAACAGATGGTGAAGTTATTCTTTTATTTAATATTATTATTTTACAGTTTTATTGAGTAAGGGATATCCCTATTTTATTTTAGAGTAAGGGTATATACCTACCCTTACTCTTAAATAACATTTTAAAAGAAAATTACAGGCACATGAGGCTTAGGATCTGTATGCCTCAAATTGATGGACGCAGGGCAGTGCATCGTCGTAGGCCATGTTTATATCGTGCTTGACTTCGGAGACAATGCTTTGTTATAGGTGGTTACCACTTAACATCAGGTGGCCCATCATTTTGTTTTATCAGCATGTTGGTTCATGGTTGGTTCTATAGCAATCTTGTTGTGAGTTTTTTTATTAGAGAGGTACCTACTAGCGGATTGTCCCAGCTTCGCATGGGTGTACATGCATTTTTCAACATCATTTTAAGATAAGCTAGCGACCCGCCTGCGCACCCCTGCTTTATATACTCTCTACACTCTTATATATATACTCTTTATAATTATTAGTGTAGATAAGTTTTAGGTTTTTATAATGAGAAAGATTCAAAAAATGCTTTGAATCCAATCCAGTCAGAGGGGGACGGCGTTGACTGGAAACTAAAGATTTCGTTCGATTGAACCGGCACGGGCACCATAATAAAATGCATTTCCACCCCACCAATCCTCCAGCTCACTAGCGCCATCTACAATGCCGTAAAGAAACATGCAGTAATTTTAGCTATAAGCGAAAGGGTTTGCTATGAAAGATATCATTGTTCAGTAATGGGTGAACACAGAAAGAAGAATGGGTGAAAACACGAAGAAATAAATAAAGATGGGTGCCATCTAGTACAAAGACACTAAACTGTGATAACTCAATACATTGAGATTAATTTAAATATTTTCCAATGCACCAATAAACAGGTCCAACACGCATGTTAAGATTCCAATTTTATCTGTTTTCAATCAACGATTTTACTACAAAACTTTGTAATTCTTACAAAACAAGTTAGTGATTAAATAAATTAATGCAGATGGCTTTGGTTGATAGAATCATTTCCCCAATAGCGACCTAATACCAATCAGGCCCATATTATTTTCTCCGTTTAATTTACAGTAAATCACATTATATTATTCAATTTAATTATAATTTTCGATATTAGAATATTGTAGAACGCGACTTTTGGTCGCACCTCCTGTCATCTTAAAATTTCTGAAAAAACTATCACATTGGTGAATAATAATAAACATTGGGCAACGTAAGAGAGAGTACACAGAAGTAAAAAGGCTGTACAGTACAATGGTAACCAAATAGCTGGTATGATACTTACATAATATATAGGTATACACTTTTTTTTCGTAAATATATAGCACATATTTATAATAATATATTTATTACACCCTTGCAGAAACAGAAAATACATTTATGTTCATTGTTTGGCATGTATGGGGATCGAACCCACGGCTCGGTTGGTAGTAGGCAAAACCCCACCGAGCTGTGAAGGATGTCATTTCACATCTAAACAAATCATTTCTGTAAATTTCACCAAACAATTTATCACTTTTTTCTTTTTCTCTTCGGTAAGCTGAGTTCGTCAAAGTCGCCCAACAAAGTATATACCTAAAAGTCGCGTCCTTACAAAATGCTTGTAGTTAACCGTAGTTGTCAAATAACGAAGACAAATCGCTACACGTTCGTGCTCATTAGCGCTGCGCGTTAAAATTCATAATGAGCCTATCGAATATTCAATTAATTAATAACGCTATCGATATTCCCGTGATTCCATGTCCCGTCACTACGATTTATATTTATCGTTGCTTTTTTATCTCACGCTCTGTGTTATTTTGTACAACTTGCTGATGGCCCACCTTATGTTAAGTGGTAACCAGCATCTATAAAGCATTGCCTCGTAAATCACGCACGATAGGAACGTGCCCTATAATGCTATGCACTGCGTTCGTCAACTTGATGCATACAAATGCTAAGCCTGAATTACACCGGCCACCACACTCTTTAAAACCCTAAACAACTTTATCGAAATCGTTTCTGACGCTATCACTAGTGGTTCCATAACGGCGTACTGATGCTAGAGGCCAAAAATAATAACGGAATAACAACAGATGGACAAGATATTATCGAATCCATAGTTTTTATACAATATTTCGTTAACACTTCTAAACGCCTGTCACGGCGGATACAAAACCTTTTTAACAGTCATGATGACGATAAAATTTTATAAAATACTGTTGTTACTAAATTTAACAGTTAATTTGAAATGGATAGCTAAAAAGGTTTAGCCAAATACGCTAAGACACTGCCTACGGCATATTTCGTAAATATGTATAGTAATTTCGTATGTCACTTACTTGTAGTTATCAAAACCAAAAAAGGCTTGTAAATAACGCAAATGGGCAGCTTTGACCCATACTAAAGTTTAACTGAAAGCGTTTTGGGACAAACTTATTAAAACTACAATAAAAGCGCTAACTACATTATTTTGATAAAACTCGCCAATAAATTGATGATTAATCCTACTAAATTAATAATATATTATAAATGCGAAAGTTTGTAAATACGGATGAATGGGTGGATGTTTGTTACTCTATAACTCCAGAACGGCTGAACGGATCTTGGTGAAAATTGGCACAGATATATTATGTCTGGAATAACACATAGGCTACTTTTTATCCCGTGGGAATACCGGGATTTAAAACTACGCGGGTGAAACCGCGGGGCGCTACTAGAAAAATAAATAATAGTAGGTACTCTTCGCTTCCAAACAAATTTTAATACTAAAATGTTTCCTGAACGAGTTTTCGTATTTGTGTTGTGCAAATATTTTAGTAGGATAACTTGTTTGGGTAAAAACTATATTTTCGCCGAGCTAAGTAGGTATTTGCAATTTTCCGCACACAACTTTGACGAGACTTTTCGTAAATACCTTTTCGTAATAATTTTAGTGATTTTTAATTGAAATGGGCTGATGAGAATTAAAACACCTGAATATAAATAATTTTCAAATCAAAATCAAAAATGTTTATTTGCAGCTATTTAGGTAATAGCTATGTATTATTATTGTTACCTATGTATTATTGTGTATTTATAACTAAAATCATTTTGGGACAAACTTAGTAAAAACTACAATAATAGCGGTACATCCTTGAAAGAGCCTAGAGAATAGGTAGTCGTTCGACCGCCTACCAGAATAGACGTGCGCGCGGTTGTTTACTAAAAAAAAAACTTATCCCAGCTTTAATTATATCTAGTTACGTGGAAATAGAGTGTTATTGATAATCGGGCCGTTTTACCTTTTCCTAGTGGTCGCGAAGGAACGAAATACCAAAGTATATTATTAATTTCGGTTCGATTGTTCAACGCTGCGCCAACTGGACAGAGAGACACTAGAAGTGTTAAAACGTATTTATCGGACGCATTGAAGATAACGAAACACTATGAATGCTACTCGTTCGCCTGCCATGCAGTCGTCAGCATCGATGGTTACTCCAACTGGAGGTGGGTCACAGCCAGACTTGTCAAAGCTAAGCGATATGGCAGCGGACCCTATGATCACTTTCCGCAATAAGCCTAAACGCAAGTTATCATTGGACTGTGATTGTGCAGACGAGATCAAAGATGTTCGAAGTGAACTGACACGCCTGAGTTCTCTTTTGGAAAAATACGTTGGGTCCAATGAACAGATACTAAGCCATATTCATCATAGTATTACTGAAGTTAAGACTCAAATAAACGAAATTAAGTCATCAAATGAGCAAACTACTAATCTACTACGCGAAAACATCACAGAAATCAAGACCCAGATCAGTGATATAAAATCTTGCACAAACAACATAGTCACAGAGCAGAATAATATTAAAACACATGTAACTCAATTAGAAAATAAATTGACTAATAGTGAAAATAAAATACATGCTATAGAGTCGGAGCTCAAAAACCTGAATCACCACTCCTCGATCCAACCATCAAGATCCACAGCTTGTCCAGAAAGCCAACAATATATAAGTGAACATATCATACGCGAAGTTCAAGAACGTAATATAAGGGAGAAAAATGTCATATTTGTAGGAATACCCGAGTCGACGTTATCGAATGCTGAAGAAAGAATGAGACAAGATGACACTGAAGTACTTACCATCACTAATCTAGTCGACCAAGATATCCCTAAGCCGATTAAAGTTGTACGTATTGGTAAACATGACGCTGGAAAGACCCGCCGGGTCAAAGTATGCTACGAAACAACCGGGCCAGCAAAGCTTCTACTACGCAACAAAGATAAACTACCGACAAACATTAAAATATTCTCTGATCAAACTCCCGCGCAATTTAAATACCTACAAGGGCTAAAGGAAGAATTATCGCGCCGACAAGCAACTGGGGAAGTTGACATCACCATAAAATACATTAATGGGACACCAACAATCTTTAAAAATGCTCCAAAAAACTACCAAAACTAAAATGGCTAATTTACAAATCCTTCAAAATAAAATCATTAAACTACTTTTCCATTATCCCTACCACCACTACATTATACCTACCTTATACCTACATTATACCTACTAAAACAATATACAAAGAAACTAAATTAATGACCCTAAACCAAATGTACATTTTTAATACATGCATTCTAGTTCATAAAATTCTAAACAATTCTCTCCATACTAGCCTAGCCTTCATAAAGTCAAGACAGGTAACAAAGCGCAACACTCGTCGAGCTAGCTTTCTTGTTTTACCCAAGGTTAGGACAAACTATGGAAAAAAGATGTTTACGTTTGAAGGGGCACAACTTTATAACGGACTACCCTCAGTTTTGAAAAATGTAAGATCGCTTCACGCATTCAAAACAAAACTCGCAAAATTTATCATTGATAGCAATTGGCACACTATTTGAGTTGGATGAATACCTGAGGCGAGTCAGCGATCTACACCTACCTACCTACCTATGTCATGATGATTAATGTTTTTTTTTTTTTTTGTACCTAAGTGACATGCGTAACACCTTTCTACCAACTTATTGTTAATTGTACGTAATCGAACGGCTACCTACTAACTACTGTTATTTTTCACTGTTAAACAACTATTTACATGTAAGTGACTTATGTCTTTTTGTAAATAAATTCTTTAAACCGAAGAGCCTGCCCAAATAAATAAAATTAACACCAGCAACATTACTCTTTCGAGTGCGTAGCAACGATATGAATCTCAAAATGAAATAATTTTCTGAATAATCCAAATGTATATCGGTCGTAAATTAAAGCCTGTATTGCCGTCTGTCTAAGCCTTATTATAGTGTTGTACCAGAAAGTATCGATATTGTGTGTACCTACAATTTATCGACTATAGTAACAACGATATGAAAGAACACACTGAAAAGTTATCAGGTTTTTTATTTGTTTCAGAACCCTAAAACAAATAAAAAAACTTGAAATTGAGACCGACGACCGCCAAAGAATTGCTAGTTCATACATTTAAACAATTTAGACGATATAAAACCGAAAAGAACCAAGTTTCGTAATATCACAACACTCACACTCACTATCCTGGCGCATCAACCCTAGTGGGTCTTGGCCTCCGACACAATAGCACGCCATCGGCTTCGGTCCTGCGCGGCGTGCTATTGTGCGTGCTATTCCATCGGACTGGCTGGAGGCGTCCAGCCAGTCCGATGGAAAGACTTGAAGACAACCGCTGGGGAATAAAGGTTCTCGGATGTCGACCACGAACAGGAAAACGAAGCGTGAGACGCCCTTCAACCCGATGGACTGACGACATTGTAGGACCGCGGGAAGTCGGTGGTGGCGAAGGGCTCAGAATCGTTCTTCCTGGAAACGTATAGGGGAGGCCTATGTCCAGCAGTGGATTTCTTTAGGTCGATGATGATGATACGATGCCATTTATGAAGTCATCTATATTTACCTAAAGTATCGAAGACATTTGTAGATTAAAATGTACGCTCGTAATTTATTGCCTTGTTATTAAAATATTTGTTTTTTTTTTCATCGATAAGAACCACTTTCTAGCAGGTAGAATGCCGACAGATAATTCTGTTTTATGCCTCATGTATACGAGTGTTATTGTAGTTCTACGACCTTCCGTACGTAATCCTTTAATATCTACGCGTTCGATACAGTTTCAGCCCATACTACTTGATCAATAACACTATTTCTATATATCAATTTAAAATACGAAACGATCTGACTGTTTAGTTTTACGGCTACACCACTGCTAATGGAATTTATCGTAGATTTACATTATGAATCCAGTATCTAGGCGTTTTTAAAAAAAGAAAAAAAAAATAAAATAGGGTGTTTTTTAAAAAAAAATCTAGGACGATACCGCCAAGACCCTTTAAGCTTGCCGAAAAAAAAGAAACGACAAGAAGAACCTAACGAAACTTTTTTTTATAACTTTAGTTTTAATTTGTCAGTTAGGTACAGTGTTTCAAAAAAATAATAGATGGAATCAGAAAGGGGACAAGTGGCGAACTGACCACAGGAACCCTTTTTATGGGATTTTAGTTTTACATATTTTTTGAAAGGACAAAGTCACGGTAATCGCTGGTAGATATCTTGAACAATTTTAATGGGACATTGATTTATGTATTTGTTATTAGAAATATAAAAAAAGTGGAAAGTTGTTATAGTTTCGAATAAAATAATCCGTGTATCTACTTAGGTAATCCTTTTTATTTGCAAATGAACGACTTTTACAGCCCAGTAAGTGTGATTTATAAGTTCAATTTCACAAAATTGTCTGAATAAGTTGAGCAAACAGTTATTTTAATCCTGTTTTGATAGAGAAACTAGCTTTCAGATCCTGGTAACAGTAAAAAACTTTCTAGGATTATACTTCATTTTATTAACTTTTCCGTTAGACAAAAAATCTACTCTAAAAAAACATTACTCTGGTAAATCTAAATATATATAACTCAAAGGTGACTGACTGACATAGTGATCTATCAACGCACAGCCCAAACCACTGGACGGATCGGGCTGAAATTTGGCATGCAGGTAGATGTTATGACGTAGGCATCCGCTAAGAAAGGATTTTGATCAATTCTACCCCCAAGGGGATAAAAGCGGGGATGAAAGTTTGTATGAAACTTTGAACTCCTTGGCGCGAGCAAAGCCGCGGGTTCAGCTAGTAATATGAATTTTACGTTTATAACTGTTATTTTAGGGTTCCAATTGTTGGTAGTATTTCAGGACACTTCGAAATAATAATTAGAAAATGTGTCTAGTAACTTCTCTAGGGAGAAGTTACTAGACTACTACTTGTTATTATTGGAGATAAAATAAATGTTTTGGGCACCCTACGCGTTTACCACAAAATGCCTGTTTACATTACCCATACCACGATATACTTAACTTAAATAAATCAAAACAGAAAACAAGGTGTTTTCAAAACGCCCTATTCTATTCTGTGAGCGGTTAATTGAGCAATATAATTTGACACCTCACGAAGTGAATAGCCAATTATTAATATGGACCCTTGATTAATTGTGATATCAGCATTTAATTTTCGTGTTAACACTCGCCGCGCGCCGCGGTCTCGTCGCCATTGTGTGCCGCGCCTTTGTGCCCCGTGACGTTTCAATTTTGAATAAATTAAATTTCGAACGCTTCATTTTTTCGAACCTTTTCACCTTTGAAATGAGCTCGTGGCCAATGTTATTTATTGTATTTTTAAACTGAGAATTGTTAGTTTGCTTGTTTTTGTTGTGATGGCTCTATTTTATATCTCTACCATGGTGTCAGTCAATATGGACGTACCCATTAGGTACCTCCTACGGGCTAATCGCCTACTTCCAACTTGAGCATCACATAAGTATTAAATGAATCTCTTTAGTAATGTTTATAATAATTGTAATCTTAATAAAAAGCTGAGCAAAACGTTTTAATGAAAAAGTTAAGTGTTTAATTCAATTGATGTCGAAATTAACCGTCCATTTTGTTTGACTACTTCCCAAATTTTAGTTTTCCTACACACCAGAACATAATAAAAGGTTTACAACTACATAATACTTATAATAAAAACGTAGCATTTAACAGTTGGTTTCAGTTAGCTACTGGCCAATGAGCTGATACAATTATCGCTTTTATGGCAGCAATTTGGAAGATGGCCGCGCGTTCCAAATTCGAAAATTCAAATCTCCCATTTGAACCAATGAGTTTCATCCCAATTTTATTGCAGTTGGTTGTATGTGTTTTACCTACCCAAGATAATAGATTTAATGGTGGCAAACCAAAAAGCTTTATTTATTAAGTAATTTTTTATTTTTGCTTAATTGGAGGGTTACTGTACCTACTAAATTTCATTTACTATTTGTATGTAAATAGAAATGAAAGCTCGAAGTAATAAAGATACATTTATAAGATGCCTGGAAAAATGTTGCATTATTAACACAACGTAGAAATAACACGTAAGTGCTCTCATAACAAAATACACTACCAACATTCCTATTAGTAAAACATGTCTCATCAATCCACCACATTACAGTAAAAACTGTAATCAAGTAATGACTCAATCTCGTCAGGTGTGCCGGTAATGTGGAGCGCTGGCGTCAAGTGATTAAAAACGTATTACCGAATGCCTTGGTAGAATGCTAATAGAGATTTGAACAGCATTTTTATCACACTGTATTTTTGTGACGAATGATTTATAGAAAACTTATTGCGCCCCGCGGTTTCACCCGCGCAGATTTAAATCCCGGTATCCCCATGGGATAAAAAATATCCTATAATTATGCTATTTCAGACTATAATCTATCTCTCTGCCAAGTTTAATTCTGATCCGTTCAGCCGTTCCGGCGTGAAAGAGTAACAAACATCCATCCATTCATACTTACAAACTTTCGCGTTTATAAGTATAATAGTAGGATTTAAAATGGAAAAGTTAGGTTTAAGTTTTTAATCGTTGTTTATAATAATTATGAAGGCAATGACCAAGAGGATAATTATCAGCCTGATGGTGCCCTTAAACTGATCGACGATCGAGTAAAACCGCGGCCTTATGGATCATCGGTAAAACTCTAGTCCGTCCGTCGTCGCCTTAAGGTGCTCAAAAAAACAACACACGTGCTCAAAAAAAAGCATGCTTATTTTGAGCATGCTCAAAAATTTACCGACGTAGGACCAAATAAGCATGCTCATTCAATAGCTCGACCTGTTCACACGTTCTTTTATTGGGCAAGGCTCACAAAAAGCATGCTTTTGGCTTGAAAATAAGCACGTGTGCAGCACCTTTATGGACTAGAGCTTTACCGACGAGCGATAAGACCGCGGTTTTACTCGCTCATCGATGGCCTAAAAGCGCAACAATCAAATAACCACCAATTTTTGTATAGGTTAGTGGTAAGTAGGTTCTTTCAAACTGATGCAAAGTTTACACTGAGGTCACCAATGAAATCGGCATTCTGCAAGGTTTTCCTTCAGATAATACTCCTTTGTCCCAAAAGATACCGACCCTAATAGTAGGCATTAGCGTGTAAAATGCTGTCAGAAAATGCCGAAATTTAAGAAAGTCGATCTGTCAAATCAATCCCTTTCACGCGAGAGCCTCATTAAAGTTGAATTAAGCTATTTGTGTAACTGGCCGTGAGAACAGCTCGCTTCACGATTGTTATTGTGCGCATGAGTTTGTTCAGTTCAGTTCATTTATTTTTCTTACAGACATGTTATACATTGCACTCAAGAATGTCAAATTTTTACATAAGTAGATACATACTTTAACAGTGTATAAAATAACTGTTCAAAATAAATTTACAATAATAAAGATGAACTGAATAATTATTATTGGAAATGGAATGTGCGTGATTTTTTGAATCCTACATCTTATCCTGCTACTCGTTAAACTAATTATTTAATCTTTCATATGTGTCTTTGTGTTTGTTTTTTTGTCGTGCTTTCAGGTAATATTTTTTTTCTTGTTATACCTATAAGTAGGTATCGTCTGTGTCCGAAATAAATGTATTTTCTTTCTTTTCTTTCTACCTTTAAGGACTTATGTTTCTGAAAGTTGATTAAAAAGTACGTTATTTATTCGAGACTTCATTTTAAGTGTAGTGTCTACCCTAAGCACTAAAATAGATTCTACAAAACTCTACCGTTTGTCTAATAACTAGAATATGGATTGTCAAAAATTTTCTTCTAAAAGCACAAAGCATGGCCCCCCTACATTCTTCAAGTGTCAATCGCGTTCCCATATTAATTTGAAGTTACTGTGTCAGTGCATAATGCGCTATAATATGTCGCGTCGACTGTACAATTCATGTACAATGGTATGAAAGTTGACAAGTATTGTTAGGGAAGACAATATCTTTATTGACAGAAATCAAATAGGTTTTTGAAGCTCTCTGTCTTTAGTGTTGTTGATAGTTCCGGTACCTACCTATATCCAGGTGGTAGGTAATGAAAGCTTTTTAGATAATCAGGTAAAATTAGCGTAGTAACGGTTTCTGAAAGCCCGATCAAAACAATCGAATGTCAAGTCACTTGCTAATCTATCTCTATTTAGTGGCATAGGTAACATAAAACAAAAACATTACAAATAATAGAGAAAAAACTGAAATATACAACAAAAATAATAATAGCCCAGGAAGGTATAATTTATATTGTATTTTAACTTGAACTTTACTGAAATAAATTGTAAGTTATAGTATTTTTTGTTGTATTAATGTAATTAGTTATTATAATTGGTTTGGGTGCGTTCTAATTAAATTAATAATGAGAGTAATAATTAATTTAGGTGTTAGAGCTTTATGCTGCGGTCAACATCCACAATTTTTTCCAATGCAATGAGGAATACCTAAGTACATTCTGTGAAGTAATTATATCTGCTCTATAAGATCAGGGTGCCGATCTAGCCCAGTGACTTTATTGTCACGGTAGATATATATCACGGTTACTGTCAAAATTCAATAGGAAATTGACAGTTACCGTGCTATAGATATATCTACCGTGACAAAAAAGTCACTGGGCTAGAATCGGCACCCAGATCCTCAATAGTAGTGAATGATGATTTTTTTCTTTCTTAAATGTTTTGTATGTTTTCTTTAGCAAAATAAATGACTACCCATGTCTAAAGTTTTTCGTTCGATCAATCCGCCAAAGATAATAAAATTTTAATCCCTACCCAGCCGCCACCAGCCACCTAGAAAGCCCGAAAACGATTTTTTTTCATATTTCTCATCACTACATAGTATAAAACAAAGTCGCTTTCTCTGTCCTCATGTCCCCTTGTACCTTTGTATGCTTAAATCTTTAAAACTACGCAACCGATTTTGATGTAGTTTTTTTTAATAGATAGATTGATTCAAGAGGAAGGTTTATATGTATAATACATGCATGATATGTGCACCCATGCGAAGCAGGGGCGCGCGGGCGGGTCGCTAGTTACACAATATTTAATTGTTTTGGAGGTCCATAAACCTCTATTTTGTCATATAGGACGTCGTATACGATTAGACAACATTAAAGATTTTAAGAATAAAAAAAACACAATGCCACAATAGCCGTGTGAGAACTTAAAGCTACTGATAACAAAATCATTCCACCTTACGACTAAGGGCGGAGCGAAGTGCAAAAGGCTTTATTAACATGCCATTAGAGAGAGAGAGAGCTTTGAGCTTTTATGCGTTACAATGGCTATTGTTTCCCATTTCGAGCAGTTATCGGCTGTCTAGTTATTGATGCGGTTTGGGATTTGTTTACGATGCTATTGTCTGTGCTACCGGAAAACGTTTTACGATTTGTGAGATAATAAAATTACCTAAGATTATTTAAAAATTTACTTACGGCACTTATCTAGCGGTCTGGAGGGTAATTTTTCAACCACTTCAGTGGAGACCCCGACGTGATGAGAAAAACAAAATGGTGGACAATTAAACTGTCCCAGGTCATCCAGATCTAAGTAGTCAAGTAGTAATGTCTTAAGAAACTACTACGTAATTTCTTCGGAAATAATTATCAAAACAGTCACATTTTGATTTTGTTTGAATCAAAAAGTAGGTAACCCTACAAACAAATAAAGCCTACCCCAGTTAGTAATTCGATGAAACCGCAATCTTAGGTAATTAACCTATCCGTCGCATTCCCTCTACATTTCCCGGTTAGACGTGTTATTTAAAAACAAGCATCTCTTGGGGGTTAATTCTAATTACAACTTTAACTCGTGCATTGGAGGTTGGAGGCGTCAATACGCCCTAAGGAGCGTTTACACGAACAAGTGGCTGGTCCACCAGCTACTGGTAGTAACAGTAGATAGCTGTCAAGTGTCAAGTATCGTTAAATACGCCAAGACCGTGTAGCGTTTTTATGGGTCAGCCGTAGACAGCTGTCAATTAATGCAGTATCGTAGAAGACGTCGACGACCCGTTTGCAGCACGGGCCAAGGATTATTATCAGCTCGTATTCGCGACTTGAAAATCTTGAAGCGGTACCTTATGTCGGAGATCTAAAACGGGATACTGGTGCGATGTTCTACTTACAAGGATAAGTAGAACATCGGACCAGTATCATCAAAATGTAGGCAATTTACTCAGTACCTACAATCACAAAGATCACTTTAGGCTGTTGACTTTAAGTAGGTACCTTTACTTGCTTAGGAATTTAGGTAATTTTGGTACCTAAGACCCTGAGTAGTGTAAATTAGTAGCGATAGATAGCGTAATATAAATACTACTATTTATAAATGGTTGATAAATTATGTAGTAAGCAGTTAGAAGATTAACTGACTGCGCCAGTGACGCCTAACTTTCAATTTAGTTTTCTTAGTTTACTGAGTAAGCGTTTAATCAGTGGACTAGTAAGAGTTAGAGCTCAAGTTGCCTTGGTGTGTACCTACTGTTTGCTGGCATGTGCGCAACTTTACATCCCAGATTTGTTTACCGACTTTTCCCCCTTACTGGCACACTAGGGCAGTGGCAGTACAGTGACTTTCGAAAGTAAACGAGGCTCCTTCGGCGCGGTGCCTGTAATTATCAACATGAAGTCATTTCCGAGACCGCAATTAAAACATAATTAGGATCAAACTCGCGCCTCGGAGATGAGTTTAATAGAAATGAGAGAGCTTAATAGACATTTAAAATAATGAGACTTTCATTGCTACCTATCAAAATACCCTACAAAAAGTGGGGGAAAGTCCAGGTTGTACCTTGGACCTTCAATATTTTACCTATTTTATGTAATTACTAGTTGCGCCCCGCGGTTTCACTCGCGCAGATTTAAATCCCGGTATTTCCACGGGATAAAAAGTAGCCTATGTGCTATTCCAGACTATAATATATCTCTTTGCCAAGTTTCATCCAGATCCATTCAGTCGTTCCGGCGTGAAGAATAACAAACATCCATCCATACTCACAAACTTTCGCATTTATAATATTAGTAGGATAGGATGAAACAGCTCTTTTGTACCTAATACTGTCAACGTGGATGTTGAGGGTAGTATTTCCTCACTTTGCATCGCTGCTCTACAATCCCTATAGTGCCTATCGACCACTTTAATATCCGAATAGGTGCTTACGATATTCTAAAGTGCGTAAACGGCATAATATCTCTTGCAAGCACCTATGAATTATCAAATAACTCAAAAGCCGTAACAGCCTGCAATTTGAAGCCTCACGACTGCTTCAAACGGAGATATTAGCGCAATTTGCCGCTATAGTCGGCTGGTAAACTAATAACATCTAGGCTATATCAATAAAAGCTATTAGCATCGATCAGGCTAAGTATCTGTCCCGGGTATGGTATTAAGCTCAAATTCAGTTAAATGCTCTTTGAATGTAATAGCACTTGAGTGGCCGCCAGCGACTGACCGAATGGTTGGAGTGAACGAATGGGATGTTGAAACGCACTAGGCGAAAACTTGCACAGGGGTTTTTAGATAACCAACCCTAGACATAAAGGTGTCAAAAGATATTACGTTGTTCTTTTTAGTAACCCATTAGATTCTGAACTTTCCCCTAAGATAAATCTGTGACAAAAGGAAACCTGATTATATTATCATTGACACTCCGTCAAACAGACACCTCTTCGAAACATAGATAACTTTGCCTGTTAGGAAGGTATGTAACCCTAAAGTTCCTTGCACCTATGCATGTTTCAGTGACTGAACAGAAACTGAACTTCAGTTGCTTGGACGCGAGTCGCGCGGCAGTGGCAAGGCGAGGCGCGAGGCAAGGCGCGAGCGTCTGTTTACACTCGCGCCTCGTGTTTCGTCTCGCGTCTTGCCTCGCACTAGAGTGTAAATGGCCTAATAGAGTTTTGTCGGTTATCTTTCAACTTCTAGGCGTGGCGTCGAAATCGCCCTTAGATTCGCTTCTTTCTCAAAGTTACAAGATGATTTTATATGATATGATTACCTACTTTAAAGGAAGCTTTAAAGCAAGGAGTTCATTGACCGAGCGAGCGAAGCGTCTCAGTTTCCACATTGGCCAAAAATGCGTTTGCATGTCCGGATGTCTGTCTGTCTGTTCTCCTCTACAGGTCGCATTTTTCAACCGATCTGGACGAAACTTGGTACACAGGTTATATGACTTATTAGAATTTTTTTGTCGTCGGGGATTTTTGATTGGAGGGGTGCTTCCCCCAAAAAAAGGGCAAAAAGGGGGCTATTTGATATACTGGATATCTCCACCAAATGAGATCCGATTTCGATTATTCTTTTTTTATTTGAAAGGTAGTAACTATAAGTTGGTCTCATAAAAGTTTGGCGAAGATCTGATAAGGATCTTCAGCATGATGAACAGGATAGCTCATCAAACAATCGATGGTTTTCTATCAAATTTGAGAGAAACACAAAGGACCTCATTCTACATAAGATGATGCAAAAAAAATCAAAAAGATCAAAAAAATCACAAAACGGAAAATGCACTTGCACATTACATTCCTCAAATAGCTCACTTTTAGTATGCTCGCGAGGTCTACAGCTCCCAGAGCCACTAGTAAATACTTATTGACAGGCTAGGTACCTATAAAATTATATAGAATCTAGATGGGTAACTAATCTGAGTACACATGCGCTTATTACGAAGATAAATAAGCAAGTAGCATAGCCATTATCTCTGCGTATCTCTGAGTAGATAAGACTAAAAAAGATGTCAACTCATCGACATTTCATAGCTTAGAAATGTTATTTTCTGTTTATACTAAGTACACGCCATTTTCTGCCGCCAAGCAGCAACGCTGTGTTTCGGTTTGAAGAGTGTGGTCGCCGGTGTAATTACAGGCACATGAGGCTTAACATCTGTATGCCTCAAGTTGATGGACGCAGGGCAGTGCATCGTAGGGCACGTTCCTATTGTGCGTGACCTACGGGGCAATGTTTTGTTTATAGGTGATGGTTACCACTTAACATCAGGTGGACCATCTGCTTGTTCCATCAGCTAGTAGTATAAAAAAAAAAAAGTTGTAGTATTGAAAATTGACGCTGACTGAAGCCTGAAACAGAAATAAAACCCCGATAAATAAAATGCAGGCGGCCATGGCCGGCCGCCTAAACTCCCTAGTCATAATTTGGCATCACACCCTGCAAGCGGTTGTCTCCCTCCCTCTAATTGGTTGGCCGAGCCACCTCGAGCCTCCGAATCCAATTTGCGAGAGCGAACCTACGTAAATTATTATGCGGCTCTTATTTAGTTTGTTGGCCTTTTTAATTGAAACGTAGTGCGTAACTCGCGGCCGGTTAATGAACATGACTGCTTTGGGAACGTTTTCACTTTTACCTACTCACAACCAAACTTCTCAACGAATCATTAACTTTTACCGGCACCTAGGTAGTCTACTATACGAAGATTTACCTATCTAAAACAAAGCATGTACCTCATGTACCTATAGCTCTAGATAAGATAGATCGGTTAATAACAAGTTCAGAATGAATGTAAGAATAAACAATCTTGTTTGTGTTTGTAACAAGATTGTTTTAGTAGGTAGGTACAAGGACGACAAGCCTATTTTGACGATTGCTTGGCATCACAGAAGAAAAAACAATAGTACCTAATAATTATGTATGGCAGCCGCTGATATTACATAGATACCTATTAGAATTAATTCTAAGGGGTTGGTACACTAACCTCTAGACCTAGAGGGTTGGAGGTACAATAAAAGTTGTACCTACCTATGTATAGATAGAGAGAAAATACTTTATTGCACACAACAACAAAAACAAGCTTAAAAGTAAAAGTACAATGGGCGGCCTTAGCGATCTCTACCAGACACCTAAGTACTTAAAACCACTATTAATGAAACCTATTTTTGCTTTATAAAAAAATTATATTTTTCAGCTAGTATGTATCTACCTACTTTTACGTTTTTATATTTTTTGTAAATAATGTAAATAGCAACTTTTAGGGCCTTGTGAATCGCAAATTCTTTCTAGCGTCATCTATCGCCGAGTAGCAAAAGCTTTCTTTTGTTAAATCATTCATTCGATTTTGAGCTTATTTTGAGCCATAGACAGAACTGATAGTGAGTTATGTATGTCACTGTCACACATCACTGGCAAACAAACGACTGTTATGTATGTATCAAAAACACTGTTGTGGCAACCAAGCGAAGCCACAGACGGCACGGCGCGGCAGGCAGAGCAACAAAGAGTATACAATAACTAAGCAAAGAAAGCCATAAGCCATAACAAGAAGAAGACGACACGTGCAAAAGTATTGCAAACTTTTAAGAAACTAACTTCGCTTTCGTTCGAATTCTATCTAATGGAAATATTACGATGGATGCCGTAATTTTATGAGAAGAAAATATAGTCAGGACCTGCTGGCCGCTTAATTACAAGACCAATACCAATACCTGCTGAAAACAAAATGTAAGTTAGATAAAACGTGCTAAATTTCCAACTAGCTTTCTGTACCGTAGGTAAGTAGGTAGGTAGGTTCAGTTTATATAGGTCTAGAAAAAAATAATTTATTTCAGGAGTTTCGTGGACCTCGCCACTTTGACCCTGCACCGAAGACACGAGTTGGAAAACAGAACCCATGTGTTTGACGAAAAATGTGACCGCGCGATCAACGATATCAAAAGTTTGAAAGTGAAGGTAGCTAAATTATTTTTTCGTTGAACCTAAGTGTACTTACAAATCTTCTTAGATTTAACTAACTTGCCGGAAAGTGCTGACTTGATTCCTTCCTTTCCTGTGTATATGTATCTTCGTAGCGGAAACTACTGATAAAGTAGCGCTATACAATGTGCATAGGCTGAATTTATTTCTTCTGTTGATAAACAAATATTTCTGCATTCCTACTCATTTAACTTATCTAACCTACCCACTAGTCAAGACATGGGATTGTAATTTAATTTCATTTGCAGTTTTTTACAATGACTATTAATTTGATCATCTACTGCCTATGCAGCTGTTTATACTGTGAGATTTGGGTCAGAACTTTATTTAAATATAGAAGTCAGTTAAGTTACATCAAAAGGCTTGTGGAGATTCTGTGGAGATTGAACTCACAGCCCAGCGCAGAAGCTAGAGTAACTACGGATACAGACTGAGCAGTGATTACATTATGTAGGTGAAAGTCCCTAAACTAGGGACAATCCCCCTTCATTCATACTCTCCCTACAAATCTATAAGTCCATTAACTGTTGGTATTACTTAAATACTTTCAGGCAAAAGGATTTGTGGCCGAACTGAATTGTGATCCATCAGAATTAAAGGAACACTTCCTCAATGTGATGCAGAAGCTTGATGAATACATGTACCTGATTACTGATTTCAACCTTGCTATGGCACAAACAGGTAACTTTTCTTTTAAGAGATCTTTTAAGAGTAGTAAAGCTCTTTTTGAAGAGCTTGTCTGGGGAAGTACTACCACCACACCTTTTACTGCCGCCAAGCAGTGTTTTGTGTTTGCGTTCAGTGTGCTTTCAGGGTGTTTTGGTTTAAAGAATGTGGTTGCCGGTGTAATTACAGGCACATGAGGCCTAACATCTGTATGCCTCAAGTTGGCATGTTCCTATCATCCGTGACTTACAAGGCAACGCTTTGTTTTAGATGATGGTTACATCTGCTTGTTCTATCAGCTAGTATTAAAAAAAATAAGATTAGAAAACATTTAATCGCTTTCATATTATCACATGGGACATATTTCTTAGGGCAATTTTTATAAAACCTTTTGAGCTCCATGTGTAAACAAATTATAGTATTAAAATTATTTATTAAAGACTAAAGTATTACATACTTACCTATTCTAACAGACTAGCGTAATTTGCTGGTGCGGTAGAAGTATTGCTATAACATAAATAATGTTAAAATAGTTCCTACCAAGAAATATAAGAGGATATTTATGTTTCTTGAAAGAAACTATTCTAACATACCTACATAACAATGTTTATTTTAATTTGGGTGGGTAATGTAATAACATTAAATCATATGGTGATTGCACCCAAATAAACATTTTTGATAGCAGCTTCTTTTCCTCCCTTCAGCAGACACAGGCAGTCCAGAAAATATGCCAGTTCAAGACTTGTCCAACCCGATGCCACCATCTCTCAGTCCGTTCAACTTGATAGATGCATTGTCAGAGCCGCTCACTTGCAAAACTGTTGCCCCCTGCCCTCGACCGGTAAACGCTTTATCAGAGCCACTCAGTTGCCAAACCGTCTCCCCGTGCCCTCAGCCGCTCAACTTTACACCCGAGCAACAGCTGATCCAATTCTCCAGCTCCTCTTCAGCGGAGAGTGTTCCGAAGCGATCGGAGAAGGAGATTCAGTGTCATTTGCCGGATGTGGCTAGCATGCCTAGTGAAGGTGAGTGTTACTTAGCTTTGTTTTATCACTGCCGCTTCTGAATGCTTCTCCTTCTTCTCTGCATCTGCATTGAACTGAATAGAATAGAATAAGTTTTTATTAATAAGTTTTGACAGCCTACGTAGCTCAGTTGGTAGTAGCTATGCCTTCTGCGCCGTAGGTCGTGGGTTCGATTCCCACCGTGAACAAACATTTGTGTGGTGAACATAAATGTTTGTTCTCTGTCTGGGTGTTATATAATATTATAAGTATGTATTTACAAAAAAAAAAGTATTATAAGTAGTATATCAGCTATCTGGTTCCCATATTACAAGCATCAGCTTAGTTTGGGGCTAGATAGTGCTGTGTGGAAAGTCCACCAATATTTATTTATTTATTTATTTGCAACACAAAAAAAAAGATATAAAAGAGTTTTTAAATCTAAAGGCACCTACACATAGGCTTGTATTATTTTACTGGATGTACCACTTGGGGTAGATGATGGTTTATGTCCAATTAAGGAAACCAAGGTGGGTATCTCAAACTGTAGTTACCGTTTTCAGAGGCTGCACAAGCCGCCTCGGCGGCGCTCTCTACATCAGAGACGGAGTACAATCATAGAGAGTGCTGCATCACGGCGGCCCAACCATTACTAGAGGTATTTATTTATTAAAGTGGAATTACCACACAGCACTGTCTAGCTCCAAGACCTTTTTGGGATTCTCTCGTAATATGAATTCTTTCCCTCGTGACATGCCCATACCATTCTATGCCTGTTGTGCAAAAGTATTTTTTATTTTTATTTAATGCCTGATACCACTTCAACACATTAGTTGGGCTTCGTCGGTTGAGGAAGAATGCTTCAATTATATACATAAGTCTACTTTTTGCGTATTTGACAATGTAAGATGATGCAATGACTGATTTAAAAGAAAAACAGATGCAAGAACCATGTTCGAAATTAAAAATTCTTCTGAATTACCCACGAAATGTTTTTGGATTGCTCATGAGAGCATGGAGTTCCTAAACTTTTTAATCGCTACAGCAATTAGAATCTAATAAAATGTTTGTTTGTTGGAAGAATTTTGCTTTGGCCTGTTGTTTGAGAATACATTATCAAATTTGACTTAGCCAAAAACGACAAATGTTACAAAAAGTGTTCCCAAATTAATTCACAAGTAAACCTCGTACACATTACGTATGAGGTTGAACTGAGAAGTATTTTCTAGTACTGTGCCCATAAAAATCCTATGTATCCTAAAAAAACCAAAAAAGTTAAAAAAATGTTTTAATCGTGCTATTATCATAAGTATCCTCTGCTGAAACAGCCGTTAAGGGGCAGCATATTACAGCGCGCCGCTATATCGCTCGCACAATTGAAATTTTAAAGATGTAAAATTACTGAATGTAGTTATGTAAAATCGCAATCGGTCAAGTTGTTGTCAATGGCAATATTGGCCATACAAAGATTAATAAATAATAAATAAATAAATAATAAATAATGCTGGACAATCCACACAGCGCCATCTAGCCCCAAAGTAAGCTACTCAAAGCTTGTGTTATGGGTACTAGATGACTGATATATTTAATACATTATATATTTACATAGATAGATATTTTTTATTATACATAAACACCCAGACCAACGGAACAAATTTCTGCAGATCGTACACAAATTTGTTCCGAGGCGGGAATCGAACCCGCATCCTCTTGCGTCGCAGGCGGACTCTCGCCCGCTGCGCCACTGAGGTCGTCGATTGAGCGTAAATTTAATCTTGACCTTGACCAAGCAAGTTTTAATACATAAAAATTTGAAAAATAAAAATTCACATTTCTAAGTGTGAAAAGATGCTTGGATCAATATTTTATTTTCGCTTAATCTTTGTATTGCCGTTGACAACCACTTGACCGATTGCGATTTTACATAAATACATTCAGTAATTTTATATCTTTAAAAATTTCACTTGTACGAGCATGATAGCGGCGCGCCGTATGCTGCGCCTTAATTTATTTTCTGGTAGTTACAAAATATGGGTGTATGTTTTTTTTTTCAGGTGGATCACGAATATCCTGCGACAATCATTTGCGTCGATAGGTACTCATTTTGGGTGATCACGGAAGACCCTGTTAAAGTAACAAGGTATGTTCATTTTAAAACAACAATTACAAATCCGTTCTATGTACTAAATGGTGGCCAGATATGTTGATTCTATTCTTATTCTAATAAACAAAATTCAAAAATTTGGTAGACCTTCCACACAGGCACAAGCCTTGGCTTAGTTAGAGCGAGGTGCTCAAACCATATTCATGGCCTTCGGTCTGAACACAACAATGGTAGTCATTTAGACATGTACTTAGGTTTAATTACCAATTGTTATTTAAACAAATGTTGTAAGACTGTACTGAATAAGCTTTTTATCTTATCTCTATCTTTACAGACATATCCTGTATCAATCTAGCTAAACTAAATGGTTCCCATATCACAAGCTTAGTTTGGGGCTAGATAGTGCTGTGTGGAAGGTACAGATCCTTTGTAAATTGTAAAAATAAAAAAAATTGTTTGAATCACTCAGTATAATTTAACCCTCTTAATCATATTTCCTGCCACGCTCCACTTCCGCTCTATAAAGTATTCGTGTCACTATTACTTTCATTGAAATGAATACAGATAGCGAACATTTAAGCTAGTGGAGCACTCAGCGACCAGTATGAATGGCCTACATTTTTTAACTCTTCTCAAGTTTTCTGAGTATTTGGCAAAATAACACAAAATAAATTAAAACTTAAATGCTATGTTTCTTCTCAAAATGACAGGGAAAAAAACCAACGCCCTGCCTTGCTTACTGTATGTTTTTTCTCACAGCTTTATGTCAGAAATGACAGATTACTACTTGAAAAATAAGAAAAAGCTGAGTGCGTCAGAGCTGGAGGAAATGACCTACTGCGCTTACTGTGATGAAGGGTGCTACTACAGAGCTATGTTTCTGCAGAAACCAGAGGTAATAATGATAAATAAATAATTTATAATGCTGGACAATTCACACAGCATCATCTAGCCCCAAAGTAAGCTACTCAAAGCTTGTGTTATGGGTACTAGATAACTGATATTTTAATACGTATATACATAAATAGATATTTTTTATAATACATAGAAAACATCCAGACCAACTTAACAAATTTCTGCAGATCGTACACAAATTTGTTCCGAGGCGGAAATCGAACCCGCGACCTCTTGCGTCGCAGGCGGACTCTCGCCCGCTGCGCCACTGAGGTCGTCAAGAGCGTTAGAGGTAGATGCCTATTTATGCCGCCAAGCAGCGATGCTGGGTTTCGGTCGAGTGTGCTTGCTGGTGAAATTACAGGCACATCATCTTGAATGCCGGGCAGTGCATCATACGGCACGTTCTTATCGTGCGTGTTTTGTGATGGTTACCACTTAACATCAGATGCACAATACATGATCAGTAAACATGCCACAGCAAGCAGATCAGATGCTTGTTTCATCAGCAAGTATATAGTATAAAAAATCACTACATAGTAAAACAAGGTCGCTTCCCGTCTGTCTGTCCGTCCCTATGTATGCTTAGATCTATAACGCATCTGATATTGATGCATTTTTTTAAATTGATAAAGTGATTCAAGAGGAAGATTTATAAATCCTACTACTGTCGCTGTGTTTCGGTTTGAAAGGTGCTTAAGGCACATGAAACCAAACATTTCCTAATACTTAACATCCTACTAATATTATAAACGCGAAAGTCTGTGAGTATGGATGGATGGATGGATGTGTGTTACTCTTTCACGCCGAAACGGCCGAACGGATCCAAATGAAACTTGGCAGAGAGATTATAGTCTGGAATAGCACATAGGCTACTTTTTATCCCGTGGGAATACCGGGATTTAAATCTGCCTGGGTGACCGCAGGGCGCAACTAGTGTATAACACTTATGCATTGCCCCCGTGCAAAGCAGGGGCGGGTCGCTAGTAAATAATAAAATAAACAGAACTGAATCAAATAAAAAAATATAAACAGAACTAAATAGGTATGTTGAATATTGGTTTCAGGGGAAGACAGTGAATGTGTATGTAGTAGACACCGGTGAAATGCGAGAAGCTACGATAGACTGCGTGCAGCCACTTGCCAAGCAATTCTGCGACCGACCGCCGTATGCGCGCCTGTGCTATCTCGCCGGGGTTAGTATAAGAGTTATTACTCGTATTACTATGTTTCTGGTCTAGAACTACTCGGTTTCAGAAAAAAACCGGTGTTTCGTTAATGTTTTAACTTTCTAAAAGAAAAATATTTCTTTCTTTACTTAATATTCATATTCATTTATTTCCAATATAACAAAACAATGTATGTATGTGCGGAATAAAATACAATTAAAATAAAATAAAGGACATGTCAAGAATATGTTTATTAATTTATTTTCAGTTGGACTTCTACGAAAACCACAACAACAGAGAACTCATACGGGAACAGGATGCATTTATGAGGAAATACAACGGAGCTCAGTGTAATATACTAGTCGATGATAAGTAAGTTAACCAATCCACACTATCTATATATATAAGTATGTCTGTCTGTCATTTTCACGGCTAAACCGCTGAACAGATCTCGACGACAGTTATTTTTTTCATCCCAGAGATGGACAACATATATGATACTATTTTTTACCCTTGTATCTATCCATGTATGTATGTGTGTATATACAGGATGCTGGTGCGAAACGGCGACAGGATTGATTGTAAACATCATGAGAAAAATCAGAAAAATAATCTATCCCATGCAGTTTGAAAATTATGGGCACACAGAGAAATGTTTGTTCTCGGTGGGAATTAAACCCAAGGCCTACGGCACAGAAGGCAGAGCTACTACCAACTGAGCTGTGAAGGTCTTTATCTTGTCTTTAATATTTACATATGTATAGAAAAAATGCTTTTTTTCAGCTCCTCAGAATCTCTTGGCGTTTATGTGATGGTAGCTTCGGAGAACACTACTTTAAATCAGCTCATGGTTTTACAAGGTCTAGCAGCACCGAGTAAGTTATTTCGTTATTGGTTGTTTTTAGGTCGCGTCATGTAAATTGTAAGGCTTCAACCACACCTACTGTCAAAAGCTTCCGCTTCACATTCGCTTGGGTCGCGTTGGTGTGGTCGATCCTTAATATGGGAAGAAAGTGGAGGGGGTGTGTGATAGTCGAGTATTTTGTATGCGCAAACACACCCCCTCCATCACACTGTTTTCCGGTGTTCTTTTTTGGTTGACTCGACTTATGACGCTTCCGGTAACTGTCGGCAATAACCATACGATTATACAGCATTTTAGTCCATTCGAAAAAAAGAAACACAAAACCCATGATGCGACCTATGGACGTGCCTCTTTCTTACTACTCACTAGTGTATTGTTGTAGGGGTGTTTCTATATCATTGATGAATTCTTGACATGTATTTTTATTTATTTATCTAGATTAGTGATTAGGTATATTATGCTTAGTAAATTGACAGACATTTTGTAATTTAAATTCATTATTTATTAATTTGTAATTTAAACCATACCTTTCGTAATTTAAAGTCATTATTCAATTTGTTTTTATTATTCATTGTATTTTTAGTTACAGACATTCATATACGATTTATAATTGTTCTTGAATAATTAAACTGAAACTGTCTACTGAGTGAACCCTATTTATTTACAGTAGACAAGTCCTTCCAAGACATTCAAAAGCAAAGGAAACATCCGGAGCCCGTTCACTCGCCCGTGACGGCGCGCGGTCCCCCGCCGGAAAACAGCGAGGACGAATGGAGCAATCTCGACATAACGCAGTGCCCTGAATACGAAGACCCAGTTGTGGCTGTCACTGTACGTAATATTATCCTACTACTATTATATAAATTTATGTGCGCAATGCCAGTGCTCTTAAACGGTGAAGGAAAACATCGTGAGGAAACCAGTTAGTATTCTAGCAGCGGCGATGGACTTGCAACCTGTCACGTATGGAATCCTAACTAGAATCTTGAGTTAGTACTTGGTACTGAGAGATCTGACGGGATATCTACCGTGCCTGGGGATCAAAGCCGTGAAGCTGTTTCAGTTTTTTTTACTATTATACAGGAATATTTTTTAAGTAGTGCGCAAACTTTGACAAATTAAACTTAAATGAGTTTTATTAAACACGTATTTTTTATTTTGATAAGTCTTAGTACAAAAAAATAAAGTTATCGTTAACGAAAGATGTAGGCTTTAAAACTGATTTTATGGCTACCCCACGCCGCCGCCGCGCCGCCGCCGCAAGGAACGAGCGCATCGCCACGCGCCGCGCCTTTGTTCCCAGGCGTAGGTAGTATTTACGTGGGTTACAATGTACTTGATCGCTGATTTTTCAGATTCGAACTTCGAACCAGACTTTTAGGATTAGGTCGTGAAGTTATTTGAAGATTAGATAATTCCAATTTTTCCTTCATACTTTCATGACCATCAAAATGCAGAAAATAAAGCAATAAAATCAATGAAAACACCTATGGCACTTTAAAAAACATAATAAAATTATTGACATTACTTACTTAATGCATAGGTAGTTCTGCATTATGGCGTATTTAAACATTTGGAATCAACTACGTATTTACATTAATGTTCAATCAACCTATTCACTAAAATTGTTAATTAAAAATAATTGTTTATCCGACATGTCACTAATCACTGTATTTCAATAATTGTTCAAAATGAAGTCCTCCTCTTTCTAGGCATAAACGTGCACGTTTAAATAAATTGTCATTTAGTCTGTTGAGAACACTAATGTCACTTTTCACTTCATCAAAAGCGTTAATTATTTTAAACTTTAAATCGTCTAGGTTTTGGGCCTCCTCAACATACACCCGGCGTTTTACTTCTCCCCAAAGAAAAAAATCGCAGGGAGTAAGATCAGGGGACCTAGCAGGCCACGGTATGGGTCCGCCACGTCCGATCCAACGATGCTTCATCCGTCCACAAGATGTTAGCTTCGCGGTGATTTAGAAGCCACTCGCATAAGGCACGACGTGGTGCTGGGTCTGGGTCATGGAGCTGCTGTACGGGCTGAAAGTGGTATGGATGGAGTCCGGCTGAATTTAGCAGCTTCCATACCGCGTCCTGGCTCACACCAAAGCGACGTGCCGCATCGTTGGTACTTGCTCTTGGATCTCGCTCGAAGAAATCGAAAATGGCTTCTTCTATTTCGACTGCCAGTCGAGGTCTGCCAGATCCTTGTGCGTGATTTGGGGTCCTGAACTGACCGTGATCAAGCAGTCTCTGAGTGGCTGCTAAAATGGTCCTTTCATTAGGGACCGTTGGGTTATGGATACCGTGGGCTCGCATTCGTCGTATGCTCTCTGTCGCATACATCCTACGAGCTGCTCGTAAATTTTCACCACTTAGTAAATACACTCGCACCATCTCATAGAACTCGCGGTTACTAAAGTCCGACATCGTGACCTGTACTAGTACGACACACGTGTGGCGCGGGAGTTGCGCGGGAAAGCGATTGGACGCGACGTCACGACAGCAGCGCATGCGATGAGTGACGTCGCCCTGCGGCCCCGGCCGACGACATCTGGCTAGGCCCCTGCCGGGTTTTACCCCAATGCGGTGCACGGCGCGCGTGGTCATTGACATTATAACGAATAGTGTCCATAGTTTCAAATAGTTTGAGAATTTAGAGTCGTAAAAATAAAAACAAAAAAAAAATTAAAAAATAATGGAAATGTGTTCTATTACTGATACTGAACCACCAAAACTTTTTTGCGCACTGCTTAAAAAATATTCCTGTATACCCATATTAGAAGAAATATATGCATAGAAGCATAATGGACCACCTTAGTCTAAATGCGGATACAGGAGTCCAATACCCATATTAGAAACATAGACATAGACATTTATATATTTGCTACAAAGAACACACAACATATACAATTAGAAATCGAATTTCTGCCCGCGTATGCCCTTCACACTTGTACAAATGCTTGTTCGCGGTCTGGATCGAACCCAGCGCTACTACCGACTGCTCAGCTGTAAGAGCAGAAAACAGTATGAATGTATTGACAAACAAAACAACATTGAATGGTTTCATATTAGCTTTCCTCACACACAGCAACTAATCGCTGCGAATGCCTATTCGCCGCGAGCATTCGCAGTGTGGCTATTCGCTGCGAATATAATATTTTCATTTTTTAATTTATAGATAGATAGAAAATTCTTTATTGCACAAAAATACAGTGTACAAAAATACATAGGCGAGCTTAATGCTGGATATCATTATCTACCAGCTAACCTTTGGGTAATGGGAAAACATGTATTGTTTTTCAATTTATTTTATTTTTGTATGTTATGTTTTTGTATAATGGTTATTTCAATTATTTTATTTTTTGTACTGATTAGTCTGTAACTTATCTAAGTACATGTGACATGTCAAAAGATCAATAAAGATTATGAATTATGAATAGATTCAGTCACCGCGATTTGAAATGAGCTTGTTCAATTTTAGTTTTCGATTACGCATTCGCAGCGATTAGTCGCACTACAGACTCGTGGTCACACCGATTGACACACTGGTGTGACTAACAGGAATTCATTTTACTTGTGGTCACACTATGTGGTGTTATCAATAGTAAGCTATTAAAACATAAGACTCGCGCTGTGTGACCGAAGCTTTAGCAGTTTTTTTTTATACAACTTTGATGGTTTTTTTTTATTTCAGGGCTACCACAATCGTGATGAAGCAGACATCTGCAAGCATTACAAGGGAGGCCCTGAAAAAACCTGCTTCAAAGGGCCCCGTTGCAACAAGAAACATATTATGCACCATCCAGGTAAGTAATACACACAATGTCACAGTGTTCCCTCACAAGTAGTATAGAATTTAGTTAGTGAATAATAAATAAATAGACATTACACTCCTCACCATCTAGCCCCAAACTAAGCAATGCTTAATATTATTATGAACAACTTTTTATTTCGACGACCTCAGTGGCGCAGCCGGCGAGAGTCCGCCTGCGACGCAAGAGGTTGCGGGTTCGATTCCCGCCTCGGAACAAATTTGTGTACGATCTGCAGAAATTTGTTCCGTTGGTCTGGGTGTTTATGTAAAATAAAAATATCTATATATGTAAGTATATAATGTATTAAATATATCAGTCATCTAGTACCCATAACACAAGCTTTGAGTAGCTTACTTTGGGGCTAGATGATGCTGTGTGGATTGTCCAGCATAATTTATTATTTATTTTATTTATAACTAGTAGCGCTTTATGGAATCCAGATAACTGATACATAATCAAATACTATTCATAACACCCAAACAGAGAACGAACATCAATGTCCATCACACAAATGATTCTCGGGCGGGAACGAACTCAAAATCTCTTCAACTTTGAATAATAAACTTTTTCTATTCAGGTCTTTCTCCGGACCAGTTCAGTGAGCCTGAAAAGAGCATTGACTTTGCGTGTTCCTATCGCTCAATAGAAAACGTAACAGGCAAGACTATTCAGATACGTGGTTTAGAAATTTCCACTTGATGGACGCAGGACAATACCTCGTAGGGCACGTTCCTATCCTGCGTAAGTCATGTGGGCCATCTGCTTGTTCCATCAGACAGTTGTATAAAAGAGCTATTCTAGCCCATAAGACTGATTTCTATCAATACAGAACCCGTAGACTGAGTTTAGTTTATAGTTTTTGGTTGCCGTATCGTCCGGCCGGATTTTGTGTAAGCTCAATAAGTGTAAAGCTATTAACTTATTGTGAAGCTTTCCCATTTACACCTTGGGATTATGAGAGAGACGGCTAGATATTATATTTGTTATACAATTTCTTATTATTTTTAACTTATTACTTAATGTTGACATTCTTTTATTTGAAATTCCTTACCTATAATTAATCAATTATTATTATTATTTTTAATGTAATTCATTTATTCAAGACCTTATGTGTATTATTTCTTTGTGTGTTGTTTTGTTAATCTTAATTTCATTTTTTCTTAGTATAATTAGTAAAAAAAAAAAAATTTTTTTTTTCAAGTTTCAATTAGTATAATTGGCCGTAAGCCGTTCTAATTATTTTGAATAAATAAATAAAAATATTGCAGCTACAAAAGCTAGCCCGTTTACAAGCACCTCAAAAAACAAGTATTGACAAAAAAATAGTATCTGAGTGTTATATCAGCTATCTGGTTCCCATTACCAAGCTTTGTTTAGTTGTGAGTATACATAGTGCTGTGTGGAATGTCCAGTAATTTTGTTGTCCTCTTAGATGGCTGGACGATGGATAAAGTGGAGGTAATAGCCAAGTGCGAGTCGGTCCCTCTGCCCGCGCCCGGCACGTGGCTCAAAGTGCTGGTGACTGCCGTCTGCCACTTCGATAGGGTGTTTGTACAGATCATTGAAGAGGATGAAAAAGGTCAGTATAGGTCGCGTCAACCAAAAAGAACGCTGGATAACCGTGAAGGGGATGTGTTTGCGCATACGAATTATCTCTATCCGGCCTTTTTTTCGTCCACCAATTTTTATTTTTTTTATTATTATTTAGTGTAAAGCCCTAAATAGATTGCTAAAAGTTTTGTTTATCACCTTGCAGAAGATGTGCCGATATTCGGCGTGGTGCTACCTCCGATGACGTTGCAATCATTACAACGTGACATGAACAGCCCAGCGTCTGTACAGGCCTATAAACCCTTGACGGTAATGTTACTGTATTTTAAGAATAAATAATAAGTCTTCAAGTACAAAAATAATTTTATGACTTGGTCTATTTACATTATGGCGTAACGGCATAACATCGTCCACACCACATGACTGTCTGACATGAAGCGTCAGTTAGCGTCGTCATTGCAACGCGGGTGCCAACCAATCCCTGCTCTCGTTCCAAATTTAAACCAATCACGAGGCATGTCTTCGATTTGATTCGAATTATGAATATACGTCATTTTGGTTTCACGTAGGCCCACTTTTTGTGTTGTGGAATTTGTTCAGAATTACAGTTTCTGACTTATTATTTATTCGTAGGTATTGTATCAACGAAATTAAAAGGATTGAAATTTAGCGCCTCTTCAAGTACGGCCTTTTTCGTGCCAGTTGAAAGGTTCGCCTACACCTTTCGCGTCAGTAACGCGGAAAGCGGGACGCGATGGAGCGTCCAGGCGCGTTATTCACTATGACCAATCCAATTTTTGCGTTTAGATCACGTTGTGACGTCACGCGGTTAAGGCAAAGTATAATGAATAAATAAAAGTGAATATTGTTGTTGTATTTGTTTCAGATGGTCCCTGCGCCGGGTGAGATAGTGGCTGCCATATATCCGCCTGATAACTGCTGGTACCGCGCTAAAGTGCTCACTGTTGGGCGACTCGATCAGAGCATTGAGGTACATCAATTGTTTCCCTAATTTTTATAAAAAAAATTAAAATGGCAAATGAATATACATATTTTTTTTTATAAAATTATCACGCAGATAATTTTTATATAAAAAAAATTAAAATGGCAAATGCACCGCCAAAATTCAACATGAATGCTTCAAAAAAGATGTTAAAGTCCTTCAGGGTACGCAACGCACCGACGCCCCTGGTGTTGGTATATGAGGAAAGATGAGGTATGATGAGGATGGTATTAATCAAAGGTAGTGTGACACAACATGGTTTACCGATGTAGGTGTGCAAAAGAACAGAGTACAGAGAACATGTACATTTGAATGTACATGAAAATAATTAAAATACCTACTTATATAAAGATAGATTTGTGTGTGCAGTTAATGTACGTGGACTATGGCACCGTGCTGTGGGTGAAGGAGGACCAGATCCGGCAGCTGGAGGCGCGGTTCGCGCGGCTGCCGCTGCAGGGCGTGCAGTGCGCGCTCGCCGGCGTGCGCGTGCGCGGCGCCTCCGCCGAGTGGGCGCGCGCCAAGCGGGCGCTGCACGCGCTCGCGCAGGACCGCACGCTGCACGCGCGCGTCATGTGAGTACTAGCGCGAGTAGCGCGCGACCAAGCCGCCGGCGGCGTGCGCGTGCGCGGCGCCTCCGCCGAGTGGGCGCGCGCCAAGCGGGCGCTGCACGCGCTCGCGCAGGACCGCACGCTGCACGCGCGCGTCATGTGAGTACTAGCGCGAGTAGCGCGCGACCAAGCCGGCGTGCGCGTGCGCGGCGCCTCCGCCGAGTGGGCGCGCGCCAATCGGGCGCTGCACGCGCTCGCGCAGGACCGCACGCTGCACGCGCGCGTCATGTGAGTACTAGCGCGAGTAGCGCGCGACCAAGCCGGCGTGCGCGTGCGCGGCGCCTCCGCCGAGTGGGCGCGCGCCAATCGGGCGCTGCACGCGCTCGCGCAGGACCGCACGCTGCACGCGCGCGTCATGTGAGTACTAGCGCGAGTAGCGCGCGACCAAGCCGCCGGCGGCGTGCGCGTGCGCGGCGCCACAACAAGCCGATGCAAGCACTGTTTCTGTTTCAGAACTAAACTGGTTTCCTTTACTGGTACTTTACCTCTGATTGGCTCTAAATATTAAGTGCTTATTCTGTAAATTAAAAAGCTTTTGGTTCTCCAATAAATAAATAAATAAATGTTTCAGTGCCCGAGAATACGACGAGGTGATAGTGGAGCTGTTCACAAACGAAGACCCAGACGATCCCACGCGTGGGCGTAACGTGGCCGAGATACTAGCAGAGCGCGGCTTAATAGAGCTTACCGAGTATAATGTTATCGACGATGACGTCACACAAAAAGTTGTTGTGCCCTAACTGAGAGGTCATAATTATAAGCTAGCGGCCAACTCTGGTGACGACAGCCTTAAGATGCTGACATCCGTCAAAAAACTTCTCAATAGGTGTCTTACCAAATTATTAACTGCATTGTTTTCATACTTATAAATAAATCTTTTAGGAAGGAAAACTTATATTGTTCAAAATGTTATAACAATAACCTTGTCATCCTCATAAACTTTGTTTGGTAATTATAACATCAGTGATTCTATAAATACAAAAATGAAGAAATGTACTTTATGAAGTTATTTTGACGGTTATCGGTTATAAAGCTTTCGGTATGGCTTAAAGACTACTGAAGCTGACACCGACCGAAGTGCCCTTTGAATGACTGCTAAACCAGCAGATATTTTACATAAAACAAATTCTATTTGTTATTAGATATTATATAATGCTTAAGGAAATCACAAAGATTTTGTAATGTCCCAAAAGTTATTCTCCGAGCGGGATTTGCACCTGCGCGGTACCCTGGTAACGCAGCCCCGTATCAAGGGGAAGGTCGCGGGTTCAAATCCCGCTCGGAGAATAACTTTTGGGACATTATAAAATCTTTGAAATTGTGTGATTTTTAGTCAAAATGGCGTCCAATGTGCGTGACGAAGTCCATTCAGGGTAAAATATTACCTCTTTTAATTTTATAGTATATAATACACTATCTCGTAACGATATCTCTCAGTAAAACACCACTATCTTGTAACTATAAAAAAATTGGACTGTTTCGGCAGAGGCTAGTAATGAAATTTGCGCCGTCAGAACTTTTGAATATGTATCTACCACCAAGTTATCGAGGTTTGCTTTTAGCCAAAAACGCGACAAATGGTACAAAAATTGTTTCCAAAATACTTCACAAGTAAACCTCGTACGCATTATTTGAGGTTGGCCTGACAAGTATTTTCATTGGTCCAGTTTTTGCCTAAAAACTAAAAAAAAAAAAAGTTAAAAACAAGTTTTGATCTGCTGAAACAGTTCTTAATTTTTTTTGGTAGTTACAAAGTAGTGGTGTATATATTTACACATTTGATTTTGACTAGTCTTATGTAGAGATAGTAATACTTTTATATGCGGAGTGTTACTTAGAAATAGCATTTTGTTAATGTTTATTCTTAGGTAAATTACATTTATTTATTTTTTTATTTAATGTCTCATTTCCAAATTAAATTAAAATTTTCACAGTGCAAATTCAACTACTCTGAAAGCCGTAGTAATTAACTTCGTAAGAATATTTATTTGAAACTGATTAATTTATTTAAATAAGAACGCCAATCTTACGTAGAGTAGAAACTTAATATTTTCAAACTTTACTAGTTCTATAGGTACTATTGTTAATCCTGGTATTGCAACTTAAGGGTCCGGTGACAGCGGCTCGCAATTTCGAGGTGCGATTGGCTATTATTTCATTTCGGGGAGGTTGTTTGAAATAATAACTCTAAAGAAACACGCATAAATACTGTTCGAACAGAAATAATACAATAATATAAGGGAAATGTGCTTGAGTCAGAAATCATTTTGGTATTAGGTAAACGTAAGACCAAACATACTAATACCAAAATGATTTCTGATTCGGGCATGTTTCCCTTATATTATTGTATTATTTGTGTTCGAACAGTATTTATGCGTGTTTCTTTAGAGTTATTTTTTCAAACAACCTTCCCGAAATGAAATAAAATGAAATAATAGCCAATCGCACTTCGAAATTGCGAGCCGCTGTCACCGGAGCCTTAAAAAGCATTAAAAATGTCTGTATAATGTATAATACAAGTGCTAATATATGTATCGGTTTGGATAATAAGTCAACACTACAATAAATGAATATATTATTTGTTAGTACATATTGATAAGTATAGGTAGGTACTGAAAATAGAACCTAGTCTGTAAATAGTAGAGCAGCTAGGTATTTTGTTGAGGTATTATTCGTTTCGGGCTGTTATTATTACAGAAGCCTGTACTTAGCTTCTGAAAGCAGATAAGAATATTATTTTTAGTTGTGTAAGCGTAACCGCTATCTAAACTAAAAGTAGCCCGAAATCTCCTGCCTACCGGTCGTTTTAGTTTTATTAAATAAATCAGTCTCACTTGATCGCTATCTTTACTTTTAATTATTACACACTAGTGTTCAAATCCCAATAAAACAATATGAGCTTCCTCAATTAGTGAAAGAAATCTTCGAACTTTGTCCAAGTTTCATTCTGTTACGTTTTTTGGTATGGTTTGTGATGTAAGACTAATTCAATTTTATACTGCACGTATAATTTGTGGTTATTAGTATGGTACCTAGTTCATTATATTTTTAAAGAAATATTCGCATGTTTACATTTGGTTGACACTTTTGTCATTATATTTTTTTACGAAATACCCAATCGCCTGTGTTTGCATTTAAGACTTGCTGTGAATTAGAGGCAGATGTAGTTTGTTTGTTACTTGACACCTTGAAACAAAATAATATTTATGGCTCCTACTGCGTAGTTATTGTTACAAAGGCACTTTAGCAATAGGCCCATCCAATTTTGTAATCCCAATTTGATCAAAACCTAATAATAAAAAAATATTTGAAGTTGAGATTTTTATTTACGAGATTCAGAATTTCCTACTAAGAATACATTTCTAAATAACTTATTTTTACATGATTAATAATACACACACTAAATAAAAAACAAATCATTCAAAGCATTACCCCTCAGTCCTCTCTTCACTAAGGCACTTCCTCTCACCATCTTACAATAAACACAGTACCACAGGAAATCTAGTGAATACAAAAAATAACATTAAATTAAACTTTTTGTACCTCTAACTTGCCTCCTTTAGGTGTGTGTGTCTCCAGCTTCCTCATATTGAAAATGTAATTTCTATAAATGCCAATATTTAAAGCATAATTAGTGCACTCATAGATTTGAATCATAATTTAGCTGCCAAATAAACAACGATGCTATAAGCTTATAATAGTGTGTAAGCTGGAGTAACATGTCTCCAGCTGCCTCAGTCAGTGTGGGCAAACGGCTAATGATAGAGATATATAGTAAACGCAAGGATTTAGTACCAAACGAATTAGCGAGGTACCAAAAATTTCAGGTCTGTAGCTCGGAAACTCTTCGAGTTATAAGACTTGATCAACGTGTAAGCTGGAGTAACGATACGTGAAAAAGCATATGCTCGTTCTCTGGAATGGCTGGAGCTAGCAGGTTGCTTTAAGTCTCCAGATTTAGTACCAAACGAATTAGCGAGGTACCAAATATTTGAAGTGTTTCTGTTCAAAACTCTATGAGTTACAAGCTTTTCCAGCTTTTTTTGTTTGTCCAACTTGCACATGTTGGATCTCAGCAACCACAATAGGTACAGACTCGGTTGATGTCTCTGAACCGAGCTATGAATTAGTGCACTCGGTACCAAAAATTTGGAATCTCTAGGACAAGCAGTTCTGTTGTAATCAGCAAAATAACATCCAAGGAATTTGAATACAGACAGATATATTCAAATTCCTTGATTGCATCAGTAGGTACGAGTGTGACGCATTCGCTGTAGTGACAGAGATAGAGCTACTATCAACTGAAGGCTGGTCGAAATGGAACTATCTGGTATTCTGTAACTCATCATAATATTAGTTATTTTGCTGATTACAACAGAACTGCTTGTCCTAGAGATTCCAAATTTTTGGTACCGAGTGCACTAATTCATAGCTCGGTTCAGAGACATCAACCGAGTCTGTACCTATTGTGGTTGCTGAGATCCAACATGTGCAAGTTGGACAAACAAAAAAAGCTGGAAAAGCTTGTAACTCATAGAGTTTTGAACAGAAACACTTCAAATATTTGGTACCTCGCTAATTCGTTTGGTACTAAATCTGGAGACTTAAAGCAACCTGCTAGCTCCAGCCATTCCAGAGAACGAGCATATGCTTTTTCACGTACCGTTACTCCAGCTTACACGTTGATCAAGTCTTATAACTCGAAGAGTTTCCGAGCTACAGACCTGAAATTTTTGGTACCTCGCTAATTCGTTTGGTACTAAATCCTTGCGTTTACTATATATCTCTATCATTAGCCGTTTGCCCACACTGACTGAGGCAGCTGGAGACATGTTACTCCAGCTTACACACTATTATAAGCTTATAGCATCGTTGTTTATTTGGCAGCTAAATTATGATTCAAATCTATGAGTGCACTAATTATGCTTTAAATATTGGCATTTATAGAAATTACATTTTCAATATGAGGAAGCTGGAGACACACACACTCCTTTAGCTGCCTCAGTTTCTTAGATTCAAATAGCAAAGGTTGATTTAATTTACAATAGTAAATAATAGTTACTCAGTAAATACATAACACAGTAAGTTATAAACTAGTCTCTCAGGCATAATTATAAAACACTATTCTTAGAAATCTAATTTGACTAGATTATCTACATTGAACACCCCAGGCAAATATATATACCTAAGTTATTTCTATCATTCATGTATTACCTAACAGCTGTTTATGTATAAATGACTAGACTTTAAGTGGCTTCAGCTAATTACAATTTACAAGCTAACAGGCTTTGATGAAAATCATCTCATGCGGGCGCCACACATGGGGTAGGTATATTTGGCTCCAAGTTATACTGTTGGATCCAATGCACCAATATGTAAATTGTTCTGGGACTATTGGACATAAAATTTGGTTCAATATTGGCCATTCCAAATTAGTGTCAAGCTTGAACGCAAAGTTGAATCCAATGTGTGGCGCCGGCATCATATGGTCTCTTCCATCTTTTTTAAGATAAAAATGTAACAGCTATTAAAACAAAGTCACTGATTTCAGAAATATTTGAGACATCTATCTCAATGTGATCTCAAGAGGCTAAAGTATATGAAAATACTAGTTGCGCCCCGCGGTTTCACCCGCGTAGTAGATTTCAATACCGGTATTCCCACGGGATAATAAACAGCCTATGTGCTATTCAAGACTATAATCTATCTTTGCCAAGTTTCATCTAGATCCGTTCAGCCGTTCCGGCGTGAAAGAGTAACAAACATCCATCCATCCATACTTACAAACTTTCGCGTTTATAATAGTAGTAGGATTTCACTGTCTTAATACTTGATGAAAGTTTAGAATGACCTGTAACTAAAAGGATCATAAAAAAATCTAATTATACATCTGAAACAAACAGTTTTGGCAATTCTGATTCTAAACGAATTACCCTAACAGTAGATGTCAATCTCCAGTTGTCATATGGATTTGATTTCTTGGGAGTGTATGATTCCGGTGGTATAAAAGTGCTGTAGTATGAAATTAATTCATGAGACTGATCACCATCTAAATCTGCAATCATAAGTGACTTCTCTTGATATTCTAAGTCCGGTTGGCACAGTGGCAATGGGGCATGGGTGTCTACAGGGCCTCTAGCACAGATTTGAACCATATCTGTCTGGCTGACATTTACATTATGTGTTTGGAATCTATCAAAAGACACCAGAACTATTCTCTCTGATATGTCATGAGCAGTGAACTCTGTATATTTTATGAAAGATGATATAGAGGCAACATTGATTGAAGGACGATAATAAAATGCATCATAGTTATTTTTAGGGCTCTGGTTTTGTATGTTGTTGTATCTGACCTCATTGACTTTAAGTGCACCCTTGGCAGCCAGGTGTGCACTGTTCCACTGTCATAATTTCAGCACAAATCCTCGAATTGAGTTTGCGAAGGAGAACGTGCTAGGCCTCATGGCATAGACATGATTGGCTGAGTACTCCCAGCTAACATTTGTGGTTCCATTACGGTCCAGAATAAGTTTCAAATTGACTCTACAAGAGTTAGGACATTCACCGGAGTTTTCTACAATAAGTTTCCCGGGCCCATTAGTAAACAGTTCTCTAGTGTTGCCAATATTTTTCTTCAAACTCTGGTTTATTCGCTTCGAAACTGGCACTGAAGATGGAGTGTGATTTACTGTTTGATCCAATTTCAGCAGTTTTCTGTACAGCATAGGGTATGTTATCTGGCGCACTGCTTCAGAAGTACCATTCTTACAGATATAAGTTATCATTTCAGATTCAGTAAGCAGCTTGACTGACAAGCAATCTTCAATAGCCATTGGTTCTCCAATGACATTTCCAGTAAATCCGGATATAATAATCAGAGAATTGTGATTTGCACTTGGAAGTACAGTTGCTACAGTGAGTAAGTCATTCACTGTGTCTTTATCCATATCCTTCATAATTATTGGAAAATCTATTGCTGCAATATTGCTGAATACACTACCTTGCTTGTGAATGTACCAGAAATAAGTTCCAGAGAGTGGGTTCAATGCTGCAAGCAAGCCTTCAGAGCCTGACATGATACAGTCTTTGAGTTTATCCTTGTTCACATCAATGAGATGGCAATTGATTTCCGTGGGTATCCTGCTTTCCCTGGTATACCAGCCTACTTTCCCCGTATTTCCAACAATAAGCAAGACTCCATTAGTATTTTCATTGGTTTTCTCCTCCTGCTTCATGTGGTTGCCGCGATAAATGAAAATCAGGTTCTTAGTTTTCGGTATGGCTCCTTCGACTACTTGCACGGCCCCGGAAAGTTCTATCTCATCATACGGCAGTTCCCAACTGGTGGTTTTGTCTTGCCACTCGCCGAGGGCACAACTGCCTACATCCGAGCAGGGTATCACCCATAAGAATATCACGACGGTGAATACACATGCGAAAATGGAAGTGATAAAGGCGCAACGACGGCGACACGACACTTTATTCGACATATCGGACTGCAAGTAGCTCACATTGTCCATAGTGCTTTCCACAGTGGTATTCAGGTTGGTGTTAAACTCGTCCATATCGCTAATACTACAGTTCTTTGAGGACTGCAAGCCGCTGTTGTAATCCAGGTTGTTGCAACTATCTGCAGCTTTGATACTGGCATCTTGTACTGCAGGATCATCCTCTGATTCTGAATCGGATAGTAACTGCTTGAGTGGTGCGTAGATGCCACCAGTTCCGTTTGCAGACATAGTTGGGCTCTTATTTTGATTCGTCTTTTACATTTTCAATTCGATCAAACAGCAATTTTAAATCATTCGCAGCGCACAAATCAATAAAATTATTAGAGAAATTCGAGAGAAAAGCGTAACGTCAAGTCAAGTCAAAATCAACGTCAAATTTTATCAGCCCTCATCGTCAGATTTCTAAAGCAAGTCAAACTTATTGCATAGAGGTACACACGTGCTTATTTTCGAGCTAAAAGCATGCTTTTTTTCGACCCTTGCTCAATAAAAGCACGCGTGAACAAACGTGCTATTAAATAAGCATGCTTATTTGGTCGTGCGTTGGTTTATTTTTGAGCATGCTCAAAATAAGCATGCTTATTTTTGAGCACGTGGTGTGTCAGTGCCATTACCCGTACATACAGGAAAATTACCTAAGTTGTAACTTATGTATAAACTGGCGCCTCACATGGGCTATGTTGGCTGGCTCCAAGTTGTACTGTTGTATCCAACACTCCAATGGATCGATCTTGAACAGTTATTGGAGATAGTTTGGTTCGTTCAAATTAGAGCCCAGCTTGGACGCAAAGTTGAATCCAATGTGTGGCGTCAGCTTTAGGTGCATAGGCACAGCATGTGTATGGATGGAGTAGGTATGGATTCAAATCACGGAACACTTCTAGACAAGTTCATGTTTAATCTTACTTGGCCGATTGCTAACTAGGAGCTAGCTGAAAGATAAGTTCGTGCTCGGGTATCGACAAGCTCCACACAAGCACAGAAACTAGCGCACATTTGCTGACCACGCAGATCGCTGCGTTATGTTTATAGCTATTTGATTTTGATAGACAAGTATGTAATGGAAGGCAGACAAAACAAAGATGGTGACATTTGTGTGCCAAAATAGAGGACGTTGGTTGTGGTACATACCTAGGTAGGTCCTGTCCTGTACTAGATTTCCTACCTACTTACGTGTGTACTAACACTGGGTAGTGTAAGTACTATAGAGGTAAAGGAATAAAAGCTTATAAAAATTAAATACAAATTTTAAGGCAGAAATGTATATTTGTTTCTGTATATCATAAATTAATTGCAGTTCTTTTCATACATTTATCTACAAACGTTTACACGATTTATATTATGTCACACTTATTCAATAATTGGTGCTTTACCTTACAAAATGGTAGAAAAATAACAATTGCTTGAAATAAACATTAGTGATACAATTAAACAGGACATTATCATAACTTATTTTGAGGCTGATTAAAAGGTCAGACACAATTTACATAAATATTTTTAAATACTAAAATCGTCAAGCTAATTTATTCTATTTGAGATTATTCAAGGTACCTACATTATTAAATATAGATTAGGTAGTGAAAATCACTAGCCGAAACTTAAGTAGCCATAATCAAGTTGATCTCTGTGAAACAGACGCAATATTTAGCGATGAACTTGCGCCTAGCTTCAAGTTGTACAGATGTTTGTTAGTCTGTAGTCCGCATGAGCTCTTTTTTAGCTTGTACACCAACCTCTGGCATGCAACCATGTTAACAATTTCTAAAACCACTAATTACAAAAAATAAATATGGAAGTATTTACACACTCAGCCTCAAAAAACTGCTAGCGATTGAATCAAATTCATGGCACTTTCAAGACCGTTGAAGAGGTGTCAAAAGTTTCAACTTTAAGATCCACAGACCAAACAAAATAGGAACAAAGGAAAAACCTAAAGGTACTGACACACATGCTCAAAAATAAGCATGCCTATTTTGAGCACGCTCAAAAATCAACCGACGACGTACGACCAAATAAGCATGCTTATTTACTAGCACGACCTGTACACACGTGCTTTTATTGAGCAAGGCTCAAAAAAAGCATGCTTTTAGTTCGAAAATAAGCACGTGTGTCATTACCTTAATTTATTAAAACTAAATCTTAGCCGAGAATAAATAAAGTTTAGATTAGTGTGATGATTTCTTAAGTCGATGGACAAGTTTGGGCATTAGTGAACAAATTCGCTACAATAATATCAGCAGCGCAGCGGTGGCGCGAGAGTCCCTGAAGACAAACGACAATATAAGTTTATAATGGGCCTTACTACAAAAAAATAGGCAAACGTTAAATTCTGCCTAAACTTTTGACATCTCTTGCCATTGCGTAATGGCAAACAGAGACAGCGCTAATTTTAGACATTGTTTAAAGTTAGACACCGTTTTGTAGTACAACCCAAAAGCGTTTGCACCATTTGGACCAGAAATAAGCAATAACTGACTTTGAAATTAGTAAAGAGATGACATAACAGATTTAAACTGCGCGGCACCGCAGCCATGTCATGTGAAGTTTTCGTTGACGCGCAGTGTAACTCAAATATGTCACCACTACTTTAATTGTTTCTGGTTTTTATTGCATGATTTGTGTTACAACCGTATAGAGCGCTTCAGACTCTTTCGATTGCCGTTTATCTAACAGAGCCAGGACACTAATTATTATGAAAGTTAACCTATAGTTCCACGCAAGTGACAAAAATACGTAAATAAATATTAACACTCAAGGAATCAGTCTTGCGTTATCAAAACATCTATATACATACAGAATCGGCTTAAAAAAATTAAATCTGCGTTAAACATTTCACTAAATACCGTAGTTGAGTCCCGTATTCAAATACTTATAAATAATACAGGTTATTTTTATAAATAAAAATTATAAAGGTTCCAGCCCTCTGTACTAGACATGTCTATTTGTACAATAATAATGTTATCGGATCCAGCTAATCTAGCTATACCATACAAACAAATCAAAACCACTATGAAGTAACCCATTATTTGTGTCGCAATGATTAATAAATAAATAAATAAATAAATAAATAATGCTGGACAATCCACACAGCATCATCTAGCCCCAAAGTAAGCTACTCAAAGCTTGTTATGGGTACTAGATGACTGATATATTTAATACATTATATACTTACATAGATAGAATTTTTTTATTATACATACAAACACCCAGACCAACGGAACAAATTTCTGCAGATCGTACACAAATTTGTTCCGAGGCGGGAATCGAACCCGCAACCTCTTGCGTCGCAGGCGGACTCTCGCCCGCTGCGCCACTGAGGTCGTCATGATTCTATAAGAACTACTGGGATTAACCAAATTTAGCTATTTAATTAATACAATCATGGCTCACAACTGTTATCCCAAGGCATGGTGGCCATCTCAAGTCTATGGGTGTTTTAGATCTTTGAATTTGCCCAGGGGTAGTCTGGGTTGGTTATGTGACAAATTGCATGCCCATATGTTTAGAACCAAAGGATATTGCGACGCAAAACGGCTAACTTCAGAGAGGTCAAACTCAAGATACATCAGCAGTAAATGCGACGGGTAAAGGTCAACGCCCACTACGTCGACTCAACACCTACGCAACTCAATCAAGCATTGAAATGCGAGCTTTAACCTCTCTTTGTCTATGATCTATTCAAAATACAATAGAAAATCTATTGTTTGGCCAGCTCACATTTTAATGCTTCGCTTGAATTGATGAATTCATGCATGTCTACATCCATGCCTTAAAATAAATTTACTAGATTGAGTAGGGATATTCGCCAAGATATTCTATCAGTGAAGGTGGTAACGGCAGAAGTCTATGTTTAGGCGCGCACCATAGCCTCGGTGTGAAAGGGTTTGAGTCTATTGCTTTGTGGATAGCCAGGCGAGCTGCTTGCATCAAAGTAGGAGGCGACTTTCTCATAGGATTCTTGAGAAGAACTGGCGAATGGGCGCAGCCGTCTCGGTCTACCCAGACGGTGCCGGCAGCGTTTCTTGCGCCGCCGATCCTCGTGTAGTGTTGCACCAATTCCACCACACAGCGGAAACGTGGGATGTACTTTGCTAGGGGCACGTCACAGTCTAACCTGGAATAGAGGAGACATGAAATTAGAATGATACGTTAATACTATCTTACCATGGGTACATATTAAATGCTAGAGTAACGATGTTTGGGCACGATGCACGATATTTTAATAGTAGAGCTCTTCGTGAAGGGCTCGTCCAGGGAAGTACTACCACGCCTTTTTCTGCCGCCAAGCAGCAACGCTGTGTTTCGGTACATTACTTAAATACTTTTTTTAATGTTTATTAATGTTTTTGTTTATTAATGTAGATTTTTTTAATGTTTATTCAACAAGCAATTACCTACTCATTTTACTTCTATGTACTGCCATCATTATTGATTTTTCTTAGATTGGTTTTATCATCCACATAACTACCTAATCTTCACGAAAACAGTTCAAAGTCGACTCCCAGAACTAAAGTATGAATCATAAGTTTCAATACATATTTGGAAAGGTATAATGACACGGTTGTTTCGCAAGAATCACTGACGCAATTTAATTTCTCGGCGAGTGTATTGACTGACAGCCACGGACAATGCAAATCTCTTGGAAACTAAATCTATTATCACGATATTTCCATTGATACATAAATACATTTCTAGGAAGAACGATTCCGAGGCTATGAACGACTTGTTAACGGACTTCCAAAAAGAAGGTTTTATTTTCGACAGCTACTCAACAAAGTCTAGGGAACAAGGGTATTTTAGTGTATATTTTTAATTCTACATTTTTTCGTCCTAGATGTTATACATAAATAGAAGTGCATGTTTCTAAAAAAAATCCAAATAACCCTCGGTTTATCTTTTTTGTTGTCACTACATAGTATAAAACAAAGTCGCTTTCTCTGTCCCTATATCCCTATGTCCCTATGTATGTTTAAATCTTTAAAACTACGCAACGGATTTTGATGCGTTTTTTTTAATGGATAGAGTGATTCAAGAAGAAGGTTTATATGTATAATACATGCATGATATGTGAACCCGTGCGAAGCAAGGGCGCGCGGGCGGGTCGCTAGTCCTTAATAAATATAGAAAACTAAGGATAGTATAGTGGTATTTACCTAAAAAAACCCTGCTCATAGTGCAGTCGCACAGAAGTGGGCCCCCGCTCCGTTTGCAAGGATAACGAGAATATGAAATTCCTGTCGCCGCTGTCACGGATTATGAAGGCGCCAACACTCGCGTCCTTTAGTATAGCTTGACCCGCCTGAAACAAAAGAAACAAAATGTATTTAAAATATGTTTTATTCATTTTACAGTGTTTACAAGTCAACACTTAAAAAAAATCGAATAGATTTTTTGTCCAAAAGTGGCATTTATCCCAGTATCATTTGAGCTTTTAAACCAACATCACTATTTCGCTTTCTCTCTCCCTATATCCCTATGTACCTATGCTTAAATCATTAAAACTACGCAACGGATTTTGATGCGGTTCTTTTTAATAGATAGAGTGATTCAAGAGGAAGGTATGTATAATACATGCATGATATAGTAGAAAAACAATGTGCACCCATGCGAAGCAGGGGCGCGCGGGCGGGTCGCTAGTTTAAAATGTAATTATATTTTCTTATCTGAGAGAATGAAAAGTCAAAAGGCATTTATTCAGAAAGATGACTTGGTAAATAAATATAGCGCTACCTATGGAACCAGAGTGACGTGGATTGGGCTTGAGCGGCCGAAAAATTGAATGACCCGAGGCTACTACCCTAAATTATGAACTAACTAAATATACTTGGTTTCGTCTATAGCGAACAAAAAATACAATGGAAAAACAATATGCAACAAAGTAGTGAAGTCTAAATAGGTACTTGATGAATTAAAAAATAAAGGCCAATTACAAATCATAAAATGAACAGACTGAAATAATCAAAGATGGAAATACCGAGAATAACTGCTATAATAAAAGGCATGAGGAAACATTTACCGATTCTGTAAATTCCTATGTGGGGAACTATAACTTAGAATTTACGTAATAGATGATGCGGTTTCTATAGTTCAAACATTTCTTACTAATTCATTCAAAGTATGTCAATCTCCATTGTTCGAAACTTCATTGATCAAGTCCCTCCGAAGTTACCTACAGCTACGCAGTCGCTATTTTTGGGTCGGATTGGAGGTAAGCGTGGGCGAGGGATGTGATTCGTTTACAATTTATCATTAATCGAAATACTTATGACCGGTTAATTTAAATGTTGTAATTGATTATCATATTCTCTTTAATGGCAATAGTGCCTGACTTCAGAGAGACTTAGATCAGCTGCGCGTATACGATGCCGTTTTTAAAGTTCAAACATTTCTTACTAGTTTAAAGTATTTCAACCTTCATTGTTCAAAATCCAGCTGTGAACTCGTAGCAACAACATCGCAGTTTTAAGAATAATGTTCAGGAATTCTAAGAATCGGTTGTAAATGGCTCGTCAAAGGCAGGCATTTCGTAAGGCACGTTCTTGGAAACATTTAGCATAAATTGCATGTTTTTCAAACAACAAACAAACTAGTAAGTAAGGTATCATAGTAAGTAATACCTGTCTTTAAACACAGAATTACAACACCAACCTTGAAATAAACAAGCGCAATCAATGGTGTCAATTCTGTTGTTTAGATTTTCTAAAGTAACCTAATTTGACAGGACTAATATTATTTCCGTCCCATTCTTAAAGAGCGAAACGACAAGGATGGCTATAATTTTAGAGCTGTCAGAATAAGTTAGTTTAGGATAATGCAACAATAGAATAGACACCATTATCATAAAAAAAAAATTAGAAAGGTGTACTAAAACGAGGATCATACGAAAACATAGTAGGTAGGTAGTAGTAGTAGCCACAAGTCTTTCTATGTCGAATCCTACTAATATTATAAACGCGAAAGTTTGTAAGTATGGATGGATGGATGGATGTTTGTTACTCTATAACTCCAGAACGGATGAACGGATTTTGGTGAAAATTGGCAAAGAGATATATTGTAGTCTGGAATAACACATAGGCTACTTTTTATCCCGTGGGAAAAGCGGGATTTAAAATTACGCGGGTGAAACCGCGGGGCGCTACTAGTATTATAAATACGAAAGTTTGTAGGGATATATGGATGTTTGTTATTCTATAACTCCAGAACGGATGAACGGATTTTGGTGAAAATTGGTACAGAGATATACCTACGAGTGTTATAGTCGGGAATAGCACATAGGCTACTTTTTGTCCCGTGGGAATCCCGGGATTTAAAACTACGCGGGTGAAACCGCGGGGCGCAACAGTACATAATATGATTTATGAAGTATAAACGAACCTGCCAATCCAAACCACCATAATACCAGCCAGATAGCCTCAACGCCTTGAGGGTATCAGCTAGCCGCCTCAGCTCATCATTGTAGGCCGGGGTGAGAGGCACAGCCGGTGTGGTGTAGTGAGGCAGATAAGGCTGTATCGTGAACGGCGGTGGGGTGTGAGGCGCGTAGCACTTTCCCGATGACGTCACCGACAATCGCAGCTCGTGGCGGCAGTTGGGGCAACAAGCCACGCTGGATGACCAGCCCAGTGGCACGCCCACTTCGACGCACGCATCTGTAAAGAGGGAAACAGAGTTTAGTTACAGTCAGAGCAGTATTCTCTGATGGATGATCGGGGAACTTCAGAAGACAATGGTGTCGATTCTGTTCTTGCATTATCCTAAACTAACCTAATCTAGAATATATACACACACACAGCTTCACGACTTTGATCCCCAGGCACGGTAGATATCCCTTTAGATCTCTCAGTATGAAGTACTAACACAAGACCTAATCTGACCGCTCTCAAATTATAACTGGCCTTGTTGTTTCGGTCTTTTAGAAAGTGATGGCAATAATTTTAGTGCTGTCAAATTACTTAGATTAAGTTAGGAAAATTAAAAAACAGAATTGGCACCAATGTCGTTTTGTTGAAACAATAGATAGGTAGGTTCTTCACTTCACAAAACAAGAATATAGGACTGTTAAGTTTTTTTAAGTAAATTAAGATAGGAAAGTGGGTATTTTGGTTGTGATTTTGTAGGTTAGGTAGGTAGGTTACCTAATCTACTTGATACTTGAGTTGGACTCCTGTGTCCGCATTTAGACTCTGAGGTGGTCCATTATGCGTGACCCCCTAACTAACCTAATCTACTTATAGCACATTCAAGCTGTTTTTCTGCTACAAAGAATTAATTATTGTCATTACAAATAAGAATGTGATAGTGGCTATCAGTTCTAGTAAAACCCTATCATGATTCAATGTAAATTAAGTACCAAGTTAACATTAGCTCACATTGATAAGTAGTAGGTGTATAGTATCAAGAAAGGTGAATGAACATTGTTACTGATTGAATGTAGAACAAGGTGACATACCTAGGTAACTTCAAACCAATGACCAATATGTGTATTTTAATGCTTAGAACTGCATTGTTTCTACGGGAAGAGGGCTCCCACTTTTCATGTATAAATCCTTTAATGATATACCACCTTCTTCAATGTTTTGTGTCCCAAAAGTTATTATCCGAGTGAGATTTGATTCCGGAGCTTTGGCATATTATTAAACTTTTGTGATCACCTTAAGTGTTGGTGAACCTTATAAGACTAAGAAAACATTGACTACATACATAACATCACACCTACTTACTTCCCATAGGGGTATTTTTTATTTTTCTAATTTTTATGTCAAGATTTAGCCAAAATAAATTTTGATTCAAGCAAGTTTTCACACTTTTAAATGGGTTTTTATATTTTTCTAAATTTTATGTATGAAAACTTGTGAATACCCAGTGGTAGCAAAACAGGTTAACCTCTTTCCACTCTTTAATATCATCTTATCGGTGCCACCTTCTTTCCTTGTGTCATTAATGTGTCTGTTGTTCCTCAGTCCATGTCTGTTGTTTGATCTCCTCTATATTGCCTAGTAGGTACTAAATGCAAATGTTATCATGGCGGATACATAATGATGAGCAAGTAATTCATATAACCACATTAAAATGTTTTTCTCTGTTTATGCATATAAGAAGTATACTATGTCCTACTTCGTATATCAATACAATTAATAAGTTCATTCAGTAAAGGGTGTGCAGCTAAAAGACTGAAATTTTGAAAACAAATAGGTAGGTAGGTAAGTAGGTACCTAAGTAAGCTCCCCCCTAGAAAGATTACATGTCTGTGGTTTGGAAGGATCTAAAGAGGGTATACTTTGCTAAGGTCATTGCCCTTCGAAATCATCTAGGTGTAAATAAGGGAGCAAGGGCAAGAGACATGAAAATTTTGGTCTATTCCAACTGGTTATTTTTATATAAATTTTGGTTATGTAGGTAGTCCTAGAAATAAACAAAATCTACCGTAAAATTTCAATACCTAACGTCGACTAGTTGAAAAAACTATCGGAAACGAAGCAGATAAGATCATTCTGTGAAACCAGAAATAACCTAAAAAATCTTAAAAACAGTCCTGACTTACTTTGAGTAGGCATTCTTGCAGCTAGAGTCATTATCTACTGATAAATTGGCGTCTTCTGCTATTCAATCAAGCACTATAGACAGTTGCTAACAGTCCGGAAAACAATCTTCAGGATCCATTCAATAATATTCCGAGACGCCACACAGGTCAAACACAAGTCTTGCATTACACTCGAATCGAACAACTATTTATTTACAAGCCACTTTGTTTCGTTTACTTCTACCGCAAATTTGCGTGCACTACACTTTTGTTTCAAACTCGCATTTATGTATGTTTAGGTGCAAATTAATACGATACGAAAACTCCAAGCGCGACTCCAAGCGCGACTCAAACGACAACCTCCCTCTCTCACAGCTAAGCACAGAGTACATTGTTATAAAAAGCAGCTAAGCTAACAAACAAAATACAAATAGTTATTGATTATTGTATACTCTTTGTAACAAATGAGTGAGTGAGTGAATAAAAACAAAGCTTACAAATTAAGATAATGAATGAAGCAGAAAGTGAGGGTGGGGAGACATGCCATCGCATCTCGGCGAATCAGCGACGTGATAGGCGAATGACGGAATGATTTCGAACTGCCACAAATTGACATTGACAGTTGTAGAGATGTTCCTTCTCGGACGTAATACGTATACGTAGTTACCTACCTGTATAATAAGGCGGCCGGCATCGGCAGTAGTCTACCTACATTATTTAGGCATCGATCGATTGCGTTTCGTTCGTTCGTCTACGCCTGAGCCCGACGCACAAGATGCTGGGTATTTATGTTCCTTGTGCTGGGTGGATGCCTCTGTGCCGCTGACTTTGCTTATCTGATTTACATAGGTACCTACCTATTTGATCTTAGACATACCTAAGTAGGTTTCGACTAACCAAGTTTAAAAAATGTCAATAAATAAATTTAAATTACAAATTTATTTATTTTTTTAGCAGCGAACTAGCCCTAGATCCATGCACCATGCAGTCTCTGAAGTCTAATTAGCCCAAGTGATTTATTTATTCAAACAAACTATTTATCTACTTAGGTTAGTAAGTATTTAAAAAATTATTATGTAGATAATATTCTGCTGGGATATAGACATATAGGTACCTAAGTACCTACATAGTTGCCTACTTTAAAACGGCAAAGAACACACCGCGATAAGTAGGTTGTTGTAGGTACCTACCTACCTAACTATGAAGGTTATGAAACTCGACCCGACCATTCACTGTTTTCCTAGAAATCATTCACTGATCTACAACCAGTTGCTAGTTTCGTTGAATTCAACATTGTGGTCATCGTGGTTCTTGTTAAAAATAGCAGCAATTATCATTTTTTTACTTGTTCTTACACTAATTAATGACAATGCTAAGTAGGTACCTATTCTACGAATAGTTAATTTTTCTTTTGTTACCTGCTATAAGTTTGCATTACATTTCAGAATTAGAGCATTTTAATTATATTATAATCTATTCATTGCACTGACTTGAATTGAAAGTCAGTTTATTGAATAGATTAGGTACCTACCACCACCACCACCACCTCACCCGTGATGTGATAGGTATTTACGACGACAGCTAGCACTTCACCGTCATCCCACTACAAGGAATTAAGATTCCCATTATCACACTAATAATCCTACTCATGTTATAAATGTGAAAGTTGAGATGTTTGTTACTCAATCACGCCAGAACGGATCTGGATGAAAATTGACGCATAGCTGATAGATTATAGTCTGGAATAACACATTAGGCTATTTTTTATCCCGTGGGAATACCGGGATTTAAAAATACCCGGGTGAATCCGCGGGGCGCAGCTTTGTAGGTACCCACCTACTTCGTCGAATCGTAAGACGAGTTTGAATAAAAACGTTTTTTTTTTCTAGAGGGCTTTTCATCGCATAACATACCTATTCGTTGAGTCAGTTCCATTCAATGCAGTTAGAAACTCATGCGAAGCTGCGAATGAGTTTCATAAGAAGGTATAAGGTTCCATTCCATTCTCGTAAGAGCGTGCCAGTGTGTAGGTATCTACAAGGAATATAATTCCTCGGGTACCTACCTACCTAGTATTTGAATTACATTGCGTGGCATCACAACACAACACTATCATCCATTGCCTGCCAGGTGCAATGTCATAGAATAGAAACCGAATAGAGTTCCACGTACCAACTGCCATTTATATTCGACGTTCTCGAAACTGTAGCCGTAGTGTACCTACCATACTACCTACCTGCGTTGGCGGAGCTTTCACTAACCATCTGCCGAGTGCCTACCGCCTGCCATTGGTTGGGTTACACAAATAGAAAATTTTATAGAGCCAGTTGTTTAGCTGCAAAACCAAAATGATGATAGGAATATCGCAATCTTTATCGCAAAACTTTTATGATTTTTTTTGCAATATTACCACAGTATTTAGAAGTCTCAAATAAGTGAATGATCATCGTTATGATTTGGATAAACTGTAAAAAATATTTTAATTTAATAGGTACATGTTTTGATTCCCATTGAACCATTTAGAATTCGCGATAAGGTAAGGCCACATAACTCTACAGCTGCTTGTTTGCAGCCGTCTTTCATTCTTTATCATCAATTCTTGCGATTTATATCCACTTTTACCTTAGTAACATGAGGTCATAGGTACCTAGGTAATAAAATGAAATGAGTTTCATAAGTACGTTGATAGCAGAGGCATAACGTGCGACTACAGAAGAAATAAATGGGTTACTTAGGTAGGTATGTTACCTACCTAGCAAGAAGGTAGGTATAGTATCCGCCAAACTTCTTGGCCATCGCGCGAGGTGGTAGGGGAAAGGTTTGCACTCTTCGCACCACCAAAGAGACCTATTTTTCGTTTCTTTTTCATTCAAGGTCGTTTGGCCAAGAAGTTTGGCGGATATAGGAACAGTTATTATACAACCTAGCCAAGTACGGTTCCTAAATTACCTAGGTAATTCCCTTCCGAGAAGCTTTCTTGGCACTCGTTCCACGTTTTGTTCTACAGAAACATGATCGTAATCTATTCTGATGACTGTTTTATTCCCTCACACACAATAGGTACTTAAATAGAATAACTTTTAATTTATTTTAGTCAACACAAGTACCTACCTAGGTGGTAGTTACTTGCCTGCTGCTGTCTTGGCTAGTTTTGTAGTGCAATTACTTAAAATGAATATCAAATCAAGGTAAAGTAGACAAGAATTAATATTACTACCGTAAACCACCAATGTATCAAATACATGCTTAATGAAACAATATAATTAAGTTAACAAAAAACATAACACCTAACATGGCCGCCGCTGAGCCATGACTTAGGTACAGTAGACACCTACTTAGCACCTACCTAGCATTCGCAAAAAATAGGAATCACCCACAGAAACCAAGACTCTTGGAAATATAGTGGATTTTCTTGGATGCCATAAATATTAATTTCTTGGGGCGATGACTTAGCCTGATCATGTGTAAACGGTTTTTCAAAGTTAATAATGGAAGGGGTTACCAAGAGTTTGGTGCCGACCGCGATCGATCGTAGATCGCAACGATCTACACCGAATTTCAAGGAAATTAAACAACGGCATCTAGCGTATTCTTTGAGAAGCTTAAGTAAAGCTTCTCAAAGAATGCGAATAAAATATAATATTTAAAATAGGAATAATGATAAAAATAATAAGAATTTTTTAGGAATATAAGAATTATATATAATATAATTTACCTTAAAATGCGGTATCTATCAACGTGATCTACGATCGATCGCGGTCGGCACCGGAACTCGTGATAGGCCCTCAGGTAACAGCAGATGTAGATTGTGGGTGGTAAGACATGTTAAAACGACACCAAAACTAAATGATTTTTTATACAAACAAATAGGTAGTTGATGGAACAAGCAGAACATGGTAACGATCACCTAATCCTACTAATATTATAAAATGCTAAAGTTTGTAAGTATGGATGGATGGATGGATGTTTGTTACTCCAGAACAGCTGAACGGATCTTGGTGAAAATTGGCACAGAGATATAGGTATTATAGTCTGGAATAACACATAGGCTATTTTTTATCCTGTGGAAATACCGGGATTTAAAACTACGCGGGTGGAACCGCAGGGCGCTACTAGTATAATATAATATACCAAGCATTGCCTCATAACTCACGCACGTTAGGAACTTATCATAAGATGCACTGCCCTGCGTCAATCAACTTGAGGCATACAGATGTTAACCCTTGGATTGTATTTTTTCTTTTTTTTTTATACAACTAGCTGATGGAACAAGCAGATGGCCCACCTGATGTTAAGTGGTAACCATCACCTATAAACAAAACATTGCCCCGTAGGTCACGCACAATAGGAACGTGCCCTACGATGCACTGCCCTGCGTCCATCAACTTGAGGCATACAGATGTTAAGCCTCATGTGCCTGTAATTACACCGGCGACCACACTCTTCAAACCGAAACACAGCGTTGCTGCTTGGCGGCAGAAAAAGGCGTGGTGGTAGTACTTCCCCGGACGAGCCCTTCACAAAGAGCTCTACTTCTCTTTCTCTTCTGTAGGTACTGAAAGGAAGACTTCCCACATCTAAAATTATTTGTTTGTAAATGGTAGGTACTTATCATCTTCTTTCTTTTTTTTATGGCTCCTGTCATAGACAATCTTGCCAATGTCAAGTGATTCAGAGATTATACTCTTTGTAGTTATGTTTCTAGTCACGTCAGTCCAAAGTCGAGTCAGTCAATTGTTTTGAAGAAAATGGTGGCGGTTTCTTCAAAACATTTGAAACATTTTCGGTCAAATCACGATATCACATAATACACTTTCATTTCAAATGCTTACACTTTGTGCTAAGACCACAAATAATGTTGGTTAAAATACCACCAAAATTACACAACACAACTCAAAATAACACTAGAAAAACAATTAAAATGAAAATGCTATGTTGCTTCGTTAGATGACAGGAAACGAATCTGCTTATCATAAATCCATAAATCATCCAAATGTCATCTGTCATCCTAAGTTGACGTCAAAGCAGCGCACAGTGGGTGAAAATTCGTAGTTGCCTTTCATAGGATTTTTGAAAAAAAATCTTCCTTAATTGGGGGATTTAAGTAAACAGATTTGTTACAAAACTCAAAACATTACATAATTTTGTCGTTACGCGACTTTTTTGCGGTTAAACACCATGTAATACGAGTTTGTGTGTTTCAAATGTATGAAAACGAAATTTGTTTTCATCATAACTTTTTTTTGTATTCGAATGTAAAGCTGATACTTTTAGGTATTATAGTAGAACTTGTAACAAAGCTATAAAGCTTTCGATCTTAATCTGGAACGGACCGCTTCAAAAGATATGATTTTTACAAAAATGCCAGTTTTAGTGGTATTCATGTATGGGGTAATGTTCTACTAAGTTCGAGTTTGATCAAAAATTATGGTCATTATTATTATTTGATAGGTATCTTATCGCTTTTCAATGACTTTTGACCTTTTATCTAACCGATAAATAACAAAACTATTCAAATATAATTATGCAAAAGTGATATTTTGAATTACGACTAACAACTACACTTAAACCTATAACTGTATTCAAAACCTACTCATTATTGTTCCACTAGGTATGACAAAATATTTGGTTTAATTAATTAGGGTGATCAAGGTCATATTATATCGAAAAAAAAACTATTTAAAAAAGTAATATTTTATTTACAACTGCTATATACAATGAAGCGGACTTATTATTAATCTTATAACTCTAATATATATACAATAAATAAAACAAAAGCACCAATTACCGACATGCAATTCACAACTTTACCAACTATCACAGAAATACTAACTACCTATATAAATAACTTACAACAGAAACAACTAAATATAACAACGATTTAATAAACAAATGATTTGATGCTTTACAAAGAAAAGACAAGGAGTGGTCGGAGTCACACAAGTTTCCTACTATCTACAAATTCTATATTTTCTTTAATCTACCCTAGAATTTAATATCAATAACAATTTAGCTTCATCTGAAATAGGTAAACGAAGTTGGTTTATTTTAGGCCTAAAACTAGAGATATAGGGATCAGATGATATCATTAAATGATGGATAATATCATCATTTGTTGCAATTCTACTAATTTTACGTGACTGAAACACTCTGGAATGCTTAAAATCTTTGTTTCGAGCCTCAGATGCCTCTTCAGAGATAGTATAAAGTTATTGTGTTCAATTATGTCCGCTCCATGTATGAGTAATTTATGCACGCTTGAAGGCATATAGTACCATGCATAGAGCTCAACATATCTTTGAGCTGTTGAAGCACAATATTGTCGGAACTTTTCCACATCAACAAACTCTCCGCAAGATATTACCTGAAGAATTACGCCTAAGCTTTTAATTAACTCTACATCTACACCCGTGATTCGCGCAGTAATATCCGGATTTGCGAAAAATCTTCTAGCAGTATTTCCATCATTGGTAGTGCCTGCACCTTGTTTCACAACATCCGCAAGTAGCCCTATTTCCTCCCGAAATTTGTCTTGGATATCCTTTTTCCTATCGGCCAATTGTTTTTTCTTGTCGTCTCCTTTTGCTTGCCATTTCTTGAAGTCAAGACGGTAAGCTATATGCAAAATACATTCCATGCATCTAATACGTGCATGTAGAGAAGAAAGGCCAAACTTAAAGATATCGACAGATTGGTGTCTCTGTGATACCATTGTGATGTCATTCATTTCTGTGGGTTTAGCTTTGCAGATATCACATGTCGATGTTGATGTATCAGAAAGATGAGATGTTATCTTGCCATCGATCATAGTCATGTGAAGTTTGTGTTTAATGCTGGCATTATCAACAACACTCGGCTGTAGAACAGTAATTTCGCTTTCTATTGACGCCATTTCTTCTTTTATATTTACATCATTTTCCTTGGCAAATTTAAAATATATTGGCTGACAATAAAATATTGAGGATGCTTTAGGATTTTCCCAAACAACGTCATCAGTGTTTTCTTTAAGTAGTCTTAATGGTACAAATGAACACATGAAAATACTTGAATCATCGCCTTCTATTTTTTGTTTGTAGTTGCTATGTCCAGAGGCGCCATCAAATCCCCACTTACTGACCAGAGTGTAATTACTGCCAGATTCAGTTTCCACCGTTTTACAGTCTGTTGACAGTTTTATCTAAAATAGATTGCAGTTTGAGTTTAACTTCGGTGTCAGTTATAACCATGTCTTCTTTTTTTACATAGCACTCTATTTTCTCGGTCTTTAGAGCATCATAAGATGGAAAAATATCACTTCCCATATCTCTTGTTGTTTGCTTTAAAGTGATGTACCTATTGCCATTTTGATAACTTCAGTGATGTTGTCAAGCCCAGTGCCTTATCAGCAGAGCAGGTTCGGTTGTTCGACTTAATGCAAGATCGAAAGATTGATGCATTCTCAGGGTGTTTGTGTAAATGCTTTAATAATTCAGCTAAGTCATTTTTTTTTCTATTTCAGCTTTCTTGGTTAAAGCGAAGTAAAGAGTGTCAAAGTCATAATTGGCGAGAACATCTTCAGTTCTCCTTCTTTTTTGTAATGGATGTAAGCCAACAAATTCTTTTCGTGGAGTAAATGTAGAGGTTGATGTCGACACAGATACACTTTCAGGCACAGTAAATTCCATTAATTTTTTTGGTGTTGTTACTATACATTCACTTACCGAGACTTCTTCATGTCTATCTCGAGGACATGAGAGTTGTTCACTTCGAAATTGTTGAATGTTGAGTTGCTGCTAAGAGTTGAAGCTAACACTTTTTCAAACAAAACGTGTGCACTGAATGAATTTTGCCTCATAAGTGCAAAAATGTCAAGATTTGACACTAGTCCTTCCATACTGAGCAAATTAGAATTAAGGTAAAGAGAACGTTTCGGTACTAATTGGTAGCCAAAAGTGAAATGAAATTTAGGAACTCTCAGTATTTATAGTCTAAACTAAAATCTAATAATGCGTTATCAGGAATCATTAATTAGTATTCCATAACAAGAACCCATGGTACCTGTAAAAGCCATCTAGGTACCTAAAAATAGTACCTGCACTCAATAAACAAAGAGCCTAATCATTCAAATTACCTGTTTTGTCAAGCACTGACCCTAATCACCCGAACAAGTAAATCAAAAATAATTTACCACACAATGCGTATTGAAGACAGGGACAGTAATGGTGGTATCTAGGTAAGGCTTTACATAAATAAAGGGGAATCAATAACAAGATAGTACGTAAGTGATCGAAAAAGTAAAAACTATGATCGTAATTCAAAATATCACTTTTGCATAATTATATTTGAATAGTTTTGTTATTTATCGGTTAGATAAAAGGTCAAAAGTCATTAAAAAGCGATTAGATACCTATCAAATAATAATAATGACCATAATTTTGGATCAAACTCGAACTTAGTAGAACATTACCCCATACATGAATACCACTAAAACTGGCATTTTTGTAAAAGTCATATCTTTTGAAGCGGTCCGTTCCAGATTAAGATCGAAAGCTTTATAGCTTTGTTACAAGTTCTACTATAATACCTAAAAGTATCAGCTTTACATTCGAATACAAAAAAAAGTTATGATGAAAACAAATTTCGTTTTCATACATTTGAAACACACAAACTCGTATTACATGGTGTTTAACCGCAAAAAAGTCGCGTAACGACAAAATTATGTAATGTTTTGAGTTTTGTAACAAATCTGTTTACTTAAATCCCCCAATTAAGGAAGATTTTTTTTCAAAAATCCTATGAAAGGCAACTACGAATTTTCACCCACTGTGCAGCGTTCTAAAACATAAACATAAACATTCGTTTCCTGTCATCTAACGAAGCAACATAGCATTTTCATTTTAATTGTTTTTCTAGTGTTATTTTGAGTTGTGTTGTGTAATTTTGGTGGTATTTTAACCAACATTACTTGTGGTCTTCGCACAAAGTGTAAGCATTTGGAATGAAAGTGTATTATGTGATATCGTGATTTGACCGAAAATGTTTCAAATGTTTTGAAGAAACCGCCACCATTTTCTTCAAAACAATTGACTGACTCGACTTTGGACTGACATGACTAGAAACATAACTACAAAGAGTATAATCTCTGAATCACTTGACATTGGCAAGATTGTCTATGACAGGAGCCATAAAAAGAAGAAAGAAAGAAAGCGTTCTAAACTCTTCGGTTTTATGAGGCGATTTTTTGCAAGGAATAGTTCCTTGATTTTTTGCTAAAAAGCCGGTGTTGACGTTTTGATTTTTGTGTTCTAATGCGAAAAAATCAGGTACCTACGTAGAAGTGAGTCCAAAAAATGGAAAGTAGACTGTCTGTTTGTTTCTGTTGTTTTGACATCGAAGTTTCCATAGAATCTTTGATATGTAGCTAGGCAGCCTCGCCTAAAGTTGGGTCTTCTATGTGGGAATATATGATCCCTCTAAGTATTCCCAATATCCGTAGAACATAAATTACGAGTAAATTAAACTGTAAAAATTAAGATTGTTTGACTTATTATTAAGTATTATTTCGATGCAAAAAGATGTACTTACCTACATAGTTATTTCTTAAAAAACTTATGGTACAGAAAGTTGTTTTATTTACTTAAAATTTTGTATACAAACTAAATCAGAAGTAAAGCCAGCGCAACTAGCTAGTTAAAAATATATTCATTTAAAACCAGACAATGGGAGTTTTCGTTCCCACTTACACGATTTAGGTGAGCGCAATACCAGCAGACAACGGGAGCTCTACGTCCCTTCAAAATATGCTCACTTCCTCCCCATTTAGCCCCTTTTTTTGGATTGTTGAAATCTACGATCCAAGGTAGGTAACCCTTAAACCGATCTTAGTTTTCCATTTACCCTTCTACAGCCTCATGTGCCTGTAATTACACCGGCAACCACATAGGTACATACCCTTCAAACCGAAACACAGCAACGCCGCTGCTTGGCGGTAGAAAAAGACTTACTGGTACTTAGTACCTCCTTGGACGAACCCTTCACAAAGAGCTCTACTACTCTTATAGAATACCACTAGGTAGGTAATTGTACCGACTTAGTATATATAGTAACCTACCTACCTACCTAGAAATTAAAACATTGCAACCAATCGAATTTAACTTTCGCATTAAATTCGCCTCTCAATCGATTTATGTGGTCAATAAAAAGAAGTTTACTGAATTTCAAAGATCACCAAAAGGTCACAATGATATTGCAATGACAGATTTCTCCGAATAAAAACATAAAAGTCTCGGAATTATTGGAGGTCCGGTCGACGACTGTGGATTACGTAGCACTAACGAGCACAGATTTGGTAAGAGTTTGTACGTAGGCGAAGGCATCACGCAATGACACACGGTACATTTATTTACATAATTTATTAAATCTTATGATTACAGTCACAGCGGCTCTAGCTTGCATTTCAACATTTTTTAAAGATATAAAATTACTAAAAGTTATGAGTACCTACCTAAAAGAAGTACTACGTAATGAAAAGTCGCAAACAACCTTTTTGAGAATTACCTACCTAAGTCAAAGCTTCAGCTTATAAAATATCATATTGATTCGTTTTTACCGCGCGCAAATTTCATAGTTTAGTAGAAATCAAGTTAAGACGAAGACAACAGCTAATGTGACTCTCGCTCGCACGTTTTGACTTGTTGAAAGATATAAAATCACTAAACCCATTTTCGAAAAAGTTTGTTTTTGTAGTTTTCGTACTTAAGCAAACTTTTGAGTAGGAAAACTTGCATCAATCAAAATGAAATTTTTACCAAACTGCGCAATGTGATTGCACACAAGATAGTTGTTTGCGATTTTTCAAATTTGGAATTTGTGATTTTATATTTTTCAAAATGTCGAATCGTGCGAGCGAGAGAAATATTAGGTGTTGTCAACGCCTTAATTCTAATTTGGGTTATGTTATTACAACTAAAATGCCCACGCAACTCTGGTTGCGAGTTTGCGAGAAAACATAATCATTCATAATCCATACCAAAATTTGAATTCTAGGATTGATTACGCGACTGTCCTTCACAGAACAATAGGAGGGCAGGCCCATACCAACTCACGAGATTATGATTTCATAATTCATAGTAGGTAATTTCAAAGCTGATTGCACGAGCTCTTGCGTTCCACTGTTGACATAATCGAATTGGTTATACAATGCAGCACTTGTTTACAAAATAGTTCCTACTAGCTACAGCAAACCATAATTTCGAACATACTCTTATAAGAAACTAGGTACCTTACTTAGCTACCATGTACCTATCTAGTACTACATAAAGATACTGAAACGAAGATAAAAAAAAATCTCACGCCTAGAGGTAATGCAATTTGTTCGTCTCGGTCGCATTGGACTGTACCAATTGAAAAAGAGAAGTGAAAAATATGTCATTCAGGGTGTCGATTCTCGATAACAAAGCCACGGGGAGTCTCGCCCAGCGGCTCCGCGCTCACTTCGATTACGAACTTCGCCTCACGTTTTTTTATTGTTCCTATGTTTACAGCTTATTTATTTTGTTCGTTTTGTTTTGAAGAAAATGTTGGCGGAAAAAGACCTCAAGTAATGTTGGTTAAAATGCCACCGAATTTACGTAACACAACTCGAAACAAAACTAGAAAAACAATTAAAATAGCTATGTTGCTTCATAGAATGTCCAAACACTAAATCTCCACGTTGGCATTGCACCTCGCCGAATCACTCACGCGGTTGGGGCTAGTGGTGGACGAATTGAAAACTCACCACGAAATCCGCGGTCAGAGTGAATATTGTTGTTAATAGGTAGGTACAGAACTACTGCACTGTCCCCATTCAAACATGATTGTTTCAGATGAGAACTTATCAGGACAGGAATAAGTCTGAGCAGACGACGACGTGGCAGACCGAAACGAAGATGACAAGATGAATACGCGAAAGGCCTCTGGATGGGACACAGAGGGCTCTATATACCTAGACATTTAAAGGATGCACCAACTGATATTATAACATTTTAACTCTATAACTATCTTACAAATATTTATAACTCTTGGTTCATAAAAAATGCACCGATGTTTCTGCTGGCATCTGCTGGGGGACGAATGGGACGATCAATATCTCGTAAATAATCCTCCCCACGTTAAGAAGCTATTTTAGGATGCATCTCAAATGTCAACCTATGAATTCATCTTGAACTGTAATAAATTCTGACAAGTACGAAACGTACGAGCTCGGAGCATTCTGGATATTTCCACTTTAAAACCCGAATTACCCTTGATCGAAGATGAAACCCATTTTTCTTCAAATAACGATTCAAACTTCCATACAAATATATAGGTTGACGTATGCTTATTCAATCTACAAGTAGGTGATAATAGAAATAAATGCAGTCACGCGCACGACCCAGAACACAGACCAATTTTATTTTCAGACATTCCATACATTCCAGGTACCCTAATGCGACTTACGACTAGTGTGAACGGGCTGCCATCCCTATAGACTCTCAGGGATATTCAATGGCAGGTCAGAGACACGTCATAATTTATACTTCGAACTTGCCCCCTTTTACAGTGAAGACGTTAAAAACTCCTTAGAGCTTCCCGATATGGCTACACCAACCTTAACAGCGTCGCCCCTGAATAAAAGGGACTTGACATTCTAATACTGACTCACTCACTAACATTATAAGGTGCATTATAAAAGCAATCAGAAACCGATGATTGAGTAATAATTATCACTCAACCCTCTGTTTAAAAAACTGAGATAAATGGATGCTTTCTTTAACAAAACAGGCTTTACTGTAAAAGGTCGCCAATCGCACACCTAACCCATCCAATGAGTCAGGTGCATAGCTTGGGCTAGGCTATTTCTAGAAGCTACGATAATTATAACGACATGACACACCTGTTTCGAAGAGACGCCACTACAGTTCCAAAAATAAGTCGTGTTTACTCATCATCACCTGACAATCATGTTTTATATTCATGAGTTTAAAATATTTGTTAATAATGGTGAATTTGCATTTATTTACTTAGGTACTCAAGTTCTTAATATAAAATGTTATCATAACTTGGTTTAAAACAATCTGAAGAGAAATAATACAATAGTTGAGAGGCATTTATGTTTTTTTTATTACTTATGATATCGGTGCCTATCTTAAATTTTACAATTCGTGTCCTGTTATCGTGTGAGTCAACACCATAAACGATGAAATAAAACTTACTTCAGCGAAATATAGAAAAAGCTTCAACACACATTGTATCCCAAATTCCCTTACACCTGGCTGCACAGCTCAGAACTATCAACTACCCCAAGAGGTTACGCAGACAGAACATCATGGAACTAGATGGGTTGACATGTTGACAATTGACATGATGCCGAAGAAGAGGAGCAGATTACAATGACGGGGTGCAGATTCTAAAAGACCAACGTCCCACCACAAGTCTGTAGACTGATCGCAGACGATTTGGAACAAAAAAACTATTCGTGTCCTGTTGTGTTATGGAAAATTTTACTTGCGCAAAGAGCTAAGTGTAATCATCTACAATGCTAGTATGTAGCGTTCTAACATAAAATGTAGATACATAACCAACCTTGTACCAAGACCTAAGCGCCTGTCCCAAATTCTACGCTAAAGAAATAATCAATACCTATTGCCATGAAAATAGTCGCTCCAAGAGTCCTCGCATTCCAAGTGAAAATGAACCAAATCTTAAACAGCATGAAGTGTAGTCTCGGCCGCATTACCTTTAGAGTTAAATTTCCAGCTGAAAGTACGAAGAGCGAAGAATTAGGTTAGGCACACACACAAATTACGCAGGTACTTCTTAGTTATAGGCAGATAGGGATAGAAGCGGAACAATACGGACATGATTTCTACAGTACCTAGGCCTAGTACACATTGGCGTGTGCTGGCCCAGCACGCGCCATGTGCCATCACCATTGGGTATCACAATTTTCCGCCACCGCCAACATACGCCAATGCCTCCTCAACTCAACTGGAGTTGAGGAGGCATTGGCGTACGTTGGCGGTGGCGGACAATTGCCGCAGTCGGGATGTTGTCGGTTTTCAGGCAAACATCAAAGGAATGTTGGCGTAGCTTGGCCTGTAGTGTGAACCATGCGCCATTGCACGCTAATGTGTGAACACCAGTGACAGTTGGCCTACAATTGTACATTGGTGAAGCATGCATACAATCAAATAGTAGTAGGTGAGCCCAAACCCAAACCCTACAAAGCGCGCAGGCGCAGGCGTTAGATAATTTTGCAATTCTGAGAACCTCTTGCGTCATGCACACACATGTATTATCTTCGGTAAGCAGGAACCAGGGTATTTAACCTAGAAACGAACAATGATAACGAAGGGTGACATGTCCGCATTTTTGGAGAGCAAGAACAAATCGTTAAGAGGTTTCTGAGTAAAATCAGATAGATATTCTCTTTATATTTTTCTCTCTGTTATTAACACAGTATCTATCAGTATATATCATAGTTTCAATCAGTACAGCTACACAAAATCTTCTCATGTCTTTATTTGATCCGTGTTAAGTCAAGCTTTCTGTAATCATATCTAAGCAAGTAGTAAGCAGAATTCTGAAGTATTTAACAGCATGTTTTGATAAACAATTTAAAACAACTCACCTAATAATAAGGTCTATCTATTTGTCATAAATGGTGAATCACATTAACAATATAAGGAAATCCCAGTAGTTATTAGTAATTGCACGTGGTGCTCTTTTATCTTATCTAAGTTAGTGACAGAGAGGAAGATAAGAAGTTCCTTGAGGAATGTGATAGAATATATGACCATTTGGTGCTGCTGGAAGTATCACGCAATAGATAGGTACGCAATTACGCAATAAGATCAAAAGGTTCAAAATCGCGTTTACCGCCGGAATACTCAACCTAGGAAACCATCGTGACAGTAAAATGCAAAATGCAATTTGCCCTCGACTAAAAAGAAACCTTATCATAGGTGACCTAATCCATTTAGCTTAGAAACATCATGACCTTTACCATTGTTCCGAGAATTGAAACTTGTCGCAGGAAAACCTACATTCTATTCATTGGATCCGACAAATCGGGAAGTGATAGCGCTGTCGTGTCGTATTTAATTCGTGGAATTCGTGACTTGCGCAAGTTCCAACCTACTAACCACTATCGCAGCAATCTAGAGGTGGCTGCGCCAGCTGGCTCGATCTCTATTTAAGCAGAAATTCTTTAAGATATGAAAAGATAGGTGCTCAAATTAAATTTTGATGCTATTTAAACTAGCTCAGTTACTGGCCCCAGGGTCTGGGAAATCGGATTCAGTCATTAATTAAGTTCGTTTAGATACCTACGGCAAAATGTCATAAAACAAATAAAAAAAAAACTGAAACAGCTTCACGACTTTGATCCCCAGGCACGGTAGATATCCCTTCAGATCTCCCAGTACCAAGTAGGTACTAATTCAAGATTCTTTGAGGATGTCTAAGGGGGGTAGTCAGAGGTACGTCCAAACATTACATTTGGCACATACCCACATTTTGCAGTAGTTAGTATTCCATACGTTACAGGTTGCAAGCCCATCGCCGCTGTTAGAATACTAACTGGTTTCCTCACGAAAAAAAATTCAAAACAAATCAGTGCTTATTAATCAACTATTTCCATATCCAATGGGTATATAATAATGGAATAGAGTGACAGGGCTAACTTTGAGCAGTGTTTAAACTTGAGTAGCCTAACGTTTTTAAGTACGAGCCTAGTTAATTCTATGTCAGTTTGATTTCATTTTACATTGCGGGTTTATGCCACCATAGGTCCAAAAAAGAGGAATTAACGCGAGAGGTCACAGTGGATCGACTTGAGACTGGTTTTAAGGTCCACGATCCCAGTAGAGTCAAAGCTGGCTTACTGTACCTAGTTCTGCATAACTGCCACAATACAAACCAGTTTTTTTTCCTATTCCAGGCCCGAAGAAGCCTGGGCATCATAGATTCTTCCTCCAAAGATTTCAAGGAAGAATCAAACTGCGTTTCGCGTAACCGCGTAGTTTCTGACCCCAATTTCGCAAGTAACCGCTAATGGCACCTCTGAGCTTTTGGCAATAACCGTTCCGATTCAATATAGAAATTTAGCAGCTACAGCTAGCCAACCTTCGCGTGTTCCAAGAACTCGTCGACCGGTTGCTCGCTGCTCGCCCGCCGTTCCTAGAATGGAACATCGACCCGCAGTTTTGATTTTTAAAATAAACCATTCCGTTATACGTTTTCTACTACCTATGGGCCCAGATTTATGGACGGTCAATTAGGCGGTTGTGTAATCTATTAATGAGATGACTATTTCTATCCATGAGCAGACTCGTTTCCGAGTGAAAGGGGTTTCCTACTTAGTTGTGAAACGAGTTATCGACCAACGAACTTTTCTCATTGATGTCTGTAGACAGATCGAAAAATTCCATCGGTTGTGCTGCGTTCTAAAATAGAAAGTCTTTGAACTATGAATAGATTTATCTAAGGCAGAATCTGAGGTGAGTGGGTGGGTATATAATGACTGTATTTACCTCCAAACTAAGTAGGTCTAGGTATATTATATTACTTAGATATGGTAAGAAAACTTTTCTTATATTACTTTGCATTAGTAAAGTGTAAGACCTTGCTACAGTTGCTTTGCTACTGAGTGTTTAATTAATAAATGTTTTTCTTAAAACAAGTTCCGCTAGCGAAGTTTGCTTTGTCAAAGACAAAGTTAAAATATTTATTTAATAAAACCACAAGGATCATTTTGCTATTCCTTAATGTTCAGTATCGTGGTTTACACGTTATTGTAAAATAAAGATTCTACGTGACGTCACTCAATGCACACACGCCAGTCGAGAGAGGTGACCTAATCGCTTGCCTTCACCTTATTTACTTATTTATAAAGTTGCTACCTTTAACAGTTTAATGACTCTTCTCTACCTAAAAATGCATAATAATGACTAACTTTTTCTTCTTTTTTTTCTAAAAACACCTTATTCAAATCGCCACAAAGTCAGTTATAAAAACAAGCATAAATAAAAGCTTTTGCTTTTCAAATTCGAAAATTCGCAAAACTTGGTAGCAAAAGGAATCTGTTATTAAAACCGCCAAGCATCGAAATGGCAAAATGTATTTTGGGTCGTCGAACATAGGGGCGCAAATTCTGCGGAGCTTGCTCGAGCATGGTTCAGATCAAAGCCGTATTTCAATCAGTTCGTTAGACGAAACTGTCGGCAGTTCGCAGTAGTCTGCCATTGAAATTTAAACTAGCTCGTTCTGGGAAAACGACACAAGCGGTTCTGTGCTTTTTGATTTGTTTTTACCCGTTGGGTCCTTCCCCAACGTAGAATGCCCACCGCTGGCGAGGAAAATTTACATCATTCTTCGACTATCCTTGCCTCTGTATATCCGGCGGTATCAGATCGTTCCTAGATGATACCTAGATAGAGCAATTTCGTCACAGTTCGAAGGTGGAAAATAATTTTGTTCGCCCATAACTACTTTACGTTGTAGTTATTAAGTTGAGGATGCAGAGATAGTTAAACACTGCCGTAGGTCAGGCAACTGCTGATGTTATTCTACAATACATTTATGTATTTTGAAAGAAAACACCTAGGGATTTAATAATATATTGGAATGTGTTCCATGAATACGACGGGTTAGAAACAGAGCAACGAGCAGAACAATGAAACTGCCTCCGACAACAGTTTCTCGGATGCACCGGATGATCAATGAGTCAACATAACATTCTAACAGCCTGGGGTCATGGGCGATTCTGTTTAAAATCATTATAATAGACCCTTCTGCGAACAATAACCCGTATACAATTTTCGAAATGAGACGATGCAAAAAACAAATAAAAATTGGAGTCATAATGCTGGCGATTTCTCATAACAACCCTCGGGTCGGAGGCTTCCAAGGATTAATTACGAGTTCCGAGTAGGCTCGCCACCGGGCCATTCGATTCCCGGTAAACTCGAATCGAAAAAGGAGCAAAAACGGACGCGGCGCGTTCTGAGAAGACGCATACATACCTGCGCCCGCGCCCGCATCCCACCTTGTTCCGCCGACAATTCATGTGAACGACACATTTTCCTAGTACCACTCTCTCGTCATCATCATCATCATCGACATGTTAGACCACAAGACGACGACGACGAGACGTAGGTCTCCCCCAAGATGTGCCACAGGGCTCGATCTTTGGCTTTGCTGATCTAGTGTTTGCTAGCAACATTTCGCAGATCAGATCGTTAGCCCACCTTGCTGGATGGCATCCTACACACGCTTACATAACTACTTACTACAACTGTCTACTCAAGTAGGTATTCTTTTTTTTTTTTTTATTACATATAGGCAAAACTTTTGACCGCAATTCGTTTGCTCCGCCGACGATTGTCGGTTTTACGGAAAATATGACTGGCCTACTTTCAACTTGCTAATTCCTTGAGTCGACTACTTTGGTCTCTGTTAGATTGCTTACCTTACTTCAGATTCTGCTTTTAGAAAAATTTGCTTTCTCTATAGCTCACTCTCTCTTGCGTTTCATCCTTCTTATTCCAGCTGTATCACACTTAGAGCATTTAAAATACACTAAAAAGTTAAAAATAATTGCATTATGGATTTATATTTCAATCTACTTCCAAATAGGTATCCATTTTTTCAACAAATCTTATAATTTTATTATTATGACATTATACAATTACTGATATTTTTGGAGTCGGTGCCAGCACTCTATTTACTTAGTAATACCTACTAGGCTAGACAGGTACACGTTTGTTAATCTTGGCTAAAAAAAGGAAAAGTAGGTATATGATTTTGAACCACCCTGTTTCATTCATACGAAATCATTCATTTTGTCGGTCTTTTTACAACCCATCACTACTTTTTTGTGTTAGTGTGTAACTAAACGAAAGTGTAACAACAGTCATTCTTTAATTGTGTTATTGTTTTTGTGTTGGTGTATATAGGGGTGCGTTTATAGGGACGCTTAATTTTTCTGCATTAGTATGCGTGATTATGTAAATGTGTTGTGTACCGTACTACCTCGCCTCCCGCGAAAACTGGCAGAAAGATTTTAGTACTAAAAGTAGCGCTTGGCAACTCCCGTTATAAATGCTCTAAGGTATCACAACATACACCTTCCCTTTTGTACTAAAGCCAAGACTTATGTTTACAGTTTGTTCGTTATTCAGAAGCGCGTGTTCGTGAAACAGACTATCATAAATTATCATCAAATTCCCAGTAATGCATTAACATTTCATTTCGTAGGTAAAATAATATGTATTGTGTTCGAGCATATATAAAAGGATTCTAGGAATGCTAGACGAGTATTATTCACTATCTAGTATTCATGTCTATCATCTACAATCTACCTCATAATCTATTCCGTACGCCACTATAACCTTACATACCTACCTATCGAAGTTGTAATTACTTATTGTGTTTTTTGTGATATTATTAATTCAAGGGTTCAACAAGAACAAAATACAACGGAAAACTTAATCAGTTTGGATTAGGCACTTTCAAATAAACTAAGTACCTACCAAAACTTGACGTGCATACAAAATATCGGAGATTTATATACCCGTTCAAAGTAAGGAAGTATCCAGAAAACAATTAAATAAATAAATCATGTAATGAGCTAAGTAATTATAGGTAGTGGCACGAATAAATAATAGTGTTCGAGGAAACCTAAAAACTTACTTAGTTTTGAATGACTTTATCAATAAATTGAAATGCTTCTACGAAACTTATCTACGTCAGTGTCAGTAGGTACATTAACTGGCAACAATAGGATTTCTAGCCTTAAAAGTGGGTGCAAAAAATATGATTGTGTCCTTATCAAGTAACAAAGCTAGCAAACAATAGAGACGGCGAACAATCCCTATTCAACTGAATCAATTTGCTACAGGGTCCTAGGAATCACTTCGCTTAACTCTATTGTCTGTATACCTACCTAGCGTACGTTTCCTGATGCCTCAAGTTGATGGACACAGGACAGTTTTCTTTTTATCATGACAGTTCTTCATTCGAAACATTAGTGTGGTGAAAGTATTTTATGTGCGCCTCTAAGCGAGGCTCTTGACTGACACTGTTTAGATCTTTTTAGGTTCTACGACATGCTGGTTGCCCCACGATGATTTCCTTCACCGTCTTAGAGTACTGGAACTGAATGTTCATTCATCCGTGCTTGACTTGAGAGGCAATGCTTCATAGCCGATGATTACCACTAACATCTGGTGGGTCACCTGCTTGTTCCACCAGCTGCTAGTTTAAAAATTTAGAAGCCGTTCCTACTAAGTTTTAAAGAAAGTAACCAAGAATAGAAAATCATTCTTTCTTTCTTCTTTAGGTTAGTTTTAGATAGAAAGAAACCCTTCGTTTCAAATTTCCAGTTCACTTTTGGTAGGAATCCGTACATATTATTTTTATAGGCAAGACTTATTAAACTGCTCAAAAGTATTTTGTTATAAAACATTTCTATCGTGAACTTCAGTTATTTTTATGAAAGTAAGTATTGATTTATACTTGTTTAGATAAAAAAACAACCTACCTTTATTATTCTTCGAGGAAATTAGATAGGTAGATACTTAGCATGTTCGTAGTAATTTATTGTAGACAGGTAGGTAAGTATGCAAGCTCAATGATATCTGTTTGATTTAATTTATTCCACTAATTCGTTTGTTTTCTCTATCTTTCTTCAGTACATCATTCATCAGTCTTTTCAATTCACAGTGTGTATCATGTTTCAGAGGCGCCCCACTAATTAATATTATTATGTTGTTTTTTGACTCTTCGCTTTTTATTGATTCCCCATCTCCCAATGCTTAAAATACCTAATGCAGGAGTTGTTATTTTTTTATTGCTTCTTGTTATTTTTGATATGGTTTCCGTTTTTAAGCTTAGGTCCTTCCGAGTAGACCTTTTCTTGTATAAAGCTACCGTTTCGTTTCTTTTTCGCAAGTGTTGTTATTTCTTAGGTACCTACCTACTTACTTACCATTTTTCGTTTTCAGAATATGTTTTTCTACGTATCCAACGTTTTATATAGCTCGAAGAACTGAGTAATAAAGGTTCTCGAACTGTACAAAGCGTGAGGTGCTCGATGTACCACGAAATCGTGATGGTCGCGGGAAGTCGGTGGACGGTGAGGGCTCAGAATCATCCTTCCCGGAAACGCATAGGGCAGGCCGATGTCTTCTTGAGACTGATGATGATCCGACGTTTTAGCGTGTAGTGCGATAATTATTTCAACTGAACCTATAACTGGCCAGTCAGACACTGGAAGTGTCATTAGCACACTCCGCTTCACGACTATGCATAAACACTTACAATTGCCTCATTTACATATTTTTTTATATTCATTACTTGCTACTGCATCACAATCGTCAATAAATAAATCTGTTTACAGTCTGCATAGGAAATCTTCAACGTTAGATTATTTTGAAGTGCTATGAAATTTGAATTTTGTGTCATCCAGGGAATTTCGATTTTATTTGGCTGTCGTTTGGGTTATTAAATGTCGCTAGCTAGCATAATACCTACATAGATGGTAGGTACCTATCGTTTCAATTTCTGTAACAAACTTTTAAATCTTTTAACCCTGTTAAAGATAATTGATTGTGACTTGACCTGCATTCATTTCAGGTTCTTATGAACCTGAGAATACGCAGTGAGGTAGTCCCACCTTGAGCAAGTTAGTAGACAACCAAGGTTCTGTTCACAGTTTCTTCTTCCAATGTTGTGTGACGTCAGCGAGTGATCTACGTTCATTAGATAGGTGGGTAGGTACCTATAACACGCTTATCATTCACGACGCAACGACCCCGAGCAGCGGAATGATAGTAGTGTAATCGTAATGATAACAGCTGGCGCCGCGCCGCTACTTGTTTGGTATATTTGTCTAACATTGCACGTGTTTTGCCGTCGTAAACAATATGTGTTATTTATAAATGGAATGTTATAAAAGCGAGCGTCTGCTAGACACAATAAAAAATATTAACTGTAACGATTAACTCACCTGGCAGTTTGACCACCATTGGAGGTGTGTGTGGTTTATTGGGATCCAATGTAAACGCCTTAGGTCCAACTCAACACGGAAACACAACGTTCACTTGTAATTGCTTAGGTATATTTCCTCAAAACCACTTTACGGCCGCTTCGTTTCTCGGTAAAACTCTTTATTAGCAGTTTCGTGGAACCAGACCGCACACCGGAGAAATTAATTTGCAGAAATCGCTGTCTGCGTTCGAGTGCCGCGGCAGAGACGCTTTCTAAACGCATTCAATTTCACTGATGTTTTTAACACTTAACGATATCGCGGAGGTGAAAGTTCGGAGGGTAGAGCCGCCGCGAGTGACGGTCCTGTGTCGTGCGCGGAGTCAGACTGACGACTGACGACGACGCCGCTGAGGCGCTGAGCTCCGCGTGCGAGGTAAACACGCGTGGAGCGGGGGGCGCCGCTACGCTCCACAACAGCCGTACTTGTCGAGCCGCTTCCCAGAACGGCCAACCTTGCCACTTCCACGAAATAACTCAAGCCATTGTCACTAATTTATAAAACTTATGTTCTTCCGTGGCGACGCGACGAGAACGCGGGCTCCACGAGAGCTGACTCTATCACGTGACGTGACTTGACCTTCGTGACCGAGCGTTTCATATGTTAGGTACCTACGTGTCCTGTATCTATATCTATTCATCAATCAAAGCAGAAGCCGGCCCCTACCACCGTAAGGTATCTACGGACGGTGAACGTTGGAAAGTTCATTCACTTCTTGGTCTATTTTTTGTGAGTGGGATCGTAGACAGAACGTTGATCGGAGAGATAGTGTTCGGCTTAATTGAAAAACTTTTACTTACATACCTAGTTTCTCCAACGCTTACTTTCACCCCTAGGCTGAAGTTTCACTAATTAGATACAATTACTAAAATCAATAATGTTGTTAGTGAGGTTGAAGACAAAAGCTTTGGTGTTCCTCAAGGTAGCGTGTTGGGCCCAAGTCTGCTCTTGGCTTATGTCAACGAGCTCTGCAACAGGGAAAAATCTTTTGCGACACCTCATTTTCTAATTTTGTCAATCCTCAGTCAGAAGAAGAGAACACCGAGTTTATCCAAAACGTAAATTATGGCTGCGAAATCTCAGTCACGCTGAAACAAAGAACCTGGGTACTCAGTCCTAATAAAGTTATTTCATCATCACACACACTACACGCACAGATTTCACACACAAACTGTCAGGAAGACTCCCTCACACACACTCCCCCTTTCACTCACGTTCAATTCAAACACACAATAATTTGTGCGGTTCTCCTGTGAAACCTTGGCTCCGTGTGATCAGGAGAACCGTACACATCCCCAACACACACACGCACACACACACATACACACACACACACATTTCTCACATCACGCTGTTTCTCGCATCACCTTACCTAGCAGGTAATCATTTTAATATTGTTTTTATATTTAACTATTTCTTTTGCAATAATTATTGTTATTAAAATATATACCGGAGCTAACCGGAACCATAAAAATGATAATAACATACATAAAGAATAGTAGAAACAAACTTACCTCGCTACTCAGTACACAATAATGTCTACTGCTCGCTTACCAATTACCATACCAAACGAGGGCCGCAGAACCTGCGACACAAGATTTTTAATCTTAGTGTAGGTTCTGCACAACACAAACTAGCGACACAGTCACACACAACACATGTGATTACCTTGTATCGTCAATTAAATTAATGTACGAGTATGTCCTATTTTTGAAAATAAACTTATGATTATTAAAAATTTCGCACTAAAGCAAGAACCTACAACATTGCAGCTTTAGATATACAGTACGGCCGGCGGATCTAGACCGGCGTTAAGTTCGTTCGGAACGCTGCGCAGTAGTCACTTTTAGGGTCGAATAGGTGGTAAGACGCGGGGTGCGCGGGGTGTCACTTTGAGATAGGTATGTGGTAGATTTTAGACTATTTTTCAAATGTTTAAACTATTTTTGTCTCGCCTGTACCTGCGCACAATTTCCGAAAGCGCAACTTCAGACCGGTCTAGATCCGCCGGCCGTACTGTACTTATAGATCACAAAGAGTAGAGACTAGAAGCTCTTTGTGAAGGGCTCGTCCTGGGAAGAGCGTACTACCACCACGCCTTTTTCAGCCGCCAAGCAGCAACGCTGTGATTCGGTTTGAAGATGTAGTCGCCGGTGTAATTACAGGCACATGTATGCCTCAAGTTGATGGACGCAGGGCAGTGCATCTTAGGGCACGTTCCTATCGTGCGTTTTCTACGAGGCAATGATTTGTTATTGTGATGGTTATCACTTAACATCAGGTGGGCCATCTGCTTGTTCCAAAGGCTGGTTGTGTATAAAAAATATTTTTACAAAAGATTAAAAGTTATATTATACTTACCTACTGTTGTTACGTGAACCTTGAGTTATTTTATTTTTGCGTTTGCGGATGAACAAGGATTCCAAAAAATTATTAATTTTCAGCTGTTGGATGAAAGGGACTTCTCTGAAGGGCGGAGGGGCTAAAAGCCTCTCAATAAAGGCCCGTTTAAAGTTTGTCGCTCTGGGATTTGGTTCAGCTCGGTTTATTAATTGTAAGATTTTCCTTTTAAATTGGGGGTTTCTTGGAGGAAAAACACTTCCAAAGAGATTGTATTGAAGATTTTTTTATTTATTATTTTTAGACAACACAGTACCTAGTTCATTTAGAATGCTAACCCCCGGTGTCTGAAAGCGCGATCAACACTAATCGGCTGTCAAGTCACTTGCTATTTCAGCTTTTTCTTCAAATTAGATAGAGATAGCAAGTGACTTGACAGCCGATAAGTATTGATCGGGCTTTCAGAAACCGGAGAGCCAATAATATAATACCACTCCCCTTAGACAGATCATTCATTATACCATTGATCAATGGTCCAATAATAATATTTCAACAAAAGATGACACAGTCTCCCATCTGCTCCCCTTAGATTTCCACGAACATCTGATGGTAGGTACCAAAGCTTACTCTTTTGTTGTACTTCTAACTAAGTGCCTGATCACATGCACGTGGACTAGATACTGAAATAATTGACTCGTTAGTCGACTGGCCCCGAAAAGTAATAAAAATAAAGGTTCCCAACTTTCGTCGAAAAGTAATTTTTCTAAAAGTATTAAAGTATTACATAAAAGGTGCGACTGTTCCTGTACGGCCAAAATTTTTCCGGGCCCAGTCGACTAAAAAGCCAATATTTTGTACGCCTGTCTGTAGTAGGGTTTTAGTGAGATTATTTTATTTATTTTATTTATATTATTTTCATGATTATAATGTTTGAATCTAAAATTCTGACAAAAAAAGTCTGTTAATATATCTTCTATCAGTACAATAAAGTGCATGTGAAAGGCACTTAAAATTGACTAACAATAGTCAATTCTCCCCAGCGAAGTAATAATCGATGCAGAGAGATAATCGCGCCTTCCTCGAAAAACGCGGGTGACATGCGCCACGCTTCTACGAACAAGTCTTCGTGACGAGTACACACGCGCGCATAACGCTTACGTGTACTTCATTTGAATGTAATGCTGATCCGCTCAGTTTGATAGAAACAAACACGGTGGGAAGTTTGAAATATATTTCGAAATAGTCACAGCCATAAAAATGTTCACTAGTGATTAGTAGAGCTCTTTGTGAAGGGCTCGTCCGGGGAAGTACTACGGTACTACTATTATTTCTTCTGTTGTACTGCTACCATAAGAACCTATTTCAGCCGTCAAGAAAATACTTACCTATTATATTACAGATGAACTCCAACTGTTGGAGCTATAAAGTTTCTCTAGTAAAGTAGAGAGCACCGGTGGTCTAGTGGAACTAACCCCTTCCGATTCTAAGATCGCAGGTTCGAATCCGGTCGTGCACCAATGGATTTTCTATCGAATAATTTATGTGCGCAATGCCAGTGCTCTAAAACGGTGAAAGAAAACATCGGTGAGGAAACCAGTTAGTATTCTAACAGCGGCGATGGACTTGCAACCTGTCACGTATGGAGTACTAACTATTACTGCAAAATGTGGGTATGTGCCAAATGTAATGTTTGGACTTATACCTCTGACACCCCCCTTAGACATGCACAAAGAATCTTGAGTACTTGGTAGGTACTGAGAGATCTGAAGGGATATCTACCGTGCCTGGGGAACAAAGTCGTGAATCAGGAATCTGTTTCAGTTTCATAAAGCAATTTCTTCAAAAACTACTGAGAGTAGTTCAGCGAGTGTCAAACTCGTAATGTCAGCTTTAATAATAATAATAATTTATTTATTTATTATTGATCCATGGTGTTAGTAAAAGAATTAAAATTAAGCATAGGTTAGTAACTTATAACTAATAGTGTTTTGGTCCTCTGGATGAGCTTCCATACCAGAGGACAATTAAGATTTTTATCAATCGCATTCAGGATGCCGTTTCTACTCCCACGCAATCTGTCTAGAAGCGAAGACAGTATAATTTATCACAAAGTTGACTAACCAACAAATGAAACTTCCGCCTGGTGTTGTCTTGTCTTACACAATTAGTTACGTCAGCTTGGCGATCGCGTGACTGACCTATATTCGCCAATTACACTTTTGCAGTCGAGTGTACCTACTCCCAACAGATGGTGCACATGTGGCTTGGCTTTCAAAAACGTTTCTATACTACCTACCTACATAATGGTTATACAGGGTGTAATAACAGTCGTCTCGTTAAAGCTTTGGTATAAATAAATAACTATTTAATGATATAATTGTATTAGTTTAACACCGTGTACTCACCTAATATTATTTTTATGACATTAAGAATGTATTCTTATAAGTAAATGACTGGATTGAACGTTCATGTTGTTTGAAACCTGTTTCACTGATATAGTTTTTATGTGATTTGCAGTTCTACGGTAAATCGGCTAGCCGTGTCGTCCGACCGCGGCAATGTGCAGGCATTTATTCCGGGAATTGTATTTATACACCCTGTATAGTTAGTAGTGGTAGAGTATAATAGTTAATTTGAAGAGTTATGGTCTATTGCCCAATGGTCGTTATGTTTTGGCGCCATCCATCATGCTCGACGAGTGGCGTGGGTCGTAGTCGAGTTGTAACATTTTCAAAACGATTTGGTATTGCAATTGACCGAAACCTTTTGTTTTTGAGAATACCTTAATTTTATGCAACTAACCCACGGTTTCTGAAAGCTCGATCAACACTAATAGGCTGTCAAGCTTGATATTAATTCAGCTTTTACTTCAAGTTACAGAAGAGATAGCAAATGACCTAATAGAAGATTAGTGTTGATCGAGCTTTCAGAAACCTAGGGAAAAACTGTCTGTTTTATGTGATAATAATATCGCTTTTTTCAACAAACTGGCTTCAAATGTTGATTTATTCTAAATCAATTCGTTATCAATTATATGGGAACACTTCTGCAGTATGATTTGCCCAAAAAGACGTAGCGGCCGGCCGTTATAAAATGGCATGGCAGGGATATAAATAAATAAGAGGTTAGGTACATATGTGCGCAATGCCAGTGCAGGTGAAGGAAAACATCGTGTTCCAGTCAGTCGTCTGGTTCCTCAGTGTATTCTATAGAGTATTCTTGCCTCTATTATTTTTATGCTAACGAAAAGAAAGAGCAACAGACTTATTATTGGTCTGATAAGCTATTGATTGGCGCGCTCAGCGACCATTATGATATGAATAAGGACCATATTTTTTTCACATCAAACTAACATTATAGGTATACTTAGTATACCAAAAAAATAATATAATGGCAATGTAATACAAATAAATTGGTTCCTACATAAATATGGTAACTAAACCCTCCTCTTGCCAACCCCTCTGTACGCACTTATTTTTAAAAATCGAAACGTGAGAAGCGAAGGGAGAATCTTCTCTCACGGGGCCTAGCTGGCTTGTCGGTAGCGGTTCTACACAACGATTAGGTGCATGTCATCGTCATCAGGCCGATTCCTTTCACCACACTGATTAAAGGAACTAGTTGGTTACCTCCGACAAGAATCCCGAGATGACTGCTAGTCCTTGCCCATAACTACCCGGAAGAACGGTTGGAAGCCCGCCACCACAATCTTTACAATGAATATAACGCAATTTTGATCTGCAGCTTTGGTCAGTTTACCTTTATTCTTTATTTCGTTAAAAACATATATAAATGCAAATGTTTGACGTTTTACAGGATCCAAGATTTCTATATACTACACTAGTTGCGCCCCATGGTTTCACCCCCGCAGATTTATATCCCGGTATTCCCACGGGATAAAAAGTAGCCTATGTGCAATCCAGACTTTAATCTATCTCTCTGCCAAGTTTCATCCAGATCCGTTCAGCCGTTTCGGCATGAAAGAGTAGCAAACATCCATCCATCCATCCATACTTACAAACTTTCGCGTTTATAATAGTAGTAGGATTTGCACAGAACCACAGAATAGTATCAGTATATAAGTATAACTAAACTGCAAACCACGTTTCTATTTAGCATTCACTAAACAAACCGTTCTCGGAAGAAGAATTTCAGATGGTACAGTCGGCATCAAAATGTGTTATCACAATCTGAGCGAGCGAGTTAGAGAGCACTGGTGGTCTAGTGGTAGCGACCCCGCCTTTTGATTCTAAAGTCGTGGGTTCAAAACCGGTCGTGCACCATGTTTTTTTTTATACAACTAAGTAACTGATGGAGCAAGTCATGTGTTTTTCTGTGCACAGTGCCAGTTTTTGAACCGGTGAAGGAAAACATCGCGAGGACCGGTGCGGCGCATGTAGTACAATCTAAAAAGTCTAACGCTTTAGCATGACTACATGACTACATGACATGTGTCAAATACTCGAACAAATCGAGCCTCTTTGCAGCATTTACCCTTTCCCCACGCTGGTTCGAATTAACTATTGAAACGACAAGAAAAATAACAACAAGGGAGTGCGAAGGAGATGAGTGAAGATTTCTACAACTTGACGAAGCGCGTTGTATCAAGATTTTCCGGTAAGATTATGAATGAAATCGGTCAAGTGGTTGATAACATATCGGAGTAAAATAATGCAACAATATTTAAGTGTTGTGTCATAATAGATGGTAATTATTATGTATAAAAGAAAAACTCAGTCATATATACACCACTATTTTACCAGAAAACATTTTTTTTTTTTTTTTTTTTTTTTTTTTTTAAATAATGCTGGACAATCCACACAGCACCATCTAGCCCCAAAGTAAGCTACTCAAAGCTTGTGTTATGGGTACTAGATGACTGACATATTTAATACATTATATAATTACATAGATAGATATTTTTTATTATACATAGAAAACACCCAGACCAATGAACAAATTTCTGCAGATCGTACACAAATTTGTTCCGAGGCGGGAATCGAACCCGCAACCTCTGCGTCACAGGCGGACTCTCGCCCGCTGCGCCACTGAGGTCGTCAAAAAAATTAAGGACTGTTTCATTCAGCAGAGGCTACTGATGCTAGTAGCACGATGAAAACATTTTTTTCTTAACTTTTTTGAGTTCTTTTTGTTTATAGCCAAAAACAGGACCAATTTTATGGACACAGTACTAGAAAACAATACTTTTAAAGTCAACCTCATACGCAATACGGCGAGGTTTACTTGTGAAGTGTTTTTGAAACAATTTATGTAACATTTGTCGCGTATTTGGCTAAAAGCAAACCTCGATAAGTTGGTGGTAGATCGAGATTTGAGTATTTCTCAAACAAAATGTACGTAACGAAAAAGGACAAGTAACGAAAAAGTACTTTTTCGTAACTTTTCCTTCCTTATGTTCAGAGTTATGTTACGAATTAGTAAAATTTTGTAACAAATACATTTTCGTTACGTACATTTTGTTTGAGAAATACTCATTTAATAGTTCTGACGGCGGCGCTACTATCATTAGTACAGTAGCCTCTGCTGAAACAGCCCTTAATTTTTTTTGTCTCAAAATATTATTGGTAAAGAAATTATTAATATTATTGGTGTTATTGGTAAAAGAGCACCGGTGGTCTAGTGGGAGTGACCCCGCCTTCCGATCGTAAGGTCGCAGGTTCGAATCCGGTCGTGCACCAATGGATTTTTCTATCGAAAAATTTATGTGCGCAATGCCAGTGCTCTTAAACGGTGAAGGAAAACATCGTGAGGAAACCAGTTAGTATTCTAACAGCGGCGATGGGCTTGCAACCTGTCACGTATGGAATACTAACTACTGCAAAATGTGGGTATGTGCCAAATGTAATGTTTGGACGTACCTCTGACTACCCCCCTTAGACATCCTCAAAGAATCTTGAATTAGTACCTACTTGGTACTGGGAGATCTGAAGGGATATCTACCGTACCTGGGGATCAAAGTCGTGGAGCTGTTTCAGTTTTCAGTTTATTATTGGTATTGTAAGGTTCTTGCAATCATGTAGGCAACTGTACTGAATGGCATGTTATTTACTAGAACTTTGCAATCAGGTCAAGATTTTTACGAACACATTGTTCCGAGAAAAATCATCTGTCGAAATTCTTCGCTAGAGCAGGGCTCAAAGTAGAATGTACTTGTTTCTACATTGGCACTGATTTGGATCAGACTCAAAAGTTTGCTTTAATAATTTACGTCTGTCTGTACATTTGAAAACAAACTTTAGGAAAACTTGTATCGATCAAAATGTTCTTTTTTTTCTGTGTGAATTTTTTTTTTGTGATTGCACACAAAGTAATTGTGCGATTTTATTCGAAAATGGGTTTAGTTATATATTTCAACACGCCGAAACTTTTATTTCATTTCATTTATATTCCGGTCATTAGCTCGTGTATTCGCCATCACCACCCACCACCACGGAACAGAGAGCCATCACAAACCACCATAGCAAAGCATCACCTCGTAAGTCACGCACGATAGGAACGTGCCCTACGATGCTACCGTGCGTCCATCAGCTTGAGGCATAGAAAGAGGTAGAGAAACAGGTATATAATTAATTTCTTGTTGCCGCCCTGGCCTCTAATAGATGTTTTAATATAATTTTACTGCATTTATTTAGCCATTTTGATTACATAAGGTACAGCTACCTATAATTTGGCCTACACAACCTACCGCCTAAGTATAATCGATTTCGACGAAGTGTTTTTACCAAAATTCCGAGAAACAGGTATATAATTAATTTCTTGTTGCCTCCCTGGCCTCCACGATAAACAATCATGTAATTAAGTACAAGTTACATCTACTTAATGTTATTCTTAGTACACTTATAACTTAATTTTTTTGTGATCTTATTATTTTATTTTGATTCGTGATTTGTTAAATCATTTTTATAGGTACCTACTACACAGCGCATTGTTTTTTTTTTACTGTAATGTGTATTTATTTGTTGTTAAATAAATAAATTAATTTAGTAAATTAAGTTTACATAAAAAAAAATTGGACGCTGCATGTGTTATTATTATTATCTTACACATGGCTATTTTCAAGGGAGGTTTGAAATTTGTAGATATACGTTATTATTAAGTACGATACCTAATAATTATTATAATTATATTCAACTAGCTGGTACCCGCGACTTCCTCTGCGTACTTTTAATCTCTTCATCTCTTTTTTTCGCAATAAAAGGTAGCCTATGTTCTTTCTCAGGGTCTAAAGATTGTCTGTGCCAAATTTCATCAAAATCGGTTGAGAGGTTGAAGCGGGAAAGCGTAACAGACAGACAGAGAGACAGACAGACAGACAGAGTTACTTTCGCATTTATAATATTAGTTGGGATAGTTGGGATGAGCACGAAAAAAAATGTGATGTTGCAATTTCTTTGAACCAAAGAAAATGATTGTTGTGTAACTAAAATTGTTAATCTCCTTTTGCCGCTGACTGTACCAAACTGTCAAAACACGAGAAAAAGAAGATTGACCCACGTTTCTTAATCTAGCTTTATTTTCCTGAATCTTTTTCGGGGTAATCTTGCTTCGATAACATGCGTATGGTCTTTTACTATCTTAATCAGGGATTTATAACCGCCGATTAGAAGGCAGTTAGGTACACGTATGTTGTGTGACGTATGTTACTTGGAAGGCGCCCTTATACAATAGTCATATAAACAAAATCTTATCCTACTAATATTATAAACGCGATAGTTTGTGAGTATGGATGGATGTTTGTTACTCTTTCACGCCGGCCGGAACGGCTGAACGGATCTGGATGAAACTTGGCTGAGAGATTGATTATAGTCTGGAATAACACATAGGCCACTTTTTATCCCGTGGGAATACCGGGATTTAAAATTACGCGGGTGAAACCGCAGGACGCTACTAGTATAATATAAACAAAATCTTATCCCTTCCAGAGGGGTTGAAGTTCTGGGCAATCGAGCTGTCGGTCATTTTTCTTGCCCAGCAACAGCCCAAGGTTCTTTTTGTTTATACAACCTGCTGATGGAACAAGCAGATGGCCCACCTGATGTTAAGTGGTAACCATCACCTATAAACAAAACATTGCCCCGTAGGTCACGCACAGTAGGAACGTGCCCTACGATGCACTGCCCTGCGTCCATCAACTTGAGGCGTACAGATGTTAAGCCTCATGTGCCTGTAATTACACCGGCTACCACACTCTTGAAACCGAAACACAGCGTTGCTGCTCGGCGCAGAAAAAGGCGGGTAGTACTTCCCTGGCCGAGCCCTTCACAAAGAGCTCTGAAGTGGTGCTTTTGCGTTTAAAGTAAAAAAAAATTGTGCTGTCCGATCCGATGACCCTATAACGCCGTACGCAATCGTCCTACCAGCATTTTGTTCATTCAAAAATAACCGTTAGGTAGGTACTTAGGTACTTTTCTACTTACAGTTGAAAGCAAACAGCGCGAGTAAAATCGCGTGCAATGCTACCAGTACTTTTAACAATACCTGCCTACCTATTTATTTTCCAGCTAGTTTACTTTACGTAGTATCGTAATTCCGGAAAAGGGGGGAGCCATCAGTGCGTGTAATGACCGAAGTGCTGGAATTAGAGTCCACGTCGTTATAGGGAATTGTCGGTGTACCTAATAAATAATGCAGGGTGGCCGCGGGTTCCGATAGACGACCCCTTTGGCGTAGCGGATAGCTGGAGAAATAAAAATGGTGTAATTTTTATTTGTTTATACTTCACACTGATGGAGCAAGCAGATGGCTCACCTGAGTTTGAACTCATCTTACCTCTATTTGGTCTTTCAAACATACAAAAAAACTTTAAGTGAAGCTCGAAAAAAATTCACGATTTATTATTTTATACATGATCAAGTCGATAGTATGTTTTTCTTGATATAATTTTTTATTGTGATTATGTAAACTCGGTTTAAGGCTAACTAGACTAGCGACTAATAAGTCTCAACGCTTTATTGACTAACGACTAATAAGTCTCAACGCTTTATTGACTAACGACTAATTAGTCTCAACGCTTATGTGACTAACGACTAACGGCTAATAAGTCTCAACGCTTTATTGACTAACGAGTAATAAGTCACAAGTTGAACGCTTATTTGACTAACGGCAAATTAATCTGCTGCTTATTTAAAATGACGTTTAGTTTAGACTTAACGCGAATTAGTCGGACTGCGTTTTAGGCACACCCGGACACAGCGGTTGTTGCGTTCTGAGGGCCGACCGCCACCATCGAAATTGATCTGTCAATATTAGCATTTGTGAAAACTTTCTTGAAAACTTTACTGGCTTGTATAAGTTGACCTCTAACACACATATGCGAAGATTAGCTGACATGGTTTTGTTGTCTTTGGACATTTTAAACTTTTTTGTCGTTCTATAAACTTTTTTTTCGATAATTTTCGATTTTCTCTATCAAAGTGTAGAAGACTTACATATGACTCCCTCCGCGCGCGTTTACACATGGCTAAGCTCAGTTCACTAAATTTAGACAGTAGCATTTTCGCTCTAAATTTGTATACTAACGGCCGGTTTCGAAAAGCTTGATCAAAACTAATCGGTCGTCAAGTCACTTGCTATTTCAGCTTTTACTTCAAGTTGGATAGAGATAGCAAGCGACTTGACAGGCGATAAATGTTGATCGAGTTTTCAGGAACCGAGGGTAAGTTAATTATCTTGCTAATTAACTTAGTGTATACCTTATATCTGATGAATTTCGAAGTGAAGGTCAAAGCAAAAAGATATTTATTCAATAAAATCACAAGGATCACTTGAAAACGTCTCAAAGCTAGGTGACTCCAGGCGCCCGCGCCCCTTCCACGCAACCAAAGCCTAGAAGAACAGCCAAAAAACCTAGGGCTTGTTTTTTTATACAATTAGCTGATGGAACAAGCAGATGGCTCACCTGATGTTAAGTGGTTACCATCAGCTATTACAAAGCATTGCCCGTAAGTCACGCACGACAGGAACTTGCCTTACGATGCACTGCCCTGCGTCCATCATCTTGAGGCATACAGATGTAAAGCCTGATGTGCCTGTAATTACTCTATAAACCAAAATATGGCAACGCTACTTGGCGGCAGAAAAAGGCGTGGTGGTAATACTTCCCCGGACGAGCCCTTCACAAAAAAAGAGTTCTACTACTCTTTTGTATGATCCTTTAACCACGTACTTTTATAATTAACTAGTTGCGTCCCGCGGTTTCACCCGCGCAGATTTAAATCCCGGTATTCCCACGGGATAAAAAGTAGCCTACTTATGTGCTATTCCAGACTATAATATAACTCTCTGCCAAGTTTCATCCAGATCCGTTAAGCCATCCTGGAGTTATAGATTACAAACATCCATCCATACTCACAAACTTTCGCATTTATAATGCCTATTAGTAGGATGTAGCTAGGTATCTAAACATTAGATATCTGTTAGATTCTAAAGTATGGCATGTTTCCATAATTGTGTTATTGTAAGTATAGGTAACTAGCGGCCTGTCCCAGCTTCGCATGGGTGGACATAATTTTTTTCAACATTTTAGCATAAACTTAGACTCCCGCGCTTCGTAACACACGAAGGTGAAAATACACGTGCCAGTAAAATGGTACAGTAGCGAGATTGCATGTTACAGGCATGCAGGATTTACGGGATACATTTGCAAGTTAACTCGTCAGGTTAGGTATCGCGACGGTCACACATGCCGGTTTCGTAGCCCCCCGCGTCCCCTCGCTTACGTGGCATGCCAACACGTCAGGTACTGGCATGCCTGTACTTGTCGCGACGTTCACACATGCCGGCTTCGTAGCCCCTCCCCCCGAGTCCCCTCCGTCACGTGGATGCCAGTAGCTGACCTAAAATAGAATGTTGTGCTAACTACTTGCATGCCAGGTAAAGGCATGCCAATTAGCGTATGTGTCTGTAGCTTGCATGCAAGTGTGCCAGCTACGGACATATACACATGCCCGTAGCTGGCACACCATTGTGCCCACGCTGAGTGAGAACTCGCCTAGCTTTCGCGCTTTCTAAAGCGCGCTAAAGTTTTTAATTTCGTAATATATTTTGAATGGAATGTCCGATTTAAAAAATTCAAGAAGTAGTCGATAGGTATTGGAACAGCCTTGCATACAAAATAATTTATTTGGATAAGGACTAATATGAAGGATAACATGGTCTGTTTTTGGTCGGCATTTTTATCAACATTTTAAATACAGAAAAGTTGTTGTAGTAACATAACTACAAAGTTAGATATATGTTATTGCTGGCTTAATTGTAGATAAAGATGTTTTCTTTAATATTGTGGAACATTTTTTTGTTCTAACGTCTATAGTTTCCGCAGCGCATGCGGTGAAAGATATTTTATATTTATTTATTTTATTTATTTATTTATTTTATTTATTTATTTTATTTATATATTACACCTCGGGTTACATTTTTTAAGTTTTAGTAGGGATCCCTAGTTTTTTTCAGTAATAGATGTAGCCTATGTAACTCAAGGATAATTTAACTTTCTAATGGTGAAAGAATTTTTGAAATCGGACCAGTAGTTTTTGAGCCTATTCGAAACATACATACAAAGTTTTCCTCTTTATAATATTAGTGTACATAAATAGCTCTCTCATATCCGTAAAATGTAAAATCTCGCCTTTGTTTTGGGTGGCGTGTAATTATACTACCATCCCTTACCTACTACTAGTGAAACGTCATTAAATTGCAGAAAATAATATTATCGACACTCCCTACGTATTGTCGCGTAACTGCCAGATACACACTTATTATATATACGTTTGATGCATTTTTGGCATCTACACATTATTATCTATTTGGGTAAACTATTACCTAATAACTCGAACTGACTGTCTTGAGCTGCACCTACAGCTTTAAATAAATATATATAAATAAATAATGCTGGACAATCCACACAGCACTATCTAGCCCCAAAGTAAGCTATTCAAAGCTTGTGTTATGGGTACTAGATAACTGATATATTTAATACATTATATACTTACATAGATAAATATTTTTTATTATACATAGAAAACACCCAGACCAAACGAACAAATTTCTGCAGATCGTACACAAATTTGTTCCACGGCGGGAATCGAACCCGCAACATCTTGCGTCGCAGGCAGGCTCTCGCCCGCTGCGCCACAAAGGTCGCTTTAGCTGCAGTAGAATCTTCAGGAACTTCCATTTTAATTGCTTCTATGAAATCGTTGTATTTCTTACGCGTGTGTGTAATAGGTATAACAATATACCATTTCGAGTAAAATGTATAAGTAAATGTTGCGCGTGTGTGTGTGTCATGTATTGGCTTGCAAGTGCAAACACTAATCTAAACGCAATCCTCATTAGTTCCACTAAACTAGCCATAATGTAAAGCCGCCATTAGCTGTCAACTGAATAATTGTAATTGGACTAGTTGCTACCCCCGACTTCATCTGCTCCCAATAATTTACTAATACTTAAAACGAAATAAACTGTTTAGGTTCTGTAATTATATATCTGTATATTTCTGTAATTATATATAAATACCCATAACACAAGCTTTGAATAGCCTACTTTGGGGCTTGATAGTGCTGTGTGGATTGTCCAGCATTATTTATTATTATTTATTCAAGTTTAAACTATCGGATAATTTATGGAAGAGTTCCATTATACAGACCTTGGATCCGTTATCAGACATTCACTGTCACCATAATAAGAGAACAAAGTAGGTACCTTCTCTCCTATAAGTCTCGATCAAATATGGTAATAATAACTCAATTATTGATTGAGTGAACGAAGCGAACGAAAATCTTACAATCAACTTGGGCGATTTGGCATTTTATGTATGTATGTGTGTTTGTCCGACGATAACTTGAAAACCGTTTATTTATCCGATCTGCATTAAATTTGGTAAGTCGATAGCTTGAACTTGAGAAATTCCCTGGTAAAATCGGATGAGGGGTTATTAAAATATCGGGTTTTTTTAAGGGGGCTAAAAATATAAAAGTTATGCAAAATATAAAATGACATGTCATATAAAAGAGGTTGATTTGGATATTTCAAAACCATTTTAATTTTTTTTCTAGCTTGCTCGCTTTTTGATATAAATGAAAAAAGTTAAATTACCTACTACAACTACCAACCAACGACCCAAGAGCTACCATTTCTAAGAGTTTCGTTGGCATCAAGGTTTTTCTACTGGTCAGCTAGTTCCTTTGGGTTTTCAATTATTTTTTTCTTGAAATAAATAAAGAAGGTACTTGGTTCTCATTACCTGGTGATAGCGACCTGTTCTGATGATAGAGTCAAGGTCAACGGAACTCTCTTTAATAAATAGGCCAATTCAGCTGAAACTTGGTTACCATTCTTAGTTAATAGGTGGCAGCCAGATACAAGTCCAAACACAATGTTTGGACTTGCCTCTGACTGCCACTTACTTATATTTTCGGAGCGATCGCGTCGCGTCACGAAATCTCAGTTCGGGGCGACCTACTAGTTTATAAAGAAAAACAATAGAAATAAGTGAAGGTATCAGCTTTTTGTATTAATGGTTTTTAACATGTACTGGTAGGAACGTATCAAATCATGAAATAAAGTATCCACCTTCGGGATTTAATATAATATCATGCAATTCATCCAATCGACTTAGCCGTGAAAGTTTAACATACAAACAGACAAAGCTACAGACACACTTTCGATATAAATAATTGGAGGAAAGTCGGATGAATATAGATGAATTGGCTTTTCTTGTAGCGATATATGTTTTTATGCTTCAGAAAGATATTAAATGTTTGTGGACCTCTCTGTGGTAGGTAAATTATAAAAAAGTAGCCACACTTTTTACTTATTGTATTGTCTGCTTAAAATAAACTAGCCTAATTAAACTGAAACAGCTCTACGACTTTGATCCCCAGGCACGGTAGATATCCAGCAGATAGGCAGCAAACGAGAGTCCGTCTGCGACGCAAGAGGTTGCTGGTTCGATTCCCGCCTCGGAACAAATTTGTGTACGTACTGCAGAAATTTGTTCCGTTGGTCTGGGTGTGTTCTATGTATAATAAAAAAAATATCTATCCAAGTATATAATAAATTAAATATGTCAGTTATCTAGTACGTACCCATAACACAAGATTTGAATACATACTTTGGGGCTAGATGGTGCTGTTTGGATTGTCCAGCATTATTATCGTTATTATTATGTATATCTCTTCATATCTCTCAGTACCAAGTACTACCCAACTCAAGATTCTTTGAGGATGTCTAAGGGGTTAGTCAGAGGTACGTCTTAACATTAAATTTGGCACATACTCACATTTTGCAGTTATTAGTATTCCATACGTGACAGGTTGCAAGCCCATCGCCGCTGCTAGAAAACTAACTGGTTTTCTCACGATGTTTCCTTCACTGTTTAGGAGCGCTGGCATTGCGCACATAAATTTTTCGATAGAAAAATCCATTGGTGCACGACCGGATTCGAACCTGCGACCTTACGATCGGAAGGCGGGTCACTCTCGATAGACCACCGGTGCTCTTTACAACCTAATAGGCACTATATAATGTAGTAGTCCCTTTCTTCAACTGAAGCAACACCTATTATGATTTCAGCATTTTAATATGAATCAATTTAAGTAAAAGAAACCAAGCTGCACCTAGGTACTGAAAAAAAATCGCTCTGATTTTTAGACTTCAGAAGCTCGATAATAAGAGAAGCATTGTCGAAGCATAATCCTACTAATATTATAAACGAGAATGTTTGTACGTATGGATGGATGGATGTTTGTTACTCTTTCATGCCGGAACAGCTGAACGGATCTGAATGAAACTTAGCAGAGAGATAGATTATAGTCTGAAATAGCACATAGGCTACTTTTTATCCCGTGGGAATACCGGGATTTAAATCTGAGCGGGTGAAACCGCGGGGCGCAAATAGTATGAGCATGAATTGGTTTTAAAATAAAATGCTTAATTAACTGATTCTACTTCAACGATAATTTGATACTACTTAAACACTACAACACAATTTTTTTAAGTTTATTTATTGTCATAATTAAGCTACCTTATTAGAAGAACGAAAATATCTAATTATCTATGCAAGCAGCGCAAGTATTCATTGAGAATTTTATCTCTTATATTGCTGCAAACTCTTGAATGTGATATTTTAAAAACGCCAGCAGATTTGTGCTCTTATTAACATCTCTGAAGCTATCCAAGGCAGGAAACCCCAGAATCTGATCGTCCAACTCGTCTTCTACTCCAATAAGAATGTTCCTGACGTAGGAATCCAGCCTATAACGACAAAATAGTTGTTGAAAAATTTATTGTGGTGAACCTTAGCTTCTGACTAATATTGATATGACGTGTTTAGATATTTACCTTTCTATCAGAGCACCTTTTTTACCAGTGGTAGATGCTTTTCTTATCCGTAGCTTATCATTTAATTGAAATACACTCCACGTTGAATATATTTTGGGGATCTAGCAATTATAATAATTGTAAACAAACATAAACAAAGATGCATTATGACAGATCCAGGTACGATGTAACATAGCGCCATCTGCTTTCAGCTTTCACTTTCGTACCCCAATCCAAAGTGGTCCTTGTGTTAGAAATAAATAAAGACCATTTTGCTTTTGGTTGCCGGTCGTGAAATGTCAAATAACTTTCGTGAACATAACCTCAACAAAACATTTTTGCTTAAGAAATGGTACCGCCACCTTTTACAAAGCTGACAAAGTGAGCTAAATGTGTTTCAAGGTCAACGTGACGTTCCGAAACTAAGCAATAACATTTTCATATATTTTCGGTTACTTCCGATTTTTGGATATTAGGAAAAATCCTTTAGTTAAATCCTTTAGTCTATGAAAATCGTACATTTCACTTTATTCGGTAAATTTAAACTATGAAAGATACATAACTTAACATTTTTAAGTCATTTTGTGGCTGAAAATTGTATATAAATTATTACAAAATGGTACAAACTATTTTTTGCTGGGAGAGATTTTGAATGCATCATTCAACCTGACGAAGATTTATAAGGGCCCTTACTACCCTGCTGCAGGGTCTCAAGGATAAGTATGCTTATTTATTTTTATACAAGCATTCGCGTGATATCTATTGAAATAAAAAGTAACCTATGTGTTTTTCCGTGTTATAAATTACGTTTCAGCTGAATTCGTTAAGGATTGGGAAAGGGGCATTGTATTTGTAGGATAGGAATCCAAAACATGATTTTGCTCCTTTCTTATTACGCACTAGCTGCCGCCTGCGTAAGCGCTCAGGAAGGAATAAAACTCGCCAAGCAATCAATATTCTACTACTATTCGGTATACCGAACGCGAAAGTTTTTAAGTATGGATGGATGGATATTTGTTACTCTTTGACGCCGGAACGGCTGAACGGATCTGGATGAAACTTGACACAGAGATATATTATAGTCTGGAGTAGCACATAGGCTAATTTTTATCCCGTGGGAATACCGGGATTAAAATCTGCGCGGGTGAAACCACGAGGCGCTAAATATCTATCCTATATAAAGTTATTTACACTTACAATAATACCTAATCACATTTTATTAAGAACCTACCTCTCACCTCGATAACTGAACTGTCTAAAGTGTAGAAGAATAACGACACCTTTATAGTATAAGAAATAACAACAAATAAATAATAATATCTGAATTCGACTTTAAAAACTAGATAGAGTAACTTCGGGTAATATGGCACACCATAAGCCTTTTTGCAAATAAATACGAAATTTATGAGTCAAACAAGTCTTTATTGGTTCAGTCCTTTGAAGTTAGTATTAATCAACAATTATAATTTTATTAACTTTAGAACGTAACTTAAATAAACTTTATTTTTATCTTAAATAATCATAAACATGCTAACATGCATGTCCTACTGCAAAGTAGGACAACATGGCCTAGGTGAAATTGGGAAGAAAACTTACATTACCAGAAGAACTAAAGAAACAATTAGTACGGTATGTGTTAGCTATGAAAGTTGTTCGGTATACCGAACAACTTTTTATTGTTTTTAATTGCCAGCTGATAAGCTAAAATCTTTTAGTGTTATAACACCAAAAGATTTTAGCTTATCAGCTGGCAATTCAAAACAATAAATGTTCCCATTATCTTATATCATTTCAGTCTGCTATGGGCCAGCTCCATAATTTTTTTTTCTATACCGTAATTGTATAGGTATCGGTTAAATAACGGTACCATCATACCTTTTTTTAGGAATTACACCACCGTTACAATGCTTCAGTTAAAAAACATGCTAAATAAATTAGAAGTTATTGCGAAAATTCATTATGGTCATAATGACCAACCTCATTCCCAATATGCTCTTTTTGGTATGAATCTTCGCCGGGTTAACGTCATTACTGCCAGTCAAGTATGTCAATTGACAGGGTTCCAATTACTACATTTAGCGCTAGATTTGACACTTTTATGGGACAAATGGCGAGCATTTAAAATGTTATTACTAGTAGTTCGCCCCGAACTGAAATTTCGTGACGCGACGCGTACGTTCCAAAAATATGTGTGTATAGTGCTTAGTTTGCTGCTTTTCTCAAGGCGTGACTGGTGCGTGCGGGAAGAGGGGTGGGGTACGAGTGTCCTTTTACGGAATAATGTGACAACGAGTTGCATTAGTATGTTTCATCATGTGTAAATGATGAATATACTGTTTTATGTACATTGAGCTGCAAGTTATAATTATCATATTTTTTTCGAACTTTAACACGAGGTAGCGACCCCTAAAAACCTAACAAAAAAAATTAAAAAACTAGGTTCGTTTTTTAGGTGATAGAAGCGAATGGTGGGCTGACGCAGTAATTTTTCAAAAGTCGAAAAATAAGAAGCACCCTAACAACAATATGAATTTATTCATAATCATGAGTGTTGTACATAAAGTTATTTTATTTTATTTGTTGAATAAAATCCACAACTCTTTGTATTATATAAGTAACATAATGAATGTAGCTGAAAACCAATAACGGATTTTATTTTTTTAAGTTAACTATCTATTATTATAGTAAAGGGTATTTAATTCTCGCCATTAAAACTAACCTTTTTATGAGTACACTGCACTTATATGAACTAAAAATGAAAATCAAACGGTGTAAACCACAAAACAGTTGCGAAAAAAGTTCCTCTTTCCACACCTGCTAAAAAGTGTCCAGCTACGGGCAAGCATTGCCACACTGGTCACAAAAAACACCACGTGGTACAAATAAATGTCAAAAAACCTGGTCAGCTTTTTCAAAAACGCACACATACACACCATGCATGTAACGTGTAAACGGATGTGTTCCAAATTCAAAATTGATAGCACTTAACCCCTAGACGGTGTTATACGGCTGCAGGCGGGACTATGTACCTATCGATATCAAACGACTTGTTTCCATAAATTACGAACGGATGCAATGTACTTAAAATTATTACAGAATTCTTTAGAAATACAAAGTTTATTAGTATTATGATAATACTAGATATTATTAGATATTAATACATACCCATAAAGGATTCAAAAATAAACATATTTTACAGAGTATTCGTTTGAAACTGCAAGATGAGTGATATAAAAGGTTTAGTAAGACTACCAAAACTACTAAGAAACATTGTTTTCCATCCTTGTGTATTTTTATAACGAATAATATTGGATAAAGCAGTTGAGATTAGTTTTCGACGCATAACTTGAACTGCATCCTAATATACACGCCTAATTTTTATCCAACTGCCACCGCCGATAGGCGATCTAAACTTGAAGCATTTGACGGGTTACATGAAGCCAACAAAACGTCACCTAGTACGAAAAAACTAGTCAGCTATTCCTATAACTGGTTGAATGAATGACGTGTAATATTTGGTAGCTCGCGGTACGAAATTGACGTTTCAAGAAAGTTTTAAGAGGTGGCGGTCGGTACCCTGGTGTGGTGTCACCACAGACATTAGAATACACTCCTTTCCTTCATCCGCGGGTGTCACGGTCACAGAAGACCAGCGTTATAGTGGCGTCTGCTGCATAATATGCATAGCCTTTATGCTGCGAGCGACGGCCAATTTAATGTCACTTACTTGTAATGTCTATTGTGTATCATAAATAAACGATTTTGTAGGTATTGTATGTAATAACATCACAGTGATGTTATTACATACAATAGTAGGCTTGTATTTGGTAAGATATAATAATCTTTCTTGTTTCAAGCACGAGACCTACACAGGGCTCGAAGCAGCACCTCATGTTTCCTACTTCCTACGATACTTGTCTTGTGCGTCCGTGGTATCATTCACAGGAACATGCCATGTAGGAAGCACAGTTCAGCGAAATCGCTGTGTTGGAGCTCGGTTTTTGCCCGCATACGTAGAAACGGAGAGGGTACGGATTCTGAGACGTAGTCAACGACCGTCAAACATTTTAAGAACACAATGTTTGACTAACTTTCCGCTACTAGTCGTCCGTGGCTTTACTCGCAATAACTTAATAAATAACTTCTTCTTTTTCTTCTTGGAATGTCAATAGTTTCTTTTGAAAGGGTTACTGTGTATAATATTAAAAGTGTAGTTAGTACCTTACATAGTTTATCATATTTTTTCACGCAACACAACTAACGCAACACGAACGGGTTCTATCTATCTAACCCACGAACGAATAAAGGCGACTTCTACTAGACCAAAACCAAATTAAACTAGATAAAAAGGTCTGTACGTATTTTGATGTGAATCCTACTAATATTATAAATGCGAAAGTTAGTATGGATGGATGGATGGATGTTTGTTACTCTATAACTTCAGAACGGCTGAACGAATCTTGGTGAAAACTGGCACAGGGATATGTTATAGTCTAGAATAACATATAGGCTCCTTTTTATCCCGTGGGAATACCGGGATTTAAAACTACGCGGGTGAAACCGCAGGGCACTACTAGTATTGTAAACGCGAAAGTTTGTAAGATGGATGGATGTTTGTTACTCTTTCACGCCGGAGCGGCTGAACGGATCTGGATGAAACTTGGCAGAGAGATGGATTATAGTCTGGAATAGCACATAGGCTACTTTTTACTGTTTTTTCTGGGATATTATAAAAAATCTATTTAAGTATACCTTTGCCCATTTAAAAACTTATTTTATTCATTGAAAACCCGAAAACAGTGAATGCGGTGTCACAATAAAGTTCATTCCCTCCTTACTTTACTTAGATCAACTGAATAAATCATTTGAAAAACCTGAAAACACGCAAAATCTACACGAAGGAAGCAAAATCGTGCGAAACAAATTGGCACGATAACAGTACGGAACCCTAAACTGGCACGATAACAGTACGGAACCCTAAACTGATAACGCTCTTGGAACGAGTCAAGGCTGTCTCATTTGACATTGTAAGTGTATTGACCGCAACACTGTAATGATAACCCAGTGCTTCAACTACACACAAACAACTAGTTCTAGGCGCTGCTCAAGCAAGATAATAAGACTTTAATGGCGTAAACGTAGTAAACAACAGTGTTTTAGACAGGGTTATAATACCTTACATCAATAAATAGATAAGTTCTTATTTCAGCACAAGTCAGGTAGGTACATGCACCCGGTTGGGCACTGCAATGTCGTAAAATAATTTTAGAGAAAGCCAAGGCTGTGTTTCGGTTTGAAGGAAGTGGGTGCCGGTGAAATTACATACATATACATGAAGCTAAACATTTTAATGCCTCAAATTGATGGAAACAAGTGGTGTGTGCCTGTTATTTCAAAGGCAAACACACTTCAAATCGAAACAGCGTTTCTGCTTGGCGGCTGAAAAAGGCGTGGTGGTAGTTCTCCCCCCTCCCCCCGACGAGTCCTTCACAAAGAGTTCACTACCCTAACTAATACCTACTCCACTGTTGATACCTGTAATTTTACCGACTACACACACTCCAAACCGAAACACAGCAACGCTGCTTGGCGGCTGAAAAATGCGCGGTGGTATAGTTCATCACTAAAGAGCTCTACTACTCTTACTACTACTCTACTCTGTTGAGGCAGAGTTGCACTACTAGATTCTGTACTAGGCCGTGGCTTCCATAGAAATGCTCAGTACACCGCGATAATGATAGGTACATTACAGCAATAATGCCATTCCCGGAAAGTGCAAAACGTTTGACGTTTCCGTCGAAATGGGGAGGAAGCACGACAATTAGCTGAGGGCCTATTACGAGTTTCGGTGCCGACCGGTGCCGATCGCCTGTCGCCGCGATAGCTTCGCATTTCCTATGAAAATTAGACAACGGCATCTAGCGTATTCTTTGAGAAGCATCAATTGCGATTACGAGTGCAGTGTAGACCATGAGTGTAGTGTAGGTTCATATCTATGTAGTGTGGGTTCATATCTGGGTCGTGTAGGTTCTAATTTGTAGCGCTGTCAATCGTAGTCTACACCGGTTTTTGACCGTTACAATGAAAATTGCGACCACGAGTGACAAATAGCTCCTTTACGACGGCGCCTTTACGACAGCGCGCTTACACCATGAATTTCGGAGTGTGGCCGTGGTGTGGCTTGGTGTGGCTATACTAACTGTGAGATAATCGATGTCGTGTGATGAGAAATATGAGTGCGTGAAATTGCAACACGAGTCTTTAGTAATTTTTTGCGAAGAGTTCTGAAAAAAGTGCTTTGGTATGTTTGCTTTGGTACCTACCACGCCTGAAGATGGAGTGAAGAGTTGAGAGCTCGAAGAGCTTTCGATCCTGTGTGTGAATAATCTTTCGGCTATGAATATAGAGGATTCAGCGCTATCCGCTCTCCAGAAATGCCAGAAACCTTTGTCAAGAGGTCACGCATCTATGTTAAGCAGCGTTTCACTACCAAACAATTAAAGGTAAGTTTATTTTTGCTTGCCATGTCATAATGAAAAAAGCTTGCCGGCTATCGATTGTTATTTTTCTCCTTGAATTACTGACCATTCTATTTAAAAATGAAAGCACAATAAAATAGGTATAGATAGCTGCCAACCTCGTAAGTATTCTCTGCTTCCAGACTACAGAAATTTGCCTTTCCCTTCATTTGTACTCAAGTCATGCATAATGCCTAACGCAGGATACCTAGTACCTACATAATTATTTGTAAACAAATTCTTTTTGGTGCTGTTTTCAAAAATATTTGTAAGCATCATTTTACAGAAGTTAGAGTTATGTACCTATTAGGTTTAAATTATTGTAGAATCTGCAGAAAGATCTACCTAGGTATGTTATGGAAGTGATTTTTAGGTTAAAACTGTACTATTTGATTTCAGGTTTATCTGGATACCCATGACCCAGCATCTGATGTGCATATTGCATCATCAATTTATGTACTTATGTGTGATGCAGAATCCACACAAGGAGTGTTCAACCGCAGACATGTCAGGACCAGAGTAGTAATTGAGAAGCAGACTTGATAAAGCTTGCACAATTTCACTAATATGAATAGATTTTGGGTTTCTTGACCCCGCAAGAAACAGGTACACACCTTCATATTCTTATTACTTATAGCTTTTTATTTCTACATTACATTTTTATTTCTACATTTCTACATTACAACACTCGGGGTGTTAATAAGAGATGTGGATCATTTGGTGTTAATAGTTTTTAATAATTAGCAATAAGTTGGTAGGTTTAGTACTTATGCAGTTGATAATAAACTAGAAAAACTCAGTTTTCTTCTTCCACTCTCCGCTATCATTCATCGTCTCAGTGCTCACTACTTATTTATGCCATCTTTCACTCAATGCATCCATCTTTTCTTAGGCCTGCCTCTTGTTATAAAACCATCCATAATATCTTTCAACACTCTTGTAATAAGGCAATACAAAACCTCAGCATGCCTCCATTTTGCTATACCATATGATGGAAGGGATGTGATATTTTCACCTAAGAACTATGTGTATACATATACAATGTGAAAGCAATAAATGTATTGGTTATTGAAAGTTTACACCAGAAGTTTAAGGCTTTAAAATATGTACATAATGTTACCGGCTGCATGTCTATAATGCCTTCTTAGCATCTTTAGAATGGCTAGGCATTTCACTTTTTTAGACATTATATTAGTTCACACACATAATGGACCACCCACTTGGAGTCCAATACAAGCCTATGCATTCATTTGTTATATGAATGCATTTGATTAATCTTTGTATTTTACATTGTTACAGGTTACTACTGAGTATTATACTCCTATCGAAGCAGAAAATTTACAATGTACCTACCTATCATTCACCACTAAAACTCTGCTGCTTACCTATCCACATTTTTATTTAAAAACTGTTATTTTATATTAGATTCATCAACACTATTTTATCATAAATCTATAATTTCAAATTTACTTTAGCTAATAAGTCATATTAGTGTGTGAATAAACTACCTATTTAACCCTAACACTTATAATTTTTGTAGGTATTTAAAACAAGAAGGTTAGGCAGATGTATAACTTTATTAAATTGTTCAATCATCAAATTGTTCCTCAATTTAAAAACATTGAGGTGGCCCGTTGATTTAACATTCTGCTCCAGCCACTTCTTGGTAATTCTTGTTCAGAGAGAGATCTCATGTCTAAAACAAAATGAACCAAAGTTAGGCAGTTATACATATACATAGTAAGTAGAATACATAGAATTTCCACCAAGAAAAGCAAGGTCCGTCTGGTCAGGATACACTGTGGTGTGAAACTAAGGTTTATGTACCTATCAAACCAATTCATTTAGTTTTGGATGTAAAAGTTGATCTAAGTAGGATCTGGATAAAACTTAGCAGAGAGATAGATTTATACATAGTCTGGAATAGCACAAGGCTACTTTTTATCCCATGGGAATACCGGGATTTCAATCTGCGCGGGTGAAACCGCGGGGCGCAACTAGTAGGTTATATGCCTACTCTGAATATACGAACGATTTGTACTTACGCTCTATTTAATTATTTTAGGCACGTTTACTAAGTATCTATAGACCGGTTGATTAAAGTGAGTAAAATCAATAAATATTAATTTAGTAAACAAAACTTTTTTTCTTCTTCTTCTTCTTCTACCTGGTTAGAGATGTGTATACTCATCTACTCGAGTTGGACATAACTCGAGCTAAATTATTCCTAATTCGAGTCGCATCAAGCGAGAGAGCGACAGCGCGATTCGTTCAAGGCTAGCATACCACGCGCCGCTATCTCGCTCGCACAATTGAACATTTTTGAAGTATAAAATCATTGAATGTAGTAAAATCGCATCCGATTAAATTGTTGTCCATGACATTACAAAGATTCAGATAAAGTAAAATTTTGATCTAAACAAGTTTTCATACATAGAAATTAGAAAAATAAAAAGTCCCATGATTAAGTCGTGTGAAAACTTGCTTGGTTCAAATTTTGAAACTGAAACTGAAACAGCTTCACGACTTTGATCCCCAGTCACGGTATATAATTATCCTCTCAGATCTCTCAAGTACCAAGTACTAACCTCAAGATTCTTTGAGGATGTCTAAGGGGGGTAGTCAGAGGTACGTCCAAACATTACATTTGGCACTTACCCACATTTTGCAGTAGTTAGTATTCCATACGTGACAGGTTGCAAGCCCATCGCCGCTGTTAGAATACTAACTGGTTTCCTCACGATGTTTTCCTTCCCCGTTTAAGAGCACTGGCATTGCGCACATAAATTTTTCGATAGAAAAATCTATTTGAGTAGGAAAACTACCATCAATCAAGTCAAATTTTTACTAAACTGTGCGTAATGTAATTGCACACAAAAAGGTTGTTTGCGATTTTTCAAAATTGGGATTAGTGATATAATATCACTCAAAATGTAGAATCGTGCAAGCGAGAGGAAAATTAGGTGTTGTCAACGCCGACCGATTCCGATTTTACTTATCTACCTACATTCAGTGATTTTATATCTTCAAAAATTTTCAATTGTACGAGCGAGATAGCTGCGGACCGTATGCTGCCCCTACCTACTCTCGCCATCGCATCGACATTTTTTTGCTTCACCAATGTCAAGTTTAGCAATGTTACTTGTCCTAACATAGAGTTGTATGGAGAAACAAATAAATAAAAACTAATTTGTAAAGCCCGCCCGCTCCACATTCTTGCGAGAACACCAGAAAAACACGAGAAAGAGAATGTGGAACCTCGTTTATCGTGTTTTTATCGAGTTTTCGCGAGAATGAAGAACGGGTTTAAAAAAACCACATACTTAGTTTCGTTCTGCAAACTCGAGTCGTATTACTCGAGTTATCTCAATTTCAACTCGATTTAACTCGAGTTGGTGTTTATCCCGAGTTGGCACATCACTCCTGGCTTTTCAGTGCATTCCAGTGCTGCCAATGCTACGGCAATTGCCGTATTCTACGGCTTTCAGGCCAAAGAATCAAGAATTCCTACGGCCTTAAGTTTGTAGGCCGTAGCAGATTCTACGGCTTTTTGCAAATCTTACGGTAATTAATCAATTTACGGGTTGATATTTATGAAGAGGTAATAAGAAAACATTTGTTTTTTTATCACTTCATAGTATAAAACAAAGTCGCTTTGTTTGTCCCTATGTATGCTTAAATCTTTAAAACTACGCAACGGATTTTGATGCGGTTTTTTTTAATAGATAGAGTGATTCAAGAAGGTTTATATGTATATATTGGTTATATATGCACCCGTGCGGGCGGGTCGCTAGTTCAAACAAATAGAGATAGTTTGCCAACATTACCCAAATGGTGCTATTTATAGGCTTTTAATGTTTAATACGTAATTTTAAACGTTTTCCTTTTTTTAGGCAGTGCCACGGCCCATGTTGGTTCCTTAAAAACACGGCTTTTTTACCTCATGTACATGGCCGCCTAAAAATTTTCATTGGCAACACTGGTGCATTCTTATCAAGGAATTTGAATGTGTCACTAGACATTGTACTTGTATTCAAATTCCTTGATTGTGTGCAATGTGATTGCACACAAAATGGTTGTTTGCGATTTTTCAAAATTGTATTTAGTGATTTTATATCTTTCAAAATGTCGAATCGTGCGAGCGAGAGAAATATTAGGTGTTGTCAACGCCTTAAATACTTTTAAATCAAGTCAGTCCTTAGTCAAGTCACGTCATTTGTTTCGAAGAAAATGGTGTCTGTTTTCTTCAAATCATTCGAAACATTTGTCGGTCAAATCACTATATAACATAAATACACTTTAATTCCAAATGCTTACACTTTGCGCTAAGACCTCAAGTAATGTAATTCAACTTCTTCCTTGTTTGGACAGGTTTTCAATGACATGACACTAACATTAACATTAAAATGTCATGCCACATCTAAGTTATGTCCACGAGTCTGTCAAAACCACTCGAAAACCATGGTTTCCATGTAGGAACGACTCTAGTCCTTGTAAAATAATCCTATCTGTCAAATTTGAATATCACTTCCGGCTTTTGCGAACGATCGCGGACGCGAAGGTTCGCAAAAGACGATAGACGTCAGCCACACTGATCTAAAAATCTGGTGTAGATCGTAGATCGTAGTGTAAAATGGCTGTGGATCGTATATACGCAAGCGCCAACCACACCAAAGTCGTGGTCAGCCCTCTGTTTGCTAGATTACGGCTGGATTGATTTTAGGTATACACACGGATACGCATCAGGCTATACACGGATGACCCAAGTTGCACACAGTTCACCAAAAATGTACTTTACATCCAATCAAGTTTTCCTACTCAAAAGTTAGCTTTGCGTATTTTTGTTTGCTAAATATTTTCATCTAATCAAGTTTTCCTACTCAAAAGTTTGCTTTAGATACTTTTACTATCATTTTCATCCAATCGTTTTCCTACTCAAAAGTTTGCTCATTTTTGTACAATCAAGTTTTCCTACTCAAAATTTTGCTTTAGATATTTTTTCTATCATTATCATCCAATCAAGTTTTCCTACTCAAAAGATAGCTTTAGGTACTTTTACTATCATTTCCATCCAATTAAAGTTTCCTTTAGGTATTTTTGCTGAACTGTGTGCTGAACTTGGTTGATTGCTAATTTTTCATAAATAAGTTCAGTGTTTAAGCGAGCGAGAGGTAAGCAGTTATCCTAAAGGTCCGAATCATCGGTAACTCCAAATAAATTTTTACCATTTTTAGCAAACGTCTTTTACTATTCAAAAATATATAAAATTAAAAAAAAAATGGTTTTACTCTATCATCGTGAGACGTAGAATAATACAATATGCCGGTGGGGATACCATGCCCGTGGGTTCTGATAGGAACACGAACAAAAACACACACACGCGAGTAAAGAACGTACGTACCGTGTCCCACTCAATGTGGACAATGTGGACTCAATGGACTGTGAAGGTGTTGTCCATAAAGTAAGCGTCAGTTTGCTTTGGCATAGCGTAGCTGTATCTGTAACCGTGTGTATCTGCATCATGTAAAAACTCACCAAAATGTTATATTCTAAATCACACGATCACATCGTATTTTATCGACAGCTTTAAACAACCGTTCAAAAAGGTTTAAAATACGGTGGTTATGAATTAAGTTTTATTGTAGCGAACGAGATTCGAGTTCTCAGAAAAGTTAATTATCATTACTCCAATAACATTGAAGGAGGATTGAGTTGAATCTACTGTTCTGAGAATCGATAAGATAAAACTTTGTATCCACGTAGTACTTTAGAATAACTGTTAGCTGTTACCCGCAGCTTCGTTTGCGTTTGTTTCGTCGGATCAATTATTGTTTAGTAGGTATCCTTTGGATAATTAACTCTTGTTCTGAGCTTATTTTTGACGCTGACAACCTTAATATACCTTACTCTCGCAGATAATAGATATAAATAATAGATAAGATATAAAAAATCACTGAAAGTTTATATAAAAAATTGCTTTGTATACACATAAAAAAAGATGTCTAATAAAAAAACCTCTTTTCACTATCCATTCATCTTGTCTTTGGCCTTCCTCTTTTACTCCTATATCCATCCACATTCATAGATACATAACAATCTTTTTACCCGAGTGCCGAGGGTTATGTGTTTGGCGTGTATCTATCCATGTATGTATTTATGTATCCTTCCTTCGATATTTCCTTTATTACCACGTACCTAGCAACCAAATGGCTGGATGGATTTTGATGATTCTGGTATCAAAAGATTCGTCGCAACTTCCCAAGTGTCCTTAGAATAAAAAAAAACCCTAAAAGTCACGTGGGAAAGAAAGCAGGAGCGATATTCTCTTACATTAAAAAAAAATCTTTTCGCTATCATAGCAATATGGGTATCAAAATCAAGAGAGTGATAAAGTGTTTTCAAATAATGTATTAGTTTTTGATTTAATGTAAACCCTCAAAGACAAAACCAGAATGCAAAATTCGTTAAGTCACTTTAGTGAACTAGGCCATGAGTGATACTAAAATATATCATAAAACCTTCCCTATGGTCATACAAATCGTTTAGAAAAAACCGCATCAAAATCGATGAAGCCGTTTCGAAGATATTAAGAGTTTTGTAATAAAAAAATGAGATTGCTGGTAACCCCAAAGTGATCAAAATGAGTTATACAACCACAGGCATCAGTAAACTGCTAGGACATAGGTACGCGAGCCTCCGACTGTCTGCGATCTTTACATTTTTATCATTCGTCAAGACTGAAGAAAGGATTTCAATATTAAAAAGTACATTTACCTACCTACATACTTTTAGTTCGGGCACTCGGGTTTTTTTATTTTTTAATAAATCTTCTTGTCTCTAAAAGAAATTCTTCCCTTCGCATAAAAGCCAATACCTACTACTTCATTTTCTCAGTTACGGGCGCCGGCGCCACTTTCAAACTCCATAAAATAAACTAATTCTATAGATAATTATATTATCTTTGATAACCTATTGTATATAAATTATTTACAATTGGCAATCAAAGATCGAAGAGAAAGGGGAAATGGTAAAGAAGAAGAAAGTATATAAAGAAGAAATAACCTAGTATTAGTAAGGTAATGTTATATGCCCAAAACAGTATAATTTTGGAAGAATAGTACATTGTTCACCGAGAGGAGAAAGTGACCGATTACCGTCGAGGGTGTCGTTTGAAGTATTGCTTTATATATACATACATAGTGCTTTATACTACACCTACGAGGAAAATAAAAAACTAAAACTGAATCCTCAAACAACACACAAATTGAAAATGGCGCCAATGGCGTCTGCAATTTTCACATGTTCTTTTTTCAAATTGTTTATCCTGCCGCCGCAGGGTCGCACTGCCAGCCCGACACCATCCAACACACAGCTAGTGGCCAGTGTCATTTTGCGAACTTGGAGATAAAAACTCACTGTAAAAACTTTTTGGCTTTTGATATTTAGGTTACCGGCGCATAGTCTTACCCAAAATTAAAAAAGAAAAACCACGTAAGAAATGGATTTTCATACACTTTTCTCTCCCGCTCAGATGCGTTTTCTCCCCGCATATATGTTCGATATGCAATGACGTACTTTCTACGGTAAATTTGATAAAGTATCAAGGTACTTTCCAAGCAGGTGTAGTATAAAAGTACTGTGTGTGTGTCTCCAGCTTCCTCATATTGAAAATGTAATTTCTATAAATGCCAATATTTAAAGCATAATTAGTGCACTCATAGATTTGAATCATAATTTAGCTGCCAAATAAACAACGATGCTATAAGCTTATAATAGTGTGTAAGCTGGAGTAACATGTCTCCAGCTGCCTCAGTCAGTGTGGGCAAACGGCTAATGATAGAGATATATAGTAAACGCAAGGATTTAGTACCAAACGAATTAGCGAGGTACCAAAAATTTCAGGTCTGTAGCTCGGAAACTCTTCGAGTTATAAGACTTGATCAACGTGTAAGCTGGAGTAACGATACGTGAAAAAGCATATGCTCGTTCTCTGGAATGGCTGGAGCTAGCAGGTTGCTTTAAGTCTCCAGATTTAGTACCAAACGAATTAGCGAGGTACCAAATATTTGAAGTGTTTCTGTTCAAAACTCTATGAGTTACAAGCTTTTCCAGCTTTTTTTGTTTGTCCAACTTGCACATGTTGGATCTCAGCAACCACAATAGGTACAGACTCGGTTGATGTCTCTGAACCGAGCTATGAATTAGTGCACTCGGTACCAAAAATTTGGAATCTCTAGGACAAGCAGTTCTGTTGTAATCAGCAAAATAACTAATATTATGATGAGTTACAGAATACCAGATAGTTCCATTTCGACCAGCCTTCAGTTGATAGTAGCTCTATCTCTGTCACTACAGCGAATGCGTCACACTCGTACCTACTGATGCAATCAAGGAATTTGAATATATCTGTCTGTATTCAAATTCCTTGGATGTTATTTTGCTGATTACAACAGAACTGCTTGTCCTAGAGATTCCAAATTTTTGGTACCGAGTGCACTAATTCATAGCTCGGTTCAGAGACATCAACCGAGTCTGTACCTACTGTGGTTGCTGAGATCCAACATGTGCAAGTTGGACAAACAAAAAAAGCTGGAAAAGCTTGTAACTCATAGAGTTTTGAACAGAAACACTTCAAATATTTGGTACCTCGCTAATTCGTTTGGTACTAAATCTGGAGACTTAAAGCAACCTGCTAGCTCCAGCCATTCCAGAGAACGAGCATATGCTTTTTCACGTATCGTTACTCCAGCTTACACGTTGATCAAGTCTTATAACTCGAAGAGTTTCCGAGCTACAGACCTGAAATTTTTGGTACCTCGCTAATTCGTTTGGTACTAAATCCTTGCGTTTACTATATATCTCTATCATTAGCCGTTTGCCCACACTGACTGAGGCAGCTGGAGACATGTTACTCCAGCTTACACACTATTATAAGCTTATAGCATCGTTGTTTATTTGGCAGCTAAATTATGATTCAAATCTATGAGTGCACTAATTATGCTTTAAATATTGGCATTTATAGAAATTACATTTTCAATATGAGGAAGCTGGAGACACACACACAAAAGTACTTACCTCAGTACGATCTATTTACAGTTTTAGAGGTACAATACACGGAATAGAGAAAACAATAGATAATTCTTACCCAGTCTCGGAATTTATTTCATTATTCAAACCAATTTTATCGAGATATTGTAACATCGTTGTAGCGAGATATGGGATTCAAGTTGAGCGAGATTAGTTCTCGGAAGGCTTCTTGTGGAAATTGAAAACTTCCAGGAATTTTCATTAATTTTATAAAGGTCCGAGTAAATGAAAACAAATTGTGTATTTTATTGTTTCGTTTTGTTTTTGCACGTGGTACACGAAACAATGCAGAAAATATACGTACCTATTACGTACACTGTAGGTTATTTGAGTAAATAATATTTACTCAAATCTTATAAATATTTATTATTTTAAAAATAATTATTATTTTTAGTGATAGGTAAGTAAGTATTATTTCTTAAAAAAATATTATTGATACTGTTTATTGGAATTAGTTACATGTTCCTACTAAGCAATTATTGATTTTGTAAAGGTTTGAAAAAATTTCAGTCATTTTGTAAATAAGTTTTGGAGTGATTAATAATTATAAATTACGTATGACTTAATTCTGCTTATAGTCATCAACGAACATTATTAGGATGGTGATAAAATTCGAGAAAGTTCTCATTCGATCTTTCAGTCTAAAAATGCACGCCCCTTCACTGAACAATCGATCTGGTAAAGGCATTTTGTAATTTTTATGGTGAAGACAATGGAGGTGCGTCCATTTTTATACTGAAAGATCAATACCTAAAGGCTGAAGCTCGTTGGTGTACTTAGGTAGATATGCTCATATCTACCTAGAAGTCTTCGTCACGGTACACAAGCCATAATCGTTTCCAATAACACCGTCAAAGGCACTGCGTTCGTCATTGCAATTACCTAACAGGCTTATTAGCTTCAGAAATTGTTTGTTATTATTGACAAACAGTATTAGGTACTTACCTAGGTAAAGAAGACGGACGCTCCTAGGTTATTAGTGTAACGACCGAGTTGAGAGCTTGAACAAACATCATTACTGCGAAGACAACTGCTAAGGGGAAGCAGGGGTAAAGGCGATCATGTCGGGTAATACCGCTCACTCCAATAACTTATTAAATAAGGTGCCTTAAAACACAGCGAGCACGCTGCGGCGCAGGGGTGGTAACGCTTGAGCCAGCAGAGTATCTAAACCACAAAACTATCTTATGACAAATGAACAAACAAACAGAGCATTTTTCTCTCAGGTATCGGCATTTTCCCGTAGACCTCTCGCTTGCACGTTTCACCATCTTGAAAGAACTTATTGCAGTACTAATCGATAATTTCGTCGCGTCGTTGTCGTTGAACCACTGATCTGTACAAGTTGGTACCTAGGTAATGCGTACCTATACCTATGATACAGATCAGTGAATCAATTGGTGAAGGATCTAGCCAATTCTTAGGTTAGGTATTTAGTTAAAACTGTCAAAATTCCAGCAAAATGATATTCGGTTTGGATGGTAGGTGTAGCCCTCAAAGTTGAGTAAATTTTGATGTCTCAAACTATTGATAATCTTCTTCATTTACGACGTAAATACGACTAATTATTACGATAACATCAATTTTAAAGCCGACAAATTTGTAAAATTATTTTTATCACTACAAAGTATAAAACAAACTCGCTTTCTCTGTCCCTTTGTCCCTATGATGCTTAAATCTTTAAAACTACGGAACGGAATTTGATGCGGTTTTTTTAATAGATAGAGTGGTCCAAGAGGAAGGTTTATGTGTATAATACATGCATGATATGTGCACCCGTGCGAAGCAGGGGCGCGCGGGCGTTTCGCTAGTACAAAATAAAATATTAAGGGTCCGGTGACAGCGGCTCGTAATTTCGGGTTGCGATTGGCTATTATTTCATTTTTTTTCATTTCGGGGAGGTTGTTTGAAAGAATAACTCTAAAGAAACACGCATAAATACTGTTCGAACACAAATAATACAATAATATAAAGGAAATGTGCTTGAGTCAGAAATCATTTTAGTATTAGGTAAACGTAAGACCAATGATACTAATACCAAAATGATTTCTGATTCGGGCATGTTTTCCCTTATATTATTGTATTATTTGTGTTCGAACAGTATTTATGCGTGTTTCTTTAGAGTTATTCTTTCAAACAACCTTCCCGAAATGAAATAAAATGAAATAATAGCCAATCGCACCTCGAAATTGTGAGCCGCTGTCACCGGAGCCTTAAGTGTAGTTTGCTGAAAGAAAACTCTACATAGTGCTCGCATTTGTACCTACATGACTTCTATGTAATATTTGTGTTGCGTCAATCATGTATACAATAAAAATAAATAGTAAAGTCAGGTTTCAATTCCTTTGCATCGAATTCTACGGAAACATCCGCCTAGCTTGCACGCATAAAAGGGTAAAAACCGTTCACTACAAAAGCAATAGAAAATTACTAAGAAATCTCTCTAGCAAGACTAGATGGAAACTTATTAATTGCCGTCTGTTTCTGGGTACCAGTCGCGGGTTATGCTTTCCGAGATCTGGCAATCGTGTCTTGGAAGCTGCTAATTGCTATGAAAACTGGCGACAACAATGTGTTGCTAGAATACAGAGATCTAGGTATAGTATAATTATAAAACAAAGCGATGGTTACATGTTGACGTTGAGTGCGCTTACTACTTTGTTGGTATTATGGTTAGTAAGGTACAGCGACTAATGAAAAGGGCTGGAGCAGATTTACTCCTAGTCTTATATTATATTCCTTATGCATAAAATATTGTCAGTTCAAATTAAAAACTCTATTAACTACCTATGCACAATTGAATATGTTGGCTTCTTTGTTTCATTTCCCCCCGGGGTGTGGCAAACGCATCCGTAGTCTCATATTGGTTGCTAGAGAATATAATAAGTCTTATCTTCTTTCTTTTCTTTCCTTACAGTTTTCCAAGAAGGGATCTCCCTCATCCGAGCAAAAAAATTCCTTCTGATGCTGTATAAACCATCTACATTACATAAACCTATAATTTTATAGAATATAACTGCTATAATAATATAGTTCTTCTAACTACTCGTTTTTTGCAGACACTTTTGTTTTGTCACACCAAAGCGCGGTTTTTCCTTGATTTCAATACGATGTCTTTCAAAAAACCGGTGTTTACCGGTGATGCATGTGTCCAATGGCCCATTGGACATATGCATCACCACATGGCCACCGTCGCCAATTGGCAATGGGCGACGGTGGCCAACCTTGCATGAGGTGGCCAGTCTGCTCGTCTGCCAGCTAAGGCATAATAAAATGCAAAGGTCGGTTTACTGGGTCTCTTTTCTACACAACAGTTTTCATCATCACCATCAATCTGAGGTATACTGATGTTAAGCCTTTCACCGTCAATCACACTCTTTAAACCGAAACACAGCAGCGATGCTTGACGGCAGAAAAAGGTATGGTACTTCTCCGGACTATTTCCTTCACTAAGAGCAAAAAACGACTACTCTCAAAAAATTTGTCTACTATATTTAAGTATATATAGTCTATGACCGAAAAAGAAACGTAGATATACGAGAGGAGACTAAGGTTACTGACGCCATCCTCAAAATTAGAACCCTTAAATGGAGATGGGCAGGGCATACACTCAGAGGCATTGACAAGTGGAGTCAGAGTTACTGTGTGGTACCCGCGAACTGGAACAAGAACCAGAGGGAGACCATACAGCCATAACCATACCATAACCATACCACCATACCATAAACGATGGAAGGATGATTTGGAGACTACAGGAGGAAAGTTAGATGGCCACGAACAGAAAATGATAGGGGAAAATGGAAGGAGTTGGAGGAGGCCCATGCCAAAGGGCACACAGAAAATCAAAAATAAATTACAAAAAAATGTGTTTTAATAGTGTAAAATGTAAAAAACCTTTCTGAATAAACGGCTATTATTAATTAATTAATTAATAGTCTACCTATAAGTGACAGGAGTGTGAGTATTACACCACTCCACCCCTCGAGAATGTAAGCGCCACTTAAACCAGCTATGTACTCTACCGTGAAAAACGAAGATAGGTGTATGTACATATTTTGAATTACACTGCAGAGCCGTTCGCTTTAGTATTCTACTTCTACAGTCGCTTTGCTGATTACAACAGAACTGCTTGTCCTAGAGATTCCAAATTTTTGGTACCGAGTGCACTAATTCATAGCTCGGTTCAGAGACATCAACCGAGTCTGTACCTACTGTGGTTGCTGAGATCCAACATGTGCAAGTTGGACAAACAAAAAAAGCTGGAAAAGCTTGTAACTCATAGAGTTTTGAACAGAAACACTTCAAATATTTGGTACCTCGCTAATTCGTTTGGTACTAAATCTGGAGACTTAAAGCAACCTGCTAGCTCCAGCCATTCCAGAGAACGAGCATATGCTTTTTCACGTATCGTTACTCCAGCTTACACGTTGATCAAGTCTTATAACTCGAAGAGTTTCCGAGCTACAGACCTGAAATTTTTGGTACCTCGCTAATTCGTTTGGTACTAAATCCTTGCGTTTACTATATATCTCTATCATTAGCCGTTTGCCCACACTGACTGAGGCAGCTGGAGACATGTTACTCCAGCTTACACACTATTATAAGCTTATAGCATCGTTGTTTATTTGGCAGCTAAATTATGATTCAAATCTATGAGTGCACTAATTATGCTTTAAATATTGGCATTTATAGAAATTACATTTTCAATATGAGGAAGCTGGAGACACACACACAAAAGTACTTACCTCAGTACGATCTATTTACAGTTTTAGAGGTACAATACACGGAATAGAGAAAACAATAGATAATTCTTACCCAGTCTCGGAATTTATTTCATTATTCAAACCAATTTTATCGAGATATTGTAACATCGTTGTAGCGAGATATGGGATTCAAGTTGAGCGAGATTAGTTCTCGGAAGGCTTCTTGTGGAAATTGAAAACTTCCAGGAATTTTCATTAATTTTATAAAGGTCCGAGTAAATGAAAACAAATTGTGTATTTTATTGTTTCGTTTTGTTTTTGCACGTGGTACACGAAACAATGCAGAAAATATACGTACCTATTACGTACACTGTAGGTTATTTGAGTAAATAATATTTACTCAAATCTTATAAATATTTATTATTTTAAAAATAATTATTATTTTTAGTGATAGGTAAGTAAGTATTATTTCTTAAAAAAATATTATTGATACTGTTTATTGGAATTAGTTACATGTTCCTACTAAGCAATTATTGATTTTGTAAAGGTTTGAAAAAATTTCAGTCATTTTGTAAATAAGTTTTGGAGTGATTAATAATTATAAATTACGTATGACTTAATTCTGCTTATAGTCATCAACGAACATTATTAGGATGGTGATAAAATTCGAGAAAGTTCTCATTCGATCTTTCAGTCTAAAAATGCACGCCCCTTCACTGAACAATCGATCTGGTAAAGGCATTTTGTAATTTTTATGGTGAAGACAATGGAGGTGCGTCCATTTTTATACTGAAAGATCAATACCTAAAGGCTGAAGCTCGTTGGTGTACTTAGGTAGATATGCTCATATCTACCTAGAAGTCTTCGTCACGGTACACAAGCCATAATCGTTTCCAATAACACCGTCAAAGGCACTGCGTTCGTCATTGCAATTACCTAACAGGCTTATTAGCTTCAGAAATTGTTTGTTATTATTGACAAACAGTATTAGGTACTTACCTAGGTAAAGAAGACGGACGCTCCTAGGTTATTAGTGTAACGACCGAGTTGAGAGCTTGAACAAACATCATTACTGCGAAGACAACTGCTAAGGGGAAGCAGGGGTAAAGGCGATCATGTCGGGTAATACCGCTCACTCCAATAACTTATTAAATAAGGTGCCTTAAAACACAGCGAGCACGCTGCGGCGCAGGGGTGGTAACGCTTGAGCCAGCAGAGTATCTAAACCACAAAACTATCTTATGACAAATGAACAAACAAACAGAGCATTTTTCTCTCAGGTATCGGCATTTTCCCGTAGACCTCTCGCTTGCACGTTTCACCATCTTGAAAGAACTTATTGCAGTACTAATCGATAATTTCGTCGCGTCGTTGTCGTTGAACCACTGATCTGTACAAGTTGGTACCTAGGTAATGCGTACCTATACCTATGATACAGATCAGTGAATCAATTGGTGAAGGATCTAGCCAATTCTTAGGTTAGGTATTTAGTTAAAACTGTCAAAATTCCAGCAAAATGATATTCGGTTTGGATGGTAGGTGTAGCCCTCAAAGTTGAGTAAATTTTGATGTCTCAAACTATTGATAATCTTCTTCATTTACGACGTAAATACGACTAATTATTACGATAACATCAATTTTAAAGCCGACAAATTTGTAAAATTATTTTTATCACTACAAAGTATAAAACAAACTCGCTTTCTCTGTCCCTTTGTCCCTATGATGCTTAAATCTTTAAAACTACGGAACGGAATTTGATGCGGTTTTTTTAATAGATAGAGTGGTCCAAGAGGAAGGTTTATGTGTATAATACATGCATGATATGTGCACCCGTGCGAAGCAGGGGCGCGCGGGCGTTTCGCTAGTACAAAATAAAATATTAAGGGTCCGGTGACAGCGGCTCGTAATTTCGGGTTGCGATTGGCTATTATTTCATTTTTTTTCATTTCGGGGAGGTTGTTTGAAAGAATAACTCTAAAGAAACACGCATAAATACTGTTCGAACACAAATAATACAATAATATAAAGGAAATGTGCTTGAGTCAGAAATCATTTTAGTATTAGGTAAACGTAAGACCAATGATACTAATACCAAAATGATTTCTGATTCGGGCATGTTTTCCCTTATATTATTGTATTATTTGTGTTCGAACAGTATTTATGCGTGTTTCTTTAGAGTTATTCTTTCAAACAACCTTCCCGAAATGAAATAAAATGAAATAATAGCCAATCGCACCTCGAAATTGTGAGCCGCTGTCACCGGAGCCTTAAGTGTAGTTTGCTGAAAGAAAACTCTACATAGTGCTCGCATTTGTACCTACATGACTTCTATGTAATATTTGTGTTGCGTCAATCATGTATACAATAAAAATAAATAGTAAAGTCAGGTTTCAATTCCTTTGCATCGAATTCTACGGAAACATCCGCCTAGCTTGCACGCATAAAAGGGTAAAAACCGTTCACTACAAAAGCAATAGAAAATTACTAAGAAATCTCTCTAGCAAGACTAGATGGAAACTTATTAATTGCCGTCTGTTTCTGGGTACCAGTCGCGGGTTATGCTTTCCGAGATCTGGCAATCGTGTCTTGGAAGCTGCTAATTGCTATGAAAACTGGCGACAACAATGTGTTGCTAGAATACAGAGATCTAGGTATAGTATAATTATAAAACAAAGCGATGGTTACATGTTGACGTTGAGTGCGCTTACTACTTTGTTGGTATTATGGTTAGTAAGGTACAGCGACTAATGAAAAGGGCTGGAGCAGATTTACTCCTAGTCTTATATTATATTCCTTATGCATAAAATATTGTCAGTTCAAATTAAAAACTCTATTAACTACCTATGCACAATTGAATATGTTGGCTTCTTTGTTTCATTTCCCCCCGGGGTGTGGCAAACGCATCCGTAGTCTCATATTGGTTGCTAGAGAATATAATAAGTCTTATCTTCTTTCTTTTCTTTCCTTACAGTTTTCCAAGAAGGGATCTCCCTCATCCGAGCAAAAAAATTCCTTCTGATGCTGTATAAACCATCTACATTACATAAACCTATAATTTTATAGAATATAACTGCTATAATAATATAGTTCTTCTAACTACTCGTTTTTTGCAGACACTTTTGTTTTGTCACACCAAAGCGCGGTTTTTCCTTGATTTCAATACGATGTCTTTCAAAAAACCGGTGTTTACCGGTGATGCATGTGTCCAATGGCCCATTGGACATATGCATCACCACATGGCCACCGTCGCCAATTGGCAATGGGCGACGGTGGCCAACCTTGCATGAGGTGGCCAGTCTGCTCGTCTGCCAGCTAAGGCATAATAAAATGCAAAGGTCGGTTTACTGGGTCTCTTTTCTACACAACAGTTTTCATCATCACCATCAATCTGAGGTATACTGATGTTAAGCCTTTCACCGTCAATCACACTCTTTAAACCGAAACACAGCAGCGATGCTTGACGGCAGAAAAAGGTATGGTACTTCTCCGGACTATTTCCTTCACTAAGAGCAAAAAACGACTACTCTCAAAAAATTTGTCTACTATATTTAAGTATATATAGTCTATGACCGAAAAAGAAACGTAGATATACGAGAGGAGACTAAGGTTACTGACGCCATCCTCAAAATTAGAACCCTTAAATGGAGATGGGCAGGGCATACACTCAGAGGCATTGACAAGTGGAGTCAGAGTTACTGTGTGGTACCCGCGAACTGGAACAAGAACCAGAGGGAGACCATACAGCCATAACCATACCATAACCATACCACCATACCATAAACGATGGAAGGATGATTTGGAGACTACAGGAGGAAAGTTAGATGGCCACGAACAGAAAATGATAGGGGAAAATGGAAGGAGTTGGAGGAGGCCCATGCCAAAGGGCACACAGAAAATCAAAAATAAATTACAAAAAAATGTGTTTTAATAGTGTAAAATGTAAAAAACCTTTCTGAATAAACGGCTATTATTAATTAATTAATTAATAGTCTACCTATAAGTGACAGGAGTGTGAGTATTACACCACTCCACCCCTCGAGAATGTAAGCGCCACTTAAACCAGCTATGTACTCTACCGTGAAAAACGAAGATAGGTGTATGTACATATTTTGAATTACACTGCAGAGCCGTTCGCTTTAGTATTCTACTTCTACAGTCGAGTTGTCGCTGCCGCGCAGTGTAACGAGTTCCCTAAACTCTTTTATCACTCGACTGAATTCGTTTTTACATCCTTATAACTTATCACGTTTCTGAGTATCGGAGTAATGAAGGGTCTAATTATAATTAACCGGTTCGCCGTAAGCGTCGGCCCCTCTGTGCGTCGCTGATTATGTAGGTAGGCAGTGTTCGGAGAAACACAGCCTGTTACCACAACTAAAAATCGCAATTACACACCAACTGACATCTATTTGCAGAAATTTCAACAGGTTGGTGTATGAGAGGAGAAAAATTTACTTCAGTCAGACACATTGCAGCCCGATGAAATTTTTTCAATACATATGTTCAATACAATGCTATTTAATACATTGTTTATTTTATTATTTATATTTGTTGTTTAATTAAAATAAATTGAAATGTAAAAAAGCGTCCTTGTGAAATATAAATTTACTTTCATTCACACCCCAATGTCTTTCGAGAAATCAACGGTTTTATGGGTGAAAAAATCTGCACATAGCATTACACTTTTTTCACTACATAGTTATTCATTTTTAGTTATTTTTTTCCTTAGACGTCATAATTCGGTTGGAAGTTACATAATTAATTGGAAATCCAGGCAGACCGACACGACGCGACCGACGCAGAGCAACCTTTTACCTACTTACCTAATAGCTGAGAATGAGATGTAGACTGTAGAGCAGTGTAAATGCAGTTCATACTTCGTTCATACATCATACCACCGTCCATAAACCATATCCAATTTACTCCATGAACAAATTGTCTTGCTCGGAACAAATTAACGAGGGTATTAAGAACTTTTAAGAGGAAATTACCCACTGTTTAAATAATTGAAATACATTGTATCTACAGCCCGATTTGGACTAACCATTTGAAGCAGCTGGCGACATTATGATAGGTTCGATTTCCGCAGCGGGACAGATGTTGCATGATCTGGAAATTAATAAAAAAGTTTCCGGGTTTCGCCGTTAGTGAATGAATGAAAAAAGCGAGCCCGTTGCGGTTTTCTAGGTGTTCAGAGTTTCGCTCACTGGTCGTTTAGGTGTCTTGCGAGCATGTATTTTCAGCGGTTTCTGTATCGAGACACGGTCAGGCGAAGACTATTGCTAATGTACCTCTCGCTCGCACATTTCAACTGTTTAAGTATCAAGGAATATAGATAAGACATGTACTCAAATTCCTTGTTAAGTATAATCATTGAACTAATTTATGAAAATGAACGATTTTTCGACATTTCTGCCATATTTGTCATTTTCTATCATTATTGACGTTTTCTGTAATAAAGTGATTATGTACTTTTCTCTACATATAATAAAACAAGACAACACCTTTTCCGTGGGGGTAGGCAGAAACCACGGACTCGCTATCTTATACTCTTTTACTTCATTCATCTGAAGCATAAACTTTCCTGCAAATAGTTTAGATGTCATAAAAGTGTCACAGAAATTCCAGTAAAAGATTGTTATCTCATCTTGTATTTTGTTGAATGGCTGCACTTCGTGATGTTATGGGAATCCGCCGAGGAGCCGGTTTCCTGCCGCGTAGGTGCCGCCGTGTTGTATTGTAATCTATTTGTAGACTGTTATGTTATGTTGCTTTTCAAAAAAACGGCCAACGTTCATAGAAACCGTTGGTTCACATTTTCCATTCTCCACATTTTCTATTAAGTGGTAAAGGGCCTTTTTTAGCTAACTCACGCTTAAAACTATAATATACTATAGTTGCGCCCCGCGGTTTCACCTGCGCAGATTTAAATCCCGGTAATCCTACGGAATAAAAAGTAGCCTATGTGTTATTCCAGACTATAATGTATCTCTCCAAGTTTTATCCAGATCCGTTCAGCCGTTCCGGCGTGAAAGAGTAACAAACATCCATCAATCCATCCATCCATAGGTACTTACAAACTTTCACGTTTACAATATCAGTAGGATAGGATTCTATCTTTTCGCACTTCGCAAAATGATCTCAGTAGGTACATACCTAATAATTGATTTAAATGTTTTCTGAGTAGAGAGTATAGAGTTATCTAGAATAACTTTTTCTAACTTTTTCGTGTTATGGCTATGCTGTGTGTGACGATATGACAGCCGTTACGTTGTCGGGCACCGTTTTATAGAAAACCAAACAATAATTGACGTGGGAAAATGTTTAGTTACCTACATTTATTTGTATTCTGTAAATACCTACAGGAAACTCATTCGTAATAAATAATTACTGCTTAAGAATTTGCTGTTATTATGCTGAGTAAAAATGTCCGCCAATAGTAATTATTATTCACTTTGGGTAAATTGAAAACGACATTAACCTATTTGTAATTTTCTTTGTAAACTAATTACCTACCCAGGTAAATGAAAACAAAAATCCACAAATTAAGTATTTAGACAAAAAAAATACAATGGAAATTTCACGAGAACGTTCATCACACAAATGTTTGTTATCGGTGGCGATCGGACCCACGGCTTTACCATCTGAGCTATGAAGGGTCTCAAACATGTCTCAAACATATAATTGTATGATATGTATAATCGCATAGAGATACTCGTAGTTCAGCTAAGTCACATTTTCCATTTTGTAATACTGAATAGCAACATCCGCCTAAGTAGGTAAATTATGGAAGGAAACAGTAATTTGTGATTTCTATTACCTTCTCGAAACCCTAGAGCTTAGTCATCGTCTGTTCTGGTTAAACCACTGTTCGTTCATCCTGCTATGGTTAAACCCAAAAATGTTGCGGCTCAAAATTTAGAGGAAAAAGTTTGCAATGTGGAAAATATGATGGGAATGAAAATTAACTGTTGTGAATAAAAAAATAGAGTATAATTTCATGAAACATTGAATGCTTAGGTTTCTGTATTCTTGTTATTACGAAACCGAGGTTCAATTTTAGTTTTTTTTATAAATGTGAGGTCTCGCTAGTGGATCGATTTTATTTAACTTGTCAAATTGTTTATCGGATTTGTAGGCAATATATTAAAAAAAGTAGGTACAGCTCTTTGTCCGGGGCACAAAGCAAAACTAAGTACTATCACCACGCCCTTTTCTGCCGCCAAGCAGCATTAGGTATGTGATTGCATGACGAGCGATAATAGGTATAGGTATACCCTTTATTTTAAAGGGGGTAAATGCCTTTGCATTTCCCTTCCGTCATGGGGGTGACGGAAGGGGGTATGTGGGGCTCGAACCCACTAAAAACCCCCCTGTGAGACATCCTCCAGATGGGGTCGCGTTTGCAGTCACCATCTTGCGAAAATATACCCTGAGGTAGCTTAAGGTGAAAATAATTAGGTAGGTATATTATCTTCATCGTCCATGATAAGTTTTATAGAAAAAAAATGTGTGTAGGTTGTAGGAGCAGAAACTGATTAAATTTTCTTCAGATAAGTAACCTACGCAACTAACGACGTCAACCCAGCAATTCTACGTAAAAATACGAGTAGGTACGAAAATACTCATTCATTTCACCAATAAAACTATTTTGCTAAGTATGTCAATCTAAAACCGCCATCCAGGTAATTTTTTCCTTCAACGTTTTAATAGGCACTGATTTGGAACAAAATCAAAACGTTCTTTTATATATTTTTATTTTATTTATTGAATAAAATCCACAGCTCTTTGTAAATAAGAAACAAAATGAATGTAGCTGAAAGCCAATATCGGATTTACATTTTTTAAGTTAACTAATAATATAAAACCGACTACTTATCACTAAATTAATTGATAACATAGGTAGGTACTAATAACATATTCAGTTTTATTCAGTGATTGTACTGGATCACTTGGAACGGCTTATATATTATGTGAATCAGTTAGTTGGCTACCTCTAGATCATTCGTCAACAGTTCCTAGTGTATTTTGTACAGTATATAAGACCTAAGTACTTGTTCCATCAGGGGGGCTATCATGAGTTTAGTGCCGACCGCGATCGATCGTAGATCGCAACGATCTACACCGAATTCACTCACTAAAAGTGAGCTATTTGAGGAATGTAATGTGCAAGTGCATTTTCCGTTTTGTGATTTTTTTGATCTTTTTGATTTTTTTGCATGATCTTGTGTAGAATGAGGTCCTTTGTGTTTCTCTCAAATTTGATTGAAAACCATCGATTGTTTGATGAGCTATCCTGTTCATCATGCTGAAGATCCTTATCAGATCTTCGCCAAACTTTTATGAGACCAACTTATAGTTACTACCTTTCAAATAAAAAAAGAATAATCGAAATCGGATCTCATTTGGTGGAGATATCCAGTATATCAAATAGCCCCCTTTTTGCCCTTTTTTTGGGAGAAGTACCCCTCCAATCAAAAATCCCCGACGACAAAATTCTAATAAGTCATATAACCTGTGTACCAAGTTTCGTCCAGATCGGTTGAAAAATGCGACCTGTAGAGGAGAACAGACAGACAGACATCCGGACTAACGCATTTTTGGCCAATGTGGAAACTGAGACGCTTCGCTCGCTTCGCTTGCTCGGTCAATAAATAAATAAATAATACTGCACAATCCACACAGCACTATCTAGCCCCAAAGTAAGCTATTCAAAGCTTGTGTTATGGGTACTAGATAACTGATATATTTAATTCATTATATACTTACATAGATAGATATTTTTTATCATACATAGAGAACACCCAGACCATCGGTAATTAATACGACCTGTTTGTGATGATGATGATCTATATGAGGAAGGCTGAGAGCCCTTTCTCTTTTCCAGAATAAACAGCAATATTCCTCAGTTCCAGGTATGCTGCATTAAGCGAGGAATGTTCCATCCATCACGACTCGATACGACAAAGCGGCCGCTAGCTTCTGTAGTACGCTAATAATCGAAGGCATTCAATTGTCGATGGACGGAGAATTGGCCTTGTTCTACCAGCTAACAGGAAAATACTCTCAAAATTAAATGTTCATTGGAAAGTTTTTATTGTTTGATGTTTTATAAAAGCTTAGACAGTTACTAAAAATAGAGAAAGTGGTTGGTTTTTTGTGAGTTTGTGTACGTTTGTATTTTTTTTTTATTTTTTATCTCCGTAACGGCATAATGGAATTGAATGGAATTTGAAATAATTTATCGTGACCTGTAGCAACTGCAACTTTTTACACTTGGAAAGGAACATACCGCAAGATCAAGCTACACAAAGAAAAATTACGCTTACTCAGCTGAACTGTGCCAGTTTTTATTAAAATTCAAAATGTTCTTAAATATAAGTAAGACAATATTCCGTACAGTATCATAATTATTTTTTTAAATACTGAGGATAAATTTACACAGGTACCTACCTACCAATTTCGTTCTCAGAACAGGTAGCCATATAAATTTCTCATTAATTAGAATTCCATTGAAATTCCATTATTAGGTAGTTTACTAAATCATAAAAAGTTGTCCCAAATTCCGGGACAAACCGCACGGCGTGTGTTGTGACATCATTTCCTAAAATCGCCTCAAAGCTCGCCACACTCTCGTTTTCCGAGAAATGAGTGGAAAACTGTACAAATACAGGCCGCGATGTGCCATTTCACGATACTCGCGCTATATATGCGGTGACCATGTTTTATGTTTATTTGAACTTTTAACACATGCAATAAAATAAGAGTTAACTTTATGCAAGCCTCCATTCGACAGACTTCATAGCTCAGTTAGTAGGAGGCTTAGTAGCGCTGCCTTCTGCGCCGTACGTCGTGGGTTCGATTCTCGCTGAGAACAAACATTTGTCTGATGAACCTAGATTTTGTTTCTCTGTCTGGGTGTTTATTAATAAGTATTTAGGTAGATATTAACAAAGAAAAAGTATCTAAGTAGTAAGTATATTAATTATAAGTATATCACTATCTGATACCCATACCACAAGCTTTGGCTTAGTAAAATATAGTAGCTTTGGTTTTTTTCGACTTACATTTAATGGCCATTTTATTAATTTTCTAATTTGACCTATGTGATTTGTTATTTTTATTTTTATGTTGATTATTAATTGTTTATAAGTTTTAATTTTTCATGCCTGTATACCTACGGTACAACTACATTGGTCTATACAAACACTAAACATCTACTATGTACATGTAAGTAATTCTGCAAATAAATATACTTTGACTTTGTTTTTATTTCGGGGCTAGATAGTGGTGTGTTTAAATGACATTCTTTAATTTATAGTGCCCATATCACACTAACTGCCACTTTCAAACTGCCTCTAACAAATGATATAGGGCGATATCTTAGCTCAGTTAGACAGCCTACGTAGCTCAGTTAGTAGTAGCTCTGCCTTCTGCGCCGTAGGTCGTGGGTTCGATTCCCACCGTGAACAAACATTTGTGTGATGAACATAGATGTTTGTTCTCTGTCTGGGTGTTATTTAATATTATAAGTATGTATTTACAAAAAAAAACATATAAGTAGTATATCAGCTATCTGGTTCCCATATTACAAGCATAAGCTTAGTTTGGGGCTAGATAGTGCTGTGTGGAAAGTCCACCAATATTTATTTATCTTATTCTATAGTCAATTCAGTTTTTCTGGTCTGATAAGCTATTGGCACGCTGAAAGACCATTATTAATAAGGGCCTGAATGTATTGAGTATATTGAGGTGTTTATTTCTTTATCTTGCGAAATCGAGAATGCTTGTCACCGTAGTAGTAAGAAAGCGTGCGCGCGCGCCGCCGCGCCGTTCGCAGAACGCCTTCACAATACGGCCGCTGCGCTGGAATACATGTTTTCTTGGTACCCCGCACCGACGAATATGCGTCTTTGTTTTTAACGCACTTACTTCGAAACACAATGAAGATGCTAAATTGACTTTTCGTCTGATTGAGAAAGATCCATAAAAACATGAAAACTGCGCAGGAAGAAGCAGGGCAAGGGGGTGCAGGGTAAGTATGTGGTAACCATCACCATCACATAGCATTGCCTCGTAAGTCACGCACGATAGATTATTATTATTATTATTTCAATATTGCTTTACTTTTTGATCACTTGACTTATTGACTCTATGCAGTTCATATGTATATGATATTGACCTAAAAGTAATATTGAAATAAGAATGCTGGCCTCTAAAACTTCAACATTCATTCAGTCATCAACATTCAGGTTTGGTATCCTGGGTAAATCACCTAAGTATTTTGAGGCCAGTGAATCTCAACAGAACAGTTTTATTTTATAAATAAAAAATTCAAAAATTAATATCTAACCGTTACATTGGATAATTAAAAGGTATAACTGTATCCACGAATTGAAATCTCGTGGAATAACGGTTGTAAATATTTATAATGAAGTCGATAATTAAAGTTTTTGTTGCATTAGTGGCAGTCATTAGCGAAAGGACGGTACACTCAGCGACAAAAGTAGATTATCATTTTCAAATATCCATTTCAATAGTAGGTATCTATTAATTACTGGCAAACGCCGTGCACATACAGTTTCGAACAGAAAAACTCATTGGTTGGTTTGGTGCACGACCGCTTTTGAACCCACGATCTTAGGATTGGAAGGTGGGGCCGCTACCACTAACCTATACTGTTTCAGTTTGTTTTATTTACAGCCGCGATTTAAAACCATAGACAGACACCCACCGATATAAATCAAGATAGATAGGTCCATGCATGTAGGTATTTCAAGGGCGCAACTCATACGCAAATAACACGAGATGCTTGTAAACAAATATAGAACTTCTCGGAAATGCGGTTACTCTGGTTTATTTCGATCGTCAAGCCGTGGCGCGAGTGGCGCCGAGAGAAATTGCGTCTCCATTACTGAGCAAGTGACTATTTTGTTTTGCGTAATTTTTGTATTCGTGAATCATTGGTGGAACAACAGACTGCCATGACGGTGTGTAGGCTTGTAGTGTTGCGAGTTGCGAATACGTGCGTGCCTTCTCGAGTGCTATTTCGGTAGTTAGTGACGTGGGCCGTCGACGCGCGTAACTGACTCAGGTTAGGTAGGCATTTCTATAGCGATCTGCTTCTCGGAATAATCTCTTCGACGGAAATGCTCAGAAAATGTGACTTTTCACAGCGGGCTTTTCCGATAATTAACGGTTTCATAGTTTACAAATAATTTTAACCGAGAACTTTGGTAAGTTATCGAGCCTATTAATACCACAATGAGTTGTCAGTGAAGAATGGCGATATCTGTATTGGAACAAGGATCATCTAACTAAAATAACGGTAGGAACCAAGACGTAAGATCGTTATCATTCTATTCTAGGCTTGGTCGCGTGAAACTGGCTCCTAGATTCACATAAGCAGCACAGCAGCTTTTAGGCTTCTTCTTCCTGCCCTCATCAAACTTAATGTGGGGTAATAGGCACAACAGGTTTTTTCTCCCCACTTCCCTCTTTCATCCGTCATCTCTGCAGTCCCTCCTTTCTTACCCATGTCATCTTTCACACAATCCTTCCATCTTTTCTTTGGCCTTCTTCTACTCTTATATCCATCCACATTCAGCATTATTTTCGTTACATGACATTCTTTTCTTCGCATTACATGCCCATACGACGCCAACCTCATTTTCTCAGTCATTGGTGCCACTTTCAAACTGCCTCTAGCGCAGCAGCGTTTAGTAACTTTAGCAAAAATGATGAAATCTATAAATACCTAAACCAAGTAGCACAGTTTGACAGCCTACGTAGCTCAGTTGGTAGTAGCTCTGCCTTCTGCGCCGTAGGTCGTGGGTTCGATTCCCACCGTGAACAAACATTTGTGTGATGAACATAAATGTTTGTTCTCTGTCTGGGTGTTATATAATATTATAAGTATGTATTTACAAAAAAAAAGTATTATAAGTAGTATATCAGCTATCTGGTTCCCATATTACAAGCATAAGCTTAGTTTGGGGCTAGATAGTGCTGTGTGAAAAGTCCACCAATATTTATTTATTTATTTATTTAAGTAGGCGAGCAACGGTGTCTATTCTATTCTGTTGTTGCATTAAAAAAAAAAACTGAAACAGCTTCACGACTTTGATCCCCAGGCACGGTAGATATCCCTTCAGATCTCCCAGTACCAAGTAGGTAGGTACTAATTCAAGATTCTTTGAGGATGTCTAAGGGGGGTAGTCAGAGGTACGTCCAAACATTACATTTGGCACATACCCACATTTTTGCAGTAGTTAGTATTCCATACGTGACAGGTTGCAAGCCCATCGCCGCTGTTAGAATACTAACTGGTTTCCTCACGATGTTTTCCTTCACCGTTTAAGAGCACTGGCATTGCGCACATAAATTTTTCTATTTTTTTTTTTTTTAACTAACTTATTCTGACAGCTCTAAAATTATAACCATCCTTGTCGTTTCGCTCTTTAAGAATGGGACGGAAATAATACTAGTGGCTCTGGGAGCTGTAGACCTCGCGAGCATACTAAAAGTGAGCTATTTGAGGAATGTAATGTGCAAGTGCATTTTCCGTTTTGTGATTTTTTTGTTTTTTTTTGCATCATCTTGTGTAGAATGAGGTCCTTTGTGTTTCTCTCAAATTTGATTGAAAACCATCGATTGTTTGATGAGCTATCCTGTTCATCATGCTGAAGATCCTTATCAGATCTTCGCCAAACTTTTATGAGACCAACTTATAGTTACTACCTTTCAAATAAAAAAAGAATAATCGAAATCGGATTTCATTTGGTGGAGATATCCAGTATATCAAATAGCCCCCTTTTTGCCCTTTTTTGGGGGAAGTACCCCTCCAATCAAAAATCCACGACGACAAAAAATTCTAATAAGTCATATAACCTGTGTACCAAGTTTCGTCCAGATCGGTTGAAAAATGCGACCTGTAGAGGAGAACATACAGACAGACAGACAGACATCCGGACAAACGCATTTTTGGCCAATGTGGAAACTGAGACGCTTCGCTCGCTCGGTCAATTAGTCCTGTCAAATTAGGTTAAATTAGAAAATCTAAACAACAGAATTGACACCAATGAACTGATATAAGCATGTTGAAGTGGCAATGGGGAGGCGACAGTTCTTAGAAGCGCCCTGGAGGTAATGGTTCTGGAAGCGCGACCATCGAAGCGGATGACAAAGCGTGGGACGCCCCACCCGATGAACCGAAAAATAACGTCTTCCTTCACAGCCTGCGACTATAGATTCACCTAGCTTATGATGTTTCAAAGTGAGCCCTGTGATTGTACTGAATATAGACCGTTTTGATTTAGATTTTTTGTTTTTTTTTTTTTTTATTTTTAGCACGCTCGCACATTTTAACATTTTTTAAGATATAAACCAACAAAATAAAGTTTTCGTACATAATCAAACTTTTTGATCGAAAACTTGTTTGAATCTCATATTACTCTTTTTTTTATTGTTTGATTATACGTTTGACTATGCCATCTCACCTGATGGAAAGTGAAGATGCAGTCTAAAAACGTAGTGATTATACTTATGCTTAGTCTAAGGTGGTGGACGCTTAGCTTTATTACACTTGTTCACTCTTGTCCTAAGTTATAAAATAAATAAATAATAAATAATGCTGGACAATCCACACAGCGCTATCTAGCCCCAAAGTAAGCTATTCAAAGCTGGTGTTATGGGTACTAGATAACTGATATATTTAATACATTATATACTTCTTACATAGATAGATATTTTTTTTTATTATATATAGAAAACACCCAGACCATTGGAACAAATTTCTGCAGATCGTACACAAATTTGTTCCAAGGCGGGAATCGAACCCGCAACCTCTTGCGTCGCAGGCAGGCTCTCGCCCGCTGCGCCACAGAGGTCGTCAAAGTTATAATAACGTTCCGGAAATTTGAATAATATTATTGCTGAAACTTTGTTTGTCTATTTTGCGGAACTTTGCGGTTTCTGTTAAAATTTATATCCAAACATGTTTTGCTACCCAAAAGTTTGCGTACGACTAAATCGAAACCTGGTAGGTAACTTATGAGATAGAGAGACCCCAAAAACTCGGTTTTGTTTTTTATTCATCATCAACCTATGTTAGTCTACTGCTGGACGTTAGTCTCTCCCAAGACGCTCGTGCTCTATTTTGGGAGGGTTTGACAAATGAAAAAATAAATAGAGCATTTTTCCTTCAAATGAACGGCATTCCCCCGTCTTCTTCTCTACATACCTGACGTTTTTTTTTTTACAAAGAACCCTAAAAAGTAGCGACTCTTGTAGCACTTTTTGCCGTGGGAAGGAGGCTAGTGCGCCCTGCATACTGATCAGGGAGGTACCTTCCACGATTTAGGCTGTACCCGATTTTGAGTTGGGCAGACGCTGACAGAATTTAAATAGGTAGAACCGACTTCCTCGACACGTAAATACTTAGAGCATTTAGAACTGGAGATGTTAACGCAAGGCGTACCCCTCTGCCGGCCATAAGACGCGACTTGGCCATGCACGTTATATAAAACTACTTCACTCATCACCGCGCGGCCATTAGTTGTCGTTTCGTGTCGCGAAGTAGTGCTCAGTAAAAATGGTGAATTGTGCGGTATTTCGGTGTAAAAGGAGATCAGAGACATCAAACTTTAGGGAACACGGTATTTCCTATCACAAATAATTGATATTTTAGTCAATTGTTTTTGTATTTACGTTTAATTTATATTTAGTGGAATACCAGTTACGACAGTTTTAATACGACGCCAACGTCTTGGTAGGAGGTGTCGGTAAATTTATATTCCTTGGTAGAAGGCGTAGTGTGGGGACTAGTTGAGCGAAATTGATTGAATGAATGATGGAATGAACGTAAAATTAGAATAATATGCGATGTGTTTTTGTACCCATATTTAACCGATTTAAAAAAAGGAGGTTCAGTATTGGACTCTACAAAAACTGTCTCTGTCATTCTGCCTTCAATACGTCGCTTTATGGAGCTCCCTTAAAATTTTAGTTGTGCTGTGTCGTTGGTTTATTGCTATTTGCTTTGTACTTTTTGAACGCAGAATCGTAAAAACGTGATTTTTGTATAGCTGTAGTATGTTAGCTGGAGATGAACATGGGCTACTTTTTTATCGTCGTCGTCGTCGTCGTCGTCTAATACAATGCGTACACAAAATTTCATGACTGTGCTGTTGACCGTTGAAGAGTTCTCTCATCTCTCATTAGGAGTCATTCTTGAGTTCAGCAGCCTGTCATGGTGGATCATCTAAACGGCTATCGTAATAGGGTCCGTACACAACATTTCGTGACTGTGCTGTTGATCGTTGAAGAGTTCTGTCATTAGGAGCCATTCTTGAGTGATAAGTTAGATAAAAGCTTGTAAAAAATACGAAATTTAATTTTAAAAGCCAAACTACTCAACCGATTTTATTGAAATTTCTATGGGACCAATCTGAAACTATACCCTTTTAGACAAAAAAAATAATTTTCAAATCGGTTTATAAATGACGGAGTTATGCGGTAACAAACATAAAAAAAACATACAGCCGACTTGATAACCTCCTCCTTTTTTTTGGAGTCGGTTAAAAAAAAGGAAATGATTTTGAACCACCCTGATTTCATTCATATGAAATCATTCATTTTGTCGGTCTTTTTACAACCCATCACTACTTTTTTGTGTTAGTGTGTAACTAAACAAAAGTGTAACAACAGTAATTCTTTAATTGTGTTATTGTTTTTGTGTTGGTGTACAGCTTTTACTTGCGTGTGCGTTTATAGGGACGCTTAATTTTTCTGCATTAGTGTGCGTGATTATGTAAATGTGTTCTGCACCGTACTACCTCGCCTCCCGCGAAAACCGGCAGAAAGATTTTAGTACTAAAAGTAGCGCTTGGCAACTCCCGTTCTAAATGCTCTAAGCGTAAATAGGTAAGGTTGGGTTGGGTACTTTACCTAAATGATGTAAAGAAAATGCAAAGAAACTGAGTGTGATCTTATATTTTTCAGCAATTTCTTGTTTTTTTTCTTTTAATTCAATGATTATTATTTTCAGTCTAATGAAAAAATTGCCACATCACTGACATTTTATATATTTTTTTGTTTGAAAATTTTTGGAAGTGCCTCTGGCTACCTCTTCGAAATTATCTGAGACATTTTTGTATATATGAAGAGATCTCATCTTAGATTATCTTGGTTTATATTATAATCATGTCATGTTGGATACTATTTTATTTTCAAGTGGTTACGTCGTTTTTTTTACTGTAGGCCTTCATCTAATGTGCACTACCCAAAAATGTTTTCTCATCACCCATAGGTTAGCTAGTAGATAATCCTATTTAGCATTAAGCTCGCCTGTATGCATTATGGTCTACTTGTGCAATAACGAATATTCTATCTATCTACTTTAGTGGCACATCCGGTTCCGACCCAAGCAGTGTCCCCAATTCCTAAAATTGTTGGAGTTTCGACGGCTAGCACACGCAACCTTCCATGAACTGAACCGGAAACCAGTGCACTTGGGTACCATTACACAACAGAGCCGTAGTAAGTCCATTTGTGTAATATTTGCTGATAGGACAAATAGTAAAGGAACCCTATAACTAAGCGTGTCTCGCAACGCAAGTCACGCAATATAGGTAAGTCGTGGATCAAACACAACTAGGGTTAGATGAGGTCATCAGCTGCAAAAAATTGTACTACGGCAGGTCCTTAAGGCACAGCATACGGCGCGCCGCTATCTCGCACAATGGAATATTTTTAAAGATATAAAATCACTGAATATGTAAAATCGCAATCGGTCATGTTGTGGACAATGGCATTACAAAGATTTAGCAAAAATAAAATTTTGATTCAAGCAAGTTTTCATAATTTGAAAAATATAAAGTCGCATTTTCAAGTATGAAAACTTGTTTGGATCAAAATTTTATTTTTAATGCCATTGACAACAACTTGACCGATTGCGATTTTACATATAACTATATTCAATGATTTTATATCTTTAAAAATGTTCTATTGTGCAAGCGAGAAAGCGGCGCGCCCTATGCTGCCCCTTAGGGTGAGTCCCTGCTGAGTTATAATTTATTTTGTGTTTATAAGAGTAGATTTAGTATGAGTAGATTTTTTTTCAATTCAAATTTTCTCAAGAAAACACAAAATAAGTTATTATTCTGCAGGGGCTGATCCCAGGCCTATGTTACTATACAGCTGTTATGCTGTAATTTAAACTACACCGAAACCGAAACACAGCCACGCTGCTGGACGGCAAGGAAACATGATGGTAGTACTTCCCCGGACGAGCTCTTCATAAAAAGCTCTACTACTCTTAAGCCATGCCATTTTTTTAAAGGCTTATTAAATTCAACTTTCCATCCCGGCCACTCGTCACTGGATGTTCATGTGCTACAGTGCGTATCATAAGTGTTTGTACTGTAGATTGGTAGGTACATTGCACGCAACAGTTCATGGAAACGCACCGGAAAATTACAAACGCAGTAAATTTGTAACCACGCAGCGCGGCGCTATTGCACAATACGTAATGACATTTTGTCGTATGGTTAGTGCTCCGGTGTTCTGATGGTACTGCATAGCGCATTCTCTCATTAGAGCACTGGTACTAGAGTACAGTTGTAGTAGAGTAGAGTACTCGCATTAGAGTACTGGTGAACAGTCTATCGTGGTGGCCTCGTCTTCCGATCCTATTGGTATAATATGTCCTGGTCTTGGGTTCAACACCGGTTGTGTACCAATTAGATTTTCTTATGTATGCGCCAGAACTCTCAAATGCTGAAGGAAAACATCGTAAAGAAACTGGCTGTTTAAGAACCTAAGTGCGCCAAGTGCTCGAAAAGAGCCTCTTTGAGTCACTCTTAAAATCCTTTCACCACACTGTTTCGAAAGAAATAGAAGCGTAGTCCTTTTGTATATTTTGTATTAGCAGCATGGTATTTTACGGGTCATATCATATTATTAATCATCATCATTTCCGGCCGCTTCACAAAATATTGAGAACAAACTGGCGACCTCTGTGGCGCAGCGCGCGAGAGCCTGCCTGCGACGCAAGAGGTTGCGGGTTCGATTCCCGCCTTGGAACAAATTTGTGTACGATCTGCAGAAATTTGTTCCGATGGTCTGGGTGTTTTCTATGTATAATAAAAAATATCTATCTATGTAAGTATATAATGTATTAAATATATCAGTTATCTAGTACCCATAACACAAGCTTTGAATAGCTTACTTTTAGTGCTGTGTGGATTGTCCAGCATTATTTATTTATTTATTTAAACTATCCACCGATATCAAAAGAAGAACGAATATCCATCTAGACCTTGATGGCAACCTTCATGATAGTATATTTGTTGGACTCTTTTTCAGCGACAACTTTTATTCCATAAAAATCATTTGTTCGAATTTCGAAATTTGAACTTTTTGTTTACGTTATGAAAGAAGAATGTCAAATATCACTTTTGATAAAAATTTTACACAGGACACATAAAAATTATAAAAAAATTTGAAAAATTAAATAAACAACTAAATTTCCAAGTGAACTCCTCTATTTTAAAGACTCTCCGTGGTATTTTACTGGATTAGAAGATGGCTTGTTGTGGTGGACCTTGCTTCCCTTGCTGCGGACCCTGCGGGCCGTGTTGCGGGCCGTGCGGGCCGTGCATGCCATGCTGCGCGCCATCGTCGTATCCCTCGCCGTCTTGCTGCGGCCCGTGCCCTCCACGGTGCCGTCCCTCATGCGGGCCGTGTTCCGGCCCTGGCTTCGGCTACGGCCCGTGCTCGTCGTTCTGCAAGCCTTGCTGTGGCGCCTGTCCACCACAGACGTGTGGACCATGCCCATCACCATCCTGTGGCTCTCCTTGTGGCCCGTCCCGCTGTGGCCCACCATCTTGTGGCCCGCCGTGTTGTGGCCCTCAATCTTGTGGCCCGCCCTGCTGTGGCCCCCAATCTTGTGGCCCGCCCCGCTGTGGCCCACCGGCCTGTGGCCAGCCCTGTGGACCATGCGTGACCTGCGGCCCTTGCTGAAGAGCTGAAAACGTCCTGTATTGTGAACCGTAAACCTCCATCTCCTGGCCGTGGGCTATGGCTGGACAGACCTGCGAGACCGGGTGCTGTGCCACGTGGATGTCTCCGTGCGTATTGTGAACGTAATCTAAGAATAAAATGTTGTCCTATATAAATATTGTTTTTAATTCAACGTAGGTCAGGTGATGTAAGACGGTCTAAGCTTATAGCGACATAGGAAGGTCTGGGCTTATGGGATTTGGGCTTACGGTAACGAGGTCTGTGGGCCTATGGTAACGTTTGGCCTATATAGTAGCAAGGTTAAAAAGGAAGTTTCGAATGGAAGCAGTATGCCCCCTAGCGCCATCTGGACTGGACGGCCAACTTACTCAGCCATGGCTACACCTCATGTGAATACCGCAGTTCGTATTAATATGGTCTGGATCAGTCTGATGCAGAAAGGTCCGAATATGGGCTATTGCCCCAGTAGGGTCTGAGGTCAATGATGCAGGACATTTTGGGCTAATGATGACGTACAGAAAGGCTTTTAGACCTACTGCAACCAGCAATCGCATCAATATGGTCTGGATGTGTGATGCAGGTCCAAATTTACATGGGCTATTGGCCCAGTACGGTCTGAGGTCAATAATGCAGGAAGACACATTGGGCTGATGATAACGTAGAGAAAGGCTCTTGTTTTAGACCTACTAAAACAAGCGAATAGGTACATAACACATTCACGAATTTATTTAGATCAAACAAGTAGGTAGGTACACTATTGACAGTAAGTTCAGAGTAGACACCGCGATTCGATTACGGGTCCTATCCACAAGCTGGTCCGCAGCAACTGGCACAGAGGCCGCTAGTGCAGCCTCCAATGCAGCCGTGTCCACACGTGAAGTATGATCCTGCTGCTCCACCGCGAGCCCTGTACAGACAAAAAAAATGCATGAAAAAATACATCCGAATACATTTCTATAGCCAAAAATAATAAACATCAGGCAGATTTAACGGTAGAAGGTCAAAAGTTCCATTTACTGACTACGAAGCTCCCAGAATATAAAGCTATCTCACCCGTGCAGAACCCCCATATCTCCTCAAAAGTTCCATTTACTGACTACGAAGCTCCCAGAATATAAAGCTGACCAGCTCACCCGTGCAGAACCCCCATATCTCCTCAAAAGTTCCATTTACTGACTACGAAGCTCCCAGAATATAAAGCTATCCAGCTCACCCGTGCAGAACCCCCCTATCTCCGCACGGCGACGAGCAACATCCGAAGGAGTGCACACAGCAGGGGCCCACAGAGTTACCGCAGCATCCGGTGCGGTGTGCAAGCGGGCCGCAGGGACCAGCCATGGGTCCCTGGCATCCGAGGCAGCAGTTCCGGACAGGCATGATGAGCTGGTCAAGTAAACCGAGAATTAATTATAAAATTCGTTAGTAACTGCACTAGTACCATCGATATTGACAGACAGACGACCTCAGTGGTGCAGCGGGCGAGAGTCCGTCTGCGACGCAAGAGGTTGCGGGTTCGATTCCTGCCTTGGAACAAATTTGTGTGCGATCTGCAGAAATTTGTTCCGTTGGTCTGCGTGTTCTCTATGTATAATAAAAATTTCTATCTATGTAAGTATGTATTACATATTATGTATTCCGTGACTTACAAGGCAATGCTTTGTTTTAGATGATGGTTACATCTATATCAAATATCTATCTATGTAAGTATTGATGTATTAAATATATCTGCCGTGCAAGTACGGTTCTTGTCGATCGCCTATTTGTCGATCGGCTAAAGTCGATGAACCAATCGAATCGCATCGTTCCACCATTTTACACGAATTTGACGATTCTAAATGTCAAATTAGGCGATCGATAAGAACCGTACTTGCACTGCTGTTAATCTAGTACCCATAACACAAGCTCTGAGTAGCTTACTTTGGGGCTAGATGGTGATGTGTGGATTGTCCATCATTATTTATTTATTGTAGAGATCGTGAGGTGTCGGACGTCGGTGGAGGTAAAAGATTAAAATCGTTCTTCTGTCCTGTCTAGAAGTTTTCGAGACTGTTTCAAGCTAATGTTGATGATGATCATAGGGCCTCTAGCCGAGGGCCCTTTATACCAGAAGCATATCAAGATGGATCAGCTTAATATTTTTTAGATTTTTGGGATATATGCGGTACTTACGAATGTAGAGTTCCAGAGGTGTATATAAAACTTTATTTTTGATAATTTATTATTTTATAAAAAACTACGTGAAAACACAGCTCACAAAAACAGTGACAGCAAAATGACATCAAGCCAGGCATTTTTTATTTTTAGTTTTTTTTTCTTGCTTCAGAAACTTGGGAGTTGAAGTTTTCTTTTCTATTTTGGTCAACCTTCTTTAGAAAAAGAGGATTAGGTACTAATAAAAAAAGGTTTCACAAGTAGTGAAACTCTTTGCGAAGAGCTCGTCCGAGGAAGAATACCACCATGGCTTTTTCTCCCGCCAAGCAGCGTATAATATAAGCTACCCTGACTTATTTTGCTCGGTAGCGCTGAAAGGATCGTTCATCGATCAACAGCATTTTGTCTATTCGAAAAAAAAAACGATTTTAAGAGTGTGGTGAGTACGTGGGGCTTAGCATCTTTGCATCAAGTTGATGGACGCAGTGGGACGTAGGGCACGTTTATATCGTGCGTACCTACGAGGCAATGCTTTGTTATCTGCTAATGCCTTAGAGCATTTATAACGGGAGATGCCAAGCGCTACTTTTAGTACTAAAATCTTTCTGCCGGTTTTCGCGGGAGGCGGGGTAGTACGGTACAGAACACATTTACATAATCACGCATACTAATGCAGAAAAATTAAGCGTCCTTATAAACGCACACGCAAGTAAAAGCTGTACACTAACACAAAAACAATAACACAATTAAAGAATGACTGTTGTTACACTTTTGTTTAGTTACACACTAACACAAAAAAGTAGTGATGGGTTGTAAAAAGACCGACAAAATGAATGATTTCATATGAATGAAACAGGGTGGTTCAAAATCATATACTTTTCCTTTTTTTTAGCCAAGATTAACAAACGTGTACCTGTCTAGCCTAGTAGGTATTACTAAGTAAATAGAGTGCTGGCACTGACTCCAAAAATATCAGTAATTGTATAATGTCATAATAATAAAATTATAAGATTTGTTGAAAAAATGGATATATAATTATTTCTGATTCTGATTCTGATTCTGATACCTATTTGTAAGTAGATTGAAATATAAATCCATAATGCAATTATTTTTAACTTTTTAGTGTATTTTTCATAACAAATTGGATAGCAGTTTTGGAGTCGGTTTTTTTTTGTAAAAAATATTTTATTAAGAGTTTGTAGAGCGTAATCTCTGAAACTACTGAAACGATTTTAAAAATTATTTTACAAATAGAAAGCTACACTGTTGTTGAGTAACTTTAAGCTATATTCTATTTTCGCAAGTAGTAATTAATCTTTCAAGTAAGTAGTCTTTCATGAATGCATTTTTAGATAAATATTTTGTTTCTTTATTGGTATGATGTGTCCAGCAGTGGACTTACATAGGCTGATGATGATGATTGGTATGACGGGGTGAAAAAAATGAAGAGCAGTAGAAGAATAGCGGCTGTTAACAAATGCTCATAGCCCATGTCCCTCTCCAGCTAACATACTACAGCTATACAAAAATCACGTTTATACGATTCTGCGTTCAAAAAGTACAAAGAAAATAGCAATAAACCAACGACACAGCACAACTAAAATTTTAAGGGAGCTCCATGAAGCGAGACGTATTGAAGGCAGAATGACAGAGACAGTTTTTGTAGAGTCCAATACTGAACATCCTTTTTTTAAATCGGTTAAATATGGCCACGTGTCTGGTTATCGACGAAAGTTGAAGTGGCTCCCAATCAGACAGAGAAGAAATATGAGAATCTTATGTCTCCTTTTCTCGATTCTGAAGGACCCTAACTCACCTCAGTACCTGAAGTCTAAGTTTTCTTACCTTTCTGACGGTCATGAGCGTGACTTGAGATCCTCAGACACTCTCTGCTTAGCTACTCCCAAACACTCTTCCGGCTATCGTGGTAATTCGTTTGAGGTAGTGGCTGTAAGCTTGTGGAATGCACTTCCCCTAAGTATAAAAATGACGTCCTCAAAACCCGTTTTCAAACGCCTTGTACATGACTTCTATTTTTCGACCACATGAATACTATTTACTATATTTTTGTAAGTGTATATGTAAGTATATTATAGATAGATATATATATTTGTTTTTTATTTATTAGATATTATATTTAGTTTATAGTTTTAGGAAATATGCTACCATATTATTATTGTGAATGTTAGTATAATTAAGCACGCCAACCTATGTTCTTCTACCTGTTAAGGTTGGCTGGTAGAAAATTCTGTCTAGCATTAAGCTCGCCTTTTGTACTCGGTTTTTAGTGCAATAAAGTATTAAATAAATAAAATAAAATACAAAAAACACATCGCATTTTATTCTAATTTTACGTTCATTCCATCATTCATTCAATCGATTTCGCTCAACTAGTCCCCACACTACGCCTTCTACCAAGGAATATAAATTCACCGACACCTCCTACCAAGACGTTGGCGTCGTATTAAAACTGTCGTAACTGGTATTCCATTAAATATAAATTAAACGTAATTACAAAAACAATTAACTAAAATATCACTTACTTGTGATAGGAAATACCGTGTTCCCTAAAGTTTGATGTCTCTGATCTCCTTTTACACCGAAATACCGCACAATTCACCATTTTTACTGAGCAATACTTCGCGACACGAAACGAAAACTAATGGCCGCGCGGTGATGAGTGAAGTAGTTTTATATAACGTGCATGGCCAAGTCGCGTCTTATGGCCGGCAGAGGGGTATGCCTTGCGTTAACATCTCCAGTTATAAATGCTCTAAGGCTAATGCAAAGAAGCAATCAAACTTCTTGCTACCAGCCAGTTTCTGAACAATGACGCTTGCCGTTAAAATGCCAGATTGACTTTTAACAGCGTGACAAATCAAATCACCAACAACTTTTCAAAAACCTCAACACCAAGAAAAATCCAAAAAAAGAGATGCCGTGTCCCGGATCCGGATGCTTTCCCTCGTCCTGCGGCGTGCCTGGCTGCGGGCAGACAGCTGGAGTGATGCACCCGGCGCCATTCTGTGGCCCCTGCTGTGGAGTTTGCATTGGACCCTGCGGAAAACCCTTTGGAACCTACAGCTGGAGATATAGGCCTGGCCCCTGCCCTTAGGGAGTTTTATGAGGTCGCTTTGTCTTATTAAAATGGTGGTGTTGTAATTTGCTTTTTATTTCTACACTAGCCGCCCGCCCCGGCTTCGCACGGGTGTTTCTCTAATTATACCCACAAACCTTCCTTTTGAATCACTATTATCTATTAAAAACTGCATCAAAGTCCGTTGCGTAGTTTTAAAGATCTAAGCATGCATAGGGACAGACAGCGTGAAGCGACTTTGTTCTATACTAAAGTAGTGAAGACTTCTTTAGCATCGTCATCATTTTCAAGGGTGGCGTGAAAAGTAACCACTACACGTCACGCAAAAGGGCATAAGAGAGGTCTAATATCAGTACCTAATCGGTCTACTGAATAATGAACGTTGGGTACTAGGTAGTACTTAGTTATAACCTTTAATTTTGGAAGATAAAATGGCTTTACATAAAGTACGATGCCAAAAAAAAAGAATTTGGAAGATGGCAAGGTGCACAAACCGGAAGCACGCTCGTTTCGTAGCACGTCGCCATCTGATAAAACAGCGGGCGGAAGTGCGATGTCTGGTGATAAAAGCATTTTGTCTTTGTTGTGCCACTTTCATCAGCTAATGGGTTTAGCATGTTGCAAATTTTAATAACCGTATTCCCCTTATTCCCTTACCTACCTTTACGGTATACCTCGCCATAAAACATGCTAAGGGTGACGTGGTAGGTAACCAGTAAGCCAGTCACAAAGAAAATAACTATATGTATGTATGCCATCAAAAACTACTCTACTTGCTCTCCCGATATTGCCACCGATTTTAGGGCCGTGTATGCTTTAAAATACTGGTAAGTTGTATTGTAACTACAGCTTTATTATTATCACAACCTCTATAACAGTCTTGAGAAACATTTAAGGCACGGTTCCACTGTGGCAGTTATAGCAGGGACCAGTGGGACAGCAGCAGCAACCTTGTACGCAGGGCATGCAGCATCTCGGCATGGGCCGGTCGCAGCCGCCAGGACACCGGGAGAACGTGCCTATGGCAAAGTTTCTGTAGCATCCGTGTTGGGTAGGCATATTGTACGGATTTTTTTGAGCGTTTTGTCTGTTTTGCTAGAAAATTCAATGGCAAATGAAGGCCGCTTGAAGTTGGTTTTTCTTGACGGGCTTCCTGTCTGTTTACATTGAGACAGCTACTGACTTCAAATTCGAGGCAGTTGATAGGTAAGCACTGACCCGCTGCCTAACCCAAACCAAAATGATGATCGGAATCAAAACTATGATGATATTTTTGGCAATATTAGCAGTTACCTACTTACCTATCTATATTTATTATACGAACGATATACCTAGGCTCACTACATCGATCACCCACTTTATAGTAACTAAAAAAACCTTCAAAGTTTGATTCTCATTACCAGTTGGGCAGCTTAGGTACCGAACGAAAAAGGTTAACGAAATGGTGAAAAATTTGGAGTCAGTAGGCATGTTGAGCGCTGGCTCGTTAGTGCTGACTTCATACCTATTACTGGTTGAATAGGTACCTTTTTCGAAGTCAGTCCACTCGCCCGGTCATTCAAACCAAATCAGTGGGACTTGGTAGGTAGGTACTTTTTCAGTCGTTGGGGCTGCATTATACCATCGACTGCATGTAAACAGTGTCAATTTAGTTCTCGGTGCCAGCACTGACGCCTAATACCTAGGTACTGTAGGTAAATCAACCTTTTGTCTTCAGTTTTCTTTGCGCTTAGGTAGGTACATCATCTAAGTAAGTATTTTAGTTGAGGATGAAATTCAAAGGTGGCCCTTGATGGGGAGTCGAGTCGGTTTCCGATAGGAAGTTGGAATGGACGAGTAGCTGGACGATCATGACGATATTCTGGCTATAAACAATAATGAGTTCTAATTTCAAAAAGTACTGGTTGGTAACTACAAACTCTACTAAAAAAAAAAAAAACTACTTTTTCAAACTGTTCCATTTCCAACCTGTTTTCCAGAACCTCGACAACGTGTCTGTCTAGTTATTGTATACTCTTTGCGTCTCTGCTCAGCATATTTGCAAAGCAAAGCAAATTTTGTGTTTTTATTTTTCAGAATGACTGTGTACTATGGGGGGTTTGTTGGCGGCCCACACGGTGGTGGCTACTGTCTGTACTCTTCGTCCTGTAGCCCTACCACTGGAGGCTGTGGGCCGTACCCATGCTGCCAGCCTCAGTAGCCATGCTGTCAACCTCAGTAGCCATGGTGCTAACCTCAGTAGCCATGCTGCCCGCTCTCTTGATGACCATTTGGTATGAACCTATCGTGCGTACAAACTGCGAACCAGGGGATGTAGTGTAGAAAGGCCCACACTCGATAGCGGTCGCGAGAACTCGTTAAAATATTACCTACATAGAAAAGAAATCGTTTATCTGGAAATGATGAGGCCTAGTCCAGCTTTGGACTCCAGTTAGATGATGATCTCACGTTGCTTCTTTTATTTAGCTAGTCGTCAGTTTTAGCTACAACAACTTAACATGTTTTTCAGATAGGTACCTATTGAAGAAAGCTATGAATTTGGCTTGCTAAAAGAAAATGTCTACTTCATGACGTCCTTCGCCGTTTTCGCTGTATTGTTTGCCATTAGCTTACTGGGATTCCTGTCAGAAAATAATAATGCACCTACCTATTTCAACAAGCTACATACAGCAATAGTAATTCCAAAGTGAAATAAAGTTCGCAATATTTATCTACGTCTTTTATTTATCTGTCAGGCTTTGTGACCCGAGTGCGCCCAAGAGAGTATTTTATTCCCTCGCGTGGATTTCAGATAATCAGTATCTTGACTGGTCACGCTGACAGTCGGCATAGTCGGCATATGACAGCCGCTATCAGCGCGTGCAGTATCATACGTCTCGGCTGACTAAGTTTAAGTACATATAAATCAGCCTACGTAGCTCAGTTGATAGCTCTGCCTTCTGCGCCGTAGGTCGTGGGTTCGATTCCCACCGTGAACAAACATTTGTGTGATAAACATAGATGTTTGTTCAAGCTAAGAACTCACGAAGCGGTTTTCACCCGTGCCCGCCGCGGTTGCGGGCCCGCAGCCTTTGTAGAATACAGATATTGAAGTAAAAAATTAAACCACATTTCACGACGCGTTTTACGCCCACGGCGTGTGCGTTTGTTTGCGGCTCCCGCTGCACCGGCAGTCATCTTGTACCGGCGGGCGTGTGTACGGCTGCGTAACCGCACAAAACTCCGGTCTCGTGAGTTTTGAAAATAAAATTCCATTCCGCCACCGCGGCGGGCACGGGTGAAAACCGCTTCGTGAGTTCTTAGCCTCTCCTTGGATTTTCCCCTGGGAAAAGATTTCTGATACTGACCAGCGTGCACCTGGCACACCAGGTGTAATATGTGGGTGGAACCACGGGCAAGGACCGGGGACAACTGCCTAGACCTAAATTTTTATCACAGAAATCTGTTTTGCTGACGAAATTCAATAAAAATCAAAAATAAGACCTGAACGTATTTTTATTACAGAAATCCATACAAAAATAAACACTGTCCAAGACGGTAAACGGAATCATGTTAATGTCTCCGAAAGCTGAACCGAGGCGGACGCGGCCCGTGCCTTCCAGTGGCGGAAGACTGCAATATTTAATCCTTAGTTCCATCTGCGACCGGTAGCACGCCCAGGGACAGCTCCTGTAGCCTTCCGAGCTCCTAGAAGGCCAGGGAGAGCCGCGCGCGACGGAGACCAGCTCACATCTGGCTCACGCCTCAGCGGAGCCTGCGCGCAAACTCATTCTGCACAAACTGGACTTGCACTTGGCGCGGCTTGCGTCGCCTGCACTATGTGCTCTGACCACCTGCCTTGGAGTTCAGCACATGTGCTCTCATTCGCCGACACATGGCTCTCAACACTAGGCTTGGTGTTCTCCTGCACAAACACCTAGCTTGGTTTAACTAACAGCACCAGCCGCCGTAGCAGCACCCGTAGCACGGAGAACAGCACGGCGCGCACGAGTAGCACGGCCCATAGCACGGGCCGCAGCACGAGCTGTAGCACGGGTAGCAAGGCATCTTCGTTTCAGGTTCTGGTAACAGCTTCCGGGAACAGTTCCACGACTTGCGGAGTGGCTTGGGGGATTTGAGCAAATGAACTTTGGTGTTTGCTTTTTTTAGTTTGTCGGAGTGTTGGAGGTTTGAAGTTTGAAAGTTGAATGACTTTGCTGTGGGCTGCGTTGGAAAAGAAAACTCTGTGTCGGTTCGAAATTTGAAATTGGAATGATCGAACACTGAGTTTCAAGTTCATTTTTAAATTATGGCTGGTACAAAAGGCGTCTAAAAAGTTGCATAGCTTAGGAAAAGGAGATCAGTTGGTGGTACTAGTAGGTAAAATTTTGGGGTCCGAAATAAAGGTTTGTCGGAAAATCGACTAATTTTCTTCAATTAATTATGCAGGTACCTACATCCACATAAAAACATTTAATGGAAATTCTTTACAATTATACGAGTACTTACCTACCTTTCTACCTAAACAGAGTTTTCGAAAACAGATTTATTTACATACACATTGGCATCGTAAAATATCTATACAGAGGAAAGATTTGATTAAGCTCCTGGAACGATTTGAAAAATGAAAATTACCATGTCAGGATCACCACTCTTCGGGGTCAAAGAGTCTACCTATACAATGCGAGGATAAGGCAGGGTAGACCCAATTCACACGAACTACCATCATGATGGGGTCCCATCCTTCGCAGAAAGGTATAATAAATGTAGTGGTCACGTTGATCACTAAAGTTAGTGATTCTACGAAACACTCTAACTACATTGGTTCTCGGAAAGGCAAGCTGCCCGAAGCAAATAATTAGCTCAGCCCGATGTAACAGAATTGTGCGAATTTCGATTTCATATAAATTATTATGTTTCGCCGAAATCATTTCATAATTTGCTACATAATTGCTTGGTGAGGTCATTTGTACTTCCATGATGTTGGTTCAAAGTTCCGTTTACTAGAATACGTTAGTTTAATTATAATACATGGGTTTTATTTTATTATATAGGTAGGTAGATGTTAGTTTTATTGCCTACCAATATTGTACCTAATGAAAACGGAAAAGTAAAATTAATTATATCAAAAATAATTTCAGTCATGCTGCGGCTACAAAGAAGATTCGCGTTGGCGCGCGCTAAAACATCGTGTATCGGCTTAGGTACGCGATGTTCTTGGCTACATTAGCGGATGAGCGAAGATTCGTGTCGCGAATAATGCCCATTTTCTCTTTTGCAAAGAAATACCAATTCCCATCTACACTAATTAAAGGAAACCTTTGTATTATGCTAGTAGTTCGCCCCGAACTGAGATTTCGTGACGCGACGCGAACGCTCCGAAAATATAAGTAAGTGGTAGTCAGCGGCAAGTCCAAACATTGTGTTTGGACTTTTCTCTAGCTGCCACCTTCTAACTAAGTATGGTAACCAAGTTTTAATCGAAATGGCATATTTATTGAAGAGTTCCGTTCAACAGGCCTCGGCTCCATCATCAGAACAGGTCGCTATCACCATTTAATGAGAACCAAGTACTTTTTAAATAATTTTAAGAAAAAAAAGCTAAAAAGCAAAGGAACTGGGCGACCAGTAGAAAAAACTTGATGCCAACGAAACTCTTAGAAATGGGAGCTCTTGGGTCTTTGGTTATCTTAATTTAACTTTTTTGTTGTATCTAAAAAAGCGGGCATCCTAAAAAAAAAAAGTTGAAAAAGCAAAGGAACTGGGCGACCAGTAGAAAAACCTTGATGCCAACGAAACTCTTAGAAATGGGAGCTCTTGGGTCGTTGGTTATTCATATGACATGTAACTTAATTTTTTTGGGTAACATTTTGAATTTTTGCCCCCTTAAAAAACCCCGTATTTTAATAACCCCTCATCCGATTTTATCCATATACTTACCAGTAAATTTCTCAAGTACAAGCTATCGACTTACCAAATTTCATGCAGATCGCACAAACGGTTCTCAAGTTATCGTCGGACAAACATACATACATACATACAAACATACATAATACAAACATACATACATACATACAATCATAAAATGCCAAATCGCCCAAGTTGATTGTAAGATTTTCGTTAGCTTCGCTCACTCAATCAATAAATGCATACCCACAACATACTTTACAATCCACAGCTAGCTACTGTTTGTATTTGATTATGGTGCCGCCGGACTCTGTTATGTCCTTTTTCACTCTCAATATATTCTTAAGAAAACCCAAAAAAGGAAAATGTTAAAGTTTAATCAATCACTGTCTATCTCGGGTGTAATATTATCACAGTAGTCAGTGTAATCACGATACTCTTCGTTTCTTCCTCCTCGCACCATCGTCTTCTGTCTCGCTCGCCGCTGGTGATATCACGTCGGTAGAAGCATCGTTTACTGTTAAATAATAAATTATTTTATAGTCCTTGCATACCAAAATTCACACGGAGACATAATATTATATATTGTAAGTATGTATGCCAGTGCTCTTAAACGGTGAAGGAAAACATCGTGAGGAAACCAGTTAGTATTCTAAAAGCGGCGATGGGCTTGCAACCTGTCACGTATGGAATACTAACTACTGCAAAATGTGGGTATGTGCCAAATGTAATGTTTGGACGTACCTCTGACTACCCCCCTTAGATATCCTCAAAGAATCTTGAATTAGTACCTAATTGGTACTGGGAGATCTGAAGGGATATCTACCGTACCTGGGGATCAAAGTCGTGAAGCTGTTTCAGTTTTTTTTCAGTAAGTATGTATTGACAAAAAAAAATCAGTATTATATCAGCTATCTGTTTCCCATATCACAAGCTTTGGCTTAGTTTTGGGCGAGATAGTCTAATGCAGGTTACCTACAACAGAGCATCGCCAATACAAGTCACGTACGACATGAACGTGCCCTACTATGCACTGCTCTGTGTCCATCAGGCGTACCGATGTTAAGGGTCCGGTGACAGCGGCTCGCAATTTCGAGGTGCGATTGGCTATTATTTCATTTTATTTCATTTCGGGGAGGTTGTTTGAAATAATAACTCTAAAGAAACACGCATAAATACTGTTCGAACACAAATAATACAATAATATAAGGGAAATGTGCTTGAGTCAGAAATCATTTTGGTATTAGGTAAACGTAAGACCAAACATACTAATACCAAAATGATTTCTGACTCAAGCACATTTTCCTTATATTATTGTATTATTTGTGTTCGAACAGTATTTATGCGTGTTTCTTTAGAGTTATTATTTCAAACAACCTCCCCGAAATGAAATAAAATGAAATAATAGCCAATCGCACTTGGAAATTGCGAGCCGCTGTCACCGGAGCCTTAAGCCTCATATGCCTGTAGTTTTATCTTCAACCACAGTTTGCAAACCGAAAACGACATCTAATGGAGCCTAACAAAACAAGTCTACTGAAGATGTGTGACTGTGTGAAATACTACTACGTCTTAGAGTGATGGACGCAGTGCAGTATCATAAAGGGCACGTCCTCAGTCGACGTACTCTCCGAGGTTATAAACACAGGTAGCGATGGACGTAGTGGTATGGATAAGAGGTAACAAACTAAAAAAAAACAGTCGAATTGAGAACCTCCTCCTTTTTTTTATGTAAAAGATAGATAAACGGGCTTACGGCCCACCCGATGGTAAGCGGTCAACGTCACCCATAGACAACAACACCAGGGGCGTTGTCAGTGCGTTGCCTACCCTGAAGGACTTTATTAACATTTTTCTTGAAGTTTTACATGTTAAATCTTGGCGGGAAAACCTCTGATGGTAACTCATTCCACAGCCTATGGGTTTGGCCTCCTTTTTTTAAGTCGGTTAAAAATAAGGAGATAAAGTACCGTTGTCTCTGGTCTCATCAACATCCACTGGCGCATCCCTCGTGTTTAGGACTTCTTCCAAAACGGACGTTTTGATTCGGAAATCGCGCGCCGTCCCCAACGCTAGATAATGCTGCCAGTCCAACTGTAAAAATTCGTATAAGGTTACTCACATTACACGCCCTTGACGCGCCTAGTTGAGAAGAACCAGCCATCCAGGTGGTGAGGATGGAAATTAGAAGAAAATTATGTAGCTGACGATAGGTAAATTGAGATCGCATAAGGATTATCCCCCCTCACCTTAGCCTTCCCAGCGAGCAGTATAACATTCTTGCTGTACTGCTCTGCTTCTAGAACAAGTCTGGGAATGAGTTTGGTGTCGCGAAGCACTTTGGTAGCGCTCTGCTGCGCCTGCGACGCTTCAAGGTAGGTTATGAAGTTGTCTGTTATGCAGGATAGCTTCTTGCCACTGAGTTTTAGCAATCGCTCGAATCTGTGAGCACAAAGTTTAAAAAATATGAATACAACCTTTGATCTATCGACCTCCTTGATTACTTTTTGGAGTGAAGTAAATATTATAAAACGAATAAAAAAGAATTTTAATAAGTTTCCAAAGGTAATTTTATATGGTACTAGTTGCGCCCGGCGGTTTCACCCGCGCAGATTAAATCCCGGTATTCCCACAGGATAATAAAAGTAGCCTATGTGCTACTTCAAACTATATTATATCCCTATGCCAAATTTCATCAAGATCCGTTCAGCCGTTCTGGCGTTATTGAGTAACAAACATCCAACCATCCATCCATCCATCCAACCAAAAGTACAAACTTTCGCGTTTGCCGTCAAACTTGCCGCAGCGAGACGTCCAGTTACTCAGCTGACAGAGCTGGATCACTATCTACATCGTATCTACAGTTTGTAGCGTACCTTACAATCTGCGCAGTGGCGACATCTATCTGCTTGGCGAGGGCAGCGAGCAGCGAGTAGAGTCGCACACACGCCGACAGAACCTTGTCGCTGCCGGCGCCGATCGAACAACGCAACTTGCCGCAGCGAGACGTCCAGTTACTCAGCTGACAGAGCTGGATCACTATCGATTTGTACAGCTCTTTTAGTTCTGTCGAGATACAAAATAGATTAGGGAAAATGTTTTAAATTATTTATTTACTAGCTGAACCCGCAGCATGGCTCGTGCATTATTTTTGCCGTACTCACATTCACACGAAATTTCATGCAAATATTTCCAAGGAATACAAAGTTTCATACAAACTTTTATCCCCTATTTCACACTCTTGGGGGTTGAATTTTGAAAAATCCTTTTTTAGTGGATGCCTACTTTACAAGAGGAATACGTGTGCGAAAATTTAAGTTTCTAGCTAAGTATAGATTAGATACTACCTTGGCTCGCATTTTAAGGGGCTCGTCCAGGGAAGTACTACCACCACGCCTTTTTCTGCCGCCAAGCAGAAACGCTGTTTCGGTTTGATGAGTGTTGCCGGTGTAATTACAGGAACATCGGTCTTAGCATCTGTATGCCTCAAGTGGAAGGACGCAGAGCCTCGTGCGTGACTTGATTTGATGCATGAACATGCCCTACGATGCACTACTCTGCTTGAGAACTTGAAATACCTCTGTCAACTCGTTGCTCCTGCCTCGTGGTTCCCATAGCGGCCGCCAGATCGCGCGCCCGCGTCAGTAGATGCGACACGGCGCGTGCGCGCACCGATAGATGCGCACACGCATGCGACAGCACGGTGTGCCCCGAGCGAGAGTCCACGAATGGGAAGCTGCTGGATTCTTCCGCGCCGGCTGATGTGTCCTCTTCCTAAGGGCATCGGGGAATGTATATAAAAACAAACAAAACAGTGTAGTAGTGTAATACACAGGTTACACACACAGTTATTACATTGAAACAAGGATCATACAAAAGAGCGGTAGATACCAAGCTGAGTTTGTTGCCTGTTCTTCTCGGCGTTGGTCGCGTGGAATTGGCACCTAGAGTCACCTAGTTTTAAGACGCTTCAAGGTGATCCTTGTGATTTTATTGAATAAGCATATTTTGACTTTGACTTTGTCATTACAAAGGAAAAAATAATTACCGCCGGTTTCTGAAAGCTCGATCAAAGTTAATTACGATCAAGCCACTTGCTATTTCAGCTTTTACTTCAAAATAGATTATCTCTATCTATTATTCTATTATAGCAAGTGACTTGACAGCCGATTAGCTTTGATCCAGCTTTCAGAAACCGGCCGATAAAATGTCAAAATTTATTGATAACTTGATATGTTACAAGAACACAGCAAAATACCCGCGGGTAAACCGCGGGGCGCAACTAGTAATTTATATGTATACTTACATAGATATATATTTTTTATCATATATAGATAATATATAAAGGTTCTTGCGGCCACTTTTGGTCGAGTACTGACATCGATCCTGCCGAGAGCGGCGGTGAGTTTGGCCAGCAGCTCGTCCATCAGCGGCGCCTCGTGCTGGTCCCGGCAGCCCGCGGTCAGCAGCGCCGGCAACAGCGGACACCAGTCCTGCTTGCTGGTGCGGACGTAGTCCTCCAGCTTTACTATCACCTGTTTTATATAACAATTAAAATGTAGGTATTTGAATGAGTGATAAATGAATGAATGAATAAATAAATAAAAATATTAGTGGACAAACCACACAGCACTATCTCGCCCCAAACTAAGCCAAAGCTTGTGATATGGGAACCAGATAGTTCATACACTACTTATATATATTTTTTTGTAAATACATACTTATAATTTACTAGCGACCCGCCCGCGCGCCCCTTCTTCGCACGGGTGCACATATCATGCATGTAAACCTATACATATAAGTGTGATTTTATATCTTCAAAAATTTTCAATTGTGCGAGCGAGATAGCGGCGCGCCGTATGCTGCCCCTTTAGTTGATATACGCAGGGCAGTGCATCGTAGGGCACGTTCCTATCTAGCGTGACTTACGAGGCAATGTAGAATACGATGACTACATACATTACACATATTACTGCAAGATTGCGTCGGCAGCTCCAGTAACACCGTAGCGATGGCAATCAGTGCAGACAACATCTTCTTCACCGTACCATCTCTCTCCTCTAACTCGCTCTCCAGTTCGATCTGCATTAGCGCGGTGTAAATGTGCTCAAGGATAGTCGCTATGCTAGTTGATGCTGGTACCTCGTTTGTACTCGCTAGAATTAAATAAATATAAAAATAAAATAAATAAAAATAAAATAGTGGACTTTCCACAGCGCACTATCTCCAAACTAAGCCAAAGCCATAATATACTTTTTTTGTAATGCATACTTATAATAAATACATAAACACCCAGACAGAGAACAAACATCAGTTAATCACACAAATGTTCTTGGTGGGATGGGAATCGAACCCACGGCCTACGCCGCAAAGGGCAGAGCTATGCATGCCGGCTGTCAAATAATATGTTAGGACGATGACAACCGTTGGACTACTAACTTTATTGACGCCACGCCTTTTTCTGCCGCCAAGCAGCAACGCTGTGTTTCGGTTTGAAGAGTGTGGTCGCCGGTGTAATTACAGGCACATGAGGCTTAACATCTGTATGCCTCAAGTTGATGGACGCAGGGCAGTGCATCGTAGACATAGACATAGACATTTATTTATTTGCCACAAAGAACACACAACATATACAATTAGGCTTGGAATTACTAGAAAACAGGTATCATACATATCAAAAGAGAACAAAGATTAGACATATAGGTAAGAGTTTTTTACAAATAATAATAACATTAACAAGCATTATTTAAATATGGCTAGATAAAAACAAAAAAATAACATGATACAGACGCTAAGTATTAAACATAAACCAATACCTAATAACAATGTTGTGTGCTACAGCAGCAAAAAGGTCTCGGCTCAGCATTATGCTTCACCGTAGGGCACGTTCCTATTGTGCGTGACCTACGGGGCAATGTTTTGTTTATAGGTGATGGTTACCACTTAACATCAGGTGGGCCATCTGCTTGTTCCATCAGCTAGTTGTATAAAAAAAAAAAATTGAATACCACTAAAAATTATAATCGTAAAAGGCGTGGTGGTAGTACTTCACCGGACGAGAAACCTACACATAAAGAAATAAAATGATATGTATAAGTTTAAAAATCTGCGCCCCGCGGTTTCACCCGCGTAGTTTTAAATCCCGGTATTTCCACGGGATAAAAAGTAGCCTATGTGCTATTCCAGACTATAATCTATCACTGTGCCAAATTTCATCCAGATCCGTATTGCCGTGATTGAGTAACAAACATCCAAACTTATACAATTAAGATATTAGTGTGATACTATACTCAAAAGGAGAGGTACAGGTTTAATTTATAACTCACTTATTTTTGTAAGAATGGTCTCCAACTTCAATTCATAGTTCGGCGAGAGGAGAAGCGTTAGGCAAGTCTTGAAGAGTTCCAGACAGCTGAGAGCGGTTTGGTCATCGAATGTACACATCGTTTGGAATCTGAAAATGGTGATAAAAGGTGAAGTGGTATTCACTGAAAATGGTGTTATAAGGTGAAGTGGTATTCACTGAAAATGGTGTTATAAGGTGAAGTGGTATTCAAGTACTTAGTCGGTACATGTTAATGAGGAGACCTGGGAAAACGAAAAAAACAGCATCACGACTTTGATCCCCAGGCACGGTAGATGTCCCTTCAGATCTCTCAGTACCAAGTACTAACTTAAGATTCTTTCAGAGGCACGTTCAAACATTACATTTAGCACATACCCACAGTCATTAGTATTCCATACGTGACAGGTTGCAAGCCCATCGCCGCTGTTAGAATACATTCTAACCGGTTTCCTCACGATGTTTTCCTTCACCGTTTAAAGAGCACTGGCATTGCGCACATAAATTTTTCGAAGGAAAAATCCATTGGTGCACGACCACATTCGAACCTGCGACCTTACGATCGGAAGGCGTTGTCACTCCCACTAGACCACCAGTACTCTCACCACCAGTGCCATGCCTGGGGATTTACGAATTTACATGAATTAGCTTTTTTTTTCTTTTTTTTTATCAAAGTAGTAAAACAGTTTATATTTACTGTTTATCCTACTTATAACGGATTTTACTACTAAATAAATAAAAAAATAAATAATGCTGGACAATCCACACACCATCATCTAGCCCCAAAGTAAGCTACTCAAAGCTTGTGTTATGGGTACTAAATGACTGATATATTTAATACATTATAATTATACTTACATAGATACATATTTTTTATTATACATAAACACCCAGACCAACGGAACAAATTTCTGCAGATCGTACACAAATATGTTTCGAGGCGGGAATCGAACCCGCAACCTCTTGCGTCGCAGGCGGAATCTCGCCCGATGCGCCACTGAGGTCGTCCAACTACTACTTGTTCTGTACTGGTTGTCCTTACCGACATATACACCGTTCGTACATAACAGTAGTTATAGTCAGCACGTGTGGTATAGCGCGTCGGTCGCATTGCTCGGATAGCACGGAGTGCACGCATCGTAGGACCCAGTGGTGGAAGTCGCGGCGGCCTTGGATCTGATTGCGCTGCTCCAGTGAACACCAGGAGACCTCCTCGCTGGAATGTCATCACTACTGTCGCTTTCTCTGTCCCTATATCCCTATGTATGCTTAAATCGTTAAAACTACGCAATGGATTTTGATGCGGTTTTTTTTATAGATAGAATGATTCAAGAGGAATGTTAACATGTATAATACATGAATGATATAGTAGAAAAACAATGTGCACCCGTGCGAAGAGGGGCGCGCGGGCGGGTCGCTTAGTCATCACTATCACTACATAGTATAAAACAAAGTCGCTTTCTCTGTCCCTATGTCCCTATGTATGTAAATCTTTAAAACTACGCAACGAATTTTGAAGCGGTTTTTTTAATAGATAGAGTGATTCACGAGGAAGGTTTATATGTATAATACATGCGTGATATGTGCACCCGTGCTAAGCAGGGCGCGCGGGTGGATCGCTAGTACTATTATAAACGCGAAAGTTCGTAAGTATGGATGGATGGATGTTAGTTACTCCTTCACGCCGGAACGGCTGATCGGATCTGGATGAAACTTTGCAGAGATATAGATTATAGTCTGGATTAGCACATAGGCAATTTTTTAACCCGTGGGAATACCGGGATTTAAATCTGCCCGGGTGAAACCGCGGGGCGCAACTAGTAGATATAATAATATAATTTGTGGAAATTCCACACAGCACTATCTCGCCCCGATATAAGCCAAAGCTTGTGATATGGAAACCAGATAGCTGATATAATATTTTTTTTTCTTTTATAAATAGACACTTTATTATAAAATTTATAAATTTTAAAAGATTTATAAATAGAAATAGAAAGAACTTGTAATATTATATAACATCAAGACAGAGAACAAATATCCATTTTCATCATCATACAAATGATTATACTGGGTGGGGATCGAACCCACGGCCTACGGCACAGAAGGCAGAGCTAAGCTACAAAGAGCTGTGAAGGTAATAAAGGAACATCCCGGATCGAGAGACCAATGTTTAGTACCTGGCGCTTATCCCAACTAATATTATAAATGCGAAAGTAACTCTGTCTGTCTGTCTGTCTGTCTGTCTGTTACGCTTTCCCGCTTAAACCTCTCAACCGATTTTGATGAAATTTGGCACAGACAATCTTTAGACCCTGAGAAAGAACATAGGCTACCTTTTATTGCGAATAAAAGAGATGAAGAGATTAAAAGTACGCAGACGAAGTCGCGGGTACCAGCTAGTATTTTTTTATACAGCTATCTGGTGGAGCTCAAAAATGTTTTGATCTTGATCAATTAGCCTCTGCTGAAACAGTCTATTTTTTTTCATGGTAGTTATAAAATATTGGTGTATATGAAACTTCCATCAACTAAGTAGTGGTATTATATACCACTACTTAGCACGTATAGCACGATCAAACCATTTTTGAGCTCCACCAGATAGCTGTAAAAAAAAATATAAGCGCCAGGTACTAAACATTGGTCTCTCGATCCGGGATGTTCCTTTTATAAAAAACTTACCTGTAGAGTAGTTGAATTATCCTTACGCAGAATCTTACGTCCCACACACAAGGCAACGGTTTGAAATGTCCAGCCCTGTCCTTCACTAAGTTAGCGACCTTGGTCGGTCCCTTTTTATTTTCCTTCTGAGATTTCTGAGACTTCTGACTCTTTTGCGTCTTAGCTGTGTCTTTTGTTTCGTTAAGAGACTTTGATTTCTTACCCGTTTTTGGTGTACCCTGAAATAATAATACCCTGTTATATTTAAATCAACATTGGCGCATAAATCGCACAGAGCTATCAAGCCCCAAACTAAGCAAAGGTATAGGAAATAGAAAACTTAAAACTTTTTTAACACATGCTTAGAATATCAACATAACACCGAATCAAACATCTACGTTCACCACACAAATGTGTGTTTTGTGTGGGGATCGAATCCACGGCCCACGGCACAGGAATACTACCAACCAAGCTGTAAGGGTCAGCCACCCTACACGCATAATGGGCCGCCCTATCCCCGGTTTTTGAAAGCGCGAACAACAAAGCTGTCAAGTCACTTGCTTTCTCTATCTAATTTGAAGTAAAAGCTGTAATAGCAAGTGACTTGATAGCTGATTAGTGTTGATAGAGATTTCAGAAGCCGGAGGTATGTGAATACATTCTAACACAGGTTCAAAACTTAAAAGAAGAGTCCCAACCTTATTCATAACCTCCATATATACAATAAAAAAAAGATTTTTTTTTTTGAGGAGTCCAATACCCAAATACAGGAGTCCAATACCCAATTAACAAGGGTACAACCCTTGTTAATTGGGTATAGCAAGAGTAAACTACTGTGTGAAAAATCTAAACAGTTTACTTTGGCACGCACCTTTGCAAGTTCAAGCAGTTGATAACAATCCTTATAAAGCTTGTACACACTGCCGGCCACGTCACTACTACTGTTCCACATCATTATCTTGTAAGCTATGAGGGTTTCGTAGCATTGAAGCATCTGTTGCACCTTTATGCACTTGGCCTTGGATTCTGGGGTCAAGTCGGTTAAGCCTGGGTCATCCTGAAAATAACAGTAGCTTTAGATATAATGAAATGTTTCAGAAACAGCTTTACGACTTAAAATCATTTCATTTCAACATTATTGAATGAATTTTAAAATTTAGATTTATTACGCTTAAGGCGAATACAAGAGCTAATGTGACTCTCGCTCGCACGTTTTTAGTAGAAATTTCATTTGATTGATACAAGTTTTCCTATTCAAAAGTTTGCTTAAGTACGAAAACTAGAAAAGCAAACTGTTAAGTAGGAAAACTTGCACCTGCCAAAATATTTTTTTTACCAAAATGGTTGTTTGCGATTTTTCAAAATTGGGATCAGTGATTTTATATTTTTCAAAATGCCAAATCCTGCGAGTGAGAGGTACATTAGGTGTTGTCAACGCTTTAAGGCTTCCTAACATATTCGACACCTTCGACTGTCTAAAAAGAGAGGCAACGGCAGCCTCTTTCGCCATGGTGGTATCTTACCGTTACACTGCAGTCATACCCTCTCATCATAATCCATGACCCCAAGAGGGTTGTTACCCCTGGTGTAGATGCCAGGGTAAAGATTGTTAATATAAACTGAAAACTGAAACAGCTTCACGACTTTGATCCCCAGGTACGGTAGATATCCCTTCAGATCTCCCAGTACCAAGTAGGTACTAATTCAAGATTCTTTGAGGATGTCTAAGGGGGGTAGTCAGAGGTACGTCCAAACATTACATTTGGCACATACCCACATTTTGCAGTAGTTAGTATTCCATACGTGACAGGTTGCAAGCCCATCGCCGCTGTTAGAATACTAACTGGTTTCCTCACGATGTTTTCCTTCACCGTTTAAGAGCACTGGCATTGCGCACATAAATTTTTCGATAGAAAAATCCATTGGTGCACGACCGGATTCGAACCTGCGACCTTACGATTGGAAGGCGGGGTCACTCCCACTAGACCACCGGTGCTCATCCGGTGACCATTGTTAATATATTAAAATATATTAACAATCTTTACCCTATATAGATAAAATAATTGCCTTACCCTCTTCGCCCTCGCGAGGGGAGAAAAGAAGGTCAAGAATCGATTCATATTCCCGATACGTTGAAGCTGCTTCATAAAGTATTCGTGTCACTGTCACGTTCATCGATAAAGAGATAGCAATAGACTTATGCTTTGGCCACACTACCGAGAAATGGCAATAATTATCGCGTTAATGGACGTTGAACGGTGAGACCACGACACGCCGTTGATTACCGCGAGAATTTTAAAATCAAAGGGTTTAACACGAGAATTATTGCTTTGAAGCGGTCACACTACATACCTACGTGGAGAGTCTAACGCGACAGTTATCGCAATAATTGTTGCGACGATGGGCATTGACGTTAGACGTTGGTGTTGCCGCCACATTAGCGAGCAATGCAGAGCCCTACAGTTTCACTTACCACATCAATCGCCCCTAGATTATCAAACCCGCACAGTCTATCCAGCGCCATAGTGATTGTACTCTTCAAGTGAGAGGTGGCCGTGTCCACCGTTTGGCTGGCGAGGATATCCTCCAGAGAGTCCTCCTCAGCTGTCACGAGGAACTGCGCAGCGGTGTAAAGGAGGCGGGCGATTGGCTCCTGTCATACAAATACTTGTTGAAATCAAAACAAAAAACGTTTATTTAGTGCCACAAAAACAGGCGACAAGAGCTCTCCTACACTTATGCTCTTACACATGCCAGTAAAATGGAACAGTAGCGGGCATGCAAGTTACAGGCACGCAGGATTTACGGGCACATTGTGGATACATTTGCAAGATAACTCGTCAGGTACTGGCATGCCTGTACCTGTCGTGTCGCGATGTTCACACATGCCGGTTTCGTAGCTACCCGCGGCCCCTCCCTCACGCGGCATGCCAGTACCTGACCGAAAATAGAACGTTGTGCTAACTACTTGCATGCCAGGTACAGGCATGCCAACACAAGTCCAGAACTTAGTGTAGATACTGCAGTACAACAATTTATTAGTAAACAAGCCAACCGATGATTTTGTATGTACCCTCATTATTGTACCTAACCCTTTGTTTTTTTTTATAAAGATTTATTATTAAGGGCCCGGCGACAGCGGCTCGCAGTTTCGAGGTGCGATTGGCTATTATAATATAAATGTGCTTGAGTCAGAAATCATTTTGGTATTAGGTAAACGTAAGGCCAAACATACTAATACCAAAATGATTTCTGATTCGGGCATGTTTCTCTTATATTATTGTGTTATTTGTGTTCGACCAGTATTTATGCGTGTCACTGGATAGTTATTCTTTCAAACAACCTCCCCGAAATGAAATAAAATGAAATAATAGCCAATCGCACCTCGAAACTGCGAGCCGCTGTCGCCGGGCCCTTAAGATTTATTTATGCCCATTAGCGTATGTGCCTGTAGCTTGCATATGTATTTTCACCTTTATGCTCACGCATGATGTACCACCTTCGAGTCTAAATGCGGATACAGGGGTTCACAATTAACATGCTCTTGCTTACCGTTAAAACAGCAGTGGCTCCTGTCATCTGCACGCACTTGTCCCACAACAAAGGTGCGGTCTCGTTCTCAGGTATGTACTTGCTGAGATGCTCACAAAACATCTCCAATATGCATTCGTGGAGCGCGGGCTTTTCTTTGGCACAGTCGTAAATACCTGAAAAAGATGATAATCGTCAATAACAAGATCGTTTCAAGTATGCGTTTCGTAGAGCTATTTGTGAAGAGGAAGTAAGACCATGCCTTTTTCTACCACCAAGCAGCGTTTTTTTTTTTATAGCTAGCTGATGGAACAAGCAGAAGACCCACCTGACTGCGTTGTTATGAGTCGTGTGTGGTCGCTGGTGAAATTACAGACACATGAGCCTTAATATCTGTATGTCTCAATTTGATGGACACAGGGCAGTGCATCATAGGGCACGTTTCAATCGAGCGTGACTTACAATGCAATTTATTCATTTATTTGTTTCATAATTGTACTAGCGACCCGCCCGCGCGCCCATGCTTCGCACGGGTGTACATATCATGCATGTATTATACATATAAACCTTCCTCTTGAATCACTCTATTAAAAAAAACCGCATCAAAATCCGTTGCGTAGTTTTAAAGATTTAAGCATACAAAGGGGCATAGGGACAGAGAAAGCGACTTTGTTTTATACTATGTAGTGATAAAACAAGCCCTTACTACATAGACATAAAAGCAAACAGTGTATACCCTGATGTGGCGGCCACACCAACGTCTAACGTCAATGCCCATCATCGCAACAATTATTGCGATTATTCTCGCGTTAGACTTTCCGCATAGTGTGACCGCTTCAACGCAATAATTATCGCGTTAAACCCTCTGATTTTACAAAAATTCTCGCTGTAATCAACGGCCTGTCATGTTCACACCAACCTTCAACGTCCATTACCGCGATAGTTATATCCATTTCTCGGTAGTCTGGCCAAAGCATCATGCATGTATGCAAATAGTGTGTACTTACTAGTGTAAAGTAGTTGTTTGACGGATGCATCTTGCATGAGGCACCGGCGGAGTATAGACACCACTTCCATGCAAACTGCTTCGTTGTGAACTCTTGATGTCACTCTGAAAATCAAATAAAGTTTTATTGTTAACTAGCTGCGCCCCGCGGTTTCACCCGCGTAGTTTTAAATCCTGGTATTCCCACGGGATAAAAGTAGCATATGTGCTATTCCAGACTATAATATATCTCGCTGCCAAGTATCATCCAGATCCATTCAGCCTTTCCGGCGTGAAAGAGTAACAAACATCCATCCATCCATACTTACAAACTTTCGCGTTTATAATATTAGTAGGAAGTAGGATTATAAATGGATATGAGTACGAAAAAATACTGAGAATTTCAGAGAAAAGTGCATTCTATTCTAAAACAAATATTTTAGTTGACCAACCAAAAAATTAACCAGTTACCAGTTTAATTTTGTGGAGGTATTATGCATGGCTTAATTATTATTTTTATTTATTAATAGACGAGCAGCTTTCGCTGATATGTCTACGTCACAGTGTTGAAATTATTGATAATTGAATTTGAATTGTTGAAATTATTAAAAATTTAAATTGAAATTGAATCAATGAAATTAGGTAGGTACTTATTGTTATTTTAAATTTTTTGTCTAGTGTCTTTGTTATTGTCTTTTGTAGTTCCAGTTTTTAAACATTATTTTACTTGTTCGAAAACAGTTGTCGAGTTTATTTTTGAACGCATTCACTGAGTCAGTTAGTGTCATGATAATTGTTTTCTTCATTTTGATTAATCTTTGTGCGTGCACTTACGTAGCCCCTTGTTCCGTCGCGTGGAAGTCTACCGTAAGCTGGGTTAGGTAGGAGTGAGTGCTGTTGGCGTATTGGTCGCTGCAAGTACTCTGACTGCTAGAGAAGGCTCCGCGAGACAGGCGCATGTGACGTAACACTGTCAGAAACCCCGACAGTGCTAGGCAACGGTGTAAGGAATCTCTGGAAAGGAAATATTGAAAGCTAAGTAGTAAGTGTGGTATACGTGTATATGGTATAGCTTAGTTATAAGGAGAAGCAACTCATTCAATAAATCAGTTAAGCGTCAGCACAGAACATCAGTCACCGCGTTGTTACTTACTCCTACCCTCAGAATAGTGCATACAAGACAGTAAGAACACCGGTGGTCTAGTGGGAGTGACCTCGCCTAACGATCGTAAGGTCGCGGTTTCGAATCCGGCCGGGCACTAATTGATTTTTCTATGGAAACATTTATGTGCGCAATACCAGTGCTCTGAAACGCTGAAAGAAAACATTGTGAGGAAACCAGCTAGTACTCTAACAGCGACGACGGGCTTATACGAATACTAACTACTGCAAAATGTGAGTATGTAATGTTTGGACGTACCTCTGACTACCTTCCTTAGACTTTCCACGCTATTTAGATGAAGCCCACACCTTAAGTGTGTGTCGTTCTTATTTATTAAGTCATGTGTCGTCATAAATAAAAATTTCCGACCCTCTTATTCATAATCCCTTGCATTTTATAGCAGCTCTATAGTATTCTTGTCACTGTCACTTTCATGCCAACGAAAAGAGACAGCACCTTATCAGTCTGATAAGCTATTGGCGCGCTCAAAGACCATTACGAATAAGGGCCAAAATCTCTATACCTAGAGTAAAGTCCCTTGCGGCACACCATAAACAAGGTATCCCGACTCCTGGTGCTAAAGTTCAGCAGTGGATGTACAGCATTCAGCACAGCGGCGGCCGAGCGGTACTCGGTCGGCAATGGTCGGCAGTTCTCTAGGATCGTGCTCAGTTGTGTGCAGCGTTCTATTGATACGGGCGTCAGCTTGCATAGGACGTAGAGGCAATCTGTTGGAATATGATGTCAGTGTCGAAAGAGGCCTGTTAGGCTAGAAATTGTGGCAATTTTATGCAACTGTATATCATATTGTTTATGCAAGTAAATCGCAAGCAGGAAAGCTATACAATTGCAGTAATAAATTGCCAATAAATTAACGGACGCTTAAAGGTGAAAAATTTTTTGAATTAGTAGTCCTATCGAAGTAGTTTTTTAAGTTACAAACATACACATCTTTATTCTCTTTATTATCTTAGTGTAGAAGTGTAGTATGTATTTTGAAAATACATAATGTTTGTTCTCGGTGGGGATCGAACCCACGACCTCCAGTGCAGAAGGTAGAGCAATCAACTGAGCTGTGACAACAGGGACATTTGACAGCTATCACACGTTTTACCTGCATATTGTTTCAAGCTACAGTCCGTAGCTAATCTATCAGCTAACTGGCTCAGTATATGCGGCGCAGTCTCCGCCTGGGACTTGCATAATCTGACGAGTATTAACTTCCCGTGCGACCAACATGTGTGCGCACACGGCTTCACTCGCGATACGCCGAGGAGAGAGAACGCTAGGTTTATGAGTCCCACGACAGTTAGCTGGCGATGGTTTGCACTGGAAACAGATTAGATAGAAAGATTGGTTCCCTGCCATTGACGTCTTCTGTGGCGCAGCGGGCGAGAGTCCGCCTGCGACGCAAGAGGTTGCGGGTTCGATTTCCGCCTTGGAACAAATTTTTGTATGATCTGCAGAAATTTGTTCTGTTGATCTGGGTGTTCAAATGTTAAATTAATATATTTTCTGTTTTTCTTTCTATTTACGATAAAAATATATCTATCTGTGTAAGCATGTAATGTATTAAGGCTCCGGTGACAGCGGCTCGCAATTTCGAGGTGCGATTGGCTATTATTTCATTTTATTTCATTTCGGGGAGGTTGTTTGAAAGAATAACTCTAAAGAAACACGCATAAATACTGTTCGAACACAAATAATACAATAATATAAGCGAAACATGCCCGAATCAGAAATCATTTTGGTATTAGTATGTTTGGTCTTACGTTTACCTAATACCAAAATGATTTCTGACTCAAGCACATTTCCCTTATATTATTGTACTAGCTGGTACCCGCGACTTCGTCTGCGTACTTTTAATCTCTTCATCTCTTTTTTTTACAATAAAAGGTAGCCTATGTTCTTTCTCAGGGTCTAAAGATTGTCTGTGCCAAATTTCATCAAAATCGGTTGAGAGGTTTAAGCGGGAAAGCGTAACAGACAGACAGACAGAGTTACTTTCGCATTTATAATATTAGTTGGGATTATTTGTGTTCGAACAGTATTTATGCGTGTTTCTTTAGAGTTATTCTTTCAAACAACCTCCCCGAAATGAAATAAAATGAAATAATAGCCAATCGCACCTCGAAATTGCGAGCCGCTGTCACCGGACCCTTAAATATATCAGTTATCTAGTAGGTACCCATAACACAAGCTTTGAGTAGTTACTTCGGGGCAAACGAAAAGATACAGCAACAGACTTATCGGTCATGGAGCGCTCAGCGACCAATATGCATTAAAGGGTAAAAACCTTTTTTAGAAACAGCTGATGGAACTAGCAGATGGCCCACCTGATCTTAAGTGGTCAACTATAACAAAGCATTGTCTCGTAAGTCACGCACGATAGCAACGTGCCTTACGATGCACTGCTGCGTCCATCAATGAGGCATACAGATGTTAAGCCTCGTGTGCCTGTAATTACACCGGCGACCACACTCTTCAAACCGAAACACAGCAACACTGCTTGGCGGCAGACAAAGGCGTGGTGGTATTACTTCCCAGGACGAGCCCTTCACAAAGAGCTCTACTATTCTTAGTTAGTGTAAATATTATTTATTTATTTATTTATTATTAACTTTAATTAACACGGTGAGAACCAATTACATTAATTAAAGATGTTAAAATTACATAAAATTAAAATTATTTATTTAAATATTAAACAATAAATATTAAATATGTGTTTTTATTACCTTTCAGCAGTGAGTACTTTGAGCACACTAGCGACATCTACATCTGGCGGTATCACAGAGCGGATCCACGCAGATTCCTTGCTTCTAAGCTCGTCCACAGCACGCTGTTCGATTGCAGCCTTTATCGCCTTGAAATAGGATTGAAAATTAATAAATAAATATTGGTGGACATTCCACACCACATACTGATCTATATTGTACACTACAGATCAGTGACACCACATTATCTAGCCTGAACCTAAACAAAGCTTGACTTGTACTACGGGAGATAACCCATGTAAATTTAGATACTTTTTTTATCTACCTATTAGTTTTTTTTTGTGTTATGTAGTTACTGATTTTTTTCATAATTCTATCAATTATCTGCGGCCCGATTACGCTAATGTCTGGCTATCGAGATGGCTTGGATGGGAATCCAATGTCAAACTAAAAGCCATCTCTTGTTTTGTGGGACGAAATAAATATAAATAAATAAATAAATAAATAATGCTGGACAATCCACACAGCACTATCTAGCCCCAAAGTAAGCTATTCAAAGCTTGTGTTATGGGTACTAGATAACTGATATATTTAATACATTATATACTTACATAGATAGATATTTTTTTATTATACATAGAAAACACCCAGACCATCGGAACAAATTTCTGCAGATCGTACACAAATTTGTTCCACGGCGGGAATCGAACCCGCAACCTCTTGCGTCGCAGGCAGGCTCTCGCCCGCTGCGCCACAGAGGTCGTCGTCGTATATGTTTTCTTTCTTTCTTTCTTTCTTTCTATCTCGATAGCTAGATATTAGCGTAATTGGGCCGCTGGTTCCTATACAAGAAGCTTGCTTAGTTTGCGGTTAGATGGCGTTGTTTGAAATTTCCGGCATTATATTCATATCCTTGTAATTATACTTACATCCAAACAAACAGTTCTGAAGTCCCTTCCCTTGTCAGATATAGCAAGTGCCAGATCCATGATGAAGGGTGCTCTCAATAGCTGCGTCTTCGGCCACACCTTGATGTGTTTCCTGATCAGTTCCGGTTCCACGGCTCCCTGGGATATGTGGTAGATGCAGGTGGATAGGCATAGGCTTAGTTCTGCTGCACTGTGGGGCACTGGAAAATAAGCCTGCCATTTTAATGTTGATTGAGGTATTTTTATTCATAAATAATTAAATGAATATTGGAGGGCTTTCCTCACAGCACTATCTAGCCCCAAACTATGCCAAAGCTTGTAATATGGGAACCAGATACCTGATATAATTCATAATGTACTTTTTTTTTGTAAATACTTATTATACATAATAAACACCCAGACAGAGAACCAACATCTATGTGCATCACACAAATGTTTGTTATCGGTGGGAATCGAACCCACGGCCTACGGCGCAGAAGGCATAGCTACTACCAACTGCACTATGTTTTGTCTCTGTCTGGGTGTTATATAACATTTGAAGTTACAAAAAAAGTATATGTATAAGTAGTATATCAGCTATCTGGTTCCTATACCACAAGCTTTGGCTTAGTTTGGTTTGAGGTAGTGCTGCGTGGAATGCCCACCGATATAAAAAAATTTATTATATTATAAAAAAGAAATACCAATATCATCTATATCCATGGTAGTGGACTCAGAGTCTTGAGGAGGTGGTTCCAACTTGCTGTATAACCTCACACTAAAGTAGTTACTCAGGTGTCCCAACACTATTTCTAAGCTGTATGTCTTGCAAAGTCTGGAGAAGATAATCTTGAATAAGAATCAAAATGGTCTTTATTCAGTACAATCACCAGGATTAATTTGAAACGTCTTAAATACTAGGTGAATCTACCGCCAGTTCGTCGCGACCAAAGCCTACAAGAACTGGCAAGAAACTAAGCTTGGTTACTAACTTAATGTATGTACAGTATATTAGAACACAATATCTTTATCATCATCAACCCTGGAGATTTCATAGCATAAAACAATCATAATTATTGATTAATGTGCTTCAAAATTAATTCATCATTACCATCAGCTTTTCTAAGTCCACTGCTTGACTAGGCCTTCCCTATATTTTAAGGAAGAACGATTTTAAGGTCTTTCTATCCATCGACTTCTTGCGGTCCTAACAATGTAGTCAGTCCATCGGTTAGGAAGGCGTCACACGCCTTGGGTTCCTGTTTGTGGTCGCCATTCGAGATTCTTTGGGCTATATGTATGATCAGCATATTGCAAGCACATCAACTTCTAATTTGGGGTGGGAGAATAAGATCTTCCCTGAAGTCCTGTAATTGTCCTGTATTGTGCATCATGCTTATCCTGTGAGTTAGTTCAGTTAGGTACTTCGGTTCTTCTTCAGATTTACATTGTGGAACTACCAGTATAACTCTCTCCATAGCCTGTTATTATGATGGAGGTACCTACTAAGATAAACCCTATAGGCAAATTTTACCCTTTTTTCAAGTGACTTACTTCATTAACTGATGAACCAATGGCGGCAATGTGTCCGGTGGTATGTCAATAATGTATGAGCATATTTTATTTACCACTTGTTTGTGACTTGTTCGGGACAACTGCATATCTCTGAAAGGAAGACAAGAGTAAATGTGTCTTCTAGACCTGTCTACTCTGCAGTTGGGGTCTAAATTTTGGGCATTCACATAGGTGCCAGTAAGTCCAGTCTTTCTGCAGGCAGTAGTTACGTCAACCATGAATGGATGTCTCCTTTCCGTACGTTTGGTAGTCCGATGGTAGAATCGAGATGCGGGAACCAAGTTGTGGAATTCAGAAGGATATGAACTCTCCAAAATATACCTTACTTAAAATATCTTACTTGAACATAGCTACGAGCTGCACCAACTGCCTTTCGCTCCACCGACACTGGCACAGAGTGTGCATACACTGCTCCTTGTAATCTGAGCTCGGCATCTCTGTATCACAGTGCTTGACAGTTTCGTATGTGGAGACTATTACACTCAGGCTCTCGGGGAGAATGTCACGCCAGCTAGAATTAAATAAAATTTATCAATTTTCATTTTAATAAAATTTATTATCAACATGCTGATAGAACAAGTAGATGAACAATAGAACACCCACTGTATGTTAAATAACCATCACCTACTGTGTCATATGTGTGACCATGCCTTAAATTGCACTGCCCTATTTCTAACAACTTGAGACCAGACATAAACATAATCCGTCTTATTATAAAAATGTGAGTTAGACTAGGCTTAAGCCAGGACTAACTGGTCCGTGGTCTAACTTTGATACCGAAGTTGGTCCCTGCTCTATAGAAAAATCAAAGACTTAGACCAGACGTTATTATAAAACGGAGTTTATCCCCTAAACCACGGTTTAAAGATAAACCCGAACGACCCCTAGTTTAAGTATGGTCTAACTAATAAAAATCTCATTTTGCCAAATTTTATTTGGTCTCCCACATAAGTTTATTCAATAAAACAACTTGTAGCACTGCATTATCCAACATACATTTCAAACTCTAGACTCCGATCTAAATTTGAAATGTCAAAACGCATGGGTTGCCACGAATTTGTCAATATCAAGTTGATAACGAGATTTAAAACAAAAAGGCGGAGATCTGAGTCAAGAAGAGAAACTAAAAATTGATTAGTTAAAACAAAAGACAAGGTAGTATGTGCATATGACTTTAGCCTGCGGCAAGAGAGTACAGTTATACCAACTTATCTAAGCCGGTCTGAAGTTAGCTGTTTAGAGAATTCTCGATTCACTATTGGCCATTTATGCACAAGCGGCTAACTTCAGACCAGCTCAGATAAGTTGGTGATTCCAAAATGAATGAACGATTGATTGCCATAATTTGTTATAGTCTGTGGATATTTGTTGAATGATTATGTTCTGTGATGATGAATCATGGACTATCTCAGGTACTATGTAGTCTTCGACTAAAGTGTCTTTTGTAATACGAAAATGATAAACCTGAGATGATCCTAAATTTATGAGATAAACCAGGTTTAAGTTGTTTATAATAAGAAAACGTGACTTGAGCTAGGTTTAAACCCAGGTTTGATTTGTTTATAATAAGGCTGTATATGTTTAGTACATGCATAATATAATAGAGAAACACTGTTCACCTGTGCATAGATTGGTTTTGATTGAGCTTTCAGAAGTCGGCTGATGGTTAGTACGGGTTCCATTAATGTTGAACTTGAATTTTCAAATAAATAAATTTGTATTTATAGCAGGGTGGATCACTTGTTCATAATAGACACCAGATACCAAGTAGTAAATAACAATACTTACATCATATTTACATCACTATCATCAACAATGGACTGCACACTGTCATTACACCATCTCACAAGATCATCAAGGGGCAACCTCGGCAGTTCCATGCACAATCTGCTGATGACACCTCCGCAATGAGTTAGAGAGGTTGACTCATTCCTCATAGTTCTGAGTACAAGCTCAACTACCTGAGAAAGAAAGCGGTGCCCAAGAGCTACATGACACTTTAAAAAAGCCTGTAAAGGCTTAGGATAATTCTGACTTTGTTGTTTACCTTAGCTTTGTTGTTATTTGATGAGATTGTATTATCAGGTAGTCCATTAAAAATACAATCCAGCAGACACTCACCATCGCTATTCAATATACGTCTCGGTATGTATTTGACTATCTGTAATAAGGAAATGGATCAGGTATTCGGAAGTATTCGGGCTGCTAATAGCAAATTAGCAAGAATACAAGTAGCTTTTTCTACCTGATCAAAATGTTGGATACAGTATTCTTGTAATTCCTCGCGCTTACTACTAGCTCGTCCTAATTCTTTTAGCTTGGAAAATACTTGTTCGCCCATTCTTACTTTAATTAATCTTGATTGATAAATAAAAACATAGAAATGCGGAGGATGTTTTCAAACAATATGTAAGCAAGCAAAGCAAAAAGGCCGCCAAAAGTTTGGCAGTAACAGTGACAAATTAAAATGTGTGACAGTCACAGTGACTGATAAAAAATAAAAATGCCAAGGTGATTGTGGGTAGCAAAGAGTATACAATAACTTCGTAAGAAGTTAGCAAGGAATTTGTGAACAGTGGGCCAGCATTGCAATACGGTATGAATAGTGATGCTCCAAATAATCTTGCACTTGGTCAGATTATGGCTGCATTCCGAAATGGCTATAATCGATCACAGCGCTCACATCACCTCACAGGCGCGGCGTTCCAAATAAGATATTGACATTGAATAAGATATGACAGCTCAGAGCTGTCAACAATTCGGAACGCTCGTAAACACACTCACAGAAACATCCTAGGAATCATAACCTCAAACCCTGTGTAACAAACTGGGACTGCTTGGATATTTTCTGGATTTGTTCAGAACATATTATACCCTATAACGACTATGATGCGACTGAAAACATGAGAGCTCATCACAAATAACAACAAAACACAAATGCACAGCTGTCATTTTTGATAGCGCTCACAGTGATATTAGAATATGGCATGGTCGGCGTAATCGCAAGATGGCGCATGTCATGACGTCATCTATGACGTTTCATGGGTCATCGTTATCGCGCTCACGCTAATTCGGTACGGGTTTGTGAGCGCTCAAATCGATTGTGGCGTATTTTAGAACGCGGGGTATCTCACCATGAGATTACAGTCTTGTTTTAAATAGATAATTAAAATGAACTTCTTTTCCTTACCTTTGTGGCGGTGAAGGTCACGTCATTCGAATTCAATAACAATTAATAAAATAACTTTACAGAATGTTCCAGTCATTTTAAAAGAACAATAGAAAACAGTAGGTACAAGAGGGGATGTGTTTGCGCTTAAATAACACTCGCGCCATCACACATCGTCCCCCGCCTTTTAGCTAGCGATAATTTTACGTGACATCAGACATGACACGACCTATAGGTACTTTATCTTAGTGTTGAGCCTATTCGTTACATGCCCACATAACTATAAAAATAATATATATATAATCTACCTAGCCGTTTTCGGCTACAGAGACTTAGCTTTTTGGACTTTTTTGAGTTATTATTATTAGGGGTTTGGGTGTTTTGCCCTCATATGGCTCACGTACCCGATTTTGGCGCGAAAGGTTTTGGCGCAGATAGTGCAAGTTAGGATGCCGTGGACATAATTGTATTGGATGTTTGTAGGCGGTCGGGTCTTAAGTTGATCACGTTTGTTATCAAGTTCGCGCCGCCTTTCATCCTCAAACGTATTAACTTTGTCCTGAACGAGACGTCTCCATTCAGGTCGCTTTTCAGCGAGGGACTCCCAAGAGGAAGGTTCAATGCCACATCTTTTCATGTGTCTTTTTTGAACATCTTTATATCGAAGAAACTGGCCACCGCGTTTCCGCTTACCGTGTTCTAGTTCAGAAAAAAAAATGCGCTTCGCTTTCCTCTCTTCAGACATCCGTGACAGATGCCCGCACCAACGCAGCTGACGCCGCATCAGATATGCCTCTATTCCGCTCACATTAGCTCGTCGCAGTACATCGGTGTTGCGAACCCGATCCGACCATTTGATGTTCATAATGTCCCGGAGGCATTTCAGATGGAATCTGTCTAGCGTGCGTATGTGTCTGCGGTACAGACACCATGTCTCTGAGGAGTACAGGATATTAGGCAGAACAATCGCCATGTATACCTGGATTTTGGTACTCAATTTAATGTTGTGGGACCGAAACATCCTTGCTCGGAGTTTGCCAAAAGCAGCCATAGCACAGCCAAGTCTGCTGTTGATTTCCGAATCAAGGTCGCCTTTAGATGTTATGCAACTTCCCAGGTATCTAAATTTATCGACCTGCTTTAAAGCTGTTCCGGCAAGCTGTAGATTTAGAGGAGCTTGGTCTACGGCATCCATGGCCATCACCTCAGTCTTTTTTATACTTATTTTGAGGCCAAATCTACAGCAAGCAGCGTTGAAGTTGGTTATCAGGTCTTGAAGAAAAATAATATGTAATCTTTCGTTTCATAATATTTAGCGATCGCTGGCATCAAAGTGAGACAAAATCCAATCGTTACGATGATCGTACACATTGTCGATTCATCGTTACGATAATCTTATCTGTATGAAGATTGCATGGTTAAATTGAGTTTAAATTGCTTTTATTTACTCTTTCTTTTAATTTCAATTTGGTTTAACATGTCATATATAGAATAACGCATTGGAACATTTATTTTCTGTAATGTTATTTTATTATGAAATAAAGAATTTGAATATGAATTTGCATGGGTCTTTGTTGCTATCTCTGACATCGTCTTTGATGAAGTAAATCGTTAACGATCTTGATATACACTATCGATTCGTTGCGATCGATCTGAAGCGACGAATCCGATCGTAGTACGGACGAATCGTACATAATATTTTTTTTATGTACCTACTACACCGGAACTACATACCGAACGAACCACCAACCATTTAGATTTGTTACACAAGGTTTGAGGTTATGATTCCTACCTATAGGATGTTTCTGTGAGTGCGCTTACGAGCGTTCCGAGTTGTTGACAGCTCTGAGCTGTCATAATCGCAATATCTAATTCGGAACGCGCCTGTGAGGTGATGTGAGCGCTGTGATCGATTAGAGCCATTTCGGAAAGCGGATCCTCTCCTGCCCTCCCATTTTCCCCACACTAGGCCACTATCACAAGTTCACAACTAAACTAGTAACGTCTTTTTGAAGTTTTTGATGAGTGTCATGACATGAGTGATGATGACGTCACCACACCAGTTTTATGTTTAGTTGCGAGCGTGTGAAGTTACGAAATTCTCGAATTTCGTTTTTGTATGTACGCGTGTGTTGAATAATTAAATCATTTTTTGTTCGATACGGTACAATGTAAATAAAATGATTAGTTCATTTTGATTTACGTTGTAAAATAACCTTACACTAATACTATTGAAAGTCATCGAGACGTTACGTTACTTTTGGCGGCATCAAAATCCAATGAAGCCACAAAAATAGATTTCCTTGTGCAATAAACAGTGTGTACACCCTAGTGATCTATTTGGTACAAGGTTGCTATTTGGAACATCTTGTTGGGCATGTGGGGTCTGTGAAGATGGTAGAAAAGTGGTAGAGACAATTGGTCAAAAATATGGATAACCCAACGGTCAGTAGATTGAGATCAAGGTCCCGTTCTAAGACACCCTTCTTGAGATCAAACTGCGACCATGAGAGCTGCACGGAAACGGATGAGCACACACACAAATCTGGAAGGAAAACCCCTATCAGAAGAAGCACTCCCATCAAGTGAGTAAATAGTAAATCCAAACTATCTAGATTTCATCAAATCAAAAAAAACGACTGATTACCTATTTTCCCTATAGAAGGGTTTCTAGGTTTGGCAACTTCTCATGAGCTTATTCTAACAACTATCATATGCTGACCAAAACAAATCGAAACATGAGCTAATAATATTGATAACATGTGGTAGCTTGGTTTGGTTTGCCTGCCAGTCTTCATAGAAGTTTTCTATAAGTTGTAGCTTAAGGGTCCGGTGACAGCGGCTCGCAATTTCGAGGTGCGATTGGCTATTATTTCATTTTATTTCATTTCGGGGAGGTTGTTTGAAATAATAACTCTAAAGAAACACGCATAAATACTGTTCGAACACAAATAATACAATAATATAAGGGAAATGTGCTTGAGTCGGAAATCATTTTGGTATTAGGTAAACGTAAGACCAAACATACTAATACCAAAATGATTTCTGATTCGGGCATGTTTCCCTTATATTATTGTATTATTTGTGTTCGAACAGTATTTATGCGTGTTTCTTTAGAGTTATTTTTTCAAACAACCTCCCCGAAATGAAATAAAATGAAATAATAGCCAATCGCACTTCGAAATTGCGAGCCGCTGTCACCGGAGCCTTAAGACGTTTGATAGAGCAATGAATTAAGTAAGCTAATTCCTAACTTAATGCTAGAAAAAATTAAATAGTGGTTGACACACAATACATCATTTATGATATTTTACACAGTACAGTTCATGTTCCCCAAACTGAGTGAAGCTTGTGCAATATACTACTTACTCCTTTTAATTTTAACATCTAGACCAGGGTTTCCTAAATGGTGGTCCCCTGGAACCCCAGGCTTTCTCCCGAGTCTAACCTGCATAAATATTCAAACTACAAGGTAAACTTATCAAAACCTCCAGCTAGGGTTCTGCCAAAAAATGTATGATCAATTAGGGTTCCATGGCCAAATTAAATTGGGAACCCCTGATCTAGACAGATAAATAAAAAATCTGTTTTTATAGGATGTTTAACTCAAAAATCCATAAGCCTAGATCTAATTCAAGGCTGTTGAGAGGACAGCTTTGTTTACACAGTGATGTCACATCACATAAACTACAAAATGAGGTCATGCATGTGCTTTTAAAGCCATTGTGGCCTTAGAGTTTAGGAAACCTTGACAACAATGGATTGTTAGAAGGGCTTGTCAAGGTATTCTTATTGTCTAGTTCTAAATATTTACTTGCACAAGTCATTGCTAACAGATAAAGTAGTAATGTACATTCTCAATAGACCTGAAATGAAAGAATTTTGTAGGTAAAATCCTCATAAGGCAGCAATTACACTAGTAAGGAGGCTACAGTGGCCACAAAGAGACAGTATGGTGGCGATACTGTTAACAGAAACTCTCATAAGCATAACATGGCAGCCACAACCCATTGATCCTCCATCTCACAACACTCCTATGTTTATTTGAGGGGTATTCGAGATACCTACCTACAAACATTCATTCATAAATCATTGTGGCAATGGATTAACCTCAACTTCATTTTTACTGATAAGAAATTAGCTAATTGACCTTGAAAGTTAAAATGATAATAAATGAGCAACACTCATTGTGAATGGAAAAACTTGAACATGTATGTACTGAAACATTTCTCAAAAGCCAACAAGACTCATGCAAATAGGTTTTCATAAATCAATGTAAAATTCTTACAGCATTAGAATCATTTTCCTGTCCTTATCTCTTAGCCCTTTCCTATTCTTCATGCAGGGCAGGTCATAAGGAGTATTATAATAAAATTAGCAAAATCCTAACCACCAAAACTAGACATTCTAGGATCAAATCTAGTTCTAAACTATGAGTATGAATGCCACACTACAACATCTACCCTTGGAGCAAATATATGCAGCTCATCATTTGTTTATAAACATCCAGGTTTAATTCACATCCTACTAATATTATAAACGCGAAAGTTTGTAAGTATGGATGGATGGATGTTTGTTACTTTTTCACGCCAGAACGGCTAAACGGATCTGGATGAAACTTGGCAGAGAGATAGATTATAGTCTGGTCTAGCACATAGGCTACTATTTATCCCGTGAGAATACCGGGATTTAAATCTGCGCGGGTGAAACCGCGGGGCGCAACTAGTCTTTATATAGTACTTACCTACGTCTGCCATGGGGCTGGCACAACACATAGGTATAGTGCGCGTCACTCAAAAAGAACGCCGGAATGAGGGGGGGGGGGTGATGGTGCGAGTATTCTGTATGCGCAAACACACCCCCTCCACTGTTTTCCAGCGTTCTTTTTGGGGTTGACGCGACCTATAAAATAATGGTGTTGCATAATTTTTTTCGGGAACTTAATAGTGCCCTTAGTATGAAGTTACTGATAGCCCAATCATCATCATCAATCTGGTAGAAGTCCACTGCTGGACATAGCCCTCCCATTCCTTTCCTCCATTCCTCACAGTATATTCATAAACCAGCTCTAAACTTTTTTTTTTTAATTGCAAGTTTATTTTATTTTATTTTATTATTCTTAGGAAAACTTACAGCTATGCTAAGTTAGCTATACATTTGACTGCCATCTCACCTGATGGAAAGTGAAGATGCAGTCTAAGGAGCACGCTTAGCTATAATCCACTTATACACTCTTGTCTTAAAAATTTCCAAGTTATAACGTTCCGGAAACACCGACGACGGTAAAGAGTTCCACTCCTTGGCAGTTTGCACTAGGAAAGTGGAAGCAAAGCACTTCGAACTGAGGAATATCCACCATATAGGTGTGGCACTTATCCGTGCGTAATCTGTCCAAAATCCCTCCCATTCCTCACAGTATATTAATAAAACGAGTTCTAATCTCCAAAATTTGTCCGAAGGGAATTAGCACACACAACAAAATTAAATGAAAAGATACCAGAGTCGGTTGAAGAGTTCAGTTCGCCGGCGCCGCATCGCGCGCGGCCGTACAGGAGGCAAGCCGAAGTCATCACGTCTGACTACTCCTCCGAGGATGGGATGGAAAGGTTGAGGGGTCATCGGAGGGAGATCTATCAGGTAGGTGTCCACCATAGGACCAGTAGATGTACGGCTCAGTATCAAGAAAGAAAATTAATTTATAACCCATAAGTACATAAATTTTTTTTTTTTTTTTAATAACTGCTAAATATAAATAAATAAATATTGCTCGATACTCCACACAGCACCATCTAGCCCCAAATTAAGTTACTCAAAGCTTGTGTTATGGGTACACTAGTACTTAGCGCCCTGCGGTTTCACACGCGTAGTTTTAAATCCCGGTATTCCCACGGGATAAAAAGTAGCCTATGTGTTATTCCAGACTATAATATATCTCTGTGTCAATTTTCACCAAGTACCCTTCAGCCGTTCTGGAGTTATAGAGTAACAAACATCCATCCATCCATACTTACAAACTTTCGCGTTTATAATATTAGAAGGATAGCTGCTAAATATACCACTCATTAACACTGCGTCCACATTTATTATTACAAGGAATGGAACTCATTGGTGGGGATCGAACCCACGGCCTATGGCACACAAGGCAGAGATAAATTAAATATAGATTAGAAGCCATTTATGTCCATCTGGGCAAAAGCCCCATTCATCCATTCATGGTATCTTCACAGAAAAAACCTACGACATTGACTGAGAACTTTACATACAGCCTTGGCCTGACACAAATACACATGCTTATAGGAAACATTTAAATATGTACATCAGTCAAAATGTGTCGCACGGTGCACGACTTTTTCTGTTCACTGTTCACCAGGTGAAAATAATTTATATTTTAATGTTTATGTTAAAATTTGTCATTCTAGTCTTAACATTTACAGTGAACTAGTTATTCAGGTATTTTATTTTTCTCATTTAAACGCCTGCAATACCAGAGGAGTCACAAGCGCGTTGTCGACCGTTGAAAAATTTTACCACGCCCTTTTTGAAGAGCGCCGTGCTGTAGTCTTTCGGGAAAACATTAGCAGGGAGATCATTCCACAGCCTGAGTGTTCGCAGGGGAAGTTCCTCTGGAACCGGACGGTACGGGCACACTCTGGCTCCAATGTGTGTGTCAGTGGCTGCTTTTTGTTCATGCTCTAATTTACGGATCGCTGAGTTCTTGGGACAGGAGTTTAGATGACGTAGGCAGCTAGTAGCACCTACACTATCCACGTTGACCCAATAATCCACCGGACAGACGTCAATTACATGCAGAGATGACTAAGCCACGAGTTTTCTCAAGATATCCTTCACCGTTTGAGGGTATCCTATACACTACAGTACAGTGCCAGCACTATGCATATATTTTTTTAAGAGATAAACTATTGGTGCAACTCTGAACCTCTCCTTCGATCTTTTATCTAAATAATTGGTAAAGAGTCATGAGCTGTATTTGAATTTAGAATTTGGTATTTGCGTCGAATTACCTTGCAACCTTGCGATGAGTTTCAAACGTACCTCATACGTGAATCATGTTTTACATCATTGGCACATACAACCCGTCTGCATTGTATGGAGGAATGTAGTTATTCAAGGGTTCTGTTTTGTAACCTTTACAGTGTTCGTAACTTGAGACAGGACCTGACTTCATTGTTTCTAATATTTATAACGCCAATAAAACCATTTAAATACTGCCTAAACTGCTGATTCTGTAAAAAATCTGTTTGATTAGGATCTTGCCATATTTCCGTTGTTCGTTGGTCACCGTAGACAGAGAAAAATTAACGTACTCGTATAATTTAAACAGCCAAAGCCAACCAATTAAAACCAACTTACTGGAACCATGTGTTCCAAAAGTGAATCATTTCGCAACGGCTACTTTTTCGAATCTCAAACGTCTCACATTCCAACAGATAACAAACAGCGTAAGAATTTTATCCATTTCGTACGCAGGTCATTCACCTCCTTAATTGTTTATTACCATTACTACCCGACCTATTACCACAGAAATAGAAGCAGTCCATTACATGTATCTTAATAGAATTACAATTATAACAACATAAATATCAATGAAGTAATTGAATAGAGCAGACGCCCACATTCTTATTATTCTATTTCCTCGTTGTTTAGAATGTTCGTAAAGCGCGCATGCCTTTAGGTCCACATTGTAACCAGCTTTACTGGGCGCTTGGATGCTTTGGTCTTATTATTACTATTACTATCCCGCTTATTAGGTGGTAGACATCGCCGAACGAGATCTTTTTGCTTCTAAAGCTCTGAAAACTAGACACCATAACGAAACGCTGGTTTGATGAGTAATTTTAGACTCAGTGGTTGTTTCGCACATGTCTTGATTGTAATTTCTTTGTTTCTTTAGTCTAGCTTTAGTCATCTAAAAAGTAGTCAAACAATTATTTATTGACCTCAGGAACACACAAAACAGGTTGAAATATGTATACACTTCACTCAATAGTTATTAGTTGGAGTGGAGACACTTGGTCACATCAACGTCCTCACGAAACGTGTAGTTCTTGTTTCCATCCAGCTATTCGTAATGTTTGCGCCATTGTCTCGTTTATTGTGATGCATGGCATTTTAATGGTTCAGAGTAAATTCCAAATCAGTCTCGATGACACCATTTCAGTCCCTATGATCACGCATGGGGTGTAGATGCCTAGAACTGTAAATCGTAATGTACTGATTGAAATAATATTAGAACGGTAACAGCTTCATTTTCCTGCTTTTGTCGATGAAGGATAATGAATCCTTGACACCTATTATCACGTAACCTTTAATCAATGCCGTGTGACACTCACAACAGGAAAATAGGGCTATAATTCGTCCAAATATAAATGCCAGTAAAATTCCCCCACGTAGTTTTATTTCTGAAGCTCTACGTATGGGCATTATTATTTCAAGCCATCTGTCCACTTTCAGTCGTTTCAAGTTATCAGACTGTAGCATTCGAATTTGGTGTTCAATCGGAGTTTTTTCGTGAATCTACGCAGTCTTGACCCAGTTTCTTTATTTAGAGGATTGCAAGGATTCGGCGGGAGGTACGTCTTGCCGAAGTTGCCATGGAAATGGTTACAAGTGTGGTTACGCAGAATTTATCAGTTGGTTTTAATATTTTAGAGTGGTGGTCGGATATGTTTCTTCAGTACAAGGTCTGTTTACCTAAACCTAAATACTTTGCTGACGATGCGTTACTGATACAGACCTACATAAGTAATAGAATGATTAAAAAAAGTTACAACTTAATCTATTGTTCGGGGAGTCTTTGAACTTGAACCCTAGTTATTCAGCCATAAAGTTTAGTATTGCATGGTTAGTGACCTAAACAAAAAGTTTAAAAGCCAGTATACGTGTATTCAACAATTTGCAGGCCTTGTTTAACACTTCCATTGAATACATCTGCCCCTCCTTGACACTGCAGCTGCCCATAATATTTACCCTTAAGCGCCATACCATCTGCCTTAATCATATAATCATACTCGAATTGTAAATGTTCTTCCTGCTATTAATATTTCTCCAGTTGTTTTCCTTGGATCAATAAGTGCGTGCAATCGTTTCGAAGAACTTCCGTTACTACCGAATGTAGACATGCAATGCCATTTCTTCTTCAGGGCCACTTAAACCGCGGGCTAATAGGAACCAAGCCGTTTGTTGCCTGTATATTATGTGTAAGCATGCTCGCTTGGAATTTAGTTTTTAAATATTTTGACGACAAAATACTCAGGCGTTGACAACACCTAAATTTAATGTACCTCTCTCTCGCAAGATTTGTCATTTTGAAAGATATAAAATCACTGATAGCAATTTTGAAAAATCGCAAGCAACCATTTTGTGTGCACATTGCGTATATTTTAGTAAAAAATCATTTTGATCGATACAAGTTTTCATATTAGAAAGATTTCTTATGTACAAAAACTAGAAAAGCAAACTTTTAGGTAGGAAACTTGCATCTAACAAAATGATTTTTTTACCAGACTGTTTGCAATGTGATTGCACAAAAAATGTATGCGATTTTTCAAAATTGGGATTACTGATTTTATATCTTCCAAAATGTCGAATCGTGCGAGCGAGAAGTACAATAGGTGTTTTCAACGCCATAAAATGTCTGCAAGAACGCAGTAGACCCTGCAGCGTTGGTTTTCTGTGGCGCAAGTTGCGCCACAGAAAACCAATGAACGAATCACAGAAAACACGGCAACTCACGGTTGCGAAAACACGGCAACTCACGGTTGCGCCGCGCAACCGTGAGTTGCCGTGTTTTCTGTGATCGCACGATGAAACAGAGACATCAGGTTAGCTAGAGTCTAGCTAAGCTGATGTGTCTGCAGATCTGTCTGTCTGACAACCTGATGTCTGATGTTATATCGTCTGGTCTAGCTGCTTGCTAGACGATTAGTGTCGTCTACGACGCTGATGATGGTGGCTTGAAATATTAATGGCTGCGTGCCACAGCGCAGCGTCTGGTGGTTTCCCGCGTATTCTATGGCCAAAAACATTCAATGTCAATCGCCCCTGACTCATAGTAGCACCGCTATTCGCTCCGCGGATCAATTGGGCTCTGTAAAAAGTTACAGCATGTTTTTTTGCTAACTTTGCTGTTGCATAGATTACGCGATAGATACTATTGAGTGGTAACTGGTGATGTCATCGCTGACGATTGATTGATGAGGTTTTTACGATAGCAGCTTTATAGAGGTTTTCCATTAAATATTAATTAGCAGAGCAATTCCACGTGAATTAGTTATTGTGACAAAGTTAAATGGGTTTTATCTAATCCATTTTAAAGATATTCAGCATTATTTAAGATCCTCGTTTAAACCAATAAATCCACTCCGTTTCTTATTGTTACAAACATGTTCAAATGGGTTTATATCATTCCGGTATTCCTACGGTATAAAAAGTAGCCTATGTGCTATTCCAGACTATAATCTCTGTCTCTGTGCCAAATTTCGTCCAGATTCAGCCGTTCTAGCGTTATTGAGTAACACACACCCAAACTTTCACATTTATGATATTAGTGTCATATATTATATATAGAGCTAAGTGCTGATACAATACATTGTTTAGATTATGTACTGCGATAATGTGATAGGTAAGGTACTGCCTTGTCGGATTACTTAGCTTCAATGTTGAACTTGAATCTATTTTTAAACTAGGTTTGATGACCACTTGATATAGTACTTAGATATTTGATGTGAATACAATTTGTTCGTGATCACAGAAGCAGCTTTACGACCGTTTTGTTCCTTAGGCACGGTAGATATCCCCTCAGATATGTTAGTACTGTGTGCCAACTTAAGATTTCTTTATTGTAATCACAATTGTTGTAAAGCCGGTAAAAATTAACTCAGCAGACCGTTATAGATCAAGGACCTACAAGAATGCTAATAAAACGTGGAAATTACGTGCAATGGCATAGAATAAATAATAGTAGTACCTAGTAATGGTTTGACATTGTATTGACATTAGTAAATGTTATTGAACGTTGGTGTCCAAATATTTGACTAAGATCTAACTTTGTGTGTGTGTTCGTGTCAAAATTAAATTCCAAAGGTATTTATTAAATAAAATTACAAGGATCACTTCGAAACTTCACGTGACCAAAGCCTAGAAGAAAATGCAAAAGCTTACAGTTGGTTCTTCGTACTTTTGTGTACTCCATGAGTATATTGTTAGAAATTACTATTACTGCAGAAATTTGTTCCGTTGGTCTGGGTGTTTATGTATAATAAAAAATATCTATCTATGTAAGTATATAATTTATTAAATATATCAGTCATCTAGTACCTATAACAAGCTTTGAGTAGCTTACTTTGGGGCTAGATGGTGCTGTGTAGATTGTCTAGCATTATTTATTTATTTATTTATATTTCCCTCTCAATAACCTTACTCTTCGCCGCACTGTTTCGAAAGAAACTAGTGAAACGACAAGAAGAAGATAACTTATCGTGGGTATCAAATAAACCGAATCCTATGGCTGGTCAAACGGCTGGTCCACAATAATATAGAATTTTTATTTAGTTTGTCATTTTTGTTTTCAGTCTTATTATGTGATACCGTGATAGTGTCTAAATAATATCTAATACCTTTAAAACGAGAAATTCTTGTAACATATATTTTTTTTTTTTATCTGATTCTCGGAAACGGCAACAACGATTTTCATGAAATTTAGTATGGAAAGGGCTGATAAATCGTTCTAGATAAGATTCATTTAGAATTTGTTTTTTATCCGTGTTTTCAGGCAAGACTATTCCTGAAATTGGCTATTAACAATATTATTATTATTTTAAGCTACTTGGCATTACTAACTACATACTTGGCATTGTTAAGCAACCGAGCAAAGCTCGGTCACTCAGGTGTAAAGTATTAAATTCTAATTACTAAATGTTGTTTACAGAACGAGATCAACAATCAATATGAGCGGGTGTCGACTAGTTCGCACCATGGCTACAGCGCCCTCGATGACGTCACTTTCAGTCCCATATCCACGTCGTTCAACTTGAATCAGGACAGGTGAGCTGATTTACATAATATAAATATTAATATTAGAATAACCAGTTAATTTTTCTAGTACAAGCTAGGTATCGACTTACCAAACTTCATGCAGATTTGAATCAACGGTTCGAAAGCTATGGCCCGACAAACATACACCAAACACACACCTAAACCCCAAATCGTCGAAGTTGATTGTAAAAAATTTCATTGGCTTCGATCACTCGATCGAAGAAACGCTTCAACGTGTATAGCATCATCATGTATGACATGTATAGACATTTTCTTCCTGGAAACGTATAGGGGAGGCCTATGTCCAGCAGTGGACTTTGTAGGCTGATAATGATGATGATGAATCAGTTTTATTTGGTTGGTAATGAGTACTGAGTAGTTTAATGAAACCCATTAGGAGCTAGCGTTTTACGCTAGCTCATAAAACGAACCCGGATTCATTGCTAGGAGTATTTTTGTATCGAATCCATGTTACGAAAGCTTTTTAATTGAGTCACGGTCTTCCGTTACGCAACTTTTTAATCGTTGGGAGAAAACAAAACAATACTCAACACACCCAGACACGCCTATCTACAGACCATAGACGTAAGCATAGGTAGGTAAGCCGAAACACCACCGAAACAGACAGTAACATACTTGGCACTAGTCCAGTTTTTAAACGCTGTCATGACGTGTTAACATCGAAATTTGACCGTGGTACTGAAGTCCTAACTTATTTATCTGTCTTGTTTAATATTTTGAAAGAAATACTGATATGTCTAACTTATGTATTATTTTTAATTTTTACTGGCTTAAAGGAGGAGGACTCGAGTGTAAGTTTTTAATTGTATGTTTGTTAGCGATTACTCCGCCAATTATTATGAACTTATTTTGATGAAGGCAAATATTTAAGTACTATGGTACCCTAGTAGCTATATACTACTAGCTATTCGGTCGTGTCAACCAAAATGAAAGCTGGAAAACAGTGGAGTCACACCGTCTCCCGGCGGTCTTTTTGCGTGACGCGCACTATACCTGCTTTATTTTATATGTTTGTAGGCACTGCCTACTATGTTTGTGAGTGGTCTTTTACTATAGCTGTCCGTTTTGTATTTTTGATGTATGTCAACTAACGTATGTATGTACGTATATTCTTTCTTCCTATCAATAAATTTAAAATTGTCCCATATAGATCGAAACGTTTCGGCAGTCCATCGGCGTCCGTCTGCTCGACGGACAGTTCGTTCGCAGAGCAAGCACTCACGGACACCAACGTGTTGCTCAGCGCCAACCCTAACAACGACCATCTGCCGTCGCGGCTATACAAGATGGCGGGCGAGTATTGGAAGTAAGTGCTTAAGAGATGGCGGGCGAGTAATGGAAGTAGGTAAGTGCTATGCAATATGGCGGGCTAGTATTGGAAGTAAGCGCTATACAAGATGGCGGGCGAGTGTTGGGAGTAAGTGCTATACAAGATGGCGGGCGAGTATTGGAAGTAAGTTCTACACAAGATGGTGGGCGAGTATTGCAAGTAAGTGATATACAAGATGACGGGCGTGTATTGCAAGTAAGCGCTATACAAGATGGCGGGCAAGTATTGCAAGTAAGTGCTATACAAGTTGGCGGGCGAATATTGGAAGTAAGCGCTATACAAGATGGCGGGCGAGTATTGGAAGTAAGTGCTATACAAGATGGCGGGCGAGTATTGGAAGTAAGTGCTATACAAGATGGCGGGCGAGTATTGGAAGTAAGTTCTACACAAGATGGTGGGCGAGTATTGCAAGTAAGTGCTATACAAGATGACGGGCGTGTATTGCAAGTAAGCGCTATACAAGATGGCGGGCAAGTATTGCAAGTAAGTGCTATACAAGTTGGCGGGCGAATATTGGAAGTAAGCGCTATACAAGATGGCGGGCGAGTATTGGAAGTAAGTGCTATACAAGATGGCGGGCGAGTATTGGAAGTAAGTGCTATACAAGATGACGGGTGAGTATTAGAAGTATGTGCTATACAAGATGGCGGGCGAGTATTGGAAGTAAGTGCTATACTAGATGGTGGGCAAGTGTTGGATTGGAAGTAATTGTTATACAAGATGGCGGGCGAGTATTATACGTAAGTGCTATACAAGATTCTCCCTATCCCGAACCTTCACTCGTACCTTCAAAAAAGTCATCCAATCGAAACTTATTTTTTATGTTTCGTTTTGAAGAGTGTGGTTGACGGTGTAATTACAGGCACAAGAGAATTAACAGGATTAAGAGAATGAGTATGCCTCAAGTGGATGGACGACCCTGATGGACGCAGTGCATCATAGGGCACGTTCCTAACGTGCGTGACTTACGAGGCAATGCTTTGTTATGGGCGATGGTTACCACTTAACATCTGTTGGGCCATCTGCTTGTTCAGAAAAAAATATGTATGGAGGAGACTCGTGAGTTCTCAGCACGCCCGATAATGCGCTTATCGATTCTCTATACAAGAACGGCTAAAGGTACAGAAAACGAAATTAACATTATTTTATACATATAGAAATCCAATCAAAATTTCCACATAATTACCAGCACAAATACAAGTACAATAGCACAAAGTGAGAGCAGTTGATGATAGGTTGATAGTGTTGATTTAAACAAAATAGTTTCACTAAGGTTTCTTCTTTGTCTTTTTTATTTATGGCTCCTGTCCGTATAGACAATCTTGCCTGTGTCAAGTGATTTGTATGTTAAATACTTTTTAATCACATCAATCCATAGTCAAGTCACGTCATTTGTTTTAAAAAAAATGGTGTCGGTTTCTTCAAAACATTCGAACATTTTCGGTCAAATCACGATGTACACTTTCATTCTTACATACATACAATGCTTATACTTTGCGCTAAGACCATAAGTAATGTTGGTTAAAATACCACCGAAATTACACAACACAACTCAAAATACCACTAGAACAACAATTAAATTGAAAATGCTATGTTGCTTTGGAAAATGACAGAAAACGAATCCTCACTTAGGTTTTGAATTAGACCGCCAAAATTTCTTCGAACCAAAGGACAGCCGGACTTGACGTATTTGACTGACTTCAATAACAAAAATCCAAGGAATTTCTGCAAAAAAAAAATGCAGCCAGTGTCTTGGGTACGCTTCCGACTGCTGATTTGGATCAGTTGAGCTATCTATTGACAACCTCTGTGGCGCAGCGGGCGAGAGCCTGCCTGCGACGCAAGAGGTTGCGGGTTCGATTCCCGCCGTGGAACAAATTTGTGTACGATCTGCAGAAATTTGTTCCGATGGTCTGGGTATTTTCTATGTATAATAAAAAATATCTATCTATGTAAGTATATAATGTATTAAATATATCAGTTATCTAGTACCCATAACACAAGCTTTAAGTAGCTTACTTTGGGGCTAGATAGTGCTGTGTGGATTGTCCAGCATTATTTATTTATTTATTTATTATTATTTATCTATAGATCGTTTGCAACGGTCTGCAGATAGCTCAACTGTTTCATATGTATTTTGTATATTTTGTACATTTTGTAAATAATTGTAACTATTAGTTGTAATTTTCTTTGTCAATAAAGGAATTTCTTGTATTCAAATTCCTTGCAAAAATCCATGATACACTTGACACTTGTGAGATTGTCTGTCGAAATGACAAACAGGGGTCGTAAATAAGATAACAATAAATTGAATACCTACAGTTTTAATTAATTGTGGGTACTTTATAAAAACGAACCAGACAACGTTTTACTGTTATATGAGTTCAATGTGTAATTTTATTCGATTTTAATTGTTATCTAAGTTTGTTTTGACTGTAATTTATTGTTTTTAATCTTATTTTTATACTCTCGTTGTTTTTATCATCATGGAGAGTCTTATGACTCTGACGAAAGTTGAAACCGTTGAAGGAAGTTTGACGATAAGGTAACTTTGCACATTTAACCAACGATTTTTTTTAAATTCCTATTATATGGTTTTTGTATGCAAATATTTAAAAAGTTTCATGTTTTGGCGAAAGAACAGAGTTGTTATAATTTTGACGTAACTCGGAATAGATGGCTACTACGCTGCAGCAGTATTACAGTCTAAAATTTATGCATATAAATATACAGAAGATTTTTGTGTGAAATATCCATCCACCACTATTTATTAATGTAACATTTCCTAGTATTTCTCAGTTTACACTCAATGACAATGGTTTTGTCAAATCACAATGAAACATCTTTAAAAGGGTGAATCTAGGCCATTCACTAGTAGGCAAACTCTGCTAGTCGCAACAGCTTCGAAAGGTATCAAACTTTTGGCCTTACTAGTATCATTTTTTTGGATGATCCTTGATCCTATCATTATCCTATGATCCTATCTTTATCCTATGATCCTTGTCACAAGAATACAATAATAAAGCTCCAGAGCGGTGCCAATGAAACTTACATTTACTGCAACTGTCGTGTCGACCTGACATTCTGTAAGTAAAACAAAACAGCGCTAGAATGGTAACAATAAAATTAGACAGTATGCTTCTATATTTGCACCACGATACCCAGTCAAATGGCAACCGCATGAAGCTTTAGACACTTTGCATAATAATCTAAATTACTAAACTTGTATAGGAACTTGTAAATCGAATGTGAGCTCTATTAACACTGGTGTTTTGAAAGTTGAAGTGTTAATAAGGAAAAGTGTATATGTGTATTCAGAGTGTAGAAGTGAATTTATACGAAGTACCCGGATTTTTGGTGTAGCAAGATCATAATTCCGTGTTGATTTTTAGAAAATGCATAACAAATATCGAAGTATCTGCGCGTACGACTTATTGCCATACGATTCGTCTTTAAAGAGAAATAATGAGTATTTAGAATTATAGTTCTATGTTACTTGGTTCTCAAAACAAAGCAAAATCTAAACAAATGCTCGTACGACGGCTCATTGGGATATCATTCGCTTCGAGTCTTTTAAACCTCGCTATTCTATTAAGACCGTGAAATACAATAAGATTTCGACACAATGGGTACTTTACTTATAAGTACACTGAACTATATAATTAGTTCTTTCTGGTTATCTATGCGGGGCCTGTGTTGGTGTATGATGATAATGAAATACACAGCCTACTGCCATATGAGATTAAGTAACTTCATGAAAAAGTTGTGACCTGTTTATTGTCAGGCCTTTGTTTTATGAGGATTAGATAAGCGCCTATAACGGGCGTACTAGAAACTCACGAGTCTCCCAAAAACTATTTCTCAAGCTTTGCTTACTTCGGGACTGGATAGTGCTTTGTGGAGATAAATAATAATATTGGTGGACAATCCACACAGCATCATCTAGCCCCAAAGTAAGCTACTCAAAGCTTGTGTTATGGTTACTACCTAGATGACTGATATATTTAATACATTATATACTTACATAGCTAGATATTTTTATTATACATAAACACCCAGACCAACGGAACAAAGTTCTGCAGATCGTACACAAATTTGTTCCGAGGCGGGAATCGAACCCGCAACCTCTTGCGTCGCAGGTGGACTCTCGCCCGCTGCGCCACTAAGGTCGTGTATTTAACACCCAGACACAGAATAAACATCTATGCTCACCACACTAATGTTTGTTCTTGGTGGGAATCGAATCGGCCTTCGGCGCAGAAGGCAAAACTACTACCAACTTAGCTGTGAAGACTGTCAAAGATCCACTAATATATTCTTCTTCTTATCGTGTTACTAGTTTCTTTCGAAACAGTGTGGTGAAAAGATTTTAAGTGCACCTCAAGAGGCTCCTTTCGAGCACTTGTCACATGTTATATATTAATATCTAATATATATAATTATACTAATATATTAATATCTTTGCAGCAAATACCCGAAAACTGACTACACATACTCTCCGCTCTCCAAAGACCGGGTGGAGCTGGCTCCGGGGCAAGTGGCTATGCCCAACATGTCGCGAAGGTCGCTGACGCAGTTCCGAGTGCTGGGACCTAATGTCAGCGCCGACGAGGTCGACCAACTAGAGTCCATCTCTGCTTGGACGACTAGCACGCTCCGTAAGCGGTACACTGTGAGTAAACCATGAATACTACTACATGTGACGATGAGACGACCTCAGTGGCGCAGCGGGCGAGGGTCTGCCTGCGACGCGGTTGTCTGGTTGCGGCTTCGATTCCCGCCTCGGAACAAATTTGTGTACGATCTGCAGAAATTTGTGCAGTATAATAAAAAAATATCTATCTATGTAAGTATATAGGTAATGTATTAAATATATCAGTCATCTAACCCATAACAAGCTTTGAGTAGCTTACTTTGGGGCTAGATGGTGCTGTGTGGATTGTCAAGCATTATTTATAATTTATTTATTATGTAGGGCAGGCAGGGGTAATGGCGATCGTGTCGGGTAACTCCACTCCTATAACTTATTAAATAAGATGCCTTGAAACACAGTGACCACGCTGCAGCGCAGGGGTTGTAACGCTTGAGCAGGCAGTCTCTAAACCTCAAAACTAACATAAGACAAATGAAAAAACAAATAGAGCATTTTTCTCTCAGGTGATCGGCATTCCCCCATCTTCCTCTATGTATAGGAAGGGACCCAGCCACTATGGTGACACCTTGGCTCTACAGATACTGTAGTGTGAGTACATTCTGGAGAAGAGTGAAAAATATTAGTTGGACAGAAAAAGTTGAACGTAACTAACTAACGTAGAAGTATTGAGTAAATGAGGAAAGAGCCATCATAAAAACAGTTGAGAATAGAAGAGGAAAGGAAGGAGGAGTAATTACAGAAAGAAAGATTATGGACCTTCTCTATCCACATTCCACCGACTTCCTGAATTCTTTATAATGCCTTCAACCATCCATCAGGCGCAAGATCCCATCGGGGTAAGGATTCATGATTCATGAAGGATTCATGACTTTGATCTCCAGGCACGGTAGATATCACCCTCAAATCTCTTAGTACCAAGTACTAACTGCGGATTCTTTATTAACGTCTAACCGGGGTAGTCAGAGGTGCGTCCAAATATGATACTTGGCACATACCCACATTTTGCAGTAGTTGGTATTCCATACGTGACAGGTTGCAAGCCCATCGCCGCTGTTAGAATACTAACTGGTTTCCTCACAATGTTTTCCTTCACCGTTTAAGAGCACTGTCTTGGATCTCCACATTTGACTGCGGATTAACTAATTTCGTATTAAATCACTAGCAATACTAACCAGTGACTTCAATTCCAGGCCCTGGACAGCTCAGAAGATGAGATGGCGTACTCCAACGGTAGTACCCCGCCCGTCGACAAGCGGTGGTGGATCACTCGGCTGGTGATGACGATGATTACCACCATCACCACCTCTACCAAGAACGCTTACAGGAAGGCGGTGGGGCCCTCCCATCGGTACCCTTATACTGACAGACGACCGGCAAATGGTAAAACTTTTATTTCTAACAAAAATATATACATTTAGGTATTGTAAATATTACTGATTGTTTGAAAAGAAAGGGAAATAATCCTATCCTACTACTATAATACTATAAACGTGAAAGTTTGTAAGTATGGATGGATGGATGGATGTTTGTTACTCTTTCACGCCGGAACGGCTAAACGGATCTGGATGAAACTTGGCAGAGAGATACATTATAGTCTGGAATAACACATAGGCAATTTTTTATCCCGTGGGAATACCAGGATTTAAATCTGCGCGGGTGAAACCGCGGGGTGAAGAAGAAACCAACTTCAAATACACTAGAAAATACACTTATAATACTATATCTCAAAAACTACTCGTCAGACCTGACTCAAATTTAAATGGGACCACATGATAAGCACCAGCTTCCGACAAAAAAGAATCATTAAAATCGGTTAACCCTGTAAAAAGTTATGAGGGAAAAAACATAAAAAAACATTGATTTGGGAAGTCTGTTTTTTGAAATATCCTGAAAGATCTTGAATACCAGGAGATCTAAGATATCTACCGTGCCTCATTGCCCTACATCGTTGCAAGTAAGGTTCCAATTATTTCCAGCGGGCATTGTGAAGCGGACGGCGACTCTGGCTGCGACGCCTTTCTATATGATCTACATGCTCCTCAAGAGTGTGGTTACCACCACAGTAACGACAATCACTGAGACGGTAAGCATATTTTTGTTATACAGCGAAGTATACAAACAAGGTTACGGCCCGCCTGATGGGAAGCGGTTACCGTGGCCTATGAACGCCTGCAATACCAAAAGAATCACAAGCGCGTTATTATCTTCTTATAGTGGACTCTTGTTTCCGCAATTAGACTCAAAATTGGTCCATTGTGCGTCAGGGTGTGCTGGCTATATCTTTAGTCAGCCCAACTCCTCCCAAAAGCGCAGAAGCTTCTTGTGGGCTATCACAAGCGAGTTGCCGAACCTTTAAATATTTTAAAACACCCTTTTTAAAGATACTGTGTCTTTCGGGAAAATATCAGCAGTATATTAAAATATTAGTACCTATATTAAAATATTCTTGTCGAGTCTTTACTTTCTTTCGAAGCAGTGTGGTGAAAGGAGTGCGCCTCAAGAGACTCATTTCGAGCACTTGACACGTTATAGGTCTTGTTAGGTTCTACTACATGCCGGTTTCCTCACGATGTTTTCCTTCACCATCTGAGAGTACTGGAATTGAGCACATACTATTTTGAATACGAAAACTCATTGTGTTCGACCGGTTTTGAACCCACCATCTTAGAAACATATTAAAATAACAGAAACATGTTTTTTACATTCACATTCATATAAATAAAGTAACTCCTATTTCTCATATGCGTGACTTGCGAGGCAATGCATTAACGGTAACCACTTAACATCGGGTGGGTCATATGCCTGTTCCGTCAGCACTTCCATTATGCGGGAAGGGGTATGTATGTGGCTTAATTTATAGCCAGTCTAAGGCCCGGTTTCCACCAAAGTGAATAACGTTACGTGAATAAAAATTGTGCTTAGATCACGTTGTGACGTCACACGGTACGGGGTAAGGAATCTCCTATGTCATCCTACTAATATTATAAATGCGAAAGTTTGTAAGTATGGATGGATGGATGTTTTTTTTGTTACTCTATAACTCCAGAACGGCTGAACGGATCTTGGTGAAAATTGGCACAGAGATTATTATAGTCTGGAATAACACATAGGCTACTTTTTTCTCGTGGGAATACCGGGATTTAAAACTACGCGGGTGAAACCGCGGGGCGCAACTAGTTATCTATAATACCCGTGAGCCCGAGATTGGTCCTCCGTGGACCGTGATGACAGTGCCAGTGGCGCAGCGGGTGAGAGTCCGCCTGCGACGCAAGAGGTGGCGGGTTCGATTCCCGCCTCGGAATAAATTTGTGTACGATCTGCAGAAATTTGTTCCGTGGGTTATTGGAATATTAGATACTCTGTGAAGATCGATTGAACAGTTGAGTGAATCAAATCGACCTTCACCGATCTGTTCATTCGAGAGGCCGACTGTCATGGCGAACATAGGTGTTGTGTTGCGCGATAATTAGATTCTAGCAAAATGTAAAACTTGTGTCCTTTCCTAATAAACGTTATATCTAATTTGGCTACGGGCTTTTCCTCAATTTACAATAGGTTATGGGCCCAGGAGGTTCTAGTCAGTTAGATTAACACAGAATAGCTTCATGAAAAAGTTGTAGGGACACGCGGACACGCCGCCATCAGCAAGGCAGGCAAGGGAGGAAAAGTGAAAATATAAAAGTAAAGTTACAAGTCCGTAGAGTGCGTAGAATCAATAAAAATAAATAAGAAATATGGCAGAACAAATATTAAAAATACCTCAATTGGAGATGGGAAATTTTGCGAACTGGTTGTTCCGCATTGAGATGGCGCTCGATGAAAAAGGATGTAAAGAAATGATCAAACAAAAGATGGATTCGATAGAAAGCGAAAGCGATAAAAGAAAAGATGCTAAGGCGCGAAATCTGATTATCCAGGCGCTGCCTGATAAACATCTGGAATATGTGAGGAAAGCAGACACAGCATATGAAATGGTAGAAAATTTGAGAAGAATATTTGAAAGAAAAAGTACTCTGAGCAGCCTATACCTAAAAAGACAACTAAGTAATTTAAAATGCAAAAAATCTGATAGCTTGGAAACACATTTCAACACTTTTGATAAAATAATAAGAGAAATTGATGTTGATAGCAAAATGGAAGAGAAAGATAAGGTTTGTCAGCTACTAATGAGTGTGGAAGAAGCATATAAAACAACAGTGACGGCACTAGAAGCAACTAACTCAGAACTTACATTAGAATTCGTGAAATGTAAATTGTTGGATGCAGAGTTAAAGGAAAAAAATGAAAAACAGAGGCCCACATCTACGAACAAAGAGTATGTTTTTCAAAGTCATTCTATAAAATGTTACAACTGCGGAGAGCCTAATCACTTTGCCAGGAACTGTCCTCATAATACACAACCAAGTACCACTAACAATCAAAGAGGTAAAGGCGGTAGAGGTCATAACAAAGGATATCAGAGAGGAAGAGGCAATTTTAGAGCAAATAACAGAGGTACAAGTGAAAAGACAAGTTCAAGTGTAAATGTAGGAGAAGTAATATTTATTGCTGCACAAGCTAAAACGGCTTTTAGTAACACAGAAAATGAGATAGAATTTGTGATTGATTCCGGAGCATCACATCACATGATAAGCAAACAATATGAAAAGTTTATGACAAACATACAAGAAATACCAGAAATAAAAATTCTGATGGCAAACGGCAATGTTATAACAGCCAATACAAAAGGTACTATTTATGGGAGAACTAGTGAAAATATTAAAATAAATATACATGATTGCCTTATACTAGAGAAACTATCACACAATTTAATATCAGTAATGAAACTAAATGAGAGAGGAATAAAAGTTGAATTTAAAAACAAAGTGCCAGTAATAAGTAATGGAGAGGTCCAAATCACAGGAAAGAATAATGGGAAATTATATAAATTGAAATTAAATATACTTAAGCAAGAAGAAGCGTTACTCACAAATAGCAAAGATGTGAATTTATGGCACAGAAGAATGGGTCATTTAAATTATGGTGGTATGAGAATACTCGGCTTACCCCTATCTAATGAGCGTTGTACAATATGCATGGAAGCTAAAGGAACTCGCTGTCCATTTACACCAACACAGAAACCAAGATCAAAGAAGATAGGAGAACTGATATACTGTGACATTGGTGGACCAATTACACCTATAACGAAAGATGATGAGAGATACTATCTGACAATAATAGATGATTATTCTCATTTTACAGAAGTATACTTACTTAAAACTAAAGATGAAGCTAAGTATCACATAATGAAGTACATAAATAAAATGAGAAATGAAGGTACAAATGTGAAGAAAATTAGAACTGATAGAGGTGGTGAATTTGTAAATGAAATACTAAGTGAATTTTATGGAGAAAATGGTATAAAACAAGAGACAACATGCAGCTATACACCACAACAAAATTCTGTATGTGAGAGAATGAATAGAACGCTAGCTGATAAAGTACGAGCAATGTTGTTAGAAACAAACCTGCCAAAATATTTGTGGGGAGAAGCGATAAGAACAGCAGCATACATTATAAACAGGTCACCCACAAGAGCACTACATGGAGAAACACCAGCTCAAATAAGGTATGGAAGTAACCAATTAGAGAGAATAAGAGTTTTTGGATCAAAGGCATGGTGTATGATTTTTCCAAAGCCAAACAAATTGGAACCTAGGGCAAAACCTATGATTATGATTGGATATTGTGGATCAGGATATAAACTATGGGATCCAAAGACAAATGACATTATCGAGTCAAGAGATGTTTGTTTTGATGAAACTAAATATAAATATGAAGAAGAAAGAAATGTTCTTATACAATCAGATGGAGAAGAATGCTCAGTACAGAAAGAAAAATTTGAACAAACAACATTAAATGAGATAAGTGAAAGACCAGAACTAAAGGAAAAGAATGAAATGACAAGTGATGAATATGAAAGCTCAGAAGAAAAAAATGGAAGAACAAAGAGACAAATTATGCTACCAAAAAGGTATGATGATTATGACATGACAAATATAGCCTATGCATTACATGCAGAAGATCCTACTAGCTATAAACAAGCAATAGAGCAAGGAGAATGGTTGGAAGCTATAGAGAAGGAATTAGAGGCACATAGAAAGCTAAAAACATGGGAAGAATGTGAATTACCTAAAGGTCACAAGGCGATCGACACAAAGTGGGTATTTCGAACAAAACCAGATGATACAAAGAAAGCTCGATTAGTCGCCAAAGGTTTTCAAGAAGAAACAGTCCAGAATGTCTATGCACCTGTAGCCAGAATGACAACTGTAAGGTTATTTATCAATAAAGCAGTCCAAGATAATTTACCTATAAAACAACTAGATATACCAACTGCATTTTTGAATGGAGAGTTGAAGACAGATGTATACATTAAGTACCCAGAAGGAATAGATAAAAAAGAAGGAAAAGTACTAAAGTTAAAAAAGGCATTGTATGGCTTAAAAGAATCTCCATGATGTTGGAATGAGAGATTGAATGATTTTCTAACAAAAAATGGTTTTAGACAATCACACAGTGATTTTTGTCTGTATGTGTCAAGTAATGTGTACATACTCATTTATGTAGATGATATTTTAATCATTGGAAATGGTCAAGAAATCACAAAGAAATTACAAGATGAGTTTTTAGCAAAAGATCTGGGGAGCATTATGAAATTTCTAGGATTGGAAATAAAAAGTACAAATCAAGGATTGGAAATAAAACAAACACAAATAATACAAAGAATTTTAATGAAATTTAATATGACACAATGTAAAGGTACAAGTACACCGATGGAAGTTGGAATGAATATAAATGAAAAAGAAGAAATGTTAACTAACATTCCATACAGAGAACTCGTCGGATCACTTATGTACTTAGCCACAATAAGCAGGCCAGATATTGCATATGCAACAGGATTCATCAGCAGATATATGCATTGTCCGACACAAACTCTGTGGAAAGCTGCAAAAAGGATTTTAAGATACCTGAAACAAACAAAAGAGAAAGGATTAGTTTACAAAAAACAAATAAATAATCACCTAAACAGTTTTTCAGATGCGGATTGGGGAGGAATTAGAGATGACCGCAAGAGTATCAGTGGAGTTGCCATATTCCACTGTGGTAATCTAGTAAGCTGGAGCTCGAAGAAGCAGTCAACTGTTGCACTCTCAACAGCTGAATCGGAGTATGTAGCAGCAGCACAAACTGTAAGTGAAATAGTGTTTATCAGAGGAGTGTTAAAAGACTTAAATTGTGATAAAGACTTGTGTTGTTCATTGTTAATAGATAATCAAAGTGCTATAAAGATGATAGAAAGTTATGAGAACAGTAAGAGAACAAAACACATAGATATAAAAGTACATTTTATTAAAGATATTGTGAACAAAGGTTTGATAACAGTAAAATATGTAACTTCAGATGAAAATAGAGCTGATATACTTACCAAATCGTTACCAAGGGTCAGACACAACTATTTATGTGAACTTTTAGGTCTGTATTAAATTAAAAGTTAGTAGTTTATTGTGAAACATGAGTTACATATTGTTATCATATTTTTAGTAGTTTAGAGTTTAGATTCATGAGATATCTGCAGTTGATTTATCTCATGGTGGTAAAGTTATAAGAATATATTTTTGTTGTAGCTAAGGTCTAATTTTTGAGAAAAATGTTTCGATGTTTAGAGCAATTTGGAAATTACTTTGTTTTGTTTACATTTAGAAATTAGACAGAAGAGGTTATGATTCAAGATGTCAATGTCAAAAGTTGTAACTGTCAGTCATGTTAGGTAACCGTAATGTCGTATTGTTATCATTAGGGTTACCATGTTATAAAAAAGGGAAATATTGTAAGGAGCAAGTACAAGTTTATTTTTGTAAATTTAATTTTAAATAGAACTTGAACTTGAGCCGGGGTATTGGAATATTAGATACTCTGTGAAGATCGATTGAACAGTTGAGTGAATCAAATCGACCTTCACCGATCTGTTCATTCGAGAGGCCGACTGTCATGGCGAACATAGGTGTTGTGTTGCGCGATAATTAGATTCTAGCAAAATGTAAAACTTGTGTCCTTTCCTAATAAACGTTATATCTAATTTGGCTACGGGCTTTTCCTCAATTTACAATATGGGTCTGGGTGTTTATGTATAATAAAAAATATCTATCTATGTAAGCATATAATGTATTAAATATATCAGTTATCTAGTATCCATAACACAAGCTTTGAATAGCTTACTTTGGGGCTAGATGATGCTGTGTGGATTGTCCAGCATTATTTATTTATTTATTATTGGTGTGGAGTAATCCTGACACGTGCGCGTTACAGGTAACGCCAAACCACGTCGCCCCGACAGAGAGCTACTACGTCGGCCGTCCAGAGGCGAAGGCTTCGCGGCGCTGGCCTTGGCTTCTGCTGCTGCTTCTACCTGCTGTTGCTTATGGATGTGAGTACTTTACATTACTTTCATTTTATGTAATAACATTTAAAGTTTTTAAGCAGAAAAGCTAGCAGTCCTAGGACTTTGATATACACGGTGGATTGGACATTCGACCTCTTAGTTATCACAATTTAAAAATATAGTTAACATACTGAACTTAGTTACTTAACTAGTTTAGTCATACTACTGACGAGACGCGAGACGAGGTACGATACGAGGCGAGAGTGTAAATGCCGTATAGAGATCAGAATCTATTCCAATCAAAATTATATTTGATGAATTCTAAAGTTTTTTGAATTTTGTCCGGAGGGTAACCAGTTAGTGTAGCTGACTACAGCTTGGCAAAAAAGAGGGAAATATATTTAGGAGCGCAACTTTCCATACCTTTTCGACGCTCACTCACATGCGGTCTCGCTCGCACCTATGCGAAACGCCTGCATGTCATAATAATTTTTTCATCCCACCATCTCGGCAAGAGTAATTTTGCTCTTCAATATCTGAGTGCAAAAGCCGTTTTTATTCTCTAGAGGATAAAGTAAATTGAATTTAGAACATCGTGTGCACTAAGTTTGTGAATTAAAAAAAAACATTAAACCTATTTACTGCTACCTCTATGATGCCGAATATATCATACAACTTTTTTTTAATTTGTTAAAAACTCAGACTCGGAACCTTCTTGGTGTTCTTTATTCAATTTGCTTTGTACGCGGTTCTTTACGCGGCATTTTTTCACGTCATTGTTAAACCTTTTATTAAAAACGAGAAACTTGAAAACAAGTGAAAAATCTAAAATGAGTGATTCTAGCGACGAGGAAGTTTGTTTGACGCCAGCATGTGATTGTAAACGTTTTTTTTTTGCATTTAGTCATTTCCTCGCTGAGGTGGAATGAAAAGTTACGTGTTGCACTCGAGTGCAAAGATTTTTCACCTCGTGCTCTTTTGATTCCCTCGCTAACGCTCAGGATTCTAATTTTGAATCACTCGCTGCGCTCGTGATTAAATTTTAGAATCCTTCGCTTGCTCGGTCATCAAAATTGAGCACGCGGTTAAAAAGCAACTTTGCACTCTTGTATAACAAATAACTATTATTGTACCTACCTACATTACCCTAATTGTATGCTGTGTGTTCTTGTGGCCAATAAATTACTGTCTATGTCAAATTAGTTATATGTCCAGACTTTTTTTGCCAAGCTGTAGCTGTTGTTAATGAACGATTCCTTACAGCGCACTACACCTACGACAATTGGGACAACATTGCCGTTCCTAACTTCGCCGATTTCCAACTCGACCTCACAGAATTCACCAACAGACTACCAGCTTTACCTATCCCGAACATAACGTTATCCGACCTGAACATTCTACCGATTATCAACCTTACCATGCCAGATATAAACATCACTTTCCCGGACATAAGGGAGAATTTGCCCGAAGTGCAGAAAACTTACCATGAGTACAAGGGTATAGTGCAGAATAGAATGGCCGATGCGTCCGAGTACATGCAGGTGGTCGCAGAAAGTTGCTTTGAAGAGATAATTCGACTATGGCGTGGTATAATTTGACCATATTAGTCGTTCTAGATTCAATTCTCCTACTGATTACAGACTTAATGGAAATTATACATCAGTTTATATGAACTGTTGTAAACTAAACTGTAAACTTAACTTGTTGCATTGTTTGACAGTTGACGTTATAATATGTCAATTATATTTTGATATAGTGGTCTTCACGCAAAAAAATGCCGGGGGTGTTATGGCGTGAGTATTTTGTATGCGCAAACACATCCCCTCCACTGTTTTCAAGCGTTCTTTTTGGTTGACGTGACCTATACTTAAGAGCTTAGAATTGTGAATTGATAAAAAGTTAAATTGTGGTAGATTAGGGGGCATCCATTTATCCATAGGGCGTGTGAGGAGATATTGGCGATTATTCGACCCCCTCTCTTCCTTTGGTAAAATTTTACTCGATGACCCCGTATTAAACCCAATATTCAAAATTTTCCGTTGAAAATTTTTACCCAATCTCTTTTACACTGTTTTTGTCGGAAAAAAATCGGTCTATCCCCCTATCGCCCACGTATGATCGGATTAGAAGATTCCCCCCTCACCTAAACGCCTCACTTAATTAATGGACGCCCCCTAACTGGAAGTACACATTCAAGAAAATGAGACATTGTGGAAAGTTTTTGGATCCGCCTTTACAGGAGTTATTACTTAATATTTATTTAGTACAAAGTTGACCCTTTAATCGCCTAGTCTTGTACTTAAACTTAGAATCGACATTGGAATTTATAACTGTTTATTTATTATGAATATGCCGAACTTGTAAACCGGAGCGTAAAAACGAGTACTTTCTAGAAAATAGGTATAAATTAGGTATAAAAGAACGCGCTAATACTGATTTTTGTGAAAATATATACGAAGATCACCACAATAAAGGAGTAAGAAACCTATTTGCTCAATAGACACATCTTTAAATAGTCTACCGCCTCTTGATGATTTCTAGATATCCGCATACATGCTTAGCCACATTAGGCAAGTAGCTGGCATGTTTTTTTATGTTTCCGAGTTTTATTTTAGCATTTCGGCCACAACGATCACTAATCGTGTTTAGTTACTAATCGAATTTAGGAAACCAATCACTATTAACATCTTGCACAAGAATAACTTTTCTGCAAAAAAAAAAAACTGATCGACGTAAAATGCTATTTCACGTGTACTGGCAAATCCTCCTAACACGATATTTGGCTATTTATCCCTGAATTGAAATTTCCATAATTTATTTATTCCTAAACCAATACCTAATGTCTTCTTCTAACTCTGAAAATGGTAGAACTAGACTAAAAACACACTTCACACCATGTTTTTATTTCAATAATCAGATAATTTCAACGGATAAACCCAGAACATTAAAAAAAAAGTTTTTTCGTCTCCTGTAGTTGCAAGTTTTGAGATAGGAGATATTGGTAGTTCGTCGTCGATATGTGATAGGTTGTCAAATCATCTTATTAATTGCTTAATTTACAGTATTCGCGCGTTAAGAGGCTGACAACCAACAAACAACTTATCGCTCGTACATTTAACGAAATTTGGTAGAATTTTTTCGGCCCAAAATTTTATTTTAGATGAACCTTCGTTTGCGATTTTTCGTAACTACATGACTGTATCTTCGAAAGCAGGCGAGAACTCATTTGGTGATTGTCTGCGATAACAAAGTTACTGATAATGATAGGTTAGTTATTATGTGATTTATCATCTTGCATTCTTGAGTACAAATATTTATTTAAGCTAATGCTTGTAATGATTAGTATTCGTTGTTCTATTTTACGAAGGCGGGTGAGCATTACTTGTAGTTGTGATGTGTATTATGTATGTGTGCTGTATGTGTATGACAGCTCGTTACGCACACAGAAACAACGTGCATGTGCAATAATGTGCATCTACACACACAATTAAGACAAACCCATCTTCGTGAGATGGAACAGCCGTATGATTTGTTTTTTCAATTGTTTAATTATATTCAGAATTATATTATTTCTGTTATAGCAATAATAGCTATTTTGTGGCAAATAATTTACTTCTGTACCTAAGAGAAACATGACGTGGCCATAAAATTATAAAGATTTAATTAAAATTTGTATAAGTAAAATTACTTGTCAATAAAAAGACTAACACGTAATAATATTTTTTAATTATTTATAATTTTATTATTTTTTATGTAATGCTAATGAGCGTCAAAGTTATAGTTTATTTTAAATTTTTGCCCTCTTATTCATAAACCCTGTTATTTTATACGGGCTCCATAGAGCATCCATGGCACTGTTACTTATATTCCAACGAAAAGTTACAGCAACAGACTTATTGGTTTTATAAGCTATAGGCGCGCTCAGCGACCTTAAAAGGGCCTTAAATTGTAACTCGTTCTGTAATTTTCTATAGCAGCTTTATATAAATCTATACGGTATTAAAGTTGATTTGTTGTATAATTATGTCAAATGTCACAAAACTTCAACTGATTTAACTTTATATTTAATACTAGTTATATTTAATATTTTTATATGGTTATTTGGGTGTAGATATATAGTATATAAAGTGTGTAAGCTTGATGTTATGTTCAATGTGCATTTCCATTATTTGTTTTCTAATTCTGAGCTAATAATAATAATTTTCTATTCAAATTCGTCTTTTATTCCCATATAGTTGTTCCTTTTAGCACATGATTTTGATAAAGCCTTTTCTTACTCAGAGCAACGAAAACTCTTGGTTGCTAAATAGTTGCATTTCAGTTGCAAACCGAACTGGTTTCGGTTGTTCCGTGTAGGAAGGTTTAAAGTCGGGGAAGGATAGAGGAAACATCACCTTTAAGAAAGTGAACGTACTGGACGCTACACTTTTAGGTGAGTTTTTGCATTTTATAATTATTTAATTATATCACTCTGTCCTTCCCTGTACGTTCAAATAATCTCTTTACAGAATGAAGTGGGAAGGACAGAGCCTGAACAACAAAATTAAATATAAATTTCCGTTTTCAGGTTACAATTACGCTGGATACATCGAAATACCACAAGCCGCCTCAGTACAAGGCAAACCAGTTTTAGTAGACACCTACAAGGCACCCCAAATCATACAAGACTCTGATTTGACGAGACGCATGGCGGCTCTAGAAGGCTGGGCGGTGAACGTCGACAGCAAACTCAAATTCTTCGACCAGAAGCTGACCAAAATCGACAATATAGAAGCGCAAATCGAGCAGTACTCCTTCAAGCATCTCCAACAAAACCTGATCCAGGTCTTCAACAAAGAAAACACAAAGGACTTGGCTGAGAAGCTAAAAGTTCACTTCGACGAATACTACATGACAGGGGAACAGTTGCAAATCCTCAGTCAAGATGTGCACGAACGTTTGATCTCAACTTGGAAGCCTGATATGGACGAAGACACCATCCGTCGTCTTATCCAAGAATACATGTCTGTGTTTGAAAAGAGGCAGATGGAGATAATAGCGGAGAGAATAAAGCTCTACGTAAGAGATGTAGAAGTCCAGACTGGTACTGGAACGGATACTGAAGCGGTGAAGAGGATAGTGGCTGGTATGCTGACTGTTTACGATGCTGATAAGACGGGGCTAGTTGACTATGCGTTGGAGTCCGCAGGTATGTTGTAAAGATACCCGTGTGACGACTTACGGTACACGTCCACCGCGTCCGCATCGCTGCGTACGGAGCGGACGGAGCGTCGGTATTTACAAAATGCCGATCGGGTGCGTCCACTGGATCCGGATTTTGCATCGGCAGTATCGGTATTTTCAAATCAATTCCGAATGGCGCGTTCACTGCGGATGACGTCATCAGCAGAAATACCGGTCTCTGGCGCCGAAATGCCGATCCAGTGCACGCTGTACCATACAAATCAATACAAAGCGACAAATCCGTCCGCTCCGGACCCAGCGATACAGACGCGATCGACGCGCACCTTTAGATCGCCAGGCATGGTAAATCACCGTAAATCTCAGGGGACCCTCTGTGTAAAATGTAAATGGTGATAGTTATGGGAGAAAGTTATTAGAAGGCACAGCCACACAGGGTTTGATTTGTGAAAATGTATTTTAGATGAATAATTTTATACATAAGTTGGTCCAATTGATGCAATTTTGAACAAACAAGATAAGATAGTAAAATAACAACATATGGGTTGGCTACACACTGTGTTGTTGGAACGAAAAAGCTGTTTACTTTAGTTTTATACAAAATACAAAAGAGAAAAAGCTGCTACAAATCAAATCGAAAAAAACGCTTTCATTCGATATTTGAAATTTATAGAAGGCCGATTTTTTACACAACTATATTTATTTTGGATACCTGTGTTTATTTCAACAAACTTATTAGTTTGGTAACGGGAGACCTCAGCGACAAATATGAATGAGATCAAAAGCATTTAGATAGATAGGTAACTCTTTATTGTTCACCACACAGAAACATAGTACAGGGTTATAGCATACATAAAAAAGGCAAAACAATGGGCGACCTTATCGCTGAGAGCGATCTCTTCCAGGCAACCATGGAAGGATATAAACAAATCAGAATTGACGGCGGTGTAGTCACTTACGAAAAATATGATATTTTATTAAGTCTATACCTACATATTAAGTACCTAGCCAACTAGGTACCTAATCAGGTACCTGCTCAAGGTACCTTAAACCTAACTAGCCTAAATTATAATATAATAATAACATTTAATCTATTTTCCAGGCGGACAAGTAATCTCAACGAAATGCACAGAGCTGTACCAAATAAAGACGAAGCAGTACTCTATCCTGGGCCTGCCCGTGTGGTGGGTTTACACATCTCCTCGATACGCGCTCACGCCGGGCGCCATGCCGGCTGAGTGTTGGGCCTTCCAAGGGTTCCCGGGATACTTGGGTGAGTGAGAGTTATCTCAACTGAGCCTTATTCACTATGACCATTTGCACCGCGTTCACGGCTAAGACAAGGCAGCGGTGTACAACGGTCAGGGCAAAGTATCTCCTATCTCTTATAGAATAAAGCCCAACATCAAGTTTTGACGTTTCACGGTTTGGGGCAAGGAATCTCCTATTGTCATAGTGAATAATACCCCTGGACTAACCTAGTAAAGACGAAGCAGTTCTCTGTCCTAGGAATGCATGTGTGTGTGTTAACTTGTCTACGCGGTAATTTGGGCAGAGCCTATTTTATCCAAAAACAACAGTTATTGGAAGTTGGAAGATGTTAAGTCTAGGGTGTCTAAAGCCCGAATGAGCGCGTACAAAGGCAGCGCCCTGTTTTTATAAGATATGGTATCGAGTCAATGACTCTTCCCTGATTGTATTATATCAGCTATCTGGTTTCCATATTACAAGCTGTGCTTAGTTTGGGGCTAGATAGTGCTGTGTGAAATGCCCAGCAATATTTATTTGTTATTTATATTTATAAACAGGTAACAAACTTACGCCCTAATACTTCCCGTTTCAGTGGTTCGAACGTACGCCATTATAGAAGTGACGGGTTTCTCGATGGAACACATGTCGCGTCTGCTCGCCGTCGAGGGAAAGATCGAGTCAGCGCCGAAGAACTTCTCCGTTTACGTGAGCTCGCTTTATACGAATTTTTTGCTGCTTCCCCGGCATATAATTGGACCCCTCCATCACCACCCGTGGATATCGTAAAACCTCCTCTGGATGTCATTAAATAGGTTATAAAAGATGTCATGAAATAAAAGGCGAATAAGGGTCACACCGGGAAACGGGCAGCAGCTTTTCCCGAGTAAACACGCTTAACACAGCGGTCACCAATCCGCCTGCCTAGCGTGATGACTATGGCAACCCCCCCCCCCCTTTCCTCCATGATGAACCTTCTTCCTAGAAACGTATAGGGGAGACCTATGTCCAGCAGTGTACTTCTGTAGACTGATGATGTTGAATGTCTTAAGGCTCCGGTGACAGCGTATGTTTAGTATGTTTGGTCTTACATTTACCTAATACCAAAATGATTTCTGACTCAAGCACATTTCCCTTATATTATTGTATTATTTGTGTTCGAACAGTATTTATGCGTGTTTCTTTAGAGTTATTCTTTCAAACAACCTCCCCGAAATGAAATAATAGCCAATCGCACCTCGAAATTGCGAGCCGCTGTCACCGGACCCTTAAGGCCCTGATCGACGAGCGAGTAAAACCGTGGTCTTATGGCGCGTCGCTAAAGCTTTAGTCCGTCCGTCATCGCCATAAGGGCTAGAGTTTTACCGACGAGCCATTACACCGTGGTTTTACTCGCTCATCGATTTGGGCCTATAGATACGCATGATACGCCATTTTCTGCCGCCAAGCAGCGTTGCTGTGTTTCGGTTTGAAGAGTGTGGTCGCCGGTGTAATTACAAGGACATGAGGTTTTGTTAGAGGCTATGCTTTGGTATAGGTGATGAAATTACTTCTTAATTAGATAGTATCTCTATCTAATTTGAAGTAAAAGCTGAAATAGCAAGTGATTTGACATCCGATTAGTTTTGATCGAGCATTCAGAAACCGGACCTAAGTGCAATATTATGGGGAAAAACGTCCTAGTAATAATTCTTATTACAATCACTCAAAAAGATGCGAAAAATAGAAGGACCACACGTCTGTAATTAATTATCAACATTCAATTGAGTCCTCCTAGTACTACTTTGTTTTGTGAGAAACTTTTAAAATAAATAAATACATTCCAGGGCCTTCACGGCGAACAAGATCCTGAACCCCATCTATTTGGAGACTACATGTACGAAGCTAACGGAACCGCTATACAATACTTCCCCGTAAAGTACCCCAAGACTACCCTCATAGGAGGAGTACCGTACCCGGTCGCGTATGATACCATAGAGTTGCGAGTCGAAAGCAACCACGGGAACCCGACTTATACTTGCGTCTACAGATTCAGGGTACATGGTAACCCATTGACAGACATAAGGCAAGCTACTGAAGACAGTATATTGGACAGTGAAATGTAGCAGTGTGTTTTTTAAATGTGACAATGTGTTTTTAAATAAGAAGTTTTAGTTTCGATGCCAACAGACTTTGAAATCAAAGATGGGAACAACCCGCCAAAAGGAATTTTAATGGAATTGTATTATTTTAATTCTAATTGTAAACGACAGCATAGTGTGATGAAATATGTCCTATAGTGTTCATTTCTAATTGGATATCATTCCTAGGTGTAATGTTTTAGATTACTGTGCCTTTTACGTACTTTTAACAAATGAAATAAGAGTACAAATTGTGACTTAGAATAAATGTTGATTCTAGTTTGTTTAAATGATAGCACAATAGTTACAACTCTGTCAAACCAGTTACTCCTTTTTTTTATCAAATATTGTACTTAGATAGACCAAACGTGACTGCCTGCGGCAAATACTGCTATTTATTTTTGCTTCTTCACAGCGCCGGGTGGCATGGAAAAACTGGGCGCTGTGTAAATGTTTATTTAATTTAAACGTTTGACAGCAACCTCAACTGATGTCATGATGAGAGATGTGGTTGAGGATGTCCACCAATATTCATTAATACTATGCCTCCGGTCCAGGTGTTTTCATTTTAAATAATATGCCTTCTGCGCCGTAGGTCGTGGGTTAGATTCCCACCGTGAACAAACATTTGTGTGGTGAACATAAATGTTTGTTCTCTGTCTGGGTGTTATATAATATTATAAGTATGTATTTAGAAAAAAAAAGTATTATAAGTAGTATATCAGCTATCTGGTTCCCATATTACAAGCATAAGTTTAGTTTGGGGCTAGATAGTGCTGTGTGGAAAGTCCACCAATATTTATTATTATTTATAATATGTCAAACCATAATAAAATAGTAATAGCGTAAAAATGGCGGTTTTTTAAAACGCCCTTCTTTACCACATCGCATTTTTTTTGTCGTAGAACCAACGGTAACTAAACATGAAAGCATTTTAAGCAATAGAGAACGTCATTGGAACTTGTCACCAGTTTTATGCTTATTTGTTAGCCCAAAAAGGTCTTATTTCTTCTTATAATTTAAGTAGCGTGGTAGAGATAAACCATTCTAAAAATGCACGCCCCTCTACCTGCCTTCACCCACACAAGCAAATGAGGTGTATAGACGCAATACATGCCACCAAGCAATTTCATTCGTTATTCAATTTCCCGCCGCAATGTGGGTGAAGGCAGGTAGAGGGGCGTGCATTTTTAAAATGGTTTATCTCTACCAAACTACTCGTCTACTCGTCTAGTGCGCTGCGGCGGTTTCACTTTTAGCGGTATTAATACTTGCATGTTCTATTTGCGTTCACTGCCCCCGAAAGTATAAAGATGGGTCACTGGTGGCATAGTATTAAAACGAATAAAAACGCTTTAATTTTGGACGATTACTATGTGGTCATTTGGCAAAGCCAGAGCGGCTGTTAGGTTCCCAATCGCCCACCTAAGAGGCCAAAGTAACCTGAATAAAGCAACATGTAAAATGCAAAAGCACTTCTGGAATGTATATATACAAAAATTTAATATAATTGAAATAGTGTGTAAAATAAAAATTAAGCAACACAGAATCAACTCAAATAATTATGACACTGAATATCTATTGTACTTTAAATAGTAAATCGCACAATGCCGTTTTTATACGCTTAGTTGTTATCAAATTTTACTGCTATTTATTCTTAGATCATGTTTGGTAGTTTAATTAAATTAAGGATTAGATTTTTATTTAGATTTATGTAAGGTGTAGTGGACAAAAACTGATTTCATAAGTTTTAGAAGCTTATTGTAATTTATTTCTAGTGTTTTCTTGTTCTATATCAAAATGCACTTTGGTATGTTTCTTTAAATGAAAATGTAATAGGCATGACTTTCTATAAATACTTATCTTTCTATAATAGTTCCTCTTCTCTTTTAAAGTGCCTCTGAATTGTCTCTTTTTCTAAGACGAAGGTCTTTTTATCTTCTTTTGAGGTTGTCTATCAAATACACTGTAATTTTAGGTATAAGGAGCTAGTCCACGTAGTTTATAACATTTTAATGCCAACATAATTTTATGCACTTAAAAGTTGTCTCAAAAACTAATTTAGTCAGTAGAGGAATCCCAACGTCCCTACTAACTCTGCTCTTTCTAAGTTATGGTATAATTAGTATTTTTTCATTGTAAATGCTTCTAGGTTATATGAGTAAAAGTAAGCCATCAACACAATATTTGAGCAACCATTTTGTGATCGGAGGTTTAAGGTCCGAAACATTCAAATTAATTCATAGTCAATAAAACTGGTTTATATTCACGATTACATTATATTTTTTGATACTTGTCATGTCATTAAAGACAGTTAAAGACTAGCCTTTGGCTCTTAAAATGTGACTCATAAAAAAAAATAGGTTGTAAAGATATTCACAAAATATTTTCTCTTCGTTTATAAAACTTTGATTTATTTACAATTTATTAGATAGTAGGGAAAGTTATTGCAGTTTGGTTTTGTTTTAGGTAAAACTTGTAACTTTTGTAGCTACTTAGTTGTTGGGCTCTTAGAATAGCTGCCAACTCACTTCAGCTTGGAACAGCTTGAAACAGTGCACTAAATAGACTCTGGACCTTTTTCTTTGTAGGGGGTCTTTTTCAGCCATGAGCTGAAACGCGGGTCTATTTTCTAAAAACAGGCCATAGGCGACAGCAGAAACAGTGAGGGCCGTGACGCACTAGCGATTGGCTGCCTAGGCGGTTCGTTTGTGCTGTCCAACGCCGCTGAAATTTTGTGGCAGTTAGGTGCGTACAATCACAAGCGGTTGCATGCATATTAAATGAGAAAAATCGGCTAGCGGTTAGCCGCCCTCGCGTTTAACCGCTAGTGCGTAACGGGCCTAAAACAGGGTACTAAAAATGAAGGATTTTGAAGCACGACAAAGAGCAATAACGGTATTTTTAGATATAATTCGTTGATGTACAAGCCCTATTTAGTAGGTACTATACCTACCAGTTGTTTCAATGTAGTTTTATAAAACCGACTATTATGTTTGTGTCAATGTTTTAATTGTAGGTTATCTTTTTACTAACAATTTGATGTAAACTGCTGTTATGTATGTAATATTTATGTGCAAATATTTGTGATGTTCTTAATAAAGTTGAGAAAATATTTACGACTTTTCTTAAAACTAAAAAAAATTAAAATATAAACGAATAAAGTGAATACATACCTAGGTGTCTTCTAGTCTAGAAGACAGATGATGCCGACGACGGAGCAGAACGGTCTAGAATCGAGACAGTTCTGCTACATCATCGCTTACCATCAGGTGAGATTGTAGTCAAAGGACAGTATCAAATATAAAAAAAACTTCATTTGGTACGTAGTAGTACCTACTTATTACGGGATAGTTATAAGATATGAAAAAAAATAGGCACCATCAGTCCTTTCTTGTTTTTAGATCGGCGAGGCAAACCAAACATACAAAAGTTCGATATCAGTAGGTAAAGCTTGGGTCCCATGGTCCGAAAAATCGCGGACGCACGCAGACCAGCTCGCACGACGCACTGTGGGACCGGCCTCGTCCGTGATAGCACAGACACGTCTGTGGCGGTGCGCCGGTATCCATCGCGAGTCGGTAACTTCAAAGGTGCGGTCAAGTGCGGTGCGTCTATCTCTATATATATATATATCGTCTATCTCTTTCACTTTGCATTTTGAAATGAAGCTTGAAAAGATGAAGAAGACCGACACGCACCGTTGGAACGGCCCTGCCTGCGGTGCGTCGCCGTCCGTGCTCGTCGGCTGTGCGTGGCTGATCCGTAGAATAGCGGACCGTGGGACCCCAGCTTCAGATAGAAGAATATTACACAATAAAAAAACATCAATCCATCTGTGTTCGCACCCTAGTTTTATTTTTGAATGGTGCCACTTCACCACATGGTTGTTTGTGTTCGCCTTGCACCATGAACTGATACTGATCCATCCTACTGTCAATGCATTTGAAAACAAGCTCGACAACTGGCTTTCAATTCAACAAAACAATCCGTGCTCTCTAAAGAGAGGTACCTACATACCTATTAACTCAGACCAAATGAAAACTAAAAGACGGACTTCTGTGCACAGCAAAGTGAAGCCGGTCAAACTACGCCTCGCACGTACACACCAAATCGGCCTACGCAAAAACTGGCTTCACTTTTCTGCGTGTGTGCGTTTAGTTGTATGTACACGGGGCGAGGCGTAGTTTGACCGCAACACATCTTTAGAAAACTGGCTTTACTTTGCTGTTCACAGAAGTCTGTCCTTAGTTTTTATTTGGTCTGAGCCTATTAATTCTAACTTTTACTATTATCCCATTATTAGACCAAATATTTACATATTTCATAAACTAACAGATGGTGCTAGGTTTCTTCAATTAATTGAAAATTAAAACGATTACACAACAATTTCGACAATCTCTTCTCGAGTCTCGTCTCGACCCGAAAGTCCCGGGACTCGATTTCGAAAAGTCCCGGGACTTCGAGACACGAGACGTCCCGGGATCCAAACCCTACTTGTATCCCCCCTACCTACCTAGGAATATAGTACTATTTGACGCCGAGATGCGTCTGCTTGATTTTTTTACAGATCATTCCTAAGACGCTAAATAGAAACATAAATATCTCGAAGGTATTTTTCCGCATGACAGCTTTTCGTAGCAGATCAACGTCACCGAGTCAACAAGATGACGATACATTGATGTCAGCATCGAATATAGTCACGAACACTACTACACACTACTGGGTCTTAGTGGCCCTGTCTTGGATGAATTCTTCTAAGGGCCCTATCCTATCCTCCATGATTGATTGATTGAATAAACTAATCGCGTTTTTGCTATATTATGAGTCAAAGATAAATGGATTTTTGAAGTTATTTACGGTTTTAGAGTCCTCTGTAGGAATTTCATTAGACTGCTTTATTTTTTATACATTTCGGATTTCTTTTTCCAGCGGGTAGCTCATCTAGCCTAGATGAGCTACCTAGATGATCTAGGTACCCGCTGGAATGCGGCTTTCTGGCTGAGAACTAGCTAGTGATGTTCTCAGTGAAGAATGCATGGGGGATGACGGGATGACTACTCCTACCTACGCCTACTCGACCGCGTAATAGTGAACCTCTTGTGAAGTTCAGAATCTTATCTGAATTATATCTAACAAGTTAATTATGTAGTATGCATACTGCATGTTTACCTACGCTGCCTGGCATTGAAACTAGAGCTATTTGTGGCTGCACTTGTAGTACATGTTCTATTTTCGAACGTAGGCCAATGTCGGTCGTTGCCGTTACTTAGGATATTGAATAAAATTAGCTGCCTACCACGGCAGGTAGTTAAAACATGAAAACATCACCTATGAAAGAAAAGCCATATAAATTTTTCAGATTTTTTTTTGTATTTTCACATTTTTTATAATTTATAAATGACCTAGTAAGAAAGTAGTCTTATCCGTTTCAGCACATACAATCATCATTCATGAGATTACAAAAAATCCTTTGGCGAGTGCAGTACTGAGGCCGGCCGAGACGCGCCCGCCGTCCTGCCGTCACTATTACGTTTTAATTACATAATAATATCTTACGTACAATTAAATTAACTGAGATTACAAGCCTGAGTTGAGCAGCCGGCCGCGAACGGCCTGGCCGCGGGCTGCGAGAGCAGCGGAGCAGAGTCACTTAGAAGCACTTCCTGTGCACAATGGAGGGGCCGGACTCATCGTACTCCTGTTTCGAGATCCACATCTGCTGGAAGGTTGAGAGGGAAGCGAGGATGGATCCTCCGATCCATACGGAGTACTTCCTCTCCGGGGGAGCGATGATCTTGATCTTCATTGTGGATGGCGCGAGGGCGGTGATCTCTTTCTGCATGCGGTCGGCGATGCCAGGGTACATGGTGGTACCTCCGGATAATACTGTGTTGGCGTACAGGTCCTTACGGATGTCAACGTCACACTTCATGATCGAGTTGTATGTAGTTTCGTGAATGCCACAAGCTTCCATACCCAGGAATGAGGGCTGGAACAGAGCCTCGGGACAACGGAACCTCTCGTTTCCGATGGTGATGACCTGTCCGTCGGGAAGCTCGTATGACTTCTCCAGGGAGCTGCTGGAGGCAGCGGTGGCCATCTCCTGCTCAAAGTCGAGCGCCACGTAGCAGAGCTTCTCCTTGATGTCACGCACGATCTCGCGCTCGGCGGTGGTGGTGAAGGAGTAGCCGCGCTCGGTGAGTATCTTCATCAGGTAGTCGGTGAGGTCGCGACCGGCCAAGTCCAGACGCAGGATGGCGTGCGGCAGCGCGTAGCCCTCGTAGATGGGCACGGTGTGGGAGACGCCGTCGCCGGAGTCCAGCACGATGCCGGTGGTACGACCGGACGCGTACAGCGAGAGCACGGCCTGGATGGCGACGTACATGGCGGGCGTGTTGAACGTCTCGAACATTATCTGTGTCATCTTCTCTCTGAAAGGAAAACGAGCCGGTCAGATGTGGCCGACAGGCGGGGCTGTGGTCGCGAGCGCGCTCAGGCAGACACTCACCTGTTGGCCTTGGGGTTGAGGGGAGCCTCTGTGAGCAGCACGGGGTGCTCCTCGGGCGCCACACGCAGCTCATTGTAGAAGGTGTGGTGCCAGATCTTCTCCATATCGTCCCAGTTGGTGACGATGCCGTGCTCGATGGGGTACTTGAGTGTGAGGATGCCTCTCTTGCTCTGGGCCTCGTCTCCTACGTAGGAGTCTTTCTGGCCCATGCCGACCATGACACCCTGGTGACGGGGTCTGCCGACGATGGAGGGGAAGACGGCGCGAGGTGCGTCGTCTCCCGCGAATCCGGCCTTGCACATACCGGAGCCATTGTCTACTACCAACGCGGCAACTTCTTCGTCGCACATTTTGAATTAGTCTGAAAAGAAGAAACACAAAACTTAAATAATTTACCTACTTACTTAAATCTAATCCGAAAACTACTTAGATCTGTCAAGTGGTTTCGATGATACTCTGAATGAAAAGTGTAGGTAGGTAGTGGAATATTAAGGTAGCTCGATATTAGAATCCTCTCAAAAAGGCAATGTCCTCGATTCCCTTTTAGAGATGTGACGGGTGGGCAGATTGCCTACGCAGTTATTGCAGGACAACACTAAGTGGGCGAACTCGCAAATTGGGACCAAATAAGGCTGGGTTTGGTCGCGGCGTGGTGTGAACGTGGCATGGCAGACTTGAAACGATCACACTTCGCGAGAAGAGACGGTCGCTCTCAACAGCCGAGAAAGTCGATCACGAGAAGAGCAACTTTCTAATTGGAGAAATGATTGAACTTGAATACATTTAGAAATAGTTGCACAAGTCTATAGTCCGACCACGCCCTTCCCGCAACCGGCTATCCCAACAGTCCCGGGATTGATGCCACCGTCCAACCCTAGTGTCACTGACCGCAATCACTCATATATTTGCACTATTTCCACTATCACCAAAACAATTTCACTTAAATAATGAGGTCACGAATAAAACTTACTTTTTATAAATTAGTCCTAAATTAATTAATAAATTAACTTGCTATTGCACAGCCTAGATCGCTGCACAACGCTTCAACTCGAGCTCACTCCGTGGAATGTCGACGAGCGCGGCCGTTGGAGTATATAAACGAGGCTGGTTATCGAGTCGCCCCTACCCCCGCTTCAGGCTGGCTCGACCAATGGCAGCGGTACGGCACAATACGTGAGTTTTCGTGGCCATATATGGTATTCCGCTGCAGGGAGCCTGCGCCACCCTCCCTCACTCCGCGCCCCTCCCCGGTCGTCTATAGAGCGCTACTTCATAATGCTGAGATCTTCAGTAAAATCTCACATACCTACCTAGGTAGCTCGATCGACATCACAGTCTTCAGCAGACTACCTACTAGGTGTACTTGAAAGTGCTACGCTTCGTTACCCATTTATATAGTTCAACATACCTAATTAATTAACTACCCAAATCCGATCCGACCTACCTACCTGGTCATAATAACATAAACTTAATCCTGCAACGTAACGTAACTAGCTAACTAGCCCTACCTGCGTGATAATGAAAGTTCAACAGTATCGTTTGGCAATTTGCCAAAAACCGTTACCTACAGCAAGAAGCATGCTGGCGATAGGGATGACGCATCCTCGGGGAACCCACCGAGCGGAGATGCATCCATCTAAAAATATCTTGAATTGAACCTAGACAAACCGTAGACTTGCTTGACCTTGCGTAAGGGTCAGACAGAAAATTTTAGTACAAGGTACAAGGAATCTGTTTCAGAAATTGCTTCCATAAAGGTAATTTGACAGATTTATAACTTGAAAAAGGCATAGAATTATCAAATAAATTGAACTGAACTTACCAATAAATTACCACACACGAGTAGATTTTAACTGGATGGAGCTATCGCGGAACGAACCGTGAGAATTGAATGCCGGCCGGTTTACTTCTGCTACTCGCTCGCACGTTGAGGTCGGTCGGTCGATTTTCTTGCTTCACTAGAACACCGCGCCGCGCGGCCCGTTTCTACACAATCAACTCGTCCAACAGACCTCTGTGCGTGTGCTAAAATACCTTAATTTCTCAATTAAATACTACACTTTGCTGACAAAATAACCTACAGGTATTATCTTTTTAAGAATTCAAAGTGACAATGTCAATGGGTATTCCTATTTCAAAAGAGGAAGGTTAAAAAAATAGCAAATATAAAATGGACTCGTCCGACTCCGACCTCCCTAGTTGGCACAACCGATGGCCTTACCTTATATGGGCATCTGTAAAATCCTGGATTCTGATTGGTGAACGGTAGCAACGGTCTCTGTTCGTACAAGGCGCACACATTGAAAGTTGAATACATTTTTCGCTGTGTTTGTGAGTAGTAGTAACTAGTAGCAACAAAACGTTCCATTCATATCGTTCCTCGCAAATAGTGCGGTAAGTTACGATGTAGTTTTTTAAAAGTATCGATACAAGCTAAAGAATAATTTGAAATCGTAAGATATCTTCGGTTATTTATTTATTATATTTTCATATTACGTTAACGATGCTAACCCATAGTGATTGTATGGCGAGCGCATCGAAGCGCATCACAGACGACGAAGATAAAAAATCGTGAGCCATCACAGACGGTTAGATACCTACCTACAATATATTTTCATATTACGATATCTTAGGTAGGTAGGTATAATACTGGGCGACTGGCTGGGCCCAATGATTGCATGGCGAGCGTTCATTATGTCCTTAGATCCTACATAAGTGTAAGAAATATTATAGGTAGTTTCTTCGTCGTAAGATGCGATAAAAGGGTTTTGATCTTTTATTTCCAACTGTAGAGATAAAGTAGGTAGGTACCTAGGTGTAGTGGTGCAGCTCGAAACGAAGGAAGGTACCTACCAACTAAATTAAAATTCAAAGTACTTCCTACTTATACCTAGATGGGTACGTTACATATAGATAGATCGTTATAGTATCCGCCAAACTTCTTGGCCATCGCGCGAGGTGGTAGGGGATAGGTTTGCACTCTTCGCACCACCAAAGAGACCTATTTTTCGTTTCTTTTTCATTCAAGGTCGTTTGGCCAAGAAGTTTGGCGGATACTATAATAAATTTGATTAAGAGATATATAAATAAATTAATGTCTCCGTTAGATAGGCAGGTAGGTACTCTAGGTACCTACTACCTAGTACCTACTATACCTGAGTACACGCTCTTAGGTACTTTCCTACTTTTTAATAGAAACAAACGTTAGCTGAGGCATAATTTTGTTGCCTAACCTATCCACTTAAGGCTCCGGTGACAGCGGCTCGCAATTTCGAGGTGCGATTGGCTATTATTTCATTTTATTTCATTTCGGGGAGGTTGTTTGAAAGAATAACTCTAAAGAAACACGCACAAATACTGTTCGAACACAAATAATACAATAATGTAAGGGAAACATGCCCGAATCAGAAATCATTTTGGTATTAGTATGTTTGGTCTTACGTTTACCTAATACCAAAATGATTTCTGACTCAAGCACATTTCCCTTATATTATTGTATTATTTGTGTTCGAACAGTATCTCAAAATTGCAAGTCGCTGTCACCGGACCCTTAAGTAAATATATTTTAATGAATCCATTGTAGCTTCTCTCCAACTTTCGCTCTTCGTTTGAATCCCCAGACATCACACTTATGTATCTAACGCCCGAATACTCAAACGCAACTCAGATGTCTGACTCGCACGTCTCATGTGACGAGTTTTTGACGGAATTTCATTAAAAACTGTCAAAAAACCACGACTTGAGACGTGCTCAAATCTGAGTTGCGTTTGAGTACCTATTCGGCCGTAAGCTACCTAATTTCAGTTCAGTTCAGTTCATTTATTTTTCTTTCAGGCATGTTATACATTGCTCTTAAGAATGTCAAATTTTACATAAGTAGGTACGTAACAGTGTATAAAATAATTATTCAAAATAAATTAACAATAATAAAGATTAAAAAAACTATACTAATACTTAACTAAATTTAAATTAAAAATAAAAATACCTAAAATACAAATTCATAATTCTATGTCATTCCATGATTTGCGGTCGGCAAGAAATTGGTTAATGTCATAATATGCCCGGTTTACTAAGTGTTTTTTTTTTAATATTTTTAAATGCCTTTTCGTTTAAACTAGTGATGCTGTCTGGCAAGACGTTGTAAAATCTGACACAGTTTACTAAAAATGATTTATTTATTTTCGATAGTCTTGTATTTGGTAATGTCAGTTTATTTTTATTTCTAGTGTCATACCTGTGATTATCGCTATTTTTAGAGTAATTATTCATGTGTTTCCTGGCATGCATTAAATTTGCTAAAATATAATGTGATGGCATAGTCATAATTTGAATTTCCTTAAATAGTTCCCTGAGGCTAACTCTCGGTCCAAGTCCGTAAATGCCTCTGATTGCTCGTTTTTGCAAAATGAATATGCTACTTGCATCAGCAGCATTGCCCCATAGAAGGATTCCATAGGACATCAACGAATGAAAGTAACTATAATAGACTATTCTTGCTGTTTTTATGTCAGTCAATTCCCTAATTTTACGGATAGCAAATGCTGCAGAGCTAAGTTTACCGGCTAATTCCCTGATGTGATTTCCCCATTGAAGTTTACTATCTACGGTTATCCCCAAGAATTTGGTATGATTAATTAGACTAATTGGTTTCATGTCAATTGTTATAGGAATAGGTATCGTAAGTTCATTAGTCAAAGAGAATTTAATACATTTAGTTTTGTCAGAATTAAGAATTAAATTATTAGTATTAAACCAATTGTGAATTATAGCTAAATATTTATTAATATTTAAAATGTCAGGATTTGATCGATTAATATTGAATGATAGTGAAGTGTCATCAGCGAATAAAACTATATCTGCAAGCTTTTGAGCTAGGTAGGGGAGATCATTTATGTAGACTAGAAACAGAAATGGACCAAGAATTGAGCCCTGGGGTACACCTACAGTTAAGTCCAAAGTATTCGATAATACACCATTGACATCTACTGATTGTTGTCTCTTGGTAATATAGGATTCCATCAGTTTTAGTGCTCCTCCTCTTACACCGTAGTGACTCAGCTTTTTTAAAAGAATTTTATGATTTACACAGTCAAACGCCTTGGATAAATCACAAAACACTCCCAATGTGTCGGCTTTTATGTCCCAAGAGTTATAAATAGTTTTAATAAAGTCAACTACGGCATCGATGGTGGAACATCCTTTGGAAAACCCATATTGTTTACTATAGAGAAGTTTATTACAATTGAAAAAGGACACTAGTTGATTCAGGATGATCTTCTCGAAAATTTTACTTAGTGCTGGCAATATAGAGATAGGTCTAAAGTTACTTGGTTCCCTCTGGTTCCCACTTTTAAAAAGCGGAATCATATCATATCAGCGGAATTAATTAGGTACCTACCTCAGTGACACTGGAATCTCGACAGATAAAACATTTGTTGTGAGAAAAATTAGTCCTAGGTAGGTAGGTATGTCTAGTCTAACCTAGACAGGTTTCTGTAGTAACTCTGCCTAGGCAGGTACAGCCTACCATAGAACTCAAAGTAGGTAGGTATTACCTATTACCAATTATCACAGAAGAAATAAATAGTGGGTACCTATTATTTTTGGCGACAGGATGTAAGGCAATTTTCATCAAGTTCACAGGGTACAGTACAAATACAAACATGATCCGGTGTTTATGGTGTTTATCTGCGTATAAGAATTTTTTAGCAATGTTTATGTTACCTACCTATATGTTTTAGCAAAGCTTGTACCTACTTACCTACCTACTTATCTTTTTATCATATTAAATACCCATACATCAGTCGTTGACTGGTAGTGACTTCATCATTTCCTGACCGTTAACCTTCGTGTAGTGATAAAGGTTCGTTTACTGGTCATTACATTAGTACCTACTTACATATAATAATCTGACTCCCAAAGTACCTATGAGTCATCCACAACTCACTCGCGTACTATGTTGGTGAGTCAATGTAGGTATCCGCGTGTGGGGACCATAACACACTTTGCTGTCACCTAACATGGCAATCTGATGAACTTTATTGTTTCAGTTCCTAAGACGTGTATTTTTGATCCATCATAATATGGTTAGGTAGGTCGTATCCAGTCCAATCTATCATAGTAGTTTTGAAGTTTACATATCAACGACGAAAAACAATGACAGATGCTGTAATATTTTTGAGCAAGCGATGGCTATGTTTACAAATAAGGCCTAATGGTTGTTTCAATTTCAACAATGTACCTACCTGGCCTCCTGCACTACATCTAAATACTTAGCGTGAAATCATAACAAAATCTCTGATTTAATACTATTTGACGTTGACTCACCTTTAGTGGATGAATAATAATAAATCCTATAATTTTTTTTTTTTTTTTTAACTTAATAGACCGTTCTTTGGCTACGATCTCGCCTGGTGGTAAGCGACGATGTAGCCGACGATGGAACAGAACGGTCCAGAAGACACCTATTCACTCTTGCCTTAAAGACACCCAAATTGTAGGAACCAGGAAAGACAGACGACGGCAAAGAGTTCCAATCCTTGGCGGTTCGCATGATGAAGGTAGAAGCAAAACGCTTAGTGCGAATGGGTGGTAAATTAACCAGGTAAGGGTGGTACTGAGCCGTACGTCTACTCGTCCTATGGTGGTACTCGTCAAATGAAACAAACAGTGAATTTTGAAAATGATCAGGGATAAAATCAATGAAATAAATAGTTTTTTTAATTGTTTGGTCATTTAAATTTTTTTACAGTGATACATAGGTACTTTACCAATAGTTTTTTTTTTCATTTTATCAATTTCAAGGATCGTAATAATTATCATAAAATTCGTCTATGTAAAGTACCTATGATATGACTCAGCGAAGCGAAGGAAAACATAATGTTCTGCACAGAATTTTAATTATGTTGCTTGCCTGTACATTGTATTGAAAAGAAACTGAGTTTGGAATAGGTACATTAGTATTCTCGTAAACATGGGTATGCATTTATTAGAACGGGTGTCATCAGTAATTCACACCAAGGATCAGATTCAACAATAACAATTATAATTTGTAATGGAATTAAAGGAAATAATAAAAAAGAAAGAGAAGCCTAAATTATTATTAGAGAGTGAGTTATTAATTATGTGACTCAAACCACCATCATTTCTATTTCAGAATACCTACAGAAATTGTTAATCGGAATTTGCAAATATTTAGCAAACTCCATCCAAGTCACACTACACGTGCGCTGAATGCGCTGATCATTATTGTACTGTTACCTACTATAGGTGTCCTAAACAATGTTGTAAATCTTGATATTAGACGTTAGAATGCATATTGCTATGTAGGTAACTGGAAACTACAGTTACTTCTAGGTATGGTTTTGCTCTGCTCCACGCAAGAGAAGCGTCAATGAAATGCAGTAACTGTAACTAGGACATACCTAATAGTGATCGACGATGCAACATTGCAAACTGGCCTGCTTTATTTTCTGGAAGCGTCAGTTGTAAAATGTAATGTGGTTAGATAACAACAATATTTTACGTTTTAAAGCAACACGAATAAAATAAGTGCAATAAACGTGTTGATAGAGACCTACCTTTCTGACAAAGGACTGGCTGGATTGAGAAAACAGGTATGCCTCTCAGCGGTCGGTCGTTTTTGAGAACCTGTCTGGCTGTCTGCTGTAATGCGGAGCAAGTTTACTACTTAGGTACTTACATGTTAGAATAGTTTGTAAAACTACTATGGAAGCTCTTCTAATCAGAGATCTAAGATACATCCACAGAGAGAGAGATCCACAAAATCTGGAACCCTGGGTCTCTCGTAATGTCCGTTTTTCACGCCCATTTCTCCCTCATACCCATAGGCTGTGAAATGAGTTACCATGAGAGGTTTTTCCGCCACGATTTAACATGAAAAACTTAAAAAAATGTTAATTTCAGGGTAGGCAACGCACTGACAACGCCCCTGGTGTTGTTGTTGTCTATAGACGACGGTGACTGCTTACCATCAGGTGAGCCGTTATCCCGTTTTTTATCTTTTACATAAAAAAAATACCTACCCAATCTACCCATAGTGTACGTGTATTAAGCGCATCACAGACGGCGAAGATACTATAATATGTCATCTTAAGCTACGAAATATATCGCATATGCAGGGTGTGCAGTTTGGTTGGAAACATGAAAACAATTTATATGAAAATACTAGCTGAAACCGTGGCTTTGGTCGCGCACGTTCTCTTTGATTTCTTTTAACCTTTCTATATAGGAACCTACTTTATTAAATATTCTCTACATAGTCGGCGGGCCGCTCACTTTTGCCTTTTATATTAGACTTGTTGCGCTCCGCGGTTTCACCCGCGCAGATATTTAAATCCCGGTATTCCCACGGGATAAAAAGTACCTCAGTGCTATTCCAGACTATAATCTATCCCTCTGCCAAGTTTCATCCAGATCCGTTCTGCCGTTCCGGCGGGAAAGAGTAACAAACATCCGTCCATCCATAGTACTTACAAACTTTCGCTTTTATAATATTAGTAGGATTACGCTCTAAGAGGTTGAACTTTGGAAACCGCTGAAATACTCAAAACATACGAAATTTCATGCAAATATGTCCAAAGAATAAAAAGTTTCATAATGAGGGTTGAATTTTGATAAATCCTTAGTGGACGCATCCATTATTTTGCAATACGTTTGACACCTTCGGCGTTTTTCAACAGAATGATACCTACCTTAATATATATTAGCGTATCTTAGCCGTGTGTGATACCTTGAGTTACTATAATATATTATGTTAAGAGTCCGGTGACCCCAGCTCGCAATTTCAATTTGAGACGAGTCCAAAAATCGATCTGTGTATAGCTATCTCTGTTTAGCTGGTGCAGGCGCGTGTGGGGCAGGAACGAGGTACTACGTATACACGCACACACTCAAGCACCGCTACGGTTGTACTATTTTTCCTACGAAAGGTAGGTAGGTACCATAAACCTCTGCCATTGATAACAATTCGAAAGCGGTAGGTTAGGTACCTACTCACTCACCATGGTAACTATTTCTTTGGGCATGTCATGTGTGTAGTATGTTTATACTGCTTACCTTTTGCGTTTCATAGGTAGGTAGGTGCTTACATTTAGAAAAGTGCACTGTGCAAGTTTGGTACCTACTCCTACCTACCTACCTATTTTTAAAAAATATAAAAGTGAATACCTACCTATAGTTTGCTTTTTTTTCTTCAAATTAGGTATTTGACAAGGCCTACGCACTTATACCTATCTCAAGAAACCTATCAATCTATCAGGAAATAGGTACTTACCCATGTAGGTAGGTACCTAACCTACCTCTAGTCCAGCCAAATTCGGTGGGACATTTTTGTAAACTAGCCGAATTTGGCTGAACTGTACCTACCTAGGTAGGTTCATCATAATTCGTCAAATTATGATCTGCTTCTAAAATAGGATTATATAAAATACGAGTAGGTAGGTACCTAGTGTACATACCTACCTATTATTATGAAATTATGATATGACTAGCTGCGCCCCGCGCTTTCACCCGCGCGTATTGTGTTACCAAAATAGCGCAAAAAATATGAAATTTCGATAAAAATATGCGTCGCACTCATCGCTAATGGCGCATCCACACATGCCGCCGGCTTTCAGACCGCCCTGCCGCCGGCTTTACCGGCGGCCAGCAGATACGGTTGCAATTTTCGCAGTAGTGTTGTGACTTATAAAATAAAAGTAAAAAATAAAAGTACTGCACTATCATCCCAGTTAAATTCTGTCATTTCGTTATTTATATGAAATGATGTTATATATGAATACGACAACAATACCACTCCGTATCGAAGCAGCAAGCAAGCAAACTGCCGCCGGCAACGAAAGAAAGCCGCGCGTGCCGCCGGGCATGTGTGGATGCGCCATAAGGTAACCTTAGATCGACTGAGTGGTGGGGATCAAAGTTATGGATCGCGACAGTGTACTCGGGTTTTTCCGATTTAGAGCCGGTGCGTGACGGACGTGTGCGACCACGGAAATATGTTTTCTCTGTTCCATGTGTGCCACGCTCCGTAAAATTAAATGCGTAGTTATAATACTTTTAATTACTTACTGCTGAACTGATTATTTAGTTCAGTAAGTTATTTTACTAATAGAAAACTACATTATCCCTGAGTAGGTATTCAGTTACCTACAAATTTGAAGTTGTACCGTACCTACCCAACTTGGCGGAGGCGGCGGCGCGCGGCCCGCTAAGGCCCCCCCCCGGCGCCCCACGCTTCGCCAGCCACCGCGCCTTTGACGCCGCTCGCGCATTCCACCCGAGATAAAACCCTAAATTAGTATATTTTTTATATATTTGTGATATAAGATAAGGAAACAAAAGATCGATTTAAAATTAGGTAGTGGTAAGTATAAACAACCGAATCAATTTACTATTGAGGTAAGCCTTGTGGGGTAACCATATCGGTAAAACACTACGACATGTACTTACCTATAATGGTAGATAAAAAAAAAATATAGTGTGAGATATTACGGATGGTTCGTCATCTCGCGGGTTATTACCTATTTTTTTTGTCATCAACTCGCGGGCCCATAAAAGTACAGTCATTATAAAAAATTGATTGAAACTAAAGTAAGTACCAACTATACTTCGTTGGTTTGGCTGTTTATGTATAATAAAAAATATCTATCTATGTAAGTATATAATGTATTAAATAGTCATCTAGTACCCAAAACACAAGCTTTGAGTAGATTACTTTGGGGCTAGATGATGCTGTGTGGATTGTCCAGCATTATTTATTTATTTATATAGACCTTTAAAAAAAATAAACATTGATATGTAGCTAGACTGCATCTACCTATTATTATATAATTTCGATTGAAAAGTACGGAATGAGGCAAGGTTACTAACCCCCGGTTTCTGAAAGCCCGATCAACACTAATCGGCTATCAAGTCACTTGCTATCTCTATCTAATTTGAAGAGTTCTTCTCCGTCACCTGTGGAGTGAAGCAAGGTTGCGTGCTTGCGCCAACTTTATTTGCTTTGTATTTCTCTGTCGTGTTCAGAAAGTTACCAACCTACCATTTATTTATAATAATTCGTACCGTCAATCACACTAATAGTTATTATAAATACAACAGTTGGGATGGACTTCATTGAAAGAAAAAAAATATTTATTTATCAAAAAAAGGAAAATGATATTTGCAGGAAAATGATATAATTTGCATTTCAATCAATCTCTACCTTTCCGAGACACCCTTTAGGTAATGGTAAGCATCAGAACCACTGGACCATGTTTTTTTTTTATTTATTTTTTTTTTTTAATACAACTAGCTGATGGAACAAGCAGATGGCCCACCTGATGTTAAGTAGTAACCATCACCTATAAACAAAACATTGCCCCGTAGGTCACGCACAATAGGAACGTGCCCTACGATGCACTACCCTGCGTCCATCAACTGTTCGATTTTTTATAAAATAAATATAAATATAAATATTGCTGGACAATCTACACAGCACCATCTAGCCCCAAAGTAAGCTACTCAAAGCTTGTGTTATGGGTACTAGATGACTGATATATTTAATACATTTTATACTTACATAGATAGATATTTTTTATTATATACATAAACACCCAGACCAACGGAACAAATTTCTGCAGATCGTACACAAATTTGTTCAGAGGCGGGAATCGAACCCGCAACCTCTTGCGTCGCAGGCGGACTCTCGCCCGCTGCGCCACTGAGGTCGTCAAAGGTTATGTTTGGAAACTATCAATATTTATTACCTTTTTTGAACTATTTAGTACCTCAATTAGACACCCTATAGGTAATAGGGAATTTGACAAATAAAGGTGGAGGGAAATCCGGATCGTGCCCAAGAAGAACTCAAGAATCCAGACATTTCCGCACGAGTCTGATCGCCTGGTGACACTATGGCTCAATTCAGCAACGAAGCGGCGGTGTTTCGGTGTAAATAATTTTAAACATTTTGCTCATTGCTTTATTGCATAGAATCGCTTGAACAGAGCTCAGATTCTCTGACAACTTTACTTTTACTTACTTTATGGCTATGACGATAAAGTTTAAAACTGCCAACAGCTTCGGTGCCAAACTAAATAAAATAGGTACCTACAAGCCCCAGTCTGCGGCTTCGTACACGTTATTCTGTGTCTCCCTAATCGTAATCTATGCAAAGTTTGGAAAACAATGAAGGGGATGTCTTTGCGCATAGGTATAAAATACTTGCGAAATCACACCCCCTCCCCCTCTATCCAGCGTTCTTTTTGCGTGACGCGCACTATACATAATAATTACCTACGGAGGTATCTAGGTAGGTACCTACCTACTTCTCTACTTCACTTACCTAGGAACATAAGTAGATATAGTGCGCGTCAGCCAAAAAGAACGCTGAAAACAGTGGAGGAGATAAGTTTGCACATAGGTACGAGATACTCGATTATTTATTATTTATTATTATTATATTCTGCAATAGAATAGGTACCTATAAAAGAATAAAATACGAGTATGTACCTACATACCTACCCTACTTGCCTATTATTGTGAAGTTAGACATAGACATAGACAGTATTTTATTGGCCACAAAAACACACAGCATACAATTAGGGTATTGTAGGTAGGTATATTATAGTAGGTAGGAGATATTCCTTTCCGGGTATTGCTTTTTTACATCCTGTGCATGTAATCTTCATGAACTCCATGGTAGATAAAGTTCCAAAAAAAAAGATTAATAAAAAAAAAAAAAAATTTTAGTGCAAAAAGTGAGTTTTGCGGTGGGACTTGAACTCGGACTGCTGCGCCGCTTGGCAGTCACTCGACGAACCAAGCCACCAAACTTGATGACGAGCTAGACGAAATAGTCAGATGCAAACAACGCGTTAGAGAAACAACAAGTTATGAAATTGACGACCTCTGTGGCGCAGCGGGCGAGAGTCCGCCTGCGACGCGAGAGGTTGCGGGTTCGATTTCCGCCTCAGAACAAATTTGTGTACGATCTGCAGAAATTTGTTCTGTTAGTCTGGCTGGGTGTTTTCCATGTAAGTATAATAAAAAGTATTTATCTATGTAAGTATAATTATGATGTATTAAATTGAATACCTATAATTGTATCAGTTATATAGGTAGTACCCTTATCACCAGCTTTGAGTAACTTACTTTGGGGCTAGATGGTGCTGTGTGGATTGTCCAGCATTATCCTATTATCCTACAAATATTATAAACGCGAAGTACCTAGGTATGGACCTTCCTCTCCTTCTGGCGTTTTTTTTGCGTGTACGCACTATACATAATCTAGGCACCTACCTACTTATCCTACTAATATCCTACTATGCTAATCCCGTGGGAATACCGGTATATAAAACTACGTGGGTGAAACCGCGGGGCGCTACTAGTCCTACTAATATTATAAGCGTGAAAGTTTGTAAGTATGGATGGATGGATGTTTGTTACTCTTTCACGCCGGAACGGCTGAACGGATCATGGTGAAAATGAGCACAGAGATATAATATATCTAGTCTGGAATAACACATAGGCTACATTTTATCCCGTGGGAATATCGGGATTCAAACCTACGCGAGTGAAACCGCGGGGTGCTACTGGTTTATTACAATAATGGATGTTTTTTTGTTATACGTAGAAAACACCCAGACCAACGGAACAAATTTCTGCAGATCGTACACAAATTTGATCCGGAGCGGGAATCGAACCCTAGGTAATAGGTAGGTACTTCCCTAATTCACATACCTATATAAACAACATGTTAGATAGATAAGTACCTACGTAAATACATATTTACTCTAAATATGAAAACAACTAGGTAAGTAAATTATGTAATAGAGTAGGTACCTAAGTAAGGTAGGTATAATGAGATCCCCCATACGTTCCGAGTTCATAACAAGAACCAAACGAACTGAAAAATATCGAAGTCCGTAAACAAAGCTACAAATAAACAGGTCGCAGTACCTATGTAGGTACTTTTTGTTTCCAACAACCAAAGCAGGAAATCTCAATCCAAGCCAGCAGCATAGTCAATATATTACTGAACAAACAAATACGCACGCACGCACAACACAGTAGGTAGGTAGCTTGTCAGGACACTGATTTAGAAAATAACACATAACAATAGCCTCTCATACCACAGTACCTAGGTGTAGGTACCCCAACGATGACCTCCGAATGAGCCCCGCCGCGCTCCAGACCCTGAGCAACGCGGCGGCGGCGTGGAGGCGGCGCGGCGGTGGCGCGGCAGGGCGGGCGGCGCATAAATAGACACGTTTCATTCAGACGCTTCAGTCTGTGTATGCGTGCGAACTTGTCATGTCCGAGCGATCACACACACAACCATAGTTTCCCGTCAGCTTACCCCTCTTCGTGCACGGTGCGATAGCACTAATAGAAGTTTGAAATTGGCGTGATTTTGGTTGTATTCCTTAATACCAAAAATGATGACTGAAAACTTTTCGTATTCTTCACATAGTATTTTTTTTCTGTAACTAGACAATGTAAGCTATGTTCCTTTAGAATTAATATTTGAGATATTGTTGTTTTTGATTCGAAATAAGTAGGAAGAAAACTTGTAAATTTTAGCATAAAACAGTGCAAAATGCGATTGGCTTTTATTTAATTTCAGGGAAATTATTTGAAAAAATAACTATGTAGTGACACGCATAAATACTATTCGAATACAAATAATACAACAATATAAGGGAAATATGCTTGAATCAGAAATCATTTTGGTATTAGGTTTGTATGGGAAATGGCCCTCCGCTGGGGCCTTAAGATATCGTAACATGAAATATTATAGTATCTTCGCCGTCTGTGACGCGCTTTATAATTTAATCACCTGAACAAATAATAATATCCAAATGTTAGTGCAACACTGAATCTTAACGGCATATAAATAAAAGCCAAACGTTTGCAGCTCTAACGTGGTCTGAAACCGCATGTCTAGTCGAGTAGTTCCATCGAGACGAGGGGTCCTGTGGAGAGGAGGCGAGGAGGGATCGATCGAACCTCCAACGAGGGTTACCCGACCGGCCACCCGGGATTGTCTACAACCCGAATGCTCAATGATACCTACCTAAGTACCTACATATAATTTTGCGTTACACTACGGCATTTTGATAGAAAACTGCACGGTTATGATTACTTATGATAGCAAGGATTTGTGTTAGACTAAATAATGTAATGACTTCACAATTTTGAGCTTACGTTTTTGTGAGATCTAACTACCTACCTTTACAAAAAGTGTTATAACCACGCATGCAGAAACATTTCAAATGTATTATGAAACAAAAATTACCTATATAAGTTAGTAATAAAAAAACAGACTTCATGAACAGTGAAAAGAAAAAAGAATTAATTAAAGTTAGCACTTCCAGTCTCAGACCACCTAACCGGTTCCTTTTAGAACCTTGGCACCGGTCAAACAGACAATAGAAATAAATAAAGGATGTGCCTGCATATTGATGGGATGATGACGCCATTCAATAATAATATGAGAAGAACACTTAGTCTTGTTTCGTTGTGGCACTTATTGATTTTTTCTCCTATAATTACAAATTATTTTTATTTTTTTAAATACAATCTGTGATGACAAAGGTCCTGTGTGTATGTCGAGACGATTTTATAAACTATAAATAACGAGGATAAGCACAATACCTAGTTTGTTATGGCACTGTAGAGTAGGCTGGTAGGTATCGTATTAATACCTACCTACTATCGTACTACCTATCGTATTTCAACCACAGATAAAAGAATACTATACCTACTAGATTTCAACCATTATACCTACATAGGTTGGGTACCTAATTTATTTATTAAGATATTGAAATCATTGCAGGTTTTTGCCCTAAGGCGATGCTACATAATGGTCTGCAGATAGCGCTATAGGTACCTACAATACAATACAATACAAAAGGAACTATGTATAATGCTTTATAAATACTTGCTTATGTAAAAGTACCTACCTGCCTGTGCCTACACATACAAAACACATTAGGTCACACCTTCAAAATTATTGTGGTCGTCACCAGTATTTGAACTCAAAGTATTTTTATCGAATCCCCCAAATAGCAGTAGACGGGGAAGGAGTTTGAGTACCTATTACTATGTAGGTCCTACTATTTATATCTTCTGTGTAGTAGCATAGAAGAAATAAATTATAGTACCTCGTGTTACTATCGATTTTTACGACAGCCATCACTAGCCCCGCCCTTGACCCTCGCGCCGCGCGCTGCGCGCGTTGCGTTGCATGCATGTTCGTTCCGTTCGCAGCGACCCGGCGCGGGGCGCGACGGGGCGCGGCGGGCGCTCCGGCCGCACGCAACGCACCCCTCTACTCTGAGTCTAACTCTAGTCATCGACAGACATCGCACGTCGTAGTTTACTAAATAATAAATAATAAATAAATAAATAAATAATGCTGGACAATCCACACAGCACTATCTAGCCCCAAAGTAAGCTATTCAAAGCTTGTGTTATGGGTACTAGATAACTGATATATTTAATACATTATATACTTACATAGATAGATATTTTTTATTATACATAGAAAACACCCAGACCATCGGAACAAATTTCTAACTAAAGGAATGAACATTAGTAAAATAATTGGATGTCCGTCCGATGCACGCACGCACGATGCATGGAAGGAATAGTGTGTGTGCGGTGCGTTTAGATGATCATCATCAACATCTTCCTGCCCCTAGCACACACTAAGTTATAAGAGCAGTAGGTGTAGTAGAGCTCTTTGGGAAGGGCTCGTCCGGGGAAGTACCTACTACCACCACGCCTTTTTCTGCCGCCAAGCAGCAACGCTGTGTTTCAGTTTGCTCCAGTATGGATGACGCAGGGCAGTGCATCGTAGGGCACGTTCCTATCGTGCGTGCCTTGCGAGGTAAGGCTTTGTTATAGGTGATGGTTACCACATAACATCAGGTGGGCCATCTGCTTGTTCCATCAGCTAGTTGTATAAAAAAAGTGCGATCGCGCTTCGTGGCTGTCGTCGTTGGCAAACAGGTTTTTTACTCCTTCCAAGGAATTTACACGTATGTACCTAGTAGGTATTCAAATTCCTTGAAAACTACGGTCTACGTACCAACAAGTCCAACAACTCCTCCTCCGCTCTCCTTTATCATTCATTTCATTCGTCATCTCGGTGCCGATGCTCACTCACTCATCTTTCACACCTAGGACCTTAGAGCATTTAGAACTTCTAAATATATAATATATAATAGTTCTAAATGCTCTAAGCCTAGGACCAAGGACCAACTTGATGTATACCTACATCAAGTAGGTATTATACAGGGTGTCCCAAAAAATAGTGTCAAGCAAAAGTCCAGAGATAGAACACCTCTTGGGATACCCGAATTTTAATTTAATCATTTTTTAAGTTATAATAACAACAGATTTTTTTAAGTTCCTTGTTCACAACGAAAATTTTTAAATATTCGTAACAAAAAATCATAACTCGAAAACTATAAAAAATCGCGAAACATACATGGGGGTGATTCGGGTACCCCAAGGGGTGTTCTTTCTCTGGGCACAAGCTAAGCAAATCTATCTGACTGAGGATGTTATTACTAGAGTTACTACCTACTCACTGCCTTTATCAAATACATTGTAAATATATTTTTAGGTAGGTAGTACCTACCTACAACTGACCGCACCAGATTATTCATTTTCTGATTTCTGAATAACAACAAAACGTCAGAAGTAAAATATGTTATTGAGTCATCACCACACCACAAGATTGAAGCAGCCGGCCACAAACAAGGAAAGACAGATCGTATTTTGCTATTTTAAGGCTTTGAAGGTACTATTAAGTTTAAATCTCGTTTTCCTTTCCCGTTTATTATTGTTATGTTTCTCATAAGACCAATTAAAATGTACAAGTAGGTATGTAGGCATGTAATGTAGTAGGTATGTAATAAAACCGTCTTAATTTATCAACCCGTCGATCAATTTGTCATTCAAAATGTTAAATGGATTTCTCTACCAAAGAATTTCCAAGGAATTTGAATACTACGTAGGTACACTTGGTTTTATCTATATTCCTTGTCCTAATCCTAAATGCTCTCTTCAAAGAGTATTAAACTCCTTGCCTAAACCGATCTGTTTGCCTAATTTACCTAAATAATAGGTTCTAATACTGTAACATTAACTGGGTGCAATAAGCCTACTCGCGAAAGTTTGTAAGTATGGATGGATGGATGGATGGATGTTGGTTACTCTTTCACGCCGGAACGTCTGAACGGATCTGGATGAAACTTGGCAGAGAGATGTATTATAGTCTGGAATAACACATAGGCTACTTTATATCGCATGGGAATACCGGGTGTTGGCAGATATTTAGCATTTTACCGTATTTAGCTGATACATTTTTAGTTCCATAATAACTAGGTGTCGCTACAGGAAAGATTAGCACGCGCTATCGTTGCGTTTTGAGCAATGAGTGATATCAGCAATCGTAGGTGTAAACGTTTTCCGATCACCGGGATTTAAATCTGCGCGGGTGAAACCGCCTTATTACGTATTACGTAGGTATTATTTACTGTGACTGTTTTAAATACGAGCTGTGGATTTGGTCATGAAATAAATAAATACTATTATCATTTTCTACGTAGGTACGAGAACTGCGATAAAATGAATGTTTAATGGACTTACTTACTTTATTTCAGCTTTTACTTCAAGTTAGATATAGCAAGTGACTTGACAGCCGATTAGTGTTGATCAGCCTTTCAAAAACCAGGGGTAAGCATAAAAATTAGGCAGACAAAATTTTAAAATTAAAGATAAAAGATTGTGGTATGTTATAGAAAATTATGTAAATTAAACGGGCAATGAATATAATATATTTTGTAACAGTTAGAAATTTTAGTAAGCTTTAGCTAAACCTGTCTAAAGGTCGTTATCAGTTGGTTGAATCGTCTCTAATGTTTCTTTTCGTCTGTCTGCCATTATCGGTTCTATCCAAATCCAAACCACCTTTCGCTAGCCGAAACCCGTGATGAGGATAGATTATAATGAAGGATAGGAAATAGAAATGAAAAAGTCAGATTTATACCGGTATATAAATTATGTTTTATTACAAATGTTCAGGTTAGTAACGATCATATAAAATAAATAAAAATCTTTGTCAAAAACGGTAACAACAACGTTACGCGCGAATACGTAATATGCATATTACGACACCTTACAACCTATTTAAATACTGAACTTACATAAAAAGATCACAAGCGTATTTTGAGCCGCCCTTTCAGGGGCTTGGTGTAGGGCATCATTAATTATTAAAAGTCTTACTTGATGTTTAGAAGCACTTCCTGTGCACAATGGAGGGGCCGGACTCATCGTACTCCTGTTTCGAGATCCACATCTGCTGGAAGGTTGAGAGGGAAGCGAGGATAGATCCTCCGATCCATACGGAGTACTTCCTCTCCGGGGGAGCGATGATCTTGATCTTCATTGTGGATGGCGCGAGGGCGGTGATCTCTTTCTGCATGCGGTCGGCGATGCCAGGGTACATGGTCGTACCTCCGGATAATACTGTGTTGGCGTACAGGTCCTTACGGATGTCGACGTCGCACTTCATGATCGAGTTGTAAGTGGTCTCGTGGATGCCGTTGGCTTCCATACCCAGGAATGAGGGCTGGAACAGAGCCTCGGGACAACGGAACCTCTCGTTTCCGATGGTGATGACCTGTCCGTCGGGAAGCTCATATGACTTCTCCAGAGAGCTGCTGGAGGCAGCGGTGGCCATCTCCTGCTCGAAGTCGAGCGCCACGTAGCAGAGCTTCTCCTTGATGTCACGCACGATCTCGCGCTCGGCGGTGGTGGTGAAGGAGTAGCCGCGCTCGGTGAGGATCTTCATCAGGTAGTCGGTGAGGTCGCGACCGGCCAAGTCCAGACGCAGGATGGCGTGCGGCAGCGCGTAGCCCTCGTAGATGGGCACGGTGTGGGAGACGCCGTCGCCGGAGTCCAGCACAATGCCGGTGGTACGACCGGACGCGTACAGCGAGAGCACGGCCTGGATGGCGACGTACATGGCGGGCGTGTTGAACGTCTCGAACATTATCTGTGTCATCTTCTCTCTGAAAGGAAAACGAGCCGGTCAGATGTGGCCGACAGGCGGGGCTGTGGTCGCGAGCGCGCTCAGGCAGACACTCACCTGTTGGCCTTGGGGTTGAGGGGAGCCTCTGTGAGCAGCACGGGGTGCTCCTCGGGCGCCACACGCAGCTCATTGTAGAAGGTGTGGTGCCAGATCTTCTCCATATCGTCCCAGTTGGTGACGATGCCGTGCTCGATGGGGTACTTGAGTGTGAGGATGCCTCTCTTGCTCTGGGCCTCGTCTCCTACGTAGGAGTCTTTCTGGCCCATGCCGACCATGACACCCTGGTGACGGGGTCTGCCGACGATGGAGGGGAAGACGGCGCGAGGTGCGTCGTCTCCCGCGAATCCGGCCTTGCACATACCGGAGCCATTGTCTACTACCAACGCGGCAACTTCTTCGTCGCACATTTTGAATTAGTCTGAAATTGTAAAGAAAAAATACCTATTTAGTAAACCTTTATTTACATAGAAATTTACAACTTATTGTTACAATGATTTCCGAAATGTACATTATAAAAGAAAAAACATTTAAATAATTGTTATATACAGATTATGGAAGAAAACAGGGTTGAAAATCCTGATTGCAATCTCTTGTTGTTCATTAAATTATAATGCAGCGCGTTATGCCGATTACGCAACTTTTTCTACGAGTGTTATGTAACACACACACCACGCACGCATGACCTCACTACCTTTAAGGTATCATTGATCACCGAAACAACAAATATCTGTCTAAACGTAAAACGAAAGAACTGTACTGTGTGTGTGAATATCAAAGTTAACAAAATAAATTATAATCCAAAAATAGACTTACAGTTAAAATAAATTAAATGACTAGGTTGACTGTAGTGCTCCGTTCAAGCACACCTTACTAAATGAATGCTGCTTCGTGAGGATAAAATATATAAAACGTGCCTTATCAGACTTCACATTATCGGCAACAGTGTTTTCCGCCAATCACGAGCTGCATGTAGCAGCCTCAATTTTTGTCACCATATATGGTAAGGCTACTCGACTTTAGCCTCATAGGTACAGTATATCAGATGATAACGATGCTATGCTTTGATAAGCGATTACGTTACGCGTAACCACTCACGTGGAACCTGGATTATTGTGATTCGATTCCAACTAATTCAATGATCGCATTCTTTCTACGAAAAAACGCTGAACATTTTCACTTCAGTATTTCATTGCTTTCTCCAGTGAGTAGTGTGAGTTGGCTTTTTCGCGCTAATTGCTACCAACGCTTGAGATTAACCTAAAAATATTTAATTAGTTTAGAATTTGCTGCACCGTCTGCGTAATTACATTGAGCGTTGGAGAACATTATCGCTGTAATTATGAAGAGATCAGAAAGCATTACTAACTGACGTAGAGTGAAAGAAAAAAGATAGCTCTATTCTACAGTCTTCAAAGCGATAGCTGTGTTGTTTTAAGATAAATGTTGCATCACGAAACTGTTCTGTTATTATAGATGATGTTGATACCAACGACAACGTGATAAATTTTAGAATACGTGACATTAAGAAAATCTGACAAAATTTAATTGCCATCGGAGCTATTAGAAACACTGAAACTGTCGCACTAAAGTGAAACTAAAGAATCGCGTGGAATGCTAGGTCAAAACCGGTTAAACCAGCTGATCAAAGCTATAATATTTGTTTACATAAAGTCTTGGTGAAGAGAAATGCTAAATGCTGATTTCGAATAATGCTGGCGTCACTGAAGAACCGCGTTATAGATGTGCATTAAACACCAAAGCCGTTACGACCAATTTTGTTGTCCTTGCCAAAATAAAATTGTTTTTAGATGGTATTTCGCCAATGTTTAAAAAAATGCACTTGATTTGATTGCTGAGTCAATCCTTCGAGAATTTTTTTTTCATTTAGGTAGGTACATCAATCCCTGCGTTATTCGTTTTGCCGTCTGCGCATATCGATTTTGTTGCCACCCCCTGCCAGTGCATCGTCGCGCCCTGTCTGGAGGGGTGCGGAGTCGCAGTCATGGGGTTGCAAATGACTCATCTGACGCACCCTCACATTTTCATAGAAACGTGTATAATAATCAATATTACCAAATTCCAATTATTCGAAGATTCTTAATGCCCTTATCTGCATTACAGATTAGATTAGTAATGTTAAATCGTTATGAATATTAGTCGTCTTTAGAATACACTGTAGCTTAATAATCTAAACACAGTTTCCTGTATAATATTTAAGCACCTCTACTTGCTGAGCGAAAAATTCTTTAGAAAGTGATACTTAGGTTAATCTGTTTTTGTAGTCTGCAATTTTTTTCTTATTTCATAAAAGAATTTAAGTATACCTAATGCACACTGCATATCGGTGCAGTTTGCTAAACAAAGGAAAAAGGACAGCTATATTGTTCTTAGGCTTGCGAAACCGAAACTTTATGTGACCCTTGGTTTGAGTCACAAGTTTTAAAGAGAATTCAGACTGGTTTCTTACAATATGCGTCAGAGTGATTCATAGGTAGTTCGGTTCCTATCGACATCTTAACTCGTAATCTCGTAATAGATCAGCTGACTGACAGTCACTGTCGTCGCGTCATTTATATCATCAGCTCAAACCGCAGCTGTGTGCAGCAATATTTTTACAAGAAACTAAATTATTTCATGATTATTATTTCTGTACTTATACCATGACAGCCAACCAACTATTTGACAACTGCAATGGAATGAAGACGAGGTTGCGAACATTCTTTTAGTCGAAATGACGACATTTTGGGGTTAGCAGGAATGTAATGTCCATACATTCAGGAGCTCAGCATCGTCCCTTCTGTAAATGTATGGTGGAGGACTATCTAGAAGTGGACTTCTTCAGGATGGTGACGGTGATGACGACTTGGTTAGGTTCGAGTTTGTCCCTGCATTGAAAAGCACCATTCAATTACCGCCGTGGATACCGCAAAAGGCCACCTAAGGATCGCAGAGTACACAACACCTAAGTAGGTATTATAATGCTATAGGTACATAGATACCTATCTACTGAGTAGGTACTGCGGTTATCAATCCACCTGCCAAGTGTGGTAACCACGGGAACCCCCAGGATACCCCTGAAATTATGGTGGTTATAAATAATTAATACAGAATTATAATTTATTTTGTGTTTTTATGAATTGTCATTTTTTAAAATCTACTATCGAATCTAACTCCTCTAAATAATCAAAATAAATTATAACTGCAGAGACCATAAAAGGACCTCCCGTAAAACAATTGTTTGCAGAGCTGATGACCCCATCTAACAGCTAGTTGCGCTTGATCCAGGACTTTTTTACCACCCTGTATACTAACCTATTATGTGTTCTGTGGAGTTTGGAGCCACAGAAAAGAAAATAGGTGATCGGTGCTGTGATCTGTGTGGTGGGTGGCCAGTACTTTATATTTTTTCGTTATGTTTTTATTAAAACTTAACTGGAATTAGGATCAAACTTTATTTAAAAGAGTATTGTTTTCTATTTATTTATTACTGTAGTAGTTAAATTTACCATACCTTATATAGCGTTCATACCTACGAGGAAAAAGCACATGGACAAGACAAAATTCTGCATATGTACATAGGTAGGTATGTAACTAATATAGTTATTACCGCCTACTTATGTTTATCCTGTGTTTATTCTGTATAAAATGTATTTATTTACAGGAAAAAAAATCACCATCACCTATTTTTTTTTTTCAAAAATTAATATATGTTTATTTTGGAACAAATCAAGGTACTTAAGCAAGTAAATAAACACGTCGAAACCCCTAGAACAGGTAGGTAGGTAGAGTTGACAGACATCCCATACATAGGAATGGAATAGTAGATTGTATCATAGGGGAGCGAAATCATATTTTTACGGCGAGGGCGCTTTTTTGAATCCCGAAGTGAAGGATTCTAGAGTAGAATCCCGAGCTTAGCGAGGGATTCTTTAGTAGAATCCTGAACGCGAGGGATTCAAAGTACGTCGCCCGAGCCAAAAATATATTTTGCTCGCGAGTGGTACACTCTACTTTCATCACCCACTATGAGAAAATAAAAGGCACCTAATATTTTATTAGTTTTGTCTAAGTAGGTACTGTAAGGCGGCCAAAAACACAGATTCTGAAAAATTATTGGCGCCTCTTGCATTTCTCCATTCAATAAAATTACCTTAAATAAAATAATTAAATTTTAATTAATTATTAATTTTGCTTATATTTCTCCCGGGACTTAGCAGGTAATATTATTATCCATCACATTCCTTGCGTCAGTTCTAATACTTTCAGGAGTTAATTTGAAATATTACACGGGTATTTATCGCGTTTTACCTTTATTAATTTCCGATTTCAGGAGTTAATTCTATACTTTCACTGTCACTTGAAAAACTGATTTTTCAAAACAAAACCATGAATTTCTAACAATCCGTGAAAATTTACGAAAACGCGGGCTGTATTTCGCGCGTTTTTAAATTGATTTCTTTTTTTTACTAAGCCGTCATGGCGCATGGCTGTCTATGGGCCGTCGTACCAGCCAGTCTTTATTCAAACAATATTTGCGTTCGATTTCTTTGGCGCTGACACTGATGATGTTCCAAATTCAAAAAGTGCGCGGCAAAGTATTTATTTAGTAACTTACTTAGTAACTTATTTATATAAGTGCGCCGCAAATAACTTTCCCGCGCACTTATAGTTTCTTATAGAAAACACCACCTTTGGGTGCACATAAAGGTGAACCAAGTCGTTCTTTTCAAATAGATGGGATGAAAATTAAATTACGAACGTGCCCAGGCGGATAAGGAAAAACAACTATAACAAACAAAAATACTATTTCAGATTCTCAACATGGATTTAGAAGCGGTCGTTCTGTTGAAACTAATTTGGTCACATTCGTATCTATGTATCTATTTAGACAAAGGGTTAGAAACAGATGCTTTTTAAACAGACTTCAGTAGTGCGTTCGATACAGTTAACCATGCTTTACTTCTTGATAAGCTCAGTGAACAGGGTTTTGTGGAGCTCTGCTGGATTGGTTTCGTTCCTACTTGAGCAACAGACAGAGATGGTATCTGTAAAAGGTTATGAATCTTAGGTTTTCTATAGTCCAAATCTGGTGTACCCCAGGGATCCCACTTGGACCTATTCTATTTACACAATTTATAAATGATATTACTCAAAAGATTAAACATTATAATTATTCTCTCTCTAATTTAACATTACAATTATGCACTCTCAGAGAACTGAAAGCTACCAGCACTCCTAGGCTTCTTGCGTTTATCTCTCCTGGAATATCACACAGACGTCGTCCGGCGTGTGTCATGCTAAAAAATAGAGGGTGTTCAAAGGGGTCATAAGTCAGAGATGCGTTTGCTTTGATTTCCAGCCAAAGAGATTTCATAAAATTGGCCCTACCATTATATTTACCATTATGTTCACTTTTACAATAAAAAAAATTGGTGTAGTCTGATTCGATTATTTAGGCCAACTTGTCTCTAGGCAAAATTAGGTAGGTAAGTTATGGTGGCTGCCATATTTCTTTTACCAATAAGAAACCTTTTACAAGTTTCTACGTTTTTTTATACCTGCGTACGCATTATTGTACAATTTAGCACCATGCAAGGTCGAGGTAAGCCGCTCAGACGAGGCGTGGCTTTGCATGAGTTATAAATAGGTCGCACAGAAGAAATAATAGTAGGTATTACCTACCTAGCACAGAAGGACTAACAGTATTACCTACCTTTACCTTACCTACTACTCTACTTAGGTAGATACCTATAGGTACTACAGTAAGACGCATGCGCTGTGTGCTTCTCTCTCAAGTTCATTGATCACTGGGATTTTTAAGTTCAGGGTACGTAGTATGTACTTACAAGAAAATGTTGGACGCCACATCGAATTATAAATTGTAACATCTATCTAGTAGCGGGACTAGCGGGACGGAAATGAGGAACTTATTGCTAGATAAGGAAATGGTTGAGGCATTGCCTCGATCAATTTCATGTATTCTCTTATATATTATTTCATAGGTATATAGTTTTCATGAAAGGGACTAAGCTCTAGGGTTAAGCTCACCTTTGTACATGACTATTATTTAAATAAATAAATAAATAAATAATGCTAGACAATCCACACAGCACTATCTAGCCCCAAAGTAAGCTATTCAAAGCTTGTGTTATGGGTACTAGATAACTGATATATTTAATACATTATATACTTAGATAGATATTTTTTATTATACATAGAAAACACCCAGACCATCGGAACAAATTTCTGCAGATCGTACACAAATTTGTTCCAAGGCGGGAATCGAACCCGCAACCTCTTGCGTCGCAGGCAGGCTCTCGCCCGCTGCGCCACAGAGGTCGTCATTTATAAGGACGGTGCTGATTACTTGATGGTTTCATAGAGGTACCTAGTTGGAATATTTTCACATCCTAATTTAATTTACATGGTGTCTTTTATGATAGTTCTTGAAGCAAAAGTATTTTTATGAAAACTACACAAGTATAGTTTCAATAAAAATGGCGCACAAATCGGATTGTTCTCAATAAGACCAAATAAGTCCACGTTACATTTCTAGGATAATTTCCGCCGTATTTGATGTTAACCTTCGCTAGTCCGAACGGGTCAGAGCAGTTAGCCATCTAAAAGCTGCCTGGCAGCCGTACCTATAAGGCCTACTACGGCAAAGACGCGGTGAAGACCTTTTCGGGCGACTGTCGAGCTGGAAGTGGGAGCCTTGGTCTTTGTATCCAGATGGCACGACCATAAACACACAATCCATGCACACAGATAATGGACAAAATGTCGATGGAAAACCCAGTGTTTTCGGGGTCATCGTAAGGTGTGTTGTCTTTTGCCCTTGGTGGAAAAATACAGCAAGCGCTGCCATCAAATCATGTCCAGGCAGGCACTAAAGCTTCACTTCTGCTTTTTGTTTTCTTTATATCGCATTTAGACTAAGGACTGTTATTCTGTGCTAAGGCGAGATATTTAGAGACAAAGTCAGAGTCAAAATATATTTATTCAATAAAATCACAAGGACCATCTTGAACCGTCTTAAAACTAGGTGACTAGTGCCAGAGGATGACACTTGCTAACTTCGACGACGCAAAACTGCAAATATTTCGATATTCGCAAGTGGAAGAAGTTGTCTAGGTCTCAACCCTACAGCTATTGAAACCTCTGGGTAGCCAGATATAAAATAACAGGCCCTAGGTAGGACTTACGAATAACAGGCCCTAGGTAGGACTTACGAATAAAATGTGAATAAATGTTATAAGCTGAAAAGAACTGGCTATAAGCTGGCGGAAGGAAGTGGAATTAAACTACGGAGTCAAGGTAGGTAAGGTAGGGTAGGTGGTACCTGCTGTGTTGCATACTGTAGCAGAAACTAAATAATTTGGACATTGGAGACAAGCGTCCCAGTATCTGTCTTTACTACTATACCTATACTAGTCTCATCATCCGGATGTGCATGCCTATAACTTTTGCGATAATTTAAAAATCTCCATATTTAGTTTAATTAAGAGTAGTAGAGCTCTTTGTGAAGGCCGGTGTAATTACAGGCACATGAGGCTCAAGTTGATGGCCTCAGGGCAGTGCATCGTAGGGCACGTTCCTATTGTGCGTGTCCTACGAGGCAATGTTTTGTTTATATAGGTGATGATTAACACTCAACATCAGGTGGGCCATCTGCTTGTTCCATCAGCTAGTTGTATAAAAAAAAATTAAGTTTGGCAGAGCCACAAAACGTTGTTGTAATGTAAGGCCATGGTCAGTTTAAAAATGCATAAGTATCTACCTTTAAGCTTCCACCACATACGAACTTGTACGTGAGGTGCAAATAAAGCGTCTGTAAAATTATGCTTGTACAAAGACCCTGAGAATGGCTCCCAGTATGTGACTATTTATTACAATCATTGCTATTCGTCTAGGTATTTTTCAAATTCCGCCCCTACAGGAAAACCCAGAACCTCTTCGCCAGGAACGGATGGATATTTAATTATGTACCTACCTAACTAGGTTGTTAGATCACTACTTCCTAGGTAAAACAATGATTTGGAATGAATAATCAACTTAGTAAGTTGGTAAAAGTGAGTTTTGAAATGTGTTATTCGTAGCAACCACATTAGCATAAACATAAGATCTCAATATAAACTACTACTAATATACACGTATGCTGAGAAATGTATAACACTTCACTTTCCAAGTGAAACACCTACTTCCCTAAGTAGATTGAGACGTTTTTCTAATGTTTCCGTCGCGTCGATAAAAATATTTATAGGTACTTTTTATCTCTATCTAATTTGAAGTAAAAACTGAAATAGCAAGTGACTTGACAGCCGATTAGTGTTGATCTAGCTTTCAGAAACCTTTGGGGTGCTAGGTCGGGTAACCACGTCGTGGTGCACCCTGGTAACACCATGAAACACGCCTGCAGAGTACTGCGGACGTGTTTCATGGTGGCTAATAATCCGACACGGTGGGCCTCTCCACGTGTCCCTCTGATTAGCAGAGGGCACAGTGTGATGAGGCAGGGTAGACCTTTTGGTCTGCCCAGGTGGGTCTGGGCTGTTTATGCAGCCCGGACGGATGAGGCGGTAGAGCGAGCGCGAGAGACGCCTTAACTTCTCGCGCCGCTACGTGGTGAATAGCGGGAGAAGACCTGGGGGCACCTTCTCCCGCATTGCACATATTACTCAATAAATAAATAAATATTCACCACTCCCGTCGGGCGGGAACGGCCGAGCACTCGCGGTCGTTCCCGGGCCCCTCCCTGCAAAGGGGGGGGGGGGGGGGCGTGCGGGCCCCGCCGTAAAGGTGGGGACATTTGCGGGCCCCGCTGTAAAGGCGGGCGGTTGTCGGCGGGGGACTGGATGAAAAGGCTCTGCCAGTTTCCCAGTTCCCCTCCAACAAAGACGACGCGGGAGTGCCGCTGGGTTGTTTAGTGGGTATACCGGTAGCGGAAACCGGGGAGTCCCACATATCCCTCCCATCCTCCAATGGGGGGGAATGCGTAACGCATTTTTCCCAGCGTCAAAAAAAAAAAAAAAGCTTTCTGAAACCGGGGGATAGTCTTAGTCTTAGTTACCACCTCCTGCATTATCAACTATGCCTTAGGTCGCTGATTCATCTAATAGCTACGCACCACAAACCACATACCTACCTACAAGTGAACAATCGAACAATCCCGGTTTTCCTACCCTTTAGGTTGGATTTTTTATTTCAAATTTTAAGGGACCTATTTGGGGGTATAGGTACCCTTTCCATTAAAAAAAGTTTTTTCGGCGGTTATACTTTTTGTTGAAAAGTTTTATCGCGTTTGCCCTTACAACTAAGAAAAAAAGTGAGGACCTGCTTACGGACGAACCCTGATGAACCCTCATTCTCATCCTCTGACTCTGACTCATCAACGCGTGACTCAGCTGCGCAAAACGCATTTCCTATTCACTTCCAGCATGCGTCCGGTGGTATATCAATTTACATAATCATATGTGAATACTAAAACTAGGGAGTGTTTGTTCCACCATCATTTGCAAGCTTCTGTACCTACCTATCTGATGGCCTTAATAATCCTTGATGACATTAAAAACCAGCCTAAAACCTTACAACATAGGTACAATTCGCTCCGAAGGCTAGGCAGTTCGATTGCCGACAGATTTTTTTTCTTGAATTATGGGTATTGAAGGTTTTTTACTCAGAACTTCTGAGGTGTTTTACGACATTCGGTCCTTGACCTCCTCCTTGTTGGCCTCACAAGTCGCATGACGGTTAAAATTTGAATTCAAATAGGTACATAAGTAACGTAAATCTATGGAATTTATATTTGTGTACTATGTTACACACAATAATACGTCGCACACTGTGAGATTTTGCTTTTTTTTTTGCCTACTAGGACGTCCTTTGCGGACGTCCTCGTAGGCAAAAAAAGCTTGGGCCAACCCCAAGTTTGTATGAAAGTCCTATGTTTTTGAATGAAGGGACATCAAAATCGGTACTGAATACCGATTTTGATAATGCTTACCAACAGTAGATCACCAATACTCTCGAAGGAGTTAAATTTAAAATGTGAGTAAAGCAAGACGTGCGTTATAGAATATTAAAGGTTAAGCCTAAACTAAAATTCAATATTTCCAAGACCTGAGGTTTTCGTGTCTGGTTTTTAGTGTGGTACCTACAAAAATGTAAAATGTAATTAACAAATTGACCTTAAAATAAAATGCTAATTAGGTACCTACTTAGTACAGATTACCCAGAAATAAAATTATACGAAATCAGAGAAAAATGTTAATTGTCACTTAAGAAAGCCCAATTATTATTATTTTTTGGATTTATTGGTGCTTCTAGTGGTATAATAAAATTTTAGGAAAAAACGTTAACTGGAAAGGAGATAATCCGTTTCTATGGTTTTTATGGACTTTTCTCGATTTTTAAATTTTATCTAAAACTATGCTAGATAAGAGATAGAGGAGAGTCACTAGAGTTTAATTTTTAATCATAATCATAATAACTTTATTGCGAATATAGGTACCTATATCAATACAGGTGTCAGGGTTATTCTGAGTTTTGTTTGCAGATTATCTTTCTAAAAACCCATTAAAACGAGGACGTCCCCAACGAAGGCAAAATCTCGCACAGACGCACATCAGCCCTATTGTTATTTTTGATGTGCATTGTTATGGAATTTAGATAAAACAAGTGGTAGTTAGATTCCTTGGCATTGTAGTAGGCACGGAATATAGTGTACTTGTATTCAAATTCCTTGGTAGTATACCTATGTATTTTCAATCAAACGAGAGACGAGAGGTAGCTAAAGTCAAGGAATTTGAAAACAAGTACATATTCCTTGGCTAAAGTAGAGGTAGACAAACAAGGAATTTGAATGAATACTGTCGGCTAATGTACGTGCTGCCATCTCTGTCAGCCTTGCAATTTTTATTGAAACGCCATCTTGTGTACGATTGGAGCTGTAGGGCCTTTATGAAACTTGATTGTATTGAAAATCGATGGCGGTGAAGCTTCCTATTCATCCTAAGTAGCTTAAATTAAATTGTGTAATATATCTAGGTACATTTGTTTTTACAAAATGTTATTTTTTTTATTTAGATTTAATAATAATATAAAATATAATAATATTTAATGTCAGGATCCTAAACAAACGCTTAAAAGGAATAAATCTATTTTTGTAATGGTAACTACGAACTTAAGCGTCAAACTTACCAAATAAACTAAATATCGCTCAGCCAATCACGCTCCAGAATTTTTGCGCCATCTGGCGGATGATGAGAAAGAAACAAAAAAAACAACATGGCTGATCATTTGTTGTAAATTGTAAAAGAGAAGGGATCCTATAATTTATTTGACATGGTTCTTTACTAAAATGAAACGTATTAAAAGTGTGTGAATTTCGAGACATATTTTACTACCACCGATTTTATTGTAATACAGGTAAGTGTTTATAATGACCGTTGTTTACGTGTGAATTTCCATCTATGACCTTATTTCTGCAGCGGTACTCTACTGTACCGTTACTTGGGGCGCGTGGCCCCGTACCTCCAAGAGTGCCGCGACTCTCGAGCCGAGAGGGCCGCGCAACCCCTCCTCTCGCGGTTTCCTGTGCGTTGGTGGAGTCGGGAGCGGGAGAGATTCGCGTTTGGAGGGGATCCCGAATCTTGGTGGGGATGCGTTCCATTCTGTCATCGGTCGAGGAGAGGAACTGGTAGGGGTGAACAACCTCCGATCTCTGTCTAGGCCCGCCCACAAACATGTGGAGGACACCCTAACAAAACAATGTTTCAGGAAATTAGGTATATTTTCATAGAAATTACTCTGTACCTAACAAAAATTGTCTAATAATGTAGCCATTCAGCCATATTTGTTGCAGTTTCTTTGTCTAGACCTTTTACTGTTAACTCATGAGGACAACTTTACAATTTTAAATTGCCATCTTAATACTATACTATACTTAGGCTGTTTCAGTAATGCACACAAATAGTTAAAAATGTGTGTGTACTATCAACAATAACTTTTCCCCCTCAATAAATTTATTGCATAGAAATTGAGGTCATTGGCATTCTCAGATGACCTCATTCTAACTTACTGAGAAACTTTCAAGGTTTCTCAAGTATCTAGTACATAAGTAGCTGAGCAAACACATTTCTTAGAACCAATTATTTGTATGAATAAATAAAAATATGTACCATGCCTCGAATTGATAAGAAGTTGGTACCATAAATTTTAAATTGAGCATGAAGAATCAATTTTATTATTATCATCACACAAATAGGCAGCGAAGTAATCATTTGCTGGAACAATACAATCACTGCAACATTCCCACAATCATTGAACCACAACCACACAGCGTCTTGTGAAAGTACACCAAAGAGAAAGTGAGTACCACGCTAGACACATACACTCAGCAGCCAGTATGTATAACTTGTCTGTCGACTATTGAGCCTGCATAAAAAACTTTCTTTAACCCACTTTCTTATTAGTGGCCGTTGGCGACCATCTTTCGCCTCTCACCGTTGCTGCATTAATTTTAGTGTTGTGCTGTGTGTGGTGTTTGCTAGACTAGTGGCATGTGCCCTACCATCGAGGTCCCAGATCCCGCCGCGGTGGTGGGATGGTGTGGGGATAGGCTCAGCTTGTGAATGACTCAAGTGGGACACTGTGTTTTTTTTTACCGATTGCGTTTTTCTCCCGTCGCGGGGCTTGAGTTGAGATGTGTGATATGCAGAAAATGCCGAGAGATGATTCGTGGTATGAGGATTATTTTAAAATCGTATTAATTAATTATAGTGTGTACAGCAAGTGGGTTGCCTTTTTGCCTTATCTGTTAATGTTACATATGAGGTCAAAAGTCGCTAAATAACGCGAAGTTTTGTATAAATTATTTTAAGATGTCCAACTAGGTACCTACCTAGGTACATACTTCCTGATTTATTTTATCTTATTAAATATTTGTTACTTATTAGGTTTAGTACTGGACAAAAATAAATGGCGTTCAAGATTCATCTAAAATAATCAGCTGTTACAGAGTGATTAAATAAAGTTTATCAAACTTCAAAATAATGCTGAACATTTTTTTTATTTGTAATAGGTAGGTAGGTATGTAATATTGGAATTATACCTGGAATTATGCCTAGTCAAATGTTTGGTTTTACAGATTTCCAGATTTTTATAAGAATTTATAATTCAGGACCAAGAATGGCCGTCTGTTGCTGTCTCTTTTCGTTAGCATGAAAGTGACAGTGACAAGAACACTATAGAGCCGCTATAAAATGACAGGGATTATGATTAGGAGGCCTATACTCAGCAGAAGGTGCATACAGGCTGAATAGATAGATGAATAAAAACGCGAATACCCTAATAGTAATGTGGAGGCCCACCATTTGGCGAGTTCCGCAAACAGAAAGTCAATCTTGCCTTGTCTATCTCCCAGGAGCTAAGTTTTTTTCATTGGTTCTACAAAGTTTCTTCCTACTTTCACTCTTATGTAAGAAATATTTTTACACATGAGTGGTAAATAGTAAACCTACATAACATTGCAAGTGCGTTGTCATGGTAAATAGTACGTAGTTAGGTACATTGAGAAATTATAGCTCCATCTAGCACCTGCCTGCGGCTCCGCCCGCGTTTCTAGGCTATGGTCACGAGAAACTACGTTAGATTTAGGTACCTAGTTTCTAAGTAATACGGTTCAATGTTTTCCTTATGATTGAACTAAATGAATACATTTAGTTATTATTAAAATCACATTTTTCTTATACAACCAGCTGACGGAACAAGCAGATGGCCCACCTGATCTTAAGTGGTAACCATCACCTATAACAAAGCATTGCCTCGTAAGTCATGCACGATAGGATCGTACATGACTTACGAGGCACGATCGCACGTCCATCAACTTGAGGCATACCTACTGATGTTAAGCCTAGTGTGCCTGTAATTACATCGGCGACCACACTCTTCAAACCGAAACACAGCGTTGCTGCTTGGCGGCAGAAAAAGGCGTGGTGGACTTTTCCGGACGAGCCCCACACAAAGAGCTAACTCTTAAAAATTGTCTCGCAAGTAATGCACGAGATGAACGTGCCTTACGATGCACTACCCTGCGTCGGTCAATTTGAGGCATACTTACAGAGGTTACGCCTCGACTACGCTGCGGTAGAAATAGTCTTGGACTTACACGAGCTCTTCACACAAAGAGCTTTACTACTCTTCACTCTCAATAACCTGAGGTTCTGATTCCAGCGAAGAAGACGACGACATGAATTTCGCCGCGTTCACCGCGGTGGGCGGCGCGGGCACGCATTATGTGACCACGGGCGGCGGTCAGATCCCGGTGACTAAGATGCAGCAAGGCATTACCAACAATCCATTGTCGCAGGTAATTCTCATTAAGGGCAGGGCTGGTCTAGTGGTAGCACTCGCCTCTGTCGTCTTACTAAAACTCCAATAATGTAACGTAATGCGTAAAAAAATGACGTGGAAAATTCCTTAATTGGCGCACTGCGAAAACTAATGATGATATGTATTTATTTAATAAAAAAATACATGACGCTACAGTTAAAAACCAATGCGCTATGTAATATATGCGCTACGTAGTCGGGGGGAGGGGTGGGGGGTTATGTCCAACCGTGCGAAGCCGGGGCTAGTTATTATAGGTATACTAGTTGCGCCCCGCGGTTTCACTCGCGCAGATTTAAATCCCGGTATTCCCAGGGGATAAAAAATAGCTTAGTGCTATTCCAGACTATAATCTGTCTCTCTGCCAAGTTTCATCCAGATCCGCGCCAATTACGCTAATGTCTGGCTATCGAGATGGCTTTCAATTTGATCTTGGAATGTAATACTCTCTGACGAGAGCATTTGATTCCTATATTTGAGCATTTGATTCTCTTTGCGGATGACACATCTCTCTTATTTAGAGCAAAAAGAAAAAGTACTGACGTAAAGTTAATCAATGACGCACTAAATATAGTAAATAAATGGTTTTGTGCAAACAATTTAGTACTAAATCCGACAAAAACCAATTGTGTTAAATTCTCATTAGTAAATAGTAATGAAGAAAATGCAAATACAAATATAATATTGATGAATAAAAATCTAGGTTTAGTGAAAACTACTAAGTTTTTAGGGATAACTTTAGATAACAAGTTGCAATGGGGTCCACATATTACCCAACTGGGGGATAGGCTCAGCTCAGCTGTTTATGCAGTAAGAGAAGTGAGAAAGCTGACAGATATAGCAACAGCTAGGCTTGTTTACTTTGCGTATTTCCATAGTATAATGAGCTATGGCATATTACTGTGGGGATCAGGGGCAGATGTAAATTCAGTCTTTGTTCTACAAAAGAGAGCTATTAGAGCAATTTACAATTTGAACTCACGGGCTTCTCTTAGAGATGTGTTCAAAGATATTAAAATTTTAACAGTCCCATCACTTTATATTTATGAAAATATCATGCATGTACGTAAAAATATAAATAAATATAGGAAGCATTCTGATTTACATCGTATAAATACACGAAACAAAGACAAACTAATTAATTCAATGTTTAGACTGCAAAAAACAAATAAAAGCTTTATGGGAAACTCTGTGAGATTTTACAATAAAATTCCTAAAGAAATTCTAGATTTAAATGAAAATAAATTTAAGAAATGTATCAAATATAATTTAACTAGCAAAGCGTACTATACAACCAACAATTACTTAGACGATAAAAATGCATGGTGTCTACCAATTATTGGTGTGGACAACCCGAAATATCCGATAGCTCACTTGACAAAGCCATTGAACAGCTGCAAGAACTTGTTGTTTTATTAGAACATATTGCAGTGTAGTAGATAAGTTTTTGACAAGGCCTTTTTACAGCCGCTTTATTAATTAATTTTTATATAACATTTATACATTTTAGGAATCTATTAATTATTTTATATACCTACTTTGATAATTTTTTGACAAAGCCCCTATACAGCTGCATCATAAGTAATGTAAATATTTTATTTTGTTTGACGTAACTAAGTGTTCTACTAGTCCCTATGGTTCTAAAATAAATGAATTGAATTGAATATAGTGTAATGGCAACATATGGATGGATATAGTATCTAAATTCCTTGGGATGGATGCTAAATTCCTTGGATGGATGGAAATCAAATGTCAAACTGAAAGCCATCTCGATAGCCAGATAGTAGCGTAATCGGGCCGCTGTTCAGTCGTTCCGCCGTGAAAGAGTAACAAAAATCCATCCATCCATCCATACTTACAAACTTTCGCGTTTATAATACCAGTAGGATTTTAACAGTGTGTTTTGTTGCCAGGTGGTCGGCATGGTTGGTGGAGTGACAGTCAGCGAGGGTATGCAATATGGAGGTATACAGGCCACTCCACAATTCATCTCAGTGCCTATCACACTGCCCGGTGCTAAACCAGGTACATAAACTCGCCCTTTTATACATTTCACTTCAATCAGTTGAGATCACAGTCAAATATCTAGCTATTCGTATTTGGACTCCTTTTTCCGCACTTAGACTCAAAGTTGGTCCATTGTGCGTCAGGGTGTGCTGGCTATATCTGCCAGCCCAACTCCTCCCAAAATGTCCAGCTATAAAAAAAAACAATAAAAAATGGTGACAGTCGGTTGTTGATCTGTCTTCAGCTCTTTATGTTTAAAAGTTTGATCCCCACCAAGGACAAACGTTTTTTATTATTATTAATACCATAGCTACAAGTCTACTCAGTCATTATTTTGATACCTAGCTTTAATATGTTTCAAATATGATTTTTTTGATTTTATTGAATATACCCTTTGGCCTTTCGAAAAATCGAAATAATTATATCATTAATAGGTTAAACTATTTTTAAGTCCAAGGTAAAAACCTCAAAAACTTGACTATCTAATTAAATAAATAAATATTGGTGGACTTTCCACACAGCACTATCTAGCCCCAAACTAAGCTTATTTATTTATTTTTTTATTTATTTAAACGCACAAAACACATTACAACCAAGAAAAAACTGAAACTAAAATATTGCAACTGATCTGGATTGTATCGTAAATATATGTGCATACAGCCGAAAATAACATTTATTGTACGTAACGAGTTAAGCCGGGTCCGCAGCGCCGTGTTTTCGTGTTTTCTAACATCTTAACATGTTTACAAAACAAAATAGGGGCGTGGCTTAACAGTTTTGTTAGCAAAAACACAAAAACATGTTTGCCGAGACAAATGGATAACATCACCCGCGTTCGCCTGCGGGGAGGGGAAGCGTCACATTTTATGTTATATATGTGTAAGCTTCTACGTCCTCTTCGTCGGAACTCATTTTTGAAATGAATTGGAATGAAACAAAAACAATAAACAAAACAGAACACACCAGACGGGCTGTTTTAAAAACATGTTATGCTTAACATGTTATGTAACATGTTTTGTTAGAAAATTGGCGCTGCGGACCCGGCTTTAGGTGAACATTATTAGTTAATTTTAGAGATAGCTAAAAACAATTTAAAAACAAAAAATAAACAGAAAAATAGTGAGTGACATTAGGTTTCAAAAGCAAAACAATTCTTTAATTGTTTTGAAACAAAAACGATTTTTTACATGCATACACAACAGATTAACCTACCTAAAAACACAAACATAGTGAATATTATCACTATTATCTACATCTTTGTTGTAGACCAGTAGCCCACACCTACGAGTACATCTGCACACCCAACTGATATACCCATATGGTATAGGTATCAGGTATAATTACTTATGCTTGTGATATGGGAACCAGATAGCTGATATACTACTTGTATCCTTTTTTTGTATATACATACTTATAATATTATATAAACACCCAATTGTTACAGGAGAGCCACAATCAATGGTGCAAATACAAGTTCTGAACCCCAATCTACTGCAACCTCAGCAACAGAAATACCAGATGCAGATACCAATACAAGGTTACCAAGGAGGTGTTTATATTTTATATTTATTTATTTAACAACTAGCGACTCGCCCGCGCGCCCCTGCTTCGCACGGGTGCACATATATTTAGTTGCACGTATGCACGTATATTTAGTATTCTCTGATTGAAGGTGGTGCAGTACTGACCGTCGCCTACTCGCCGGAAGCTAACGACGCAGCCTTGATGTTAGCGCAGAACTCACTCTCTGAAAGTATGTATAGATATAGATACAATTAAACAAACTGAATATGAAACTTCCTTATACATTTCCAGAAAAATCTCTTTCAGTCTTCTTGCCTGTGTAATTGCAGGCACATGAGGCTTAACATCTGTATGCCTCAAGTTGTTGGACGCAGAGCATTGCATCGTAAGGCACGTTCCTATCGTGCGTGACTTAAAATGCTTTATTATAATTTATGGTGACCACTTAACATCAGGTGGGTCATCTGCTTGTTCCATCAGCTTGTTGTATAAACAAAACTTTAAAATGCGCTTTTCATAGGGCGCGTACGTGGTTTTTTCATCATACAGCTTTTCACTTCAATGTTCGTGATTGATCTCAGTGATTTGATTGAATCTTTTAATAACAATATCCTCATTCCAGATTCAAATCCCTTTAACTTTTTTCAAATCCCTTTCAGAGCTATTTTGTTCCCAGTTTGAGTAGTAGGTATTCATCTGCTACTATTAGCTCTCTGCCAATAGATGTGTTAAAAAAGAATACATACAATGGCGATCGATGTATGTGTGTTGAGTTCATACCTAGACATAATTGTTTTCTTAAATATTACATACGGGTAAATTAGATAGACATAGACAAACATTTATTTGCCAAAAATCACATACAAAACAATAAAAGAAATTACAATCAATCAATTAATTATTTAGGTAATGTGTGTTGAGGATTGGACGATATATTATCCCCCGGTTTCTGAAAGGTCAATCAACACTAATCACTTGCTACTTCAGCTTTTACTGCAAATTAGATAGAGATAGCAAGTGACTTGACAGCCGATTAGTGTTGATCTAGCATTCAGTAAGTATGTATCGTGTGTGTCCAAAATAAATGTATTTTCTTCCTTTTTTTCAGAAACCGGGTGTATGTATCCGGAATTAATATCATTCTTCATTTCCAGATATGATAATGACAACGATGCCGCAGGAGATGCAGCTATTACAGCAGCAGCAGCAGCCCGACGACAAGAGTCTTCTGCAAGCTACCTTGCAGCACCAGGTACTTACCAGATGAACAAACAAGCGAGACTTCTCAAAAAACCTGTACGAACTGAGTATACCTCATCCATCGACCCTCCTGGGGGTTATTCTGATTCCCGTCAGTATCGGATTCGATACGGAAAGTCAATTGACAGTTTTTTTAAGCAAAGTATGTGGTGAAGATCAAATAAAAAAAATCTGCGTAATGCGGGTATTATGCCAAATGTAACATTTGTATGCACCTTTTAACCCCTTAGACTTCTTAAAAAATCTAGAGGTAGGCGCTTGGTATAAGGAAATCACCACGAACAGGGAACGAAGCGTGAGACCACAGAAATATGGGGTTTTCCCTGTTCCGTGCGTGAGACGCCCTTCTACCCGATGTAGTGACGACATTGTTAGGATCGCGGGAAGTCGGTGGATGGAGAGGGCTCGGAATAGTTCATCTTGGAAATATATAAATAAATAATACTGGACAATCCACACAGCACTATCTAGGCCTCAATGCTTGTGTTATGGGTACTAGATAACTGATACATATATTTAATACATTATATGCTTACATAGATAGATATTTTTTATTATGCATAGAAAACACCCAGACCAACATATAGGAGGGGCATAGGCCTCTAACCTCCAAAAGTCCACTGCTGGACCTATGCTGGACCTAGGTCCTGACTTGTGTCCAGTGGACTTCTTAAGGCTGATGATGATGATGATGATGATTAGAAAATCGTAAGGATGTCTACCGTGGCTGGGTAAAGTGAAGCTGTATCTGTTAAAAATATATTATTCCAGGTATTCATAACGCCGGACCAGCAGATTATAATAAATACCCCCGAAGACAAAACTATCAACAACAATAACAATGAGGAGCCCATAACGATCAAGGAGGAGTGTGAGGATGGAGCTAATGATGATGTGAGTTTATAAATAAATAATGCTGGACAATCCACACAGCACCATCTAGCCCCAAAGTAAGCTACTCAAAGCATGTGCTATGGGTACTAGATGACTGATATATTTAATACATTTACTTTACATTACATATTTAGATAGATATTTTTTATTATACATAGAAAACACCCGACCAACGGAACAAATTTCTGCAGATCGTATAGTCGTACACAAATTTGTTCCGAGGCGGGAATCGAACCTGCAACCTCTGCGTCACAGGCAGACTCTCGCCCGCTGCGCCACCGAGGTCGTCAATAAGATTAGAAATGGTGGACTCCACACATGACTATTGAGCCCTAAATGAACCAAAGCTTGTAATATGGGAACCACATAGCTGATAATCCTACTACTATTATAAACGCGAAAGTTAAGTTTGGGTAGACTAGTTGCGCCCCGCGGTTTCACCCGCGCAGAGTTAAATCCCGGTATTTCCACAGGATAAAAAGTAGCCTATGTGCTATTCCAGGCTATAATCTAAATCTTTGCCAAGTTTCATCCAGATCCGTTCAGCCGTTAAGCCAAGTAACAAACATCCATCCATCCATTTATACTTACAAACTTTCAAGTTTATAATAGTAGTGGGATTATTCAAGTAAGGTTTCAGTCGAGTACCCCTTGACTGAATTATTAATCACTACATAGTATAAAACAAAGTCACTTTCTCTGTCCCTATGTCTATATGTATGCTTTAATCTTTAAAACCTCGCAACGGATTTTGATGCGTTTTTTTGATAGATAGAGTGATTCAGGAGGAAGGTTTATACAGGGTACTACCACCACGCCTTTTTCTGCCGCCAAGCAGCAACGCTGTGTTTCGGTTTGAAGAGTGTGGTCGTCGGTGTAATTACAGGCACATTAGGCTTAACATCTGTATGCCTCAAGTTGATGGACGCAGGGCAGTGCATCGTAGGGCACGTTCCTATTGTGCGTGACCTACGGGGCAATGTTTTGTTTATTCCATCAACTAGTAGTATAAAAAAAAAAAAAAAGGTGTATCCAGACTACTTCCGAAAACTTGGGGGTTGCAATCAGACCATGATACTGAATACATTAAGCGAAAAAAAACGCAAAATAAATTTGCCTTGACGACTTACTTTTAATTTTTTTTCTAGCTACATACACATGGTGTATGTAGGTATGGTATGTATAATACATGCATGATATAGCAGAAAAACAATGTGCACCCGTGCGAAGTGCTAGTATTTTAGTATTTTATACATATATGTTTTCAGGAGAGCTCGCAAGGAACGGAAGTGAGCGAGAGTACGCCGTGGTCGATGAGCAACAGTAAACAAGATCTTGTCAAGTATCTGAACAGTTTACCACCTCAGGTAGAGATAAACCATTCTAAAAATGCACGCCCCTCTACCTGCCTTCACCCACACAAGCAAATGAGGTGTATAGACGCAATACATGACACCTGATATTTTATTCGTCATTCAGTTTCCCGCCGAACGTGTAAGTGACACTTTCATGTCTGGCGGGAAACTGAATAACGAATGAAATTGCTTGGTGGCATGTATTGCGTCGATACACCTCATTTGCTTGTGTGGGTGAAGGCAGGTAGAGGGGCGTGCATTGTCATCATTAAAGTTTATCTCTTTGACATCATTAAAGTCCTGTCCATCCAAAGGTTTGTCATCTATCTCTTTGACATTAAAGTTCTGTCCATCCGAAGGTTGCCTGGAAGAGATCGCTCATAGCGATAAGACCGCCCATTGTACTTAACTTTAAGTAAAATTAATTCTTGTAATGTAATGGTTTATTTTCTTGTGGTGTACACTATAGAGTTTTCTATCTACCTATTATAACATCACACTAATAAAAGTAGTACTAGAAGCTCTTTGTGAGGGCTCTTTGTGAGGGCTCTTTGTGTTGGTCGCGTGGAACTGGCACTAGAGTCACCTAGTTTTAAGACTTTTCAAGATGGTCCTTGTGATTTTATTGAATAAACATATTTTGTCTTTGACTTTGACAAGCAGTGTTGCTGTGTTTCGGTTTGAAGAGTGTGGTCGCCGGTGTAATTACAGGCACATGAGGCTTAACATCAGTATGCCTCAAGTTGATGGACGCAGGGCAGTGCATCGTAGGGCACTTTCCTATCGTGCGTGACTTACGAGGCAATGCTTTGTTATAGGTGATGGTTACCACTTAACATCAGGTGGGTCTGCTTGTTCCATCTTCTAGTTGAATATAAAAAAATATCACGCGATAAGGAAACGAATCTTAAGACGCAGATAACCGTCAAACAGGGATTAGGAAAATATCGTTTTGTTCCACACAAGTTCAACACTACCAAAAAATATTGTTTTAATTGCAAAATTTACTTATTAATTTACTTCGGCAGCTTCAAATTTCCTATTAACATAAAATTAGGATATGTGTGTGTAAGTTTACTGATTTTATCTGTGGTTTCAGCAAACGCAAACCTTACCGCTGTCACTACAGCAGTTTCTGAGAATCAATCCTAACCCAACCGATCTTCGAAAGGACATAGAGATGGTGGTTGAAGAGGAAGATAAGAAGGAGGAAGCGGTCGCCGAAGCCATTATTGGAGAAGGTAGATTTATAATATTACTAGCGATCCGCCCGCGCGCCCCTGCTTCGCACGGGTGCACATATCATGCATGTATTATACATATAAACCTTCCTCTTGAATCATTCTATCTATTAAAAAAAACCGTATCAAAATCCGTTGCGTGGTTTTAAAGATTTAAGCATACATAGGGACATAGGGACATGGGGATATAGGGACAGAGAAAGTGACTTTGTTTTATACTATGTAGTAATGTTGTAAAGAGAAAACCAGCGCTTCGTCTTCGTCGCCTTGGCTGCGACCGGCAGGGCAGCATTTAGCTGAGTTGAGACAAATTTGGCTCACAGAGTGTTGGTCAGCATCCGTAGTTGCGCCCCGCGGTTTCACCCGCGCAGATTAAAATTCCGGTATTCCAACGAGATAAAAAGTACCCTATGTGCTATCCCCGACTATGATTTATCTCTCTGCCAAGTTTCATCCAGATCCGTTCAGCTGGAATAGCACATAGGCTACTTTTTATCCATTGGACTAGCGGAATTTAAAACTACGCGGGTGAAACCGCGGGGCGCAGCTAGTAAAAAATACACAAAACAATGAAATTACAGGCTTAAAACCTGTATGCTTAAGAGTCCGGTGACAGCGGATCGCAATTTCGAGGTGCGATTGGCTATTATTTCATTTTATTTCATTTTGGGGAGGTTGTTTGAAATAATAACTCTAAAGAAACACGCATAAATACTGTTCGAACACAAATAATACAATAATATAAGGAAAATGTGCTTGAGTCAGAAATCATTTTGGTATTAGGTAAACGTAAGACCAAACATACTAATACCAAAATGATTTCTGATTCGGGCATGTTTCCCTTATATTATTGTATTATTTGTGTTCGAACAGTATTTATGCGTGTTTCTCTAGAGTTATTTTTTCAAACAACCTCCCCGAAATGAAATAAAATGAAATAATAGCCAATCGCACTTCGAAATTGCGAGCCACTGTCACCGGAGCCTTAAAGTTGATGTACGTAATACTATGCCTTTTACAAATAGGACATTACCTAAATGACAGGCTTCTTTTCAGATGGCTCAGTCAGAATACAAAGCAAAAAGAAGAAGAAATACAAGAAGAAACCTCCAAAGCCGGCGCGGCCGAAGCCGGGGCAGGTGGTTATAGCGCAAGCCGCTGACGGCACGCCCATATTCTGCTGCCCCGAATGCCAGATGGCATATCCTGAGAAGGAACAGCTGGAGATACATTTGGGGGTCCACAAGATTGTCAGGCGGTTCATATGTGGGATATGTGGAGCTGGGTATGTCTATAACTATCCTACTAATAGGCGACCTCAGTGGCGCAGCGGGCGAGAGTCCGCCTGCGACGCAAGAGGTTGTGGGTTCGATTCCCGCCTCGGATTAAATTTGTGTACGAACTGTAGAAATTTGTTCCGTTGGTGTTTTCTGTGTATAATAAAAAATATCTATCTATGTAAGTATATAATGTATTAAATATATCAGTTATCTAGTACCCATAACACAAGCTTTGAGTAGCTTACTTTGGGGCTAGATAGTGCTGTGTGGATTGTCCAGCATTATTTACTTATTAATTTATTTATTTTAAACGCGAAAGTTTGTGAGTATGGTTGGATGGATGTTTACTCTTTCACGCCGGAACGGCTGAACGGATCTGGATGAAACTTGGCACAGAGACAGATTATAGTCTGGAATAGCACATAGGCTACTTTTTACCGTGAAACCGCGGGGCGCAAATAGTATTGATTATGGTCTGTAATAGCACATAGGCTACTTTTTATCACGTGGCAATACCGGGATTTAAATCTGCGCGGGTGATACCGCGGGGCGCAACTAGTAAACGATGTATTGTGTTCCAGTTTGAAACGCAAGGAGCATTTGGAGCGTCACAAGCTCGGCCACAACCCGGAGCGGCCGTATGTGTGCGGCGTTTGTCGGAAAGGCTTCAAGCGGCGGGAACATCTCAACCTGCATACAGTGATACACTCCGGCGTCAAGACTGAAATGTGCACAGAGTGCGGGAAAGGTAATTAATACAACTGGCTGATGGAACAAGCCTGATTAGAGTAGTAGAGCTCTTTGTGTGTGGCTCGTCCGGGAAGTACTACAACCACACCTTTTTCTGTCGCCAAGCAGCAATGCTGTGTTTCGGTTTGAAGAGTGTGGTGTATGCCTCAAGGTGATGGACGCAGGGCAGTGCATCGTAGGACACGTTCCTATCGTGCGTGACTTACGACGCAATGCTAGTGATGGTTAGCATTTTATTTATGCAACTAGCTGATGGAACAAGCAGATGGTTCACGTGATGTTAAGTGGTAACCATCACCATAACAAAGCATTGCCTCGTAAGTCACGCACGACGGTGACGTGCCCTACGAGGCACTGCTCTGCGTCTATCTACTTGAGGCATACATATGTTAAGCCTCGTGTGCCTGTAATAACACCGGCGACCACACTCCTCAAACCGAAACATAGCAACGCTGCCTGGCGGCAGAAAAAGGTGTGGTGGTAGTACTTACGAGGCACACACAAAGAGCTCTACTATTCTTGTGTAACCACGCTTGTTAATCTCCACCGAGAACAAATATTTGTGTATGAACATAGATGTTTGTTCTGTCTGGGTATAATTATATATCAATCAATCAATCAATCAATTCATTTATTTGCATAAAAACATGGTACAGCAGATACAAAGATGTCAGTAGTTTTGAAGTTTCACATATTTTTACCATTCATAGGTGTGCAAAAATTTAAGGAGGTAGGAACATGCAATGTTGAGGTCAGTGCTTGATTTACATAAAATTAAATGTCAAACAATGAAAAAATAACAAATATTAAATAAATTACTCATTACAATTGTCAAAAAAAAAATACATTAAAATTAAAATAACGAAACCAAGAAAGTTTAATATAAGTAGGTATGTCAAAAAATTTAATAACAGTTTAATATTTATAAAAACGACACGAACCCTTTTCCAAGAAGTCAGAAATTGAGTAGAAATTTTCAAATATCAGCCATTTCTCCAACTCAGCACAAAATTTTTTGTAAGGGAGTTCAATTAATTTTTTTGGTATTGAGTTATAGATAAGTGGAGCCATATAGACGCAGTTTTTTCTGAACGCCTCCAACCTAGGCACCGGCATCTTCAGATGAACACATGTTGTTGTTCTTTTATTTATGTTATAGTTCGTTTCAAAAAGTTTGTCATTGTTTTTTATAAATTTTGCAACTTCCAAAATGTATATACATGGGACGGTTAAAAGTTTATGCTCTCTAAATATGGGTTTACAAGACTCAGTCCATCTCATACCGAATACTGCACGAATACATTTTTTTTGGGCCACAAAAACTCTTAGTATGTCGGTGGAGTTACCCCAAACTATAATACCATACCTAATTATAGAGCATATATAGGCATGATAGACCACTAAAGCTGTCTGTCGGGACGTACAATTTTTCAACTTTTTTAGTGCATAAACAAATTTATTAATTTTGACACAGATGTTATGCACATGATGCTTCCAAGAAAGGTGATCATCAATTGTGATTCCTAAAAATTTTGACTCTGATACCTGTTCAACGGCTTTTCCATCAACCAGGACATTTAGAGTTACTGGCTGCTTATTATGTGTTGTAAATGTCATAATTTTAGTTTTCGATACATTAAGTTTAAGTTTATTTATGTCAAGCCAAAAAATAATGTCATTTAACGCTTTACCTATCACGTGTTCGTAGCTGTTTAAATTATCGTCTTTAATTATTAATGTCGTATCATCCGCAAACATGACACAATCATGGTCGATGACTTGTGGTAAATCATTGATGTAAATCAGAAATAGTAGGGGTCCCAATATACTACCTTGTGGAACGCCACTAGGGTTTATCCTAACGTCAGAGTCAAAGTTTTCCAATGTCTTGTTATTTAATTTTGTAACTCTGGTAATCTGCTTCCTATTAATTAAATAAGAGAGGAACCAGCTTTCGGCTAGACCTCTTACTCCATATTTATTCATTTTTTCTAATAAAATCTTATGATCAACGAAATCAAATGCCTTACTGAGATCCAGGAGCAAAGCTGATGGAGTTATTTTTTTATTTAGGCTTTCTATGACATTTTTTGTCAGCTTAAAAGTAGCTAGACTCGTTGACATACCCTTCCTAAAGCCATGCTGATTACTAACCAAAATGTTGTGCTTGTCCAGAAATGTAAGTAACCTTTTATACATGATTTTTTCATAAACTTTGGAAAGTATAGGCAACAAAGATATAGGTCGATAGTTATCCATGTCTTGTTTAGGACCTTTTTTATGGAGAGGCTTTATGGTGGATATTTTAAGCCTTTCTGGGAACTGTCCTTGTTCTAGAGATAAGTTAATGAGATGAGCCAAAGGTTCCGCAATAAACTGACTAATATATTTCAGTAAAGCAGTGGAGATGTTGTCATAACCAACTGATCTTTTATTTTTTAGCATTATTATTATTTTGAGGACTTCATCTGGGCAAGTTGGTTCCAGAAATAAGCTACTGCATATAGTATTAACATTGAAAGTCACATTGTTATTTGAATTCATATCAAAGTTATTTTTATCATTATTATAATTGCATTTGGTAATGTCGATAAAATAATTATTAAAAGCATTTGAAATGTCAAGACCAGATGTCAAGACAACGTCATTGTCATTAATTTGGTCAATATATTGCTTCGTTTTCAGTGTACCTATTTCTTTGTTTACTACGTTCCATGTTGCTTTTCCTAAATTATTTGCATTTTCTATATATTTTTTATTAGACATTGACTGTATACGATTTATGCAACGTCTGAGTACCTTAGAATATTCATTGTATTTGTTTTTACATTCATTACTTTTTATTAAATAATATTGATATCGTAAGTTTCTTTTCTTTTTACAGCTAATCTTGACACCCTTTGTAATCCATTTTAATTTCTTATTTTTAACTACCTTTTTTACTTTTACTAGTGGAAAGCATAAACTATAAAACAAGATTAACAAATCGTGAAAAACATTGAAAGCCTCATCAGCTGAAGATGTTACTTCATAAACATCCGAGAAGCTAAGATTTTTCAAACAGCTAACAAACTTGAGTTTATTCTCCCTCGACTCATCATTTACTGTAACGTAATAGTAATCATTATTTCTAATTTGTGCAGAAACTTCAAAGAAGATTACTTGAGCTGTATTGTGATCTGACAGCTGAAAACTGTATGTTTTTCCAGTAGCGTTTGATATGTTACTTAGAATATTATCAATACACGCTTGTTTACGGGTTGGTTCTCGGATATGACATTGCAGTCCATGATTAGATAGTAAGTCCTGAAAAGTTCTAGACTTAGTAGTTTTAAGCAGGATATCTATATTAAAATCACCAGAAACGATTATTTTCCAGTTTTTATTTTTAAGACGGTCTAAGACGATTTGTAGTCTTTCAAAGAAAATATCAATATTAGAATTAGGAATTCTGTATAAGCAAATTATAATGATCTTATAGTGGTTAATCTGTGTGGCACAAATTTCAAAATGATTTTTAATAGCCAAATCATTAAAAATGGTCAGTTCAGTGCAATCTAAATCATTCCTCGCTAATATACATGCGCCTCCTCTACGTTTATCATCCCGAGTGTAAATGGCTTTTAGATTATAGTTATTTAGTTTAAGGTAGTGTTCCTCTCCCTTTATAATGAAGTGTTCACTTAAGCAGATAACTGAGATTTCAACATGAGAAAGCCTCAGCTCATCTATCATTAATTCGAGATCCGTTAGTTTATTTAGGGCTCCTGATATATTTTGGTGTAGGACGGTGAAGGTTGACTTTCTATGTGTGGACACGAAAAAATGTCCCTTGCGTTTCATTATTACTGCATGCGTTGTTCACTCCCTTGGTAATAACAGAGAAGTAAGAAGTGATAAGGCCTCGTTTGGGCTTTATGGGAGACGCATTGAGTGAAACTTGTTTAGGTTTCTGTTTCTCCGAAGGCTTTTGGAAGTAAAACGGGATCGTGCCTCTTTTCGGCAATGTAGGTGCATGCCTGAGATGGTTTTTTAACGTGGTTGTTCTTTTAACCCATTGAAAATTAAGAAATGTGTTTTTGTAGTGAGTTGAATTTATGCTATGTATTATTTTATAGGCAAGGTTATCAAAATTTGTTTCAATAAACAAGCAATTATCGTAGAGTCTAGTTATTAATTTTAGGTTAGTATTCAGTTTATTTAAATTTAATGCTGAGTTGTAGAGGACATTCACAACGTAAACATTACAATTTTCGAATTGTTTGAGAGCGTTACTCAACTCCGCTATAACTTTTACAGGGTTCGTATCATTACAACCTGTCATTATAATTACATGATCGTTTTTGGTCAAGGTTTTGGCAAGATTATTACAATTTGACAAAACATCCGATGTAAGAGAATCATTTTTCCTTAGCGCTAATGCACCATAGTCTTTAAAGTTAAATTGGTTTTTGTGTCCCAGAAGATTTTGAATTAAACCCTCTCCTTGATTATCACAAAGTAGGACTATGTTGTTTTCATTCTCCTTCCTTTTCTGCTTGTTCTTATGATTTATCTCCGTAGGAACTTTTTCCATTTTTTGTTTGTTGTTGACCTTGTTACGTATGTTTTGGGTACTAGCTCTGTTTCTATCACCAATATTTCCTTTCTTATTAAGCGTATTTTCTTTTGCCAGGTGTGGCTCAGAAACAGCATAGTGTTTCCCTTCATCCTCTGTCAGAATTGCTCTGTAGTGCAGGTTATTCAAATATTTATCACGACTCGCTTTAGGTGTATCAGATTCTACATCAAGATCCAGTCTTCTGGAGGTAAGGCTAAGGTTTGACTTATCACCCGTTCTCTTCCTTCTAGACATTCTTAAGCTGCTTGTTGCATCCGTTCTTCTTAGGCTCATACTGGTTATGTACATTTTTTTTAGCTGTTCATTTTTTGTCTGCTCCTCCTTAAGCGTATTGATTAAAGCACTGTTATCGAGGTTAAGAGTTTCAATCTCAGCATTAGCTGCCTTTAATTTTTCTTCAAGATCTTGGACTGTGTTTTTAAGTAAGACCACTTCATCGTTTTGTACATGCGTTGATAGATCCATCATACTTTTAGCACTACTTATAGAGTCCAATGAATCAGCAGATTCCACTGATAAGGATCTTTTCGTGTTCAGTCGATGTCGCTTTCTGGTTGTCATATTTGATCTACTGTCCATTGTGTTTGATTTGTTTTTTTAAATTGTCCCGAAAACACTGTTTTGTCAAATTAGCTGGTAGCACTGTTAACTTTAGCTGGCTTTGCTTGACTCGATATTATTTATTTGGAATCGATGTTTTTAGTGTATCCGAACGTATTGTCTTGTCTATGGGAGATCAATTTGCTGTCAACTTGACATTTCTGTTTGCGCCAATCAGCTGTTTTCACATAGTATTTTATTTACATTGAAGTTGACGAATGGCAGCAAGGTTTATTATTGTAAATAGTGGTGAATATATAGTTTTAAATTTATAACCGACCTTAGCGATGTATTTCCCTTGATAATATGCGTTTTCGGTGATTATGGCATTGTAATTTGTTGTGAATAGGATGACATAACCTCTGCTCACTAGGTCGTATGCTGCGGTACCAGGTATTCCTTGAATTTACTACTGTATTTTAAAAATTCGTCAGGAGCGACGACACAGTGTTGTTTACATGAAAACGTCCATAGTCCATATTAAAAGTATGTATTGAAAAAAAAGCATTTATCAGCTATATTGTTCCCTTATCCCAAGCTTTGGCTTAGTTTGGGGCTAGATAGTGATGTGTGGAAAGTCCGCCAATATTTATTTATAATTCATTACTGATAATTTGAATGTTTTGATTGTATTTGTTAGTATAAAATAGTGTATTCCTGGTGTTTGGGCGCTTTGAAGCTTGCCGATAGCCCGAATTGTGTTCTTTAAATAAATAAATACTTCTGAATTGTCACAGGTTTCTACAGAAAAGACCACTTGCGTAAACACGCGCGGTCGCACGAGTCTAAACGCGCCCGCGACGAGTCTCAAGCTAACACAAACACTCAGATATTCAAAGTGGAGCCGAATGTTACCGAAAACAGCATCCTGCCGGAGATTACTATACACGTGAGTTTACCTCGAAGGCGATGTATTGATGTACCCCTCGCTTGCACATTTTGAAAGATATAAAATCACTTGCATAAGAAAAACTACAAATCAGCTTCACGACTTTAATACCTAGACACGGTAGATATTCCTTAAATCTCCAAGTACTAACTTCAGATTCTTTGAAGACGTCGGGGGTAGTCAGAGGTACGTCCAAACTTAACATTTAGCACATACCCACATTTTGCAGTTGTGTACACATTACATTGCACACGGTTGCAAAAGTATCCTATAGATCCAAAAAAAAATTCCTACTAAAATGTTTGACGCCTGCGTCGCCTTGTGTTTTTTTGTTTACATTGATGGTCTAGTCTAGTAGTCTAGCGTAAGTCACGCACGATAGGAACGTGCCCTACGATGCACTGCCATCAACTTGAGGCATACAGATGTTAAGTCTGCCTGTAATTACACCGGCGACCACACTCATCAAACCAAAACACAGCAACGCTGCTTGGCGGCAGAAAATGGCGTGGTGGTAGTACTTCCCCGGACGAACCCTTCACAAAGAGCTCTACTACTATTACTTTTTTATGACACTTTATTATTTTTTAATGATATCATTATACCTCAGTGGCGCAGCGGGCGAAATTCCGTCTGCGAAGCAGAGGTTGCGGGTTCGATTCCCGCCTCGAAACAAATTTTTGTACGATCTGCAGAAATTCTGGGTTTATTTTCAAAGGTCTGGGTGTTTTCTATGTATAATAAAAATATCTATCTATGTAAGTATATAATGTATTAAATATATATTATCAGCTGTCTAGTACCCATAACACGAGCTTTGAGTAGCTTACTTTGGGGCTAGATGGTGCTGTGTGGATTGTCCAACATTATTTATTTATTATCTTGTTCCTACTCAGGTACCGAGCAGCTCGAATGTGAGTTTGCCCGTGCAGATAAACATCCCTCAGCACGTGGTGTCCTCGCTGGAAGCTGCGCAAACGCAGCAACAACAAAACGACACGCAGGCGCAACTTGAGGCGTTGCTGGCGCAGCACTCGTGACAAAAGGACGACAAGGGAGATATATGCCGAAAATCAGCTAGGATAAAGATACAGAGATACGTCATTGACTATCAAGCAGGATAAACTTACATGAGACACGTCATTGACTATCAAGCAGGATAAACTTACATGAGACACGTCGTTGACTATCAAGCAGGATAAACTTAAATGAGACACGTCATTGACTATTAAGTAGGATAAACTTACATGAGACACGTCATTAAATATTAGGTAGGATAAACTTACATGAGACAAGTCAGTGACTATCAGGTGAATCGGTTATTTTAGAAAGCGAACAAGTCAGGTTTTTTTGAAAATAGCGATTTAGACGGGTTCGTATTCTCTGTGAATAAAAATACTTCGTAAAATTATAACACGTCTGAAAATACTTTTATTACCATAATTTAACATTATATGTGTAAAAAAACCATAAAACGCCATTGAACTGAATGTTATTTAGTTTTTTGAGTCTAAAAATTTAGGTTTCTTGACATGTTCTCTTTTTTAAATAAATGATTCAGGTAGAGTAGGATAAACTTACATGAGACACGTCATTGACTATCAGGTAGGGTAGGATAAACTTACATGAGACACGTCATTGACTATCAGGTAGGGTAGGATAAACTTACATGAGATACGTCATTGATATCAGCTTGGATAAACTTACGTCATCTATTTTCAACTAGGAAAACCTTACGAAAGATATGTCATCGCTTATCAAGAAATACGTCATTGGCTATTAAGTAGGATAAACTTACAAGAGGTTAACCTAACAAGAGACACGTCATTGACTATCAGCTAGGATAACCTAACAAGAGACGTCATTGGCTGTCAGCTAGGATAACCTTACGAGAGATACGTCATTGGCTATCATTTAGGATAAACATATTAGAGAGACGTCATTGGCTATCAAGTGGGATAACCTTTTGAGAGATGTCATTGGCTGTCAACTAGGATAAACTTACGAGAGAGATGTCTTTGACTATCAGCTAGGATAACCTTACGAGAGATACGTCACCAGCTATAAGATAGGATAACCGAGATATGTCAAACTTTATTTTTCTACTGTATAATATGTGTATGAAAAACAATAGATGCTAAAGTATCTTGACAAGTTGTTTTTCCGTTTTTCAGGTTTGTATGTAGACTAAGAAACGGTAATATAGGAATAGACACTGAAAGGACGTGCATTGGGATAACAGTCGTGTGTGATCTATTTTATTTACCTTTTAAGTATGTTGTGTGGAAAAAGGCTAGGCTTAACATAGTGGATAGTACTACAAGCTAGATAAGCTATCTCACTTAAAATTGTGTTGTAATTGCCCGGGCAAAGGTAAAAATGTGCCCTTAATGCAGTTTATATACTTTAGATTAGATTTAAAAGCCTGTTTTCCATTAATATTTAAGACCCAGTATTTAAGCTTAATGGTGACCCCATGTTTAAGCCTAACTATGGTAACTAATGTGCAGATTTTATGATGAGACCTACATATCATAGTCATTTACAAACAGAAACGTCAATAAAATTAAAACGACCACTTAAAAACGAAAAATTAGGTCAACGTCAAAACAATTTATTCAAAAGGATCATTTTGAAACATCTTAAAGCTAGGTGAATCTAGGTGCCAGCCCACCACGACTAAGAATAGAACATGCAAAACGGCTGTATTTGGTGACCCCAGGCGGTCACCAAACTATACTTTTTCTACTTGCCGATTGGAAAAAGCTTTTGCGCAGTCTAGAAGCCATTTTATCTTGACCTCTGTGGAGTACTGGTCGCTGGCAAAACAAGAGGTGCTGTTGAATTTATAAAGATAGTCCAGTAATTTGAATACCAACTTCCATAATCGAAGGTAGAAGTGCTGCTTACTATTACTGCTAAAGTATGTTTAGAATTAAGTCAAGAGTATGAAATAAATTAGAACCTATGACACCAAAAGACGACCTTTGTCGCGCGTCGGGATAACCGTGCGGGTTGAATTCCCTCAACGTAACGAATGTAATAAACACCTCTCAATCTTTGAACGAATGAATGAATGAAAATGAATTTGTTAAAATGGCGTGCGTATGAGAGGGAATAACTAGCGGTGCTTATTTTTATTTCTTCGTTTCTTAAAGTTCTGGTTATATTATTCGTAGTTTTATCCCATGACAAAGATAAGTCTGGTATGGGGATGTAGTAATAGTTGAGTGGTAATTATTTATTTATTTAAGCGCTGACGGCTACAAAACCTGATATCAGGATTAGGTATTTTAAATACCATTACATTCAAGTTAAATTTGTACCTGGTTGAGAATAATAAAAAGTAAAATACCATTACATTACTTTTTAACCAATCTACTTTTAACTTCATATTATTCTTTATTATCCAAAACTATTTAATTTGACAGCGCTTAATAATTATAGCTGTCTTTGTTGATGCAGTCTCTTTTTAATTCATAATTTGGTGTGCTGCCAAAAATTCTGTTTGTTTTTTAAGAAAGATAAAATGACAGAATGGACACTATTAACTACAAATAATAATAGATTAAATCCATAGTAGGTGCTAATAGAGAAGTGCTTACATAATTTAAATCATAAAATAGTGCTTAGATAATTTAAATCATAAAATAAATTGAACATATCATTGTTGTCACTATGGAAATATTTACCTAAAATATGGTTAAATGATTACTTTCTAAATGAATACATGCATATTTAAATAAAAATAGTATGATGATATGCATATACAAAAGTAACCCTTGGCAACAGGTAAACTCGCTGTGGATCCTATCAAAGTCAAACTAAAGCAATCGCTCTGAATCTAAACACCAAAACAGTGTTTAGTCGTGTATTGGTGCACTCTAAATTCTGTTTGAGCGAGAGAAAGAGACAGTGAGGACTTTTACTCACTAGTGAAAAGTGCTTTTTAATCACTGTTTTCAGAGAATAAAACATTTTTAGAGGGTGAATGGTATAAGTATATTAGCAGACGTTGGAATTAAAAACGCACAATAGGCTACTTAAATAAATAAATTGTAAATTGATGTATCTCACTGCCTGTTTAAAAAAGATTCATCAACTCATTGTAAATATCATAATCACTGTGATGTATTTTAATCAATTATTCATACAAGAGCTGATTTGAGTATTTATATTTTTGCATTGTGAACTGTGAATTTTTGTATACAGACACTACAAAATTATGACTTTCTTTCGACAATTTGAAAGTCTTGAGAGTCAAATAAGATAACTCACATTGAGTGAAAAGATCAACTATATTATATTATGATTAGTATGACGGTAGACAGAAAAATCGCGAATACTTCGTCGTAGTCGCATGTGGCTGTTGCCGTTTACTTTACCATTGCCAATAATTGGTTGGTTTTACTTGAATTAATCCGAGTGTTTATAATGTTATGTCATATTTGTCTGTCTTAGGTACCTTACTTTGTAGAAGCAAGAAATCATTAAAATAGCGTTATCATGACGCGTAATAGTGTGCACATATTTGATTTTAATATTAAGAATTAAAATTAAGCTATGGTTGTTAATATAATTATATTGTTTCACATTAGTAATGGAATTGATTCGATTATAAACTTGTGGTTATTCAGCGTTAGACAAATCTCATTAGGAGAAATTACGTTACATTTGGGTGAAATCTGATACATTTAATTGAGTTGTAACGTATTTTCTCTCTATGACATTTTTAAAACGCTTCCAAGCACGAGACCCCAAGCACGATAAAGTCTGCCCAGACGATATCAATGTCAATTTATAGGTATGCCGTGATCACAATTCGATAACAAATCCTAATTCTGTCCAAAAATCAACACCAACAGAATTCTTTCATGTTCATTCTTTTTCTTCACGATTCAAGTTATTTTAGTGTAATATATACATAGTATAAAGCAGTCGCTTTCTCTGTCCCTATATCCCTATGTCCCTATGTATGCTTAAATCTTTAAAACTACGCAACCGATTTTGATGCGGTTTTTTTTAATAGATAGAGTGATTCAAGAGGAAGGTTTATATGTATAATACATGCATGATATGTGCACCCGTGCGAAGCAGGGGCGCGCGGGCGGGTCGCTAGTATAATATACTGTGAATAATGTTTGTCAAATGATTTGTATATTAGACACCTAAATCTCGAAAAACATTGTCTTTAGAATAATATAATTAGTTTCGTACATTTTGTGTTACATTTTTCTAGATTAGATAATGCTTAGAATGTAGTTAGATGGATATTTTTGTACCTTGTGTTTATTCGAAATTGTAGCTGCGAGTATTATAGTTACTACTTTAGCTTATGGTGACTTGCAGGAGAATTTATGTAAACTTTTGTACGATGTTTTTAACTTATTAGTATCAGTTAAGAGATTAAAAATAAAACACTGATTTTAAATCACCTATCTTTTTTTTAAACGCCCCTCACCATAGTTCTAATGTTTTCTATAATATCTCAAAGGTTATCGACCGCGCTTACCTACTCAAAACGACCTTCCCTACATACGAGGGTGCGAAGTGGGTTAACAACCCCGTATCTAGGGTAAGCGTGCGATAAATGCACAACTTTGTTTACTTCCCGCAGTAGAAACTTGTGATGATGACCGTAGTTGTTTTCCCATTCAAATTCATACAAAATACGGCAATTTCAATTTGTTATAACATTAGATTCATGATGTGCTACATGTAAAATAAAAATTATATTTAGGCCGTAAAATATGTATTATATTCAGGCCTGTCTCGTTACTACAGTCTACTACAGGGCGAAGCCTCCCTCCCTTCTACATATCTCGATCCTTGGCCACAGTGCCATCGAGATCGACCCGCCATCTCCTTGCCCAAATAACGATCGATTGGATCGGCGCGAATTAACCAAGTGAACCTAAAGTAAGGTTCATAAATGAAAAGCAGAAGTGACCCTCAAACAACAACACCGTGTGGTGTGGGATCATCGAAGGATGAGGCTTGAGGTGGGCCCCACACCATGCCCTCGTAGGGTCACCTACAGCTGTTAGGACATCGTTTACGCTAAAATCAGGTTGCCATATCTGTTTACTGGCTTAGTATTTTAGAAAGCTGTGCACAAAGCACTCCTGCCAGGCACCCAGCCACTGGTAATCGGCTTTCGTCCAAAATACGAAACCCCTAGAGCTACGCTCGATGCTTGGCGTTGGGTTGGGACAGTGTTGCGTGGAGTGAGCGCCCCACGTGCTGCGTCGGCCGCGCCCCCGCCCTCACTCCGTCGCCGACGGGTCCGCCCGCTCAATGGCGTTTCGCGCAGCCGCCACCCCGTTGCGCAACATTAGTGCGCATCTCAAAGACCTTCCACGGTCGTATTTCAGCCGCGTCGAACAATTAAAACGCTATGAATTCTCATTCTACAAATTCTGCGAAGGTAACCACCTCCATAAACGTCCGTTCTCTGCTAGGTCCCGTCGCGCGCGCTCAAACCCCGCTCCCTCATCGATGGTGTGGGACGGGCCGGTAAAAATAAAGCGTTAGGAACGACTGGGGTGAGGCAATGGCGGGGGTTGAGTGAGCGCCCAGGGGCCCGGCCGCACCCTTCTTCGCGACGGCTACCTGTCAGTGCACTTGTGTCTGTGACGGCGCCGTGACTGCAATGTTTCCCGCGGTTTCAGGTCTAAGGCGAGATGAACTTCGCTCCGTTCACGGGGCACATTCCCGCGGCGAATGCGCTGCCTACCATCCCCCAGTTCGTGACAAAGCTGGGGTACGACGACGGCAATGGAAACGAGGCCAGTCCCGGGGTGGTGCAGGAGACTCGGTACCACAACGTGGGTGGCAACGTGCAGTTCTCCGTCGGACCGGGCGCGGGTCAGCTTACGGTGGACGGGGTCAAGTACCGGCAGGCGGAGAGCGTGGTCGTGGTGAGCTCTGCGCAGCCCGGCGCGGTCACGCTCGCCGGCCTCGCGCCGATCCAAGTCGGTCAGTATCAGCGGAAGAAGCTGCCGTCCTTCGAGATTTCCTTTGAGAAAGATATGGGGAAGTGTGTTGAGGTTGAGACCGGTTTCCCTGTCAACTCCGGCGTCAAATACCAGACAGTAACTTCGTCCGTTAACCTTGGGAACATCGCGTACGGAGGTCAGGCCAGCTACGTGCAGGCCGAACCTGCGCACCAAATGAAAGCAGATCAGAGAACGGAGAAGCGAGAGTTTAGAGAGGAATTGCATCATGACTTGATGGCGACTATGATGCAGCAACATCAGGGTAAGTCCGACCAGCCTTCCTCGTCCTTATACAACTACCTAAATAACTTGTTCCTGTTGTTACGTGTACGATGATACACGTAGAATAAAGGTTTGGTGATAACTTGAGTAAATGGTTACAGTAACACAAGCCCCGCTACAACAAGGCCAACAGCTGCTGGTGGTCCTACACGAACCGAAGGATGCGGCGGCCATCGCTCGCGCCATCAAACAGGACGGCCGGCAGGATCGCCAGGCCACGCATGAGTTTATAAGTAGGTTTTGATTCCTGAAAACCTAGTTATAGCCCGATACACAATTACTGTACACCACTATATTGTAACTACCAAAAAAAATTTAAGGGCTGTTTCATAGAGGCTACTGATGATAGTAGCGCCGTCAGATTTTTAAAATCTCTATCTACCACCAAGTTATCGAGGTTTGCTAAAAGCAAACCTCGATAACTTTTTTTTGGTAGTGTCAAAATAATGGTGCAGCTTAGTTTATGGTTAGTGCTGTGTGGAAAGTCCACCCATATTTATTTATCTAAATTCTAGGCATAGGCGACGTAACAGACAGCTCGACATGGCAAACCATAACAGGCAGTGGGGTAGCAGAATACCTAACCGCGCTACCCCTACCCTTGCATCAGCTGTTGAAGTACGCGCCAGCGGAGGGCAAGAGAGAGGATCAGACGATTGTGACTGCCATCAACGCTAATGTTATACCTGTTACTACGATCACTCAGGTATGTGCCGTAGGTCAAAGATAATATCTGATAATATAAGATAATATCGTCGTCTGTTTTTCCTGATTGCTACAATTTGAGTGTCTTCTAGACTGTTCTGTTCCACCGTCGGCTACATCGTCGTTACCTTCAGGCGAGATAGTGGCCAAAGAATGGTCTATAAAGTTAATAAAAAAAAACACTCGTTTTGATAAAAATGGCGTAGACTTTTTCTACTAGGTACACAATTACCTACTTACGTTTTCCTTTTTTGAATTAATTTGACATTTTGGTAGTACTCCGGGGAAGTAGGTACCTACTTACTAGGGGGTTCATTAAAATCGGTCCATCCAGCAAAAAGTTATGAAGCAACAAACATAAAACAAACAGTAGGAAGTAGAACAGTGAGAACCTCCTTTTTTGAAGTCTGTTAATAATACCTATTTTGTTAACGCAGGTGCCAGCTGACAGTGTTGTGCTGCAAGCAGCGACGATAGAGGACGAAGAAAACGACCCCGACGACCCCGACGAAGGCGAGGAAACCGTCAAACCGACCGGCGAGGCCAAGAAGCGGAAGAAGAAGCCAAACTGGAAAATTAAGAAGGACAGGCCCCAACCCGGCGAGATACGACTAACAACAGCTCTAGGTAAGCTTTCAGTCCGTTACAATTATATAGAACAATAGAACATTACCTATTTTTATTTTGTACATAGTACCTCAAGTACGAGTTTTTTTTTATTTTTGGTATTTGGTTTTTCGTTTTGCGAGCCACGAGTTCTCGGCACGCCCGATAGAGGCGCTTATCGCGTCTCCAAAAAATCCAACCTGGAGATACAGAAAACGAAAACCAAAACTCAGACTTCGGGTACGGTTGTTAGAGGAAGACGGGGGAATGTCGTTCACCTGATAAAAATGCTCTATTAATTTTTAATTTATCTTATTTTAATGATACTATTTTGAATTTGAGGTTTAGAGTGTCTGCCTGCTCAATTGTCACAACCATTGCGCTGCAGCGTGCTCGCTGTGTTTCAAGGCACCGTATTTAACAATTTATTGGGGTGAGCGGTATTACCCCTGCTTCCCCTACCAACTACCCCCGTTAAGAGCATGATATTAGAACGGCAAAAAATGCCTAAAAACACAATGAAGGCATCGTCGCCATACAAAGTCGCACGTTATCTTGTCTCCACAGTTCATTTGGTAGTAACTTTGTCTTTTGATCTGTAAGTTATGGGTTCGATTCCCACGTAGGACAAACATTTAATTTTGTGCGATGAACATTGTTAATTTTGTGCCCTCATGTTTAAAATATACGAGTAGGTAGGGTAAGGTAATAGTATCGTAAATTATAAATATTGATAAATGGTAGATTTCACACGGCCCAGCTAGCCTCAGTATAACTGATATTTCTAGTCCTACTTATAGGTTTAAAAGAATTCACAACATTTTCGATGTATGATCAAGAAACTTTTAATCAAATTATGTAATACTTGTGTTAGAAGTCTAAAACAACTATCGTGCTGGGCCCTCGAACTAAGCCTTTTGTAGTATAAAGCCCAAAAAAAGTAATAACGTATCTCGAAAGTTGAAAGGCATTTTAAATAGCCACATGAAACAATTTTAAATTCTACGTGAAGTTCCTAGCTCACATAGATAAAAAAAAACTAAAAGAGAGACTCCTGTTTCACGCTATCATATAGTTGTAAGACAAGGCGACAAACAAGTTGTTTTCTGACCCGCGTTCCTATATAATATGTAGGTGAAGCCAAGCTGTGCAGAACACATTTTTTATATGAATTTTCTTTTTGCGCAGCTCACATAGTTCAGGGACAACTTGTTTGTCACCTACATATTCTATGCTATCACCAAGTAATTTACACATTTACCACTTTTGTTATACATATGTTTTCATTTTAATTTTAAAATCACGCCATTCACTTAGGCCTTCGAGGCCTATATAATGCAGATGGCAGCACCTTGTACTGCTGCCCTCATTGCCATATGGCGTACCCTGAACGTGGCTTACTGCAACAGCATCTAACTGGACACACCCTGGAAAGAAGGTGAGTGATAGTCAACTGGTTTTATTTAGTAAAATGATAGAAAAGTCTGGTAAAATTGGTAAATAGCCCAAATTCTTTTAGGCTAATTTACCGATATTTTTTTCTTTGTTTCTGCAATTCAATGAAATCGCAATTGCCTGTTATTGCACCGATACCCATTATGTATTTAGTCTTCAAAATGTAACAGCAATGCAAGCAAAGGGAAGAAAAGTGAAGATCAAATTTTTCATCTTCAGAACAAAAGGACTTAAAGGAAGGACTTACCATCTATCCCCACTTGCGATTCCCCTACCCCCAACCCAGGTACAATGATTGCTATAGTTTAACCCACTAATCCTTTCATATTTTTTCACAGATTCATTTGCGATATTTGCAATGCAGCCCTAAAGCGCAAAGACCATTTGACACGTCACAAGCAATCGCACAATCCAGAACGACCTCACGTATGCAGCGTCTGTCACAAGGCTTTCAAGCGCAAGGAACAGCTAACACTACATTTCGTCATACACTCGGGAGAGAAACGGCATGTCTGTACCGAGTGTGGGAAAGGTGAGCCTACCTAAAATCACACTATATTATTCTACTATCCTACTAGGTACTATTATAAAAGCGAAAGTATGGATGTATGGATGGAAGTTTGTTACTCTTTCACGCCGGTACGGCTGAACGGCTCTAGACAAAACTTGGCAGAGAGATAGATTATAGTCTGGAATAGCACATAGGCTACTTTTTATCCTGTGGGAATACCAGGATATAAAACTACAGGGTGAAACTGCGGGGCGCAGCTAGTTATACATAATTATGTGTTAAATTGATGTGGGTGGATAAGATATAACACTGTGATGGTGTTTCTAAGTAAATTATTTCAGCCGGATTCAAACCCCCAGCTTCGCATTACATCAACTGACACACAGTTACAAATTAACTGTTCCTTTTTTCAGCGTTCTACCGCAAAGACCACCTTCGCAAGCACACCCGATCTCACATCGCGCGGCGCGTCAAAGCCGAGATGTCACAGCAGGGGGCTGCCTCTCCCCCCCTCTCAGCTGCACCCGCCCCCGCACCTAATCCCTCCTGACCAGAGAAAAATAGAAACCTTTTGACGCTCATAGCTGCCGCTGAGGAAGCGTTCTGAGGTTTTGAGACTACGATGGATGACAGTCACTAAGAAATTTTGACAACTACTTATTTTAACTGTTCGGGGCGTGCCTGAACTGAATCCATATGAGTATAATTATAGTGTCTATTTATAAAGCTGTCCGTTGACGTCCGCTGACGCAGGCTGCGCAGAATCCATAGGTACGTGAAACGTCGAACCTAGGTTACCAAATGCCCTGAATAACACTGAAAAAAAACAGCGCTATATCCGGTCCTGTTACGAAGAGAAGCCGAAAATTGTTGGGAATTCCCTGTAGTCTTTCAAGAGTTGCCCGCTGTTGCCCTGATGTATATTCCTGAGAGACATTTTTTAAGCTAGGTGAATAATTCGAAGTTTTCTGGTCTTGGTCCGAAGGCCCCCTGACCCCACGGTCAGACGGACGTGAATGTGTCGTGAACCGCTGGGTATTATAATAATACTAAATGCTAGAATTCTGATACCTCAAGGAACACCCCGTCACTCACACTAGTGAAACTGGCTGAACTTATATCCCCAGTTCTTATAATCTAGGAGCGTGCGTTACAACAATATGAATCGTCGTCCGTATTTTTAACTTACCTACTGTCGGAGACAACTCGTTGCATCCGGCTCGAAGGACCATATGTTGGTGTCTAACTCAGGTGGTGAAAATAAAGAGTGGACTGTACTTTACTGATTCTATATTAGAACGAAGGACGCGTGTATACTAGGTTTTGCGAATGTGGTCAAAATGTCGTTCAGCGCCGGTAGGCTTCCTCTCGCCCCGGCCCCCGCCTTCTTGTCCTTCCTTGAGTTGTGACGTAGGTATGGCCGGGTGCAACGAGTTGTCTCCGACACCTACCATATTGTATCGTACGAATTGTGTAATAAGCATAGTTGTCAAAGACTAATCTACTTAAGAAGTTTTAAAATTTTTCAAACTTTTTGCTCAAGTTTGTTTGAAATATTTGAAAAATTCTTTTAAGAACGATAGAGCACATCGTGGATTTATTTTTATAAAAGTGCTGTACCCGAAGTCTGAGTTTTGTGTTTTCGTTTTCTGTGTAGTCAAGTCGTTTTTGTATTCTCGTTCTCAATCTCAGCACACAATAGAGGCGCTATCAAGTCTCCGCGCTCCGTACAAAAAACGTGCTACTCGCACAAACCGATCGACGTGATCACCTCGCAAAACGGCACATTTCGAACGATTTATCACGTTGTAAAAATTCAGAATAGACGTACCTACTGTACGTAGGTACAATACAGAAATCGAAACTCAAAAATCTGATTTTTTTGATACCTAAGTTATTTGTTTAACCTTTTTCAAGATGTAGATTGTACCTTTATTATGTTTTTAATCTATAATAATTATTAGTCTTGCGTTTTTGTCAGTTTTTGATAGAATAGAATTTACGTACTTTCTTGATATATTTCTTGTTGATATTAAAAAGTGCTATGTTTTATGTATGTTACTTGTTGGCAGGTATGTATGATTGATAATATATTTACTTTGTTATTAATTATGGTGGTAATTAATATTATGGCAACTATGAGTTACAATATCTTATAAAATTGCAACTATGAGTTAGAATATCTTATAAAATTGATTAGGTATGATAAGTAGGTATAGATTTTACCTTTACTTACCTACTCAAATAATTATCTGAATTAGGTACATTTAAATAGGACGCGTACCTAGTTTCCAGCACTAAGATGCGCTTCATAAAGGCATTTTAGGTTATCTAGTAATACTTGTACCTGGGTTGAGGGTATAAAATAACATAAATAAAAATATAACTACTTTTTCAGCTTACGTAATTACTTACTAGATAATAGTTTAATTTTTTTTAAATGAAGTAAAAATTTTCATCTCCTAGACAAAAGGACTCAAGGGAAGTACTTGTCATCCACCCCCACTTGCGAACCCCTTATCCCCAAACCTCAACCCAGGTAGCGTGTTGCGTTTTGTTGGGCTAACTCTCTTTACAAACACGTGTACAATTCAAGGCACGCGTCCTCCAATCGCGCACGGGTTTGCGAAGAGCAAGCGACAAAAGTGCCCCTCTGACCTGACACGCACCATTCTTAAGGTTAACAAAAAAAAACCTAACAACCTACTGGGTTACTTTTGTGACTTAAGTCGACAAATGCCCCTCATTCTTAAGGTTAACAAAAAAAAACCTAACAACCGTGACTTACTGGCTGTACATTATTTACACGTGTCAATAATGCACAGCCGAACTTCATGCGTAAGTTCCATGCCTCGCCATGAACACGTGTTTTAAAGAACAGTTTGCGTTGCAAACCCGTGCGCGATTGGAGGACGCGTGCCTCGAATACACGTGTTTGTAAAGAGAGTTAGCCCAACAAACCCGTGCGGGTTTCGAGGCAGTGCTGCCTTCTATTGAACACGGAAACGGAAACACGCACCCAGGTACATGGATTGTTATAGTCTATCCGGTATTATACTAGTCACGTTTGGTTTACTTAAGGCTCCGGTGACAGCGACTCGCAATTTCGAAGTGCGATTGGCTATTATTTCATTTTATTTAATTTCGGGGAGGTTGTTTGAAAAAATAACTCTAAAGAAACACGCATAAATACTGTTCGAACACAAATAATACAATAATATAAGGGAAACATGCCCGAATCAGAAATCATTTTGGTATTAGTATGTTTGGTCTTACGTTTACCTAATACCAAAATGATTTCTGACTCAAGCACATTTCCCTTATATTATTGTATTATTTGTGTTCGAACAGTATTTATGCGTGTTTCTTTAGAGTTATTATTTCAAACAACCTCCCCGAAATGAAATAAAATAAAATAATAGCCAATCGCACCTCGAAATCGCGAGCCGCTGTCACCGGACTCTTAATTAACGTCTAGTAAATCTATCACGTCAAATTATAATCATTGTTGCATATTGGCGAAACGTTACCTAACCTAGTGCAAGCGACTGTATATAACATAGATTTATAATACCTAGTAATATATGGCAGTATCAGGTATTACATCATCCTAGGTATATAATAATGCTAGTCAGTAAATATTAATCTTTTGTAGAATCCATGTTCTCAAATTGTAAATCAGGTTTATAAAATAAATAAATAATGCTGGACAATCCACACAGCACTATCTAGCCCCAAAGTAAGCTACTCAAAGCTTGTGTTATGGGTACTAGATAACTGATATATTTCATAGATAGATATTTTTTATTATACATAGAAAACACCCAGACTAACGGAAAAAAATTCTGCAGATCATACACAAATTTGTTCCGAGGCGGGAATCGAACCCGCAACCTCTGCGTCGCAGGCGGACTCTCGCCCGCTGCGCCACGGAGGTCGTCAACGGTTTAATTAACTATGTAATACATACTTGCCACATTGATTATATAAATAGATTGTCAATAGTTAGATGTTAATATATAGTCTTTATTGTTATAATTATGTAACTTAGATGTTGCTATCCACCTGAGAAGTGAATGTGAAATCTGGCGGATGCGTCCTAAAGCTTCGATAGATAGGTAGATTGTATTGATATTGTACCAACCTACTTATTTGCTAATCTTGAAAGGCGGCGTTAGAATATTTCTAGGTAGATACCTACCTAGATACGCACACTTCAGCAAGCCCAAACCGTAACATAATTTTTTAATAGTAGGTACCTACCTTATACTAGTTTACTCCAAAAAATATAATCAGAATATGTACATTACAATGTACCTACCTAACATAATGATGTAAAGTAATACATACCTACTTCCATCAAATAAAATATTCCTAATCAATCGAAATATTTCTTTTCTACCTGTTAACTTTTTGGCCCATATATTACCTATAATCCTAGTCCTAGTAATGTTACAAACGCGAAAGATTGTATGGATGGATGTTTGTTACTCTTTCACGCTAGAACGGCTGAACGGATCTGGATGAAACTTGGCAGAGAGATAGATTATAGTCTGGAATAGAACATATGCTACTTTTTATCCCGTTGGAATACCGGGATTTAAATCTGCGCGGGTGAAACTGCGGGGCGAAACTAGTCCTCCATCCACTATACATATAACAACATCCTTATAACCAACCACTCTGTCTCGAAAACTAGTGAAAGGTAAAGAAGTATTAAAACAGCTGTAATTTTATATGAAAAAATTTATTATACTAAGTAGGTACTCAAGTATATTTTCTTTTAAACGAATTTAAGCATAAAAATTCAGAATCAACTCATGTTTCAAGATATCAGAAAAACGAATCTAAAATGGCGTCACGTATCCCTATGTTGTGGCCATTGATCTCTCATATTAGGTAATTGCGTCAATCTATTTCGTCGCAATGAGGCTGTGTTGTAGATGGTTTGTAGGATTGGGGAGCTATTGCTGGTCTTGGTCATCGTCAGTCTCCTCCTTAATTTTCTCGACGCAAACTGTATCTATCGACTCAGCCTCAAGCGCTTGGGTGGTCAGTTCTGGACCTGGATGAGTGGGGGCGAGAGTGAGAACTCTGGGAACGGCGACAGTGCTGGACATTCTGGATTCCTCTCCCAAGATTCGGACGTAGATGTTACCCAACAACCAGTAGATGCGCCGTTCTTGTTTTATTAGATTCATCACGTCAGATTCAGGTATGCGGAGAAGCATGTAGATACCGGGTGTCTCCGCATAGGGTTGCTTCTCCGCTTTGACAAGCGTCCAGGATCCGATGTCGACAGTCTTGCGGTTGGATACGGTGAGGACTCGGCGTATAGTGTCAAGGTCCAGTGTGATCTCTGGAACGAACAGCCCGCAAAGGATTCTTCGCTGGATTTCGCTTTGCGGTCTGACCACTAGCTTGGATCCAGGGATTGGTGAAGGAATATTCTCTAATGCACGGCGGAGCCACTCTAGCGCGACATTGTCTTGACACCGAATCTTTAGGACCGCCTCGTTATAGTGAGCTTTACCACGAAATCCAACTCTAGCCATGTGAGCGGCAGTCGATGGGTTAAGCAAGTCGTCTATCAGTTTTGTTTCGAGGCATGTCTTGACTTCGTGGGCTTGTTCCACCGTGAGTTCGTTAAAGGGTTCAGTAATCACGGCGACGCACAGCTCGTTATCTTTAAACGCCGCTGTGTAGCTGTCCCTAGTAGTAGTTTCCATCCTTGCACGCTTTTCAAAGGGTGGCCCATTTGTGTTTTCAGGGGGCCAGGATCTTTTTTTTGGAGTCCAATTGGTGGTTATGATAGCATGACGGTTTGCAGCCAACTTGCCCGCGCGTTTGCCTCTCGGTTTGCGGTGACAGAACGGTCGACTGCCTTCGCTCATTGCTGGTGCAGCTTGGTGCGGAACCTGCAACTGGGTCTGTTCGACACGACCCGAGGTCTGGCTTTGAGCCGAGAACTTGGCTCCAGGAAGGAGCTGTTGTCCTCCGTCGGCAACCGGTTGTCTTATTACCTGAGACTTCGCTTTGGCTTCCTTGATTTTCTTCTTGTTCTTTTTCTTCCTTGCAGGAACAAAGGCCCAAGTCGTATCAGTTGGTACAGAGATGCTGTCGATGACATTGTGTATGGACGAAGCATTTAGGTGTGCGTCATTATACAGTACAGGGAGATGGTTAATGGGGCTCAATGCGCCCATTGAAGTAGCCCCAGTCCCAAGAGGCGTAGTCAGTGATGCGGCGTTGGAGTTTGGCGCACCTACAGGCGCAGCCTTTGAGGTTGTCCAAACTAGCACGTTTGACGCAGCAGGCTCAGTGGTTGACGCTGTATAAGCAGCCTCATAAGTGTAGTCTCTATGAATAGCCATTTTGAAGGTTATCTTGGAGGTATTCCCCGTCAAGGAGTTTTCAATGCGGACGTCGAGAATATAGGCTCCACACCCTGTAAGATGGAACATGCAGTCATGTAGTCGCCGATCCTGAAGGCGCCTTAAGGATCGGCGACTACATGGTATGACACACGACTACGAGGTACACTACACTCCCCAATACCAAGACTATTGCATCTTACTCATCTTGAAGAGACAAGCAAGGTAGCTTTGTAACTATTCTTCGCAAAGGAGAGTTAATAATGCAGCAAGCAAGGCAGTACAACTTCAAAGCATGGACAGACATAAACCCCACTTCGTGAAAGTATGAGCATTTGTTTCTATAAACTCAATTGTTTATGAAGATGAATACTTAATGATTAATAAGTACCTAAAGGCTAATTTTTATTTCGGGGCGCCACCGACTTTTTTTAACTTTCATTCGGTCTTTTTTCACATTTTAAACATTCTGATTCGTAAAACAAAAATGTGAGCATAATTTCATAACTAATTGATATCTAAATAATGTTTATGCATGCATTGTCAAGAAATTACTATAAAATGATGACATTTTATTTAATGCACTTTAGCAAACATTTATTATGGCGGTATAAATCTTTACTGCATTAGCTTTGAGAGATACATAGAATTCAACATAGTTAGTATGTGGAAATGATGATGATGATCTAGAAAGTCGGTAGGAATAATATTATGATGAGTTACAGAATACCAGATAGTTCCATTTCGACCAGCCTTCACAAGGAATTTGAATACAAGTACATATCTATATTCCTTGAGCCTTCAGTTGATAGTAGCTCTATCTCTGTCACTACAGCGAATGCGTCACACTCGTACCTACTGATGCAATGAAAGGTACCTACCTACGCAATTCTCCCTGCCCCGCGACCAGATTTTAGATAACTACCTACCTATCTAGATATTTATGGGTTTTCTCTGTTCCGTGATATTTAGGTACTTTTTACTAGCTACGAAATTTCAGTAAGTAGGTACCTACCTAGTACATTTTCGCAATGAATGTTTGTACATGTAAATTGCTACTTAGGTATTTTCTGAAGCTTGTTACCTACTGTTTTCGATTTTGCTGAACTTGTTGATGGGCGAAGAAATACCTAGGTAGATAGGTAGGTACCTACCTATCTACATCAGGGGTAGATCATCATTTAGTCTCAGACTCAGTGGCGGATTTACCACCACACCAGGCTGAGCAGGCCTAGAAATCCTAGGACGGCAAACTAGGCTTAAGGCCCATTTACACAACGCAAGTTTATTGCCTATTGCATACAATAATATTATAGCAATAATTGGCTGGCATCATCTGTACAGCATGTCGCATTCTTGCTATAGTAGGCAATTATTGCATTCAAAACTGTCCCTGGTATAAACAGCAATTGCAATAATTTGTTATGCAATTTTTGTATTCAATTGGATGCTCAATTTTTTTATTTTTGTTTGGTATTTCCATATGTTCGAACCCTTTAAACTCCGAATTCCATTCCAAATGCTGCTAGTGCAGCATTACGTGCAAATTTTCATTGTGTAGGTATCCGATAAATCTCAATAAACTTTATTAAATCAGCAGAACCGAATTCTAAAATATGAATGAAAATAAAAATCTAAAACGTTCAACACTTGAATGAAAAATTCGCCAACGCTAATACGAGCAATACTTGAACGAAAACACTAAAAAATGGTACACGCACGTACAAGTCTGTGTTTAGACAAAGCAAGACTTGAAAGCAATAATCTCCTAAGCATTATCGTATTGGTGTAAACAAAAGACAGCTGCAATTATTTCTTGTCAAGATTTGCATTCAACTTTTTTACTAGTATCCGCGTGTAAACAGTTGCTTGCAATTCTCGAAGGTTATTATTGCGCTTCATTTATTACATTCAATTATTGCTCTTGTACGTACAAGAAAATGGCATCATGTAAATGGGCCTTTAGGCTGCCGATTGGAATGGAGGGAGGATTCGGGAGAGGAGGGAGGGAGCTCGCTCGACGAATAATTTCCTAGCAATCAAAAGCAAGCAGTTTGTTATTTGACAATATGAAATGTCAGTTTTGACAGTAGATACCGGATTTGTGAGAAAAAAAAAGTCGGTACATATAATACCTTCCTTTTTATTTATATAAATAGCACGCCGAGTAATTATTTTTTATTTGACAACCTCAGTGGCGCAGCGGGCGAGTCCGCCTGCGACGCAAGAGATATAGGTACCTTTTTACTTTTCAGGACTTCCTAAGTAGGTACCTACCTACTTACTTTTCAGTTTTGTAGGTTCCGTTTTCAGACAAATTTTTTTCTTGCTAAACGGTAACAATAGGTATCTACAAAGATTTTTATTTCCCAAAAGTTATTCTAGTTATATTAGTTAGTAGGTAACTAGGTATTTGATAGTATCAAAATAATAAAAATAAAGTCATATTTACCAGTGAGATGTTGAAGTTGCAGCTTGTGAGTATCCACTACCTACAAACAATCCATTGTTTAGAATTCTGCAGTGTTTTGCAAAGGGTGTTTTGATGATATTTATTTACAATGCAATACCTACTGCACGAGCTTACAAGAACAGAGAACTTTCAGCACAAGAAAGAACTTGAAAATCGTAGTGCGGTGTCCCGTGTTTTTGTTTTCGAATGGATAAACGGACGACCGACGCCGCGACGGACGGACGGTAGGTAGGTGCTCGAAGAGTATACATACAATAACCAAAGAGTATACAACAATAACTACGGTTTTGGTTTTGCTAGATGATCGGTTTGTCTAGCTATAGACTATAACTTTGGTTGGTTAATTTAAGTCTTTGGTTAATTTACACTAATGATTACATGCTCGTCACTCAGTGGTTGGTTTCGGTTAGTGTCCACCAAGAAATTTGAATAGTGTCCACAGCACAAAGTAAAACTCGATGCTGTCACATGTTGCCAGCCAAACCAAGGAATTTGAATACAATTCCTTGAGCCAAATCAATGAATTTTACAATTGGTGCACAGACTATTGGTATAGGGATGCTAGCTAACGCCAAAGGCTAACGCATTTGGTGGTAGACATTTGTTATTCCGTTATTCCTTGATGAGCATTTCTCAAACAAAATGTACGTAACGAAACAGTTTTTGTTACGAAATTTTACTAATTCGTAACATTTCCTACCTTAATTTCCTAGAGTTATGTAACGAATTAGTAAAATTCCGTAACAAATTGTTTTTCGTTACATACATTTTGTTAGAGAAATACTCCTAACTCAAACATTGAGTATTATAATTGAAGCGTTACGTAATAAAAACCAAACACCATTTCCCCTTTTTAGGGTTTTCCCAGATATGGTTCTTTCTGTTTCGTTATGGTTTTATTGTATAATACCATAGATTTATAAATAGTAGGCATTCAATAAATTTTTGGACTAACTGCCGACCCCAAAGCGTCACGTATGTAATACTTGGTCGTTAACTTGGACGTAACTCTGTCCGAGATTTGGTAATTAGTAATACCAAGAGATCGGAGAGATGAGATCAAAATAAATATAAGAAGGCATACAAAATAAATACAAAAGTACATAATGTGCAAAATACTTTTATTTGTACTTTTTATTACGTACATGGACTTACACTTCGTCAAAATCACAATATTTCATTAAAACACGAAAATTGAGGAACTTTACTAGGTATAAGAGATACCTTACTATAAACTTTTTAGGTGTCATGTTTTTATTATTTATATCTTAAATATAAGATGGCCTTAGAAGATTCTAATTAGGTTATAATATATAGGTAATCCCTCTTCCCATGGGAAAGAAAACTCAAATCTTTCCCATCCAAGCTGACTTAGGTTTTCACGTCTGGACAATAGGTAGATAGATAGGTCTATATTTGATAGTTGCACAAAATATGTCTCAAAAGAAGATAAAGAACAAGAAATCTTTAATCTCATTGCAAGAAAATACCGAGTAATACACTGGAAAATACGCTCATCGCTACATAGTTTAAAACAAAGTCGCTTTCTCTGTCCCTATATCCCTATGTATATGTATGCTTAAATCTTTATAACTACGCAACGGATTTTGATGCGTTTTTTTATAGATAGAGTGATTCAAGAGGAAGGTTTATATGTATAATACATGCATGATATAGTAGAAAAACAATGTACACCAGTGCGAAGCAGGGGCGCGCCGGCGGGTCGCTAGTATTATTATAACTCAAAAAAGAATCGTGAGATCTTACTCATATTCATTCATTCATGCTTATACACTTGCTTCACAATTCGATAAGACTTCGTTGCGTTACCAACTCAACTCTCTCATATTTAGATTTAGATTTATTTATTGCTCAACATGTACATACATCAGTTATATTATAGCTTAGGTCTAAGGTAGCTAATAAGCGAGTACATGTACCCTGTAGGGCGCTGCAATCTATGTAGAAATAAGGTTGGTACAATAGTTCATTAATATTAAAATAAGACCACGCGGGAAGCACCAGCTTTCGAATAAAAACACATAAAAATTGGTTCATCCAGCCGTTCTGTCAGTTCTGAGGTAACAAACATAAAAAACAGTCGAATTGAGACCTCATTTTTTGAAGTCGGTTAAAAAGCTTTTGTTTCACATGAAACGATAATGTGATATCTAATAAGAAAATTATACATGATTATTTTACATTATGAAAATATTTACAAATCTCTAAAAAAACAATACAATAAGGCTGTAAAAACCAATTATGCATTCCTATTTATAAGAGTAGGTGTCATCACAATCGCTAATCAAGGATGCCCCAACGGAAACAATTATATTTTTAGAATATCTACCTATGTCTATGTATACAGCAATTGCATAAATATTATGTTAAAATAGCGATTTTAAGTTTTCATTCCTGTAAATTTACATATCGAACATAATTATTGCAAATTTAGAATTAAATATAAAGACAATTAAAATACATGGTTTGTATGAACATTTGCAGTAAGATTTCGTCAATATTACCACACATTTTATGTTTTTGCTTACATTGCTACCGAAACACGTATAAAATTGTGAATGAAATTTAAAGATATGTGCGCACAAAACTTACTGTTACGTATTTATGTACAGCTAATATCAAAAGTGTTTGAACAACGTTTAATAAATGCAAACTGGCAAAAATCATGGCGAATGAATAAGAGCCTTAATTTTAATAACTGACTCTGAGATCAATTACAATACTGAATTGCAATAGCTATAAAAATATAAATGTTATGAACTGATTTATTAATAGTTATCAACGATCATGTAATGTTGACCTCCAATAAACGATTCCCTTTACGTCGAGCCTAGAAAGTTCTCGCTTTTATTACCCCTATGTCGAGTTTTTAGCACAGATATTTTGAAAGAACAATAGACTCAGACTCGATGTAAGGGGACTCGACACAAAGGGAACCAACCAGATAAACCACGTGACTTAAACTTTTAATTATCTGATAATTCATATAATCTGATTAACTCCAGATCCAGATACAGAACTCAAGATATAATCCGATAATTTTCTATGAAGACTTAGGATATAAAGATGGTCAATGATGTGATAATTTCTTATGATCCTTTGACTTCATTTGGTACTATTTTTGGGTTAATTTACGCACCCCCGGTTTCTAAAAGCGCGATCAACACTAATCGGCTGTCAAGTCACTTGCTATCCCTATCCAATTTAAAGTGAAAGCTTAAATAGCAAGTGACAGCCGATTAGTGTTGATCGCGCATTCAGAAACCGGGGGATACCTAATTTGATAATTTCTTAAGACCTAGGATGTTAAGATGGCTAATTATGTGCTAATTTCCTGTGAAGATTGAGGATCGTAGGTGACAGCTGTTTGTTCTCCGTCTTCCGTAGACATCACGACTTGGTAGGGCACTTTGATTTGTAGAGGCACACGTAGCTTGGAGCTTGATGGTGCCTGAGGAAATATAAGAATATTGTATGGAGAAGGCTGTTGATCCTACGTTGTTGTAATGCGAAAGTTTGTAAGTATAGATGAATGTTTGTTACTCTCTCGCAAAACTACCAAAATTGACATAAGCAACTGAAAGTTGAATGCTACAAAAGTTACGTGATCAGAACGGCTGAACGGATCTTGGTGAAAATTAGCACAGAGATATATCATAGTCTGGAATAACACATTGGCTACTTTTTATCCCGTGGGAATACCGGGATTTAAAACTACGCGGGTAAAACCGCGGTGCGCTACTAGTATAAATATAATGCCGGGCGATATCGGTAATTTTTGGGGTTCCTCACTATGACCAATCCAATCACGTTTGCGTCTAGGTCACGTTGTCTCGTCACACGGTCAGGGCAAACTGTCTCCTATGTCATAAAGAAAGACCAAGATCACGTTTTAACGTTTGAAAGTAACAGTGAAAAGAATCCTACTAATATTATAAACGCGAAAGTTTGTAAGTATGGATGGATGTTTATTACTCAATAACTCCAGAACGACTAAACGGATCTTGATGGAATTTGGCATAGAGATAGATTATAGTCTCGAATAGCACATAGGCTACTTTTTATCCCGTGGTAATACCGGGACTTAAAACTACGCGGGTGAAACCGCGGGACGCTGCTTGTATACTATAGAGCCGCTATAAAATGGTAGGGATCATGAATAAGAGGCTTAGTGTGTACTTACAGTGATGGTGATCTCTGGCTTGACATCTCGTTTCTTCATGACCATGTCGAGAGAGAGAAGACCTGGCAACGGCTTCTTGGCTTTCGGCTTTCCCGTGTGGACTTGGACGTGCTTCTGCAAGTGGTCTTTGCGGTAGAAACCTGCAATTTTTATTTTTAAATTTATTTACCTACACTAACAACAATCCTACTACTATTATAAACGCGAAAGTTTGTAAGTGTGGATGTATGGATGGATGGATGTTTGTTACTCTTTCACGGCGGAACGGCTAAACGGATCTGGATGAGACTTGGAAGAGATATATTATAGTCTGGAATAGGCTATTCCGAATAGCACGTAGGCTACTTTTTATCCCGTGGGAATACCGGGATATAAATCTGCGCGGGTGAAACCGCGGGGCGCAACTAGTAAGTTCATAAAACACAAGTAAAACATTAAAATACACATCTACAAATAATGACAACACAAACACATTTACTCATGATAACCGCATATGATTATTTAATCAAATAAATAAAAATAATGAAGTTACCTTTCCCGCAGTGCGTACAGAAGAATGACTTGACTCCTGTATGTATATGCAGGTGTATCTTATAGTGGTCCTTGCGTTTGAACGGCTTGGAGCACCATTTACAGACGAACACTCGCGTGGGAGTGGGGATACCGCTCTCATCGCAGATCGAGTATTGCGTCTCGTCCTCGAGAGTTGGCTCCATCTGGGGACAGGGTTTCTGAATCAAGATCAAAAAATATGTCAAAGATTTTAAAATGTCCCAAAAGTTATTCTCCAAGCAGGATTTTAACCCGCGACCGTCCCCGTGTTTTTTTTCATTTTTGAATTTCAAAAAGTATGTTGTTTGTCATTATATCCAGTCAAAGAACAAACATCTATGTTCGTCACACAAATATTTCACCTCGGTGGGAATCGAACAAACTGCCTACAGCGCAGAAAGCTACCAACTACTTACTATCTACATAAATTCCACTTACCGGTAAGATTGCTTCCTGGATAGGAAATTGGTTCTCTTTCTTAGTCTTAGCGGTAACAGGCACGGTCGCTATCTTGATGTTCAAGTTGTCTTGGATAGGCACTATCAACGCTGAGCACAGGTGGTTGTCCAGATCTGAGTCTGTGTTGAAACCTGGAAAAACATTGACACTTAAAGAAACGAATCAGATTTGACATTATCTGTGACAGACGTCACTTAGCTGGTTCAAGCATACCTTTGATACACTGTAACAGTCTGTGGCACACACCTCTTAGCTGGCTCAAACATACCTTTATGCCACTGTGACAGTCTGTGGTAGACGTCATTTAACTGGCTGAAGGATACCTTTATTACAATGTAACAGTCTGTGGCAGACATCACTTAGCTGGCTCAAACATACCTTTATTACACTATAACAGTCTGTAGCAGACGTCACTTAGCTGTTTCAAACATACCTTTATTACACTGTAACAGTCTGTGGCAGACGTTACTTAGCTGTTTCAAACATAACTTTTATTACACTGTAACTGTGTGATAGACATCACTTAGCTGGCTCAAACATACCTTTATTACACTGTAACAGTCTGTGACAGACATCACTTAGCTGGCTCAAACATACCTTTATTACACTGTAACAGTCTGTGACAGACGTTACTTAGCTGATTCAAACATAACTTTTATTACACTGTAACAGTCTGTGGCAGACGTTACTTAGCTGTTTCAAACATAACTTTTATTACACTGTAACTGTGTGATAGACATCACTTAGCTGGCTCAAACATACCTTTATTACACTGTAACAGTCTGTGGCAGACGTTACTTAGCTGTTTCAAACATAACTTTTATTACACTGTAACTGTGTGATAGACATCACTTAGCTGGCTCAAACATACCTTTATTACACTGTAACAGTCTGTGACAGACATCACTTAGCTGGCTCAAACATACCTTTATTACACTGTAACAGTCTGTGACAGACGTTACTTAGCTGTTTCAAACATAACTTTTATTACACTGTAACAGTCTGTGGCAGACGTTACTTAGCTGTTTCAAACATAACTTTTATTACACTGTAACTGTGTGATAGACATCACTTAGCTGGCTCAAACATACCTTTATTACACTGTAACAGTCTGTGGCAGACGTTACTTAGCTGTTTCAAACATAACTTTTATTACACTGTAACAGTCTGTGGCAGACGTTACTTAGCTGTTTCAAACATAACTTTTATTACACTGTAACTGTGTGATAGACATCACTTAGCTGGCTCAAACATACCTTTATTACACTGTAACAGTCTGTGGCAGACGTTACTTAGCTGTTTCAAACATAACTTTTATTACACTGTAACTGTGTGATAGACATCACTTAGCTGGCTCAAACATACCTTTATTACACTGTAACAGTCTGTGACAGACATCACTTAGCTGGCTCAAACATACCTTTATTACACTGTAACAGTCTGTGACAGACGTTACTTAGCTGTTTCAAACATAACTTTTATTACACTGTAACAGTTTGCGGCAGACGTTACTTAGCTGTTTCAAACATAACTTTTATTACACTGTAACTGTGTGATAGACATCACTTAGCTGGCTCAAACATACCTTTATTACACTGTAACAGTCTGTGGCAGACGTTACTTAGCTGTTTCAAACATAACTTTTATTACACTGTAACTGTGTGACAGACATCACTTAGCTGGCTCAAACATACCTTTATTACACTGTAACAGTCTGTGACAGACATCACTTAGCTGGCTCAAACATACCTTTATTACACTGTAACAGTCTGTGACAGACATCACTTAGCTGGCTCAAACATACCTTTATTACACTGTAACAGTCTGTGACAGACGTTACTTAGCTGTTTCAAACATAACTTTTATTACACTGTAACAGTCTGTGGCAGACGTTACTTAGCTGTTTCAAACATAACTTTTATTACACTGTAACTGTGTGATAGACATCACTTAGCTGGCTCAAACATACCTTTATTACACTGTAACAGTCTGTGGCAGACGTTACTTAGCTGTTTCAAACATAACTTTTATTACACTGTAACAGTCTGTGGCAGACGTTACTTAGCTGTTTCAAACATAACTTTTATTACACTGTAACTGTGTGATAGACATCACTTAGCTGGCTCAAACATACCTTTATTACACTGTAACAGTCTGTGGCAGACGTTACTTAGCTGTTTCAAACATAACTTTTATTACACTGTAACTGTGTGATAGACATCACTTAGCTGGCTCAAACATACCTTTATTACACTGTAACAGTCTGTGACAGACATCACTTAGCTGGCTCAAACATACCTTTATTACACTGTAACAGTCTGTGACAGACGTTACTTAGCTGTTTCAAACATAACTTTTATTACACTGTAACAGTCTGCGGCAGACGTTACTTAGCTGTTTCAAACATAACTTTTATTACACTGTAACTGTGTGATAGACATCACTTAGCTGGCTCAAACATACCTTTATTACACTGTAACAGTCTGTGGCAGACGTTACTTAGCTGTTTCAAACATAACTTTTATTACACTGTAACTGTGTGACAGACATCACTTAGCTGGCTCAAACATACCTTTATTACACTGTAACAGTCTGTGACAGACATCACTTAGCTGGCTCAAACATACCTTTATTACACTGTAACAGTCTGTGACAGACATCACTTAGCTGGCTCAAACATACCTTTATTACACTGTAACAGTCTGTGACAGACATCACTTAGCTGGCTCAAACATACCTTTATTACACTGTAACAGTCTGTGACAGACATCACATAGCTGGCTCAAACACACCTTTATGACACTGTGAAAGTCGGTAGTAGACGATATTTACTGACTAAAACCCACCTTTATTGCACTTGATGCATCTCAACAGCGGTTCAATCTTGGTGTGCGTGTGGTAATGCACCTTGAGATGCTGCCGCCGCTTGAACCGCTTGTGGCAGACGTCGCACTCGTGCCGCCGCTCGGAATCCTCGTGGGCGCCGGGAAGGCTGACTGCGACGCTGTGGAGCGGGACTAGGAGGCTGTCTTCGGAGAGCTGGAATCAAGAGCAGATTTTTGAAGAGCTCACGTATAGTAGACTAGTTGCGCCACGCGGTTTCACACGCGCAGATTAAAATCCCGGTATTCCCACGGGATAAAAAGTAGCCTATGTGTTATTACAGACTATAATATATCTCTGTGCCAATTTTCACCAAAATCCGTTCAGCCGTTCTGGAGTTATAGAGTAACAAACATCCATCCATCCATCCATACTTACAAACTTTCGCATTTATAATATTAGTAGGATTGTTTACCAAGGGAGCAAACAACTATTTTAATGGCGAGTGTTTTTTGATTCCAAAGCGGAGCGAGGGATTCTAGAGTAGAATCCTAAGCGTAGCGAGGGATTCAAAGTACTTTACTCGAGCTTAAAAGAGTGTTGTTCCCGAGGTGAACACTGCTTTTTATCACTCTTTATATGAAAATAAGTAATTACAACTTATGAAGTCACAGGCACAAGTCACGAGGTGCTCTAGAATCCTTCGCTCCGCTCTGGATTCAAAAAACACTCGCCATTAAAATAGTTGTTTGCTCCCTTGGTAAACAATCTATAAAAATGTTTAATTGTGCGAACTAGATAGCGGCACGTGCCGTATGCTGCCCCTAAAAGGGGTATTAACTAATATTTATTTATTCATAATAATTAGAACGGCTTACGGCCATGCAATTATACTAATTATACTAAGAAAAAATGAAATTAAGATTAACAAAACAACACACAAAGAAATAATACACTAAACTAACTAACTAACACGGTGTATACTTTTAACTCACATAGTCCGAGGGATTGATGTCGTCTGATATCATGTCATGAAGCTCTGTCTTATCATCATACAACATCGAGTATTGCTGGTTTAGATGGACGCTCATATGTGATAGCAGTTGCTCTTCTTTGAGAAATGCTGTAAAGGAAATATTGATTTTAAGAACGTTTTTTAAAGTATAGGGAACTTAAATTCAGTATTTTTTAGGAATAGTCCTGAAACAGCTTCACGACTTTGATCCCCAGGTACGGTAGATATCCCTTCAGATCTCCCAGTGCCAAGTAGGTACTAATTCAAGATTCTTTTGAGGATGTCTAAGGGGGTAGTCAATAGGAATAGTCCTTTCATTAATAAAATATCTAATAATAAGAAATCCTTCCAAACCATGTTCTTTTGTACGATCGATAGATAGAAAATTCTTTATTGCACAAATAAAACATAATGTACATAGGCGAGCTTAATACTGTATAGCATTATATACCAGCCCACCTTTGGGTAACGAGAAAACATTTTTGGGTAGTGCACATTACATGAAAGCCAGCTAAACAATGTAAAGACTTAGGGAACTGCATAACAGAGTAAAAAAAGAAATATGGAACAAGCAGTTGGTTATCAGGCATTCTGATGTAAGTGTTAACCTACCAGCATTACCACAAAGCATTGCTTCGTAAGTCACGTCAAGAACGTGCCCTACGATGCGCTGCCCTGCGACCATCAACTTGATGCATACCATTATGTTATACAGATACAGATGTTAAGACTCAAAATATAGGTACCTATTGAATTAAGACGAAGACAAGAGCTAATGTGACTCTCGCTCGCACGTTTTGACTTGTTGAAAGATATAAAATCACTAAACCCATTTTCGAAAAATCGCAAACAACCATTTTGTGTGCAATCACATTGAGCACAGTTTAGTAAAAAAATCATTTTGATCGATACAAGTTTTCCTACTTAAGTTTGCTTTTCTAATTTTCGTACTCAAGCAAACTTTTGAGTAGGAAAACTTGCATCAATCAAAATGTAATTTTTACCAAACTATGCGCAATGTGATTGCACACAAAATGGTTGTTTGCAATTTTTCAAAATTGGAATTTGCGATTTTATATCTTTCAAAATGTCGAATCGTGCGAACGAGAGAAATATTAGGTGTTGTCAACGCCTTAAGGTTGATACGTGACAAGATAATACCTCGGACGGGACATAGACGTGACTGCCTCGGATCAAAAGCCCCGTGCGTGCCACGTTCCCGTCCCGTATTTTGTCTCCGCGACATATGCTTCACAAGCAGCGCAAGTAGTTCTAAATTCCGGTATTCCCAAGGGATAAAAAGTAGCCTATGTCCAGACTATTATATATCTCTGTCCAATTTTCATCAAGATCCGTTCAGGCGTTCTTGAGTTATTGAGTAACAAACATCCATCCATCCATACTTACAAACTTTCGCGCAATATACATTTTGCATGAAACTATATTTCCAATACATCCCGTCCCGTCCCGCCCGAGTAAAAACGCCGTCACTAGACCAAGCTATATTTTAACTTTTTTATTCTTAACTTAATTTTTTTGTTAGTTTGTGTGTGCTGATTTTTTGTTTATTTAAGTTCTTTTTTTTATTTGGTGGTGGATGTATAAACGAGTTTTCTTAATACATTCTAAGGCGCCCAAAGCAGAGTACATTAATTCAGTCCCGAATAGAACCCGAAACATCAACTACTCAAAATCTAACACGTAATAATCGATTTCCTAGTTCCAAAACACCACTCAACATAAAACTCTACCTACAAGTAATAAAGTCTAAATTTCATGTGAGAAACATGGCAAGGCCGAGTTACCCTGTGACCTTTCCCTCCCTTTTTCTAGCTCCCCCATGGGCAAACGAGGGGCTTAGGATAGGGGGTGCGCCTACCCCTCAAGCCGGTTTTGGAATCCAATTTGTGAGGGTGACTCGGTAAAGTTATTTTGATGCTGGTATTTTGAACGTTCGCGGTTTAGAATAGAATAGAAAACTCTTTATTGCATACCACAAGGATAATAACACATTAAAAACAAATATAAGGTTCATAAGGTTTAGTTCGTTTTTGACTAGAAAAGAAAAGGAGAAATACAAAGATTCGTAGATATCTGGCATTCCTATCAAGTAGTAGTAGCGCTCGTAGACTGCTGGATGCAATTAACACGTGCCATTGTTATAGAAAAACAACTCAATATCAAGCGTGGGCCGTAGTTTTTTTTGTTTATATATTTTTTAAATTTATTTTAAGGGACAACCCTTACTGGGCGACCACACTGCCCTATCTTACACTATTATAAACGCAAAAGTTTGTAAGTATGGATGGATGTTTGTTACTCTTTCACGCCGGAACGGCTGAACGGATCTGGATGAAACTTGGCAGAGATGGATTATAGTCTGGAATAGCACATAAGCTACTTTTTATCCCGTGGGAATACCGGGATTTAAATTTGCGTGACACCGCGAGGCGCAACTAGTCAACCCTAATTCTGCCAACCTATACAGGGCGTCCCACGGATATGCCACATGCAGGGAAATTACTTTGAATATTGTAGATAGAACATTTTACTGAAAGAAGATATTTTTTTCATTTTAAAAACAATTTTAAACTGCATTCATAGTTTTCTTTTCTCGTTACACGAGAAAAATAATCAGCCTGTTAGCTCTATCATACCGAACGAAAAAAAGGATTTTTTTTTGCAAAATATCTTAGTGTTAAATTAATGATACGTACAATGTTGAAATTTACCTACATCCTAGACATAGACATAGACATTTATTTATTTGCCACAAAGAACACACAACATATACAATTAGGCTTGGAATTACTAGAAAACAGGTATCATACATATCAAAAGAGAACAAAGATTAGACATATAGGTAAGAGTTTTTTACAAATAATAATAACATTAACAAGCATAGCAAGCTAGATGTTGTTTTGCGTGCTAAACGGCGCGGCGCCAAGGAAGTAGGCCCACTTACGTTACGGCCCACTTTTCAGTGTGTGTCTCACCTTTTCCGCATTCGGAGCACGCCTTCAAATTTTTCTTTAGGTGTGTTTGTAAGTGTAGCTTCAAATGGTCTTTCCGCTTGTAAGTCTTGGGGCAGAGGGAGCAAACGTGCGGCCGCGCTTGGTTCCGAAAGGTAGCTGTGTCTATTACTACGGTGGTGTCTTCTGAAATCTCACTGTCTTGGTCCTGCAGATGAGATAATGCTGTATGTGAGGTAATAATAAAATATGCATTTTTTTTATTATTTCAGCTATCTGCACTGTTGCGAACGATCTAGAGATAGCTCTACTGAACCGAGATTAACTATTATTCAATTATTAGTTTTAGGTGTAGGAAATTTTTTAATTTTCTTATAGTAGTACATAAGTACAGTGCGCGTCACGCAAAAAGAACGCCGGAAGGTGGGTGAGAAGGTGTGATGGTGTGATAGCGCGAGTATTTCGTATGCGCAAACATCCCCTCCACTGTTTTCCAGCGTTCTTTTTGGTTGACGCAATCTATACATAAGATAAATAGGTACATTATGTTACATAAATAAATTATAGCAAGTAGTCCTTTCTTGGAGAGTCGAGTTACCGGCATGGGCTCAAATCGGTTAATAACTTTGAGATGACTTGTTTTTTATTATTATATGTAGATCAGATTTTTTTATCATCAAGGCAAGAGTGAATAGGTGTCTTCTGGACCGTTCTGTTCCATCGTCGGCTACATCGTCGCTTACCACCACGCGAGATCGTGGCCAAAGAACGGTCTATTAAGTAAAAAAAAAGATTTTTTTATCAGTTTCATATGACGGGTTTGGTGGACAGAAAAGACCTGTTATGCCAAGCCCACATGAAGGTAAGGCCCGGAAGATGAGAGTACTTACCTCAGAATTGGGCGAACTATTGTAGTCTTCGTCCACGACCTCAGTCTTCAGAGCCAAGAGCTCCTTCTCCCCGAGTATCTGCATGCTCTGTTCCATCAGGATCTTGCCGTGGGTTTGCAGGTGTTTCTGGAGGTGGTCCTTGCGGTAGAAAGCTGAAAGGGTCATGATGAATTGCAAATTGATGTATTTTCTGGCCTAGTGTGAGATTATTTCAGTCTTCTTCTTATCGTGTCACTAATTTCTTTCGAAACAGTGTGGTGAAAGGATTTTAAGTGCGCCAGAGGCTCCTTTTGAGCACTTGTCACATGTTAGAACTTGTTAGCTTGTTATTATTTCAGTATCCTCAATATTATCTTAGTAAGTAAGAGTACGTAGTGCCCTTTGTAAAGGACTCGTCATTGGGAATCCTACTACTATTATAAACGCGAAAGTTTGTAAGTATGGATGGATAGATGGATGGATGGATGGTTTTGTTACTCTTTCAGGCCGGAACGGATATGGATGAAACTTGGCAGAGAGATAGATTAAAGTCTGGAATAGAACATTGGCTACTTTTTATCCCGTGGGAATACCGGGATTTTATATCTGCGCGGGTTAAACCGGGGGGCGCAACTAGTGAATAATAAACAGCTAATAGATCGCGTGTAAAATATAAAGATACTTATTGACATAGCAGACAACCCCCGTCATAATAAAAGCTATCGAAATTTAGGTACTTAATGTAATTAAACGAAAAAAGGAGGACGTTCTCAGTTATAAATGCTCTAAGTCTCAATTCGACTGTTTTTTATGTTTGTTACCTCCACGGAACAGAGAAAACCATGTTTCGGTGGTTGCCATAACTTTTTACTGGGTGGGATTTTGACCATTCTTTTTGATCGAAAGCTGGTGTAGGTATGTCATGTGGTCCCATTTAAATTTGAGTCAGATCTGACGAGTAGTTTTTGGGTTATAGTAGTATGAGTGTATCTGTAGCCGGTTTTTTTTGAAAGAGTAATTTATGTAAGAATCATCATCATCATCAGAATACAGAAGTCCACTGCTGGACATAGGCCTCCCCTATACGATTCCAGGAAGAACGATTCTGAGACCTTCGCATCCACCGACTTCCAGCGGTCCTAACAATGTCGCCAGTCCATCGGATAGGAGGGCGTCCCAAGCTTTGTTTCCCCGGTGGTCGCCATTCTCGAAGTTTTTTCCCCAGCGGTTATCAGTTCTTCGAGCTATATGACCTCCCATACCCATTGCCACTTCAACTTGCTGATTCTGCGAGCTATGTCGGCTACCTTAGTTCTCCTACGGATTTCCTTATTCGTGATTCTACCTCGTAGTGAAACTCCCAGCATAGCTCCTATAGCTATGAAGACCATAGCCCGTTCTGCGACTCTGAGTTATTAGAATAAATAAGACTAAAAAGGTATGTTATTATTTTTTAAAATTATTGACGCAACTGCGCTGCCATACAGAGTAGAAACTGATGGAAAAAATTCTAGCAGATGTTCTAACTAATAGGAACCAGTTCCCCTCCCCCTATGGCAGTTAGTATAATGAGTTGAAATGGGTGACATTACACTAGCCACAGAATACATAGCAGTTACTACGAAGGAAGTTCGCAATTGAATTTAAAATAACGATATTATTTTATGGATTTTTTATGATTTTTTCTCGCACGACCTTAGAACTTGCTTGATAATAAAACGCTGTAAAGAAAAAACATCGTACTGAAACTAGTTGGCATAAGGATTTTTTAAGATGCTGACAGACAATCGCTATTAATCGCCGGCGCCGTCTCGGTGAAGGGAAATACGAACCAAAGCGTAAACAGTGTTAATGTTATGCATTTTCAGATTTTGACAAAAAATGCTTCGGGTTAAAAGAAATCGATAAAATTTAATTGGGGTTGAAGTATGACCTACCGAACAAAAAATTATCAACCAAATCAATTCATAATACACATACATAAAATTACGCCTGTTCCCATAGGGGTTGGCAGAGACCACGGATTTCCACGTGCTATGGTCCTTAGCTCTCTCTTTCGCTTCATTCGCTTTCGCTATCATTTTCTCATTTCATAATTTCCTCGAAGTTCTCAATATTAATGTTTGTGTATGTTCCACAAATAAAAAACATTCGAATTGAACCTCCTCCGTTTTTGAAGTCAGTTACAAAATGCACTTTTTATCTTTTTATCTTACGACCCTTTTCAGACCTAAATCATCTACTTTTGTCTCAATAAACACTACCTTTGTTTAATTAGGGTTTTACATTATCCCTCCGACGTAAATTTCCCGTTCGTTACGTAGTTTAGGCGGGAAAGGGCAGGTACATCCCACAGTCCCTTCAGAGAACTACCAAACAAAAAGTTTGTGTACAATGACATCAAAAGAGGTTACAAAAAAGTCTTACTACGAGAGGAGTGGTTATAAACCTCCTCCATAGCAGGAACTATGGGTGGAATGTGTGCCTAGCTTACCTGGCGCCTACCTTTCGAAGTAATCCTTGCGAAACATCATAAGACTAATAATACGAGTATCCTACAACTATTATATGTACTCTTTCACGCCGGAACGGCTGAACGGATCTGGATGAAACTTATCACGTACTTTTCGAAGTAATCCTTGCGATTCAAATGAATAAACATATATAGTCTATAATTATAGTCTGGAATAGCACATAGGCTACTTTTATTCCGTGGGATTACCAGGGTTTAAATCTGCACGGGTGAAACCGTGGGGCGCAACTAGTAAATAATAAAATCATTTCTTGTTCAACATGGGTAAAAGGTGGAACGTGGAACGTTTTAATAAGATCATTTGTACCTCGTTACTAATTTTCGATTGGTGTACAACACTCTCTCTCTTATCGTGTCACAGTTATGGAATAGCGTGGTGAAAGGATTCTAAGTGCGCTTCGAAGAGGCTCCTTTCGAGCACTACAAATACAATACATAAGCTTTCATGGAGTTAGTTAACCAATCAGCCTTTATTAATAACATTTCAAATTAATAAAAAAATAACTAAGAGAAAGATTAGATTATACAATAATATTTATTGATTAATATAGTACATTGTCTGCGAAAACAGAGACCAACATTCGAATTAAACCAGAGAAGTTTATAATCCAAATTTCCTGATTTTGAACTCTGGTTTTAAGCAATCCTTTCGACGGTCGTCTAATAAAAATATAAAATATAGTCTCCCCTATCCCACACATGAAAGGGTGGGCTGTAAAATAAGCTGGCAAAAAAATCACGCACCCCACCGGGCAAGGGATGGGACCCCTTCCTTCCTTTGAATTTCTTTTATATTTATTTTTGGACGTCCAGCTTTCGTGCGACCTTTTCGTATGCCTATACCAGAATATGGAATAGTTAACGAGGTAGCTACTTGATATTTAAAACTAGCTTCCGCTCGTTTCTTTCAATGGGTCATTGGAACAGAGAGGAAGAGTAGCGAAATTATTTTACGACCGCCAATTGTATCAGATTTTTTTACTACTTACGCAGGGCAATGCATCGTAGGTATTTACCAACTTATGCACATGTAATTCGGCAAATAAATATACTTTGACTTTAGGGCACCTTCCTATCTTGCGTGACTTATGAGACAATGCTTTTTTACAGGTGATGGTTAACACTTAACATCAGGAGGTCATCTGCTTGTTCCATCAGCTAGTTGTATATAAAATAAAGGACCAACTATATGTATATTAGCTCACTAGCGATTGAAATTTTCTTTCAGAAGCCATCCGGAGGCTTTTGTCTCTAGGTTTCTACGTTAACAAGTTTCCCAGAAGTCTCAGCTTTCGGCCCAATCCATTATTGTATAATTTCTACGAAAGATTAGATACAGTCTGGCTTCAGGAACAGCCCGTATTAGAAAGTTAACGTCAGTTGTACAGTCAGTATCAAAAGTTATTCAAAGTTATAGAAAACGCTGCTGTAGGAACGTTCCCCGCGCGATACAAACGTTTATTAAAGTTTATTAGGTTCTATTTTTTTTTACGTTTTTTTTTAGGTTGTGTAATGTTTTTTTATGGGCATTTGACATCTCTGTTAGGTATATCGCGTTTTTATTTGCTCTTTCTCGAACACATCACAAAGAAGATCAAAATATAATTTTATAATATTATTTGCTCCGTTAGGCCTTATTTTCTTGTTTATACTTAACATATTATTTTATTTGGGAAACACAATACTTAAATCAGTAAAAAACATACAAAACACATAAACCAACAAAATTCCTCAATTAAATTTTACGTTAGCTAGCAGTGAAATAAAACGATGTATAACAAATGTATAAATAGGAAAAAAATAACCTGCTTAAAAATCTAAATTACTTTCTGTTTGGGTTTTGTTGCTATCTGTACAAGATTACCTAACAAAATGTAGATGTTGGATTGGGGAATGATAGGTAGGTTAGGTAGGTATGGAAGGGACAAGGACCGTTCGAGGAATTCGTTGAAGGTTTCCCTTATTATGTAGCAGCATCCGCACGCGGCTTTACCGTATACCTACCGTAAGTAAACTTTTGTTTTGGACCAGGTTTTGGTATTATGTATCACAGGATACATTTTAATATAGTACGTACAACGCTGTATGTACGCATGGATACGCAAGCTATTCATATTGTTATTTTGTATACCTAGCTGATGGAACAAGCGGATGGCCCACCTGATGTTAACTAGTAACCATCACCTATAACAAAGCATTGCCTCACAAGTCCCTACGATGCACTACCCTGCATGGATCAACTTGAGGCTACAGATGTTATGCCTCATGTGCCTGCAATTACACTGGCGGCGACCACACTCTTCCAACCGAAACACAGCAACTCTGCTTGGCGGCAGAAAAAGGCGTAGTGGTAGTACTTCCCAAGACAAGCCCTGAAGGGCTTTGTGAACAAAGAGCTCTACTACTCTTAATACCTGACAAATCATGCAGATTTCAGACTTGCCCCCACATGGATGCTCTTACCTCATGAAACTGTATTCTGAACATTTGCTAGTAGATAGTGAACCTAATTACAGTACAACTAGAACTTACATTTTTGACACAGCATGCAGATCTCAGACTTGTCTCCACTGTGGATGCTAAGGTGAACGTTCAGATGCTCTTTCCTCTTGAAACCTTTGTTGCAGATGCTACAGATGTGTGGTCTTACTTGTTGATGCTCCAGTGTGTGGCGGTCCAAATGTTCCTTGCGTTTTAACCTGTTAAAACAACCATTTTAATCTTGAGCTGAGCCTTAAATTAGGGGTGGTAGATAATCTACTTAGATTTCATTCCTAGTGAAACACCTGAAACTATATACACGGTACCTGCCCCTTGATCACGTAACTTTTGTCTCTATATATTTTAATACTTGTTTTTATGTAATTTTTGTAATTTATTTCAGATTTACAATCCATGAAATATCAATATTTCTACACAAAACATACAACGATATAAAAACCTATGTCATGAAATAAATAATTTAATTATGAATTTACCCAGTGCCACAGATTCCACACAGATGCTTGTACTGTTTGTTGTGAGTCAAAAGATGCTTTTCCAACTCCTCAATCACAGTGCTCCGGACAGGGCACTGCACACAGCAGTACTGGGTCTCATTCCCTTGCTGGAGGATGATGGCTAGCTTGTTCTTGGCCAATAAGCTCCGTTTTACCAGATACTCCATGGAGTCAACATCTAAAATGTAACAAGTTTAAATATCACAGCAGGTAAACAAAAAAAATAGGTTTCTACATTGTAGGTTGATACCTACTAGGGCAAAAAATTACCTTCAGAATGTTGTTCTTCTGTCTCCATTATTTTTCAAAATACCTGAGGAAAATAGAGAATTAGGTATTTTACGAAAACCGGCTAAACAACAGCCTAGCACACGAAACCGTTAGAACGATAAAATATATGAACTTGAAACCTTCGTATATCGCCCCAGGACCGCGCTCCCCTCCGTTTAGGGGCGACTACCCTTTGTCTACCTAACATCCCCTATGGGAAGGGAGGGGGACCCCACTCCGTTATTATTAGGAGGGGTGGATCGCACCCGAGCCGACATCGATTCAAAATCCCTCTACCTGAGTCCCTAACTCGGCTTAGTGATGTAGGTAATAATAATATGCATTATTTTATGTATGTATACCTAATTGTTCAGATGCTGGTGTCTGCTATTAAATAAATAAATGTACAATGTAATTTCATAAACAGGTTGCGCGGGAAAGTTTGTTTTTTTATTATATTATCATAACAAGTGAAACATATATCGTACCTGTACAAAAATGCAGCTACCAACATAAACCATAATAAAGGTTACATCCTAGTAGTCTGTGAACTTCACTTACACAGTGTTTACGAAAATAATTTACACAAAACAACACAAAACGTCCACCAACAACGAATATCAAACCACAAGTGAGTGAGTGAATGAGTTGCTTGAATGGTTGAATGATGATTTTTTGCCTTAGAGCATTTATAACTGGAGATGTTAACGCAAGGCGTACCCCTCTGCCGGCCATAAGGCGCGACTTGGCCATGCACGTTATATAAAACTACTTCACTCATCACCGCGCGGCCATTAGTTGTCGTTTCGTGTCGCGAAGTAGTGCTCAGTAAAAATGGTGAATTGTGCGGTATTTCGGTGTAAAAGGAGATCAGAGACATCAAACTTTAGGGAACACGGTATTTCCTATCACAAGTAAGTGATATTTTAGTCAATTGTTTTTGTAATTACGTTTAATTTATATTTAATGGAATACCAGTTACGACAGTTTTAATACGACGCCAACGTCTTGGTAGGAGGTGTCGGTGAATTTATATTCCTTGGTAGAAGGCGTAGTGTGGGGACTAGTTGAGCGAAATCGATTGAATGAATGATGGAATGAACGTAAAATTAGAATAAAATGCGATGTGTTTTTTGTACCCATATTTAACCGATTTAAAAAAAGGATGTTCAGTATTGGACTCTACAAAAACTGTCTCTGTCATTCTGCCTTCAATACGTCGCTTCATGGAGCCCCCTTAAAATTTTAGTTGTGCTGTGTCGTTGGTTTATTGCTATTTTCTTTGTACTTTTTGAACGCAGAATCGTATAAACGTGATTTTTGTATAGCTGTAGTATGTTAGCTGGAGAGGGACATGGGCTATGAGCATTTGTTAACAGCCGCTATTCTTCTACTGCTCTTCATTTTTTTCACCCCGTCATACCAATCATCATCATCAGCCTATGTAAGTCCACTGCTGGACACATCGTACCAATAAAGAAACAAAATGTTTGTCTAAAAATGCATTCATGAAAGACTACTTACTTGAAAGATTACTTACTACTTGCGAAAATAGAATATAGCTTAAAGTTACTCAACAACAGTGTAGCTTTCTATTTGTAAAATAATTTTTAAAATCGTTTCAATAGCTTCAGAGATTGCGCTCTACAAACTCTTAATAAAATATTTTTTTCAAAAAAAAACCGACTCCAAAACTGCTATCCAATTTGTTATGAAAAATACACTAAAAAGTTAAAAATAATTGCATTATGGATTTATATTTCAATCTACTTACAAATAGGTATCCATTTTTTCAACAAATCTTATAATTTTATTATTATGACATTATACAATTACTGATATTTTTGGAGTCGGTGCCAGCACTCTATTTACTTAGTAATACCTACTAGGCTAGACAGGTACACGTTTGTTAATCTTGGCTAAAAAAAGGAAAAGTATATGATTTTGAACCACCCTGTTTCATTCATATGAAATCATTCATTTCGGTCTTTTTACAACCCATCACTACTTTTTTGTGTTAGTGTGTAACTAAACAAAAGTGTAACAACAGTCATTCTTTAATTGTGTTATTGTTTTTGTGTTGGTGTACAGCTTTTACTTGCGTGTGCGTTTATAGGGACGCTTAATTTTTCTGCATTAGTGTGCGTGATTATGTAAATGTGTTCTGTACCGTACTACCCCGCCTCCCGCGAAAACCGGCAGAAAGATTTTAGTACTAAAAGTAGCGCTTGGCATCTCCCGTTATAAATGCTCTAAGTTTTTTGCTTTTTAGTGAATGAGTTTTTTGAATGAGAATGAGTTGGCCAACTAACAAAGCCGTCAAGCTAGGGTACATGGATTTGGTATCGATTTTAGAGCATAATCGATTAATCATAACATAACCTCATCTTAGTTCCAGTTGGTGGTGGCCTTGTGACAGGTCGTGTTGTAGTTAGACCTTGTTATATTCACGTGTAAAATTTGAACGTAAAATGAGCTACGAAGAGCAACTTGTTGAGTTAGCTCTAAAGCTTTATTCAATAGACGCAGTAAAGTTCGGAGAGTTTACAACCAAAAGTGGTATTAAAACTCCAGTTTACTTTGATTTGAGGGTTATAGTTAGTTATCCGGATGTAATGGTATGTACATAAGTAAAGACAGTGTTGAATATTTAATTACGTAATTAACAACATACAGATTAAAGCATTTAATATAGTATTAATTTAATATAGTATTTAATATACCTACTTTAATAAATTTACAGGAATTGATAACGTCTTTGCTATACGATCATGGCACGAAAAATATGCAGTATGATCATGTTTGCGGCGTACCGTACACTGCTTTACCAATAGCCACTCTTCTTAGTGTTAAGGTAGCAAAGTCCATGCTGATGAGGAGAAAAGAAACAAAAGCATATGGTACTAAAAAGTCAATTGAAGGACATTATATGGCTGGTCAAATATGCCTCATCATTGAAGACGTGGTTACTTCAGGGTCCAGTGTTTTAGAAACCGTCAGAGATCTACGTAAAGAAGGCTTAGTTGTTAATAACACAGTTGTTATCCTAGATAGGGAGCAAGGTGGAGTTAAAAATCTAAATGCAAATGACGTCCAAGTGAAATCATTGTTTACTATGACAACACTTATTGAAATACTTTCAAAAAAGGGAAAAATTACCGACGGAACTGCAAATAAAGTAACGGAGTACCTCAAATTAACACAAGCTCCAGTTATTGGTAAGTAATATTATATGTAATTCGTATCGTATTTTTATTGTGCCTTTTCATTGAATACCTAGGTACCTACCTAACATTTCAATTTTTTATCTTATTATTTCAGCAAAATCTGTAGATAGATTGTCACTTACTTACGAAGAACGAGCTGAATTAGCTGCAAACGCGATAGCTAAGCAACTGTTTAATATAATGAGCATAAAGAAAACGAATCTCTGCATATCAGTTGATCTAACATCAGCAACGAAAATACTTGACCTCTTAGAAAAAGTTGGTGAACATGTCTGCTTGGTCAAAACACATGTAGATATTATAGAGGACTTCAATGCTGATTTTGTCATGCGCCTAAAACAGCTATCAGATAGATTTAACTTTCTGATATTGGAAGATAGAAAATATGCCGATATTGGGAACACTGTATCCTTGCAGTATTCGAAAGGGCTGTATAAAGTTGCTGAATGGGCAGATTGCGTGACAGTACATTCCCTACCAGGAGATGGCATTCTAAAAGCTTTGAATGCTGCGTCAAATGGATCAAGCCGTGGTGTATTCTTACTAGCCGAAATGAGTAGCGAGGTAGGTACCTATATCTTATTTTTACGCGGCAACCGCCAATTTTTTGTCCAACGCAGGGATATCAAAACTGCTGAAAAATACATGGTAGGTAATGTAGATGACTAATAATAGGGTTGCTTTCCAATCTTTCCATGTCAATCAAAAACATGATTTTATTTTCAGGGCAATCTTATATCGCCGGAGTACAAAGATGCAACGGTCAATATGGCGTTGAAATATCCAGAACTAATCACTGGTTTTGTATGTCAAAACAAGGATACAATCAAGGACCCTGGTCAAATACAATTAACGCCAGGCGTTAAACTCGAAAGTTCAAAAGATGATTTTGGGCAGATTTACAATAGTCCAGAGAAAGTAGTTTTAGAAAATGGTGCAGATGTTATTGTGGTTGGTCGAGGCATCGTGGCTTCAAAAAACCCAGAGGCGGAAGCTGTTTTGTACAAAGATGCACTGTGGAAACTCTATCTGACGCGAATATCCGTTGAATAAGATTACCTACCATGAGAGACAGCTGTAGTTACACTAAAATATAACTTTTGTCCTTCATTATTTTGGCTCAGATGAAAACTAATTTAATGGTGTATTTTTGGGTAGTATCAAAAAAATGCGACATCAAAGAATACGACTCAAAACAATATAAAGTGATTATCTAGCAAAGCAAACAAACAGTGTTTTATGCTCGTACATTAATATACTTATTAGATTTGTATACCTATTTGATCATAAGTGAAAGCCGTTTATTGTCATTGGGGTGTTGTTTGAAAAATAACCCAAGAAGATCAAATAGAACCTACTGTACTTTAAGGATATTAGGATTAAATTAATTATTTGTAATATGTTGGGTGGGTATGTACGTTAGGTAGTATGGACTTATTATGAGCTCTTTGTTTGTGGAACATGCTCGCGTATACCCCCTGATAAGTATGTTATTGAGTAAGTTGGCAGGTACAATTATCATTCCATCAAAAAGCAGGTCTGATTTTAGAATAGTCTGTTAGATTTTTTGTTTAATTTGAATTTCCCTGAATATTATGTTAGTAAGAGAATAATAATATACCTACTGTAAAAATAATAATAACTAATTTTTCATCCGATAATGTTTTATTTACTTACCAAACCTATCTACATTTAAAAACTATAATGGTCACCACAGCGAATAAGGTAGGTAGGCAGGATACAAACACAAAGTAAATAAATAAATGTAATGGTATCTATCTATATATTATGTGCCGAGCGACAGCTACTTTCGCATAACGAATGATGACTACTATTTATTTTTTATATATTAATCAGTTTTACAGTAGGTACATATCCTTACTAGTATGCGTTTGCATCCCTACTATGCTTACTAGACTATTCTGATTCTCATTCTGAATTTGACTATCGATTAAAATCTTAGGCAACATTTCGATTGGATACGATTTTGATCGATGAAAGTTTATAGTATGCATATTTGAACATGAAAATGACATTTCTTATCATTAACATCGATCGTCTATCATACACAGATGACTGTCAGTCATGTCACGCCACAGTCACTGCATGAATAAAACAAACAAACTCGACAACAAATAATAAAAAACATTGGAAACTATTTGAAAAATGGATGTAATTGCTAGTGAATTAGGCTTATCTTCTAAAAACATATATCCTACTGTCTCACCTAATTTATTTACTGTGATTGTGACCAGGGGTTGGTTAAAAAAATGGTTAAAAAATGTGGAAATTGATAACTTTACAAATAATGATGATTTTTCCATGCGACCTGGTGAAACAGTTAACTACCCGAGGCGAAAGATATTTATCAAGGTATACGTACTCCTAGCCTCTCATATGCTCAATTTTTTATAGATAAATTCTGTACTAATTACATTGTAATCATTGTAGGTATTAAACAAGAAGGTTTCCAAGGTCCTGCCTCTTCCACGATACAAGCTCGGTGAAAACAATGCGGAAACACCTCTAACAATATCACAACTTATGCAGTATGTCTCTCATAGCAACCAAAGATCATTATGGAAAGAGTCCTATAAGAAATACTGTCAGAACATAGATGGCAATAAAGAGAGTACTCTGGTTAATCTACTGGAGCATGATCAGCTGATTTCAGAGGTTGTACTGCGTCTGTATGGCTGTAATATAATTAGGATTAAGGCTGACAGTGCTGGTAACCACATAGAGTACAGAGAAATCACAAATAAGAATGTTCTGAAAGCATATGAGACACATTACAATCTGCTAGCAGCTCTATTCGTATTAGAAACAGATAGTAATATATATATAGTTTACAGAGGACATTACGAAAATACTTTACTAGATTGCTTGAATTTTAGTCCAAATCTCATCGATTTAAACTATGGCCGAGGTCTATTCATCGTGTATCAATTGCTTCATCTCTCCAAAGCTTTAAATGATAGAGGACTTAGTATGGGAATGCTGACATTGCAAGACATATATTTGTCAGAGGATCTTTGGCTGCAAACATTACCTGTAATAACAAACAACATACACTGTTTAGATGCTTCTTTGATTTATGAGCGTAATAAGCCGAGTCCAGCTTTAAACAATCAAGATCAAAAAGGAGAACAAGTAAAGAAAGAAGACTGTTGGAGGAATGAAGCAGTTCAGCTGGAAAAGCTTTGTATGCTTTGGGTGCGAGGGCGGATCTCAAACTTGGACTATCTCCTTCATCTGAATATATTAGCCGGGCGAAATGCTGATGATCCCCAAGCACATTTTATGGTGCCTTGGGTGACAGACTTTGCCTCAAGATGTGGTAAGTACATTTGCATAAAGTTAGCTGTAACAAAGAGAAAGCCATGCATATATTACTATCATAATAATACACTTTAATTCAGACTTAAAATGTAATACACAATTCTGGTCCATATATTAAATTAATAAGCATGGATTAACTGTACTATTTTCCATGGTAGTGCATTGTAAGTGCCCACGGAAGCATTAAAGCAGTTATCAGTGTATACTTACCAAAACTATTTATATAGTAAGTAAAAAATTTGAATGCAATTATTGAATGCAAATCTTGACAAGAAATAATTGCAACTGTCTTTTGTTTACACCAATATGATTATGTTTAGGAGATTATTGCTTTCAAGTCTTGCTTTGTCTAAACACAGACTTGTACCTGCATGTACAATTTTTTGGTGCGTTCCTTCAAGTATTGCTCGTATTTGCGTTGGTGAATTTTTCATTCAAGAAAAAAAAAATCTCAAATGTTGAACATTTGATTTTTTTTATTCATATTTTAGAATTCGGTTCTGCTGATTTAATAAAGTTTATTGAGATTTATCGGATGCCTACTCACTGAACATTTTAATAACAAGAATCGTGATGCACGTAAAGCTGCACTAGCAGCATTCGTAAAGGAATTCTGAGTTTTAAAGGTTTCGGACATATGGAAATACCAAACAAAAATAAAAAAAATTGAGCATCCAATTGAATACAAAAATTGCATAACATATTATTGTACTTGCTGTTTATACCAGGGACAGTTTTGAGTGGAATAATTGCCTACTATAGCAAGAATGTGACATGTACAGACGATGCGAGCCAATTGTCGCTATAATATTATTGTATGCAACAGGCAAAAAACTTGCATCGTGTAAATGGGCCTTAATACTCTGGAAGACTATATCTATAAGACTAGTTCTTGAACTGATCTGAGAGTTTGATTATTGTGTCCTACCACTTACTAAATCCTACTACTTAATATTATAAATGCGAAAGTTTGTAAGTATGGATGGATGGATGAATTTTTTTTTTTTTTATGTAAAAGATAGGCAAACGGGCTAACGACCCACCTGATGGTAAGCGGTCACCGTCGCCCATAGACAACAACAACACCAGGGGTGTTGTCAGTGCGTTGCCTACCCTGAAGGACTTTATTAACATTTTTCTTGAAGCTTTTCATGTTAAATCTTGGCGGGAAAACTTCTGATGGTAACTCATTCCACAGCCTATGGGTATGGGGAAGAAATGAGCGTGAAAAACGGAGAGTACGAGAGACCCAGGGTTCCAGAATGTGTGGATGAGCTCGATCCCGGTGCCGAGAGGAGCGGTGGTGAAATCTCGACGCTGGGATAAGGTCAAATAGATCCTCCGAGCATTCCCCGTTGTACAGCCGATAAAACACGCATAAAGAGCCAATGTCGCGGCGTAAGCTGAGCGGCTCTAGCGTATCAGTGAGCTTGGGATCGCTGATAATTCTAACGGCTCTTCTCTGTAGGGAGTCAAATCGTTGCAGCTGATACTTGGGTGCCCCGTTCCATAGATGGGAACAGTATTCTACATGCGGCCGAACTTGTGCTTTGTAAAGCAGAAGCCGCTGTTTTGGTGTAAAATACTGTTTGGCACGGTTTAGCACTCCAAGTTTTTTGGATGTCAGTACAGCCTTTGCTTCGAGATGACTCCCATATTGGACCTCGTTAGATATCTCAACCCACAGAATCCCAATACTACCTGACACAGACAAGGGAACGTCCTGAAACTTTGGAGCCACAGAGAACGGATCCTTCTTGGATGAGAAGGCGCAAACCTGAGTCTTCGTCGGGTTGAAAGTGACTAGGTTTCTACTTCCCCAGTCGGAACTAGCTCTAAGGCACTCTCACTCCAGAATGGCTGAACGGATTTTGGTGAAAATTGGCACAGAGATTATTATAGTCTGGAAAAACACATAGGCTACTTTTTATCCCGTGGGAATACCATTTAAAACTACGCGGGTGAAACCTCCGGGCGCTACTAGTGTGAGAAAATTGCATGTTTTTTTGATTTTTTTCCAGGTAGAAATTGGCGGGACCTATCCCGATCGAAGTACCGCCTTAACAAAGGCGACAGGCAGCTAGACATGACGTATGACGTCAGCGCAGCAGACCAGACACCCCACCATGTGTCGGACGCGCTATCCGATATCACTTGCTATGTTTACTTGGCGCGCAGGTATGATAATGAACCTTAAGGCCTATCAATAAAATAGATTTTGGCTTATTAGCTTTCATACGATCACGTCAATTGCTCTATCCTATTTACGAGGTATGAGTAGGGCGTTGCGCTGGTATGATTGTTAAACCTTAATTGTAAGGTGATAAAGTTGGTTTCCGAGTAAGAACTTCCATGTCCATAAATTAATGTGACCATGGTGCCATCATTATGATCATTCATCCTTTATCACTTGTCTATGTGTACTTTGAGCCCAGGCATGCTATATTGGGCCGTAGCTTAAGACTACAAAGTTACTTCTAGTGTAGCAGTTTCTTACAATTTTAAGGTTTGGTTTAGCATTATCTGATTAAGCTGTAACAGATTAATGTAGGTACTCCGGTGGCACAAATAACAATTGATGACCTTATGATGGTGCTTTTAGATATCCAAGCACTACTTTAATCAAGCACGGTAGTTATACCGAGTACCTTAAGTCTACCGATAGTTATCACGACTTATCAGGTATAACTACCGTGTCTGATTAAAGTTATGAGTCTATGCTCGTTTCGTACAATCCTACTAATATTATAAACGTGAAAGTTTGTAAGTATGGATGGATGGATGTTTGTTACTCTTTCACGCCGGAACGGCTGAACGGATCCGGATGAAAATTAGCAGATAGATACATTATAGTCTGGAATAACACATAGGCTACTTTTTATCCCGTGGGAACGCCGGGATTTAAATCTGCGCGGGTGAAACCGCGGGGCGCAACTAGTCTACTATAATTTTCCCAAGGATGCCAAAAGAAGTACTTTGCAAGCACGTACGTAACAATTGGGTGCCGGCGGAGTACCCTGCGTCAATCCAGCGGATGCAAGAATGGACGCCGGATGAGTGCGTGCCAGAATTCTATACCGATCCCACTGTTTTCAAGAGCATACACGAGGACTTGCCGGTAAGTAGGCTTTGAATAAATGAATGAAAACTCCTTTATTGTACACCAAAATTTACAGAAAAAAAAGAACACTTACTTAATAATAATAAAAAAAAAACAGCTTCACGACTTTGATCCCCAGGCACGGTAGATATCCCTTCAGATCTCTCAGTACCAAGTACTTACTCAAGATTCTTTGAGGATGTCTAAGGAGGGTAGTCAGAGGTACGTCCAAACATTACATTTGGCACATACCCACATTTTGCAATAGTTAGTATTCCATACGTGACAGGTTGCAAGCCCATCGCCGCTGCTAGAATACTAACTGGTATCCTCACGATGTTTTCCTTCACCGTTTGAGAGCACTGGCATTGCGCACATAAATTTTTCGATAGAAAAATCCATTGGTGCACGACCGGATTCGAACCTGCGACCTTATGATCGGAAGGCGGGGTCACTTCCACTAGACTAAAAAAAAACTAATAAAGTATTAGGTACAATGGGCGGTCTTATCGCTGAAAGCGATTTCTTCCAGACAATCTTTGGATGGAGAGAATTGTTAAAATATGAAAGATTGGTTGCAGGCGCACGAGGAAATTTATAAAAAAGCTGAGTACGCTGACTGAGGCTTTTGGACACGTATTTTGATTTGATTGAGAGATTTTATTTTGATTGTTTTATTTTGATACGTATGTGGGTAGTACTTAGTACACTATAGGTCGCGTCAACCAAAAAGAACGCTGGAAAACAGTGGAGTAGTGCGAGTATTTTGTATGGGCAAATACATCCCGTGTTTGCGCATACAAAATACTCGCGACAACGCACCCCCTCCCCTTCCTTCCGTTCTTTTTGCGTGACGCGCACAATACTCGCTATGTCTAGTTAAGCGTCATTTATGCACTGGTGGTCTAGTGCTAGCGGCCCCGCCTCCCGATTCTAAAGTCGTGGGTTCGAAACCGGTCGTGCACCAATGAGTTGTTAATATGTCCTTAATTAATGTTTATCAAACTATATTTATTTATTTGACTAGCTGAACCCACGGCTTTGCTCGCGTCAAGGAATTCAAAGTTTGATACAAACTTGCATCCCCTATTTTATCCCCTTGGGGGTAGAATTGATCAAAATCCTTTCTTAGCGGATGCCTACGTCATTACATCTACTTGCATGCCAAATTTCAGCCCGATCCGTCCAGTGGTTTGGGCTGTGCGTTGATAGATCACTATGTCAGTCAGTCAGTCACCTTTGAGTTATATATATTTAGAAGAAGAAGAAGAAAGAAGAAAGAAAGATATAAGATAGATAAAACGTTTAATGTTTCAGGACCTAGGTATCCCGACATGGGCGTCGTGTGCCGAAGACTTCATCACGAAGCACAGAGAGGCGCTGGAGAGTACACACGTGTCAGAGAATCTGCATCACTGGATCGACATCACCTTTGGATATAAGTAAGATTATTATAATATATTTTATTGAAAGATCAACAGCAAAATAACACTATCACACTTCTACTACTTCACACTATAAATAAATAAATAATGCTGGACAATCCACACAGCACTATCTAGCCCCAAAGTAAGCTACTCAAAGCTTGTGTTATGGGTACATACTAGATAACTGATACTATCATAAATGTGAAAGTTTAGATGTTTATTACAAAATAACGCCAGATCGGCTGAACGGCGGCCCGATTACGCTGTCTGGCTATCGAGATGGCTTTCAGTTTGACGTTTGATTCCCATCCATCCTATATAGTTGCTATTAGCGTAACTGGACTGGTTGAGAGGTTCGAGGGGGGGGGGACATAGAGGAAAGGGACATACTTTTAATCACGGGTAACACCGCGGGGCGCAGCTAGCATAATTATATTTTTTCTCTAGTCTTTTTTTTTATACAACTAGCCGATGGATCAAGCAGATGGCCCACCTGATGTTAAGTGGTAACCATCACCTATAAACAAAACACTGCCCCGTAGGTCACGCACAATAAAAACGTGCCCTACGATGCACTGCGCTGCGTCCATCAACTTGAGGCATACAGATGTTAAGCCTCATGTGCCTGTAATTACACCGGCGACCACACTCTTCAAACCGAAACACAGCGTTGCTGCTTGGCGGCAGAAAAAGGCGTGGTGGTAGTACTTCCCCGGACGAGCCCTTCACAAAGAGCTATACTACTCTTTTTTCACACTTAATTTATTCATTTATTTATTTATTGGGAAACCAACAGCGATACATACAGTTTGTATTAAGTCGAGATTAAAAAGTATGGCCAATTATAGGTTTCCACTACTGATTCCAAGAATATTGAATAGTAAGCGGAGCATTGTGGGGGTACTTACGTTATATAAATGAAAATGGTTCAGATTCCTACAAAAGACATTGAGCCAAAGTTTTAGATTTCTCCTTTGCTGTGCTTTATCTTTATCTTTTACTTAAATGACCTTCTTTCAGGCTCTCGGGAACAGCGTCTATAAAGGCGAAGAACGTGTGCTTGTCTTTAGTAGACGGCCACACGAGGCTGCGGCGAGGCGCTACCGTCCAGTTACTGACGGCACCTCACCCCCCAAGGGCGTCGAGGGCGTTACCCCCTGCTCCGCCTAGGTTACATTGGACTACTACCAGAGACTCAAGTTAGTACTCCTGTAACAGCCCTCACAAAGTCACTACTTAGTAGTAAGCACTTTTTTTTTAATTCAAAAGTTTTTTATTAGACTACAAAGAAAGAAAACTTTTTTTCAGCCACCACCAAAAAAAAAAACTAAATTAACACAAATAAAAAAAAACCAGTACCTACTTATACAAACTAAAAAAATTAAAAAGTTACGAATGAAATATAAAAGTCCATATTATTAGTAAACTGCCACCAACGCTGTATGTAGACGGTGGGGTTGAGAACACCGTTAATCACGGCATGTATCACGCCGAAATATGTGGAATGTGTGCTTTTTTGACTAGAACGTTAACAGAAGTCTTGTCTTTCAGGGAAATCAATAAAAAACGAAAGTTCAGACGACATATCAGACGAAGAAGAAGAATCGACCAGCCACCATCTTCCACAGCACATATCTCGTCTCCACGTCCCCTCCCAACGCGTTCGATCTCGACATAAAAGCAGCAGTAGAGCTCGTTCTCTGTCCAAAGGCATTGACGACACACAATCCAATCACGAAGAGAGAGCGTCCTCTCATTCTAGACATTACAGGGTACAACGATCGGAACTAGGAAAAGGAGTCATATACTTGCCAAAAGAATTCAACCCGGTCGCATCCATACAAGCTCTGGAATCCTTAGACAATTTTAGAACCAAGTGCTTCTTCAGCAAAGCAGAAAACCAAGAGAAGCAGAAAGAAAACGTTACGACTTTGAACCTTTTTCCAATGCAGCAAGAAATCAGACAGGAGAAAAGTGTGCCGAAAGACGATACCGCGTTCACGAATCACATGTTTCTGGCGTCGTACGAACAAAGTTACTTGAAGAAGATAAGTCAGGGCGCGCATATGGAAAGCGTTCTGAAGGAAAGAAAGAATAGATCTTTCAATACTAGGTATACAACAGACGCCGCGGTCTACAAGCAATTCGTCACTGAAAGTCGCCGGCAAGACATGCTTGTGATAGGCTGTCTAATCGTAGAAATATTTCTGCACACTTACATGCGACCACTTCGGACTTTTAACGACAATTTCGTGGAAAGATTTAACACGTGTCGACTCGTTTTGAAAAACAACTTCAACGCGATGCCGAAATGCGTGAGTTACATAGCATCGGTGCTTTTAAACGTGCAGCCTCCGAGCTTGGGCTTCAGAAGCGAACTGACCCTGAAAAGAGACGATCCTATGACGAAAATAGCAGTGACCGACAAAGGTTTGCCAACACCAAGCCCATCACAATTACTTCAACCGTTGTTGATGCAGCATTTGATTCCCTTCTCACAGAACTTCTCAATCCTCTATAACCTGCTGAGCACGTTACATGAGTATGAAATAACGAGTAACGAATTAAACATTCTATACATGTACGAGTGCGACGGAACGCAGTGCGAAATATACCAGAATTTAGACAAAATGAAGATGTATTTCACGCAGAGAATTGCGGAAGGAAAGATCCAGGCATGCGCCGCTCATTTAGACATTCTTCTGAATCAAATCAATACTAGCCAATTCGATGTGCTGGATATCTTCTTAGCTCATTACATAAAGCTGTTGCAAAGCAAAGATACTTCAGTACTAGCCGCGTGGTATTTATTTGACACAATCAGCAAAGCTCTAGGTCCGGCGCAGACTAGGAAAAAACTCCTCAGGCACATACTTAATCTATACGAAGACGATGATTATGTCACAGACAAAACTGAGCATAAAGTAACAGATGTTGACGCGATGGCGAATGGGGGAATGGCGAGTAGACAGAAGTTCGTCAAGCTATACCACAACATATTCTTACTACAACTCATTGTAAGACTTGGCCTCCAATGCTTCCTAGACAACTTCACACAGCATTTGGTCGAAGCTGTAGGGGGCTACAAAGATGTTAGCTTTGAAGTTGGATCTCCCGGACATCTGTGTCACAATCGGGCGATGGCGAACAAGAAGCCTAGATATTATGATGACAACGTCAAAAACGCTCTTTCGACGAACACAGATATATTTTCACCAGACACTTCTTACGGATCAGAAAATGTCACAACTCCCAGCATAGATAAAACAATAAACGAATCTTTGAAAGATAAAGATAGTGACAACAGAAGTGAGAGCGAACTGTTTCATTTCGAGACTGATAAAGATAGGATGCCGAGCAGAAACAGCCGAAGTAAATCTCCCGCTGAGTCGATAGACTCATTCAACTCCTCAAGCGCTCCTCAAGAGAATAACTTACACACGCCGTCACCATCCGCAGAATTCCCACTCCCCAAAAACAACTTGATCAATAAAGAACCTAATGTGGTGGTAGCTAATAACGAATTTGCAGAAGCACCCAAGACTTCACCGTCTGTAGAAATTCCAACTAAATCTATGTTCACGAGCTACCTGCATTTCGCTGAAGAGGAAAGCGAGGATGTGGAATTGAGGAAAGAAAACCGTGGACGACAAGTGAATAATCTAAACTTCAAGGATTCAGACAATGCTTCGAAGGTCACTTGTAGTATAAATGAAGATGATAGTGAATGTAAAGATAATTGTAAAATTTCTGACATGAGCTCGGAAAGTCTGATATGGCTGGCGCACAGGTTAGGGCCAGTACTAACCTGTAGATATTTATCTAGAAATCTACTTAAAATGCTGACTCTATGCTACATTGGGAAGGAGAACCTGAGTCCGTGCACGGATGAAAAAGATGAGTTTGATGAGATATCTATTGTGAATAGCAAGGTTGTTGGTGATAAGAATGCTTCGAAGGTTATAAATTGCCTCATTTCAATTGTCGGTGAGTATTTTTACAAGTTTTTATTTGTTTATTGCCGATTTAAAAAAAAGAGGAGGTTCTCAATTCGACTAAATTTTTTAATGTTTGTTACCTCATAACTTTTTACCCGAGTGCCGAGGGTTATGTGTTTGGCGTGTATCTATCCATGTATGTATTTATGTATTCTTCCTTCGATATTTCCTTTATTACCACGTAGCAACCAAACGGCTGGATGGATTTTGATGATTCTAGTATCAAAAGATTCGCCGCAACTTCCCAAGTGTCCCTAGAATAAAAAAGTCGTGGGAAGGAAAGCAGGAGCGATATTCTCTCACATTAAAAAAAAATCTTCGCTATCATAGCAATATGGGTATCTAAATCAAGAGAGTGATAAAGTGTTTTCAAATAATGTATTAGTTTTTGATTTAAAGTAAACCCTCAAAGACAAAACCAGAACGCAAAATTCGTTAAGTCACTTTAGTGAACTAGGCCATGAGTGATACTAAAATATATCATAAAACCTTCCCTATGGTCATACAAATAGTTTAGAAAAAACCGCATCAAAATCGATGAAGCCGTTTCGAAGATATTAAGAGTTTTGTCATAAAAAAAAGTGATTGCTGGTAGCCCCAAAGTGATCAAAATGAGTTATACAACCACAGGCGTCAGTAAACTGCTAGGACATAGGTACGCGAGCCTCCGACTGTCTGCAATCTTTACATTTTTATTATTCGTCAAGACTGAAGAAAGGATTTCAATATTAAAAAGTACCAAACTTAAAACATTATCTTATTTACCTACCTACATACTTTTAGTTCGGGCACTCAGGTTTTTTTATTTTTTAATAAAGTAAAGTAAAGTAAAAGTAAAAATGTGTTTTATAATAAATCTTCTTGTTATTATTTTATTAATTTAATTTCCAGCAATGTACGGCGAACAACTGATAATCTTCCAATACCTACCGCACATGAGCGAGCTGATAGCGTCTTGCCGTAAGCGGTTGTCGGTTCCGTTGGAAGGCGGCGTGGTGGCTTGCTTGCAACTGTTAAAGTACTTGGTGCCTTACATGACTGATGTCAAGATTATGGAGCAGCTTCAGGTGAGGTCTTTTTAACCTGAAGCGGCTAAATAAACAAGCTTGAAATTGCGGATATTTCAGGCCCGTTTATTAGTCGCATATCCTATTACTATTATAAACGCGAAAGTTTGTAAGTATGGATGGATGGATGGATGTTTGTTACTCTTTCACACCGGAACGGCTGAACGGATCTGGGTGAAACTTGGCAGAGAGAGATTATAGTCTGGAATAGCACATAGGCTACTTTTTACCCCGTGGGAATACCGGGGTTTAAATCTGCGCGGGTGAAATCGCGGGGCGCAACTAGTGATACAATAAAACTTTTTCTAGTGAAAATCAATAGATTGCGTTGATAAATGTGTATCGCAGACGCAACACACGGTCCTTATTATCAGTTTATCATCTATTTTTTAGCAATAGAAGTGCATTAAAATGTGTCTTGTTACACATCACAGGATATGTGTAATGTTGCAAGGCATGATATGTTTTGTTTAATACGTATTGTTACAAGCGATGCAGCATCGCTGGATGTGTTGAATGTGTGTAAAAAAAAATCAAACACAAGTCAAAATAAAGTAAAAAATCAAACAATGTCACAAATTGTGTTGCATTACTTTCTTTTATTTTATTTATTTTTATTTCTTAGGAAAACAAACAGTACATAGTCTAATTAGTAAATAATGAAAAACAAATATTGACCATTAACACGTTTTCGCATAGTGCAACTAGGATGAGCTAAATTACTGTATCAGGAACTCCCACTAAAAAAAAATTACAATACAGGATACATTTCTACGAAGCATCCTGCAGCCTTCGCTGCGATTGGCCGGCAGCGGGCGCGGCGCCTGCGCAGGCGGCGCCACGGCTCGCGCGGCGCTAGCTCGCAAGTTGGCGGCTGCGTTGCACGCTGTTGCACTGCGGGTCGGACCGGATATGACAAGGAAGCATCTATGTGTACCCGCCTTACAGAGGTAAATGAAATCACACTGCAGGTCGGGCCGGATATGACAAGGAAGCATCTATGTGTACCCGCCTTACAGAGGTAAATGAAATCATACTGCGGGTCGGGCCGGATATGACAATAAAACATCTATGTGTACCCGCCTTACAGAGGTAAATGAAATCACACTGCGGGTCGGGCCGGATATGACAATAAAACATCTATGTGTACCCGCCTTACAGAGGTAAATGAAATCACACTGCGGGTCGGGCCGGATATGACGAGAATGCATCTATGTGTACTATTGTGTACCCGCCTTACAAAGGTACGCGTAGATGCAAATGATAAATCGATGTTGGTGAAACATCAATCATCATCATCGATCATCATTTTTGCCAAAAAAGATGTTTCAAATCTATAAATATTAATGTCATTTTGAGCGTTTTTTTATAGAACTGGCTAATGGAACAAATAGATGGACCACCTCAAATTCAAATTCAAAATAAGTTTATTCAATAAAATCACAAGAATCATCTTGAAACGTCTTAAAAACTAGGTGACTCTAGTGGTCATGTCCTCATGTGGTAGTCATAACCTATAACAAATATATATATACGAATTATCCTTTGTCAGATTTTTTGAAGAAAGACCTATGTTTCAACTTTCAGATTCTTTTTGGCTTTTGACAAAGCGAGCGGGAAGATTGACAATTGGCCGAAACAGGACGACAACATCATAGAAAAGGTATACATACTCTAAGCTTAACCTTTTTGTTTGGTGTATTTTACTTGGTTCCTACCGTTCCACTGTATGTGAGTTCGAACAAATTCCATATAACTTCATTTGCTATTCGCTTACAGGTGTCGGACCAAGAGTCTTCGGATCCGAAGATGGAGGGTTTCCTGGAGATATGCCGTGACGGCAGCACGGCGGAGTGGAAGGTACTGGACGGAAGAGTGGTTCGCGCCGATCTACCGGAGCTGGCCTGCAGCCCGCCGGAACGAGCGCCGGACACTGCGGCGCTCACTGTGAGTATGATAGCTCACTGTGTGATGTAGCTCACTGTGAGTATTGTAGCTCACTGGGTGTGATGTAGCTCACTGTAAGTAATGTAGCTCACTGTATTATAGCTCACTGTGTGTGATGTAGCTCAATGTGAGTATTATAGCTCACTGTGAATAGTTAAGCTCACTGTAAGTATGGTAGCTCACTGTGTGATGTAGCTCACTGAGTATTATAGCTCACTGTGTGAGATGTAGCTCACTGTGAGTATTATAGCTAACTGTGTGTGATGTAGCTCACTGTGAGTATTATAGCTCATTGTGTGTGATGTAGCTCACTGTGAGTATTGTAGCTCACTGTGAGTATTATAGCTCACTGTGTGTGATGTACCTCACTGTGAGTATTATAGCTAACTGTGTGTGATGTAGCTCACTGTGAGTATTATAGCTCATTGTGTGTGATGTAGCTCACTGTGAGTATTGTAGCTCACTGTGAGTATTATAGCTCACTGTGAGTATGGTAGCTCACTGTGTGATGTAGCTCACTGTGAGTATTGTAGCTCACTGGGTGTGATGTAGCTCACTGTAAGTAATGTAGCTCACTGTATTATAGCTCACTGTGTGTGATGTAGCTCAATGTGAGTATTATAGCTCACTGTGAATAGTTAAGCTCACTGTAAGTATGGTAGCTCACTGTGTGATGTAGCTCACTGAGTATTATAGCTCACTGTGTGAGATGTAGCTCACTGTGAGTATTATAGCTAACTGTGTGTGATGTAGCTCACTGTGAGTATTATAGCTCATTGTGTGTGATGTAGCTCACTGTGAGTATTGTAGCTCACTGTGAGTATTATAGCTCACTGTGTGTGATGTACCTCACTGTGAGTATTATAGCTAACTGTGTGTGATGTAGCTCACTGTGAGTATTGTAGCTCACTGTGAGTATTATAGCTCACTGTGTGTGATGTACCTCACTGTGAGTATTGTAGCTTACTGTGAGTATTGTAGCTCACTGTGAGTATTGTAGCTCACTGTGAGTATTATAGCTCACTGTGTGTGATGTACCTCACTGTGAGTATTATAGCTAACTGTGTGTGATGTACCTCACTGTGAGTATTATAGCTAACTGTGTGTGATGTAGCTCACTGTGAGTATTATAGCTCATTGTGTGTGATGTAGCTCACTGTGAGTATTGTAGCTCACTGTGAGTATTATAGCTCACTGTGTGTGATGTACCTCACTGTGAGTATTGTAGCTTACTGTGAGTATTGTAGCTCACTGTGAGTATTGTAGCTCACTGTGAGTATTATAGCTCACTGTGTGTGATGTACCTCACTGTGAGTATTATAGCTCACTGTGTGTGATGTAGCTCACTGTGAGTATTGTAGCTCACTGTGAGTATTATAGCTCACTGTGTGTGATGTACCTCACTGTGAGTATTGTAGCTTACTGTGAGTATTGTAGCTCACTGTGAGTATTGTAGCTCACTGTGAGTATTATAGCTCACTGTGTGTGATGTACCTCACTGTGAGTATTATAGCTCACTGTGTGTGATGTACCTCACTGTGAGTATTATAGCTAACTGTGTGTGATGTAGCTCACTGTGAGTATTGTAGCTCACTGTGAGTATTATAGCTCACTGTGTGTGATGTACCTCACTGTGAGTATTGTAGCTTACTGTGAGTATTGTAGCTCACTGTGAGTATTGTAGCTCACTGTGAGTATTATAGCTCACTGTGTGTGATGTACCTCACTGTGAGTATTATAGCTCACTGTGTGTGATGTACCTCACTGTGAGTATTATAGCTAACTGTGTGTGATGTAGCTCACTGTGAGTATTATAGCTCATTGTGTGTGATATAGCTCACTGTGAGTATTGTAGCTCACTGTGAGTATTATAGCTAACTGTGTGTGATGTACCTCACTGTGAGTATTATAGCTAACTGTGTGTGATGTAGCTCACTGTGAGTATTGTAGCTCACTGTGAGTATTATAGCTCACTGTGTGTGATGTACCTCACTGTGAGTATTGTAGCTTACTGTGAGTATTGTAGCTCACTGTGAGTATTGTAGCTCACTGTGAGTATTATAGCTCACTGTGTGTGATGTACCTCACTGTGAGTATTATAGCTAACTGTGTGTGATGTAGCTCACTGTGAGTATTATAGCTCATTGTGTGTGATATAGCTCACTGTGAGTATTGTAGCTCACTGTGAGTATTATAGCTCACTGTGTGTGATGTACCTCACTGTGAGTATTGTAGCTCACTGTGAGTATTGTAGCTCACTGTGAGTATTATAGCTCACTGTGTGTGATGTACCTCACTGTGAGTATTGTAGCTTACTGTGAGTATTGTAGCTCACTGAGTGATGTAGCTCACTCTGACTTCTTTTGTTAACGGAGAGGAAATCTGCACATAGATAACCTGAGGGATGCGATAGGGTAGTATGAGGATGTAGGACTCGTGTTAGTAGTGAATAATGTGAGTAATTTAGCTCACTCCGAGTATTGTAGCTCACTGTGTAAATTGTAGGTCACTGAGAGTGCTGTAGCTCATTACGAGTAATGAGGGTCACTGTGAGTGATGTTGCTCACTGTGATTACTGTTAGTAAAGTAAATAATGTGAGTAATGTAGCTCACTGCGGGTTATGTAGCTCACTGTGACTGAATGATGTAGCTCACTGAGAGTAATGAACATCACTGAGGGTAAAGTAACTCACTGTGAGTAGCGTAGCTCACAGTACCTAAAATACTTACTTTTACTTGTTAGTATAAGCGTGTTATGAGATTGTAGTGAGCTACTGGCGAGAACTGGCCTACTGTTTGTTTGACCTTGTGTCATGGCTTGTAACTTATTACTTAGCTCACACTGAGTCAGGTAGTTGTCAGAGTTAAATACTTTTTTACGGTCTAGTTTATTTGCTACTTTCCAGGCTCAAGAGGAACTTCTGATAGTGTTCGACGAAGAGCTAGCTTACCAAGCGTACACATCGTTCACGAAAATAGTCGGCGCGGATACGATGGAACGATGCCTTAAGAACAGTGACACTATCAAGGCGCTCTGTCGGAAATATGAACAGAATCATTATATCAGGTAAGTAGTTATTTCATCAAGGGAGCTTTTTAAAAAATACTATTTTTTTATACTAGCGAGCTACTGTCTTTTTCATACTACTGTTTACGGAACATCGGCCCAGCCCGGTTAAGTGTTCACCATCACCTGTAACAAAGCATTATCTCGCAAGTCTCGATAGGAACGTATCCTACGATACAAAGGCGAGCTTAATCCTAGGTAGAATTCTTCTTCACAGCGACGAGCCACTCACCAGTCGCTTCGACACCTCTGCAAAGCCAGAGATCGTCAACGATCAAATCTCTAGCTCTAATGTCTGTTTTTTAGAATATGAGTAAAACTCTTCAATCATAATTCACATTTCATTCATTATTTCACGACCTCAATGGCGCACCAGGCGAGAGTCCGGCTGCGACGCAAGAGGTTGCGGGTTCGATTCCCGCCGCGGAACGAATTTGTGTATGATCTGCAGAAATTTGATCCGTTGGTCTGGGTGTTTTCTATCTATAATAAAAAAATCTATCTATGTAAGTATATAATGTATTAAATATATCAGATAACTTATTATAGTACCCATAACACAAGCTTTGAGGCTAGATAGTGCTGTGTGGATAGTCCAGCATATTATTTATTTATTTCAGTTCCCCCCTCCCAATAAACCGCGACAAACGTTTCGCGCCATCACACAGCGACGAGCCACTTGCCAGACGCTTCGACACCCCTGCAAAGCCAGAGATCGTCAACGATCACATCTCTAGCTCCAACAGTTTCGGTTCGAACGTCACTTTGGTCGGCAACAGGATAGATGTCGCTAGTGACGCGTGCGAACTGAGCTGCCCGTACGGGTTTGATGTGGTGGCTTGTAAGATGGATAATGGAGTTAAGAGTAATCGGTAAGTTATTTGACTTATAAATCCTTCTTGATGAGTCCTTTTAAAGTGTCTAAAAAGTTTTTGGTAGGGAAACTTGTGTGAAAAATGGGTGATCGAGCTTTGTTCGGTTGCTGAATCCTAGCTAGATCGATTTATCACCCCCGAAACCCCAAAGCTTATATTTATTTATTTATAAAATACATTAAGGCTTACAGCTATCGCCAAGGCGCCTACATGTTGTTGATAAGTGTTATATCAGCTATCTAGTCCTCGAAGTTCAAGTTTTCCTTAGTTTGAAAGAAAATAAAGAAAATACATTTACTTTGGACACACTCGATACATACATAGTTTGGGTCTAGATAGTGGAATGTCCGCAAATGTTATTAATATTTATCAAACAAGTTTCCCTCAAAAACTTTTATACACTTTTATAAAGTAACCAATAGTCCTACTAATATTATAAATGCGAAAGTTTGTAAGTATGGATGGATGGATGTTTGTTACTCTATAACTCGAGAAGGGCTAAACGGATCTTGGTGAAAATTGGCACAGACATATATTATAGTCTGGAATAACACATAGGCTACTTTTTATCCCGCGGGAATACCGGGATTTAAAACTACGCGGATAAAACCGCGGGGCGCTTCTAGTATTTCATAATTCCAGCCACCTGCGCGGCGATTGGCTGATATACTGGGAGCACGAAATCGGCCGGCCGGACAAAGAGGCCCGATTCAACCTGAAGCAGATAAAACTCCAAACGTTCGTCGGACACACGCATTCCGTGAAGTCGATACATTGTCTGGACAACGAGAGTTCGTTCATGAGCGGCTCCAAAGACAAGACTGTGAAGCTATGGTCGCTGCGGAATCAGGTGGGCTTACTTGAATTTGTGTCTTATGTGATTCGGGTAAAGGTTGAAATTCAATCGAACCCATGCATCAAAAGATACTGAAAAGTTGAGAATGACACGTTCTTGTCGTATCACTGTTTATTCAGAAACAGCGTGCAATTGATACATGTTTTCGAGCTTTTTATGTTTTACGACATCCCGGTTTCCTCACGATGTTTTCCTTCACCGTTTGAGACTACTAGCATTGTGCCCATACATTTTTGAACAGGAAAACTCATTTGTGTACGTAAAATATCAAAAATTGTGTTGGGAATTCTCGTCTTAAGGGTCCGGTGACAGCGGCTCGCAATTTCGAGGTGCGATTGGCTATTATTTCATTTTATTTCATTTCGGGGAGGTTGTTTGAAATAATAACTCTAAAGAAACACGCATAAATACTGTTCGAACACAAATAATACAATAATATAAGGGAAATGTGCTTGAGTCAGAAATCATTTTGGTATTAGGTAAACGTAAGACCAAACATACTAATACCAAAATGATTTCTGATTCGAGCATGGTTCCCTTATATTATTGTATTATTTGTGTTCGAACAGTATTTATGCGTGTTTCTTTACAGTTATTTTTTCAAACAACCTCCCCGAAATGAAATAAAATGAAATAATAGCCAATCGCACTTCGAAATTGCGAGCCGCTGTCACCGGAGCCTTAAACCTATTGCTCATCTGACAGGGTGACGGCAACGCAACGACTCAATGCAACTGGACGTATACCGGTCACAAGAAAGGAGTGCTGTCTCTTTCCTTCCTGGAGTCGCTACGTCTTGCCGTCTCTACCGACTCCGTAGTGCACATATGGGATCCTTTTATGGAGAGCGTCGTTTCACAGGTAAAGTTATTTTTCATTGCCTCAAAAACGGATAAAGCGACATTTTCTAAAAATGAATCCTACCTAGATCGATTTATCGCCCCCAAAACTCCCTGCATGAGAATCGTTGGAGTCGTTTTTTTTACAACTAGTTGATGGTACAAGCAGATGGCCCGCCCGATTTTGAGTTTTGATTTGTAACTCATGCCCTACGATGCGCAACTTGAGGTATACAGATGTTAAGCCTCATGTGCCAGTAACACACGGGCCACCGGCGCTTCCGAGACTCAGACACAAGAATCGCTCGTCTAAAGATCGTCGCTTTCTCTGTCCCTATATCCCTGTGTCCCTATGTCCCTGACGACCTGAGAGTCCGCCTGCGACGCAAGAGGTTGCGGGTTCGATTCCCGCCTCGGAACAAATTTGTGTACGATCTGCAGAAATTTGTTCCGTTGGTCTGGGTGTTTTCTATGTATAATAAAAAATATCTATCTATGTATGTATTATTAAATATATCAGTTATCTAGTACCCATAACACAAGCTTTGAATAGCTTACTTTGGGGCTAGATAGTGCTGATTGGATTGTCCAGCAAAAAAAAAAATGTATGCTTAAATCTTTAAAACTACGCAACGGATTTTGATGCGGTTTTTTTAATAGATAGAGTGATTCAAGAGGAAGGTTTATATGTATAATACATGCATGATATATGCACCCGTGCGAAGCAAGGGCGCGCGTGCGGGTCGCTAGTATATTTATATTTATATGTTGACAGCTGGATAATCTAAAAGCGCCGGTGAGTATAGTCCGCGCTCTGGGCGACGGCTCGGCGGCCATCGTAGCGGCCACCGGCGACGCAATGCGCATCATCGACGCACGCGCACCCCACACCAACTATGAACTCAAGGTAATCTAGACCTATGTGACTAGCTTCTAAGACTTACGATTAATATCGTATAACATGTATTTTACTATTTTTAACCGACTTTTTTTAGTCTTTCTTTCTTTTGAAAGAGGCTCTCAATTCGACTGTTTTTTGTTATTCCATAAAAAAAAGTTACTGAGTGAACCGATTTCGATTTTTTTTATCGAAAGGTGGTGCTTATCATGTGGCCCCATTTAAATATCATTTTATATCAGAGTCGGATCTGAGTAGTTTTTGATTTATAGTCTATTTATTCGTAGCTTATAGTAGTATAAACGTGTGTTTTCCAGTGCATTGATATGCTATGCTGCCATAAATAAGAGTTGGCATGCAAACTTTCCATTAAGGTGAAGACAAGAGCTAATGAGACTCTCGCTCGCACTTTTTGACTTTTTGATGGATATAAAATCACTACTCCCATTTTCGAAAAATCGCAAACTACCATTTTGTGTGCAATCACATTGCGAACAGTTAAAGTAAAAATTTTATTTTGATCGATACAACATGTTTTCCTACTTAGCTTGCTATTCTAGTTTACGTACACAAGCAAACTTTTGAGTAGGAAAACTTGCATCAATCAAAATGAAATTTTTACCAAACTGTGTGCAATCACATTGCACACAGTTTGGTAAAAAAATAGTTTTTATCGATTTTTCAAAATTGTGTTTAGTGATTTTATATCTTTTCAAATGTCGAATCGTGCGAGCGAGAGGTAAATTAGGTTTTGTCAACGCCTTAACAAACCGTAAGTTTGTTGCCTGTTCTTCTAAGCTTGGTCGCGTGAAACTGGCACCTAGATTTACCTAGTTATAAGACGTTTTTTTTGTTTTTTTTTATTTTATTAGAAAACCAATAGCAGTTATGATAAAATTAATTTAAAAACTTATTTAGGTATAGTAAAATAGCTAATTAAAGGTTTTCCTAAACAAGTAATCCTTATGACTTACTAGTTGCGCCCCGCCGTTTCACCCGCGCAGATTTAAATCCCGGTATTCCCACGGGATAAAAACTAGCCTATGTGTTATTCCAGACTATAATGTATTTATCTGCTAAGTTTCATTCAGATCCGTTCAGCCGTTTCGGCGTGAAAGAGTAACAAACACCCATCCATCCATACATACTTACAAACTTTCACGTTTATAATATTAGTAGGATCTAAATATCCTTTGATTTCGATTCTTCAGGTGCCACTAAGCGCGAGTACATTCGTACGCAGCATGTGTGTTTGCGAGGGCGCGGGCTGGGCCGCCTGTGGCCTCGCCAGTGGACACGTCGCGGTCATTGACCTCAGGACAGGCCTGCCCAGGCATTCGTGGAAGGCACATGACGGAGAGGTAATACTGACCTCGCCATTGGTGACCCCGACATAAGCTAGATGTGTCGACGACATCGCTAAGGTCGCAGGAAATAGAGGCTGGCAGATAATGAAGGAGGCCTATACCCAGCAGTGGGTGACACCGGGCTAAAATGACGATGATGATGACAATGGTGACTCCAGCATTGGTGATCCAACTTATTTTTAACAAACTTCAAAAAGGATTTTCTCAATTCGATTATGAATTTGTCATAAATTTTTACTGGCTGGATCGAGTTTGACGATTCTTTTATTGATAATTTCAAAGTTCTTCTTCTTCTTCAGATGAATCAGAATAATCATTAATATATACTGTTGAATGTATAAGGTGGTGATTATATAAAAAGTACAAAATGTCTGCCCTATTCGGACGTACAATTAAATGTTGAAAGCATTTTTGCATAAAATCAATGAAATTAAATTCATAACATAAGTATTATCTATTTATTTATTTGGCACAAGAAGGTTACACAAAAAAATTACAGACTAAAAAGTAAAAGAACCGTAACTTATCTAAAATATCTATGATACATATCTTAAGATGTTTTTTTATGTAGGTACTCAGAATAGCGGCCGTCGATGACAGCAGACTCCTGACTTCCGGACTGGATCAGATCACGGCGCTGTGGAGGCCAGATGACGGTGAATTGATCGCTCATTTTAAGTAAGTTACTGCAAATAATAATTCTCTGTAACCCATCACTACTACTCACTATCCTGGCGCATCAACCCTAGTGGGTCTTGACCTCCGGCAGAATAGCACGCCATCGGCTTCGGTCCTGCGCCGCCCCCAGCCAGTCCGATGCGAAGACTTGAAGTGAGCGATGGTCCTTCTCCACTTCGTCCTTCCACCTGTATCTGGGTGGGCCGACTGGCGCTTCATAGTAGACCCAAGAGTAGTAGAGCTCTTTGTGAAGGGCTCGTCCGGGGAAGTACTACCACCACGCCTTTTTCTGCCGCCAAGCAGCAACGCTGTGTTTCGGTTTGAAGAGTGTGGTCGCCGGTGTAATTACAGGCACATGAGGCTTAACATCTGTATGCCTCAAGTTGATGGACGCAGGGCAGTGCATCGTAGGGCACGTTTCTATTATGCGTGACCTACGGGGCAATGTTTTGTTTATAGGTGATGGTTACCACTTAACATCAGGTGGGCCATCTGCTTGTTCCATCAGCTAGTTGTATAAAAAAAAAAAAACCCGTTTTGCTGCCCGATCTTCCTCCATTCGTAGCACGTGGCCGAGCCAGCGCAGCCTATGAGATTTTATCGCCAATGATGTTAGGCTCGGCAATTTCTCTGTTTCTCGGTTTTTATTGCTGTAACCCATTAATATTCCGAATAAAACTGAATTTTGATATCCCACGAACATGACGCAGAGTTGGAATTCCAGCGAAATCCATAATTTGCTAGAATTTAACCGCCATTCACATGCTTCAAACCGAAACACAGCAACGCTGCTTGACGCCAGAAAAAGCCATAGCGGTAGTACATCACAAATCATTTATTTAAATGGTTGGACTCTGGGCAGTGCATCGTAGGGCACGTTCCTATCGCGCGTGACTTACGAGGCAATGTTTGCCTTAGGTGATGGTTAGCACGTAACATCAGGTCATCTGCTTATTCTATCAGTAAATAGGATAAATAACATCGGTAGGTGACGGTTAACATAGTATAAAAAAACCAGCCAAGTGCGAGACGGATTCGCGCACATACATATAAACTTTCGCGTTTATAATAGTAGTAGGATAGAATTATTCACTGTTCCGTACTTAATTATTTATCTTTGTCCACAGAGGTAACACAGAGCCCGTGCACTGCCTATCCGTGTACTACAACGAGCTCATATCGGGCACGACTAACAACCGCATCGGGGTCCACACGTCTCTCGGACAAGACGCATCCTTCTCCAGCACCAAACTGCGATCGGATACGTTCAAAGGTGTGCTGACCTGTATGTCTGTACTGCCTTTGAACCGGTTGCTTCTGCTGGGCAGTGATAATGGAACTATTAGTTTACTGTGCTGAATGTATTTACAAGTGCTGCCGTCTTTTGTGACCTAGCTATGTATTTGCTTCTAAAAGGCAAAGTCAAACGGTATTTCTTTCAAGAAAAAATAATAATAGAGTTACAAGCATCACTTGTAATCTCTCTGTTCTACAGCAGAAGCCGGAGTGTTAGCGAAGCACTCTATCATGAATAAAAACGTATGAAATCTTATGTGTTGATGTATAATTACAAGGAAATCTCATTATCAAATTTAAATTTTGTCACTACTCACTACCTTGTACACACCATTGACGCAAATAAATGATTTATGATTATGATTATATCTGTATGCCCCAAGGGCAGTGCATGCGATGCACTGCCCTGGGGAGAGAGGGAGAGTGCGGTGTGAAACGGATGGACACCGATATAAATGCAATGGGTCACTACCGCCATCTGCTAGGTTTGTTTGTAAATGGCATTCTAGAATCTAGAATTCAATTTTTATGTCCCATAAAATTGAAATAAATGATAGTTTTATAATAATGATCTCGGATGTAATAATAATGTATTGTATATTTTAAGTTCTATAGTTAATAAAAGGCTGTAAGTTAAGGGTCCGGTGACAGCGGCTCGCAATTTTGAGGTGCGATTGGCTATTATTTCATTTTATTTCATTTCGGGGAGGTTGTTTGAAAGAATAACTCTAAAGTGACACGCATAAATACTGTTTGAACACAAATAATACAATAATAAAAGGGAAATGTGCTTGAGTCAGAAATCATTCTGGTATTAGGTAAACGTAAGACCAAACATACTAATACCAAAATGATTTCTGATTCGGGCAAGTTTCCCTTATATTATTGTATTATTTGTGTTCGAACAGTATTTATGCGTGTCACTTTAGAGTTAAAACAACCTCCCCGAAATGAAATAAAATGAAATAATAGCCAATCGCACCTCGAAATTGCGAGCCGCTGTCACCGGAGCCTTAAAGTCGATATTAAATTTTATGATTTGTGCTCAAAATACCTGAAATGAACGTTTTAGTGATAATTTCATTATGAAAAATTCTGTTGTACATTCAACTTGTTAATTATTTTATGTAAATTTTGGGAAAAGCGCGTGCGCCCAATGTAACGTTTGGACTTGCCTCTGACAACATTTACAACGTCTTGAGTTCTGAGATATCGTCCGTGTATTTATATTATTGGTATATATTTTTTTGAAATAAATTTAAATGCTTGCGGTTAAAAATACTTCAAATCTCTTGCTGTCTAGGAGGCACGTCCAAATCATACAAGAAGTATTTAAATGAAGATACATACTACTTAAACTGCAGCTTTACAAGTTTGTTACCTTTACGCCCGGTTTCTGAAAGCGCGATCAACACTTATCGGCTGTCAAGTCACTTGCTATCTCTATCTAATTTGTAGTAAAAGCTGAAAAAAATGACATTTCAAAAGTCATTCCACTATACTAGCATTCCGTAAAATATTCGAACACCCAACTTCTCGTTACCTTTGTAATGCGTTGCTGCTTGGGGGCATGAAAAGGCGTGGTGGTAGTACTTCCCTGTCCATTTACCAGTAGATGCTTTGTTAGTGCCAAAAATAATATCCTCATACGTTATTAATTTTATTACAATTATTAATATGTAATAAACTAAAAAAAACTTAGTAATAAGTAATCATACTAATGCGTATGTATGTACAAACCACACCAAGCTAATAAATTATTATCATTACAAAAAATAGAGCTATTCGGAAAAATAATGAAATATCGATAATAAAATTGTATGTAAGTCAATGTACATTTTAGTAGTAGTTAGGTAGTTGAATTAGGAAAGATTATTTTTTGTAATAAAAGTATTTTTAAAGTTACAATTGTTTTATTCAATAACTGTGGTATTTAATCGCTTCTCCTTTCGCTAAAATGACCGGTAGCTTCGGTAGGTCTGTTGCTAATCCTTGGTCTGTTGCTGCTCTACTTACCTACTGCCTCCATATGCGACCTACTGCAACCATATGCGATATTATACCTAGATATTTTTTATCTCTCCGATTCGTCTTAAAGGTAAAGCCATTGTGTAAAATCTATCATTGAGAAACTGAGAATCACAGTATATCTAACTCAAGCAGAGTTAGATTTTTAGCAAAACCATTAATAATCAGCCGATAATTATTATTGTATAAACCAAGAAAACTTATTTCAACGCTAGCTTATAGACTCTTCTTTGATAATATAAATTCTATCAAGAAAGGGACAATGTCAATTCAACTTGTCATTGCACCAAGTTATTGTATAGGTACTCTTTGATTGCACTCCGAACGTGGATAAAGTGAAAAAAATTGTGCGAAGTTCTCGTAAAAATGCCTCACAACCCTCACCGCAGGTCCAGCACCTCCCTATTGAGTAACCGCCGCGCCAGCATGGTCGGCCATGGAACCAACGCAGATATCTCGGAGCTCAATCTGCTCAGGGAAGAAACCCACACGGGCGACCACTTCCTCACCCCGGCGCAACTCGAAGTCGTCTACAGAACCAATGTCACCCATGGCCTCAGCGAAAACATGGCCAAGGAGCTTCTGGAAATTAACGGACCCAACGCCCTCAAGGAACTCCGAGGCACAAGCTACTGGAAAATCTTCCGACACAACCTCTTCGGTTGGTTCCAATGCGTGCTCTGGGTCGGAGCCATACTAAACTTCATAGCGTACTTCTTTGCCAAGCAGTTAGATAAAAACGATGGCGGGCACACTGAAAAGGAATATCTTTACTTAGGCTGCGTCATTACTATCACTATAATCGGCACAGGGCTATTTGGGTTTTATCAGGAAGCGAAAAACATAGCCGTCATGAGCGGCTTTGAGAAGCTCGTCCCGCCGAACGCAGTTGTCGTTCGAGAAGGGATCATGAAAAGCATACCAAACATAGACGTTGTCCTCGGTGATATAGTCGAGATGTCAGGTGGGGAGGTGGTCCCGGCAGACGTGCGCATACTATCCGAAAGCGGCTTCAAAACTGACATGTCCTCCCTCACCGGTGAGTCGGAGCCCACCAAACATAAAGCCGAGTGTACAAACTCGAATCCGCTTGAGTCGAAGAATATGGCGTACTTTGGCTGCCCCATCACTGAAGGAACGGCTAGAGGCGTAGTTGTAGCTATTGGAGAAATGACGCAGATTGGTAAAATCGCTGGTTTGGTAACTGGCCTGGAAAAAGAAGAGACCCCAATATCAAAGGAAATAACCCACTTTATCAAGTTGATTTGTGGTGTTGCATTTGCTTTTGGTTTTGTATTCTTCTTGATGGTGTATTTCATTCAAAACAGTTGGTTGTCGGCTCTACAGTACATGCTTGGAATAATTCTAGCAAACGTGCCTGAAGGGTTGATTGTTACATTGACAGTGTGCATGACTTTGTCTGCGAAACAGCTCAAGAAAAAGAATTGCCTTGCTAAAACACTTCAAGCGGTGGAGACTCTGGGATCGACGTCATGCATTTGTTCAGATAAAACTGGCACTTTGACCGAAAACCAAATGAACGTGTCTCACTTGTTCTGCAATTTCAAAATCTACGACAAATTCGATCACACACACGTTTCAGATCCGACATACGCTACTCTGTGTTTAGCTGCTTCATTGAATTTACGGGCGGAGTTCGACCACCAAACGATTAACTTGCCAGTTGAAAAAAGAACCATAATGGGCGATGCCTCCGAAGCGGCTATCTTACGTTACATGGAGTCTAATCGTTCCGCCACACAAACGCGAGAAGAGAATCCAAGAGCAGCTATGATACCTTTCAGTTCCGCGTACAAATACCAGGTCACAATTCATCAGATGCAAGCAACTCAAAGCTACTACCTGATTATGAAAGGTGCTCCAGAAATTGTTGTGGAATACTGTACCTCCGTGCACACGGATGAGGGAGATCAACCGCTCACTCCGCAAGTTAAGAAGGAGTTAAAAGCTAATTTCATCAAGCTAGCTAATATGGGAGAGCGGGTAATAGGATACTGTGACATTAAATTGCCAGTAGTAGGTTATCCAATAGGGTATAAGTTCGATACTCAAACGAGAAATTTTCCAATAGAAGACCTGGTTTTCATCGGCGCCATATCTATGATAGATCCTCCAAGGCAGGACATTGAGAAGTCGATTGCGCTTTGCAGGCAAGCTGGTATTAAAGTGGTGATGGTTACCGGCGACCACCCCGTGACAGCACTAGCTATATCTCGGAAATGTGGAACAATCACACAGCCGACGGCTTACGACTACGCGTTTGAACACCACATAGAACTGACTGACGTGCCGCCCCACATCAAGGCTCTATTTACAGCTGCAGTGATAACTGGCGATGAGCTCCGGAAGATGAGTGTTAACGACTTAAAAGCTGCTCAAAATAAGTATTCAGAAATAACTTATGCCAGAACGAGTCCACAACAAAAGCTGTTTATTGTTGAGACATATCAGTCGTGCAAGCACGTCGTAGCAGTCACCGGAGACGGAGTTAACGACTCACCAGCCTTGAAGAGAGCCGACATTGGCATAGCAATGGGTATTACTGGAACAGAAGTGTCTAAGCAAGCTGCCGACATGATACTATTAGATGACAACTTTTCTTCTATCGTGTTGGGCGTAAAGGAAGGACGAAGAATTTTCGATAACTTGAAGAAGACAATAGCGTACACTTTGACTTCAAATACACCAGAGATGCTGCCGTTCGTGTTGTATGCCTGCGTCGGAATGCCTCTACCTCTAACTCTGATGTTGATACTGGTGGTTAACGTAGGAACTGATTTGCTTCCAGCCATGAGTTTGGCTTACGAAGATTCCGAAGAAGATATAATGTGTATACCACCTCGTAAGCCAACGGATCATCTGGTGAATAGAGTTATGATATTCATGGCCTACTTTCAAGTTGGATTAATCCAATTTTTCGCTGGAATGTTTGCATATTTCATGGTTTTTGCGCAGGATGGCTTTTTTCCATCGAGTCTTTTCTTCGTTCGAAACGAGTGGGAGGAGTCTACGCATGTTATGACGGACACATTGGGTCGGAGTTGGTTCTTCGTTGACAGGAAGAGGCTCGAGAGAAAGGCACAAACTGCTTACTTCGTCGCGATCTGCATGACCCAAGTATCTGATGTTATCATTTGCAAAACGCGGCGAATTTCTCTTCTGAAGAAAGGTATGAAGAACCACGTTTTGAATGTGAGCATTGTGGTGGAGCTTCTGGCAGCGGTACTTGTGACGTATCTTCCATTTTGCCATGAAATATTCAGGACGGAGTCCTTAGCGTGGTTCGATTTCTTTCTGGCATCACCCTTCATGGTACTTATGATTGTAGGCGATGAAGTAAGAAGATATTTGATTCGAAACGGTATCTCGAAATGGGTTGAACAAGAAACTTACTACTGATCTGTTCGTTGGATTCTGACGAATTTTAAAACCAATAAGTGTTATTTAAGTTATGATGTATTCTTTTGTAAGATTTAATTCTAAGCTCTTCTTTGATTACTCTTATGTATGTGCCTATCTGAGTGATACAAGTGTAAACTTTACGCACTTAGCTTTAGTAATAAAGAACTTTTGAAATTTCATTTATATGCGTTTTATATCGTTAGCTAAAGGTGGTTTATATAATTTATTATAATCGCCTGTCTATAGGTGCGTAAGATTTCACGTGTCCGATAAAGTTTAATACATCAGGTTGCTAGACTTGCGACACAGAATTCTATTTTAATCTAGTTTGCGATTATCTGTCTGGCACACATGAATAAGGGCGCGGCCAGACATTCAATATGAATTTAAGCCGCAGCATGCCTAGGTATCTTGTATGACCTACATTTAGTCGAACTACGTAATACCGCTAACCACTTTGTATATCAAAACACAGACGGCTAATAAAGATTATTGGTAGGGAAGTCGTACATTGTCGATTCAGCCTCGAGTCCTACCAAGAACAAACTTATGGTTTAATGAACACACATTATTGTTGTCTGGGTGTTATTTTAAAAACAATACAAGATCAGCTATTTGGTGTCCTCCCTCTCCTTTGTGGGCAAAGAGGACCACCCGTTGGATCCCACAAAATGCAAGACGGCGTCGTGGGAGGCCCAGAAAGAAATGAAGAGTTTGAGAACCTACCACGTATGCTCGCTCATGGCTTGTAGCTGCGTTAAATCGCGAAGAGCGAAAACAAGGAAGGGAGGCCTTGCAGTGGGACATAACGGCTAAATTTTATAAACAAAAATATTATTTTCAATTTAAATTCAATTTATTTATTTAGTGAACTTATAACAGAGGTTACATATCAAGAGAGAACACTGAAAACTGTATAAGTAAAACTTGTGTCACAGTTTCCAGCCCCCAACTTTAGGCAAAGAGGAGATAGACGTTCACAATTAAACTAGGTAAGTATTAAATAAAAAAAGAACTAAATTTTAATAGATATTTGGTTCATATTACAAGCTCTGAAGGCTATACTGCAATCAAATGTCTACCAAAACAAAATTAATAGGTACCAGTATTGCTCAGCAGCACAATTCTGCTGGGTAATTCATTCCATACGAAACTTGCTCCTAATCAATGCGTGTGTTGTTTCACATATCCTTGCGAAGTTGCGAAAGTGTATCAAGTGCAGGTAGTTCGGTGGTGCTGGTTAGCTTATATACCGGGGAGCAGGCAACACTCGCCACACGCCCTGGAACTGACGGAGCGAACACGCACCAACATGATTGCTCAGGTAACGTACACCAGTATTTATTGAATTATATATTTTAGAAGATTATTTTTTTAAGCAGTTCTAAAAAGTTTGGAGTAAAATTTATATTAAATTCAACATTAGGGTTTAATAAAAGATGAAACTACGACGAATATTTTTATGATGATACATATTGTATAGATTAGATGTATTTATTACAAACCTATATGCATCGCATTATTTGACATAAAAATAAATTAAGTTTATTGCTGTAACAACTTCATACATAGTCAATTATTTTGAAGATATATTTACCGAAACAATATAAGCCAATATTAAAAAATATTTAAAAAATCTTTCATCATCATCATCAGCCCACTTAAACATTCATTTTGTAGTTTGTTCGTTGTAGCAACTTCTTACTCTAAGTTCAATTCTTGAATTTTGCTTTTACTCTCAGCCATTCAACGATTGTATGTGTGTGCGATTGTCATGTTGTTTATTATCAAAATGAAACGTCGGGGACTTTTTGGTAAAACTTGAATGGTTTATTCGAAACTTACCTTAATGGTAGGTAACTAATTATTTTTAAATATATTTGCAGTTATTTCTGGTAAGTTGCGCGTGCGCAGTGGCGGTGGCGGCGCCGGGCATCTACGACGGCATCGGCTACGGAGCTATCGCGGCGCCGGCGTACGCGCCTGCGGTCGCTCACTACGCCGCACCAGCCTACCACGCTCCCGTCATCAAGACACTAGCTGCACCGGTAAGATAACATTGCTGGCGCATCCTCAAAAGAAATATAAATTACTAGTTGCGCCCCGCGGTTTCACCCGCGCCGATTTTAATCCCGGTATTCCCACGGGATAAAAAGTAGCCTATGTGTTATTCCAGACTGTAATGTATCTCTCTGCCAAGTTTCATTCATATCCAGTCAGCCGTTTCGGCGTGAAAGAGTAGCAAACATACATCCATCCATCCATCCATACTCAGAAACTTTCGCGTTTATCTAATACTAATACTAATATTTAGTAGGTAATACTAATCTAATACTAATATTTAGTAGGATTCTTTTTTTTATGGCTCCTGTCGTTATCAGACAATGTTGCCAGTGTCAAGTGATATAGATAAAATAATTTCTAGTCAAGTCAGTCGATAGATCAGTCAGCCATCATTTGTTTTGTAGAAAATGGTGGCGGTTTTTTTTTAACATTTGAAACATTTTGGGTCAAATCACGACAATTTAATTTAATTTTAACCTAACACGTTCATTTGTAACTTTTTGCTTTTTGGCACAAAAGGTCTTAACCTCAAGTAGGTAAGGTCAATAGGGTTCGAACCGATAAAAAGGCCCATCCATCATACTGTAGAAAACTGTTAGTAGATGAAACTTGAAAAATAATTCACGGTCATCGGGTCCTACGCAGTGCTACGACGGCTACGAACGTAGCACTATGCTACGCGCGCATAAAAAACTTCAACGCGTTTGGCATTCGTGCCAATTATTTATTTTTAAAATAAAAACAGCTTCGCACCTTTGATATTCATGCGCTATAGATATCTACCAAGACACAACCTAAGATTCCTTATCACAGTTGAGTTAGTCGTAGCTTATAGAAAAAAATTAGTTTTATTATACATTCTATTTCCTTTTGAAACTATCATGGTTACGAACATAACTTTGATTTGTTTGACACGTGATCATGTTACATGCAACTGTGCCGAAATATCGGGAAACAATCAAACTCACAAATCATGGTAAATATCCCTTTGTAAATCAAAGTTACATTATATTTCCTTCCAATCTATATATTAGGAAGTTAAACTAACTGGCAAGGCATTTCGTTCTATGATCATCAGATACTTTGTCCACGCAGGTGGTTCGCGCAGAGCCTATAGATCCGAACCCAGCATATAGCTTCTCATATGGCGTGGCTGACCCGTCCACTGGCGACCACAAGGACGCCTCCGAGACCCTCCAGAACGGCGTCGTCCACGGCTCCTACAGCCTAGTGGAACCGGACGGCCACCTTCGCAGGGTCACCTACACGGCGGACAAGATTAACGGGTTCAACGCTGTGGTGGAGAGAACTGGGGGAGCTCATGCAGTAAGTGGAACCAATGTTTTAAATATGTCTTTACAAAAAAATTATTTAAGCACTAGCTGGTACCCGCGACTTCGTCTGCGTACTTTTCGCAATAAAAGGTAGCCTATGTCCTTTCTCAGGGTCTAAAGATTGTCTGTGCCAAATTTCATCAAAATCGGTTCAGAGGTCTAAGTGGGAAAGCGTAACAGACAGACAGACAGACAGAGTTACTTTCGCATTTATAATATTAGTTAGTATAGGATGACAATATCAGCTGTCTGCTAGCTTTGGCTTAGTTTGAGGCGAGATAGTGTTGTTGTATGAATCAACCTAAACCACAAGGATCGCTTCGAAACGTCATAGAGCTAATTAATTTGAAATATTACACGGGTATTTATCGCGTTTTACCTTTAATAATATCCCAACGCTTCGGAGTCTGCCCGCGACCACGGTTATTGCAACATAGCCGAAACGTTGGATAATTATTAAAGGTAAAACGCGATAAATACCCGTGTAATGTTTCAAATAAATTATGTGTTATGATCGCGAAAGTTTAAAAAACACTGTCATAAAGCTAATGAAACTGGGTGCCGGTTCTACGCGACAAGCCTAGAAAAACACGCAACAAACTTACGGCTTGTGGTTCCTATCGTTTTATCGTTAAGATAAAATAAAGGATTATTTTCAAATGTTTTAGAAACCAAAGGCCAATGAAAAAAAATTAAATAATAATAATAATAATCAAAATTACCAATGAATATTTGCATTCGTTTTTATGATTCGATAACGCAAATGTCAAAACACATTCGCGATCAAGGAATAAATAATAAATAAATAATCCACACAGCACCATCTAGCCCCAAAGTAAGCTACTCAAAGCTTGTGTTATGGTACTAGACAACTGATATATTCTTTTTCATTATACATAGAAAACACCCAGACCAACGGAACAAATTTCTGCAGATCGTATACAATTTTTTTCCAAGGCGGGAATCGAACTCGCAGCCTCTGCATCGCAGGCGAACTTTCACCCGCTGCGCCACTGAGGTTGGCAGGAATATATATATATATAAATATATTACTCTAAGACTGTTTGATCGTTAATGATGATATAATTAAGACATTTAAAGCTTTTTATGGACATGTTTCTTTGTTTAATAGGTAGCTGCTGCGCCCATCGCCAAGGTCTTAGCGCCTGCCCCCGTGGCAGTAGCCGCACCAGTCGCCAGGCTAACCCTGCCTGGACACATAGGCGTCGGTTACGGTGGTGTTGTTGCCAACCCATGGGGCTAAACTAGACCCTACTATCCCCTATCTCGTTGCTGAGAAGCTAAGAAGGTATCGATCGAATGTAGTGCCAAATTGTCGTTGGTAGATGCTATAAGAATTATAGATCACGGCTACACGGCAAAGGAATGTTAGTGTTTATTTTTGTATTGTGCTTTTTTTTCGTATTTCTTTGCAATCTGGCCGTTGTCTTACGGATTGACTTTTCAGCTGGGAAATAGGGATTTCGACCTCGCGCACGGAATGTATTGTGAATTGTTTATTTATTATTGTACTGCTTTGACTGTTGCCTACGGACTCGATCTTGACGATTTGTGCCTATTTACGTTAAGTAAATATAATTTAGTTTTAAATAAATGCAATTTTTGCAGTTATGTGAACTGTTTTATTATCGAAAACCCTATTCTGTCAATCAGGCTGTTGTGCTGGATTTGGACATAATTAGTTGCTCGACTTTTATGAACGCAGCCGACTGTATTCATGTCATACCTATATTTTCATAAAAACTGTTGTGCTGGATTTGGACATAATTAGTTGCTCGACTTTTATGAACGCAGCCGACTGTATTCATGTCATACCTATATTTTCATAAAAACTGTTGTGCTGGATTTGGACATAATTAGTTGCTCGACTTTTATGAACGCAGCCGACTGTATTCATGTCATACCTATATTTTCATAAAAACTGTTGTGCTGGATTTGGACATAATTAGTTGCTCGACTTTTATGAACGCAGCCGACTGTATTCATGTCATACCTATATTTTCATAAAAACTGTTGTGCTGGATTTGGACATAATTAGTTGCTCGACTTTTATGAACGCAGCCGACTGTAGTCATGTCACACCTATATTTTCATAAAAACCAGCGCTATCTTCTTAATTTTTTATAATAATATACACACGTTGCTAAATACATGAATATACTTTATGAAGTAACCTAGGAAATACCAATTAGGGGCACTAACCCCCGGTTTCTGAAAGCTCGATCAATGCTAATCGGCTGTCAAGTCACTTGGTATTTCAGCTTTTACTTCAAATTAGATAGAGATAGCAAGTGAATTGACAGCCGATTAGTGTTGATCGGCCTTTCAGAAACCGGGGGCTAGTATTCGAAATATACCTATAAACAGAAATCCAACAACCCAGCAACAAAGTAAGAAGTAATGTTTCTTAAACATCGATAAAAACGTGACTTTCATAAAATGTGGTCAACCTTAGGCGCACGATTTCGACAGATCCTTTCCTACCATATCGAGGAAAATGTGTGAGACCCTAAAAACACCGGCAGATATTTAACGATACATGTTCCTAGGGCTATAAAAGTACCTACTGATGTTGTATACTAGGAAACGAGTTATTCAAGAACGTGGTCTTGTCGCTTTGGAGTGCTAAGAGTATATGGCTGCCATCCGGTATGTGATAAAATCAAATTAGTCCTTGTGCAGTCAGATACACTCAACGGATTTAAGTTGTAAATGCAGTTTGAATCAGTCTTAACATCGATACAATCTTATTACATTTCCTTCAACCCTAAGGCCTTCTCTAAATTAATTGTTTGTCATGTTATTTTCTACCAGAAAATAACATGACATGAAACGACAATGGGCAGTCCGATCTCTTCCAGAGAACCTTTCACACAGGACACAGGAATTAATAGAGAACTATTTTTACTTACTACTTTTCAATATTTTTTTTCGATAGTTTACTACATATTTATTCGTAGACATAGAGATATATTTTGAATTCGGAACGGATATTGGGTACGTTTATTAATATGAAGTTTGTTTTAGGTCCTCCAAAAACTACAAAGTTTCTTGAAAATAGTTAGGTACCAAAACATTTATTAAAATTACCAAAAGTTTTTTCTGACAGTCATAGATCCGAGCGTATCCGGTCGAGTTCACAGAACAGAAAAAAAGAACACACTAATAAAATTAATTGCAATTCCATAAATATTTGATCGCGACCGAATAGGTCGAAGTCAAGCTAGTTGGGCAATGTCCGGTGCATATATGGCAGAATATAATTTGGAGTTAGTCGACGAAAACAGTTTTTCTAGGCATTCGGTAAGTAGGTCACAGACGGCGATAGCTTCACGACTTTGATCTCCTAGACATGGTAAACCTTCGATCAAAAATTTGAAGTGGTAAAAAGAGAGAGTGGTTCTAAGAGTAGTAGAGCTCTTTATGAATGGCTCGTCCAGAGAAGTACTACCGCATGCTTCTTCCATCAGCTAGTTATATAAAAAATGGTTTTTATATTATATACTAGCGACCCGTCCGCGCGCCCCGTTACGCGCGTAGTTTTAAAGATTTAAGCATACATAGGGATATAGGAAAGCGACTTTGTTTTATACTATGTAGTGATATAGTGGTGCCAATTCTGTTGTTTAATTTTCCTAACTTTACCTAATTTGACAGCACTAAAAAATATTGCCATCCCTTTCTAAAAGACCGAAACAACAAGGACGGCTAAAATTTTAGAGCCGTCAGATTAGGTTAGTTTAGGATATTGCAACAACAGAATCGACACCAATGACATGCATTTGGGAGTATGTAATTTGGTAGGTATACCAAAAGTAATATAATGTCATATTTTGTAGGTACCAATTTTATTGAGTATTTATTTTGTCCGTATATACAGGTCTAGTAAAAATATTGCGGTTGCCGAGTTATTGGATATTTTCGAAATTTTAATATTTTTTACCCTTGTCCATTCTTTTATATGCCAATCGATCACAAATCAAGGTATTTCAATCTGATTTTTATAGTTTTTCTGGTTAACTGTTCTATCAAATGTTTACTGCCTTTTGTGTGTCAAAGGAACAGTTTTTTATTAGAAAAATGTTTAGCCTAAAAAGTACCGTAAAATGGGGTGGATAGAATTCCAGGGGTGAATGAAAATGAAACAAAAAAAGCAATTATTAACAAACATTTGAGCACCGGTGGTCTAGTGGGAGTGACCCCGCCTTCCGATCGTAAGGTCGCAGGTTCGAATCCGGTCGTGCACCAATGGATTTTTCTATCGAAAAATTTATGTGCGCAATGCCAGTGCTCTTAAACGGTGAAGGAAAACATCGTGAGGAAACCAGTTGGTATTCTAACAGCGGCGATGGGCTTGCAACCTGTCACGTATGGAATACTAACTACTGCAAAATGTTGGTATGTGCCAAATGTAATGTTTGGACGTACCTCTGACTACCCCCCTTAGACATCCTCAAAGATTCTTGAATTAGTACCTACTTGGTACTGGGAGATCTGAAGGGATATCTACCGTACCTGGGGATCAAAGTCGTGAAGCTGTTTCTGTTTCTGTATTTGAATACGCAACATTTTCAAATAAAAACACCAAATTCTACATATGTAGAATTTGGTGTTTTTACTTGAAAATGTTTGTTAATAATTGCTTTTTTTGTTTCATTTTCATTCACCCCTGGAATTCTATCCACCCCATTTTACCCCGGTATTATTTCCTATTTTTTCCAAAGTTTGACCTCCTTGTTAGTAAAAAAAACTTAAGCTGGGTATAATCTGTTTCTCACTAGAGAACAAAGCTCTCTAGTTCCCACCCTGATCCGATTCTGCTGCGCCCATTAGTGATAGACCAAGGTATATGGTCTGCCCGCGGGTGCGCTCTGGGTCCCCTTAGTGGGGCTGAAGTGTCGCTTAGGTCTTTATCTTAAATGACCTGTTACAGGTCGCATAAATGTCCTTAGTTGACTTAATGAGTTATAGGTGTAGGTATAAGAAGGCTTGGGACGGTTTTTTTTAAGTAGACGCTTGGCATCAACTCGCTTTGGTTGGCTCAAACGTTTTGGTTATCAACAAGGCCTTTTAGATATCAAAATAGTGCTAAGGGAAAACAGACAAAGAAAAACCAATCAACAGCCAACATAATTGTATAATAAACATTCAGTGAATCGTAGACTAAATTGTACTTATCTAGGCATAAACCTCTCTCTCTAAAGTACGACCGATTTCTGAAACCACGGTCAAAAATAATCGCCTGTCAAGTCACTTGTTATATCTGCTCTTACTTCAAATTAGATAGAGATAACAAGTGACTTGACAGCCGATTAGTGTTGATCGAGCTTTCACCCCTTGGCCACACTACCGAGAAATGGCAATAATAATCACGGTAATGGACGTTGAACGTTGGTGTGACCGCGACACGCCGTTGATTACCGCGAGAATTTTACAACGGCATGAACATTGCCGTTGTAAAATCAAAGGGTTTCACGCAAGAATTATTACGTCGAAGCGGTTACACTACGTGGAGAGTCTATCGCGAGAATTACTGGATTAATTGTTGCGATGATGGGCATTGACGTTAGGCGTAGGTGTGGCCACTACATCAGAAACCAGGGGGAGGCTTTCTAGTTCACACATTGATCCGATTCTGCTGCGCCCACTTAGTGATAGGCCGGAGTATCTGGTCTGCCCGCGGGTGCGCCCTGGGTCCCCGCAGTAGCGCTAAAGCGTCTCGCAGATCCGCCGCGCCGTTGTTCTTATTGGCGGCAGTTGCTTGCGCGCACCCACATACAGCCCCGCGGAGACCTTCCCACATCTCTGGACCGCCGTCCAATCTGACACAAATAAGTAGACTAACTATATATAATAAAGACGACGTCTGTGGGGCAGCGGGCCAGAGCCTGCCTGCGACGCAAGAGGTTGCGGGTTCGATTCCCGCCTTGGAACAAATTTGTGTACGATCTGCAGAAATTTTTTCCGATGGTAGGTGTTTTCTATGTATAATAAAAAATATCTATCTATGTAAGTATACATATAATGTATTAAATATATCAGTTATTTAGTACCCATAACACAAGCTTTGAATAGCTTACTTTGGGACTAGATAGTGCTGTGTGGATTGTCCAGCATTATTAAAAAAAAAAAAAAAAACTTTAGTTAGTTAAAAATAAGACAAATATCAGCACCTAGACAAACCTGCAAAGGCTTGTAAAATCTCAATGATCATATATTATTTAGTGTTCACAAATAAAAAACTATCCCTCATATTCATAATCCCTTACCATTAAAATAGCGGCTCCATTAAAAAAGTGACAGTGACATGAATACTCTATAATTCATGTCACTGTCACTTTCATGCCAACGAAAAGAGACAGCAACATACTTGTTGATCTGATAAGCCAATGGCGCGCTTAGCGAACATTATGAATGAGGGCCTATCTATCTATGTATACCATGCCTTTATTGCCGCTAATCAGCGTTGCTGTATTCAACCAAGCGGGGCGTGCGGGGTCCGACTTTTCGCTTGTCATGCCGTGCAGCTAAGAGGATATAGAATACTAGCGACCCGCCCGCGCGCCCCTGCTTCGCACGGGTGCACATTGTTTTTATACTATATCATGCATGTACTATACATATAAACCGCATCTATCTATTAAAAAAAACCGCCTCAAAATCCGTTGCGTAGTTTTAAAGATTTAAGCATACATAGGGACATATTAGAGATATAGGGACAGAGAAAGCGACTTTGTTTTATACTATGTAGTGATTACCTGTCAAGCATGTGGAAAGCTCTTGCTGCTATCAGGAACTGTCCCATCCGGTAGCTGTCATTGGCTACTAGTTGCAGTAGCGCAAAGCTATCCGGCGTGCCTGCAGACTGAAAATGTATACCAGTTGAGAGAAGCGTCTTTGTAAGTATTTAAATGATTTAGGTGTCGTGTCTCCGAGCATCAAGACTATTATCTTAGTCGGCCGGATCCGCAGGAAGGCATGGATGTAGGTACTGGGCTGTCTTTCATTGTCAATTTGAGTACAATAATGAATTTTTCGCTCGTATGTACATTTCGAAAGACATAAAATCCATAAAAACTGATCATATTTAAAAAAAAATCGCAATCAACCAAGCTCTTTGCAATCACATTGCACACAGTTCAGCAAAATTATCATTTGTATCTAAGTTTTCCTACCAAAAAGTTTATTTACTAGTTTTCATACATCTGCGATATTTTTCTAGGAAACTTGCTTCGATGAACGGCACTTAAAAATCTAACTAAACATTATTAAATGTGACAGCTTAGTTGTTTGTTACTCAATACTTTTTATCTCGTGGAAATCTCGGGATTTAATACTACGCAGGAAAATCCGCGGGGCACAGCTAGTAAATAATAAATCACATGATCAAATTTTAATGTCAAACGCCATCTTTCTTTGACAGTATTTAATCTTCTTTGGCGAATTACAACGGGGGGTACCTTACCCACGGAATTCGTCCGTGATCTTACCTTAACACAGATCTCCCAGGCTAGTTGTGCCTCCTTGTTCATAACGTGACAACGGCACAGACAGGCCAGGTAAGTATAGCTGCTACGCATGGCTTCATCTTGGATGCTGAGCAGACACTCTTCGGCCTCGCGGTAGAACCCCGTCGCTACTTTAGCCTGAACACAGTTGAAAGTTTCCTGAATACCCTCATTTTTATTCTTATTGTGTAGTTTCTTTCGAAACAATGTGGCGAAAGGATTGAGTGCGTCTAGAAAACATTAAAAAATTCTTCTTGTGTGGAATGACCACCATATTTATTTATTTTAAAAATTTGTTAATGATATTGCAACTTTATGATTTTTGATGATATCCGAGGGAATTTCTATCGTGTCTGGGGATCAAAGTCGTGAAACTGTTTCAGTTTTTTTTGTTCCAACTTCGTTCTGCGGATACAAACTAACCTGAGCATAATTAAAGTTGAACGTGTCATCGTTGACAAAGAAGCTCTTGATAGAGTTGAGATAGACAAGCACTTCTTCGAAATGGCCCGCGAGGAAGTAAGACGAGGCCATGCATTGCCGGCCCGGAATCGTGTCGCATTCAGAAGTGGAGCTGCCGACAAGGTGGAAACTTTGCTGGGCCAGCTTCATTTGGTCATCCTGTTGGGAAATCTATGGTTTTCACTGATTGCCATTGATTGATTTTGACAGCATTTACAACTTTTTTGATATTCGACAGCCTACGTAGCTCAGTTGGTAGTAGCTCTGCCTTCTGCGCCGTAGGTCGTGGGTTCGATTCCCACCGTGAACAAACGTTTGTGTGATGAACACAGATGTTTGTTCTCTGTCTGGGTGTTATATAATATTATAAGTATGTATTTACAAAAAAAAGTATATAAGTAGTATATCAGCTATCTGGTTCCCATATCACAAGCATAAGCTTAGTTTGGGGCTAGATAGTGTAAAGTCCACCAATATTTATTTATTTATTTTTATTTATTATTGGCTCTGTTTTCTGCGCTATAGGACGTGGGATCTATTCTACTGGAACAAACATCTGTGTGATGAACATAGCCTATACATATTTATCGGTATGTAGGTAAATGTTATATCAGCTATCTTGTTCCCATATATTACAAGATTTTCGCAGTTTGGAGCTAGATAGTATGTGTGGAAAGTCCACCCATATTATTTATTACATACCTATATGGCAGAACAGAGTTATTTGTACAGTTTATTTGGGTAAAGGTTATTCCTACCGTTTTTTATTTACTTTCTTGCCTAAATATTTGTTTGACAAGCAACCATAGTTTCAGAACGCTTGATCACACCGCTTAATGTAGTTTTTGTTTTTTGACAAATTTCAAGCATTACGGGATAAAATCATTATGAAATTTAGTCTTATTGGTTTCAGTCTTCGAGAGATTGTGTGTCAGATATCAGGCATTTTGGGATTCAGTTGCATTGCACCGGAGGGGACAAATTGACGGTTGTCCGTCTATTAATCTCACCCGACTCATTTAATTAAATACGTTTACCGATTCCTTCAAATCTGCATAAAGTATCAGCTAACTGCTTCTATACCAGGGGTCTTCTATAAGACATAGAAGATTCCTTGCCCCAAAGTGTGTGAACTCACAACGAGATCTTGGTTTATTCTTTAACATTAGGAGATACTTTGCCCTAACCGTGTGACGTCACAACGTGATCTAAACGCAAACGCGTTTGGATTGGTCATAGTGGTAACGCCCCAGGGTAGTTACATCATTAGTTTCGTTATAAAGTCGCACAGCCACCACAGCCCGCAGTATATAATGTAGCGGGGACGTCGGTTGCAGTGGTTCCAACAGCGCCCTCGCCTCTAGAGGTTCCCGGTTCCGCAGTCGGTACCCGGCCAAGTTCAACCTAGCTTCTGGCACAACGTCCACTAGTTCCGGTAAAGTCTGCAATTAAAACAACATAATTTATACTTCGTAGTATATTCATAGAGCAACGGTGGTGTAATGAGAGTGATTCTACTTAAATTGAGCAGTAGTAGAAATATAATGTAGTTAATGTAATGACAAGACAACGGATAATAGCAATTTAATGTGTGGCTTTACTTTATATAAGAACTTAGGGTAGTCTTTTCCCAGCCACTCGCTTTTGCAATAAGTGCTTTCCAAATATTTCGATTGCTGAGTCAGTCATTCGGACTTCTGCATAATAAAGGCAAATAAAAATACCGAATAGCAATTAAGTGAAGCCATCCTAAGCATAATTCGGATAGATCTTTGCTCTGCTACTGTATCACTAGTATATAAAGTTACCTTGAGAGCTCCTTCTCCATTTTTAAACACAACCAAGTTATGTTTGACCAGGTCTTGTCCGAAAGTGTGCTGGTCCGAAGATATTTGTTTCAGCTCGTTTTCGGCTGCTTTTCCGTTATATAACCTGTGCATATTTGATTAAGGAGCTATTCTATCACTTGTGCTTTGCATATTTGGCTTATTACAGCGATAATGAATCAAAAAATAATATTGAATTTTTTCCCATGGTTTTTATAAAAACCTGAAATGCATCCTATTCTCAAAGATTGTAAGTGCTCAGATGCGAAAGTAGGGAATTTCTATCGCGGACATTTGGTAGCACAGAGCATATTATTTTGTACAAAAGATCATACAGGAAAAACGAAAAAAATAATGTTTTCGTCTGTTCTCTGGCACATTTGTTCACCTAGCATTAAGCCAGGATTATATACAGAGTCAGTCAGGTATACCCTGTTTAAACTTGGCTTTATGTCGTTGAAAAAAGACCCTTTTGATTTAACTGAATAGCTTTTGATTTTGACACACCTATCCATTATTGCATAATATTGATTAATTTATTATCCTACTAATATATCCTTATAGTCTGGAATAACACATAGGCTACTTTTTATCCCGTGGGAATACCGGGATCTGCGCGGGTGAAACCGCGGGCCGCAACTAGTCAATTATAATATGCTACAAATAAGTTGTCAGTGAAGTAAACTAACTTGAATAAATTGCAGGCCTTCAAGTTGCTAGCGACAGTCGAGGTAGGATGCTGCGCGAGGTACACACTAAGCACTTCTTGCGAGACGTCGTAGTAGTCCAGTTTGTAGTAGCAAAGCGCTACGTACACGTTCAGAGCCATGTATGTACTGAAAATTAAGTAAATGGTGAAATACTATAAGAAAGTTTTCCAGGTAGAGCAGGAAGAGCTCATCTGGGGAAGTACTACCACCATTCCTCTTTCTGCCGCCGCGCCAGGTTGTTGTTTCGGTTTGAAGAGTGGTTGGCCATATGCTTCAAGGTAGTGGACGCAGGGCAGTGCATCGTAGGGCACGTTAGTATCGTGCGTGACTTATGAGAAAATGCTTTGTTATAAGTGACGGTTACTACTTAACATCAGTTGGGTATTGGCAACATCTCCTTGTTTCAGTGTGGTTTACTCACGGTGTTCGATTGTTATACACCCAATTTCGCTGCCAAAAGGAGTTAGCAATTTCTTTTAGCAATCGCATTACTACACAACCTACTAGGTATAATTTAACATTGTTACCCAGATGTATGTGAAAGCACTTTGATCCAGTCCATATCATCATTCTCATATCTCTTGAATCTGCAAGAATTTTGATATGACACGCATAAATACTGTTCGAACACAAATAACACAATAATATAAGGGAAACATGCCCGAATCAGAAATCATTTTGGTATATATGTTTGGCCTTACGTTTACCTAATACCAAAATGATTTCTGACTCAAGCACATTTCCCTTATATTATTGTATTATTTGTGTTCGAACAGTATTTATGCGTGTCACTTTAGAGTTATTCTTTCAAACAACCTCCCCGAAATGAAATAAAATGAAATAATAGCCAATCGCACGTCAAAACTACGAGCCGCTGTCGCCGGGCCCTTAAGATAATGCATCACATAAATCAACTCCATAGCCCTTGCAAGCCTTCAACGAAGAATCGTACCGTCTATCCAAAAGCAGTTTCTTATAAACATCGATGGCCTCTTGATAATGTGCGCGGAGATAGTGCACAGAGGCCAGACTGAGCTGGTCTTCATGAACGTCCCGTAAGGAGGCGTGAGCTTGCATCAGAGCGTCTTCGTCTCCTAGCTTGTGGGCTAGGTGGAAGAGGAGTCTGTTCTGGAATGGTACAAAGCTCGTATGAGACTGCCTAACCGCGAAACCCAAATGTGGTAATCAAATTAAGGAATTAATGGGAATCAAAACTTTAATGATATTTTTTGCAATAGGTAGTAACAGTCTAGAAGTCATCCTTCTAGCATTATAAGTTAAATTGAAAAACTGAAAAAAAAAAACTGAAACAGCTTCACGACTTTGATCCCCAGGCACGGTAGATATCCCTTTAGATCTCCCAGTACCAAGTAGGTACTAATTCAAGATTCTTTGAGGATGTCTAAGGGGGTAGTCAGAGGTACGTCCAAACATTACATTTGGCACATACCCACATTTTGCAGTAGTTAGTATTCCATACGTGACAGGTTGCAAGCCCATCGCCGCTGTTAGAATACTACCTGGTTTCCTCACGATGTTTTCCTTCACCGTTTAAGAGCACTGGCATTGCGCACATAAATTTTTCGATAGAAAAATCCATTGGTGCACGACCGGATTCGAACCTGCGACCTTACGATCGGAAGGCGAGGTCACTCCCACTAGACCACCGGTGCTCTTAAAACCCAAGCTGCAAGTAAAAACCCAACTGGTTTTAACAAGATTTCATGTGGTGTGGTGCCGACTATACTATTGTTTGGTTAGTAAAGGATTTAGATTTTCGCGGTTGGGTATATAGAGAGACATAAACTACCTTTAAAGCACATTTTGGAGCCTCTTCAGCGGATTCTTGCGATTCCTTGTACATTCCTGAAATATACAAAAAAGACTTTGTATTCCAATGTCACCAATGATACCTATCTGTTCTACATTTAAGGTTTATGTAAATGTATCTTACAATATAATTGCTATCTACTGTTTGGATATAAGGATAAGATTAGTTTCAGACCTAAATAAAAGTAACAGACAGCGATATCAAGAGCGAGTGTGTCAGCCACTTTTTCCTCCAGGTTATCATTTGTGCGTATCGCAAGGTACAAGTCCAGGGATTTGCGGTACTCGCCGAGATGGAACCAGCACCACGCCGTCCAGACATCTATCCACACGGCTGTGTTGCCTTCGTGTTTGAGGAACTGAAACAGGTAGTACTTATGTAGACAATAAAGAGCGAATGTCATGAAACGACAAATGACCTAGCACCAGCATGATCGTTTACCTAGTCTTCCACAGAAAATACCATGGTGCTATCTATAAAAAAAAGATAATATTATACTCGTATGTAATGGATTTTTTTTCCTTTTTCCTCCGGCTGCTCTAAGCACATTCTTCCCCTAAAACTTTCAGCTCTCTTGAGCTTCCTCCCACCATCTACTTCCTACATCTGAAGTGGATTTCTAAAGTTATTTTACCTCCAATAATGTGAGTGCTCCAACATAATCTCTCCTCATGATGTAGTCCTCAAGTTCTGGAAAATTCTTCTTAGCCGAACTGTTGCCCGTGCTGGCGCGGCTGTCTGTAGCTGGCTTGGAGCGTGATAGTATCTAAAACAATACTCATCATTTAAAATACCGCGTTTACATTTATACATTCGGGCTTTCATTCGCGTGGACAGAAATGTGGTCGGCCTTATGTCCGCGGCAACGTCGCCGAATCAATAATTATTAACTTGTGCGATCACTTACCATTTTAATTTAGCTTAAACTTTTATTTAATTTCCGTAAAAACAGTGCCGCGGTCCGCGTATATCAAATCACCGCAATTGTTGATGTTTTTCGTTGTCCTGGCAACTGTCGCTCATTGACTTAACAAGGAGGTTGCTACCAAAGCGCGGCAGTACTTGAATGCAACCTTGTTATTTCAAAGATCGACTAAACAAAAAGGTTGTTGGCCAAAAAACCTATAAAACCTCTTCAATAGAGATAAAACTCGTTGCTAAGCAAATGACGCGACATTATAAACATAAATCGGTTTCGTGTTTTTTGAAATATATTTTCTGAAAATATATTCATCAGATATTTTTGAGTAAAATGTCTGAATCTTCCAGATCAGGGTCCTCCCAAGCGTGTCCATGTACGATAGACAGTTCAACGCCCGATTCACCGTCGTTGTCACACTGCGAGTGTCCAAGAGATGAACATGAAATCGTGATTCATGATGAGACCTGCCTTCTCTATAGAAATGAGAGAATCATTTTTCCTCACGTAAGTTTACACTGAATTGTTGTTCGGTGTCACCTACTTTATGCTGCATTAAGGGCGCGGCGACAGCGGCTCGCAGTTTCCAGGTGCGATTGGCTATTATTTCATTTTATTTCATTTCGGGGAGGTTGTTTGAAAGAATAACTATCCAGTGACACGCATAAATACTGTTCGAATACAAATAATACAATAATATAAGGGAAATGTGGTTAGAGTCAGAAATCATTTTGGTATTAGGTAAACGTAAGGCCAAACATACTAATACCAAAATGATATCTGATTCGGGCATGTTTCCCTTATATTATTGTGTTATTTGTGTTCGAACAGTATTTATGCGTGTCACTGGATAGTTATTCTTTCAAACAACCTCCCCGAAATGAAATAATAGCCAATCGCACCTCGAAACTGCGAGCCGCTGTCGCCGGGCCCTTAAGAACCAGTAATAAACCTCCCTCTTTTTGATATAAAAGTTATTTTTATACCACTTGCTGACTTGAAACAAGCAGATGTCCACCTGATGTTAAGTGGTAACAATCACCTATAAAAAGCAGGATCATTCCCGAAATCCCCACTAAGAAATCCCCACTGGTGGGGATTTCAATATTTTTTTCCTTTAATCCCCACTGACTACGTCGTAGCATGCTACGGCGTAGCAGTGGGGATTTGAGGAATTTATTTTCCTCTAATCCCCACCAAGTCATGAAGTCGCTATTATATCACTTTTTTAACATTAATATTATTATAATGAAAGTCTAAGTTTAGTTCTTATTAAGTTTTATTAAGTCTTTCTATATAATAATAACCTATAAATCCAATAGTCTCATTTCTTGCCTAATACAACATAATTAAATAACCATGAGTATTGAATACTTATTTTATTATACCTCTATTCCTGGCCCGCTTCCTTTCAAGATAATGAATGCAGAATGACTTTACTACTTGTTACAATTAGATACATACCTAAATGCAGTACTTACCTAAGGGGTAAATTTTGATGAGAAAAAATAAGAGAATAAAATTGTCTCAATAATAAACTCTTTTAATTATCATTCACTGAGGATAAAATATTAAATGTTTTTTACAATTTTTAACAAGACAAATAAACAATTAAGAGAAAATGTGTTTGTTTATTTATTAAAATAGCAGACTCTAAATTGTTACAAATAAAAATCACATCATATTGTACAATAATTAACAAGATTACCTATAAAAAACTTCAACAATCGGTGATCATATTTTTTTATAAAAGTATTAGACTCTTAAACTTACAAACATTAAAAACTAAAAATCACACCATATTTTACAATAATTAACAAGTATAAAAATCGCAAATTCAACAATCGGTAATTATATGTTTTTTTTTAATAAAAATGTTAGACTCATACACTTATATTAAAAATACACATATATTAAAAAGTAAAAATCACATCATAATTTACAATAATTAACTATATTACAGTTCTCGCAACAGATCTAGGCATTCGTGAAGTTAGATGTTAGCTGTCAAAAATGGCTTTAGTGTCACTACTTAAGGTTGTAAATTGTCTGCCGCGCAGCCAAATGGCTAATTTCACGAATGCCTAAATCCGTTGCGAGAACTGTACAAATATTAGAAACTAAAAATCACGTCATATTTTACAATAATTAACAATATTAAAAAAATATTAACAATCAGAAAAATAGGGAGATTTATTGCAACAAAATATACTTACGTTTATGGTTACAGATCCACGGCACTTTTATTTTTTTCGAAGCACACACTCCCAGATACTAGCACCACTTTTGTATTGTTTTTTTAGGCAATATTGATGTCCTGCTCTCACCAATATAGTAGCACTCAACTTTTTTATAAACTTTAGCTCGTCACCGCTATCAGACGAACTAATTGCCATTTTAGTCTAACACATACGAAGATTTAAACCAAACTGATAAGAAATTCGGGAATAACTATCTGCCTAAACAGGACTAGACAATCCAGTAAACTTTAGGTACGTTTCGGCCAATCACAAGCCAGTATTGTCATTGTCAGGTTGTCCCATAGAAGGTTTTAAGCAATAAACCCTTTTGTCTAATTGACCAATAATGAGGTGCGGCTGTCAAGTGTTATCAATAGATAAGCTGTCTGGTATGTTCTATTGTTATGCGGTGTCTTTCATTGATGTATTTTGGTTCGATGGAAACCAGTTTTTAAACTGCAGCTGCAAATATTTTTAGACTTTTAAAACAATGGCATGCATAGTGTGCTTTCGAATATTTTCTTATGTACCTACAGAAAGACTCGATGAAACTTAATCAGAACTAAACTTGGACTGTCATTATAATAATATTAATGTTAAAAAAGTGATATAATAGCGACTTCATGACTTGGTGGGGATTAGAGGAAAATAAATTCCTCAAATCCCCACTGCTACGCCGTAGCATGCTACGACGTAGTCAGTGGGGATTAAAGGAAAAAAATATTGAAATCCCCACCAGTGGGGATTTCTTAGTGGGGATTTCGGGAATGATCCAAAAAGCATTGCCGCAAGGCAATGCTTTTGCATCAGCAATCTTTTCCATAAAATGTTTTAGGTATATCTTCATATAATTTTTCGGTTTGAAGGGCACCCACACCCTTCAAATCGAAACAGAAACGCTGCATGGCGGTAGTTATGCAGTGGAGTAGGTACTTCCCCGTATGAGCCCTTCACAAGCCCTCCTACTATACCTACCTACAAGCAACAAATCCACTAAGAGCCTCAATTTCAATACCAAGACAAGTTCATGAGGTCTTAGATTGCCTGCTCATGGAAACCAACATCTACAGGAACCGGAAGTGTGCGAATGCACTACTCCAACGCCTGAGGATGGGCGGTGCCACTGCTGCGGCTGCTTGCCCGACCAGTGCCGATGTGAGAAGGCCGGGAGAGAAGTGTTTGATGAGTATGTCGCGAAAATTCAGTTTGAATGAATGAATTTAAAATTGTTATTGTACACCAAAATAGCCAAAAAACTAAAAGAAAGTAGTGAGTAGGTACATGAGCGGTCTTATCGCTGAAAGCGATCTCTTCAGACAACCTTTGGATGGAGAAGATTGAAGGTTAAAGTCATTTATTTCATAAAACCAATCTTCCATGATTGGTTTTATAAAATAAATGAGTCTATATAAGCTTGTTAAATTGAATAGTCTTTCGATATTTTTTTATTAATAATCACGAGCGGTTATTTTGGAACGTTTAATAATCTCCATGTATGTACGTCATGGACATTATAAAATACGTATGTAATGCCTTAGAAAAACCTACAGTAACAAAGAAAAGTACTGGTTGGGAATTTTTTTTTTACTTACTTACTACCTAACCTATCTACTAAGAAAAATATTTTATTCAAAAACTAGAGTCAGAGGCTATCTGATAATACCGTAGATGGCGCAGCAAGCGCGACATCGGTGCCATGCCAGCAGTTCTGGAGTCCTCCCACCCGCTGATGCAGCGCTTCCAGGAGACCTTGAGGCAGTTCTTGCAGAGGGAGAATGCTATTGCTGAGGAACAGATCCTCAACTTGGTAAACTCATGTTTGTTCATTTATTTAGGATCCTTTGTAAATCGCACTGACCCTCGGTTTCTGAAAGCACGATCAACACTAATCGGCTGTCAAGTCACTTGGTATTTTAGCTAAACTTCAAAACTTCAAATTAGATAGAGATAGCAAGTGCCTTGACAGCTGATTAGCGTTGATCGCGCTTTCAGAAACCGGGGGCAAGTCCAGAAAAACTACATAAATTTGCTTTTATTCAAAATAACTTTTTATACGAGTAGAAGATACATTGAAAAATCCTTCGGTAGTTTTCGTATAGCAGAAATGAATAAAACCATCAAGACTTCTAAACACTAAGCCGCAGACAACGGCTTGAGTACTTCTCGCTCGCAAAAATGTAACCAAGTTTAAAAACTACACAAATCAATTTTTTGGTAGAAAAAAATTGTAGACGAAAATTTTATTTCATCAAATTTTTGCTAGCGCGAAGAACTAAAATTGAGCAAGCTGGGCTACGAAAAGGACCTAGAGGCGATCTACCGAAGCGACCACGACACCAACGCCCAAAGGGTGATGATAGAAGAGTACGAAAGCACTCTCGCGCAGAGGACATCGGAGCGAGAGGCGGCTGAGAGACGAGCCAAGGAGTCCAACGACAAGTACAAGAAGGCTAGGGAGAAGCTAGAGAAAGATCAGCTTAACGGTACTTATCTTTTTAAAAACCTTTTCGAACAAAACTAAGAAAATATAATAACATTCATAGAAAACAGCATCGTCTAGCTCTAGACTAAGTAAAAAAAAAATTAAGAATTTATAATTGTGTTTTGCTATAGGTACGTATCAGGGTCCCAAATGTAATTTATATCGTGCTTTTGAGAACCCACTCCTGACATTATTGAAGGGTCTACCACTAAACTGCTGCGATCTCTTTCTAATGAGTAGGTATGACAAACAGCGAAAGGGTTATTTAAGTTAGAACCAACATAATTTCTGTTCAGAGCGCGAAGCAACAGAGGAGTTAGAAGCACTCACCACTTTGTGCAGACAACTGGAGCAATGGCGCGAGGAGACTGAGTCCGACTTGACAGTCAGTCAGCGAATGTCTGACAAGATGCGCGCTGAAAAACGCGCACTAGCGGATGAGAAACGGGAGTTGGTAAGCTTTTTATGTTCCCACCAGATCTATGAAGTTTCCTCATAGAATGTGGATTGAAAATAGAAAACGTGTTTCAGGATATGATAATATTCAGTGTCGGGCAAGAGGTGTGGAAGATTGAGTCTAAGCTGGAGATGTTCCAGAAGCAACTTGAGATCAAGAATGTTGAGATGGAGCAAGTCAATGATAGGGTATGTGGCATAGGAAAGCAACTAGAGTAATTTTCAGGTCCAATTAAATCTAGGTGGTTTAATACTATGGAATAGAGTTGGAATTAGCTTGAAAGTAAGGTCAGTGTCGTTGAAATGAGAATAGCCACAATCACCATCAGCGTAAATAAGCCGAACTCTAGATATAGGTCTCTTTCTAGACATAGGCCTTTCTCCATGTTTCTGCAAGAGACTCTCTTGCATTTGCCGTAGCCACGGATTGGTGTCTATAATATCGTTATTGCCTGGTGCAATATCCATGGGAGGTAATGGAGAGCTTCTATTATTTGCTGGTCACGCAAATCGCCTGTTGCAAGTAGACACCATTGTCGACATTATTCATAAAAATAGTAAATGGGAGGGTTCAGCAGGCTGATCGCGTAACTTTTGTTGCATTCAAAATCCGGTTGCCTATGTAAATTGACATAGGCAACCGGATTTTGAATGCAACAAAAGTTACGTGATCAGCCTGCTGGTCCCGCTTTGACGAAATAAAAGCACTTTTAAGGTAACTGCTTATGCGGCTGAGCTTGAAGACTTAGAGTTGGATAAACGGCGCCTGGTCAGCCTTTGGAACTCAGTGCTCGTCAATATCCAGCAGAGAGACAAAGTGTACGATTCAGTGAGGGACGATTACAAGTAAGTATATCCTTAGAGGTGATATCAAATTATCTATTTCAAAATCAATGCAGTATTTATTCAAAATGTTTTAATATAAACTTGCAGAGTGCTGCAAGATAACTACCGAACGTTATTAAACAATCTCGAGGTCACGAAAAAAGTGATGACTGAAGAGATGAACAAAGGAAAGGAAATAGCTATGAACAAAGACAAGCTAGTTTATGAAATCGAACACGCTACTAAACTATGTGAGTCACATAGTGATTCTAAACTCGTAATTAAAAGTGCTTTTCAGAGAATTGATCAACAGAAATTCGTAGACTTCGTATACAATGTGATAGGCGTTCATATCCTGGCACAATACGATGAATTCTCTGTTTCAGTCGACGCCGAAGACGTAAAGAGAGTGAATCTGGAAGCCCAAATTGGAGAGTTTACAGAGTCTATCGAGTTGACCGAGAGGGATGAACAAATGATACAGATGGTAAGACATGTTAGAAAATTGCCTAGCTTAAAAAACCTTAGGTATATCTTACAAATGATAGTTGAATACTAATATGTAAACTTTTGTAATAGGAAAACCAAACAATGAGGAATATATTGAAGAGCACGAAAAATGAACTGCATCGCAAGACAGAGAACAAACTGAAGCTCGAGAATGAGATTTTGGCAAACATTCAAGACTGCCTGCTGAATGACAAAGCGGTAGAATCTATGGCCAACGGCATCAAGAAGATGAGGGAGATGTCTAGGAAACAGGTAAAGAAGATTGTTTGTGATCTATATTTAGTTAGTAGCACTACCGGATGCATAATACGTAGTATCAATAACAAATCAATCATTAAGTTTGAGGTAAAATATAAAGACAATGAGCGGCGCTGTCGCTGAAAGCTATTTTTTCCAGGATACCTTAGGATGAAATATTATATAAAAAGACGGTATTAAGGTAGTGTAGATAAAATACGTAGCAAAACCCGCTTAAGACAAAGATATGAGTTCTATAAGCGTAATATAAATAAGCGTGCCATAGGTACCGTTCATAAAATATATTTGATGAACACAAATGATCTGAAAACTACAGGGTGGTCTACCCCTAAGTAGAAATACCATGTACCTACTGTTGTTACAGAATCATTATAAATAAACCAAGCCGTAAGTTTATGTCTGTTCTTCTAGATTTAAGAGACTTGTAAGTGACATTTGTGATTCAATTGCATTTGATCTTTGACTTTGACCAAGAGCTGGGTAATTTTTAGGAAATATCACTGATGGCGATGGAGAACCAGCATGCTAAGATGATGCTAGACATCGAAGTCCGAAAGAACCGACAGGCGAAAAACAACATTATCCTTGAAAAAACACTGTCTACTGTCAAAGAACGGGAGAAGGAGATTGATCTACTGCAAGAGAAGTATGACCAGAAAGTACTGGTCATCACGAGAAAGCAAAGAGAACTGGATATTATTATCAAAAAGTATCAAATTTTGAAGGAGGTTTTTGATGTAAGTTGGACCTATATCCTAACTTTACACCACATAAATCATCATCAAGTAATCTATAGAAAATATTATCCTTGTTGCAACACTATCATTCACAGAGATATCCAAACTTTTTTTAATAGGTAAATAGTTTACCCTTTAGCTATAATCTCACCTAGTGGAAACCGATCTAACAGAACGGACTAGGAAACATCTATTCATTCTTGCCTTGGAAGGACCCAAATTAAAAACCTTATAGTTTTTACCCTAAGCTGTAGTTATTTGGGTCTAATGGTAGTGTTTTACAAACTAATCTGTTTCAGATGAAATCCCCTCAAGAGCGCAGGATCGAGGAGTTGGAACAGCAGATCAAGACACTTCGGGAGAGAACTGAAGGCATGCAGCACGAGTGGCTGCGTCTGCAGGGTCACGTGGTGAAGCTGGCTGAGCAGCACGAGAAGATGCTCGCGGATATCAAGCTTATCAGCAAACGTATAGAATACATTTTATTCAGTAACTAGCGACCCGCCCGCGCGCCCCTGCTTCGCACGGGTGCACATATCATGCATGTATTATACATATAAACTATCCTCTTGAATCTATCAAAAAAAACCGCATCAAAATCTGTTGCACAGTTTTAAAGATTTAAGCTTACATAGGGACATGGGGACAGGGATATAGGGACAGAGAAAGCGACTTTGTTTTATACTACGTAGGGTGGTCATCTCTCTTAGAAATATATATATATAATAAACAGCAGCGAACGAAATGCAGCAAAAATTCTAAATGGGGTTGATTATTGAAACATGATTGTTTGCAACAACATTCTAGACAACAAGCGTAGCAAATAGGTAATAACTCCAATAGGGGGATAGGTTCACCGATTAACAGCACTGAAGCTTTCTGCTTCAAGTGCTCGTAATCGGTGAAAGAAAACATCGTGCCAAAGCCAGTTTGCAATCTAGCAGCGGTGATGGGCTTGCAATTCTCACGTATGCAATACCAACTATTCCGAATTTTCCGTGGTTTTCGTGGATTGCGCAGAATCGTGGTCACACCGGTTTGCTACACCTGTGTGACTACGAGTAATTTACCCTGTAGGTATATATTTTATCCTTAACTTTTTATCTTTTTTTTGTTAGTTTGTTTAAGTACTGGTTTTGGTTTGTTAAGGTTAATTTGTTTTTTGTTTTTATTTTGTGGTGGATAAGTAAATGAATTTTCTTTCTTTCTTTCTTTCTAATTTCTTTTACTCGTAGTCACACTAGTCTGAAAAGAATCACACTAAACTGCATAGTAGGTATGTAGTGAAGTAACCGATAGAGGATGTAGGCTACCTCTGACTCCTGGTAAAAGATCTGAGGGAATATCTGCCGTATCTGGGATGCAAAGTCAGGCAGCTATTTCATTTTTGTTCTGCTTCAGTAAAGTTGTACTACTTAGTGGGCTATGATTTTGTTACAGAGATACAAATCTGCGAACAAAAGACGATGCGCATCCAAGCGGAATGCGAGTCAGTCTTGCAAGAAAGAGCTCGCGTTGATCGAACGCTGCGCGAGCTGCGAGGGCGGCTGGAAGTTCTCGAGAGAACAAGGAAGGACTCTTTGGAGAGGAACGATAACGCGCAAAGGAGTACGCTGGCGATGACACACGAGTATTCCGCTAATTTGAAGGTCAGCTTCCTATAATTACGATTCATATCGCCAAGCAGCTGAAATGGGAGTGAAAGACATTTTCTTTGTTTTGTTTAAATTTATGTTTATTTTAGGGTGCAGAAACCGACATCTTATATCTGGAAGAAGAAATAGAGCAAATGGACAAGGAAAAGATGAATCTGACGCAAGATCTAGATCGAATTCAAAGGGAAGCGTTGATATGGCAACGGAAGGTGAGACTGTATTAACAAATACAGCACATACACAAAGGCAACTTACTCATAAAGTTACCTACATTCTATTTACCTATAAACTTTTAGACGGGTAAATTTTGTTGCTGTTTTGTAACCGATGTTTTCTGTTCAGGGGATATTGGCAGTGGAGTTAAAAAAGAACATGCAAGAAGCCAAATCTGCGGTTGGGGAGATTGGACAGATGAGAAATGAAATCCACAGGATGGAGGTAATTCCAGAAACTATACGCTCCTAAAGAAGTTCTAATTTCGTTTTCTTTATGCTTCAATATTATATTGTATCTAGGGTCATACAAAAGAACTGTAGGAATCAAGCCGTGAGTTCGTTGCCTGTTCTTCTAGGCTTGGTCGCGTGAAACTGGCACCTAGAATCACCTAGGTACTTCTAATACAGTGTGTGACTCTAATACCCTCTGGGAATCGTTGCCAGCAATAAAAGTCGCAAATCTTTAAAGCCTTCGGGCGATCTAAAAGCAGGCATGGTCAGAACGGGGAGGGGGCACAGGGGACATGACCCCCCCTAATCGTACACGTCAAATGGAAAAATATTATTAAAATTTGGAAAATACCAAAAAGATATTTTTTGCCCCTAGCCGCGATGTATTTTATGGTTGTTGCTCGTCTGAACTAAAGTAGGGCTAATTGAATAGATCACATTAGCCATCTCTCAGTTTCAGTCAGAATATGCCAATCTGCCCTCTTTTGCACAATTGCTGCCCTTTTTTAATTAGTGACCCCCTCCGAAATTTCAGGCTCGACCGCGCCTGTCTGGGCCCGTACCACCATCTCTTGAAGCATTCTTATTTCAATATTACTTTCATATCAATGTCTTATGTCAACTGCATAGTCAGCTTTACGATCAAAAAGTTAAGTAATATTGAAATAAGAATGCTTCAAGAGATGGTGGTACGGGCCCTGGAAGGCCATCGAGATCCTACTAAAATTTCCAGGTCCGTCGCGAACAACTCCGTCGTACCGGCGAGAAGTTAGCAGAGGACCTGGCCCTCTACGTGACCCGGCGTGAGACGGCAATGGACAAGAGCCGAGCCGCAGCGGCCGTTGATAAGTCGCACGGTTCCGGAGCGACCTCGCAGTCTGCTTACCACCACAAGCTGCGACTGGCCAGGGCTGATGTCGCGAGAGTCACTAAGGTAGCCTTTTATCATAGACGAGTAGCGCCCAACGGTTTCACCCGCGTAGATTCAAATCCCAGTATTCCCGCGGGATAAAAAGTAGCCTATGTGTTATTCCAGACTATAATCTATCTCTGCCAAGATTCATCCAGATTCGTTCAGCCGTTCCGGCGTGAAAGAGTAACAAACATCCATCCATCCATCCATCCGTCCATCCATACTTACAAACACGTTACGGGTTAATAATATTAGTAGGATAGATTCCTACTTATCCCCCGCAATCTATCCTATGGGAACCATACATTTTACTGGGTTAACAAGTAGCATATATATAAGTAGTAGTAAGCACCGGTGGTCTAGTGGGAGTGACCCCGCCTTCCGATCGTAAGGTCGCAGGTTCAAATCCGGTCGTGCACCAATGGATTTTTCTATCGAAAAATTTATGTGCGCAGTGCTCTTAAACGGTGAAGGAAAACATCGTGAGGAAACCAGTTAGTATTCTAACAGCGGCGATGCGCTTGCAACCTGTCACGTATGGAATACTAACTACTGCAAAATGTGGGTATGTGCCCCTTAGACATCCTCAAAGAATCTTGAATTAGTACCTACTTGGTACTGGGAGATCTGAAGGGATATCTACCGTACCTGGGGATCAAAGTCGTGAAGCTGTTTCAGTTTTTTCAGTTTTCAGTAGCATATGTGTTGTTCCAGACTATATAATCTATCTTTGTGCCAAATTTCATTCAGATCCGTTCTGCCGTCATTGAGTAACAAACATCCAAACATTCACATTTATAATATACTAGCGACCCGCCCGGCGCCCGCGCGCCCCTGCTTCGCACGGGTGCACATATCATGCATGTATTATACATATAAACCTTCCTCTTGAATCACTCTATCTATTATAAAAAACGCATCAAAATCCGTTGCGTAATTTTAAAGATTTAAGCATACATGGGACATAGGGATATAGGGACAGAGAAAGCGACTTTGTTTTATACTATGTAGTGATAGTGATGATAGTGAAGTGGGATAGTGTGATTGCATAGTTAGATAAGGAACTTCTTGTGGAAGCGTCGATACTCCTCTCACAGTCTTTCTCCTCAGGACCTTGCGGAAGCGGAGGCTAAACTGAAACAGTTACGCGAGGAACAGGCGAAGCTGGATCGCGACGTCGCCGACACGGCCGCTCTGAACGCGCAACTGGAGGAGCAAGTCGCGACGCTGATGCGAGAGGTTCGCGATACCGACCGCCAGAAGCAATGGGTATGGAATAAATAAATAAACAAAATAAATAATGCTGGACAATCCACACAGCACCATCTAGCCCCGAAGTAAGCTACTCAATTCTTGTGTTATGGGTACTAGATGATTGATATATTTAATACATTATACTTACATAGATAGTTTTTTTTATTATACATAAACACCCAGACCAACGGAACAAATTTCTGCAAATCATACACAAATTTGTTCCAAGGCGGGAATCGAACCCGCAACCTCTAGCGTCGCAGGTGGACTCTCGCCCGCTGCGCCACTGAGGTCGTCAATTAATAGCTTGTGAATTAATTTAAGTAAGACAACTAGGTAAGTATTTGTTATAAGCTAAGGCCAGATACACCCGAAGGTTTCAATTTTTAAGAGTAGAGCAGCAACGCTGTTTCGGTTTGTAGAGTGGTCGCCGGTGTAATTGCATGCAAAAAGTTGATGGACGCAGGGTAGGGCACATTCCTATCGGCGTGACTAACGCGGCAATGATTTGTTATAGGTGATGGTTACCACTTATCAATAGGTGGGCCTTCTGCTTGTTCCACGAGAATTTGACATTCATATATTCATCACTACATAGTATAAAACAAAGTCGCTTTTTCTGTCCCTATGTCGTCATGTCCCTTTGTATGCTTAAATCTTTAAAACTACGCAACGGATTTGGATGCGGTTTCTTTTAATAGATAGAGTGATTCAAGAGGAAGGTTTATATGTATAATACATGCATGATAAGTGCACCCGTGCGAAGCAGGGGCGCGCGGGCGGGTCGCTAGCAGATTATAAATGCAACACTTTTTTACTTTTAGTTACTTTACCGTACCAGCTTATCATTTCAGCTTCTAGAACGAGTAGTCCGCAGCCAGCGTCTTGGCACGGAGCTGTCCACGGCAATCAAACGTCAATCCGTTCGCGTCAAAAAGCCAAAACCCTCCGTCCTAACCGAATACAACCAAGCACGCGCACTCAACGACCGCATCAAATACATTGTGGAATGCCTGACGAAAGAGTACCCACATTATGGCGATAAATTGGAAGCTGTAGCGAACACTTTGAATATATACACGCCGGGTAACTCGCCAAGGCTGACTGAGGAGGCAACGTGCTCTACTATTGAGGGAACGTGCTCTACTATTGAAGACGGAGCGTGCTCTATTGGAGAGGATGGGGAGAATGTAGCTGAGAAACCGCTGTGCCCCTAGTTACTTATTTACCTCCTAGACTTCAAGTGTCTACCGCCTTGTCACAGTTGTATATCAAATCTTTATTTTCTATCGTGTTTCTATTGTGTTGTGTGTGAGTGGAATGTGTGGATGTGTCTTTGATAAACCCTTCAGACTTCCTTATAGACAGATAGATAAATCACAAGGCAGGCGGGCTGCTCCCGATCATGTATTATCAATACGATAAAATTGGACAGTAATTCTCGATAATGAGCAACGAACGAACGTTTTTAAACAAAAACAGCCGTAACTTCTAACATTTTATCGTATTGATGATCCGTGCTCGAGGGGCAGGCACGAGGTTAAATTCATTAATATTTAATTTGGTAGTAGGCAACACAGTTGTGGTATAGATACCTACAATGTCGTATTACTTACACTTGTGAATATTTGTTTTCAGTGTGAAACGTAGATCATTAAATAGGTGATTTTATATTGGTGGTCAGCATGATGTCATTTGTGGTAGAATTTTATAACGTTTGTATGTTTTGTAGTAGTTTTGCGATCAAATAAAGACTGTTTTAACAAAATAATGTTTATTTATTTAGAATTAGAATAAACAATTATTTACAATAATAATCAGAACAACGATAACCCAAATACACAACGAAATAATAAGTAACTACAGTAAAATCAAAAATACATTTTATCATCAACTTTTTCACTTTGAAAATTAAATTAGTTCATATCTATCGATATGTAATCAATAAAATTGTACATTAGAAATTTAATAACTAATTACCCCAAAACAAAAAATTGGTACCTACCTACCACAAATTGGATGGGTGACGAAAGTGACTTTATCTACTCTCATGTCATAAAATTCGAATTATAAACGTCAAAACGAATTCATATTGATATACTTTATAAACGCAATACCGTAACCAATTTAAAAAATATAATTATGATACAGCTCCTCATACAAAGATAGTTGTATAATAGTTATTTGTTATACAAGAGTGCAAAGTTGCTTTTTAACCGCGTGTTCAATTTTGATGACCGAGCAAGCGAAGGATTCTAAAATTTAATCACGAGCGCAGCGAGTGATTCAAAATTAGAATCCTGAGCGTTAGCGAGGGAATCAAAAGAGCACGAGGTGAAAAATCTTTGCACTCGAGTGCAACACGTAACTTTTCATTCCACCTCAGCGAGGAAATGACTAAATACAAAAAAAAAGTTTACAATCACATGTTGGCGTCAAACAAACTTCCTCGTCGCTAGAATCACTCATTTTAGTTTTTTCACTTGTTTTCAAGTTTCTAGTTTTTAATATAAGGTTTAACAATGACGTGCAAAAATGCCGCGTAAAGAACCGCGTAGTACAAAGCAAATTGAAAAACAGAACACAAAGAAGGTTCCGAGTCTGAGTTTTTAACAAATTAAAAAAAAGTTGTATGATATATTCGGCACCATAGAGGTAGCAGTAAATAGGTTTAATGTTTTTTTTTATTCACAAACTTAGTGCACACGATGTTCTAAATTCAATTTACTTTATCCTCTAGAGAATAAAAACGGCTTTTGCACTCAGATATTGAAGAGCAAAAATACTCTTGCCGAGATGGTGGGATGAAAAATAACTTTTTCATCCCACCATCTCGGAAAGAGTAATTTTGCTCTTCAATATCTGAGTGCAAAAGCCGTTTTTATTCTCTAGAGGATAAAGTAAATTGAATTTAGAACATCGTGTGCACTAAGTTTGTGAATTAAAAAAAAACATTAAACCTATTTACTGCTACCTCTATGGTGCCGAATATATCATACAACTTTTTTTTAATTTGTTAAAAACTCAGACTCGGAACCTTCTTGGTGTTCTTTTTTCAATTTGCTTTGTACGCGGTTCTTTACGCGGCATTTTTTCACGTCATTGTTAAACCTTATATTAAAAACAAGAAACTTGAAAACAAGTGAAAAATGTAGTAGTTAATACCTAAACTGAAATAAAAGTACCTATCTTGTGATTGTAAACTTTTTTTTTGCATTTAGTCATTTCCTCGCTGAGGTGGAATGAAAAGTTACGTGTTGCACTCGAGTGCAAAGATTTTTCACCTCGTGCTCTTTTGATTCCCTCGCTAACGCTCAGGATTCTAATTTTGAATCACTCGCTGCGCTCGTGATTAAATTTTAGAATCCTTCGCTTGCTCGGTCATCAAAATTGAACACGCGGTTAAAAAGCAACTTTGCACTCTTGTATAACAAATAACTATTTCATCCCACCATCTCGGAAAGAGTAATTTTGCTCTTCAATATCTGAGTGCAAAAGCCGTTTTTATTCTCTAGAGGATAAAGTAAATTGAATTTAGAACATCGTGTGCACTAAGTTTGTGAATTAAAAAAAAACATTAAACCTATTTACTGCTACCTCTATGGTGCCGAATATATCATACAACTTTTTTTTAATTTGTTAAAAACTCAGACTCGGAACCTTCTTGGTGTTCTTTTTTCAATTTGCTTTGTACGCGGTTCTTTACGCGGCATTTTTTCACGTCATTGTTAAACCTTATATTAAAAACAAGAAACTTGAAAACAAGTGAAAAATGTAGTAGTTAATACCTAAACTGAAATAAAAGTACCTATCTTGTGATTGTAAACTTTTTTTTTGCATTTAGTCATTTCCTCGCTGAGGTGGAATGAAAAGTTACGTGTTGCACTCGAGTGCAAAGATTTTTCACCTCGTGCTCTTTTGATTCCCTCGCTAACGCTCAGGATTCTAATTTTGAATCACTCGCTGCGCTCGTGATTAAATTTTAGAATCCTTCGCTTGCTCGGTCATCAAAATTGAACACGCGGTTAAAAAGCAACTTTGCACTCTTGTATAACAAATAACTATTTCATCCCACCATCTCGGAAAGAGTAATTTTGCTCTTCAATATCTGAGTGCAAAAGCCGTTTTTATTCTCTAGAGGATAAAGTAAATTGAATTTAGAACATCGTGTGCACTAAGTTTGTGAATTAAAAAAAAACATTAAACCTATTTACTGCTACCTCTATGGTGCCGAATATATCATACAACTTTTTTTTAATTTGTTAAAAACTCAGACTCGGAACCTTCTTGGTGTTCTTTTTTCAATTTGCTTTGTACGCGGTTCTTTACGCGGCATTTTTTCACGTCATTGTTAAACCTTATATTAAAAACAAGAAACTTGAAAACAAGTGAAAAATGTAGTAGTTAATACCTAAACTGAAATAAAAGTACCTATCTTGTGATTGTAAACTTTTTTTTTGCATTTAGTCATTTCCTCGCTGAGGTGGAATGAAAAGTTACGTGTTGCACTCGAGTGCAAAGATTTTTCACCTCGTGCTCTTTTGATTCCCTCGCTAACGCTCAGGATTCTAATTTTGAATCACTCGCTGCGCTCGTGATTAAATTTTAGAATCCTTCGCTTGCTCGGTCATCAAAATTGAACACGCGGTTAAAAAGCAACTTTGCACTCTTGTATAACAAATAACTATTTTACCATAACGATAGAGTTCTTTTTCTTTTTGAAAAAGGCAAGGGTCTTGAAACCGTACAGCCAGAGTTTGATAGTCTGTGGCGACGGCGCGGCGCGGCGGCGGCGGCGCAGCGCGCGCATGCGCTGTTATACGATTGGTTTAGCGCCAATTGATACGTTTTGTTTCAGTCAACTGGATTTCTTATTAACTTTGATATTTTATTTATTAGGTTCAACACTAATGTATGAGAGTAGATAAAGTAGTGTATGAAACTGCACATAACTAGGTATTAAAACTCTCGTGGGATACTATTAAAAACCTCGCCTACGGCTCGGTTTTTAAACACCCCCTCGAGTTTTAATACCCCTCGTTATGCAACAGTTTCATAAACTACTATTACAGCATTTTAAAACAATAGGAAACTTTTCCCATCTGAAACGTCAGAATTAATTGTAGGTAGGTATTGTTTGCTTATACCTACTGATCTGAAATATGTGTTTTCGGTTTTTCAGAGTTTTGTCGTACAAGATTATTTTGAAACAATAAATACTCAGTAACAACAAAACACAACTTGCCAGTACCATGTTTTTTTATACAAAGACTTTGCAGACGAAACTTTTCAAGTTTCAGCGACAGTTGAATCAACTTAAAGTAAGCAACTTATGTTAGATAGATTTTTGGCCCATCATTGTTTAAATATTAGTTAACTTCAGGATTTCAAAGAATATATTTTTATCACCTTTCAGTGTCAAGGTCAAAGTCCAAGTCAAAATATGTTTATTCAATAAAACCACAAGGACCACGAAACGTCTTAAAACTAGGTGACTCTAGTGCCAGTTCCACGCGACAACACCGAGAAGAACAGGCAACAAACTCGGTGGCCAATGGTTGTCAAAGTTTGGATCTCTTCATGCGGGAGTAGGCGTGTGTGAGGAATGTTTGAGATGCGCCGTGAACTCGTGCCGCTTGCGGTGGTCGGATCTATGGAAGCGCACGCCGCAGTACTGGCAAGGGAACCGTTTCTCTTTCGTATGACTCAGCATGTGCGCGTTTAAGTACCTGCATGCAAATAGAATTTTTAAACTTTCGCGATCATAACACAATAGTTGAGACCCGCGGTTTCACCCACGCAGATTTAAATTCCGGTACTCCCACGGAATTAAAAGTAGCCTATGTGCTATTCCAGACTATAACCTATCTCTCTGCCAAGTTTCATCCAGATCCGTTCAGCCGTTCCGGCGTGAAAGAGTAACAAACATCCATCCATCCATACTTACAAACATTCGCGTACTATATAATAGTAGTAGGATAATTGAAATATACACGGGTATTTATCGCGTTTTGTCTTTATTTTCGCGACGATCGGAAGACGTGGTCTGCCCGCGACCGCGGCTATTGCATAACATAGCCGAAACGTCGGGAAAATAATAAAGGTAAAACGCGATATTTTATATACCCGTGCAATATTTCATACGTTATCTGCATACAAATTATGTCACGGTCAGTCATTTAAGGCTCTCCCCCCAGGCGCGATAAGAACGCGCGTTTGGATATAGGAATATATAGGAATATTCAAACGCGCGTTCTTATCGCAGCAGTGTGTAACTTCGTGCGCGTCGTAGTATACAAAATGTACTGAAAACAGATCTAACAACCATTACGGAATCTTGTAAAAACATGACACTAGTCCAACTAAAGTTAACGCTAGGTCTTTCTTCTTTTTTATGGCTCCTGTCTATATGTAGACAATCTTGCCCGTGTTATCATCAAAAATGTCAAATCAAAATTTGACATTTTTGATTGAGTGAGCAAAGCGAACGAAAATCTTACAATCAACTTGGGCGATTTGGCATTTATTTGTGTATGTATGTTTGTATGTTTGTCCGACGATAACTTGAGAACCGTTTATCCGAACTGCATGAAATTTGGTAAGTCGATAGCTTGTACTTGAAAATTTACTGGTAAGTATATGAGTAAAATCGGATAAGGAGTTACTAAAATATGGGGGTTTTTAAGGGGGCGAAAATTAAAAAAATTACACAAAAAAATAGTTATATGTCATATGAAAGGGCTTGGTTTGGACATTCCAAAACCATTTTTAATTTTTTTCTAGGTAGCCCAGTTTTTGAGATACAACAAAAAAGTTAAATTAAGATAACCAACGACCCAAGAGCTCTCATTTCTAAGAGTTTCGTTGGCATCAAGGTTTTTCTACTGGTCAGTCAGTTCCTTTGCTTTTTCAAATATTTTTTTCGGATAATAAATTAATAAGGTACTTGGTTCTCATTAAATGGTGATAGCGACCTGTTCTGATGATGGAGCCAAGGTTTGTTCAACGGAACTCTTCAATAAATAAGCCAATTCAGTTGAAACTTAGTTACCATACTTAGTTAGTAGGTGGCAGCCAGAGAGTCCAAACACAAAGTTTGGACTTGCTTCTGACTACTACTTACTGTATTTTCGGAGCGTTCGCGTCGCGTCACGAAATCTCAGTTCGGGGCGAACTACTAGTATAATTGACAGCCTACACATGCTCAGTTGATAGCTCTGCCTTCTGCGCCGTAGGTCGTGGGGCGATTCCCACCGTGAACAAACATTTGTGTGATGAACATAGATGTTTGTTCTCTGTCTGGGTGTTATATAATATTATAAGTATGTATTTACAAAAAAAATAGGTATACAGGTAATATAATCAGCTATCTGGTTCCCATAATACAAGTTTAGGCTTAGTTTGGTGCTAGATAGTGCTGTGTGGAATGTCCACCTAGATTTATTTATTTAAATAAGTAAAATAATATATCCCATGTACTCACGCTCGCCTCACGAAGGACATATCGCAAAGCTTACACGCGTGCGTCTTCTTGTCGCTGTGTATCATGCAGTGGTTCTGTAAGATGGTGCGCGACATGAAACACTTCCCACAGGTGGGACAAGAGAATGGCTTCTCCTTTGTGTGGGACCTGTTAAAAGCAAAGCGTTCTAAGTAATCTTAGCTGATGGAGAACAAGAGTTAATGTGAAAATAATAATCTTATGAATTGGAAATAGTTTCACAAAACGTTAACATTTCATATTACGCTACGCCGATTACGCTAATGTCTGGCTATCGAGATGGCTTTCGGTTTGACATTTTATTCCCATAGTGTAATAGCAATTGTATAGGATGAATGGGAATGAAATGTCAAACTAAAAGCTATCTCGATAGCCAGACTTTAGCGTAATCGGGTCGCGGATCCAAAACGGATCGTCAATTCGGAGTAGACGCCCTGTGTCTGTGGTTGTGAAATGGCTCTTCACTTGGGATTCAGGCAGAGTAGTAGAATAGAATCAGAAAGGTTCAGATACTTCTGACCCAAAACATCAGACCCTAACATTCGGATGTGTCAATTCGGAGCAGACACCCTGTGTCTGTGGTTGTGAAATGGCTCTTCACTTGGGATTCAGGCAGAATAGTAGAATGGGATCAGAAAGGTTCAGATACTTCTCTGACCCAAAACGTCAGACCCTAACATTCGGATGTGTCAATTCGGAGCAGACGCCCTGTGTCTGTGGTTGTGAAATGGCTCTTCACTTGGGATTCAGGCAGAGTGAATGTGTTCAGAAAGGTTCGGATATTTTTATCTGAACATTTCTGATCCCATTCTAACAATACCATAACACAATATTTTTATATTATGATGTAAAAAAAATCATCCGCGATGGCACTTTGAAACGCGCCGCACTTTTATTAAAGCAATTAACAAATCATTTTGTTAAATAAAACTGTTTCACGTACCTCAAATGTATTTGTAAATGGTATTTCTTGAAGAAACTCTTTGAGCAGTACTGGCAAAGATGTGATTTCTCTTTATCGTGCACTTGGCGTCTGGTAAAACATAATACTGGCTTATAATATGGAATAATAATAAAATAATAGAATATAGGCAAAGTCACACACGTTTTATACTAAAGGGGAATTCAAAAATCCAAGAAAAGGCCGTGGGATTGGATTCAATCTCATTTGATTTATAACTTTGATTAATACTTAGGTAATTTATGATAATAAATAACAAATGTTTATTTCAATAGGTGTCGGTACTTTTACGAGTAGTAGAGCGCTCGTGCATTTAGAGTGGAAGATCTCTACTGAGGATACAAAGATGTGTCACTTGTACCATCAAAGGTACATAGAGTACAATGGTAATAAGAGTAGTAGAGCTCTTTGTGAAGGGCTCGTCCGGGGAAGTACTACCACCAAGCAGCAACGCTGTGTTTCGGTTTGAAGAGTGTGGTCGCCGGTGTAATTACAGGCACAAGAGGCTTAACATCTGCATGCCTCAAGTTGAACGCAGGGCAGTGCATCGTAGGGCACGTTCCTATTGAGCGTGACTTACGGGGCAAGGTTTTGTTTATAGGTGATGGTTACCACTTAACATCAGGTGGGCCATATGCTTGTTCCATCAGCTAGTTGTATAAAAAAAAACTACTGACACAAAGGCTAGGTGCGTCATCTTGTACCAAAAGCTAATGTTATAAAAAATACTTACTTATGCATCATCATGCTGGTCTGGAGTCTGAACTTGGCCTGACAGACGTCACATTCGAACGGCTTGTCTTTAGTGTGAACAGAGACGTGCAACTCTAGCCGAGACTTGGATACAAACCGGCGGCCGCACGGTGCGCATTCGAACTTAAGCTCATCGGGATTGTGTATCTTTGAGTGGTTGTCTAGGTGCTTCACCGCTGTTGGAGAGAGATTGTTGCAAGTTTCAGATGAACGTGAAATGACTACAGGAGCCTTATTTACTATGACCATTTGCACCGCGATCACAGCTAAGACAAGGCAGCCGGTGTCATACGGTCAGGGCAAAGTATCTCCTATGTCATCATCACTACATAGTATAAAACAAAGTCGCTTTCTCTGTCCCTATGTCCTCATGTCCCATTGTATGCTTAAATCTTTAAAACGACGCAACGGATTTTGATGCGGTTTTTTTAATAGATAGTGATTCAAGAGGAAGGTCTATATGTATAATACATGCATGATATGTGCACCCGTGCGAAGCAGGGGCGCGCGGGCGGGTCGCTAGTATACAATATAACTTTGTTGTTTCCCAAACAGAAGGTGTCTAGATCCTCTGGGTACATAAATTTAAATTATTTAATCCAAGCTAAAAATGTATACAAAAATGTCATTTTGGTCTGTGGTTCGCTTCAGCTTAAGTTTTGTTTTATGTTTTTCGGTGAGGTATTTGAAGTCGTTTTTTTAAGTTTTAAGTAGGTAATTTAGTCAGTATCGGTTTGAGCACTGGTAGGTATAGGTCGCGTCAACCAAAAAGAACGCTGGAAAACAGTGGAGGGGATGAGTTTGCGCATACAAAATATTCGCGCTATCACACCCCCTCCTCCTCCTTCCGGCGTTCTTTTAGCGTGACGCGCACTTTATATTGGTTACATTCGAACATGTAGTCCAGTCTCTCAACGGCGATCACCTAAACATGCACACAAATCCCGTAACCACGTGGACCACCGCCGGTTTATATCTAAGCCGCTATAGGAGATACGTCTACATTCACGCACTTGGCTTTAAACAAAGCAAAGCTAAACTAACTTAGTTTAGCATAGAAACTATGTTGCTGAAGCTAAACTAGAAAAAATACTTCAGCTTTATTCACAGATGGTTTAAGCATCTAATGCTGGTACCTAGGGTACCTATAGTAAAGTGCTGGGTAAACCTAACACTCTTGAATCATCTAAAGCAGGGGTGGCGAAACGTCTAGTAGTTAAAGTAGCCTAGTCTCTTGACCGGATCGACAGGCGGGCGAAGTAGCGGACAAAAAATGTATGTTTAATCCCTGGCGTGCCCTATACGTGCGCGTCCACCGCATCAGCATCGCTGCGTACGGAGTGGACGGATTTGTTGCTTTGTATGGTACAACGTGCACTGGATCTGTATTTCTACTGATGACGTTTCATCCGCAGTGAACGCGCCATTCGGAATTGCTTTGAAAATACCGATACTGCCGATACAAAATCCGGATGCAGTGGACGCACCCCATCGGCATTTTGTAAATACCGACGCTCCATCCGCTCCGTACGCAGCGATGCTAATGCGGTGGACGCATACCTTATATATTAATTCACGTGCCATCAAAGGCGTGCCGTGCCATTGGTTCGCCATCCCTGACTATAGAACTATATTAGTCTTGTTGCTACTTACTTATGCAACAGCATGTTGGATCGAAGCCTGAACTTGTTCAGACAGACGTCGCATTCAAACGGCTTCTCCTTAGTATGGACGGAAAGGTGTGCCTCCAATAGGGACTTGGATACGAATTGGCGGCCGCACGGCGCGCATTTGAACTTAAGCTGGTCTGGATTGTGGATCTTTAAATGCATGTTTAGGTGCAACACCACTGTTGGAGAGATACTTAACATGTAAGGGTAGGAAAGGTCTAGCCTACTATATTAAGAAAAAACATTTATAAACTTGTAAGGTTGGTAACGACACATTTTTAGTCAGATATGCATAATACATATATACCTACAATACGGGCGTACTTAGCTTACTGTATCCAAAAACATTTTTAAAACTTGTAAGGTTGGAAGGTAGCTAACTAGCTACACACTGTTGGACAGATATCTTTGTAACGTGCAAAGGCGTACCTTTATCTCATCTTGATTATATCCAAAATACCATTGGTAACGACATGACAGCGGCTTTGATGTTGACGGATTTGTAAGGTGATCAATTAGGGACTTACTGCTTTTGAGTTATCGGCTAATTCACATGATAAAAAAAATCCCTTAGTGGACTCAGGGACTTCTGGAACCATTCAATCGGATGTTAAAAACGTACCTTTATGACATATTGGGCATTCCTTCTTTGTCCCAAAGTGTTTCCGCTTTTTATGTTTGTACTTGGACTGGGCCGAAACGAATACCTTATCACAAATTTCACACTTGACTCGTCTACGTTGTTCTAGAGGCAAATGTGTGAGCGAGTGTGATTTTAAATCCCTAACGTATTTGCCACACTCCTCGCAAACTTTCATTGGGCCTAGTTTCATATTTTCCTTGGTTTTTGGAAGTTTTATCTTTATAGGTTTTTTATTTCTTGTGACTCCTTTCTTTTTGATGGATACTGAAATGAAGACAGATTAGATAAAATTACTTCCAGGACATATTATTTTTGAAATTGATAATGTCTTTGTGTACATAACACTAAGTAATTGGGATTGGAATTAATAAATATTTTATAATTAATTATATTTGAAACTCACTTCTACTAATATAATAATACATAAGCAATAGAACACAGTTAAAACTAAGAATTCACCGAATTTAGGTAAGTAATAAAGGTTGAGAATTATTGACATGCATTTTTTTTTATGGCTCGCAGCTATTAGATATATTGCTGCTTGGAGTTAGCAGATGGCCCATCTGAGTGGTAACCATCACCTATAACAAAGCATTGCCTCGTAAGTCACTTATAATAGGAACATGATGATGCACTGCACTGTATCCATCAGCTTGAGGCAAACAGATGTTAAGCCCCTTGTTCCTGTAACTTCACTGGCAACCACACCCTTCCAACGGAAACACCAACACTGCTTGGGAGCAGAAATATTGGCATGGTGGTAGTAGGTACTTTAATGTTTATGTTTATTTCAGACAAAAAAGAAATACATATGAGTTGAGCCATACAGAGGTCTTATTCTAGGGATTTTTACTTTCCCAGAGAGCTTTAGAGACTGCAGGACCAGAGCCAAAAATACCCCTACCTTTTAGTCAAGCACGATCCTGGATCCGAAGCAGAACTTTTGAACTTCATAAAGACAACTGGGCAAGTACACAGGACTGCAGGCAGTCGAAGGAGGCTTTCCCGGACCTGAGTCCGAGATACTGCCGAAAACTCCTGAACCTGAAATGTGACAAACTCCGATTCCTCATCGGAATTGTCACGGGCCACTGCTCACTCAACAAGCATCTCTTTACATTGGGTGTTACAGACAGTCCCCTATGCAGAGGATGCCTCAACACAGAGGAAACCGCCGCACATGTACTCCTGGAGTGCAACAGTGTAGCACCTCAGCGAACACAATACCTTGGAGCACCGAAGACGCCTGGGGAAGCCTGCACCAGCATCAGCGAGCTGCTGGCCTTCCTGGAGGACATCGGGTGGCTGAGCTAGCATCCACCACCCGACACGCAAAAAGGGCCCATTTGCGGCCTACTTGCGGAAACCAGTCCGCTCACCAAGTAAGCGCTTTAGAAAACCTACATTAAACAATACCTACCTACATACTAACCATTTACTTTTTCTTCTATATATTCATACTTAAATTTTTTGATGACACTAAGTAGTTCATCCTCTGATTCCTCTTCTGCCTTTGGTTCATCCTTGATTTCAACCTCATCATACCTAGCATCAGATTCAAAGCCGTTGTCTATTGAATCATTGATATCCACAGTTTCAATCTCTGTTTTGATTTTACTACTGGGAATATCGTTTTTTAACTCGTCTGTGTGAGTTTTGATATTAATGGATTTTAAATAAAATTCATTCTCCAAAGCCATTTTCTTGAACCCGAAGAACTCTATGGTTTTTTTGAAACATTTTAGGCACAACTTCTTACTGACTTTTGATTCTTCTTCCACCTGAAATAGTATAGCAGGTAATAGTTAAGACGTACGTAAGTTACTGAAATGTAAAGTTATTCGGTAAAGTAGTAACCTGTATTCCTAGGCAAAACAACATGATCTCTGTGTAACTCTTGCCATCATGTTTTGAAACTTTCAGATCAGTGATATCTTTCCTGGTTTTATCATCAAGACAAAATCGACAAACGCTCATCGTTCTTCGCACTTTTACACTCTAGCCGTATTTAAAATAAATAAATGATAGGCCAGCAAAGAACAACAAAACAAACTTGTTGACGAAATTTTGACATTGATTGAAATTCTAAATGACTGACAGCAGTGACAGACATTTGACAGCTTAGCTTCTTCCTTTTCTTTTTTGGCTCCTGTCTACAGACAATCTTGCCAGTTTTAAATGCGAAAGTTTGTAAAGTATGGATGGATGGATGTTTGTTACTCTATAACTCCAAAACGGCTAAACGGATCTTGGTGAAAAATGCATGCGATGCATGCGTTAATCGTTTTTTCTACACCAAGCAACGTCCTCTATCGTTCTTGTCAAATACAGTCCATCCCAAAGTTGTCTGGAAGAGATCGCTTTTAGCGATAAGACCGCCCATTAAATAACACAGATTTTTTTTGTTATGCTATGTGTAATTAGGTGTACAGTAAAGTATTTTCTATTTATTTGTTAAGTGAGCTAATGTCAGTTCCATATTTGCACCACGACACGCTTTTTATTTTAAGTTCCATTCGGAAGAGTAAAACACTTCACTTACGTTCTGTATGTAATTATCTCTGCTCGACCCTGGCTGAAGGGAAATATCCCAATATCCTAATTGCGAAGTGTTTTTAAAACTTTCACAGTAGAAAAGCGTAGGTACCTATCTTTTCTTATATACCTACTACTTATTACTATAGGATTTCAATGAAAACAACATAGATAGGTATTTAATTATATCTTAACTTTATCTTCGTGTAAGAATGTTAGGATACAAATAGCAGATTTCGTATTAAATATTTAAAAATGCCAGAATACATAGAGAAAAATTGTACATTATTATAAATAGAAGCAGTAAGACATCATACAAGTCGTCAACGCTTCCTACAGTATATACCTCAGCTCAGTGGTTATTACAGATGTTTTCCAAACAAAATAGGCAGGCACATGTAACTTACATCTATTTAATGAATAAAATTATAATTGTCTAAAACATCAATCCCTTTAATATCACAAATTGTGATGTATTGCGGTTTGCTTAACATATTAAATAAAACAGCTGCCATTATATGTATTTCAATCTTGCAACAATTTTAATATAACACAGTAGGTACCTATGCAATGGCCATGAAACTTTGCGTACAAGCAGTTATTTTCATACTCTTTATTCCTTAGTGTTACATTTTTGTTCGATCGTTTGGCTGCGGCCGTGCTGGTAAGGCGGCTGATGGAAACATTTACATGTTATCCAACTATGTTAGCTAGTTAGTTAACTAACCGCCGGATTCTGAAAGCTCGATCAAACATAATCGGCTGCCAAGTCACTTGCTATCTCTATCTTATTTGAAGTAAAAGCTGAAATAGCAAGTGACTTAACAGTCGATTAGCTTTGATCGAGCCTTCAGAAACAGGCGGTAAGTGAGCTAGTTAGTTAACTAAGTTAACTAGTTAGTTACTTAAGTTAGTTAGTTAGTGAACATAGTTTACGTCGCATAGAAGTCACTTAGATAAGTAAAACCTGTCGATGTGTTATGTTTTTTAAGACAAAAACGTCAACTAATATTTCACTCGTAGATTTCAACATTTCTGAACATACAAATTACTGAATAGATAAGATAAATCCCTTTAAAATACATTCAGTAGATTTATATTAAAAAAAATTGATATCTGCGAATGAAATGTCAGTTTGAGAGTTCTATCACACTTAAGTTGGTGTTGGAGTAGAATCGCCCGCGATCACATCGCGCTGTCGTCGCCTTACCAGTATGGCCGTGGCCATTACAAGCAAGTCAAGTTACGTGCTATTAATAGTGTGGTAGCAGGTAAATGTACGTAATTGCAAACGAAAATATGCCATAACTATTAATACAAATTGCAATTCGTTACAATAACTTAAAATACTGAAATTAAAACAAATGAAAATAAAAAAGTACCTACTCATGTAAATTCAATGACAAAACGAGTATAAAAATATAGTAGTCATAACTAATTGTCAATTATATTATCTACTTACCTACGTACAATTTCTCTTCAGTATAAAAATGGAAATAAATAGGCACATAACACTCGCTGCGAATGTTTGAAATAACTTAAAATTGCTACAACAAATTGTATGTTCATTACTTATACTCTTATTTAAAAATAATATTATATTGATTTAAATACAATCCACAATTACATTGTCGCATGTATTGCTGACGCGATCTTTATATGGCTTCCTATGGGGTTTGTACTAAAACGAACTTGTACACTTAATTTTTAAAATAAAATACAAATTATTATTATTATTGAATAAGCAGTAATCTCGATTTAAAACAAGCAATGCTGTTAAGTACATAATTAATTAGGCAAAGTAATATATAAATAAAATTACTTCCAAATGTGTTCAAGACATGCAAGCTAAAAATATTGCGATGAATAACTTTTAATTCAAGTTTTATAAAAATATATATGTTATACGGTAAGCAATTAATTGTAACAACAATGGTAAACTTTCTGTAGATACGTCGAAATGCCTTGATGTTCACCAACAGATAAAACGAGCATTTAATTGGACGCCCATTTGTAGCGTCGTGGACGGTGCCGGGAGACACAATTCATCGTAATATTTTCTGTTTTTATTTGTTAATTTTTCATGTTGTTGTTTTTTATTGTTTATGTGTCTCGTGTATTATTTGTTACCGTCCGTTACAAATAAATGCTTTTTTCTTTCTTTCTAAATTATTAGAATGGTGTTTTCAGACATTGCCTACGGGTGGACAAGGCCCTTCATTCACATGGTGAAAAGATCTGTCAAAAGCAAGTATATTAATTGGCGTCAAACAAGTTTACTCTCTATCCTCTGGACGCACTGCGAGACAAAGCTGCGCAGAACGCATTGCTTACGAATTCTAGTTCTGCGCAGGTCAGTTGATAACTTTGCCCAATTTTTTATCAATTAACCTTTAATTGATAAAGGCTTATTGATAGCGCTAAATTTTGAATCTACAGTAATGTAATTGTTAATTAGAGGATAAAACACATCAATACCTTTGTATATAATATAAATAAAATAAAACTAGTATTTTGTCACTCCATACTTAAATCTAAGTCCGATATTTGAAGTGAATCGGTGGTGCAAATATCGGAATTACCGTACCAGTGTTGAATCTAGAAAGTTCTACTAATGACGTCGAAATGCACTAATAATGTTCAAGTAATAATTGTAAATGTTCAAAATTATTGAAAAAGCTTATGAATAATTATACTTACTGAAAAATGCTTTAAAATATAAGACAAACTTATGGTTCAAATGTTAAACCAAGTATACAATTTTTTATAATTGGTTGCACAACCAAGTTTACAATTTTGAATAGTTAGTTGTAACTAAGTTTCCATTATTTATAGTTGGTTGTAACCAAGTTCACGATTTTGCATAGTTGGTTGTAACTAAGTTTTTATTTTTCATAGTTGGCTGTAACCATTGTTAACAGCATTGTATAGTTGAATGTAACCATTACAGTTGTGTCGGAGTTCGTTGGCATTCTTTTCTCTGGATAAGTTGGCCGATGACGCCGTAGTTTTCGCAGTTTCGAGAGCATTCTCTAACTATTTCCTGTTGATAAGTCGGTTGATGAAGCTGGCTAGTTTTCCGCTGCGCCCGGCGGCACGGGCACCGCTAGTGGCGTGCGTTGCCGATCGAACATGTCAAGAATCAGCTTCGGGTCCGTCCCGGCTGGCACGGTCACCGTTCCCGTCTGTGTAACACCGGCTTATGAGTACCATCGCACGTTCTTCTCGGCAACGCGTGGCACCCGCGAGTGTCTGTCCGGTTCTAGTTATTGATACAGAGATTTACGGTTCTGTCGATGTATGGCTGAGGTGAGTGACGTCACAATAGATACAAATAGTCCTTGCACAACAATAATACTACTGCAGGCCTTTTTTTATAATTTGAAATCTTTTCCGATAAGGAATGTCAGAATAAGCCTCTCTTGCTATTTTTGTTTATAAACAAAAAAAACAGAATCGGACGTTTCTCATCGAAAACGTTTCTAAGAATTATTTAACATTTCTGAAAATTATTCATCTATCTGAGAGTTATTCTTGAGAGAGATGGTTTATTTTTAAGTTTTTGCTAATTATCATTTTACCATTACCTTGCTTATTTGCAAAGCTTAATGCTATGCAAGCAAGCTTTATAATTGCTTGATAACTTTTTTTATCTGTAATGAAACTCCTTTGTTACCCAGTTAGTTCAACTTCTACACGACCGGTAATAAGGATGCGAGGCAGAATAATCTATTGCTACGCCATGCAACTGAAATCGCAGCGAATTACATAGACAGGACCGTAATATAAATCTTCACTATGATGGTAGATGAACTTGGAACAACACAGGCGAACGCCACAACATTGCTAAGTAAAATACAGTGTTATTTGGTTAAAATCACAATTGTAAAGTTAGTAGTAAAGTTATATTAGACACTTTGATGGTATAAAGCTTGTAATCGCAAAATTAACTGAACGATAGTTCTATAATAGATAATTTGATGGCAAAAGGAGTTAAAAGGGGAGTTTTCATGCAATATTGTTTGACTAAGTTTTTTTTGAAGAAGTTTTCAACTTCAGAATGTTATGAAAAATCTCAAACGACCAAGTTCCGGATAGTAACATCAAAATTATATTTTAATTGAAACTTACAAACTTTCAAATAAGTTTTCAAGGATTTTGTTTCATGTACGCAAACTATAAAACTTGGGCTAAACCTTGAATTGAATGTGAATCAAAATCTTGAATTGCATGTTTTGTTATTATACTTAGTTTTACTTATTTCTTAATCACTCACTACATCAATGATTTTGAACACCATGCTATCTGAGCAGATATCAACCGTGACTGATGGAGATAGAAATTGTCTAAAGACTATATATCATTAAAAACATTCAGTTCTATCAAAATAGTAATAAGGTGAATTATTGCAGTTATGCAAGGTTTACTGTATCTTTTAGATTTTGTACTTAGTCAAACAATATTCAGCTCTATAAATACAAAGATAAGGTATATTAAAGCAAATTGTGGGATACCTCGATACGCGTGATGACTCCTTCCTCACGACTGTGCTCTAGGACTACGAACAAAATACAAAGCGCCCGTCAAACATACAAACAAACAGAGGGTAAACATATTGGGGTGTATGAAGCGATATTACATAATTTGATATAAAAGTTTAAAAGCAACATTTGCATTCATGCTCATTTGAAGTTGTAAAAATATTCCTATTGCAAGAGATTCGATTTTTGAATATGTTAAACTGTTGTGAAGCTAGCAAGTACAATGCTTGCAAAATCTATTGTCTATTGGCGTCAATAAACTATGCAGGTACATTGTGTTGCCAACTAAAGATTCTAAGAAGGTAGACTAAGAACTATATTGATGCCATGTACTATCTTTTGTTTCACAATTCAACTGAGATATATTGGCTGCACTATAACATGTAATTTTTGGGAATATGTTTCATTTAAACCTATCATCATCAGCGTCCAGTCTTCTGCTTGACAAAGGCATACATTAAAAAAAATAACGTTTTTTTTAAAGTGGAACATCTGGGTCTTACTTATGCTTTGTGTTCTTCGTGATAGGAATACGGTGTTAGTAACTCACTGTTCTCGCTAGCGGCGTTGCTAGTAGCAGTAGTCGTGGTAGTGGTGGCGCCACCGTCGACGCTGTTCTCGTTGATCGTCGTGCGTGTTGTCGTCTTGACCACCATCGAGCTGGTGTTTACTTGGGAATTCTATAATCGAGAACAAATTGCAGCTAATTTCAGAGCAGTATTCTAATAAGTTACAAGTGGCGTAGTTTTGTTTTGTCAGTTTTGTATGAATGTCAAATTTGTTCAGGGGCCGATAAGCAGTGTTTACTTGGGAATTCTATAATCGAGAACAAAGTGCAGCTAATTTCAGAGCAGTATTCTAATAAGTTACAAGTGGCGTAGTTTTTTTTGTCAGTTTTATATGAATGTCAAATTTGTTCAGGGGCCGATAAGCAGAGTAGTCTCCTCTTTACTGCTTGATCATAAATAGCACAATTTATTTTCTTTTTTTTTCTTAAAACGTTTGGTCCATTTTTTAGTAATAGAGGCTAACGTTTATTATTAAATATCAGTTATCCATCATTTCAAATTCATTTATTTTACTAAAGTGTTTAAACATTAATAATTTTGCCATTGGTCCCCGCACTAGGACAAGCCTGTGTCGCGGGAGGCCGAACACAGTAAACAGTTTACTTAGTTTGAACCAAACGTACTAGCTATGTTCGTGTTTACAAGTAATGAGATAATGCCTTGTTATACGTATAAATAATTTTTCTTTCTTCTTCTTTCTTTATACGTGATGTTTACCACTTACATCAGGTGGTCATCTGCTGGTTCTACCAGCTAGTTGTGTAAAAGGTCGTGAATATAGGTACCTGTAAGTTGATGTTGAGCTCAGGCGGCGCTTCCGAGGCGGCGTTCGTGTGATCTCTCACAGAGTCCACTGTGATGTCGCCCGAGGCGGCCGTCACGTCATGCGGCGCTTCAGACGGTTCCTCCTGTGCATTGTAACGTACATTAGTATTGGTCTTTTTTATGTTCAAGATGGTCCTTGTGATTTTATTGAATAAACATATTTTGAATTTGAATGTTACATTCCGACCTCATACGCTTGTGTAGAGAATCAACGATTGATAAGCTATGGACATAGTGGATTAAAATTTTGGTTTTTAATATTCTTGTCTAGACAACCATGGGCCTTTTTTAATGTGTGAATGTCAAAGCCTGATGTAACTTGGTCTACACGTCTAAAGAGAGACAAATAAAGTGGTCCTATTCTTGCTAAGTACATTTGTCCTATTTTTGTCCATACCACCCGGGCCTTTCGTTAGGCTAAGGCCGCACCACGGTTAAACCGCTGCGGTTTTTAATCGCGTGAATTTGTGCCCCTAGAAAACTAATACAAGCGGCTGCACCTGCGGTTCAATTTTTCTAGGGGCACAAATTCACGCGATTAAAAACCACAGCAGTTTAACCGTGGTGCGGCCTTAGCCTTAATGTGTGGGTGTCAAACTCTGTCTGACGTATGTGATACTTCTAAAAAGAAACAAATGAATGGGGTTATGAATTGACACTTACCTTGTGTTCGCCGTTAGTCAATGGCGTCTCCTCCGGCGGCCCTCTCAACGCCGCTGCCCACGGCGACAGAAGGATTTGGCATTGCGCGATGGTAACCTGACATACCAAACAATAATATAGAAAACTGGACATCATATTTGCAAAATTGATAGCCATATGCAAATGCATGCAGCATGTTATTTATTGTACGGGATGATAATGTACCCCCAACAATCCGAGTTTACTACTTTTTTAGCTGGAGTATTTTTCTGGAAAAAAGTACCAAATTGGCTTCCAATTATCATCCTGTACATTATCATGTCGTACAATAACCGGACTCGCCGTAATGTATTATATACTCGGATCATTGTTCTTCATTTATTTTGTCACAATTATTATTTTCTTTAAACCCCTTTGCTAGATCTTTATCAGTCATCGATCATATCTAAACGTAAAAACAAAATAATAAACTTTAGTAAACTAGGCGCCAGAATTTCACGATCAAAGCATAGAAAAGCTAAACGTACGGTTCATAGCATTTTTTTTATGATCCTACGACAATGAGACCTAATCTCTGATCTCTATGATTAATTTTTATTTATAATTGCATTGTATTGTTGTATGTTTACCTTGTTCGCCGCAAGTGAAATCCGTTGTAGTTCGGACGAAGAGTGCAAGTAGAGAGCTTCGCCTCCTTTCGAGAAACATAAACTGGATATGCCGCTGAAATATAAATAACACCATATTTACTCACAATCTTTGCTATAATACAACAACACAGGTTTCTTCGATCATTATACGACTGGCTTATTCAGCTTGGAATCATGACATTTGTTAATCTGTTTTGCTCGGCTTGGTTTGAAAAAAATTGGCGAAAACAACAGCATTCACCTTACCGTATTGGATCATGATCATTAATCTCATGGTAAGATATAGGATGCAATCGATGATATTTAAAATATATAACAAAAGTGGTTATTAATTTTACACACTAACATAGCCAGTAAGATCCAAAACTGGACTGCAGAAGCTGATCGGCTCTTTCTCATCTGCATCCGAATCACCAGGCATGCTTAAACATTTTAAGGAGTTGGGCTGGCTGGGGTGAGGTTAGCAGGGTGACAATGCACAACACACCCCATTGCGGGACGTCCGTGCAGAATTCCCCCACCACGAATTAGAATTAGAATAGCCAGTAAGTTTACGATATCTGCAGCAGTCTAAAAGTGGTCTGATTAAATAAATATACTGTTTCCATCGACGTAAACGCTGCGATTGTTCGCCTAGTATTTAAGGAGCCAGATTTTAGGCTAAAGTCCACCCTATTGAAAAGTTATAAGACAGTAATTAGCATACACATACTTAATATCTTCCTTCCTGACTGCAGCCGCGTTGATTTGCCGCCGAAGCTCAGGACTCAGGACGAGGCAGTCACCAAGGTTTGTCAGACACAGCAGACACCATTCCCGGTGTTTTTCAACACCGGCGCCGCACTCGAACCAAGCGAACGCTGTTCTTCGCACCTGATGATAAAAAGGCATTAAAATAAGATATTTGCATCCAAAAAATCGTCAGCTTATTGTTAGAAATCACTAACTACCTTTATTTGACCAGCGCACTCGCCAGAATGAGCTCTACAATAATCAAAAACCCATTCATTTCTAGCTATTCTAGTTTCGCCGTTATGGCACCTGCTTAAAGTCGTTATTCAACATAATTGCATAAATCAAATCTTCAATTGCGTTTTCCCACACTTTTAGTTTTGTCGCTTAGTGACTTCTAGAAATAAGCCGACGAAATATTATACGTGTTTGTGTGGGTATAAAACACTCAACTGCAGCTGAATACAACACACGTAGTAGTTTTGTGTGCTGCTTTACATAAGACAGCACACGTAGAAACTATGTGTGCGGTCAAAAAGCACACATAGTATCATATCATAGATAAATAAATAATAATAATAAATAAATAAATAATGCTGGACAATCCACACAGCACTATCTAGCCCCAAAGTAAGCTATTCAAAGCTTGTGTTATGGGTACTAGATAACTGATACACTTAATACATTATATACTTACATAGATAGATATTTTTTATTATACATAGAAAACACCCAGACCATCGGAACAAATTTCTGCAGATCGTACACAAATTTGTTCCACGGCGGGAATCGAACCCGCAACCTCTTGCGTCGCAGGCAGGCTCTCGCCCGCTGCGCCACAGAGGTCGCCCATAGATGGCAGCACAGTGTTGTTATTTTGGTATTTGATTGCCTAGAGTTGATTTGTACGTACCCTGGCGCCCTCGTGCGCTGTTAGCTTGTACTTATTGTGTGGCTTCAGTGACGGCAATGTGAACACCTTGAACTGCTCCTCTGACGTGATGACCACGCGATGCGTGCCCGGCTCTGGTAACGGGGAGACTCCGCGTTCTACCTGTGAATTTATAAATCATTACATTATTAAAAAAAAGAAAGAAATAAACTTTTTTATTTGACCCAAATTATGGATGGAAAAATAGAGATTGTACTTTTTTCATAACACAGATAAAAAAAACAAGAATGACTTATATGCCATCCAACCTAACACCCCACTTAACGTCACCTAGATTTGCTTCTTCCATCACCAAGTACAATGATAAAAAAAAATAAAAAAATAAAAGTAGTTTGTTTCAGGCACGTAATAATTATTCATTCTCGTGTTGTGATACGGGTCTATTTTTTACAAATCGTGTCTGAATTAAACAACTTTTATTTTAAATTTATTGTTTTATTTTTTTATCATTGTACTTGGTGATGGTAGATGGTAGAAGCAAATCTAGGTGACGTTTAGTGGGATGTTAGGTTGGATGACATATAAGTCCGTCTTGTATTTTTTTATCTGTGGCGTAAATAAATGAATAAGTTTTTATACCTCCAGCGGGTCCGGTAAAGGAATTGACGCACCGTCCAAGATAGTGATGCCGATGACTGGCGCTCTGTGCTTTAGCTGGATCTCTTTCGCGAGTTGGCAGGTCACCTGGACAAAGGAAAATGTAGCTTCAGCACCGTGGAATAAGGTCTAGTATGAACTTCAGGCTGATTATTAAGAATATTGACATAGCTCAGTTGGTAGTAGCTCTGCCTTCTGCGCCGCAGGCAGTGGGTTCGATTCCCACCGAGATCAAACATTTAATTTTGTGTGATGAACATAGATGTTTGTTCTCTGTCTGGGTGCTATTATGTATCATAAGTATGTATTACAAAAAAGTATAAGTATATTGAGTGTTATATCAGCTATCTGGTTCCCATATTACAAGCCTCAGCTTAGTTTAGGGCTAGATAGTGCAGTGTGGAAAGTTCACCAATATTTATTTATATCCATATGTATAATATATTTCGACGACCTCAGTGGCGCAGCGGGCGAGAGTCCGCCTGCGACGCAAGAGGTTGCGGGTTCGATTCCCGCCTCGGAACAAATTTCTGTACGATCTGCAGAAATTTGTTCCGTTGGTCTGGGTGTTTATGTATAATAAAAAATATCTATCTATGTAAGTATACAATGTATTATATATATCAGCCATCTAGTACCCATAACACAAGCTTTGAGTAGCTTACTTTGGGGCTAGAGGGTGCTGTGTGGATTGTCCAGCATTATAAAAAAAAATATATTATAATATCATCATTCCCCTTGGGGTATATGGAAGATATAAGACCGGCCATTGTATTCCGTTTTGTTGATTTTCTGTCAAGTTATGTGGTGTTCAGTAAAGTGTTTCGATTCTGTTACATCCCTCGAATTGATTAGTCTCTTCGCAAATAGCTCTATCTTAAAAACAGCTTCACGACTTTGATCCCCAGGCACGGTAGATATTCCTTCAGATCTCTCAGTACCAAGTACTATAACTCAAGATTCTTTGAGGATGTCTAAGGGGGGTAGTCAGAGGTACGTCCAAACATTAAAAATGCTAATAAAAGATAGTTAATTGAATCAGGCGTGACTTTGCGGAAGTTCATTGTTAAATATAAATTAACTTGAACAAAGCAATATGTAGTAATAATCTAATCTCCTTAAGCTGGAATCTAATTAAGTTTATTCCAGCTTAAGGAGATTAGATCAGCGGATTAGTACTACATATTGCTTTGTTCAAGTTAATTTATATTTTTTAATGCTAATAAAACCAAAACTCACAGGCTCATCTTTCCTCTTGTTGCTGTTGGGTATGTTGAGTGTGAATGCGAACACCGTGCCATTGTTGGTTCCCGCCCATAACGTAGGCACGCTCATTTGCGCTGCAATAACAAAAATAATATTAACATTTACCCTCTTATGAATCTCTGACGCGTTATAGCGGCTCTATAAAGAATTCGTGTCACTGTCACTTTCATGGAAATAAAAAGAGATAGCAACAGACTTAGCGAACATTTTAGCTAGTGGAGCGCGCGGCGACTAATAAGATTAGGGCCTTAGATTTAACTTTAGTTTATAGACTATTTTTCAAAATAAAAATATAAATGAGTTCCAAACTGAATTGACTTCTGAAAATTCTACTCTATCATTAAAAACAGCTTAAAGTTTCGATTAGTATCATAAAAAAGGGGCGTCCGATCTTTAGGGGGTTTATTCTACTGTGCAAGGGTGTGATATTCATAATATCACATGCCCGTCTGACGCAAGAGAACAAATAACTGAAATAGATTCACGACTTTGATCCCAAGGCACGGTAGATATCCGCTTAAATCTCTTAGTACCAAGTACTAAAACAAAAACAGAGTATAAATAACAATAATAGGATATTCTTAGCGTTTAGCTGAAGGGAAGAATAAAGGCGCATATGGACAGGTTTGGATATTTGATGATGTTTTTTAGCTTCTATTATAAAACCAAAAACAAATATTTATTGTAAGTTCTACAAATCTTGCCTATGTAGCAAACATGCTGAGCTTTTGCATACAGCTAGCACATAATCAGGCAATAAACTTCTAGCTACGGATCAAATAAGCACGACGGAGCAATGATGAATGACTATATATAGACTGACAAAAGAGAAAAAAAATGCAAAACAATATTGAGGTCACTTCCATTGCAATAAAAAGAGATGGCGATAAACTTAACTGCCATTCAAGCTAATGGAGCGCCGCTCTGCTACCAATATGAATAAGAGTCTAAGGCCCGTATTGATATACCCTACCATTATAAGCGGCTCGAGAATACTTGACACTATCACTTTCATGCCAACGAAAAGAGACAACAGATACATAGGTTTGATAGAGCACTGGTGGTCTAGTGGTAGCAGCCCCGCCTTCCGATCCTAAGGTCGTGGGTTCAAAACCAGTCGTGCACCAATGAGTTTTTCTGTTCAAAAATTTATGTGCGCAATGCCAGTACTCTCAAACGGTGAAGGAAAACATCGTCAAGTGCTCGAAAGGAGCCTCTTGAGGCGCACTTAAAATCCTTTCACCACACTGTTTCGAAAGAAACTAGTGAAAAGAAGAAGAAGGTTTGATAAGACGAGGGAGCGCTCAGCGACCAATACAAATAACAGGGTAAATCTCTAATAAGCCACTGCTTCTAGACAACCTTAGATGACAAAGAGAAAGGGCTACTACGAGCAAAGCCAATCACAACGAAAAAAACTCACAATCGGATGCCTCATCAGCCTGTTTGTCGTCTATAATACAAAGAAATAACTTCATTCAAATATAAAGTATTTATGTATAGTAACAGCGATTTGACTTACAAAACACAAGCTTTCATACTTAGCAAGGCTATTTCAAAAACATTCGGTAAAGTTTCCGATCGGAATCTTTACAATTTGTATCTTTTCCTCTTTTTCATCATCTTCCTGCCCTTATCCCATGCTAAGTGGGGTCGGCACAACCATTATCTTTTTATCTATAAGAAAAGACAAATTTCCTATTGTAAACGTTTCCGTTCGGAAACATTTTTTGAATGTTTTAAAATACGCCGGCAGGACTTATTAGTTATTACAATACAAATACAACAGAACCTACCTGTAGCTTTGAGATCGGTGGAGTCCGATTCGCCAGATAAGCCAAATCAGAGAAAATAACATAAAACCAAATTGTTATTTACAAACCAAAACATTCACGTTATGTATAATTTACAAATAAAATTTATTTGACAATTTCATTGGGAATTTGGCACAGAATACATACATACCTGTATTTATTTTATTTTTTTACAATCAAATTCAGACAATATGTTTTTGCAAAATTTTAAGCAGGAAAACTTGTATCGATCAAAATGAAATTTTTACTATGCGATTGCACTCAAAATGGTTAATTAAGATTTTCCGAAAATGGTATAAGTGAATTTTTATCTCTCAACTTGTCAAAACGTGCGAGCGAGAGACACATTAGCACTTGTATTCACCTTAATCCTCATTGTAATCATGCAGTAACACTAAATCGTATTTGCGTCTAACTTCACGTCTGTTTAATACCAAATGACGTCGAAGATTATGAGCTTATTAGACTGGACTGGTTACAAGCCAAAATAAACCTTATACATACTGTTAATAAGGAATGTCCTGGCGAAGTAGAGGCATCGCACCATAGAGCCGAAGGCGTCGTCTGTGGAGCGCGCCTCGACCGCTCGTTCTATCGGTTTGATTTCCGCGTCCGCTTCTGATACCGTTTTGTCTATGGGCTTCTTGGGGGGTGGCTAGGGAAATTAAATATAATGAAGTGGAAGTAAGTACAATGGATGGTCTACTTAGTTATTTAATCTCAGTCGTAATTGCAATTTTCTTCATTAACTTTAATAAATAAATCTTCTTATTAAAATGAAGCAAAGAGTAGTAAGAGTAGTAGAGCTCTTTGTGAAGGGCTCGTCCGGTGTAGTACTACCACCACGCCTTTTTCTGCCGCCAAGCAGCAACGCTGTGTTTCGGTTTGAAGAGTGTGGTCGCCGGTGTAATTAAAGGCACATGAGGCTTAACATCTGTATGCCTCAAGTTGATGGACGCAGGGCAGTGTTTGGCTTATGCTTACTTTTAATTCTTTTAGTAAAAGAATTAAATCACCATGTACCAATTGTTGTCTGAATAAATAAATAAATTATAATATTATTAAATTACTTGTGTGGGCGAAGTGGGACTAGCAGCAGTTGTGGTCTGTCGTCTCTGTGACCTTCCTTTCCTCAGCCGTCTGAAGGACTCCCTCAGGGATTTCTTGAACGATTTCCGTCTTGAAATAGGCGTGTCGCCGGCGCCTGAGTGATCTGTAAGTAAACTAAAAGTTAAGCTCAGTTCGTGCCACCTACAAATATATATCTGTGTAAGATGGATAAAACATAATTGTAAACCATTATACAACAGGCGTAGCTTGACGAAGAACATCGGGCGGCCTCACCACTGAAAGCGATATCTGCCAGGCATTATCGCTGTATTACTACTACGCATCGTCGTTCATCGAATAATATCTCACTACATTAGCCAATGGATACCGCCACTTCACAGCAGGTTATGACCATGTATGAACGTAGATGTCAGGTTAACATACGGACGAGGATGCGTAGTTATACAAACGGACGTTCGTAATATATACAGGCCAAGAAGACACACGTCTTAGTACAAAAGCAGCTTGAGAAAGAATTCTTTAGAGTTATGGCTACATAGTTGCTGGCCACAATTAAATAAATATTGTATTTGAGAATAACAAAAAATTACAAACCGTGTGGATTTAGCGTGCATTTGTGTGTAAGAGGGGCGGCTCTCACGGCGTCCAGTAGCGCGAGTCCGTGGGCGGTGCCTGCGCAGACAACGCCCCATTCCCACTGCGCGCCCAGTGACGTCACCGCCGCCGGAGGCTGCAATTGCACTACAGATGTCGCCTGTAAGAGAACAATCTAGCTAAAGCATGTTCAATAACATAAACTTCCTGTTTCTGAAAGCTCTATCAAAAATAATCGGCTGTCAAATCACTTGCTATTTCAGCTTTTACTTTAAATTAAATAGAGATAGCAAGTGACTTGACAGCCGATTAGTTTTAATCGAACTTTCAGAAACGGGTTAGACTGCTATAGTGTCATTCCCCTCATGCGACCAGTTGGATGACACGAATTTATAGTAGTTATTATAAATTTGAATAGTCGACCTCAGATAAAACCTTTTTTTTATGTATTTTGGAAACAAACAAGAAGAGTAGTAGAATGCATGTTACTTGTAGGTTTTAGGGAAACCTTAGACGTCATTAAGCAATCTGGAATTCGTCCTTGGTACAAAGAGATCTGTAGGGATATCCACTGTGCCTGGGGTAAGTCGTGAAGGTGTTTCAATTTCATACCTGGTACCCTTGCGGGAATGTGAGCGAGCCAGACCGCAGCGTTAGTTGATCGTGCCCCTTCCAAACGAAGCCGTCGCGATCCGAAACAATGTTCACAGACACTGACTGGAAAGGGAAAGTGATTTAGAGCTTATGTCTATCGTTATAAGGTAATTTTTTTATTCAGCAGCGTATAACTAGATTTATGAATTCAACAGAAAGTCTGTACGGCTTTCGTAGAGGATACTATTTAGAGGTTTTCATTAGAATCGGGTTCATAGATCTTGTTTTTTTCATATAAAGCTTTTGATTTGCACTTTGGTGACAGATAGCGCTGTGTGAAAGTGACAAAAAACTAGTATTTATCATTATTTTATGTCAATGGCTTTTAATTACATATATAGAATCGATATTATAAGAAGTTATCGACTTCTACTACGGTAAAGTGTCTAAAATCTAGGATTGCATCCAAGACATGACAAGACTATGTAATCATAATATTTGAATCATAAACTCATAGGCCCTTATTCATAATGGTCTCTGAGCGCGCCAATAGCTTATCAGACCAATAAGTCTGTTGCTGTGTCTTTTCGTTGGCATCAAAGTGACAGTGAGAAGAATACCCTATTGAGCCGCTTTAAAATTACAGGGATTATGAATAAGAGGGATAGTAATAAAGTACACAATGCCAAAGCAGTTTAGCTCAAAACGACAGTGACATTACAATTTCAACCTTATGCTTATCACAATTAGGTATACCTTGACTTCAGCAGTGTTGGATGTGGTCTTCAGACTAGCGATGACGATATGTCCTGCTGCACCTCCGATTGTCAGCATACCGGACAACGGGCACAGGATTACCTGAGTGAGACAAAATATAGAAATTCTTATTGGGTTTACGTTAAAGTCCGATTTAGCATACCAGCTCTGATTGAAACTTCTAAAACTAGTATTTCCAGTATCCAGTTGCAGGTATAATTCACTGAAATAAATAAATAAATGCTGGACAATTCACACAGCACCATCTAGCCTCAAAGTAAGCTACTCAAAACTTGTGTTATGGGTACTAGATGACTGATATATTTAATACATTATATACTTACATAGATAGATATTTTTTATTATAGATAAACACCTAGACCAACGGAACAAACTCCTGCATATCGTACACAAATTTGTTCCTTGGCGGGAATCGAACCTGCAACCTCTTGCGTCGCAGGCGGACTTTCGCCCGCTGCGCCACTGAGGTCGTCAACTAACTTGATGACTAAATCCGTGTAACATTTACAGCATAAATTAACTTAATTTGACAGCACTAAAAAAGTTAAATGCTTGCTATCTTAACTGAAACAAAGTCTGTCTAATTAATAAAACACAAGCATCTGAATTAATAGACTCAACCGATGGTTGGTGTGTTTGTTTAAGTAGTAACATATTGTGAATAAATTATTTTGAATGAATATAATTAACTTTTTTTTTATGAAATGAAATGAAATAAAACACAGCGTTGATGCCTAAAGTAGGGTCAATTTAATAGGCCACATTTGACATCTGTCAGTTTCAGTCAGATTTTGTCAAAGTCTTCTTTTACACTATTGCTTCACTTTTTTTAGTATTGTTTTATTTTCATTCTTATTTATTGTTATAATGCAATTTTACGACTTAATTTGACTAATAAGCCTTTCTAAACATGTGATGATATGTCAAAATGTGACCTATAAAATTGGCCCTACTGTAGTAATAAAACAAATGAATACTTGCCCGTTTGACGGCGAGTCGAGGATCGTCGCTGTACGGGTCGAAGTTACCGACTCGTCTGAACGGCGGCCACTCTTCGTCGTCCGTCTGACTGTCGTTGTTTTCGCCGATTTCTTCTCCGCTGTTCGAATAATGTCAAGTTTAGACCCTTGAATATTAGTCACATCGCAACGGCTTGACGGTTATATTTTCATTAGTAACAATAAACTTGGGACTAAAAAGAAGGAAGATTATTTTAAATTTCTCGACTAAGACTCGACTAAGAACTTTGAGAAGAAATTATTTGGTGCAATTCATGCATACACTAAAAATTGTGGGCCAAAAGTCAACTGATTTGCAACAGAGAAGAAAATAAAAGCGATATCTTGAGGTAAACATCAAAATCATAAACTAGAATATTACATTTCGAAGCAGTATAAAAAGCATATGATTTGACAATGAGGAACATTCCAAAAAAAATATTACAAATCGTAGGCATGAAGTTCGGCCGTTTGTGCATGATTTATGCACAAACGGCCGAACTTCAGACCGGCTCAGATAAGTTGGTTTAACTATACTTGAATAAATGGCTTTTGAATAAAGCCGGCACAGACAGCATAATAAAAGTACATTCATTTGCATCCTTCCAATACAACCCACTCACTAGTGCCATCTAGGATGCTTTTTTTTCAAGGTTGCATGAAAGAGATCACTCTCAGCGATAGGGTCGCCCATTGTTTTACCTTTTTTTATGTATGCTTTAACCCTGTACTATGTTTCTGTGTAGTGAACAATAAAGAGTTATCTATCTATCTTTATGGAACCAATATTTTTCAAAGAATTATCCTCATTGCACACTTTTAAATCAAAAATAATCTGTGAAATACTTTACTATTTGTACTACAAATGCAGTGCATAATTTATAATCTATAGCTTTACCTCGGAGATGATCTTTTCAGCCCACTTCGAAAGCAACAAGCCAAAGACATAGCTTTAAATTATTTTTATTTTATATATGTTTATTATGTACTTTTAAATAAATAAAAATACGCTTTGTTACATTTAGCAGATACCTATATTTTTAGTAATTGTTATTGCATAATGTATGTAAAAGCTGCAAGCCCATCAACGCTGCTACAATAAAAACTGGTAACTCCACGATGTTTTCCTTCACCGATTGAAACTCTACTTGTAACTTTATATATTTCACTAGATAAGTTAAAACATATTTTTTATCATTGAAATGAATACTGACCTGCAAAGTTAGCTGTAGTTTTAACCGACTTCAAAAAAGGAGACTCTCAATTACCTCAGGACTTTCGACTGGGTGAACCGATTTTGATTATTCTTTTTTATTCGAAAGCTGGCTTCCCGTGTGGTCTCAATTAAATATGAGTGAGATTTGACGATTACTTTTGGAGTTTGGCAGACGAGTTCATTTATAGATTAATATGATAATCCCCTTTTGAAGGATGCCATGTTGTAACTCCTAGAGAAAACCGCATGCCTCTTGATGGAGTACTGGACGAGAGCGCATATGCGGTTCTCATAAGCCAGGTTTGTGGGTACAGTTAAGTGTTTTTTTATGTACTTATATTTTTATGTTAAATATATTTGTATGTTTTGTTGTTTTACTTCTTGTGTTTTTATTGAATTTTATTTTATGGACTTATGTATGTAACTGTGGTCTGAAATAAATATATTGAATTGAATACTGACCTGAAAAGTTGAGCGGTGGTATATCTATAGAGCGGAGTCATTGCCACGCCGGTCACGTCCCAGAACCGGACGGAGCCATCCTCGTGCCCCGTTAGCAGCAGTTGCCGTTCTGGAGTCTCGGGCGTCTCTACTATGCCGCCGGATATGGGCCACGGGCTGTCAGAGTATACGTTCTCTGTTTGCTGTTGTCCTGGAAGTATTGAGTACATGTTTTCTGTAAATTTTGATAATAACAATATAATTTTGAAAACAAAAAGTATTTTTTCATAGATAGATAGAAGATACTTTGAAATGAAAAATTATTTATTTGCCTGAAGTATGGTGAATTATGGTCTAAAGTGTAATTATGGTCTCACAAACTTCATTGGTTGTCTTCGACAGTAACTCCAGTGGCATTACATTTTATGTTAATACGAGAAATTCACGTTATGCCCTACCTCCTTGAAAAAAGTAAATATATATGGCACGTTGAATTGCATCATCTAATAGGTGTGTTTATTTGTTTTCTAAGTATGCGTTAACACCTCATATTTGATGTGACCCACCTTTCCCTATGTGTTATTCCAGACTATAATGTATCTCTCTGCCAAGTTTCATTCTATATGCCATTTTGAGTCCCTACTATAAGCACTAAGCCCAGTACTGTAATCTACACAAAAAAGAAAAAAAAATAAGATTATTCCAAACTTTCCTAAGCAAAACATTTTGTATAAGTTCTTACCAGCAGCAATGATATTGTCATACACGTTGTCAGCCACATTATCCACGAGTTGTGCTGTGGTCACCGCAGACGCGTGAATGGACACTAGGTAGGGAAGGCGCAACGGTCGCCATTTCGAATCGCATAGGTCTATCGCGACCAACTCTTCTTCGGCTAACACCACCTGTGGAGGAAAATAGACTTTAGTACGTGATGCTTAGGGTTGGCTATCTGGCGGATCAGGTATTTCTTCTGTATTGGTATAGCAGTTCTCCCCACCATATACATTTATGATATTAGTGTGATTAGAATAGAATAAGATATTAGAAGATTCCCTCCCCCTCATTCCGGCGTTCTTTATGTGTGACGCGACCTGTACATAGTTACAAATGTGGCAGCAACTTGGTTGACAGTAAAAAAGAAGGATAAGTATAGTACGCGTCAACCAAAAAGAACGCTAGAATAAAGTGGAGGGGATGTGTTTGCGCATACGAAACATCCGCACCATCACTCTCCCTCCCCCTCATAACGGCGTTCTTTTTGTGTGACGCGACCAGTGTACCACAATCTCTTGAAGCATTCTTATTTCAATATTACTTTTATGTCAATGTCTTATATCAACTGCATAGAGTCTGCTTTATGATCAAAAAGTAAGTAATCCTACTACTAATAAACGCGAAAGTTTGTTCTCTTGTTTGTGTTTGATACTCTTTCACGCCGGAACGGCTGAACAGATCTAGATGTAGCTTGGCAGAGAGATAGAATATAGTCTGGAATAGCACATAGGCTACATCCCGTGGGAATACCGGGATTTAAAACTACGCGGGTGAAACCGCGGGGCGCAACTAGTATTCAAATAAGAATGCTTCAAGAGATGGTGTGACGCGACCTGGAGCCTTATTCAATATGACTATTTGCACCGCGATCACAGCTAAGACAAGGCAGCCGGTGTCATACGGTCAGGGCAAAGTACCTCCTATGTCATAAAGAATAAAGCCCACCATCAAGTTTTGACGTTTCACGGTTTGGGGCAAGGAATCTCCTATTGTCATCCCTACTAATATTATAAATGCGAAAGTAACTCTGTCTGTTTGTTACGCTTTCCCGCTTAAACCTCTCAACCGATTTTGATGAAATTTGGCACAGACTATCTTTAGACCCTGAGAAAGGACATGGGCTACCTTTTATTGCGAAAAGTACGCAGACGAAGTCGCGGGTACCAGCTAGTAGTGAAATAATGCCCCTGTGGTTACCAATGTGGCGGCGACTTGGTTGACGGTATGCGCGTGCAGCTGCGCCGGAGCGTCCGGCCGGTGCTGCTGCAGCGGCGCGCCGTCCGGCGGCACGGGCGTCGCCGTGTACAGGTCTATGACGCGGCTCGTGAAATCGAACGCGACGTGCCGCTCGCCCTGCTGCACCGTCACCGTGTACTTGTCCGAGTACGAGGAACGCGGCATGCCGCCTGCAATGCATAGAATAAACAATAAATTATAAATAAATAAATAAATAATGCTGGACAATCCACACAGCACTATCTAGCCCCAAAGTAAGCTATTCAAAGCTTGTGTTATGGGTACTAGATAACTGATATATTTAATACATTATATACTTACATAGATAGATATTTTTTATTATACATAGAAAACACCCAGACCATCGGAACAAATTTCTGCAGATCGTACACAAATAAAATTATGTGCACAATGTGGGCTTGTATTAGATAGATAGATATATAGATAACTCTTTATTGTTCACCACACAGAAACAAAATACAGGTTAGAGGAATAAATCTAGGCAAAACAATGGGCGTCCTTATCGCTGAGAGCTATCTCTTCCAGGCAACCTTGGATGGAAAGATCTAATTAAAAACTAAAGGCGGTGTAGACACTAACGGATAATATTAAAATTTGAGGACCTATATACTAATAACTATCTAAATAATCTACCGGGTACCTACTTAAGGTACCTATATACCTATTAACAAAGTAAGCAATCCTAATACATACTATATAGTTTTAAAAAAATAATAATCTAATATATATTTAAACTTAAATGCTTCAATACCTACATACATACAAATAGCTAGGTAGCAATGGATAATAAGTAGTGTATTGGACTCCTGTATCCCGCATTTAGACTCTAAGGTGGTCCATTATGCGTGAGCACAATGTGGCCACAATGCCAGTACTCTCAAACGGTGAAGGAAAACACCGCGAGGAAACCGGCATGCTGGTTAGGTTAGCTGGTAGATAATGCTATCTAGCATTTAGCTCCCTATGTGAATTATGTTTTATTTTCGGAACAAATTTGTGTATGAACTGCAGAAATTTGTTCCGTTGGTCTGGGTGTTAATGTATAATAAAAAATATATATCTATGTAAGTATATAATGTATTAAATATATCAGTCATCTAGTACCCATAACACAAGCTTTGAGTACCTTACTTTGGGGCTAGATGGTGCTGTGTTCATTGTCCAGCATTATTTATTTATTATTTATATGTGCAATAAAGAATTTTCTATGTATCTATCTATCTATCATGCTGTAAAACCTAGTTCTATAACATGTGTCAAGTGCTCGAAAAGAGCCTCTTAAGGCGCACTTAAAATCCTTTCACCACACTGTTTCGAAAGAAACTAGTGACACAACAAGAAGAGGAAGAGTAGACTTGATAATATTCTTACCTGCAAATATAGTAATCTCCTCTCCGTCTATACTAGTTCTGTTCAGTATCTTAGAGATGGCCTTGCAAGGGTAAGGTCCGTACGGAGTGACGGGCTCTTTGAGCGGGCGGTCGCTCGCCGCGCCGGCTACTTCCCAAGTCACGTATGACCCGTCGTTGTGGGACGATGTGAAGTGTTCGCCTGCGGAACATACAAAGTCCATAAAACACAAGTTAACTAATAAAAATTACAATTAAAAATTGGTACGATGGTAGTATATTTCCCAGACAAACTCAAGGAGGTTTAGGTACAATTTCAGTTTTTTTTATAAACAAGGTTTAGTTGTTAAAAAAAAAAATTTATTCAGGAAAATAATAAAGCACGTAACTGAAAGTCGGGATCGATGATAACTGTACAACTGTTTTTTTATACAAGTAGCTGATTGAACAAGCAGATGGCCCACCTGATGTTGAGTGGTAACCATTACAACGGTGACCACACTCTTCAAACCGAAACAAAGCGATGCTGCTTGGCGGCAGAAAAAGGCGTGGTGGCAGTACTTCCCCGGACGAGCCCTTCACAAAGAGCTCTACTACTCTTAAACTGTCTTTTACTTATTTATTATTTATTTATTTATTTGTTGAGGTTTTGTTGTTATAATAAGTACCGTCATCATTCCAGCACAAGCTCTCCAGCTGCTGGTTCGAGACGAATGTGTGCGTCGGCGCCGAAGTGCCGCGGTCCCACAACACAACGAGGCCTCGGTTGTACCCGATGAGAAGCCGACTCGGGGTCTTCGGGTGTTCGCAGACTGCTTCTACCGCGCCGGGGTTTACTTTGAAGTCTTCTGGGCAGCTAGCAAGAATTTGGTTTGAATTTTCAAGTTAAAGAACCAATTTTTTTTTGTTTTTAGAACCAAACAACATTTCACACACCTAACTGTTTTTTTACATTGATTTCCTCTTATTCATAATCCCTGTCATTTTATAGCAGCTCAATAGAGTATTCTTGTCACTGTCACTTTCATGCTAACAACTTTTTGTTGACAGACAGCAACAGACTTATCGGTCTGATAAGCTAAAAGCGCGCTCAAAGACCATTATGAATACCATACCATAGTCTTTAAGTTTATATTAAACATTTTGCATGTTGGTCTCTGATCTGACACAAAAAATATATGCCATTAACATTTCATAATTCAGAACAAAGTATTCTGACCATACTTCGTGCGAATCAATATGATTCTTTTTGTCTTCACAGTACCATACAGTCTATACGAATATAATTATAGTATCTATAGGTATAGAATCTATATGATTACAAAGAATACCAGCGCCCCGCGGTGCTAGCCGCGATTAAAAGTATTGTCTTTTTCCTCTATGGCCTATCCCGATCTAGGCAGAAAAAGGCTTGTCTATTGAATAATACAAGTTATATTTGATAGTCCTTACTTTTGCATAACAACCTCTTGATAAATCACATCCTCCGTAACGCTGAACGAGGTCAGCTCCAAGCTGTACAAGTTCCCGCCTTCCGTTCCAAGCAGGAGATGCTTGCCCGACGACTCCACGCATACCGCCGATACCTTCTTGTTCTTGCCTTCGAATGTGAGCGATTTGATCTCTACGAGGGATTTCTCGTTGATCTCCCAAAGATGGAGGCTGTTGTCGTCACAGAGCGATACTAGCCTGCCTGTACCTGGAACGGAAAAAGGATGCGTAAATATTACATCAAATGTAATCGTTTCGTCAATATAAGAGGATCGCTGCTTTATTAAATGAAAGTAAAGCTGATGGACACAGAAAAACTGTTATAATTAGACAACGCCTATACAGACAAATGGATAATTTTTCAGTATTTGCCTATTTTGTTGTATATGTATGTATCACTACATAGTATAAAACAAAGTCGCTTTCTCTGTCCCTATGTCCCCATGTCCCTATGTATGCTTAACTACGCAACGGATTTTGATGCGGTGTTTTTTAATAGATAGAGTCATTCAAGAGGAAGGTTTATAATATGTATAATACATGCATGATATGTGCACCCGTGCGAAGCAGGGGCGCGCGGGCGGGTCGCTTGTATTTTGATAAAAAATTAAAGATTTTTTAGTATGTACTACAGTGGTAGGTAAGTATGACTGATAAGTCCATCTGCCATTTCAGCTAGCGCCATCTATAATAACATTTTTTTCATTCATTTGCAAATATGCTTTAATCTCATTCAAGGAAATGTAAATAAATCTTAGTAGCGGTAGCAGTTTTGCCCTACCTACAAACAATGGCATGCATAGTGTGCTTTCGAATATTTTCTTATGTACCTACAGAAAGACTCGATGAAACTTAATCAGAACTAAACTTGGACTTTCTTTTTGACTTGGAATATTAATGTTAAAAAAGTGATATAATAGCGACTTCATGACTTGGTGGGGATTAGAGGAAAATAAATTCCTCAAATCTCCACTGCTACGCCGCAGCATGCTACGACGTAGTCAGTGGGGATTAAAGGAAAAAAAGATTGAAATCCCTACCAGTGGGGATCTCTTAGTGGGGATTTCGGGAATGATTCCCATTGTCTTACTCTATGTCAATATTTATTTTATGCGGTAAATAGGTGTCTTATGATATGACCAATTAAGACACTCAACATCCAAGGCTCTACAGTGGTGGACGTGCCCAGTTAGATTGTGATGATTTCATATTGATAAGTGTTTATAACTATCATAAACTCATGTTTATTCAAGGTGCGCTATCAGCCACTCCTTGTTTCAAATGAAAGAGAATGCGATAAGTGATATCTCACCATATCATTTACAAACACTAAACATTGAATTTTATTACATAGTTAAAAGTTTAGAAAAATAGGGAATTCAGCATTTCAATAATATCCTGTTAAAAACCTCAAGTTTATCAATAAATAGAATCATGTTATCTACTAGTATGGTGGCCACAGAGGGGCTAATATAGTGAATTTTGAGAACTTGATTTTTTATGGAGGCGATATTCTGGTTTCGGTGATATCCGGCTTGCTGAAGCACTTACCGCATCTTCATACAAAACAAAGGAACAGAGATCCGTTCGAAAGAGAAGCAGTTTTTATCAGGTAAAGGCACAGTCACCGGATCAAATGTTCTTTCATGATAAAAAAAAACAACGTCAAGATTCGGACTATGATATTCTGAAACAGTTGACAACTGGGGCATTATTCTCTATGACAATAGGAGATTCCTTGCCCCAAACCGTGAAACGTCAAAACTTGATGTTGGGCTTTATTCTTTATGACATAGGAGATATTTTGCCCTGACCGTATGACACCGGCTGCCTTGTCTTAGCTGTGATCGCGGTGCAAATGGTCATAGTGAATAAGGCTCCTGATGATATTCTGAAACAGTTGACCGGTAAACTTTCGTGTTAAAGGTATTTAGAGATTTAAAAGTGGCACGTGTTTGGTAAGATTCACACTCCATTCATTATGCCTTAGCTACTATCGTCCGCTGTAGGCATCACAACTATTTTACCTGGGCATATATCTTGTGAAAGCCTAAATACCTGCATTTATAATATCAGTGATGTCTTGACGTGGAACTGGCACCTAGTCACGTAGTCACGTAGTTTTAAGACGTTTCAAAGTGATGTTTGAGATTTTATTGAATATACATTTTGACTTTATGTTCTACGTACCAGGTATGAATCGTATCTGTGTGACGGTGATCTCTAGATTGCTGTGCTGTCCGTACAGCTCCACCCCAGGCCGTCCGTAGACCTTGAGGGCGCCGGTCGCCGTGCCCAGCGCCGCCAGTCTGAGAAGGGGGTCCCATGCGAGCGCCGATGCTCGGTGCGGGAAGCCGTGTTGTACTGTCTATAACAAGAGATAAACTTTATACAAGAACTTTATAACTAAGTGATACTTAATTATACGGAAAAGCACTGGTGGTCTAGTGGTAGCAGCCCCGCCTTCCGATCCTAAGGCCGTGGCTTCAAAACCGGTCGTGCACCAATGAGTTTTTCTGTTCAAAAATTTATGCGCACAATGTCAGTACGCTCAAACGGTGAAGGATAACATCGTGAGGAAACCGACATTATTGACACACTGATATAATTACCTTTTTTCGTGTCTAATCAGAATATTCAATGCTGCGAATTGCATTTTGCTGTGTTACTATTAACAATTAACGCCGTGGCAAGGTCCCCGAACTTTTATAATTAGTTTGTTAGAATGATTGCAAGTAGCCTGTTTAGTTGGTACATTTGAAATCAGACTGTAAATACCAGGGATTGGCGTGCATTTATCGAACATCTTACTTTGATTCAATCATATCCTATATTTTGTTGTAAAAATTTTATTTTCTTGTTCTCGCACTTTTCTTACTCCACGATCAATATTTTCGGATTTATACTCAAATCGGAGCTAAAATTGTTTTTATTTTTCATTGTTTTTATTTTTCATATATTTTATTGAAAATAATAGTATAACTCTGCAAATATTGATCCTAGCGTAAAAATGATCATGACCAAACTTGTGAGGAATTAAATTTCCAACAACTTTGCCATTACCATTTTTGCTCTAAAGTTGAAAATTAACGAGTTATTTCAGAAAAACGAAAAAAATTAACAAGATGGCGGCGAACCCTCTACCGGGATTAGTTCGAAAATCAAGATTTATTCTTCCAACAACGTAGTTTAAAAAACCAAATCGCTCCGCGGAATTTTTTCTATTTCAGGCTAGTTTTATGTCTTCCCCTACTGGACTATATTGTAAATATGCCGATATTGAAAAAAAAAACGAGCGGAAAATGGGAAATTTTGGAGGTGGCTTAGATTAACCGTCTTTGACATCACTAAATGATTTTATGTATAGATTATATATTTCTATAATTGGTTTTATTGGGATGAAATATCTATGAGAACACAAAATCAAAACGGTCCTTAATGAACACACGAAGATTACTTTGAAACGTCTTACATGCTAGTTGAATCACCACACGGCACACTCACATATTTCAAGTCATAAGCCCATTCCTTTTCTTCTTTTTTTAGCCTATTTCTTTTCTTTTTTCATTCCAACAGTGTATCATAGAGAATCTAGGGTATTGGGTCAGCAAAAACCATTAGAGCTATCATAAAATATGCACAACCTTCCTTCGAGCGTCGATAAAAATCATGAATGCAGACGTGGGAAACCTTTACATAATATGATGTTCTCTTGTTACTTCGTTATTATGTAGAAATACCTAAGTAAGTGATTTATTGAGAATCTCTGGAGTTCTGCGAACGATGAACGCGAGAACTTACGTAAAAGTAACACGATATTCCGAAAATGTGAGATACGAAGCGGCCCTTATGGTGGTATATTGGTATAAAATCCTAAAAAATGCGATTCACCGAAAAAAGCTTTAAATGTCTTGAAAACCACATCTTAGTCTAGGTTAGGATGATTATTTGGCCCGTTGTGAAAGTCGAATTGCATACAACACAAAACACATTGTTTTATTGCTATAACGGTACATTATTGAGACGTAATGGAATCTAGACCTAATTACATGTTGTGTTGGTCTAGTTTAGCGTGCCATCAATGTTCACAGTTCAGTGGATAACACTCGATGGAGGCATGACCGATGAACTTAAAATTGCGTTAAGGCACCTTTTGCTATACACAAAGAGGTGCTAAATCATTATTAAACTCTTGACTGCGTCGACTCCCACCATAACTTCTCTATTGTGTCTAGACCAGATCTATGTTTAGGACGAAGACTACCGCTAATGTACTTGTTACTAACATAATTTTAAACTTAAGATGCTTGCGATTGCTGGTGTGATGATGCGAGCGATAAGTGGTTTGACGGGTGTCAGCCTTTTAAGCAGACAATAAATTAGCTCTCTACATTATATTGCCTTTTAAAGCAGTCATTTATTTATTTAAAAATATTTACATTATAAAACTATACGTTTATTTTAAACTACCTAACTTTTACGGATACACGAACCCACAAATGTAGGACGACACTCGTAAATGAATGCGCAAAGTTTGGACTGCATTTTTTACATGCGGAACTTTGCAACTGTATGATATTGGGGTAATGCAAAGTTGGAACGTTCGTAAAATGTAATGAGGAAGAATTACCTATGTATGGTGGTGTACTGTGGCAAATAGTTGGATGTACCTCTTAACATATTCAGTTCGTAGGTAAGACATCTGAAGGGGATACCTACCCTGCCTGGGGAAGTTGTGAAACTGTTTCTTTTTTTATTGTGTAATTCTTATTTGGTGTGCCTTAATTGGTGCTGGAGGTGTGTATTGTATACATATTGACCGAGATGAGACGTCATTTCTTGATTCTTCTTCTAGTCGCGTTACACTTCTTTCGAAAGAGTTTAGTGAAAGGATAATATTTCGAAAACATCCGATCACAATACCTGGTCATTTGCCTGCAGGACCAAGAAGGAACCAGTGCCGTAAAGCTAGCTTTTATCTGTCAACGTACCGTAGGATTTAAGTAAACTAGCACTAAACTTTGTAAGTATTATGGTTCTAGCTTTATTCGACCGGTTCTATTCTACCGTTAGAGCCAAGGCGAGCTTAGATTAACTGAAGGATAACAGAGTTATACAACTTTGAGTCTTGTCAGGGCATACTAGGGTTCATTTTAAATTGCATAGAAGAAAGCTTTTGGCAAATAATGTTGTGTGCATTTTACTTTGCGTAGCGGATACGTTTATTCACGGCTCTTTACCTAAGAATCTCTCTTACGAACGTATGATGTAGCTTTTAGGAGTAAAGGTTTTATTTTAGAAAAATATTTGTTTGGTACTTTAACTATTTTTTTTCAACCTAAAACCTCCAATTTAAGTATGTATTTCTAGATTTCTATTATACACCTCGTAACTATAAGTTTCGAAGTGATCCTTCGGATTTCATTGCATAAAATCCCATATAATTCATCTTTATTAGTCAGTCAGATAGTCAAAAGTTTAACATTACTTGGATAACGTCTTGGAGTGCTATAGCTTGGCTTCTTGAAATCGAAATAATTTGAGATGCGAGTGTTCCGCATAGGTGCGAGCAAGACAGCATGTGATTGAACTTGAAATGTATGGAAAGTGGCGCCCCTATTATTTTCTATTCTCTTTTTCCAAGCTATATCGTAGTCGGTACATAATATCTAATCTCCAGTGGCCCAAAACCAACATGCGCTTATAACATAATTACGTTATGAATAAATATCCCACAGAGGTTACTGATTTGAATAATCAGAAATTCAATCACTACAACAAAATTAGGCAAATCAGTTGTGACTTCAATCAAAATGAATATGCAACACGATTACACTACGAATTAACGTCATACCGCCAATTACGTTGCGCGTGCTAATTATACAAATGAACCTGTACGATACAATAACGTATCTCAAACTGAGTCTAGGTCGAACACCCAGGCAGAGCAACTTTTATAGGACCACATTTGCTTAGTTTGGGACCAAAATAACACCTTATTGGTAGATGTTTACTAGTTTATAACTTAAGGAATCCAAAAAAAAAATATCCCTAAAAATCTAGGAGACACCACATTACATCAAATACGCGTTTCTGAACGTGCTTTGTCCACTGCGCTATAGTGGGTACGATGCATTATCATTGTTTATTCATATGTAAATGACCACACTGGAATTTTGATCAATGCGAGCCACTGACAGTCAATTAGACCGCCGCATTCAGCTATTTGGCTAAGGAACAGCACAATTTTATAACTCTTTAGTGGCCATCAAGAAATCTACGATCCGTACAGGTATCGCAATGATATGAGTTTCGTGGGATGCAATAATGATGTCATCGTCCCGTTAAAACAGCTGTACAATAGCTTTCGATGCCAAAATGACGTAATATTAAGAGGACAATTTTATATTATGCTGCGAACTTCACCGCTTTTTAGCAGAGATTCGATTTGATGGCATTTTATAGTGTAGTTTACGTTCATCCGTTGACGTAGATTGTACCTCGTTAAGTAAGATACAGCGGCATTCAAAGCGATAGGAAGCTGAGCTACCTATGAAGTGGCGCAGATTACGTCTTGGACCGTATTGGTCTCAGAGGAAGGACTTGCCCAGAAGGAGGCCTTTCTCAAACCATAACCCGATATCTGTACCATAGCACCATATCAATACAGGTATAAACCTAGCTGAAGTAAAGTTAAACTATGACACAAAACACATCTCCTTTTAAACATATAATTCAAGGTCGTCGAAATAAAACCCTTTAAATTTTTAAGATATTGTGTCGTAAGCTTTTGCGATTGTAAGACACGTCTCTTTTTAAATCGGTTGGAAGATAGCATTGTGAAATCCAGTTTAAAACTCCAAAATCAGACCAAAGCAAATGTCAAGAGGTCACAGCAACATATACAATCAACACTAGTTCTTGCACGGCAAAAGCAACGACAAGAACTTCACCAGTATGTAGGAAGTGTATAGAAAAGAAAGGTTTGCTAAGTAGGTACTTCGATAAATTGCAGGGTAAGAGAACTTTTATGTCTTCAAGTTTCCAGACATACAGAATAGCCCGGAAGTAATTGAAACCTTGTCAAAGTTATCGAACTAGTATTACTTGGCATTACGAATACTTTTGTTACTTTTTGTTTTAAAATCCCAACTATCCCAACTAATATTATAAATGCGAAAGTAACTCTGTCTGTCTGTCTGTCTGTTACGCTTTCCCGCTTAAACCTCTCAACCGATTTTGATGAAATTTGGCACAGACAATCTTTAGACCCTGAGAAAGGACATAGGCTACCTTTTATTGCATAATATTCAAATTAAAAGTACGCAGACGAAGTCGCGGGTACCAGCTAGTACCTGATAAAAATAATTAATGATGCTACGCGTAGCACACGAAGTGAAAGAGTATTAGAGTGGGTTCCATACGTAGGCAGCCGGACTTTCAAATTCTTTATTACCTTTCTAACCTCTGATATTATATCGAAAAACAAAAACAGGCTTCAACTACGTTCTCTCTGCACGATCTCAAAATCTTTAACCTTTTGACTGTCGCGATTCCAGACGAAACATATTTCTATTGTGTATCGACCAGAGATCTGAGAACATAATCTACCGTGGTTCAGATTCTGATCCTCGACCAGACCTGTGTTTAAACAAACGAGGAGTAAATGATAGCTATGGCGGATAGTCAGATACAAGTCCATTACACCTAAATATCGGCTGATAACTGTTAGAGTTTGCAGACACAGTTTGAGGTATCACAGCCCAGTGGTTTCCTGCAACATTTCCGGAGGGCGAAGCGTGTGCGACCGCCTCCCATTGTTCGCATGTATGAATAGAATATTAGGTGTTTGACACAGAATTAACATGTGAAATAGCAGAGGTAACGTTTGACAATCTAATGTAATCTAATACATTCTGGGATTTTCAAGACTGTTCTGAATACGGATACAAACCCAAAGTTAAACAAAGTAAAAGGGAAGTCATAGAACGTCATCCTGGTGAAAATAACTGTGAGCAATAACCGACAAGTGGAAAAAGAAAAAAAACATCCGTTCTAAATCACGCTTATCAAGACAACCTACATATAAAACTAAATTCTCAACCTATTGGCACTGCGTTCAGTATCAAAAATAAGGATATTAAATATAAGAGTAGTAGAGCTCTTTGTGAAGGGCTCGTCAGGGGAAGTACTACCACCACGCCTTTTTCTGCCGCCAAGCAGAAACGCTGTGTTTCGGTTTGAAGAGTGTGGTCGCCGGTGTAATTACAGGCAGGCAGTGCATCGTAGGGCACGTTTTTTATTGTGCGTGACCTACGGGGCAATGTTTTGTTTATAGGTGATGGTTACCACTTAACATCAGGTGGGCCATCTGCTTGTTCCATCAGCGAGTTGTATAAAAAAAATACAAGCAACCTTATGAGGAGGCTCACTCATGAAGTTGTCTTAGGATAGTCGGAGATAAAAGGCAGCTCGTGAACTGCTACGGTCGGTCACGTAACAATAGGCATCGACATAACGGAAGATGGATGATGTCATCATTATTATGATAAGTATCAACAGATGATTCATTAGAAAAATCATTAAGTGTTACGTAAACAAGAGGTTGATTATTACATGACTGATTAGTCTTTAAGTGTCTGACGATTTATTTAATGACATGACGGTCAGCTAGTTAAATTTTCAAGTAGATTTAGGCATACTGCGTGTAAAAGCCTCGAAACAAAGCCATACAGACATCGAGAAAAATTGCACGAACTCTAGAAACGTTTACACAATCAGAAAGACAGTTTCAAAAGTGCTCCTGCTGCAAACCGTATTATGCTGACAGTATAATATCAAACGCCGAAAAGCACTACTAAAAAAGCTGAGCTTTTAAAATGGCAATAAGTAATGTTCTTTGTAAAAAGTTACCAATTTATCTTCTTACTCCCCCGGATTTGAATTTTGAATTACCAATTTGTATTTCGCTTTTTTGGTGGTCTTACCTCTGTATAGTACGAACGTAGTGTAACCCAGCGCAAAACCACGTAGCAGCTCAAGCATAAAACTGGTGTGAGTAATCAAAGAGCAATTACGACGGTTAAGTAACACGCGTGCCATAATGGCGAATGAATGATTTCCATTACTAGTGACGGTATGGCGGGCGAGTCGTTGACAGCGCATGACAATGTAGTGCGCCGGCGCCTATTACTCTATTATGGAAATATTACCACAAGGATGGCGACACAATAGTATTATTAGAGATCAGATAATGCACTAATACTGTAAAGGAAATATTTTTAGGTTAGTTTCTTTATTATATTTATTTGACATCTTCCTATATGCATGTATTTATGCAATAAATAGGTAAACTTTGACTTCGTCGGTTTATATCCCATAAGCTTGTAATGATTCTGTTTTTAAACGATAATATAATGTGATGAATGAAATTCAAGTAACTCATTGAAAATTGCCAATAACACTGATCATGTACGATAAACGGCTGACTCTACATTCTGCAAACCAGGCTTATGTCATGTGATTGATTTCCTAGATTACATTTCTTAGGACAAGCATGAAGTACACAAAGCCAACAATGAATCAGGTTTTCGGTAATGATAGATAACCTGTTCGACAAACTAAACCGGCTATCGTGTGACAAACACCATGAATCAGCTATCAAACATCAAAAGAGATCGGAACTGGCGATATGGCCTGTATCACTGCTATTCATATTTTTTTGTTATAGAAATTGAATAAGCAATCATACGGTTCCTGGTACACTACCCTGGTACCCTCTGCCTACAACAATTTAGTGCGTTACAGAAGCAAATCCACCGCGAGGTACACTGCAAACATCACTCAGATGTTTAAATTAAAGTATTAGGCTGTTTATGTTTAAAGTATTAATTGCACCAGCAACCATGCACTTCAAATCGAAACAGAGCAATGAAAGCACGCTTGGTGACAAAAAAGGTAGGAATTTTACATACGAACACTCAGATATCTCTACCGCCAAAAAACTCTACAGGTTCTACGTTAAATAAGTTTAACGTTCGGTAAGATTCTTGGCCGTTCGCGCGGATCTGTCAGTCAAACAGTACAGTCCGTAGGAAAACCCTGTAATAGTCATATTAAGTATTTGTGTTCATGTTTATAAAACTGTTTATTTAAAGCCGTGTAAACTAGAATGAGGCAGACGTCATTGATAATATAACCACAGAGCATAATGAAACAGGTGATTGCGGAGGCATGCGCGTGAGTCATACCCATTGACATTCTGTATGGGTTGCTGTAGTGCCCGGTTTCCTTCGCTGGCGTACAAAATGACGAACGTACAAAATAAAGTTGGTGAAATACGGCAGTGCGAATTTTATTGAAGCCATAGTCGAGATTTATACGAAGCTCCTCTGCGTAGATTTATTACAGCAGAAATAGTAAACCGTTTAAGAGACACCGAAGTAAAATAAATGAAAAAGACTTACTAACGTCTATGGGCACTGGTGATTCAAAAATAAAATATCTCAACATTAAAGTAAAATGCAGTGCAAATTATGTGACTGAGAATTACTCCTAACTTCTGTGTAAACATTTTACCGAAAAGTTAAACAGTCATTGAAATAATTTCCCTTGCTTCCTCTTTAGCTGGATCTGTTCGCTATGAGCGTGGGTCTGTCTTGTTTAGAGATTACATCATGAAAGAAAAAAAAGAAACAGCTTCACGACTTCGATCCCCAGGCACGGTAGATATCCCTTCAGATCTCCCAGTACCAAGTAGGTACTAATTCAAGATTCTTTGAGGATTTCTAAGGGGGGTAGTCAGAGGTACGTCCAAACATTACATTTGGCACATACTCACATTACATCATGACTTTTGGTTATTCTGGTAACCTCTGATCTGCGTTCCTATAGGGGCCCGCATGGTGATAATGGTCGAAGTCATTCATTCGTCTATTTATAAGGCACTTGAATTTGTTTTAGATACAAATTCTGCCTAATTTAAATACAAAGGCATGGGATGGCAACAGGATAAGCGAGTTTTGTTTGTTTCAAAGTGATCTTTGTGATACAAATGAATAATTACCTTTTGACTTTGCTTAAAAGAATAAGGACGGAATTCAATGTCTGGCAAAATACTTATTATTTATTTCTTAAGTAATCTAACGCCTATAATGAAAATCCTAACAGACTACATTTAGGTTACATGCATTAGGTACAAAAATATAAAAAAATATTACGACATAGAATATACTTGTGCAGTTTCACCCGCGCAGAGTCAAATCCCGGTATTCCCACAGCATAAAAAGTAGCCTATGTGCTATTCCAGACTATAATCGATCTCTCTGCCAAGTTTCATCCAGATCCGTTCAGCCGTTCTGACGTGAAAGAGTAACAAACATCCATCCATCCATCCGTTCATACTTACAAACTTTCACGTAATATTAGTAGAATTCCATAATGTGTGATACGAAACACTCACGAAAAAAACACGTAAATACGGATAATATGACGTACTATAAGACTTGTAACCCCCTCTTCATAGTTAGGCTTCATTAATCAAGTTTAGTGAGTCAACAAAGTGGCGTTGTGCCATTCTCTTCATTATTCCAAGGCGACAAGTCATATTTTTGAGTAATACATTAGCAGACCACATTGATTTTGCAAGCTTCACGCTATAATAAGTAATGAACCCTAACGGTACGTTTATGGGTATTGCAATTTTGCATTGTTCAAGAGAGGGTTACGTGTTTCAAATTAGCGTGTGTTTTGAAGGTATCCTAGGTAGTCAGCGGAAAAACTGATGAACAATTTCAGTTATTCAATTTGTAACAAATTGCAACTTCGATTTGGAGATAAAGATAAGATTTGAGTGTGTGCGAAATGCTATTTTGCTCCCCTAACTCTTTTCGAATTGATGTTTAATGTCTTTTCGAATTGTGATAAAAATATCTTTATAACAAACAATGTTACTTACTTACAAAACAAAATACCGTTAGCCCTAGCAATAGGATAACACTGTAATCGATTATCAATTGAATCCTAAATAATATTATAAACGCGAAAGTTTGTAAGTATGGATGGATGGATGGAAGTTTGTTACTCTTTCACGCCGGAACGGCTGAACGGATCTGGATGAAACTTGGCAGAGATGGATTATAGTCTGGAATTGCACATAGGCTACTTTTTACCCGAGTGCCGCGAGGGTTATTTGTTTGGCGTGTATCTATCCATGTATGTATATATGTATCCTTCCTTCGATATTTCCTTTATTACCACGTAGCAACCAAACGGCTAGATAGATTTTCATGATTCTAGTATCAAAAGATTCGTCGCAACTTCCCAAGTGTCCTTAGAATAAAAAAAAACCGAAGTCACGTGGGAAGGAAAGGAGGAGCGATATTCTCTCACATTAAAAAAAAAACTTTTCGCAATCAAAGCAATACGGGTGTCAAAATCAAGAGAACGATAGTGTTCAAATAAATAAATAAATAATGCTGGACAATCCACACAGCACCATCTAGCCCCAAAGTAAGCTACACAAAGCTTGTGTTATGGGTACTAGATGACTGATATATTTAATACATTATATACTTACATAGATAGATATTTTTTATTATATATATAGAAAACACCCAGACCTACGGAACAAATTTCTGCAGATCGTACACAAATTTGTTCCGAGGCGGGAACCGAACCCGCAACCTCTTGCGTCGCAGGCGGACTCTCGCCCGCTGCGCCACAGAGGTCGTCAAATAATGTATTAGTTTTTGATTTAAAGTAAACACTCAAAGACAAAACCAGAACGCAAAATTCGTTAAGTCACTTTAGCGAACTAGGCCATGAGTGATACTAAAATATATCATAAAACCTTCTCTAAGGTCATACAAGTCGTTTAAAAAAAACCGCATCAAAATCGATGAAGCCGTTTCGAAGATATTAAGAGTTTTGTAATAAAAAAATGTGATTGCTGGTAATCCCAAAGTGATCAAAATAAGTTATACAACCACAGGCGTCAGTAAACTGCTAGGATATAGGTACACGAGCCTCCGACTATCTGCGATCATTACATTTTTATCATTCGTCAAGAGTCAAGACTGAAGAAAGGATTTCAAAATTAAAAATACCAAATTTAAAACATTCTTATTTACCTACCTACATAGGTACTTTTAGTTCGGGCACTCGGGTTTTTTTATTTTTTAATAAATCTTGTTATCCCGTGGGAATACCGGGACTTAAATCTGCGCGGGTGAAACTACTGGGCGCAGCTAGTATAGCATATGAATTTAAAAGCGGCGTTTGCGATATTGGTAATTTTGTAAAAACTATACCTGTTCCTATTTAAGTTCCGCAGTAGGACGGCAATGCTTTTGAAGTGGGCTATAGTATTTACTTCTCTATGGTAACGAATGCACGTGAAAGTGAAAATCGATTCTCGTAGTGTTCTGGCAACGATTGAATTATGCAATGAGTAGGAAATGGAGCACGCAGCTTGATCTCGATATCGAACAGCGGAACGTGCAGGCGCAGTTGTCATTGAGAATGAGAACCAACTTGGAACCAACCGAGGTAATTTGACAAATTAGTTAGGTATACTGAATTACTTCAATATCATGAAACTGCTAAAGGTCACAGTTAATTAATATGTATTAAAAAGTTTATTCACATAAAAGACTTATTTTGGCTACGATCTCACATGGTATGCGACGGGATGGTCTAGCTAGAGGACCTATTAACTTGCCATAATGACTAAAGTCAATATAGACTTATTTCTACGATACTTAACATCCTACTTAATATTATAAACGTGAAAGTTTGTAAGTATGGATGAATGGATGTTTGTTACTCTCACGCCGAAACGGCTGAACGGATCTGAATGAACCTTGGCAGAGAGATACATTATAGTCTGGAATACCACATAGGCTACTTTTTATCCCATGTGAATACCGGGATTTTAATCTGCGCGGGTGAGACCGCGGGGCGCAACTACTATTAAATATGGTAGAAATTATCCCAATAATTATAAGCTCCTCTTAAGTTGGTTAATATCCACCGATAAGAGATAACAATAGCTTTAGCTGCTAAACTTTCAATAAACTTTAATTGGCGATAAAATATTTGGTATACATGAGTAGCTTGCAAGCAAGGGCAAACTGACTATGAATAGGTATGCAGTTTGCTAGAATTTTATAAATTACAGCTCAGTTATTCCCCTAATTCCAATTTAAAACAAGTCTCTAAGGAACAAGGATAAAGAGCTCTATTTAAATGTATGATGTCAGTGGTCTAATTCAGACAAGTGCAAAATCTTCATAGAATCATAACTCTATCTCGTCAATTTATTTCAATGCTCATCATATCCTGCGCGTGCTCAATTTGTAGCATTATAAAAGTAATCTTCAGACTCCTTAATAACAAACAGACACAAACTAAATTACATACACACTAAATGAAATTTCAGGCTCTGGTTTTATGTATAGGCAGATTTTGTTTCTAAAACATCGTCCCAATTTCCTTTGTACTTGTGTAGTCTATTAGAAACATAAGCGCATAGCAACTGATGTTAGCCATAATGGGTATACCGATAAAGGTTTGAACAGTCCGATAACATACCTGCTCGATACGACCTTCACGTCCTTCACACAAGAATGCGTTTCGTCCGTGGTTTAAAAATTAGCTAGACTGAATTACGGCCTTGATATTATTTTGTATTTTATTAGTGGAAGGATGCAAACTTCAGAAGTTCAAAATTTGATTATGAACAAATTTTTAACGGATTTTTCGTGAGTTCATATGAATGAGCACGTCCAAGATCATGTGTTGCAAGGTAAAGTATGATATAAAAAAAGGTACATCTTATCAATTTAAGAGTACTTATCAAAAATTCTGGTAAATCAAAGATAGGATATTATAATTCAACAGAACCGAATTTATATCAATTTGTAGTCATTAGTGGTCTATTAACACATCCATCTACTCTACAAATATAACAAAGTAAAATAAAAAATGGTTCAGTGAAACCTTTAGCTCAAACCTAATAAAAACATAACACAATATGCGACAAAAATAGTCATTCATTAAAGACGCATTACGTCAACAATAAAACTGTTGCTATTAGCAGTTAGTTTACGATTATGCAGCTGTATTATATAACATCGTGGGAATCGCCAAATGAACGTCGAAGTTTTCAAAATAATAAAAATCTTGATACACCTTACGGCATTTTATTTTGTGGATCATGGACTATTATTATTCGAATAAAAATTAGATTGACTTATAGTTTAAAAAAAATATTTCAAGTAAAAAATGAACAAAACATAATGTAGTGGACACAAAGTGAAGCCTTGAAACAGGAGAATAAAATGTAAGACCGTGTTTGCCGTGGCAAGCACGACATTAGGTACCAAACCATGAATTATGGCTTTACAATTTACATATAACCTAACTCAGCAACCGCACTTGTGTTATAAATAATTAAAGCCAGCGAGATTTGTAATCCGTGACGCACGAAACTGTAAGCTATTGTAAGATCAATAAATTCGACAGCATTGTTTACTGTTAGCACTGTTCAGAAGTTACTTTTAATTTGGTTTGATTTACATACTATTAATAAACTAATCATAAATAGGTAAGTTCGTATGAATGTTAAATGTAAAACGTATGTATTTGGCTCAATCCCTAATGAGGAAGTTGCAATCCTACTAATATTATAAATGCGAAAGTTTGTGAGTAAGGATGGATGTTTGTTACTCTTTCACGCCGCCGCGCCGGAACGGCTAAACGGATCTGGATGAAACTTGGCAGAGAGTTGATTACAGTCTGGAATAACACAAAGGCTACTTTTTATCCCGTGGGAATACCGGGATTTTAATCTGCAAAACCGCGGGACGCAACTAGTCAATAATAATATTAGTAGTAGTAATAATTATAGGTCCTGACCTAGAATAACTTAATATATTTATTATAATATGTTGATAGGGGAAGCTCAAAGATTTCACGATGCATATACCATAACATATTTTATAAAATAATAAAGGAACCTCATGCAACCAGCTCAAATTGTCGCATGCATTACACGTTTGTCCAACATTGTAAGGAATCTAGATAGCATCAAATCACAACATGGTAATATGTATTTCAATTTCGAAGCGTAGGCAACGAGCATAAAAAGGCAGCAAAATCAATACTGAGTGCGTCGAACTCAACCGCAGGGCTTCCAAAGCTGTAAGCAGGTGATTTCTGATATCCACCTGACTTTCTAAGGTTTCGAGTGCAGCAGACCATTACGGGTTATGCGTTTTGTTGCAACAAGATTACGGTTGTATTACCAACTCCATTTTTTTTTAATAATGCTGGACAATCCACACAGCACCATCTCGCCCCAAAGTAAGCTACTCAAAGCTTGTGCTATGGGTACTAGATGACTGATATATTTAATACATTATATACTTACATAGATAGATATTTTTTATTATACATAAACACCCAGACCAACGGAACAAATTTCTGCAGATCGTACACAAATTTGTTCCGAGGCGGGAATCGAACCCGCAACCTCTAGCGTCGCAGGCGGACTCTCGCCCGCTGCGCCACTGAGGTCGATGTTGCTTGTCGTCAAGGATGCACATTATTTAGTGGGTGTGCACACAATCATAGTCGCGAATGAAATTTGTCTGCACTGCGGTTGTCTGGGGTGCTTTCGACTTATCGACGAAGTCAAATAATTTTTGAGCTTTTGGTTCGAGCTTCAGGCATGCATTATAATAATTTCAATAAGGTATATTCATCATGACTGAAGCGGCGATAGACCGCGACCGTTGGAAAGAACTGGGGAACGCTAGTAACAAATCTACAAAATAAATATAATAATGATAATAAATTGTGACGTAATAAAATATTTAATATAAATAAATAAACAAATAAAATTCTAAATATTATGTACTTAAAACATTAAAAATAATATGTAAAATTTTTTTAAAAAATATTATGCATGCGTGTATGCAATTGTATACCTAATTTAAGTTAAGGAATAAACAGGCTTTTAAAAAAAAAAAAAAAAATATTCATAATGAACAAGTAAAACTAACTTACTAGGTGATCGACATTCTGTAAAAATTGTAAAACCGCTCGTTTGCCAATTTCATGTTTGCATGCATAAGCGGTATTACATGTATTTCCATCTGTAATTGGATTTTCCAATATCAATCCAATACTTTAAAATTCAGTTCCAATCACAGTATCAGCCAATCAATACGAGAAGATAATTTTGAATCTGTATCATAATTTTATCGACATATTTTCATCATAAGTACCTAATATGAAATTGTTTTATTTAAAACAAGCAATCATTGTAATGTAATCTATGAATTGTGCCGAGGAAACATATCGACAAATTCTAAAGAAACCAAGGTGTTAAGGATGAACACAGAGACGCGATAAAAGTCTCTGACCTTCAGTTAGAGGTGATCGCCCTGCCACAAAGGCTTTACATGGTACTAGATACAAGTACAAAAGTGTTAATGTTAGTACTTCTATTAATCATTTGAGCAAAAAGGTTTTCGGCACTGCCTATTAGCGTGAAAAAAATCCTTTATAGCCTTTAATATTTTTTACGGTAATCGACAACACGTTATCTATTAGATTAAAACCTTGTAATGGGTGTGTGTGTCCCAAACATGATTTATCATTAATAAGGACGATGATGAAATAGATTTATATAAATCATTCGACAACCCTTAAGCTTTGTTCGAGGGTATTGGCATTTGACAACCCTAAAATGCAGCGTTCGTGGTTCCTCATTGATCTATGGGATTATACGACCGACCGTCATTAATCTCCAACATTTAAAGCAATCTAAATTAAAAGGCCAACCAATAATCCTTCTAATATTATAAACGTGAAAGTTTCTAAGAATGGATGGATGGATGTTTGTTACTCTTTCATGCGGGAACGGCTGAACGGTTCTAGATGAAACTTGGCAGAGAGATACATTATAGTCTGGAATAACACATAGGCTACTTTTTATCCCGTGGTAATAGCGAGATTTAAATGTGCGCGGGTGAAACCGCGGGGCGCAACCAGTATTAAACGAAACGGAAACGAAAACGGACGAATATTTCAATTAAAAAGTTTAAGGAAAATTGTAACCTACATAGATATAACATAAGTTGAATAACAAAACTTAAACCTTGTTATTTGTCACGGCGCGATTTCATTTAAAAATGCAAATTCTAAAACAAGCCCGACAACTTTATTATAAGGAGAATGTGGAGAATTCAAAAGCGTCTCCGAAGTTGTAGTCGTGTTAATGTAAAATGATTAATCTAAGGCAAATAAAAATGTACTCTGTGACAAGTATTGCAGAACTTATCGTAGGTGTTGGTATTTCACAAGACAAATATTGGAAAAAAAATTGAAAAAACTGAAACAGCTTCACGACTTTGATCCCCAGGTACGGTAGATATCCCTTCAGATCTCCCAGTACCAAGTAGGTACTAATTCAAGATTCTTTGAGGATGTCTAAGGGGGGTAGTCAGTGGTACGTCCAAACATTATATTTGGCACATACCCACATTTTGCAGTAGTTAGTATTCCATACGTGACAGGTTGCAAGCCCATCGCCGCTGTTAGAATACTAACTGGTTTCCTCACGATGTTTTCCTTCACCGTTTAAGAGCACTGGCATTGCGCACATAAATTTTTCGATAGAAAAATCCATTGGTGCACGACCGGATTCGAACCTGCGACCTTACGGAAGGATCGGAAGGCGGGGTCACTCCCACTAGACCACCGGTGCTCAAGTGCACAAATATTGGACTAATATTTAAATTCGAAGAGATAAGAAAAATGCGATTAAGACACAACCAAACGGTTGGAAATCGTGTGAATGAACTCGGAAGGAGCTTATCGTACGGCGACTCTACCGTGTTGCGGAAACATTTTCAAATGCAAATATTTGTCTGAGGAAGGGATCTTGAAATTATTTAACAAATAAAATTGCTTCGCTTTGCAACTCTTTAACAAGACAAATTTTCAACGCGGAGACGAGACGTTGGATTCATTAAATTTGTAAATCTAAATTTCTTTGGAGGCAATTTATGCAGGACGCGATTGAAGAGACAATAGAAAACGACAAACGCCAATCTGGCAGTGATTCCTCGAAATTGTAGTCCAAATGTGATAGTTAGCCCGAATTGGCGAATGGGAATGGAGCGAGTAGGAAACCGTGGGAGGCACTCCGTTCAGGCAATGACGCGGGTTAATGGAGGTTAAGATATGTGCCCCTTAAAATGAGCATCGCGCCTTGTTTGACGCTAGCACGCCATACGCACAAATTGGATGAGTTGAGAGTTCACGCGTGATGGACGAAACGTACAATATTATGTAGTGATAGGTACTATAAGGCTATCACTGATAAACTGGTTTAAGTATATGAAAGAATCATTATCTTTAGCTGTATTGCGTCATGAATCTAGTGGTTCGCCGAGAAGTTTAAGTTGAGATCTTTTGATGTACTTACCCTGATATATCCTTCGCGGATTTAACTTCCTCTCATACCAAACGTTGATTGTACAACATTCCGACCTGCTAAATTTAATGCAGATCGAATTAACGGTTCGAAAGTTATGCTCGCATAAACATAGAACGATTCGTTCAACTTTTGATCAACGATGGCAACAGACGCAATATTAGCGTCTCAGGCCGATTCAGTTTAAAGGCTATCAATCTTCACCGCATTGTTTATATTTACATACGCTTTCAGAAGCGTGATCACATTTAATTCTAAACAGTTTGTTATCCCAACTAATATATATAAATGCGAAAGTAACTCTGTCTGTCTGTCTGTTACGCTTTCCCGCTTAAACCTCTCAACCGATTTTGATGAAATTTGGCACAGACAATCTTTAGACCCTGAGAAAGAACATAGGCTACCTTTTATTGCGAAAAAAAGAGATGAAGAGATTAAAAGTACGCAGACGAAGTCGCGGGTACCAGCTAGTGGTAGTATAAAACTAACCAATATTTATACAAGGGGTGTCGATGGATGGCGTAAATTATAAAACTCTTAAAGGCCGTCTGAACGGGTGTCCGAAAGCTCGATCAAAACTAATCGGCTGTCAAGTCACTTGCTATTTCAGCTATTACTTCAAATTAGCTAGCAAGTGACTTGACAGCCGATTAGTTTTGATTGAGCTTTCGGAAACCGGCCATCAGTCTTGTATTATGTAATTAAATAACAGATAACAAATCAAAGATGTGAACACAGTACAGTCAAAACATGCTTGTAATCTTGGCCGTGCCCTATTTTTGTAAGCGACCGAAAATACAAAAGAAAGATCTAAAGTTGGTCGGAGGAGTACTACAATGGTGGCACATGGAATGCGGTCTTGCCTGTTTCACATAATTGATACAATGTTACCTATTATAGTAGTAGCTTGATTTGCTAATACAATGTTATACATAGCTCGTTTTAGATCTCAGTTGAATTAGAGTTCAAGGTTAGATTTGCAGAAAACTGCTGGTAGTGGATGGAGCTTAAAGAATATTATAAACAAATTTTAAATGCCACTTTTAGCTGCCTCTAAAGCGTTCCGGCTGACATCGTATAGGTTTACTCTGATACGGGTTTGCATTTAGAGAGGGCACTACTTCCTGTTCAGAGAAAAATGGCTCAAATTTACGGAAGTCCCCGAACAACTTGCAACAACATTAGGCATATTTTTAACGAGTATGAACAATGGCTGCCAAAGTAACAGGTAACTCCAATCATTCCCGATTTCTACGAATTCATTATAATTCAAACCAAGCATTGCTAACAAGGCAGAGTTATAAAACTGAATTAGCTTAGTATGAACACCGCCCTCTTTCCCAGGGCTGACGCTGGGGTGTGGTCTGAACTAGGGTAAGTGTTACTTATTTCTATGGAATGAGTTTATTTTCTAGGTGGTGGTGACAACATAGTCGATTTTAGGTTGAACTTGGTCGTTTGCCCTAACACCGTGACTGATTATTTTTGATGCGTTGGCTTTAATGGTGGGGTAAGACGACAACCAAATCGTGGCCAATAACCGGCAACCAAAACGTGAGACGTCCTGCTGGGAGATGGGTGGACGACATATTCATAGACGCTAGTCGTGAATCGGTTAGGCTGGCATTAGGATCATGGTAGATGGCACAAACTACGGGAGACCCAGCAATAGGTGAAGTCGTGTTGTAGATGATGACAGATTTAGTGACTTTTGTTTGTCAGTGCACAATTCAATCAAGGTTATTAATATTGATTGAAGATTTAATAATATTGGCTCCTAGCACTAACAGAACAAGAACTAAATTCTATAAATTTTTAAGTAAACTATTATCATTATAGATTCGACTACAGGTGAAGATTTAGGACTGCGAAGATAGCAATGGAACTTGGAGAAAGCTTCATCAGATTTCTAGACGCAATAAAACAAAATTCTTTGTAACAATGTATTGCTTAGTGAAAAAGAGTAGCTCTATTATAAATATTCTCTCACGATGTCTTAAGAAATTGTATTGACAGTACAAGTAACCTGTTCGAGCCTATTATATCATCTACCTCGGGCTATGACGGACCAGTTCCAATCATGAGTCAGTCTTAAATCGGTTCAAGTTCGACTTACCACGTACAAGGTAAAAAAATCGCTAAATTAATAGGTTGGGTGCTAAGAATGAAGCCATTTTATAGTTTTTTTGCTAATAAGCATGTAGTTTTTATATGCTAGTTTTTTTGGGTAATTGAATGGCCCGCGCCAAGAGGAAAAGAAAATCAAGATTAGTTCTCGGTGATATTCTGATTGTTACGTAACACCTCATTTTGGTATTCTTAGACGGTAATTTTTTTTCGATTGCAATATCTCAAAAAGAAGAAAAGGAAATAATCCGCCAGGTATCAGCTGTCATTATTATCATTATCAAGTAATTCACACTGAATGGATATGCCTCCACCGTTGTATTGTCTGGCACAACGATTTTGGTGTTTTCCTATCCGACTTCTCGTGCGTTTATGTTGGAATATTAACTACTTGACTATTGACGACCTCAATGGCGCAGCGGGCGAGAGTCCGCCTGCAACGCAAGAGGTTGCGGGTTCGATTCCCGCCTCGGAACAAATTTGTGTACGATCTGCAGAAATTTGTTCCGTTGGTCTGGGTGTTTTCTATGTATAATAAAAAATATCTATCTAAGTATTATAATGTATTAAATATATCAGTCATCTAGTACCCATAACACAAGCTTTGAGTAGCTTACTTTGGGGCTAGATGGTGCTGTGTGGATTGTCCAGGATTATTTATTTATTTATTTTATTTTATTTATTTAACTACTGCAAAAATTAGGTATGCGCCAATCCTAAATTTGAACGTGTACTAAAATATTTATACCAAGGATTTTGATTTTGTATCAAAATTCAGGAAGGACTACTAAGAAAGGAAGACCCTTTCTTAGTAGTTTGTACCAATTACTTAGGTACAATTAAATAAATAAATAATGCTGGACAATTCACACAAGACCATCTAGCCCCAAAGAAAGCTACTCAAAGCTTGTGTTATGGGTACCTACTAGGTGACTGATATATTTAATACATTATATACTTACATAGATATTTTTTATTATACATATTTAATGTTTGAAAAGTTTAATGAGCAGGATATTGTATTTCACAGGTTTGCAGTGGCGTTATTAGCTTAAATGAATTTGTCATTTCTCAAGCACGTGCCTAAAATGCTAGGTTAATATCGAAAAACGTATCATAATAATGAACTCTAATATAAACATTTTACTACAAATTACGTTACACTATCGTGCGGTTTGCGTACAAAATTCAAGGAGACTTATGTTATCTGTGTGCTCAGTACTATCTGAGTTATATCAATAATATTATCGATAAAAACGCCGGCTAATATCAACCTCGCGCACTAAGGGTTCCGTACTATTGAGATATGCACATAACGTTTTCAGTGAAACCAGACAGATTGCTAGTTGGAACATATTTTTAGATTTTACATAAATAAAATAAGTAAACCTACTAGAAAATCCTAAATTATTTATTGTATCTACCTACTCAGAAACATATACATAATAATATGTGAATATAAAAGGCATTTGCAAAAGCGAAATTAACTAAAAATTGGCGTGGTAATTGGTGCCGGGAGACAATCATTTCTTTGTAATATTATCTGTTTTATTGTGTAATTTTTTTTTCATATGTTTTTTATTTTTGTTTTCTTTTTATTATATTCTTTATATTACGTATGTTGCTACTTGTTTTTCAGTGTTTTTGTGTGTCCCGTGTATTGTTACCGTCCGTTACAAATAAATGTTTTTTCCTTTTTTTCTTTCTTTCTAAACCAAATTATTCCAGCAAATCTTTGAAGCAAAGATAAAGATTCCAGCAAACATCGATAGGCGCAATCAAATCAATAACTTAAATTTTGTGTCACAAAAAAGGCTTCGTTACACGGCTTCAAGCTATAACAGTGTTTGATATGCACTCTACAACGGTAGTCTTCTGTGACGCCGGTCACTTCTAAGCAATCGATAGAATAATTCTATATTCGCTATAAATGTTTTCATGTTTAAACTCGCTTACCATATCAGTAATCGATTACAAAGATATCTATTGGACACAATCGTTATCGAACAGGGTTGATTAACCGTACGGCCGGACACAGTTCTGTATGCAAGTCATATTTTTGTAGAAATTTAAACACAAAACATGCAATTTTAAACCTTAAGCTTATACTGGCATATATGAAAACTAGTAAAACCACTTTTTGGTGGAAAGCTTGTTTGGAACGTAATGATATCACTGTAAACAGTACCGTACCTACAACTTGGTTGCTTGTTCAGTAATTTTATTACTTGCGAACTATGCAAGCGCGAAAATTCTAGACGGTTGTCAGCCCTTTAAAAGATCAGTGAAGCCTGCATCTTGGATATTATTTGATTAAATATTACAAATAACGCCACAACTAACACCATATAAATTGCATCGCATTATTTTGGACTATATAATTGTTCTGTGATAGTGATTATACGATAGTGATTATATTCCAAGAAAGACCCATAGTCACATTCGATATTATAGTTATTCAGTGTGCTATTGCTTTTTAATAGGGTCTAAATTCGTTCATCAAACCAATCGAGATCTGAGTGAGATCAATCACTATGTTAATAGAAACAATATGATGGCCTTGATATCAATCTACTGTGTGGTGTCTATAGAGGCACAATTTTAGTGCAGTAGAACTCTTTGCAGGCGACTGGAAAAACTAGTATCTGAATGCCTATGTTTTTTTTATCAGCCTCTCTGTTCCTTTCACTCATCTCGGTACCGCGACAGATTCCGCCACTCTTCGGGAATTTTAATGAAGTTATAATAATAATAATAATTTATTTTGTTTATAAACACAGGTTATTTTTACATAAAAGTAGATGGTAAACAAAGTAATTGACTGCTGTGCTTTGCCTGGCGGCGTACAAACATTTACATTTTGTCACAATATATTAATGTAATTTGTCACATAAATAATCCTCAATACAATAATAGGCTTTTGGTAAGAGAACATTTTTAACTTTATTTTTAAATACTTGTCGGGAGTCTGATTTACTTATAATATGTCTAGGTAGTTTATTATAAATCTTTGGCGCCATGCAAAATATACTATTGTTAAGATAGACAGTTTTATTTAAAGGACAGCAGAGTTTTAAATTTTGATGTTTACTTTTAAAAGTTATTGCAACTCATTGTTTTATTCCTGTTTCTAATGTATGGATTTCTTACAATCATTATTATTTTCTTAAGTATGTGTTGGTACTTAATTTGAAATGTAGTTAAGTACTTAAGTACATACCTACTTTTTTTTTTTTTTTTTAAATTATAATAAGTAAATTGACATGAGACTTAAAACCTTTAAATCATGGATGCAGTGTCAATCACATTGGTTCTCTTAGGTAAATAAGGTAGGTTCTCATAATCACTTAAAAACAATGGCTTTCAAATCTGAATGGCCATGGCCCGATTCAGCCGAGCCCATAGAGCACTATAAAAACGACCTGACACATCTTATCACAAAACAAATAGTGTAGGGCTCCGATAAGATAGCTGTGCAAACATTTTGAAATTCAGGTTAACTATTTTTGAATTTTACTAAGGATTAACCAGAGCATGTTTATAGAATTGTGTAACTGGTGTTTGGCTGTGGGTTCCATTTCATGAGAAATACGCAAGTTTTTTTTTACCTAGAAGCCAGTGTACCTATTTGAAGTTTTTTCTTGAAAGGGTTTTTATGGGAAGAAAGGAATAAGAAAAGGATGATTAATATTTTGATAAATGGGTACAATAATAACTTTATAGCGAATATAGGTATTTCAATACAGGTGTCAGGGTTTTAAAATAGTGTTCTTCCATATTCCACTTAAAATAGCATGCAATAATTATACAATTAAAAAATTAATGATTTCATAGTAAATGTACAAAATGCCTCAAATTTAAAATAGAATTGGGATAAATTTACAAATTAATGAACAAAATAATTTAATAAAAATAACAACAAAAAAAATTTAATTATTCTAAATTGTCATTAAGATACTCAGTCACACTATAATAAACTTTTTCTATTAGCAATTTTTTTACTTTTTTCCTAAATATTGTGAATGAAGGCGAGGTCTATGTGGTATTAGGCAAATTGTTATAAAGCCTTGTGGACATACAAAATATACTGTTGTTTAGTTAAGACGATTTATTTTTTGGACAACAAAGTTTATGCTGATGGCGTATGCTTTTGAATTTATCAAAAAGGTGTATATTAAGTGTGTAAAGTAGGTTATTTCAATCATGTATTAGACTTCATAATTACAGTAAGTGCAAGGATTTCACTGGAGTTAGTGAACTCAGCCTGAATATAAAAATAAAATTAGCATTAGGCACCTATACCTAGTATAGCAAATGAATAGGCATTAGCTTCTCAAGTGTGATCTATTTATGTAATAGGTGTATTTCAGATCAAAGCACTTGAGGTTGATTTCTATGAATGTTTCATACCTAAATCAATTGAATAGTAATATTATATAGGTAGTTCATATAAAATTACTCTCAGGAATACCATATTACCGATGCAGTAAATATTGTTGAGGTGTAACTTAACTAACAAAAAAACAGCTTCACGACTTTGATCCCCAGGCATGGTAGATATCCCTTCAGATCTCTCAGCACTAAGTACTCAAGATTCTTTGAGGATGTCTAAGGGGTAAGTCAGAGGTTCGTCCAAACATTACATTTGGGACATACACACATTTTGCAGCAGTCAGTATTCCATACATGACAGGTTGCAAGCCCATCCCCACTGTAAGAATACTAACTGGTTTCCTCACAATGTTTTCCTTTACTGTTTAAGAGCACTGGCATTTAATATGCAATTACTATGCACAAAAAATAATGCTAGAACTATCAATCAGTCTGGTGAATCATGGGCAATACAATGTGTTGTAAAACTTTACTCTGTAATGAGAGAGAAAGTTATATGACACATTTTGTAATAAGTAGGTACCTTGTTAACTCAAGACACAAGTAAATTGACAAGTTCTTCAAAGTATAAAAGAACTTCCTAGATGAGATCAAAACATGATCAGTTGGTTGAATGACCTGTGAATAGCAATTACAAAAGTTCTAAGTATTCTTTTTACAATACAAGCCATGTACATACCTTGCGGAAAGCAAACAGCTCATTCTGCAGCTTTTGTCTCTCAGCAGAGGGCTGCTGCCCCTTGCCTCGTATGAACTTTAGCATCCTACCAGCCTGCAACAAAACAACCACTTAGCACTGGCCACAAACACCAAACCAAATAGACAGAACAAGCCCCACCATTCTAAATCGCGCGCACTACCACACTGACCGGCATCAAGAAGCCGACTAGTGGATAGATAGACAGACTGGATGGATCGAGTAGGCTAGGTGACTCGCGAACTAACAGCCCCCGCATTATAATCAATCATACGACACGAGTTTCTCTCGGAATCGAACGATAACCGGCGTACAGATAACACTATCTTCGACCGTTTAACCCGAAAAACATGAAATTTACCACAGCCCCGCTTCAAATGAGCATCCTAAAGCGACACCTAACTTGGAGATCGGAGAATGGAGACAACGCCTGTCTGACTTCTAACATGCTATTTAGACTACAATAACTAGATTCCAGGTTACTAGAAGGCTAAGATAGAAGGTGAAATGCAGTGGTACATACCGAAGGACGACAGTTTGAGGAGTTTTATTTATGAAATCCAAAATTAAAGAGATGACATACAACTCACAACGGGCTTCAAAATGCACACAAACATGAAATATCAATGAAACCCTAAATGCTCGAAGATCAAACCACTCACAATTTCACGAATACGCACGCACGCAACTCGATAGAACCACCCACACACACTAACGCAGCGCAATGACGTGACGTGAGTGAGGTGACGTGCGTGACGCTGACGGACGACGTTTGATTTGTTTGACTCTGACTGACGCCACGAACGTCATTACGTCAATAACGCGAGACTACAGATTTAAAAAGTTGCCAGCAGAAGTCTGTTTTCTCCTCATTAACAGAACATTAACAATTAATTCATAACGTCAAACGTGCACAAACGCAATTCATAATTTGTTCCCATTTTAGGATATTATACGTGTAATAATAAAAAAAAATTCATTTGCATTAATTTTCTTATAAAAAAATTTTTGTTTCTTTAACTTACAGTACTTAATATTTAGAATCTCGAAATGATTCAATTTGTGGGTTATACCTACCATCATCAGAATTTATTATAGGTCCATAAGTACAGTGTTAATCAGATTATCATATTATAGCAAATACAAGGCACCAAGCCCACGGCTATACAGGGTGTCCCAGAACTCAACGTCAAGCCGAAACGGGGTGACAGGATTGATTATAAACATCATGAGAAAAATCAGTCAATCATCATCATGGTACTACTACTATATTTTATAAATAATACCGGGTGTTACCAGACTGCTTCCGAAAACGAAAAGGGGAGGTACAAGACCCCAAACAACAACCAAAAAAAATAACAAGAAAATAATGTTTCAAGATTTGTATTTATTTCGTCAGCCGGCAATGTACGCGCATTTTCGTTGGTAGGTGCTGTTACCTATCTACCTATTCTGTGTCGTAACTGTTTGTACCTAATAATCTGAATGAATAAATGTACCTAATTCTGAATGAGAAATAGGTAAAGATTTATAAACCTACTGACGTTGGTAGGTACCTAATAAGTTATTCATAATTAGTTTACCTAGTACTTACCTATTACGCTGTAGCCTCTATCAAACCAGAAATGGCTCAAACTGAGCACGCAATGCTCGTGACGCATTTCCTCGAGCTTCACCATAGCGCATAAGCATTTGCCCATATTCCTTTGCACTAAACATAGTCACTATCAATTAGCCACTCACTGTTACTAAACTCAACAAAAGTACCTAACTAATCTAAAAATAACTAACTAATAAAATACTAACACACACTGGAAACTTACTAAGTACCTACCTAATTATCTTGAATACCTAATAAATAAAAATATAAAACAACTCTCCCGAAAGGTAAGTATGCATTTGTATGCACCGCGCAAGTGTCCGTCCAGTACGAATATTGAACACGAACTAATTTTAAAATAAATGAAAACCTAAATTGCGCGAAAAATAGTCCTTTTAAAAAAGCCGACAAAGAAATGGCAAGCGCGCCGCGCGCCGCGTCGTCATCACATCAATCATTATGTTCTAAACAAAGAGCGATAAGGTTCAGATTTCTATTTGGTATTGTGCCGATTGGGTTCAGATTTCTAATTCGCTACATACCTACATTTTCTTTTGACTGGGTGCCGAAGTGCCTATTTCTAGAGATAGGTACCTAGGTAAAGTAGGTAATTAGGTACCCAGTAGTAAGTACTTTATTACCTGAGTACTTAACGTAGAGAAAACGGTAGTAGATAGTAGGTACCTATCACTCGCAAGTCGCGTAGGTAGGTAGGTACCTACTTGTAGGTTTGACCCGCGATGAACTGCCATGTTCATGCTTGTTCGGCGATGGTTCGGCGTAATTTGCGTGCTAATACATCGCTGTTTTAATTATTTTATTGTTTTTTTTTTGTTTTACAAATGTCATAATTAGGTAGATATGTTTTATTATGTTGTACTGTGTGTATGTAGCTAGAAAAAAAATTAAAAGTAAGTCTTATTTTGCGTTTTTTTTTCGCTTAATGTTTTCAGTATCATGGTCTGATTGCAACCCCCAAGTTTTCGGAAGTAGTCTGGTTACACCCTGTATAGTAGTAGTACCATGATATAGTTCTCACTGACATTTTACTAACGCCGTGTGCTAATTTTATTTGCCGTCATACAGGGTGTCCGGAAAGTCAATGCAAAGCCGTGAGGGGGGGTAGGTCACCTCGTTATGCATCTATTCAGGCTAGATTACCCTAGTCCAATGTCGACGAATTCCGAGTTATCATAATATCCATGATTTTTGAAAAATTTACCAAAATCATATGCTTATTCGTTCATAGTGTCCAAACAGACAGTTACTAGTGCCTAACAATTTGTTTGCGTCCTAGCATAATGTGTATTCAATCGATAAACACCAAAACAATCATATCTGTATCCACATAACTGACTAAATGGGAGGTGTTTAATAATGAAAATAAATAAAAAAAACTAAGGTGACCTACCCACCCCCCCTCACGGCTTTGCATCGACCTTCCGGACACCTGTATGCACGTATTGCACAATAGTTTAGGGATTTTCATCCCTAACATTTGTGGCAACATTTGCTTATTACTTCGTTCAGAAACAGATTATGGCGGTTCTATGTTTGCAGAAATATATCGTTCAGAAATCATTCGGAAGCTTTCGGAAGGCTCAGACCAAATTAAAATGTACCACTCTTTTTTATCCGAGTTCATTGACATTATTTATTTATTGCGGTCAGTGCCTGAGTTCGACAGTGACACTTGTGATTCAACTGAATAAATCTGAATAAATGGATACCTTTTGACCTTGTAACTATCAATAATTACGCTAATCCGGTTATGAACTTATGTAGGTATAATCGCTAAAACTAACCATTGTTTTTTTTACAATTTAACATCGAAACTATTCGAAACATCGTAACATTGGGTACCTACCTAGTAGGATGTTTTATATAGGCCGCATTCCGAAATGGCTATAATCGATCGCAGCGCTCACATCACCTCACAGGCGTTCCGAATTAGATATTGCGATTATGACAGCTCAGAGCTGTCAACAATTCGAAACGCTCGTAAGCGCACTCACAGAAACATCCTAGGAATCATAACCTCAAACCTTGTGTAACAAACTGGGACTGCTTGGATATTTTCTGGATTTGTTATTTTATGATCGCAGAACATATTATACCTACCCTATAACGACTATAATGCGACTGAAGAAAAGAAAGAAAAAAGAAGAAAAATATGGCATGGTCGGCGTAATCGCGAGATGGCGCATGTCATGACGTCATCTATGACGTTTCATGGGTCATCGTTATCGCGCTCACGCTAATTCGGTACGGGTTTGTGAGCGCTCAAATCGTATTACGTACGGCGTATTACGGAACGCGGGGATAGTAGGTCCTTGGATTTTAATTGAAAAAGCCGAGCTATTTGAAAAACTTAGGTACCTACCTGAGTAACCTACACTAACCTACATAATAAATTTGTCTGAGATTAGGTTAGGTTACAGGGTGTCATAGGTATTAGGTATCCTCTTTGATGATACAGTTTGCAAGCGAACTAAACTTAATCTATCTCCTTCATACCTAGGTTGCCAATTCTGCGTGTGGTTTCATTTACAGCAAACGATTTCGTTTCGTAGGTACCTACGACATTTATTTATCTGCATTACTTACCTACATAAATAAGATTCCGATGTACCTACCTACCTACCACTACCATGTACCACTATCAGCCCCAAACTAAGCAAAGATAACTACCTACCTACTACAATACACAAATATTAATTTGTAAACTAAAACTACCGTAGTGTGGGTGTTGTGCACCCAAAAAAAATTTTTTTTTTATATTAGCTACACCAACAATATAATTAATTTGTTCCCAGTGGGATCGAACTCTAAAGAACAAACCTACCTACGGTACTATACCTACTAGGGAGCCATCACTGCATCCATCGCCGCACCCCCCGGGCCGTTTAGGCTCTAAAACATTTATGTTCTTCAATATTGTTCGCTCTGCTTTCTTTTACCTATACCTAACTTTTTTTTTGCAGTAATACTTAGGTACCTACTTAGTAACATATAAATAAATAAATAAATATAATGGATGGATGGAAATCAAATGTCAATTCAATTCAAAGAGATTTTTAAGAGTAGTAGAGCTCTTTGTGAAGGGCTCGTCCGGGGAAGTACTACCTACCACCACGCCTTTTTCTGCCGCCAAGCAGCAACGCTGTGTTTCGGTTTGAAGAGTGTGGTCGCCGGTGTAATTACAGGCACATGAGGCTTAACATCTGTATGCCTCAAGTTGATGGACGCAGGGCAGTGCATCGTAGGGCACGTTTCTATTGTGCGTGACCTACGGGGCAATGTTTTGTTTATAGGTGATGGTTACCACTTAACATCGGGTGGGCCATCTGCTTGTTCCATCAGCTAGTTGTATTAAAAAAAAAAAAAATTCAATCTGAAAGCCATTTATATTGACATGGGGTCCTTCAAAAGGCGGGTTTATCTCTTTCTAAAAGGCCGGCAGCGCATCAGCAACGCCCCTGGTGTTGTAGGTGTCCATGGGCGACGGTGACCACTTCCCATCAGGTGGCCCGTATGCTCGTCTGCCTGCTTTAGCATAAAAAAAAAAAAACATTAGCGTAATCGGGCCGCTGGTCGGGAGCGATCGATGTCCAAATCGTGCGTTGTAAAGTAAAGCCTCGTCTGGCCGTGGGCGGGCGTTGCCATGGCGACCAACATCGATTGACGTGGCGGCGCGGGGCGCATCTTGCAATGTGCACAACACGGACCTAATAAAGCTTTCAGAGAGATAGGAGAACGTTTTGCTCACCGCGCTGCATTGTAGGTACCTACTAATAAGAATCGTGAGATTTTCTAATGTGTCTGGGAAGTATTTACCTGTGTGGAATGCCGTCTGCTGCCCATATTTTGTTCTAGAGTCCGAAGTTCAGAGGTTAGGGCGGGATAGACCCTAAAACATCCCAAACATCATAACTTTTGTAGATAATTAATTTTAACAGTACAAGTAGGTATCTATCTAGCATATAGGTAATAGGGGTATAATTTCGTCGTGTTTGATTATGAAGGCAATAAAGCCTTCTTCGATTACGTATAGGTAGAATAACCCCGACTGGAAAAATGCGATGATATTTTTGTTTTACATCGCATCGTTTGCCTACACTGATCTGTAATAAACAAGCACGTGTTTAATACAGATCAGTGACCTACACTTAACATATCTCAATGTAGTTAGGTACCTACCTTTTTTTTTACATATCAACATTAAGATTAGATTAAAATAATACGGAAGTCCTAGAAGTTAATTTTAACAGTTTTACCTACTATGCAATGGAATGTAACACATAGGTACTTAGGTACTCGTAAGTAGGTAGCTTCCTTTGAGCAAGAAACCGTACACGTACCCAACACCTTTTGTTCTAAATTTTACAAAAAGGTTTCCTAAACGCTTAATTTTTCATGAAATTTTTATAAACACTTGGGTATTTTTACCCCGCCAAACGACGCTCTGTCGGAATTTAATTTCGTTTGGCTTGATCTCCAAGATGTTTTGAATTATTTCCCTTCGTAAATCTTGACTACGCTAAATAATGTTATCATGGCTACGAAATTGGAAATTGAGGAATTTGATCGGAGCGGTAAATACCTACGTAGCTCTGGAAATGATTCATTGCTCAGTGGGTAGCTCTGCCTTCTATAGGCCGTTCGATCCCTTCTGGGAACAAACATTGGTACAATTTGACATAGATGTGTCAACGGCTCGAAAGGACTAGTGACAGGACATGAACAAGAAGACATGTTTGGGTTTTTAATTATTTTATCAGTTATCTGGGTAGGTACCTATACCTACCTACAAGCTCTGCTTCCCAGTAAGTGGCATCCCCACTGAGGAAGTCAATGTGCTGTTACCATCTTGGTAACCTTTTTTTTTTATTTAATAGACCGTTCTTTGGCCACGATCTCGCCTGGTGGTGAGCGACGATGTAGCCGACGATGGAACAGAACGGTCCAGAAGTCAGAAGACACCTATTTACTCTTGTTAATACCTACTTGTTGTAACCTGTTTGTCAATTAAACATGACAGGTGTTCTTTCTTCTTTTCTTTCTTCTAATAAATAAAGTTACCTTGTGGTAGGTATGCCGTACCTAGGTAGGTGCAGCGATTTGGCTGCGAGCCAGAACTGAAAGTGTTATCTGAGCCGCGGCGGACGCTCTACTCCTATCTTAAAAAACTTTTACTTTGGCTTCTGAATTTGTGGACTGAATTATGTACTGTGTACACTAAGGCTGGCCGCATAAATACGCTTTCCGCATTCGATTTCCGAATTCGTTTTCCGTACCTATTCGGACATGTGAATGCATGGAATCAGTAGAAAATACATTAACTGACGCACACGTTCGCTTTTTTTTTCGAACGGAATAAATTCCGCACGTACGTTTCGTGTGCAAGCCGGCGCGTTCGGAGAAACCTACTCGAAAAAACCTAATAACGTCATGCGGAACGCAGCGCTTGCATACATTTTGTTTGTGCCGGCGCACACGTTCGGAAATTTCTATTCAGTTTCGTGCCCGCGCTGCGCGCATTGGACGTATTCTTTGTATTGCCATTATGAAGTTCATCAAAAGAATTTATTGACATCCTGTAGAAATCAAAGAATTTATCTGGGTGTGCTCGTAACTTAGCTCTCTTCAAATAATACGGACTCTCATAGACTCTTCGAGTATTTAGTGGATGTATCCAATACCGACGGCGTTTCTTTTTCTTATTTATTAATAACAGAAATGCAATTGCTAATAAATCGTCGTCCTCCATCGTCGTGCGTTCGCCACGCTATCACTATCTGTACTCTAAGTGAAGTGGATAAATTCCAAATGAAAAAAAACGAACGTTTGCGCTAGTCTCACGGAATTCCAATTCGAAATTACGCATTCGGAAAACGAATACGGAAAACTTATGTTTGCGGCCAGCCTTATACAGGGGCAATATACAGCGTGCCGCTATCTCGCTCGCACAGTTGAACATTTTTGAAGATAGGAAAAAAAAACCCTAAAATCATTGAAAATGTACATATGTGCATTATGTAAAATCGCAATCAGGTAAGTTGTTGTCAATGTCATTACAAAGATTTAGCGAAAAGAATATTGATCCAAGCATGTTTTTATGCATAAAAGTTAGAAAAATTTATAGACCCATTTTTAAGTGTGGTCAAAAGGTTCGTTCGGGGAAGTACAACCGCCCTGCCTTTTTCTGCCGTCAAGCAGAACGCTGTGTTTTGGTTTGAAGAGTGTGGTCGCCGGTGTATGCATGCAGGACAGTGCATCGTAGGGCACGTTCCTATCGTGCATGACTTAAGAGGAAATAAATAAATAATAAATAAATAAATAATGCTGGACAATCTACACAGCACTATCTAGCCCCAAAGTAAGCTATTCAAAGCTTGTGTTATGGGTACCAGATAACTGATATATTTAATACATTATATACTTACATAGATAGATATTTTTTATTATACATAGAAAACACCAAGACCATGGGAACAAATTTCTGCAGATCGTAGGTACACAAACTTGCTCCAAGGCGGGAATCGAACCCGCAACCTCTTGCATCGCAGGCAGGCTCTCGCCCACTGCGCCACAGAGGTCGTCAAAATGCTTTGTTATAGGTGATGGTTACCACTTAACATCAGGTGGACCATCGGCTTGCTCCATCAGCTAGTTGTATAAAAGCTTCATCATAACATAAGTAGGGAGGTACTTATTTCGATTGCTTTGCAAGCGAATCCTCATTATAGCCTTTGTAGATACCTACTCTAGTCCAACAAAACCAAAAGCGCTCCCTTTGTATCGATTTTCCTTTAGGTAGGTAAGTTCACCCGAGTCACGTATGGGCCACTGAGTCACTGTATTTGTGGGGCACACTATTAACATCAAATATTCACTTATTTTGCGAGTTACCGCTTAGGGTGGTTCTCGTAGGTAGGTTTGTTCAGTAGTTTGACGAAACACTTAGCAACACTTATATACTATATACACTAGTGGCTCTGGGAGCTGTAGACCTCGCGAGCATACTAAAAGTGAGCTATTTGAGGAATGTAATGTGCAAGTGCATTTTCCGTTTTGTAATTTTTTTTATCTTTTTGATTTTGTTTGCATGATCTTGTGTAGGATGAGGTCCTTTGTGTTTCTCTCAAATTTGATTGAAAACCATCGATTGTTTGATGAGCTATCCTGCGTTCATCATGCTGAAGATCCTTATCAGATCTTCGCCAAACTTTTATGAAACCAACTTATAGTTACTACCTTTCAAATAAAAAAAGAATAATCGAAATCGGATCTCATTTTGCTCTTTTTTTGGGGGAAGTACCCCTCCAATCAAAAATCCCCGACGACAAAAAAATTGTAATAAGTCATATAACCTGTGTACCAAGTTTCGCCCAGATCGGTTGAAAAATGCGACCTGTAGAGGAGAACAGACAGACAGACAGATATCCGGACAAACGCATTTTTGGCCAATGTGGAAACTGAGACGCTTCGCTCGCTTCGCTCGCTCGGTCAATTACAGAAGATTGTACTTCATTGTACGTTAAAATATTGAAATTCAGGATGTTACGTGGCTGAAGTGACAGCTATCTATCAATCACCATTGATAAGGAGAGATAGGGGAAACGTCTACGATGAAGGGAGAGTCTTAAGGGTCCGGCGACAGCGGCTCGAAATTTCGAGTTGCGATTGGCTATTATTTCATTTTATTTCATTTCATTTCGGGGAGGTTGTTTGAAAGAATTACTCTAAAGTGACACGCATAAATACTGTTCGAACACAAATAATATTACAATAATATAAGGGAAATGTGCTTGAGTCAGAAATCATTTTGGTATTAGGTAAACGTAAGACCAAACATACTAATACCAAAATGATTTCTGATTCGGGCATGTTTCCCTTATATTATTGTATTATTTGTGTTCGAACAGTATTTATGCGTGTCACTTTAGAGTTATTCTTTCAAACAACCTCCCCGTAATGAAATAAAATGAAATAATAACCAATCGCACCTCGAAATTGCGAGCCGCTGTCGCCGGAGCCTTAACATAACGATATGAAATGCCTGTTTAAAAAAAATATGGAAAAATACCAAGATGGAGACTATTTTTTAGGAAATCGATAGAATTAATTTTCGTTGATCGTATTGGTAACTAAAATAGAAAAATAACTTGCTGACATAATGCAGATGGCTCCCCTAATGTTAAGTGGTAACCATCACCTTTAAAAACATTGCCTGGCACGCTTCGATCAAGAATTACCCTTTATCGAATCTGGCGCGTCACGCATGATCAGAACGAACGTGCTCAAAAGTCACGCACGATAGGAACGTGCCCTACGATGCACTGCCCTGCGTCCATCAACTTCAGGCATACAGATAGTATCATGTGCCTGTAATTTTACCAGCAACCACACCTTTCAAACCATAACACAGCAACGCTGCTTGATGGCAGAATCGGAATAAATAGAATTGAATGAATGAATCAGAATGAATCGTATAAAGCAAGTAGTCCACAAAAAGATTTCGTGTGCCCTATACATACCTAACTCAATAAAAACCGGCCAAGTGTGAGTCGGACTTGCGCACGAAGGGTTCCGTACCATTATCTAAAAAAAAGGCAAAAAAATTATTGTTTGCTGTAGGGAGTCCCTTTTAATAATTATTTTATTCTGTTTTTTAGTATTTGTTTTATTTTTTTGTGATCTGTGATAATTTAAACTAACCGCGGTTCATGTATATATATATATACAATAGCCGTTTTACCCTTTGGGTGGAACCCTAAAAATTATTATTTATTTATATCTATTATAATCAAAGGCTCTGTTTGAAAAGGCTTATATAACTGAGGTTTAACTGTACGTAGTATCCAAATTCCAGTATCCAAAGATTAACAAAGAAAATATGAAAATTAGGTACCAAGTGATTGCCGAGTCACGGCGTTGAATCACAGCAAAAAATAGGTTAAATGGTCCGTTCCGTGAAAATTGTGAATTTCATAATGAGCCACAATAATGAATCAGACGAAACCGAAGCAATGTTGTTGCTTAGACAAACGAACAAAGGATCGCGTAGCAAAATTCAATCGATATCCAGTAAAGTCAGTTTACATCTACATTGTTTTCGAAAGGAGTTAAATTAAATGTGTATCCTTACACCACACTTGTTATATTACTCGAAACACTACTTGCAAGTTTTTTTGCACCTTGGCCAAGTTTTTATCTCTTTGGCACCTTTTTACCGCGGGTAAATCATCGGCTTTTTTTTTCAGGCGGCGAACAAAGGGCAATTATTATTGTTAGGTAGAATCCATTTGTAATTCTATTTTCTGTTCAGTAAATTTGACATTTTATGGACGACTACGGGTAGCACGCATGTTGGTAATGTAATGTCATTAATGACGTTTTATGTCGACTCGATTTCATCAAGAAATCAGAAATCCGCCACAAGGAGACAAGGAATTTGAATATCTTTATTCAAATTCCTTGCAAGGTCTTCTATTGTTATTTTGAGGTGTAGTTAACTTTATTGAAAGCTGTGTCAGCTCGTTAGCTCTCTTAGGTGCACCAAATCTACCGTACGAGCACTTAATACACCCAGGGCCCGTACCACCATCTCTTGAAGCATTCTTATTTCAATATTACAATAAATTTTGATCATAAAGCTGACTCTATGCAGTTGACATAAGGCATTAACATAAGCAAGTAATATTGAAATAAGAACGCTTCAAGAGATGGTGGTACGGGCCCTGGTGATTTAATCCGTGAATTAAGTCGGGCCGAATGAAAGTGCGTGTAGTGTTTTAGTGTGATGATGAATTTGAACAAAAGTGTTTAAAGTAAACCGCCACCATTTTCTTCTAAACAGATGAAGGTCTACTTTAAGGTGAAGACAAGAGCTAATGTGACTCTCGCTCGCACGTTTTGGCTTGTTAAAGGATATAAAATCACTACTCTCATTTTCAAAAAATCGCAAACAACCATTTTGCGTGCAATCACATTGCCAACAGTTTAGTAAAAATTTAATTTCGAGCGATACATGTTTTCCTACTTAAAAGTTTGCTTTTCTAGTTTTCGTACATGAAATTTTTACTAAACTGTTGGCAATGTGATTGCATACAAAATGGTTGTTTGCGATTTGAAAAAATTGTGTTTAGTGATTTTATATCTTTTAAAATGTCAAATCGTGCGAGTGAGAGGTAAATTAGGTGTTGTCAACGCCTTAATGACTATAAACTAAACTGAACAAAAAGTATTTTATCATTTTCATTTTACACTTGTAAGATCGATTGATCACAAACAAATATTATACCTAAAAGGGGCATTACTCTCTATAACATAAGAGATTCCTTGCCCCAAACCGTGTAACGTCAAAACGTGATCATGGGCTTTATTCTTTATGACATAGGAGATACTTTGCCCTAACCGTGTCACGTCACAACGCGATCTAAACGTAAACGCGATTGTATTGGTAGTAGTTAATAACGCCCCAGGAGTTTTCTGCAAACCAATTTTCGTATCAAAAAATACGAGGAAAACCACTAATATAATTTACTTAGTACCCAAGAAAAGAAGCCTGTTCTGATGCAACGTTCCCCTCGCATCGCGATATCTTCCCGGTGTGATGTTACACTTAATATAAATGTTTGTCAGACGAATTTAAACCTAATTGCGCGTGTCTTATCGATTCATAACTCATACCCTCGTCAACGTTCGTTAGGTAAAGTGTCTCAAAACAAAAATAAAGTTTATGGCTTCGGAAAGGTATGGCATGAGCGATAATCGTGACTTTTTTAAGAGAACGAGTGATGGCTGCAGATGGCCTATCTGATGTTAAGTCTGATGATAATCAATGCTACCGGCATTGGAGTACTACAATGAGGCCATCGCATTACCTAAATTGTGAAATGAATACAAAGTAATATAAACCACAGGTAAAAATTTTGGCCGATTTCATGTATTTACGTTTATAGTAGGTACTAATGGTTAGCTACTATAGGGATAGGTACCGTAAGTTTTATCACAAAACTTGCAACAGGTAACGCTGTGACAAAAAGTGACGTTTGACAGCTACGCTTGTCCGTTTGCGTTACTTGTATTCAAATTCCTTGGTTTGCGCTCGTCGCAAACCTATTACGAATTACATACCAAGGGAGCAGCAGGCTGATCGCGTAACTTTTGTTACATTCAAAATCCGGTTGCATAATATGTCAATTTTGGCAGATCTGCGATGGCAAATATGCCAAAATTGACATATGCAACCGGATTTTGAATGCAACAAAAGTTACGTGATCAAGGGGCAGAGCAATATTTGCAGACAGTGCATACATTTATGCTTTAGTGGTAGGGAGGTTTAAACGGAGGTTTTATATAATACCTACTTTGTATCTACGGTTATTAGTCTATTACTGTACACATAGAAGTTCAAAAAACTGACTAGTAGTCCCCAGAAACTCGTAGGTGTAGACCCTCTACGCCACCGCGTAGCATCGTAGCACTCCGTAACATTCACAAATGACTATACTTTTTTGTTTTTTCTGTAAACGTTGCGCTTTGCATGTTAAATTAGAAATTAATAAAATTATTGCCGTCTCTTTCTAAAAAACTGAAACGACAATAGCTGTCTAGCTATAAATTATAGTGCTGTCTAATTAAGTTAGCTTATGGTAATCAAACATGGAATCAACGTATTGTTGAAATTTATTCAACGCAACATGCCAGACATTATCTTGCATAGTAAAGCGTTGGTCGCGTGGAGCTGGCACTAGAGTCACTCAGTTTTAAGACGTTTCAAGGTGATCCTTGTGGTTTTATTGAATAAACATTATTTTGACTTTTGACTTTGAAAGTTGAAAAAGTCATTCATTAGATTATTTTTTATTCACATGCACATTTTAAAGAATTAGTAAAGTGCTTCTTAGCTGGGTTCAGCTCCAGAAAGCCATCAACTCGCATCAGAGAAGCTAATTTCAATAACAATGCTTCAACTCGGTACATAGTTCACTTGAGTACCACTGGAACTAGATTCACTTGAAAAGTCTAAGCATACAACGCCATCTAATATCTATAATCTTTATAAATACTTATATTAACCTAAAAGTATACCTATTATTTATAACCCACGTAGCATATTTAGACTATATTTAAATGTTTTATAATTAATTGATCCTGGCGTGACTTTGCGGAATTCCATTGTTTGTTAAAAATTAACTGAAACAAATTGTGTAGTACTAATCTACTAGTATTTGTTTCGGTTAATTTATCCTACTAATGATGGATGGATGGATGGATGTTACTCTTTCACGCCGGAACGGCCGAACGGATCTAGATGAAACTTGGCAGAGAGATGGATTATAGTCTGGAATAACACATAGGCTACATTTTATCCCATGGGAATACCGGGATCTAAATGTGCGCGGGTGAAACCGCGGGGCACAACTAGTATTTCATAACTATTATAAAATAAATGTCCCAATACAAGCCGCTAACGTTTATATGTTTCTGAAAACACGAATATCTAATAGCAATGTCTACCAATCGAGTTGCAATGGTACCGCTGCATGCATCACAGTCAATGCATCCAATTTCACCGAGCCAATGTGCACGGAAGGCGGAGCGAGAGCTGCAGGAACAGACGACGACAAAGGTGAACTTGCACGGGCTTATTGAACTAGTTATAGTAACTATTGCAGGAAATTGACCGGGTTTCGCTGAATAGGCAGGCTTTAAATTTAGAACATACACTAGCAACCCGCCCGTGCGCCCCTGCTTCGCAAGGGTGAGCATTGTTTTTTTAATATATCACGCATGTATTATACATATAAACCTTCCTCTTGAATCACTCTATCTATTAAAAAAACCGCATCCAAATCCGTTGCGTAGTTTTAATGATTTAAGCATACATAGGGACAGAGAAAGCTACTTTGTTTTATTTTATTACTATGCAGTTATGAGATTCGTACTACATACTCGTAGGTTGAAACTCTTTCCTTACCACCGCGTGATCCTCGTGTCTCCGGAGTCCAGCCAGGAGATCACGCTCAGCAAGGAGGGGGTCCATGCAGGTAACTACTTTATATGTTCTCTGCCTGGGTGCTATCACTACATAGTATAAAACAAAGTCGCTTTTTCTGTCTTTATGTATCCATGTCCCTTTGTATGCTTAAATCTTTAAAACTACGCAACGGATTTTGATGCGGTTTTTTTAATAGATAGAGTGATTCAAGAGAAAGGTTTACATCTAATCCATGCATGATTATGTGCACCCGTGCGAAGCAGGGGCGCGCGGGCGGGTCGCTAGTAAATAATGTATCACACAAATGAATACTCGGTAGTTTTTAAACTATCAAATCACTAGTTGTGCCCCTCGGTTTCACCCGCGCAGATTTAAATCCCGTTATTCCCATAGGATAAAAAGTAGCCTATGTGCTAATCCAGACTATAATCTATCTCTCTGCCAAGTTTCATCCAGATCCGTTCAGCCGTTCCAGCGTGAAAGAGTAACAAACATTTATACTTACAAATTTTCGCGTTTATAATATTATATAGTTTACACCAAACCTCCCTATTGGAGGTTTACCGTACCTATATGGAGGCATATAGGTACGTAACAGTCCAATTATCCTGAGACAGTTTTCAATTTCCTTTTTTCAAGCAAGTATACATACCTAAATGCCTGGATAAGTTACCCTATTTCTTTATTAAGCACTTGTGTGATCGACATTCCTTTCCAATAAACTAGGTTCACGTATTGCCGCCAGTGGAGAGCTCCATTCTAGTTGTTTTGTTGCTTGCCTGCATTCACCTTAAGGGTTGAACAAATATCACCCTCTAGTATTGTGGCTGGCTATTTCCAACCATATAAAGGCGAAAAGCGCAAAATTTTGGGTATTAAAAACATTAATTTCTACATTAATTCTTGGTTAGTCCTTATATGAGTTGCCGGGTAAAAAGAACTTCTTTGATCCGTAAATCACAGTTCGTATCTTAAAAACATATGCAAAGAAATGTTTGTGCCACTTAATATTTGACTTCTAATTTTTCTTTAAATCTTTTTTCGATCTAAATGATACTCGTGCAACTGTGTGCAATGCACTGATAGGTATGTACACTAGAGATCAATGGTGCAATTTGATTGATTCACTGACCTCAATGGTTCATTACACACAACTTAGTTCAGTGATTTTATTTCATTCAAAATGGTGAAGAGTGTGCGAGAGAGAGTTAAATTAGCAGTTGTCATCATCATTGCCTTAATACTTCTTGTGTTTATGTCTCCGTGATACTCCGCGGATCTAATACATAAATAAATAATGATCGTTGATGAAAAATTCATTTCTCTCGGCTAAGGAAACCGGTAGTGGATATCTTATTTTGTGACGTGTTCCGAGAAATGTATGTTTGCTTTCCTAGAAATATAGTTTCAGCTAACTTCGATCCGTGAGTTTGCTTGTCGACTAGAATACATTGATACAGACCAATCAACATAAAGCCATAGTAAAATGACGCTTACTAACTATGGATCTTTTAGTTTTTATGCTGATGGTGCTGTGTGGATTGTCGAGCATTATTATTATTATTATTTTTCTGCCATTGTTTTTATTATTCTCTTGTTTTAAATCCCTGCTGTTTGCGTTTTTAATATTATTATTGTTTTTCCTGCTTTGATTATTCCTTTGTTGTTTGTAATTCTGTATTTTATATTCTGTTACTATTTCTCAATTTAATTGTATTTTTTTATTAGTGTAACTGGCGGTGCCGTTCTGATTAAATAAATAAATAACCACAAGGACATAAAAGCGAGCCTAGGGCGTTATTCACTATGACCTATCCAATCGCGTTTGCGTTTAGATCATGTTGTGACGTCACACGGTTAAGGTAAAGTATCTCCTATGTAATAAATAATAAAGCCCAAGATCACGTTTTGACGTTACACGGCTTGGGACAATAAATCTCTTGTCATAGAGAATAATGCCCCTGATGCGTCTAGAGAATCTGAAGTAAGTATGAACTTCAGATTATTTGAGGACATCTGAAGGGAGCAAAGGTAAGTCCAAACAAAAAAGTTTATAAAAATTAAAACAAAACCGGCTACGGTACGGCATATGATTTTTTCCATAATCTAACCTTTCGATTCCACAAAAATCTTACAAACATCCACACTTTCTAGTTTTATGTTATTGGTATAAAAATAGGACAAACATGCATGCCCCATATTTTATGTATGAAATCTTGTCAGACTGCAAAGTTGAACGCGACTCAAGCACATTGACACAAATTCTATTGCCAATCGATATAAAAAAATTCGAATACACGAGTAGATTTTTAAAGGTTAATGCAAAATATTTTTTGAACACAATATAGGTAAAAAAGTTATACGGTCAAAAACAAACATATTTTCTTAAATGTGCAATACATAAACAAACTATTTACCCTTTTGGTGGAGTGGTAGTACCAACAGAACTAAGCTGTGAAGGCTAATATCACTAGCACTACATAGTATAAAACAAAGTCGCTTTCTCTGTCTCTATATCCCTATGTATGCATAAATCTTTAAAACTACGCAACAGATTTTGATGCGGTTTTTTTAATAGATAGAGTGATTCAAGAGGAAGGTTTATATGTATAATACATGCATGATCTTGTAGAAAAAAAATGTGCACCCGTGCGAAGCACGCGCGCGAGGGAGGGTCGCTAGTACTATAATAATCCTATATCAGTAGAAATATATTTAGCTAGGCTACATTGAAATAAATTATATACCTAGGTACCTATGTAATTCCACATCTGCACCTCTGTAACGCACTCGCCTCTTAATTACAACCAAAATGTTACCGAATCATTAAGCGCCGGCGTCGAGGCGCCGGGGGCTCTACACAACTCGTTAAAATCAAGAGCCCTTGTGTTCCTGCATGCAGGAAGTCTACTCCTCCAAACGATAAGCGAACGTACGTATTGCCATTTTGTGTTACACTGCTTGGTTTTTTATACTATTTGCTCATGCTAGGATGACACAAGCAGCCAGATGTTACGTCGAGGCATGGATGACACAAGCAGATGGTCCACAGCAAACCGATTGGTTCCTTTTATGTCGAGTACCCTTACGTCGAGTCTGAGTCTATTGTTCTTTCAAAATATCTGTGCGAGAAACTCGACATGGGGGTAATAAAAGCGAGAACTTTCTAGGCTCGACGTAAAGGGACTCGACATAAAAGGAACCAATCGGCAAATCTATAGCATAGCGTAGCGTGCCTCGCAAGTCAGGCACAATATTAACGTGTTGTACGATGCACTGCACTGTTAAGCCATAGGCCTCATATGCTTGTAATTTCACCATTAATCAATCACAGCAACGCTGCTTGGCGGCGGCGGCTTGTTGAAGGCGTACACTAGGCTTAATTATACGCCTCAAGTTGATGGGCGCAGGGTAGTGCATAGTAACGCACGTCCTTGTGTGACTGACGGGTAACGCTTTATTATAGGTAATGTTCTAGTAAAGGGCTCGTTCGGAGATGCACAACTACCATGCCTATTTCTGCCGTCAAGCAGTTGCTGTGTTTCGGTTTGAAAGATGTGATTTGGAGGCAGAGGCTTAATATCTGTACGCCTCAAGTTAATGGATGCAGGGTAGTGCATCATAGAGCACGTTCCAATCGTGCGTGACTTGCGAAGCAATGCTTTGTTGTAGGTGGCATTAGTTTGTTCCATTAGCAAGTGATTATAAAATAATGACGTTTCCGCGCAGTGTAAATCACAACATCAATTCGATCCTGTCATGTATATAATTTTACGGAGTAGTTCCCCAGGACCCGAACGGCTGGAAAATAATTTCAAGTTGAATACGTTGCCATGCGTTCTATTGTTACTAGTGCGACTGTTCGTTTGGAAAGGGAAAAATGGGGTCTTAATTTTCTCTAGAAACTTTGAATATTTCATACTAAACTGTCCCTAGATATAAATTCATACATTTACACTCAATACACACTTTCATATTATTGACCGAGCGAGCGAAGCGAGCGAAGCGTCTCAGTTTCCACATTGGCCAAAAATGCGTTTGTCCGGATGTCTGTCTGTCTGTCTGTCTGTCTGTTCTCCTTTACAGGTCGCATTTTTCAACCGATCTGGACGAAACTTGGTACACAGGTTATATGACTTATTAGAATTTTTTTGTCGTCGGGGATTTTTGATTGGAGGGGTACTTCCCCCAAAAAAAGGGCAAAATAGGGGCTATTTGATATACTGGATATCTCCACCAAATGAGATCCGATTTCGATTATTCTTTTTTTATTTGAAAGGTAGTAACTATAAATTGGTCTCATAAAACTTTGGCGAAGATCTGATAAGGGTCTTCAGCATGATGAACAGGATAGCTCATCAAACAATCGATGGTTTTCAATCAAATTTGAGAGAAACACAAAGGACCTCATTCTACACAAGATGATGCAAAAAAAATCACAAAACGGAAAATGCACTTGCACATTACATTCCTCAAATAGCTCACTTTTAGTATGCTCGCGAGGTCTACAGCTCCCAGAGCCACTAGTTAGTACTATGTTATCAATTAATTATATTTGTTTTGTATTAAAGTTTCTTTAAAAAATGTAAATCCGTTATTGGATTTCAGCTTCACTCATTATGTTACTTTATACAAACAAAGAGCTGTGGACATTATATACACAAAGACATCCTCAAAGAAGAAATCTAATGGCATTTGAATCATGCCTGGGGATACAAAGTCGTTACTAATATTTCTGGGTTTTTTAATGGTGTGTTGCCCTTTAACGCTGACAGTCGCTGAGAAGTTTTTACTAAAAAAAATGGTCATAGCCTCTTTAAGACTCGGGAAGACTACTACGCATACGATTGTAGGTACATGAACTAAAGCCTCTCAATAAAAGCGCAGGCAAGTTTTAAATTGGAAGCAAGGAGACTAGTTCAGAACTTTTGGCATAGGTTAAACAATAAAATTGAACTATAGAACCGAAACGAATTATAGGTACCTACTTGAATTTTTAAATGTTTTTTATGTTATTTTTATAACTTCAAGAATAATTGGTATACACAACCAAAACTTTTGCAATTGACATCGTAATTTCTTTGATTGGAAAAAATGCACTTAATAAGACTCCATAAGGCCGAAATATTAAACAAATTCAATAAAAAAACTGATACCCGTATGATATTCCATATCATGTGATCGCGAAAGCTCAAAAAATAAATTTAATCCATATTTTATATATTTTTATCGATAGATGTAGGATTTTGAGTAATTTTTGATTAGGATTTAGAGGACGCGACTATAAAAATTTATAGTCGCGTCCTGTATCATCACGCATGCAAAACAAAAACAACGGAGTTTCGCTTCTATAACATAGACATTTATGATGAAGTAAATGCGCTCTCATTCGAGCTCTACAGCTCAATGGAACTTTGCTATGGCTGGAGTTTTTCTACAGCTATTTGCTGGGTAACTGGGATTACGAGGTTTGTTCTGTCAATTCACTAAGACTTTTAAAAATATGCGTAAAAAAAGAATTTCATCTCACGATTACGCCCGGTTTCTGCAAGCCCGATCAACGCTAATCCACTGTTAAGTCTTGCTTTTTCAGCTTTTACTTTAAGTTAGATAGAGATAACAAGTGGCTTGACAGTCGATTAGCGTTGATCGGCCTTTCAGAAACCGGGGGTTAGTCTTTTGTCTTTTAATATTTTCTCAGATCTTTTGGTACTTATTATAAAACCCCTTGGTGCCAGCATGCCGGCCAAAAGAATATCCGTCGCTTACATACAAGCTCGTGCTTAGTTAGAGCGGGAACTTCAATTATTGTCTACCCTAAGGTCCTTACTTACGACAGTACAAAAGTGATTATATAATCAAACCCAAGTAGATAATATAAGTACCTTACCGTTATTGCAACTGTAGTACCGGTTATTATTACTGTTTAAGAATAGGCAACAAACATTTTTTTTTAATCTTTTTTATTTAAGTAATATGTGATGCAGAAATGGCGCACCCGATGTTGATAGATTACCTCTAACTGTGACAACTGCCTTACTTTTCATGGTTGATATTCCACACTATCACACGAAGCGGTCTGCTTCCACTTTCCTAGTGCGAACTGCCAAGGAGTGGAATTCTCTACCGTCGTCGGTATTTCCGGAACGTTATAACTTAGGAATATTCAAGCGTGCTCCACCTTAGACTGCATCTTCACTTTACATCAGGAGAGTCAGTCGAAGGTCTAGCTATCAAACAAAAAACCCTAAAAAACCTTTACAAAAGATGTAGTCAACCTTTTTACTTCACATCAGGTGAGTTGGCAGTCAAAAGTCTAGCTAATTACAATAAAAAAATCGAATCAAGTCAATCAAGTTTTTTATTTCGCACAAAATACACACATTACAATGCAATACTTACTACTCCTACTCACAGTCTGACCATACTTCATGCGGACAAATACATACATACCATTTCATTTACGTCATAAATCTGAAATGTAAAAATATGGGACTTGGCAATATGTACATTGTTATCGTTGATGGTTATCACTTAAAATCAGGTGGGCCATCTGCTTGTTCTATCAAAAGTCGTTTATAAAAACGATAATTTTGTTTTCCCACGGATCTTCAGTGATGCTGTCATTTTTTTCCTGGTCATTCTTTGTGCTTGGCTTGTAGCCAAAGATAAATGATACGTAAAATTCCTTTGAAGATACATATAATAATTTTTTTACAAGACATACCTTTTCAATCTTTTAAAAAGTCTACAAAAGGCTAAAAAACTTATACACCTGAAATATTATAAATATTTATGAGAAAACAGAGCGGCGCGGGGCAAGTTCCTCTTGAATTCCCCGAACCGCCTACAAGCAGTTATATAAAGCAAGTTGTTTCGAGAAAAATATTTTTCTGCGAATTATTGGAAAATCCTCATTAGCCTTTCCTTTAAGGATTTCCAGATAAAACAATTTTCAGCCTTCCATCTACGGCTACACAATATCACCCGATATTATGAAATGTCAAAGATTTTATAATGTCCCAAAAGTTATTCTCCGAGCGGGATTTGAACCCGCGACGATTATGAAATGTGTTCTTTGTGGCAAATAAATAATTGTCTGTCTATGAAATATTAAATCAGCTAAGTTTAAAATGAAGGGATACATTTCTTTCGGACTCAACAATTACACGCAGCAATTATCCGAAATGTAGTTGTAAAATATGAACAACACAAAATAAAAAAAAATTACTATATGTAAGATCATAAATCAGGGAGAAAAAAAACTTTACAAATTAATTAATTTCACAATTCATATTGCTCATGTTTGCAGCAATACACAGGAACAATACTGAACGCATGAAAGAGTTCATTTATGAAAAAAAATGAATATTACCTGAAACAAAGGCCTGAAAAGGACGAGCGCTTCCGTATAAATAACTAAATACAGTAGGTATCTATATCGAGGTATACTATAGTTATCTAGCATTTATTGGACTGGAGCCGGTAGCCATAGATTAAGTAGTTTTGTCTTATCGAGAAACTAATTTAAATACAGAGCAGATTTTATATGTTTTTAATTTCAGGAAGCAACGCGCAACATATCAAATGAACCGCCCGCCCGCTGGGCGGCAGCGTTGGGCAAAGATAAAAAACTCTAGTGACTACCAATAACCTATATTACCTACACTAGTCTATTAAACATAAAACATAGCTTTATCATTGTAGAGGTATATAGATGAATACTACAGATTAAACAGACGTTTAACAGAGAGAGAGAGAGGTGAATCGAGTTCATTCATTGACACAATTGTAAATTAGATAGGTATCGTTTAAAGCTCTGTTGTAAAATAAATAAATAAAAAACATGTAAATCGAAAAAAAAAGAAAGCGAAATCCGTAAAACATTAACATTATGCGAGTGCTTATTTCCACGAAAATCGATACAGCAACTCAACTTTTGGCCACTCAAAACTTTTGGAAAAATGAGAGCCAAATTACGCCTCTCCCCTCTGTCCTACCTAATCCATAAGGTTTCGCGGTGTGCGAAAGGGCGGTGGCGGCTGGCGGCCTCCCTCGCTCCGGCGTCAGTCGTTTCCCCGCGCGCCGCGAACTCACACATATTCATTTATCTCACTGTTTCTACATACACTGTTTGGTACCGGGCATGTGGAAGGAGTAGATGCGAAAAGGAAGATCAGAAGGTAAGTCTAATTTAAGACACATATATAATTCAATACATTATCTAGCTATATTTGTGTTTTGTGAGCACAACGGAATTACTGAACGTAGTTCATATTCTAACGAATAAACCATTGTTAAAAGTATGTAACTGAATCTGCAAATAAAAGATATCCTAGCTTTGTTTGTCTCTTGTTTTATTGCTAAGAGAATTCTAAAAACTGTTTTATTTTATAAATCAAGGAAGGCCATCTTTTTGCTCTCTCGTTGTGGTAGAATGCTATTAGCATTAAGACCACCTAAGAGCACACATTGTTTTGTGCGAATATTTAAACCTTAGCTATCAGATTTGCAAATAAATTGGTGACAAGTGATCATGAGAATAATAGAGCTTTTAAAACTACTTGGCTGTTGGAACAAGCATTTTTTTTTTTATACAACTAGCTAATGGAACAAGCAGATGGCCCACCTGATGTTAAGTGGTAACCATCACCTATAAACAAAACATTGCCCCGTAGGTCACGCACAATAGGAACGTGCCCTACGATGCACTGCCCTGCGTCCATCAACTTGAGGCATACAGATGTTAAGCCTCATGTGCCTGTAATTACACCGGCGACCACACTCTTCAAACCGAAACACAGCGTTGCTGCTTGGCGGCAGAAAAAGGCGTGGTGGTAGTACTTCCCCGGACGAGCCCTTCACAAAGAGCTCTACTACTCTTAAGCATATGACCGACTTGATATTATGTGATAACCATCACATATAACAAAGCATTGTCTCGCAATTACGATCGATAGAAATGTGTCCTGCACAGTCCTTGTGTCAGTGAGATATTGTAATGATACACAAGCTGCGGTTCTAATCTGACTGTTTATTCATAATTGACGGTAGTATATGAAAATCTTATTTCGTAATACCTACAAATACCCAACACCTCCTTACTAAATATAAAGCTAATTAAACTATATTATATATAATATGTACTTATTTTGTAATAGCAACTAAGTAACTGTTAGGCAACTGCCTACCTACGTTGATGTAATGTATACACATTAATTCACTTATTCAAGTAGCTAGGATGCCTGTTGTGACGAGGACGCAAGACATGAGTGTTTTTAATATTAGGTGACGAACAAGCCATTTCAAACTTATCATCCTCTTGCGAGGCACCCGAGGCGTCAGCCGCACCAATGGTGCCTTCGTCAGACACTGCACTCGGCGACGGCGAGGCCGGTAGCCTCGTGACGTCAGGCTCACAACTCGTCGGCGTCGTCACAACCGGCAACCCTTTACAAACATCGGAGCTTACATTTGGTTTTTCATTTACAGTTTTAGTAGACTTATCATTATCAGTACATGAGAGTGAAAACCTTTTTCTGTTCCCTTTAGGTGCCATTATTTGGTCGATATGTCGTTTCACAATGTTTTTGTTTGACGGAACGTTTACCGAAAACGAAGATGGTCCCACCTGTTCCTTGACATGCCCTTCCACCCATTTATTTTTATTTTTACTGTAGTCGCGTACGTAAACAGTATCACCTATCTGAACGTCTCGCAGGGTGCCGCCGGCGCGCTCCGCCTGCGCCGCCTGGCGCGCGCGCACGCGCTCCGCCGCGCTCGGCCGCAGCGCGTCGAGCCGGCCGCGCAGCCGGCGCCCGATCAGCGCCACCGCTGGTGCTACGTTAGTCGTAGCCTGCTGGCAGTTTCTATACTGAAACAGCATCTTATTGATAGCTTGACCCACGTCAACTCCTTCGGCATATGCTTTTTTAATGCAGTTTTTTACGGTTCGGACTGCATTTTCTGCCGCTCCATTGCCTTGTGGTCTGTACGGGCTCGTTGGAGTATGGACGATGTTATTCTTAACAAAATAATCCCTCAACTCGTGTGACGAAAATGGCGGACCGTTGTCTGTAACCATCTGTAATGGCAGTCCGAAACGCGCAAACATCTCCCTGAATTTGTCTATAACAAACCTAGCAGCCGTGCTACTCATTTGGAAAACCTCAATCCATTTACTGTGCGCATCGACAACTACTAGATAATGCTTTGCCTTATACTCTGCGAAATCAGCATGTAGGCGTTGCCAGGGACGCGACGGGAACTGCCAGGGCGTGAGCGGCGCGTGCGGCGGCGCGTCGCGCTGCTGCAGGCAGGCGCAGCACGCGCGGCACACGCTCTCGATATCCGCGTCCAGGCCCGGCCAGTATACGTAGTTACGTGCGATGCTTTTCATTTTAACGACACCTAGATGACCTTCGTGCAGTTCTCGCAAGATGTACTCTCTGTACCTAGGCGGTACGACGATACGATAATTAAAAACGATACATCCCTGTTCCACAAAAAGATTATCTTTCCTATTGAAATATGCCTTTTCTTGATCAACATCCGTATGATCCGGCCATCCAAATAATATATTTTTATAAATAACACGCAATATGGGATCGACCTTTGTGGCATCAGCAATATCTTTGTGACTGATAGGAAACTCGTTTTCGATGAACATCAAGTATGATACGGCGGCGTCAGCGTCGTCGCGCGCACTCGGTTCTCGACCTAATGGTAATCGCGATAAGCAATCAGCTGCTGCGTTCTGTGCCGAACTAACCCACTCCACAGTAAAATCATAAGCCGCAAGTCGTGCCGCGTACCGCTGCAAACGGCTAGCTGCTGTTTGCGGAATACCGATCTTTTCTCCGAATATGTACGATAACGGCTTGTGATCCGTGCGAATTATGAACCGCCTACCGAATAAATATTGATGATTCTTTATTACACCAAAAAAAATCGCTAAGGCCTCCTTGTCTAATTGGCTATAGGATTTCTCTGCGTCGTTCAGGGTGCGCGAAGTACAGCAGATAGGCCTTTCCGAGCCGTCGGGATACCTATGCGCCAGCACGGCGCCGAGGCCGTACGCGCTGCTGTCCACGCTGAGGACCAGCGGCAGCTCCGGCTCGTAGTGAGCTAGACATTTTTCACTGCACAACATTTTTTTAACACTATTAAAGGCTTGCTCACATTCCGGGCCCCACTTCCAGTTAATTTTACCTTTTAACAAATTGTAAAGAGGGCTCAATATTGTACTTAACATTGGAACAAATTTACCATAATAATTTACTAGGCCTAGGAAGGCTTTAAGCTGATGTACATCAGTCGGACGTGGAGCGTCTGAAATCGCCTTTACTTTTTTATTATCTGGATGCAGCCCGTACCTATCTATAACGTGGCCTACGTAGCATACAGCGCGCTTGAAAAACTCACATTTCGCTAACTTAACTCTCAAGCCCATGGCTTGCAATCGTTTTAACACTTCACGGACATTTTTAATATTGTCCTCCCTAGACACACCCCCAATACAGGCATCATCAAAATAAACGGCAGTCATAGGGACACCCCTTAGGATCTCCTCCATTAGCTTTTGGAACTTTTCTGGAATACTACAAATACCATAGGGCGTTCTGACGTACTGAAAAGTACCAACATGCGTACTTATAGTTGTGCACGGCCTCGATTCCGGGGACAGAATGATCTGTTCGTATGCATGAGCTAAATCAATTTTAGAAAAGACTTGGGCGCCCCTTAATGTGGCATAAAGCTCCTCAATTCGCGGCAGTGGATAAGGCTCGCGTCTTATTTTCGGATTTATCGTCACTTTATAATCGCCACAAATTCGAATGCTTCCGCACTTTTTAACGACAGGCACAATGGGGGTGCCGTACTCAGAATGCTCAATCTTAACTATAGTACCTTCATTAACTAAGCGGTCTAACTCTTGTTCCACGGGTTTTCTTAAAGCTAAAGGTAAATTACGAGCTTTATGAAATACTGGTTCTTTATCTACTAATTTCAAAGAAAACATTTTTGTACATGTTCCTAAACCTTCAGCAAATACATCAGTAAACTCTTTTTGCAATTTTAAGATTAACCCATCGGTTTCCCTACACGATACTATGTCACAATCAATGTTATTCATGTGAATTACAATATTTTTAAGTTTAAGATGTCGCAACCAAGATCGGCCAAGAAGGGGAGGACCCCCTTCAGGGATTACATACAATGGGAGGTCATGCGCTTCCCGCTTCTCCCCTGCGCTTTTATAGCAGACAGTCGTGTTTATAAAACCGATCGGTAATATTTTTCCACCTGTATAACCCTTAAATCTTAAATTACACTCAGACAACTGACAGTTCTTAAAATATTTCTGATAGTCGCGTTCATTGATAGCCGATATTTTACTTCCCGTGTCTACCTCAAAGTTTATAGGCGTCTCGTTGATAAGAAGAGATATTACATACGGTTTGTCGTCCTCTCCATCCACTACAATATTGAAGAAATCACTGTCCTCGCTTTCCGAATCCATGTCAATGTAGAATTGATTACGTCGCTGTGATTTATTCGTCGAACGGTCTCCATCACCACTTGAGCGCGCACTCTTACACACGGCCTTGAGATGGCCCCGAACCCCGCACTCATCACAATTATAACGCCTATAGCGACACTTATCCGGAGAATGCTGGCGACCACATCGCCAACACTTGTGATTAGGACCACGCGCCTGCTGCGCCGCGGCCGCCGCGCCTCCAGCGCCGATCCGGTGCACGGGAGGCTCGGGCGCGCCGACGCCTGCCCCGGCGGCGGCGGCGCCCGCTGCGCCCGCGCCCGCTGAGCCGCTCGTCCCCGCGTGCCTCTCCGCCGCCTCCAATGCCAGAGCCAGTTCCACCGCTCGCTTATAATCCAGCTTCTTCTCCGCGAACAGCCGACTACGCATCTCGTCACTAGCGAGGCCCGATACAAACTGGTCTCTGAGATTCTCTTCCAGTTTATCTCCAAAGTTACAGGTGCTTGCAAGATGCTTTAGACTCTGTAGGTAAAGACTGAGCTCCTCGCCGGACTTCTGACGGCGTAAACGAAAAATATGCCGTTCCGCTATATCTGATCGCCTGGGTTCTAGATGTTTCTCGACGATAGTGACCAAGTCACTAAAGCTTTTTTCTTCCGGTTTATTCGGGGCACATAGATCGCACATCAAATCGTAGGTTGGTTCACCCACTACCGTTATCAACGTGGCCACATGCAAAGTTTCTTTTATTTCGTTTAACGCGATGAATTGTTTCACTCGGTCTACGTATTTCGTCCATTTTCGCGAAGATAAATCAAAACAATCGATTTTACCATACGGCATCGCGATATAATTGGTAAAAAACTATTAAATCGTCGCCAGTGAGATATTGTAATGATACACAAGCTGCGGTTCTAATCTGACTGTTTATTCATAATTGACGGTAGTATATGAAAATCTTATTTCGTAATACCTACAAATACCCAACAGTGTCCATCAATTTGTGGCACAAAAGGCTCAGCAACGCTGCTTGGCAGCAGAAACTGTGCTGGTACTTCCCCGGACGAGCCCTTCACAAAGACATTTACTACTAACAACATTTACCTACGTCTATAGAAGTGTACGTTATAGAGGTTAGAGCTTTTTCATACAGAATTTTCTTCCTGGTATTTGATATTTTCTCAATCAAGTGTTTCCAGGAAAATAACATCTTTAAGCGAAATATTCTCCCTGTTGTATTAAATTTATAAGCTGTTTACACGACCATTTCAGCGTCCTGATTCCGAATATTATAAGGAATTCCTCCGAAGTCATTTATATTTCGATCCCTTTGACGACCTCTGTGGCGCAGCGGGCGAGAGCCTGCCTGCGACGCAAGAGGTTGCGGGTTCGATTCCCGCCTTGGAACAAATTTGTGTACGATCTGCAGAAATTTGTTCCGATGGTCTGGGTGTTTTCTATGTATAATAAAAAAATATCTATCTATGTAAGTATATAATGTATTAAATATATCAGTTATCTAGTACCTATAACACAAGCTTTGAATAGCTTACTTTGGGTCTAGATAATGCTGTGTGGATTGTCCAGCATTATATATTTATTTATTTGATCATATAAATTCTTTTGAATCCAATTTGTGATTGCAGGAAGCAAACGATAATCAATGCTAGGTTCCATTTTAAATATTTTGAAAATGATGTGGTCTAGCTAATCACATTAGGGCTCATGCTAGGAAAAAATAGATTTTAGTTGGGGTCGCCGTCATCGAAATCGATGAGGAGGAATATATATATAAATATCTCCATATCGTTCGTAACGGTCTGCAGATAGCTCAACGTTTCATTTGTATTTTGTTATTTTTGTAAAAACTTGTATTCATCGTAATTTTCTTTGTAAATTAATTAAACGTTTTTTATACGAAAATAAAACTGAAAAACTGAAACAGCTTCACGACTTTGATCCCCAGGCACGGTAGATATCCCTTCAGATCTCCCAGTAATAAGTAGGTACTAATTCAAGATTCTTTTGAGGATGTCTAAGGGGGGTTAGTCAGAGGTGCGTCCAAACATTACATTTGGCACATACCCACATTTTGCAGTAGTTAGTATTCCATACGTGACAGGTTGCAAGCCCATCGCCGCTGTTAGAATACTAACTGGTTTCCTCACGATGTTTTCCTTCACCATTTAAGAGCACTGGCATTGCGCACATAAATTTTTCGATAGAAAAATCCATTGGTGCACGACCGGATTCGAACCTGCGACCTTACGATCGGAAGGCGGGGTCACTCCCTCTAGACCACCGGTGCTCTTAAAAAAAAACTAAAAAAAACTGTTAATTTTAGTCGGTTAATTAAAATCAATCTGCACGTACATAATGAGGCTCCCCTAATTGCTTTGATCCGCAATCAGTATAATTCGATAGACACACCTCGGCTTCACTTCGAAATAACGACGGAAATATCTGCTCCTTTGGATCATTAAAACGTATCCTGAAAATGTTTACCTCATTATGAAAAAACTGGCGTAAGAAGCGTTTTCTTTAAAAGTTACCTGCTTAAAATCAAAGGGCATATTTTTAAACAACTTGCTTATGGAACAAGCAGATATTAAGCGGTAACCATCCTACTAATATTATAAACGCGAAAGTTTGTATGATGAATGGATGGATGTTTGTTACTCTTTCACTCACTTTCACGGGATAAAAAGCCTATAGCACATAGGCTTTTTATCCCGTGGGAATACCAGGATTTAAATCTACGCGGGTGAAACCGCGAGGCGCATTCCGGCACATGAGGCTTAACATATGTATGCCTCAAGTTGATGGACGCAGAGCAGTGCATCGTAGGGCACGTTCCTATCGTGCGTGACTTGCGAGGCAATGCTTTGTTATAGGTGATGGTTACCACTTAACATCAGCGGTCCATCTGCTTGTTACATCAGATAGTTGTATAAAAAAAATAAGTAGTGTCGGTTACGACTGTATCAATAATTCCAGTAAATATTAATAGACTTATCAATACAGATTGAAATTAAATTCATTTTCCCCACACACCCAATCGCTTCATAATGAATGAAGTGTTCAATAGTCGTTATAAAGCAATCAACGAATTAGTGACCACACGCTGAATATTTTATGAAGCTCGTTTCAATATTGCTGTGGTGGTGGTAGCGAGTTTTGCTTCTTCCCACCTTCTACAGTTTTATTAATGCTCTAATTCCTATATTGGCACGTGTACTTTTATTTTTCTTTGACAATTTTTTTTTCGCATCCGTACGTCTTTTGAAATTCTAGATTTATCTAACCAGTTAACCACACAGATTATAATGACGCGTTTAACTGCTTTCTCTTTAAAAAACCTTTAGTTTCATATCTATCTATGCATATCTGGGTATGTGGTTTAACTTTTTGAAAATCTAGACTTATGTTACTAACCAACTTTCAAAAAAGCATTCTGTTATGCACTACCCTGCTACCGTCTACTTCAGGCATACGCCAAAAATACATTCAAGTTTCGTTCCGTCCGATATATTCAATATTGGAAATATTAAGTTCATGTATCACTACTCTGTTCGCTTCCGCTACTAATAACCTTATTGAGAATAATTGTTGGTACACAGACCAGCCCATTAGACAGTAACAGAATTAGTGAGCCAATTTGCGGAGGGAAACCGGGTGAGGAGGCGGTGGCTATGGGGGCTTTTAAGAGGGGGGTATGGGAAGCTGTGAGGGCTCTTAAAGTTTAGCGAGTTTTTATGGTGGAGAGCACGTTTAGTACCCACTAAGGTTTGTTTCCAAGAAATAATGACATTAGACGGCCGTAGCTGAGACAAAGGATGACACGTTTCTTAATGTTTTTAAATGTCCCAGGAACCAACGTCTACCCGGAAACGGGTGATAGTCACAATAGTTATCAAAAAAATATAAAAATATCTATGCCAACTGTTTTTAAAGTTATTGGCATTTTAAAAAAATCGAGAAAATCGACACCCTTTACGGTCTTATGACTCGCGATATGTACTATAGTCGGTCAAATGAAAGTAGACACTGAAAATTCGCGCCAAATCCAAAAAATATTAGCGTGTCTGCGTTGCCACGCTAATATTTTTTGAATTTGGCGCGAACTTTCAGTGTCTACTTTCATTTGACAGACTCTACAAATCTTTATTTTTTAACTGACTTCAAAAAAGGAGGAGATTTAATTTTTTCGCCTATACCTATGTGTTTTTTTTGTGTATTTTTTTTTGGCAATTTTATTGTGAATCCATTTAAAAATATCGTTATAAGTAATCGTAGTATGGGACCTCTATCAGTCCTAAACTTTTTGATTGATTATGATGATACGGAGCTATCGGTGATATAAAAATGTAGGTACATACATTTAGCCGGTAAATTGAAGAGTCAAACGCGGAAACATTTTCGGCTCGCAAAACGTTAAGGACATTCAAACCGCCAGGACAAATGGAGGACAATCAGAAAGACAACCACAATTTTCAGTCGAGGTGAGTGCACTGTGCCACAGCCCTCGTCAAACCGCTGGTACACCCAAATAAGCCATGACTTGAATATAATTAATAAATAATAATTGTTATAAATAAAATTGTAATAATTGTATTGTTTAGACTGCATCTTCACTTTACATCAGGTGAGATGGCAGTCAAACGTCTAGCTATCAAACAATAAAAAAAAAAAAATTGTAACAGACTATCTTCCGGTTTCTGAAAGCCCGATCAAAGCTAATCAGCTGTCAAGTCACTTGCTATCTCTATCTAGTTGATGAGATGTAAAAGCTGAAATAGCAAGTAACTTAACAAACCTATTAGGTGTTGATCGAGCATTCAGAAACCGGGGGTTAAACAGACAAACATGCGAACTTTAACAGAGAAAAATAATAGAAATAAACATGTTTAGTAATTTTGTTTTTACATAGTTAAGAAATAAATGAGATGTATGATATGAGATATATACAGTTTTGGATAAAAAAATAAAATAAAATAAATAATAAATAAATAAATAATCCTGGACAATCCACACAGCACTATCTAGCCCCAAAGTAAGCTATTCAAAGCTTGTGTTATGGGTACTAGATAACTGATATATTTAATACATTATATACTTACATAGATAGATATTTTTTATTATACATAGAAAACACCCAGACCATCGGTACAAATTTCTGCAGATCGTACACAAATTTGTTCCACGACGGGAATCGAACCCGCAACCTCTTGCGTCGCAGGCAAGCTCTCGCCCGCTGCGCCATAGAGGTCGTCAAAATCTTTACTATTTACCTACTAGTTACACAAAGAGCATTACTTAGGTACTAAAAATCTTTAGTTCACGTTATTTAGTATCACTCACTAACCTGCGGTATAGATGAGGATTAGATAAATATCTAGTGTGCTATCTATGTGGTGTGGGCTGTGGCTCGGCTGTGCTGAACGGTCGCTGAAGGGCCCTCGCACCCTTGAGCCCTTTACAGGCATCGAATGTACTCTTGACCTCGTTGTCATTTAAAAAGGCTTTATTTTCGGAGAACTCAGGTAATTGTTTACCTTTGGAGTGTTTTCGGTTTTTGTTAATCGGTTATTGTAAGCATTTATGTAAGAGAGCTAATTTTAGGTAACATTTATTTAAAAAGAAAATTCCAATTAATTAGTACAATATCATTATATTAGTATTATATATTAGTAGTATTATTTTATATTAAGTACAAAATACGTATGAAACAGTTGACCTATCTGCAGACCGTCGCAAATTATCTAGAGATGGCTCAACTGATCCAATTTTAGGTAATTTTAATAATTAGAAAATTCCAAGATTCGATCAATTACTTGGTTCGTGTTATGGTTATCAGAAACTATGATAGTGCCTTACAAGATTCTCACGATCAAGATAGGTCTCATCGAACAATGGGAGAATTTAATAAAAGTCAAAGTCAAAAAGCATGTTTGGGTGAATAAAAGCGCCATAATTTCCATTATTCATAATTTCCATTATTTTCCATAATTTCCATTATTTTCCATAATTTCCATTATTTTCCATAATTTCCATTATTTTCCATAATTTCCATTATTTTCCATAATTTCCATTATTTTTCATAATTTCCATAATTTCCAAGCGATGAAGCTTAGAAACAAACTCACGTTTTAGATAAAATTATAGAGGGCTATTAATAAATCTAAATAACAAGATACTACAAAACGCTACTACTATAAGTTGTAAAAAAAAAAAAAGCCCAGTATATCATATCAGCCTAAGTACTACTATGCATGCGAAAATGGTTTATAAAAATCATATTTTCCTACTCCAAGAATACTTTTTTTTTTTATATTTATTCAGCAAAACTTAAATAACAGTTTTGATAATACAACATCGTGAAACCTAGCAAGGTTTGTGTCGATGTTGGCACTGACTCGAGCTGTTGCAAAACATAAAATTAATATTTATAGTAGGTACATAGTATAAATAAGTAGGTAAGTACACTTATGCTAATAATTATGAATGTATAAGTCACGTCACGCAAAAAAGAACGCCGAAAACTTGAAAATCTCGAAACTAAAAACGACGTTTAAACTCCCATGAGTGCATGCAAAAATTGTTTATATTTATATTTTGCTCTGAAAATACTTGCAAGACGTAACTGAAAACGATGTATAAACTCACCATTTGCACAAAACGACCGCCTAAGCTGGTTACCCTCCGCGCGAACACTAATTGAGTTATGGTCGCCTGCTTCAATTTATCTATTCCTTTGAATATTGGTGCGGTAATATTAAACCGCTTTTGAACACTTTTTATGGACGAGCACGAACTTTGACGATGAAATTCATTTTTAGGGCAGTTTCTCTTTGACTTTCAACGGGGCTATTAAAAAAAACGCAAAAGGTGAAAAATAAACTGAGGTTTCAGACAGAACTTTACATCTATATCACATTTTATTATTTTCTGTAAATATAGGCTTTATAAATATACAGCGTTAGAATCGTCTAAAACATGACTATAAAGAAAACAACTTTGATCCCCAGGCAGGGCCAAATACCACCAATACCACCAATTAAGAGTAGTAGAGCTCTTTGTGAAGGGCTCGTCCGGGGAAGTACTACCACCACGCCTTTTTCTGCCGCCAAGCAGCAACGCTGTGTTTCGGTTTGAAGAGTGTGGTCGCCGGTGTCATTACAGGCACATGAGGCTTAACATCTGTATGCCTCAAGTTGATGGACGCAGGGCAGTGCATCGTAGGGCACGTTCCTATTGTGCGTGACCTACGGGGCAATGTTTTGTTTATAGGTGATGGTTACCACTTAACATCAGGTGGGCCATCTGCTTGTTCCATCAGCTAGTTGTATAAAAAAAAACCACCTCAAAAAGTACCTCTAAAGAAAGAGGCTACCCCATAGAATCTAGAATAATAATAATAAACTTTTATTTTGGAACTAGGTTACAAAATAAAACTAAAACTAGAATACGTACTTAGTATTAAGCGATCTGACCAGGATATCAACCGTATCTGGTGATTAAAGTCATATAGCTGTTTAACTTCTTGAGGTATTACAGTAATACCTATTATTCTGAGCCCCGGTAAAATTAATAAATCTACCGAAAGGCGCGACTTTGTCGGGATGTTAACAAAAGCGAGAGAGATACAAACGCGAGGGTGTTCTTTATCGATGTAACAGAGGGTTTTATCTTTATCTAGGTTAACTTTGAGAGGTCCAGTGAAGGTAGTCTCGGCGGATTTTCTTTCGTGTGAAATGGAATGTAAACCAACCTCTTTGAAAGACTATTTTTAGATTACTGAATATAGAATGGGTAAATTGTAAACGATTTACGTGACTGAATAATTCACCGACTAATAAATAAAACCAGTAGCATATAGCAAATAGTTCCTGCTTTTATCTAGATCAGACGCTCCCTGTAAGTCTGTATTCGATACAGTTAATACCTATATTAGTCATTTGACTCTATGCTTACTTTGGAGCTAGATGGCGCTGTGTGTCTGATATGTCCACTGGATCTCCTATTACAGATCAGTGGATATCTCTTATTATATCAATAAAAAAATTGTATTTCTGTATTTAGCTATGATTTAGTGCTCGCGTTCAAGATTAAATAACGTAGATAACATTCGAGATACAGATTTTATAGAAGATTCGTGTTACTTGAATAAAAAGACTAGATACATCTATAATAAATTGCCTCTCGACTTTCAAACAGTATTTCTAAAATCCGTGGCAATATTGCCGTCCAATTTTCGCGCGGATATTGGACGGCCCTTTACAAGTCGTCGGAGTGGATGCCCACGATTGGACAGCTTCCATTTTGCCATGACATAGCTGGAAAAGCACATCGGCTTTATCTATAGTGAAGTTTTGGGGTTGGCTATAGCAATCCTTGTACCTGAGTTGAGGGTTGGGGATAGGGGGGATGCAAGTGGGGGTAGATGGCAAGTCTTCCTTTCCTTCTCCTCCTTCCTTTTTTCTAAGAAATGAAAAAAAAAATAATTTAATTTTTCAGGTAAGTTATACTAGTTAGGTTAGGGTTTTTTTTTATATGAAAAAAATTGGTATTTATATTTCATCTCTATGACAAAAAGACTCAAGGGAAGGAATTCTCATTAGGTTAGGGTTATTTTTTTTTTAAGTGAAGAAATTTAAAGGAAATTTTTTGGAATTTTTTTTTCATTTCCTAGAAAAAAGAACTATAGGGAAAGACTTGCCATCTACCCCCACATGCTTTCCCCCTATCCCCAACCCTCAACTCAGGTACCAGGGCAGCTATAGTTTAACCAAGTTTTGTGCCTAGATATATTAGAGAGTGCCTAGATTATTAGATAGATAAAACATGCATTTGAAAACACAGACACTATGGTGGTATGGCAATTTACTTCGCTATTCGGTTACAATTGATTTATGTATAAAAAATATTATTATTATTGCGGAAAACGATGGTTACGATGCAGATTTTCTCTTGATATTACCAAATAGGCTGAGAAAAAAACCTTGACGTTGTTACCAAATTTTTTATCCTCTCTAATCTGTAAACGGACACTATTTGAACTTTCAATGAAACTTCTCGAGTAAAATAAATTTCTCCTCCGGAGGGTCGTATCAAAACCAGTTGATGTAACAAGCAGATGGCCCACCTGAATTTAAGTGGTAACCATCACCTACAAAGCATTGACGGCCGTCAATGCTTTGTAGGTGATGGTTACCACTTAAATTCAGTGGCGCAGCGGGCGAGAGTCCGCTTGCGACGCAGAGGTTGCGGGTTCGATTCCCGCCTCGGAACAAATTTGTGTACGATCTGCAGAAATTTGTTCCGTTGGTCTACGGGTGTTTTTTAAAATATCTATCTATGTAAGTATATAATGTATTAAATATATTAGTTATCTAGTACCCATAACACAAGCTTTGAGTAGCTTACTTTGGGACTGGATGGTGTTGTGAGGATTGACCAGCATTTTTTCAAGCCTTACCTCGACGTAAGTCACGCACGATAGAAACATACGCCTTTGTTTTTGTAGACATTGTTCTAGTCAGGTAAATACTATCGATCGGCTTCGTATGAGCTTTTGCATATTTCGTCCGTGTCAAGGCACACGCCCACAGTGGCAAGGCCACACTCCAAGGCTGCACTAGTTTGTGGTAAGAATTTTAAATTCACGACTTGCATCGCGTGTTGTTAAATGTTTTTGATAAAAGGTTTTTTTAGGAGGGACGTACTCATTACAAAAACAATAAGAACGAATACAAACACTTTTATTTGCTAAAAATTATAACGTGTAGGTTCAAAACTGTTAGTGAAAAATGGCGGCAGAGCTTTAAAGCTGGGGTCTCACGGTCCGCTATTCTACGGATCAGCCACGCACAGCCGACGAGCACGGACGGCGACGCACCGCAGGCAGGGCCGTTCCAACGGGGCGTGTCGGTCTGTGTAGATCTTTTCAAGCTTCATTTCAAAATGCAAAGTGAAAGAGATAGACGATATATATATAGAGATAGACGCACCGCACCTTTGAAGTTATCGACTATACCTATCGACGATACCGGCGCACCGCCACAGACGTGTCTGTGCTATCACGGACGAGGCGGGTCCCACAGTGCGTCGTGCGAGCTGGTCTGCGTGCGTCCGCGATTTTTCGCACCATGGGACCCAAACTTTAGACGTCCATTGTGCCTGTGGCTAGAAAATCGTTGATTTTCAGTTTTGGGTGGTTAATAAATATACCAAACTAGCGACCCACCCGCGCGCCCCTGCGTCGCACGGGTGCACATATCATGCATGTATTATACATTTAAACCTTCCTCTAGAATCACTCTATCTATCTAGTTTTAAAGATTTAAGCATACATAGGGACATGGGGACATTGGGATATAGGGACAGAGAAAGCGACTTTATTTTATACTATGTAGTGAAGAAGAAGAAAAAGATTCCAACGCTATGTAATGTTCATAGTTAATCAGTACTAACTGTATATCGTAATAAGCATTCCAGGCTTGTCCTAGTGCGGGGGCCAATGCTAACCAATTATAAACACTGAGGTAAGATTATTTGTTAAATAAATGTATTTGTATTTGGTTTCATCCAATTTGACCGGCGAAAAGTTTATTCGTGGTATCTTATAAATCCTCTCGCATTTTCTGTTTCAGTTTAAAATTGTTTTCAGAGCTGAAAAAAAATTACACTAAAACAGAAAATGCTTTCAGACATTTAACAGCGGCCTACGCAGCTGGGGGCAAACAGATTAAACGTGGACATAGTGTCGCTGTAACCGCGCTGTGTGCCCATTATTGATGTGTTTACACACTAGATACTGTGTAGTGTGGAATTTATGTGCGTAGTGCTCTGAAGCAGTGCAGGAAAACATCGTGAGGAAACCAGTTAGTATTTTAGGAGCGTCGATGGGCTTGCAACCTGTCATGTATGGAATACAAACTACTGAAAAATGTGTGTACTAAATGTTACGTGTTAGTAGAAAATATAATAACAGTTGGTAAAGTAAAAAAGGTGGCCAAAGTCAGTCCAAAGAAGTCTAGGGTATCCGAAAGCGCGATGGGTCGATGACATCATGAAGGTCGCAGGAAACACCTGGACCAGAGACGCACAGGAGAGAGGAGGCTGGCAAAAGATGAGGGAGGCCTTTACCCAACAGTGGATGATTTTCATCGTAATCTTTATTCTTTTAGTTTAATCAAGAGACAGATTATTGATGGAACGGTCGACAACCAATAATTTGATACAATAAGTATAATAAAGTGTTTAAGTACCTTTTATCCAATCTGGTTCCCATAGTACAAGCTTTGGGCTTAGTTTGAGGCGAGATAGTGATGTGTGGAATGTCCACCAATATTTATTAAAAATAGTTATTTAATAATGAATCAAGACATCTTAAAGCAGTTCAATAAAATCGCTTATTAAAGTAAGTGCTGTTTGCGAATCGAAGCAAGGCTTTGTTCAACAAGTGGTAAAAATTATTGTCGGGAAAAATGAAACTACCTGAAATGAAAGGTTCAATAAAAGTTTTAAATGCCCATTGTGAGTTGTTACAAAGTGAAGTTTTTGTTCGCTTTTCGTAAAGGAATTCATTCGCGTCACGAAACCAACCGATAAAGTGCTCGTAGGACACGAACTTGAGGAGGAGCTTTATGTTTTTTTTATGACATGTTTGCAAAGAAGTTGGACAACAACCTTACGTCTATCTTGTAACCAAATTCGATTCAAGCACACAGTCACATAAAACCTTGCATAAAACTTATGAACAAAAATAAAACACATAAAACTAAATCTAGCCATGAGATAAATAATTCTTCTTTTCGTTTATGGCAACTGTTAAGTATGTGACAGGCAATCTTGCCAGTATCAAGAGATTTGTATTAAATACTTTATAGCCAAGTCAGTCCATGGTCAAGTCGCCGTCATTCATTTGTTTTGGATAAAATGGTAGTGGTTTTCGTCAAAACATTAGTTTTAATCAGGATATCACGTCATAATCAACATTCATTCCAAATGCTTACACTTGTTAAGACCTCAAATAATGTTGGTTCAAATACCACCGTACTACACAAAACAACTCAAAATTAAACTAAAAAAACAATTAAAATGAAAAAGCTATGTTGCATCCCAAAATATCAAAAAACTATCTCTTCTCTTCTTTTTATACTGATCTCTAATCTAAATAATTTCAGTATTATAACATTGGAATTGAGCATGCAAACTGTTACGTATGATTGAGGTCAGTGTACGTATGTCACCAAGTACCTACTGAAATATGTGGGTAAGTGCCTAATGTAATATTTCGACTTACCTCTGACTACGCCCTTCAGACATCCTCAAAGAATCCTAAGTTCGTATATCTAAGGGATATTTATCGCCTGGGAATCTGTGAAACTATCTCTATTGTCTGTGTTGATTCTTTTCATCCTACGTCACCATCCATTCCACAAAGTAAAATAAGAACAAATAACGCCATTCTAGCTCAAGTTTTATTTATAAAAGCTCCCGCTTCATTAACGATCAGCGAGAGGGTTTCAATGAGTTCGCACAACCGCTATTAAGTGAAATTTTAATATCCCACAATCGATATCGGAGCGAGGCCCGAGGGCGCTTCAGATCCGCACGGGAAGGCAGCCTATAATGAACCACGAGCTTGAAGGCTCTTGTCGCTACGTGCAGTGTTGGCGAAACAATGTCCTTACTGCACCGGCTTGGCTACGAAGCGTAGCAGCGTAGTAGATCGTAGCCATTATACGTCTAATACTCGTAGCAATCCTTAGGTTACTCGTAAGTATTTCGATTTTGTAGTTTTAAAAATACAAATATACTTTTAGCTCCGAATGGAGTTTCGCTGTAGCTCTAGTTTACATGTAGCTTTTCACAAACTAGAAATAAGTAATAAATGAATTATTTAATTTCATTATGCAATAGAGAAATAGATAATTCAAATTACATCGTGGTGGAAAAAAAACACACGCAGACATAATCTAAATTTTATTGTAGAAGATTCATACATAAATATTTTGAAAATAGAATGTCGTGGATGGAGTGCTAAAGAGTCCGCATGTCAAATGAGATTAATTTTGCGTAGATTACAGTATTTTCGGCGTAGTATTTTATTACTGGCAACGGTACCTTGCTGAATTATGAAACGCGGGTATCTAAAACCTCGGGTAATGTATGCTCATCCCGGAAGGGTCTGGGGATAAGCACAGATTATAGAGCATTATTTTCTCATTATTCGCGGCTACTGTATGTATATTTTATGTAAGTTCACATGAGGTAATAAGAAAAGGAACTCCCTCTAGCAATACGTTTTTATGAGGTATGAAGTGTTATAGGTATAAGGTTGATAGGTATATGCCAAAAAAATATAGTACATTGATTAGAACAACTATATAATAGCGAAAGATTGGTGACTCGCCTCTAGCGCGTGGACCGCAAAAATCAAATCGCCGTCGTCTAATTTCTGCTCAAAGTGTAACTCAATGAGCAGTTAAAATGAAAGTGTGAGAGCGATATAGAAACTGATTTTGAAATGTTTTACGAACGTATAAAAAAGATTTTTTTCTAAAACAAGAAATTGTAATAAAATTTGGACCAAAAATAAAACTTGTAAATAGAAAGACATAAAATCTTGAATCTGTCAAATGATTTCAGGAAACTGAATCGCAATAAGATTTCAGAATACAACAACTGTAATTTCTCCGTCATGTATAGCAATGGAGTTCCAAGGACTTTCAGTCACGCACTCAGTTAGGTACCTACCAGTACCTATTTAGATAGTGTTTATTGGATTAAACATGTAGGAAAGTGGAGCACGGGTTCCCAGCTTAATTATTATGCCTTCATACTCGTAGTGCTAGGCGTGTTACTATAAAATATGTTTATATTTACGCCCCAGATACAAATAACTTTAGAAATCACCTACAGAGTGTACCTAACGTTACCTAGACTTTACTGCTTTAAAATGATTTTATATAAATCAATCTATAATAGGAGTCCACTTTTATTTATTTATTTAAGGACAACCTCTGTGGCGCAGCGGGCGAGAGCCTGCCTGCGACGCTAGAGGTTGCGGGTTCGATTCCCGCCTTGGGACAAATTTGTGTACGATCTGCAGAAATTTGTTCCGATGGTCTGGGTGTTTTCTATGTATAATAAAAAATATCTATCTATGTAAGTATATTGTATTAAATATATCAGTTATCTAGTACCCATAACACAAGCTTTGAATAGCTTACTTTGGGGCTAGATAGTGCTGTGTGGATTGTCCAGCATTTTTTTTTTTATTTTTTTATTTAATTCTTTATTGCACTAAAGAAAGTTTGTACAAAAGGAGCTAGACGCGTTAAGCTCTCCAAGCAATTAATTAATTTTAATATTATGTTAGCTTTTATGGAATGTTAGATTGCACTTCCATGCAAGCTAAGCCACGGGCGGCTGCTAGTAAACATATATAAAGAGATGATCAAGGCTTATAAGAGTAATATTTGCGGATAATATTGATTGGGCTCCTTATAACCTTTGTGGAAACGGTGCCCGGAGTTCATTGTTTTGCAGAAACAAATCACTGTGATTTAGCGCGCCATTTGAAGCTTTGTGGCAGTTTCATTACGCCACTGACGACCTAATGACCATCAGTCCTGGTTTCCCCCTCATTTATACCAAAGTAAATCTGTGTTTTTACGTGTACACCCTCTCTTGTAATCAGCACTAATAACTTTCATAGCAAACTATACATCACTATCACTACATAGTATAAAACAAAGTCGCTTTCTCTGTCCCTATGTCCCTATATCCCTATGTATTCTTAAATCCACTACGCAACGGATTTTGATGCGGTTTTTTTATAGATAGAATAATTCAAGAGGAAGGTTTATATGTATAATACATGCATGATATGTGCACCCGTGTGAAGAAGGGGCGCGCGGGCGGGTCGCTAGTTCTAAATAAACAACATTGCAAATTTCGTTGCTGTGTTTCGGGTCGACTTGAGGGGTGTGATTTCCCCTGAAATTAAAGGCACATGAGGCATAACATCTGTATACTGTATGGTAGAGATCGCTATTTAGCGATAAGACCGCCCATTGTACTCTGTAGTTTAAAGTTTGTTTTTTGTTATATCCGTTGTGTGCAATAAAGTATTTTCTATGTATCTACTTCGAGTTGATAAAAGCAGGGCAATGCATCGTAGGGTATGTTCATATCATGCTTGACTTCATAAATCATCATCATCAATCGACTGGCGAGGCCACTCTTTGGTAAAGGTGATGGATACCATACTAAACATCCAGTTGGGCAATGCATGTTCTATCAGAAAGTACTTAAATTCCGTCATTGGCTGTAAGAAACTAAGGATTATAAAGTGCATTTTAAGAACTGTGGATTTTGTTGCAATTTATGAACTAACTAGCGACCCGCTCGCGCGCCCCTGCTTCGCACGGGTGCACATATCATCCATGTATTATACATATAAACCTTCCTCTTGAATAATTCTGTCTATTAAAAAAACCGCATCAAAATCCGTTGCGTAGTTTTAAAGATTTAAGCATACAGAGGGACATAGGGATATAGGGACAGAGAAAGTGACTTTGTTTTATACTATGTACTGATAGTGATAGTAATGAATTATCAATTCGAATTGCCTGCCTTCAAAGCTGACCAGTATGAACTTAACTTAGTTTCAAAGCAGAACCTAAGCAAACAATGACTTGTCATAACTAAACTCTACAATCTAAAGTTCCATTAATTCTGCTCATCCCAAACCGAGCTCCGGGCGCTGTACAAGAGAATTTAATTAAAACCAAACATTATGGGACAATGGCCTCAACTTCACCCAAGTTTTTTTCTAATTTAATTAAACGGAACGCTGTAATTTTGTAAGATAAGCGAACGGGCAGTTCCAATCAGGATTCTCGTCTGAAGGAGGCGTCGAATCAATCTGAACTGAATCTTGCTACAAGGCTGTGTGTTACTGACAGAAACGTAAAATTGAGTTGGTTGTTAAATAAATTTGGCAAGGCATACAGACTCGATCTGCACGTCTGAGGATTTCGTTTGATAAGTACTGCTTTGCATCATTTAACTGTTTAAATATCTTTGGCGAATAGAACTTTATAAGGTAATTATATACATATAAAATAAAATCAGCGAATCAGCTAAACGACCTCCTCAGGCATGGTAGATATTCCCTCAAGTCTGTTTATATCAAGATGATTATCATGAAAGATACAAAAATAACTGAACCACAGATAATGTACACGTACTGAACCCACTGAAAAATTGTCAACCAAGCAATGACCCGAAAACACTTCACAGTTTAGCAAAAATGTCATCCGATGCGAAACACTATTTAGAGCACCACTTAATTGTGCTCTAAATAATGAATTATATGACAGTGACTACGTAACAAAGGGCTTTGTAAAATTCAACGAAAGTTTGAAGTCAAAATCAAAACAGTCTTTATTCCGTCAACCACAAGGATCACTTTGAAACGTCTTATTTATATACTAGGTGATTCTACCGCAGTTCAACGCGACCAAAGCCTAGAAGAACTTAAATTGGAATACCTCTCCACTGCTTCTGCTATAATAAATTTATGAGATGGTACAAACGGATTACAGAAAATTGCTCCCGAACAACTCAAGATAATGAAAATTGTTCTGAATATTGTACGAATTGTTTTCACGAGTGTTACTATAGGAACTTCATCTTGTAAGCTTATTTTAACAGGGTATTTTTTAATGTATATAGGTAATATAATTACCACTGTAATGTTTTGCTTTCATATTTTAAAACGTCAAAAGACAGTGAAACGGCTAAACAAAAATAATCCGTATACCTTTAAGTCGTTTGTCCGTCATTTTTGTTTTCATACATTTTTATATAAATGAATATAAAAAAACTTATGATTATTTAAAATGAAAACTTGTGATGCCCACATAATGTTTATAATTATTCCTATGGCAAAAAAATATTTAAAGTGTATGTGCAACACATGGCACATCCCACATTTTTTATACGGAGTGAACAACGAGATATGAAGATGAGAGTAAATCAACGATTTCTGCAATCTTAGATGATGATGATTAAATAATAAATAATAAATAATGCTGGACAATCCACACAGCACTATCTAGCCCCAAAGTAAGCTATTCAAAGCTTGTGTTATGGGTACTAGATAACTGATATATTTAATACATTATATACTTACATAGATAGATATTTTTTATTATACATAAACACCCAGACCATCGGAACAAATTTCTGCAGATCGTACACAAATTTGTTCCAAGGCGGGAATCGAACCCGCAACCTCTTGCGTCGCAGGCAGGCTCTCGCCCGCTGCGCCACAGAGGTCGTCATGATAGCTTATATTTGTATTTTCAAACCATTAAACAACCCATCAAACCAAAGTTTCCCCATCTAAGGGTAGGTATCGATATGCCAGCAAATTACATCGCATAAATTGGATACAAGCTGTGGCTATCGGCAACCCTCGTCAAAGGGTTAGTGATTGCCTCCCACTTCAACCTCGCACGTGATATATTCTACTTTATTCATGTAAATAATATTTAGTGCCGGGTACAGACGAGCAATCAATTAAAAGCATCAGCGAACGAGAATTTCCGACATAGAATGTGAGCAGTAACTTCTTGCAGTATTTTAATATTCCATTCTTCTTCTTTTTCTTGTCGGTTCGGGGCCTGACGTTTTGAAAGAGGCAATATAGCATTATCATCAAAGTATCTTATGTAGGGCCAATTTAGTAGGTCACATATTTGACATCTTTCACAATCGGATCTACTGTAGTTCACTTTTTGTCACTGATCTATAACAACTTGTTTATTTCAGTTCGTGACTCACTCAAAGGAGTTTTTAACACACCTTTTATAGGTGCTGGATATGTCATTGGATTACTCAAATTCAGTTCTTCAAAGCCCAAAAGCTGTCCACTAAAATGTCTCACTAGAGTTGGACATTCGTAAAAATTTAATCAAAGACTTCATTAAGTTCTTACGAGTGTCTAACTCTGACGTGACTAGCAAGACAATCAAGTTTTAGTAAATCTACGAAAACGTACTTATTTGCAACGAAAATACACAAGAATAGTCGAGCTATCTGCAGACCATTGCGAACGATCTAGAGATGGCTCAACTGTTCTAAACGGTTAACCCCCGGTTTCTGAAAGCCCGATCAACACTAATCGGCTGTGAAGTCTCTTGCTATCTCTATCTAATTTGAAGTAAAAGCTGAAATAGCAAGTGACTTGACAGCCGATTAGTGCTGATCAAGCTTTCAGAAATCGGGGGTGGTGTCCTAAACTGTTCTAACTCCGTCTATGTCACAATTTATTTTTCTTCCTATATTTGATTCTGACTGTTGAGCTTCCTACAGTCAAAAGCTTTGATGGTTAAATTTATAGACTTCACTTGTTTTCCTCGACCACGAGGGAACAACCAATCAGTAGACTGTTCTAGAACCAAATCTTCAGTCACGTATTCAGCTTGGTCTCTGGCCGGCATTACGAATAGCGTGCATGTGCAGTTCAGCTATGCGAGTATTATTGCAAGTCACGTTACGTAATTATGACTTCATAAATTCTCTTTGAAAATCATAAAACAAGAAAAAAATTAGTAACATCATGTTCTTTCAGGTTTTTCCTGAAATTAACAGTTGTGGCACTAAGCCAGAGTTTTATATGGGGTTGATAGAGGTGAATTTGAAATAGTATTTTATACGCAGTTTCGTAAACCTTGATTTGACCGTTTGTCCCATTTTCCTGACGTTTTCGTTTATATTTGTAGGTACTTTCATCTGTTTCAACTATTTGGCACTCACAAAAACTCAAAATTTAAATACCTATTTAGATACCAATGTAGCAACCAATTTTTTAAACTAGATTTTCTTACTCGATCGACATACTGTATCCAATTAATTTAAATTAATCATGTCAAGAGGTCACTAGAGTTCATCTAAAGGTGTTTCTTTAAATCATTCTTCACCAGCAGCTTTTATTCATAAGTAGGTGCAAAGATGAATGTCCGATGTTGCTTAATTTATTCCCAACTTTAGTAGGCAATCACAATTTTGAGAAATTATTCGTCTTTGAATTTCAATTACATTATAAAAGTTTATAAATTATTAATGGCAACATTCTCTTCTTTAGAGCCGATGATTAACTAACTGAATTCAAATAAATTACAGCGACATAGATCAGCTACAAATAAAATAAAACAGATTATTTCAGATAATTGTGATAACGTTAATTACAGTCCGTATGAAACTTATTATAAGTATGTATTCATTTACAAAAAAAGTATTTGAATATTTAACAGCTACTCGTACCTTTCTGGTTCACATTGACAAGCTTTGGCTTAGTTTAGTGCTAGACTGTGCTGTGTGGAAAACCCACCAATATTCATTCACATTTTTTAAATTCACCTTTATTTTGAATTGTATTTCAATTCTTTGCACAAATGTAACTCGTTGTTTGAAATAATTAAATTTCTTAACCAATAATTAAAATATAACTAGTACAGCTACAGAAAAAACATTCAGAAGACTTTTAAAGTTATTCAGGCACATGAAACACAGATAATACACACTGCGATTCCAGCACCGTGGTTTTACTTACCGAGGCATGATGGCAGTTTTTGTTACCGTCCATTGTTCTTTTATTACAAAATGGCCACTCGTTCCGCTCCGCAACTATGCTCTGAAATATAACCTTTTGACTTTCATTTACTATTTATTCGCTATTTAATCCTTTTTTCATACGGACTGTAATTAACTTTATCACAACCATCTGTATTGTTTGTTTTTATTTTATTTTATTTATAGCTGATATAAGTTGCTGTAATATAAATTCAGTTTGTAGATCATCGGCTCGAAAGAATAATGCTGCCGTCTTCAATTTTATAAGTTAAAAAAGCATAAAATCTTTAGAAGAATTTGCTCATAATTAGGTATGAGAAAATTCTTCTAAACATTTTATGCTGCAGAAAGAAAGAAAGAGAATAAAAAAGGTTTTATTACGACTCATGACATAACAAGACCGTAACACAAAAACGCCAAGACTAATTAACCACCAATCCTAATCACGAATGAATTCGACTTAAGTGGTGCAAACGTATTTATTCACTACAAAATGATGGTTAAACAATACGTTTAACTCCTAAATTTCCAAAATATATCTATTCACTATCGAGGTACAGTTAAATCAGATTTTGAAATGAAGCGCCTCGAGGAAATTACTAACTTCCGAAAATTCGAAGTTAGAATCGAGATGACTCACCACCCTAACTAAATTAATGCTGTTTTTGAATGAGACTAAAAGAAAATGGCGCTTTTTACATAAACTGAGACATTGATTATCTCTTTGACATAATCTGTGACAAATTTTGAAACCAAAAGACGATCGGTAGTTAGAAGACTGATAAAAGTGTATAAATTATATTCTTTGATGTATGTATAATAACCTATACCACAGGTAAATATTGATCGGTTTTCACGTTCTTCCTCAAAGCCACACATAATATCAAAAGTCGTACGTAAGGCTCATGCAAGTTGCACCTGTATACCTGTGTGCTATTGAATTAAGTACACCACATAAGTGCACAAGCAAGCCACGAGTGTTGAGGACTGAAGGGTACGGTAGCCGCTTTCCCACATCAAAGGCGACTACTGAATCGCTTAACCATTTACACACTCGACTTGCCTTTGCGAATGGTTTGTCAGTGTGCAAAGAGCTTTAGGTAACTTAATCGGTTTATGGGTTCCCTGTCGTTATTTGAGATTTTACTTGTTTTTTGTTGGATTATTGGGGTTCTTTCCGAAAATATACGATAATCTCGCTGAAGTTCAAACATTTAATTTCTAACTAAAAAATCTCTGTCTAGCGATTCCCTGCGATCTTATTACGTATATAAAACATAGTATGCTAACTATAAGTAATCAGCGTAGGTCCATACCTATGTATTGATCTACTAACTACCCCATCAATATAATATTTAAGAAATCATAGCCATCAGCCTATAGGTATAATATGTTGCAGCTAGCCTATACAAGGTCCATGTGGTACTTATGTTCCTTAATGGTTATATTTATAAAACTACGTGCGTACAAATAAACTATTGTAATATAGCAATAAAATGCATTGAGTATTGATTATTCGTATTTTAGCGATAAAGCTGTAGCATCTTACATTGAATACCTATGTTCTAAAAATTTCTTCAAAATTATTCAAGCTAAAATAGATATTATTTACTAAATAGCACAAGAACATCCCGTCTCAGTATAAAACAGGAAGCAGCTCCAGTCCAACAAAAATCACAGCAGCGGATAAAAGCTTCACAAAGGCTGACCTCGCTTTGACAGGTAGTAAGACCAGACAGTGCCGTTGTCTGAAACTAGGCTAGCGTTAAAAAGTAACTCGACTGAAACGTCGAGAGCAACCTGCTTGCTATGCGTACCAAGGTGTGTACACTTGCATTGCATTTGACGTTTGCTCACACGTTGTGACGTTTCCCTGCAACACCCACCTCTACTAAATTTTAATTCTGTGACCCATCTTTGTTTTTCTTATCTATATTCCTTGGTAAAACCTAATAATGTTTTGGGATGCTAAACTGGTTGTTGCAACCGCAACAATGTTCATTAGCCTTGTTTGTTATAATGTAAGATTGAGCTTATATAAAGAAGATGATCTAGTGACATCAGTGTTTATTTTAGTTTATTACTTTTTTATGAAAGATCTCACTTAAGTAATTTTAGTTGAAATACCACTGAATTGATACGACCTCAAAATAACGATTGTTTTTCTAGTACAAAATAAATAAAATTACCAAGCTTTGTTGTATTCCCAAGATGACATTTGGAAAAGACGGTTGTTTCTTTTATGATAGAACAAGCAAATGGCCCACCTGATATTAAGTGGTTATCCATCAACAGAATAATGATTCCATTGCTGACCGTAGTCCCCAAATTCTGCTGGATTACACTAAGTTTATTTGTTATTTATCCTTACTAAAATATATCTAAGTAGACATCACTTGCTATCTTACCACATCTTGTGTCACTTTATGTGTTCGGTACAACATCTAAAGTGATTGTACTTCAAAATGTGTCTGCTAGGCCTGCATAGGCCGTTTTATTAATTAATAGGACATCTTGCTCCATCAGTAGTTTTGCTAAAAGGTCATATTTCTTGCTAAAAGGATATGGAAGGGTTTAAACTACGCCATATAAAAGTACCTGAGAAGTTCATGCTCATGAAAGCTGAAAACCATAAACTCGACTATATATATATAAACTTAATATATACCGCCATATCTCATCTCTATTGTCAGCTTCCCAAGGATTGTGAAGGACTTTATTTACCGCAGTTGCTAACGACTTTCACATAAAAGATGTCCACACAAGCTTATTTGCGGCATGATTAACTGACTTTAAACCTGTCGGGAGTTAGAAAACTTTTGCAGGTAATTTTATATTGTGTAAAATAATGAACGCTCGGTCAAAAACTGTGGACATAATTGTGAACCTAGTAACGGTTATGTCGGACAGTTTTGTAATAATAATAAAATAATAACTAAACAATAACATAATAACTAAATATAACGACCGGTAGATATCTTGGTTTATATGTCCGTCTGTGATTTGTAAGAATTTACATTAATAAAAAACATATAATAAATAAATAATACATAATGCTGAACAAACCACACAGCACTATCTAGCCCCAAAGTAAGCTACTCAAAGCTTGTGTTATGGGTACTAGATAACTGATATATTTAATACATTATATACTTACATAGATAGATATTTTTCATTATACATTACATAGAAAACACCCAGACCACCGGAACAAATTTCTGCAGATCATACACAAATAATAAATAAATAATGATAATGAATAACATAGTTAAAATAAAAAAATTGTTTTCGTGTTTCTCCGAGTGTTACCAACCAAAGAAATAAATCACAGTCAATTTAACTGCTTACGTTGTCCCCAGGAGCCATGGCTCGCCTATGGTGGCTGGTGCTGGCAGTAGCAGCGGTGGCTGTCGCGGACGAGGCCTCCGACCTTGATGGACTCGACCATGGCAATGGTAAGTCAAATAATAGAATAATCCACCCTAGATATACAGCGTCAGCAGACCGAGACCGAGAAAGATAACTTTGTAACATCATATCGACCTCAGTGGCGCAGTGGGAGTCCGTGTCCGTTTGCGACGCAAGAGGTTGCGGGTTCGATTCCCGCCTAGGAACAAATTTGTGTACGATCTCCAGAAATTTGTTCCGTTGGGCTGGGTGTTTTCTATAATATTAAACCCTATGTAAGTATATAATGTATTAAATATATCAGTTATCTAGTACCCATAACACAAGCTTTGAGTAGCTTACATTGGGGCTAGATGGTGCTGTGTGGATTGTCCAGCATTATTATATAATTATTATAAATCCTTTCACCCCCCCCCCCTGCATATTAAATTTCATGAAAATGATTAGAGCTTTTTCCGAGATTCAGATTATTTATGTATATAAAAATACAAAAATTGCTCGTTTAAAGGTATAAGATTAGATACTTAAAACTAAGTTTCATCATTTACATTCCTACTTCAACCAATTCGGTACTAAAAAGTTACCATTCGTTTAACGACGCAATAAGCTTAGCGTAATAAAACAATAATCGTGCAAAAATAAACGTTACCTAAAGATTACTTCCGCAATAAAATACAGATTATTGCGGTGGCAGTAGCGTTGTAGTCTCGTAGAGGGTCTACGAGCAGTGCTACGAGCACGCTACGAGCTACGCACAGGCGTAGCAAGAAGAAGTAGGTACACAAGTTCAAAGAAAAAAAATATAAAAGTTCTTGTTATGCCTTTATTTTAATAAGTTTTTGCTTTCGTACCCCGACTAATATTAAAAACGAATACCCGAATATTACTAAAATTATACCTATTTAATATTGTAAGTTTATTTACAAAGAAAATTACAACATATAGTTACAATTATTTACAAAATACATATGAAACAGTTGAGCCATCTGCACACCGTTGCAAACGATCTATAGATAGCTCAACTGATCCAAATCAGTGCCAGTCGGAAGCGTACCCAAGACACTGGCTGCATTGCCACGCTGAATGGCAATAATTATTTAATTTTTTTTATTACTTGAATCTAGAGATTGCTCAACTGATCACAATCAGAGCTAATTGGAAGCATACCTGTAGACGACGCGCCTCGCGAACCTAAAAACATAAAATAAATATAAAATTAAATCACATAAAATATTAGTAAAGAAGTGAACTAACAAATATAATTAATTATAAAGTGTTGGTAGATTCGAAAATATTGTTCTAAGTACTTACTTTTTGTTAATAAAATAAACCGAGGTCTACCGCCGTTTGCGCACAGTCGAGAGTTAGCATTCTGACGCAACGCGCGCGATACGGTTCTTTTATAACTTCCAAATATTCGTTTTCATTTTATACCCACGACATCTCACCACTCCACGGAACGATCCCCTACAAAGTCCTACGAGCCGGATTATACGTGGAACATTGTGTAGAAGTCGCATAAATGTTCAAAACTCCACCGCGACACAGCCGCCATCTTACAACTACGGTGCGGACACGCAGTGCCTGGAAAAAGGAAGAACTCACGATGAAAGAAGACCCGGCGCGCGACGTACAGTCGGAAATATTGAAAAAAGGAAACCCTGAAACTGCGTTTAGTGTCATCACACGACCTAAAACTGAAGGCGATTGTCTGAAAAGCGCCCACAGTTTACATCCCGTTTCCTCCAAGCAACATTCAAACTCAACAACCGCTAAGTCGATGGAAGCGCGAAAAAAGCTACTCGAGTTTGAAGCCGCTAAGGCAATGGCTGAAATCGAAAGACAAGCCATCAAAAAGAACGCTGAACTGGAGAAGAAAGCTGCTGAAAAGAACGCTCAACTGGAAAAATCTTTAATTGAACAAAAGTTAGCCGCAGAAATAGCAGCCTTAGAAAGCGCATCCAAAAGCCGACGCAGTTCTTTATACCAGCCTACCGAAATGGACTCCATCGGAAAAGTGCAACAGTGGTTAGATAAAAGTCACTTAGCTGAAAACTTGAAAAACTGTGCCACGGACGCGGACCGCGACGGCGCGTTTGACGGCGCCAGCGGCGGCGGCGGCGCAGGCGGCAGCGACCAGATGCAAAACCTTGTTAGTGCCATTCACCAGTCTAATCTGCAAAATAAACAATTAATGTCAAGATTTGCTACATCAAAAGACTTACCTCAGTTCCATGGAGATCCTCTCGAGTGGCTGGCGTACAAACTTGCATACGATGAATCTACAAAAATATGTAAGTACAGTGATGCCGAAAATATGTGGAGATTACGCAAGTCTTTAAAGGGAGAAGCAAAAGAAACAGTTTCTTCACTTCTCATCGGGACCACGGCTCCACAGACCATCATTGAAGCACTCGAACTCCGCTACGGCAGACCTGAAACAATAATACACAAAATTACATTTCAACTGAAGAAAATACCACCACTATCGCAAAACTACCACCACGAAATTATATCATTTTCAATAAAAATCAAAAACTTCGTGGCCGCAGCAAAAGCAGTGAAACAAACTGATTACCTACGAAGTCCCGAGCTGGTATCTTCTGTGCTCGCTAAGTGCCCTAGTGCACTCATCAACAAGTGGGCCGACTATTACAGCTTGAACTGCAACATAGAAAAAGCTAAGTTAGAAATGCTAGCTGAATTTCTATACAATGAAGCGAATAAAATATCAGCCGCCGGTTTGACTCACTTACAAAGTCAATCAGATTACCGAAAGAAGCCCGAAGAGAGAAAATCGCAGTCCGTTCTACTCGGCGCTAAAAGTGACGAAAAAATCACCTGCAAGTTCTGTAAGGTCAGCCGTCATAAACTACCTGAGTGCGCGCGATTCAAACGAGCATTGACAAAGGATCGATGGCGCTTCGTTCGGGTCAATAACCTGTGTCATAAATGCCTACTTGCTACTCACAGCCGTGACACCTGCTCTGCTGCTCCCTGCCCCATCGAGGAGTGCGGGCTACCTCATCACCGTCTTCTGCACTGGAAGCTCAAAGCCGGCGCTAAAAGTGAAAATTGTGAAAAAACTGAAAATGACAAAATACTTACCAATAATGACAATAGTGCGATAAACAGTGACAATAAAGTTGAAAAAGAAAATAGTGACTGCTTAGTGAGTAAAGAGACTGTGACTCATGCGATGAACGATTCAACATCATGTGTGTTTTTGAAAGTGGTACCCGTCAACATCCACGGACCGAAGGGTGTGATCCGTACCCATGCGCTCCTTGACGACGGCGCGACGGTATCCTTGATATCAGCTGATATCGCCAACAGTGTCGAGTTACATGGACAAAAACAAACCCTGTGTGTACGTGGTGCTTGGGACTCGGAACTTACGTGTGAAAGTGAAAGAATAAAGTGCCAAATAACAAACATAAACAATGACTCATTCGAACTTAGCGCAAGAAAAATAAACGAACTTAATTTACCGTTACAAAAATTGTCTAACATAAAAATCAAGAACTATGCGTATTTAAATAAAGTGAACAATTACATTTCGTGCAGTGAAAATGTGAAACCAAAGTTATTAATCGGTCAGGACAATTACCATCTTATCGCGCCAATAAAGACAATAATGCGTAGCAAAAATGAACCTTGTGCCACACTGACACCGCTAGGTTGGTGTGTGCACGGTGTTTGTCCAGTAAAACGTAAAAAATCAAGTTCAACGTCAGAGTGTGCAATGATAACGGTGAATCAACCGAGGCGCTCCCTTGCCTCGCACTCCAGCTGCCTACCCCGCCACGCCTGCACCTGCGCCGCCGCCAACACCTTCCCACTGGTGGGCACGCAAACAGGCGCCTGTGGGATCACAGCTGATGTCTCATCGGACCATACACTCACTAACGTAAATACAAATGAATGCATTTATTGTTATCGCCAGGACGGCTCGATACACACGGACTCAGAGAATGACGAGCGCTTGAATGATATGGTTCGAAAATCTTTTTTGTTCGAAAGCATTGGTGTCCATCATAAGCCGAGACAAAACAAAGACGATCTAAAAGCCGTAGAAATCGTAGAAAAATCTGCAAAAATAATCGACGGAAAATGGGTGGTCGGCTTACCGTGGAAAGATGAAAATGCCAAAATGGAAAGTTCATTTTCGAATGCTTATCGTCGATTTAAAACCATAGAAAGGAAAATGTCATTAGATCAAGGATTTGCAAAAAGATATAAAGAAAGAGTGCAACATTTGTTCGTCAATGGCTACGCCTGTAAAATCGAGTCAAATGAAAGTAACCAAAGAGCTTCGAAAGATTGGTACTTACCGCACTTTGGAGTCGACAATCCGAATAAGAAAAAATTGCGTCTTGTATTCGACGCTGCTGCTACTTCTGCTGGTCAATGTTTAAATGATTACTTGCTCCAGGGTCCAGACCTATTAGAATCCCTACTAGGCATCATGTTGCGCTTCCGGGAACGAAAAATCGGACTTACTGGTGATATAAAAGACATGTTTCTAAGAATAAAAATAAAAAAAACCGACCAAGATGCCTTAAGATTCCTATGGCGAGACAACCAGAATGACAACGAGCCCATACAAAAATACAAAATGACGTCACTGATTTTTGGCGCCAATTGTTCCCCGTTCATTGCGCAATTTATAAAAAATTTGAATGCACAACGATTTGCAAACGAGATGCCCGAAGCTATGCATGCTATAATAAATAGCCATTATATGGATGACTATATTGATTCATTTGATAACTTAGACATAGCCCTAAAAACGATGAGAGATGTCACATACATACACCAGCAAGGCGACTTCGAGATACGAAATTGGACGTCCAACGAACCTAAAGTATGTCAAAATGTACCCAAAGAAATTTTGAGCGATTCCGTCGTGAACTTCAAAACCGAAGAAGATAATCTGAGCGAACGCACCCTCGGATTATTATGGTACCCGAAAACCGACGCATTTGGTTTCAATCTCTCATTGCAAAAGATTCCAGAGAAAATATTGACATGCGAACAAAAACCTACAAAGCGGGAACTTCTACGCATTGTCATGTCTATATTCGACATTTATGGCTTACTGACGCCGTTCACAATAAAAGCTAAAATAATTATTCAAGATACCTGGAAGTCTACGATAAAATGGGACGAGCAAATACCTACAAAACAATTTGAATTGTTTCGTGATTGGATATCTCAGCTACAAGAAATAAAAGATATTCGTATACCAAGATGGTACTTTCATTCTAAAAAGCAAGTTTCATGTGACGAAATCTGTTCAAGCGAAAAAATGGAACTACACTTATTCTGTGACGCATCGCCTGCCGCCTATGCCGCTGTAGCCTACTGGCGCGTTCACACAGATAACACGAATGTGTGCGTGTCATTCATCGCAAGCAAAAGCCGTGTTGCACCGATAAAACCAAATTCTATTCCTCGGCTAGAACTACAGGGTGCGGTACTTGCATGCCGCCTGGCTGATGTTATACAAAAAGAACACAGATTACAACCGAGTAAAAGATATTTTTGGACCGATTCAATGACTGTATTACACTGGATAAAAAACGATACTCGCAATTACAAAACATTTGTCGCAAATAGACTGGGAGAAATTGACGAGTTAAGCAAAATGAATGAATGGCACTACATACGATCTGATAAAAATATTGCAGATGTAGCTACGAAAAATATGAGTTATAAATTAAACAAAGATTGTGAGTGGTTCCAAGGTCCTGGTTTCCTGTTCGAGAAAGAGAGCTCCTGGATGACGACCGCACCTGAAAAAGAAAAAAGAAAAATTAATAAAGAAACCTTAGAAATGGTACACCATGTATACGCTACTGAGAGCGCTAACTTACCTGTTCCGGTACCCGAGAAGTTTTCGTCGTGGCTTCGTCTTTTGAGAAGTACTGCTACCGTCCTATTGTTCCTAGAAAGATGTAAAAAGACCTGTAAAAAAGAAATTGATACAGAATTATTACAGCGAGCCGAAAGATTATTAACTCGCTACGCGCAGATGCAATCGTTTTCTACAGAAATAGATTTATTGAAAAATAATAAACAGGTACAACCTGATAGCCGGATACGCACGCTGACGCCGTACCTAGATGAGTGGGGCGTTATCCGAGTTGGTGGACGAGTAGAAGCCACAAGAAATGTGAGCACGGACATTAAGCGACCCATCATATTAGACGGACGTCACCACATCGCTCGACTGATAACAAAAACTTACCATGAAAAGTCGGCACATGGGAATAACGAGATTGTAGTGAACGAACTTCGGCAGCGCTACTGGCTGCTAAACATACGACCCACAGTACGCTCTGTCGCATCTCAATGTTTATACTGTCGAATGAGAAAGGTTATACCATCAGTACCAAGAATGGCGGATTTACCTGCAGCACGACTGTCACATCATCAGCGCGCCTTCACCCACTGCGGCGTCGATCTATTCGGCCCCATGGAGATAACAGTCGCCCGGCGCCGAGAACCACGCTACGGCGTATTGTTTACCTGCATGACCGTGCGAGCCGTGCACATTGAGGTGGTACCATCGCTGACCACAGACTCCTTTATCATGGCTCTTAGAAGAATGGCATCCAGAAGAGGGTGGCCACAAAATATGTATTCAGACAATGGTACTAACCTTAGAGGCGCAGACGCTGAACTGAGAAAGTCATTTGAAGACCTGGATCAGACCCGCATCAACCAAGAAATGACCAATCGTGGGGTATCATGGTCATTTTCATCGCCGTTGAGTCCCCATAAAGGTGGCGCATGGGAACGCCTGATTAGAAGCGTCAAGACCTCACTGAAAGTAATTCTGAAAGAAAGGGCACCCCGTGAAGAAACCCTAATAACTCTCCTCGCCGAAGTGGAAAATATTGTAAATAGCCGGCCATTGACCCACGTGAGCGTCGACCCGAACCATATGGAAGCCCTAACTCCAAATCATTTTTTACTTGGTTCATCTTCAAACTTACCAGTACCCGGAACCTTTGATGACGGAGACCTATACCTAAGAAAGATGTGGCGAACAGCACAGAGGCTAGCCGACCTGTTTTGGCAACGCTGGGTCAAAGAGGTACTGCCTGACCTTCTACCAAGACAAAAATGGTACCAAGAAGAAGTCAATTTGAAGGTGGGAGACCTGGTGGTTATAGTCGACCCTAGCCTCCCGAGAAACACTTGGCCGAAGGGCATCATAGAGAGAGTGTTGCCCGGGTCTGACCATCGCATACGCACTGTGGAGATAAAGACGAAGTCTGGAGTGTTAACCCGACCCGTTACTCGCTTGGCACTGCTTCCTGTTAATAATCCGTGTCCCTGACGTGACACTGGGCGGAGAATGTAGACGACGCGCCTCGCGAACCTAAAAACATAAAACAAATAAATAAAAATTAAATTACATAAAATATTAGTAAGTGAACTAACAAATATAATTAATTATAAAGTGTTGGTAGATTCAAAAACTGTCCTAGGTACTTACCTTGTGTTAAATAAAATAAACCGAGGTCTACCGCCGTTTTGCAAACAGTCGAGAGTTAGCTTTCTGACGCAACGCGCGCGATACGGTCTTTTAAAACTTCCAAATATTTGTTTTCATTTTATACCCACGACATCTCACCACTCCACGGAACGATCCCCTACAATACCCAAGACACTGGCAGCATTGATGATACATAAATGGAGCCTTGTCTGAGCTTGTGTTGCATTCCCAAGTCTCTTTTCAGCTGGTCCGGCCAGATAAACATGTCACAGTGGACAAAGTTACCGCATATCTGAGACCTGTTTTATAGTCTGCTATCTTGTTTGCAGAACCGTTTGCGGCAGTGTTTACAGAGATGTTTGCATGCTCGACATAAACCGGAGAACTGTACACGAAGCGTTAAATAAACTTACCGCTTTGTGATTTAAGTAATGCATTATGGCGCTCGTACTTTTTTTATAACAGCTTTTTTAAAGTAAAAATAAGTTAACTGTACATCGTATGCCTTAAGAAAGTCAAGCACAATTCATTTACATAGATATTAGTTAAAAATTCTAAGAAAACAAATCATAATATATTCAACTCAATTAAATTTTACAGTCTATATAATTGCTCAGAAGTGAACGTGATTAAAAACGAATTCTGCCAATTATAATTACTTGCTTGTTTTGTTCGCATCTTTATTTCTCAGGAAGCACTCTGCAAAATAGCCTGTCAGCTCAAGAAAAGTCGCAAGAGCAACCTCTCCCCTGACGTGGATCAGGAAAATATCATGGCGAATTCAATTTACGCCCCGCGGCATCGCACGCTTAAGCCACCAGCTTATTATGGATATTTTGAGCAACACAATTGCTGTAAATATGTCTTGCAAAGGTAGATAAACTTTTTTATTTTACTTTACTTCGTTCAAGGATAAGTTATTAATAATGTTTATGTAACTAGATTTAACGCATTGCATCGATGTATCTGTGGTGTTATTTCTTATGTGAATCAGTAATTTGAATTTGAAGATATAGGATAAATATAAAAATACACAAGTGTAAATAAATTATTTTTGGACATCTAGTGAGTTTTTAATGATTTATAGGCGTACGGTAAAGGGACCAAATCGGAATGTATAAACAAGATTGCCGAACGAAAGAACGCAGGTATTGTTGTAAAGAAGTATTTGACCCAGTTCCTCGTAAAAACAAGCTAATAAATCCATTGAGACCTGAATATTGCACGTGTAACTTGAACCGAGAATTGTCCGAGAATAATGTATAATATTTCCTTGTAATTATAACTGTGCTTTCGTAGAATTTTAACTAGGTTTATAATGAAAAATAGTTTTATGGCGGTGCAGAGCTATTCCACTTTCCAGGTGAGGTCACTGAGGCTTTGGCGGGGTTCGGATAACTACGTCATAACTTGCTGAGCACTGAAGGTGCCTTTCATTCTTGAGGTCGCGAGTTTTGATTCGGACGTTTGTCTATTTATGGGTATCTATCTGAAATGTACAATAATGCTCTAAAAACCTAACATCTAGACAGAAAGCGTTTATAACAGTGGGGATCAAACCCGCACCATACAATGCAGGAGGCAAAGCTGCTACCAACTGAACTGTGAGAGCTGTCATAACAAGCAAATGTTTACAAATGATAACCATGACCAGCTGAATTGCATGATACGCAATACCGTTAGATAATATTGCTTCAAAGTATTATGCAATATAATTGATGACATTTGGATGACCGAGCTTTGTTATTTATTTGTTCGGTTGCTGAATCCTAGCTAGATCGATTATCGTCCGAAACCCCCTGCATACCAAAATTCATGAAAATCGTTGGAGCCGTTCCCGTGGTTCAAATTATTTTTATGCATAAATAAATTGCTCGTCTGCAGGTATTAGATGTATGCATATGTTTATCATAGTATGCATAGAATATCAAAGCCTCATAGGGATTATAACGTAATACAATGCTATCTCTTAGCAGTAGCACCCAGGTAATATGCACAATGGTACGTCTAATGGTACCACGGTAAACAAACGATGCTTAGAGCTATATGTTGCAGTTGCTGAGAGGTATCATGATTGTATTTGTAAGCATCGCCCTTTGTTATGTCAGCCCTTACACATCAGGTGGTAGTAGCCTTCTGCACTGCAGGCAGTGGGTTTGATCCCAACCGAGAACAAACATTTGTGTGATAAAGAATGTTTGTTCTCTGTCTATAATTTCCATTTATAAATAAACTTTTCAACACAGTTGCTCATAAAGTGGCTCTACGGTCACCGCAATTAGGCACAGAATGACACACCCATTATTCAAACTGTGACTTTTTCATTGCTATAACCCACTAGTGAGTTATAGATTTTATTTTTAAATTATATTGGTTGAGTTTTGTTCCTAAAAAAGTTTTTATTCAAAAAAAAGATCGTGTTCAATAGAACAAATAAATTAATGTTCCTATTGCTTGCTCATTTCATGCAACTTCTTATATTATAGATAATATTAACTAGTACGTGTTTAATAAGTAAAACATTCACTCAAATATAACTTTTGTTTTCTCTGTAATAAAAGAAAAATAAAATTCCCCATTTTTTACGTGGCAGAATAGGCGCAAACGCGCAAACCCTATGCGCGGAAAATAAAAAAAAACCTCAACCTCATTTTTTGCACCGCCCGATTTATGATGTGAAGCCCTTAACGTATGGAAACTTATTACCTGAAAACTCCAAGGAAAAATATCTGTTCTGTGAGTTTTTATTATTATTTTATTCACAAATATGTTGAAAAACGTCGTATGATACACGTGTGGCTTGATGATTACCGTCCTCGGCTCTCTTAAGACCCTCGCCTGCGGCGCGGGTTCAATGGCGCCTCAGCGGTAATCACCAATGTGCCATACTAGTACCATAATGTACTATTAATACAACGAGTATTTTTCACTCTCCTTTTTTTGTCTTCTCAAAAGCAATCACATTCACAGCCTACCTCCCCACACATTATCTGCATTTGTAAACATCATCTCTACTAGTATGTGCTTAACATTCCAACATTAACATTTTCTTGCATAGAACATACATATCCTACAACCCGTTGCAGACATATAACTTTGCTTTGTAAACCAATATGGGTCTTTGTGGCTGCAGTTTCAATGGCAGCTGTGCCTGTTTACACTTGTGTAATCACAGAAGCTTAAACTGAAATAGATAATGTAATATCTGCGTAATATAGTAGCTTGTCGGCATAACTAATGTGTCTCATCATAGCTATTTATTGTTAGGCATTCACTATTGTAACAGCCATATTATGTTTTAATGACATTTCGAGGGCCAAATGCTAGTAAATCGGTAGATACGTAATGTAGTTGAACATTCTTTTTATTCACCGCAACTCTTTGCTTTGGCAAATCAGAGCTTACTCGGTCTCTCGTCATTCTTTACCATCCTATCTTGACTTGCAAAAACCGAAAGCAAATCATTTCCCGGCCGGTGCCAATATTTGTTTAGGTCTGGGCTCGTAACTTGGAGATTACATCCCACGATAATATGCAGCATATATGGTAGAGAAATAAATCCCTACAGGTACAGAACTTACTAGGTTTAGATGTACGAGTATGTATAAACCACAGGGTTTTCTCTATTCCGTGGTATAAACTATGTATAGATTACTGATTAAACAACTTTACTTTTGGTATTTACTAGCTGATCCCGCGGCTTTGCTCGCGCTCGTTTACTTTGAAAATCTCAAACAAACTTTCATCCCCTATTTTATCCCCTTGGGGGTAGAATTGATCAAAATCCTTTCTTAGCGGATGCCTACGTCATAACATCTACCTGCATGCAAAATTTCAGCCCGATCCGTCCAGTGGTATGGGCTGTGCGTTGATAGATCACTATGTCAGTCAGTCAGTCAGTCACCTTTGAGTTATATATATTTAAGATAAACTTTCACGATCGTGACACGTCATACAGCCCAAACGGGAAAATAAATGCATTTGGTTCATCAATAATAAGCGATAAAAGCCCTTGTTATATTCAAAATGGAGTTTCTCAATTTGACTTTTTTTAGTAAATTTTTTACGTGATTACTTTGCTAACGATGAATAGATTCTTATTAAGTATTTTTATGTCTTCTTTTGGTAGGTCACACTTCAGCGCTTGTCCCATATTTTTATCAAATTAGATTTTGCGCTTTATGAAATAAAATGAAAAGAAATAAAACACATAATTTGACGTTTTAGTTTATGGTTCCCTTAGTAAAAGTTTTGAATATAATACTTGAAGACAGTTTTTTTTTCATAAAAATTATAGGCTAATGAAACAGGGACAGGAGAGGTTTCTTGTGGGACATATGTTTAAATATATGGAGTAAACATAATTGTTGTTCTTTTATTTGAAGCTGTTTTAGTTTTCATATAAATTTTGCAAGTATTATCGGTATCACACTACAGATTTATCTTAGGTAAGGTAAATGCTACGTCGTTCCCGGCTGATGCGAGTCTCGTAAAACATATGCTTCCTGAAAGTTCCAATCTTTCGCACAGTAAAACCACAGCTGAAAATCACAATATTTTGTCCCAAATCGAAGATTTTATGGCACATTGCGTATGTTTTACTGGCGTATTTCGACCACAATTCCATATTTTTTCAGCTTTTCTACTTTCCGGAACTGTTGCTGGTTTTTGCGATTTGTGTTTTTTTTCGTAGTATACACAAGGACTTTGTAATGTAAAGATAAAAGTATAAGCTCTGATACTTTTTGAGCTCCATATTAAAAGTAAATGCCCCTCACCTCTAATATAACTGATGTAACTCGGCTGTGTGTGCTTGATAAGGGCCCTCGGTACGATCCCAGTATTACGTGTAATGTACAATCGCCCACTTGTGTGCCGACTGCTAAGCCTCATGACTGCGCATTGTTGGGTCCTGCAGCTGCTTACGTCATACATGTACTTGTTTAGATATTTGTTCAACTTAATTTAATAATGCTAAATTTAATTTAATGCCAGTGCTCTTAAACGGTGAAGGAAAACATCGTGAGGAAAACAAGTATTCTAACAGCGGTGATGGGCTTGCAACCTGTCACGTATGGAATGCTAGCTACTGCAAAATGTGGGTATGTGCCAAATGGAATATTTCTACGTACCTCTGACTACCCCCTTAAACGTCCTCAAAGAATCTTGAGTTATTACTTGGTACTAAGAGATTGGAGGGGATATCTACCGTGCCTAGGGATCAAAGTCGTGAAGCTGTTTCAGTTTTCAGTTTAATTTAATGAAACTTGGAATAGAGTCCTCCAGCTTTTTTTTTTATACATCTAGCTGATGGAACAAGCAGATGGCCCACCTGATGTTAAGTTGTAACCATCACCTATAAACAAAACATTGCCACGTAGGTCACGCACAATAGGAACGTGCCCTACGATGCACTGCCCTGCGTCCATCATGTGTTTGTTTGGATATTTGTTCAGCTTAATATAATGAAACTTGACATGAATAAAACATTTCTAAAGTTGCATTTTGATTATATAATACTTCTAAAGTTACATTATTATTTTTAACATTTATTTACAACAAGCATTTAAGTTTATCATTGGTATATAGTACGTTTGGAAAATGATGACTTTGGTAGGACTTTTGCAATATCTATAGCTCAACGGAAAAAAATAATAATATTACTAGCTACATAAATAACTTCTGCTACTTCACTAATATATTACTCAATCTAGTTGCGCCCTGCAGTTTCACTGCGTTGTTTTAAATCCCGGTACTCCCACGGGATAAAAAGTAACCTATGTGTTATTCCAGACTATAATATACCTCTGTGCCAATTTTCACCAAGATCCGTTCAGCCGTTCTGGAATTATAGAGTAACAAACATCCATCCATCCATACTTACAAACTTTCGCATTTATTATATTATTAGGATGATTTCAAGTTCAAGAGTAGGTACGAGTATATGTGTGTCTAGGTATTTGTGTGTTTCATAATATGTATTATTGATCACAAGTTGTTTCAAAATAACATGAATAGCATGCCTCAAAAATAACAATTCCATTGCCATTTCCCGCCGGCCACTTGAAGTGGCATCTCAGATCGTATTTGATTTCCGGCGGAAACAGTAGGTGTCGCTGCGGTCCCAGCGTATTGTCATTTCCTCTCTGTCGAATGTCGGAAGTGGATGTAACTTCAACCTAGTTGCTAGGCTGGAATTCTTTTCAATTTACCAAAAATAGCCCATTTTTAACTTGTAGGTAACATTTTTTGACCAGACGTTGAACTTATTTTATACTCGTACAATCGAAACAGTTTGAAAATTTTCAATAACATCCGTTTTATAGCTATTTAATTTCGAGAGCAGTTTTGTAAGAATGGTTTCAGACTTTTATTTAACTCAGATGTCTTATAATGTAAATATACCGAAAACAGAAACTAGGATTAGTCCAGAATTCAGCATAAGTTTAAGTTATTATATATAATGTAAGGATTAGTAAGAAATAGACTTTTAGCAGGACAAGATCATTGTAAGGTCCTACATTTGCAAAAAAAAACTGAACCAAACCGAAGTCAACCCGACCTCAAATGCACTTGAAACTCCAATCATCAAAATCGGTTCACCCAGTCGAAATTTCTGACATAACAAACATAAAATATACAGTCTAACTGAGAACCTCTTCCTTTTTTGAAATCAGTTAAAAACACAAATACAATATATTTTATATCAGATCAACTTCTTTGCTACAAAAACAAGTTGAGGTGCGATGATAGATCTCACTTTTTATTGGATCCAGTGACTACAAGCTTGTATTCGAAAGTATACGCAGAATGCTATAGTCTTCGAAAATTGAGAAAAATCACCCCGTAAAGTACGATTATGTGTACAGCAGCGAGCGTGGTAATACAGGAGCGAGGTTCTCTCGTCAGGAAGCGTAGTATAATCTGATTATCAACTCGTATATCCCCGAATGAGCTACATAACGGTGTGAATAACACACCAATTCTGCTCCAAAATCCTATACCTAGCTACATAGTGTGGATGACATATAAGGTTGCTCTTTATAATTTTTACAAGACTTTCCAGAGCGCTTTTTTATTGATTTAAAAAGAATATTACAATTAATATCAAATGTCCAAAATTGAGCCACCAACGTTGACTGTTGCGATTGATCTAGAGATAGCTTCAACTGATCCAATCCTATAGGTGTGAAAACAAAGATATGTGATGTCTCAGAAAACGCAAAAAACGCTGGTGTTCTTGCGGTGCAAAGTACTAGGAATAGTCATGGTTTCACTAAAAAGCAACAACAAAGCTGGATCCTATATCCACTTTAAGCTTTTAATTTCAGAAATATAATTAAGAATACTTTCTTCATGATTGTTTTTAACTGGTTTTCACCGCTGAATTTCAGTTTTCTTCTGTTGTATGGCAACTTCATGGCATTTCCATCGCAATAATTATGTTAGTATTTGTGCTTTACTTTTAAAACGTCTGATTCAATCCAACCTATACCACCGAGTAGCCACCGAGTACCTTTTAGTTACCTCAATCCACCACCTTTGTTGGTAAAAGTTGCAACTTGTGTACAAGCCTGTCTTGTCAGTGTGGCGTCGCTAATGCGCACTAATGGAGGCAATTTGGCGCGCTTTGAAAGCATGCAGCATCTACTCACCGTGTTTCATAACCGGGGGAAAGCAAGCCGCTAATAGACTGATGTTTCGGCATTAGGCTAAGGCCGCACCACGGTTAAACCACTGCGGTTTTTAATCGCGTGAATTTGTGCCCCTAGACAACTAATACAATTGGCCGCACCTGCGGTTCAATTTTTCTAGGGTTACAAATTCACGGGATCAAAAACCACAGCGGTTTAACCGTAGTGCGGCCTTAGCCTTAGCTAGAATTTGCACGAAACGTAGTTGGCTGAATCTGTTCCCCTACCTCTTAGCGGCCATTTAAATTATCACAGTGAAAATAATCGACAGACCTCGCAACCCTCGCTGCTCGGTTGGTAGTAACTCTGCCTTCTGCGCTGTAGGCGTGGGTCCCACATTAAGCATTTGTTATATCTTAGTAAGTAGGTGACTTGGTTGACACCTAGACAGAGATCAAAATATCTAACTAGAGTAATATAAAAACAATTTGTTTGCAAGCTTGTTACATAGGAATCACATAGAAGGACTAAGCTCTACTGACGAGCCATAGGTCGATCCGGCGCGGAGCGCGTATATATTACAATATATCCTTGATCAAATGTCAAACTGAAAGCCATCCTGATAGCCAGAAATTAACGTAATCGGGCCGCGGGCCTTTACACAATCTTTATAATGTCACCGGTCCATTAGGTGTGAAAAATTGCAATTATCTATTCCTGAAATCTTCGTTCAATTTCAATCATGTAAAATGTTGACTACAAGTTTTAAATAATTCGGCAACGCGATGCGACATACAGTATTGATTTACCCGAAGCCTTCATATAGTCAATACTAGTTATTTCGCATACCTAGGTACTATTTGATTTACTTGTACATGTAACCACGAAATGAAACCACAAATGGAAATATGGAATTTGCGTTCAATCTACCACATGCTATGTACTCGCAGATGTATGTTGTGTTGCTTTGTTGCTATAGTTGAAATAAAAAGGCAGAAGGTATACTTAGTTACTTAAAGTTAACTTTATTTAATAGAAACTTAATTTTACTGACTTATTTACGTGTTGTTTGATGTGATAACTGATTATTTTCTTTATTTGTGAATTACTTAATTTCTGACATTTTTTTTATGACATCTATTTGAATCTATTATTATTGTTATTTTTTACTTTATATGTATTCCTTGTGTTTTATTTAATTTTTTTATTTTATAATTTATATTTTAATTTGATTGTAAATAAAAAAGTTGCACGCCTATCACGGCAGAATACACTCTGGAAAAACAAAATTGTAACACCTTCTAAAACATGTATTTCTTGCAATAAAATTGATTTGATTTGATTTGATTTGATTTAGATATACAATGTAACAATACCAATACCCACCTACCGTACTATAAAAAAGATGTCTAACCTTTAGGAATACTTTGAACTTTCCATTAAAAAAAACAGCTTCACGACTTTGATCCCCAGGCACGGTAGATATCCCCTCAGATATCTTAGTACCACAACAGATACAATTTATGTTTTTCACCGAATTTTCACGAGTAAATACAATGCGAAAAGGTAGAGTAAGCTGTTTATGAAGATCGTACAGCGTTCGTATAGCGGTCGTGACCGGATCACGGCCGGGTTAAGCCTGCCCGAAATAGCTAAAATGAAATATTGGCAGGTCAACATTCTCATGGCTTGGATATTTTAAGGATAAAGATTTTTTATTAGCAAAACATAAGTTGCATTCAGGTGTACAAACATAATATGGATCCCTATGAGGTATAAACAGGGTTACTGCTCGACGTATTTCTTACAGGACTTCATAGTAGGGTTAATATGCAACAAATCAAGCCACCAAATGTTCTACCGAAGTTCAGTAGTTTTTGAGTTTGTTAGATTTTTAGTTTTTTATGAAAATCCCAGGTTAAATAATTTGAAAATACAATTTAAAAATGATTTTACGGCGCGACTGTACCTACCTACTGAAATTAAAGTTATTATTATAGTTGATGCCGAAGCGGATCTTTGTTAATAATTAAAAGTTCAAAAACTACATTATAAAATCGTTTTTTATTTAGGACAGGCGTCAAAATTCGAAGTTTCAAATATAAAATATGTTTATTCATAAAATCACAAGGATCATCTTGAAACGTCTTAAAACTAGGTGACTCTAGTGCCAGTTCCACGCGACCAACGCCGAGAAAAACAGTATGTTTTGTATGATCCTTGTTACAATTTAATATAAGATAAGATAAGAAAATTCTTTATTGCACATAAATGAAGTACATGAGGCGAACTTAATGCTAATTGTTTGCCTGGAAGAGATCGCTGTTAGCGAGAAGATAAGATTGAATTATTACAATTTTTAGTTTTTAAGTCAAAATGTTGTCTATATTTTGTTGTGATAATCAATAAAGAGTTATCTATCTATTAGCATTTTCTTCCAGTTAACCTTTGGGTTTTGTGGAGTGGGTGGTAGTGCTTTTTGGACAATAGAAGCGAACAACTTTTAAAAACAAAAAGTGTAACGTAACATAAAATACCTAATAATAAATATTTACCAACTTACAAAACATACATACTTATACATATACCTACATAAAAATGTAATAAAACACCTGCACTATCGAAGCTATATTCGTCTCACAAAAAGGTTCGGAAAATCAAATTAAACAATTTTGTGAACATTACTGTTATTCGATATCAATACACACCCAGAATAATAACGAAAAGCGTTATGTGCATACGTAACCCTTTCGTCATTCAGGGTGAAATGGCTTGAGAAAAAAAATATACCTAAATAAAACCATTATGTAATCAATTAATTATTGCCAGATAAGGGGCTAATGTTAAGCTAAATATTTTAATTTAATTACGTAGAAAACACTCGAGCAAAAAGCGATAGTTTTATATAAATATAGTTTTTACTTCTAGAGTAGGTTGTGCAGGTATAAAAGCTTGCAAAATTGCGGCTTTAATAGCGTTTATATCAGAACAATGACACACCCCAACATTGGACTTACGAGTAAGTCGTATTTCAGAGCTATTAGGGGAGTCGCTACACTCAAAATTACAAGGTATTACTCTTACACCTAACTGAAAAATACACTGAATACAAAAAAAATATTAAGTTGCGAAAACATTTTTTCTTGGTAGTAACTTGTTTGGATCAAAATTATATTTTTGCCGAATCCTTGTAATGTTATTCTCCGAAATTCAGCACTCGAAAGGAGGCTCTTGAGGTGCACTTAAAACCCTTTCACCACACTGTTCCGTAAGAAACTAGTGACTCGACAAGAAGAACCAGTTTCATGATACATTCACCGATTTTAAATCTTGAAATGTGTGAGCGACAGCTTCTGTCTAACAGTTGTATTTGTATTGTATTGACTAAATTGTAAGGTTTTTCTTTTGTTATGAATCCTCAAAGCTACAAGCTACGAGTACAATGCAATGTTGCTCAATTGAAACATCCCGTAAAACAGCTAGCTTGATAAACAACAATGAAAATATGAGTAAATTTTCATAATACACACATCATACGAACAATATTGTGTGCAGTGAGGCGAGCGGTATCTGCCTCTGACAGGCAAATAATAGGCTTGTATTACAGCTACCTACTCGCCCGTAGCGACTATGAACATTCGTATTAGCTGGAAATGATCTCAATGTAGATGGCTGTATCAGCGACCGTACAATTAGTTAATCATACGATTATCAGGGGCCATAAGCTCACATCGAGTGAGATTCTCTCGCAGTGTGAAACGTCATGTTTCGGACGATAACTCATGATAACTATTTTATCCCCATTCTCACCGCTCAAAGTTCATGCGAAATGCAACGTCTGTGAGTTATCGAACGAAATTGATGTCATATCCACCGTGAGATAATCTCGCTCGAAGTGAACATAGGTTTTGTTCTGTTCTGTGTTTTGACGTACCATAGGTATAGTCGGGGTATAGGTGAGAAAACCCACTCGTTTGGTAGATACTTATATTTAAAAGTAAGAATTTGTAAGCTACGAACCTTTTTTTTAAACCTAGAATAAAATACAGTTTGCTGTATTTTATTCTAGGTTTTTATCGGGTCTAATCAGATTCACCTTGTTTATTCGTCATTTCAAAGTAGTCCTTGTGATTTTACTGCATAAAGACCATTAAAAACTTATTATTAAATACACCGTAAATCCACGATGAAGAATAATAATAATTATGTAGAGTATTTTGCTCTACATAATTATTCTTAGTACTGCAGCAGAAAATAAGTCGATAAGGCCAAGTACTCAGATTCAATTCGCTTGTTTGAAAGATAAATTAAATTTCAATGAATTTTCTACTTTCACTGTTCCAATAAGTTCCCGGGTGAAATCAAGCTGCTGAAAGTAAATTCATTGTGTTGCCAAATTGAGATCAAATTTTAATGAAACTTTAGCTGAGTCTTGCTCGTTTTATAATGTAATAAAAATCAATATATTAAGAAAAGACAATCCAATAGAGTGATTTAAACAGGTACACAATAATTTACAATTGTTGCTTTAAAAATAATAAAACAAAATAACTGTCGATTTATTTTGATTCAGATTGATCCAAATATGAATGTTTTACCTACTTTGACAGGCTACATAGCACAGTTGGTAGTAGCTCTGCCTTCTGCGCCGTAGGTCGTGGGTTCGATTCCCACCGTGAACAAACATTTGTGTGATGAACATAGATGTTTGTTCTCTGTCTAGGTGTATTAAAGTATTATAAGTATATATTTACAAAAAAAATAGCTTAGGCTTAGTTTGGGGCGAGAAAGTGCTGTGTGGAAAGTCCACCAATATTATTAAAAAAAAATATATTACTTTCAGCTGAAAAAGGGTAATAGTTGCTGATAGCTGGAGTTCCTCTGTATGGAAATGTCTTGTGCTGAGGACGATCAACGGAGGAATATATTTCTCACGTTGATCGTCCTCAGTGCTCCACAACGGCATAACTTATTAAATTTTAGAAAGAAAGAAAACATATTTATTTGCAGCAGCTTAAATACAGCATAAAACATACAAAAAACAAAGAAAATAAATCAAATAAAAATAACCTATATAAGAGCTGCAAAAGGGACCCTGGCTCAGCATAAGTCAGTCGACAGGCAACTGACGCTGGTCTTCCGCCAGGGCCATGCAGTAATGCCACGGACAATCTACACACATATATAATGACAAAAAAATCAAAAATACGACAGATCCAAAAATCAGGAAAAAATAACCAAACCAAGTGTAAAATTAACATTAAAAAGTTTAAAAATAAATAAATAAAAGAGGCAAATGAGGAACTTAGGTAATACATACAAGAAAAATAATAACTAAAAGTGCTGACATGTGCCGCGAACTGGATTCCAGAACGAGGTAAGCAAGATACATCTCTAGTTGTTTTAAAAAATATTGTGAACATTGCAAAAGAGATCTGTAAATTGAATATTTACTTATGAGGCGTCTAAAGTATTGTCTATAATATATTTAAGTAGTGTTTAAGTAGTTTTAGTTAGTTTTAAATATTTGTCTTAATTTTGTGTTTAATAATTTGTACTACTTCTATGGACTTAGTGTTCTGAAATAAACGATTTTTATTTATTTAATATTTAATAGTAACCATGATTCGGAAATGTATTGTTCCCGATTCAGCACAGCTGCACGCGTCATGATCAAGGGTCGAACTAAACTCACTCATGCCTTCAATTCTTGAGCTTTGAGAATTCTTGAGAAATGCTCTGCGTATTTGCTTTACTGTGAGCAGAAGAGCGTTTTATCGTGCCCTGAACGCTTACGCCTGTAAATCGGTAGATATTTCTCCCTCCCTCCACCCTGGGGGTATTTGCCACCCCGTATTCCCCCCTAATCGATCGACTCTCGGTGTCGCAAACCGCCCCGGGCGGCCTTTGTGAATGGAAAAGGTATTTTTGTTATTAAAATGGATGTATCATGTTTTCGTGCGTTATATTTTCATCCAATTAGGGCGAAGCCGAAATCAATCTTGTGTCGTTTCAGAAAAGTCAACAATGTTGTCATAATAAGAAAGGTAGGTACGCGGGCCAATGATTCGAAACCGAACTCCAACTTAATGGATATTTTGGTAGTATGTTCATAATGTTTTGCTTACCGCCGGCTCCTGAAAGCTCGATCAAAGCTAATCGGCTGTCAAGTCACTGCTTGCTATCTCTATCTAAATTGAAGTAAAAGCTGAAACAGCAAGTGGCTTGACAGCTTTGATTGAGCTTTCAGAAAGTGGTGGTAAGTGTTTTATCCAACTGCAAACAAAGATTCACACGGTCACTATGCAAGATTTTTATCAAAATGATTTGATATTATACACTTGCTCACGTATTAATTTCTAAAATTGGTTAGGTCCTATGCCTAGCAACCAAAACTAATACCATGAATTCTCGCAAGCGGTTTATTTTTTATAGTAATTACTTGTAAAGAAAAGCACCTACTTGGGTTGGCCTGTTTAGAGCATGAATAGATTTTTCTTATTAATAAAAATAAAATTCAGATTGCCAGCGCTTTCTCGGCCGCGAGACTGCCTTTGAAAGTAGATGGTGGGAGGAAGCTCTGTATATGGAGAACTGAAAGTCTTTGAGGGAGACCTTTGCCCAGTAGTTGTATGATTTATGCTAAGAAAAAGAAAACGTACAAGTGTAAAAGAAAACAACTTAAATTTTTACGTTGTCATATTTAATTTTTAACTCAACTGTGTTTTTTATTTCAAGTTTTTGGTCTTAACTCAGCAACAATCGCGAGATTTTAGGCAGCCCATAATAGCACTTGGAAAGCTTGAAAGTACTTAACAAGATTTTTTTTGTGACTTGTCAGACAGTGGAAATAATGTTACGCTAATTCTGTGTAGTGTGATTTTGAGCAAATAGTAGCGAATAACTTATAACTCATACCCCCAGTTTCTGAAAGCGAGATGAACACTAATCGGCTGTCAAGTGACTCACTTTTTCAGTTTTTACTTCAAATTAGAAAGAGATAGCAAATGACTTGACAGCCGATCAGTGTTGATCGAGCTCCGTGTTCTAAATGACCCCTTGAATCCCAAATAGCCCTACCTTACGGTACCTTACACAAGAATTAATTTAATTTGTTTCTGCCATCATTTTGAGTAATTGTTTTCTCTATAAAAGAATAGCATAAAAATGCTATCAGTTACTCAAGGACGCGACGTGACAGAGTTTTATAACTACTTTTTTGGTAAAAATGCGGAGCGTGTGGCGTAGACAAATCGTAGCGTGTCGTAGCTTGGACGTAGCAGACAGAGTTTGACGTAGCATCTACGACAACATCTACAATAAACGTTTTCATTTTATGTATGTAATTTAAATTTTCCCGGGAGGTTGAAAATGTAAGGTTTGTGAAGGAAGTCACCTACCTATCATCCAAACTGGATAAGTAACAGCTTAAAAGAAATGAAAGATGTACTTACTTACCAAAAAAACCTGTCAGGCCCTACCTAGTGGGTGTTATGTTATATGTATAGATGGTGTTAGAGGGATTTATTTGTCACATAAGTCCCTCAGACTTATCAGTCAGCTAAGGGAACTGGGGGAGAATAAGTAGATTTAGTGGAGAGATCCAGGGGTTTCTTCAGATAAAGTCTCGAGATATTCTCCCAAGACGCCAATCTCGAAGAGGCAGGCTGCCGTAAGAAGTCCGAGGGCCACCAGCCGTCAGGATGACCAGAGAGATAAGCCGCCGACCTCAGAGGGGCCAGTTGTAGTAGAGAAGGTCCAAGCCTCCAATCGCCATACTCCAAGGCTATGCAGATCACGCTTTCTGTAATACGAAGATTACGTTAAGCACTGCTGGCGTCTCCTTCCATCAGGAGTTGACTCTGACACCGAAGCCAGGCATCGCCGGCTTAGCAATCCTCTGGAGGCATTCACGATATAAAGATTCGGCGTTTAGTACTTCATCCCGATACATAGGGCTAGACTGTGTGAGTGATAGGGGGTCACTCGGACGATACGCAACCGCAATTCTTGTCGATCTGAGCACCCCAGCTAGACTATCCTTCCCCCAGTTCCCTTTACAGAACTCTCCAGATTGAACAGCATTTCAAAATTTGTCTGAAGCTCCAATAATAACATACACCTGCTTTTATCATAATATACCTGTGCTCATATCATACAAACATTTGCAAGATTCATTTAAAATTCTGAACAACTTTACCGCTAAAATAATCAAACAAACATCTCTTAGACCTACCTAAAAGTTGGCTAATTTTTAATTTTGCATAAAACCTCCCGAGACGCATAATCTGGGATGAAATAAATCTGTTTGCGAGTAAATAAAGTTACTAACTGTTGGGCGCGACTTTAGATCGCGACTATAAATTATTTAAAAAAAAAATTGTAAACTGCCTCAACTTGATGAAAGTAGATCAGTCCATCGCAGCGTAGGGCAGTTCATATCTTGCGTGGCTTAGAAATGCATTTAAGTTAGTCTAGATTACCTCTTAGCATCAGGTGGGCCATCTGCTCGTACCTTCCGCAAGTACTTAAACAAAAAAAACTTTTTTTGTAAATGCAACGTGACCTTTTCGAGTTTTTTATGAAAAGGTTTACGTCCATGGACAATTTCGGAATTATATTATATTCATGATTAGGTGCGTGGTCTTATGAATACTCGTATAAAGCAAGAGATCTTATTAGCAGTGGACTTCTCTAGGCTGATATTGATGATGCTTATATTCGGCCTTCTTTATGTAGGGCTCTTTTAAAACATAACGAATCGTTTTTGATCGGAAACTTATCTTTAGTATCTCTTTTGTTTTTAATATATTAACAAAAAAGACAAACTAAAACGTTTTCAAATGTTTAAAAATAGCTCTGTTGATTTTGTGGACAAAATCAAATTGTCGTGTCCGGCGAATCTCGTCCCACAATTCAATTTGTATTAAGAAGGGTTTTGGGTAAGATTACTTTCGCCCTTGGATTCGCAAATTGCCAGCGCTCATTAGCCGAAGCTAACATTCAAATGATGGACTGGTACAGTCGGAACACGAAGTTTTTGTGTCTAGTCGACCTCGTTTGGGCTCGTCCGGGGAAGTACTACCATGCCTCTTTCTGCCGTCAGTGCCGCTGTAATTACAGGCAAATGAGGCTTAACATCTGTGTCCTCAAGTTGATAGTCGCAGGGCTTTGAATCGTAGGCATGTTCCTATTGTGACGTACGTGCTAATGCTTTGTTAAAGGTTATGGTTACTACTAAACGTCAGATGGACTATTTGCATATTCATCGATGAATAGTATAAAAAATTTCTAGACGTGAGAGATCATTACATGTCTTATTGATCAGCATTAAACGAACATTGGACGAAGTTTGGACGCATTTAAATACTCAGAGACACTAAAAAACTAAACCTTTTACCCGAACTAAGGACTGGCATTGGTAGAATTCAAACAGGAAACGCATTGTATTATGTTATCTGTGCTAGATTTCAATGGAACGAAAGGAAACTTCCGTTTCCGGAACACGGAACACCATCTAGAAATCGATTCTGAACCGTTTTCTCCATCGAAACTACAAACATCTTAGCTAGTATTTTACAGTATCAAATACAATATTTTTCGTTTGTAGATGTGTGACAAGCCTGGAGATAAATAATGGAGGTATTTTGCCTGCAGTGACACACTACAGCCTCATAATAATAATGATATTAACTACACTGCAATTTACATCTATATTTATATTATGGTATGACTTAAATTGCGATGTCAGGTTTCGGCTAAACAGTTAGAAAACACGTACGCTTACAAAACAAACTCCAAGCGTATACGTCCGTAGGTACCTGAACCGTCAACAACTTCCCTGAAAACCTTATAACGAGCACGTCCTCATGCGATTCTTATTCAAATCCGCGCTACAAATACAAATGGCCATTGGAGTGAATGACATGAGTGGGATGCTTTTGAAGAACTGGTTCTACTATCAGCGATTCAAGAGCTTATGAATCAGAGTGATTGGTCAATCAGAACATTCGAAATACACATCCTGAGAAGATAAGGATTCTGATTGGACACTGCACATTCACTGAGTCGACTAAATATACGAGTATATTTATTGTTTGTTTATAGTTTATTTATTGCATTGCGTCCATCACTATGATGTGCGGCAATTCCAGACACAATAAGAAATCTTAGTGACTTGACCAGAGACAAATGTATATCCTACTATTATGAGTATTATAAACGTGAAAGTTCGTAAGTATGGATGGATGGATGTTTGTTACTCTTTCACGCCGGAACGGCTGAACGGAACTGGATGAAACTTGGTAGAAAGATAGATTATAGTCTGGATTAGCACATAGGCTACATTTTATTCGTGGGAATACCGGGATTTAAATCTGCGCGGGTGAAACCGCGAGGCGTAACTAGTACCACTATATTTATTTCGTATATGAGAAACTGCTCTTGAAATCTCATCTCATCTGCAGCCTAACTTAGCCCACTGCTGGGCATAGGCCTCTCTCTGTTCTTGCCATTTCACGCGATCTTGTCTACTACTAATACCCTCATCCATCTACGGCCTACGCTGACGATGTCTATACTCCTGACGCTAGAAATCTGCTAGTTAAATATAAAAATCACTATTCGCTTGCAGTACAGCAAGACTATTTCAGAATGCGAGTCACAACGCGACGGAAGGTAGAGATGTGTGATTTCATCTGCTCTACTGATTTATGAGAGTAATCTCTATAGTGACGCTGGCGACAATATATTTCACTTAGCAACGTGTTACGGGGCCGTCGCTATGTTGTGTATATAATGGCTTTTACGAGTCTGGCAATAAAGCTCATGAATCCATGATCTTATGTATAAAATAATAAAACTTACTTGGTGTTATTGCCAAAAAAATCGATGAAAATAATATCAAGAATGAGTACTTTATTCAACAGATATCTTGTCAAACAATGAGTTTTGCAGTTGCAATTTATCTCCACAGTATTTTCTCCTAAACACGAATAAAAAGGCCCGGTTACTTCAAACAAAACATGCTTTTTCAAGCCCGCCCATTTCACAAATTCAGGAAAAGCTTTACAATGATACGATAAAACTAGGTCGAGAATAAAAACCGGTATTTCGCCGTAATGTCCGACTAGCGGACATAAAGTATGTTTAACACCATTTGTTTAGAAAGCCGGTTTTCACAAACTGCTTTCCGACTTCCAGAGAGACTTCAAGTAATAACTCTCTTGCAAGGACTCGTTCGTGCAGTACTAGAGTAGTTCTACATAAGGCACGTTGCTACCGTGCGTGACATGCTACCTCAAGTTGATGCACGCAGGGTAGGGCACTCCCTACATTGCGTGACTTATAAGAGGCGGGCTATCTGCTTGTTCCTTCAGCAAGTAGAATATAATAACTTTTTAATTTGTGCACGACTATGATACCCCACTTTGAATTGAAGATCAATGAAAAACAAAATAAGCGTACTACACTCGTGTCTGTTTAAAGCTCAGTTTTTGCTAATCTGCTGAATCACGAAGCATAATGGGCACTTGACGTTATAAGAGGCCAATAAAATAAAAAAATGTTGAGCATGAAATAGTATAATAAATAATTCAGACAGGTGGTATTTCCATGTTATTCGTTCATCCTGAATCCATAATCCAATATTGAATTGTACCTACATATTTATGTCAATAAAGTTATTTTGTATTTTGTATAATGCCGATAAAATCACATTCACCCCAAATCCTGCTTTCTGTGTAAATTGGTTTGGAATCAGGGCTGGAATAAAAAGCGGAAATGGCAAAGGCCACGTCCGAATGTGGGATAACAAAGGGCGAAATATACGAGGGAAATAACCTCGTACTTCAAACACAATAAATATTCCACATACTTACGATAAGGGTATATAGGTATACGGTCTTACTTATATAAACTATTGCTATTATCAAAATCCCTTCCTTTATGCAAAATGTGGGTATGTGCCAAATGTAATGTTTGGACGTACCTCTGACTACCCCCCCTTAGACATCCTCAAAGAATCTTGAATTAGTACCTACTTGGTACTGGGAGATCTGAAGGGATATCTACCGTGCCTGGGGATCAAAGTCGTGAAGCTGTTTTTTTTTTTTTTTCCTTCCTTTATGTACTTTAGTCATAATGGAGATGTTTTTCCGTCGGTAATTGTCTGTGTCTAGTATTAAATACTTTTTGGTGAAGTCAACAAATCAAGACCTTGGACCAACCTTGGACTGACTAAAATTTGCTGTCATTTGTTTTGAAAAAATGGTGGTGGTTTCCCTCACAGCCACTATTAGGTACAGATCAGTGCTCACAGCCCAATAAACTTTTTTTTACAATTTTGTAAAGTCTATGCTACCCGAGAATAATTGATCTAGCTGCAAAAAGCGTACGTATACATAATACCGAAGCGCAATAATTATTTTGAAAGAGAGCTCGTTTATTTCACTTTTATTTTTGAACCCCTGAGGATGAAAGTTGAAACGTTCGTTTCTGGTGTGTGAGATAAAAACCCAGTGGCGCCCTATAGCTTTGCAAATATTCGAGTTCTGGGAAAATGGCTCGACGTCCGGCGTTTGTCGCACATAATCCGGCTTTTTTGTTTTTATTTGGAGGCTACAGATGCTGATGCTTTTTGCTAATAACTTCTAGAATGATCCGTTCCTATGTTTTCTACATCGTTGCTAACCATCGGAGTATTCTCTTATTTATGGTATACTTTTTGTATGAAGTAATTCATGTCTGACCGTGGCTCAGCGCTCTTATATTGCTCTTACATCTTATATCGCATCTCTAAAATTGGTCTCTATTAGTACCTAATAGGTAAAATATTGATGTACGTATACATGAAACCAAAAATATAGCCTATAGGGTGTACGCACGGTAAACGCACGCACGGTACACGTACGGTACGTATGTACGGTGGTATTGATAGTACGAGTAGTTGTAAACTATTATTTTTCTGTGGTAGGTAACTCAACTTTATAGATACTATTCGACTTCAACATACCTAGTAATTATTATCTAAGTATTCTGTACACGTAAGGCATGTTTCAAATTATGTTTCAATGATTGATGTAGGGCTGGGTATATTTCAAATAATGATTGATTGATAATACGTGCCGATAACCTCAAGTTATTGAGAAAATAACGGGGTTTCTTATTTTGGCCTAAAGCTGGCATACGATTATATTATTATTTTTATACTTAGGGCACTAAAATGCAGCCAAGTAGGTAAGTTTAATTATCACTGAGATTTAAAGTTTTGGATCAAAAAGATGTACTTACTACGATCTAGAAATATCTGATACAAATTAGTCTGTAATTTGGATATCGTTCACAACTGCTTATCTGTTTTAATTGTATTTTATTTTAGGAAGTCCAACAAACATAACATAATAATATACAATCCTGATTTTAAATGGCAACCTACGTCATTGACGTAATATATTACCTATTTGTTTATTTATTAAATACCAATAGGGCAGTGACGCCCAGCGACAAAGCCCTTTAAATAAATTTAAAAAAATACCAATAATAAAATTGTATATGTACATAGTCGTCAACAATAACGTAAAGGGAATTAGAACTTTTTTGTTTTACATGGAATTTTATGGCTGTTTTGGTTATAAAACCGTATCAGCTTATATTTGACCTTCCGACTTTTTAGAACAGTCTCTAGCTATGGGGCAGTGAGCGAAGCGGAAGCCACTCGACCAACCGAAATTGGAAAAGTTTTGGCGTTTGTGCTGCTTTGTGTAGAACCATAGATTCCTCTCTGGAGTTGATTGATGTGGTGAAATGACTATTTGGCATGAAATGAAAGCGACCTCGTGTGCAGGTTCGTACAAACGAGTGAGATGGACGGCTAGACAAATGAGTGCGACAGAGAAGAAATCATGCGTTTTTGCTTGTTTCTTTGTTCGGTCCGTACATGTCCGTACATAATAATTCAATAGATGCGTGGTACATTAGTTTATTTAGGGCCATTGGAGTCCGATGCTGATTTGCGTGATAAAAAATCATCACAAATTCAGTTGTATAATTATTTTACAACACAGACAGATTATAGAAATAGCTGACCTCTAAATTCAAAATTAAAGCTTAATATTATATTTCCTCTCTCACGTTATTTGAAGAAAATTCGAAGATTACATAATTCGTTTTCCATACAGCTTTTTTTTGTATAAGTATCGACATAAATACCCTATAAATAGTCCTACAATTTCTTTCGGTTTTCTTAGTCAACCTTTGTAACCTTTTTTTGGGAAGAATTTTTTATTCATCGAATTCTTTTCATGTTTTGGAATCAAACGTTTTAAGAGCGCATAATTTTTACAATTCAGCTGAATTTCTGACGACGTGTCCCAACACACTAAAATACAAAAGCAAGTACCAAACTAATCACGTAAAGTACATACTTTACATTTACAAAATAATAACAACAAAAGGTCTTAGGTACCTATTTATCCTACTTCCTACTACTATTATAAACGCGAAAGTTATATAGATGGATGAATGGACGTTTTACTCTTTCACGCCGGAACTGCTGAACGGATCTGGATGAAACTTGGCAGATAGATAAATTATAGTCATGAATCTGCGCGGCTGAACCGCGCGGCGCAACTAGTGAAAATATAAATGGATATTTACGAAAAGGTAGAGCAAGCCAATAACAATTTAAAAAATGCATGCCTTTGCATCATTTTGTCGAAGAGTTAGGCAGAAGCAGTATAGGAAAATCGTATTTTATTGCTAAATGTTATTTAAAAATAGAAATGAAAGAAAAGAGAAATAGAAATGTTAGTAGTGAAAAGAGGTGGGGAGCTAAGGCTTGAAACTCCTTCTACATTCATAGGGAATGTTCCGACTTCCGCTCCAAACTAAATCGTCTTTCCAGCGAACGGGAAACTCATTGTTCTAAACTACCGACCACCGTCTACGAAATAACACAATTATCTGTTCAGAAAACGAGGGTAGCGGAAGGGGAAGTAATTTGCTATATTATAATCTGTGGTCTGATTGCATTACCAATAGCAACTCTCGAGAATAACGACATTTTGAATTTCCACGATAGAACGTGGAGTTATCGGAATCGTTTGCTATTTTACGACTTGAATTGCTATAGGTTAATTTAATTCCGAACGCTACGTTGTGATAAATGCAGATACTTTTTATGGCTAGAAGTTATTCACGTGTTACATTTCGGAAATTGTTGTCATATCAAACCTAGGAATTAGTAATAATAAAGTTCTTTAAAAATGTTGTAAAAATAAATAGTAGACAAACAAAATATGGCAAAAATCTGTATTATAATAATAACTTTTACATTACATAGCTTACAATAGATAACGTACCTACTTGATTTTCTACCAGTAGTAGCTACCAAGTGCTTAAAAAGATATCGATCTATAAATAAATAATAAATAAAAGTCATTTATTTCTGGCACGATTAGTAAAAAATAGACCCATGCCACAAAAAATATTAATATAGGTATACTGGCAACACTGACAACCAGTCATTTTGATCACGTCGAGCTTGAAACCAAATAGCACGGGTCAATGAACCTCGCACTTCAGAGGCAGGACATCACAGCGTGCGTACATAAACCTAACATGTCAGTAAAAATATAATATAAAGAGGGTGCCTGTTCTTCTGAACTGGCACTTAGATTCACCTAGCTGAAGTTTCGGAGTGATCAGGTCAAAAGGTAGCAATTCAGGTGAATTGCTACCTTTTGACTTTGACTTGAGTACTTCCATTTATTCTAAATCGTATATAGAATATTATAATAGTACTTTAGATGCGGCACAATTATAAAGTGTATCATTTATGACAAGGTTTGAAGACATAATATATTCTAATAAAAAGAATACATACCTAGTTTTCTTATAATGTTACAATCCCAAAACACTGATACTCAAGGTAGATGTCGCACGCTTTCGTTGTGAAAGCCTGGAAAGTTCTTAGTGAAAGATAAACCCCTAGTTATATGTGCCAAATCAAGGGTGATTCAGGTCCCATACTTTCGGAAATTTCATGATAATTGAACAAATGCACTACCTGTAAATATAGAATAAGATCTGACTTGAATGTTCTTTACCTGTGTTTTGTGTTCGCAAAGCACGCAAGCAAGCAGGTATCTAAATTCCTTCAGTATACATTTACTAAAACAACTCTCATAATGAGAACCCAGCATTTCGGATGCCAAGGATTAGATCCTCGAGACTTGGCAGAGCTTAAGGTATTCCATTCGGCTCGGAATGAGTTCGTGCCAAATGAAGCGGATCTTACTTACGCGGGGATGATTGTTAGATGAATATTTAAAGGGAAGAATTGGGTACTAATTTTAAAACATCACGAGGAAACCAACATTCCAGGAGTGGCGACGAGCATTACCTATCACGTGTGGAACACCAAACTGAAAAACGTGGTAAATAATCAGTTTCAGTATCTGATTCAGTTAAATATTGTGAAAAATACTGCAAAGCCAAGCTCGAAACCGGGTATCGATCAAGTTAATTATGCAAATAGCGTTCTCACTGCATGACACTGATTTTGCATAAATTATAGCTACGTACCGACATAAATGTAAATTAATGCGGCGGTGGACATCAAAGGGGTAATTCATCGGCGGTCCAGGTCAGCGGCAGCCATTATGGCTGAACCTGCTTATTACGAAAAGAACCTGAGTAACTATAGTTCCGATAATCCAAAAACACCTAAAAATAACTTAGCCTTATCCACAGGAAAGACATGGCCGAAACGTATGTTCACGCACACATAAAAACAGTACATAAGCGCACCTTTGAACTAACCAACTGCATCTCATTGCCAGCTGGATAATATGATAATATTCAGAATCTCCGTGTTTGGACGTTTCCATATTCACTAACGGCCGGTTTTCGAAAGCTCAATCTAACCTAATCAGCTGCCAAGTCACTTACTATCTCTATCTTATTTGATGTAAAAGCTGATATAGACATCCGATTACGTTTGATCGAAACAAATAATTTGAATAATTTGAAAATGAGACGTATAATTTGACAAAATAGACTAAATAGCAAAAATTCAAGCACAGTATTTTATTTTTGAATTCAACGCAGAATTCAATTTTGCAATTATAGACGGATTTGTGGGTTCTGAGCAGTCCAAACCAAATTTAAGCGAAAGATGACAAGCGAAATGGACACCTTCATGGTTAGAATAATAGAGCTATTTATGAAGGGCTTGCTCGGGGAAGTACTACCACAATGCGTTTCTGGCGCCAAGCAGCATAGCTGTCCGTGTGCCGGTGTAATTACTGCATGACACAACTACATGGACGCAGGACTGCGTACGGCATGTTCCAGCACAAACTACCACTATCTATTATATGTGTTTATGTATGTGTTTTCTTTTTCATTTATGTACATTAAAGAATTTGTCGATCTATCTATTACGACCTCATCAGTGGCGCAGCGGGCGAGAGTCTGCCTGCGACGCAAGAGGTTGCGGGTTCGATTTCCGCCTCGGAACAAATTTGTGTATGATCTGCAGAAATTTGTTCCGTGTTTTCTATGTATAATATATTTTATGCATTAAATATATCTCTATCTTTATCTCTCTCTCTCTCTCTCTCTAGTTATCTAGTACCTATAACCTAGTACCTATAACACAAGCTTTGAGTAGCTTACTTTGACTACTAGATGGTGTACTAGATGGTGCTGTGTGGATTGTCCAGTATTATTTATTTATTATTATGGTGGTGATAGTTACATAACATGGGCTGCCTCATGGTGTGTTAAGTTTCATATCGGAAGAAAAGTAGTAGAACCTTTTTTAAAAGTAGTAGAACAAAAGTTGTTCGGGAACCTATAGAATACTTTGTTCCTGGTTATAGGGGTTTTATTACACGTTGATAGCCGGCGCGGGGCGTGGCGTTAGAGAATAAAGGGTATATAATACAGCTAGTGCTTCCTCGTGGTGCAACTTGAATGTCGGTATTTGTATGCAAATGCCCTGTCTCCCAGAACCTTCCAAAACTACGTTCTGGGTTGCCTAGTTTCGGAGGTAAGTCGTGCTTGCATTATTTGAATATTTGACCGTACTTGTTTAGTTGAGTTAAGTAATAGTGGATTGCGCCCCAAGAGGCTCAAATAAAACTGACTCCATCTGTTTCTGAAACTGAAACTGCTTCACGGCTTTGATCCCCAGGCACGGTAGATATTCCCTCAGATCTTATAGTATCAAGTACTAACTGTTTCTGATGTTATAAATATAATTTAATCTTTAGTAAAGTAGTAATATTACTAAAATATTCAATATTACCTAGTATTTTATTAATATTGTATTCACAGAAAATAGTTGCTATGTTTTTGTACTACACATTTGCTTTTTTATTTAAACTACACAAAGGTTCACTGGAAGAAAGTTCTCTCTGGCATTAAGTTCGCCTGTGTACGATACATTTTGTGCAAAAAATAATGTTCAATCTATCTCCCTTTTTACAAATCAGTCGCATCGCCATAATAATGTGGATGAATAGGTTTAGTAGCGAGATGCCTACTATCGGACTTAGTTCATTTTTTAATTTTTACTTGCATTGTGTAGCATGATGACAATATTTTGAAATTTCCGTATAAGTGATCGCAATGTACCTAAAATTGCGTTTGGGCAAACATTATTCTAAATAGACCATATGGTCGCATAATGCCTACTTTCATTCTCACCGGTATATCAAAATAATTTCACTCAACCTGACTAAGGACTACCATTTATGTTACGTTACACTTTTTGTTTTTAAAAGTTGTTCCCCTCTATTGTCCAAAGAGCACTACCACCCACTCCACAAAACCCAAAGGTTAACTGGAAGAAAATGCTAATTAGCATTAATTTCGCCTAATGTACTTCATTTATGTGCAATAAAGAATTTTCTTATCTTATCTTACCTATAGATTACATTTACTTAGTTGGAATTAGCTGAAAGAACACAATGATATTCATGACACATGCCAACCTCCCGTTAAATGATCACCACCCTATTTATTCAACCCCATTCCAAATCCAATCAGTCAAACTGTAATCTCATCGGTCGTGTACCGCGGCAATAAAGTCCGAAATAAAATAAAAGTTAACAAGCCTCTGAAATCGACCTTTGTCAATGTTTCAGCGATAAAGATAACAAGTCGAATAAATAGGCATGAACACGCTTCAGTGGTTTACACATAGAAAGCAGCAGGACCGTTAGAACTACGGAATAGTTCTAGTTGCGAAACGAGTCACCGCGTCGCTGTTTGAGTTCTTTTTGTTTATACATCTTGCTAATGGAACCAAGCAGCATTTTAATAGTATAGCTCTTTGTAAGGGGCTCGTCCGGGGAAGTACTACCTACCACCACGCCTTTTTCTGCCGCAAAACAGCATTGCTATGTTTCGGTTTGAATAGTGTGGTCGCCGGTGTAAATACGATGCGCTGCCCTGCGTTAGATGCTAACCTACGTGTGCATGTTATTCAACGGCGCCCACACATTTCAATTCAATCTTCTTGTACATACTTACTTCTACAAGAAAAACAGAAAACGGTTTTCTGTCTGACCCTGTCTTGAAGAAGCCGAATTAAGAACAAATTATTATTATTACAGTTTATTTAGAATTCGAGGATTGTTTCCAGAATAAAAGCAACAAGAAAACATGCTAAGTGGTAGCCTTTTTTGTCGCCAAACAAATTGTAAAGAACTGCTCTTTTGTAAACTAAGATATATTATGCTTTGTAAATTTTTCTATTCCTCTAACCATACACACAGCCTTCTGCGCCGAAGCCGTGGGTTCAATCCCCACCGAGAACAAACAATTGTGTGATGAACATAGATGTTTGTTCTCTGTCTAGGTGTTATTATATTATTATAAGTATGTATTTACAAAATAAAGTATATAAGTAGTATATCAACTATCTCGTTCTCATATCACAAGTTTTAGCTTAGTTTGGGGCTTGATAATGCTTTGTGGAATGTTCACCAATATTTATTATACGTATTATTTATACAAACCTATAAAGCCATTAAAGAATCTTATATTACGTCTCAATTATTGATTAGGTGAAGCAAACAAATCGAGAGTCCTCAGAGCTAATTCAATAACCCCTCCTCTCTACTTCCCACTCCCACCTTCATACCCCCACAATTAATTAAGACTGAAAACTGCTTCGCCTGGCGTTCCTGCACCGATGTAATAATATTACCTGCTTTGAGTTCAAAGGTTTTGTTATAGTTTGTATGTATTATGGTTTATTAAAGGTTTTGTAAGCTTATGAAAAAGAAAGGTTGTTCTTTCTGGCTATTCTTAGGTTTGGTATGATGATATCAACGCATTGCCTCGTACACGAAACGAAAGATAGGAACGTGTCCTAAGATGCATTGCCCTGCGTCCATCAACTTGAGGCATACAGATGTTAAACCTCATGTGCCTGTAATTACACCGGCAAATACACTCTTCAAACCGAAACACAGCAATGTTGCGTGGCGGCAGAAAAAGGCGTGGTGGGTGCATGTACTTACCCGGACGAGCCTTTCACAAAGAGCTCTACTACTCTTGAAAACAATATTCTCGATCAATCTTTTTGCATAGTAAATCCCCGTCAGTCATGAAAAATGTATATATATATATATATGTGTATATGTATATATACAGTCGTGGTCAACTAATTAGGGACACTCTTTGGTTAAACCGAATTGTGAATTTATTTTTTATTTTCCAACGAGTCTAAACCATATTCCATATCTCTTACATGTAAGTATAATTAGTCATTTATGTGCCCGATTATACAAACAATAACAACTTCTTAAACATTAAACCTCTTTACAGTATAGCTGATAGATTATCGTAGTGCTATTTGTTCAAATAATGCTGGCTGGCCATTTAATTAGGGACACTGAGATATTGCGTTCTATTTTTCAAAATTTGAATCTCAATATTTTTTTTCTTCTTCTCTTATTGTTTCGGGGTAGTTTTGGCGGCAATCCCGATATTTATTTTAAGTTTTGAAAACTATTTTGAAGAAAAATGGGTAAAAATAAAAGTTGCGATCCAACACTACGAAAAATTATCATGAAGTTTGTTGTCGAGCATGGTTGGCCATACCGAAGGATAGCAGAACATTTAAATTGTTCAAAAACTATGGTATACAATGCAGTGCAACATGTCAGACGCAATAACACAGATTTAAATGTGCCCAGAATAAAAAGATCGAGAAAAACAACTCCGCAAGAAGATAGAATGATAACCAGGTTAGCTAAGAAAGATCCGTTTCTAGGCTCTATTTTAATTAAACACGAAGTGTTTGGGACAGACGAAAGAGCTGGTGTCTCAGCGAGGACCGTTCGACGACGTCTGGTAGAAGCAGGGTTGTCGGAAGAGTGGCTCGCAAAGTACCGTTGTTGAAGAAAGAACATAGAAATGCTCGTTTGGCGTTTGCACGTAAATATGGACATTGGACCTAAGCCCAATGGCAACATGTATTATTCTCTGACGAGACCAAGGTTAATTTGATTTCTTCAGATGGAAGGCAATACGTAAGGCGTCCATTAAAAGCGGAAATGAATCCAAGATTCACAAAAAAGCAGGTGAAACATGGCGGTGGAAACATTAAAATGTGGGGTTCATTTTCTGGACGTGGAGTGGGACCTGTGAGGAAAGTTCAGGGTAACTTAGACCAACATCAATACAAGGCAATATTGGAGGAAACGATGCTTCCCTATGCTGAGGAGCATCTCCCTATTATATGGACGTTTCAGCATGATAACGACCCGAAACATACCGCCCGTTCAGTCAAGTCGTTTCTTATCAGTCAGTCAGTATCGGTGTTAGATTGGCCAGCAAATAGCCCGGACCTTAACCCAATCGAGCACCTTTGGCACGAAATCAAGAAAAAAGTAGCCACTTATCGTACCACAACTTTAGATGAACTTAATGAAGCTTTTTGTGAGGCATGGGCAAACATTCCTGTCGAAACATGCCAGAAACTGATACAGCCTTATTATAAACAAATCAAACCTGGGTTTAAACCTAGCTCAAGTCACGTTTTTTTATTATAAACCACTTAAACCTGGTTTATCTCATAAATTTAGGATCATCTCAGGTTTATCATTTTCGTATTACAAAAGACACTTTAGTCGAAGACTACATAGTACCTGAGATAGTCCATGATTCATCATCACAGAACATAATCATTCAACAAATATCCACAGACTATAACAAATTATGGCAATCAATCGTTCATTCATTTTGGAATCACCAACTTATCTGAGCCGGTCTGAAGTTAGCCGCTTGTGCATAAATGGCCAATAGTGAATCGAGAATTCTCTAAACAGCTAACTTCAGACCGGCTTAGATAAGTTGGTATAACTGTACTCTCTTGCCGCAGGCTAAAGTCATATGCGCATACTACCTCGTCTTTCGTTTTAACGAATCAATTTTTAGTTTCTCTTCTTGACTCAGATCTCCGCCTTTTTGTTTTAAATCTCGTTATCAACTTGATATTGACAAATTCGTGGCAACCCATGCGTTTTGACATTTCAAATTTAGATCGGAGTCTAGAGTTTGATATGTATGTTGGATAATGCAGTGCTACAAGTTGTTTTATTGAATAAACTTATGTGGGAGGCCAAATAAAATTTGGCAAAATGAGATTTTTATTAGTTAGACCATACTTAAACTAGGGGTCGTTCGGGTTTATCTTTAAACCGTGGTTTAGGGGATAAACTCCGTTTTATAATAACGTCTGGTCTAAGTCTTTGATTTTTCTATAGAGCAGGGACCAACATCGGTATCAAAGTTAGACCACGGACCAGTTAGTCCTGGCTTAAGCCTAGTCTAACTCACATTTTTATAATAAGACGGATAATGCCTATGCCACATCGGTATCAAGCGGTAATTACGAACAAAGGTTTTGCTACTGGGTGCTGATTTTACACGTAATAAAATGGAGCTGTTAAAGATATTATAATACTGCAGATTATTAGTTTTGTTTAACTCTATTTTTCATTATAGTTTACTGTCCTTAATTAAATGTCCAGCTACAGAACTATACCTTAAAATTGAATACATGTTCAACCTTTGATATTAAATACTTTTTTCTATTAATTTATTCTTTTATTTACAGCCATTTAAAGCATAATAATCGGACCAAATTATGCAAATAATAGTTACTGAGAAATCAATAGGGTTTTATATTTGTATGTACATAACCGGTTATTGTTCTTCACTATCTTGCATGTCCCTAATTAGTTGACCACGACTGTATGTATATATATGTGTATATGTATATATATGTAGGTAAAATTTAAAATCTATACATAAGTTGGTGGTATCTTTTGGTCCGCCTACGTGACAAAGATTTAACCAGTTACGTAGGTTATTTTACTACAATACAAAAAATTTCATACTTCTGGAATAAGAATAACAAAGCATGACTAGAAATAGCAAAATATAATGAACAATATGGTTTAAAGTGAATATGTAATAATAATAATTTTGAATAATAATTTTAAGCTCATAATTTCCATTCTTAGCGATGAACCGGGCTGAACACGTCCACGAAATATTTTGCATTATTTAGAACCGGGTGTATCACCTGTAATATATTTTTATACATGTACCTATAAATAAATAAATAAATAATGCTGGACAATCCACACAGTACCATCTAGCCCCAAAGTAAGCTACTCAAAGCTTGTGTTATGGGTACTAGATGACTGATATATTTAATACATTATATACTTACATAGATAGATATTTTTTACTATACATAAACACCCAGACCCACGAAACAAATTTCTGCAGATCGTGCACAAATTTGTTCCGAGGCGGGAATCGAACCCGCATCCTCTTGCGTCGCAGGCGGACTCTCGCCCGCTGCCCCACTGAGGTCGTCGCCTATGTTTAACTATGTTTTATATGTTTAACTCAACTTGAAACTGTATACAAAACAAAAGTCGTGTTCAATTGTGCTCTCTTGAAATGTCGGTGTCGGATGTCAACATAACTGTCCAAATTCCCGATATTCCTCAGTTTATATTCCCGTATTTTTGTTTCAGAAATCGCCGGAGCCGAATCACAATACACCATCTACGTCAGCCGGTGGACTGAATGCGGCCCGGTGGGACTAGGCGAGCACGCCCGTCCCGTTCAAAGGTACCTTTTATACCTACCCCTAAAAAATAGCAAGCTAGGATGTCAAAAGTAGTCCATTTTTATTTATATACATTACATTAGATATTTCCTTAAAAAACGTCGCGAAAATAAAAAAGTAAAACGCGATAAATACCTACACCGTATATAATAATAATAATTTGATTAATTTATATTTACCTGTTTCGATGTTGCAACATAGGTAAACAAAAATATTCTTGTAATTGACCAAAAAGTATTCCTTCATTGAATGCCTAGTGAATTCATTCTTTTTTCAATCATCATTGCAATCAAAATCGAAATTCTAAATTTGCATAGAGGTTTCACTGTAAAGAGAATGATTTTAGAAAGATTTAAAAATAGAACTTCTATAAAAAAAGAAGCCTTCGTTTTTAAATATTTAAAAATAGAACCAACAATATTATTATCTAATTCAGATTAAAATCCATTGTACATAAGTAACTAACGACTTTGGGTACATTGATAAAAATAATTAAATAAAATGTCAAATGAATACAAACACCATGATTTTACAATTACGCAGGTCGCGAATGAAGAACGTCGAGACAGAGTCGCTCGTGCACACCCCGCGACTCGGCTTGCAGCGTAGACAGGTGCAATGTCAGGATAAAATGGAACGATTCGTTGAAGCTATGTAAGTCTTTGTCTGATGTAGTAGTTGACCTCTTTATGGAGGATTTTTCCGGGGAAGAACTACCACCATGCCTTTTCTGCCGTCAAGCAGCTTTGCTGTTTCGGTTTGAAGAGAGTGGTTGCCGGTGAAATTATAGGCACACTAGCGACCCGCCCTTGCGCCCCTGCTTCGCAAGGGTGCACATTTTTTTTCTGCTATATCATACATGTATTGTACATATAAACCTTCCTCTTGAATCACTCTATCTTTCAAAAAAAACCGCATCAAAATCCGTTGCGTAGTTCTAAAGATTTAAGCATACATAGGGACAGAGAAAGCGACTTTGCTTTATACTACATATGTAGTGATAGTGATAGAGATAGTGATGAGACTTATTACCTGTATGCCAAGTTGATGGATGTAGGGCAGTGCATCTTAGGTTCTGTTCATCCCAACTATCTATCTTTTGTGTCTGTCTGTCTGTCTGTTACGCTTTCCCGCTTAAACCTCTCAACCGATTTTGATGAAATTCGGCACAGACAATCTTTAGACCCTGAGAAAGAACATAGGCTACCTTTTATTGCGAAAAAAAGAGATGAAGAGATTAAAAGTACGCAGACGAAGTCGCGGGTACCAGCTAGTATTGTATATGACTAATGCTTTTGGTATAGCGTATACTATTTAGTGTCACGTTTGGCCATTTGCTTGTTCCATTAACAAGTCCATAAAAAAATGTGCTGACCAAGGTCCAATCTCGCTATTTTGCAACGTATTTACCGAAGCTGTAAACGTAGCGGTAAATGAATTTATCGTTTAGTTATTCCGATTTCGGATTGTACTATTGGTATTGTTTCGTAGAGACAAAAGCCTTCCGTTCCGTTCGGATCGTATCAACGATGTCAAACAAAAGTTTTTGTTAAAGTTAATGTCGATAAACATTTTGACGTATTTATCATCTCTTTACCGCATTGCGTTAATAAATAATGGACCAACATACATAAGTGATTATGAAGAGTGAGAGATACATTAGCATTGAAGTTTATTAGATTCGTTTAAAATGGGCACTGCTTTTATCATTTTTGAATATTTCAAACGGAAGTAATGCAAGGAATTGAATCACCATAAGCCGTAATTTAAACTTTTATATCGATAGCAATCGAAACGCAGCTGAACGATAGCTTTTTATGTGTATTCGGATGTTTCTTATTCTGCTTTCAAACAGTATTCAGGCGTTAATATACGGGAAAATCGTTTTTATTGAAATCATTTGTTTTGTTGTTTTTGTATGACATGACTGCAGGGTTAAAGTTGACTATATACGACTTTTTATTTACACTACTAAGCCTGCGAGTTTGATAAGGATTACGTGACTGTATAAAACGAACCTTCATTACCTATATCCATTGATTTTAACAACAATTTGTTTAAATCAATTATTAAATCATAATTAACTAGGCAAGCCCTTGTAAGGAAGTTCTCAAACAATTATCTGTAAGTGTAACGAATAAAGTAGTAAAGTGTAAAAAGTGGTCCCTAGCAAGTTATCGAGAACCTTCTTTTACATAAGTATTGCGTAGTAAACAAATAAGGTTGGTAACATTTTAGACGGGAACCTACTAAATCAACTTTATTCCCTACCCGTACCTACGGACCCTTTGTTTTCGGTACTCTTTTATCTTACAGGAATAATAATAAAGTCTACGATTTGTTTGGTTACGAAGTTACATAAATTCCTTACATCGCGAGTTTCAAGCAGACTGAGCATTTTACCTTTGTAGTGTATACGACCCTAAATCAATCTAACAAATAGTCAACCAATCTAACAATGGGTAGAAGTATAACACGTATGAACCTATTGAAACAGAAATAACTCTACAACTGCTGTAACCATCATTGCATTGATGACGTCAAGATTTTATAAATACCAATAAAAATATTTATTTTGAGACATAAAACATCAAAATTGATTAAAACACAAGACAAGAGATACCCAAGATTAAAAAAGATAATTTTAACATTAAAAGTAAGTTGTCGTAAAAAGGCATCCTCAGTATTTGCCATAATAAAAATAAATAAATAAATAAATAATGCTGGACAATCCACACAGCACTATCTAGCCCCAAAGTAAGCTATTCAAAGCTTGTGTTATGGGTACTAGATAACTGATATATTTAATACATTATATACTTACATAGATAGATATTTTTTATTATACATAGAAAACACCAAGACCATTGGAACAAATTTCTGCAGATCTTACACAAATTTGTTCCACGGCGGGAATCGAACCCGCAACCTCTTGCGTCACAGGCAAGCTCTCGCCCGCTGCGCCACAGAGGTCGTCAATGAGCGTGGCTTGCCGCTAGTTTCAGATTATGATGATGTTTCTCAGTTCTTAGAGATATTTTTGTTACAAAGTAAATATTATACTTACATTTTACAGTAATTTATTTAAATTCCATACGTAACAGATTGCAAACCCATAGCCGCTTGTAGCTTGTTATTCAAATTCAGCACATCAAGTAGAGTGGCTACTAAACTATTTTACGTCGTTGATTCCAGCCATTCCGAAACTAGGTCAGCTCGATCGCACATATTGATCTAATACGCTTGCACTGAAAATCTTTCGTGATGCAAGTTCTAAACCACACAAACAAAAGCATACAAATTAAACAGTATATATCTATCTTTCTATCTGTTTATCTAAAGGCTTGTTCACTGTTGGTAAATAGATAATCCTCCTTATAAAAAACGGCTTTTTAAGGTATACGAAAGATGGGGGAATGCCGATCACCTGAGAGAAAAATGCTCTATGTGTTTTTTCATTTGTCTTATGTTAGTTTTGTGGTTTAGACACTCTGCCTGCTAAAGCGTTACAACCCCTGCGCTGCAGCGTGCTCGCTGTGTTCTAAGGCACCTTATTTAAGACGAAGACAAGAGCTAATGTGACTCTCGCTCGCACGTTTTGACTTGTTGAAAGATATAAAATCACTAAACCCATTCTCGAAATATCGCAAACAACCATTTTGTGTGCAATCACATTGCGCACAGCTTAGTAAAAAAATCATTTTGATCGATACAAGTTATCCTACTTAAAAGTTTGCTTTTCTAGTTTTCGTAAGTAAGCAAACTTTTGAGTAGGAAAACTTGCATCAATCAAAATGAAATTTTTACCAAACTATGCGCAATGTGATTGCACATAAAATGGTTGTTTGTGATTTTTCAAAATTGGAATTTGTGATTTTATATCTTTCAAAATGTCGAATCGTGCGAGCGAGAGAAATATTAGGTGTTGTCAACGCCTTAATAAGTTATTGGAGTGAGCGACCGATCCGACATGATCGCCATCAAGGAATTTGAATAGAAGTACATTCAAATTCCTTGATCGCCATAATCCCTACTTCCTCTACTTGACAATGTCATACATGGAACATTACATGGAAACAGTATTTTCGTCTATTTTAGGTAACGGATCCCTCAGCGACCATTATGAAACCCACCATAAATCTTATAACCTAAATGTACCTACCTTATTTTAAATTTTGTGTCTGATCTTACGGATTTTATATGTAAGTTGGCATGCATCGTAAATTAAACACTTCAAGTTTTAGTGCTTCCGCATTTTATGGGTCACTTAGTTCTTACACTATTTTACGGCTGGACTGTAATGACTTTTATCAGGTTAGTTTATGTTCAGCATTCTGAAGAAGCAGTAAAAAAGGAATTCGTTCGACTTTTGATTTTGTCACAAAACCTTTACGTGTTAATTTAAAAACACTTCCAAATACCGAAGCTTGATAATAAACTCCTGCATTAGGCTTTATGCTGACAGAAAATAGTTTGAATATATAAATAATTGAATTTGCGCTTCGAAAAACCGTTTTTAAGATTATCATCAATTCTTTAACTTTGAGTTCACTGCTATTCTAATACGAAGGAATCCAATCCTCTTAAATTGGAATGGTGGATGTAATGTGACACTGAAAATAAAACTAAATCAACGAATCTTGCCACCAGGTTCTGCGGAGCATCAGAAGTCGCAAAAATAGGAACGACGCGGGTGTGCGTGATCAAGGAAGACTGTACATTGGCTGAGTGGTTGCCATGGCGACCGAGGCCGGACGGCGCTCTTGTGCGGACGCGAAGGCTGAAACGATTGCCCCAAGGTACGAAACCACAACCTTGAGAACCGTTGTTCATTGAACTTTCGGTTTGTCCTCGTCTAAAGAAAAATCCAAGGACGAAAAAGAGGATATTTAATGGAGCTATAGATAGAACTACACTTATGCCAAGGTCCGAGCGTTTTCCAGGTAATATCTTCCGGAAAATCAACCATTGCACTTGTAAGGTAATAGTTGACCTAGCTTCTTTAATCTTAAATTGTAGTTCTACTTACATTTGTGCGACAAATAAACGTCTTTATTTCTTACTCCATCTCCATCACATAGCTGCCAGTGCGTGTACACTGTAATTACGATTCTCCATAAAAAAATCTACAAATAGGTACATATTTCTTAGGTGGTGGTAAAGAGTGTGATGTGGTCGAGGAGGTCCGACCAGCCGCTCTAGATGCGAGCGCCCACTGGACGCCAGGCGCTTGGGGACCATGCCGCGTCGCTTTGGAGCTCACCGCTTCATCTCTTCCTTGTAAGTATCGTCAGTATCCGCTGGTTGTACTCATAGTCTGAGAATTCTTTCTCGGGCGTTCGAAGGAGCTAAACGGCATCACTCGCTCATTGCACACTTTGCATGAAGATTTTTTCTGTAAAACGTCTACTCTCACTACAAAAAGTTTTCTCACGGTGCTTGTAAAAGGACTGAACTCAGTCGTATTATTATCGTTGGTTTTCATAAATTTTAAAGGCAGTGTCAAACGGTCTCCTATAAATTATTTCTATCACGACTTTTACCATTGCCAACTATTATAGCTCTCGTTCATAACACTGGAATATAATGATGCCAGACACCAGTTTTAAAGTCAATTAGGTTTGAGTGATACTCTCATGTCACTCTAAGCCACCCATCTTAAACCATATAGCCATCTCAGACCGCTATCTATGAGGGTAAGTATTTATAATTAGAGTAGGTACCTATGCTAAGACATTTAAACACTACACATACATACATTTAAAGTAAGTTCATACGAGATAATGGCCAACTGTAATAACGAAGTATAATACTCAGAAAGGAATCGTTAGGTGTCGAAATACTATCACTGTTCAAACCCATAATAGCGTCACCAGCTGTTGATATTCCTCCAGCGAACGATGAAGAGGACGATGCAGACGACAATGACGCGATATACGATGACGACGACGACGATCTCGACGACGAAGACAAGGAGGTGCAAGCGAGCTGTGGGGGAGGGGTGCAGAGAAGAGAGGCCACCTGCGTGAGAGCGGACGGACGCGCGCTTCACCCGGCTCAATGCGCACATGCGTCCGTGCCTACGCTTGTGCAGCCGTGCGAGGTCAGTTTGCCATTCATGTTGTTTATTGATGTTCAGTAATCTTACAATTTAGGTTAGCTGGGCAGACCTGATACAGAGATTGTGAATACAGAGCATGAATTGTACTACGTCATATCAAAAGTATCAAGGATAACATTGAAACGTCCTGAATCTAGGTGTATCTAGGTGTCAGTTCCACGTGACCCAACAAGCAAACCCAGAAGAACAGGCAACAAACTTACGGCTTGGTTCCATTAGATGTTTAAGCAGTGATATGGGATTCTGATCGTTAGATCTATCTGTTTGTTTTTCCGTTACCAGTATTGTAATCACCTTGAGTACACGCTCATTATCTCTAACCTTGACCTTAGAAAGATTTGATTAATGAGCTACCTTTATTCCATTTTATCTTGCTGTTTTCTGATTCAGGTTCCATGCCCAAGAGATTGTGAAGTAGGAGAATGGAGTGAATGGGGAGCCTGTCAACCCACCGATGGATGTCCTCTGTTTCCTGTGCAGCAGCTTACAACTACTGGTATGTATTCGTTTTTCTCTTCTTACATACATGCACCTACTAGATGGACTGACCAAATTGTTAGGGTCGGAAATTGGAAGAATGGAGAAGGTTCAGAATCGTTCTCCTGGAAATGAGTAGGGGAGGCCTATTTTCAGCAGTGGACCTCTTCAGGATGCTGCTGATGATGATGATGATTATGAGGATGGTGATAATGATGATGATGATGATGGTGGTGGTGATGATGACCCTAAATAATCACCATACATCACTATATTTATATTAATAAGTTCTATTAGTCAGTTAGTAAAGCTCCCATTGCTGCCCATGCAACGGGAGCTTCAGTTTACACAATAATTATTTTCATGTAACGTGTCCAGGCTACAGCGTTCGTCGTCGACGAGTCATATCAGCAGCCTCCGGAGGTGGTGCACCCTGCCCTCCTCTTGAAGAGAAGAGAGCTTGCAGTACGCCGCGCTGTGCCTCCTGGAAGTCTCTACCTTGGGGTCCGTGCGTGCTATACCAACCACACACCACGTGCGGACCGGGGAAACGGAGCAGGGAACTACGATGCATCGGACATGATGGAGTAAGTTTCAGCTGTTCTGAGGGTGCTATGGCTAAGATGACATGTAGAGACCTTAACTTAACTTAAAGATTTACTTGCAACATTAACTGTCTATGCCTAATGTGGACTAAATTACTAGGTATAGCAATATCCCACCAAAAACTTTTGAGTGAGACCGTCGAGACCATCATTATTATGGCTTACACTGTCAAAAAGTTATCAGATCTCATGTACAGACGCGTTTACGCGATTAGCTGAGCCGTGACAAGCATGGAAATTTTGCATAAAGAAAGTAGTGACAGGATCATTCCACCAGACTGTATCGACAGACACGCTGCGGTAAGAAGATCTAACAGGTTTGCATTGTATTCCTAGAAGGAAGCCCAGCGCGCGTGGTGCAGCGGCACGGGCGCGCCGGCTCGCAGCGAGCGCTGCCGCATCGCGTGCGCGGGCGACTGCGTGGTGTCCGCGTGGGCGAGCTGGCCCGCGTGCCCCGCCGCGTGCGCCGCGCCCGCGCGCCCCACGCCCGCGCGCACCCGCCGCCGGCACGTGCTGGCACACGCTGCGCCCGGTAACTACTGCACTCTAGCTTCCGCTGTCCTGTCTATCCATGTTGCCAGACACTGAGCTCTCATACCTTGTTCGCGCCAGACTTGTAGCGAAGCGAGTACCACCTCTCACTACGCGTCCGTACGGTATTTTGGCTGGTAACGGCAAAATACCGTGGTGGAAGGTGCTACTCGCGTCGCTAGAAGCCTAGTGAGAATAACAGGCTTGTAGCGAAGCGAGTAACACCTCTCACTACGCGTCCGTATTCACTGGTTGGCTGATAACGCCAAAATACCGTGGTGGAAGGTGCTACTCGCCTCGCTAGAAGCCTAGTGAGAACAACAGGCTTGTAGCGAAGCGAGTAGCACCTCTCACCACGCGTCCGTGTTCACTAGCTGGTAACACCAAAATACCGTGGTATAGGAGGTGCTACTCGCCTCGCTACAAGCCTGGTGAGAACAAGGTACAAGAGCCCTTACAGACGAACGGCACCGGCTGTCACTCCGTGTCGATGGCTGTCGTCAACGTTGACTGCAACCGTCGACAGGTGGTAACAGCTGCAGTTGTGCCAGTGCCGGTCGTCTATAAGTGTTCGCCAGCGCGAGAGCGCGGCAGGTGCTCACGTTCGGTCAACCAGGCCAATATAGATAAGCTTAGTCGGAGCACTACCCACACGTTAGCCACACGTTGGATGTTTACCTTCACAGACGGCTGGCCATGCCCTCCAGAAGACCAGCTAATCCAGAACGAGACCTGCAACACTCACGCATGCGCTACTTACTCCTGGCTCGCTACTCCGTGGGGGCCCTGCGAGAAACGGCGACAGGACTTCATACCTTCTAATAACTTCACTGATTTCTCGGTAAGATTCGGTGTAGACTAGGTATTTAGAGATATTATTATGCTGCGTTTTTACTCAGCTCATGTCCGTGGACAGGCAAACGTTAACGCTCTCTATCTCGCTTTCTCTTGCGTAACCGCAAGCGTTGCCTTTCGCGCATTTTCCATGTCACTGCCCATGTCCCTGCGCATTTGAGCTAAGTGTAAACACCGTAGTATAGACGTCACAAAAGTTGAAACATCGTTCCAAGTTAGCAATACCACTGTTTGTTTTATCCATTGGAAAGAGGTGGCAATGGAAACATAATATTCTATTTAAAATTTCAATTCATATTAAGACTTATTTGATATAATTATATTTGCGTAGTACATAAACTGAAATGGTTTTAGGTCAACTGTTACAATATGTTTTCATGCAGGATGGAGAGCCCTACAATGTGAGTGACGATGAAGAGCCGTGCGTGGATGAAGGCGAAATGGCAAGAGACGTGATGTGTGTGCAGAATAACGCCGATGTTGTAAGGGAGGCTCTGTAAGTATTCAATTAGACACTAGAAACACCGTCTATGTTTATAGTACTTTACAAGCGTTAGAAAGATTATATGCGTAAGACACTTGTCTTTATTGAACCATAATACATCACACGATCGAAGATCGAAGAGCGAAGAAAGCAAACGCTGTTGTTATACAAGATGTTTAATGGAGGGTTCGACAAACTTGGTTGGCGTGTAGGTGGACATAAATCTGTAAAATACAATTTGAAGTATTGTTATAATTTTTTTTTAATGATTGAACAGATGTGCTCCCCTGAAGCGCCCGGCTTCTCGACGCACCTGCACAGTTAGATGCCATCGCGGATGCAAGGTCGAAGCCTGGATGCCGTGGTCTACTTGCCCCAATACTTGCGGTAAGTCCTTCCGATTTCGTAGACGTTCGTAGAGTTTCGTAGACTCTCGTAGACCTATTCGTAGAACGTCGTAGATGTTATAAAACTAAAGATGTGTATTTAAACTCATTCTTTTAAGTCGAAATTAAATGCATAAAATTGCTTCTCATTCAAGATAAATTATAAATAATAATAGTTTTTGAATGCAAATCATATGTTTTAATTTGCATTCATAAAATTGCACTAAAAAAACAATACGAGAGGTAATTTACCGGCATTGTTAATTATATTATTTTTATGAAGTCAGTGGCTTTTCTAGAATATAGCGATTTCGAAACAGTAGTGTTGTGAAAGGATTTTAAGTGCGCCTCAACCTCAGCCATTTAGTTATTTTCAGCAGAATATTGGTGAAGTTCAGAGTTCTAGAATTCATGGTGGGGGAATAATATCAGCACTGACGTCCTGCAGTGTAGTGAATAGTGCATTGTCCTTAATTGAAATTATAAAAAATAAAATTGACGACCTCAGTGGCGCAGCGGGCGAGAAACCGCCTACAACGCTGAAGGTTGCGGGTTCGATTCCCGCCTCGGAACAAATTTGTGTACGATCTGCAGAAATTTGTTCCGTTGGTCTGGGTGTTTTCTATGTATATAAAAAATATCTATCTATCAAGTATATAATGTATTAAATATATCAGTCTAGTATCCATAACACAAGCTTTGAGTAGCTTACTTTGGGGCTAGGTAGTGCTGTGTGGATTGTCCAGCACTATTTATTATTGAATGTGCAAGAGTGAAGAGTATAAGGGAGAGGTTAATTCCAGAGCCCGGCAAACAGTTCCGCGTGCGGCGCGTGCACGGCGGGCCGAGCTGCGGGCCCGGCCAGGAGTCCCGGGACTGTCCCGTGCCGGCGTCGTGCCGAGCACGCGCCCTCGCCTGGGTCGCCGGCGAGTGGTCCACCTGCCGACTGCCACCCGCTCAGATCTGCGGCGAGGGGTATAGAATTAGAAGTGAGTATATCAATGGTGGTTTGGTTGTAGATGATGATTTGCTGTGGTCTCAAGGTCCTAGGAAATTTAAAACTGTACTCTGTCAAAACTCAACATGCAATATAATTTGTAAACAATCACTTTCTTGGCGTGATTATCGCCCGCGTAGATCTGCGGCGAGGGGTATAGAATTAAAAGTGAGTGGAGTACGCAGGCAAAGATTTTGTTATAAGTGAGGGATATAAATTAGAGGTAGAAATGAATTCATGTTCTGTGATGGTGTATAGGTGATGGTTTTCCGACGTGCTTAAGGTCTGAGGAATTTTAGAACTAGGTAAGTCAAAGTCAACGGGTTTCAGTTCAGTTGAATCACAAGGATTTCGAAACGTCTTAAAGCTGGGTGTATCTAGTGCTAGTACCTACTACTAGACCAAGCATTATTTGAGACCAAAACTGAGGATTGATTTTGCTATTGCTAGCAAGCTAGATAGCTCAAATTACTGCTGGATCCACGCATAATGGACCACCTTAGTCTAAATGCGGATACAGGCGCCCAACACAAGTAACAGCTCATAAATGTTCTCCAATGAGCGACTACAAACTTAGGAGACGAAGGTGACACCCTCCTACTTACTTGATGGAATGACATTGTGAGGTTCGTGGGAAGTCGACGGATGGAAAGGGCTCAGAATCGTTCATCTTGGAAATGTTAATGCCTAACAGTGATTAATTTTTATGTATTTTTTTATATTATGATCTAAATGTCCTGATTCATTTTTATGTAAAAAAAAATATGATCTAAATGGTGGACTGTCCCCAAATATTTGATTATTTTATTTTTGTAGGTTTGTGGTGTGGAACCGAGACCAACAGGGTGGAAGCCGGCGCTTGCGCAGGACAACTGGTCCCGCGCAGCGTGGCCGTATGCAAGGTCCCCTGCGATCACATCGTTCCTCCGACCTGCGATCTCATCTGCCTCGATCCTCTGAAGTAAGCCTTGTCTCTTTTTATCTCCTTTTATGCAACAATCTAGGACTATGTAGCGAGAATGACCCCGCGCCTTCTGATCAAACGTAGTGTTTGGATATGCCTCTAACTACGCCCTTAGAAAACATTTACGAATCTTCCTATCGTACCAAAAAATCTGTGGGAATAGTAGATAAATAGAGAGATAACTCTTTATTGTTCACCACACAGAAACATAATACAGGTTAAAAGCATACAATTAGGTAAAACAGTGGGCGACCTTATCTCTGAGACCAGGAATACTAACGTGCTTGGGAAACAAAGCCGTGAAGCTGTTTCTGAATAAACAATTAACTTTCTCCAGATACTTGGATGCCTCCGAGCCTGATATTCCAAACTGCGTCTGCAAGTCCGTTGGCTTGGAGCTATTGCCTTCAGACTCTGATTGTATTCTTCCTTCTGGGTGAGTCTGACAATATTATCTTCTATCGGAATGTTGCAAGAATTTTGGAAGAGAACGGAGTGTGTATTCCAATTTTGATAAATATTTTTTTAGTTTTATCCCGTATTTGTATTCTTACAGCGGGTTTCGTATGTAGACGCAAAAAGCGCTCTTATTCGGCATGCTGACAAAAAAAAATTACCAAATGCCCTATTTGGTTATCGTCTGGAGCGTCATGGAAAAAGTCGAAATAGACGTCAAATAGTTCGGGCATATAATTAACTCTTCTAACGACGTTTTTATGTCTAGGTTGGAATGTGGAGAAGGTAGGGCTTTGAGAGCGGCAAGGTGCATGGTCGCTGGTCGGGACGTGCCAATGGACGTTTGCAAGAAATACCATCCCTTAACTGGTAATTATCGCCTAGATATTCAAGATTGGAATAGCATAGAATCAGATTACTTGAGATAAGAAAAAACTGTTTTTGATATTTTTTTTACATGTTTGACCAACATCTGACCTATGGTGAGGTTTTGGTAATGTTAAATTTTTAGATGTTTCCTCGACTAAAATTATTATTCATTGATCGCTTGTGATCCTCTGGTGGCGATTACTTGTAACTTGACTAGACAGCACATTTTCTATGCTCTCTCTAAACACACAGATAATAAAATTTCAATTTGATATGACAGGTCCTCAGCGAGTCCGAGAAGCGTCAACGGACGGATACTCCTATGATGTGGAGTTCAACGGTCTTCTGCGCGGACCGTGCAGTGTGCGATGCGCGAGGGACTGCGCCGCCGGGGTCTGGGCGCAGTGGGGACCCTGTGCCGCCGAGCCGGGCTCTAGGGCCGCTTTTAGATTCCGAACTAGGTGAGACCTGAGACTTGCTAGAGAACTTAGTAGGTACTTGAGAAACAAGTAGGACCAAATGTTAGGCTTCCAAGATTCCATCCTTGTACGGTTACCACTGTAAGCCCAAACATTCCATTGATCTTCTGCGCGGATAGTGAACGATGCGTGAGGGGAGCTGGAGTCTGGCTCTTGGGCCACTTTTAGATTCCGAAAAGTGAGACTTACGAGCTGAGACCTTAATTTAATGTGAGAAAATAAATCTAAGCAACTAGGAGCTGGTCCCAGGATTCCAAGACCCCACACAGTATATAAACTTGTAATAAATAAAATAAATAAATAAATAATGCTGGACAATCCACACAGCACTATCTAGCCCCAAAGTAAGCTATTAAATAAGCTTGTGTTATGGGTACTAGATAACTGATATATTTAATACATTATATACTTACATAGATAGATATTTTTTTATTATACATAGAAAACACCCAGACCATTGGAACAAATTTCTGCAGATCGTACACAAATTTGTTCCAAGGAGGGAATCGAACCCGCAACCTCTTGCGTCGCAGGCAGGCTCTCGCCCGCTGCGCCACAGAGGTCGTCAAATAATGAAATATAATGAAATGAAATATAATTAACCAAAGGGAGGTGATCGAAGAAGGCAGCGCCGGTGGAAGGGAATGCGGTGCAACATTACAAAGGGCTACTTGCGCCGTCTCCGAGCCGCGATGGTCTCTCGGCGAGTGGTCGGTATGCGCGCCTCGGCGAGCGCTTTGTGGCAGAGCCATCATTAACAGGACCGTCACGTAAGTCATGCTCATCGCCTTTCTGAACTTTAGACAGAATCGGCTAGATCTTATCTAATAATAATCCTCGGATGCTCAGACATCCATTACCAGTGCCCAAGGACAATCAACTGGACAAATGGACACATGATGTGCACTTTGCTTAGGCCCGTGCTCATCTTCATTTTACCGACTAGTGAGTCGAGTAGATGAGAATCTTTTCACAATAATAATAATAGCCTTCATTCAGATTAAAACAGTTTTTTCCTAATTCCAACTTAATCTAACACTTTCATCATCTGTTTGCCCTAGTTTGGCCTCTTCTAACTTTTTCCACTCATTTCTATCCCTGGCGGTTCTCAGCCACTACAATAGCTTTGAAGGCATCTTCCCACCTCTTAAACGGTCTACCACATTTCCTCTTTTGGTTTATAGGTTGCCAATTGGTTATTATTTTGCTCCACCTATTAGTTCCTCTTAAATGTGTCCTGTCCATCTCCATTTGTTTTTTATTACTATTATAGTAACATTTTCTATTTTGGTGGTGTCTCTTATCTTGTGTTCCTCACTTTGTCTGATTTTCTTATGCTCAGCATGCTTCTGGGTTGATCTTAGTTTGAGAAAATGTTTTGTGTCAGGTGCGTAAACGCGGAAGGCGAGTGGATCGAGGAGGCGATGTGCGAGGCGAGCGGCGCGGGCGCGGCGCCGGCGCGCGAGGCGACGTGTCGCGCGCCGTGCCCCGCCGACTGCGTCGTCAGCGCCTGGTCCGAGTGGAGCCCGTGTGAACAGGTTCCAGTAACATATCCTACTAATACTGGATGGATGGATGAATGTTTGTTACTCTATAACTCCAGAACGGCTGAACGGATCTTGGTGAAAGAAGGCACAGATATAAACTATAGTCTAGAATAACACATAGGCTACTTTTATCCCGTGGGAAAACCGGGATTTAAAACTACGCGGGTGAAACCGCAGGGTGCTAGTGCGTACATATACATATCGTAGCAGCGTTGCTGTGTTTCGGTTTGAAGAGTGTGGTCGCCGGTGTAATTACAGGCACACGAGGCTTAACATTAACATCTGTATGTCTCAAGTTGATGGACGCAGGGCAGTGCATCGTGCACGATCCTATCAGGCGTGACTTACGAGGCAATGCTTTGTTTTAGTGATGGTTACCATTTGACATCAGGTGGGCCATGTGGTTGGTCCATCAGTTGTATAAAAAAATACATAATAATAGATTTTTTTCTATAATCCAGAATATCGAAACAGGAGACGGATTGTCTTTCCAATATGTGACACAAAAGTGACAAAGAAAAACAATGGTAGTTCAGGTTAAAGAACAGATAACTTGGAACACAAAATATATCTCATCTTGTTTGTCAGACCAAGTGGGGCGGACGACGTGACAGGACCCGCGTGGTGCTCCGCCCGGCAGAAGACGGAGGCGCCGCGTGTCCTCAGCTGGTGGCTGCTGAACCCTGCTCCCCTCACATGTACTCCTGGCATGTGGCCCCTTGGGATGACTGCCAGCCTCTAGGTATAACTACATTCTCATATCTTGCGTGACTTACGAGGCAGTGCTTTGTGCAACATTCTAAAAGTTTTCAACTGAAAACTTCAGATTTTGTGTCTATTGTTCATGTTCTGTTTGCTTAAAAAAAATACCACTCCGGTTTCCGAAAGTTTTTAAATACTCCATACACTTTAATGAAGAGTATAGTTTATTAGAAGAGTCTTCTCTAGTACTTTAATAGTCACAAAGGTGCAAGTCGTGATAAAAAAGTAGGTATAAGTGTCTGATCTCGTAATAACTTTGTTTAGGAGGCTCGCCATGTGGTGAAGGGGTCAAGAAGCGTGCTGTCCGATGCCTGAGGAGTGATGGAATATTCGTCAACGACTCCTACTGCCCCGTAAGTTTTACCCAGCTTTTAGTATACCAGGTCCTTAAGGATTTTTGTTTAGTATCTCTATGTTTTTCTTATGACTGTTTCCCATTTCTACAATGGCAATAATGAGTTGGCAACAACATCGTATAGCACCCTCAAAAGTATGAATGTTTTGAATGCCGCAAAAAAATAATTGAGCAGTAAACCTCTTTGCGAAAGGCTCGTCCGAGGAAGTACAGCCACCGTGTCTATTTCTGCCCCGCACGCAATACAAACACGTGAGGCTTAGCATCTGTATGCCTCTAGTTGATGGACACAGGTAGTGCATCGTAGGGTACGTTCCTATCGGTCGTGACTTACGAGGCAATGCTTGTTATAGGTGATGGTTACCACATAACATCAGGTAGTCCATCTGCTTGTTCTATCAGCTACTTGTATAAAAAAAAGAGATTCTGTTTTATTATACATATTGTTTGTCTCTTTTTCCGTTACCAATAATAATATTTTGATCATCTTGAGACACACTCAGTATCTCTACCCGCGACCATCTTGTTCTATCAGCTCGTAGTTTTAGTGCTCGAAAGGAGCCTTTATGAAGCGCACTTAAAATCCTTTCCCTACACTGTTCTGAAAGAAACTAGTGACACGACAAGAAGAAGAAGCTCGCAGTTTAAAAGAACCTCATCCTATTGCCTCACAGAACTCGACAGTGATAGAGCCCAGAGAGTCTTGGTGCTACGTGCCTTGCGGCGTGGACTGTGAGCTCGGCGAGTGGAGTCCCTGGGACACTACCGCTTGTTCCTGCGGAGACACTTCCTCGGCCAGACACATGCGACGGACCAGGTTTGAATGACTCTAGTGGAAATACACTGAACTGCATTATCCATTGTTTTATCCATTGTTGAAACCATTTTTAACGAATTTTTGACGATTCTAATTGTCAATTGAGCGATCGATAAGAACAGTACTTGCACTGCTGCCACAATTTACCTACTGGGTACGCTAACTGCTTTAGTAGTAGTTTGTACTATTATAAGAATTTTCCTTATCTTATTAATTGCAGTTCCATGTATGTTTGTGTGGAAAATAAATGAATTTCTTTCTTTCATTCAGAATTTAATTTTTTCTGTCAGTTTTAAATTGTTACTACTGAGAACAAAAGAATAAACGAGAGTTAGGCAAACGTGTGATGTGAATAAATTATTGTTTAATTTGTTAACCATAAAGTTTGAGATGCTAGGATATTTATATGCTCGTAGAAATGACTGGTTGTATCTTGTTAGGATATATATATATACACGTATGAGTGACTGATCGATCGTATATTTTTACTTTGACATTGTATTAATGATGTTACACGTTCCTCAGACAACACCTAACGAGTGCGGTATGGCCGGGCCGCGCCTGTCCCCCCACGGAGCAGCGCGCGCCCTGTCCCCGCCAGCCGTGTCTGCGCCTCGTGGCCAGACCTTCCCTCGCATGCAGAATCAGGGTAACTATACAGAGTGTCCCGGAACTCAACGTTAACCTGGTACCGGGTGAGGGGCCAAGGTAGTATGCCAGTTATGTAAAAAATAAAGAAAAAATCCATGAGTTACACGGATTTTCGAAAAAGTTGAAAATTAACCACTTGTGTCGGCTTGCATTTCCATTCCTCGCCAGCAGAATCAGGGTAAGTAGATAGATAGATAGAATTATATATTATATCTTCCTAGGTATATCGTGCAAAACTTGCGAGGCAATGCGTTCTTATATATATATATATAGCATCCCATACAAGCATCGAGCTGCTTGTATGGGATGCTTGTTCCATCAGCAAGTGTAGTCTCTTTGAAGTGCACTAACAAACCTTTCATCACACCGGGTCTAAAAAAGTAGGTGGCATACAAGAACCAAAAAAGTAAGTTCATAAAAATAAACTAGAATAAATTCCTTGCAATTGTTTTTTTAATTTTGTCAACTCCCCTAAAATTATTTGGCCAAACAACTCTAAGAGAAAACTACTCGTAGGTATTACAGATTTAAACTTATGTACCTACATCTAATATGATGACAAAACAGGTAGCTATTCAGTTCAGCGTACAGGGGTAAAGTAGCCCCCTTTTTTCCCTATCAGACAACCTCCGAGAAGGAGACATACGCTTGCGGCTGGGGAGTGAAGCTGTCGCACGCGCGCTGCGAGCTGACCGGCGCTGAGGAAGAGAGCGCGTCCGACGCGCACCTGCAGCCGTGGCGCTGCGCCAGCGTGCTGCCCGGCAGGATCGTCACCCCGCCTTCGCATTACCAGGTGAGATAGAGAGAGACGACATCATGTCTCTTATACCTGTCAGACAACCTCCGAGAAGGAGATGTACCTACGCTTGCGGCTGGGGAGTAAAGCTGTCGCACGACCGCTGGCCTTGTATTAATTTTAGGTTTTCAGGATAATTTTCAACGTCAGGTGGAAACTACACTAACTCAACTATTTGAGGGCCCTGTATAGACGCTTTTTCGGGAAGCACAGGTAGCGCACAGACTAGTAGGAATGCTAACGCATGGTCTAGGCGCTTGCTTACAGAAATCTTGTGTCATACGGTTCGTTTGTGTGCAGGAAGAGGATATACGGTCGCTCACCAAACTCATTTGCCATAAGTTTCGTTTGCATGATAGGAAAATGAGGTACCTACTCGTTCGTGATACGTTTCGCTTACATGATAGGAAAAGGAGTCTCGTCCGTGATACGTTCCATCTGTATTAAAGGAAGAGGAGGCATGCGAGGTGGAGTGCGGCTGCGCGCACTCGGAGCGCGGGCAGCCGGGGCCGTGGGGCGCGTGGGGCCCGTGCCGCGGCGGCGCGCGCTCGCGCACCCGCCAGCTGCTGCTGCCCGCGCGACGCCGCTGCAACGTGCCTTCCAGGTAACCACCATCCTTACCCACCCTCTTATTCATAATCCCTGCCATTTTCTCAAGTCTCGGCTCAATAGAGCAGGGGTTCCCAATTTTATTTGGCCATGGAACCCTAATTGATCATAAATTTTTTGACGGAACCCTAGCTGGCGGTTTTGATAAGTTTACCTTGTTGTGTTGATGTTAGACTCGGGAGAAAGAACAAATTTTAAATGAGAAATAATTAATAAAAGCAAAACATGGACGCAATGCGACGCGACGCGACGATGCGGCGTGTTTATGAGTATTTTCCACGAATTTTTTTATTTAACTCTCGGACAGACCGCGGAACCCCTGTGACCCTTCCACGGAACCCCGCGGCTCCGCGGACCACCATTTAGGAAACCCTGCAATAGAGTTTATTGTCAGTGTCACCTTAATGCCAACGAAATGAGATAGAAACAGACTTATCGGTCTGATAAGCTTATGGTGCGATTAGCGACCATTATGAATAAGCGCCTTAGGGTGCAGGCCTTTGCGTCCACTGTAACTAACATAGACAGCAGCCGCCCGGGGTTTCGAGGCAACTGTATACTGCTGCTGCCGCCAACGTGTGTCAGGGGCTACCATGAGTTTTTCCAGACTACATTCATAATCTTTCCATCTTCTTGTGGGGTAGGTAAGGGCACAACAGGTTTTTCACTCCACTGTTCTCTATTATCCGTCATTTCAGAAATCACTCCTTTATTACCCATGTCATCCTTCACAAAATCCATTCATATCGATTATACCAGTAGAATGACTATTAACAGGTACAAAGAAATTAAAAAATAAAGCCTAATGCTACGAACAACAAATCCACTACTAGTAAGTAAACACAAAAAATACCCTGAAAAGTATTTCTAGATAACATTAACTTCGCACAGATTCGTAACGATTGAATGGGCTAACTGCACCGGAGAACTGGACGAGATACCCGACTTGCTGGCCATCGAACCGCACGAGGACAAGCCGCGTCACGCCTGGGCTGATAAGGACGTCTATCATGATGGATATCTTGGTAAGGAAACCAATGTAAACAAATAACAGCAATGTAAACAACATCAGATGGGCAATCAGCTTGTTAGCTAACTCTCACAGAAACAATTACACAGGATTGAGAGTAGTAGAGCTCTCTGTGAAGGGCTCGTCCGGAGAAGTACTACCACCACACCTTTTTTTGCCACCAATCAGCGTTATTGTGTTTCGGTTTGAAGAGTGTGGTCGCCGGTGTAATTACATGCACATGAGGCTTAACATCTGTATGCCTCAAGTTGATGGACGCAGGGCAGTGCATCGTTAGGCACGTTCCTATCTTGCGTGACTTACGAGGCAATGCATGATTACCACTTAACATCAGGTGGGCCATCCGCTTGTCCCATCAGCTAGTTGTATAAAAAAAAATAAGGCTCTACATTTAGGCAAAACAATGGTCCACCTTATCGCTAAGAGCAATCTCTTCGAGGCAACATTGACTACTTAATCTTTTTCCTCAGAGGGTGGTGTTTCACTGCTGATCGTAGTGTGGACCGCTACGATTGTACTCAGCATTTACGGAGCTTTCATGCTGTACCGTGGATTTATTAGGTGAGATTTTCTTTTCTATTACTTTGCATGAACATAATATTATCAAAATTACATTATGACCTAAGTACCTAACATTTATTTATTTAGACAATAATTACACAGCATTACAGTTACACCAATGCGCTATGGAATACAGACAAAAACGATAAAGAATAAAAAGAACATACACATTAAATTAACATATAGAACTGATTCGAACACTATCATATAGCTCATAACATAATACCTACCTAAAATTTAATATAAATGTCAAATTATTATAGATGCCCAACCCTTTAATAATGACTCTATCTTAAACATGTAGGCCCATAGTAGACGCATATACCTAACAAGTCACACAGAAATTCTTGCTTTTCGTAGTAAGTTTTGTGTTTCGAGTAAAGTAAAAGTTGTATTGTAACATTACATTACCTGACATAACTAAATGCTATGTTTCAGATGCCTTCGGAGCAGGAAAATGAAGACCATCACTAAAGTGTAAACGATGAAAAGGTATAGTTTTGTGACCATCAACTTGATAATGCGACGTCGCCGATCTCGCCCTTCGCAACTTGTTCTAATATCATTCCGTTGAATGCTCTAACTATTTAATAGTTCATTGTTTGATCTCATTATGTAGGGATAGTAGGTATTTGTTGACTTTGTTACCAAAACATAATGTAAGAATAATGATTTGCTCACTTTTATCGACTTTATAGTTGTCTTCATTTGCAATTTGTATGAAAACAAGATGTATTGTACTGCCGTTCGTATGTCCAACAGTTGAAAGTATTATACAAGATAGCCGGCAAAGAGTCTGTCCGCTGGAGTGCTTCCATGTTTGTAATACATATATATCAAATGCTTTAGACGTTTTTATAATCCATGCAAAGGTTTAGCTGCGATTTTTGGGCTTTTGGATCGACAATATACTCGACGGGAGCTACGTAATTAGCTCAGTAGAATAGTTTGGACGTTGAATGTAGGGAATGTTCCCACTAGTTCCCTAGAATACCTACCTAAGGCAACGTGTGATAGCACACGGCCGTCCATTTTGATAAGCTTCTCAATTTGGAAGTTGCTAAAAACAAAAGCAAACTGATTTACATTTTACTTGAGTTATATTTCTACGTTAAGGACTTTACATGTCCATGAATCAGTACTTACTATTTTTATAAAACTATTTTCTTACTCTATAAACTCCGCACAAATTGAAGATTTACGATTTAAATTGCTATTTTTATTGATTTACAGTTAATCCTAAACTATGTATACCTGACATTTCTCAATATATTATTGTTTTAAGTCGATGCGATGATAAAAGGACTTGACACTAGGAAAGATATAAAGTATGAAGATGTAAGCTTGTACGACCAAGTGTAGACGTGACACATCATGCCACATATCAGTGTAAAGTAAGAATCATCACAAATTTTGACGGTCTTCTGCGATTAAATACATTATCAAACCGATTGCAGAAGAATCATAGCATTGCTTAAATATCAAGTAGAGCTTTGGCGCACAAAACTACCAACTTAATATTAATAGATTGTAAGAACTATTTACTGAAGATCATACAGTTTTAAATAAGAATAATGTGTATCAATAACACTTTTTCGTAGGATTTGCATTTAACTCATGTATCGTGACAAGTATTTATAGTGTGAATGTGTTCTACTCTACGTCTCATCTACTTCGCTCCAAATCATAATTCCCTTTCAATATAGGCTTAAATTCTTAAGTCTATGCCTTTCTGTAAACGGCTTTGTATTTGTTTTTATTCTGTACCTGCGTTTTGACCTTGTTATTTATTTCTAAAACTATGTTACTACCTATATTTCTTTAAGTTTACTATTTGAAATTATATTAATATCTAGCTAGACTGTTATTCTATTTAATATATTCTTAACTATACTATATACATTATTCATGGCTATCGTTCCTTCATGACAATATAACAGTGACTAATTTAAGTATTATGTGTGTGCTATAAAATTATTTCTCTATATAGCATTTCGATACCATGTCTACTGTATTCTCTTCTTAGTAATCGATGTGTACTTTCATAAACCAATATATTTGTAACCGTATAATATTCATTATGCCATTGATATTGATGTGAAACATGATAGTTAAGGAATCGTGTTAGACAATACACTATTTGATATTTATTAAAATTTGATTGTGTTTTTATAATAAAATTTTGTTTTATTTTCGTAATTAGTCTCCCACCAATTGATTGAGAAACTTGTAAAGGTGTAAAGCTGGGAATTCGATGGATGTAGATTAGTCCTGGAAGTCAATCAAATAGGGACCTATGTCTAGCTATGCCTACAAGAGGGTACGCCTTTTCTTGATTAATATCAATAAGATACCAAAGCTCATAGTTTAAATTTATTTGGTGCCAAAAATGTTATTACTTAAAGAAATACAAGTAGAGTTCATAGTAACTTTACGGTTGATAGAAATACAGTTGATAAAAATATAAACTTGAATAATTGTAATCGCAATCCGTGTCTCAGTACTATGGTGGTACCGTAGGATAAAATAATTACCCATCGTACTACTGGGGAACTGGGGGTAAGGGCGATAGTACGATGGAACAAAAATTAACCAGTAGTTAACCCTCTTTCGGTGACATAGTCTGCATCTTCAAACTGTTAAGAGCACTAGGCTCGTGTCTCAGCTCAGCCAGGCCTTTCTGCACTATAGCATTCACTCGCGTTGCTCGGAGCTCGCGACGACACTTGACCACGTCCTTCTCAGCTACTGCCAGATTCTCTAGATTGTTGAGGAGGACCTAGGAAGAAAAATGCATAAATAATACACTTGGACAGATGATTTCACCAAAACCTTCTGCGGTCTTACGTGTCTGCGGGTATTTTACGGCTTTGGGACTTTGGTTTCTGAAAACCACGACACATGGCAAAATCTTATGTGCGCTTAAGCCTATTCAAGTATTCATGTAGACCTGGGTGAGATTAAAAAAATAGATTTAATAGCGTCTTATCATCAGGGAGTTTATCTGAGGTGAAGTCTTATAATATTAGGTCTTCAGTACCAACCAACTAATTTTAACCTGAATGTTGAGAGATCACATAAGCATCCAGTAGACCACACAAACGAACAAACGCATCTAATAATAAGTCTTCTTCGAAAAACCATATCTGACTGTTATCAAGACAATAATGCTTGAAACATGACACACGACGTGTGTTTCACGAAGTACCTACACAGTAACATGACGTGAATGAAGCAGAATCCAAACTTTAACTAAAAGTTTTTGAGTTTGATCTTGAGACACTAGACGTAGACAGAGACATGTATTGATAACGCTCACCGTATATTACACAATAGCTTTATTATCACATTAAATATCAAATAAATTACAATAAAAATATTCATAATCTCGCATAAGCTGACGAAGCAAAGTCGATAGCCGCTTTTTGGGCCTTTATCATCGTGGTCGAATTGTAAGTGAAGACATCAGAACAGTAGTAGTCCTTCATAGTTTTCATATCCACCTCAAGGGGTCCCGTCCCAGGGGCACTAGCCACGAGCTGTCCTACTAAATCCGGGAACAATTTCTGCTGATAGTTACCTAAGTAATTAAAATTAGGACTAATTTGACCCATTCTGCAGCATAAAGAGCTGTGGTCATTGTAAAACATGCATATACCACAATACTCTGCGAGAGCACGAACTATCTTCCAATCCTGACGCGCCATGCCTGGCGGTGTGACAGCAGGCATTGCGAACTGAGATCTACCTTCCATGTTCAAATAAAGTCCGCCAGATTCCGTGTAGGCGCTGCCGGGCAAAACGATCGTTGCTGACTCTGAGCCTTTATCCCCTTGAAACCCAATGTAGATTACTGGGACGCTTGCAGGTGGAGTCCAGTCGTAAAATAATTCATCTGCACCCAAACAAATCAGTAGGCTTGGATTGTTTTTCTCTACAGCAGCTAGTGCTCCTGGCTTCCAACCCGCTTCAAGGGCACCAGCAAAGCTTGCCTCTCGCGTTATGACATTCAGCACTCCCCAATCATGGCCGGTCTTGAACGAAGCCGCAAGTTTAGTCAGTTCGGTCATAATTTTTCCAGCATTCACAGTTTGCAACTGTGATATTCCAACAAAAATAAGAGGCTGTTTTGACCCTTTTAATGCACTTGCCGCTTTGGATAATGAAGCGACATCCGGACCAAGATAATTAACGTGGTAGTTATACTCACACCATGGACCTATTACGAAAATATCACATTCGTTAGTTCTGTATGCTTGACGAATCCATGCGTTGAGAATTGGTGCTTCAAATCTTGGATTTGTGCCGACCAACAAAATCTTGTCAGCTCGAGCAATGTCCTTCATATTAACGTTCAAGGAATATGCTGCACGAAGATCGATTTTGGAATTTGTATAAGACAGACCGCGCTCTACGTACGTGTGTTCTGACCCCAAAATGTTAATTAAATCTTTAGCTGCAACCAGCGTTTCGACGTTGCAGTGCGGTCCAGCTATAGCCATAATGTTTTCAGGACATGCACTACTTATTAGACACGCAGCTTTTTTCAAGGCGCTATCCCAGTCTAAAGGACACAGGCATGTAGAGACTCTTTGTAATGGGGTCACCAAGCGTTGCATTTCTAGAGAATCTATAGCCCAGCGACCCTTGTCTGAAACCCATTCTTGATTTATTTCTTCGTGCTCTCGTGGTAAAACTCGCAGAACTTGATCAAATCTATAATTAATAACTATGTTTGTTCCAGTTGCATCAGTCACATCGATAGAATTTGCTTTGAGAATTTCCCATGGTCTAGCTTTGAACATGTATGGAATGGCTGTCAATGCTCCGACAGGACATAAATCGATTATATTACCAGAAAGCTCTGACAAAAACATTTTATCCACGTAAGTACCGACGAGCATTTCAGTGCCACGACCAGTGGTGCCCAATACATCAATACCACAGATTTGCGAGCCGAATCGAATGCATCTTGTGCAGTGTATGCAACGCGTCATCTCAGCTCGAATAAGCGGACCTAAATTTTTATCTTCAACTGCTCTTTTTCCAGAAAAATGAATGTCTGTGAACCTTGATCGATCGTTACCAAATCTCACGGATAAGTCTTGAAGATCACATTCTCCCCCTTGATCGCAAATAGGGCAATCCAATGGATGGTTTATAAGTAAAAATTCTAGAACACTTTCTTGGGCTGTGAGCGTGGCTGCAGAGTTTGTCCGTATCTTCATGCCTTTGTTAACTTGAACTGAGCAGGCTATTTGCGGTTTCGGCATCCCTTCGATCTGGATAAGGCACATTCGGCAGTTGCCTGCTATCGAAAGCCGTTCATGATAACAAAATGTGGGTATAGTTACCCGTTCCTTTCGCAATGCTTGAAGTATTGTGAAATAGCTCGGAACAGTGACGCTCTTCCCATTTATAAAAACTTCTATTTCGGTTTTATTCTGCTGTGATCTCGAAGGTGTGCTTAGCAAACTGCGGCACTTTAGAAGCTTGGTAAAATTTTTGAACATTTTCGCATAAAAATGTTAAAAATCAAATTGACAACCACTCAAAATCAGTGTAGTGCCTACCCAAGGAGTTTTTAATAACCCCAAATACAGAGAATACTACGCCAAGTAAATAGGTACCTCATGGACTTACATTAACGTGCCTTCGCGCCTCAAGGAAAATCTCAGGGGAATTAGGTTTTTGTATTATGTCTAGTGTTTTGTATTTTAAGACAACACTACGCAACATTACTCTATTACTTAGCAAAATAAGTGAACAGTTTTAAAGAAAAATAATGTGAATAGTGAACAAAAATATTCTAGGTTGGTTGGTTTTGAAGTAAACCGCCAACATTTTCTTCAAAACAAGACAGCACTTGACTGACTTGACGTATTAGACGGACTAGAATAAAAACTATTTTATTAAATTAAATATTTAAAATGTCAATGGAGGTGATAAAGGTCAAATAAAGGTCATGTAGATACAAGGAATTTGAATACAAGTTCATATTACTTGTGTAGATAGGTCTTGGTACTAGGGTGGTACACCTACAGTTGGAAACACGAACTACAGATGGTATGTACCAAGTATAATTAACATGAAGGTCAGTCATACTAACCTGATGGATAGAATCAATAAGCTGCACCATAGCATCCTTGAACTGAAAAAACGTTTCAGTAGCTTTTTGGTACCTGTAAAAGGAATCAATCATAAGCAATCTGAAGAGGTTACCTGAATCGACTGTTATTTTTGTAAAAGCCAAACGGGCATGAGGCCAAACGGGCCCCACCTCATGATAGTTTTATCCAGCTTTCAGAAACCGGGGTTTAGCGTGGTTTCAGTTTAAACAAGTGACACGACTAGAAGAAGAAGCCAGCGATCTCTAAAGTGAAAGATATGTGCATTTTTAGACTGAAAGATCTCTAATCTTTCAGTCTAAAAGTGCACGCCCCTCCACTAAACGTTCGATCTATAAGTAAAGGCATTTTGTATGGTGAAAAGTTTAGACAGTGGAGGGGCGTGCATTTTAGACTAAACTAGCGACCCGCCCGCGCGCCCCTGCTTCGCCCGGGTGCACATATCATGCATGTATTATACCTACATATAAACCTTCCTCTTGAATCACTATATAAAAACCGCATCAAAACCTGTTGCGTAGTTTTAAAGATTTAAGCATACATAGGGACACAGGGATATAGGGACAGAGAAAGCGACTTTGTTTTATACTATGTAGTGATAGTGAAGATCTCTACTTATGGTCGTGCATAGCATCAGTGAAGGAGTAATCCAGCGCCAGCCGCAGAGTCCTCGCGGCCCGCGGCGCTGCCTGCGCGGCCAGCACGCGGCGCGCGCCTCGCTCCAAGCATCGCGCGTCAACCAGCAGCTTGCACGCGTCAGCACAGCCGCTGGTGCGCTCCCATCCGTTCCTGACATACCCCAGGGAAACTTCTTAGTTTTAATCCTACTAATATTATAAACGCGAAAGTTTGTAATATGGATGGATGGATGGATGTTTGTTACTCTCAATACTCAATTCATTTATTGCTTTCACATGGTTTAGTTCAGGTACATACATAGTTGTTGGGTGTTTTAGGTATCACATGGACCCTGCATAGGGTATGGCAACGTGGAGTCAGGCCGAGGTTTTAAACTATTACCTATGCGCATAGTTGTTTATTTCAAAAAACTCTTTTACGCCGGAACGGCTGAACGGATCTGGATGAAACTTGGCAGAGATAGATTATATTATTGCTTTGTTATAGTATTGTTGTTGTTAGTGGGCACGGACATGTGTGATCGAGTTCATAGACAATGTATGCAATGATATTTTTTTAGACTTCTGACGAATTACGTCCCTGCCCCGTCCCTGACACGGCACTAATGTGTGGAGATAGACCTCTATTTATAATCCCTGCCATTTTATTAGCGGCGCAATAAAGTATTCTTGTCACTGTCACTTTCATGCCAACGAAAAGAGACAGCATCGAGGTACTGACTTGCCGATTGCCGTTAGTTTCCAAGCCGGCAACGCGTCGTCCAGCATCCTCACAGCACTATGTGCGTACTCGGCCGCAGCGCGCAATCTCGCGCTGACAGTTGCGAGAGCGTCGCGCAACGCTGTGGCCTTCTTCATCGCGCCTTCTAACGGCGTCCCTGGACGTGTGGTGCGCCCCCATATGCTGTCTGAAAGCAACCTTATTTTCTCTTTGGCTACAATCCCAACCGATGGTAAGCGACAATGGAGCAGAACGGTCTAGAAGACACCTGTTCATTCATTATCACATGAATCACTTAACTAAAGTTCGCGTAAAAAGAACGCTGGAAGAAAGGAAGATGCGTTTGCGCAAGAGCCCTCACACACCTCCACTCCACTTTCTTTCACCGTTATATTGACATGACGGGTCCTAGAGGTTATTAATGGTTATTGAGATCGAAAATCAAACCACCACGATGCATAAAAAAATCACAAAAAAATGTATCACTCCTAAACCCCATCCCCTTAACCCCTTAAAACCTAGGTACAAAAACTGAAATAAAACAACAAATAAGCATTAAAAATTAAAGTTTGTCTTTGGTGATGATGAAAGGGCCATTTAAGACTTCGCTAATCCGATCAAATACCTACAGCTTCGTCAAACATACCAAGAAGTTGCTGTAACTGCGCATACAAGGACCTCAGCTGCAATATTTGTGAGTGGAGCGCTCGTCTCTCTACCAGCAATTCGGATTGACGCCGACGAAGCCAACTCAGTTCTAGACGGTGCATTTCCTGTAGACAAAAACCTGGAACAGTATTTCTTTACTGGTTTCTATAATACATTGTTGTGTTTAGGTTAGTAGCTTTACCTTTCTGTTAACATTAGCAACAAAATCTTCGTTTTCTGTTGCTAATATAGGACGCCTATATAGATCCAAACTTACGAACATCTAGAAACAAAAGAAGGCTGTGTGTAGCTGCTGGCTTATAAGGAATGGGAAGCGAAAGACAGACAACATAAATTTTGTAGGACGGATCCTACTTAGAGTGGAATAAAGGCAGAAAGATGATTAATAGTTATGATGTCACTTCATATAAATGTAAGGCTGACCTGGTGCATCGTCTGAGCATAGTTATCCTTGGTCGTAGATCGCGTGGTCTCCTCAAATAAATTTATTTCCTGAAATAAAAATAAGCACAATTTTTTCGTACGTGAGTAGGTTATTTCGATGTTTTGTGTTTCTGATAGAGAATGTGAGGGGATAAAGTACTTTATTGATTACTAGTTGCGCCCCGCGGTTTCACCCGCGCAGATTTAAATCACGGTATTCCCACGGGATTCAAAATAGCCTATACCTATGCTATTCCAGACTATAATCTATCTCTCTGTCAAGTTTCATCCAGATCCCTTCAGCCGTTCTGGCGTGAAAGAGTAACAAACTTCCATCCATCCATTCATCCATCCATACTTACAAACTTTCGCGTTTATAATATTAGTAGGACTAAAACAACAAATAACGATTCCACTTAGGTTAGTTACGAGGCGGTAAGTTTTCAAAGGTTCTATGATATTCAGACTAGATTTACTAGTGAATAAGATAGCTATGATCAATTAAACCTGCTTTATGCTATCCAGTTCAGCGTTGACGACAGCTAGCCTGGCGGCCGGCATAGCGCGCTCTCCACTGGTGATTTCATCATCTATGCGCGTAAGGGCAGCAACCACTGTTTCTGCACTTGCGTAGTCGGGGTGCGACACCTAAAAATTATGCTTTTAGCTTGTAAATATATTTTTTACATACTTCTTACAGATGGAACAAGCTGATGGCCCACCTGATGTTAAGTGGTAGCCAACACCTAGAACAAAGCATCGCCCCGTAAGTCACGAACTTGCCTAGCAACTTGCGCCATTTTTTTTACAACTAGGTAAAACCACAAAAAATTATTTGGTAAAACGTTTGACCGTAATCTCACCTGATTTTAAGTGGTGGTGCGATCGACGATGTGGCACGTTTACATAGTAAATAAATACCTATTACCTCTCCTCTTCAAAGCATTCAAATTAGGAAGGTACCTACCTCTAAGCATACAGAAAAACGGACGCCGTACCCATGATTAATGATGATGCAAGCGCTTGGTACGGGCAGTCGCTCCGAATCGAATGAACCCTCAGACTAAACGACACTCAGAAAACTTACAGGTATTGCAGAAACGCCTATCCTTTGCGAACTCCCCATGCAGCCCATTCGGACCATCACAACCACCCTTCTGAAACACTTGACTAAATACTTGATTAAATTTGGCACGCCTATAAAATTATGCCAAGGCTACTACGATCATTTAGATGCTGTTTATTTGCACATTGTTGTGGAAAGAGCGATTTGGATAGACAATACGAACATATCGCGGGGTGGCACGGACTCATTACCTGTGTCTCATGCAATGTCATGGTGTGGGAAACACCAATAATAGCTCGTGCGACTAAACTGCAGACTTCATACTTGTTTGTTTTTCGCGTCACTTATTTGATTTTTCAAATTCAACTTCTCTAATTCATTTTTTAGAAAAATAAAATTTCACTGCATGTATATGTATGTATACCTGCCTACCCACAATACAATAGTGAATTTTATGTAATACTAGCTGGTACCCGCGACTTCGTCTGCGTACTTTTAATCTCTTCATCTCTTTTTTTCGCAATAAAAGGTAGCCTATGTTCTTTCTCGGGGTCTAAAGATTGTCTGTGCCAAATTTCATCAAAATCGGTTGAGAGGTTTAAGCGGGAAAGCGTAACAGACAGACAGACAGACAGAGTTACTTTCGCATTTATAATATTAGTTGGGATGTTTATTATATTTTATTAAACAAATAAGTGAAGCAAAAAACAAACAAAAAAATAGTGCGCGTCACGCAAAAAGAACGCCGGACAGAGGGGGAGGGGCTGTGATGGCGCGAGTATTTTGTACGTTTTCTCCAGAAATATCGTAAACTTGAAGTCTAACCGCAAACTTATGGCAAGCTTACACAAGGAATCTTATTTTACTAATATTACATAAAAACGCGAAAGTTTGTGAGTATGGATGGATGTTTGTTACTGTAGTGTTCGCTTGGTATCTATATTAGTAGATACAATACTCTGTCTCATCTGCACAAGCGGTTGTTAGCCTCCTGTCAGTGTCAAGCTCGCTCCTCCTCACCTGTCAATGTCCAGTCAATGTCAGAGAGATACGGGTTGGCGGGAAGAGTATGTACCTACGGCATCTGAGGGTCACGGAGTGTGGATTATGGTAGATAGAAGTTCTATAGAAGACAGTGGAAGTCCTGGACAAGAGACCGGCTTGGTGTATTGTGTGAGCCAGGGTTCTTAATAAAATACAAACGTTTTACCTGAAAATAAAACGTATATTAAAATACTTACCTGATCCGAAATATAATATATATAGTGAGATACAGCTATCGCTCTCGCTTCTATTTCTGTCCTTTTCCTCCATAACAGTGTGTATCGCCTTCCCTTTCGCACACTCGCACCACCACAGGCACCGACGCTTCGTGGATAAGCTAGTCGGTTTGGTTCCTCATTAAGGCAGTTGTTTTTGCTATGCCACCAGGCAGAATTTTAAATTATTATATTTCGGATCAGGTAAGTATTTTAATATACGTTTTATTTTCAGGTAAAACGTTTGTATTAAAAAACTGTACCGTGATCCGAAATATAATATATATAGTGAGAGATGTTTGTTATCGCCTGGTGGTGGTGGTTACGTCAATGTGACTTTAGGTGCCTAGCTATTGTTATTTATGTTGCTAAACCTACGATAGGTAATTTAATGTTGTAACATTGTAAATGTGTGCTACACACCTACTACTTATTATAGGTTGGTCGAAGAATATTGTAATAAAAGATACAAAATACATAGGTATTTTTGTTTTAATCAAAAAATAACATAAAATAATTTAGACTTCTTCGAATTAAGATTATGCAATCAAATAACTTAGACTGGCTCAAAGGCTGACAATACATCTAGATTCATTGTCTTACTTGATTCTACTATCTGCCTACAATAGAATTTTTTAAAAGTATTCTGCGACCTCCAGTTGCCTCTTGAAAGTATATCTTCAACTGGCGTATTTGTAATCCAGCTTTTAGAGGCAACTGCTGCTCTAAAACTTCCAGCCGTCGCTTCTATACCAGCATCTTTTAGGAGGTTTTTGATCCACCCAGCAATCACGCATCTAGAGGCAGGCTTAGGCTGACCACACGTTGTGATAAAGAGGTTTGTACAGTTTGCCAATTCCCTTCTATTTTTTCCAGTTGCTATTAACCTATTTATCCAGTAAACTGGGTCTAAACTTCTATTATCGGGGTTAGAATTAAGTCTCCAGCCAGACTGGCGATTATTAACAGTATCCGTTTTGGATCCAAAAACTGGCCATAAAATAACGTGATCATTATGAACAATGCAGTTCTCTGAATTTACTGAAAGAAGAGTTAGATCATGTACCCTTCTTCCAGAACAAAGGAGTAAAATAGCGGCTGTTTGTTTAGATATTTGGTAAAGGCTATCGGCAAAGCAGTTAACTTGAGACATAACCTTTACAACAAGGTCAACATCCCACACGGGAGGCTTAGTCTGAGTTGGATTCGTTAAAGCTATCGACTTCAAAATTCGTTTTACAAAAGGGTTAGAACTTAGCCGGTCTGTCAGTTCAGGGTCGCAAAGTGTTGAGACCACAGATTTATGAACAAGGATTGTATTATAGGACAGTTTCTCTTTATAAAATAAATCTGCTAAGAAACGCGCTAACTCAGAACCGGTAGGTTTACTGCTGGTAACATTGTTTTGCTCCGTCCATTTAATCCATCTAGACCAGGCTGGCTTGTAAGTCTTTATTGTCGAAGGGCGCCAACTGTTAAGAAGAAGAGTTCGTTGCTGTGGTGTCCATTCTTTCAAGTGTTCGGCCCAGCCCCACATCTCCATACTTCCAGCTCCATATCCTGCACATTCTGTGGAGGACTGCCCATTGAGACGACCACTAAGACTCGATGTAGATCTCGAATTGTCCAGGGTGCTGCTGTTGCCCGACTCCGTATATCTGGGCGCCAGAAAACTTTCTCCCATCTTGGTACTACTATGAGGTAAAAACCTCGGCATTGGTGTAGATGTTGGAGGACTTTTGGTATTAAGAACGGAGGGGGAAACACCCATGCTAACGGATAATCCCATTTTTGTGACAGGGCGTCGTGGAATTCCGCTCGTTTGTCCGTGTAGTCTAGGGTGCAGTACCTGGGTACTACGCGTGTCAGATGCGTTGCAAATAAATCTATGATTGGTGTGCCCCATTTGGCGAATATTAACGTGGTTATTCGAGGTAGGAGGTGCCATTCTGGCATTATTCGATGGCGAGACAGATGATCGGCTTCGGCGTTGTAGATACCTGGAATGTGGTAGGCTACTAAATCTATCTGATAGATGTCCAATTGCTGAAAAATTTTGTAAGCCAGGTCCAATAGAACTTGTGATTTTGATCCTCCTTCGTTGCGTAAGTAAGCCACGGCTGTCTTGTTGTCGGATTGTAGGTGTATAGAAGTTGATCGTAGGTTCGGACCTTGCTCTTTTAGGACTTTCAGAACAACGAGAAGTTCTTTTAGATTTGAATGCATGTCTCTCTCCGCAGCCAACCAATTTCCTGACAACTTCATGTTGTTTATCTGTGCTCCCCATGCTATACCTGAAGCGTCTGTTACTAAAAAGAGTGTGGGTTGAGTGATGTGTATCTGGGAGTACCCTCTCAGGTGCTTGAGCCACCAATTCAGATCCTTTTCCGATTCTTGGTTGAGAGAGACAAACTTTGAATTGAGTCTGCAATGGATAATGGTTAGCTTTTGCAGCTGTCGATGATTGAGTCTCCCTCGACGGATGACAAAACTGGCAAAATTCATCATGCCCACCAGACTTTGAAAGTCGACAAGTTTCATTGTTCGTTTTTCTAAAAGCTTGAGTATTGATGTTCTTAGCTTGCAACATTTTAGTTCGGGTAGAAACTTGCGATTTAGCCATGGATTCCATACAATGCCTAGATATTCTATGCTTTTTCTTGGTGTTACCACGGATTTTTCGAAGTTTATCTTCCAGCCTAGATAATTTAGCATATTGACAGCGACACCAACATGCTTTTTTAGTACAGTAGGACATGTATTTGCAATCAGGTAATCGTCTAGGTACACTAGAAGTCTGATCCCTTTTTGGCGGAGCATCTGGGCTACCCAATTGCTTACAGCAGCGAACGTTTTTGGGGCAGAGCTCAGCCCGAAGGGAAGAGAACTCATTTCCAGTATTTCTTGGCGATATAACAGGCGTAGAAACCGCCTGTGCGTTCTTTTGATTGGTATATGAAAATACGCTTGGGAGAGGTCTATTTTTACAAGCCAATCGTTTGGCTGCAAGAAGGTTGGAATTTTGTGCACATTGATCAATCTGAAAGGTGTTGTTAGTACGAAACGGTTTAGTGCTCTCAGATCGAATATTGGCCTCATGGACCCATCTGTCTTGGGTACTAGAAACATACGTGACAGGAAACTCTGGGATGCAGGAACTGGGATTAGCACACGTTCCGTCTTCATTTTTTCTATTACCAGCGACATTTCTGTAGTTTCGTAAGTCGCTTGGCGACTGTTGTATCGGTCGGGCAGATGAAGAGGAGGTCGGCGCGAAAAAGGGATACGGTAACCTGAAATAATTTTGAGAATGTAACTGGGAGCACCCATTTCTTTCCATCTTTGTCGGTAATGCTTGAGTTGACCGGCATGAAAAGGACTCGGTGAGTCAATATTTTCGGTTGCTTCTCCTATCCCGGTGGGATGAGGGAGAATGTTGTCTTTCTCGCGTACTTCTGTGCGCTGGTTGTCTGTCATGATTTTTTCGACCTCTAGCTGTTCCGCCTCTACCCCGAAAGGGCCTGTTAGAGTTTACAGTACCACGAGGTCTGATATTGTTTCCTCGGTGAGCAGTCTGATTCTGATATTGAAAACTGCTAGAAGTGCTTGCAGTCTGAGCAGCATTTGGACCGGTCTGCGTAGCAGGTACGCGGTCTTTTGTGCGAGGCCAAAAAACTTTACGGGAGTCACCCATTTTTTCTAAGGATGACGTGAATTTGTCAGCGTCAAACAGATTGTTGCATGAAGGCGGTATTTTTCGTAAAATACTTTTATGCAAGGGATCTTTCACAGAAGCCAAAATAGCTTCTCTCCTATGTTGAATTACCTCAGCTCTGTGGCCACAGACCAACTGAAGGGCATCATTAGAGATTTTAGAGAACTCACCGGTTACAAAAATATCTTCAATCTTTTTGTGAATGGTATCATAGCTTAGGTCAGGCGTAGCCTTTGTCCAAGATAAAAAGTCACGGAGTTCTTTTTCGAGGTGATCTTTTTGCTTTATTAGGGCATAACTAATAGCAGCGAATGCTTTATCAGCATTTGCTGAAGTGCGTGACGTATCATAGCCTTTAATTTCCTCGTTAGGCTCTAGTTCAGTAAAACCGGGGGTATGTCTGTAATTTTTTTGAACGTCCGCATACCTGACGTTTTGCCATTCGACATCATCTAACCGTTGAATGCCTTTTAAAACATCTAGGTAAGATGAAGGAGTTTTCAGGACATCCGGATCTTTCAGCTTTGTTCCAATCGAAAGAGAGAACTGGGGTTCACTCTCGTCTGCATCGGAACGGTTTTCATTGTACAAGTTTCCACTAACGTTATCGTCAATGCAATCATTGGACATCGATTTTTCACCTTCAGGATTATAACTGTCGCATGGTTCGCGAGAAAATCTTGATTTTAGATCACTTACTTCAGCAATAAGTTTATTTAATACGTCATATTTATGTGAATGCTTAGCACGCTTAGGTTTTTTACGTCGGTGACGGCGTGAACGTTTGGCAGAACCAGACGACTGTGTATCGGAAATGCTACTTGAATCGTCACTTTCAGATGAAGATGATGGTAAATTCTTTTGACGCTTACGCTTTTTAGAACTTTCATTTCCGGTCCCGCTCATATTATGCCTCAGATCCAATATGAAACTATCGTTACTTAAATCCACTTCCTCTTCACTCATTCGGTGAGAAATCTTATTCTTTTGAAAAGAATCTAAAAATAAAATTACTTTTTAATACGGAAATAAAGGAAGATGTGAGAAAATTTTAATACACACACGTTAGCAAACAAGAAGTTATACGAACGGTTACACCGTTAAAAATCTTTACAAGGTAAGTAGGTAGGTAAACCCATCTAATAAAAAAAGAAGTTACCTAAAACATTTTTCCTTGTTTGGAGGATAATAACTTTGGACAATCTAAAAACACTTACTTACGTACTTTCTCCAACGTTCAAAAGTATTTTAAAAGATTTTCACTAAATTCGTCACAAATTCTGCGTCTGGTAAAGCATGGGAAAAAATAATTTATTTTGCAGGTAGGTTTTTGCTTTTGTGGAATTTAGTGATGCACACTGCAAGAAAATGCAATTAAAGGTTATCGATTATGTAAGATCGATAGAGGAATTAAAATAATTTTAATTTGAATTTCAAGAGAAGTTTCAAATTAAATTCTAGCACTTACCAGTGCACGTCCGTTCGAAGCGAAAACAACAACGTCAATGAGGAACCAAACCGACTAGCTTATCCACGAAGCGTCGGTGCCTGTGGTGGTGCGAGTGTGCGAAAGGGAAGGCGATACACACTGTTATGGAGGAAAAGGACAGAAATAGAAGCGAGAGCGATAGCTGTATCTCACTATATATATTATATTTCGGATCACGGTACAGTTTTTTAATACAGGATTTTACAGTTACTCTTTCACGTCGGAACGACTGAACGGATCTGGATGAAACTTGACAGAGAGATATATCATAGTCTGGAATAGCACATAGAAGCTACTTTTTATCCCGTCGGAATACCTACCGGGATTTAAATCTGCGCGGCAGTGCGCTGGTGAAACCGCGGTGCGCAACTAGTTTGAATATATTCCTTCAGCTTACACCACCCAGTGTTGTAAACACTAAACCAACCTGAAGGTTATTGTCATAGGGCCGATTTTACAATGTTTAAAACACTGGTTTAGGGTGTTAAGCTTGTCTTGTAAGTTGTAAGCAACACAACTCTCAAATTAGAATTTCGCGCGTACGTAGCTAAAAAATCAAGTCTGACGTCTTTTTCTTCTTCTTTTTTTACGGCTCCTGTCCGTATAGACAACTTGCCAGTGTCAAGTAAACTTACATAAATAGTTCAAACTAACATGACATTGACAGACGCAATATCATTAATGAGTGACGTTTCTGATATTCGACACTGTTTCAAACAAACTGTTACTGCCAACGTCAAATTTCTTCGTCGTCCTACCTTTTCTCTGCTCTGCTTCCTTTCCAATTCCAATTCCAACAATCCAACAATTTCCGAATCATCCGTCACATCGTAATAATCTAATGTGATTTTGTAATTTACTAAATTATTTAGTTCGTATTTCATTTAATTAAAGATTGATAAAACAAACAAGAGCTCAAAGCGAAGTGGTAAGAAGCATTCCAAACTTTTATGTAAAAGTGGCACATGTTATATCTACAAAATAACTGCTTCAAATCATTACAAATTAACTGAATTCATTCCAGATCTGACTGAAAGGAAGATACAAGGCCTCAGGCTTCGGCCTGTGGTCCTCTTGACCTTCCAGGTCACTATAAAACCAGGAACAGCTACAAAAAACTTGTACACCCTCATCTTTATAAAATTGCACAATATACCTGAAATCTGCAATAATGTCGCAATGGAACAACTCATATGCTTACAACAACCAATATCAACAAAGCCCCAATGGCTGGAATGGTGACTCTAATAGCCAATACAATATGAACCCAGCCTATTACAGTAGGCAAGATGCAAATGGTCAATATGTAAGTTTTAATGAGTTTGTAACACAAATGCTAACAAACAATGCAGCCCCCCAAGCCAATCCCAATACTTTTAGCAATGTTTCCTATGAGAGCTATCCTCCAGGTCAGTATAACTATCAAAATGTGCCTTCTTCATCTCAACCACATCCCAACAATTACAACCATGGGCCTTCAAGCATGCCTAATGACACCTACCTACAAAGCCAGTCCAATGCCCAAACATCTGATTCAACTACATTCACTAATAATAAGGCTTTCAAATCTAACCTCACTGCAACTGCAGTTGAATTTGTACCAAAAGGTACTGCTCTAAAATCTTCCGCCAGCAGTCAGAACATTCCAGAATCTTCGGATAGTTACAAAGATGTAAATGTTAGTGCTAATGGGGACCAGGCCATCCATGGCAGCTCATCTGACCGTAATTGGAGACAGAAACCACAGAGTTCAAACCAAAGTGGTGATGTGAAGAATAAACCAGTGTGTAATGGACATCCACAGGATAACCACAGAAGCTCTGACCGTAATCGTGGCACTGCCCAGCGCAACAATGAAGCTAATGCAAGACTAAGTAATAATAGGCATCAAGAATATAGTAAAGATGGAGAACCTAAAACTAGCAAAAATGATTATGGTAATAGAAATCAAGAGTGTAAAGGTCAAGATACAAGCCAACAGCAGGAGTCAAGTAGTCTGAGCCAAGAGCCATGTCAACGAAACTATGATTCTGGTAATAGAAATGAATCTAGATCAAATAATAAGAATCAAGATTCACAATCAAATAATAGGAATCAAGAAACGCGTCAAGATAATGATGGAAATCAAGAAACAAGGCAAAGAAACTATGATTCTAATAACAGAAACCGTGACTCTCGTCAAAACAATGATTCAAATGACAGAGGCCAAGAATCAAGGGAATATGATTCAAATCAGCTATATGATTCGCGAAGTGACCGTCGCAATCCATCTAAAGGGAACCCCAAACCTAAAGGAAAAGATGACAATAGGACTTTCTACAATAGTACTATTAGCAAAGACAGTCAAGATATTAGAGGCGGGAGGAGAGAAAACTCGAAAACAGAAGGTTATACAAGAGGAGAAGGAAATTCACGAGCAGAAAATTACTCTAGGGCAGAAGGTTCTAGAGGAGAAAACTATTCTAGGGCAGAATGCTCTAGAGGAGAAAATTACTCTAGGGCAGAAGGTTCTAGAGGAGAAAACTATTCTAGGGCAGAAGGTTCTAGAAGAGAAAATTACTCTAGGGTAGAAAGTTCTAGAGGAGAAAATTACTCTAGGGCAGAAGGTTCCGGAAGGGGTCAAAGAAATTGGGCTGGTACCCAGCGACCCCGAGGTGACCGCAACCATGATGAAGAGCAACATGCAAATAGCTACTACCAGAAAGAGGATAGACCTGAAAGAATAGAAAGGGATAGAGGATATGATAGGGCAGAAAGACATAGAGGTTATGATAAGGGAGAAAGAGATAAAGGCTATGATAGAGGAGAAAGAGGGTATGATAGAGACAGAGGGTATGATAGAGACAGGGGGTATGACAGGCAAGACAGAGAAAAAGCTCATAAAACTAATCTTTCAAGTCCGGCTAGGTTTAAAAGCAAACATCAGGCAGACCAAGGTATGTTATGTTAAACACATGAAAAATTTCTATACTGACTTCTATTCCAACTTAATACTGACATACTATTAATTAATTCAAATTTCCAGCTAACAAAGAGATGACACAACGAGAACGTCTCACGGATCAATTAGACAAGGGCACTCTTGAATGTCTTGTGTGCTGCGACAGAGTGAGACAGACTGATCCCGTGTGGTCCTGCTCTAACTGTTATCATGTTCTGCATCTGAGGTGTATTCGAAAGTGGGCTATGAGTAGTGTAATTGGTAAGTGATTTGCACCTATTATGTTAGTTTTTTCATAATTATATTAATTCCATGTGAATTTAATGTGTGTGGTGAGATCACAAGTACATGAGGCTTAACATTGGTAAGCCTCAAGTTGATGACTGTGCATTGTCTTGTAGTCCGCAAGACAATGTAAGTGTTTCAGGTGAAATTAACCCAATTGGGTAAAAATTATGATGGTCTAGATAAGTAATTATGACCAACTCTTGCAGGGGCAAGTGGTCATATTTACCTAATTTGGTTAATTCCAGTTTTTCCTTGAAAACAACTCAAGAAAAACCGACTTTAACATACATTGGCAATAAATAATTTTATATAAATTTGCAGAGGGTAAGTGGCGTTGCCCGGCGTGCCAGAACACAAGCGCCAGTATCCCGAGCGAGTACCGCTGCATGTGCGGCTCGACGCGCTCGCCGGAGCTTCAGCGCGGCGGCGGCGGCGCGCACACGTGCGGCAAGGCGTGCCGGCGCGCCCGCTCGTGCCCGCATCCCTGCACGCTGCTGTGCCATCCCGGGCCCTGCCCTCCGTGCCAGGCCACCATCACCAAGTCAGTTTATTTACATACTTACTTGTACTAAGCTAAAGGTAAATAAAATAAATAATGCTGGACAATCCACACAGCACTATCTAGCCCCAAAGTAAGCTACTCAAAGCTTGTGTTATGGATAACATATCAGTTAGGATATCTCCTACTAATATTATAAACGCGAAAGTTTGTAAGTATGGACGGATGGATGTTTGTACTTCTGTCTGTTCTTCTCGGCGTTGGTCGCGTGGAACTGGCACTGGCACCTTGTGATTTTATTGAATAAACATATTTTGAATTTGAATTTTGAAATTGAACGGCTGAATGGATCTGGATGAAACTTAGCAGAGATAGATTATAGTCTTTTTATCCTGTGGGATTTAAATCTGCGCGCGTGAAACCGCGGGGCTCAACTAGTATTTAATACATATACTTACATAGATATATATTTTTTATTATATATAAAAACACCCAGACCAGCTGAACACATTTCTGCAGGTCATACACAAATTTGTTCCGAGGCGGGAATCGAACCCGCAACCTCTAGCGTCGCGGGTGGTCTCGCCAGCTGCGCTCAGTGGTGCAAAAGGTGAAAATACACATGCCCATAGCTGGCACACTTGCATGCAAGCCACAGGCACATACGCTAATTGGCATGCCACGTGAGGGAGAAGTCGAGGGGGGCTACGAAACCGGCATGTGTAAACGTCGCGACAGGTACAGGCATGCCAGTACCTGACCAGTTAACTGGCAAATGTATCTACAATGTGCCCATAAATTCTGCATGCCCGCTACTGTCCCATTTTACTGACATGTGTATTTTCACTGAAATAGGCCCTTCACAAACTCTGCTATCTTGAATAATTAATTTCATTTTCAAAATCAAAATATTCTTAATTTATTTGTTAACAGACAATGTGGCTGTGGCGTGGAGACTCGCTCCATAATGTGCAGCAGCAAACTGCCGCAAGTGTGCGGGCGTATATGTGGTCGCACCCTCGGCTGTAACGTACACGCGTGTGAAAAGGAATGCCACGAGGGCGATTGTGAGGAATGTGACAAAACTGTTACACAAGGTGAGTCCCTTTATATTGATGGATTATATTGGTAGCGTCAGACAATTTACGACCTTATGCAGTGACACAAACATTGTTGCAGTCATGATTACCTAGATCTGCAGACCGTGGCATAGCCTTCTGTGTTTCGTTTCATAAACTATAAGTTTTTAATTTTCTTTCGGCTCTATTCGGTCACTCAAACGAATTCTGTACCTTCTGTATTGGTTTTTTATCAATTGTTTAAATTTTTAACGTCTGTTTAATTCTAATAATCGTTATTGTCGGCACGGAGTCGCAGTCCATTTGTTTCTGCTTTATTTGATCAATCAATTGCTTTTCCTATACAAACTTTTTACCATCAAGCATTCGTTCCTGTTTTTTTATATTTTTACTGTCTGTAGCTTTTCATTGTGATTTGTAGCGTGTATGCTGGAGATACCGACACGCACTTGGTTTTTTGTTATTTGTTATCCTACTAATATTATAAACGCGAAAGGTGGATGGATGGATGTTTGTTACTCTTTCACGCCTGAACGGCTGAACGGATCTGGATGAAACTTGGCAGAGAGATGGATTATAGTCTGGAATAACACATAGGCTACTTTTTATCCCGTGGGATTACCGGGATAAATCTGCGCGGGTGAAACCGCGGGGCGCAACTATTCATTTGATATTGTTTCTTTTGTCAATAAAATGGTTCTTTAATACGTAATCTATTGTTGTTGTAGCGTGCTACTGCCCCGCGAGCACGGAGCGCACCGTGGCGTGCACGCTCGCGTCGGGGCGCGAGGCGCGGTGGGCGTGCGCGCGCGCGTGCGGGCGCGTGCTGGCGTGCGGCGCGCACGTGTGCCGCGCGCCGTGCCACGCGCCGCCCTGCCAGCTGTGCGCGCTGCTGCCGAGCGCCGTGCGCGCCTGTCCCTGCGGCAAGATGCAGTGAGTATAGTGCAGGCAGGCTGTCCGCACTATACTCTGTACAAACTCAAAACGCTCAAAACTTAACTTGCAAACTTTAATTAAACTTTAAGGGCCTTACTACAAAAAAATAGGCAAACGTTAAACACTGCCTAAACTTTTGACATCTCTTGCCATTGCATAACGACAAACAGAGACAGCGCTAATTTTAGACACTGTTTAAAGTTGGACACCGTTTTCTAGTAAGGCCCTTATTCATAACTAGTTGCGCCCCGCGGTTTCATCCGCGCAGATTAAAATCCCGGTATTCCCACGGGATAAAAAGTAGCCAATGTGCTATTCCAGACTATAATCTGTCTCTCTCTGCCAAGTTTCATCCAGATCCGTTCAGCCGTTCTGGCGTGAAATAGTAACAAACATCCATCCATCCGTCCATACTTACAAACTTTCGCGTTTATAATATTAGTAGGATAGGAGGATAGTCTTTGAGCGCGCCAATAGCTCAACAAAACGATTTTCTGTTACTGCCGCTTTTCGTTGGCATAAAAGTGACAAGAATACTCTATTGAGCCGCATATAAAATGGCAGGGTTTATGAATAAGAGGGTTATGCTTTCTTCTAGATTGGACATCAGCGCACGCAAGTCTTGCACCGACCCGATTCCTCTGTGCGGCAACATCTGCGCCAAGCCGCTAACCTGCGGCCCGGCTGGAGACAAACACTTCTGCAAACTCATATGTCACGAAGGTACAGTTACGGCGAATCTAAGTTCAGTGCTTATTTTACCATATCTGAGTAACGATAAAAATATGTTTCCTTCTCTACTTTAAACGGGTCCTACACGGCAGTAAACAAGCCATTCTGCCGAGGTCACCCCTGAAGAGGAGCTTGTTTAAACAGCGCCCACACGACAGAAATCAAGCGAAAATTGGCAGTAAACTTTAAGTTTCCTGCCGTGTAGGATCCCTTTTACTCACTCATCAACACCTATTTTGTTTTTTTAATAATTTAATTACTCTGAAATACAAAACTGTTTCTGAAGGGTACATAATTTCTGAGTACCTTCAACGTCTTCAAAGAGACTTGGTACTAAGATCGGTTTAAAGTAAATTAAAGTAAAAATTATTTATTTCAGCCAAACTCAGTAAATTTTTTTTAGTAAAAGTTACACAAACAAAATTAGTTTTGCAGCGAGCCAATATACAATGGCAGAATCGTTAGTCCCCTCAACAGGCAGAGTAATAAATAAATAATAATAAAGAATTTGAAATATTATTATAATTCTGAGTTTGTTTATATAAACAGGTGCCTGTCCTGTATGTCCCGATAAGACCCTACTGCAGTGTCGCTGCGGACACTCCAGCCGAGAAGTGCCTTGCTCAGAGCTGCCTGAAATGCTGAACAATGTGCAATGCCAGAGGAAATGTAATAAGGTACCAAGAACTACCATTATCTCATTTAATCACATCACCAAATATCCCATTGTCAGTGTCTCAAGAAGTCCGCTGGTCTTTTTTATAATATTTGCTGACGTAACAAGCTGAGCTGTTCAAATCTAAACACAGCAAAGCTGCTTACCGGCAGAAATGGCTCTTCCCCAGACGAGCCCCTCACAAAAAACTCTAATACTCGTATTCATAATCTTTGTCATTTTATAGCGGTTCAAAAGAGTATCTAACTTCTCTCTCTTCAAACCGAAATACAGCGTTGCTGCTTGGCGGCAGAAAAGGGCGTGGTGGTAGTCCTTCCTGCTACATACTTTGGTTATATGTTGTGTTTAGAAATTGTCGTGCGGTCGCCACCGCTGCCGCACCGCATGCTGCGCCGCGACCACCCACCGCTGCAGTGTAACTTGTGCGCGCTCGCTACAATGCGGCTTGCATCGCTGTGAGGAGTTCTGTCACACGGGACACTGTCCGCCATGCCCGCGCGTCAGTGAGTATAATCAACAAACAAAATGGCCGCTGACACACGAACCATGTGCGCTGCAAAATACCCTCAGATCGTTTATTAAAACTGAAACAGCTAGTCAAGCTGTGTCTATCGAGATATACCCTCAGATCTTTTAGTGCTACATGATTATATTTGTATGTATTTTTAGAGTAGTCACAGTACGTTGCATTTGGTACATATCCACTTCTATACGTAAGTTTACATACGCTTCAGGATCATAAAGACTGCATATATATAACCTTTGGGATATCCCAAAGGTTATCCATGTACTAACTTGAGAGATATTAAAAATTACATAAAATTGCCTAGGTGTGAAGCCTTTTTTCTATCGAATTTCCTTCATTGACCTAGCTATACATTTACACACACACACTCACACTGGGGTCCTGTGTAATCGGGAGACGCCCTCACTCAATGAATCCTACCTTAAAGTGTCTTATAAGTTTTTGTAAATTCTAGTTTGATTTGTATACTTACCTAATTGTATACTTTTTAGTTCATTAAATAGCAGAGCTAATGGTGTCGATTCTGTTGTTGCATTATCCTAAACTAACCTAATCTGATAGCTCTAAAATTATAGCCGTCCTTGTTGTTTCGGTCTTTTAGAAAGGGAGGGCAATGTTTTTAGTGCTGTTAAATTAGGATAAGTTAGGAAAATGAAACAACAGAATTGGGCCCAATACCTATTGGTTTAGGAGGTAGAGCGTTAAGACTGCACCACAGTTCATAACTTTTGCAGTTATTCTGTAACTTGTGCACTCGTTCTGTTCTGAATAAATATTTATTTGCGTGTAGGTTTCGACGAGCTGCGCTGTGAATGCGGCCTCTCCGTGCTGCACCCGCCGGTGCACTGCGGACAGCGCGCGCCGGCGTGCGCCGCCCCCTGCCCCCGCGCGCGCGCCTGCGCACACCCCCCGCACCACTCCTGCCACGCGGGCGAGTGTCCGCCCTGCGTCGTGCTCACCACCAAGCGCTGCTACGGCGGACACGAGGTCTGTACCTTTATGTTACGGGGGAAGATGCCTCCTATTCGGGGAGAGTAGGAATATCCCTTTAGGGTGCAAATCGCACAAACACTTGGCTTCCACTTTCCTGGTGGATTCTAAATAAATAATGCTGGACAATCCACACAGCACCACCTAGCCCCAAAGTAAGCTACTCAAAGCTTGTGTTATGGGTACTAGATGACTGATATATTTAATACATTATGTACTTGCATAGATAGATATTTTTTATTATACATGATAAACACCCAGACCAACGGAACAAATTTCTGCAGATCGTACACAAATTTGTTCCGAGGCGAAAATCGAACCCGCAACCTCTTGCGTCGCAGGCGGACTCTCGCCCGCTGCGCCACTGAGGTCGTCGAGAAACTGCCAAGGAGTGAAACTCTTTCCCGTCGTCGGTATTTCCGGAACGACACAACTTAGGAATTTTTAAGACAAGCGTGGATAAGTGGATTATAGCTAAGCGTGCTTCACCTTAGACTGTATCTTCACTTTACATCAGGTAAGTTGCCAGTCAAACGTCTAGCTATCAAACAATAAAAAAGGAGGGGATATCGGGCTCTCTGTCAAGTCAACAGACAGCATACCGACTAAAACTCACCGATGTATAGTGCGCGTCAACCAAAAAGAATGCTGGAAAACAGTGGAGGGGATTTGTTTACGCATACAAAATACTCGCGCCATCACAACCCCCGCCCGTCCTTCCAGCGTTCTTTTTGCGTGACGCGCACTAGATTATTCAACTTTTTGTTTATCATCAAATTTACGTATTACAATTATTATTAACAGGAGCGGAAGACGATACCGTGTTCATTAGAAGAGTTCTCTTGCGGCTTGCCGTGCGGCAAACCGCTGCCTTGCGGGAAACACGCTTGCATCAAGACCTGCCACAAGGGACCCTGCGAAGGCGGCAAGTGAGTATTGTAGCTATTTTAGTTTACTAGCGTGCCTTGTTTCGCGAGGTAATAGTAAAGCCGGGTCCGCAGCGCCGTGTTTTCGTGTTTTCTAACATCTTAACATGTTTACAAAACAAAATGGGGCGTGGCTTAACAGTTTTGTTAGCAAAAACACAAAAACATGTTTGCCGAGACAAATGGATAACATCACCCGCGTTCGCCTGCGGGTAGGGGAAGGGTCACATTTTATGTTATATACGTGTAAGCTTCTACGTCCTCTTCGTCGGAACTCATTTTTGAAATGAATTGGAATGAAACAAAAACAATAAACAAAACAGAACACACCAGACGGGCTGTTTTAAAAACATGTTATGCTTAACATGTTATGTAACATGTTTTGTTAGAAAATTGGCGCTGCGGACCCGGCTTTATACTAACATCGATATTTAAGTAATCAAAAATACTTCATCATCATTGCTTCAGGCCGGTATCACCCACTGCTGGGTATAGATAGATAAATAGATAGAAAATTCTTTATTGCACAAAAATACAGTGTACATAGGCGAGCTTAGTGCTGGATAGCATTATCTACCAGCTAACCTTTGGGTAATGGGAAAACATTTTAGGTAGTGCACATTTGACAAGGACAAAAATAGCAAATAAAGAAACAAAGCAAAGATTTAAGAGAAATTACATAACAAAGTAGAAAACTAAGAGTAAAATAAACAAACTAAATTTAGGTCTTAACTTAACATGAAAATTATAGGGTATGGGTCTCCTTTATTTAATTCTTACATAATATTTATTGCCAATTTTTTTTTATCACAATATTAAACCCAGACACAACAAACATCTTTGTTCATCACAGAAATAGCAATCAAATCGCTGGGAATCGAATCCACAAACTACAATGTGGATGTCATTAACTTGACTTTTTAATTATTCCACTTAACACTGGCAACATTGTCTGTCAAAATAGTAGACTAACACCATATATTAGCAAAGAAGAAACTGTCTAAATAAAAATTGTGTCAAAATCAAACCAACGCATGAATTAGCGTAAAGGCTGTCTAAATTAAAATGGTGTCCGCAGATGCACCCAGCCATGCACCGAGAAGCGTCCAGCATGCGGTCACGTGTGCAACGCGGCGTGCCATTCGTCGGCCGCCCCCGACAGCGTCGCCGCCGGCTGCCCCTCCGCCGCGCCCTGCCGCGTGCCCGTGCGCGCCACCTGCCCCTGCGGCCGGCGCGCTGCCGACCGGCCCTGTGCGGACAACTCGCGGGACTATAACAAGTGAGCGTGCCCTGTACTGTACTGACAGAGTCAGTAAAAAAATGGGTTACCGGAGACATTTCAATTTGCGTAACATAGTGCAAACATTACGAAATGTTAGTTGAAAGTTTTGTTTTTCGTGCATATTTGACCACATTCACTGCAACATTTTGTCTTTATCGGCTTGTTTAAAAATGAGCAGCAACGCGCGCTAAGTGGGTCTGACGGCGCTCGGTTTTTGGAGCGCCGTCAGACCCACTTACCATAATTACATTGTAACTGTGTTTTTTTATAATTCACAGAATGATGAGTGCCTTAGCTGCTACGAAAATGCAAGAAGGTGGGCCCTTTGAAATCACCGAACAACGACCCGGCAATATGTTGAAAACGTAAGACGAGATAATTATTTTTATTGAATCTGAAGTGAATAATCGGCGTATTGGCGGTCAGCATTATAATTGCTATTGATTTTCTATTACATACATACCCTAATGGGAAATAAGGCAGAGACCATGGATTTCCACTTGCGATCCTGACGGATCTCTTTCGCTTTATTCACTCTCATAACATTCTTCATACATGCTCGTCCCTGCACTCACCTGCCACACTCAAACGAGCTATCCAAGTATCCATTTAAAAACGGTAAACAAAACTTTTTCCTTTTTTAAGCATCTTTTTCCTTAAAAACACGGCTTTTTAACCTCATGTACACGGCCGCCTAAACATTTGCATTGGCAACACTGGAGCAAGGCCAGAGGCCTTACCAGAGGCAGTTGCACAAGCAAGATAAATTGTCTATTTACTTGCGTTTATCTATATAAATATAATTGTCTATTATCTTTGCTTTGTATTGTCAGTTTGGAATGCGACGACGAGTGCCGAGTTGAAGCCCGCACGCGACAGATGGCGCTAGCGCTACAGATTCGCAACCCCGACGTGTCGGCGAAACTAGCGCCGCGCTACACCGAGCACGTCCGCTCCACCGCCGCCAGGGAACCCGCCTTCGCGCAGCAGATACACGACAAGCTCACTGAGCTGGTGCAACTCGCTAAGAAGGTAACATGACGTCACAGTACACAGCTCTCTGTGGAGGGCTCGCCCGGGGAAGTATTCCCACGTTAGTCAAACTGGTGCAGCGCTATACAGATAGACTAGATTTAAGACTTGATCTTATTAATAAAACTAATTACAGACACATGAGACTTAACATCTGTATGCTTCAAGTTGAAATCTGTCAATCTATATGCCGCATGGCAGTGCATGGTAGGGCACGTTCCTATCGTGATTTCGACGCACCAACGACAGATACATAATGCTAGATTAGTTAATAAATTATAAAGCAGGTAGTATATGCGCTGTCACTTACAGGTGTGCATTGTATAATGTGCTTTGCTTTGTTATAGGTGATAATTACCACTTAAGGTGGGCCCTATGCTTGTTCCATCTGCTGGTATAAAAAACCAAATTTCCATTTGTTTTGTTTAGTCAAAACAGCGCACCCGCGCGCACTCGTTCCCCTCAATGAACTGGCAGAAGCGTCAGTTCATCCACGAGCTGTGCGAGCACTTCGGCTGCGAGAGCGTGGCCTACGACGCGGAGCCGAACAGGAACGTCGTGGCTACCGCTGACAAGGAGAAGGTAACTTAAGGCGCTCACAACACCTAATTTACCTCTCGCTCGCACGATTCGACATTTTGAAAGATTTAATATTTCTAAGCCTAAGTTTGAAAAATCGCAAACAACCATTTCGTGTGCAATCACATTGCACACAGTTTAGTAAAAATTTCATTCTGATCGATGCAAGTTATCCTACTCAAAAGTTTGCTTAAGGCTCCGGTGACAGCGGCTCGAAATTTCGAAGTGCGATTGGCTATTATTTCATTTCGGGGAGGTTGTTTGAAAAAATAACTCTAAAGAAACACGCATAAATACTGTTCGAACACAAATAATACAATAATATAAGGGAAACATGCCCGAATCAGAAATCATTTTGGTATTAGTATGTTTGGTCTTACGTTTACCTAATACCAAAATGATTTCGGACTCAAGCACATTTTCCTTATATTATTGTATTATTTGTGTTCGAACAGTATTTATGCGTGTTTCTTTAGAGTTATTATTTCAAACAACCTCCCCGAAATGAAATAAAATGAAATAATAGCCAATCGCACTTCGAAATTTCGAGCCGCTGTCACCGGAGCCTTAAGTACGAAAACTAGAAAAGTAAATTATTAGGTATTAGGTAAACGTAAGGCCGAACATACTAATTTTATTTATTTATTTCGACACACCAACAACAGATACATAATGCTAGATTAATTAATAAATTATAAAGTAGGTAGTATATGCGCTGTCACTTACAGGTGTGTAATAATGTACTAATACCAAAATGATTTCTGACTCAAGCACATTTCCCTTATGTTATTGTATTATTTGTATTCGAACAGTATTTATGCGTGTCACTGGATAGTTATTCTTTCAAACAACCTCCCCGAAATGAAATAATAGCCAATCGCACCTCGAAACTGCGAGCCGCTGTCACCGGGCGTAGGAAAACTTGTATCAATCAAAATGATTTTTTTACTATACTGTGCGCAATGTGATTGCACAAAAAATGGTTGTTTGCGATTTTTCGAAAACGGGTTCTGTGATTTTATATCCTTCAACAAATCAAATCGTGCGAGCGAGAGTCACATTAGCTCTTGTCTTCACCTTAAAGAGCATCCGGTACTATCCCTTCTACTAATATTGACAGCCTTCACGGCTCGTTGGTAGTAGCTCTGCCTTCTGTGCCGTAAGGCCGTGGGTTCGATTCCCACCGTGAACAAACATTTGTGTGATGAACATAGATGTTTGTTCTGTGTCTGGGTGTTATATAATATTATAAGTATGTATTTACAAAAAAAGTCTATCTGGATCGGAAGGCGCACATATAACTGCTACCACTAGACCACCAGTGCTCTCATATACAACGTTAGGTAGGTACGTACTGATCTTGAGCCAAAGCTTGTGATATGGGAAATATCGTTCAAAACCGGTCGTGCACAAATGAGTTTTTCTGTTCAAAAAATGTATCTGCACAATGCCAGTACTTTCAAACGGTGAAGGAAAACATCGTGAGGGAACCGGCATGTTGTAAAAACCTAAAGAGTTCTATAACATGTGTCAAGTGCTCGAAAGGAGCCTCTTGAGGCGCACTTAAAATCTTTTCACCACACTCTATTTTGAAAGAAACTAGTGACAGGATAAGAACAAAACTAATATATGACGGAGTGGACGTGGCAACAATTGGTGAACGCAAGAGTCACGTAATAGCGAGTACAAAATTATTCGTAGCATATACTTTTTGACAGCCTTCACAGGTCAGTTGGCAGTAGCTCTGCTTTCTGCGCCGTAGACAGTGGGTTCGATTCCCACCGAGAACAAACATTTGTGTGATGAACATAGATGTTTGTTCTTCATTGTGCTAAAAAAAACAGTATATCAGTAACTAGCGACCCGCCCGTGCGCCCCTGCTTCGCACGGGTGCACATAGCATGCATGTATTATACATATAAACCTTCCTCTTGAATCACTCTATCTATTAAAAAAACCGCATCAAAATCCGTTGCGTAGTTTTAAAGATTTAAGGGCCCGGCGACAGCGGCTCGCAGTTTCGAGGTGCGATTGGCTATTATTTCATTTCGGGGAGGTTGTTTGAAAGATTAACTATCTAGTGACACGCATAAATACTGTTCGAATACAAATAATACAATAATATAAGGGAAATGTGCTTGAGTCAGAAATCATTTTGGTATTAGGTAAACGTAAGGCCAAACATACTAATACCAAAATTATTTCTGATTCGGGCATGTTTCCCTTATATTATTGTGTTATTTGTGTTCGAACAGTATGTATGCGTGTCACTGGATAGTTATTCTTTCAAACAACCTCCCCGAAATGAAATAATAGCCAATCGCACCTCGAAATTGCGAGCCGCTGTCGCCGGGCCCTTAAGCATACAAAGGGACAAGGGGACATAGGGACAGAGAAAGCGACTTTGTTTTATACTATGTAGTGATATATCAGCTATCTGGATCCCATAACACAAGCTTTGGCTTAGTTTGGAGCGAGGTAGTAGGTAGTGCTGCATGGAATGTCCACCAATATTTATTAATTTATTTTTCTTTAGTCATGGCTGCCAGCGATGAGCATAATAGAAGTATTGGGACGCGAAGCAGGAAAGAGAAGAGTTCCCGGCCCGGTACTGCGGACCCCGCCTTCTGCCGCCGCTTCGTCCAACGCTGCCAATACGAAGTGAGTACTCCGTCGAAGTCTATCATAACCGACCTACGCCCAAGAAAACACAGCTCAGTTGGTAGTAGCTCTACCTTCTGCGCTGCAGACGGTGGGTTCGATCCCCATAGAAAACAAACAATAAATTAATAATGGTGGACTTTAACCCCAATCTGCTCTGTTTGTGGCTGAAGTCCAATATTTATTTTATTATTATTATTTTTTTTTTATTTATTATTTATTAGCAATTAAATATCTTATAATACATACATTTGTGGTAAAAATAGCATCTAAAAACCACTAAGGTTTATGTCGGTGCTATCGCGAGTTAACGTATTTTAACAATACATCTGATTGCAAGTACCTAAAAAACTGAGAAGCTAGGTACTTATATGTGATAGTAATATTTAAGTGTATCATGTAATGCGAATAACTTATTACACATTACCTACCTATTTATGGAGAATAATTAGGGTCAAAAAGTATTTCTTAAGTTTAAATTTTATATTTGTTGGTGTGAAACTCTCGCGTGAATCCAAAGGTAGGCCATTAAAACTTGTACATAATTGTATGTCTAATATAACTAATATTTTATCAGATAGCTGATATATTTCTATACGTGAAAACCTATTATTGGCGTTCTGTTACTATTTTCTTTACTTTTCTGTTTTTTGTGCTGTTGGTTTTCCTAAAAATAAATAAATAAAAAGAAAAAAACTATTTTTTTAAACATACTTATAATAAATTAGAACCCAATCATCATGAAACAAACATCTACAACAGCACACAATAATTTTTTCGTATCAGGACTTTTTTCGTGACATGTAGAATTGGCAACAAAATTGTACTTATTGTAAATTGTTTAAGTATACGACGAAGTGTTTAGTAGACGACCTCTGTGGCGCAGCGGGCGAGAGCCTGCCTGCGACGCAAGAGGTTGCGGGTTCGATTCCCGCCTTGGAACAAATTTGTGTACGATCTGCAGAAATTTGTTCCGATGGTCTGGGTGTTTTCTATGTATAATAAAAAATATCTATCTATGTAAGTTTATAATGTATTAAATATATCAGTTATCTAGTACCCATAACACAAGCTTTGAATAGCTTACTTTGGGGCTAGATAGTGTTGTGTGGATTGTCCAGCATTATTTATTTAATTATATATTATCGATTGTCAATGAATAAATCCTCTTCAATTTATTAACAGATCGACAAGCGGTTGGGCGACACTGACGTCATCGAAATCTACGAATGCGTGGGGCGCTCGCAGCCAAGCGGTAGTCAAGCCTGCGCCGCCCGAAGCCAAGATAGACTACTTCGACAACCCACCAGATAACTAGCTCAATTATTATCGTAAGCACTGATATTATACATGTTTTATATCTATGTTTATTATACACTATTGTTTAGGTCGGTAGTCAAATTGGCGTTCCTTGTGCGTACCTTTGGTAACAGCATGAAATGAGATTTAAGATACTGTGCAATGGGGTATGTGCTGAATGTAATTTTGGGCAGTTCTTCTCTTACTGAGATTTAGGGAGATACCCTTAGACATCCTGAAAGTATTTTGAGTTGGTACTCGGTACTAAGAGATCAGCAAGGATATCTACCGGTGCAAGGCAGAGCTACCACCAACAGATGTCTCCGTATACCTTCAGTTCTGGATCTCGACAGTCACTCTTAACCTATTGGTACTTAAATTATTGGGGATGACTGAAGGATTAGTTGGAGGCAATGACACATTTGGTCACTTATCTGTAATAGGCAAAGATCAGTGCATTTGGTACATGCCCACTTTTCACAGTAAATAGAATTTCAGGTAGGTTTTATTGCCAAATCTCTGAGTTAAAAAACAAAACACTGCCAGGAATTTCCAATTTTCATATTTCATAGAAAATTGTGGCCTTTCAAAACTTCTAGGGAGAGTATTCGGTGAAAGGATAATACCATAAAGACGAGGTGATTTTATATGATCATTGAATTGTTGTAGTGATCATTAAAAATATGAAATTATGATTTAAATAATGTTAGGAGGAATATGAGAGGTAAAGAGCATTTATGCCTCAATTATAAAATTATGCAATATATTCATATCGTTCAAATAAGTGAAGCGATTCTAATGAAACTGTATACGATTGTGCAAAATTCATAGTCAAGCTTGTACAAAAAAAACAATATGAAAATAAATTCCAAGAGCGATTTTCACACATCATAGAAAAAAGTAAGTTCAAGTACTCGTAAATTTTCGAACATTCGTTTTCTAATAAATATTGATAAAAAAACATACAGCCGACTTGATAACCTCCTCCTTTTTGTTTGGAGTCGATTAAAAAGTACATCTTGCTCATGCATATACAGATTATAAGAATTGGTTCCTATCAAACAAACTATCGCACAGCATAAAACTCTTTACTCAGAACCCTACTATATCTAATAAAAAAATTATATTTTTTATAAGTATGCGTATGTAATCAAAAAAACATGTATAAATTGGCTTTTAGATAAATTTAGGATTTTCCATTATCCTCCTTATTAACAAAAGTGATAGTTCCAAAAGCTAGATCTACTCGTATTCCACGAACTTTTTTTAGCGGAGAATGAGGATTGCGAATCCCAATGTAGTTCCTGGTAACCCGTCTATTTTGTTAATAGTGACGACAATTGTGTAGCAAAATAAACTACAAAATGTTTTTTTTATCAGGTCATACGTTAGATGTATAATTGATTCCAAATATAAATTAACTTGGGCCTTATTCAAGCAAACGTGCGAGAAATGAGAGTGGGAGAGATAACGACATACCTCGTTGGATATTATTGCACACGGATGGCTGTGCCAGCTAACAGATTGATTTTCGACGTTTTTCATCGCTCCTTATGTCATTTTTAACAAAGATTCTGATCAGGCGTTGTTTTTGGAGATTAAAATAAGTTTTTATATTATTACCCTGATTGGTTGAAATAGCATATTTTTCGTCTACAAGGACAAGAATGTTAGGAATATTTTCAGAATTAAATGTTTTGTATAACCAAGCGCTTTATTAGGTAGGTATATCAGAAAGCACAACAGAACGAATTACACAATTGTCTTTACTGATATAAAATAACACTTAATGCAATTACTTATACTATAGAATTTAGGTTGTCATTTGTGCAAAATAATTATACCCAACTATATATATGATGTAATAATGATTAATCAGTAGAAATGCATAATACATACATTTCAATTAGATTAGATAGGTACTTTGCATTCACGCAAAATAACTAAATATTTAGATAGCCACTTATACCAATTATCACAGCAATATATTATTATAAGCACCTATAACACCAAAAGCAACAAGAAGGTAATAGTTTTAAAAGCAATAATAAAACAATAGTTCAATTATTTACCAATACATCTTATGTACACGGACAATTAATATTGATCCTGCATAAAATATTGTTAAACTAATATTGATATGTAATAACATAATTATAGATTTAGGTCGTCCAAAAGTTAGCCGCTTAAACACTAACCCCCGGTTTCTGAAAGCCCGATCAACACTAATCGGCTGTCAAGTCACTTGCTACCTCTATCTAATTTGAAGTAAAAGCTGAAATAATAAGTGACTTGACAGCCGATTAGTGTTGATCTAGCTTTCAGAAACCGGGGTTTAGTTTGTTTTTATAGAAACTGCTTGTATCTTGTCTTGTAGTACCTACTGCGCTGCACACAAACCAATCCATCATTACCTATACTTTACAATTATCAACAGTTATTTGTGTGGGCTGTGTTTGTAAATTGTGTTAATTTATCTTAGATTTATTTGCATATTATTTTGTATAGTATAGTACAATAACATATTTATTCTTTTCAGGGTGGGTTTTACCATTTTAGTAACGCTGCTATCTAAATAATAAAAAAAATCCGTCTCTTCCTCAGGCTTGTCATATCAGAGACGGCAATATTTTATCTGTCAGTTAGCTTTACTTTAATATTGAAACCTGCCCCTAGATTATACTAATACCTAACAGGGACCGTTAGCGATTTTGTTAAACGATGGTTTATGGTCCCTGTTTCCGGGTTATTGCTGTTGACCTTTCAGTCACACTGTGACTCAATGGGATGAAAATTTACGTTGAGTTACACCTGTTACACATTTTGATTTTCCCGTTCGGTCACACTGTTACTGAACGGGAAAAAAAGTTGCAATGTGTAACAGGGGCGTTATTCACCGTTCACCATGACCGATTCAATCGCGTTTGCGTTTACATCACGTTGTGACGTCAAACGGTTATGGCAACGTATCTCCTTCTCCTACGTCGTCATAAAGAACAAAGCCCAAGATCACGTTGTCACTTCACACGGTTTGGGACAAGGAATCTCTTATGTCATAGATAGAGAATAATGCCCCAGGTGGAACTCAACAGAAAGTTTTCGTCCCATTTGTGACACAGTGTGACTAAAAGGTGTTACTCAACGAGAATAACCCCTGTATCCTTATGCCCGGAAAGTTTTGACGAATGCCTTTGGGAGAAATATGAGAAAAAACGATAAGTTACTGCATATTTTATCAATCAACTCGTAGTTGGGTGATTTTCATCATTTTTGACGTCGTTTTTAATAATAATTTTTCTGTGAAATATGTCGAATGTTTCCGCGCATGAGACAGACCTTAATTTTGTGATGATTGCAGCGTTGTTTGTTTACAGCTTGGCAAAAAAGAGTGTGGAATAAATGAGGTCACCAGTATCGCACATGTGGCAACCCGAAATACTACGACTCAACAGTTTTTGATACTTGTTATTTTTAGGGATATAAAATAATATATATGATATAAAAATAATAGTAATTTTGAAAAACTAAAATACTCCGTTTGTTTGTTGTACAAAGTATCAAGGCCTATTTCAAAGTATTTACACTTAACAGTGGCATTGTTCGGAATTGACGATGATAGTTTGGTTACAGGGATATGTAATGAAAGAACACTTTTTCTTTTTAATACAAAAAAATTAAGTTTCATTTTAATACAAAAAAAATCAATCAGACGTATCTAAAACACTTTCATCTAAATATTCAATCCCAGAAAAGCTCACATTTTGGCTAGAGCTTCCTGAAACTTCAGAATCACTAGCATATTCTAATTCTGATAAATCACTGCTACTGCTACTGTCATCTCTAAGATTTATTACCAATCGTTCTATCTGGTCATACATAGTCACACCTCTGTCATAATATTCTTTTTCTATTTTCATTACATGCCTGCATGAATTCTTCCAGTCTTCGGCAGTAACGTTTGCGAATGCTTGTTCAGCAGCCACCTATAAAAAATATAATAATCATTAACAGTGGCTCTTACCTTGACATAGCAACATTAAATATGCTACACTACTATAAACTAGGCTACATACCTTTATATCAATGGACCCAACATTGACTGAAGCAATTTTATGCTTTGCAATTCCCCATATTAATTCAATAGGATTCAGGTCGCAGTGATAAGGTGGCAGGCGTACCACAATGTGACCATGATCTCCTAAAATTTCGTCAATTTCGTAAATGGGCTCTGGTTTATGCTGTTTCACTAGCATTAATAATTGAGGCTTGCGGAGAGACTCATCAAAGGGTATATTATTTTGCAGTAACCATATCCTTATCTCAGCAACTTTTGAAGCACTAGTTGGTGCCTTGTTCAAGACCACTGAATGGTAAGGAGCATTATCCATTACAATAAGGGAAGGTTCTCTTGAGTTGGGGATTAGTTTTTCAGTGACCCATTTTGTGAAGTTAGTTTTATTCATTTCAGAGTGATAGTCTTCATTTTTGTTTGTGCCACTGAAAATCAAAAGGGCATTTGGAACAAATCCTTTCTCGCTCCCAGCATGTACAATTATATATCTCTTGCCTTTTGATATGTTGTGTTTCACTCCGCTGACATCAACTGATTGCCAACATTTTTTCAGCTTGTATGATGAGTAAATATAACTTTCATCCAAATATATTATTTCTTTTTGTAGTTCTGGAGGCAGGTTTCTGTTATCTATGATAATTTTGAAATATTGCTCCCGCTTTGCTGCTATGTTAGGTTTCTCTATTATTCTCTATTAGAGACAATCTGTCGGTTTTACATTTTTTATATGAAAACCCCAGAGAGTGTAATATCTTTCTGAGATGTTCACGGCTTCCATTATAACCCAAGTCCTTTCTAACTACTGGCAGTAAATTTCTCAGTGTAGGCACCTGAAACATGATATATATTTTTATCTGGTTTTCATGTAAAAAATTCATGAAATTGGCAGTAGTGTAGGAATAAAGAGTACCTGCTTTTTCACAGTGTAAAAGAAATGAACCTTTTGTCTAATTGCACATAAATCGAAATCATCTAAATCTTTCTTCGGGCGACCTTTGCGATGTTTTCCCGGTGTTGAAAAAATACCATTATTTTTTTTACCTTCATCAACAATTTTTCTTACTGTGTTGACAGATTTACCTAAAACAAAAAAAAACAGTGTTTTATTGATAATTCCATGTTCATTAACTTCAAGTATCAATGATTGAGGTTAGCGTATACGAGACTGTAAAAACTACAAAATATAAGCTCAATTTTCAATTTCTGTAAACAAGACTAATCTGGATATCAACAAAACAATGCTTATAGAAAACATTTATAAAAACTTATTTAATGTACAGTGACTTATTTAGAGTACATAAATACCTGTCATATCGGCAGTTCTTTGATAAACATTCTCGATATCGGACAAAACTTGTCCCGCTTGAGATTCGGCCAAACACCGCGAAAAGACGTGGTAAATCACTTCTCTGCCACTACTACGAATAGTTTTATTCATTTTAAATAGTTCATAAGCAACAAAAGTAGATAATTTTAAGAAATTTTAAGAAAAATCACACGATACATGCACTGTTGACACAGAATGTACTAGCAGTTGACAAATAAAGCAATGTTGCCACAATCATCGATTTTTAGTTCCAAATGTCACCGCGTCAGACTCTATTTTGCCAAGCTGTACATGCATACTCATTTTATTAATATCTTAATTTGTAACTCATTCAACTGTTCATTCATTTTTTTTTCTTAGTTCTGTCTTATAAGAAAATGGGGCATCATTGCATGATTTTTGTAACGGTGAAGGGTATGTAATCGTATGTATTTGGGATCAACTCCAAAAAATAGTAGAACTAAATTCGCTGTTGTATAGGCGAACAGTGTAATAAAGTGTAACATATTTGTTAAATCTATGTTTTATTCCATCAAACTTTATTAGGTTAATTTAAATATGTGGTTGTATATTTTTATGTAAATATGAGTTTAGAAACTCTTTCTTTTTTAAATGCGCCTCCGCCAAATTCCATTTTTATCAATCTTCTCCATACAAAGTTTGCCCAAACCGGCCTGAAAGACCTACTGTAGAAAAGTCGCTACTGAGCGATAAGGCCACCCATTGTAGGTACCTAGTACTTATTATTTTCTGATATATTTTTTTCATTCATTAAATACCTGGCAAGTAGTTTTCAAAAACAAATGCAGCAAATTTTATAAAAAAAAGTATATTTTTATCAAAAAATTAAACAAGCATGGAACCATCAATTTCCTTCAACACACTATCAAAATACTGAGATAACTTTAACATAGGATTTAACACTTTGAACCGACATTTGCAGCCTTCTCTCAAAAAATACTCCGTCGAGTCGTCATTCGAAAAGTCCGGCCATTCACTGCTATTAGAAGATTTACTGGGAGGTCTAGGAGTAGGAACGCTTGTGCTGCCATTATTGAGTGAAAACTTCGGCGTGCTGCGCCACGGCTCGCTGGCTCTTCGGTCTTGATGCTCGTTCATTCTGTTCCTACTCGAATATCCCGAACAGTGCTCCCAACAATTCTCTGAACGATATTTTCTGGTGATTTGATGCTTGGTGACATTTGCCGTATTCTGAAGCTGTAGAAAAAAATCCGTAGCTTTGATATAGCTGTGTACGCAAAAATGTTGCCGTTTTCTTTGTTGTTTGAAGTAAACGACAACTTCATTGGTAGGCTATATCTATTATATAAATCTGTTATAAAAAAAATAGAAGGTATTTGTACAAAATAACTCCCTATCATCCATGTGTGTGTTTTAGATTTTCCAACACTAAACAAAGGTTAACTAGAAGATGCTTTCTAGCGCTAAGTTCGCCTATATGTAGGATACATTTTGTTCTTTGCAATAAATAGTTTCCCATCATCTACCTATCTAAAAAAGTTCGTGGTAAAATTAACAAAATAGATAGGTGTCACATAAGTACTTACCTTGTTTGTGCATGTAAATTTATTTGGCCGTGATTTTCGTCTGACGCTTTTGTGGCTGTCGGTGGAAGAGTCCGAATCGTCAGTAGCACATTTTATTGGAGATACGTAGGGCTGCAAAATATGACCTAAAATTGTATCACTTGTACGATTATGAGTATATTACAATAAACTGTAGCTAGTCTAAAACTATCACTAATAGTTACGTACACATTCTATTAATCCCTCTACGAAGAACATCGCAAGCCAAAACCGCAGTCAGAAACTGAGACCCGTAGTCGACATAGCAATTGCCTGTAAGATAAAATTCACGTACTTAGCAATAAAAACACAGTTAGATTAGAAGCTTACCATAAAATGCCTACCTTGGTTTAGCTGTATAATCTGATAAGCGAACGAAACTAGCTTGGACCACATAGCAAGCGCGTTGTTCTCGCAAGTGTTGACGTTCTTATCTTTCATCACAACTAGTGGAGCATCATTCTCTTCGATTGCAAACAAACTATCCTTCTCAAGGATCTTATCATCCACATCCAACTCTGTTAGTTTCTCTATACGCTCCAGGTTGTCCTTCACTTCGTCGAAATACAAGTTTATTTCTCCTACCACGGTGTGCTCTTCGCAATCCAGCTCTTTATCTAAATCTACAGTGATCGTTTCTTCTGATTTGATATTTACTACGCTGTTCACACTTTCTGCGTAGCTTGTATCGTCCTTGTTGCCCTCGTCTACGCTTTTAAAATCGTCTTCGTAAAGCTTTCCTTCGGTTTCGTATAAGTTGTCTGCTGCGTTGGGAACACTCCCGTCTTGCAGCTCGCAGAAGCTTTCGAAGAAGTCATCGGTGCTGACGCTGAGAGCCGTCTTAGCACCTTCGCTCTTGACGCTCCGTTCAATCCTGGACTCGCTATGGCAGAGTCCGAACTGGTCGTAAAGCCTTCGCCTCTCTTTCCTCTCAGAGAGCTCTTGGCGCAGGATCCTGTCTTGGCAGGACCTGTTCTTTAGCTTCTGTGAAGCGTCTAGTTGGTTGCGTTCCAGGGATTTAAATTGCTCGTACAAATACCACGACCGCACTCGACGCGATCGTTTATTCGACAGATCCAAATCTAAAACATAGGTAATTCTTACAGATAGGTAGTTACAGCAAGCAGTCATTGCTTAAGAAAGACACACACTTTGATTATATACCTGAGGTAGGTATATAATCAAAGGACACAAACCTACGCCTAGAAAGATTTTTCGAAGACGTAGCCTTACCGAGAGAATCCAATAAATCCATCCAAATGTTATTCAAAACTATTTGTTGTCCGCGTGTTGTTTTTGCCGTTTCAAGAAAATTTGCGATGTTTCATGAAGTTAATTTTGTGAATTTCTAGCTTTATTTAGTTTTAAAATCCATGTAATTGTTTTCGACTTTCGCCGTGAAGAGTTTATTTTGACAGACTAAAAGACATTTTTAGAGCCTGCCAGAAGCAAAACAGAAAAAGTTTATTAGCTATGTACCAGGATGTAATTTAGTCCGATCCGTAAAGGGCGTCTATGGGGGTCCAAGCAAGGAATTTGAATAAGACATTCAAATTCTTTGGGTCCAAGTATCTACAAAAAAACTTTTCAGCTTATACCTAATCCCGAATTCAGGATTACCTACGCTTATATTTAAATCAAAATCGTAGAAGTTGGTTCTTAGGTTGCCTAGGTAAAAAATAAAAGAGAACATGAAGATAAAATAGTTACAATTTATTTATTGACCTCCTACGGATCCTATCTAAAAAGACAACAATAATAGGTACAAAAAAAACACCACGCACTGCTATACCTAGAAGTGTAAATTAACATTTCATTACAGCAGCATCGCAATATAATTTAAAACAGAACTATCTATGGTAACTGAAGTAATGCCTAGTAGAAGAAGATAGCTCCGCCTAAAGGCTGTCTGCTGTAGCCAGGGTTGGTTTGTGAGGAATGGACACCGGAGTTCATGAGCTTCACGCTGAACGGTGACTTGTGCTCCTGTATGCCGCCGCGCTTCATCGGGTGTCCCTGAATTTAAATACTTTGAATTATAAAACGAATTTGAGCACTAACCCCCGGCTTCTGAAAGCTCGATCAACACTAATCGGCTGTCAAGTCGCTTGCTATCTCTATCTAATTTGAGGTAAGAGCTGAAATAGCAAGCGACTTGACAGCCGAATTAGTATTGATCATGCTTTCAGAATCCGGGGGTTAGTCTAATTCGTGGTGGGAGAATAAGATCTGTGCTTGGTTAGTTTTTTTTGTTTATACTAGCTGATGGGACAACCAGTGGCCCACCTGATGTTGAATGGTTACCGTCACCTATATACAAAGCATTGCCTCGTAAGTCACGCACGATAGGAACGTGCCTTACGATGCACTGCCCTGCGTCCATCAACTTAAGCCATACAGATGTTAGCCTCATGTGCCTGTAATTACACCGGCGACCACACTCTTCAAACCGAAACAGAGCGTTGCTGCTTGGCGGCAGAAAGAGGCGTGGTGGTAGTACTTCCCCGGACGAGCCCTTCATAAAGAGCTCTACAACTCTTGGTTAGGTTCCTACACACAACTCACCAGAGGTATGACCACCGGGGGATGCTTATCGAAGGAGTTTCGCAGGCGGCGCCACGTCGAGCATCCGCGCGTCTCGGGCTGCAGATACAGGTCCTCCTTGTCGGCAAAGCGTTCCGTGGTCTGGTTGTAGGTGGAACTTAGCACAAGGTCCAAACTGTCTTCGGGTAAACTGAAAATTACGCCACATTTTTACTTGTGTAAATTTTACCACCGAAGGTGATCTAAAAAAATCTATTGGGTTGGCTATAGCTACCCTGGTACCTGAGTTGAGGGTTGGGGATAGGGGGGATGCATCTGGGGGTAGATGGCAAGTCTTTCCCTATAGTTCTTTTTTCTAGGAAATTAAAAAATAATTACCGGGTAGCTATAGTTTAACCAATCTATTTATGAAGATTGAGGTATTTCTAAGGCTCTTACTAAAGAGGATGGTAAAAACTTAATCTTCGGACGCTGGCCAAGGTATGATGCGAAAACAGTCTGCATCCTACTGGGACGCCGTGCTTCTCTTTGGAGCAAAGGACGATTTCCTTTGTAAGCACTCCCTCTTTGCTCAAGTCAGGAAGCAACTTCTTGTTCCTGACTTGTTTTACTCCGGCCATTCTGGAATGATTTTTAATAGGTACCACCTTCATACAACAAAATTTGAAACCCTTATATCCTAATACTGATAGGTACTAGAATATTTAGCTCATGCTACGCGCTACGCAAATATTTATTTCATAAACCCAAACTTATTTATTAATGAGCCTCTACACCAAAGACTGACTACACTACTGACAGACTACACTAATAATAGTAAGAGACCATTACTTATTTCTACACAGAGCATCAATAAAGCAGGCCTTCTTATATAACTGACATTTCCATGGTAACGAACAATTTATAAACAAAATCTTATCAAACGTCAACTGTTCACGAAGGTCATGGTTTCTTTTAGCGTAGCGTTATATACTCTTGAGTTTCTTTGAACAAGAATAAAGCAAAACATACCTATTGGACCCAAATGGTTACACTTGGCGCAGGACTGAAGGACTGGAAAGAGTGGCGTTCTAAGGAGGGAGGAGGCTATACCCAGACCCACCAATATAGTGAGGGCCACTGATCTTTATTATAGGTAAAGTTTATTACAGACGATGTGGACTGATTATATAGATTTATATACATATTATATTTGTCGGTTATTAACCTACTTGCCAATATTCACGCGTGCAAGCAGTTTTTTCTTTCTTTTTTAATTAACTTAAGCAGCATCTAGGAAGTTTTAAATTTACCGCTAACGACACAAGGAAGCGGAAGCGGACATTGTATTTCTGAACTGAGTACTAAGTGGTGGAAAGTGGATTTGAGTTGCCATGAACAGTCTTTTCATAATGTTTGACATTATGAATATTGTATTTATACTTATAGATACAGTACATTTTAATAAATTAAGTATGTGCTTTAAGACTATTTATTAACTACGTACTGAATTCAATATCATTTGATATACACTTGTCAGTAATTTTAAGGTACCGAGAGAGAGGAAAAAATATATTTTTTTTTATTTGGCAGCACTGTATGATATCCGGTAGATTTTAAAGCATCGCGTCTCTTTTTCTACGCATGTCTGACATCCGGTCGCCATATTTGTTTCGTGCTTTGCTTGCTTTCCTGCGCTGTAGCGAGGTTCAAGCGAAATCGTTCATTTGTTGTTATTTGAAGAATCCATTGATTAGTTAGTGTGCATTGTACTTGAATAATAAACTCATATCAAAATGAGTTACGGAAGACCACCTCCACGCATAGACGGCATGGTGTCGTTGAAAGTCGACAACCTCACTTATCGCACAACTCCAGAGGATTTGCGCCGTGTATTTGAAAGATGTGGAGAAGTCGGTGATATTTACATACCAAGGGATCGATACACTAGAGAAAGCAGAGGATTCGCTTTCGTCAGGTAAGCGCTATTCTATCTATTGTTAGTGACGTCACTGGAAATAAACGGGTAAAAAAATAACACGCCGCGCGGGCATTTAATTTCTACTCCGAAATACTTGAATTTCCTTTGATGGACCATCACCATAACTATGCGCAGATCACACCGAAGGTCTTGAACCAATTTTCTTGATTTTAGATTCTACGACCGCAGAGATGCTGAGGAGGCGTTGGACTCCCTTGATGGCCGTATGCTGGATGGCAGGGAACTCAGAGTGCAAATGGCTCGCTACGGACGCCCGTCATCACCATATAGAAGCCGGTACGACCGTCGCAAGAGGTTTGTGTCGACAAACGTTTTGTATACAATGGATCCCTGAAGCACACTTGCAAGATACAATATCCTAAACTATTTATTATCCAATCTACTCATACCAAAATTGAGAACTCTTTCATGTAGAATTATTGTGCTGCCTATCGACACTAGACAGACATACCTACATGAATGATAATATAATATGTTTCTTTCAATCCAGAATCTGGAGGACTGCACTCGCTAGTGTCTACAAGTGAAAGCTTCAAAGGTTCCATTGTAGATGTGAACTGTAACTAAGTAGTTGGTTATTTCTTTTAGCAACTCGCGTTCACGATCCCGTCGTCGTAGCAGGTCTCGCTCGCGGGGCTCTCGGCGACGCTCGTACTCGCGTAGCCGGTCTCGCTCTCGCAGTCGCTCCCGCTCCGACTCGAAGAGCTCACGTGCTCGTACTCGCAGCCGCAGCCGTTCCCGCTCCCGCTCCAGGCATTGAAGTGCTGAGTAAGTATTTCAACATGTTCTAAAGATGTTATTTTTTTTCAAACAACCATTTGACACACACACATGTAACCATCACATTAACAGTGTTGCCTCAAATGTCATGCATGAAGTGAATGTATCAACTTGAGGCATAGGTACAGATTTTAAGCCTTATGTGCCTATAAATACCTACTTGCTGCCTTGATACTTTATGTGGTGTTAAATTAACACTAAACAGCATTACAGGGAATTTGTCTTATGTGTGGGAAAGTTGTGGGGAGCATACAATGAAAGATGGAACATGCAATAAATTATTCTAACTTTATTGTGTGATTACAGGTTGAGCAGTAGTACCAGCTGAGAGCCGAAGTGCTGTGCTGAACTCTGGCTAGCAGCCTTCGGCTAAGGTACTATTCTCCTCAGTTACTTTAGCCATCCAGACCTAACTATGATACACATAGTGACAAACATTCAAAGTAACAAATTATCTTCTAAGTTCCCTTCCCTAACTCCACAAACTTATATAATTCATAAATCTGTACCCTGTTATACATTTCATGATGAGGTTGCAAAAATATTTTACATGAATAAAATTACAAGCTCTAGATTAGGAACAACTAAATTGGGCAATATTGTATGGTTGAAAGTATGTAGTAATAATAGTTTTAGATTTTTCTTAAGTTATCTATGGAAGGTGTAGACTTGGTACTTTTCAGTAACTTGTATTTCTCTTGCATTGTCAGTTTGAGTAACTTGTAATAATAATGTAGCACTTATCTATCAATTAATCCACTGAGTACATTGGTTCTCAAAACATAATTTCAGGATGTAACCTAATGGACTTCATGTTTCCATCCAAATGGGATTATTGGGCTAAATTGGGCAATTATTGGGACATCATTACCTTGGTAAATAACTTCATTATTGTTGCATTTAAATTGTGTAATTTAGTTTTAAAGTAACAGGTTCCCATAAGCAGGTCCAATAAGAAAAAATGAAAAATTTGGTAGAACAAAACTGGCTTATTGGGACTCCTGGGACCTATTACTTGGTAGACTGTAAGTTTCTGTTTAAATAATATTATTTCTGTATATTAATTTGACTGTTGGTATGCTCAGGGCGTGTGGCGTACGCGGGGAGCGAGGCAGTTGCGAGTTGGGGGGGGTTTGCTGTTTGCTGACAACTGCTGAATTGCTGTTGTTGCGGTGCATAAGTTATGAGTAAAATTTTATTTTATTGACAAACCGAGACACGCATTTCGTAAGACAAACATTAAAAAATCGCGTTATGCGATCATTTTACGTGACACTTCGCCACATCTATGCACTTCATTGAATCGACGACATACAGTTAAAAAAACACCGCTAATGACGCTAAATTTTTGCATTGACGAGGCGAAGAGTTGCACATTATTCATAAAGTAAATGACAAATAAAAACACGAGATCCAGATGTAGGGTGGCAGACAGCAGACTAACATGTTCGTTTGTTTGGCAGGCCGGTGCTGCCGCTGGCCTGTTTGCTGATCCAGTCCCCTGTGTGCTGATTGCTGTGATTTGCAGATTCCCGCGCGTCTAGGTTTATCGGTAAAGCGGCAACGACACCCTCCCTGCCCTATTGATAACATGTCCCAACATTTTAAACACATTTTGTCCCAATGCCATCTAGCTCTCACCTTGGATGTTCTGGTCCTTTGTACCGAAGACAGAAGGACCTCGCTCTGACGACCAGGCACCGATTGTGTAGTTTTACTTTTCGTGAATAAATTACTTTACTGTACTTAAGTTTTTCAATTATTTCAGTCCCATTATGCAGGAATATACCTAAACACAATAAGCCATTTTTGGTTATGAAGTAGGAATGTAAGCTAGATAGATTGTTGAGGCCATACTTATAGTCGCCTTAGTTCGTCAATATACTAGTAGGTACCTAGGTAAAATCAAGGAAGGCGGCTCGTGCGTACGTAGGTACTACTACACTTAAATTCCTAACCTCCCCATATCCCAGCTCTTGTAATGGGGTCATAATAGAGAATATACCTATTATTATTTACCCTAGGCCTAGAGTGCAGCATTTCCCATGTAGCAACTTGACAAAGAATGCATTTTTTGTTGTTTTTTTTAATATGATTTGCGAAACAAGCAAATGGCTCACTTGAAGTTACATGGTTACCATCATACTCAAACAGAACTTGTAAACCACACAACATGGGAACTGACTGAGTAATTATTATTGAAACAAAACAAATTATAATATAACAATATTTATTAGGATGCACCTATTGATTTAATATTAAAATTGATGACAGTCAGTCCATTCTTAGCACTTCCTAGCTTGAACCATCTTCCTGACTTGTGTTCCTGACCCACTGCTGCATAGAGCTGCCGGCCATCTCCTGTGAACTGCATACTGTTTATAAACCCATTCACATGAACACTAAAAAGAGGTAGGACCTTTCTGTGTGCATCACTGACCTTCCACAACTTTATACTATTATCATATGAACCTGAAGCAAACAAGTCTGAATTCAATAATGTTGCTAAGCTAGTTATCCATCGAGGTACTTCATTCTCTGATCCATGCGCCTCTAAAACCATACAAAGAGGCTTCTTCTTCATGACTCCCCATATGCACAAGGTACCATTATCACTACCTGATACAAAATGCTCCTCATCTAACAGCTTGACTTCATCCAAACTTCCAATAGGACCATTGAAAATAAGTTGTGACTCTTCGGAAATCTTCCATATTCTCACTGTTGTGTCTCTTCCACCTGCAGTGATAGCCCTTTCTCTCGTCAGAGCATCTATTGATGTTATAGGTGTTTGGTGCCCAAATAATGTTTCAACATAGGCCATCTCGTCTAAAGACCAAATTTTAACTGATCGATCCTTGCTAGCAGAATACAGATCATGGGTATTTTTTCTAAAAACAATGCCAGATACAATATCCTTATGGCCTGTGAATGTATGAGTATGTTTGAGCGTGCTAGGGTCCCACACTTGGATATTAGGTGATTCATCAGAGGAAACCAGGAATTTGGAATCTGTTGATATTGCTAAACAAGTAATGCCACCTTTTAGTAACTTGGGATGAGTTTTGAAAGTCAAGCAGGCAAACTTCTTTTTTTCTTTGATTCCCCACTTGATTATAGTGCCGCATTTGCTGCCAGAAAACACAAAGATGTTATCACTGCTCACACATACACATGTTAGTGTCAACCTGTGTTCCCGGGCACGTATAAGTCTAACATCATTATCAGTGGGTGCAATATAGTCATCAGCGACTTCCACTCGTAGCCTGCCTTTCTGTTCGAGGTAGTCTTTCTGTAATCTCTTTTCGACAGCCTCGTCGAGTTCCTTGTCCTCCGCCCGTTTCGCCTCTTCTTTCTCGATTTCTTCTAAATATTTTTTTGCTAAGCGTAATTTCTTCTGCTCGGCAGTTTCATGATCGCTTTCAGACTCTTCGCCATCGGAGAACTTCCTAATATCTAAGTCACTGCCAGAGGATTCGTTACCGTTTTCGAGGTTAGGTGTTTGTTTTGTAAGCTTCCTTTTCTTTATTTTTTCGCCTTTCCGTTGGTGCACTTGCCTGGATTTTCCTTTTAGAAAGAACGAAGACGACATTTTGTTTTAACAAGGGTTGTTTCTTTTAGAAAATATAAAGAAAATGTTTTTACTCAGAAGAACACACACACCGCACACGTTGGAAAATTGTTACTTCATTTCATTTCTTTCATTCAATTTCTTCTTCTTGTTTCTTTTCAATCAATCAAACAAACTCCAAACGGATCCGGTTATTGTACCACCACCAGTTATTGTTCAGCCATCACGTTAATAATTTTTTTTTTAAGTTGATCAAGTCGAAAATTTTCATTATCAATTTGGAATAAAAATCTAATAAAAATAACTAAAATAACTCGAAAACTAAAAAATCGCTGAACATGGGTGTGATTCGGGTGACACTATTTTTTGGGACACCTGTCTAACGCTAGGATAAGGTAGGCTTAGGTACCCCGTAGTCTAACACCCGAATACTCAAACGCTATACTTAGATTTGAGCACGTCTCAAGAGACAAGTTTTTGACAGATTTTTATTATAAAACTGTCAAAAAACCACGACTTGAGACGTGCTCAAATCTGTTGCGTTTGAGTATTCGGCCGTAAATTACTTATAAAACTAGTGGCTCTGGGAGCTGTAGACTTCGCGAGAAAGTGAGCTATTTGAGGAATGTAATGCTGCCGTGCTAAGGATAACCGCCGTAAGCAACATTTTTTCCAAAATTGATTTAGTACCATATTCGGAATCGCCGTGTCAAGATCTATAACTTTCTCTTTGACAGTTTTTTAAAATAACGTCTCTAAATGCTTTTTTCAGTTGTGACAAGCGCCGTAACTACGAATTTTTTTTTGGGTTTCTTAGTATTACACACAGATTTATAAGTATAGTCCTAAAGGAATAGTCCTAAACTTAGAGCATTTATAACGGGAGATGCCAAGCGCTACTTTTAGTACTAAAATCTTTCTGCCGGTTTTCGCGGGGGGCGAGGTAGTACGGTACAGAACACATTTACATAATCACGCATACTAATGCAGAAAAATTAAGCGTCCCTATAAACGCACACGCAAGTAAAAGCTGTACACCAACACAAAAACAATACACACAATTAAAGAATTACTGTTGTTACACTTTTGTTTAGTTACACACTAACACAAAAAAGTAGTGATGGGTTGTAAAAAGACCGACAAAATGAATGATTTCATATGAATGAAATCAGGGTGGTTCAAAATCATATACTTTTCCTTTTTTTTAACCGACTCCAAAAAAAAGGAGGAGGTTATCAAGTCGGCTGTATGTTTTTTTATGTTTGTTACCGCATAACTCCGTCATTTATGAACCAATTTGAAAATTGTTTTTTTTGTCTGAATCTGAAACTATACCCTATAGTTTCAGATTGGTCCCATAGAAATTTCACCAAAATCGGTTGAGTAGTTTGGCTTTTAAAATTAAATTTCGTATTTTTTACAAGCTTTTATCTAACTTGCAATGTACTATATACGTCGGCAATGTATTTAGTTAGTTCGGAGAACCACTTCCTCTATCCTACGGAGTTGAATTTTTGCAATGACGATGATAATGCATTTTATGGTAGGTATGCATAACCACAACGGACATCCAGGATTGGCTCCAGATAAAGGAACTCTTCAACGGTCAACAGGACAGGCACGAAATTTTGTGTACGCATTCTATTAGGATAGCCGGTTAGAAGATCCACTATGACAGGCTGCTGCACTCAAGAATGGCTCCTAATGAGAGAACTCTTCAACGATCAACAGCACAGTCACGAAATGTTGTGTACGGACTCTATTACGATAGCCGTTTAGATGATCCACCATGACAGGCTGCTGAACTCAAGAATGACTCCTGATGAGAGTACTCTTCAACGGTCAACAGCACAGTCACGAAATTTTGTGTACGCATTTTATTAACGATAGCCGGTTATAAGTTCCACCATGACAGGCTGCTGAACTCAAGAATGACTCCTAATGAGAGAACTCTTCAACGGTCAACAGCACAGTCATGAAATTTTGTGTACGCATTCTATTAGACGACGACGACGACGATAAAAAAGTAGCCCATGTCCCTCTCCAGCTAACATACTACAGCTATACAAAAATCACGTTTATACGATTCTGTGTTCAAAAAGTACAAAGCAAATAGCAATAAACCAACGACACAGCACAACTAAAATTTTAAGGGAGCTCCATAAAGCGACGTATTGAAGGCAGAATGACAGAGACAGTTTTTGTAGAGTCCAATACTGAACCTCCTTTTTTTAAATCGGTTAAATATGGGTACAAAAAACATCGCATTTTATTCTAATTTTACGTTCATTCCATCATTCATTCAATCGATTTCGCTCAACTAGTCCCCACACTACGCCTTCTACCAAGGAATATAAATTCACCGACACCTCCTACCAAGACGTTGGCGTCGTATTAAAACTGTCGTAACTGGTATTCCATTAAATATAAATTAAACGTTATTACAAAAACAATTGACTAAAATATCAATTACTTTTGATAGGAAATACCGTGTTCCCTAAAGTTTGATGTCTCTGATCTCCTTTTACACCGAAATACCGCACAATTCACCATTTTTACTGAGCACTACTTCGCGACACGAAACGACAACTAATGGCCGCGCGGTGATGAGTGAAGTAGTTTTATATAACGTGCATGGCCAAGTCGCGTCTTATGGCCGGCAGAGGGGTACGCCTTGCGTTAACATCTCCAGTTCTAAATGCTCTAAGGTCCTAAAGGACAGATAGGAATCGGACCTTTATTAGCTGTGGACGCTAATTACAGTTCCGTTTATCGAGTGGATGTCGCTAGTGTGCATTTAGAAAGAGACAGAGATATGATGTTATCTTTTGCGTCCTGCTAGTGATGCGCCAATATCTATAAGATATCGATGTACCTACATACCACTTGTTGTTATACAAAAGTAGAACTTGAAATAAAAAACGAAGGATTTTATATTTTGGTTATTATTTATTAAACATAATATATTATGTGCACAATATTTTTTACAATAAAATTATACAAGACAAAAAAACAACAGACAAATTACCCAGAACCTGAGTGCTTTCGCACTATAAAAACAAAAATTAGTATACAAGACGTTATAAAATTCTGCAGCACTATATTAATTAGAAGAGAGATAAGAATATTAATGAGAGGTTTGAGAGACCCATCGAATGGATTTTATTTTTATTTTTTTATTCGATGGGTCTCTCAAAACTGAGTCTATTTGGTTCTGTAAGTTTTTTTTCCTAAACTGTTAGTTTCGGAGTAAATCACTAAAAACTGATATCTGCCTACGGTTAACGGGCGGCCCAGTGACGTCACACGCACCCGCGGCGGTCACTCAGTGAACTTCTCTAGTAATTTGGTCATAACTTCGTACGTAATGGTCCGAATAGCTAATTCAAATTGTATCAATATTATAATACCTACCTCTGATCATAAATACACAAGCATGGTCTGCGAGCTTTTGATTTACATCGTCGTCTAAATCGGTATGCCCATAAATTTTATCTTCATGTGCTGAATATTTTAAGCGTGGATCCAATGATACCTCATCAAATGCTATTCAACACATTTTTTTAAGTTCATTCCATTTCATTACTTTTTTCTTTAAAACATTAACCAAGCATTTATTTATTCCAGTTGTAACATGTATGTTTTGAATCAACTTTGACAAAGTTCTTCTAGATGGTAAGTAAAACATCGCACGAAGAAGACGATATTCTTTGGGACTACATTTTAACAAAGCTAAGCACATGACTTTCTCTTCCAATGAATACCTTCGAAGCTTTGGTTTTCTATTTACACATTTCAGTTGCATCGTAATAAAAGATTTTGTCAGATGTGGCAGTTTATCGAAATTGGAAAATAGCTTTGACTCCACAAATTTTGTGCTCATTTGTAATCGGTGTGTTGTACTCTTGAGATTCCTGGTTTTATGTGATATTTGCTGCAATCTCCGGTGTTTTACGTACATTGTAAAGTTCATCGCCTGAAATTAGAGAATGAGAATAAGACATTACAGAACCTATTCATCATTTTCCTGCCCTTATCCCACTTCATGTGGGGTCGGCACAACAGGTTTTTGCTCTCCACTCTCCTCTATCAGCCGTCATCTCAACAGTCACTCCTTTCATACTCATGTCATCTTTCACACAGTCCATCCATCTTTTCTTTGGCCTACCTCTACTTCTATATCCATCCACATTCATCCCTAGCATTCTTCTCGTTACATGACATTCTTCCCTTCGCATAACATGCCCATACCACGCTAACCTATTACTCCTCATCTTTTCAGTCACTGGCGCCACTTTCAAACTGCCTCTAATAAACTCATTCCTTATCTTATCCATCCTCGTCACACCACACATCCATCTCAACATTCTCATCTCCGCTACATGCACTCTTCTTTCATCCGTCCCTTTGGTGGCCCAGCATTCAGATCCATACACCACAGAACCTATTGTCAATCTAAAAATTGTAACCGTATTTCCAGCCTGCCTTTTTTGAAGAAGACCTTACGTTAAATGTACTATTAAGTAGTTTTTGCCAAAATGGTGGCATCATTGTTATAATGATACCTTTTTATGCCTTTTTTTTAACCTTTTTAGGGTGCAGAGCAGCGTGTCAAAGTAAGGGGCATACGTACATACATACTTACTCTTTAAAATATTACCCTCCATATAGAAACATTTATGTCTGCAGTCGGGGTAAAAATAACAAAACATCGATAGCAAATAAAATAATAGCATTTATGTAGCACATCCCTATTTTTTACATCGATCACTGTTATTGATGTTTTTGTACTATTTTAACGATTGCAATCTATATTTATGGACAATAATAATAATTGAAGAATTTAGAGAGATATTTGAATCACTAGGAACCAGCAAATTAGGTACTTACTTTGTCCGTTTAGTGGAATCCAGGGTTGCCAGACGTACGAGAAATCTCGTACATTTACGAGATTTACAGTCCATGTACGAGAAACGAGATTAATAAAAATCTCGTACACTTTTGTACGAGATTTTACATTTTTCCCAGCCAAAAAGATTCTAGATTCAAGAAACTAGGTGAGCCTGATAAGTTCTGGGCAATGTTACTTCAAACAGAAGATTTCTCTGAATTGGCCAGTTTTGCTCTCGAAGTTTTATCGTTGCCTCATGCAAATGCAGACTGTGAGCGGGTTTTCAGTAAAACGAATTTAATTAAGACAGACCTCAGAAATCGTCTTATTACAGATACGGTAAATGGTACGCTTTTAGCGGCTGACAGTGCGGCCCTAATCGTAAAGGGAATTGCATAAATTTTGAGCCGTCTAAGGAAATGTATTCCAGAATGACAGCTGAAAACCTATACCCCAAAAACAAAGACGATTTCACTAATATCCCAGACATTGAATATTAATCACCACCTCTGCACTGCCTACCCCTTCGGGGCACACAGGCGCTATGATAGTGTTATGTGAATATATTTTAATATTAAGAGAAAATAATTTACCATTACTATAATGTACTAGATAAGATCTGTTTTGATTAGAAGAAGAGATTAGAAGAATATTATTAAAATTTGGCACACATAAGTAGAGTAGTATTCATTTAATTTGATAGAACGAACCTCATTTTTATAATCACATAATCGGAACCAGATATAACATTGTTTAAAACACAGATTTTAATAGATTTCTAAACTTTAAACTTGTACGAGATTATGTTATGAAAGTACGAGATTTTGGCATCCCTGGTACGAGGAAAAAAATTCGACACCTGGCAACCCTGGTGGAATCTCACTACAAATTTCTGCCGCCGTAAATAAAGTTGGCCGCGCAATGAGGCAATTCAGGCGATCATTTTCGTAAAATTTACGCTCAAAATGTTTGGAACAAACTCATTTACTCCTTATTTGAATGGTATTGAGTAAATTTAAAGATTTACAGTTTATTTGTTTGAGCCACAAACTTTTTCTGTAGGTGCTCGTGGAAAACAGTGTAATACCTATGATACCACTGTCGCTTTTAGACTCGCACCTAGGGACACAACATTTAGTTACATCCATTTTATTTACACCGTTTCAAACAAATATCCTTAGACAAAATTTTCAAATACTTAATCGAAAAAATATGAATAATGAAATTAGGTACATACAAAGGTGCCAAGCCAAACGTCAAGTCTGCAGCTGCCTTCATTGCATTGAACACTAGCGCTGTGGTGTTGCTTAAATGAACTACAATCTAGTAACTGACTACAAACTCTATTGCAAGTCAATACAATCTAAAATTGAGTGTAGATAGATAGTGTCCAACGATTTTGTTTGGCCGATTCCATAGCGTGGTATTACAGCCGTAAAATAACATAACACAATCCTGTCCCCAACTTTTAATGGAGTGCATACATTATAAGCGCGGCAACTACAAATTACGGCGTTATAAAGAAGTAACAATCACAACCTACATAATTGTTATCCTTATGATAATGGCCGTATGTGTACATACCACTCTAACTACAAGCAACAGCAATACTTAAAGCACGACGAATCCTTGAAATATAAGCGCCGTAATTGAACATTGCAACTTACAATAACCGCCGTAAGTTGTGCAGTTACGGCGCTTATGCTAAGAATAACCAATTTCAAAGACTATGTTTAAGAAGCTATTAAAAAGCTATTAAAGAGCATCCCTTAACATAAGCGCGGTATGTGTTGCTTACGACGCTTGTTTAAACTTTAAAGTATTCGTCTATAGGTACATAGTATAGGTAGGTCTATAGGTAGGTAGGTATAATACAGCAGGCTTCCTTAGCATAGCGAGTTTTTTTATGTTTTGATGTATAGTTATCATTGTATTAGGAGTTTCATTTTGCAACGTATGGAAACTACATAATTTTCTCTTTCATAAAATTGTTTCAGATGTAAAAAAAGTTAATTCTGTAGACGTAGGTAGTTGACAAAAACATTTTAAAAACTTTAGGCGTCATTTTCTCGAAACTAGTAGACATGCACTTACGGCTGTTACCCTTAGCACGGCAGAATGTGTAAGTGCATTTTCCGTTTTGTGATTTTTTTGATCTTTTTGATTTTTTTTGCATCATCTTGTGTAGAATGAGGTCCTTTGTGTTTCTCTCAAATTTGATTGAAAACCATCGATTGTTTGATAAGCTATCCTGTCCATCATGCTGAAGATCCTTATGATCTTCGCCAAACTTTTATGAGACCAACTTATAGTTACTACCTTTCAAATAAAAAAAAAGAATAATCGAAATCGGATCTCATTTGGTGGAGATATCCAGTATATCAAATAGCCCCCTTTTTGCCCTTTTTTTGCGGGAAGTACCCCTCCAATCAAAAATCCCCGACGACAAAATATTATAATAAGTCATATAACCTGTGTACCAAGTTTCGTCCAGATCGGTTGAAAAATGCGACCTGTAGAGGCTTAGAGCATTTGTTCTAAATGCTCTAAGTGTAGAGGAGAACAGACAGACAGACAGACATCCGGACAACCGCATTTTTGGCCAATGTGTAAACTGAGACGCTTCGCTCGCTCGGTCAATTATTTTCATCCATTAAACCTTAGAGCATTTATAACTGGAGATGTTAACGCAAGGCTTACCCCTCTGCCGGCCATAAGGCGCGACTTGGCCATGCACGTTATATAAAACTACTTCACTCATCCCGCGCGGCCATTAGTTGTCGTTTCGTGTCGCGAAGTAGTAAAAATGGTGAATTGTGCGGTATTTCGGTGTAAAAGGAGATCAGAGACATCAAACTTTAGGGAACACGGTATTTCCTATCACAAGTAATTGATATTTTAGTCAATTGTTTTTGTAATAACGTTTAATTTATATTTAATGGAATACCAGTTACGACAGTTTTAATACGACGCCAACGTCTTGGTAGGAGGTGTCGGTGAATTTATATTCCTTGGTAGAAGGCGTAGTGTGGGGACTAGTTGAGCGAAATCGATTGAATGAATGATGGGATGAACGTAAAATTAGAATAAAATGCGTTGTGTTTTTTGTACCCATATTTAACCGATTTAAAAAAAGGATGTTCAGTATTGGACTCTACAAAAACTGTCTCTGTCATTCTGCCTTCAATACGTCGCTTCATGGAGCTCCCTTAAAATTTTAGTTGTGCTGTGTCGTTGGTTTATTACTATTTTCTTTGTACTTTTTGAACGCAGAATCGTATAAACGTGATTTTTGTTTAGCTGTAGTATGTTAGCTGGAGAGGGACATGGGCTATGAGCATTTGTTAACAGCCGCTATTCTTCTACTGCTCCTCATTTTTTTCACCCCGTCATACCAATCATCATCATCAGCCTATGTAAGTCCACTGCTGGACACATCATACCAATAAAGAAACAAAATGTTTATCTAAAAATGCATTCATGAAAGACTACTTACTTGAAAGATTACTTACTACTTGCGAAAATAGAATATAGCTTAAAGTTAACAACAGTGTAGCTTTCTATTTGTAAAATAATTTTTAAAATCGTTTCAGTAGTTTCAGAGATTACGCTCTACAAACTCTTAATAAAATATTTTTTACAAAAAAAACCGACTCCAAAACTGCTATCCAATTTGTTATGAAAAATACACTAAAAAGTTAAAAATAATTGCATTATGGATTTATATTTCAATCTACTTACAAATAGGTATCCATTTTTTCAACAAATCTTATAATTTTATTATTATGACATTATACAATTACTGATATTTTTGGAGTCGGTACCAGCACTCTATTTACTTAGTAATACCTACTAGGCTAGACAGGTAGTACACGTTTGTTAATCTTGGCTAAAAAAAGGAAAGTATATGATTTTGAACCACCCTGTTTCATTCATATGAAATCATTCATTTTGTCGGTCTTTTTACAACCCATTACTACTTTTTTGTGTTAGTGTGTAACTAAACAATAGTGTAACAACAGTCATTCTTTAATTGTGTTATTGTTTTTGTGTTGGTGTACAGCTTTTACTTGCGTGTGCGTTTATGGGGACGCTTAATTTTTCTGCATTAGTATGCGTGATTATGTAAATGTGTTCTGTACCGTACTACCCCGCCTCCCGCGAAAACCGGCAGAAAGATTTTAGTACTAAAAGTAGCGCTTGGCATCTCCCGTTATAAATGCTCTAAGCATTAAACAGATAGGTGAAGGTCGGTTATACTACGGATTAGTGTACGTTAAACATCGATAGTTTGGTAATCCGATAGTTTTACTAAAAACTATCGATAGTATTGATAGTCTATCGATAGTTTTAATTTTTTTTGGATTTGCGTAACATCATTGAAATAACAAATGTTACTGCCTGCGACGCAAGAGGTTGCGGGTTCGATTCCCGCCTTGGAACAAATTTGTGTACGATTTGCAGAAATTTGTTTCGATGGTCTGGGTGTTTTCTATGTATAATAAAAAATATCTATCTATGTAAGTATATAATGTATTAAATATATCAGTTATCTAGTACCCATATCACAAGCTTTGAATAGCTTACTTTGGGGCTAGATGATGCTGTGTTGATTGTCCAGCATTATTTATTATTTATTTATTTAATTAAAGTCACAAATCAATCATCAAAATAGCAGCCATTTTGTTTTATAACTTCAATGAAGTGAAAAAACATCCAAAATAAAATAACTGCCTGACTTTTTTCTTGCAAATGAATAATATACGCAGGCACTGTAATTTCCATAACATCCTTCTTATTTTAAATGCGAAAGTTTGTGAGTATATATGAATGTTTATTACTCTTTCACGCCGGAACAGTTGAACGGATCTGATGAAACTTGGCAGAGAGATAGATTATAGTCTGGAATAGCACATAGGCTACTTTTTATCCAGTGGGAATATCGGGTTTTAAATCTGCGCGGGTGAAACCGCGGGGCGCAACTAGTAGAAAATAATCTCAATGACTCCTTGAGTATATGGATGTAATAGTAGTTCTCGAGTTAACAATCGATCGATGGTTTTGAAAACTATCGATAGTATCGATAGCCATCTACTATCGATACTATCGATAGTCTATCGATGTTTAACGTACACTACTACGGATCCTCTACTATCGGGGGACTGGATGATGACTTCATTGAAGAGGCTCTGCCAGTTTCCCTCCATGGTGACGACGCGGGAGTGCCGCTGGGATGCTTAGTGGGTACCTATATCGGCCCTCACGGGCCGGGGAGTCCCACATATCCCTCCCATCCTCCAATGGGGGGAATGCGTAACGCACTTTTCCAAACATAAAAAAGGCTTAGGTAGGTACCTAGATACAGTTGCGGTTATGGCCCATCTGATGTTATGTGGTAACCATCAACTGTAACAAAGCATTGCCTAAAGTCACTCTGGATAGGAACGTGCCCTACGATGCACTGCCCTGTGTCCATCAACTTCATAACTTTACTACCTTACTTTAATGTTCAACCAATTTCGCTAGATTGACTGACAGTAACATGCATGCAACTTGCAGGGAGTCCGCGCCTCCATACATTTATACGCAGTGTCGGTACTATGAATAATAGGTAGGTGCGAGATGGCAGCGCCGCGCCGCGCCGCGTCTATCGGACTCAGCAGTCGTGGCCAGGCTTGGATGAAGTTTATCATGTATTCTTGTTCTAAGTGGCCAGGAGTATTATTGTTGTGGTCGTGGCGCGGCGGCAAGGAATCTTGGCGCGGATCGCGCGGACGCGGGACGTTCGCGGGAAGCTGTCACTTGAAGAACCCAATTTATTTTTAGTTTAATATCCTACTAATCGTACTAATATTATAAACGTGAAAGTTTGTAAGTATGGACGGATGTTTGTTACTCTTTCACGCCGGAACGGCTGAATGGATCTTGATAAAATTTGGCATAGAGATTGATTATAGTCTGGAATAACACAGGCTACTTTTTATCCCGTGGGAATACCGGGATTTAAATCTGCGCGGGTTAAACTGCGGGGCGCAACTAGTAATGTTATATTTCATAACATGTCTTTGTCACTTGAGTGTAGGTACCTACCTATCTAAAGTAGATTAATAAATTTAGGTACTGTTTCATAAAGAAAGATTATTTATTTATTTATTGCCCTGAGGCTTGACAGTCACTAAAAAGAGCTCTTAAATTCAGGAAGTAATAAGTAATAGTTTTACGGACTACCTAGCTACACATTTTTAGGGTGGCAACACATCAGTTGAGTATCCCCATCCTGTAATCCCCAGCTATGGCAATTAATATATCTAACATGCATGGAGATCAGAGGATTATTATATTTTAAAATAAATTTTCATGAGTATTGTGTTCAACCATAAATTAGATTCATCCAACTATAGTATTTGCTCCTCTTAATTGTAAATATCCAGCTGTTATATCCATCGGCAAGAATCGAACCGTAGCATACTCTTCACAGTTGCTGTAGAAAAGTTTGGAGTGCCGATCCATGTATGGAGCTGGAAGTCCAGTTATGTCTGAATATTTCTTTTTAGGTTTAAAAGAAGGTGGTGCATTTATTGAATAATCTGAAATCAACATAATAAATAATTATATATGGTCAGCTAAACAGTAAAGTAGAATGGAAGTAAGGCCAAGTTAAGATTGATAATATTATTTAGAATAGGGTCAATAACTAGAGTAGTTTTTTTTTATACAGCTGGCCGAATGAAGGAAGAAGCAGATGGCCCACCTGATGTTAAGTGGTAACCGTCACCTATTACAGAGCATTGCCTCGTAAGTCACGCATGATAGGAAAGTGCCCTACTATGATGCACTGCCTTGCCTCCATCAACTTGAGGCATACCGATGTTATGCCTCATGTGCCTGTAATAACACCGGTGCGACCACACTCTTCAAACCAAAACAGCGTTGCTGCCTAGCGGCAGAAAAGGGTTGGCTATAGCAATCCCTGTACCTGAGTTAAGGGTTGGGGATAGGGGGGATGCAAGTGGGGGTAGATGGCAAGTCTTCCCCTCGAGTCCTAGGAAATGAAAAAAATACTTTAATTTTTCAGGTAAGTTACTAGTTAGGTTAGGGTTTTTTTTTATATGAAGAAAATTAGTAGTAATATTTCATCTTTATGACAAAAAGACTCAAAGGAAGGAATTCTCATTAGGTTAGGGTTTTTTTTTTTTAAGTTAAGAAGTAATTTTTTTTTCATTTCCTAGAAAAAAGGACTCAAGGGGAAGACTTGCCACCTACCCCCACTTGCATCCCCCCTATCCCCAACCCTCAACTCAGGTACAAGGATTGCTATAGCCAACCCACAAAGAGCTCTACTACTCTTAGAAAGTAGTGAAATTAGAACATTATTGGGACCCACATCAGTTAATAATAATTTACTTACATAGAACAGCATCGTTAGGCCAAGGTAAAGCTCTTTCCGCAACTAATATTTGTTTCAGAGATCTCCACATTCGTTTTTTGCATCCGCTTTTTACAATGAACTTGTTTTCAGTTTTAAAACAATGAGATTTCTCCGAAAGCCCAGCCATCTCGCAAATTATCCTACATACACTAATCCAAGATTTTAGAACGCTACGCTAACCCAAGAGTTTATTAAAACGCTACGCTCGCTAACACTGATGATTGAATGGCGTTCAGACGACAGTTGCACAAATTAATTTAGGCTAGGTAAAACAATAATTTGCGTTGCTCGTAGATGACGTAAATCTGTAAATCAGGGATTAATTCCAAGAGTACTTATAATTTAAATTCCTTGCTGAATGAAAACGTAAACAAAACCAACAGACAGAAGAGGGGCAGACAGAGGAGAAGAAGAAGAAGCGAGGAGAAAAGTAGCAAGCAAAGCAACTGTCTGAACTGTCTCAATCAAAACTGTCATTGTGTCATTTCAACATGTTCACAGCTCAACACTCAACACAGCAAACAAAAATTATTTCTATGTCCCTTGCCTTGGGACTCGATGACTTTGGGCCTTAGAGCATTTAGAACTGGAGATGTTAACGCAAGGCGTACCCCTCTGCCGGCCATAAGACGCGACTTGGCCATGCACGTTATATAAAACTACTTCACTCATCACCGCGCGGCCATTAGTTGTCGTTTCGTGTCGCGAAGTAGTGCTCAGTAAAAATGGTGAATTGTGCGGTATTTCGGTGTAAAAGGAGATCAGAGACATCAAACTTTAGGGAACACGGTATTTCCTATCACAAGTAATTGATATTTTAGTCAATTGTTTTTGTAATTACGTTTAATTTATATTTAATGGAATACCAGTTACGACAGTTTTAATACGACGCCAACGTCTTGGTAGGAGGTGTCGGTGAATTTATATTCCTTGGTAGAAGGCGTAGTGTGGGGACTAGTTGAGCGAAATCGATTGAATGAATGATGGAATGAACGTAAAATTAGAATAAAATGCGATGTTTTTTGTACCCATATTTAACCGATTTAAAAAAAGGAGGTTCAGTATTGGACTCTACAAAAACTGTCTCTGTCATTCTGCCTTCAATACGTCGCTTTATGGAGCTCCCTTAAAATTTTAGTTGTGCTGTGTCGTTGGTTTATTGCTATTTGCTTTGTACTTTTTGAACACAGAATCGTATAAACGTGATTTTTGTATAGCTGTAGTATGTTAGCTGGAGAGGGACATGGGCTACTTTTTTATCGTCGTCGTCGTCGTCGTCGTCTAATAGAATGCGTACACAAAATTTCATGACTGTGCTGTTGACCGTTGAAGAGTTCTCTCATTAGGAGTCATTCTTGAGTTCAGCAGCCTGTCATGGTGGAACTTATAACCGGCTATCGTTAATAAAATGCGTACACAAAATTTCGTGACTGTGCTGTTGACCGTTGAAAAGTACTCTAATTAGGAGTCATTCTTGAGTTCAGCAGCCTGTCATGGTGGATCATCTAAACGGCTATCGTAATAGAGTCCGTACACAACATTTCGTGACTGTGCTGTTGATCGTTGAAGAGTTCTCTCATTAGGAGCCATTCTTGAGTGCAGCAGCCTGTCATAGTGGATCTTCTAACCGGCTATCCTAATAGAATGCGTACACAAAATTTCGTGCCTGTCCTGTTGACCGTTGAAGAGTTCCTTTATCTGGAGCCAATCTTGGATGTCCGTTGTGGTTATGCATACCTACCATAAAATGCATTATCATCGTCATTGCAAAAATTCAACTCCGTAGGATAGAGGAAGTGGTTCTCCGAACTAACTAAATACATTGCAAGTTAGATAAAAGCTTGTAAAAAATACGAAAAATTAATTTTAAAAGCCAAACTACTCAACCGATTTTGGTGAAATTTCTAAGGGACCAATCTGAAACTATAGGGTATAGTTTCAGATTCAGACAAAAAAAATAATTTTCAAATTGGTTCATAAATGACGGAGTTATGCTGTAACAAACATAAAAAAACATAAAAAAAAACATACAGCCGACTTGATAACCTCCTCCTTTTTTTTGGAGTCGGTTAAAAAAAAGGAAAAGTATATGATTTTGAACCACCCTGATTTCATTCATATGAAATCATTCATTTTGTCGGTCTTTTTACAACCCATCACTACTTTTTTGTGTTAGTTTGTAACTAAACAAAAGTGTAACAACAGTAATTCTTTAATTGTGTGTATTGTTTTTGTGTTGGTGTACAGCTTTTACTTGCGTGTGCGTTTATAGGGACGCTTAATTTTTCTGCATTAGTATGCGTGATTATGTAAATGTGTTCTGTACCGTACTACCTCGCCCCCCGCGAAAACCGGCAGAAAGATTTTAGTACTAAAAGTAGCGCTTGGCATCTCCCGTTATAAATGCTCTAAGCTTTGGGCCATTGCATGTAAATATCACGCAACAAGACTTATTTTGTTTTCGCGAACGTTCTGCTGCTGCAACAACAAGACACACGCGAACTGTCTGTAGGTCTGCCTTGATCTTGTTGTCTTGTCTGTCTGTCAAAAGTCAAAACAAAAACGAAACGTCAACTATATTTTAGGTTATCTCTTACATTTTTTTTTGTTTTTGGGTTGATTGAAGACAATGTGCCTTTGATTATAATCATGGATATCGTCAATCAAATCTTAGAAAGGGAGCAAAAGAAAGCAGAAAAGTACAAATCCATTGCCGTCGAAAAACATTTAGATTTAGAATTCGATATTGGAACATTGCTAGCTTCAGACACAAATGATTTGGACACAAAGTTGTTAAAGTAAGTTTTCTTTATTCTGTACTAGCGACCCGCCCACGCGCCCCTGCTTCGCACGGGTGCACATATCATGCATGTATTATACATATAAACCTTCCTCTTGAATCACTCTATCTATTAAAAAAAACCGCATCAAAATCCGCTTGATACGTGTTTTTTTTTGTTTTCTAAACTTTTCTTAACCATACATATTTGCGACTCAACTATACTCCAGAGACTATCCCCCACCTTCTGGACAAGTGTCCTACCTAGGTATGGTGCATGGCGCCAGGAGCTTAGCTGTAGATACCAAATGAAAATATGTAATAGCAACTCTCAAGTTTGTCGAAAACAATGACTATCAGACTCATCTTCTTAGCTTTAGAGAGTTAGATCGATTTGATTAGTTTAGTTCTAGGAATAATGTAATACTGCTCAATAAATGTACTCCAAAGATTGACTATAAAGAATGGTTAGACTGGTTAGAATGGATTGGACAGCCTTCACAGCTCAATCGGTAGTAGCTCTGCCTTCTGCTTTGTAGGCCGACATACATTTTTGATAAACATAGATATTTTTTCTTTGTCGGGTGTTATGCAGGGTTTAAATACTTAGATACTTTTGTAAATACATAATTACCTTTATTATTATTTGGGCTGTTTTTTTGGGACGGGGCAGTAAGAGCAGGTACCTTATCTGTTTAAGTTACAGAAAAATCCTAGACCTTCCATAACTTTTAGAGATATACTGAAGTGCAAGTGTGACAGAATTTTGAAAAAATATACTGTGAAACAAATGCTAAAATACTAAAATATTTTTGTGTTGGCTATTTTATTCCAATTTAATGTAGGAATCAAAAGACTATACCTATGACCATTTAAGTTATAAGTAACAAATAAGATTGTTTGGCAACAAAAAATATTTCAAGTTGTTTCGTTTCTCCATTCAAAATGTATGGGAAAAGGTTTTTTACTCATACCTTAATGGTCCCATAGAGTATTTTAATTTCAGAATAGGCTAGGTGGCCTAGTGTGTAATATTAGAATTATTTATAAGTTAGATTAAATTGTTGCAAAATAAATAGTGACAAGATGTTTATTCTAAAAAAAAACATAACATACCTGTATTAAAAACTTGTCATACACTTTTGAAAATATTTCACAGAATTGTATCTTTAAAAATTATTCCTACTTTGAATTTCAGATCAGACAAAGATGCTTACTTACAATCCCTAACTCGTGATAACACACAACTCCTGCTAAATAAAGTGTGGGACCTCCCAACAGAGCGGATAGATGAAGCTATAGTAGTCCGACTACCAGCCCCTACCACAATCATTCCTCGTTCAAAACCTGTGCCCAAACCAAAGCCTCTCACAAAGTGGCAAGAGTTTGCTAAAGCTAAAGGCATTGATAAGAAGAAAAAGGATAAACTTAAGTGGGATGATCAGTTACAGAAATGGGTGCCATTGTTTGGGTAAGTTTATTTATGGATAATGCTGCACTGGCAAAGCATCCACAGCGAGCAAACATTATCGTCGTTTTTTTTATATCACTGTTGCCAAGCTGTTACACTGTTTCGGTTTGAAGAATTGCTGGTGTAATTACAGGATTGACATCTGCAATGCTTTGTTATAGGAGATGGTTACACTTAACATCAGGTGGGCCATCTATTGTTCTATTAACAAGTAATAAAAAAAACTGACTAACTATAGTCATGAATAATTGGTATACCAATAAATCAATTATTCATACTACAGCTTGTAAGTTAAACAAGACATGCCTCTTTATTGGAAGTTCCTCAATTCAAAAACCTAACAAAATTATTATAAAAAAATATGTCTACAGAGTAGTGGTGGTGTGTGTTATTTATAATCCAGATTCAAGAAAGCTGAAGCAGAGAAGGAGAAAAACTGGCTGATAGAGGTTCCACAGAACTTAGACCCAATGACCGACATGTATGAAAAGAAGGCCAGTGTAAAGTCAGAAAAGGTCGCAAAGAATGAACTTCAGAGGCTGAAGAATATCGCCAGAGCTAAGAAAGTCAAGATTCCCAGAGTTGGACTACCCACCACCTCTGATAAAGCATCAGCTACACAGGTAAACATGTTTAACATGATTATTGTACTCTATTATACCTATCTCTTATTCTACAAGTTTTTAGGTTTACAAAAAACTTAGTTTAAAAAAAAAAAAATAGTGTTTACAAAAAAACAAACAAACAACAAACTTTGAAAAGTTAGTAACATTAATTCCTTAAACACCAGCATCCCAAATGTTTTATTGTTCCTGAATGCTTATATTATAGATTGATAAGGACCCTAGTTGAAACCTGTTGAGCTACTAAAACAAATTAAATTATTTCCATATTATAGCTTGCAACTGCAGCAACAGTAGCCAAAGCCTCAACAGCTTCCCTTGGCAAGTTCCAAGGCAAACTGCCCAAGGAGAAAGAAGCTCGTGGTAAGGGAGTCCACGAGCTTATCCCTGGCAAGGAACGCAAGCGCCGACCGGCGGTACCCACCCCTCAGGCCGAGAAGGAGAGCAACTTGAGCTTGCTAGATAGCATACTGAACAAGAGACCCAAGATCGACATGGATAAGGCGGTGGCAAAGCATATACACAGCGAACAAACACAGTAAGTTCTATTGAAATTTGAAAACTAGTTGACCCCGCGAACTTCGTAATGCCTGACAGTCAATGAATGTCAGATATTTGACAGTTACGAAATCCATGAACATTTTGTTCAAGGAATTTGAATAAAAATTCCTTGATTTTGTTATAGCAATGCAGCCAGTGTCTTGGGTACACTTCCGACTGGCACTGATTTGGATCAGTTGAGCTATCTATAGATTGTTTGCAGATAGCTCATCTGTTTCATATGTATTTTGTATATAAAATAATTGTAACTATTGGTTGTGCACCAATGGATTTTTCTATCGAAAAATTTATGTGCGCAATGCTAGTGCTATTAAACGGTGAAAGAAAACATCGTGAGGAAACCAGTTTGTACTCTAGCAGCGGCGATGGGCTTGCAACCTGTCACGTATGGAATACTAACTACTGCAAAATGTGGGTATGTGCCAAATGTAATGTTTGGATGTACCTCTGACTACCCCCCTTAGACATCCTCAATGAATCTTGAGTTAGTTCTTGGTACTGAGAGATCTGAAGGGATATCTACCGTGCCTAGGGATCAATGTCGTGAAGCTGTTTCAGTTTTATTTTATTAGTTTGAAATCTTCTTTGAAAATTATGTACCTAAGGGAATATTTTTTTTATATAATTTTTTTATCAACTGGGTTTATCAACAAATTCTTTACAGGAGATCAGAAGAAAAAAAGTCGATGAATTCTTCAAAGGGCTCTTTCAAGGACAAGGACAAAGGCAAAGGAAAATCAACTAACTTCTCAGCTAAGAAACCTAAGGGCGGGAAAGGAAAGCGATCGCCCGGCAAAGCCGTGGGCAGGAAGAGGAGATGAATTAACAGTTTTGTTACCTAATGTAAGCTGTCACTAATATAGTTGTTTATGAAATTAACTCGTTTCTTTTCTACCAAGGACAAATATAATGCTTATTTTCAAATCATTTGCAACCGCAAAATCAAAATGGTGGTGGTAAATTTCGTATTTTACACGCATGATCAGAATGTACGAAATGTACTCCACAACTATTAGGTAGGTTCTTGTAGGTACTTTTAAAGTCACCTAAACAGTAAAAAACAACATCCAATTCAATATTTTTAATCCATCAACAAATTCATTCTCGACTAGTTTCACAATCTTAGTTTCCTTTATCATGTCACTGTCCTCATTATCACTGACCAACTAGCTACATAATCTTGAAAATGAGTAAATATAATAAACTTTCGCTATTTAATTCTAGACTAATAAATATAGGAAAAGGTATAATACTGTATACTGACAATTCTAGCATCAAAACTATCTAAGGAGACAATACCTCTGCATTTTTTTATACAAAAAAAAACCTAGATTTTGTGAAGTTCTAAATTGACTTCGTATCTAGGCCTATGTCATTATGGCGTAGAGAGGCATCCACAATAATAGCAGGGGGTGTCACTCCGTAGTTTAGTACGTTCCGTCATGGAATAGAAAATACCCTACAAATATATATAGCCCGTGTAGCTACCTACACGGGCTTAGGTGCCGACCGAACGCATACCTAGGTATAGGTAAATATATTACCTAAATCAGTAGTAGTAGTAGTACCTAATTCAGTAGTAGGTAGTACCTAAATCAGTAGGCTGACGCGAAAAGGCCGTACGCGTTACTTGGCGCTACTCACATCACGTGTTACTCTGTAATTATTATGCATCTTATTTCTATTTCTCTAATGCTATGTACCGTCGTCATATAGCGTTAGGTACTTTATTAATTATATGTGAAATAAGCTCCTAAGTAAAGAGATGTTGGTTAGAGTTATAGCAGAGGTAGTGTCTCTCAACTTAAGTCTAAGGACAAAGTATTACAACGATAACTCCTAAAGCTTTACTGGAAGCATCTACTTACCTACAGTCCTAGTACAAAGCGTTTCTCTTTCCAACTAAAATGGAGTCATATAAACAGCTAGTTAGGTACCAGTGGAATCTTTGAAAAGTAATCAGGTTAAAATTAAATTGTAAGGCTGCCGCGGTCTTACGAAGGAAATACAATGGTGGCAATCCTGTTATTAAATTTTTCTAAGTTAACCTAATTTGCACTAAAAACTCCCATCCCTTTCTAAAAGACGGAAACAACAAGGACGGCTATAATTTTAGAGCTGTCAGATTAGGTTAGTTTAGGATAAGCAACAACAGAATAGACACCATTAATGGATCAGTTGATGAGTTGAGTTCACTTAAGTACTTTTTTGATTGCCCTGTAAGCAGTGACCGACTTAAAAATTAGAATTACATCTTAGTGCAGCCGACTTACTATTCGTAAAGACACGGCAGCACTTTTCACTGAACACACATTATTTTCATCTTGCTGTATGAATATGCTATAATATTTTACGTGAAGCGCGTAGCCAAACTGCACAGAACTCATTTCTTACATGAATTTATCGTTCTGCGCAGTTCACGTGATTCGTCACTCCGCAAAATATTTCAGATATAGATACATACCTACAAATAGAACGGTACCGGTGAGGTGGTCTACTAAAACACATAACATCCCGTACATCGCAAATTGTACTACCAAGCCCTACTTAACATCTAATATTGCTATTTGGCTTGTCGCTAACTCTACTTATTAGATAAATGATTGTCATAAAATAAGTATTTACCTAATACCTATTTAGCATAAACTTGAATAACAAACACCCAAGTTAACATGGAACATTAAAGTTAACATGGAGGTTTAGTTTATATTAATTACGTAGGTACCATACCTATTTAGAAACGGTTTTTGTGAGTGAGTCTTCGTGTATACGTTTGGGCATTTCATAATATTTCAAGTTTGTAGGAATCTAGCTCTTTGCGGCATTCAAGTGTTTGTCACTCAAGCTCTTAGTAGTAATATGCAATAGTAACTAGTGAATATTCAAAAATAGCAACTACAATCTTAGTTTGATATTTGCACACATCACATTGTTAAATGTTAAGGGTCCGGCGACAGCGGCTCGCAATTTCGAGGTGCGATTGGCTATTATTTCATTTTATTACATTTCGGGGAGGTTGTTTGAAAGAATAACTCTAAAGTGACACGCATAAATACTGTTCGAACACAAATAATACAATAATATAAGGGAAATGTGCTTGAGTCAGAAATCATTTTGGTATTAGGTAAACGTAAGACCAAACATACTAATACCAAAATGATTTCTGATTCGGGCATGTTTCCCTTATATTATTGTATTATTTGTGTTCGAACAGTATTTATGCGTGTCACTTTAGAGTTATTCTTTCAAACAACCTCCCCGAAATGAATAAAATGAAATAATAGCCAATCGCACCTCGAAATTGCGAGCCGCTGTCGCTGGAGCCTTAAGGCGTTGACAACACCTAAAATTTCTCTCGCTCGCACGATTCGACATTTTGAAAGACATAAAATCACAAATTCCAATTTTGAAAAATCGCTATCAACTATTTTGTGTGCAATCACATTGCGCATAGTTTGGTAAAAATTACATTTTGATTAATGCAAGTTTTCCTGCTCAAAAGTTTGCTTATGTACGAAAACTAGAAAAGCAAACTTTTAAGTAGGAAAACTTGTATCGATCAAAATGATTTTTTTACCAAACTATGCGCAATGTGATTGCACACAAAATAGTTGTTTGCGATTTTTATAAATTGAATTTGTGATTTTATATCTTTCAAAATGTCGAATCGTGCGAGCGAGAGAAATATTAGGTGTTGTCACCGCCTTAAGAAGATAAAACGAACACTGCACTTGCTTAGTTGACAGTAATGTTGAATAAATTATGTGATAGTCCTCCATAAACATATGTAAATAGCTTAATGTTACTTATTAAAATAATAACAATAGTTGAAGAACATTTCTGATTTGTAAAGTTCAAAAATATTTCCTTGACCACAAGTCACATTCGTCCAAAGTTTTAACCTTATTCTGAATCCATATAAAATAGGCAAAATAAAGAATAACTTTCAAACATCTAGTTTTGACGCTGACTGTACCAAGGTACCGCGCGGTACACCCAAACCAGAAACAAAATAGAGTTGCTCCTACACGGTAATCACACCTACTCTTTACGTTAATACCGCTCGCCAGAAAATAACAAAAAGTAATTGCTTATTTACTTTTCTTCATAGGAGTAATAAGTAACTCAATACCTTTTTTTCGAAATTCGATGATCTCATGTATCGTGTAAAAAGATAAATATCATAATAAGTAACTGAAATTTACTATAGATTTGTTCCTTTAAAACTAAATTCTTATGAAGTAGAAAATCATGTAAGTATAAAACAAATTAATAAAAGTACATAATAAAGCAAATACAGTAAGCTCAATGTAGAAATGTACCTTGCCATTTTTTTTTACCTTTGAACAATTAAACATCGAAATTTTGTAACATTCATTAAATTAACCTTCTGACATAATGGTTCAACCATAACAAAATTATATTCTATCTACACCCTGTATTATGTGAGGTTTATTTTTTTAATAACAAAAATATATTATCTTTTACAAGGACAGTATTTGAAACTTAAAGATAACCTTAGAATAGGTACATTGAACTTACAACAATGTACTTTGAATATTTAGAATAAGTACATAACAGTGATCTGAAAAATTGTATTTTACAGATGCTAATATATTGCTTACAAATTATTTATAACTACGAAGGGATAGGATGTCAATATTAAGGAATAGAAAATTTTACAACAATTATTTGTAAATAATCTCTACTCTCAAAGGCTACCATGTTAATTATTATACAGGGTTACAGGAAAAATCGTGCTAGATCCGTTAAGGGCGTGGAGTACCCATCATTTCTGACTTATTTCACTATGAAACACCCTACCCTAAACATAACCCTTTTCAAGCAATTCGACTTTTAATTTTTTTATTGAAAATTTTGTGCACCTTAATTATTATTATTATTGCATTTTTACATGTGTAATAAGATGCTTTAGGATGTCAATCATTAAAATAGTGCATAAGTTAATTGAATAGACCGTAGTAGACAAGTGAAAGTTAAGAAATAAGAAAAAATACTAGAAAGTTTATTTTTCTCTAAGGGATATCTAAAAAAAATATTATGGCAATTGTTTGTGAAATAAGTCAGAAATGATGGGTACTCCACGTCCTTAACGGATCTAGCACGATTTTTCCTGTAACCCTGTATACATAAGCATTTCTTGATTAGATTTTTTTATAGAAAATATTATGTGTATTTATTAAGTATTTGAAGAAAATTGATCAAATTTAAAAAAATAGAATACAAAAATAATTCAATTTAACCTGAACATTGAATAATCGGTAGGTATCATGGTTAAATTCATTTCAATAATAAAATCGTTAATATATTCATTTCGAGAATAAACTAGTTAAATTCATTGTAAAATTAGATTATATTTTGCTGCTTTCTTCAATATTCAATTTTTCGATTTCCAGCACAATTTCTGCATACAGTGTACACATCGGATTCAGCAGCATGCTTACCTTTGTGGTGACACACAATATGGACCAGCTTCAAATTCTCTGTTGTAAATATCTGTAAATAGTATCTATCAGTTTTCAAGCCACCCGGTTTTCCACCCTTCTGGCATTCAATACATTTAATATCACCATTGTACAAGTTTTCAATGCCTTCCAGCATCTTGGGGATTATAGACCTTGACAGCTCAATTTTATGATCTAAGTTCCAGGTTTGGAATATTATGCGTTCCTCCCGGCTTCTATACGGGTTGATTATGTGGTCTCCTTCATACGCGCATTTGATGTTGTTCCATAGGCCTCCGCATTCGAACAGTCCGTTCTCGTTGCACATGCGTGTTCCATTCGTTTTGCGATTGAAATAGCTGTCGTTGAACTTGTTTGATTCGAGGATTTTGCGAAGATCTGCTAGGGATTGGTCGATGAGTTCCTTAGCGCGGCCGTTTTTGGAGTGAATGTAGATATCAGAGGACTGCAGAGCTGATTTTGTTTTGTAGAAGTACCCGCGCATTCGTTCCTTGACGCGCTTGGCCATTGACTGCTCTTTTGTTTTCTCTGATGCATCCAAACCTGGAATAGTGATTGGAAGTTATTATATTCATTCATCACTCAGTGAGCGATTGAGACTAGACTGTTTTAATTTCCTCTAGTGGACAAAATAATATTTTTTTTTGGTCGCAGTACATCTTCTTTCAGATGTCAATTAAAATGCAGTGTATTTGGAAAATGAGAGATTATTCTTACCAATTAGGTCGTGCATTTTTAAAGAGCACCTGTATTGTTTCAATTATATTTGTGATGTCTCCAGCTTTATGGTGGCTCTTAGATTCTTAATTGTTATATTTATTTAGCATAAGTAAAACAATTACACAAGCCATAAATTGGTAAAAAGTAGAAAGCATAAAAAAAACAGCAGATTAAGACACAGTAGTAAGTAGATAAAATGTAAAAAAACCTGCAAACAGGTTTAAACTGTGTTACCTTCAAACCAAGCTGGATCCTGTGTCCTCTCGCTAAGCACAATCTTGGCATCATCAGCAGCAGCAATGTACTTCTGGAAGACGCTGAACTTTTCCTTAACATTTGTTGTGAGGAACTTCTTTGCGGCAGCTCCAGTTTCAATGTAATCCTTCTTCAGAGACCGAATTAAGCTGTAGAAATGGTCAAACTCTGAAAATTTTATTTATTATTGTGTGTGTGTTATATTAATTACTAGTTGCGCCCTGCAGTTTCACCCGCGCAGATTAAAATCCCGGTATTCCCACCAGATAAAAAGTGGCATATGTGCTATTCCAGTCTATAATCTATCTCTCTGCCAAGTTTCATCCAGATCTGTTCAGCCGTTCCGGCGTGAAAGAGTAACAAACATCCATCCATACTTACAAACTTTCGCGTTTTTAGGTAATAGGTACCTAGTAGTAGGATATGATACCTATATGGGGTTTTAAATAGAATACCAGCCACAACTACATACCTTTGGATCATTTACTCTGTACTTTTGGGTTTGAGAATTCTTAATTCAAATAAACAATAAATATACTAGCCACTAGATACCTATGTCTCAAGATGATGGTACCCTAGGTAGGTAACCTAACTTAAGGTACCTTATAATGTTACACCTACCTGCCAGGCAGCTACCTACATATAGGTAGGTGGTACTGTTTATAATTAGTTTATAGTGAGAAAGGTACAAACATACCAGTTACCATTTGCTCTTTATTCTTCAGTAGTATGAAGAGTGTCTGCGGAGGCAGAGTCGCCAGATAGTCGTCGTCAGTGACGCATGTGCCGTCTTCGGCCACAAAAAGGCGGCATTCTGCGCAGCTGACATTGAACTGAAACCCGTAGACGGAATCAGGCCAAGGGTAACAAGATATGGGTCACGGCTAACCCTAAGTACCTACCCCTGACCCACTTTTACGATTTCAAGGATAAACATTGCCAACTAAATCTGACTGAAACTACGAAAAATCGCATGTTGAATAAACTAAAATACATTTACATAGTAGAAGCGATAATCTACGGGTTTATTGATACTTACACCCAATTTAATGCAAGATTTCTCAATTAATTCCTCTAGACTTCCGGCGGCCACACCAAACTTCTTCTCTCGTTTCACGTCTGATACTTTGTACCCTTTCTTCATTATTTAACACACACTTCCTTCACTTTGCAATCCACGTAAGTAAACAAAATAAAAAACAGAAAATTACGCTAACTCCGCAATATAAATACCTAGTCGTACACCACAGTGTCAGAGTCAGAGAATGTAAATAAAACTACGAGAAGAGGCGGGACTTAGTAAAGAAGAGCCAATGGGATCCATTTACATGGCACTTCAATACCAACACAACGAATATGTACGTTAAACAACAACAGTTTTACCAACCTATCAGCCTAAATAGTGCTGCGCGATGGCCCTCGCTTTTATATTGATATCGATAAAATATGCGAGATCGAAATCGAGGTTTATTTGTAATCGTATCTAGCTCTGTTATTAGTACCAGCTTGAGGCCTTGGAAACTATTGAGACGAGCCAAAAGCGCGCATGTACACGTTGTTAGAGTATAAGCTACTGACTCTTGAGCATCGCCGCGAAGTTACCAGTCTATTGGTATTTTACAAGATACATTTCGGGATGTGCGACGGAACTCCACGACTCGATCCCCTCATCCCCTTTCTTCCATAGGATTACGTCTGGTAGTCCGATTGTGTACTACTGGTAGTACTTCTGGTGGTACGGAAACGAGACATCCGTTCATGCTTGACTTACCAACTGAAGCCTTATTCACTATAACCATTTGCACCGCGATCACAGCTAAGACAAGGCAGCCGGTGTCATACGGTCAGGGCAAAGTATCTCCTATGTCATATAGAATAAAGCCCAACATCAAGTTTTGACGTTTCACGGTTTGGGGCAAGGAATCGCCATAGAGAATAATGCCCCTGCCCGCACCAAGCGCTTTGCTTCACGCAAAAGAAAGTTAATGCTCACGGCCAAAGAATGGAACTCCTTGCTGGCGTCCGTTTTTCCGAATACCTACCTATAATTTGGATGCTTTCAAGAGAAGAGTGAACAGGTATTTTCTATGTAAACGTGCCACATCGTAGACCGCATCATCACTTAACATCAGGTGAGATTGAGGTCAAACGTTTTGCCCACAGAACATAATTATCCTAACGGAGTCAAAAAGATCGAGCAACTTTGGTTCGTTCAGTCAAGGCTTTTGACCAATCAGAACAATGGTCACCATCCCATGGGCGTGTAATCCTGGCTGTACTATTCCAAGCGTACTGTACTGACTGGTAAAGCGCAGCCAGGAAAACACAGTCCGGCGTTCATGTACATTTTGTACATGAATTCCTGTTCGTGTTTTACAGGGGTGTACATTCCTTGACGTACACTCGCGGTCTGAAAATGTTTACCACCTTAGGGTTGATAATTGCATGCACGAATCTTTGTCACAAGGTCGATGATGTTATTATGTGATTTGATTTGTTTTGGATTTGGCATAGAGCATAGAATGTTTTTATTACAACGAAAATAGGTCGCTCAAGATGGTTGTCTAAGGAAGATATAAAACCTTTTGTAAAAATATGATAAAAATTATCTGGCATACGGACATCAGGATCAAAAATACCAAAAGTGCAGACATCTTGTTTAATACAGATTAGTGACAGACATTCACCTATTCACCCAAGCGAGTTCGAACTTATTACTAACAACTATAAATAGGAAGAAATATTCAAGATAAATTGAAAATATCTTTATTTATTTAAAACTTTCACACAAAACAATATAGTGCTAGGAGGACTTAATGCTAATAGCATTTTCTACCAGTCATCCTGGGCGTGCAAAAAGATGGTTTAATACAATGACAGATATTGTTTTAATAACTAGTATAGCCTCCATCCACAGCTATGACGGCACGTAGTCTATCTCGCATAGATGCAACAAGGCGCGCGCATAGATCAGTCTCCCTGATGTCATCCTAAACCTATGCACAATGTGCACTGAGAGCTTCAGGGTTTCTTTCGTTCTGACAGTCCCATCGTTGAACCATAATTCCCCACAAATTTTCAATCGGGTTCAAATCCGCTGACCGAGCAGGCCATTGAATGAGACAAATGTCACGTTGCAAGTTGAACCACCAAAGGTTTTTTCGTCAGTAAATATAACATTAGACCAATCAAAATCTAAATATTCTCTCGCAAAATTCAGTCGAGCAATTTTGGGGTGAGGTTTGAGTTCCACTTTAATGGCATGATGTCTGTAGTGTAGCCTCGCTTCGTGCAGAGCTCGTCAAATCGTCCAAGTATTCACATCATACAAAGCAGCATAATGGCTGGTTGGTGTGAAGCAGTGTTCTTCGTAATGTCGAACAATATGAGTTATTTGCGCGGGGGTTAGTATCAGCCGTCGGTCGTCCAGAATTGTTTCTATGATCGGTTATTTGGCCTTCGTCACTATGGCGCTGAATCCAAAATCTCACGGTGAATCGAGATATTATATTAAGTTATCTGATATAGCGCTAATATTCGAGCCATTTTCATGGAGGAATAATATTTGTGCTCGGTGCTGCAGGGCTAAACTTGCCATGTTATTTTCTATTATATTTCAACCCACTAGAGAAGTATTACTAATTTTTGCCTAGTATATTTTTGATAGGTAGGTAAATGACATTGTAACATGTTAATGTGTCAACTTATAGATTATGAAATGAGTTTAATCATCAAAAAGTCATGAATACTCTTTTTGTTAGAAGAATCAATGCTAATTATACATGAATAATATGTACCGAGATATAGCATTTTAGACTTTACTGCATACAGTGTGCTAAAGAATATAATTTGAAAACTGGTAAACACTTTTAGACACCTATCGTACATTCCCAGCACAAATTTTAATTTTAATTCATGTACATTTGGATCAGGATTTCATGTACATTTGGACATGAAATCATGGCTGCGTTTTCCTGCCCGTCGTACATTCCTCGCTGTGAATTCTCGGGCTGCGTAATACATGGTCGTACATTAACTGGACCCAGTTTGTCTAGGGTTGTTTTTAAAACTATTTTGTTATTTTGTTTGCTTGTGTTCCGTTCCTTTGTTCGTTTCCCTTACGTAGTTATTGTATACTCTTTGGTTTCCCTTCCCTCCCTCCCTCAATCAACAATCAAGTTCCCTCCATTTTTTTGGCTATCAGTGTTTGAAATTGAAATAAAAAATAAAATGAAACGAGGTGCTCTTATCGTAATAGAAGGTGTAGACAGGACCGGAAAGTCTACACAGGCCAGAACGCTAGGTAAAAAATCAAATTCATATTGATGATGCCCTTTTTCAGTTATCTAGCTAGCTAACGTAAACCTTATATTTCAGTGGAGAATTTAAAGAAAAAAAACATTCAGGCAGAGTATACGAACTTTCCAGCACGAAATACAGATATCGGAAAGGTTATAAACAGCTACTTGTCTTCCAAAGTAAGAAACGTGACATTTTAATTTTTACAAATCTTGACTGAAAACACCTAAAGGTTGATCTATTTTATTACCAGAATGAGCTCTCTGATGAGGCAATTCATCTACTTTTCTCTGCCAACCGCTGGGAAAGGGCACATGACATCACTAAGATGCTGGAAGCGGGAACAACCCTTATAGTAGATAGATATTGCTACTCAGGTGTAGCATTTTCAGCTTCAAAAGGTAGGCACCTAAAATTAAATAAATTAGGCATTTGTTGCCTGTACATGTTGGGAGCGATATCATCGAAGTCGTTGACCACTACTTGTATCTGGGTCAGACCATCCAACTAAGTAGGTCCAACTTTGTCAGCCAAATAATCCAACTCGGATGGGCAGCCTTTGGAAAATTACGCCACATCTCGTCAAACATAACCGCAGATCCTCAAGACAAAAGTATATAACCACCAAAGTTGCGGGAAGTCAGTGGATGGAATTATTCTTCCTGGAAACATATAGGGGAGGCCTATGTCCAGCAGTGGACTTTAGGATGTTGAGGCATTTGTTACCAATTTTTATTAACAACCTAGGTCTACTTTCTCATCATATCAGTCCCCACTGGCATGTTGGCAGCATAAGGTAATACTTACATCCATAATCTGCCCACCCTCTCAATACCACTGTGGCAGGTAATTATCATGGTCCACACAGCACCATCTAGTAAAAAACAAAGTAAGGTACCTATTGTATATTTTTAATACCTATTAAGAAAAATTCAATCTGTTCTGGCTTTCAGGTTTAGATTTGAATTGGTGCAAGGTCCCAGATGTTGGCTTACCAAAACCTGATAAAGTATTCTTCCTCACGATGCCCTTTGATCAAATCCTGCAGAGAAATGGATTTGGAAAAGAAAGGTACCTAAAGAATAATAATTAAATATAAAAGTTGATTGGATTGAGAATACCTACTGAAATTAACCAATTCACAATTTTCAGATCATGAATGAGATCATGAAAACTGGGTTTAATGTTATCCTCTGTTAAACTATAGCAATCGTGGAGATTATGAAAATTTAGAGAAGGTATAGGTACCTAGTGTTTTGCCCCCCTAACATTGTAAAAATCTTTTAGATTTGATTTAAATGATAGTTAATAGTTTTATTTGTTAAGACACTGACTGTGGATTAATAAAATAAATTTAAATTATTTTTATTTTAATAATCCCTATGAATCAGGATTCAAAATGTTAGTGGGGAAAATGCAAGTTTTTTTTATAAATTGACATAATCCCCACTGGTGTCCCCACAGAGTGATGACTTCATATTCATGTTTTACTAAAAATCTACAGGTATGAAGTTCTGGAGTTTCAGAAGAAAGTATTAGAAACATACACAAAGTTGAAAGATGAATCTTGGGAAGTTCTTGATGCAAACAGGTATTTTTTCAATAGAAATTATTTAACTTCAGATTAATAAACATCAACTAAGATTGTAGGATTCAAATGAAATCATAATCACAGCAAGTTCTTAAATTTTAAGAAAAATGACAGTACCTAAACTGATCTCTCTATACCAATAATATTCTCCACTACAAATAAATTTTATTCATAGATTCTCCACTACATTCTCCATCATAAAAGTAATAATCCTTTCATTTTTCAATTCTACATGAGGCGGTTTAACCATGTCAGAGAGAGTAATGTTAGATGAAAATATTTACATCTACACTTCAAAAATATACACTAAATAAATAAATAAATATTTTCTATAGGTACAATAGTTAAAGATTTTCTTTGTTTCAGATCAATAGATGAAATCCAAGAGGAATTGCTAAAAAAATCCCTTAGTATTGTTACTACTAGCATAGATAAGCCAATAGGGAAAATATGGATGAATGGTCAATGAATTAAGAAATAATAGGTGTAGCTAATGCAGAATAAAAAAGTTATAGGTAATTTTTCATAAAAAACCTGTATAGTTTTGAAGAAATCAGTGTACAAGTAATCCAGTGATATAAAATTTTGAATAATTACAAAGAAAATTTAAATAATAATAATTTTAGAATAATAGATAAATTAGAATAAGTTTGTTGATAGGAATAATTTTATTTGTATTTTTATATTGTATTTAATAAAAAAATATAATTATTTCTTATACCTCAGTTTAACATTCACTTTATTGTGATATGTACCTACCTACATAAAATAATAACACATGTTTTTTTTCATCATACTGCAAGCCATAAAAGAATATACATCCACGCTCACTATGACTGTTGCTATACTTTACGTAGTCAAAATCACAAAAAAAGAAGATATAAATAAATTTATTTTATTTATTTATTTATACCTACAACATTGAATAGAATAGGTACTTTCATATAATAGAAACAAGTGCTAGCATCAAACAAATTATTATTTCTGAATACTTTGCAATAACAGTTTAGCTCCCTCTGAAGTCTGCTTTTTTAGCAGACTCGCGTGCGGTTCCAGTTTCTTTTTTAGTGCGCTCGCCACTTTCCCGCCGTTGTTCTCAATCAGCTTGAGTAAGAAGAAACAGCCTCTATTCGTCGGCAACCATATTTTAATCTGAAAACAAAACATGTGTGATATACATTTTTGTAACAAAGTCACGAATACTATTTCGTGTTTCGTTTCAAAAAATTAAATGCATTTTAATAGCACGATAAAAATGCAATATGTATTATTCGCTACAATCATTCTACTTAAAAATATGATTGTAGTCATTTAAGAATGTTCCTCATACATCAGATTTAATCACTCACAGTTTCGGCATTCAACCGCTCCGCCACTGCTTCGCCAAGCGTGTCCTCAGTCCTGTCCTTGTCCAAGAGAGCTAGCTTCTTGAGGCACATGTGGATTCCCGCGTCTTCGACCGCTAACGATTCCTTGCCATCAGCCGTCACGCACCAGTCGGCCTTGCAAATCTCCTCCGCTAGTGCTGCTACTATCTCTTTTGACGACTCTAAAAAAATATTTAAGAAGTTCAGGAATATTTAAGAAAGGTTGCACTTAGATGAAGGTTTGTCAGTAGAAAAGAAAAAAAAACAATTTATGCCGATGTAAAGTCCAAAGTAGCTAAACGGTATTTTAAGAAGTCCTGAAAAAATTGCAGGTCATGTATGCCCTACCTACCTACTTCTAACTCAGCTGTGCGGCAGTGATTTTGGGTGGTACTCAAAATAACTATAGTTGCTTTTATTCTGTCAAGTTTTCATATGTTTTATTAAGATAGACTATGAAGACTCGTGGTAGACCCACAGGAAGGTCCTGGATTAGGTTTGGGTGGTCTCATACGAGCTTACATACCTATCGATAGCACAGCGATAGCCAGCAACATATTAGTTTTGCTGCTAAGCCACGAAGCGGGATCCTCTTCAATGTCCTTCTTCAGCGGCGGTAGAATGGCTTCTCTAAGCTCAGCCACGCGGATGTCGGCGTCTTTCTTCGAAGTGCCACTTTTGGCGCCCTCTTCGAGGAACTTTGTAAAACTCGGGTGGAATGCCGCTGAGTCTTTAGGCTTTACCAGCCAGTGCAATGTCTGGGAAAAGAGAATAAAGTCATCATTTTTTGCCAATGGTATTCTTTTTACTTAGTAGGTGTATGTAACATTTTAATATCAAGCTCTTTGCTGCCTTACTTGACTCACTAAACCAACATATTTTTTTGAATATTGGTGGACATTCCGGCACTATCTATCTAGCCCCAAACAAACAAAGTTTGGGATAGGATAGCTGATAATTATTTTTTTTTATGAATACATACTAGTAACAAACATATTATAATACAATAATGGAGCTCCAGGTGGCTCCAGTGTAGTGCCAATCGAATTTAGTGAATAAAGTTTACCTACCATGTTTCCCCAATGGTCCTTAGCAATGTCTTTCAAGTTTGTCGCTAGCGTGGACACAATAGCTTTCTTCACGAGGACTGTGTCATCGACGGAGTCAAATATCGCAATCAGCAGGCGGTAGCCGGTTTTATGCTTGCTTAGCGGTACTGCATGCTCCTTCACCACTTTAAGAATAGCCTGAAAAGTTGACATGAGATTAGAATACCTAATGATTAAATTTTGGTGGACATTTCACACATTATTATCTAGCCCCAAACTAAGCCTGAACTATGAGAACCAGTCTTAAAGCTATAGGCGAATCTAGGCAAGCTGGCAACAACCCGAGGCTTAGAATTTCTATACAAAGATTACAAAGTAATATTTTTTTAATTTGTAGATATACTATTAACTTACATAGGGATTTTTGACGAAATCAATACGGTTAGAGCACCGGTGGTCTAGTGGAAGTGACCCCGCCTTCCGATCGTAAGGTCGCAGGTTCGAATCCGGTCGTGCACCAATGGATTTTTCTATCGAAAAATTTATGTGCGCAATGCAAGTGCTCTCAAACGGTGAAGGAAAACATCGTGAGGAAACCAGTTAGTATTCTAGCAGCGGCGATGAGCTTGCAACCTGTCACGTATGGAATACTAACTATTGCAAAATGTGGGTATGTGCTAAATGTAATGGTTGGACGTACCTCTGACTACCCCCCTTAGACATCCTCAAGAATCTTGAGTAAGTACTTGGTACTGAGAGATCTGAAGGGATATCTACCGTGCCTGGGGATCAAAGTCGTGAAGATGTTTCAGTTTCAGTTTTTTTTTCAATACGGTCTTTATTCAGTACAAGCACAGGGATCACTTAGAAACATCTTTTAGACTAGGTGAATCTACCGCCAATTCGTCGCGAACAAAGCCTACAAGAACTGGAACTAGGCTTGGTTCCTAGCGTTTTTTTGTATGATCGTCTTTACAAAATATGGACCTACTTAATTGTTTATTTTGTAAGTTGGAGCATAGTTCAGTCCTAAGCTTTTTCGTAATCACAAAATAAAAATCCAGTACTACTGCTGGTACCTTTTTATCCTTGTTAGTGGCTTGCCATACACAGATGCTGGCGGCATTGGCTCCGGGCAGCGAGTTGCTGAGCGGCACTATGAGCGGACTGAGCGTCGAGATCAGCTCCGCACGCTGTTCCGTACTGCACTCCCGGATGTAGTCGTACAGAACTGAGTGTAGCAGTCTGGAATATTAAATTGATATTGGTGGACATTCACACAGCCCTATCTACCTCCAACAAAGCATGCTACGGGAACAAGATAGCTGATTTTTTTGTGGTGTCACTATTTTCTTTCAATACAGTGTCGTGAAAGAATTTTTATTGCGCCTCAAGGAGGCACTTCCCACAAATTTTGTAGAAATTTTTGGGTTTATGATGATATGCTGGTTTCCTCATGATGTTTTCTTCAATTTTTGAAATTATAAGTCCTTGGAGGTATATAAACATCATGATGTAAAGATACAAAGTATGTAGTCATAGGTACTGTGGTAGTGACTGAGAATGGGAAAAGCCTCTGGGGTCGAGAGAGATAAATAAATTGGTAAACTTACTCTCCATCATGTAGATTCTTGTCTAACATTTTCTGAATGTTTGCTTGACATGAGCTCAAGATGGCTGGTTTCATCTCAGGGCTGGTGTTGTAGCAGTCGACTAGGGTCTTTACTTTGTTGTCTTTAGTCTGAAATTTAAACACAGAGTAACCATGGCTGTTTTCCATAGGATTAAATATGACTACCAACTACAACAACTCTACTCTGAACTACCCTCTCATTCATATTTACAATAATCTATACTGTAAATATTTATGAATAGTAGAGGGTAGTTATTAATGTAAATATTTTTATATATTTATCAATTTAATCACAAGGATCATTAATAACTTTAGATCTTAGAAACAAGGTGAATCTAGGCAATGGGTTTTCTTGTGATGTGAAACTGGTGCCTAGATCCACCTTGTTTCTTCAAGCAAGATACATTATTATTATAATAGCCATTTATTTCCTCGATTTAATTTTAAAATTTTTTTACCATTCCACTTTTAAAATAAATTCTAATACAATCATAATCATTGTTGTTTCAAATCATTTTGCAAAAAACGTACAGCTAAGTTTCTTCTGTAATTTTTTATGACTTCCAGCCAATGTGGGACTAACCATACCATAACAAATAATAATAGTGCCATGCTTGATAGTGGTCTATGTTTATGAGTGTTATTAATTTGTAATTAAAATAAGTAAAATGAAATTCTTCTTACATTTTTGTATATTTCTCCATAAAATTCCTGCTGCATATGACACTTTTCTTTCTTAGTTGCAAACTCACCATAAGCATAGTCAAGCACAGGAGCACTTATGTTGTGTGAGGCTAGTGATACAATATGTCCAAAAAACTTCTTTAAAACCTCATGTCGGATGAAATCAGTTCCATACTTCAGTATGCGCTTTACGGCATGCTGACCATACTTTGACTGAGCCATTTGGACCATAAGATCAAGTAATTCCTCGCTGATTTCAGTTTTGATGCCTTCAGAGCCATGTTTAAGTAGAACTTGAATGACTCGGCTGAGGTCATGGGTGAGTGCTATAGACTTGTACTGGCCTTTTAGGATACCATGCAGTTCTTTGCATGAGTTTTCTTTAAATTCTGGTTTTACAGTTTTTCTGAAATATACAACAGTCAGAATCCTAAGTACTAATATTATAAATGTGAAAGTTTGCGAGTATGGATGGATGTTTGTTACTCTTTCACCCCGGAATGGCTGATCGGATTTGGATGAAACTTGGCAGAGATAAGTATATATAAATCTGGAATAGCACATAGGCTACATTTTTTTATCCCATGGGAATACCAGGATTTAAATGTGCGCGGGTGAAACCGCAGGGTGCAACTAGTAACATATAATGCTTTTAATTTGAATAAAATAATTGAAATAGGTATAATTATATATCACTACATAGTATAAAACAAAGTCGCTTTCTCTGTCCCTATATCCCTATGTATGCTTAAATCTTTAAAACTATGCAACGGATTTTTATGCGGTTTTTTTTAATAGATAAAGTGATTCAAGAGGAAGGTTTATATGTATAATACAAGCATGATATGTGCGCGGGCCTTTTTTTGGATGATGTACAAGCTTAAGGTTTTTTTTTAACTGTGTAACCTCACTCACACACATGTCTCAATAGAGCTTTTTCCATCACAAACCACCTCCCTTAAGTTTCTTCTCAAAGGCACAATGGTTGCCTGATGTTTGCTTATCTTAATAGTCATATAATAAAAATAAGTAAAGGTTCTACCTTTGAATTTGTGCAGATAACAACTTCGCTTTGTGTGAGATTTCAAACACCTCTGCAGTAGCTTTTGCTTTCCGTCTAACAATCCTTAGTTCTTTTTTCTCTTTTTTCATCTCGGACCAAACAGGTTTTTCGGTATTGTTGGCATCACTACCAGGTTTTCCTTGGCCTGGCTTACCTTTGAAGTTTTTTTTGTCACCAAACTTACTTTTGTCACCAAATTTCTTGCTATTGTCACCTAATTTCTTACTTTTAGCAGCAAAATTTTTTGATTTGTCGCCAAAGTTCTTTTTCTTATCAGCAAACATATTTTTACCTTCAAAGTTTTTCTTAGCTTTGTCACCAAATATTTTATTTGACTTCTTTTCATCTCGCGCTCCTTTGAATTCGGGCTTTTTGTTCTTAAACATCTTTTTTGTTGGGGAGCCAGCGGCATCCTCGTTTTTTCTTTTTACTTGCATTTTTGTAAGTTCACGAGGTTATGACAAGTTTAAAAATAAATTGTTTATGTCGGTCCAGTACTTTGTACGTACGTAGGTACTTATCCTTGAGTTGATAAGAGCGAGCACGACTTTGTCCAACCTAAAATATATTATTCAGCATCAGCAGACAACAAAAGTAATAAAAAACTTATTCTTTGTGCGCACTGTGCGGACCTTAGAAGAAGAATCAAAGAGCAAAGAGAAGAGAATGTAAAACTACGAGAAGGAAGAATACCAAGGTGCGCACGCATGTACCTATAGGACTATACTTATAAATCTGTGGTACCTATGCTTTCTTTCACCTGATGACACTGACACTTGACAGACAATCTGACTGACTGCTGGCTGGCTGTCATGTCCGACTGATGATGACATATTTTGTTTTTGTTTTTATGGCTCTTGTCTGTACAAACAATCTCCAATGTCAAGTGATTTTGATGCTTTTGTGATTCATTAAGGATTCAAAAGCATTTATGCAGCGTTTCTCTACTTAATAATCTAAATAGTAGAGAAACACTGTGCACCCGTGCAAAGCCGAGGCGGGTCGCTAGCTTTTTGGTTTAGCTAGCTTTGCTTTGATAATTAATTTTAAATGTTTTCTAGAGATAATTTGGGTTGTGTTAATTTCGATGGCATTCTAAACCAACATTACAGAGGTCTTAGCACAGGGTAAGCATTTGGAATGAAAGTAGTCAAGGTACATAGTGATAATTACTAGGTATCGTGATTTGACATAAAATGTTTTGAATGTTTTGTTTTGAAGAAACCGCCCCATTTTCCTCATAACAAACGACGAATGACTTGACTGGAATAGTTATAAATTATTTTATTATCCTAAGCCAACATAAACACTTTACACTGGCAAAATTGAGTATTATGAATTTAAGGCTCAGAATAAAGAACAACTCTTATAAGGGCATTCGGTCGGTAGGAAAAAAGATTCGGTTTCTGTCATTTGGCCAAAGAGTAAAATAAGTATGCATTTGGCGAAGCAATACCGAAAGCCTATTAGCATTTTCCTTTTCTCTTTGTTTTTATAACTTTTCTCTTTGTTTTTCTAGTAGGTATTATTTTGAGTTGTGTTGTGTAATTTCGGTGGTATTCAACATTACTTGAGATCTTAGCGCAAAGTGTAAGCATTTGGAATGAAGGTGTAGTGATATGATTTGATCGAAAATGTTTCGAATGTATTGAAGAAAACCGACAACATTTTCTTCAAAACAAATGACGAGACTTGACTATGGACTGACTTGACTAAAAAGTAACTAGTGGCTCTGGGAGCTGTAGTGTAGACCTCGCGAGCATACTAAAAGTGAGCTATTTGAGGAATGTAATATGCAAGTGCATTTTCCGTTTTGTGATTTTTTTGATCTTTTTGATTTTTTTTGCATCATCTTGTGTAGAATGAGGTCCGTTGTGTTTCTCTCAAATTTGATTGAAAACCATCGATTGTTTGATGAGCTATCCTGTTCATCATGCTGAAGATCCTTATCAGATCTTCGCCAAACTTTTATAAGACCAACTTATAGTTACTACCACAGATTTATAAGTATAGTCCTAAAGGTTACTACCTTTCAAATAAAAAAAGAATAATCGAAATCGGATCTCATTTGGTGGAGATATCCAGTATATCAAATAGCCTCCTTTTTGCCCTTTTTTTGGGGGAAGTACCCCTCCAATCAAATATCCCCCAGTTCCCCCACGACAAAAAAATTATAATAAGTCATATAACCTGTGTACCAAGTTTCGTCCAGATCGGTTGAAAAATGCGACCTGTAGAGGAGAACAGACATACAGACAGACAGACATGACAAACCATGAGACATGACAGACCGGACAAACGCATTTTTGGCCAATGTGGAGACTGAGACGATTCGCTCGCTTCGCTCGCTCGGTCAATAAAGACGTTTTAGATTACTTGACATTGGCAATTTTGTCTATACCTTGGATGAAGTTTATCACAAAAAAGAAGAAGATAAGCAAAAAAAACTTTAAAAAACACTTATTTTTTGTGTTGTGGTGGGCAAGTTGTGTGTTTTGTTTATTTTCGTTTTCAATCAATAGCGCCTAACAAATTGGCGTAAATATGATTGATATTAATAAATATCTCGCAAGTCAACTGGCTTTAGCTAAACTTAGAGGAAACAAAACCGATTCAAAAGACACAGTTTCGCAAAAAAGTAAGTGTGCGGCCGAAAATATTTCAAAGAAACAAGCCAAACATTTCAATAAAAGTTCACACAAAGACATAGCCAAATCTTCCAAACAAAGTGAGAAAGGTTTCGATAACCCAAGTACTTCCAATAATCAGGCTTCTGATGAAGATAGTGAGTATTTAGCAACTGATGATGAAGACGAGACCATTGTCCATCCAGTTTTACCTATCGCCTCTCGAACCAAGCATAGTATCAGGAGAATTGTTGATGATGGCAGCATAGACTCCTACAATTATAGAATAAAAAATTGGCGCGATGGCTTAACATCTGCATCATCGGGAAAATACGAAGGAGACAATCTTAGTGCTGATATTCAATACTTACTTGACGGCAATAAAAATCCAGAAGAAAAACATGAACTGCAGAATGGCCTTTGTGTACCTAACTACATTTGGAAACAATTATACAAGTTCCAGAGAATAGGTGTCAAGTGGCTATGGGAACTTCATCAAGTGGATGCAGGTGGATTGCTCGGTGATGAAATGGGCCTCGGCAAGACTATTCAAATAATTGCATTTCTCTCCGGACTTGCCTATTCAGATATGGGTGCATGGAGTGGACTTGGGCCCAGCATCATTGTAGCACCTGCAACAGTAATATACCAATGGGTATCACATTTCCATTATTGGTGCCCTCATCTCAGAGTTGCTGTTCTCCATCACACAGGTTCCCATGCTGGCAACCACAACCAGTTGATAAGAGAACTTCATGGATCACATGGGATAGTTCTTATAACTTATGCTGGTATTGTGAAGTACAGTAAGGATTTAATGTCTCGAAAATGGCACTACATCATTTTAGATGAAGGTCATAAAATAAGGAATCCAGATACTCAAGTTAGCAAACTAATCAAGCAATTCCACACACCTCACAAGCTGATTGTCACTGGCTCTCCCATGCAAAACAGTTTACAGGAACTTTGGTCATTATTTGATTTCATGAGACCAGGGCTGTTAGGAACCCATACTGCTTTTATGGATCATTTTGCTAATCCTATTACCCAAGGAGGATATGCAAATGCTACAGAATTTCAAGAAGCTACAGCATTGGAGATAGCAAAAGCCCTCAAGAATTTGATAACTCCCTATATGCTGAGAAGGACAAAAGCTGAAGTTCAAGAAAACATAAACTTGCCTGAAAAGAATGAGCAAGTATTGTTCTGTGCTCTTACACAGGAACAAAGAGATCTTTATATGGGGTATCTAATGAGTGGTACTGTGAGAAGCATACTGGACAAAGATAATAAGTATGGGGACCCTATCAGAGCCCGAATGTTAGTTGCTCTTATGACACTGAGGAAAATGTGTAACCATCCAGACCTGTATCTTTATGAAGCACAAGAAGATTTAGAATCCATTGATGAAGAAACCTTTGGACATTGGAAAAGATCAGGAAAAATGACAGTTGTGAACTCTCTACTAAAGATTTGGCAAAAACAAGGACACAGGACTTTGATATTTTCTCAGTCAAGGGCTATGCTTTGTGTTTTGGAGCAGTACTTGCAAAATCAGGGGTACAAATACTTGAAAATGGATGGCAGTGTAAGTGTTGGCCAGAGACAAGGCTTGATCAAAACATTCAATGAGAATGCTGAATATTTGGTGTTTTTAGCTACAACACGAGTTGGTGGTTTGGGAGTTAATCTGACTGGTGCTGACAGAGTTATCATCTATGACCCAGATTGGAATCCAGCCACTGATAATCAAGCTAAAGAAAGAGCATGGAGAATTGGCCAACAGAGGAGTGTCACTGTGTATAGGCTTCTTTCTGCAGGAACCATTGAAGAAAAAATTTATCAAAGGCAAATTTTTAAACAATTTCTAAGCAATAAAATTCTTGTTGATCCAAATCAGAAAAATGTTCTCACAACAAGCACTCTGCAAGGTCTTTTCACACTTGAGGATGTTAATTGTGATGGTGATACAGAAACATCATCACTATTCAAACATACAAAAGTCAACCTTGATATAGTGAAAGGAAAAAAGACCACTGAAATGTGCACAAAAGATGTGTCAGCACAAAAAAAGAAAATAGAAGCTATGAGAAAAATGGCTAAAGCCATCAGTATGAAAATATCAAAAAATGTTAAAAAAGAGCCTGAAAAAGATCCTAGAGAAGAATATAAAAAGAATAGGGAGTTGATGTTGAATCCGCCTAAAGAAGAATTATTACCTGAAATCAATTTAGTTGATGATATGATCACAGAAGTTCCGTTTGAAAATGTACTGTCAGAAATAGACATTGTAAATTTGCATGTAAAAAAAAATTATGAAGAGAAATTACTTAAAGAAGTATTAAAAAACCAAGAGGATGTGGAAGATGGCGAAATTATTGATGATAATGAAGATAAAACAGAAAAAAATGATCAAAGCATTGATTTACATGCTCAAGATGAGGAACAGGTTCATGAAGAACCAGAACCTGTGAGCATAGATGTATCCATGAGTAAAGAAAAATTAGATAAAGCTAAATACCAACGAAAACGCAAATATTCGGAATCAGAATCGGTATTAGAAATGGAAGTAGAAAACTTGGTAGCTATAAAAAAAGTTAAAAAGAAAAAGCACAAAAAAGAAAAGGATAAATCTGTCAAAAACCAAGGTGACGATGATTATGTGTTAAGCAAACTATTTGCTAAATCATCTGTGAAGAGTGCCCTGCATCACGACGAAGTTGTAGGATTGGCTGAGAAAGAGAAGAGGTATAGAATGAAAGAAGAAGCCACGAAAAGGGCGAAAGATGCTGTAAGGGCAATTAAATTTTCCTTTAAATAATAACTCACTGATTTCACATTCCTTTTTCTAGAAAAGGATTTGGCGAAGAATACTGTAAGGGCAATTACATATACATTTTCCTCAAATAAATTCACGAAAATGCCTCATTATAAAAAAAATAGATCAAACATTATGTAAGTACTTTCATTAGGTAAAAAAAAATATTTGGCTTTGTACCAAGGCAAAATACTTTTAAAAATATTCTTTGTTTTATTAAGAATAATTTCTCAAGGAAAATAGAATGTATTTTAAGTTTAAACTTGATACCTTAAAGTACTATGTACTTAGGTATTAAATTCATAATTTATGTACAGATATGTATGTCACTGATCCTAATAAATTTCTATGTATGTAAATCAAACAATCTCTTTTTGCATTTGTTTTTTCGAACCAAGAAAATCCTAAACCTCAGATCCTAAACCCGCCTCTGCGTATTTGTTTCCGGGGCGGCTGCTGAAAAGCTTTGTTATAGTGCGCGTCACGCAAAAATAACGCCGGAAAGAGGGGGAGCGCAAACACATGCCCTCCACTGTTTTCTAACATTATTTTTGGTTGACGCGTACTATAGTTACATACTATGACGCAAGAGGTTGCGGGTTCGATTCCCGCCTCGGAACAAATTGTGCATGATCTGCAGATGTTCTGTTGGTCAGGGTGTTTTCTATGTATAATAAAAAAATATCTATGTAAGTATATAATGTATTAAATATATCAGTTATCTATTACCCATCTTAACACAAGCTTTGAGTAGCTTACTTTGGGGCTTGATAGTGCTGGCTGTGTGGATTATCCAGCATTATTTATTTAATACTCTGGGTTATTATACCTCAGTTAAAAGTCAAGTCAAAACCAAAATTCGATTTCAGTGCTGTCATGTCAAGTGTCAAATTTGTGTCAGTGTCAGTCTGTGCAGCAGTCCTGTCCAGTCCTGTCCGGTCCGTCCTGCATTTTCTAATTTTTTTTTGGAAATATTTCAATTTTTTGCAGCAGTTAGCGTGTTTTTATCAGGAAATACATAATAAATACCATTACAATAATCCAAACACGTTAGATGATCTAAATATTGTGAAGAATTCAAGGATTTTTATCTGCTGGATGTTGGTTACGAAAACGTAACTGCAGTTTTAACTTCTGCAAAATTGAATAGCTATACACATTGTTCTGTATAGTATTTGAAACTCTTCTAGCAGTACCATGTCTGCTGGAAAAAGGAAGCCACCGGGCTTCAATTTCAAGGCTCCGGAGGAACAAGTTGTGTAAGCACCCAAAGCCTTTCGCGCTATGATTTGTTTATCCTCACTATTCCTACAAGTAAAACAGCGTTTGCTAATATTATTATTTCTCTAGTAAAATTATCCTCAATGTTTATATAAAATGTTGGGAGCTGTCTATTGTTGTTTATTAACCTATTGTTTTTCATACACTTACAGCACGCCACCAGCGAACTTGGACAAGCAGACAACAATCACTGTGGATGATAAGACATTCACAGTCCATGCAGATGATTTAGTTAAAATCTGTGACCTTGGTCGTGGGGCCTATGGGATAGTTGAGAAAATGCGGCACATACCCAGCGATACTGTCATGGCAGTGAAGGTATGTTTTGATCTATCCAATACATCATCATCAGCATAATGAAGTCCACTACTGGACCTAGACCAACTTCATAATACCCATAAAAAACAGCTATGAGCCTTCTCCTACTGCTTGCCCTCTGTAATCTTTACAATTCTAATGCATATAGAAAATGCTATGATGACCCTCCAAAGACTTAGTTGTAATAAAGATATGTTTGATAAGTGTTAGTAAAACTGTTTGTTTCTCAACAGAGGATCACAGCAACATTCAACAGCAGCCATTCCCTGGAGCTGAAACGCCTACTCATGGATTTAGATGTGTCCATGAGAGCTAGTGCTTGCCCTTACACAGTCCACTTCTATGGTGCCATGTTCCGAGAGGGGGATGTCTGGATCTGCATGGAGGTTATGGACATGAGTCTTGATAAATTTTACACAAAAGTGTACAAAAATAACCGTACCATACAAGAGAACATTCTGGGAAAAATAGTTTTCTCTGTCCTCAGTGCACTGCATTACCTCCATTCAAAGCTAAAAGTTATCCACAGAGATGTGAAGCCATCAAACATACTTATTAACAGGAAAGGTGAAGTCAAAATGTGTGATTTTGGTATCTCCGGGTATCTGGTGGACTCGGTAGCAAAAACAATTGATGCTGGATGTAAACCCTACATGGCTCCAGAAAGAATTGACCCCACTGGCAACCCAGGGCAGTATGACATACGCAGTGATGTTTGGTCTTTAGGCATTTCAATGATTGAGCTTGCTACAGGGACCTTTCCCTACAACACTTGGGGCACACCATTTGAGCAACTGAAGCAAGTTGTGAAAGATGATCCTCCAAGACTCCCCACTGGTCAGTTCTCTCCTGATTTTGAGGATATGATTGTCAAGTGCCTACAGAAAGACTACAAGCAAAGGCCTAATTATGATGCACTGCTAGCTCATAATTTCTGTAAAGAGCACAGTGAAAAGGATACAGATGTGGCCTCATTTGTTCAAGAAATATTAGACTTACCAGATGACTCCTAGTAATAGGATTACTTATATTTTACCTATAAGTACAATGTTTAGTTTACTAACCAATCATATAGTAGATCATCTATTTACATCTAGTGTAATTTATCTTGATAATAGATTTTAATAAATCAAAACCATTACACAAGAATACAAACCTAAATTTAATTTTTGGTTTACAATGTATTTTGCTGCTTTGTTCCATCAGAATATATGTTCTATCAATCATCAAGATAAAGGCACAGAGTTTAAAGTGAAGAATTAAAGAGATGTTATAACCTTATTAATGTATGTGTCATACGTAATGATGAGTTGTTATTAGTTAGCCTGGGATTTTCAGTTCAATGCATTTATAATGATGGGCAAAGGAATAATAAATAGCTGTAACTCAAAATCTAAATAGTGTCATAAGAGTGTAACAATAGTAGTGATAGCTCCATTACTTATAACTGACTAGATACTAATACAATCGTTACATCACAAGTTAATTTAGTCTTAATAAACAACATACATAATTTGTTTCCAGTTTGGCTTATTTTTTTAGTATAATTTAAGACCTTCAAGCATACATACATGTAATGGTAATAAAAAAATTCGCGAGTAAGTACAGTTCTAAAAATAGGAACCTAATGAATTACCTCTTAGTCTCTTTTTTAGACCTTTTAGTCTGTAGAGGACTAGAGACTTCAATAAAAAGAATCAGGTTACAGGATGAATTCGTAAAAAGCGATATGATAACGAAGTTAGGTACATACAAAGTATATTTGTACGACGCGAAGCATAATGGCTTGGTAGTGTGGCCACAACATTGAAATCACTACACAGTATAAAACAAAGTCGCTTTCTCTGTCCCTATAGGTATCCCTAAGTCCCTATGTATGCTTAAATCTTTAAAATTACGCAACGGATTTTGATGCGGTTTTTTAATAGATAGAGTGATTCAAGAGGAAGGTTTATATGTATAATACATGCATGATATGTACACCCGTGCGAAGCAGGGGCGCGTAGGCGGGTCGCTAGTAAGAAGTAATTGAAAGAATTTCAATAAATATTTATTAAAACCATCAAAACACCACAATAAATAAGTACAAAATACGTACGTAATAGTACATTGTCATTTTTTCTTACAATAAAATACAACTTTTGCCGGTTAAAGGCATAGGATACAGATAAGTTTATAAGGAGGTTCATAAATTACGTATGATATAAGCAGAAAAACCGGAGCACAAGAGAATGCAGAACGAGTAACTAACTTCTTGAACAGTTGAATTTTTGTCTGAATATCAAACTTGCACCTCACAAAAATTAAACAGTCACACACTAAGACTAGACTTTTTAAGAGTAGTAGAGTTCTTTGTGAAGGGCTCGTCCGGGGAAGTACTACCACCACGCCTTTTTCTGCCGCCAAGCAGCAACGCTGTGTTTCGGTTTGAAGAGTGTGGTCGCCGGTGTAATTACAGGCACATGAGGCTTAACATCTGTATGCCTCAAGTTGATGGACGCAGGGCAGTGCATCGTAGGGCACGTTCCTATTGTGCGTGACCTACGGGGCAATGTTTTGTTTATAGGTGATGGTTACCACTTAACATCAGGTGGGCCATCTGCTTGTTCCATCAGCTAGTTGTATAAAAAGAAAAAAAAAACGAGCTACATTTATAACTTTTTTGTTAAAAGAATCTGGAGGAACCAAGCCGTAAGTTGCTTTTCTAGGGTTTTAGGTCAAATCGCCTAGTATCACCTAGATCACAAGACTACGTTTCAATGAGATCCTTGTGGTTTTAGTGGAAAAAAAATACATTTGGTTTTAAAGGCAGGATGAAAAACGTCACCCGAAAGAAATATTCATAATCAATTTAAACGTATTATATAATATAGCTAACAGTGCGCTATCACATGAGTTTATGGCGATAGATATTTCTCTGTTCCGTGATATAACAGTTTGGTGCTTGCTCTGCATTCACCCGGTAAAGATTTAAAAACTATTATTTTTTTACCACAGAAATCAGACATTTTAATTTGATTTAAATCACAGTTACGGTAACTGTTCAAGCCTCATAATCGGCGATAAAAAATATTATTTTGTACAACATACAAATGACACAGTATAGGTAGGCATTTCCACTGATGCAGAATGGGGCGGAGTCTAGACGACCAATCAGAATATTAGACATACAGATCTCATGATAACTCAACCTAATTGCAGTCTGCAGTAGTGGAAAGACATCCTTAGAGCCCCCGCAGTCCAGACTTTCATCGGCCGATAATTTGGTCGGAAACCATCGGAAAATCAGTGGTCAGCATTTAGCGACCGTTAGTGAATCGTTGCGTGTCTGAATACATTTCCTACTTTTTAAGAACCCGACAAAACTATCGGGCCGATAGAAAGTTTGTAGTCTACAGGGGCTATTACACTATTACCTAGTCAAGGCCCGTGGAAACACAAAATTCACATTTAAAATTACTTGCCTGTACGGGCATAGAATAAATAGTAGTAGGTAGGTAGTGGGGATAATCGTTCTATACAGTGTACCAGTAGGTATAAATAGTTAAGCATAATTGACTAGAGGGCAAAGCCACGAGTGTTTAGAATGGCGAATTCATGCCCAGTTTTGTGCCGAAGTCCAGTCGAGCGCGCCGTTGATTACGTGCGTCCGCCCTGTGGACAAATAAATATTAAATAGGCCTACGTTTTATCCCCTGGCACGGTTGTATCTAATAGTATGTTGGTGGTGATATGATTTATGAGCGAAGCGAAACTCTTAAGGAACAACGATAGACAACGGAACCATATTAAATAATGATTAATTTTCAAAGTCAAAGTCAAAATATGTTTATTCAATAAAATCACAAGGACCATCTTGAACCGTCTTAAAGCTAGGTGACTCTAGTGCCAGTTTTCCCAAGTGTATACCTCCTTCTTTGCCAGTGCTCTTAAGCGGTGAAGGAAAACATCGTGAGGAAACCAGTTAGTATTCTAACAGCAACCTGTCACGTATGGAATACTAACTACTGCAAAATGTGGGTATGTGCCAAATGTAATGTTTGAACGTACCTTTGACTAGCCCCCTTAGACATCCTCAAAGAATCTTGAGTTAGTGCCTACTTGGTACTGAGAGATCTGACGGGATGTCTACCGTGCCTGGGGATCAAAGTCGTGAAGCTGTTTTTCTTTGCGGTATCTCAAGAAGAAAAATATGAACAAGGTCCTTGACGGCTGAAATAGTTCTTCCACGGACAAGCCCTCCAAAAAAGGTGCTTACTTGATTTCCTGCCATTTGATGAACTCAAGTAGAGTGAAGCAAGCCAGCAGAGACAGAGCATAGCCGCTCGCTAGCGACGCCGTCACTTCGTACCGCAGGGAGCAAAGCTCCCATCTCTCACAACTTCCATACGTTCCCGTCAGCATCACGCCGCTGAATATGCCTTGAATTATTATCCTGAAACGAATATTCAACCAATTTTTTGGGTTCATCACATACTTTGATCGCACCAGGCTTGTAGCTCCTCCCACCACGGTGCTTTGGTGTTGTCGGCCAATCAGTGAACACGGACGCGTGGTGAGAGGTGCTACTCGCCTCGCTACAAGCCCGGTGCTAACGGGTTATTAGGCTGAATAGGAGAGCAGTGAGCAAAGGGATGACGAATGATAGGAGAGTGGAAGAAGAAAACGATAAAGGCAGAAAGATGATGTTAGATAGATTGAATAATAATAATGCTGGACAATCCACACAGCACCATCTAGCCCCAAAGTAAGCTTCAAAGCTTGTGTTATGGGTACTAGATGACTGATATATTCAACACATTATATAGGTGCTTACATACTTAGATAGATTTTTTCATAGAAAACACCCAGACCTATGGAACAAATTTCTGCAGATCGTACACAAATTTGTTCCGAGGCGGAATCGAACCAGAAACCTCTTACGTCGCAGGCGGACTCTCGTACGCTCCGCCACATAGGTCGTCAATTATAATCTCTCATAGGGATTAGTCCCCTATATTTCCCTCTTTAGACCAGGAATACCCCAGAATTTTAAGTGAAGCCCCTCGGAATTCGGCATGCCACGTGGAATACAGCAGAAGAATACTGAAGACAGGCCATTTCAGGCATAATTTAAAGTAACGCGTACCAAAAATAGAGTAGGTATGCGTACAAACTTTTTATTATAATTATTCATTCGTTATGGTCCCACTGCTGGGCAAAGGTCTCCCTTCCTTATTTCCAGTCTTCGCGATTTAACGCAGCTACAGGCCATGAGGTTAGATGGCAGGCAAACTAGTAAGAACAAATAAAATGCATCTAGCTAGCAACTACTTACAAAAATACGACGGTAGCACACCACACTTTGTTCGACCAGAAGCCCCTCTGCCAAATCGAGGATTGTCGGTGGACGAATGACAGTGATATAATGACTAAAACAGAACACACGTGGTCATTGCAACTTATGATTATACTGAATTTTGGCCTTAACTACATCTATAATATTGAATTGAATCAGGCGTGGCGTTGCAGAGGTCCTCGTTACTCGATCGTATTACACCTGTCTGTAAAGCTTGAGGCCAAAAATTATCGTCTAACTAACGAGTCCACATGACTGTGCGCAGAACTAATTTTGTAATGTATTTTAAATGTTCGTAGATTTATATTTTTAGTAACAAAGTTGACTTTAACACAAAATTTCACTTGTCTTGGTTGCTTTAAGATGTTCAATGAAAAAACTTAAAAATACACCTTTCCTTTTTTTTTACTCTAGCTGCCAGGCATCATTCGAATTTTCTTCCTGCATAGCTTAAGTGCTTCATGCGGACAACTTACTTGTCTCGTAATAGATAAGACTATCCTGTAGTTGGTACTCACTTAAATGCGAAGTAATTAACGCCAGAGTGATATGCTGCGCCACATAAAAACCGTCGTAGAAGTCATCGCCCCAGCCATGCCAGCTTCGCATCGTCAAGTCGTGACTCCCGGTGACATTGCCCACATTAACCGGATACACCAACCAACACGCGGTGGTGTTGGTCGCAGCTGATATCTGCTCGCAGAAACTGCGCAATGTATACCAGTACAGCACGAGTATCGATATCACTGAGGGCAGGAACTTGCATGCGTAGCACCAGAATATGAAGAGCGCCATCTGTTGATGATATCAATCGAATAGAAAGGATTCTAGAATTATTGTAAAGAGGGTAGTTCGAATTGAAGTGTTTGACGTCATGAGATGCGCCATCTTGCGATTACTCCGTCCAAGCCATATTCTAATATCAATGTGAGCGCTGTCAAAAATGACAGTTGTGCATTTGTGTTTTGTTGTTATTTGTGACGAGGTTACATGTTTTCAGTTGCATTATAGTCGTTATAGGGTATAATATGTTCTGCGATCATAAAATAACAAATCCACAAAATATCCAAGCAGTCCCAGTTTGTTACACAAGGTTTGAGGTTATGATTCCTAGGATGTTTCTGTGAGTGCGTTTACGAGCGTTCCGAATTGTTGACAGCTCTGAGCTGTCATAATCACAATATCTAATTCGGAACGTCTGTGAGGTGATGTGAGCGCTGTGATCGATTATAGCCATTTCGGAAAGCGGCCTTTGAAGGCGTCGTCTTGTAGACACACGCGCACTCACAAGAGTACCGTGGTGCGCTAGACGGATGTTATGTATACGATTTATAGACGCATATACGCGTACACAATGATACCTTAGCGAGCCAAACTGTAGACGGATCATATTTAGACGTCATGTAGACACGCGCACGCACAAGGGTACCTCGGCGCCCTAGATTGACGATGGATCTTGTCCAGACGTTCTGTATGTAGAAACCCGTTCACACAAGGGTAACTCGGCGCCCTAGATTGACGATGGATCTTGTCCAGACGTTCTGTATGTAGAAACCCGTTCACACAAGGGTACCTTGACGCGCCAGATTGACGACGGATCTTGGTCAGATGACCTGTAGACACACGCACACACAGAAGGGAAACTTGACGCGCCAGACTGTAGACGGATAGTATTTAGACGATCTGTAGGTAGACATACGCGCACACACACAAGGGTACCTTGACGTGCCGGACTGTAGTTTACACAGTAGACGGTACCTTGGCGCGCAGAGGGCGCAGATGTCGCGAGGCCGCGCGCTGCATGACGCCGGCGTCGAGCGGCGCGAAGGCGAGCGCGTGCGCCAGCAGCGGACACACGCACACCGCGCACCACACGCTGCCACCCGCGCTCAGCGCGACCGGCACGAACCCGCACAGCGAACCCACCTGCGCACACGCACACACACACACCTTACATTTTACCTCAGGAACGATACACGGTGGTAACCAAACCAGAGTTAGAGGCCGAACGCACTAGCGGTTGACCTCCTAGGTGGTTCGTTTAAGCGGTCCAAAGCCGATGAAATTTTACAAGCGGTTGCATACATATAAATGAAAAAGCGGCTAGCCGCGCGGTTAACCGCTAGTGCGTAACGGGTCTTAGAGTCAGCGAAAATCATGCGGAGGCACGGCGCAGAGCACTTTTCAAAGTCAAACTATTATAACATTTACTGGGTGGAACGATTTTGATATTTTTTTTAATGGAAAGCTGGTGCTTGCCATGTGGTCCCATTTAAATTCATTCAGATCTGACGAGTAGTTTTTGAGTTATAGCAGTATGAGTTTGATGAGTTTGGACGCCTGTAGGAACTGACGGATAAAGGCTTGAAGGCTCATGATCGTAGTGACTGGCGGAAATGGGGGGGAGGCCTTTGCTTAACAATGTGACATAATAGTAATAGTAAAGAATAATAATAATAGCAGTATGAATGTATTTTCCAGTGCATTTGGATTTGGTTTTTTCTTGAAAGAGTTATTTTGAACTTTGTATAAAAATTCGTGTACTGGTTACCTGGATGAGCGATATGAAGCAAACACTGCACATCCAGAACTGCGTGCTATTCCACACGCACATCATGAAGTGTCGCGACATGGTTATCAGCGTGAACAGAGACACGTCCGCGTCTCGCGTCATCTAAAAACAACTTATTGTTCAAATATGTTTCACATTATTCAGTAGCAGTAGGGGTGATTGTTTGAACTAAAATAAGACCGAGGAATATAAATACTATGTTTTATACTTGTTCAGAGTAGGACCAATTTAAGACACATTTGACATCTGCCAGTTTCAGACAAACGCGTCATCTAAAAACAACGTAGCAGTAGGGGTGATTGTTTGAACTAAATTAGGGTCAATTTAATAGACACATTTGACACACATCTGTCAGTTTGAGTCAAATTATGTCAAAGTAAGTCGTAAATTTGCCATCTTTAGCACAATTGCTTCACTTTTTTCAATTAGTGACCCTTTCAAAATTTCAGGTTGCGACCGCGCCTGGCTCGGTGTAAGGGAAATGTCTACTGGTGGGCAGTGATCCTGGGTATTGCTGTGTTACGATTTGAAGGGTGCCAGTGCAACAGACATAATATGACATTAAAGACATTTGAGTCAGAGACGTCAGAGTCAAAGACGTCTCAGAGTAATGAACATGTCTCATAAAACACATCCGTATTCGTGCGCTGTGGGGTAATTTAATTTTTATAGTTAGAAGTAATCGATCAGAAATAGGTTCGCCTCACCATAACTTTTTCACTTAAAATAATTTGATGCTTTTAAAACACGGTAAGGGGGTAAGCTGGGTGCCTGTTACCCTTCTAAAATATTATTTAAAATTGATTCTGCACCGACCCTTGTTTCTTATTAAGCTAAAAAGATTTTCAGCTTGGGACTTGGAAAATAATGGTGTATTTAAACATTACATAATAATCACAAGCTGACAGTTCATATAAAATCAGAAAAGTTACTGAACAATGGACATAACATGAAATAAGCAACAACATCTCAAACAAACTTAAAACGGTTAAGTGACAGCTGAAACATAAATGCTGGTAACACTAAAATCCTAAACATATACTAACGTTCACTAAAAGCGGATAATCCTATAAAAAAACGGATAAATAAAAAACGGAGGAATATATATCTTTTTGTAACTAAACATAAAGCATTAGGTATCTAAATGCTTTTAAGCCTAACATTTATAAAAACATGCATCCAAGACTATTTCACTGTACTACGATTAAAGTTATGCTGTCATCTCGCTCTATCTCGTGTCGTTTCGTATTTACTAATCTTGAGAGCGGAGATTGTCGAAGCTCAAATAACCATAATCGTAGTACTGAACATAAGTACCTGTTCCCTGCAGTACTTGGTGTAAGGTTGATTTTGCCATTTATTTTGTAACTGAGAGCAGCATGTAAAATGGTAAAATTCATGATTAGTGTAAAATCAAATCAGATTTTATAATAACTTAAATAACGCGCCATAGCCTGATTACTTGTTTACCTTGAACTCAAAGGCTTGGAATAAAATATTTCGATTAATAAAATCGTCTTTTTTTCAAATCTTGGTTTGCACATGGTGTTTGCTGATATTTTCTCACATTTTTAACATCGCGGCACTTAAAGCGCCACGACATAGCCTTAATAAAGTAGTTTCGGAAACAAGCAAAAATAAAACTTACCGATAAGGAACAGGGTACAGAATTGAGTGCTCGCGCCAAGTCAATAGGTCCCATGCACGTCTCAGGGACTTTGTAGGGGAGCATTTTTTGGCACAACACTGGATATAAGGGTTCTACCGCCACGCTAAAAGGAAAAATTGAAAAAAAAAAAAAATTAAAATAATGAACAGTTTCATAGAGTAAAAGGATGGGCTAATAAGTATTGACGCTAAGGGGAAACGGAAAGGGCCTATAGCAATGTCTAAAATGTCACACTTGCTAACTACTTGACTAACCTACAGGGAAAAAAATAACAACTTTTGAAAACGGAAGCTGAATCTCTGAATTCTATGAATTAAAGAATGATTTATGCTATTCACATAAAACACAAGTGCAATTACCTACCTACATTCCTGATACCTGAACTTTGATATAACATTTTTGCAGAAAATTCAATAAACAAATAAATACAACAACAAATAATTATTGCTGGACTTTATTGCATACATAGACATATTGCCTGCAAAATATTTATATCTAAGTACTTAATAGTAACGTTTGTATCCGCTTACCTCGCATCAGCTTGCATGAAAATCTCCATGTTTGAGCAGTTGGCTGCTGAGCCCATCACGCATACCACTTCGCCATAATCCTGACAATTTGTTAAAAAATTTATAGAATCTAGAAATAAAGAAAACATATTTATTTCTAACTTATTAAGAAAAAGATGTAAAATATACAAATAAAAGGTTAATGATGTTGTCAAATATCTACATCTATTACTAACATATCTAATCAGCGGACATATTTGTATTTGGGTGTGTAACGAATAGGCTCAAAAACTACTGGTCCGATTTCAAAAATTCTTTCACCATTAGAATGCTACATTATCCCTGGATAGTGAAAGCACACCAGCAACCACTCTTCACACCGAAAGACGTTTCTGCTTGGCGGCAGAAAAAGGCGTGGTGTTTTTTCTTCCCCGGACGAGCCCTTTACAAAGAGTACTACTACTCTTAAATAATTTATGACCACCTATGCGAAGCTGGGAAAGGCCGCTAGTCATCGATAAGAATCAACTGAGTAAGCGTCATTTTCTTCTTGCACTCTTGACAGAGTGGTCGTGGTCGTCATATAGGTACAGTGACTCGCTTGAGCTCTTCGCCACTCCTCTCGCACCGATGCTCTCCTGGCGCATTCGTTGAGAGGCACATCCATGGCTGCCTTAATTTGGTCCGTCCATCTCATGTGTCATTTTAAATGAAGCGTCATTTTAAATCGTGTCATTTGTATTAGTGTGTACGTTACCTGCATAACTTGTATCATATCCCGGACGGAGCGCGCTCCACAGTCAGTGAACAGCGACACTAGAAGCGGCACGTTGTCAACTTGCTCGATGTGGGGACGGATGTTCTCTATACCGCGCGGTAGTTTCGCCTGTTCATAGAAAAAACAATTGTGTTTTAAGATTAGTTTTCTTGTGGCGAAAATAAAACTTAGATCCAAGCAAGTTTTCATACATAATAAATAGGAAAATATAAAAAAAAAATATAAAAAAACATTATTAAATGTGAAAACTGAGTGAAAAATTTTAGGTTTTTCTTAAATGCCCATAATTTTCAAACTGCATGGGATAGATTTTTTTTCTGATTTTTCTCATGATGTTTACAATGAATCCTGTCGCCCCGTTTCGGCTTGACGTTGAGTTCTAGGACACCCTGTATATAGCTTACCCGATTGCTCATATCAAAGTTGACGGGCGCCGAGTGATCCGTCGAGTCTGTGAGACAGGAGAGCGAGCGACACCCGTCCACCGGGGAGTCGGGACCGTCATCTTCCTCGTCCAGCAGCGAATCGGCTGACGGATGCGTTGTGGCCACGCTACCTCGCTGAAAGATCAGGGGCCTTATTGTGTAACTTGAAGCCCATTACCATGGCGATATTCTGGGTTTCAAGTGTCAAACTTTCTGTACAACATATCAAGTTCATCTGTGACATTACGATACCACATATTCCCTCATCTGTGCCGATTACGATTACCAGCGAGTTAGACAATTAGGCCCCAGCTCAGATTAGTTGGAAGAGTAGTAGAAGGGTGAATGTCAGAATACGATGTTAGTCAAACAAGTAAGAGCAGCGTCATTATTCTCTGACATAAGGGATACTTTGCCATAACCGTGTGACGTCACAACATGATCTAAACGCAAACGCGATGGATTGGTCACAGTGAATAACGCCCCACGTACTTATGATAAGTTAAAGAGAGGGCGGACGCAAAAAAGAAAGTGTTGGATGCATTTAAAAGGATTTAAATACATATGAAAAAAACTAATACACTGATAAACTAATCGGAAAACTCATGGCACTAAGTTATTTTATTATTATATTTTGAGCCTTCTATGTCCCACTGCTGGGCAAAGGCCTTTCCCCATTCCCTCCACTCTGTGCGATCCTGGGCCACAGAACATAATATCCTCCTGGGCTGTGGTCTTCCATTCCGGCTGGTACTTAGCTAGCTCATCCCGCCATCTAGTACTTAAATAATTTACCAAAATAAAAACTTTTTATTAACTAACTTAGAACAAAATATACATAAATGATTTAAATTAGAATATTACCTTCAAGGTAGTGTGGGTAGTGATAGAATGTCTAGCCTTTTTGACTTCACTGTCAAATTTGACAGTAGTGTGGTCCAAGTTGATAGCCCCTGGTGCTGACATTGACAGCGCTTTAGATGTGATCATGTTGGTGCTAAACACAAAATACGTATTAATTTTATGAATCAGCTGTAACAATGCGGAATAGAAAGGTACCGAACACTACTAAAAACTTTACATCTATAGCAGCGCGTCCCCATTGGGGAACGAGGGGGCATAAAACTTTCCGCTCGTCACCAGGAAGAATAACACGATATTACCCGGGTTAATAGTGATAAAAACGATGGAATAAAAAAGGAATGTCATAATAAAACGGGAGACTGATCACATTCGTCCAGTAGTGCTAAAGTTTCTTCAGAATACCTAATATGTTGTATTGGTACGGATCAAGCTTCCATTTGGTACCTTTCTGTTTCGCATTGAAATGCTAAGGAATTTGGTATCGTAATTGGAGACTTTTGAACATCACTAGATTACAGCATTGCAAGCGAATAAGCATTTATTTAACTACTGATTGGAGATTCTTCTTGATATTGATTTTGGACAAGGAAGTCCCACAGAAATTATCAATAGCTAGGAACAAACTATGAGCATTGTCTACAAAGCCACTCACGATTTCTACTTTCTTGCAAATAACTAAACCCACCATTCCAAATGAATACCGAAATATGGTTCAAATACTACTAGAAACAGGCTAGGTATTAACTGTTTTTTATGAGACTCTGATATGAGACTGTGCTGCAGCAAAAGTTTCTCTAAAATCTAGGTGTCTAAAATAAGCGTTATTTATAACTTATTACCATTGTTATATTATTTTTATATATATATATAGAGCAATACAATTTTACTATGACCACCCCTATTTTAAGTGTTGGGCCCTTAATCATAATGGTCGCTGAGCACGCTAATAGCTTAAACTATGTTGCTGTCTCTTTTCGATGGCATGAACGTGACAGTGACAAGAATACTCTATAGAGCCGCTATAAACAGGGATTACCTACGAATAAGAGGGTTAGTCCATGCTGTTATTAAAGTGTCAGTAGAATTTCGTGCCACAATCAATTTTTTTAGTATGTTACAAGTGTACAAGTTACAAAATAACGATGAGACTGCAATAGTTCTAAACTGTGGTGCAGTCTCAACGCCGACCTCCTAAACCAATAAGTATTTAGCTCTGCTATTCAATTAGCTAAAAAGTATAAAATTACGTAAGTATACAAATCAACAGGTACAATTATAACAATAAGAAATTAGTACATATTCATACCACAAACCCAAGCATATTTTTGAGCGTTATGAAATTGAGTTCAAACCGAATGTTTTCTTTTCATAAAATTGGCTTGTTATTGAAAAGAAAAACATGTGTAGCAAAATGCAAAGCCACTAGGGAAAATAAAGCCTAATTCAAACTAACTGCCCAATCAATACAAGATATTTTCAACAGTCAAAGTGTACGTGCATACGGTTAATCTGAATCAGGCCTAGTAATACAAATAAAACAAAATAATTCAACATAATGACAGAATATTAGATTAGCAAATGAAATGTCACATCTCTGTTTTGTCTTTAATTAATATGAAAAATTGGTACACATATTCTATTGCTACATTATCCTAAACTAACTTAATTTGACAGCGCCAAAATTATACTAGTCCTTGTTTTTCCAGTTTTTTAGAAAGGGACGACAATGTATTTAGTGCTGTTAGTTTAGATAAATTAAGCAACAGAATTGACAACACTGTTTGTCTCATTTTAACAATGATATCCAACGAGACAAATAGTGTCCTATCACCTTGTGTAATTACCATTATGTTGCAAGTTATGTTGTGTTACCAAACGAAAAATGGTAAACAAAACTAAGCCTTGGGGAGTCTAACACTCTTATTCATAATCCCTGCCATTTTATAGCGGCTCAATAGAGTTTACTTGTCGCTGTCACTTTCATGGCAAAGAAAAGGGACAGCAACAGACTCATCAGTCTGATAAGCTATTGGCACGCTCAAATGCCATTATAAATGAGTACCTTAGTTTTGTTTACAATTTTTAGTTTTTCGTAACGTCAGGCCTTTCTTGTATGGACAAGAACAGAGATGTAAAAAGCGAGTGCGATAGAGCTCAGAACAAACCTATAAAAGCCTTGTGCGGGCGAGTCATAGGTATCCGTTTCCCTAGCGACAGTCTTCGGCAGTGTTTGAGATGACAGCGGGGAGGCAGCCTTGCTGTCGACAATACCCATCCGTCACTGAGCCCATTCTGACTTTATTGAACCCAAAAATGTTGTCGCGCTCGGCATATTGCATCAAATTGTACACAATGACTCTACAATCGTCAACCACAGTGGTGTACAAGGTATAAAGTAGGTACCATAATAATTATGTACAATTATTGTAAAAAGGATCATATCAAAAAACCCTACCAACCAAGCCGTAAGTTTCTTGTTTCTAGGCTTCGGTCGCGAGGGACCGCTGATTGATTTGCCTAGTATAGCATAGGCGTTTCAAGTGACCCTTGTGAATTAATACCATTTTTGACTAGCATGTGGAAACCTAAAAAGAAAAGAAAAATGCCACCTATTTCTATCACCAACCAGTGTTGCTGTGTTATAGTGTGAATGGAGTAGGTCCCGGTGAAATTACAGGCACGTAAGGCTGAACATCTTTTATACCTTGTTGATGGACACATGGCAGAGCATTCAATTGCAAGCCAATGATTATTAGGTGATGATGCCACTTAACATCAGAATATATGGTTTCATCAGAATATATAGCAACACAGCAAGTAGTTAAAAAGAATTACGGAGTCCAACATGATAGGTTTTGGAGTGATGACAAGAAATTGTGCACCAAAGTAGGTACCTACGTCTCGATTCCTTGTACACAATGCTTGGCTATCGTTGGTCAAAGTGCACAATGGTTTCACATGATGTATACAAAGCTTTACCATATTACTGTCCTTTATTTCTTGTTGCAGAAGGAAAAGGGTAGCAAGTTAAGCTAAGCTTGAATACAACCGAAAAAATTGAATTTACCCCGATGCGTACCTATAGCATTGGTGACAGCTTTTTTTTTTGTGCTTTTTATAGCTAAATCTAATTCAATTCTAAATAAACTTCCCCACACTAAATAATAATTAAGCCCTGAATATTTACAACCAATTATGTATTGAATGAATTTATGAAAGAGCCTAATTATGTATTCATGAAAGGTTTTCTCATTATTTATAATGTGAGGTTTTGTTAATAGCACATCATGATTAATTTTCTGTTTTGTTAAAAACTACAATAATAGTGAATACTTATATATCTGTGTTTTAAAAATAAATAAATAACTGCAGAAAGTAATTATTAAGTTCTACGACTGTAAATAATTAAATTTATGCTATAAACACCAACAAACGAAATAGATCAAATCAGACAAAAAGTACAGGAAATTCATCAAATCTAACTTTGAAATCTACACATTGAGATTTCAAAATATAAATGCAACATCGAAACTATGCCAGTACCTAAAAATAAAAAATCTTATAGTGATACAATTAAACACAGAATATCAACATAATTAGATCAATGTTTCGAATAAAACAGTAAGGTTGTGCGAAGTAAGGACAAAACATAGTAAGGACAAGACAGCCTTCACAGCTCAGTTGGTAGTAACTCTGCCTTCTGAGCCGTAGGCCGTGGGTTCTATTCCCACCGAGGACAAACATAGATGTTTGTTCTGTCTGGGCGTTATTTAATATGTATGTACAAAAAAAGTATATAAGTAGTATTATCAGCTATCTGGTTCCCATATTACTAGCTGTGCTTAGTTTGGGGCGACATAGTGTTGTGTGGAATGTCCTATTTCATGGAATGGAATATTTATTTAGTTTTCCCATACTTTTTTGTTTGATAACTTTGTTTTAGTTGAAAACTGCTAGCAAAAGGTTTTCGTTAGTTTTAGCCAAGCAGCATGGCTGTGTTTCGTTGGAAGGGTGTGGCCAGTGAATTTACAGGCGCATGAACATCTGTATGCCTCCAGTTGATGGACGCAAGGCTAACAATAATTAAATAGTTTGAACCACGGTTAAAGAAATATATTTCTGTGGTTTGACCCAAAAATCGTAGTCTCATGGTTTTGGCGTTTAAGTCAAATGGTAAATGTAAAAATTCTAGACATGTAACAAACGATGATACCAACCAATACATAAAACATACTTATTACAACGATATTCTGGGTTTTTGTAATGCTATAAGATGGTAAGATTAGTACTATGTCGTAAAATTATGATGATCGTTAATAAAACTGTTATATTCTCGTTACACAAACCGCCAAAAGCATTATTGAAAACACGTCCGGGAATCGAACCCTAAACCAACAGCGGCGCTTTAGTATTTATTTTATATCAAAGACCATGCCTGGTTATAAAGGCGCGACTCCATATGATCAAAAAAAGGAATTTATAAAGTAAAATTACCCCTCTATGCATGTTTACTTGATAATCCTTGCGTTAGTTATTAAACGTTACATGATTTGTCTTATTTGTTACTCGAGAAAAAATAAGACTTACGAAAATATTTAATAACTAAAACAAAAGAAACAAAAATCCATGATTTCTTTAGTTTATATAGGAGTGTCTAAGCCAGTGTTTAGCTCACCTGGGTGGATCTTCGCTCATGAGCGAGATATGGCAGTTCCATCCAGATTCCAATCCCATTTTCTCGCTGAACACGCGCGAGCGAAGTTCGTTTTCTTTGCTAAAGTGCACGAATCGAATGCACGCTCGCTCGAGCCTCTCGATTAGTTCGACCATGTCGCTTTGCGCTTGGTATTGCATGGTCACCATGCCTATGAAAACCTGTAATGGTTGTAAGTTAGGTGTGGAGTAATCAATGTTAGAGGTTAAGATGTCAATGGATAGCATAGTATCATTGTCAAAATGTACAAATTGATTGTGCCAAAATGTACTTATTCACAAATATTCAACTTCATTCTTCAATTTATGTAATGTTTTTGACTCCTGTCCGATGGACTGACGACATTGTTAGGATCGCGGGTAGTCGGTGGATGGAAAGGGTTAAAATCGTTCTTCCTGGAAACGTATAGGGGTGGCCCATTTCCAGCAGTGGACTTCTGTAGTGTGTGTTGTGGCTGATTTTGATGAATGTTTTTAACTACTATTCTAGACTTGAACAATCCTCTCCATGCAAAGGTTGTCTGGAAGAGATCGCTTTCAGCGATAAGACCTCTCATTGTACTCCTTGATTTCAGATTTTTATTTTGGTGTCATTGACAAAATCCTATGGAGGACATAGAGGAAAAGGACATACTTTTTAATCGCGGCTAACACCGCGGGGCGCAGCTATATAATGACGCCATTTTGTTTCGGTCCGTTGTAGACAGATAAAAATTATACCAAAACTTGTACAAACCTGATTACATTGCAAGTCAAAATACCCGTCTGCATCATTCACTTCTTCGTCTGTCACTTCATTGAATAACAATGAATCTGAAAAGCAACGAAATATGTTTTATGAGAGAAAGTTTATGAGCTGGTATCTCATTATTTTATATTATTCTTTGATTGAGGCTGCATTTGAAAGTCAAAGGCAAAATGCATCAGAAGACATATAAAATCACTAACCCTCTTATTCATAATCCCTTATAGCGGCTCAATAGAGTATTCTTGTCACTGTCACTTTCATGCCAACGAAAAGAGACAGCAACAGACTTATCGGTTTGATAAGTTATCGACAGTGCCTAAGTTTTTTTTGCTTGTTTTTCAAGGCCTGGTCGCGTGGTTTGCCTAGACTAGTATGAATAAGAGGGTAGATCAAAAAATGTTTAGTTTAGTAAACGTATTTAACTAAACACGATTAATATCAGATCGTTGTGCAAGTGACCCTGAGAGTTGAAATAGTATATAAGTATCTCACCCGTCGAATGAAAATGTAGCGCCGGTGCGTCCGCAAACGTTTGTGAATGCGGCGCGTACAGTTGTCGGCTGTCAGCTGGCAGCTCCAAGTACAAGGGGGAGAGGGACGGAGATATGCCGCGGGTCAACGGTCTGGAACGAGACAGCGAATGTTGAAGCGAAAAGCTTTTCTTCAAAGGTTGAATAGACCAATTTCGAATTAATAACAGGAGCTACAAACGAACGAAAAATTGTAAACAAAGATTAGAATTAGTGTGAATACCTATCTCACCTATAAACGAGTAATCCTACTATTATTATAAACGCGAAAGTTTGTAAGTATGTATGGATGGATGGATGGACGTTTGTTACTCTTTCACGACGGAACGCCTGAATGGATCTGGATGAAACTTGGCAGAGATAGATTTATAGTCAGGAATAGCACATAGGCTTCTTTTCATCCCGTGGGAATACCGGGATTAAAATCTGCGCGCGTGAAACCGCGGGGCGCAACTAGTTTACTATATTTTTTAAGTTACTTCAGTAGATAGCGTTGTTGAGCGACCGAGCAAAGATCACCCAGATATTACTTACTTATAAGCGAAAGCAGTACAGTAGGCGGTGAGAGAATTCCGCTGATAGAAGTCGATTATCTTCTTGCGATCGGACGGCGATATCTGGGAGAGGTCCTGTCCGTTCCAGTAATCCACGCAGGAGTCCAGGACTATGTCTGCTGTGCCCTGGAATAAATAAATAAAATAAAATCGTTTATTTCAGACCTCTAAGTCCATAAAAAGTAGGTACACGAATCCTACTAATATTATAAACGTGAATGTTTGTAAGAATGGATGGATGGATGGATGTTTGTTACTCTTTCACGCCGAAACGGCTGAACGGATCTGAATGAAACTTGGCAGAGAGATAGATTATAGTCTGGATGTATTATAGTCTGTAGTCATGGGCTACTTTTTATCCCGTGGGAATACCGGGATTTATCTGCGCGGGTGAAACCGCGGGGCACAACTAGTGACATAATAAAAACACATTTTGAAAATAAAAATACTTAAAATTAAATTAAATTAAAAAGAAATCCCGTTGTGGAACACTGAGGACGATCAATGTGAGAAATATATTCCTCCATTGATCGTCCTCAGCACAAGACATTTCCATATAGGAGAACTCCAGCTATCAGCAACAGTCCTTAGGATGCTATGGGGCCTGCCGCGCACTCTTCTGATTAGTGACCCAGTTTTCTTGCGCATCACATTTCGAATAAACCAGTACAAACAAGTAGTGGCATAAATGCAATCGTATTACTTACTAGTAGCGCCCCGCGGTTTCACCCGCGTAGTTTTAAATCCCGGTATTCCCACGGGATAAAAAGTAGCCTATGTGTTATTCCGGACTATAATATATATTTATGTCAATTTTCACCAAGATCCGTTCAGCCGTTCTGAAGTTATAGAGTAACAAACATCCATCCATACATACTTACTTAAGATTGGTAGGAAATAGGATTTGACCTAAATTTAAGAGTAGTAGAGCTCTTTGTGAAGGGCTCGTGCGGGAAAGTACTACCACCACGCCTTTTTCTGCCGCCAAGCAGCAACGCTGTTTCGGTTTGAAGAGTGTGGTCGCCGGTATAATTACAGGCACATGAGGCTTAACATCTGTATGCCTCAAGTTGATGGACGCAGAGCAATGCATTGTAGGGCACGTTCCTATCGTGACTTGCGAGGCAATATCTTGTTGATAGGTGATGGTTACCACATAACATCAGGTGGCCTGCCTTTTTTTATTTTTTATACAACCAGCAGATGGAACAAGCAGATGGCCCACCTGATGTTAAGTGGTAACCATCGCCTATAACAAAGCATTGCCTCGCAAGTCACGCTCGATTGGAACGTGCCTTACGATGCCCTGCTCTGCGTCCATCAACTTGAGGCATACAGATGTTAAGGCTCATGTGCCTGTAATTACACCGGCGACCACACTCTTCAAACCGAAACACAGTGTTGCTGCTTGGCGGCAGAAAAAAGGCGTGGTGGTAGTACTTCCCCGGACGAGCCAGTCACAAAGAGTTCTACTACTAGTTGTATTAAAAAAAATATTAGCAAGGATACTTAAATAACAGGTACAATTCAACATTCTTATCAAGTTTCATACTTCTTATCGTGCATGACCGTAAGTCAAAAGAGTCAATACTATGTTATAGGTGACGGTTACCACGTAACACCAGGTGGACCATCTGCTTGATGTTTTATCACAATGAATACGTCACACACACACACAGACTATACACAACACAAATAAACCAAAAAATATTCTCATACTACTAGCAAATATACAAGTCTTACTTGGTACCAAGTAGTAGTGGTAAGTAGTACCGGTCTGAGGGGATATCTACCGTGCCTGGGGATCAAAATCTCTACTGTTTTAATTTAAATAATTATTTGTTAGGACTACTCTATTGTATTAGGTCTTACCTGTAATAGAAAGAAAGAAAGAAAGAAAACATATTTATTTGCAATTTAATAATAGATTGAATTGTAATAATAGATGTTTTTTCAGCTGAGGGTCTCAAGAGGCGCAAATATGCAGGTCTCGACAGGGCCTACGTATTTGCTTCTCTTGGGGTTGAGACTCTAGGTCCGTGGGGTACCGAGGCGAGTACGGGGTCTTCAAAATTTTATCCAGGCGACTTATCGAGGCGACGCGTGACCCGAGGGCTGGCGAATACCTGGCTCAGCGTATCAGCATTGCCATTCAGCGTGGCAATGCAGCCAGTGTCTTAGGTACGCTTCCGACTGGCACTGATTTGGATCAGTTGAGCTATCTATAGATCGTTTGCAACGGTCTGCAGATAGCTCAACTGTTTCATATGTATTTTGTATATTTTGTATATTTTGTACATTTTGTAAATAATTGTAACTATTAGTTGTAATTTTCTTTGTCAATAAAGTTTGTTTTATTAAAAAAAAATAGATGTAATGTTGAAATAAAATAAATAAATAAATAAAATCGTGAAGCTGTTTCAGTTTCATAACTCACTTGAGTGAGCATTTGTAGTTGGTGCGCACGCTCGCTAACGAGCACGGCGAGCATGTGCGGCAAGGGGACCTTCACTCGCGTGCTCAGTTGTAATGAACGGACGAACTTAGTCTCGCGTCGGATCGTGTCTGCTTGCTGGAATAAAATAAATAAAAATATTGGTGGACATTCCACACAGCACTATTTCGCCCCAAACTAAGCCAAAGCTTGTGATATGGGAACCAGATAGCTGATTATATACTACTTATGTACTTTTTTGTAAATACATACTTATCCTACTAATATTATAAACGTGAAAGTTTGTAAGTATGGATGGATGATTGTTACTCTTTCACGCCGGAACGGCTGAACGGATCTGGATGAAATTTGGCAGAGAGATAGGTCATAGTCTGGAATAACACATAGGCTACTTATTATCCCGCGGGAATACCGGGATTTAAATCTGCGCGGGTGAAAGCGCGGGGCGCAACTAGTATTATATAACACCCAGACAGAGCACAAACATCTATGTTCATAGCTGAAATGTTGTTATCGGTGGGGATCGAACCGATTTCACGGCGCAGAAGGCAGAGGTACTACCAACTGAGCTGTGAAGGCTGTCAAATAGTCAATAGATAGAATAAACTCTATTGCAAACAAAAATTTACAGTCCAGACTGCGAATAGGTAACTCACCAAATGCCTAAACACCGCCAAACAGTCTTGAACTTTGTACGACTCTGCGACCGCGTCGCTAAAGCCTATCTGTTTGGCCAACTCGCATAGGCATCTCCGATTCGTCACGGGGACTAGATCTTCACTGCAAAGAACACGAAATCCGCGGGTAAAAATACAAAAAAAATACGCGTAATGCGTCTTTAACAAATCTTTGACAAATAATGTAGGCGTAAGACACAATCTGGCCTGAACTCGGACATGTCACGGCCGTCTTTTGATTCCGATCAATGAATATGCGACTTATTTACCGCTCTATACGGTGAATTTTTCCCTAGTAAGCTCCGATTGCGACTGGCTTATTCTACCGATTTCGCAAAGCAATATGAAACTTAGCCCCCAACACACAAGGCTCAATTTACCTGAAGTGTGCCTCGCACGTCAGATGTGCGCAGAAGTGTGCGTACGTGTGTCTAGCGGTGGGCGCGCATGTGTTCAACAATGCGGCCAATCCAAGCGGCTTTAGGAGGGACAGGTGCTGCCGCCATCTTTGATCGTCGAATTCTACGCAAAATGGCGCGTTCTGGTCGTGAGTTAAATCTAGCACCTGGAAAAAGTAAAAAAAAAATAGAAAAAGAAACACATTGCACACAGTTCTGAAAAAATATCATTCGGATCCAGTCAATAAGATTTCCTACAAAAAAATCACAAGTACGAAAACTAGTAAAGCAATTTTTTTTATATAGGTTTGGATCAAAATTATAGTTTAAGGCACTTTGACGGGTGTCAGCGCCTTAATACCTCAACGATAGTAGATGTCTCCCGGTTGCCGTCTCCCATTTGGTCCATTTGCGCGCTCTGATGCTCCATAGAGCCGAGGCTCGTCTTACTCGAGCTGTTTGAACCGGGACTGGAGTTCCGTAGGAAGAACACTTTCTCCGCAGTGGGGTTAGGCCAGGAGAGTATGCCTTTCTTGTCAACACAGCACAGTGCCTGTAAAGATTTAAATCTTTTACACATCACTAAATGTAGATTCGTTTTGGTTTATACACAATGTATATTATATAGTTTATATTAGGCAATAAAAGGAAAAAAATAATAAGGAAATAAAAAAGGTTTATTATTATTATTATTATTATTAGGCAATAAGAAAACTGTGAATCTCAGAATGAATAAATAAATAATAAATAAATCACATGTAGAGCTTTATGTGAAGGGCTCGTCCGGGGTACTGCCTATTTCTGCCGCAGGCAGCGTTTCTGCGGCAGCGAAGGCATGTTTTCCGGTAAAATTACAGGCACATTATTAACATTTGTATAAGCTGAAGGAATCTTTAAAACTTTGACGCAAGAGGCGCTATTTCATTACGAATGTGTATGTGTGTAATGTGTATGTGTGTATTGTGTATGAGTAGGTATTCGTAATCTGTTTTTACATGACTGAGTAGCTGACATATTTCTGGTTTTCCGAAACAACCACACTGACTCACCGATAACGAGCCAAGTACATGCACTATATTCGCCGTTCGGACCACCATATCCTCCTTCCCTGTGGCGATGTTGAAGAACGTCTTCCAAAGCGACTTCAAGCACTCAGGCTTCAAGGTAGACTCGCTCAGGGCCTGGATAAGCGGGTCACTGGCGTCCTCCGATATCGAACAGGACTTCGGGCGAATGTACTTCTGACGAGTCTCAGATAGGATCTTGAATCTAAATTAAATAAACAATAAAAACATAGTAAATGAACATGAAAAGCTTGAAAAAAATGTTAATAAAGTCCTTCAGGGTAGGCAACGCACTGACAACGCCCCCGGGTGTTGTTGTTGTCTATGGGCAACGGTGACCGCTTATCATCAGGTGGGCCGTTAGCCCGTTTGTCTTTAACATAAAAAAAGCATTGTAAATAAGAACGAAAATTTTCATATTACTTGCCCACAACTTCGATCTTCTGCAATAAATACCTTTTAGGAAGGTTTAATTCATTTTTAAACTTTTTGTTGTTGTCACTTGAAAGGTAACAAAATTACCTTTTAAATGATATACCAAAATTTGTAGTTCATTGCAGAGAAATTGTAAAAATTTGTCTTGAACAACCCGCCAGGTAACATGGTGTTTTGGAAATCAAAATTGAACATAAAAAGTACTTCTTCGTCATGACTCAGCATATAAATAAGTTGGTATGTACAATATGTACATACCACTTTAATTTCTTTTGGTAGCTGACCGACAAACGTCAGCACTTCTTCTTACCATTCCTACTAATATTATAAACGCGAAAGTTTGTAAGTATGGATACATGGATGGATGTTTGTTACTCTTTCACGCCGAAACGGCTGAACGTAACTACTTACTAACTATAGTCTGGAATAGCACATAGGCTACTTTTTATCCCGTGGGAACACCGGGATTTAAATCTGCGCGGGTGAAACCGCGGAGCACAACTAGTGTGGCATTACTAATCGATTTGAATAAATAAAGTCTATCAATTACCTGGTACTAAAAGAAGTGTATTTTTCCTGTTGTTGAATCAAAGCGTCATTAGAAAATATAGGTAATATTGCAAACTTGTATCAGTTTAGGGCAGTCATACATTACTGCTCAATAATTTATAGTAGCTCAGAGCAAAACAAACGTACGAAGAGGAGCTTTATAAGTTAATCGTAGATACAAAAACACTCAGTGTAGAATTTATTTTTAGTGTTTTGCGATCAGTGTCCTCATTTATTAATGAAATGCAGTGAATTATATATCGAACAATGAAACTCAGTGTGTGTTTTTGGAGCCTAACTCTATCGTTGTTGATATTGTTCCCATGTGTGCTTGCGGGATGTCACGGGATCGACGGGTCATTATCAATCGAACCTGAAATAATCAAAGTGCGATACGGACAGCCGTTCGAGATATTATGCACGGACATCAAATTCACGGCAGATGACCTCATTTTCGTACAAAGCGAGCATGTTCCATCCGAAAAAGTGAATGCAACCACCAGAAAACTTTATATGGGGAAGCATGACAAGGGTGCGTTTCAATATTATTGTAAGAACGAACGTACAAACAAAAAATGCGCAACTAGAGTGTTAGTGGACTCTCCACCGGAGGACGTCACAGATTTCGCCTGCAGATCTCAAAATCTTGACATTTTAAACTGCACTTGGAGCAAACCACAACATTCCAGTTTAAGGAACCACTCAATTACATTACTGAATGAGGGCCGTTCTATGGTTCTTTGCAACGGAAAAGGTACTGGTAAACTCGCTTATTGCTCTTGGAACTCCAACAGTAACCCACGGTACAGACAATATATGAAACAGTTTTTCTTCCGCTTTAAAACGTGCAATGTTTTTGGCTGTAATGTACAAAATTTCACTATAGACCACTTTACAATTGTAAAGCCAGACCGACCAAGTCATTTAATAGTTTTGGGTAATTATACTCATAGTGCGCTCCTTCAATGGAATATTCCTAACAATATGGTCGATTTCTTACCTTATGGAGTTGACCATAGAATAGAATATCAAATTGACAAGATTGATAATACATCTTATTTCCGTAAAGTAGTAGATACATCTAGCCTGCCAGCCAAGAACAAAACATACAAGTTCCTACTGTCTGATTTGCCCTATGCCCATACGCAATATGAAGTAAGGATATACATTAGAACAAAAGAAGCTGTCAAAGAAGAGTTTTGGTCTGAATTCACAAACCTAGTATTTTACACAGCCAGTGAAAGGCCTAACAGACCACCAGATACAGTAGTGGGAGCTTTCGATCAAAACTCATTTGAGACTACAAGGCGGATATATGTTTACTGGAAACAATTAGAAGAGTATGAAGAAGCTGGAGCTAACTTCACTTATAAAGTTGTAGCTCATGAAGGAGCAGGGAATCCAAAAACCTTATTAGCTGACAACAAGAAGAGTTTGAGTTATGTTGTTCTTGAAGATGCATCTCTTGGAGCCATAAATGTTGATATTTGGTCCACTAATGATAATGGATCATCCCTTAACAAAAGCCATCTTTACATCCCCCCTAACACTGATACTGTGGCTTTAAAAGTATCATCATTTACAAAGCTGGCTTATGAAAATGGCACTTACAAATTATCATGGATGGGCTTAAACAACATTGATAACTACACTGTATTTTGGTGTCAACATAATACTACAAAAATATGTGCTGGTCGAATGAATTTTACTATTTTGGAGCCAAACAAAACCAACCATGTTATTGATTTGCCAAGAGAGAATAGATACCAATTTGCTATATCTGCCAATAACGGAGTTAAAACTAGTGGAATGGTTTGGGCAACCTGTGATATTTCCAAAGATGGGATTCCAATGTATGGTTTTCCAGTTAAACTAGATCACGGTGTTCCTGGAAAGTCATTTGTTACTATCACATGGACCATGGCCTGTACATTGCAAGAAGGCATCATTACGGGCTATAGCATTTCTTACTGCCCAGTCAAAGACACTAGTAATGTGTGTGATTCATCATTTGAAAACTCTACTGTTAACATAACAAACCCAAAACAGATGGCAGTAAATATCACTGATCTGAAACCTTATAGAACTTATCAGTTTTGGTTAGCTCTTAACACTGCTTATGGAACGAAGAGAATTGAAAAGGCTTCTACTGTAATAACTACTCTTGAAGACACCCCTACGAGTCCAAATAATGTCGACATAACTGAAGTTAAAAGTAACACTATGGTTATATCGTGGGATTCCCCTCCACGCGAAAATGGTATCATTGATTTATACGTTATATACAATTTCAATAACGAATTTAATAGAATTGATATAGTTACAGGTAAAGACAATGATTCGGAGAGGAACAGTTTCAAACTGGAAGGTCTTGATGGATTTTCTAATTATTCGTGGTCTGTTGCAGCTTGTAATTCAGCAATTAGAAGCTGCTCGAAAAAGACTCCTCCAAATGGTATTAATGTTCAGACACGAATTGGTCCCCCAAGTAAATTAAAATCACCAACCATTGTCCTCGACGGCCCAGATTTTATTAAATGGGATAAGCCTGAAAAGCCTGGAGGAAAGGTTGATTTTTATCAAATAAAGGTAATAAAAGACGGTCAACGAGAAGAGGTATTCAATTCAACTAATTTATCAATTTTAATTAGTGAGTGTGAAGCAAATGCAGAAGAAGAAAAGTACTACGTTAGAGCAGTCAACTTTGATACTAACAAAGAAGAACACGAGAGAAAACAAAATATGCTTTTAGAATATGCAGGTGAATGGAGCGATCCTATAACAGTAGATTGTAAAAGTAAAGATGGCGTTTCAGTGACCTTTATTCTCATGGCAGTTTTTGTGATAGCAGCTTGTTCCATTGTCATAGTCTATGAATTAATGAAATTTTACAAAGGAAGAACGTCTCCTACGTGTACATTAAAAAGAAATCGAAAACGGTAATTTTAATGTAACATGACTTCGTATTATTAACAGACGAAAAAAAAACGGAGGAGGTAAAAACGGCGCCAAACAAGAAAATTAATCAATTAAGTAAAGCCAAGTCATAATTACTTAGGTATACTTACTTACTTAGGTATACTTACTTACATAAGTTTAAGAACTTAGTTATTGAGGTTAAATAAAAATGGTTTATTATTTTATCCTTTTCAGTTTTTTCGGCGGTGATTTTGTTTGTTAATTATGAATTTTATTTAATTCATACATCTATTACACTGTATTTATCAATTTTATATAAATATCCTTTCGTATATAACTTAATTAAATGTTAATTTCAAAACTGTAATAGTTTCGACTATTCATTTTCACTAAAAACAGAATATTTACCATGATCGACCCGTGATATTGGTGTAACAGTGCCGGAATATCGAAACGATCAATTTTACAAAAGTCTCCCGTTTAAAATTAATGAGAATACAATAGTTGCAAGATGAAAAACAAAGTTACCAACAATGTCAGCGTCTTTCACCCTCTGTATATGCTCCGTGCTTTCAACGAACTCCTGATGGCGTAACTAGGGCTACAAACTCGTTATGTTTCTATGCGAGCATCAGCAGGGCAAGTACCGTTCTTATCACACACACACACACATTATAACCTCGCACACATATACGAACCTATCATAGTTAAAATTATTATGTTATCCGTTTCTTTGTTTACCCATACTATTAAAAATTTAAAAAAAACTGGCTTCATTAAAAACTCGAGGTTGGGCGCTAATGCTTATCATACAAGATATTTTTATCTTAGTTTAGGTATTAGCGGGATCACTCAAACCTAACATATGTCTACCTTAAAGCCGTTAATATTTATGTATTATTTACTGCCTATTGTAACTGTAAGGTGTCAAATAAAGATTTTTTAAATTTTTTTTAACGATCGCTTAATTTGACATTTTGAATCGTCAAAATTCGTTAAAAATGGTTTTACCCATTGTTGAAACCATTTCTAACGAATTTTTGACGATTCTAAATGTCAAAGAACGGTACTAGCACTGCGGGTGTAGTGGGCACAACAAAATAATAGTTATACTTCACCTAGCCAATCCATAGCAGTTGAAAGCAGCCCACGCGATCGGGAAGACTATTTGGAGCAGTGGCAACGACGCGGCTGCAACATAAAAGTTATTTTAGGAGACAGGCTTAAAAATAACATGGTTTTTGCTTGATTACAACCAAGTGATAACAAAACTTTGTCTCGTAAGTGCCCTATGATGCACTGCCCTGCATCCATAAACTTATACTGCAGGCATCTAGGGCATTATTCTCTATGACATAGGAGATTCCTTGCCCTACAACTTGTGAAGTTGCCGCTATAACAACAAATAAAAATAAAAAAAAAACAGAATAAAATAAATATTATCCATGATTTTTATATACGTGATTTTTGGCCTTTTTTATAGATAATGGTAGTGGTTTTTTTGTATTATCCTTGTTACATCAATTAGTTAAAACACTGTCTTACCTATTGTCTGAAGAAAGTATATTTCGGTCCAATGCGTAACTCCAGGTAAATGGTATACGTGCCGGACGAAGGAGGCTATCACCACTATCGATATCACAAGCGGCAGTACTATGCCTTCCATTATTTTTACTGTGCACTGGAAAAGAAAATGGTTAGATCAAGTTAGGTACAAAGATTGTATAAATTAATTATATTGAAATATGAAATATTTATTTTAGCTCAAAAATACAGGTTCATCATCTAGAAATAACAAAAGTAGACAGATACACTTAACAGTAGTTTACTGGCCTCAATTCTGCCTTGATTATTCTACATTAATTTCAAATTCTTTTATAGTCTACACTAGACGATGGGGGACACCAAAAATATTACTTAGTACACATATAAATATACAATTTTTCTAGGAATAAATACAATATTAAGTACTTGTTGGTATTTTGTATATATATATTTTTTTTTGAGCCCTAGGCCTCACCTTAGGATTCCCTGTGTCGTGAGGTCTAGTCCCCCTCATTTGGTTGTTATAAAAGGATAGTGAAGTGATTTGTTATAAAAGGATAGTGAAGTTATTTGTTATAAAAGGATAGTGAAGTGATTCATATTGATCGAGTGAGCGAAGCGAAAGAAGTGTTAGTGGACAGGCAGCCTTACACATAATTTCTTCGACGTACCAGATACCTCTGCTTGTCAAACACGGTGACGGGACGTGACGTAGCTTTGTCTAACGCCAGCTTCAGATTCTTGAGGTATGGCGTCTCACACATCCGGTAGGCTTTGTTCTGGTGGGGGGCGCGGACGCGCGGCGCACTGAAGTTATCTTTGTACTAAAAAAGAAAAATATATTGTTTACTATCTATAATGTTAGGTACATAATAGGTTCGCTTTAGGATACCTACCTCTTAAGCCTCATGTGCCTTTAATTTCACCCTTCAAACCGAACGCTGCTTGGCGGCAGAAATAGAAATAGGCAAATTTAGCTTATTATTAGAAGTGTAACTAATTAAAACCAAATATTGCTTACAGTATGTAGCAAGTTAAAAAAAAGAATACTAGATCCTGCTATTGATTGGACAACCCATATTTTTTATTGTGACATAAACTGTAAAATTCTCATTTAAATAGGTATGGATTTATAGCAAAAAGTATACATATACATTGTCTTATATCAGTTAATATCTGTCTTTTATTTGTTTAGGGCTAGTGCTGCGTTGAAAGTTAACCAACCTAGATGTTATGTACAGTGCTGTGCTTTTTTTCAGACCCTTTTTCTTATTGGTTGCTGAGCGCTCTACTAGACCATCTAAATGTTTGCTAAGTCTATTGCTAACTCTTTTTTTTTCGATGAAAAGACACGAGTATTTTATAGAGCCACTAAAACGTGTCAGAGAATATGAGATGTGAGAAACAGAGTAAGTAAAAATATTATGCTAAAAGTTGTTTAGGAGGTAGAGCAATAACAGGCTCATCTATTACCTGAGAGGTTGGCTGGAAGGTTTGTCCGGCGAACAGCTCGGGGTCATTGTCCTGCAGGCCCTTGCAGTGGCCAGGCACGTCTTGTCCCGGGCGGAGAACAACCACGTCACCCTCCACTAGCAACGCCCACGGCAAGTTCACTATAGTAGCTGCGGAGTTTTAATATCCATATTAACAAAATACAAGGACTAAAACAGATGAACGAGGCTACTGGTGACGGATATTTAGGCAGCCTTAAGTTGCTGATGAATCTCTCGCTCGCACGCTTCCGCATTTTGAAAGGTATAAAATGACCGAACAAGTGTAAACATGTCCTGCGAATCACTGGCCTGTATCCATCAACTTGAGGTGTTGTATTGTTAAGCCTGTGTTAAGTCAAAAAAGAGCTTTACTACTCTGAAAACTGTACTGTATATACTGTTGTACTCTGGGAACTAGATAGCTGATATTATAGGTAGGTACTTGTTTATTTACTTTGTAAATATCTAAATCCTTCATACACCGAGCAAGAGAACAAACATCTATATTTATCACACAGAATGTGTTCTTGGTCATCCAACACATAACTGCATAATGCAGAGCTAGGAGGCACCAACTGAGATGTGAGGATGTTAAGTATATTACTTGTAGACAGACATAAGACATTTATTTGACAAAAAAACACACATACACATACAAAACGACACATAGAAGAAATGACAAACAGTTAATAATAACAACAGTAGGTAAGTATGTAGGTGTTTGTGTGCTGCAGCAGCAAAAGGGTCTCAAATCTGCGTATGACTCACCTCTAGTTTAGTAGTTAGGCGCTGTTATTCTGCCGAGACCTTCAGCCAATGAACCTTGTGAGAAATTTACAGTACCTAGTAGTGTGGAGTGTTCTGTTATAAAATATGTTTCAAGTAATAAACAGCACATACAAATTAATTGCCTATATAAAAAAGTGGTACATAAACTGTACTGGTAGGTACTGTTGAGGTACTTGTACAATTACTGTTTGATTAATTTACCATCTCGATAAGTCCACTGCAATATCACACATGGCGAAAATGGAGCACATAAATGTGGATAATGTTCCTCCTTCCACTTCGAGTTCTTAATAGATTTGTTCAATGTCTCTGGAATGAAAAGAAAAATTGAAAACTTGCCAATTTTAGTGTGCTTCACAGACATGTTATGTAAACAAAACATGATGTAGATGTAAGTATATTAAGGCAGGTAGTAGGCAAAGATAATTAAAAATAGAAATCTTTTTGGTGACTGGACTTTTACATTTCTTTAGAAAGATCTTCTACTTAGTTTATGTGTTCATTAGTTCTAATGTTATACATATAAAAGAGCTTGGTGATTTGGATGCAGAAAATGATCACCACTGAACATTGCTGCCACCCAAGGTCCTTCTTCACTATTTTTAGGAGGTAGGCTGGCTGGGTGAGTTTAGCAAGGGGACAATGTACAATACTGTAGAACAATCATCCAGATCTCATTCCCCCACCACAAATTAGAATAGGGGCTGAATGAACCCGTAAATCACTTCTAATTGGTGGCACATGGCAACTTTCTTGTGCTAAAGATGGACTTACTGTTCAGGCAATATTACATAGTGTACAAAAAAACTAGTAATTCATTTTGAATTTACTTGACAATTGTTTACATATATTGTTTTGTTACCCTTGTTGTATAATTAACAGCAACATGATTAATACAAATACCCTTCATATCAAAAAACTAATAATAGAAGACATATCCAACAGTTTAGATTTACTAGCAAGTAGCAACAGCTGCTTGTATATGGGCATCTCATCAATATTATCATTTTATCACTACCTTATGAGGTTATGCAGAACTGGATGGATTGACATGATGCTGAAGGAGAAGCACTTGCTGGAGTGCAACTTTTAAAAGAGTAACGACTCACCACAAATATACTCAAGAGTCCAAAGATAGAACTCACATAAAATTGTAACAAGAAAAAACATTTTAATGGCAAATACTTCTAATTTTTTGGTAACTCACCTAATACTTTCCTCACTCTATGGGGTATCTCATTCCGGTACAAATATTCCTCATTGAAAGCAACCAAAAAGTTTATAACCAGTATTATAAACAAGAAAAGAGCTTCCCAAAGAAGATATGCATGAGCTTGCAAAGATTCTCCAAGAAAATATGTCAATATCAAACAGATAATGTATACAAGTGTTATTGTATATGCTACACCAGATAGAAGTACTTTCTCTGAGGAAAATGATATGACATCTCGGATGATTTGGTGTCTGTAACAAAAAGTACCTTCTATTGAAAATTTTAAATTTATGTACATTAGCTATTGTAAGATAATTCAATATCGAAGTAGGGCAGGCGTTCTTATCGTACTAATGGTTCTACATAAAATGATGTGGGTCCTCTGCTTGTACATTTCAAGTAGCATTAAAAAACATACCCAGTAGGATTTCTGGCTTGGTGTTTCTCTATCTCAACGCTTATTCCGTCACGTAATTTTACCAGGGCTTCTTTTGTAGTATAGCCTAGGATTTGCTCTTTCATACCTTCCATTGTAGGTATATCGTGCTATTCACATATTTATTTGTTGGAAAATAATATGCTAGTATTACAAGTAGTAAACAAGGTCCACAAGCCAGCCAAAATTCAATATTTTCGAGTTTCGACCAATTCAACCACAACAGAAATAAAGTAAATAAAGTTTTTTGACATTTTGATAGGGATCCGCAAAAAGCATCGATACCCAGAGGTATCGATACTGAGTACTTTTGGAATCGATACTTTTGTTCCGATACTTTTGCAGTATCGATACTTTCCAAAAGTATCGATACTTTCAAATTTTAATTAAGTACTTACAAAATATTAAATTTAAAAAATCAAAAATCCCGACTGCATTAGAAATGTTAATTTCGAACATTAAATCAGACGACTTCAGTACCTTCTGAAAGGCTCTTTTCTAGAGCTGAAGCAATTATAACTGAGAATCGTAACCGCTTAACTGGATCCCGCCTGGATAAGATTTTATTTATGTCGAATTGTCCAGAGGATGATTGGAATTTTCCTAAATAGTATTAAGGCTCCGGTGACAGCGGCTCGCAATTTCGAAGTGCGATTGGCTATTATTTCATTTTATTTCATTTCGGGGAGGTTGTTTGAAAAAATAACTCTAAAGAAACACGCATAAATACTGTTCGAACATAAATAATTCAATAATGTAAGGGAAACATGCCCGAGTCAGAAATCATTTTGGTATTAGTATGTTTGGTCTTACGTTTACCTAATACCAAAATGATTTCTGACTCAAGCACATTTCCCTTATATTATTGTATTATTTGTGTTCGAACAGTATTTATGCGTGTTTCTTTAGAGTTATTATTTCAAACAACCTCCCCGAAATGAAATAAAATGAAATAATAGCCAATCGCACCTCGAAATTGCGAGCCGCTGTCACCGGACTCTTAACTTCTTACCTGCTGATTGTATTGTATGTTTGTTGTATGTATGCTTCCTGATTATATGTCTAAATAACTTTTATTTTCTCCGAATTTTTAGGGCACGTAGGGTGACGTAGGTACTTACCTAAGTAACGTACTTACGTTATGTCCAAGTTTCTAAATGTCTATTGTATACTAGTAACGTAACGCGTAGTGACTAAATTGCGTGTGACAAACCTATTACTGCTAGATGTGTTGCAAAACAACCATTGCAAACACAGTCCATAAAAATCATAAATGTATCAAAAAGTACTCAATACCTTCAGGTATCGATACTTTTAATCCGATACTTCTTCGGTATCGATATTTTTCATACGATACCGGTATCGAGTGCAGTATCGATACTTTTGAAGATTTTGCGTATCCCTACATTTTGACATCCACAACCAAAGAGAATGTAAAACAACGAGAAGAGGCGGGACTTAGTAAAGAGCCAATGAGAGCCTATGGGATTCTTTTACATGGCACTTCAATACCAACACAACGAATATGTACGTCAATTAACAACAGTTTTTCCAACCTATCAGCCTATATAGTGCTGCGCGATGGCACTCGATCGAAATCGAGGTTTTTTTGTAATCCATTTATTGACTGAATCCACGTTTAAGTACAACCTAGGTCCTGAAGTCCTAGGTTGTGGACTTAAATATGGATCTGATATGAAATAAAAAGCTTTTTGCATAATTACATATAATTTTTGTACATAATATACCTATTTATTTTATGAATTTGTTTTTTCATTTATTATATATAAAGCAGGACGGACACGGTGTGCTTGACATGTTCTGTAACAAAGTATTTTTTATTAATTTCTAGTAGATTTTTTAAGAAGTATTGTACCTAGAGCAAAAGTTTAAAAGACTAATTCAGCTCATATTCTTGAAAAGGTTAAAATATTTTAACAGTACAAACTTATTATGCTATTTGCAACTCCCAGTTATTGTCATCTTTAGCATCGATTTTTTGTTTCTGAATAAGTGGGTACCTAATATGAGGGCAAAATATAAAAATCAACTTACTTTTACAGTCTCGCAGTTCTTATTAGGTATGTCATCAAAGCCGCAACTAAGTAGGTAAGTATGACTAACACAGTAGGTATGTGACCGAGGGCTCACTAATATCGGTAGTGGGTATCTTTTCATCTTTAGCATGGATTTTTAACTTTGGTGGTAACTGCAAAATATATATATATCTGCAAAAAATAATAATATATTTTTATTATTATAATAATATAACCCGATAATCATGAATTTGTGCATTTAGTAGGGAAAAAACTTAAATTTCAAAAAACAAATACTTGATTACTCTTAGCCACCGCGGAAAGCCCATTTTGTAAGACTGTGTATGTAGCCTCCTAGATGTGCACGTTAAAATGGGATATTAGCGTAGAAAGAACTGTCCGATACAGTTATCGATTACATTAGGTTAGAATTACATTAGATACATCACTATAACACGAATATTCAGTATTTATATGTAGTAAATCCCTAAAATCTCTTTTCAATACGATGCATGTTGTTTGTTCGTTGATTGTATTCACTAAAATATCTAATTCAATGTTTACCGAGCCTCATCCAAGGAAACTAGACTTCCTTATTCTATAATTTTACGGCTCGCTTGATCTCCACAATTTCAGACGTTATGAATCGTTTATTGGTGGTATCGCCGTAAAATATTACGTTTTATTGATAAATCTGCTAGAAATTTACAATAACAAACAAAATACGAGTGGAAGCTACAAGTAAACAAGGCAGACAGACAAAGAAGAGAGTGACTTGTGAAAGAACGAGTGAAGACTGATTGAATGGAACGATCATTCGTTCCATTCAATCAGTGTCAATCGAGTCAGATCAGTCAATCAGCCATTATTTGCCATGCTAAGTCCATACAACATTTTTGACGTTCCTTGTTGCGTCATGGTAGTCAATTCCTTGAGTCAATCCCTTTCAATAAATAAAGTAGCATTTGGCATGTCAGTGTCAGCTTCACAGGCAGGTGAGCTACTTTTTATCGATTAAAGTAGACGAATCGAAATGGTTTTCAATGTCTTTGAATCGTATGCAGGTATTATGAAAAACTGAAACTGCTTAGCGATTTTGTACCTACGCATGACCTTATAATTAATCATTTATTTCATTTACCACTCGAAATGCGTCACTCCCTTGCCAGACCACCACACGGTGTAAATTCCAGTATCTAGGTACATAATGAATGACGAATTTAAGTGCCCAAAGTATGAAATGCTAGGAGCCAGCCAGCGCGTCAACTCAAAGTAACTCATACTAAAAGAGGTGCCCTGGGTAATCTGTGTCCTTCCCTTGAGTCCTTTTGTCTTGAAAAATTATTACTTCAATATTCTACACTTTTTTCTAAAAAAAACCCCATACCCTAACCAGTAATTTAGCTAAAAAAGTGAAGTTATATTTTTTTATTTTCTAGAAAAAAGGACTCAAGGGAAGGAATTGCCACCTACCCATCCCAACCCTAAACAGGTACAAGGATTGCTTTTTTTTTTTTTTCGAATGGACTATAATGCTGGTATAAGCGTATGACGATTGCCGACAGCGTTATCGGACTACTGGCTTAGGTACGGACCTCGGCTTGGGCTGTTGCCGGGGAAGAGATAAGTCGGATTGCTGTAGCCGCGTGCCCCTTGTTATACACACACACACACACACACACACACGCGCGCGCGCGCGCGCTATTTTCAATGTATCAGAAAAATTATATGTAATGGTAAAAAAAAACCGTAAGATTTTTGTATATAACCTACCTGGCCTAATGGTCAACCAATGTTAATTGTGATTTTAATAATATGAGAGTGGATTAGTGTTGGAATCGAAAAATCGTCTCGATTTCGTTTTCCCTTCCCTTCACACAACAGCAGCAAAGCACGTACTGACAGGACAGCCTGAACTGACAGGAGTAATGTGAAGTTGGCGTTTCTTGGAATTTCTTCAGTTTTTCTTGCTGTAAGTACAAGCCGTGCGTAATTGTGTACATCTAAATACAAATCTCCCTTACACATTCTCCGGGATAACTTATCGGTCTAGTCGTTGATTTTGTTAACAAGTTCTAGTTGCATTAGAAAAACTGGCGTAGATAGATAAATGTGCAGTGCACCCTGCGATAGTGTTCAGTCAGTGTGTTGTGTGTCATCGTGTCGGGACCATTGGTGCGCCATTTACTCGGTGTTCTAAAAAAACAACAAGGAATGTTAAATTGGACTCGTTCAAAGGTGGACTTGTGATCATTTCGTAATGGAGTGATAATTAGTTTTCTCAGCTATGGCAAATTACACTCGAATTAAGAAGTGCAGTTTGCTAAGTGGTCCACAGTTCGGTCTGTGGTTTTGGTGCATCACAATACAGTGGTTGATAACTTTACCATGCATTTTTTCGAGGTGTCAAGGGATCGAAAATTTGTCGTTGGCTATTCACCCTGAGGGAGTCATAAAGGTGCGGCATGGATTGCCGCTGGAGATATTTTGTCAGGATGATAGGTACTCGGCCGACGACCTCGAGTTTGCTATCGGTGGGAACCCAGTCTCGTCAGAAAAGCTGAATACAACAACTAGAAGACTATCAATGGAGCATCATAAAAAAGGAGTCTATGCATATTATTGCCGTAATAAAGTTACAAACAAGGTTTGCCCCACTCGTGTCCTCATCGACTCTTCACCAATGGATGTCACAGATTTTACCTGCAAATCTCAAAATCTTGACATTTTAAACTGCACCTGGCTAAACCCAGAAGGTTACAGTGTCACAAACTACTCATTAACTTTATTGACTGAGGGCAATTCTGTGGATGTCTGCAATGATACAAAAAGTGGCAGATTCAGGCATTGCTCTTGGAACACCAGTGGTCAGCCTCGATACCGACAGCAAGACAAACAGTTTATCTTCTATTTAAAATTGTGCAATTTTTTCGGCTGTAATGAACAAAATTTCACCATAGATCACTTTACTATTGTAAAGCCAGACCCACCAAGTCATTTAAAAGTTTTAGGTAATGGTACCCATAGTGTGCTACTTCAATGGAGTATTCCTAACAATATGGTTGATTTTTTGCCCCATGGAGTTGATCATAGAATAGAATATCAAATTGCTAAGATTGATAATACATCTTATTTCCGTAAAGTAGATACATCTAGCCTACCAGCCAAGAACAAAACATACAAGTTCCTACTGTCTGATTTGCCCTATGCTCATATGCAATATGAAGTAAGGATATACATAAGAACAAAAGAAGCTTTCAAAGAAGAGTTCTGGTCTGACTTTACATACCTAGTATTTTACACAGCCAGTGAAAGGCCTAACAGACCACCAGATACAGTAGTGGGAGCTTTCGATCAAAACTCATTTGAGACTACAAGGCGGATATATGTTTACTGGAAACAATTAGAAGAGTATGAAGAAGCTGGAGCTAACTTCACTTATAAAGTTGTAGCTCATGAAGGAGCAGGGAATCCAAAAACCTTATTAGCTGACAACAAGAAGAGTTTGAGTTATGTTGTTCTTGAAGATGCATCTCTTGGAGCCATAAATGTTGATATTTGGTCCACTAATGATAATGGATCATCCCTTAACAAAAGCCATCTTTACATCCCCCCTAACACTGATACTGTGGCTTTAAAAGTATCATCATTTACAAAGCTGGCTTATGAAAATGGCACTTACAAATTATCATGGATGGGCTTAAACAACATTGATAACTACACTGTCTTTTGGTGTCAACATAATACTACAAAAATATGTGCTGGTCGAATGAATTTTACTATTTTGGAGCCAAACAAAACCAACCATGTTATTGATTTGCCAAGAGAGAATAGATACCAATTTGCTATATCTGCCAATAACGGAGTTAAAACTAGTGGAATGGTTTGGGCAACCTGTGATATTTCCAAAGATGGGATTCCAATGTATGGTTTTCCAGTTAAACTAGATCACGGTGTTCCTGGAAAGTCATTTGTTACTATCACATGGACTATGGCCTGTACATTGCAAGAAGGCATCATTACGGGCTATAGCATTTCTTACTGCCCAGTCAAAGACACTAGTAATGTGTGTGATTCATCATTTGAAAACTCTACTGTTAACATAACAAACCCAAAACAGATGGCAGTAAATATCACTGATCTGAAACCTTATAGAACTTATCAGTTTTGGTTGGCTCTCAACACTACTTATGGATCAAAAAGAATTGAAAATGCTTCTACTGGAGTAACTACCACTGAAGACACCCCAACTAGTCCAAGAAATGTAAGAATTACTGCAGTCGAAAGTGACTCTGTTATTATATCATGGGATCCTCCACAAGACAAAAATGGAATAATAGGAAAATATGTCATTTACAACTACACTGAGAAGTATGATTTTGATCCAGTGCCTGATAATGACAAGGATTTAGTGAGGCGGAGCTTCAAATTGAAAGGACTTGATGGGTTCTCTAATTATTCATGGTCTGTTGCGGCTTGCAATTCAGCAATCAGGAGCTGTTCTCAAAGGAGTCCATCTAATGGAATCTTTATTAGGACCAGGATTGGTCCCCCTAGTAAATTAAAACAACCAACAATAAACAATAACCCAGATAAGATATGGTGGGAAAAACCTGAAAAGCCTGGAGGAACTGTGGATACATATCAAATATCAAGGGTCAGGGATGACCAAGAGGAGGAAGTATTCAATACAACCAATTTGTCTTATTCACTTGTTAACTGTGCAGGAGGTGTAGCAGTAGAAAAATACAGAATCAGAGCAGTTAACTATGATGAAGATCCATATCATGGTGTCTTGGCAGACTCGATGGAAGTAAACTTACCTCATCACAGTAGCTTCTTAGAATTCCCTGGAGAATGGAGTGAGTCTAGTCAACTAGCATGCAGAAGTAGAGAAGGCATAACAATGACTTTCATTCTCATGGCAGTTTTTGCCCTTGTGGCTATTATGTATGGATCAATCAAATTTTACAAAAAATATCGTAAAATGGAGGACATAAAACCAGTCCTACCAAATGGCTTAGGCATTCCTGAAAAAGACACATCAAAATATGCTTTCGGTGGCTGGAATCCAGCAAGCAAAGATGAAAAACCACCATCTGATGAAATGTTATTGTTGCCTAACAGCAGAACTACGGTCTCCGCAGATGCCAAACAGAAAGATGACAGTGCCAACTGTGGTGCTAGCGACCACACCGACAGTACAGTGCTGTCGGAAGTTTCACGCGGCCCGGTCGATCGGCAGGCGTCCACGTCAGACGACGGTTCAGACTCGTCGCTGCGTTTGGAGATCGAACCCGTCAGAGTCGATGGAAGCGATGCTCCGCGAGACGAAGAGGATTGCTCGAGCTCCAACACAGTATCACACGGAAGTTCTCCTTACTTTAGTAATGAAGATTTCAATAAGAATCCTGCTAGTGGCTATGTGCAGCAGCCTGTCGTTAACCCCACTACGGGATACGTGCAGTCGACTCCGACTCCTGTAAAGAATCCACCGCCAATGATGCCGCCTCAGTCGACGAGCTCGAGTTACGTCATGGCCGCATTGTCGCCGCCAATTTTCACAACCGGCGTATCGCCGCCTAGTCTTCAGAGAAACCCTCCGCCGCCGTCAGGATATGTGCGTCCCGAAGACGCTCAAGCTAGATCCATGCTCAATTTTCCCAACCACAAGTCTTCGCCCGCTAAAGTATTCGGGCCAGAGAGCTTACCGATAATGCCAACCTTGCCACCGCCGGCTAAGCACGGCGCCGAAAGCAGCTACATCCAGTTGCAATCCTTGCCTAGTCATAAACAGCCTATACAGAACAATGTGCCATCGAAGCCGGCTGCGTCGAGCGGGTACGTCAGTCCCGGAGACGCCGTCATCAACAAGCACCTCAACAACATGCTCTCTGCGGGACAGCTGGCCGAGGAGTCGGCGATACTGGACCCGATGATGTCCCCCGATGCGTATTGCCGGTTCTCATGGAGCACTGACCCGGCCAATGACAATCTGCATTCGTTGCTCGCCAATTCACCAACGTTAAAATCCACTAAGAACTGAATCTATAATCTAGTAAATTAGTGAGTTTGTGTTATAAGACTATCAGTGACTGAATTGTAAATAATAATAATAATGAACTATAAAGCTTTACAAATGCTAAAAAACGAATGAACAAAAAATTACACACATTTAAAAGTGGATGTGTTGTCTAGTGATAATTCTTGTGCCTTATTAATTTATTTTAGGTGATTCTAAGAAGCTAAGTAGGTAAGAGATAGATGATTACTCAAAAAACACCTTACTTAACAACTCCCCTTACTTTCAAAGTCGTAGCGTAATTTGATCAAATTATTTAAACTCACTTTGTTGTAATACTCAATCTATCTAAATATTCTAAACTTTATATTAGAATTGCTTTGATCTTAATATAGTTAATAAGAAATAAATTTGTTTCAGAATCTACGCGTAAAAGCTTTTAGCTATGGATGGTATTTATAAAGTGAACCTTATTGCTAGCGATTTGAGCACAGAGGAAACTATTCTCCAGATAGCAGACACGCTTGATAATCTCAACGGGATAGTAGATGATGTATTTTCGCGTATATTAACTAGAATACAACAGAACATGCAAAAAACAAGCAAACTCAATGAAAGGATCGACACATCGCGAGCCAAGGTCGAGAAATTGACCGGTATGCAAAAGGCTATCAAAGTATTTTCAAGTGCGAAATACCCAGCGTCTATAAAGCATGAACATTACCGATCAGTGTTCGATTTGAACGGCTATAAACATGAACCAAAACCAATAACTTTGAGTGGAAAGACTCAGGGGTTGTCTAATGAAAAATCTTTACAGGTATGTTCCTTGTGTTTTATGGTGTCCGTGTAAAGCATTATGTGTTAATAGCAATAAATTGAGATGATGTTTTATTTTTAGGAGAAACTCCACTTTTTCCACGTCAAAGTGGTAGAGCATAAAGCTCCGAAATCAAAAGACTTTAACTTAAGCGCTGTTATTGACAATGTAGAAAGTATCAGCGAACTATTGGTCTTCAATACGAACGAGAGCCCATATCTAGGAACGTTGTCCAAAACACCTGCTTTCGTGCCTCCAATCAGCTCCAAAGTTATCAGTAAAAGTCTGTTAGAAGATGCACCTTCTTCTATCATGAAAAGAGATGTGCTGAAACGAGAGACCGACGAGTATATGTACGCTCCGGGCATCGGAATGGTAAGTGCTATTTACATGCGTCAAAAATGTTATGTGTGCTATGTACATGTTTATTTCGTAGGGATTTTCTATCAGCATGTTTGTTTACCATTAAACACGTTTTGACAAAATACGAACCCTCGTAAATACCGCCTTCATATCGAATACTATAAGGACCTTTGTCCTGTAGACAACATCGAGATTTGAAATTTTTTTGGTAAACTTGTAGGCGTAGGCGCATACTAAGAAATAAATTCCTTGGGTTAAAATTGGTATGAAAGTTGTTTAGCAAATAAGTCGCGCGGGATTCCCTTGATAATAATTTGCAATAAAATATTCGAGAAAAATATATTCATACCTAGTTAAAAAGATCAGAAGTTGTTTGTCATGATGATCAACGATCAGTTTCCCGAGAGCATGGGGGATGCTCCTTTATGCCATCACCGATGTCCAAAGGAACGAACATGGTCGTTCATACCGCCATTACCGACAGGTGCCAGAGCTGGAGATGCCCCTGGACCTGCCCAACTTGGCAGGCATAGCCGGCGACGTCCAATTCTCGATCACAACTGATGGCTCTATCGCGCCTTCCGTGGTTACCTCCCCCGTTGCTCCATCCGTGCCCGAGTGCGAACTACCGGAGTTTCCTGAGCTCAGTCTGCCTGAGCTTAGTCTACCTGAGCTGAGCTTGCCTGATGTAAAAGCTAAATCGGATGGTGTAGTGGAACAGGAGAGGTCTGACATGCCCGATGCGCCACGACCGATGGCAGTCAGCGTCCAGTCGTTACCGCCTCTGCCACCGCCGCCGCCACCTCCGCCACCGCCGATGGAGGCCGAGCCACTTGAAGTGAAGCGGTAAGTTTTTTCGATTTATAACTACTTAATTATATTTTTCTTTCAGATCCACTGTGATTTGATTGACGTATAAACCTAAAAATTTCGTATTTCTATTAATAGTATAATGATCGTAGTTGCTTGAACTCCTCATCTTTTTGTGTTAGATAGCTAAAATTTTGACTGCTATCACACCATTATGAGTAATCAAAATGTTGTTTGACCTAATCTAACGTTATATCTATAAAATTACAAACTTATAGCGAATTTTATGTGTGCTGATAAATATTTGTACAGCAGTAATACTTGATCCCAAAAAGTTTCCAAATTCTACACCTAACAAACTGAGTGTCTCCTCACGTGTTCCAGAACATATGTTGTTGACATTTTTTCAGTTAAACGCACGTCAGCGCCCTCATATTTTATCGTTTACCTGATTTTTTGCCTACACCCGAACAACCCTACGGCACATGGCGAAGGGTCATATTAATCGTAATTATGCTACAGATTTCATTTTAAGCCAGTCAGATGGCGCAGGGTTTATAAAGTTATAAATCAGGTATTAGGCTCATTGGACTTCGCGCCCGGTGTATTCCGAGAACTTAGTCACACTTAGTGTGAGGCCACAGGGGCAGAAATTCGGTCGCGACTCACATTTTATGTATGAACCAAATTCTGCGACCGAATTTCTGTCCGTGTAGCCTCACACTACAAAGGCCTCAAAGATTGGCAGCGCATCAGCAACGCCTCTGGTGTTGCAGGTGTCTATGGGCGATGGTGACCACTTTCCATCAAATAGCTCGTATACTCGGTTGCTAGCTTTGGCATAAAAAAGGACATGAAATTGTGTGTTGTCCAACATATTTTGTAATGTAAGCTTAGTGCGTTGGAATCTTTGTGCACGCTTTATCGTTACCCAGAGGAAAAACTTTAACGGATCAGGAGCAACTATGGCTGATAATGAGCATCAATCCTAAAAAACCTTAGTGAGCAGCAAAACTAGTAGTCAGATAAATTAAAAATGCACGACGACAACGGCATCAAAAAAAAACTAGAATTTAATGATTGATTATATGATTTTACGTAATTAAATGTTTAAACCGGGCAATTATCGCGAGGGAGGATGCCCTAAACAGGGCGAGCCATAATTGGTCCCTTTATTAGTTCACGTGGAATGTTTAGCCTTGAATAATTATTCAATTCAAACGCAATCAAGTTAATGAAAAACTGGAATGTTTTAATAAAATTCCTAATTATGATTCTTTATGGATAGGTACCGCTTTTGCTGTCACTAATAAATTAATATTAACCATAAGGGTGAGGCGACCATGCGAAACGAAACTACTATCAATCACAAAAAATAACCGTTGAATACACTATTTGTAACGACATTTCGCGCGAAGCACATTACGACAGCGTCAAGTAAGACAAAAAATCTTTAACTACTCACATCCGACTGGATCCGTAACGTAGGTACTCGTAACATATTCCATGTAGCTAACCTGCTCACTGAATCAAATGAATCTTAATCGGTCCCACAAAAGAAAGGTGTTTAAATTCAAACTGTTTCGTAGAAACATGTAAATTGGTGTTTTCCACGCGCCTCCATATGCCGGGATCAGAGTTATGGGTCACTTGACCCCGGTTTACTCCATCTATAGAATATTAAATAGTTGTAGGGACAGATAAACAAGCTTCACTGTTCTCTTCGTAATGGTGGCTGATAAGATACCTAACTTGAATTTTTATTATTAATATTGAATCGACAGGTTGTATCAAGATTTGCTGGGTGCATAATTATTCAACCCTAAAAAATTTAAAATATAATAAATGTATATTATGGTGCTTTATGAAAAGGCTTTTTTCATAGATTTTTATAAATTTTTTGTCTTCAATGTTACGGAGAACTGGAGATATGAAATCGTAAAATATGGAAGAAAACAGTTAGGAAAGCCTTCCATTTGTTTTTGGTAAATCTTTGATCATGGTCTCTGTTCGGGGCGAACCTCTCGTCTACTTTATCCACTTTATCAACTCTATCCACAGTCCTCTTTTGCTTGCTTCAACAGTCAATTAATTTCATCTCTAGACGACCTCTGTGGCGCAGCGGGCGAGAGCCTGCCTGCGACGCAAGAGGTTGCGGGTTCGATTCCCGCCTTGGAACAAATTTGTGTACGATCTGCAGAAATTTGTTCCGATGGTCTGGGTGTTTTCTATGTATAATAAAAAGTATCTATCTATAAATAAATAAATAATAAATAATGCTGGACAATCCACACAGCACTATCTAGCCCCAAAGTAAGCTATTCAAAGCTTGTGTTATGGGTACTAGATAACTGATATATTTAATACATTATATACTTACATAGATAGATATTTTTATTATACATAGAAAACACCCAGACCACCATATCTATGTTAGTATATAATGTATTAAATATATCAGTTATCTAGTACCCATAACACAAGCTTTGAATAGCTTACTTTGGGGCTAAATAGTGCTGTGTGGATTGTCCAGCATTATTTACTTATTTATTTATCTCCCTCGCGGCTTTGCTGGTGCATTCACTATGTAAATAATTAATTTATACATGTGTTTGTTGTTATTTTCATATATTAATGTACGTAAAATAAATGTGATAAATATAAATAGTTGTCGTTCATTGCCAAACTGGGTGGCCGTTGCCAATGCGAGCATTAACAGGTAGCCTGTTAATGCTACACAAAAAATCTGTTATGTAGCTAGGATTAGTAATTAATGACTTAATGTTAATCAACCAGATCTTAGCCAAAAGAAATTCAATCAATTAGCATGTGTACCTATGCATGTGCATACATTGCATCTGCGTAAGGATGCATGATGATAATCTAAGGAGATTATTAACATTTTAAATTCTCATCAACTCATCCATATTCGAAACTTTGTAGAACAAAAAATGTTGATTACGTTATGGGCAGATACGAGTACACTTTTTGAGCCAGACAGAGTACCTATGTTAGTACTATCGTATGGTATGTTTGCATGTATTTTTTGTATGTATTTACAGTCATTAGTCTTGATTATTTATTAGGTATGTTTTGTTTGTATTGAAGTGCCAAGTGCCGAATGACTAGGCCGTTGAAGCGTTAATAATAGGGATCTATTTACAAACCATCGGTTTCTCCGTATCGTGTTAATAAGTAGAAACAGTCGTTTTGAAAACAAAGCGCGTGCGCATGTTCCTTAGAACACTGTCTTGTACAGACTGGGTAGTAATGTACCTCGATACTAATAAAATGTACACTACACAGCATACAATAGACCTCATTCTGTCATTAGCGTAACTATACCTCACACCAATTTAAGTTAAAGCAATGAAATATATCTGAATATCTATGAAAACGCTTACATTCGCGCAACATAGCGTAGCTTCTATTAAAATTATGTAACGGAGAATTTCTTAGTTGCCTAGTTACGGAACAAAAGCCGGCCAGGAATAATATTAGTTCTAAGAAATTGCATTGAGTAAATTCTCGGAAATTACACCTGCAACACTGTTCCCGAGCATACCCATAGTCCGAAGCGATGCACTGCATTATGTTTGTCTTAGCTTGCATTGATTAATTGAACCACTTGCTGCCCTTAATAGGCGGTCTAGCCTACAAACAGGGCGCACTCCAGAGATAGAATATTCTCGACTAGCGACTACTTTTTATCGGATCTACTTAATTATAAAATCTTTGTTAGTATATGGTCATGAATTGCTTGCAGAGTTTACATATTCTATGTAGATTGCGTCTTGCAGATAACCGACAATTTTAATTGTAACCGGTTGCATAAATTATTTGTGCTATCCTCATCAGCAACGAGCATAGTGAAATAATGGATAGTTATTTCATGGAAACACAAAATAGAAAAAAGAAAGTAAAGCTAACTTTGTAATAAAGCAGCGCGACTGTGCATCTTCTGAATCTTCGTCGGTCGGGCGAAGTGCGTACTAAAATAGAGGTTGAATTTCTCGTTAAACTTTGTATAAGCGGAGGGGCTGTCATGTTTGGTCCATCAGCCATTCGTAGGTGGCATGCAAAGGGTCCCATTGACATCTCGTAATTGAATAAACTGTTAGATGTTATATTGGCTGCCGACGGACATGAAACATCCGTTCAGCTCGCATAATCCTTATTGCCCACGATATACAGCACAGATTGTTTCATTAAATCATGATGCCTTTCCGGATTCATTGAACCTATTCGATTGTTCTGCAAATTGGATAAGTGGGTAATTTGCTTATAAAATAAAACGATAGGTGTACTCGTAGGTAATACCGACCGTGTCATGGTTAGGTATGTTTTGATCGTTTAAACGTACCGACGTCATCCAACACTTGCTAAAATTGTGTAGCGACAGTGGGAATACATAATTTTCACTTGAAACGGGATATTTACCATGATTTATGAGTTTGAATGTTCCCGATATTTCGGCACGGTTGCATGCGCCATGATCATGTGTCGAACTGATGTGGTTGGGAAATTCCAAATATTCCCTACTACAGCATTTCTTTCAACTTGTTTTGTCTCGCGTCAGCGATACATGGGATGGAGTGTAAAAGAAACCGTCCCCTGAAACACTGTTTTTAACTAGTTTGGGAGACTGTGGATTCCAAATCCGCTCAACTTGTCTGTTGTTGATGCGAAGCATGAGTAAATACTAAGTTTTTAGAATAAAAATAACGGTTGTCTGGAAGATATTGCAACATGCGATAAGACCGCCGATTGTAGGACAATAATTAGTATTCCTACCTATTTGTACTTATATGATGTACTGTCGATGTTGTCCTCAATATAGTTTTTATTATTATTATTATTATTTCGTGATATCTAGTGTTTTGTATTGGTCATTGTAATGTTGTATGGTAATCTATAGTTTCTTATTTAGCAACGGCTCTGGCAGTCAGGTACTGGATAACAGTGGTTGAGTGTTGCGTTAGTTAATCTTAAGAATCATAAATATTGTGATGTTTCTGGGAAGCCTTTTGATTTTTTCATGATGTAATGTCGGTTATGTTCAACGAATGTAGGAGCGTCCGCAGGCATTCGAGCGTGTAGATTGATGGCTAGCAGTACCAACTGTACCTACGTTTCAAAGCTTTGATCATCCAAGTTTTATACGAAGTCGCTTATGAAATGTGGTGAAACAACTATGTATCTTACTACTATTATAAACGCGAGTTTGTAAGTATGGATGGATGTTTGTTACGCCGGAACGGATCTAGATGAAACCTGGGGAGAGATAGATTATAGTCTGGAATAGCAATATAATGAAATAGTAATACATTATAGTTTATTTCGAAACAGTGTGTCGTTAGATGCACCTCAAAGAGCCTCCCTTTCGGGCACTTGTCCTATGTTTTAGAACTTTTTAAGTTACACGACATTACTATGTAACTTTATTACCAAAACAAATTTTGCCCTGTTTAGTCAGCTTTACATATTAGGGTCGCCCATTATTATTGCCACCAAAATCACTGACAACCTTGTGTCCTTAGCATTGTTTTGAATCGCTCTATGCAAATATCTGCCTGTACCATAGAATAAATAAAAGTACTGCCTCGTACTTAGGTGTTGTAAATTTTTGATGAATATTTGAATGAGCGTACCCACTTTGCTTCCTGTGAGTCACGTAGAGATAAATTAAATAAATCTTTTATTTTTTTGTTGTTTTTTTGTCTGAGGATATTTTGTTAACGAAGCTGATTTCATAAAACTACAGAAACTAGCTTCTATAAGAAATGTTAACTAATTTATATGATCGGGGTTTCATATAATTTTCGTTATGTCGTCTGGTATTATGTAAATACAAGACCATCCTTCTACAATCGTACTTAATGATAAGTGACGCCTAACACGCCTTTAGATTAGAAGAGATGAGATTTAGATTGCAGTAGTCAGGTAAAACAGACGACGGTAATAAGTTCCACTCTTAGCAATAGCTTCAATTTTCAAAAGTATAAAGTGTAAGCGTATTGCGAATAGGTACACAGACAGAAATATACACCAATACAGGCATAAAATAATAATATAAACTTTATTTCAGACAACTTGGAAATGTTTACAATTCAGGTCCATATTTTATATTTATCACATTAATTAACACAGCTTGTCTGCGCCGTACTCCGCAGTGTCTCGCCCTGTGAAACGTCTCAATGTCGTATTAAATCGGGAGGTCTCAATTGGGGGCAAACAACTGGTACAAATTTATAATAATAATAGAATGTACGCAGTTTTCCTGGTACCATAGTTCAAATGACAGTAAGTATGCAAACACAGGCGCCAATTTATTTATAGGTTTCCTAGGAACACAAGTATCAGGTTGCTTTCTACGTTCGCCCGCTAAAGAAGACTTAGAAAGCGTCGAAGCTTGACTAAGTTAGAATAATTTGCAGCTTTTATTACCCTCTGCGTTTATAAATACGATTTTTCATTTGCGTCACAGCGCTCGTGACGTAGCATCATCATTCCTAACGAAGACATAAAAAAGAAAAGTATTAGGTATGTTTTTGTAAAAATTGCAAATGTACCTACCACCATAACTAGGGTTTGTTCCCGAGGAGATAGATTCACCTAGTATGCAAGTTTCAAAGTGACCTTTGTGTTGTACTGAATAAAGACCGCTTTGATTAAAAAAAAAAGTTATGCACAGACCTACTACTGTGAGAACAGTAACAAAAAATTTGAGAAAGTAATCATAAAAAATACCATTTAGTGTTGTGTACCATTTTAGTTTTTTCATTTGGTAAATGAAAGAAACTGTATTTGAAAACAAAAAGTTATTGACAGAAGGTATTTTAGAAGTTGTGGTTGATTGATGAGTATGAAGATTGGTCTATTTGTTCCATCAATCAAATATGTACTGGCGGGGCAATCGAAAATTCGAAATCGAATTTTGGGTAGGATTGGTGTATTATACGTATGGCGCATTGCAGAATATTAGTGTATTCTGAGATTGACCTACTGGAATATGCCGTAAATGCATTTTTATAAGCCTCGCCTCTAGCTTTTCTACGAAATTTTTCATCTCAGATTAGGGCTCTCAGAACTAAGGTTATTAAAATTGGAAGCAAGTAGTAGCCCTGATGACGTAGTTCACAAAACGAGCTAGTAGTAGATACCTATTGGTTAAGCAACAATGCATAACAATCTCGTTAAACCAAAGTAAAGAAATTGATAAAGCTGCGTTACTTGACGTCATTCACTGACGTCATTCGTTTGTTGAAAGTTCGAAATAAAAGCAATTTCATAACCTCGGAAAGTGAAGACCCCCATGATTTGATGTGGTTTGGAGACTATTCTAAGACATGGCTGGGTTTCACTTCTTGAATAGTACTGACACACGTGCTTAAAAATGAACATGCTTATTTTGAGCATGCTTAAAAATCAACCGACGTACGTCCAAATAATCATGCTTATTTACTAGCACGACCTGTTCACATGTGCTTTTGCTGAGCAAGGCTCGAAAAAAGCATGCTTTTAGCTCCAAAATAAGCTCATGTGTCAGTACCTTTATACTACGTATCGTATACAAGGATATGTTATACCTTGCTTAGGATATAGATGAGTTGTATATCAAACAGGTCTATGAACAAAAAATGAATATTAATTAAAATGCGCCATCTCTTTTGTTCCATAAGCAAGTTTTAAAGCTGCAATTTATTAATTTCGCGAGCAATCTGAAATTAGTACAAAGGTAAGCTAATAGAACGGTTAAAGGTTGTCAGTAATTGGAATTTCTTGCGTTCAAGTTCATTCAGATGTCAGTTGAACTTGGACAACTGGAGGCTTCAAAGATCGTTGGAAAGCGATCGTTTTTTGCGTGATAAGATCGCCTAACTAATCATGCTTGTGCTATTACTTAGGTGAGTTGTCCTTTGTCCGTCGATTTAAACGAATTTTTCCTGATGTAGTTTCCAATGGACCCTATTAGGCAACTCAAAACAATTAGACTCCCTTAGTTGAAAATCACTTCGTGAATTGCTTTAGGGTTTCGATTTGTTCTCGCTTGCAGTGATTAGTTTTTTATCTTTGAATAATTAATCGATTTGTATAACTTATCACTTATTTATGAATGCGCCATTATATACATCGTCTATGTATTTGATTACTATGATTTATTGCCTCCGAAGACGGAGTCTGCCCACTAAATGTGCCTTCACGAAGCGCAATTAAATGCTCACTGGTAATCTAAATATTGACAGTGCTAAACTAAACAAAATATCGATGATTATCTGATCTAGAATCGATTATATATTACAATTACCTATTTTAAAAGCTCGGTTCAGTCTTTAATCATTAATAATTTATGCTTCATCATTGTGCTAATGTAATCTGAACCTACATAATAATAAAAAACCTGTGTAATATCTAATGTAATGGAACAACTTGCCATACTCTTTTTATCCGGAGGAGGGCGTTGATTTCTGAGACATAGTTTATTAGCTTCTATATAAATATATTATTTCCAAAAAATACTCTATATAAGAAGTAACCCCTATTTCCCTTAGCATCACGCGTGAACGGCTGGACTGTTGGCTGAACAGTTTTCTGTTCCTAATAAATAACGCATTCATTAAATTTGAACTAAAACATATTATATAGAGTTATAGCTCAAATAATATTGCCATCCAAAGACCGTAAACTGATAAAAACCTTGTTCACTTGTTGAAAAAACTCTTTACACCTAGTCCGCCGACGAAGGAACCGTTTGTTAAATTGTCACATATTACCATAAAATAATGAAAACAAGTGTTTTTACGCGGTCCGCGAACACGTATCGCGTGTTAACGTAATTGTTTACCAGAACGGCAAATAAGGCCTCGATTCTTCATTTATGGAGCGATAAGCGGATAAATAAAATAAATAAATAATGCTGGACAATCCACACAGCACTATCTAGCCCCAAAGTAAGCTATTCAAAGCTTGTGTTATGGGTACTAGATAACTGATATATTTAATACATTATATACTTACATAGATAGATATTTTTTATTATACATAGAAAACACCCAGACCATCGGAACAAATTTCTGCAGATCGTACACAAATTTGTTCCAAGGCGGGAATCGAACCCGCAACCTCTTGCGTCGCAGGCAGGCTCTCGCCCGCTGCGCCACAGAGGTCGCGATATTCATATTTTTTTTATTGTCCGATATTAATACCAGTGTAGCATTGTGTGGTGTGTATGACACACGCGGCAGATACTGAGATATTGATCTAATTGCTCTAACATAGTGTAGATCTACATTCCCACCAGTCCTGTTTTTATTGGTCGGTTTTGCTCAATACAATGCATTTATTTTTTCCATTTTATTACTAAAATTTACATTTAATGCCGCGTATTTTTGTTTGTTTCTATTTTAAAAACTAATTGACAGCATCACTTTCGTATTCGAGTCCATCATATTATACTCTAAACACGTGCGTAGTAAAACTCCAGTATATTAATAACGCCTCCTTGTTTGATCGTCGGGTCATAAGCTATTCATATGCTACACTGCACAACTAATCGTGCCGGGTACCCTTCAGTTTCCTGTACCCACCTCGAATAAGTTTTTAGTACATATTTTATTTTTCGTATTGTGAGCCTGTCTTGTATGAGCCGCCCGCGAGAGTTCTCTGAACGCCCGATAGAGGCGCTTGTCGAGACGCCATACAAAATCCGGCCTGACAACAAACGAAAAAAAACCGTAAAACAAAATAGACATCGCGTTCTTTTTTTAACGCTTGCGCTTTTCAATCGTAATCGTAAATGTCTCGCTTCGCTTTTGAATCGGACGTAGCTTTATGAGCGTTGATCCTAATCCCTTAACAAAGGTTACGTAACCGTGTTACTAAGTACTGTGTTTGTGTATGTAGTCATTTTTACGCGTTTATTCTGTTTTGTCTTACTTAATATTCCAACGCTACAACTTGTTGATGAAGGAGAATGAATTTTCTATCTATCTACATATCTATAATATCTACTACAGAGAGATTCGTACACCGAATGCGCAGTCAGGCGGCAGGACTGTTCTCAAATAGAGAGACGCGACGTTGCTACTTTTATTAGCTATTACTGACTCTGTGTGGGGTAGACGCTAGTCCATTGGGTAGTTAGTAGGAAAAAGCGTACCGTAGATGGTCAAAAGTATCTATTCTTGCCCAAGGCGTGCAAGCGCGGTCTCCTCGGCGATTCTCAAAACAGTAGCGTCTTTCATAGCTCAAGGCAGTAATTACGTCGATGTTATTCCGAGATAGCATCGCGATACTCCTCCAAGGCTTTCGAGAAATTCTCTCGGAACCGAACGTGCCCGGTTCATTTGAATACCCGTGTTTGCCTAGCAATGCAGTTAAGAAGAATTTATTTAAGAATAAAACATGCGTTTCTAAGATTTCTAACTATCAAAGTACGGCGTAACCCAAGTCTGTCCTAGAAACTTTGAAGGTGGTTTTGGTGTACCTTGTCTAGAAACTTGTGAAGGGTATATTTGATGTATGTCTCAAGTAATAAGTTGAAAGAATTTATTCACAACAAGATACTTAAGTCTCTTAGATGTAAATCGTTGTTTAACTTAAAGTAAAAACTGTGAAAACCTAGTGTATTTGTACCACTATTTATTTTATACTCTCAAAATTAAGATTCTTTTGCAGTACTGATTTACGGACGGTTCATAAACGTTTTCTTAACTTTAACGTAGTGGTCGTGTTTGTGTGCTTTTGGAAAATATCGGGACCAGAAATGCGTCTCCTTCGATCCGTTTTGAGCATCGTGTGTACAGCCATTGGCGGAGTGTGTGATCGTTTCATTGAGAGCCCTAGCAGACTGCACTTTCTATTGGAATAGTTTGGACGGGCTTTTAATAAGTATGGCTATGTATGCAAGTACTACAACGCCCTGGCAACTAGCAGCCCAACCCGACCAAACTGTAGGTGATTTAAGCATCCTGCGAGGATGGATGGAGCCACGGTCGCATAAGTACCGTAGTAACATGTCCATGCAAGAGTTATTCGTCGAGTGTGATTAGTACTCCGGTGGCACAGTTGGCAGCGCAGCCCCGTATCAAGGGGAAGGTCGCGGGTTCAAATCCCGCTCGGAGAATAACTTTTGGGACATTATAAAATCTTTGTCATCCTGCGAAGGGTGAACACAACACGGTTCTAAAACATAAAATCTGTGTTATACGAACCTTATTCTCGAAAATCCTGAGATACTTGGTGGAAGTCAAAGTCTAAAGATATATTCTATTAAATCACACATATCTCTTCGAAAAGCATGGAAAGCTATTAGGTGAATCTATAGGTGCCAGAACCACGCGACTAAGCCTAATTTTCATTTCAAGTCTAGGATAAAAGATATTACCGACTCTCGAAATGTGTGATTTTTTTTTAGTAGGAAGCACGTGGGTAAGAGCTTGTAAGGAAATAACTCAATGCAAATAAACTAGGCTGCGTTCCATTAGTAACACAAGTCCGCGCAGAGTATTGACTCTACACGGCTGGAATAAATGAGCAGGCTACTAAGTGGAGAAATTATAATGACAGGTACATAGCGTATTCGGTGAGAGCACGGATGGTCTAGTGGCCCCACCTTCCGACCGTGAGTTAAAATCCAGTCACACAACATTGATCTTTTTGTTCAAAAAATTTAGTGCACAGTGCCAATATACTCTCAAATGATAAAGGAAAACGTCGTGAGGAATCGTGTATGTCGTAGAATAGAACCTAAAGGTTTCTAAAACACGTGTCAAGTGCTCGAAAGGAGCCTTTTTGCACTCAAAATCCTGTCACCACACTTTCGCAAGAAACTAGTGAGACAAGAAGCGTATTCGGTTTAAATAAATCTCAAACCGTAGAAGAATACGGTTTATTTTAATACAATATTGTGGTAGAGATGTAATGAAAAATTATAAGGCGCTTTGAACGTGTCGAAACAAGAATTCCTTGAATATTCAATGTTTTCACAGTATTGTGTGAGCCTCGCGTCACCCACACTTTTACCCTCATGGCTTTTAAAATTACTTCTGAGTTTTAATTATTTAATTTAAAACTCTTTTTTTATAATGATACTGCGTTGAAGAAACACAAAATTGTTTTTCAGCATTCGCAAAATTCCCGCGTAACCAACCTCCAGGCTTCGTGTTTGTGGTTTTAGGTTTTACCGAGAAAACAAAACATGTTATATTTTTGCGAAACAGCTCATCAAGCAAGACTGGATTGGCGCGTTTGTACGGCCATTTCCCATATCCTCCACGAAATTATCACCCTTAGCTCATTAACAATAATGATTGCAGTCCTCTGTATAGGGGCAATGGTAATTGCTTATTATTAAAATGCAAAAAGCCGATAACATACGAGTAGGTGAGGTTCTAGGATCGGGTGTTAAGCGCCATACCATTCTCGCGATGAAATTTTAACTGCCCATTTATCTGTTAATGGAACCGCGGTACACGCCTATCGTGCATTACAGTTTTTGTATCATGTTTTTACGTGTATAGAGTGTCCTAAACAGCTCAGTGATAGAATAATCTATACGTATAAATATAAATACATCATAAATTTGAGATCAAAGCTACAGAGCATTATGCACTTACTGTTAGATAGATTTTTTGTTGCTAATTCAGCCGCAGAACTTAATCGTTACGTGAGTGAGTGTCACAGTCAAATCCAACTTAAGGCATGTCCTCCGAGAACGTGCATTTTCACAACGCACGTTTGATTTGTAATGTTCAGCGGATAGATAATATTTCAACATCATGTGTGCCATAAGCTTGTACCATCATTTTATTTAAAAAAACATTTCACAAAACGCTGTCCAACGATATAAAACACGTAGAGGGATAGCGAGGGACAACACGAATCGATAAAGCCTTCAAAGTTAACGTTCAAACGAAATTACAATGTCTCGTCTGCGTTATTGCTTTACGGGTGACGAAAATTCAGCTATTTGATCCCACCTACGTTAACTGGGAACAACTAGAACCCTTTATTTTATGTCCCATTTATTTTAACTTCTATATAGGATACCAAGCCGATATATAGGAAACAAGCCGATGTACTTGTATGTTCTTCTAGGCTTATTCGCAAGGAAGGAATATACTAAATAAGTAATATTAGAAGGAATCGGTTGATTTACCTAGCATATAAGACGTTACAAAGTGATCCTTGTGATTGTACTGAATAAAGACTGTTTTATTTATTTTATTTTTTACTAGCTGGTACCCGCGACTTCGTCTGCGTACTTTTAATCTCTTCATCTCTATTTTTCGCAATAAAAGGTAGCCTATGTTCTTTCTCATGGTCTAAAGATTGTCTGTGCCAAATTTCATCAAAATCGGTTGAGAGGTTTAAGCGGGAAAGCGTAACAGACAGACAGACAGACAGACAGAGTTACTTTCGCATTTATAATATTAGTTGGGATTTTTATTTATTGAGAAATTACCGCCAGCACCGCCGGGTGGTGCAGCTCCCCGCGCAGCACGCGCACCATGTGCTTCACCAGCGCCAGGTCTCTGCGCACCGACAGCCTGCAGTACCCTACCATACCTAGCACGAACAGGCTCGGGTACATCAGCGGGTAATATGGATACACTCCATATTGTTTTAAGTACAAAAAGCGAGTGAATTTGTTCTGAATTTTTTCTACAAAAAGTTTGTACTTATCTTCGTTAGGGTTCCAAATTATAGCATTTGTTTCTAGATGACTTCTAACAAGTGCATTATATAACACCTTAATACCATTTATGTTTTTAAAATTGACACTCTGCCTTAAAATAAAATCTAGGTTTCTAAAAGATTTGGCGCAAACATTTACAATATGGCGCCGGAACCTTAAGTCGGGGACCATTTCGAGGCCTAGGTCGCGAACGGACGTCGTTCGTGGCAGTCCTACCCCCTCCACCTCGTACTGGTAGTGCAAAGGGGCGCGCGCCCGGCTGTAGCTCATCACGGAGCACTTTGCCACGTTAAACAGTAGCTTGTTGGATCTACTCCATTGGACCACCCTATCTATGTCGGACTGGAGTCTTTCACAATCGGATGCGTCTGCTACCGTTAAAAATACTTTCAGGTCGTCTGCAAAGAGCAAACAGCCACAACAACCACAACCTCCTTAACAACCACAGCGAGATCGTTTATCAAAATAACGAATTCAAGTGGACCAAGATTGCTGCCCTGACTTACGCCCGAAAACGTGTAATATGGGGCCGATTGGTACCCCGCGTACTCCACATACTGCCGCCGTTCGCTGAGGTTTTGATTTTTCTATCTAGTAAATGTATGAAATAAAATTAATAAACAATTCCAAAGTAGGTACATACATATACACATTCTTCACGACTGACATCTTGATAAGACAAAAAATTGTCGTAATTTTTCTTAGTGTCTGAAAGAAACTATGAATTTTGAGGGTCTAATTAGTGTGGCTTGATTGAGGCGTTTCACGAACTGGAAGTATGAAGCAGTTAATAACATATCTAAGAAGTGAGGTCATTGATAGTTTTGTAATGTCCTCGATTACTTTGGCTCTGTTGTTTTGATGATGGCAATTAAGATTTAGAATTTTACATATTCATATTGGCCTAAAAGTGATGTTTTTAAATGTAAACTAGTAAAATACAAGTGATTTGAAATGAGTATAATGAGCTATTTGATTAAGTTCCCTCTTACTTTGGTTAGCGCTTCGTGAATTCACAGTTCATTCACTGGCTGTTGTAAAACAAATTATTACAAAAAGAGATGCTATTTCGATTTCCCTGAATTCTCCATTTGTAACATAAAGCTTTTATAATTTATTTTTACCCATACCACATACTTCTTCGAAGATTCTTTGAGGATGTCTAAGGGGGGTAGTCAGAGGTACGTCCAAACATTACATTTGGCACATACCCACATTTTGCCGTAGTTAGTATTCCATACGTGACAGGTTGCAAGCCCATCGCCGCTGTTAGAATACTAACTGGTTTCCTCACCACATACCTGTTTGATAAAATATGCTGGTTATTTTCATTGCATGGTTTTCAGTTTTCAATAACGTTGTAATAAATAATAATGACTCGGATCTCGCTGTTGGGAATGCCTTAGTAATAAAATATGAAACTACTTTTTACGATGCTATTATAAAATATATTTATAAATAACTTAGAAGAATGTGCCTCTGCGGTTCCATGAGATGAATGCCCCATGCAGCGACGCTCACTGTCTAACGAGGCAATGCGTATGCTAACTCAAAATAAAAGGATGCCTCGACCAGACCCGTAAAAAATATCGAGCATTTCAACTGATTGTGTCCCTATACGGCTTTCAAACCTGCAATACATCTTCTCACTGCCAATCTACGTCTGTCTATTCCACTGGAACTGTCCAATGTTACACAATAAATAATGCATGAGTTCTCTTTAGTGCGGCGAAATAATAGGCCGCTTGCCACGAGCTGGAACTAGCCGAGTAGAGACCAATAGATTGTTCGTTCGTTAAGGTCAAGGTTTATCCTTTGAGATGAAGCGCGTGCATTGCAGTTTGCTTTTAATTTGAAATGAACTAATTTTATAAGATTTTAAGATTCGAGGAGTACATACATAGTCTGATTGAAATTAATAGTTCAAAATGTAAATATGTAACAAAGTCGGTTTTTCTGATGTGGTTGGATCGAAAATTGGGTTTGAAATTAGGTAACTGCCTACCTACATTTATTTCTGCTGTGGTAATTTTTAAACGCCTTTCCGAGAAACGGTATGACAATCGGGTCATGCCCGACTCGATAATGTAGATCTTCGTTTCATTTATTTCGTGCGTGTTTATTGACTTATCCATTAAAATGCCTACTGAGATATTTACAGCAACTCTCTATTTGTCTTGTTAGTCTACCATAGAGTTTAATTTTAAAACTTTTATAGCGTAGTCTCGGCAGTGGAAACACGTTCATGCGAACGGGATAAACCCTGATAAATCATCTGGTTTTACGGCAGATTACATTTTTTGACAACATATCGTCGATGGAAATTTCAATTGGCGTAAAGGACAAAATGGCGATATTAAGTTATTACTCACATATGTAAACATAAGAGTTATTACTCAATATCGCCATTTTGTCCTTTACGCCAATTGAAATTTCCATCGACGATATGTGCTTATGTAAAAACCCAGATATCGATAAGTAACGCATGCTCTTGGTAATAAAACGTGTGTGTAGAATTCACAGATGTCATTAAATTTTACATCTTAATCAACCGCAGTTAGAATAAAATAGTTACATACCTACCTACGTGAGTTAGTACTCACGTATGGGAATTTCGTTTAGATGAACATTACAAAAGAGATCTTCATCGTCAGCCTAAAAAAATAAAGCTTCTCTTTTATACATGGATAGGTTGGTCACCCCGCTTGCCAGGCGTACCTATTAGTGATGCCAGTCCCAGTATGGAGACTCGTGAGTTATCAGCATGCCTGAAACGGCCAGACGATACGGAAAACTAAACACGAAACTCAGACTGATGGTCATTCCTGGTGCATTCCCTTAATTGCCTCTTACGATATGAACGGGTATTACTCACTACGGGGCTCAGGATCTTATCAAATTAAAATCCCTTTTGTCTACCACTATTTACTAAAAACACTACACGGAAAAAACGGAGCACTAGCAAAGTACCAATTTGGCTTGGTTAAATTTTTTTGGGCTACTTATAACTAAGACTTATCTAAAACGCACAATAAAGCTCTGTTAGTAGTAAACAAGACAGTTTTGCTGTATATTCTAGGTTATACTAACAGAGTACTTGATAGTCTCCAAGTGAGTGCCTCAGTTAAAGTAACTTATTTCGTTTCCTTTTAAAAATAGACAAGTTATCAGATTTATAAACTGACAAGTAGATACTTATCTAAGTTTAAACTACTCCTACTCGGTTAAATTTGAATAGGTTGGTATGATTACAAATAACCAAGTCTCATTTAAAACAAACAATAAATTAGTATGTAGATACACCCAAGTGCATTTTGTTATTTACAAATAACCAAGACTCATTTAAAACAAAACATTAAACATGTTAAATTATCTATTCTGTTTCAAATGTTTAATTCTGTTCAAATTATCTGTATACAAGCAAATAATTCAGCAATCAATAGACAAGTGTGTTGCTAAAACAAAATTTAAACAAGTAACATTGCTGGATTAATCGAAGAAAATGGTTATGGGTTGACATGTAAATGGTGTAAAACTCGAGAACGTGTTTAGACACACGTGCGATGCAAGGACAACGGCCATTTCTTTTCGACAAGTCCTTGGGCGCGAACACGAACGAGAGTACTTTTTAGAAAATAACCAGCAGAGATTGTGTGGTGGATTGGTTTAAAGTTTGCAACAAAAAACTGAAACCAGTGTTCATTCTGATCAACTGCAGTAGTACAAAACATCCGACGCGATCGATGAAGACGCGAGGAACCTTCTAACTGCTTGGGGCTTGGAGGAGTATAGTGAAGTTTTTCAAAGTAAGTACCTACTACCACGGTGATTATGGTAGTTAGCAAAATTCGTTGCTATTGTTTTTCACATCTTACCTAGTAGAACTTTCTGCAAAGAAATCGTAGTTTCGTAATTATATGTATGTGCCATAATACCTAACATATACCGGCTGCTATGCGCTACACTATGCGCGGCTTGCCACAGCATCTTCGCCGCCGCAGAGCCACTACTATATATTATAGCAAACAAAGTGTGATGCGTGCCGCTTGATGTGCGTTATCTGATATTTTTGATGATATTTAAGTTGTGATTAGTATTTACCTACAAATTATTTCCGACTGTAAAATAAATAAAAATGTATTGTTTACAGGTCATAATGGATTTCGAACACCTGTATGCCGAAAGATACATTATATCAGAAACTTTTCCTATTTGATTTGGCCAAGCTGCGCACCAAGACCAAGGACAAAAATCTCGATTTCCTCTCAACTTATCAGCATGGTAATTTGTTAATAAACATAATTTATATTTGATTAACATCATCCTAAAAGAAAATAAAGCATTTTATGATTAAATGTATAAGACTATAGAGGTAAAATAATTAGTATATTGTAATTAAAATGTTTGTGCCCCTTAGTACCTAAGTACCTACTGATCTCGCATAATTTACATAATTTAATTTTAGAATAGAACTATTGTTAAAGAAGTTAAATAAAACTTTATTATTTTATATACATTCTTTTAATGTTGATGTTTGGTCTATAGGCAAATGAAATATGATCGCTTTGTACTTTTTCTTTTGGTGATTTTACTTTTCACCAGATTAACGATGAAGAATGAAAGCGTCAGAATGAAGAATCACTTTTATTTTTTTTACTTGTAGCCTACTTGAATTGGTATATTATTCATCAATGTTATTTTTTGTTCTGCAGGTTTATTGAGTTAATGCTGCTACATACTTAGCTGCTGGTACCATTTCCAAGTGACAACAATATAGACATGCTACAGATTTTAAGTTTGAACTTGCATTGTACTAAAAGCAGCTATCAGTACAACACAAGTTCGAACTTAAAATCAAATCTATTGATATTCTTGTCACTTGGAAATGTTAGGTACCTGCAGCTAAGTATTTAGCAGTATTAACCCAATGAACCCGCTTAGGAACAACAAACTACATTGCTAAATATACCATTTTAAGTAGGCTAGAAGTAAAAATGTAGATTGGTTGTAGCAAACCCAATAAACCCGCTTAGGAACAGCAAACTACATTGCTAAATGTACCAATTCAAGTAGGCTAGGAGTAAAAATGTAGATAGGTTGTAGAGAACCCACTAAACTCGGTTGAAAGCGCCGAGTAACTTTGCTAAGTATACCTATTTGAATTGGTTAGAATTAACAAAGTATATAGGGTATCGCTATCCAGTGGACACGATTGACAGCGCCGAGTAACATTGCTAAGTATAGCCATCTAGTTGACAAAGTCACTTTGTTATACATAGAAACGTTCATTAGCTGCGTTTACAAAGTTGATTTGATAAAATCGTCGATTTAAGCTAAGAAGCTTGGTTATAACTAACAGAATTACTCGATTCACGTTCACAATTAGGTTTGTTGTCTTTATTGAATTAAAAGGTTGGAAGTTACCTAGCCCAGGTTATCAAATTTTAACCAACTATTTAGGTTATTATTACCAACTTACATTAGCAAAGATGGCTTGTCTAGCACTAGCAATAAACTTTGCAGGCTCCCTCCGAATCGAGTTACTCTGTTGTAAATAGCAATAAGTTATTTAAATCCAACCGTTACGTTTTTTCCGTGTAGGAGGTTGAAAAGACACATCCTGGTCAACCTTTAGTAAAAATGAAAGAGGAAGAAGACTATCTAATCGCCATTCATCCATCCACGCAACCGCATATCCTACTAATATTATAAACGCGAAAGTTTGTTAGTATGGATGGATGGATGGATGGATGTTTGTTACTCTTTCACGCGGGAACGGCTGAACGGATCGGGATGAAACTTGGCAGAGAGATACATTATATTCTGGAATAACACATAGGCTACTTTTTATCCCGTGGGAATACCGGGATTTAAATCTGCGCGGGTGAAACCGCAGGGAGCAACTAGTAGTCCATGATTGCGGATTCATAATAGTACAAAAAATCTCTTATTTACGAGAAACAGGTGTGATGTTTTACTCTTTGACCAACAGGCAAGGGAAGGCTCAGCAAGCCGCTTCCGCCCCGGTGGGAGACGCTCACTCGAACCTCATGGAAGCCATCCGCAAAGCTGGCGGTGCCGGGCGCGCTAAGCTGCGTTCGGCGGCTGACAACACGTCTGACAAAGTAAGTGTAAATACTAAGGGTACCTACTAAGGCCCTCATTCTATTCCCTGCCGTTTTATAGCGGCGCTGTAGAGTATACTTATTACTGGTCACCATATCACCATACCATTCATACCAACGAAAACCAGTCAGCCACGCAGACTTATCGTTCTGATAAGATAATGGAGCGCTCAGCAACTAATATTAATAAGACCAGAAGTATTAATTAAACGGCAAAGAAACCATCGTTTGGAGGCAAAGCTTAAAGACAATATGGCGCAAAGTCCAAAGGTCTGCAAAACGCCCTGCACTCTTCAAACGCAATTTTTGAGAATGCGACAGCTCTTCTTGCTATCTTGTTTGCCGAATTCGATGATGGTTTTTCGTCTGTTGCTGTTTCACGTCTGGTACAGCTAACCAACGTAATACCAAATGAATGAAGAAAGTATGAAAATGATGTAATCTTTTTAGCGCACATGTGACTAAACAACTGAACAAGCAAATATGAAAATCCTTTGAAGTGTTGCCATTACAATATAGCCGCGTTCTACGTATTATTGCGATACTTGAACCGATGTCCTATCTGTCCATTTCTCATGAATTATACAACTATTCAACTGTACGACCTGCCAACTTGTCTAGCGCATCCTGTGCGCTGGCGTAGAACCTAGGACCTCATTAAATTAAAACTTCCATCATTCTTGTTGACAGACTCAATGACCACTAAGGTGTGATAAAAAAGAACAGTATTATAACAGATGATCTAATAATTTTTAAACGGCTCTCGCCTGCTTGCGATTCTACGAAAGAGCCTATTGATGTGCAATTAGCGTTAAATAGTAAATGGTGATTCGGCTATGAACGCAGACTGGCGGCAGTAGATCATAGAAATAGAACAAGATTAAAAAACATATTAGATTTTTGAAGGTAGTTGAAATAAAATGATAAATAAATAAATAATGCTGGACAATCCACACAGCACTATCTAGCCCCAAAGTAAGCTATTCAAAGCTTGTGCTATGGGTACTAGATAACTGATATATTTAATACATTATATACTTACATAGATAGATATTTTTTATTATACATAGAAAACACCCAGACCATCGCAACAAATTTCTGCAGATCGTACACAAAATTGTTCCAAGGCGGGAATCGAACCCGCAACCTCTTGCGTCGCAGGCAGGCTCTCGCCCGCTGCGCCACAGAGGTCGTCAATGATAATGCGGTATTTATTACTATGATTGTCTAATAGCTGCGAAGTCAAATCCAAAGGCATTTATTTACTCTTGGCTAGTTCAATCTAGGTGTCAATTCCACGCGTACCAGAAGAGTAGGCTACAAATACGGCTTGGAGCAAAAGGGATCCTTCAATTATAATAGAGGTCTCTTTTGTAGGATTCTTTTTACAAATTTATAAAATTGAAGCTGTCTGGTGCCAATCGGAGGAGGCGAAGGCAAGTCAGTTACACAAGAATTATGTCTGTTTTGCGCAGATATTTATGTATATCCTACTACTATTATAAACGCGAAAGTTTGTAAGTATGGATGGATGGATGGATAGATGGATGGATGGATGGATGGATGGATGGATGGATGTTTGTTACTCTTTCACGCTGGAACGGCTTATTGATATGAACTTGAACTTGAGCTTGGATCTAGATAAAACTTGGCAGAGAGGTAAATTATAATAGTCTGGAATAGCACATGGCTACTATTTATCCTGAGGGAATGCCGGGATTTAAATCTGCGCGGGTGAAACCGCAGGGCGCACCTAGTTTAACAATAAAAAAACAAGGCTTCGCCTTCAACTGCTGAATCTGCGAATACATTATGCATGTTCTTGATAACACAAGATTATTGGATTCTAGGAAAATTTATTAACTAACACAAAATTACGAAGCAGTGAACTCGTTTTTGGCATAATAAGGATTAGTAAGAAATAATTAATTTGTTTTTCATTAGGTGCCGACAAAGTTGAGACTGTTCCGGTTACTCGTAGAAACTAAATTGATATTAACTTCTCTTTGATGCGACTTCATTACATTTGCTTGGGGGTTCTCACTACTAAATTAAATAGTTATTTATACGACGTAGACCGAATTTGTTTGTAACTTAAGTTTAGTTCAGTTCAGCATCCAAGCATAATAATAATGAAAGCATTTGAAAGCACATCTTTGAAAGTAGATTATGAAATAAAATACGCTTCACGACTGTGGTCTATAGCAGGGGTTCCCAATTTTATTTGGCCATGGAACCCTATTTTTTGGCGGAACTCTAGCTGGCGGTTTTGATAAGTTCACCTTGTAGTTTGTATGTATGTATTGCAAAACATCGACGCGATGCGACCGACGATGCGGCGTGGTTATGAGTATTTTCCACGAACGTTTTATTTAAATCTCGGACAGACCGCGGAACCCCTGTGACCCTTCCACGGAACCCTTGGGTTCCGCGGACCACCATTTAGGAAACCCTGGTCTATAGGCACGGTAAAGAATTCCTTTGTAAGTAAGTTTTGTTATAATTATCAGTAACTAAGATAATTTGTAACATTTGTAGCGTTAAACGTATCCACCGATACCATTCGTCATTAGGTCCCAGATTAAAAAAAAGTTCTTCATGTTCCTGGTTATCTGGATAACATAATTTTGAGTCCAAGACGTTAATCGGTTCGGACTCATTTGCTCAAAAATAGTTTTTTATCTTAATGCAACCTTCTTTGAAAATCTCAAAGTACAGCCGTATAATTACGAGCAGAAACAGTCGGACGCTTCTGTGAAGCGACGATAATTGTATGCTAGCTCGGTTCACTTCTCGGAACCGCCATTATAATAGTCCGTGATAACGCAATGATAATGATATCAGTTCTTATTGTCATCCACGTGGAAATCTACGCATTGGCATTGTTTACTATACTATTTTTCCTTGATTCTTGAAATTTCGTCATCAAATACCCACTTGAGTTTGATTAGTTCCGTCCGATGCATGTGAAGGTGTGAATTTCTAGCCAGACATTCCAATATCGCAAACAAACAACTGTAGAAATCGTTTAGTCAAAGGGTAATTATTCAAATGAATCACAAGGATAAGTTTGAATCGTCTTGAAGATAGATGAGTTTGGGTTCGAGGCAACCAAGCCTATCAAGAAACTTATGGCTTGGTTTTACCGCACTTTTGTAGGATCCATATTTTGTAGGAGCTTCAGTGATCTGCCAATCGAAGTTAGCCTAGCCTAGAGCATATGGTTTTTTTTTGGTTTGTGGTATTGGTGTGGTATGTGGTATTGGTATATAACCACGGCAGCAATTGTCCGTACCAATTTATAATCTGCTTACGCTGTCAAACAACAGAGCACTGGAAAAAAAACTTGTAGGTACCTTTTGAATCAATTACCAACTGCGCCACAGAGGCCATGCAGCCATTCACGTTTAAACTATAAACAAATCGAGCGATAGATAAGAATTGCGTAGACGCGTGCCTACGCACGATCTGTAGAATAAATTTTCAGAAAAATGTATATATCTCGTTATAAAACATCGTCAAGTCGATAAGGTATTTTTAGAATTAACTTGAGTTGCAGTAGCGCTTCAAGTGATACAATCGACGTTCAGTTAACTTGAAACTGGGAATTCTAACTGGAAACATTCTTTTCGGAGTTGACCAGTAAAATTTTTATAAAAGTTTAATTAATGAGTCCAAAATCAAATCAAAGCGGTCTTTATTCAGTACAATCACAAGAATCACTTTGAAACAACTTTTATATTAGCTAGGAGAATCTACAGCCAGTTCCAGTTCCTTGTGACCAAAGCCTGTTCATCTGAACAGGCAAGAAACTTAGGGCTTTAGAAGAGGCAAAACAAGGTCATATTTGATGTTGTGTACGATGCCGTTTTAAACTATTGACTTCGTTGCTAATGTGTTACGAATACATCGGCGTGACGTAGACTCACACATGGCAAGTGTATTATTTTGTACACGTTTTGCGGCGTTTCTCTTCGACACCTCAGAAGCCAGCAGTTCAAAGTGACATACAATATAAAAAGCGTTTCTTGGTGTCCTTTGATTTCAAATTGGAAATAGATATACCTATAGCCACTTCAGTAGGCAAATGATGCAAGTCGCGAGCAGCACCAACATGAAATTGAAAATATAAATGCCTGCGTATTTGTTGGAAGCCACAAATCGATCAGCTTACAGTTTAACAGAATCCGTATTTCTCATGATTCGGCTTTGTTACCGGTTCCAGCTAGCGTCGACATTTCTCGTGAACGTACACACTCGCTGCTACTTTTTGTTCACTTCGGCCATTCCCTGAAATAACGAGCGTAAATATTTAATAAAACTATTTTGCAGCTCAAGTGCGCGAGAAATGACACAGTGGAATTAGCACGCTCCAAAAACAATCAATGTTTGCTATTGTTCGCGAATTTTGTAAGCAAACAATTGGTCGGTATTTCTATTTCTGAAACAGGTCTTTGTTTGTAAATGCTAATTCGAAAATATACATATTCGACCACTCCTTACGGAACTTTCCGGGTGAAACGAATCGGATACTTTGTTTGCTTAACTCTCCCTATACTACGTGTAAGGAATTCCACTGCATTTTGACCATTGTTGTATTCAATTTATCTATGGCAACTCGGCGCGTACCAGCATTGATCAATACCTTCCTGTTGTGGTCAGTTTGCCTTGCATCCGTGAAGAATGAAATATGAGACACTTCGTCGGCTGACGAAAAATCAATAGTGAGTTACTCGCTTTAGTTGCATGGATTAAAGTCTATATTGGTTATGCCTAAATTTTAAGTTTGATATGTTTGCAACCTTGTGTATATAACAAATACGCCCCTGCTGTTTCTCCAAGCCCATCTTTGTACTGCTCTCGGTCCTTCCAGACTGCAGAGTTTAAATGCAGAAACTTAATTCAGAATTAAAACATCGACCGAGTCCATAAGTGATTTCATAATATCCCAAAGCACTGGCGACATCGTAGAGCGTGCCAGAACAATGATTAAGTTGCACTCAGCGATGTTATCATTAGTCAGGAAGCTGGTTTGACGGGCGCGCCAACTGGCGACCTTACGCAGAATGTATTCCGACCATCTCATGAATTTTTTCCCCGTAAAATAACCCCGCAATGATACAAGCAAGGAGAATGCTTCCACGAAGATGTTTCTTTTAAAGGTAATGAGCGAGATAAGGTGATAATATATCTTTCATTAGTCAGAATAAGCGCCGAATAAAATCGTAGCTCAATTCTCGGTATTGCGTCTTTATCGCGACCTTTTGCCCGGATTCTGTTTTGTCGATTTTATGTCGATAGTGGTATTTTTTATCCATATACTGCTGATCAATGTCATCGAGAATATATCAGTTTTTTATACTTTTAACGTGAAAGCGGCGATGATGGGCTTGTATCTTGTATTTCCATATACTTACTTCCTACATGATTTCGTTTTGTGTGTTTCAATATGAAAAATGTAGATATATCTTTTCAACGTATAATATGGTAATGGGTTTCATGTTATGTAATACAGTTATTCAATATTTATTTTGTGCGAACTAAAAAGAAATTGTTTCTATCAAACATTTCAGCAGAGATCTGTCAAGATGAGTAATCTTCTATAAGAATAAAAGGAAAGATATGGTTACTATCATATTTTTCCCGAAAATATACGTTTTTCCTGTTCGAAAATTTTCCGATATTTCTAAGAAGCGAATTTATGGTACAAAAATGTGATGAAACGTGTTGTTTGTCAATCAATCAGAGGCGCATCATCACAGTTTTATAAACACTGCGTACATTTTAAATTCAGTTCTATGCGCTACTTCGTCTCTATAAAATTCTATGTAATCAATACACTATCAATTCGCAATAACAAATTAATCAATGAATTGCTTTTACAACAATTCATTGTAAAATTCAAATCTGCCGTTGACCTTTTCTCAGTAGCAGTGATTGCGCCAATTGATAGACAAACATTATTGTGTTCGCGTGATTGATAATTGACCGAGCGAGCGAAGCGAGCGAAGTGTCTCACTTTCCACATTGGCCAAAAATGCGTTTGTCCGGATGTCTGTCTGTTCTCCTCTACAGGTCGCATTTTTCAACCGATCTGGACGAAACTTGGTACACAGGTTATATGACTTATTAGAATTTTTTTGTCGTCGGGGATTTTTGATTGGAGGGGTACTTCACCCAAAAAGGGGCAAAAAAGGGGGCTATTTCATATACTGAATATCTCCACCAAATGAGATCCGATTTCGATTGTTCTTTTTTTATTTGAAAGGTAGTAACTATAAGTTGGTCTCATAAAAGTTTGGTGAAGATCTGATGAGGATCTTTAGCATGATGAACGGGATAGCTCATCAAAAAATCGACGGGTTTCAATCAAATTTGAGAGAAACACTAAGGACCTCATTCTACACAAGATGATTAAAAAAAAACAATAAAAATCAATAAAATCAAAAGAATCAAAAATCAGAATAATTATATCTACCTACCGCTAAGCCAGTGAATTGCTCACTTTTAGTGTGCTCGCGAGGTCTACCAGCTCACAGAGCCACTAGTTATTTTCTACTACACTGATAAAATAAAACTTTTAACGATAGTATTTTAAATGATAGATCGCCTTATTTTTTTTACTGTGGATAATAAAGAGAAGAATTTTTCGATAATAGGTTCGTCTCAAAAAAGAGCAATTACTAAATTAATTATGATGTAATGGTCATATATCATACAACTACCTAATCATTTATACGAGTATTTTTATACGATATATCTTGATAAGATAGATAAGCTGAAGTTAGCCTAGTGCGAGTCTGTGTTCACGCAGCGTGTAGGATTTAGCGAGGTCTAACCGATATTTTATTATATTTTATAGTACGGTTCGAAAGCCCTCGGTACTCGTATATTTTGCTAAGTTCCGCATGTCGGCCAAAGTCGTCATTTTCTAGACTTCTTACATACGTTTTGTCACAGCAGGAAAAGGCCATAAGATTTTGTAAGTGACAGCTTTTCGTTAAAACCAGTTTCATTACTGGTCAATATTTATTTGCAAGAATATATACACCACTATCTAGCATCTAACTAAGTAACGCTTGTAATATGCGAACCAGTGAGCTGAAATAACATTTAAATCTTTTTTTAATAAAAAAAGATAATAATATACATACTTATACTGTAGGTACAGATGACCCCGTATACTTAGTATCACCTATCCCATCTACATTAAAACTCTCCCTTCGCTGAAATGGCTGATAATTTTGATCGGTCATGTCAGGCATTCCCCTTTCCATAGGTTTATTATACTGTCTGGTAATGTATGTCCTATCATTAGTGACATGTCCCTTGCGGCTTGCCCCCGCCTCCGGCGCAAAAGGCTTTGTTTCCATGTTTCCGAATAGGAAGCAGGATGGAGCAATGATAACAATACTTCTAATTCCACAATATTCCGTGCTCTTTGATAACATTGTTCGTTGACATTGCTATTCCCACCGTATTCCTATCCTATTCCACCCGTGCGCGTGCGTAGTGGCAAGGGACAATGAAATTTTCACAGATGATTTATATCTGTTGTCGCTTTATAACAAATACTAAAAAACAGAATAAAATAAATACATATATAAATATTTAACGGGGCTCCCATACAACAAACATTTTTTGCCGTTTTTGTAGATTATGGTACGGAACCGGAACTTTGCGTGCGAGCCCGATTCGCATTTGGCCGGTTTTTGAAATGACTATACTTCTAAACAGACACACAAACCTGTAGTTCTTTCTTGGTACTAAGAGATCTGTGGGGGATATTTACCGAGCTTGGTGAACAAAGTCGTGAAGCTGTACAAGTTTTTGGTTGTTTGCTGTTGGTACAGTTTGCTTTGTTTTTAGATAGTTGATGGTATCAAATCGTTTCTGTTGTTAAAAGGAGATGGAGTCTCAATTCGACTGGTTTTTTAATGTTTATTACTCATATTTTATTTTACTGGGTGGACCGATTTAAAAGATATTTTTTATCGAAAGTTGATGTTTAGTTTTCTGTCGAGTAGTATTTGAGTTATAGTAGTATAAGTGTATTTTACATTGCATGTGCAGTCGGTTTTTTCTTGAAAGAGTTATTGCTGTTGACAAAGCCCTTTAAATAAAAAAAAGAGTTATTGCTGTTGCTACTGATTGTATATAGATATTAGATAGTTGACCCGCGCGCGGTTGTCACTTGGCAGATCGCCGCCCGTTGTGAAGCGATTTCATCCTCCGAACACACCTGTGATTCTGCTTAGGACATAAATATCCCATGGTCTACTCGGTATAGCATTCTATCTACTGTCACTCACTGACATTGTTCCAGTTAAACATTTATATTTTGTAAGAACTACGAAAACCTGAAAAAGCTTACGATACGATTCCAAGAAACGGTAGATAGAGTAATTCATCAACTCGTCCCACATGCCTACGGACCATTTAGGACGAGTTGCAGAAAAACAAAATATAATATGTATCGCCTCAGACCTCTAGTTGCTACTAAGTACGAACTCCATGAGGACGTCGAAACATTACATTTGGCACATACCCACACTTTGCAGTAGTATGCCATACGTGAAAGGTTGAAAGCCTATCGCGCTGTTAGAATACCATAGTTATGTATTTTTATGCAGAGTTTACCGCTTAACCATAAGTGGACCATGGCTTGGCTTGTACTGGCACTTGTGTTCAAAAATACACTTGAAATGACTTCAGAAAATCCGTTTTTTTTCATAGACGGAAGAAAATTAATCCCATCACTAGCATGGTAAGACACGTACCTGTCGTGCGTGACTTACGAGGCAATGCTTTGTTCTATAACAAAGCATCGCCTATGCGATGGCTACCACTTCACATCAGGTGGGCCATCTACTTGTTCCATCAGCTGGTTGTATAAAAAAAAGACCTGTTCTTTAAAGAGAGCCAAAAAGGTAGTGAAAATTTCTTCTTGTAATGTTTTTATACGGTTTGTTTTTAAAGAATTAGCATAATATCCTTCAAATAACGTAGTTGCTACTTCTGCACACAAACTCTCACGGCATCCTAGGACAAATATTATTGCAACAACTCTGCAACTCGTAAGAATAACACTAGGAAATGAACCTCGTATATCAGAAGCTAGCGCAAACTGGCAGGGGGTTTTATTTTTATGCCCGAGCAAGTCTGTTAGTCTGATAGTTGATAGCTTCAATATAAAATACATTGTAACAAGGATCATACAAAGAAACGGTAGAAACTAAGCTGTAAGTGTGTTGCCTGTTCTTCTAGGCTGGAACTGGCACCTACCTTCACCTAGTTTTAAGGCGTTTAAAGTGGTCCCTTGTGATTCGACTGAATAAACCTTCTGATGTGATGATGGGTATTGAAAGTTCTAATATGAGAGACTAGTTGCGCCCCGCGGTTTCACCCGCGCAGATTGAAATCCCGGTATTCCCACGGGATAAAAATGGCCTATGTGTTATTCCAGACTATAATGTATCTCTGCCAAGTTTCATTCAGATCCGTTCAGCCGTTTCGGCGTGAAAGAGTAACAAACATCCATCCCATCCTTACAAACTTTCACGTTTATAGTATTAGTAGGAATGTTAATCTGAAGGGTTAAGGGTATTAAGCAGTTCGTTTCTCCCCCAGGCTACACCGTCTACCGGTGATCTGATGGCAGACCTACATGCCAAGCTGTCGATGCGCCGCCGCGGTATCTCCGGCGCCGAGCGCTCCGGGGGCTCCGTGCTACACACCCTCGCTTCTGTCATCCCGGAGCCCGAGTCCGCCTCGCAACGCTCCTCCAGCGACGAAGACTGGGAGTGACGTCACTCACGGTTTGGACAAAACTTAGGCAGGAGCTACTTAGCAGAGAACATGCGAGTGATTTATTACAGCGTATCCTCCATGCCACGATATGCAGCAATTCTAACTGATGTATTATGATGGCTCTCTCGGCATGCGTAAGTGTATTCTGTCAATCTATTAGACCCGCACATTGCAGGCTCAGCAGCAACTTGGGACAACTCTACTGTTTCAAAAAAAAGGTAAAAATAAACTATTTTGACAGTTGGAAATAGAAGAAAACCAGTTTCAGCTCACCTGTCAAGCGTTTAGCCTGCAATCTGCTGAGGCGTTTTCTTATGGTTCTGTGTAAAGATTGATTGAATGTACCTACACTTTAATAGTTCTTCGTAAATTGAATCACTTTAGTCGTAATAAAATAACGTGAAATTATAGAATTAATCAAAGGAAAACATAAAATGTAAGAGTAATTTAATATTCTACTATTTATTACGAAAGCAACCTTCTCCGAGACTTTAATTAAAATCGTGAGACTGTAACATTAAAGACTACTTTCCTGGTACGGACGGACGGCCGTAAGTTCTAAGTAAAAACATTAATTTGTTCTCCGAAAACTGGTATTATTGATTGTTTAGCTTAGGTATAACTACACTTAATGTTGTAGCACGAATCCGGACTTTTATGTGACTATCTCGCGCGCTTCTCGGAAATACCTAGTGGTTTTAAATCAATTATGTTACCGTCATTACCAACGACGCTTCCGAAAGGTTTTTTACGTATAACTCATAAGTGGACGCGTGATTTAATATCATTCATCCGAGATTATACGAAATAATATCGTTTACATGTAACACTATAATTTATTCTATTGTAAAATTTACTAAGAAATTAACGTGGGTTTTTGGCTACAGTCACAAACCGCGCAGTTATGTTCGCATATACATTGAATTTTCCTTGTGTTTATAGATTATTGGGGACCATAATTAAATGTGGGGCACCAGTTGGTAAACAATGAGTGGAGCAACACGAACAAAACGAGTTAATCATAAAATACACGTGTGATTTGATTTCGCAGTCTCTCAGATCTATTTAGGAAACGAAAATATCTAAATAGACCCTCTGTCGAGTTATTACGCTAATCGCATTCCCACTAGCGGCTGTCTCGCTTTCGTTTCTCGGAAGGTGTACTAGCGCTCGGCTCTTCTCTTCACTGCGAACTATCAACTGGTTTGGCCGATTAGCGTTTCCAGAATTGAGAAAAAGTTGAAACCGAGAAATTATTCGTCTTTACTTGAGTCCAATGGTCGCGGCGTCTCACGGAAGTTCCTGTTTTGAGTTGCATGCAATCTTATTTAAAATTGCTTCTTACTTGTCGTTTCATAAAATTCTTGAAATTTCAATAATTTACAGTTTTAAAAGATTTTTTTTCAAAAATAAGTACTTATATTTAGACTACTGAAACATCGAAATTAGCAGTGTAGTTTTTTATACAACTTACTGAAAGAATTTGGCTCTATTAATAAAGATAGTATAATAGTAATTTAATTCATTAGAAACGTTAATTCAAGTTCGTGTTATTGGTTCGATGTTTATTGTAATTAGAAATATTTTAAGCATACTATGTTGCGATCGTTTCAATCTATCTAGAATTTATTTTATTGAGATCTGAATAATAGTTGTATTTGTAAATTAATTTACGCTGTTGTTAAAATGAAATTGTCTATAGATCGCGGAATGGGGCCTCTAAGATGAGATTATATCTAGGAAATGCTTATGAGGATAATACAATGTATTGTGGTGCTCGTGGCTATCGCGGCATCGCAAGGTGCTAGATATACAAGTTTACATAAAGCTCAGTCCAAGTCGAAATTTGTGAGAACTAAACGTAAAAGTGTTGAAAAGACTGTCGTGATGTGATAAAGTCGTGTTTTCCATCTAGATGCTTGAAAATAGTCTATTTTGTTAGTTTATTTTATAGTTATTACTCGGAAAGGTACGTCATTCGCCCTAAATGTAACTTCAATTGAATGAAATGCAATTGAAACCGGCTTCTTTGTTATGAGGGTGAGAGTGGGAAGGTTCTTGAGAAGGAATTACTTTAAGTTGCATAGTGGGCGTAACAATGTAACGTAGGTAAAAATCTAACGAATGCGCACGTTTTCTCGGGAAAAAATAAAACGCGCCGCGGCGCAGTTAAAAACAATTTAAAATGTAAAAAGACCGTTTATAAAGGAATTATTTTCGCGTGTCCAATACAAATGTTATGCGTACGTGACGGGGTTTTCTAACGCACGTATTAAGGAAATAGGTAAGCGGTGAGCTCTTTTTGTCGACTATTTGGTCGCATTTGTATGCTGCTAAGCGCCGTCAAGCCTACAGTTACTCCCGTGAAATAGCTGTAAGCTAACACTCGGATTACCAGCGACTAACCCTTTTAGGATGACTAGGATGTCGTTATAAGTCTCCCCGGGTCGTCAAATATATTATTGCCACGTTTGGTAGTAAGTGCGCTTCTTATCCTATCCGTCAGGCGGTGGGCCGGGTTAATGCGATACAGTGGCCAACTGCCCAGAGAAGCCGGAACGTGGTCGGCTTATTGGTGAAAGTATTACGATTATCGAACCCCCTCTCCTTTCAACTATGGTAAAAACCTTTGAATAAAAAAAAAAACAAATTTTTAAGAATGGAATAAACTGCGGTATAAAGGTCATCCCACCACCTGTCTAAGTTAGCCTAGAGTTCCTCTGACATACGGCATAATATGGCCGGCTTAGTCCCACTTGAGTCTTGCTGCTTTTTGGAAAACGACATCAATTGAGATCTGTAATTATATTTATGTATTCAATATGTATGCACATGTTATTATTTATTTCCTGGCAGCTCTGTTACACCCCACAGTAAATAACTCATCAGTTACTATGATTATACTTAATTAATGTACGTGTATAATATTAATGGATGTGTTTCGTAAATAAGTAACTTAATATAGACTTTACTGATAATTACACTGTTCTTGATAAGCCGTTTAGCTTTAAATTGCGGAGTTTGCTTTGCGTGTTCTGTTTAAGGTTAATAGTAAACATTTAAGTATAACAAACATACGTCAAGTTGTGGATTGTCAGGCCTTATCGAGCTTCATGATAAACGTGATAAAGGAGTCATAACCTCGCATCTTAAGGGGCAAACCCGTGATAGCAATTCTCGCTCGCACACTTTGAAAGATATAAAATCACTGAACCATTTTACGAAGAAACACAATCAACCAAGTCGTCCGCATTATTGCACACAGTTTAGCAAAGACATAAATGTGATCCAAACAAGTCTCCTTAACAAAATGTTTGTTTTACTCGTTTTCGTACTTATGGGAATACGTTGACGGGTGTCAGCCCCTTAACATGCAGAGCCTATCTAACTTATATCTTAATACTTAATCGCAACGACCCTCGGTAAGGCCCCCATGTTAGACTTAAAATATGCATAATCAGCCTCGAAAACTTTCTAAACTCCAAACGAATATTATATGTGCCTCATTCGGTCAATGACGTCATTAGTTTTCCGACTGCTTATACATATTTGGTGGTCGATAAATGGAAGCAGTCGACCAAAATCAACAAAGTAGTAGTTAAGCCCGGTCTTGCCTGCGATGTACAAACGGACCTCTACAACTGCATTCGTGCGCTGTTTCCTATAGTTTAGAACTAGCTACGTCATACCGGAAATTGCTTCGGGGGATAGCTGGATAGGAAATTAAACTTTGATCAAACTTTTAGACCGATTGCGCAGTTACTTGGGAGATTGTGATCTTTCTATTAACGTAACGCAGCTGTCTGTGTGTGGGTGCTATAAGTAATGCCATTGTTTTAGCCTAGTGTTAGCCTTTGTAATCCGCCAATGTAATGCACTATTTTAAATATTATAGATTTTAATATTATTAAATTTATGTAATCGCGAGGGGCAGGCACGCACACAAATACTTTAGTTTGTCTGTTGTGCTGTCTGCTCGCTCGTTCGTTGTATGAAGCATTCAAATTTATATACTTAGCTAGTAAGTCTTACTATCAGTTGAATAAATTACAATTAATTTGATAATATTATGAATTTGTTAACAAAATTATGTATATAATAGCAATTAATATAGATTAATTGTATATAAAATTTGTTAGCCCTCGTTATATGTAATTATAATTAGGAATACTTGCCTTTATAGATTTTATTTAAGTTTTTGACTGATTGATTTAAATGATCTACAATATTTTTTTTACAATCCATGCATTTCTTTTTAAGTCAATGCAAATATTTTACGTTAGGTACCTACATCAAACAATAGTCAACGTAATTATGTTAAGAGTTGATTATTTAAATAGCACTTAAAAACCTTTATTTATTTGCAGCCTGTATTTTAGAAAAAGCATACAAACGATGCCTTTATTTCCTACGAATCTGTAACTAATCCGTCTCGGTCTCGGTCCTTGTTCTAGAACAATGTTCATATTAAAAACTAAAATGTTCAATATCAAATCAGACTTAGCGTTAGTTCTATATTTTTCATCGAAGTGTTTTGAAAAAATCGATGTTTTAGTCTCAATCTACATAAGTTTATCCGACGTAAGTGTAAAATATTGCCGATTTTTACTGTTTTATCGTGAGTATACGTATATTTGTAGTGACGAGCGGCTTTTGTTGTACGATTGGAATTTAAATGTTACGATGTTCGGTTTGTCATTCAATAAATAAATGAATTTATAAATTTTGTGCTATTTTATTGGTTTCTTTGTCCTTCTTTCCTCTAGGAGTACCTAGAGAGGTACTTGATAAGAAGGTAAGGTAAGCTAATGATGAAATTGTACCAAATGTAAAACCAAACCGGCTGTGGTTCTGACGTTACTTTGCGTCGTTGGCATTCCCATCGGCAAGCGCGGGCCGCAATTCGCCACTTGCTTGCATAGCAGAAGCGCAATTCGCATTCTTCGAAATATAAATCAGCATCTAGCAACAAAAAGAGGAGCGGATTCCAAGAGTAATGGTCATAATTGCGGGTCACTGGCACCGACTGACTCGTTTGCGCATTCTGATTATTTATAACGGGCGCGTAAGGCACAGCACCAAGCTCGCTAGAAAGCGACGTGTTTCGGGTTTTACAAGCATCGCCCCAGAATAACGCCAGTCGAGGTTTCCTGGTATCACCGCGGCAAGTATTTCGGAATCGGAAATAAGGATTCTTGGAAATGGCTGGCCTCGCGGGCGCGCTGAGGACGCACTCGCTGCTACATACTAACTATGCCGCTGTCTATGCCCGACCAGTTACGAACTTGTGGCTATTCTGTGCTCGGCGATGATGGTGGGCGGTTGATAAATAGTAGGTGACGTCGATGATTAAATTTTGCAACATAGGTACCTACCTACATAAATTGTAGGTATAATGATTTTTTTTGATGTAGGAAGGTAGGTACCTACTTACAAAAGTAAGCATGTACCCTGAGGTGTTTCAGTAGGGCTATGTGCAGAGCCACACAAAAAGAGTAGAAACGACGGAATAATTTTGAAATACCTACGGGTGTTTGGCGTAGGTGGGAGCAAGACCGCATGTGAGTGAACGTCAAAAATTATGGAAAGTAGCGCCCCTATATTTTTCCCCCTATCCCCTATCACAAGCATATATGGCCCACCTGATAGTAACCAACCATCAGCTACACTACACACTACAATAGCTAGCAAATCATACAGCTACTTTGTTATACAAAGCATTGCCTCACTGCAGGTGCCTTACTACGATGAGTGCATCGTAGTAAGGCACCTGCAATGAGGCAATGCTTTTGCAAGGGCAGTGGCCCTGCGTCCATCAGCTTGAGGCTTATGTAGTTCGATATTTCAGTTACAAAGAATTTGAATACTTGTTCAGTAACATCTGCAGAGCAAGTTACCGTTCTAAGCGATCGCTTAATTCGACATTTAGAATCGTCAAAATTCGCTAAAACTGGTTTTATCCATTGTTGAAACTCCTTGGGTTTCAACCCTAGGAACATTCAATTAATGAAAAATGATGAATATTCATTCAATCAACTGTCAAAGTCAAAAAAGCAAGTATTACGTCAACGTCAGTCAGAGCATGTACTCTGCAATCAGTCAGCAGCTCCACTCCAGCTAGGGATGCGCGATCAAGATCATTGATCGCGGATTGGATCGCATGCTTTTGATCTGATTTCAAGGAAATCGATCCGGATCGAATACAAATACGCAAGACACCATTTTTGCACCTTTTTTGACCAATCATTTTTACATACGAAATGTTCGCACATATCGAGATATTTGGAGACAATAACAAATAGGAACTCATCGAACCATACATAATAACTCGTACCTACCTATTTTTTCTTTCTTTCTGACGCATCCAGATTATTTAAAATGTACTAAAATGCTAGTGCATCTACTCGCAAAAACCGCTGCCGCCAAGTTTAGCACGTAACGTACACGAAAGTCCGGTCCTAAATCGTGAGCAGTTAATGTAGGTAAACCGCCATTCAATTCATACGATCCAAGCGATCCGATCTTCAAAGTTTTGTATCGATCCGCCAAAAAATCGTATGGTCACGATCCAATCCAAAAATCGTCAGTTCGTATGCTTTCGATCCGATTTTCCAAAAGATCGGATCGGGGCATCCCTAACTCCAGCTGTGTTTTGTTTGTGCTCTGCTAATCTATTTACGTTTTGCAAAATGTAATTGTGTGTATTTCTTTGATAAAATCTGTGTGCACTAAAACAGTGAAGAAATAAACAATGGCAGCTGCGTTCCAGCAACAAATTTTCGCCCTAGACGCACGTTTCAATGCATACAGAGCACCGAACAATCCAAACTTCAGTAGGTGCCCTAAATTAGCTGTTAATTAATGGAAGGTATCTGCAAATGATTAGCAGATGCCACATATTAGCTACCCTAAACTAACCCTAAGATTGTCCTTATAATAACATAACTAACACGGTGACAGCCAATAACGTTAATTAAATAAATCCATAAGTCCTTCTATTAATAGTTCAATAAAATATATATGTCTCCTTGATTATTAATTAACTAAATGCTTGTTTTAGAAACACTATACATAAGGCGTCGCAGTCAACTACTAAGAGAAAATGCTAAATTTAAGGTAAGGTAACATATTTATTTATTTATTACTATGTACAATGATCAGGTACCAACTTAAGTAGGTACCTGTCCGTTCTATATGTATTTATTTTCTTGTTGTTGTATGTCAAATAAATGTATTTTCTTTGTTTCTTTCTTTCTTTTTACATAACCCCTATTATGAGATACCTATATATATATATAGTATCTAAGACAGAACAATATCTATTCCATGTTTCATCCAAATTGTTTCAGTAGCCACAACTTCACTGCCTCAGACATTTATAAATTAATAAATCTGTGATTCCAGGATATAGAGACAATAAAGAAATACATCAATGTAAGAAGTCAGCTCCTACAGCGTAGATACGGAGTCCAAGATAACATTTCTTTGAGTTCGTCCTCATCCCGAGCTAGATCTAGCAGTAAAGTGAGTTATCTAAGCAGTATAAATAGTTGAACTAAAATTATGATTTATTTAATTGAAGTATGGTTTTGCAGCAGTTATTGCTAGTGGGGCACACTTTAACCATACAATTTAGTTGCTATTTCTTAGTGTTTGCTTTAGTTAAACTGCCATTACCTATGCATTGTGAAAACCGTATATTTATCAGTCTTCCAATGTTCCAATTCAAATTTGTAGTGGGGGAGTAAGATCTGAATGGATGTCACATTGTCACCCTAATTTTCCAATGTTTATTCTCATATTGTAATTATCATTATATTATCATTATATATGAATTATCAATATATTTTGTTAAATAAAATTGATTAAATATATTCATTATCATTTATTTAGGTATTATAAAGACATCAATTATACAACTTTTGCTGCTTTCAGGCCAGCATCGTAGTTGAAGGCAGTCCTAACAGCAATGCAAAGAAGAAGAATGACATGACAATATCTGAAAACTATGCCTTCACCGGAGTTCACCACATATTTGATCAGGTATTTAGAGTTTATGGTTGCATTATACATTTATATTTTTAGGTGGAGCAATTTAATCTTGATAAAAACTACTACTTTTCTAATTAAGAGGCCCTAAGCTACACTGTTATACGGAATTAAAAATAGAGTTTTATAAAATATAAAAATACAAATAAATAAACAAATCTCTAGTATGTAGGTAAGTACTAGTCAGTCAATCTAATCCTTGTAAGCCAAACAATCTCACGCAACACACACAGCCGTTTGTCACATCACAACACCTGCATAACTTTGAAAGGCATAGGTAGTTACGTCAAGTAGACACCAATCATAATCCACAATCCATAAAGTCAAACTTTAACACACAATATTCTGCATGCATGAACATAGATGTTGGATAAATAACAACGTCTAGGGATTTATTTTGCATAAAACCTTCAGGTACTTATTTTCTAGCACGCAGAACAAGTGAGCGTAGTAAAGTTCGCGAACAACGATCGCTCGAAGCTAGCGTGCGCGTCCGACGATGGATCTGTCTCAATATGTGACGTCACCGCGACGCCACCTCGCGTCAGCTTTATCATTGAGGCTCACACTAAGCCCGTTACTGGTACGTAAAGAAATAAAAAATAATAATTATAAAGTAAGGAATCCGCAGAACAACCAAAATCATCAACCTTAATTAATTAGCAAATTAAAGTAGCAATCGTAGAACCGACAATTGCTTAGTTTAGGTATATATGAGCATTTTTTTAATGGAATTTATAAAAAGGTCCTCACAAGCAGACGGGCAACAAAGTTATCCTAATAACCTTCAGTAAGATTACCGCTTTCGCCTGCAGAATACTGCGGTCACCGATCATCTTGCTACGCGTAGTGACTAACGGCAAACGATTCCAGATATCGGGAAGACCTATAACCAGATTGTCCAGCAGTTGACTTATTTAGGATAATGATGACGGTGTGTCAGATTGCGACTGGTCTGCGTCGAACGAGCTGCTAGTGACGTGTGGACTGGACGGCTGCCTGGCGCTGTGGGACGTGGCAGCGCGTGCGCGTCTGCGCCTCGTGAGAGACCAGCTCGCATCGCCACTGCACTGCTGTGTCTTTCAACCAGCTAACAACAACATGGTTATTGTATCCTTTGCAACGCGATTTCATCTTTGTAGGACCAAAGAAGACAACAAGAAAGCTACTTTGGGAGAAGTTCCGCTTTGGATATGCCCATCCTGTTTGTAAATAAATTAAAACCAAAGTTTTAGTAACCATACACAATGTATTGTTATGCTAGAACTAATTTTCTAGCTGACACTTTAGAGTAGTTCATAAAGTATAAGAATATTGAGTAGATTTAACTATTAAACCTACATACGGTTAGTGTGTAAGTCTGACTGAAGATAGTAAGTGAACCGATGTTTAAAAACTTCATAGATTTAACAGTTTTCTTACAACAAAAATACAGGCTGGCAATGCACGGGGTATGGTTGCAGTACTGAACATCTCTACTGGTATCTATCCAAAAGGCAAGTATCTACGAATTATCTTGATCCTACCTAACCTACCCCTGAATATAGCTTACGAGCTTGGTTTGACATTAAAACTACTCATCAACAATAACGGTGCGGTAATAGCTTATATTTTAAATCCCTAGGTCAATATTAATACGAGTATTTTCTGTTCGCAGGTGGCAGTAGTATTTTAGGAGGAAGAGTTATGTCGATAGCTTGTGAATCAAGCGGAAGAATGTTTTGGGCTGCGAATGACAAGGTAATCAATAGTGATTAGGTACAACTGTTGCAAATGATATGAAATAAAGCATTTATTATTAGTTAAACCATTTTATATATCATAGGGAGTATTTGTTATTTTTACTAATAATTTTAAATATGAAATAACAGTTTTAAGTTATGGGCTTAGTAACAGTCAGTCTGCATCTCTCATTAGGGTGTGATAGTGAGCTATCGCTTGGAAGGCGCCGGTTCACTGAGCAAGCTGCGGCGCTGCAATGTGGGCGGCGGCGTCACTTGCCTGAGCTGGTCTCCGTGGCTGGCGCGCCATCCCGCCTTGTTGGCTAGCGTGCAACACAACGCACTTTACCTCTTCCGGTAAGATTGGCGCACAGACACTTATGTTTTACATACTTGTTTTACATGTTCGACGACCTCAGTGGCGCAGCGGGTGAGAGCTCGCCTGCGACGCAAGAGGTTGCGGGTTCGATTCCCGCCTCGGAACAAATTTGTGTAGGTACGATCTGCAGAAATTTGTTCCGTTGGTCTGGGTGTTTATGTATAATAAAAAATATCTATCTATGTAAGTATATAATGTATTAAATATATCAGTCATCTAGTACCCATAACACAAGCTTTGAGTAGCTTACTTTGGGGCTAGATGGTGCTGTGTGGATCGTCCAGCATTATTTATTTATTTATACTTTATTAAGCTGTTGCAAGTATAAAAACTAAGGAAAAGCGAAGGAAGCGCGTGTCACCACGTATAAAATAGCCTTAAATTTGATCTAGCTTAGTTGCGAGACATACTTATAGCGCTTCAGTATAGGTTGAGGATGATAATGGTGCGAATTCTTAGATGTATAAGCCTCAATATTTAAAATTTCACTTCGGTTTTCTACCAGAATCTCGGACCGCGAAGGCAGTCTCACGTTGCGCAAGCGTTTCGACGTGTCTCATACACAATGCAGCGTGAAGAGTACATTCTGTCCGATAATGTCGTTCCGTCGAGGCGTGTGCGTCGTCTCCGGCGCTGAGGACTCCTGCGTCTACTTCCTGGACATCGAGGGGCGTGCTGATCAACCTGTGGTCAACAAACTCCAAGGTGTATTTTTTTATTGATAGGTATATGCGCAGTGATCTCCCCTCAACTCCTTCCAACTGTTATTGTCACCACACGTCGTGCTTGTCGATGTCGACGGCAGGTAAAAACAAAAACTGTTACATTAACGCCCTCGACAAAAGTGTCTTTGTAGATAATGTATAAAACATAATTTTTTGCATGACATACATTATGAATAGAAACAAAAATGTTTACTTTTCGTAGCAAAAATCTAAAAACATGAAAAAACTATAACAGGTAATGCTGACTGGCAATGCGCAAAAGCGCGTGTTTTTTTATTTGATACTTCACGCGGTTTTGCGGTGAAAGTATCAACCCTCTGGTATACTTACCCTCGGCTCATACAAATGTAATATTGACAGGTCACGCATCGCCAGTCCTCGGCGTGAGTTTTAGCTACGACGAGAGTCTGCTAGCGACCAGCGATCTGTCCGGACTAGTCATCATCTGGCGACGCAGCTGACGACACAAACGATCAACACTTCGGAGCCAGCACTAATAGATATGCTTTCACACTGGCTCTACCACCATGATGATACTACTAATGTTAGCTTATCATGTAAAATTAATAAGAAATAATTTATAATATCTAGTCCTATTCCGCGAATCTAATCCTCGTAATTGGTTTGCGAGGATTAGATGGGCAATGTTGTGAATGGAAGGACAATTATTAATTATTGAATTATTGTGCAACTCCCTAACCACCTCCGAAAATAATCTTGCAGTGTAATTACATGAAAAACGAACGAACGCACAATCAGAAAGCACAAGAAAATTGGGCTTATGTATATAATTGGCGAAATAGTACTAGATATTTGATCTGTCTATTTATTTTTGTTGTAACATAGATATGAGCATAAGAGTTGACTTACAAATTGTTTTAAAATAAAGCTAAGCACTTTTGACAGTGAAAATGTTCATGATTATGTAACCACATGTTGTAGAGTAGGTACTTAACTATTTACTAGTGTTAATGTAAAACTGATTAGATCTATGAAATGCTATGAATAAATAATACTTATTATTTATTCGTAGATCAAATATAATAGGTTTAGATTGAAGCTACAGACTTAGACTACATCTTGATTTGACTAGATAGCATTAAAGTATTATTATAAATGTATAATTGGTGTATGTAAATAAAAGCTGTTGTTGAGTCACATAATTTATTTTTCATAGAAATACTTTAAAAGACTCGACAAAGTCACAATATGAAAAGACTTCAGATGAGTTCACATTCATTACTAAATACTGTTGACACATAAATCAAAACAATTTATATCATAAATACCACAATAAATTGGACAATTCATTCAAATAAATACCTTGTTTTTGAACATCTATAAAAGGGACAATTTCAATTACATTCTACTTAATAAATCATAATTCATATTTCATCATAAAAAACATGAATAATATTTTTAGACTCGTTTGCTACAAGTTCTAGATTCCTAAATCCAAAATATTTCGAGTTGCCGTTCCTACGAGTACCTACATCATAACAAAATGAACATCTATTACTTATTTACACCTGTACATTAACGAAAACTTATAAAACTGTAAAAAATAATGTTCAGAACAGTAAACACGCAGTACAATTAATAAATTTTTATATTAAAAAAGATTGCATACAATAATAACGTTTAAATTATATTTACAGCAATAACTAAACAACTAAAATGCGATGATATGGAAATGAGAAGAAATTGCACATCAGGTTAAATGGACGTATTTCATACAATGTCGGGCGGGTGTGTCTGTGTCGTCAATTCGTCATTCTTGTGCGTTTGCGCATAAACGGAGATAAAAATGTCTGACGGTAATAATCAAAGGATCTAAAGAGTATATTCCCGCTGTGGAAAATATCTTTCAAATATATCTCCCAGGGTCTAGACAAGATCCAATTTGCGTAACGAAAGATAAATTGTATGAAAAAAAACAAAAGCTAATAAACAATCTGTCAGATATTTACGTCAAACGTCGATATTTTAATAAAAATATTGCTGGTTCCCAAATTACTTGTTAAAGAAACGGGAAATATTGATTTTATTTTTACTATTATCTGTACTATTATCACCTACGTAGGTTTCCACATAAATAATAAATCACCAGACAAAATCGCACGCGGCAAACGAAAACGCTAACATAACGCACGAGGACTCGCTCTTGTAATTACACCCGTTGTTAGTGGCACGTGTCGTGAGAGCAGACAGCAACAGTTCAGAACGCGCGGGAAAATGTGATAATAACTGGGAACAATGATAGACTAAATTAGGACCTTCAAGCAATCGTTAACCCGAGCTTCTTAGTTATATACGCGTAAAAAACCCAGCGTTTACTAGTTTTAACGCTCGCGTAGCCGTTTGTCTAGAGGCTCTGTTGCTGCGCGCGCGATACTAAACGATCAATCGACACGTCTCGTTACATCTAACTCTACACTTATCTAATTATAAACTTTTACTTAACTAACAATTGGCTTCGTAACCTCAAAATGTTGACCGAATTTCGTATTCTGAGGTCGAGATGGAAGATGCGACTCTTTTGTGCGATAATTTAACAAACCGCACACATAATAGACACTGTTTCTTGATAATATTAGGCTCCAACTACATATTATTGCACACGCCAGCACTGACGGCCATCTTGTTTATTACTGACCAACCGTAAGAAATCTCCACTTCAAAATAAATAATTTGACTTGCATACTTTAAGATATAAAACAGTGGTTACCGAGTAATTTCTTAATTAAGAGTGACGCTGACGCATGCGATGCGTAGGAAAACCCATAGCATACAGTCCTAGCCACCAAGTACACAGAAAAAAGTTGTCATGGCATTATCAAAATCTTGCATCTCAGAACAGTAACAAGGACCTTACATGTAATCTAATCGCTACAAGAGTAAAAAGTTACGTATGAAAACTAGCGAATACGTACATATAAGGAGTTTTAATCGATGGAAGTGTAAGCCGGTAGAACTTTTTATTGTCACAGTAAGATCCGATAACTCTAGAAGGTGACAGATGTAAAGAAGTCTTGGTAGCAATGTATATCTATCCCTTTTCATAGTGATGTTTTTTGTAAACCGGCCTTATATTAGTGGCTGAACCGGATGAACTTGGACTAACTAAGCATTCACTAAATTAGTTTGGTTTCGAAGTTCTAATACCTAAATGAGGCATGAATAGAGTAATTCTAATTATTACTAGTTTTACACAATATTGACTGGTAGACTTGTGTCAAAGTAATAATGAAAGTACACAAGAATTTCCTATAATCTATTATTAATTATAGTATTAATTCACGATTATTTGTACCTTAGTTGAGAAAGACACCAAAATGTACCACTGATATTTTTGTTGATCTGAAGTTAATCTATTTTCTTACAAATAGCGAGTGTACTACATAAAGCGCATGCTCCAGTATCCACTGTTAACTTACTCCGTTGAATTAAAACACCACTGGCGTTAGAACTATCAGACAAGCGTCCAATGCTGAAGCATGACATGGAGTGGAGTCCAAAAGGTCTATAAAAATCCAGCAGTGTTCCACGATACATTTTCTGGTAAATTATTTTAGCTATTAATGGCATCATATTGATTGACACTAAACTCATATGATCTCACAAAGACTTAAATGTTTAATATCCTCAACGGAAGAACATTCGTTTATAACATCTATTTACAATCCTCTGATCATTCGTAGATATATCATGGACGCCCTTATCCGTTCGCGGTTATATTTTATAGTATAAATATTTAAAACTATTGTGTTAGTGACGGACGAAAACCGACGGCATTTAGAAGTCAATTTAATTTTGTAAAGCTGAGGTTTACCCAAAGTTAAGTCTTGAATTAGTAATGGTATTTAGGCATTATTCTTCTTAAACGATTTAATAACTAGACTTTCTCAGGACGCATTGAAGTTTAACGTGAACGGAATCGTGGGCGTTTCACTACATAACGTTAGTTAGATCATTAATTTCCGCAGTTCGTTTTAAGACACGTTCGCCTTCCGTTCCAGCGTCGCCTTCGAACTGCTTTCGATCCCGGAATCTTCATCGCCGCTGTCCAGAACCGTCCCTTCTCCCTTGACGGGTTCAACGACCTTCGGACTCTCCGGTTTGACCTCCGTCTGTTCGACCTCGGCCAGAATGATCTTCTGTTCCGGTTCCACCTTCTGGACGCACTTCCCGAAGGTCGAGAACGTCGGTTCGGGGACCGGGATCGGTTCGTCGTTGGGTAGCGGAAGGGTGGTGACAACGGGAGTCTCGTCCGTCATAACAAGTGGGGTGGTTACTTCGGTTCGTTCGTCCCTGCGCTTCGGTTTCTCGAGGACGAAGTTGAAGACTCTGTTGTGCCTCGGGGATGGTACGTGTGGGCTCGGCGGTAGGTCCAGCTTGAGTTTGTCCCGCGTGTGCCTCAGGCCGCCGAGAGCTTCTCCGCCGGGCGAGCTCGGGCTGACGGATTCCGAGGAGCTGGCGCTGTCGAGCGGACGCCACGTGAGCTCACTCTCCGGCAGCTTCTTCTTGAACTCGTCGTCCATGGAGCCGGGAGTTATGTCTTCGACTCCGGAGTCTGGGGTGGTGAAGTCTAGCGAGGGCGTCCGGGATGGTACGAGGGCGGTGGTGGTGGGCAGCGGCGACGGAGGCGGCGGGAAGTCCTCGTCGTCGGGAAGCTGCTCCAGCATCGGCTTGACGTGCATTCCGGGGAAGAACTGACTTGTGGTCGACATCACGCCGAGACTCTCAAACGGACGCGCCGAGGACGATATGAAGAAGTCTTCGTCGTAATCTGCGGACGCGGGTTAGATTACTTGTCTGTTTGGCCAACATAATAATAGTAAATAAATAATGCTGTACAATCCACACAGCACCATCTAGCCCCAAAGTAAGCTACTCAAAGCTGGGTACTAGATGACTGATATATTTAATACATTATATTATACTAACATAGATATTTTTTATTATACATAGAAAACACCCAGACCAATGGAACAAATTTCGAGGCGGGAATCGAACCCGCAACCTCTTGCGTCGCATTTACTACAAAAATTCTTCGGATATCCCACTATAATAAAGCAGTACCTCGTAAGTCACGTACGATAGGATCTACTTAAAAACTTGCATATTATAATGAGGTGAATTGATATTAAATATTTTTATTTTTATTTTATCCACTATCGGACATATAGCTCAATTTCATTGGGGATATGTTATTGTCACTAAGCTTGTAATGCTAATTGGTGACCACATTCTTGCATGTCTGAATTGGCCTTACAAGCGGTATATAAAATATAATAACACTTAATTACCTGATCCTATAGCGATGCCGGCTCGTAGCGGGAAGTTTGGCATCGAGAACAGATGTCCGTAACACAGCTCTGCTTCTTCCACGCTCGTCGGATCCCACTCTGAATAATAAACAAAGTTATTTATATTTACAAAGGCAAAAATATTTTTACCTACTGAAGTCAAGGAAAATTTGTATTATCCGCATGTTGGTTAGAGTAACTGGCATGCAGTGTTATCATAACATGGTACCTAACCTTGCATTGGGATTGTATATAATTTAGGAAAATTTGGAGCTGCTGCATTTCAAAACAGTGAACATTGTATTTAGAAACAAAGATTTACATATTACACACACACACACACACACACACACACACACACACACACACACACACCCACTATATTATAGTTCAAATAAAACAAAACTCTACGACAAACAAATAGAAAACCCCGAATTAGTCCCCAGCCACAGTAGATATCCACACAAATTAACTATAGGGGAAGGGTGGGTAGCCCGGGACGGCGGGTACCCCCGGACACTGCAAATATGAGGTGTTAACGCATACTTAGAAAACAAATAAACACACCTATTAGATGATTCAATTCAACGTGCCATCTATAGGGGTGTTTATTAGTTTTTTAGGTATGCGGTAACACCTCATTTGAGATGTCCGGGGGTACCCGCGCCGTCCGGGGCTACCCACCCATCACCTACATTCATTTATATAATACTAGCTGCGCCCTGCGGTGTTGCCCGCGATTAAAAAGTATGTCCTTTTCCTCTATGTCGTCTCTCTTGACCACTACTCCCATGACCCCCTTTTTGTTCACGTTCGACGTTTCAGACGCTCCCGCATCGCGCCCGCTTCCCGCGTTACTGACGCGCAAGGGCATTATTCTTTATGACATAATATGAGATTCCTTGTCCCAAACCGTGTGAAGTCACAACGTGATCTTGGGCTTTATTTTTTATGACATCCAACTATCCTACTTAATATTATAAACGCGAAAGTTTGTAAGTATGGATGGATGGATGTTTCTTACTCAATAACGCAAGAACGGCTGAATGAAATTAGGCACATTAGACATAGGCTACTTTTTATCCCGTGGGAATAACGGGATTTAAAACTACGTGGGTGAAACCGCGGGACGGCTTGTAAGAGATACTTATCAAAGTCAAAATATGTTTATTCAATAAAATCACAAGGACCATCTTGAACCGTCTTAAAACTAGGTGACTCTAGTGCCAGAGAATCTCTAACCGTGTGACGGCACAACGTGATCCAAACGGAAATGCGATTGTATTGGTCATAGTAAATAATGCCTTGAAGCCTTAGGCTGTGTCCCCAGTAGGCAAACTGTTAGCGGCCGACTGAGTTTGTGGCGTATCGATTTAGTACGCCCTTCCATATATTTGAAATGGAGTGTCCACAGTTTGCTAGTTTTGCGCTCACTGTACGCAGTTTGCAGCGTTACGCGCAAACTGCGGACACCATTTCAAATATATGGAAGGGCGTACTAAATCGATACGCCGCAAACCCAGTCGGCCGCTAACAGTTTGCCTACTGGGGACACAGCCTTAGAGTGCGTTTCGGCGGTAGTGCGTGTGTATCAGTAATAAATAAATAATGATGGACAATCCACACAGCACCATCTAGCCCCAAAGTGCCCAAGTGAGCCTCTTGAGGCTCACTTAAAATCCTCCCACCACACTGTTTCGAAAGAAACTATATAGTGACACGATAAGAAGAAGAAGAAGCCCCAAAGTACTACTACTCAAAGCTTGTGTTATGGGCACTAGATAACTGATATATTTAATATATTATATACATACATACATATATGAACCAGAGGGAGACCATATAAACGATGGAAGGATGATTTGGAGACTAGAGGAGGAAAGCTATGGCCACGAACAGCAAATGATAGGGGAAAATGGAAGGAGTTGGAGGAGGCCTATGCCAAAGGGCACACAGAAAATCAAAAATGAATTACAAAAAAATGTGTTTTAACAGTGTAAAATGTAAAAAACCTTTCTGAATAAACGGCTATTATTATTATTATTTATACATGCATATAATAGTCGGTATAGTTACCAGAGTAGGTGGACAAGTCCGGCAAGTAGGCGGGCGAGTTGGGCTCCGCGTCGACAGCCTCGCGCGGGTACTCGTACACACAGTGGTACTTCTGACGTTTGAACACCACGCGCTTTTTCTCACCCGCCGCGTCCTGCGAAAAATATGTCAACATCCTCATATGCAATAAAGCCAGAACGGCGGCCCGATTACGCTAATGTCTGGCTATAGAGATGGCTTTCAGTTTGACATTTGATTTCCATCCATTCTATACAATTGCTATTACAATGTCTTGGAATCAAATGTCAAACTGAAAGCCATCTCGATAGCCAGACTTTAGCGTAATCGGGCCGCATATCTGGATGAATAGATTATAGTCAGGAATAGCACATAGACTACTTTTTATCCCGTGGGAATGGCGCTGCTAGTAATAAATAAATAATAGCATACTTACCACGGAGGCCTGTTCGAGACTCCTTAGCGAGCTCTTCGAAGGCTCCGCCCTACAGTCCCACGAGGAAGGGACGAACTCCACCTCGTCTCCCTCGGAGCCCGAGCACGAGTCCCCTGACACGGAGCCCTGTCCCGCGGAGCCTTGCCCACCGCCTTCCGACGGAGCTGCGCCGTTGCTGCCGCGTTGCTGGATGAATAACAATGATTACATGCTTATTGTGCTTATTAAGCCAAAGCCAAAAGGTGTTTATTCGGTTAAATCACAATGATCACTCTGAAACGTCTTTAAACTAGGTGTATCTAGGTACACGGAGCTTCATAGGAGGAAGAAGGAGTACTCATCAAAGTACTTCTAGCTTACAGATTTTATAATGTCCCAAAATTCATTGTGATTTCCTTAAGTGTAGTAAAACACTATAAATTAAAAAAAAATTACTTCCAGCTCATTCCAACATATTGAAAGATATAAAATCAATGATGATAATCATGAAATAGCGCAATTGCGATTTTTGTGTTTCAGTTTGAAGGTTTAAGATTCGGAAGCGCGTCTACAGGCTTTACATTTCTAGAAATAACGATTCTGAGCCCTCTCCTTCCACCGACATCCTGCAATCCTCCGATGTCGTCATCGGTTATGGAATAATTAACAGCAAGAGTTTCGAGATTCGGGGGAGTTTATATATTTTACTACTTCCCCGAACAAACTCTTACTGTTACTGATGTACAAGGATGTTACTAGTCCCAATGTAATGCACATTATGACTAGATCAAATCAAATGTTTTAGATGAAAGTTCCATTTCTAGTTGTTAATTGGTTTCGTGACAAAACTATGTGAAATGCATGAAAGAAAATGTCATCTACTTGCAAATTTACAACATATCAACCACCGATGAAAAAGCATATGACACTAAATATACACAAATCTAACTAAAACTACAGGATGTTGCAAAGTGAGCAATCTATGGACCTACATAAACCCAGAGAAATTAAGTTCAGACTCAAAAACGTGTAGCATATCTAAACTAGACAAATATGAAAGACTAGCTGAACCCGCGGCTTTGCTCGCGCCAAAGAATTTAAAGTTTCATACAAACTTTCATCCCCTATTTTATCCCCTTGGGGGTAGAATTGATCAAAATCTTTTCTTAGCGGATGCCTACGTCATAACATCTACCTGCATGCCAAATTTCAGCCCGATCCGTCCAGTGGTTTGGGCTGTGCGTTGATAGATCACTATGTCAGTCAGTCAGTCACCTTTGAGTTATATATATTTAGATTGTGTGATGTTCTTAAAGTAGACTGTCAACACAAAGTTAAAGGTGATTGAAAGTTTCAAGAATGAATGAAAGCTAGCTAATTTGATTATTTGAATTGAATATTTGTAAATTAATGATTGCGAACAGGCAAAATAATAAATGTACTACCGTAAATTCAGTCTTAACTTAAACTCACCTAAAACAACGGCCGGTTTCTGAAACCTCGATCAAACCTAATCAAGGTCAAGTCACTTGCTTTTTCAGTTAAAGAAGCTATTATAACAAGTGATTTATCGACTGATTACGTTTGATCGTGCTTCCACTGAAGGGGAGCGAGGCTGCGGATAGGAGAAACGGAGGAATATTAACCAATACGATTGCATAACTGGAGCTGAGCTGCATTCATATTAATTAATTTTGACACCTCAGTGGCGCAGCGGGCGAGAGTCCGCCTGCGACGCAAGAGGTTGCGGGTTCGATTCCCTCCTCGGAACAAATTTGTGTACGAACTGCAGAAATTTGGTCCGTTGGTCTGTGTGTTTATGTATAATAAAAAATATCTATCTATGTAAGTGTATAATGTATTAAATATATCAGTCATCTAGTCCCCATAACATAAGCTTTGAGTAGTTTACTTTGGGGCTAGATAGTGCTGTGTGGATTGTCCAGCATTATTTATTTATTTTATTTGAAATATTTCACGGGTATTCCAATCCTATTGGTTAATACGTCTCCATTTCTCCGCTCCGCAGCCTCTCTCCGCGCCAATGGACAGGCAGCTTAAGACGAAGACAAGAGATAATGTGACTCTCGCTCGCACATTTTGACTTGTTGAAAGATATAAAATCACTAAACCCATTTTCTAAAAATCGCAAACAACCATTTTGTGTGCAATCACATTGCGCTCAGTTTAGTAAAAAAATCATTTTGATCGCTACAAGTTTTCCTACTTAAAAGTTTGCTTTTCTAGTTTTCGTACTCAAGCAAACTTTTGAGTAGGAAAACTTGCATCAATCAAAATGAATTTTTTCCCAAACTATGCGCAATGTGATTGCGACAAAATAGATGTTTGTGATTTTTCAAAATTGGAATTTGTGATTTTATATCTTTCAAAATGTAGAATCGTGCGAGCGAGAGAAATATTAGGTGTGGTCAACGTCTTAAAAAACAATCTAATTCTAATGCATATAAACAAAATGCCAACTCACGTGGTCGAAGTGCGTGGTTGGTACGACCGAGGTCTCGTGCCCATCGCCGTCCTACGCCGTCACACACACAAGGAAACATTTACATGCAAGCACACCGACACCGATACTAAGGTATGTACACATTGAAGGAAAACTGGACAGAGGTTTTGCTAATTTAGACACCCATGCTTTCAACAGGTACAATATAATAGGATCATTTTATATTAGAAAAAAACTACAAGTGTGTTTTTGTGTCTTCCTCAACAGCTACTTGTATTTGTTAAACGGATTCAAAAGATTGTAAAGGTATAGGCCTTTGGACTACTACTAGGACCTTTGGACCGTTGCGTCGCACTGTGTCCTAATATTATAAATGCGAAAGTTTGTAAGTATGGATGGATGGATGTTTGTTACTCTTTCACGCCGGAACGGCTGAACGGATCTGGATGAAACTTGGCAGAGAGATTGATTATAGTCTGGAATAACACATAGGCTACTTTTTATCGCGTGGGAATACCGGGATTTAAATCTGAGCGGGTGAAACCGCGGGGCGCAACTAGTACACAATAATATGAGCTATTTAAAGGTATTTATTAGTATAGACAAAGAAAAAACAATAATAGTTACAATTATTTACATTATTCTTTTTTTTTATTTATACAAGAACAATACAGATATATTAATGCCTGCGAACGCATTACTTTGGTTCAGTTTTCGTTTTGGACGAGTACAAAAAATCATTGAAAATATATATTTTTTTTAAACTGAATAGACCGTCCTTTGACTACAATCTCACCTGATGGTAAGCGACGATGTAGCCTACGGTGGAGCAGAACGGTCTAGAAGACACCTATTCACTCTTGCCTTGAAGAGACTCATGTTATAATAAATAATTAAAAATTAAATTAATAATTTATTAATAATAAATAATTTAATTTAATATTTATTTATTAAATTAATAATAAATAATTTAAATAATTGAAGAGGTAAAATTAAAACCGTTATGGACACATGCACTAAACAACACTAGGACGCATTGTTAACAGCTGTAAAGAAGAAAACTGTTTCTTATAGGTACTTTAAATATAATACTGAAAAATAATAAATGGCTTCAAGATTTTGATATTCAACCACGGCAGATAAACCCTCCAAGTAGGTACTCAGGACTCTAAAAAGGGCTAGTCAGAGGTACGTAGAACTGTCCACATTTCGACTGCCCAATTTTATTGTAATACTGTGGTCTAAATAGCTTTAGAAAGCATCCCCTATATCCAGTTTTCACACAAGCAAATTACTAGACGACTTTTCGTATATATTTTAAGTCTAGGGAAGTATTTATCGTTATCTACAAGGTTTGTAACATTTTCAACAAGCGATACAACAGGAGGGGTCTACTATTTACCTATTTAATTTAGTATTCACACAATTTCTTATTAAAAACAAAACACGGTATCTCGTTCGTTTATAAAAACAAAACCCATAGATTCCATATTTTATGCTCTTAGCGTATCTTTTGTCTATACTTGGAATCGCTATTTCAAAATTGTATAACGGTGAGTGGAATATGATATACAAAGATTCAGCCAAGAGCATAAGATAAATAGTGAGAACATAGAACTAGGTGTCTGTTTCACCAAAAGCGTAATCGCATCGCGCCGTGACATTTATCTGTAAAATGCATTGATATGAAGAAGTGGTCGGTAGAAAAGTTCATCTCTTAGGTAAAATCAATGCACGATTTAAATTAACAACAAATCATTCGTAAAACACACTGCGTTTTACGAAATATACGTAGGTAGGTAATTGATTATTTTTTTTTCTATGGACTATGTATTGTTAAATAATAATATTGTTGACTGTCTCTTTTTTCCTTTGTCTTTTTTTATATATGTTATCAAAAATATTGCACGCCTATTTTTAAGTAGAATACATTGGACATTATTAGATTTTTTTTGACATCTTCTCATACATGTATTTATGCAATAAATATACTTTGACTTTACGATGCCTTTGTGACAGAGTTCAATTTACTTGCCAAACGCTATTCAATACGACTCTGTTTAATGAGACAGACCCAAGTAATGTTTTCATACACGTAAGACTTCTAAAATGATTAACACCCTTTACTATAAGTTATTAAAATTTTCTATCAAGCCGAAACCACCAAACCGTAGTACAGTACGCACTTGATGACGCGAACAAACAAGCTCTCTGTCTCTCTCGCACACATTTGTTTGTTTATCGCGGTCGCTTGTTCGCATTTACGTTGCAGAATTAGTAAATCAACACAGAAATAATCAAGTTACCATTTCACAATGAAAATAATTTATTTAGCTCAGTATTATCGAGAGAAAAGCCCTTTACGACACGAAAATTAAGTGCTTAAAGACAACGAGTCGCGAGTAGGTGGTCATTTGGCGCGTACTGTACTTATTAAATCACTTTAGTAGTAAATACGCAACTGAACTTACCTTCCAAATGAATTCACCACTTGAAGAGTTGCTGGAATGGGAGTCGCTATCGCTGTCCCAATCTTTCAGTATTTCGGCAGCGGTGTTAGGTTTGCTGTCCTGCTCGCACTCGGGGGAAGTAGGCTCGGTGGGTGAGTCTTGAGAGAATGATGTGCTCATGATTTCTGTCGCTGGTCCTACATAGAAAATGAAATGTTAAAACGTAGCTACAGATTCGATATTCATTTTTTTTTGTCACTGTCATGTAATTAGAAATTTTATTTTATTTTAGCGACTCGAATTGTTAACTTTAACAAATTTATAAAATTGTAAAAACAAAAAGAGTACATAACAAGCACGTAAGATTTTAAAGTAACTGCCTAGTTCTAAAAAAAATATTGTATACAATAAAAGTTAGCCGTATTTTCAACATGGCGATAAAAATATAGAATGATAACTTACCAGTGAATCTAATATCACTCAGCAACGGAATATACGAGTCGAGTTGACAGAACCTCTTTTCGCTCTGTAAAAAATCCTCCGTTACCACCTTATGAGATACCTCTGTTTCGCCGTTTGTGACTTCACTCAAGCTTTCAGTTCTGATCTCAGACTTATCTTCAACAGGACTTGCTATTTCAGTCGGAGTTGGCTTTGGATCTTCAGTTTCGTCTTTGCAGTCCCCGTCGTCTACGTTGCTTTCGATTAGTTCTTCAAATGTTTCGCTGAGGAAATTCACTGTAGCTATATTTACTCCGTTACCGTTGAGCTTCACGCTTGAGCTTGGAATAGCATTGGTTATTTCATTGCGAGTTTCTGTGTTCTTCCGTACAATGTGGGGTTCAGCCGGCGTTTCGAAATCTTCAGTTGTAGAGTCATTTGTATTCTTTGATGGAACTGTTTCTATTAGCATCGATACAGAATTAGATGGTACGTTTTCTGTATCAACAGTTTCGAACAAACCAGCTTCTATCAACATGAAACTTTCATCGTTATGCTTGTTGCCATTGACTTGCTGCTCAGCATTCTCATTGGACGCAAGACCGGTATGAGAATTGAATGTGTGGTTGAAATCATATTCAATATGAGAATCATAAGTCTTGTTTGGGCTGATTTTAGGGGGATTCAACGGGATTTCAGTCACAATGATCGAGTGAGGCTGCTCCGTCTCATCTTCTGGGCCAAAGTTTATCAGTAAGTTTGTTTCTCTTGCATCGATTTGAGATTCTATTAAATTGGTGATAGGCGGACTAGCCGGTAGAGATTGCGTGGAGTCATTAAGTACAGAGTCGATAGTTTTATTGTCCTCGTCTTCGTGGACGTTATCTGGTTGACTTGTGTCGGTGACGTAATTTTCTGCTAACTGGGCAGAGTTTATGTTAGAATGATCAACCTGATGGTCGATGCTAGGCGGAGTAATTTGAATTTCAATGTCAGGGGTAATCTGATTCGGGTCTTCGGAAGTCTGATCTTGAAGGCTTAAAGACTGAATGTGCACGTTCTCATATTGACTTATCTCGTCGTGGTCGTGATCGCACTGAGCAAGCTCATCAATGACAGCGCCAGATTCATTTTTCAACTGACTATTTGAATTATCAGCCTGTGTCGGACTACCTCTGTCTTCAGACTCATTAATCAGATGATTGAGATGTTGAGGTACGTCAGACTGAGAAGTCTGATTACCAATGCTATCTGACTGGATTATCTGTTGATTGAGATGTTGAGGTACGTCAGACTGAGAAGTCTGATTACCAATGCTATCTGACTGGATTATCTGTTGATTGAGATGTTGAGGTACGTCAGACTGAGAAGTCTGATTACCGATGCTATCTGACTGGATTATCTGTTGATTGAGTACATCATCAGGCTGATGATTGACGCTGTTAATCAGAATGGAACTGCTAGTAAAATTACGTACGATATCTGCCTGAGTAGTATGATCACCAATGCGGCCTGATTGATTTATCTGTTGATTGAGTACATTATCAGGCTGATTAGATACATCTTCTGACCGAGAGGTCTGATTATCAACGCTATTAGTCAGATTGGAAATGCTACTGATGAGATTATGTACGTTTTCTAACCTAACACTCTGATCTTCGCCGCTGCTAGACTGACTACCCTGATTGTTGACAGCAGCTATGGATTCGCTTTTCAGCAACATCGAGCTGGTATCGATCAGAGACGACAAGTCTTGAGGATAGTCTCTCACTGAGATTTCAAAATAATTGAACTCTTCAAGACCCCCACTAGTTTCCAATTGATGGTTGTTACACCTAGGGTTCAGATCTTGTGGTTTCGTCACCGCAGAGTTCTCGAAGTCGGAATAGTTCGGAGTGCGGTCAAACACAAGGGAGCTATTCGATTTGCTTTGCCCTTCGAGTAGATGCCCAGTGTCCTGAGTGGTAGCGTTGGCGCAACTTGCGTTCGAAGATAACTCTTGCGGCCCCCTTTCCGCCGACTGTTGTAAGGTACTGAAAGCAACGCCGGAAATGTACGAATCTGGGATGTGGGGCAGTTGCATCGGAATAGCTTCGTAAGTATCGCTACTAAGAGTATATTCTAAAAGTGGTGTGCTGGTCACCGACGGCGTCATATTCTTATAGTTGCTGTTTGGACTGTCGTTGACCACAATTATAGCTTCTCTGTTCGTAGCCTCGGTTAGGTTGTCTTGTAAACAGGATATTTCGACGCTGTCCATTTTCTTGAGACTGTGCTCTGCGATTTTAGGACTGGATTCGTCGTGCTCTTTTTCCTCATGTTGCTTGGGAGGCGATAGATTTTCCTCTAGTCCGATAGGAGATCTGCGCACTAGTTCCGGTTGGGGTAGCTTCCAGGCTTCTTCTAATCCCGACGCGTGTTCCGTAGTACAGTTCGAGAACGTGGGCATTCCAGACATAAGGGTCCCGTACGCGAGGTCGTTAGTTGTATTTTTGGAATCGTTGACATCGGTAGCAGACCCCGTAGTCAGCACCTCAGTTTTGACCTTCGTATACGTGTGGTTATCGTTCGCGGTGATCGAGTCTGGAGAGAAAGTTTCACAGTTTTCTGACTTGCAATCGTGGATGATGTATGTGGAGCAATGGCTGTGCTCCTGTGCTTCATCGTTGTGCGTGAGCGTATCTGTGCTTTCGCTATTGAGTTCCTCGTCGAGTCGTTCGCCCTCGCAGTCCTCCGACGCGAGATCATCGAAGTTTTCCTCTACATTGTAGAGGGTATCGTTGGAGCACCAGGAGTCGATGCTGGTAGCTTTCGAGAGGCATTGCGTTTCGGGTTTGGAGTGCTTCGCGTCGGTGGGTAGCGTCGTCTTGGAAGTAGACGGTCGAGTGTCGTCGGTGGTGTTCGGAGCTGAAGTGTCTGTCGTTGGACTCACGAGGAAAGGCGACACTTGCGATAACCTTTCGCAGTTCGCTTCCTTCTCGTCTTCTTTGTTGTAGGTTTTGTCGTCGATCGGCGAGAGCGGCGTTTCTTTCGTTTTCAGCGCACTGGCGTTCAAGCTGTCTGCGCTCATCGTTAGACTGAAATCGAAAGGAAGTATATAGAAACTTGAAGTTGTGTAACACTAATTATACAGAATGTTGGAATTATTAATGAGAATAATAAGTGTGTTCTCCGCGTGCGTGTTTGGATGATAACCGGTAATTTGGTACACTTGCATCAATATAACTTTTAACTAATTAGTCAAATTAGACGTCGAATTTCAAGATCAAGCTTAGAAATTATAAAGTTAATTGATTTGCGGATTAAGTTTACCAATATGCAATTTACTAAGGATTTTGAGTATATCCCCACCCCAGAAATCTCCTCAGAGTTTTGAGGGGGGATATTTCAATATCATAATAAGGTCATACTTGGACAGTAGATTCTGGCCAATTGGCGTCAGGTTAAGGAAGTAAGCTTGTATTGAGACACTACCGAACTTGCGATGTATGTCTTTAAGGTATCAATTTAAGGAACAGAAACGTTATTTCCATACTTGTCTAAAATTAAGTTGGCACAAATGATTATAAGGACTCACTCTCGACTGCTAGCAGCGGTTTCCTTACAGACGGTGTATGTGTGGTTCTGCGAGTGTGAGTTGTCCCGGGATGGCACAGTGTATGTGTGCTCTTGGTTGCCGGTCGGTAGCTCCGTGGCTTCGTCTGTCGAGTTGTTGCATGGCTCAGGGTAGCTTTCCGAAGAATCTGTGCGAGTTGATGGGTTCCCTGAAATGTCAAGTACAAACGAAATATGTTTTTCAATCAGGTTAAAATCTTGTTAAACGACGCGACGTTTAAATTTAAATTACTAATCTAATCTTTTAAAAATCTAAATAACATCAGTTAGTTGTTTATTGTTATTGGCTAAAAATACCCGTGTAAATGGAGAAAGCATCGAATTACAGATAATTGGAAGTTTGAGAAAAGACTTTTTTTTTTAATCTCCTCTGTATCTTGCAATCTGCCCATGCGGGCATTGAGCTAGAGTTTGGTCTATTTTTCTTTTTGGGACATGTATGGAGAACGCCCAATAGCGCTTCCATTTTTATTTCTTTATTCCTTTATTAGGTCTTGAGGGGCTCTCCTGTTTAATCTTTTAAATGAAGTGGTATTTTTCATCAAGTGTTTAGCCAATTCGTTTGGATGATTCTCTAGACGTTTTGCGTATGATGTTATTCTGTTCGCTCTCTTGTTTGACAGGTGCAACTTCAAGGTCATGGTGGAGTTGACTATTTGTGAGGTACCACGGAGCATTCACTATCATGCGTAGTGTTTTGGATTGGAAGCGCTAAATAATTTCCTGAGAAAAGACTTACATTGCAAATCATTTTCGTACGCGGACAGTTGCTGACCAGTTTCCTCCTGAATGGGGCTAAGCGCGCCGGGATAGCTGACTATTACCTCCGGCGGAGGAGGCAGCTCGGAGGTCCATTCGCCGTCGCCCTCCACCTGAGGCTCGATTGAGACCACCTTAAATACAAACGCTTGTATAAAAGTATACATTTGGAGTTATTTATTCCAAAGTCATGCAGATCATGAGTTTTCGAAGCCTTTAATAACCAGTAAAAAATATCTATGGAATCATCAGTTAAAAAAAAACAGTTTAAACCCACTCGAGATCTCGTAATAGACACTTAGGTCTGGATATTTCAGAGAAAGACAGAGTTATCGAAATCTTCAGTAACTTTCCACAGTACCCTTAACTAAGTTATATGTCTTTGGACCCGTAGCAAGAAACGAATGCTAGGAAGTTATTGAATAATAATGTACTCACTTGCGCCAAAGGTAGCTTCAGCTCCAGTTCATTCCGCAGCGCCTTTACACACTCCTCATCTAACGTCAGGGTTTCTCTAAGAAAATCCAAAGACTCCCCGTTCCCAGCCAGAATAGACTCCGGTATCTCATCATTTTCACGCATAGCCCCGCCTTCTTCGATCAAACCCTCGACCGTCAAAGGTCCAGAGTACTCTATATTCATGTTATTTTCATTCTCAGCTATTGCCATTTTGGTAGTCATTTGAAGCCTCATTTGGTTTTTCATAGCGTGTGTAATATATGAAGGTGGTGGTTTAGGCTCTTCCGTTAAATCGATTTCGACTACGTACGTAGGTTCGGAAGTCGACGCGAATACCCCCGGGGAGTTGGGAGGTGTGGATGGTGAAACGTGTTTTTCAGTCCCCGACGGGCCACTGCCGCTGTCGGTCGGAGGTTCGTCTTTCGGCTCGGTAATCACCACATCCTCGAACACGTTATCATCTTGCATTATATCAGGCACTTCGTTTAGGAAGTTACCATCTCGTAGCGGAGACGGCGTTTCTAGGTTGATCTCGCTGAAGTTCGACGAAAACGCTAAAAGCTCCTCTCTCGGTACCTCGACCATTTCCACTGTAGGTTTTACTTTGAACAGCTCTAGTGAGCAATTTTCAAAGGATCCTAAGACCACGGAGCTGTTTTCGTCAAACGTGTCCGTGGGGTGACTTTTTGTTGGAGAATCGAACGGACTCATGCTCTCAGGGACGCATCTTTGCTCCTGTTTTGTTAAGTTCACGTTTGAAACGTATTCCGGAGGTTTACTTTCAGTCAGGACTGGAGTTTCGTTTTCTTTCGTGGAATTTTCTAGAGTTTCCAATGTATCTACGGAGTTATCACTGGTTATAGGCGTACTGGCGCACATATTATCAACATGATCGTGACTCATTCTCTCTGAATGTAAAAATTCATCTGTTGTCTTCATAACTTCGAAACTAGGCAAGTCCATGTATACGGTAGATTCGTTTCTAAACGTGCTCATATCACAAGGAGTCTGAGTAGTCTCTAGATCTTTATTATCCTTACAAACTTCATTATTATCTACGGTGCTATTCAATATTTGACTATTAGTATTATTAATGAGATCCATATACACGGTGCTGTCATTAGACTGCTCATTCAATTCGACCACTACACAATTATCAGATCTAGACATGGCTTTATCATTATCATCCTTACTATCTACGATTTGCTTATTGACATTTTCACTATAAACTAAGTTTTCTGTGTTATTTGTATTTTGTACTAGCACAGGTGGCAAAACTGTGGCCGTTGTTAATTCAACGTTTGATATCGAATCAACATTATTTTCTTTCGAATCAGTCAGATTGTCATTCATTGAATCAACCATTTCATCTTTAGAATCGGCATGTTCTTGAAGTTTAGTTATTGAATCTTCACGTTCATCAGCTTTTTCTTTGTTTGATTCATAATGTTTTTGATTCTTATCTATTGAATCGACTTGTTTCTTCTTTAAATCTCTCTTTAGCTCTTTATCATCTCTTACTTTTTGTACTATTTCAGGTATCGGTTCTTGGGCAATGATTACATCTATAGCTACTTTAGATTCAGTTTTATTTTCTTGGTGATCCTTAGAACTATCTGTTACAATATCAATGAGATCACTAACTAATATTGTTTCATCCTTACTATAATTATTTTCACTTTCAGTTGTTTCATGTTCATCAAACGAATCTAGCTTCAGTTGATATGCTTCAGTAGCGTTAGAAACCTCTTCGGTAACTGAAGGCAAGGTATCGATCTCTTCATTGCTAGTTGCTATTAAGTTTACAGGCAAGTTAATGTCTTCTTCAACGATTTCTTCACTTTTAGTAGGTACTTCTTCAGTTTCTGTTAGTATTTCATCAGTTACAGTTTCTATTTCATCCATATCCGTTCGTACATCTTCACTTTGTGTTTCATCAATTTTTGTTTGTTCTTCGCTCTTTGATCGAATTTCATCAGTTTCTGTTTTTAGTTCGTCTGTTTCTGTCTCTATATCATCAGTATCTGTTCGGATATTTTCACTAGTTGTCTCACTTTCATCCACTTTAGTGGTTTCTTCACTTTTTGATGGTAATTCATCTGTTTTAGTTTTTACATCGCGTATCACTTGCATTTCTATAGGACTTATTTGTTCTTGTACAGAATCAGTTACCTCTATTTCATCAAGAGGCGTACTTTCTGTATTTACTACATCAACTAATGACTCAGCTCTTTCATTATCAGTTCTTATGCTATCACATGATGTTTCACAGTCTTTTACAATTAATTTTTCTTTAACATGTTCACTTATACTAGGTTTCGAGACTACACATAACTCCTTTAGTGTCGACACTTTATTATTAACTATTTCTTTTGGCAATTCATAATTTTGTTCTACAGTATTTTCTTTCTGTACAGCGACTTGATTTTCAACTTCGACAGATACATCAAAGTCTTTCATTGGGGTATCGGGGGTAAGATTCTCAAGCGTCTGTTGGCTCGCAGTATCACTGTGACGTTCAAATGAGTGACTGAGCGTGCCTATAGTATCGCGATCGGGCTCATTCTCATTTTCAGCTTCATCGTCCTTAGCGAAACCCGTATCAAGGAGATTCTGGAAATTACTTATACCCGGGGACTTGACCATATTGGATTGTGCTGGGTAGTCTTTCTTGCAATCGAGACTCAGATTATCTCTAGACGGACTGGCTTGATGGCTGGATTCCGAACTCGAAGTTTTCTCCGAGTTGAGGATATTATCTAGGTTTTTAATAACATCGCTGACATCTCTATAGTAGCTGACATCGTCTTGACTGCCGGCAATTATCTCTTTCAACCAGGGATCGACTGAGCTATCCGAGCGATCGTTTTCCTTCTCATGTGCTTCTTCTGGAACGTTCCCTTGATTGCATTCGAGTGTTGCCGTTTCGTTGTGCGTCAAGTAAATGTTACCGACGTCTTCTAAAGATCCGTGGAGGTTAGTAAGGCTTTCAGATTTGATCTGGCTCTCTAGAGGGTCTTTGTCTGACATGATACTGCTAGACCGGGATACTGCTGTGTCCATGTCGACGCTCAGAGTGCTTTCAAAGCCATGGTCGGACTCGGTGAAGTGGCCAGTAGAGGTCGAAGGGGCGTTTGAGGTTGAAGGGGCGTGGACTATTGCGATATGCTCGTCCACCTTGAAGGAAAAAAAATTAATTACTTTTTGAGTTCAAGTTTTGCTTTAATTTAAGAAGCAGATACTCTGTGCTATACTCTACCGAACGCAACCTATTGGTTTGATTTAACCTGGGTTTGAGTTGCTGCCAGCGCTCCAAACTCAAATTCACTGTGCTATGTATGTGGAAGTATGTTAAATCTAATTCGAGCTTTATTGCCCTTACAATAGAATTGGATTTACTTCTCGAAGTCCAAACTTACACACATACACTTTCAGTCACTGTGTTGCCCTATGCACGTGGGTACTTGTTATTCCAATACCAGCTTTACTACCTTCGGAATAGAGTTCGGTTTGAGTCGCTGCCAGCGCTCCTCGAAGTCGGAGCTGGCGTAAAGGTCGCCGTGTGCGTTGTTCTCTGTCTGAGTGCGTGCGAGCGCGTGTGTGACGTGCAGATGGTTGATAAGTGCGTTCACTTGTGCCGCTGTCGGACGCTCTTCCGGGTCGAGGTTCCAGCAAAGCTGCATTACTTGGTACCTGTGGAGTTTTTGCATGAAATATTATCTAGAACAAGAGAGATTATCCGACGCACGACAGACAGAATAGTAGCTTGTGTGAGAAATTATTAAAAAAATCTTGATGGTAGGAACAAGCAGATGGACTGATGTTAAGTGGTAATCACCTATAAACAAAACATTGCCCCGTAGGTCACGCACAATAAACACGTGCCCTACGATGCACTGCCCTGCGTCCATCAACTTGAGGCATACAGATGTTAAGCCTCATGTGCCTGTAATTACACCGGCGACCACACTCTTCAAACAGGAAATGGCGTCCACCACGCCTTAGTACTTCCCCGAACGAGCCCTTCACAAAGAGCTCTACTACTCTTAAACTATTACTAATGCTTACTTTCTGGCTTTAGTGTAGTGTACGAATATTTATACTCACAGATGTCCCTTGTAAGGGCACGGCTGGTCTGTCGGGGGCGCATGCTGGCCTGCCGCCGTGGGGATCACGCCCCATGAGCAGACCTCCCAAATCAGAGAACCTAGGGACCATATCTCGCTGTTTGTCTGTGGAGAAAACAATGGCATGAGGCAAAATATCTTGATGAGTACAACAAACAATATAGCATCTCATTGTTTAGTTTGTGGAAAAAACAAAAAATAATCAATGGAATGAGGCACAATATCTTGGTGTTTACAACTAATAATATAAGTAGAGCCCTTTTATGGTAATTTTTAAATTTAAGAGTCCGGTGACAGCGGCTCGCAATTTCGAGGTGCGATTGGCTATTATTTCATTTTATTTCATTTTATTTCATTTCGGGGAGGTTGTTTGAAAGAATAACTCTAAAGAAACACGCATAAATACTGTTCGAACACAAATAATACAATAATATAAGGGAAATGTGCTTGAGTCAGAAATCATTTTGGTATTAGGTAAACGTAAGACCAAACATACTAATACCAAAATGATTTCTGATTCGGGCATGTTTCCCTTATATTATTGTATTATTTGTGTTCGAACAGTATTTATGCGTGTTTCTTTAGAGTTATTCTTTCAAACAACCTCCCCGAAATGAAATAAAATGAAATAATAGCCAATCGCACCTCGAAATTGCGAGCCGCTGTCACCGGAGCCTTAACACAAATTATGTATGTATAGAAAATACTAAATTGCATAACAGATAACATCTAACAGAAAAAAACATCAAATTGGAATTTAATGGTCTTATCTCTAAAAGCGATATCTTCCAGACCACCTTGCCCGCAATATTAGCTAGGTAGAAGTTTTACAATAGGTAGACAACTAATCCTAACAGAAGCCTACTTTTTGAGTTCTTTAAGCTAAATTATATAAATTAATGAACTCACAGTGTAGACAGCGCCACGTCGCAACACCTCTGGCGCGAAGCAGTCGTGCTGCGGGTCAATGACCTCGTAGCGGCCAAGCACCGCGCGAGCTTCCTCCAACTCTCCCCGAATCAACACCGAGCCGCCCCATAGGTTCCTGACAACGAAAAAAGAAAGTGTTATGACTGTTCGTTAAAAAACATTGGTAGATATTTGTCATTGTTGGTTTGTTTATCAAATTGATTAGTTCCAAGATCTACTGTTTACTGACAAAACCCTGTGCGATCTACTAATTACATACATCTTGAAATTTCAATAAAAATGATACCAAATTATGCGTGCAGCAATCGTAGATGCGTTGGCAATGCGTTGGCGCATTCTGTTCTAACTATTTATATTTTTTGACTTGACGCGATCGACTAGATCAATAGTCGAGATCGACGGGTCAATCGCGATTGACCGGTTGGCCACCCCTATCTCTAATTTTTTTTATACAACTAACTGATGGAACAAGCAGATGGCCCATCTGATGTTAAGTGGAAACCATCACCTATAAACAAAACATTGCTCCGTAGTCACGCACGATAGGAACGTGCCCTAAGATGCACTGCCCTGCGTCCATCAACTTGAGGAATGCAGATGTTAAGCCTCATGTGCCTGTAATTACACCGGCGACCACACTCTTCAAACCGAAACACAGCGATGCTGCTTGGAGAATGAAGGCGTGGTGGTAGTACTTCCCCGGACGAGCCACACACAAAGAACTTTACTACTCTTCCAGTTCTACTCAGTCCTCTACTACTTTCTTTCTTTATCTGATTCCCATATCACTAACTTTTTTTGTTTCGGGCTGGATAGTGCCGTGTGGAAAGTCAACCAGTATTAACTTTCCATTGCCATGGAACTGGAGTCTATTGGGCAACTCATGCTCACAATTTGGAGACAGCGAGTCTACAGAGTAGGAATACTTTCTATTAACGGATAGAAAACTTTGAAACCGTCATGCTAAGGTCTTGTCATGCTGGATGGGTTACAATCAGTGGATTATAGCTAAGCGTGCTCCACCTTAGACTACATCTTCACTTTACATCAGGTGAGATGGCAGTCAAACGTCTAGCTATTAAACAATAAAAAAAAATCGCACTGACCCATAAGTGAATCCATGTGAGTGCATGTAGTCGAGCGCCGAGCTGACGTCACTCATGAGCTGTAGCGGGACCCCGCTCTCGTTGAGCATCGTCATCTGAGGACGGTTCGCAATCAGGTAGCTTTGGAGATCCTGAAACAAACATTAACGTTTTATAATAAACATTCAGTAAAAACTTTGTGTACACATAATGCATTTAAGCATCAGGCTTTCCCCCAACCTGCCTGCGTCGAATACTGTATTGTTTTTCGGCCACATCGCCCGGAAAGATGGGAACAACTTTGAACAGATTATGGTTACCCGAGAGGTCGAAATCAACTAAGATTGTCTGACCAAATCCGCTCATCATTGAACACCAAACTTCACGATGCTCTTCATAATGCCATAGACAGGTATAGATGGCGAACCATCGTTAAAACTGTGATGGCTCAACGTCGGCGGAATCACGACCCTCAGTAATGAGGAATACGACGCGAGGAGGAGGACATTTACACATACGTACATTTTAGGAGTTGCTTCAGCCGGCTGAGTTATAGATAGATAGATAGATAGATAACTCTTTATTGTTCACAAACAAAATACAGGTTAGAGGCATAAATCTAGGCAAAACAATGGGCGACCTTATCGCTGAGAGCGATCTCTTCCAGGCAACCTTGGATTGAAAGATCTAATTAAAAACTAAAGGCGGTGTAGTCACTAACGGATAATATTAAAATTTGAGGACCTATATACTAATAACTATCTAAATAATCTACTGGGTACTTAAGGTACCTATATACCTATTAACAAACTAACTAGTTATGAGAAGTATGTGGTACTATTCTAAATTAGTATTCGAGTATTGTAAATTGAGTCTTCTTACCACAGTGCAGAGTTCAAATAGCAGAAGCCACGGCTCCTCTTCGAGACATTTTCCCAGGAACTTCAGTATCTGGCCATGACTCAGCTCCCGGTAGACTCGAACCTCTTCGAGGAACCTCGCCTTTTCTTCTAACGAAGAGTTCTGATTGAGGATCTTCACCGCTATGGTTTGGGAGGTGCCTTCACCACTGTCTATCTCACTAGCTACTACCTGTGGAAGTAAATGATGCCTATTAAAATAGGATTTGGAATGGGAAGGATCATAGATGGTCAAAGATTTCGAATAGCTCTCCACTGTTATGGTCAAAATTAAACTTTTCATGTAGTGTGTCTAATTATTTTGTCTGGTGTATCATCATCATCATCAGCCTACAGAAGTCCACTGCTGGACATAGGCCTCCCCTATCCGTTTCCAGGAAGAAGGATTTTGAGCCCTTTCCATCCACCGACTACCCGCGATCCTAACAATCTCGTCAGTCCACCGGGTACCGGGGAACCTTTATTCCCCAGCGGTTGTCAGTTCTTCGAGCTATATGACCTGCCTGTTGCCACTTCAACTTGCTGATTCTGAGAGCTATGTCGGCTACCTTGGTTCTTCTACAGATTTCCTCATTTCTGATTCTGTCTCGTAGTGAAACTCCCAGCATAGCTCTCTCCATAGCCCGTTGTGCGACTTTTAGCTTGTTGATGAGGCCAATAGTAAGCGACCACGTCTCAGTTCCAAATGTCATCACTGGCAACACACACTGGTTGAACACTTTCGTCTTGAGGCTCTGCGGTATGTGTGACGAGAAGATGTGGCGTAATTTCCCGAACGCTGCCTATCCGAGTTGAATTCGTCGGCTGACCTCTTTGTCAAAGTTGGACCTACCTAGTTGGATCGTCTGACCCAGATACACGTAGTGGTCAACAACTTCGATGATATCGCTCCCAACATGTACCGGCACGGATGCGACATGAGCATTAGACATGATTTTCGTCTTGCTCATGTTCATCTTAAGACCCACCTGTTGGGACACAATATCGAGGTCTCTGAGCATCATGCCTAGATCTTCCAGCGATTCCGCCATTATGACTATATCGTCGGCAAATCGAAGGTGAGTGATGTATTCGCCATTGACGTTGATGCCATATCTATTCCAGGACAGCAACTTGAAAACATCCTCCAATGCTGAGGTGAACAGTTTCGGAGAAATTACATCTCCCTGTCTCACCCCTTTATGCAGTTGGATAGGATCCGTGCTCTGGTCCTGGAGTCGGATAGACATAGTGTGTGTGTGTGTGTGTCTGTCTGGTGTATGCACCTTGTTAATTCATTCATTAATACGGATCTGTGGGTTTTAAAACGGTTTGTTTTACGATTAAACAACAATGTTGGATTAGCACTTAGCTCACAGCGCCCATCCACGGAGAACGTGCCCTATGGGTCTATGACTCTTGAGTCTCATCCTGTTATTGCACTTTTCACCATTCACTTCAAACCAGGGCAAAAAAAAAAATGTCACAATTGTGTAATTGTATAAAGTTTCGTTGCAAGCGTAAACATAAAAGTAAAGGTAGGTATGTCGACATACCCTGCCAAACCATCCCCGGCCAATCTCTCTCAGGTACTGCAGATTGTTCCGGGGGAAGTGAGCGCTGGCTGTAAACAAAAAAATAGTCTGTAAATCTATTATAGTACTTGAAAACGCCATGTAATCCAAGTAAAGGTAGGTTGGCAAGTTGAGATTAGTGAAGGTAGCGGCGAGATCTATGTAACATTAAAGTTTTTTTTAATTTGTTAGCAAAGCTCAGACAATGGTTCGATTTTGTTTCCAAGACCAGAGAGATTACAAACGAGAAAAAATCGGAATAATTGGAACTAACTACTAACTTTGCGATTTTATTTTATCTAGTATGTGTAAGTCAGATAATTATAATCTCTTCTTTATACTGAAGTCATTATGAACAGCTATATTTTAATAGTAAGCTATTCATGAAGACGTCAGCATAATATATTTTTTAATAGTATAAAAAACGTATAAAATAAAAAAAATGGGATCATCTTTCTTTACTAGGCATAGAAGGCATGGTCTTCCAGCCTTAACCAGTCCTCGGAAGTACGAACCACTTTGTATGATATCGCGTCGCTTTATCGCGTTTCTGGGACACTAAACGGCCGACTCATGATTCATGGAGACATTAACGGTCCATTGATCACAATAGTTACTGTAATAGGGCAAAAAAGCCGTGACAATGAGGTATTCATTGATCACTTGAAAGAGGTGCCTAGGGTTTGGAGTAAACAATAATAATTGGTGGACATTCCACGCAGCACTATCTAGCCACGGGCTGAAAACCAGCGCTGTATAGGCTTGAGCTCATAATACAGCAAATGGTGGTGGTCTTTTTTGTCATAAATTTTACAGTTTTATACATTTTACATTTGCTCTTTTGTAAATTTCCATTTTTAGGACACGAATTATTTATTTTGCTGATCTAACTATCTTTATGGGCATCAATTTGGTGTTAGTGTTGCAACCTGTCATGTCTGCAAAATGCAATTGTTGTGCCAAACGTAATATTAGGATGTATCTCGGCTCTACTTACGAAGGGGGGTATACAGACCTCCTCAAGGAATCTCAATCTAGTACTTAGTACTTAGAGATCATAATTTATAATTATTTATTCGGATCTGAGGGGATGGTTACCGTAACTGGGATCATAGTCGTGTAGCTGTTCCTGTGTTTTTTTGTAACATCCTTACAGAAACACAGCAACGCTGCTTGGCGGCAGAAGAAAACTCCCTCCAGTGTCCATATAAGTACTTACTGAACCAATCGGAGTACGGCTCCAGCGGATCATCCACGTGTATCTCCGCCGGCAGAGGATCGAACAGAACCAGTGACTCGCGGCTCGGCGAGCGGATGTAGTCGCGCCGGTTCGCGTTCCGCTCCTCGTTCTCGTTGAAGATGTAAGCGCCAGCGTTGTTGTTAGCGATGTTCTGCATCTCCCGCAGCGAGATGGGACCGTTGTTGTTGTCCTCGCCGGCGACATTGTTGTTCACGGGCTCAGAGAAACCAGAGTCGGGAGGCTGCAAGCGCTGCGGCGTTTGTATGTGCGACGCGCTTGCCGCGAACAACTGCAAATTTAAATTTAAATCACATAATGAACACAAACCCAAAAATCTATCCAACAAAACAATGTTGTTAATTGATCATTCAACACACAAACAAAAAGGTTATCAGTTTTTAGAAGTTATAACAAACAGAAACCATACTGAATATAGAAATAAGGATAACAAATTCCCGCGAAATTAACGTTTCACAAACATAATTCGCAAACACATTTACAAAATAGACAATAATGGTGGCAGTTCACATCGCTATTCGTGTATTAATCTTATTTTCCTAAGTACGAGGATTTGTAGTGACTCTATTCTCGTCATTCCCGCTCGGTAATTCCCCGTTGTCAACACTGTTGACGACTGGGAATAAAAAGTTAAACTTGTTCACAGTATTGACATACATACATACATACATAAAATCACGCCTATTTCCCATAGGGGTAGGCAGAGACCACGGATTTCCACTTGCTACGATCCTGACATACCTCTTTCGCTTCATTCACTCTCATAACATTCTTCATACATGCTCGTCGGTTAAGGGTACTCTTGACCTGGCCTTTCTCTAGAACATCTGCTATCTGATCTAGATAGGTCCGCCGAGGTCTTCCCCTCCCAACAGTCCCATTCACACTCGCCTGATGCACTTTTTTCGTCAATCTTCTTTCATTCATCCTCTCTACATGCCCAAACCATCTTAGCATACCTTTTTCTACCCTCATCACTACGTCTTCTTGCACTCCACATTTCTCTCTGATCACACTATTCCTCATTCTATCACTCAAATTCACATCACACATACTACGTAACGCTCTCATTTCTACTGCATTCACTCTACTCTGATGTTTTTTCTGCCACACCCAACTTTCACTACCATACATTAATGTCGGCACTAACAGTATTGACAAACGCTACTTTAGTACTTATGTTCCTCTGACGTAATCGAAGAAACCTGTCCTGAAATCGGGTTTGGTGGGTAATAGTAGCGTCCATCAACACTGTGAACGAGTAAAACTTTTTATTCCCAGTCGTCAACAGTGTTGACGACGGGAATGACTCCTCTATTCCCGTATTTTCTTGAACATGAGGAATACTCAAACACAGATTATACAACTGTGTTCGGCGATGTGTAGACACTGTTTTTGAGTTATTCTACACAATAAAGCCAAATAATAAGCAAATAAAAACGCGAATACTGAACAGCGATCTGAAGTGAACCATAACAGAACATTGTAAACAGAAGACGCACACATTAACAAAACTACATATAAGCTACCTGATTGTCCGCTCCTTCGTTTGGCTGGAGACAAGAGAAAACAATGCACGTGAGATATATAATCTTACAATCTCGTTGATAAAACATAGATATATTAGTCATGCATACAAGGTAGGTATTACAATACAAGAACATAAAGTTAATTGGGTATCGTAAAATTCGTACATGATTCTAGACTATTGCGTTTTATTACGCTATTATTATACTATACGTAGTCCCTTGCCAGTCAGTTTAAGGAATCGTTTAAATGATTTTAGTTTCGTTCAGACAGTGTTTAGGTACCCATGCGTTGGCGAGCGGACGAACTAGTCCTACTATCCTTTCTGCTAAAATATACTAATATGCGAAAGTTACGATGTTCGAGTTCAATCTCGCCCTAGCCACTGTACCGAACGAGGTGACACGTAACCTGGTTTAGAATAATATAGGCCACTTTTCGTCAAGAAAAATTATTTGCAGCTGGGTAGAAAACATGAACAAACAAATGGAAAGTGGCTTACATCAATGTTAGCAATCACTACCACACGAGCGAAGTCGCGAGCTGCAGCTAACGACTTAGTTCGTAGCAAAGCTCTGTGTGAAGGGCTCGTCCAGGGAAGTGCTACCACCATGCCTATTTATGCCGTCAATCAGCGTTGCTGTGTTTGAGTTTAAAGGGTGTAGGAACTGGTGAAAGTACAAGCACAAAAGGCTTATTTAAATATATTTTTTTTATATTTTATGCTACGCTGCACACTGTTCAAAATATGCTTCATCAATACCAGGAGTTTAACTAGCATAGCCTCCAAAGTTTTTGGTGAAAGCCCTAATGGATAAAGTTAAGGGTCGTTTTGTGAGTTTGTTTCATTGAAATTTCAAAATGAAGGTTATAGTTTCATAACTTTAAACAGACACACCCAAACCCATGTTAATTATAATCGAATAAAGTTATAGCGATGTGAAATTGGACAAAGCACTTTGCTAATATCATATCGCGTGTAGGAAGCGCGCTTTCACTGTAATTCAGTAGTTTGCGTAGTTTTTGAAGAATATTTCGTAGCTTTCATTGTCTTTTTTTCTGCTTTATTATTTACTAGCAGTCTTTATTGTAATTTAGTAATAGTAAAGGTTTATCAATTTTCTTTGTATTTTAGACCAGTTTCAAATTAACTACGTCTTGGAATCAGAATTAGCCCTCATCAGATTATTTATTGGAGTAGTCGTAGTAGTCAAACTTCAAGAGAAATTAAACCTTTGCAAGATTAGACGGTAAAGCTAAAGTAGAGACGGAATCATTTCATACTAAAATAGTTTGGTCGATCACCCCAAGCCACATTATTTAACCTTTAGATAACCTCGTCTAACTCCACTGTGCTGCATTCTGCACATGTATGAGATGACGTAATCCGTGCCCTCAATGAGCCTAATCATGGACTCTCAATGGATGCCACAATGGATACTAGAATGAACGTAACAAAACATTTTTATGGCATTGTGATGGCTGAAGGACACGTCGTCAATTGATGAACGAAGTCAGCAGGTATTTGCATTATGTTTGTAATCAAATCAGCAAATCCAATTCCGTAACCTTACGACTTGTAGTGGCCTTAACTTGGTTACCTACCTCGGTTGCACACCTAATTACTAACACAAAATGGAGTACAAAACACACGAAAGCTAACAAGGAAACCGCAACAACACAATCAAATTACGAAACGTTCAAATGAACATAAAAAATGTTCATATGTCTTGAGGTTCTGTCAACAATTGACGACAATTCCCATGAAGTACTTTCAATTGAGCGACAGACGCATCGATGAAGTACGAGGAACAATGAAGCTGTAAAATATTTATAGTTTCTTGTATCCTGACTAGCAACAGCTAGCAACGTTGTGATCGCGGATGGTAAATACTTTGACAAGACAGAAGCCAAATCGAGTAAATTATAAGAATCACTTAGAAACGTCCAATTTAGTTGGAACTTCCAAGCGACCAAACCTAAAAGAATAGACCACCTACTTATATTTACAATGATTGATTTAGGTAAGTACAAAGATCTTGATTAAAGAGAGATCGACAGTGATCGCTTCAATAGTAATAATTATTGTACTTAATAAAGTTTGTTGTTGATTTGATTTGATTTTAGCATAGTCGTAATAACGACTATGCTAAAATCAACATAAACATGATATTGATAGTCAAATAAACCGTCGAGATTATAAAGTGTGAATTGTGACGTGGGTTGTATGTGGTAACAAACATGCTGCATGATAAAGACACATAATGTTAGACACGAGCGTAAAAACGTAAGGTTAACCTCTTTTATAACTACATACCTAAGAAATGTTCAACCTACATTATAAAAAGTAAAAAACGAAGAAAGAAAATAAAAATACGATTTTCCCTTGCCAAAATGCAAATACGTTTATTGGTTCTGCTGTTTTGTTCAACGAATTGATCAAAGGAAGTAAGCAATTAACAATTCATTAGTTAGAGGAATCTGTTAAACCGTTCGGGATGGATGGCTCAGGACTGGGAAAGGCATGACTAACTTTGAATCGTTTTTTAAAACGGAAGTGGTGAATACTTCCACGGCGTGACCAGTTTTTAAAACGTATTTTAATTTAAGGTAATTTAAGGTAAGGTAAGACAAGAGATAATGTGACTCTCGCTCGCACGTTTTGACTTGTTGAAGGATATAAAATTACTAAACCCATTTTCGAAAAATCGCAAACAACTATTTTGTGTGCAATCACATTGCGCACAGTTTAGTAAAAAAATCATTTTGATCGGTACAAGTTTTCCTACTTAAAAGTTTGCTTTTCTAGTTTTCGTACATGAGCAAACTTTTGAGTAGGAAAACTTGCATCAATCAAAATCAAATTTTTACTAAACTGTGTGCAATGTGATTGCACACAAAATGGTTGTTTGCGATTTCTCAAAATTGTATTTAGTGATTTTATATCTTTCAAAATGTCGAATCGTGTGAGCGAGAGGAATATTAGGTGTCGTCAACGCCTTAACAATACCTGGTGAAAGTAACCTGTCAAAGATGAGTTAGGGAAGGAGTGATATGATATATGATTTTGACGACCTTATATAAAGTGCGATAAGGTCAAGAAGATAACGATAAACAGCATACCCTCATTTAAATAATGATTAACATTAGCGCTGTCTCTGTTTGCCATTACTAGCAGGCCAAATAAAATAAATTATAAGTTTATTTTCAATGAAACGTACACGGAGATGTGCATAGAATGGTGTGAAAGATGGCATTGCTTAAAACGGAGTGACAACCTACTGAGATGTAGAGATGCAGTGATGAGTCGAGAAAAACTTGTTGTGCCGACTATGATGATGTAATATGACTATAATACCTATACACAAGTAAATTGGGAGTCTACCAGTAATAAGACTGGATTCATAATAAAATTTTGATGTACACATTGTGAATACCGAACCCAAACATAAATAGATTTAAAATGAATGACACTGTTTACGTGCCAAAATAATTGGAATAGCACTGTGGGCATTGACATTCTTTTACGTATGAAAACTATATAAATACAGTAATATGTACCTATGTACGTATTAGATATGCAATTTCGTGCGAATCAGGCCTTTTCTCACGATTCATTAATTGTTAAGACATTTTTAAATTAGCTTAGTCCTATATAGGTAAAATTATGTTTTTATTATTGCATTGCATAAGTCTTAGCACTTGGTTATCTCACAAATAGACGCCATCACAGCTAGAAACTACGCGTAAATAGAGGCATACCGACGAGGTGGTAAGCATGGGTATATTTTATGGCGTAATAAATTATCTAACAGCACAGCGCATGCAAGATAAAACTTCATCCACCTGTATACTAGAGTGCACGAGCTACGAGATAGAAAACAAGAAGCGCCCATTAACTATAGTTATCAACAGCTCAAGGCAAGCACGTGTGATGTGAAAAACGTTTCAATTCTCAACTGTATGCTGAACTAGTAAGGTTCAGACTTTCAAAAGGATGCCTCTGTAATTAGTATGAGCGTGAGTCACAGCGACGATGATGCACTCGCATAAAACTACGCTTTATCAAGAGACGTGCCGGCTATCAGAAGCCAGTAGATATAAATAAATAAATAAATAATACTGGACAATCCACACAGCACTATCTAGCCCCAAAGTAAGCTATTCAAAGCTTGTGTTATGGGTACTAGATAACTGATATATTTAATACATTATATACTTACATAGATAGATATTTTTTTATTATACATAGAGAACACCCAGACAATCGGAACAAATTTCTGCAGATCGTACACAAATTTGTTCCAAGGCGGGAATCGAACCCGCAACCTCTTGCGTCGCAGGCAGGCTCTCGCCCGCTGCGCCACAGAGGTCGTCAAAAAAAATATACCACTTTTAATCATTATTTCTACATACTCGTGTCATTCTGATGGAATTAATTGGATCAGGTCTAAATCCGCACATTACAGACAAACACAAGAATTAGAACTAGAGTAAGTACCTACGTAAAGAAAGCCAAATATCGTAAGATCAGATTTCAAAATGGAGACTATACAAGCTGGCAAGTCACATCGCCGGTTACTGCTAATTGATTGTGAGTCATCTTGTAAATAAACATGCATATGTAGTATCGGCATTTAACATTAAATACTATGTAACAGCGCGAAGACATGACTTGCCACGCTGCTTACATACATCGAAGAGGGATTTAATAACGTATCAATATGAATAAATATCTGGGTGACCGAGCTTTCCTAGGCAACGCGCCATTTACTGAAGTAGGTATATAGCTCAAAAAAGAGTAGTACATATTATTTTTTAGCAATAGATGTCAGGAAGTCATATTTTTCAGTTATGTTTATGATTTTAATTGCCTGAAAACACGAAAAAAAACATTTTTAAAAATGAATCCTACCTAGATCACTCTATCGCCCCAACAACCCCCTGCATACTAAATTTCATGACAATCGTTCGAGCCGAGAATCAATAAAATTTTACACAATAAAAATACAAGAATTGCTCAAAGGCATTATATACATATATTCATATTACGGGAAAATGGTCGTTGCTTAGCAGTTGAGAATCTAATGCATAACCTGTAAGACAGGACGAGATCAAGCTGGATTATGTTGTCCACAGTTGTGTTAAGACCCTTTTATATGCGTACAAAAATTAGCTTTTACTCTTTTATACATACAAAAAAAACTGGGACATGGAACAGAAAACGTTGGCTAGTATGTCGTTTATATCGACTCAAAGCTAAATCATAAAATACGGAAATGAACGATGAAATTGACAACGTAATCCGTCATTAAAACATCCATGTTCCCATTGTAGTGCAGCAGACAGTGCTCGTAAACTCCGTCTCTAAAGACAACTCTCTGAATAGACAACCTCTTTATAAGCTCAAGTCTACATAAAACTTACGAGTCAAAGGTATACATATATACTTTAGACCTGCCTCAATAGAACGAGCATGCTTGTTGACTACGATAAAGTTATCTGTAATGTAAGCTGTTTGCACTGCGGCTAATTTTAGTCACATAAATATTATGTGTCATTTGTTCAGTTTGAATTCTTCGCGTTCTTTAGGAATCCAAATAGTGAAAAACGCTCCAAAACATGTAAGAAAGTTGTTCTTGCACAGAATACATTTTATACATGAAATTTAATTTATTAGAGTGGTGATGTTCGCTGAAGTTATGGCGGTTTGCTTTGTAGCGATGCCAGCTAGCTATCAGCAATGATTAATCAGATCAGACATTATCCATGAATCCATGGCACACTGCTGTTAAGAAAACATTTTACATTGCCCGATTTATACCCGACTATTATTTCGGGGCATGATTCAGAAAAGCAACGCAGGAGGTGTGAAGTGATTACAGTGGGGTGGGTCTGCCCCGGGCTCTATGCCAACTAGAAGCGCCACTGCATTATTAGATATCTAGCATTACTCCTCGCTAAATCCACTAAATCGAACTCTAATTCCGTTACTTTAAGGCCGATGTAAAATTGTATCGTATGCAAATGTAATGTTGTCATGTGAATGTCTCGCGCGTAGTCTAGGGTTTTTATGTGAAGCATCTCAGTCCAGAGCGCCGCCGCTGCCGCCGCGAGCTACGAATTCTCTAGGAATTGTTGTGGCGTATTGTGGGAAATGTTCAACAAATAATAGAAATGCGAAAGTTGGTGAGTATGGATGAATGTTTGTTACTCTATAACTCCAGAACGGCTGAACGGATCTTGGTGAAAATTGGCACAGAGATTATATTATAGTCTGGAAAAACATTATATAGGCTACTTTTTATCCCGTGGGAATACCGGGATTTAAAACTACGCGGTTGAAACCGCAGTAACCTAGTACGTAACACGTACAGACGTACACGTACGTACGGTATATTTTTGGCAACTTTTTGTATATTCAAGTCTAAAAAAAGATGGCATTTATTTGACAATCACGCTGATTTCAGGAGTTTGGAAGCAATATACTTCATATGAATTTATGAGTTTCATTATCTGAAGATGTTGGTTGCCAAGGATTAGTTAATAATGCGGATGCGATAAAATCAAGCAGTAAAATTACATTATAGATTCCAGAGAACATTTATTCAGCTTATTGACGTAGCTACATGTAGGTATAAGACCACGTTTTTGCTGACGTGGATACGACGTTGACACTGGAGGTGGGCGGCGCGACGGGATGGACTGACTCATAGATAAGACTAACAGACAGTCTCAAGTTTACGTTTTTAACAAGAGATTATATGCATGAATAACGCTGTTTACGTTCAATGAACGACGCAAATCTTAAATGTGGGACATTGCAATTGAGGATTGCAAGGTCAGTTGGTGACTAGACGTACCTCAATAATTAGGGTAACGAGCGCCAAAATAAACACGCCAATGTTTAGAATGTTTTACGAAAGCTTTCCCCGATTTGTCGTTCATTCTACTTTATTCTCGCCTTTCCATCAGTAAGTTTCAATTCGAACAGGGAAAAAAGAAAAACTTTGTGTATTTGTGATCTAGTGGGTCATCATTTTCTTCAATTTGCCGCGGCAAAGGCATTATACAAAGATAAATTAACGTCTAAAGATTGGAAAGTATTGAAGCCAGACAAAGCATATAAACTGCGCACATTAGCAGACGATTTCAAGGGACAGGCCACATTTTTCAAAGTCCATTGATTACAAATAGTCCTGGCCTAGACTGTAGGGCTAGAGATACCAACCAACGCAACGTTGTGAATACAAGGTTTTGATTAGTAACCGATTATTTTGCTGGCACTTAAAACGAGAACCTAGTGCATAAAGGGATAATAAGGTCAAATGTCATGTATGAAACATGCTGGATGATTGAATGCTACCGACAAGAGTTATAATGGCACGCAACACATCGAGAACTGAGTAATTAAACTTGTCATATCGCAGAAAAAAGTATGCTCCATATATAGAACATATCTTAACATTAACAAGCGGAACAGTATGAAGGGGTAAACTAGGTATTATCTTGCTGTATTTAAAACTGTCGTTTGCACTGTAGGTATGGTGTTCATGATAAATAAATTCAGGGCCCGGCGACAGCGGCTCGCAGTTTCGAGGTGCGATTGGCTATTATTTCATTTCGGGGAGGTTGTTTGAAAGAATAACTACCTATCCAGTGACACGCATAAATACTGTTCGAATACAAATAATACAATAATATAAGTAAGTGAAATGTGCTTGAGTCAGAAATCATTTTGGTATTAGGTAAACGTAAGGCCAAACATACTAATACCAAAATGATTTCTGATTCGGGCATGTTTCCCTTACGAAATGCTGGTATGCAGTTTACATAATTACGTGATGTGGTTCGTGTACGAAATCCTTTAGAAAAGATAGAAATAAAAATGCTGATTGATTACATAACTCAATGATGCCGTTCATGCTTTGAAACCATAAAAACTAGGAATAAACACGTGTGCAATGACTAATAGGCATAAAACTGTCGGTACACTAAATGTAAAGAGTGGCGCATCAGCGCAGAGAATAGAAACGCAATAGATGCCAAATGTAATGTACAGATGAGTATTTGTCACTGGTCTGGAACCGCAGGAGCCCATTACCATGGCGATATTCTGGGTTTCAAGTGTCAAACTTTCTGTACTACATATCAAGTTCATCTGTGCCGATTACAATTACAAGCGAGTTAGACAATTAGGCCCCAGATCAGACACTATTTAATAGAAGAACTCTGAAAGCATATCTTTACATAGCTCTAAAGACGAAGCTTTGTTAAATCTGGAGATTTAAATTACACGAGACGGTAGGCATCGTACCTAGCTCGTATAAATGGCAGTGCAGAACTGAGCAGCCAAATGGAACACATAATCAAAGTACGGCAGGACTTCAAGGGGCAGTAGATTCACTCTTCTTTGAGGGAATGCCTGAGAACTACCAACGCATACCTACAACCTAGTGTAATGTGCGATGAAAATGGAAGAAATTCAATGCTGAATCCATAAGAGAGTAAATGCCGTTCATTACAAAGCCATTAGTGTGGATAATTAGTTAATGGGAGTGGATTACTTGTGTAACTGTCGTTTGGTGACTGGTTTTCGGCCGTGACAATGAATTACGGTTTATTGACAGCGATGAGCGTCTGCGATCTATGTGTCACTTCTCGAGGCTACTTGGTCTAGTTCGCGTATTCGTTTTAGAGATAATAGGTGTACAACATGAATGGCGATTGACGACAGATAGGATAATTTACGTCTATATATCCTATATTACTTACTTGAAAAAATTGATAAGACTAGCAATTATATAATAATAATAATGCTGGACAATCCACACAGCACTATCTAGCCCCAAAGTAAGCTATTCAAAGCTTGTGTAATGGGTACTAGATAACTGATATATTTAATACATTATATACTTACATAAATAGATATTTTTTATAACACCCATTTATTAAAACACCCAGACCATCGGAACAAATTTCTGCAGATCGTACACAAATTTGTTCCACGGCGGGAATCGAACCAGCAACCTCTTGCGTCGCAGGCAGACTCTCGCCCATCCATCAAACTAGCTATTAGATCCATCTATAACTGTGGGTAGAGGATAGGATAGGTAAAATCTCATAAGCAATTTTTAGATCCACACAAATGTTGCTTTAGTTGTGGCGTGGCGTAGATGGACTTAAAGATAACCGAACACAACAGGCAACCCAGGTGAAATTCAAGTCAGTTTAACATTTAGATAGTAAGGAAATCTCAACTCATGACCAGGCTCGAAGCTATTTGAGGAGGGTGACGTCACAAAAGGGACAGTAAGGCCTTGAGTACCGAGATTGACGTCACTGACGGTCGCCTGGCGAAATGGGCCTATTCGCACCACCCACCACCGTCTTACAGAAAGGGAATCTTCAATTTAATGTTGTTTGTTCGTAGGTAGATCAAGTTACACGCTAATGGTAATCATTGACAGTTCAGAACTAGCATAGCATCGTTCTCCTATCGGTATTTTTTGTTGAATGTTATGCTTTTTATCGTGTTTATTTGATGAACAATAGCATAATATCACGCTCCACCTAAGTACCTTATGAAATAAAGCCATTATCTGGAAAGTGGACGAACCTCTTTATCTACGCGAGTACCTATGTTTTTAGCGAATCCATACAAAAAACATAGCTAGGTATGTAATCAAAGTCAGTAGTTCCAATGACACCACGGGATTTGGAGGATATTGGAACATCAAGGAAGAAAAAATGGTTATCCATACCAAATTTACCCAGCCCAGGCGCAAACGCAACACATTCAGTTTTTTGTTATTTTATGTACATTGAAAATCAGTCTTTTTTTCGAGATTAAATAATTTATTTAATTTGCCTTAACACTTCCACAATTTAAGTTAGGCTCTAAAAAATAAACATACCGACTGTTTTCTGTCAAGAAAGCTAATAATGTCATTTGCATACAAAATATTAAATTTCAGTATGTGTGTTCCGAAAACAGAAATAGGATCTTGTCTAGAACCACAGAAATAGGGTTTTCTCTATTCCGTGAATTTCCGTGTCTAAAACCCATGAGGGGTTCTTGCTTAGGTGTTCTGCAATCCTGCATTGAAATCTAATGAAGGGCCTTGGTATATTATTATGTAGGTACTTACTAAGGCCTCTATTAATATTGACAGATGACACAATAGCTGCCGTTGCCCATAGGCAAGGGCGTGCCGAGGGCGTTGACCCCGCCCGTCCGCTGATTAGATTTACAACTGCAACTTTTATTGGCCTACAGATAGGGATGTCCCAAATAAATACAGATCAAGAAAGAAGACACTTAACTGACGCGAGTAAAAAATCTACTTGCAAACTGTGGAGCATATCGCTTGTTATAGATTCACAGTCTTCAGGATTTTCTCACCAATTTCAGTAGGCAACTCTATACGTTGTGTCAGCCCTAGCGTAAAAGCTAGGTACCTACCTATGACGCCTGCGCTTGTATCTGCGTGACAGAAGGATGATTATAAGACTAAAAGTTGGTCGCATTTCATAAGTGCTGCCAAATAGTTTGAACTGATTGGGTTTAGCACTGATCTCTAGTACTTGTTTATTACATATCTGTGGGTTTTACCTACTAACTGCTTCTCGTAGGATTTGTCTGAATCAAACAAAGGGTAGGCGTTGGGTTGTGTCCATTTGGTACAATTGTCTTAACTAGTTGCGCCCCACGGTTTCACCCGCGCAGATTTAAATCCCGGTATTCCTACGGGATAAAAGTAGCCTATGTGTTATTCCAGACTATAATCAATCTCTCTGCCAAGTTTCATCCAGATCCGTTCAGCCGTGTAAGAGTAACAATCATCCATCCATCCATACTTCCAAACATTCGCGTTTATAATATTAAAGTTTATAAGTATTGATTTAACATGGATGTGGAGGGTAGACTGGCATGTCTAATATGGTTTTGGGATAAAAGTGTACATCTATTTTATATAAATCATGGTTTTGACTGTTTACCAATAATTACAGACAAATCTATCCTATAAATTACTACTAATATTTTAATGAACAATGAGTGGGGTAGTTAGTTTAGATGAAACTTAGAATAGGTACCTAGTCAAGATTTCTTACAGTTTGAGAATAAACATACAAACCTACCTAGCATAGACTACATAAGTAGGTAGGTACATTAGGCATTTGGTTACTTTTCCGCGGGCACAGAGATTCTGTGGCCAAGGGCTACCTATATTCCTTTATTCATTTGGATAACCTTTTCCTAGACATACACGCACGGATTTGCACGTCGGGTCTGCCTGAGAAATGTGCCTGTGGTCCGGATCCGAATCCGAGATTTCACCATACACACTCAGATTTGTCTGTCGGATCTGCCTGAAGGACGTACCTGCCGTTAGTCACTAAGCTTTAGTGTGCGATGAGGTGAAACCTGGCAGGCACATACACGCACAGTTGGATGCTTCGATGCGCCTGCCCTGTGGGCGATTCCGGATTGTCCTCCTGTCAATTTGAACTGTGGTCAAATTGACCGGACATATGACAGGCAAATCTGTGTCTGTTTACACCATACACGAGAGTTTGTTTATTTCTCTCACCTAAATCTTACAAAATCTAAGGTAATCTAGGTAGGCAAATCTGACTGGCACATCTGTATGTGTATGCCTAGCTTTTAAGATGTAATTTTCATTAGTTGGTAGGTGGGTAACATATTGGTATTTAGTAATTTACTGGGTTGTAGCAACTCACCTTGCAGTCTTTATGTCTGTAACACCAGGTGCACCCGAGGAGGAAAGCCAGAGCAACGAAGACCAGCGCCAGCGCCGGTATCGCGGCATACAGCCCGCCTTCTAGCGTCCATCCCTCCAACAAAGAATGGTCATCTGAAAGTTCCATGTCTAGGGTGACCACTAGTGACCATTTTACACTCTGTAACACAGCTGGTGACTAACTAGCTGAGACACAAGAGTGTCTACACAAAATCAACATTCAGTTTACAATAAAGTTTCATTAAAATTGCCTACATGCATTTAATGGATGCTCTAAAAATATTTGCTTGCCTGTATTGGCTCATGCCACCTAATGGTTAGTAGCGGGTAAGCCTATTGAATGAATATTGTCACAGTCCTGGGTCGCAAGTTTCAAAAGATAAATTGTAGGAAGGTTAGCTTATAATAAATAACGGAAAGTTATTTATTTAGCACATGGCTAGACTATTCATTTGCATCCATTCATACAATAATGTTGGCTATCCCATCAATCACAATCACAAAAAAAACTCAAAATAGTACGAGATAATGGGCTTCCCACCTGGCAAAGAAATTTCCGTTAATTTTAACTTTGGATTTAGTGCAATACATGCATTTTATGGGAAAAATGACTCACCGAGAGGGTAGGTTTGCGGCGTTGGTCGCACAGGTAATCCGTATCCCAAATGCGAGCCGGCTATGGACACGAATAACACCACCCATATCATATTTATCATTGTCACATTATTTGCACAGCTTTATTATATTTTCTTCTCATTATTCATCGTTTTTGGACATCACCACAACACAAAAAATACACGGTCCATGACAGGTTTGCACTTATTGAAATTTTACCATACACCTTGTGATTATCCCACAATATTTTTATTTAACTAGAACATATCCACACGCGAGAATATTTTGTTGAGATTATCTAGGGTTTTTTAGTAATTTTTCGTGCTCATTTACATAAAAATTGCGCAACCCACAGCTGTACAGAACGCCATTTTTCTTTTTATGAGTTGCAATACGAAAGAAAAACAAAACGTTAAACAATATTGTATAGATAGGATTTGTATATGGCAACATTAAATTCAATTTAGGCCTCCATGCTTTCAGTGTCAAAAGGAACAGATCTATGTCTGTTGTCTGTCAATGTCATATTGATTGATGTATGATTGATGCAAATCTGAGAATTTTTATGAAAATCTTCATTCTAAATCTGAAAATGTGTCACAATTCCTGATGCACCAGCGAAAATAATGATTTTTGCCAAAAATAGTAATCACATCTGAAATCTGGGACTAATGCTCGTAAACTTTGACCATAAAAGAAATAACCTAAAAACACATGTACGGTATCGGTGTTTTGCATAGCCGGGTATTTAGATGTAGTTTTCGTCTTTATTCGAAAGATAGTTCTAAGAAATTGTTGGAATTTCTAGCTAAAATGCCCAAAGTGAACACACCCCGAATCAACGATGCACAGCGTCAAAGAAAGAACATAACTAAAAAGTCTGATAGATATCCTCCCTCCAATGTGTACTTGCAAGTTATAGGATCTGGGGCCAGAGGGGCTCCAAACACATTGTATCTCTTCACTGATCAAAAGAGGTAAGTCCTACTTATCAAGTTTATACACACAAGCGAACATTTTGAATGTAGTTCGTTTGAATGTGGTAGGTATCTGTGGTGCATTGTTTAGAAAAACCAGTCCAATCCAATTTTTATGTAAGCAACTTTTTGTGTAAAAAAACAGCATTAGTATTTCTACCCTAGACAGCTACCTGTTAAACTATAGCAATCCTGGTACCTGGGTTGAGGGTTGGGGATATGAGGGTCGCAAGTAGGGGTAGATGGCAAGTCCTTCCCTTAAGTCATTTTGTCTAGATGAAAAATTATAACATCAATTTTTATAACCATTAAAAAAAACTAGTAAGTAATTCAGCTGAAAAAGTGAAGATATATTTTTTCACCTAGAAAAAAACACTTATGGGAAAGACTTGCCAGCTGCCCCTACTTGCAGACCTTTTTTTATTTTTTTTTTGACGCTGGGAAAAATGCGTTACGCATTCCCCCCAGTGGAGGATGGGAGGGATATTTGGGACTCCTCGGTTTCCGCTACCGGTATACCCACTAAACAACCCAGCGGCACTCCCGCGTCGTCTTTGTTGGAGGGGAACTGGGAAACTGGCACAGCCTTTTCATCCAGTCCCCCGCCGACGACCGCCCGCCTTTACAGTGGGGCCCGCAAATGTCCCCGCCTTTACCGCGGGGCCCGCACGCCCCCCCTTTGCAGGGAGGGGCCCAGGAACGACCGCGAGTGCTTGGCCGTTCCTGCCCGACGGGAGTGGTGAATATGTGCAATGCAGGAGAAGGTGCCCCCAGGTCTTCTCCCGCTATTCACCACGTAGCGGCGCGAGAAGTTAAGGCGTCTCTCGCGCGCGCTCAACCGCCTCGTCTGGGCTGCCTATACAGCCCAGACCCACCTGGGCAGACCAAAAGGTCTACCCTGCCTCATCATACTGTGCCCTCTGCTAATCAGAGGGACACATGGAGAGGCCCACCTTGTGGGATTATTAGCCACCATGAAACACCTCCGCAGTACTCTGCGGGCGTGTTACATGGTGTTACCGGGGTGCACCACGAGGAGGTTACCCGACCTAGCACCCCTACCCCTACTTGCAGACCTACCCTAACCGAGATACAAGGATTGCTATAGCCAACCCCAAATACCTATTCAAACATTTCAGATACCTATTCAACTGTGGTGAATGCACACAACGTCTTTCACATGAGCACAAAGTGAAACTTTCAAGACTGGACCACATTTTCATCACAGGCAAGAGTTGGAAGAACATTGGAGGACTGCCTGGACTCTCCCTTACATTACAAGATGTCGGGGTGCCCAACATCACACTACATGGGCCAGAAGGCCTGGTTAGTTAAATAAATATTGTTTGGTATATCAAGATTTGGACTTCTTCAGTTCTTGTAATAAAGATGATAGAAAATAAAAATACCACCATAAAAAATATAGTAGAGGATCCATAGCAGAACAATCTTCACCCATCTGTATAATGGATGAAAAATATTTTAAATGAAATCAAGATTAGAAAATATATCTCAAGTCTGGCCAGGAGATAACTCCTGGCCATACTATGAAATTATAAATTTCAGAGTAAAGAATCTGTTACCATCAATGGATAATAGTTTATTTTTTAATAGAACTTTTAAAAAGAGATTGTTGATCTCCAATTTACTTTTCAGGATGAACTGTACAATGCAACCAAACGGTTTGTGATAATGAAGGAGATGAATGTAACCATGGCCAAGTGTACTCCTAATGAAGACTTTGATGACAATGCATTGAATGTCAAATATGTTCTGCTGTGAGTAAAATACCCATTCCCTTTCTTAGCATGTATACATGAACATCTCAAGTAATATTAAAAACATTATTCATTTTGGATTTGGTTGATGTACACATGGTACAATACAACCCAGGCTTCATATACATATTGATGAAACAACTTCTATAACACCCGAATACTCAAACGCAACTCAGATTTAAGCACGTCTCATGTGACGAGTTTCTGACGGAATTTCATTAAAAACTCAAAAAACCACGACTTGAGACATGCTCAACACTGAGATGCATTTGAATATTTGCGGGTAAGACAAACAACTCTTTTATGTGTTTTCATAGAGAGCACCGGTGGTCTAGTGGGAGTGACCCCGCCTTCCGATCGTAAGGTCGCAGGTTCGAATCCGGTCGTGCACCAATGGATTTTTCTATCGAAAATTTATGTGCGCAATGCCAGTGCTCTTAAACGGTGAAGGAAAACATCGTGAGGAAACCAGTTAGTATTCTAACAGCGGCGATGGGCTTGCAACCTGTCACGTATGGAATACTAACTACTGCAAAATGTGGGTATGTGCCAAATGTAATGTTTGGACGTACCTCTGACTACCCCCTTAGACATCCTCAAAGAATCTTGAATTAGTACCTACTTGGTACTGGGAGATCTGAAAGGATATCTACCGTGCCTGGGGATCAAAGTCGTGAAGCTGTTTCAGTTTTTTCAGTTTTTCATAGAATCAGGCTTGACTTTGTGGCTGTCCATTGTAAAATATACAAAATAAAAAGTTATTACAACTGATCTACCTATATTTTTAGAAGAGAATAGATTTCATTAATTTGATTTGTTATAATAAAAAATACATGTGGACATTTTATATAACGCTATCTAGTCCCAAATTAAGCAAAAGTTATGGTATTTTTTTGTAAATACTTACAGAAAAAACCATACTACACCGGACACAGTAAAAAAACATAAAAAAAATGTATTTTGGCTTTACATACATATTACTATTATTAGGTAGGCACAAATGAAATAGTGATGCATTACACCAAAGACTGATATAGGTAGGTTTTTTTTTGTGTTTATATCTGCAATCAGTCTCCAGTCTTATATCTGCAATCAGATATAGGTACCTATTTTTTTTCTCATAGAAGATACTTGAAATGTCAACTCAATGTCAAAACAAACACGCATTTAGCTTGTAACTATGGAAAAAAAAACTAGGTTTAATTATTAAAGTAAATATAAAACTTGTAATGCTATAAAACTTTTTTTAGTGGACCTCACGACAGCATAATCCCTAACCTCAAAACTGCAGTTAAAAAGCCCAAAAGCGAATCCCCAGACAAGGAATTTGAGGAGTTTGTCCATGATGACACAGATTACTATAAACGAGACATCCAAAATTCAGACTCTAAGAAGGCTAAGGACAAGGCAAAGCCTAAATCACCAGTTGGAATAGGTACCTACCTAAGTTATTATCATGATTCCAATAAGAATATGCTTTATGTCATGATGGTGTAAGTGTAGCCAAAGTAAACTAATGAAGAGTAAAACTCTTGTAAGGGTTAAGCTGGCCTTTGTACACTTTAAGAGTACCTAGTAGACTAGAGCTCCTTATGATGGGCTTGTCCAGGGAAGTACTACCACCATGCATTTTAATGCCGCCAAGCAGCCTTGCTGTGCTTCGGTTTGAAGAGTGTGGTTGGTACGCAAGGGAGGGCATTGTAGGGCACGTTCCTATCGTACTTGACTTACCGAGGCAATGTATTGATAGAGGCTGTTTTCCGATTACACTGATCAGTAACCAAATTGAAACTACATTTTATAAGCTAACTAGCGACCCGCCCGCGCGCCGGGTGTAGATTGTATTTCTATTATATCATGCATGTATTATACATATAGACCTTCCTCTTGAATCACTCTATCTATTAAAAAAACCGCATCAAAATCCGTTGCGTAGTTTTAAAGATTTAAGCATACATAGGGATATAGGGACAGAGAAAGCGACTTTGTTTTATACTATGTAGTGATTATTGATGCATTTTTCAGACCACCAAAAAAAGAAAACAGAGAAAGTACTCCACGATCTCCAAAAGAAATCTCATTGTACTGTCGCTTACATCTGCACGCTTAAAAAGCGAATGGGCACTCTGGACCTGGCGAAGTGCGTCGAGCGTGGCGTTAAACCAGGCCCTCTACTTGGGCAGCTGAAGAATGGACAGGATGTGGTGCTGCCAGATGGTACCCTGGTGCTGTCCAGAGATGTCAAGACGCCTGATGACCCTGGCCCTGTTTTTATTGGTTAGTATTTTTATTTAGCAGTTCTAAGGAGGATAAATAATAATGCTGGACAATCCACACAGCACCATCTAGCCCAAAGTAAGCTACTCAAAACTTGTGTTATGGGTACAAGAAAACTGATATATTTAATACATTACATACTTATATAGGTAGATATTTTTTATTATACATAGAAAACACCTAGACCAACGGAACAAATTTCTGCAGATCGTACACAAATTTGTTCCGAGGCGGGATCGAAACCGCAACCTCTTGCGTCGCAGGCGGACTCTCGCCCGCTGCGCCACTGAGGTTGTCAAGATAGAAGAGGATAGAGGATGATGATAGACTAGCAAACTCACATAATGGAATACCAACTGTATATGACTAGCTGTATAGGTTTATGCCACCTACCGCATGTATAAAATGTGTGAAATGATGAACGTTATGTATAAAATCTTAGGTAGGGCACTAGATACCCTATTGCAAAAAAAATAACAGTACACTAAAAGAAATAAAGAATAAAAATAACAGTACAATGGGCGGTCTTTTCGTTGAGAGCGATCTCTTCTGGATGTTTAATCCAAATAGAATTTGAACCCATGACCTTGATATGGGGCTGTGGAATCCCGATAACGGATAATGTAGAGATCTGTTAATACGATACTTTTATGTTATGAGACTGTGGCCTTGTTTAAAATCTAACTCACATAATCACTTTTGGGATATCATAAAATTGTGATTTTTAAGTACAGGTTCAAATAGTATGTAGTGTACATGCACTAAGGCCGGTGCCAGATATGTATGAACTTACGTGATCACTGAGCCGCACGCTTAGTGAGGCACGAGAAAAACTCTTCACTGCCTCGTGCCTCACTAACCGTGCGGCTAAGTGATCACTTAAGTTCATGCATATCTGGCACCGAAGTAACAAAATATGACGGAAAACAGCTGTTTTACACCAAATACTTTTCAGTAATGGAAGTACCAGAACTATCATACCTCAAGCAGTCGGAATTCTCAGCTCATTTCGACAATGAAGAGAACCCTCCCGAAAACATACCCGCAATCGTCGTCCACTACACGCCGCCCAACGTATTCAATCATCCCACGTAAGTATACATACTGCGTGGTGAAAGACTCCTTCAGAATTAGTGACATGAGAAGAAGATAAACGAATTAAGACATCCGTAATGTGAATTTAATTGAACGAAGGAGTCGCTTCACTTTGTGGGATAACCCTACGATTAGTTAGTTACACACCTATAAAACAAGCATAGCCTATAAAAAAAATTATGCACAGTTCTTGTACTCTCAAACGGCGAAGGAAAACCTCATGAGGAAACAGGTATGACCGAATAAGTTCTAAAATATCCAAGAAGGATAGGATCCTAATTCTAATTCGTGGTGGGGGAATGAGATCAGCACAGACGTCTCGCGATGGGATGTATTGTGCATTGTCCCCCTGCTAACCTCACCCCAGCCAGCCCAACTCCTTAAAGTAGCGGAGAAGGACCTTGGGTTGGTGGCAGCAATGTTCAAGCATCCCTTGTGGTGATTTGGATGCTGATGAGAAATACCCGATCAGCTTCTGCAGTCCAGTTGTGGACCTGGCTCCACCGTTTCTTTTTCCTGAAGACATCCACGACATAGGTCGCTGTGTGTCGTTCCCATCTTGAAAAGATGGTAGTTGAGGTCGCACTGGCCCGTGATGATTCCGACCATCAGCTTTAAATATAAATAAATAAATAAATATTGGTGGACTTTCCACACAGCACTATCTAGCCCCAAACTAAGCTTATGCTTGTGATATGGGAACCAGATAGCTGATATACTACTTATATACTTTTTTTTTGTAATTACATACTTATAATATTATATAACACCCAGACAGAGAACAAACATCTGTGTTCATCACACAAACGTTTGTTCACGGTGGGAATCGAACCCACGACCTACGGCGCAGAAGGCAGAGGTACCACCAACTGAGCTACGTAGGCTGTCCATATTCGCGTAGGATAGGAGCCTGTTTGAAGCGCATTTAAAATACTGCAGATTTTTATTTTATATATCCTTTTTGTAAGTCTGTTGTCTGGTCTAATTAATGTTTCTCTATATTAACAGGTACCGAGAATTCATGGCAATGTTCGGTCCGACCACACGCCACCTGGTGCTAAACTCGCAAAACTCGTGCCTCGGATCCGAAGCTGTGCATCGGACACAGCATAAGCTACATCTACTGGACGCTGAGATATTCCCTATGTTGCGCGACGCGAGCGTCCCGGCTGTATGGAACTCTCACCCGGCGCCCGCTAACGATAGTCCGGCGCGACGAGGCTTGGAAGAACTGAAGAATAAGGTATGGACCGTTTTATGCTAACTGAAGGCGTAATGTAGCATTTTCCTATCCTATCGTGGCTATATTTTCAAAAGCTTTCTTATACTTATGGAAAGTACCTACAAAGATTTATTAATGTCCCAAAAGTTATTAAACGAGTGAGTGGGATTTGAACATACGATTTCCAGAACCTTCCCTTTGATACAGAACTGCGCTAACTACTAGCGCCATCATTAAGTTTCTAGTTTTATATCCTTATCTAACCCGATTCCAAAAAAAGAACAATCACACGGCACTTCTTCTGTGTACGTGTACTTTGGGATAATGCACACGCGTCACGTGGGCAATCTTTTGTTCCATCCCTTTTTCTCAAAACAATCTCAGATATTCCTGATTATATCGAAATATTTCTTGTGTATTTTATATGGGTGCTTTTGCTTGCATGAATTGCTTATGGAGGTGTAAACTAAAAACTCACTTTTAGATTGCCCTCGCGCAGTTCCAGAATATAATAAACCTGGAAGGTTCTAAAGGTGACGGCCAGCCCTGCAAAGAAGAGGATGGACCCAAGCTCGAAATCATCACTGGAAGGACGCTCACCATGTTTCACTTGAGGCCGAAGATACAGATCGATAAGTAAGTCATCTACTGGCTGCGCCAATTCATATTTATATTTAATCATCTGTTTGAAAATAAACAGGTGCACAAAAAATAACAGGGTCCCAATGATGATGAGGTTACCACTGTCTGTCACTGATAACAATTTTAGCATTCAGTATGCTGACATTTTTTTAATTAAGCCCAAGAGACAGCTCGATAAGTAAGTCATCCTTACTGGCTGCGCCAATTTACTTATAATAATTTGTCTTTACCTAGAGACTAATTATTATTAATTTTAGACTCAAATAATCTTGAGTTTATACATGGTACAGAAGATCTTGATACTTGAGATCTGAAGAGATAATTACCGTGCCGTGTTCAAAGGGTGCTACCACACCAATCGATCGATTGTCGATCGTCGGCATCGATTGACGTCGATCGAAGTTGATCGATTGGATTGGTGTGGTAGAAACTATCTATCGACCTCGACTCATCCGTTCAAACATCGATCGATGCCGTCTATCGATGATCGATCGATTGGTATGGTAACACCCAAAGTGAGGCGGTTAATCTAGTTAAGTATTTTTCCATACAGATCAGCAGAACCGAAGCTCCACATTCAAGACTACATCCAAGAGACTATGGACATGGACGGCTTCGTCAGTAGCCTGGAGCAGTTCCGACATCTGATAGACAACGTGCGCTATGCGAAAAGCGACTCTCACAATGAGTATCCTAAGGTCGTTTTTCTCGGAACTGGGTCGTGTATACCGAGCAAAACTAGGAACACTAGCGGTATAGCTTTGCTGTTGGAGTAAGTTTTTTTAAGACAGTATTTTTTCTGGAAATATTTCTTGCATAATTTTGTTCATACTTACTACTTTCTGATGTAAGACGCTCGTGGCCAATCTAATGTTCTGTTATAATCATCAACTACATGTATCAAATACATCTGCATACCTTAAGTTGATGGACGCAGTTCCGTGCATCATAGGACACGGGTCAGGGACTATTGTGCGATACTTGCAAGACAATGGTATAGGTGATGATAACTGCTTGCCCTCAGGTGTACTGTGTGCTTGTTCCCATTAGCATGTATCTAGTTCTAGCAAGCTTTACATAATCTGAAGCTGGGCTGTTTTTGTTTGAAGTTTCAATATTTTTTATTTAAATATTTATTTTTCAGCGAGAAACGATCCATGATTCTGGACTGCGGCGAGGGTACATTCGGCCAGCTGGTGCGTTTCTTCGGGCCCAAGAAAGTGAACGCGTTCCTGATGACGGTCAAAGCTATTTACATATCTCATTTGCACGCCGACCATCATATTGGTGAGTAGCATCCTATCCTGTTCTACTGTTTGTGGCTCTCTTCTTACCACTTCTACTTTTGAAGGCATTCAGATCGTCCCAACTGGAATATTGTAAAAACATTTATGATCTTCCGCCCACTATCTACTTTTGAAGGATGTTAGTTTGTACAGCCTGGTATATTTTTGTGTTAAATTAAATATTAAATAAGTTTTGGCATGCTTTTAAGTAGAACATGGCTGAACCTACTTTTACATTGTCACCTTTTTGTAACCGTGTTTCGCAAATTAATGATTATTGGATATTGTTATTTAATATATTAAGGGTATTAAACATAATCCCTGCCATTTGATAGCGGCTGAATAGAATATTCTTGTCACTATTACTTACATGCTATCGAAAAGAGACAGTAACAGACTTTTTATCAGTCTGATAAGCTATTGGCGTGCTCCATGACCATTATGAATAGGGGCCTAAGTATCTATTTACAAAAACCACGATGTATTTACAGAGACCACGGATTTCCACTTGCTACGATCATGACATACCTCTTTAGTTTCATTCACTCTCAGAACATTCTTCATACATGCTCGTACTCTTGACCTGGCCTTTCTCTAGAACGACGTTCTGGAGAAAGGAATGTCCACCAGTATTTATTTATTGTAAAAAATATGTATCCAGGTTTAATCGGAGTGCTACAAGCGCGTCGCGAAGCATTCGAATCCTCAGGATTAGCGGCGGAGCCGGTGCAGCTTCTGGCGCCGGGACAGATCCTCACCTGGCTGACCATGTACGACCAGCAGTTCGAGAGGCTCAAGCCGGAGTTCACGCTCGTGCCCAACCAGAATCTGGTAAGTTTGATAGCAGACAAAAAGAATGCACTATTGAGCTAAATCTGGGTCTGGGCCCGTACCACCATCTCTTGAAGCATTCTTATTTCAATATTACTTTTATATCAATGTCTTATATCAACTGCATTGAGTCCGCTTTATGATCAAAAAGTAAAGTAATGTTGAAATAAGAATGCTTCGAGAGATGGTGGCGAGTCTGGAGAGTGGTGGTGTTGGTCTGGGTGTTTTCTATGCATAATAAAAAATATCTGTCTATGTAAGCATACATAATGTATTAAATATATCAGTTATCACCCATAACACAAGCTTTGAGTAGCTTACTTTGGGGCTAGATGGTGCTGTGTGGATTGTCCAGCATTATTATTATAAATAGAGCTGTCTATAGAATGGCCACCAATAGACATTTATTTATTTACTACATAAGCACACAAAAAACTAGTTCATAAAGCAAGAGACAATGGTGTCAATTCTGTTATTTAGTTTTCCTAGTATAACTTAATTTGACAGCAGTAAAAATATTGCCGTCCCTTTCTAAAAGATCGAAACGACAAGGATGGCTATAATTTTAGAGCTGTCAGAAGAGGTTAGTGTAGGTCCTCTGACAGCTCTAAAATTATAGCCTTGTTGTTTCGGTCTTTTAGAAAGGAAGGCCAATATTTTTAGTGCTGTCAAATTAGGTTAGCAAAATTAAACAACAGAATTGGCACCAAAATCAATTTATCTATATTTTCTTACAGGTAGAAGATGAGGTAGCCAACAACACAGACATGACGACTGCCGTTCTGGCGTCAATCGGCGTCCAGAAAGTCCGGACGTGCCTCGTCTCCCACTGTCCTAACGCGTTCGGAGTCGCGATACAAGTCGACGATACTCACAAGATCACTTACTCCGGCGACACTATACCATGCGAGTCGCTGGTCGCTTTAGGTAAGTCGCCATCTTCAACAAGAAGTATCTTTATAGGGCTCCACTAAGAATCTTATGGTACTTATTTAATTAATCACTGAAACTCCCACTGTCCCAACGCGTTTGGAGTTGCGATAAAAATCGACGATACCCACAAGATCACTTACGCCGGCGACATTATTCCTTGCAAAGCGCTGGTCGCTTTAGGTAAGTCGCCATAGACGGGTTCTTGTATGATATTTATTTATATCCTCCAGGTGAAAACTCAACTCTGCTGATCCACGAGGCAACAATGGAGGACGAGTTAGCGGAAGAGGCTCGTACCAAGATGCATTCCACCACATCGCAAGCCATCGATATCGGAAGACAAATGCACGCTAAATACACGCTCCTCACACATTTTAGTCAGAGGTAAAGAATAGTGGTGGTCTAGTTAGCGATAATAAACTTTATCTTAATTGCTCTATGTCATAGTATCGCTTGAGAAACTTGAAGCCGGACGAATATCCCGTTTGGATACTAGTACTAGTAAATAAGATTATTGACAAAGTTTTGATTCCTATTACCATTTGGGGTTCGCGGTAAGGCAGTTATTCATACATAGCACAGGACAGAGAAACGTGGGAGGGGGGCAGAGCCTTTCCCCTGCAGTGGGACGATAATAAAAAATATTCAATAATAAAAAAACACCGTTTTTATCTACATTTGTATGTACCATTACCTATGTGCTTTTGTAACAAATTTTAGTTATTTTTTATTTAGATCATTTAACAAACATCAAACATGATTGTAAAACATTTTCATTTTACGCTATAATTGATTTCAGGTACGCGCGTCTGCCCCGACTGAACCCACACATTCTCAATGACAACAAAAGTGTTGGCATTGCTTTCGATAATATGCAAGTAAGTATCCTACTAGAACACAATGTGACTGAACGAACCTTGATCAAATGAAATTGAGTAAGTCCCTAAGCTATCCTAAACCTCCGGGTCTTTATATAATTTTTTTAAACAAAACCTCGTATTTTGGTCCCATAAAAGAAACGGTGTATTTTTTCGGAGAAGTCTTATTATAAATTAGGAAGTCCATCTAGCTAAGAAGATAATAAAAACAACAGTGATGCAACAGAAACCTAGTTAAATAAATCTTGTGGAATTCTTAGCATGTTTTCAATAAATATCATTTAAATTTAAATTCTTGAAAATAGCTTTGATTAATTAATTCATAATCGTAATTTTTATAAAAAGATAAAATAATTATTTTATCCTCCACAGATAACAATGAGCGACCTAGAATTACTACCACACATGTACGCGCCCCTCCAACTAATGTTCGCTGAACATTGCGTTGAAATGGAGCTCAAAGCAGCTCACAGAGCGAGACACAAAGAGAGGCAAGAACGGGGACGCACCGCACACGATCTACCCTCCTCCGGTAATATACCCATAGACAATTCCATAGACTCTGATAGAGAAGTAGAGGTGGGTGTAAAAAAAAGAAAGATAGAGGGGACATAGTGTAGTTAGAGGTAGATAGATACTTGTATAATTATTGTACGTTTAAAACGTAATTAGCTTATCTAGACCGACCACAATACCGTTTCTATGCGATAGATTCCCTAAGTTTACCTACAAAGCCCACTAACATGTTGTCCCTTTCCTATCATTATCTGCAGTTTGGAGCGAGTTGGGTATATTTAAATGGTTACACCTAATTTGTAGCCGACTTCACCAGTTTCTTTTTACCTGGAATTAAAATTGTATTACGTTATTAGATCGATATCATCACTACATAGTATAAAACAAAGTCGCTTTCTCTGTCCCTATGTCCCTATGTATGCTTAAATCTTCAAAACTACGCAACGGATTTTGATGCAGTTTTTTTAATAGATAGAGTGATTCAAGAGGAAGGTTTATATGTATAATACATGCATGATATAGTAGAAAAACAATGTGCACCCGTGCGAAGCAGGGACGGGTCGCTAGTACTATATAATTTGGTTCATTTTGTTTATTCAAACTTCTAACTTCTGGTCGGTCTAGGTAATCAGCACAACCATGTCGCCTTATGAGCTTACTTAAATCTGTAAAAAAAAATATAATGCTAAACCATTGCAATCCAACCATTGCAATTACCAATGGGTAAACAATAACAGGTACAGGGCTAATTTTAAGCAATGTTTAAATGAAAACAACGTTTTTAAGTACATACGGAGGTTACCTATTAATTATTTAAACCGGACTTAGAGTAGTGCCATCTGTTATTGTTATAAATCAGCTTTGTTCTAATTAAGGAAAAATGCATTGATTTGTTTTCAGAATAATTAAAAAAATTGCATTTGAGACTATGTTATACTATGCATTATTATGTGAGTATTATTTATTTTATTGTAAAATTATCATGCAATTTTAAAATATCAAAAACATAAACATTGATAGACTGTCTGTTATAAATAAAATGTTATTATTACACAAAATGTAATGTCGGACATAATGTTTAATAAAAAGATCTTACATGATTTTGTGCTTTATTATTTTGTACCCTGATTCTAAAGTAAGAATCCAGTAGGTGTTGAACAGTTCACTCGGTGATTATTTAAGTACTGTTTTATATGCGTGCGGTTGGGAGGTACATGCATCCTTTTGTTATTTCTGCAAATTCTTGTGGTGTTAAAACTGCATTTTTTGTAGTAAATTGCGTCAGAAACGGCAGCGGCATATATTTGTCATAGTCATAACTACATTTTTTGGCGCATTCGGGATGGATAAGTTCTTCCTACTCACGCACGAAAGCCTTCATTCATCACTGGGTGAATTTAGACTAATAATTTTAATATTTCTTCTAAAACAACTAGGCTGAATTTTACAAAGTGAAGTCTGCCATTCATAGGATTTATGATACAGGGCCGCTTACAGATAACCAAAGTCCGAACAGAAGTCGCAAGGTGTCTCCTGGTTGTCGTTCAATAAACTCTGCTCCCGCGCCTCAAGCAAGATACAGGGAAAGTAACGCGTCAAGTGAGTGCCGTACACACGTCTATTCACTCCACCTCATATCTCTGTTTCTTATCTCTAGTTTCCTGGTACATGTTTTTTAAGGAAGTGATAATCTTTTTGCCAGGCAGGTCATAACTTGATTATAGGTAGGTAACACATACATTTTTCTATCGTATTTTAGGGCTACGGCAAGAGTTGAAAGGCATGACAATATCTGGCATCGTAAAAAACGGACCTCGAAGTCGAACGGCATCTCCACTACAGCGGTCTGCGAATTCAAGCCCGACTCGTATGTAAATATTGCCGAAACTTTCTTTTTAAATAACAATCCTCAAATAAAGCAATAGAAACTTGTATAGGTATAAATCGCATACAAAATCAACCATCCACCGCCTAGGTTGTGTCAAGTCGAAAGGGTGTTCTATTGGAAATTTTTAGATTACCTTTGAAATGTTTTTGCCATCTCGGACCTATTACGTATAGGTACCTCTAATGTTTGAAGAAAATGGAGGGTAGTTTTTATTCGAAAACGAAAGGATAAGGAAGGCAGGATTAAGAGACGTGTAGAGAAATCTAGGGGAGGCCTACGCCATCCGAATGCTGCCGATGGATACAAAAACAGAATAAAGTAGAATAAGGTAGTGCTAAGATTTAAAGTAATTTTTAAGTTTAGGTATTAAACTATCAGGTTTTTTTAGGTTCACTAAACGGGGATGGCCTAATTCCGAGAAAAAGGGATTCGGATAAGACAATAGACCTAATATCGACACGTAAGTTTCACCCGAAATCTAGTTACTTTTTACAGTCTTATAATGACGACACTGAGGGCTCCATTAGCTTATTATTAGGTTTTTTAAAACCAATCATTCTGTTGCTATCTCTTTTTGTTGTCATGAAAGTGACAGCGACTTATAGTGACTATAAAATGAGAACATCTACTGTGCCGGGGGATAAAAGTAGTTTAAAAAGTATGTATTGTCCTTGTGTATATGTTTATTAATAGTGCCATTAAATCTTCACAGCTAGGACTATTAGTGAAACGTCTAGTACTATCAGAGAGACGGACAATAAATACAAAGTGACTGCCAGCGTGCCGTGTGGCTATATTGTTGACAGTAAGTGACCCTTTCCTAATACTGAGCCAGGGATCTATAACATTTCTGACCACTGTTCGTACCACACAGCGGAGTTAAATTTTTTATGATAACTGTTCTTTATGACTTATTAATTTAACCGAACTAACTGACTTAATTGTAAGCTATACAATTTCCGTCTGGTATTTCATCAAAGACAGTAAATTGATCTGTTTTCAGCCCGTTCCAAAACCTTAAATACTGTCTACCCGTCGTCCCCAGAGAAAGAAGCAAGTATAACAAAAAAGAGTATAATTACTCCTTATTTCGCCAATGGTGAGTCTATTTGCTATAACATGGTGTTTGGAGTAATAACATGTTTTTGGCTAAAGATGGCAAACACAAAAATTTTGTTGTAATATGAAACACCTTAAAATCCCTACCGGCTGCGCCATATAAACGCCTTTTAAAATTGTATGTCACTCATTAGCGGCCATAGCGGGCTTGTTGAGATTTGGCGTGACCCCCAAAGTGAAAACAGGCATTACACAAATTAATCCGAGTATGTACCTACAACTGGCTCGGCGCTCTGTTTGCTCTTTACGTACGTCATGCCCGAGTTTTTTTCGGAGTTTCTGTATACCGTATTCCCAGCAGGCTTTATTAATATGCCATAAGCGCGCCTGGGCGTGATAAGAACTGGATGCTGCTCACACGTTTCGTGTCTCCATAAACCGCTGGGAAAACGACTCACTAAATTTAAAAAAAAACTAATTTGTAGTAATTTTATTCTGACAGTTCCGGTTCCAATTCGTATGAACGTAACCAGTGGATACGGCAAGCCACTTGTAACGCATATTAACAAGAAGCTGGCTATAAGAAGAGATTTCCCTTTACAAGATTTTGCACGTAAGATATTTTAGTTGCGATTATGAGAGTAGGATGTTTTCAAAGGCTTGGTTAGCTAGGTAGATACCTCTCGTACTCGTATCATCTGGTAGTCAAACATGAAATACGATGCAGACGACGATCAGGTCAAACGCTCATACCGTCAACGTTCTTGCCCGCACATTTCGAACGAAATTCAGGGGTTTTAACGAGTAAGGTTAGACGGTTGTCCTACGAGTACTAAACCTTAGATTGGCAGCCTGTAATGATTTGAGTTAGGTAGGTAAGTACCTACTTATACTTAAAGAGTAGTAGAGCTCTTTGTGAAGGGCTCGTCCGGGGAAGTACTACCACCACGCCATTTTCTGCCGCCAAGCAGCAACGCTGTGTTTCGGTTTGAAGAGTGTGGTCGCCGGTGTAATTACAGGCACATGAGGCTTAACATCTGTATGCCTCAAGTTGATGGACGCAGGGCAGTGCATCGTAGGGCACGTTCCTATTGTGCGTGACCTACGGGGCAATGTTTTGTTTATAGGTGATGGTTACCACTTAACATAAGGTGGACCATCTGCTTGTTCCATCAGATCAGCTAGTAGTATTAAAAAAAAAAAAATACACTGGGTTGTGGGGCAACTCGATACTCTTTATACAGCTGACTCGAGTAGTAGCTGGCTAATAGCATACCGCAGTGTAGGTACTTAACTGAAAACGTGCAGTGCAGCACTTGCTAGTTGCTAGTGTACCCCTCGTGCCCAAACACCTGCACGAGGGAAGAGCTTAATGCAGCCACAGGTGGCGCTGTTGAGGTGGCCACGTATTTTGCCAAAATTATATAGAATAGGAAAGCATCGACACGATAAGAAGAACTGAAAACGTATCGAGGATAATCGTTGCATGACTTATTATTTTTCTTCACAGCTACTAATGGAAGGTCCCCAATATTATGCCGAGCTAAATCACCAGCGAATTCGTGGCAAGGTATGGCAAAACGTTAGTTTTTAATTCGTGCTACAGAAAGAATTGGTTGTCTTTTTTATCCCAATGCTTTTAACGGAGGAAATAGACAACAATAACGAAGCGAGGTCGACCTCCTCGACACGCAAAAAGGGCCCATCAGCGGCTTACTTGCGGAAACCAGTCCGCTCATCAAGCAACAACAGGTCGACCTCCTCTCGGGCGTGCTTGGAACGCCTTAAAACCCAATTTTCACATTCTGGAATAATTTTTATCAGACCCCTTGGGCCCGTGCCGGCAGATCTATGGCCGCTATGACGGCATATCTGGTAGAAGTCCAGAACTCAACAAATAGAATAGGGCTAGCATAAGTGCAAACAACTTTCGAACTGTGGAACTATAAAATTAGTAGGTAGGTACCTACAGTAATCAAAATGTCAGTCAGTGTGAGAAGCCAGTTTCTAGATCACCGGCCCAGGGGTCTGACTACCTTAAACCTTTTTATTTGTATTTTTCCAAGAGGAAAATAGGCGGCCGTTCTCTTCGTCAGCGTCCAGACAAATAGCAGAACCTAGGTTACGTGAGTATTGCCTTTCATTTTCTATTTTCATAAATGTCACTACAGTATAAAAGCAGTCACTTCCCGCTATCTGCCTGTTCGTCCCTATGCATGTTTGGATCTTTAAAACTACGCAACGGATTTTTGGCTAGGTACAAAAGTCCATTGTACCTACTCTGACGCAAGCTGCTTTATTATATTACCACTTTCTTGGTTATTTCTTCCAAGGAAAATAATTAACGGTAGTATTTTTCCCTTTCAGTAACTCCGAAAGTAGATATTATTACCAGCATGCTACTCCACATAATTGTGTGGAGGTTGGCGCACATAGCATCGAGTCTCTTTTTCCAAACCTGGCCCATTGCCGTGGCAATTATAGCGCTTGGTGTTTTGTTTTGGACAGCCACTAAGGAGACGTCGTCTGCAAACTCTTTGAAAGCTTCGAATACCAGCCCTAATGTGAGACGTGACAGGATACTTGGTGGCGTCACTGCTTATCCTGGACGTAAGTTTTTCATTTGATTTTACTTTGTAGGTTTACTTGGTAGGGTCATTATTTTCACTTTACTTCATCTCCGAAAACCAGGTAGAATTCAAATGGAGCCAGGTAGAACCGTTAAGATACACGTGATAACAGGAGGAGTTGGGAGATCACTGAATGGTGGCCGCGAGGAGTAAAAACGTCCGACAGAGTTTAACATGATAATAATAGTGTAAATGAGAAATTATGAATAACTCCTTGACTGGCTGCAACTGCAAAGCTCCATACAGTCCATGGCTCAACTACTGACATGAGGGTCGGAATACAGCCAAACAGTGGAATGCCTTACCGGCGTCGGTTTTTCCAGATGCGTACAATTTGGACGTTTTCAAGAGACGAGTGAATAGGTTTCTTCTAGGTAAACGTGCTACACCGTATACCACATCATCACTTAACATCAGGTGAGATTGCGGTCAAACGTTTTACCTACAAGCAGGGCCCCGCGGGTTTCACCCGCAGATGGTGAAAAGTTATTTCGAAATTGTGTGGTGTTGGTAACATTAAAAGGTAGGTACCTATAGAAGCACACGTTATGACAATATTACATTTTGTTTTAGCAAAAAGACCGTCGTCATCCTCAACGATTCCAAGACCTAACAGGAGTCCCACGAAAGAAGCAAAATCAATAGACAAACCGAAACCACTAGGTATACCTACACTTAACTGAGTTTTTCTGCCGCCTTCTTGTCGTATCACTACTTTTTTAGATGTTTTTCTCGATCGTATGAGAGTACCTAGGTACTGGCAGTGCGCACATAAGTTTCTGAACAGAAAACTCATTGGTGCACGACCGGTTCTGAGCCCACGACCTTAGGATTGGAAGGTGGGGCCGCTACCTCTAGACCACCAGTGTTTCATTGCATTTTGTTTTAGGTAAAAACTTTGATTAACGACTACCTACTAAGTACCTACCTACTCACCTAATAACTGTTTGCAGAAAAAAACAAACCCATCCCAGTTAGTAGATTGAAAACACAAAAGGCTGAACAAAAAGGAGAAAAAGGTATTTAAGCCTTCATCAATACAAATGGCAATGCCAGTGTGAAAACACAAGACCTACTCATATCATACTGTTCTGTGGACCTACTGCATGCATATAGCGTCATCTGTCCAACCTATAAAACGATACCCAAATCAAATATTATTAAGAAAAAAAAGGAATCCGCCATCTTGGATTCTAAAATTAAAGTCCCATAGAGCTGGTTCGCAGTAGGCTGGTAATTTAGTCGAGTAACAAGTATTTCGGTGTCTCGATCCAAGGCTCAGCATGAGTTTAGTTATACACCGAAAATCGTAACGATCGTAACGATGATCGGTACGATCGTCATCGCACTAAAATGAGTTTAGTGCGACGACGATCGTACTATCGCTAAGCCTTCAGATAGGTCTTGATGATGATTTTACAGGGCCAATCCAGTCTTCACCACCGCCGAAACCCAGTAAGATACCGATGTCGCTTAGAAACTCGTCAACGGAGAAGCTAAAACAACAATTTTGCAGAGACACGCCAGTGTTTGCATCTGGGAGACCTAACTGTAAGATGAAATACCTCCTACCCTCTTATTCATACTGGTCACTGAGCCCTCCATTAGCTTATTGAACCGATATACAAGTCTGTTGTCTTTTTGTTGGCAGTGAAAAGTAGGTACCTAGATATACTCTAGGTATTAGAAGTTAGAACCGCTAAATGTCAAATCAATATGAGGGTCATAATCACATGTCATGTCCTAGTCACAATAGGTATAGGCACCTCTATATCATTTAATGTTATGTTACTTTACGTCCTTTCCAGCAATAATTCATGGCAGTACAAGAAGCTTTAAGCCCCAGTTAGAAGACATCAAAAGTTCTTATTTACTACTAAACAAAAAAAACGAAATACCAAAAGCGACCGTTGAAAATGGTAATGGCGCAACGCAACTTTCGAAATCCGATTATAGTAGTGCTTTGCTTCCATTTGTGGTGTACCCTAACCTTTCATCACCCGACGATCATTCTCAATCTTAATAGGTAGGTAGCTAGGGTACCTTTGTTATTGTTTTCAATATGTTCAGTTTTCATAGTAAAAAAAAATTGATCTAGTGTTGAAAACAATACATTAATAAAAAATATTGATTTAGGTTGAAGATAATTATATAGAGGATGGGGTTAATTCGAGAATCACAATGCTGGACGGGAGATTATTTAGCCAATGCCAAACCACCTAGGTACCGATATTAACATGATACTATGACCTGTAACAAATCTGAATATTCATAAATACTATGAACTATGGATGAGAGAATGATCGTTTCATTATAACAAACAATTAATTTTTATTGTATTATTTTAGTGAAAAATGGGCTGAGTTTACGTTCATTTTCGTTTTCAAGAATTACAGACTACTCTAATTAGTGCAAGACAAAAGTGACAGTGGACCAGGCCAATTTTCACGAGGTAGGTACTACCAATCAATGTGTTACTTACTGTACCTAATTGAATGTATAATAATATATTGCATAGGCGTCCGAGACTAACCCCCCTTGGGTTAGTCCCGGACGGCGGGTATCCCCGGACACTATAGATGGCACGTGAATCGCGCCATCTATTGCGTGTTTATTTGTTTTCTAGGTATACGTTAACACATCGTATTTGAAGTGTACGGGGGTACCCGCCGCGCCGTCAGGGGCTACCCTCCTTCCCCTACCTATGTACTTCTAAACGCATTTCTTTTAGAAAAGATGCTACCGCCATTACCCAAACCAAAAGTAATCGATGAGAACCAGAGAAAAGACTGTTTGGAAGCAGTTAAGAAAAAATTTCAAAGCAGAAGTTTTAAGGCAGATGCTAGTATGTAATGTATACCTACTGGTAGCTGTGAAAAGATCAGGCTAAATCTTTTATGCAGACATAGAATGAACATTATTCATCATATATATGTTCATTCACACCTACTTATATAATAAGAACACAACTAATTTTATGTAGATCTACCTTAGTTGATACCTAACTAATGTTTTTGTTCAATTCAGGCTCATAAAATGTTATGTAAGAAGGGACCTGAATAATAATTATTTTGTTTTCCATTCCAGGGTATGACAAAATTGAAGGACTAAATTGGATTTCATGGAAATAGTAAGACACAGTCACAATAGAATCCTGTATTTTAAAATCTAAAGTTATAGTAACACTTCAATATGGTGTGTAATGTTAAGGTTTACGAGCATAATGTATCAATAAAAAAATTGAAAAACATTACATTGTTTTAGGAGCTACCACTTGAACCTTTTCCATCCTTGTCTTTTTGTTCTTTATCATCCTTCCCATCTTTGTCTTTCTTGATTGTAGACATTGCATTACGGATGGCCTCACTCTGAGGGTCTACTCCTGGAAGGTTCTCTAACACACTCTGAAGGAATGCTGGGTCATTCATGACTTCAGCATACTCTTCAGTAACATCCATGCTTTCTTCAGCGGCTGGTGCCTCTTGCTGCATGCTCATCTGCATAGCCAAGGCAATCTGCTCCTCTTCTGACAGCTCCATTGCCTCACGACCCAGGGACATAGCTAAAGCTCTCTCAACACCAGTATTTTCAGTGTCAGCAGGCTTGGTGGCTTCACCCTCAGTTGTAGTTGCTTGTCGGCGAGACTCTTCCTCCTGGCGCTGTCTTTGTTCCTCCATAGAAACACGCAGAGCCAAGGCCAGCTCCGGATCCTCATTAGGATCAACTCCAAACTCAAATGGTGACAAACCTGAGCCTGACGGGCCAGCTCCATCACCACCAATAAGTGGGCTTGTAATTAAAGCCTCTGATAGAACAACATGACCTCCAGTAGGAACAGAGACTAAGTGGCTGCCCCCAGTAGCACTGTCCTTACCATTCAAAGTATTGACGAATGTAGTAAGTAATGGATTGTTTTCAGTGTCTTCACCAAAGGAGACAATATCACAAGTTACCTTTTCTTTCTTCAGCCGCTTTGCTAGTTTAACCAGCTCCTTCTCGTCGGAGTTTACAGGTGAGCCTACGAATACCACAATACGCATTTTGTGGTTCTTTCCTTGACGGTGTTTCAGCGCCAGATGAGCGATTCTGATTCCGGTCAGAAGGTTAATGTCTCCGTTTGGCTGGACGCGGTGCAGCTTGGAGAGTATGCGACCGACATCGCTAGTCAGCGTAGCAAGCACTTCTACGTTGGCTAGAGTCAGTAAACCAACATTGTTCTCAGGGTTTGCCCGTGTTTTGGAATGACACACCAAGTTTACAGCATCTTGCTGGGCTTGCAGTCGCGTAGGTAAGAAATCTCCATTTCTCATGAAATCACTGTTGTCGACGCAGATCATAGTACTCTCTAGCACCATTTTGATGATTTTATTTGTAAACTCACAAGAACCACCAAGTTTTCACAAGCCAGACAAAGATTTTCGAAAGATTTAGGTTTCCAATTGAAATTTGCTGTCTAATCATAGACAAGAAATTTGATAGGTATCTAGATAGAGTTGCGTTTATGTCAATGTCAACGTCGCAGTGAAATATTTTATAGTCGATGGTCGTCGTACCTGTCTGTTGTTCTTTGCCTGTCTGTGGGGTCAGCTGTCAACTGTCAAACTAATCAAATCGAACATCGACCAACAAATTCATTGGAAATTCAGTGAATTTTCAAGAAAGATCATGGCGTTCGGTGATTATCCGAAGGAATACAACCCGGCAGTCCATGGGCCGTATGACCCAGCTCGTTACTATGGAAAAAGTAAGTTCAATTGCAGTTTTAAAGAGCCGCCCTGATGTCTCAGTGTATTCGGTTATGTAATTTTCTGTTCGTGTTTTCAGCTGATACCCCCTTCGGCCAGGTGAAGATAAATGAGCTTGGAGCATGGTTGAGCCGCAGAAACAAGTCTCCCCCAGCTCTGATGGGCGCTATCAGCCGTGGTAAGTAATTAAATACATTGAACTTAACGACTTTTAGGTTAAGTTGGATGGAGAGAGAAGGTAGATATTGTTAAATTACTGCTCGTGTGTCGAACTGCCAAATATTACTCCAAATATGTGGGTACCTACATTATAATAATTTTGTTTATGTACTATGTAATAACAGTAGTTTTCTCAATCTAGGCAAGGGATTAAAACTTAACACAATTTTCTGTACTTACTGTATTATAAATGTCAGTTTTTTATTGAGCCACTCCTTAATTTTGTTTTAATCTAAGAAGCCACTACCTTCTTTTTGCAGGCTGGTGGAGATGGCAGCACAAGTATGTGCAGCCTAAGAAGGTTGGCATGGCTCCATTCTTCCAGCTGCTGGTTGGCAGCATGACCTTCTTCTACTTTATCAACTACGGAAAAATGAGTAAGTATTCTTAGCTTCATGATAAACATGAAGTTCCAAAGCAGTCAAATCTACTAGTCAAAAGAAGGATAATTTACAAAAACATTATTATTTGATGACCTCAGTGGCGCTGCAGGCAAGTGACCACCTGCGACGCTAGAGGTTGCGGGTTCGATTCCCGCCTCGGAACAAATGTTGTACCAAATGTGTACAATCTGCAGAAATTTGTTCCGTTGGTCTGGGTTTTTTCTATGTATAATAAAAAATATCCATCTATGTAAGTTAATCATGTATTAAATATATCAGTTATCTAGTACCCATAACACAAGCTTTGAATAGCTTACTTTGGGGCTAGATAGTGCTGTGTGGATTGTCCAGCATTTTTTTTTTATTTATTATAGTTTCCATTAAGCTTTAGATACACATTCCTTACCAGCATTCTCTCCATTTCAGCAAATTGAATAGCTTCAAAGAAGCAGAAAAACCTTACTACACATGATTTTTCTAAATAACATATTAAAAATATGGGCCATGTGATGGATAGTGGTAACTATAATACCAATTCTTCTTTTTCAGAGCACCACAGGAACTACAAATACCACTAAAGATGTCAGCTGTTTTCCCACCATCTATTTATGTATGCAATCAAAGCAAGCAGAATCTGTAATGTGTTAGGAAATTATTCAATATTGTTGCAATAAAATCTTTAGTGAGCTATGCTCTTGTTTTATTTTCTGTTGTCTCCATAAGTCTGAATAGGTATAGTTTGTAACTTTGATTAACATACAAGGATAAGGATAGGTAACTTGTAAGAAAAAATCACTTCCAGAATATATTTTTACTTACAGAATATGGTCGAATTGAGAACCTCTTTTATTTTAGTCGGTTAATTAAGGCATTCTAAATACCTATTTGAGGATATAGTAGTAAGAAATTATTAAAGAATCCTAAATACCTTCTCATGAATTTTAGTCTGATATGAGAATGGGACCCCAAATCCTGGTAAGTACTATTATATCAAAGTATGCTTTAGCTCAGAGATGTGAGTACAAACACTTATATGTAATCAAAAATTATGAATTAGGTATCTCCTTAGGGTCAAGAGGGTTTTCAGAAAATATAATCTAAAAGATCAATAAAACCACTGTGTACTATCGAAAATTATAATAATTTACTTCAATACACACATTCTCATGCATGAAATGCTCACATACAGTTTGTAAAATGCAATTACTGGGACATTTGTATGGTGGACCGTAGGGATATACCACTATGTCCGTGTAGAATTTTTCCCTGAAAATAAAAAAAACATTACTGATAAATAAACATGTGAATCTTTTATTATGACCTAAAACATTCATCCAAGCCTAAAACATGAAAAGTTACAATGAATTTGGTATCAATGTGAGACAGAATATTCACTTTTCATTCAAATTAAAAGTTAATAAACTTTCATAGATAGTATGTATGTTTTAGAGAGATTTTAAAGTAAGTAACTAGACTAGACTAATGTAAGTAGATATTGTAGGCACAAATAACAATGTATAAAATAAAAGTCAAAAATCTGAAAGAACTTGCCATAATTAAGTGATATATATATTATAAACTTGAAATAAAAAGTGGTGTATCCACCCCTTTAAACACAGGATGCAGAAGCAAAATATAAAATAGATGACCTACTGAGAAGAATCTGCTTATAATCTTACCTAATTATTTAGATCTAATTTACAATTCAGTTTTTGCCATATATATGGGTTTTAGCTCTTCTATTCTTTTGATAAAGTCTGTCTTCTCAATGCAGCCGTCGCAAACCTCATCCCAATCGTTGAGGATCTTTTTGAGGTCACGAACTTTCAACTTCTTCAAGTCTACATTTTTGAGATCGATTTGCTTGTCAAATCTGAGGTCACAAATTTGAGCGTCTTTTTTCCTTAATTTCTCGCAGATTTTGTCAGCAGGCATAGACCAGCTCAGGGGCTTTGAGAGTTCGCCAAGGATGCCGGTGGCGGATTCTTCGAGCCCGCCTAGGTAGTAACAAAATCTATTCTCCTTGCCTTTGGAGCTTTTACAGAATTTTTTGAACTCGCCCTCTATCAATTTTGGGTCTTTCTTCACGTCATCTGCTAACGTGGCTGCGAATTTCTCGATAGTCTTCACGCAAACCTCACATTCGCCTTCCTTGAACGAGAGGACCACTTGCACGATCGTAGCAAGGATCAGTAAATGAAACACACCTATTTTACACATCATGAACGATTACTTGTACAATATATATAGTACACCAGCGCTTGCTAGCACCAAATGTGAATGTAAATTGAGTATTGAGATTTTTAAAATCTATAGAAAGATGCTATGAATTCCTGTCCATTCATTGACGTTGACATGACAGCTTTATTTACTTGTCGAGCTGTGATTGGTGCACGTTGGTTGGAGAGAGGTGGAGCTAGTGATGTAACTTCTGAATCTGTGACTGTGAAGGAATTTGAATACTCTGGATCTGTGTTTGGTTTGTATTGTTATTATTATGACCTCACTGACCTCAAGATCCAACGATGCAATGGGAGCCAATAATGTGCCAATAATGTGTGGCTCCCATCGAGGCATGATTTGTACACCCCAAAAACGTACCTACACACAATAAACTGTGTCCACTACTTTTTTCTAGATATCCCAACACTCTGTCTTTCTGTCTGTCTGTTACGCTTTCCAGCTTAAACCTCTCAACCGATTTTGATGAAATTTGGCACAGACAATCTTTAGACCCTGAGAAAGGACATTACACAGGCTACCTTTTATTGCGAAAAAAGGGATGAAGAGGTTGAAATAGAGGTTGAAAGTTTGTATGGGATTTCTTAATTTATTCAAATTAAAAGTACGCAGACGAAGTCGCGGGTACCAGCTACTAGTAAATAGAGGTTGTGAGTGAGGTTTTTTTTTTATGGAAGTAGCAAATGCTGTACATTATCATGTTGTACAATAACCGGACTAAACTCGATGGATTAATAACAAGGAATTTGAATACAAGTACAATTAATAACCTTTGTTAATCAAAGTTTCGACTGTCATTGTCATATAACATGTCGCTGTCAATATCTTTTTGATTGCGTAATGAAAAAAAAAAGTGTCACGCACATGTCTCACACACACACACTGATCACTGAACCGGTCTGAAGTTAGTTGTTTTGGGAATCTTCCATTCACTATTGGCTAATATAGCACAAGCGGCTAACTTTCAAACTATAGAAAAGAAAGTACTGGTTGCCATAGAAACCAAATTTGTTTTCTTTCTTCTATTGACACGCGATGCAATTTGCAATTCACTTGTTTATTTAAATTGTCGATATCTCTTTCTTGAATTTACTGAATGCTTCTGCTGTAAAGCAACTGTGAAGTGTGATTTCTTCCGTGCAACAAAATGTCTGAAGTAAAACCAAGACTCCAGGAGAACCCGCGAGGGTCTTTAGAACCTTTTTTAACCGGTTTGCAAAGTGAGTCTAAAATGGCTCGAAAAAAAGCATTGGTAGATATAAACACAGAGATCTTTGAAAACGTGGAGAACAGAGAATGTGATCTTACAGCGATTTTCCCGGAAGTGTACGCGTACGTCCTCAAAAGCCTTTCCGATCCCTCTGAGGCTTGCCGAGATGCCTCAGCAACAATCGTGTTTAATTTCATTGAAAAACTACCGCTAAATGACTATTACCTCACATACATATTGCCTGTGATAGTCCGCCGCATTGGTTGCCCTGAAATAGTCGAGGACTCCGAAGAAATACGTTTGGTTATGATCGGACTTGTCCGAAAGATATTGGATAAGTACAAAGTGTCTCATCTTCTCAGTCCATTTATCAATGACTTCACCAGTATTTTGACTAAAACAGTGACAGATCCATACCCAAAAGTGAAGCTTGAGGCTTGTGAGTGTATAATTCAGCTGACAAAGGTTCTGCAAAGAGATTTCCACTTCCAATCAGAAAATTATGTAAAACCCGTTGTGTTTAACTTTGCACATCAACATTTTCGTGTACGTGTTGCTGCTGTAAGAGCTATTGGTAATTACTATGCTACCAATAAATTATCATAAAAATTGTAGACTTTCCTAACATTGATTCACATCATAATATAAAAGTGAAAGTTTGTTGTACCTAATATATTTTTATATAAACCACACATATAATATCAATTGTTACCCAATTTTAGGTGCTATTGTATTAGCAGGGAATGGGAAATCCTTCGAACTGTCCATCTCTCCAATGGCTGAAAAGCTCTTTGATGAGAACACTCAAGTGCGTCTGCAGGTGACCCTTGAAGTTGGGAACTGGATGTTGTCATATAAAGATCGATATTCTTTCTGGCATCGGATGATACCATTGCTGCTTACTAGGTATGATATAAAAAAATTATTCCAATGGCAATATAGGTGGGTACCTATAAAAAAAGTTTTTATTTCAGATACATAGATCCATATACTTAAAACTAACATATACAAGATTAAAATTAATAAAATTAATTAATTAATTAATACCTACACACTACACAATTTGATCAGTGATAAAGCTCACCCAGGAAGTTAAACCCTAGGTGGGCCTTATCACTCTCAGCACAAAACACTTCCATATTGGAGAGCCAAATATAGATAGATAGATAGATGAATTCTTTATTGTACACAAAAAAGAAAACACACACAGAAACTTGAAAAAAAGAATAGGTACAATGGGCGGCCTTATCGCTAAAAGCGATCTCTTCCAGACAACCTTTGGATGGAAAGGATATAAAGAAAATCAGAGAGGCGGCGGCCAATATTGTTTTCAGAATGTTTGGCTGTTTTGGCTGTCCCACACTCTGTGAATCAGGGATGCAGTTGTTTTTGCGGAGGATGGCTAAGAAGCTAGATGCGTGACCCGAGGGCTGGTGTGTATCAGGCTCAGCGTATCAGCATTGCCATTCAGCGTGGCAATGCAGCCAGTGTCGTGGGTACGCTTCCGACTGGCACTGATTTGGATCAGTTTAGCTATCTATAGATCGTTTGGAACGGTATGCAGATAGCTCAACTGTTTCATATGTATTTTGTATATTTTGTACATTTTGTAAATAATTGTAACTATTAGTTGTAATTTTCTTTAAATAAATTTTAACTAAATAAAGAAGCCTTCGGTTTGGTGCTCCGCAAATATCCCTGACGATCGCAGAAGCGGGGCAGCCCCAACATCATCGCCTATGTTACCTCCCTTTTAAATATATTGAATAATTTTTAGGGTACCGGATACTGTAGTAAGTAACAAATAAGTTCAATATTTTCAGTTTAAGTGATGTTATGGCGGATATTCGAGAAACAGCCTCAAAATTCTGGGTAGATATCGGTCTGCAATACATGGAGGAGAATGAAGAAGATCTTAAGAAGAAGGCAGATTTTCTGAAAGATGTACCAACCCACTACCCAGACGTCAAGAGGCCTAATCTTGGTTGTCGGACTCTTGTGATGAGCAATATTGGCAAGATAGTCCCAGCTATCTGTAAAGGTTGGTTTCAGTACCTATTTACCATTTGGTTATTTAGTACCTACCCATTTACTAACGCGCTTATATGCAAGTGAATACAATGCGTAATCAAGCATTAAATTTTTCATGAGATTTTATCTGGATGGTATGGGAAAAGCCAGGGTAAGTAGCGCAAGCCTGAGAGTTCCTCGACTTACTAATAGCACAGAAGAAATAAAAAGTGATTTGTCGCCTCGTCTACACACCCTCTATACCCAAAACTACACTAGATAATTGTGGGAAAGGGATGACACGATAGCGGGCAGCGCTTCTTCTTGTCGAGTCACTAGTTTCTTTCAAAACAGTGTGGTGAAAGGATTTTAAGAGGCTGTGCTTCAAGAGGCCCCTTTCGAACTCTACACGGGCAGCACTTTAGTGGCGCGAACAAACAAAAAATAACATATCGCACCCTCAAGTATTCGCAACGAAACTTCAAATAGTTTAGTCTGATGCGTAAGTACCTACCGCGTGTACCTACATACATGACCGGTAACGGTAAGAGGGTAGATGATGTGTAATAAAAATCGCAGGGGACGCGTGAATTAAAGAAGGTACTCCTTCAAATTTAAATTCAAACAATTTTTTTTTTTTTTTCCACTGTACCTAATGGAGGAGGGCGTTGGTATCTGCGACACAGATCTGCAAGAGTAGTAGAGCTCTTTGTGGAGGGCTCGTCCGGGGAAGTACTACCACCACGCCTTTTTCTGCCGCCAAGCAGCAACGCTGTGTTTCGGTTTGAAGAGTGTGGTCGCTGGTGTAATTACAGGCACATGAGGCTTAACATCTGTATGCCTCAAGTTGATGGACGCAGGGCAGTGCATCGTAGGGCAGGTTCCTATTGTGCGTGACCTACGGGGCAATGTTTTGTTTATAGGTGATGGTTACCACTTAACATCAGGTGGACCATCTGCTTGTTCCATCAGCTAGTTGTATAAAAAAAAAAACACAGTTTATTTAATACTTCTGCAGAAATCATAGTTCCCGACTTTTTAAGCGACTCGTATTTTTGTTTCTCTAATAAACATATTTTGATTTATATTTTTGATTTGACATAATAAAGTATTTTCGTCGTCAAAAAAAACATTATATTTATGTAGTTTTTATTGTTGTTCAGAAATGGATGGATGGCAGCCGGACGCACGTCTTCGCGTATCTCAGTTGTTGTGCTGGCTGGTGCTGTCTGCGGAAGAGGGCTCCACTCAACACGCTCAGACTATAGTGCGGGCTATGCTGCGCGGAGCGGGTGACGATGACGAGAGGGTCGTCAAAGAGGTAATAACAACACGCTCGATGGCGCACAACTCGGCGGATGGCTCTATCTAGTTTGGCGCAAGGATGATTATTTTTATATTAAGGCTCCGGTGACAGCGGCTCGCAATTTCGAAGTGCGATTGGCTATTATTTCATTTTATTTCATTTCGGGGAGGTTGTTTGAAAAAATAACTCTAAAGAAACACGCATAAATACTGTTCGAACACAAATAATACAATAATATAAGGGAAACATGCCCGAATCAGAAATCATTTTGGTATTAGTATGTTTGGTCTTACGTTTACCTAATACCAAAATGATTTCCGACTCAAGCACATTTCCCTTATATTATTGTATTATTTGTGTTCGAACAGTATTTATGCGTGTTTCTTTAGAGTTATTATTTCAAACAACCTCCCGACAGACCTATGGCTCAACCTCCAAATATATTTATTCAATAAAATCACTTTGATCACTTTGAAACGTCTATAAAGTTTAAAGACGTTTCAAAGTTCTCAAGTTGACGACCTCAGTGGCGCAGCGGGCGAGAGTCCGCCTGCGACGCAAGAGGTTGCGGGTTCGATTCCTGCCGCGGAACAAATTTGTGTACGATCTGCAGAAATTTGTTCCGTTGGTCTGGGTGTTTATGTATAATAAAAAATATTTATTTTATTTTATTTTATTTTATTTGGAAAACAAACAGTGTTACATTCTATAATTAAAATTACTTAAAAACTAATCACCAATTACATGTTTTCGCACATAGGAAACTAAAGAAAGCTTGTTTGAGTTTAAAGAGAACAATTAAATGATTAACAATAAATAAAAATCTGAAAGTGAGAGTAATTAGCTAAGAACCAGTTCGAACCAGTGGTTAGAGAGAGCTCGTTTGTAAGCAGAAGGTTTGGATGAGAAGAGGTCTAGTTGGGGGAAGCCAACCAGTTCATTGAAATAGTTCGCAGATCTGATGAAGAATGAATGTTGCCTATAATTTGACGTGCAATGGGGAACATAAAGAGAAAGGGATGGAGTTCTAACACTTCGTGTGGGAACTCGCAATTTAATTTTGGAAAGGAGATGAGGAGAATCAATTTGGGACTGCGCGATTTTAACTAATACAGAGATGTCAGATATTTTTCTTCTTTCATGAAGTGGTACCAAATGGTGCCTTTTGCATCTCGATTCATATTCTTTGTCGTACGTTTTGCACTTGAACTGAAGATATTTTACAAATTTTCGTTGAACAGATTCTAATCTATTAATATGAACGTCATATTGTGGGTTCCAAATCTGAGAACAATACTCGAGGACGCTGCGCACATACGAGCAGTACAATATTTTAACAACCTTAACGTTATTAAACTGAGAGCAGGATCTTTTGATGAATCCCAAAGCCCTATTAGCTTTTTTAACTATATGATCTACATGCTGTTCATAGGAGAGTTTTGAGTCGTGTAGCACGCCTAGGTCCCTGATTTCACTAAGTTTCTTAAGTATGCAGCCTTTTAATACATAGTTGTAGGTAATGATGTAAGTTTTACGTGTAAATGAAATTGAGTGACATTTGGTAACATTAAGATCTAGATGATTACGCTGACAATACTCTTCCAGTCTTACAAGGTCTTGCTGTAGCAGGTGACAGTCGGTATATGAGTTGATTTCTCTGAAGATTTTCATGTCGTCAGCATATAGCAGAAATTTTGAATGTAAGAAGCAAGAAGTTATGTCGTTGATAAAAATGTTAAATAGCAAAGGACCCAGGAGAGATCCTTGGGGAACCCCAGATGGCACAGTATGCCAAGTGGAGGAAAACCCGTTTATTGTGACTGCTTGAGAACGATTCTCTACGTAAGAGGTAAACCACCTGAACAGGTTACCATGGATTCCAGATGATAAAAGCTTTCGCAGAAGTATATTATGATCAATACGATCGAACGCCTTACTATAATCAGTGAAAACTGCATCGACCTGTCCACCCGAATCCATATTTGTCGTCGCAAAATCTATAAACGTTAGCAAGTTGGATGTAGTAGACCTGCTTTTTAGAAATCCATGTTGTTCAGGAATGAAGGTTTTTGACAGAAAGCTGTAAACCTGATCGTAAATTATTCGCTCCAGTATTTTGGCAAAAATACACAACTTAGAGATGGGCCTATAATTTTTAACTTCTCTTTTGCTGCCGTTTTTGTGGACTGGCGTTATAAATGCAGATTTCCATATGTTGGGTACAGCCCCTTCCTTTATAGAGCGTCGAAATAGAATAGTTAGCGGTGAAGTTAAATGTGTGGCACAATTGACTATGAATATTGGTGGTATGTGATCTGGGCCAGCTCCTTTTGAGAGGTCGAGTGATTTGAGGTGTCTAAAAACAACGTCTGGATAAACTGTTATCTCGCCGATAACATCTGCACAGCCAATATTATGAGCATTTATTGAATAGTTGACATCGTGGATTAGAGAGTTTGTGGATGGAAGAAAAGTCGATTGAAAATAGGTGGCAAAAATATCGCATACTCCTTCAATAGTGTCGGCTGACTGTCCCTCATAAGTTAGGGAAGAAGGAAGAGAAGTAGAGCCTTTTTTATTTGCCTTAATATAAGTCCAAAACAATTTAGGACATTGAATTATAGAATTTTCAGTTTTTTTTATATAAGAACGATAGCATTCTTCCTCTTTAGTTTTGCATCTTTTGCGAAGTAAAGTGAAAGTTTCATAGTCTGAGGTGTTACCGTAAGTGCGATATTTCTGTAGGTATTTATGCTTTTCTTTAATAATTTTCTTCAAACTGGCGTTGTACCACGGGGGGAAAGTTGACGAGTAGATAAGTTTGTGGGGAATATATTTGTCTATTAAGCGGTTAAGATATTGATAGAAATAATTGATTGACTCTTCTAATGGACAAGTATAAAGGCAAGTTTCCAGTTCGATCGAGTTTAGTTCTGATTTTATTTTGTCGTAATTTCCGGACTCGAAAAAGTATTTTTTCCTAGGATTCGTTTTGAGAGGTACTATATTAGCAAATTTAAGACAAATAATTAATGACTTATGATGCATGTCCTCTGGCACCAGAGGGTCGTCACAAATGGAAACAGACAGGTCTGCGTTACACAAAACTAAGTCCAATATTCTAGCATTAGAGTCGTTACGGCACAAACTAAATTGGTTTAAGTTGCATTCTGAGAGAGTGTCAAAGAATAATATCTGGGACTCACCTAATATACCAGAGGCTTGTAAGTAATTTTTATCCTGAGTCCAAACAATATCAGGCATATTAAAATCTCCTAATATGATGAAAATGTCATCAGGGCTTGAGCTAGTTATGATTGATAGTTTTTCTGTAAAGTTACGTAGTTGAGTTGTGTATGAGTTGCCAAGGTTTTCATTGCAAAGGTAAATCGTGCAAAAATGAATCCTCTGTAAAGTTCGGTTCTTATTTTTATGACACACAGTGACCCATAGATCTTCCGCGGAGGAAGACCACTCAGGGCGTTCAACCGCAGCGAACTCCCGACGCATAGCCAAGAGTACCCCACCGCCTTTAGTCTGCTTTGTTCTGGAGTAGTCTCTGTCCCGACGCCAAATGAGGTATCTGTCATCAAATAACTCGCTGTCATCTATGCCATCCAGCAACCAGGTTTCCGTCAATGAGACAACATCATAGGAACTCAGGAGTAGGTTACGTTTAAAAGTATGTGTTTTTGTGCGCAATCCGCGCGTATTTTGATAATAAACATTATAGGAAGCCATCATAAAAATATTTTTTATAATAACTAAGGCGAAGCTCGGTGATAAATTGTAGATGTATAGATACTAATTTCAAAATTTGGTCCACAATATGACAACAATGACTAACGTAAATGTAAAAAGGTCTAAGTTTTATAAGTGAATTCTGCAGTACAAGCGCAAGTACGTACGTGAGCAAACAACGAGTAGCTGAGATAGCAAAATAGTTATTAGAAAAAAGCGAGTAAAACATTAAGGTCATCCAAAATATGATCAAATAAATAACCAAGAATTTTTTAAAATATTGGGTATTCTTACACGATTCATAGTGCGACAAAGCAGTGCGTTCTGTAACAAAAAGGCTCAAGTAGCTGCAAGCGCAAGCGATAGTGACCCCTATGCAGGGTAATGAGTATGCGCGTGCGGTTGGAAATTGCGAGTGCAAAGCACTTACTTGCTTTGCGAGTAACCGGTTGGCGGGTACGCTATGAATCACGAGGCGAGCCGGTGTACAACCACAACAGGTACAACGGACTTTAGAACTGCAAATGGTTCTCAAACTGTTAGCGGATAATTTAAGTGAAATAAGATACAATGCAATATAATAAAAATTAACTATCCAGTGATTTTTAGAAGATCGTTTTCGCCCTTTATAAAAAATATGGGCGATGTATCCGATTTTCTGGCCATTATCTTACAGTGTTTGACCCAGATGTACTGGAAGTTCTTCTCTTTCGCCAAGGCTCTTGCTTTACCCAGAAGGATTTTGTTGGTCTGAGTCAAGTGGTCGTTGACATAGAAGCTATCTGTCGTAGAGAAGCCTATGTTTGATAGATTGAGCTGCCCACTTTTACGCGACGATGCTATGAATTCTTCTTTAGAGTAGCGGCTGTTGAATGCTACGACAATAGATTTTTCGGCATTAGGTACACGCGTAGGTATACGCGCGATGTAGTTTATTTCTTCCTTTTTGAAACTAAAATCACCTAATTTACCAATCTTCTGGGCAATCTCATAGAGGTTCTCGTTTTTCTTTTGCGGAATACCTCGAATCTCAACATTATTTGCTCTGGCCCATTGGTCCCTGTCCTGTAGTTCTCGGTTCAGTCTTTCAATCTCGGTCTGAAGAGATGGAACTTGGCACGCCACTTTCTCAACATGGATGATCCTTGACTCTAAGTTATTTACCTTATCAGAGAAGTTGCTGATAAGCTCATGTGCCATATCAACTGAGTCTTTGAGTCCACTCAGCTCAGCCTTAATCAACTTTACGTCTTCCACTAGCAACGCAAGGGGTGACAGGTCGAACGTGATCTTGTTGAGTTGGTCTTGGATCCTGTCCAGTTGGCTGGGTTGAGGAGAGACAGCTGCTGGAGATGGAGAAGGACTGGACTTACATTTCAGACAGCGCCACGTATTCTTCCTGTCGCCTAGTCTGCGGAACCCGGCTTCGGAGACACCAGAGCATTGGAAGTCGTAATGAAGTTTGCAAACACTGCAAACTGGCCCGTCAGTATGTTGAGTTTTGCAACTAGCGCAGGTAAACATTTTGGTCGAAAAAAGGAAAAAGTTTGAGTAACACTAGATTTTTAAATATGAACAAACAAGCGTGCGTTCTAGAGAGAGGCCGGACGGCGAGTGAATATCTATCTAAGTATATAATGTATTACATATATCAGTCATCTAGTACTCATAACACAAGCTGGAGTAGCTTACTTTGGGGCTAGATGGTGCTGTGTGGATTGTCCAGCATTATTTATTTATTTATTTAAAGTGATCCTTGGTGAGTTTAAAGTTTAAACTAGGTGACTCAGTTCCACGCGAATTCATATTGGCACCGCAGAGGAGAGAGTATTGCTCTGCAGATTTTTATGGTATTTTGGAAAGATACCTACAGTACGCCATTCATCATAATGGCTGAGACGAAATAAAAAGTTTTTCTAATTAAAGTAGGTAGGTAGGTTCCTATAGTGCGCGTCAGCCAAAAAGAACGCTGGTAAACAGTGGAGGGGATGTGTTTGCGCATACAAAATACTCGCGCCATCACACTCCCCCTTCTTTCGGCGTTCTTTTTGCGTGACGCGCACTATAACTGAGTTAAGTAATTGTGACTTTTGAGTAGGTAGGTAGGTACATTTATGTGTGCGTGAGCAACATCGATTGTTTCCAGGTGAAGCGCGCTGCCGAGCTATTCGGCTACTTCATAACCCCTGACACTTGGTGGCCACTTTTGGAAGCTGAAATGGACTCTTGGCCGGCCCTTTTAGTCCTGGCGAATATACTGAAGGGCTCGAGAGCAGACCTAGTGAAGACGAAGGTTATGGGAGAGATATGCCAAGAACTATCTGATCCAGACCGATGTCGCACTAGAAAAGTAAGTAACTTACTCCTCCAATGTACACTGAATTTGTTTATTTTGGAAATATTCCATATTTGAATGTGAAACCCAGGCATATAAGTATGATACCTTTTGAAAGAAAATACATTTATTTCGGACACACACGATGACACTTATAATAGTTATAACAAGAAAATAAAAATATATTATTTATATTATTATTATTATTATTATTATTTTATTGTTTTATTTATTATATAAACCTTCCTCTTGAATCACTACCTAGAATCACTATTGACGACCTCTGTGGCGCAGCGGGCGAGAGCCTGCCTGCGACGCAAGAGGTTGCGGGTTCGATTCCCGCCTTGGAACAAATTTGTGTACGATCTGCAGAAATTTGTTCCGATGGTCTGGGTGTTTTCTATGTATAATAAAAAATATCTATCTATGTAAGTATATAATGTATTAAATATATCAGTTATCTAGTACCCATAACACAAGCTTTGAATAGCTTACTTTGGGGCTAGATAGTGCTGTGTGGATTGTCCAGCATTATTTATTTATTTTATTTACTATCTATTAAAAAAACCGCATCAAAATCCGTTGCGTAGTTTTAAAGATTTAAGCATACATAGGGACATAGGGATATAGGGACAGAGAAAGCGACTTTGTTTTATACTATGTAGTAATTTAATAAATATATTTTGAACTTCTTAGCCAAAATACCAGACCCACCTGCTGTACGTTACCGAAGCGCTAATGAATCTGTGCTGTGACGACATCCTTCCAGTAGCTGAACAACTTTTCATCATCAACTTCACAGTCTACTCCATGCCTGCGGACGAGAAGATTACATTCATGGCTGTGTGTTAGTATCCTGGTGAAACGTTCTGGGTATGTTTTTCATTAAGGCGTTGACAAGACCTAATTTACCTCTCGCTCGCATGATTCGACATTTTGAAAGATATAAACATCTCTAAGCCTAGTTTTGAAAAATCGCGAACAACCATTCCGTGTGCAATCACATTGCACACAGTTTGGTAAAAATTTCATTCTGATCGATGCAATTTTTTCTGCTCAAAACTAGAAAAGTAAACTTTTAAGAAGGAAAACTTGTATCGATCAAAATGAATTTTTTACTAAACGGTGCGCAATATGATTGCACACGAAAAGGTTGTTTGCGATTTTTTGAAAACGGATTCTGTGTTTTTATATCGTTCAACAAATCAAATCGTGCGAGCGAGAGTCACATTAGCTCTTGTCTTCACCTTAATTATGCATCAAGTGACGAGGATTTGCTGTTTTCCAGCGAACCTAGATAAGCTGCGGTTCCACGAAAAATGCGGTCGTACCCTCACTACTTTGTACGCAAGGCATATTGGCAAAGTATTGTCGGCTATCACCAGTGACGCAGTTATGTGGACCTTGCTCACACCAGACCGATGTTTACTCGAATCTGCCTTATTGCACTCTGGTATGTGAATCCGATCAAAGTGACAGACAGTATACCTGTGTTTTAGCTAGTATCTTTACAGATACAACCAAGTTATATAGTTATTATGAAAGTGGTGCAATTTTCTTGCACTCGAACGATGCGGCACAGTCACTTGGCTAAGAATCTGAAAATAGCTATAAACTGCTTTTAATGCACAACTACACGCCATGCTTAAATATCGTACAATCTTCTGGGGTATACGTCTGCACAAAATACAAAGCCCGTAGTAGTAGTAATGCGTTAGTATAATCTTTGTGGTGCAGCGGGCGAGAGCCTGCCTGCGACGCAAGAGGTTGCGGGTTCGATTCCCGCCTTGGAACAAATTTGTGTACGATCTGCAGAAATTTGTTCCGATGGTCTGGGTGTTTTTCTATGTATAATAAAAACATCTATCTATGTAAGTATATAATGTATTAAATATATCAGTTATCTAGTACCCATAACACAAGCTTTGAATAGCTTACTATGGGGCTAGATAGTGCTGTGTGGATTGTCCAGCATTATTTATTTAATTTATTTATTTATAATGCTGCATAATGTTTCCAGGATCAGCTATGGGGGCCCAGCTCCACCTAATAGCACCTCTTTTAAAAGAATGCCTGGCCACGCCCAAAGTGGACCCTGAAGTCAAGCTGAAGATATTCACGACGCTGTCCACTGTGCTGTTAAAGCGGCAAGATAATTTCATAAAATGCGAAACTGATAAGCTTGAAGCTTTCCTGAAAATCGTTATAGAAGGTAGGCATGGTATTAGCACATAGATTCGGGGATATATTTATTATCTTTGGGTACCAATAATCCCTACTAATATTATAAATGCGAAAGTAACTCTGTCTGTCTGTCTGTCTGTTACGCTTTCCCGCTTAAACCTCTCAACCGATTTTGATGAAATTTGGCACAGACAATCTTTAGACCCTGAGAAAGGACATAGGCTACCTTTTATTGCGAAAAGTACGCAGACGAAGTCGCGGGTACCAGCTAGTAATAAATAAATAATGCTGGACAATCCATACCGCATCATCTAGCCCCAAAGTAATGCTACTCAAAGCTTGTGTTATGGGTACTAGATGACTGATATATTTAATACATTATATACTTACATAGAAAGATATTTATTTATTATACATAAACACCCAGACCAACGGAACAAATTTCTGCAGATCGTACACAAATTTGTTCCAAGGCGGGAATCGAACCCGCAACCTCTTGCATCGCAGGCGGACTCTCGCCCGCTGCGCCACTGACGTACTTAATACTTTTAAAAAAATCTCCCAATGCATTTTTTATCAATTTATTTTAATCTTGCGCCTTGCGTTGATCTCGGGTTTTTTTATTGCTATAACTTAATATTTAGCTGTTGCTATCTAATGCAACAACATTAGAACTTGATACTCCACCACTTCCACACTCATTCATTAATTAATTCATTGATCATAGGTTAATTATGTGTTTACAGAAGTAATAATGACTAACCTGGTTTGGTCCGCCGGCCGAACTGCGGAGGCGATTCGAACAGCGGCCGTGGCGTGTCTCTGCGCCGCTTTGCAAGAGAAGCCGGAAGAAGACGTTCGAGAAAATGGCGGCCAAGGCGATACTGGTGACAAGGTTTGGAATAAAAAGGTTTTAGTTACTAAACATGACTTTGATATAGGTACTGATCGTCTTATTACTTTGTTTATCGATTTTTCTCGTAATGTGTCACGGGTCAGTGTTTGTTCTGCAGGGCTAATTTAAAACATTAAATTTTTCATTGAAGATTAGGAGAGCTCTTTGTGAAGGGCTTGTCCGGGAAAGTACTACCACCACGCCTTTTTCTGTCGCCAAGCAGCAACGCTGTGTTTCGGTTTGAAGGGTGTCGTTGCCGGTGTAATTACAGGCACATGAGGCTTAACATCTGTATGCCTCAAGTTGATGGACGCAGGGCAGTGCATTGTAGGGCACGTTCCTATCGTGCGCGACTTACGAGGCAATGATTTGTTATAGGCGATGATTACCACTTACCATCAGCTGGGCCATTCGCTTGTTCCATCAGCTGGTTGTATAAAAAAAAATGTTTACGATCGGCAACTCGTTAGGTAAGTATAATTTTGGTGAAAATTAAGCGAATGTGCATTTTGTTTAACACGACCTTTTCACAAGCCGTTCTTTTCACAACAAGGCTTTTTATTTTCTAGCAAGTGAACCTTTTCCCGACCAAAGAGTCTCTGGAACCGTTTCTGGAGCAAATGGTGCCGTTACTGGCGGCGTTAGTTGACGACAACTCTGCGTTGACTCGCCAGCACTCGATGCGGGCGGTGTGTTACCTCGCGACGCTGGCCAAACTGCGAGGCTGCTTCACCGTAGAGATACTGCATAACATATATTTCGGTAAGTAGATGTAGGTTTATAAAACATTATTTATGATACAGAATTAGAATAATTCACTTACATGAGAACCAGTTTGAGAACAAAATTTTACGTACAGTTACAATACCTAATGAATAAATAACAATAAAAAAGCCTTTATTGTTCTTTTACAAAAAAATTAAATAACTAAAATAAAATCTAATATACTATTAACTAAGAACCCCTTGGCGGGTATAGGCCTCCTCCAACAGTTTCCAATCTCTCCTTTCCTTCGCTTTCTTTGTCCATTCCTTGTCGCTCGATTATGTCGTCCTGCCATCTTTCCTGTGGTCTCTTTGTTCCTGTTGGTCCCTTCCATAGGGTTATTGTTCGGGTCCACCTGTTGTCTTCTGTGCGTAACAGATGGCAGATGATAAAATGTGGATACATAGGTATATATTATTATGCCTAAACCATTCGTATACCTTTTACAGCGATGGTCTTGATATTGCCACGTAGGTATCTTCAAAATGAGGTATCGGACATGCCTCTGATTACTTACCATAGTCATCCCTTACCTATCTTGAGTACGAACCGAGAGTTCAGAGGGGATGTTTTTTACAGCGTTTACACTCAGCTCATGTCCGTGGCAACGCGAACCTCTCTCACTCAGGTTACCGCACGGGGGTACCGTTCTTTCGCGCATTGCCCATGTCCCTGCGCATTTGAGCTAAGTGTAAACGCCGTATTTCAGTCGTGAGTGAGTGTGTGTAGAGATAATTATTCCCCTCAGTGGTCCTCAAGCGCCTAGATGACAGCAGCAACCAAGTTCGCTCCTACGCCGTTCAGACAATCTGCACGCTGTTCAAGTGTCGTCCGGACCCGTATGATACACTGGTGTTCGGCGCGCATATAGACGCGCTATATGCCGCTATGCTGATTCACCTGGACGACCCGGATGAGTCATTCCGGAACGAAATGCTTGGTGAGTAGTGCGCGTCACGGAAAAAGAACGCCGGAAGGAGAGAGTAGGGATGGCGCGAGTATTTTGTTTGCGCACATCTCCTGTTTTCCAGCGTTCTTTTTGGTTGACGCGAGCTATACGTTCTCGCAAATCCCAGTATTTAGGTATGCCTGAATAAATTCATTGGAAAAACAACAAACTGTGGACAAAAATATCTCTGAATCTTTTTAGATTTCGCTACAGATTTACCCTCTTATTCATAATCCCTGCCATTTTCTAGCGGCTTATTAGAGTACCTATTCTGTCACTGTCACTTTAATGCCAACGAAAAAAAACAGCAACAGACTTATCGGTCTGTTGTGCTGTTGGCACGCTCAAAGACACATGAATAAGGGCCTTAGTTTTTTTATAAAACAATTTATTTTTCCAGATGCGTTAATCCAGTTAGCAGATATAGACCCGAAAGTCCTCATGAAGAAGGTGAAGGCCAACATACATCTGTATAGGAACAAATCTGCATACGAGAAACTATCTAGTCATCTTGAGAAGTTTATTGCGTGAATTAGTCATTGGTACCTAAGTTGACAGGGTGGTTATTTTATTTGGTAGATAGGTACCTACCCAAGTTCTATCTAGTTGACTGCCATTAAAATGCGTAGAGTTGAATTAAATGCGATGATCTTGGTTTGGTTTATGTAGTACCTATTAGTTTTTCAATGCAATCTTTTCACTACACTGTTGAATGAAACTATTGACACGATTAGAATAAGACTGCAAGCTGCAGTGGTGGCCAATAATAGGTACTACGCGGCATATAAGTTGACCGGTGAATGAAACGTGGAGGGGATACTGCGCATACTATGGGCCGATGAGCGCGCGCGGATGCCGAGGGATACCTTATTTTCGACTTCTGCGCATTAACGGTCAGCGGTCAACTTATATGCCGCGTACTTATTATACCTAGGCATTGTAGTTATTGTGATTTCTTAATGCATTTTATATCGTTACGTTGTGTGTGCTTCTAATTTAGTTGTGTACCATTGGTTGCAAATAAACTTGTTTGTGGTGTTACTGGTGTTACTGCAAATAAATTTGTTTGTGGTGTTACTGGTGTTACTGCAAATAAACTTGTTGCCTAATTTATTGTTTTAATATATGGGTGCAGTTGCAGTTGCAACCAAGTGTGGGACGCCCTCCTACCCGCTGGACTGACGACAATGTTAGGATCGCGGGAAGTCGGTGGATGGTAAGGCTAAGAACTCACGAAGCGGTTTTCACCCGTGCCCGCCGCGGTTGCGGGCCCGCAGCCTTTGTAGAATACAGATATTTAAGTAAAAAATTAAACCACATTTCACGACGCGTTTTACGCCCGCGGCGTGTGCGATTGTTTGCGGCTCCCGCTGCACCGGCAGTCATCTTGTACCGGCGGCTTTTTGTGCGTGCGTAACCGCACAAAAGTCCGGTTTCGTGAGTTTTGAAAATAAAACTCCATTCCGCCACCGCGGCGGGCACGGGTGATAAGTGATAACCGCTTCGTGAGTTCTCAGCCTAAGGGCTCAGAATCGTTCTTCCTGAAAATGAATGGGGGGCCTATGTCCAGCAGTGGACTTCTGTAGGCCGATGATGATGATGATGGGGCATTTGTAAGTAGCCCATGTAGCGTTCGTACCGGTAGTTTAATATCGATCTGTGGGTTTGCCTAGAAATACTGGTGGTATTAAAATAACTGGAAACACTAAAATGCTATGTTGCTTCGAAAACTGAAAACGAACCTTTTTGTAACAGTGTACTCTGTGGTGCTAGATACCATCCTTCTTCTTCTTCTTCTTAATTGAATGGCCTTTGCAGTGTAGCCCGCAAGATACCATCCTTATTGCTTGCTTGATTGATCGGTTGCTTCTGTCTGATTGTCAATGTCACGTCATGTCTATGTCAAATGTCAATTGTTTGATGTACTGTACTGTACCCTGTACTGTACTAAGTACTAACGTGCGGCTGCGTGAGGGAAAACAACGAGTGTTTCGTGCGTTTTTGATAATTTTATTTAGTTTTACTCATCTTTTACATAATTTTATCGTCAAACAAGTGTTATGCTATGAACGAAAGTGGTTGTGCTACATAAAAACCATGGAGGTCGTTCGAAAGAGTATGTATTTCCGATAAATTCGATCGATGGTACGGTACGCCTTTGCCGTTCGGTGTCTCAATAATTTTGTTTAATTTGCAGATTTCAAAGAAACTTTGCCCCAAATCAGTGCTTCTATTAAAAAGTCAGACTTTTTAGTGATCGATGCTGAGTTTACTGGGCTTGTGAATGGGCGAGACGTATCAATATTCGACTTACCAAGAGATTATTACAAATGCTTGTTGAATGGTTCTACTGAGTTTCTTGTTATACAATTTGGATTGTGTGCGTTCTATTGGGACGAGGATAAGAAGCATTACATGAACGATGCGTTTAACTTTTATTTGTTTCCTCGTGGAAAACCGGGACCTGAGAAAACGTTTCTATGTCAGAGTAGCAGCTTGGATTTTCTGAGTGCTCAAGGATTTGACTTCAATAAAGTCATACGAGACGGTATGGTATCTAGGTACCTTTTTGAAGTATAAATATTATAACATTTATCACATCTGTTTTATAGAAATGGCTTTGCAGGCATATCATACATGACAGAGCCTTCTGAAACTAAGCTTCGTGAACTATTAGTAGAGAGACAGAAGAATGAAAAGAAAGAAAAAGACTCGATCACAATTCCAGAGGAACACAAGAACTACATTGAGGAAACATGGTAAGCCTTGACTGTTCGAAATAATTTACCAGCTTGTTGGTTGTGCTTCCAAAGGGTTGTGAGATGAAAATGAAATGAAATGAAAATTATTTATTGATAACTAAAGCAAACACATAGACATCATTAATAAATAGTATTGTGAGTGGCATTTAGTATCATCAATTTTAAGAATAATAGGTATAACATAAAAATATTAAATATTGGCTATAAAGGGGCTTTGTTATCTCTTAATAATATTCAGTAGTTAGGAACATACCCTATGATGCACTGACCTGCATCCATTAACTTGAGGCATACTGATGTTAAGCCTCATGTGCCTGTAATTACACCGCCAACAGCAACACTGCTTCACGGCAGAACTAGGTATGACAGTAGTACTTTCTCAGACAATTCACACAAGTAACTTAGCTTAAAATACAGACAACAAGCATTGCAATTGGTTCCTACTTCCTGGAGTCAAACTTTCTATAGGTACTGAATATTACATGAGTATTTATAGCATATTAGTTACCTCATATTTATTTTTCCGATGTTTTGGCTATTTTGCTATAGGTGTGTTCATGGGCAGGCTGGAACATTAAGTGTAATATTCAGTATGTGTCGACATTGAGAAAATAAATGAAATCTTTCTAATGTTTCAGTAAAAAAGTCAGAAAATTCATTGATGACAAGAAGGCTGATGAAATGTTAATAGACAGGTGCAATTCGTTTGTGAGACTGCTGCTGTATCAAGAGCTGAGGACAAGGTTCAAAAATGAGATTATTGTGGAAACACTTGTATTAGAGAATAAAAATAGGTGAGTGTAGGATATAGTTAATGCTGATAGACATTTACACGTACACATTGTTTTTTAGTTTTTTTTCTACTACCTGATGGAACAAGCAGATGGCCCACCTGATGATAAGTGGTAACCATCACCTATAACAAAGCATTGCCTCGTATGTCACGCATTATAGGAACATGCCCTACGATGCACTGCCCTACGTCCATCAACTTAAGGCATACAGACTCACAGGCGACCACACTCTTCAAACCGAAACACAACAACGCTGCTTGGCGGCAGAAAAAGGAGTGGTGGTAGTACTTCCCCAGATGAGCCCTTCACAAAAAGCTCTACTACTCTTATACATTACACATACAAACAAATTAAAATAGAAGGCAATAAAAAGAAAAATATAGCAGTTTCAATACAATAATTTTTTTTCTGTATACAACTGGTTGATGGAAAAAGCAGATGACCCACCTGAAGATACCATCACCATACCAAGCTGTTTGATGCAGTCTCTTTTGTTTTTAGTTGGTTTGCTTTAAGAACTGGTCTAAGTTGAGTGTGACTGAACTATCTAATCTATAAAACTTAATGTTTATTATATTGAGATCCAATATTTGACCCTCATTGATCTATGGATTAATTTGCTATTACCTGCTGTAACTGTTAACACTGACTTATTTACAGGATTTTAAAAATACTGAGAGTGACTTCAGAACAGAATGAGAAGCAAAACATGATGCAGAAGAACGAGCGGGAGTGGGAGGATTTGGAGGATGCTGTGGGGTTCTCGAAGGTCGCGCGGATGATCAGTCAGTCCGTGAGTTTCAAGTCTGAAATAAATAACTATAAATAATGCTGGACAATCCACACAGCGCCATCTAGCCCCAAAGTAAGCCACTCAAAGCTGGTGTTATGGGTACTAGATAACTGATATATTTAATAAATTATACGAGTATATACTTACATAGATAGATATTTTTTATTATACATAAACACCCAGACGAACAAATTTCTGCAGATCGTACACAAATTTGTGCCGAGGCGGGAATCGAACCTGCAACCTCTTGCGTCGCAGGCGGACTCTCGCCCGCTGCGCCACTGAGGTCGTCATCATCACTATTATTATAGTGTTATTGAAACCTTATCTGTTGAAAATGTTAGTGCCTAAACTATTTCCATCTCTCGGGTGCATAGCATACATAGATACAGACATAAAGACACCATACATACATACAGACATACAAACAGACATACATCCTTATATCACGCCTTTTCCACATAGGATAAAGTGGCCATGGATTTCCATTTCCTATGATCTTGGCATACCTTCCTCTTTCGCTTCATTCACTCTCCTAACATTAAAGAGTGCTGTAATCGAGTTGACTAGATGAAAAACTGTTTGGTTTTGACTTATGATTCCTCGTTTTACCTTTCAGGAAAAGCTGGTTATTGGCCACAATATGCTACTAGACGTAATACACACCTTGAACAACTTCTTCCAACCATTGCCAGACGACTACCACGCCTTCAAGGAGTTCGCACATTGCATGTTTCCTAGGTTCGTACTGCAGTTTGGAATAAAGTTATTTATTTATTCTCCATCATCCATACTCTATCATTACAGGTTTACCCTAATACGATAGCGTAATTCAGTTCTGATAATTTTTTTATAAGAAGGCTAACATTTAAAAATCAATAACATAATTTTTTTTAGTAAAAATCATGTTCACATAAAAAACTACAAATAAAATCGTAAAAAACATCAAAATAAAAATAACAATTGTATGGAAAGAAAAAATAAATTAACAATTAATTTCTAAAAGATGCAAGGAAGCATTTGCAAATTAGCTCAAAGAGCACTGAAATATGTCAATACCATGTTGTTATTGTTGATGTTAGTGTCTCAATCGTCCGAATCAGAGGTGCCTTGCCCAAAAGGTTTGTTCTGGCACGCGGCACATCCAGGAGATGTGGCAGTTAAGTTTGAGTGGTATATAGCTCTTTGTGAAGGGTTCCTCCAGGGAAGTACTACCACCATGCCTATATCCGTCAAGCAGCAACGCTGCTATAGGTATATGGCCTACCTATATAGGATATAGGTAGGCCATAATATCTGTAAAGACCCTGATCGACAAGCGAGTAAAACCGCGGTCTTAAGGCTAAGACCACACTGAGAAAAATGGAATTCTGGCGTAAGGTTGATAAAGTCTTACACGGTTATATTGTAATTACGTAGGGCGAGTTTGTAACGCTTACCTTAGTTTTGACATAACTAAGTGAATGTGTTAAAACGATACCGTCTATTAGCTGGTCACAAAACAACCAAATCAACTTTATGGTAAAGCGTTTTAGTAATTGAATCTTATCTTGTTATCAACGCAGTGCTGACGGTTAAAAACACTATTCGCTTACGGCGGTAAGTTTTCGGCACATGTCGCCGTAAAGAAGGCATTATCCGCTTTGTGAAAAGTTAAAAAATGATTTAGTATTTAGAAAAAAACTTTAAATTAGAACAAAACGAACGTATACTTAAGTTTTAAATGGAAGTAGCCAGGTGGTTAATATAAACCGCGTAAGAATATTTTCGTCACATATGAAGGTGTAAAAGTATCTCGAAAAAGTAGTTTTTACTGCTACCGCATAAATGATAGATGGTTGTTACAGCTTTACTCATAAGGTCAATTTACCTATGCTAGCAAGTGAATAAGTTACTGGTTATGTTAATTTCTGGCCTAAATTTCTGTGCGTTTTCACTCAACGAAAAGTTCTTTCTTCGCGACTGACTCGACTAAAAAGGTACAATCCTAGATCGCGCTGACGAAAACGCACGGGAAATATGTATAAGGTCGCACTTTACTGTATATCTCAAAAATCGATGAGATGCTAAAAATTACTAAATATTGTGATAAGTATGTCATTGAGTTATTCCACCACCTCTCGTTAATAGCAAAGCTAGCTAGTGCGCTAGCTTAGCTGTTGTTTTCTATCTAGGTAATAGGTATCCACTAGGTAGTTAGCTAGTGGCCCTCCTCATAGAGTATTTTTATATTCCATTCCATGGCTAGTGGCTAGCTACCTATCCTCTAAGCACTGCTCTTGTCTGGCTGGTATGTATGTACATTATGCCTTATTCTTGAAGGTTAGGTTTTATTGTATTACGGTATAAAACGCCTTACGAGAAGGCGTTGCTGACTTGAGATGCGTCGAATATTGCCCTTGGAAAGCTTTGCGTGTGTTTGCTGAGCTACCTTACTGATTTTTAAAAACGCCTTACCAGAAGTTAAATGCCGCCGTCAGTACCTCGAGCTTTAACTGATTTACCGAGTTTATCGTAGTTATGTTACAGCTGATATGTTCAATACTAAGACTAAATCGTAGTTTGGAGAAGCTTATTCATGGTATACCTTCTTTTTAAATTTACTTACTCTGTAAATCGTATAACGTCTTCTGCCTAGAAGGCGTTTTTGTTGGTTATTACTGTTGGTCGGTTTTTAGCCTTCAAACCTACGAAATCGATCGTAATGACGGCACTTTCAGCTTTACATTTTTCTCAGTGCATAAGGCGGCATAAGACCGCGTTTTACTCGTTCGTCGATGAGGGCCTTAAGCCTCATGTTGATGGACGCAGGGCAGTGCATCATAAGACATTTTTTTTTTTTATACAACTAGCTGATGGAACAAGCAGATGGCCCACTTGATGTTAAGTGGTAACCATCACCACATCACATTCCTATCGTGCGTAAATTGCGAGTGATTGCCTTGTTATAGGTGATAATTTGACAGCCTACGTAGCTCAGTTGGTAGTAGCTCTGCCTTCTGCGCCGTAGGTCGTGGGTTCGATTCCCACCGTGAACAAACATTTGTGTGATGAACATAAATGTTTGTTCTCTGTCTGGGTGTTATATAATATTATAAGTATGTATTTACAAAAAAAAAAAAAAGTATTATAAGTAGTATATCAGCTATCTGGTTCCCATATTACAAGCAGAAGCTTAGTTTGGGGCTAGATAGTGCTGTGTGGAAAGTCCACCAATATTTATTTTATTTATTATTTTTATTTAACATCAGATGGGCCATGTGCTTGTTCTATCAGTAAGTTCTCCTAGTCGCCTCTCTGACATCAACGACTGCGATTATTCTGTTTTATATTCTTTTCTTATGTTTTCATTATTTATGTGTACGTGTTTCCAGTTTGCTAGACACAAAGTACATGTCCAGTCTACCGCCATTCAAGGATAAAGTGAACTCCACTGTTCTTAATCATCTGATGGCGACGTTGTCGGAAGCTCCTTTCTCGCTGCCACAAGTTGGTACGTACTCAGCATCTTTTTATTTATTTACTAGGTCGGTCGTGTAGTGATCTTTATTAAAATTCAAGGTGTTTTCTCAATGGGTTCGTTTACCCCGTTCCCGGTGATTTTTTATATGCAAAGCCAGGTTACGAACTCGTTTCTGAGTTTCAATTGGTGCAGAGGTTTTTTGATGGATATGGTTATATTAAAGGACACGGGTCTGAGCATCTTAGGGCCCGTTCGTAACAAACTTCGGAGAACTCTGTTTGTGAGTCGTCTGGGAAAGTACGACCGTCATATCTATTTCTGCCGCCAAGCAGCGTTGCTGCGTTTCGGTTTGAAGGGTGTGGTTGCCGACCGGTGTAATTACAGGCACGTGAGGCTTAACATCTGTATGTTTGAGGTTGATGGAAGCAGGACAGTAGCGTACGGCATGTTCCTATCAACAACAAAAGTCATACTTCGGGAACAGAATCAGATGAGTCATATGCCCGACGTCGTAAAGTCGACCTTCCCGATGGTCCCGATGGTCGCGTCACCAAAAAGAACTCTGGAAAACAGTGATGGCGATGTGTTTGCGCTACAAAATACACGCAGCATCTCACCGCCTCCCTCTCCTTCCGGCGTTCTTTTTGTGTGACGCGCACTATATAAATAAATAAATAATAAACGGGGTACGTGCGACTAATCAACAGAGCTCGCGCGGTTGTGTGTGTGTGTTGGTTGCGTGGACGATAATGAAGGTAGAAGCGAAGCCATCAGGTCGAGCCAATCAAGTTGTATTAAAACTTCCTTCTTGGTTCCTTCCGTTTCAACAATGTTTTTTCCAGGATCAAACGAAGGAAGAGGCTACGAGAAGGCGCAGGACAAACATCACGAGGCAGGCTACGACGCGTTCATCACCGGTCTCTGCTTCCTATCCATGCACACGCATCTCTCCAAGATGCGGGGCGAGGAGAATGTGCGCGCCTGCCCCGCGTCTCCCGTCCTCAAGCCGTTCCTGAACAAGCTGTTCCTGGCCAAGACGGCGCATCAGGACTCGCCGTATATGAATCTGAACGGGGCTGACCGTGAGTAGAATAGAATAGAAAGACTCGCAGTATATGAATCTGAACGAGGCTGACCGTGAATAGAATAGAAATAGTCGCAGTAGGTATATGAACGCCGATCCCTTCCGTTCCGCCATCTTCCTTTTCCTAGCCCCAAGTCTGCGTTACGTTTTTCGTGGGTACATAATAATAATAATAATGCTGGACAATCCACACAGCACCATCTAGCCCCAAAGTAAGCTACTCAAAGCTTGTGTTATGGGTACTAGATAACTGATATATTTAATACATTATATACTTAGATAGATTAGTGAAAATTGGCACAGAGATATATTATAGTCTGGAATAAATAACACATAGGCTACTTTTTATCCCGAGGGAATACCGGGATTTAAAACTACGCGGGTGAAACCGCGGGGCGCTACTAGTATTAAATATTTTCTTATAATTGTAGCAACACCATCGAGGGAGCATGTGTTTCATCTGACTTTCCCTAAGGAATGGACGAGAAATGATATCAGCTTGCTGTTCAGTGCTTATGGTAAGATTTTGTTCTATTCTGGTTTAAACTTGAATTTAAATAAAGCTTAGTTTTTTTACGAATTTACATATGACTAATATTAAATCTGTACAAATATCTATTTGATCGAGAGGCACATAATCTGTGTGCCTCAAGTTGATTTGCACAAGGCAGTGCATTGTAGGGCTTGTTTCTATCGTGCGTGACTTACGAGGCAATGCTTTGTTGGTGATGGTTACCACTTAACAGCAGGTGGGCCATCTGTTTGCACCATCAGCAAGTAGTATAAATAAAAAGCTTACATTGTCTTAGCTTACAAGACCTTTGTCATAAAGTGACATCATCTCAGTGCAATGCCTCTATGAAGTAGTGTGATTGCGATAACTCGTAGATTATTTATTATCAAACATTTTATATATTCAATTTGATTTATAAAAGTAATGTCTTTAGTTAACTAAGTTTGAGTAAGAATAGCTCAATTAAGTTTTGCCTCACACTAAGTTGTGAGGCCAAAACTCAATTGAGCTACTCACTCTCTCTATCAAATGCTCTCGTTAGAAAGTGTTATATTCCTTGATCAAATGTCAAACTGAAAGCCATCTCGGTAGCCAGACATTAGCGTAATCGGGGCGCCGATCTGGATGAAACTTGGCAGAGAGATTATATTCTGGAATAGCACATACGCTCCTTTTGTCCCGTGGGAATACCGGGATTTATATCTGCGCGGGTAAAATCGATCGAGTAACAAACCTCCATCCATCCATCCATACTTACAAACTTCCGCGTTTGTGATAGTTGTAGTGTTCACAAAAGTAGTTGTTTTGTTCCAGGTCCCGTAGTCTGTCAATTCCTGGACGACACTCACGCGATAGTAGCGCTGACGCGACGCGATCAGGCGCGAATCGTGTTACGCGGCCTGCAAGGCAACTCGCGGATCAAACTATTGCCTTACGACTTGTACATGGCAAAGGTAAAGATCTAGTCTAAAAATGCACGTCCCTCCATTTTCTTCGCCATACAGAATGCCTTTACCTAGATCGATAAGTGCGACCCCTTTATGGTGGATATCCCTCAGTATCGCACGAAGCGCTTTGCTTCCACTTTCCTAGTGCAAACTGCCAAGGAGTGGAACTCTGCCGTCGTCGTCAGTATTTCCGGAACGTTATAAATAAATAATGCTGGACAGTCCACACAGCACCATCTAGCCCCAAAGTAAGCTACTCAAAGTTTGTGTTATGGGTGCTAGATAACTGATATACTTACATAGATAGATATTTTTTATTATAAATAGAAAACACCCAGACCAATGGAACAAATTTCTGCAGATCGTACATAAATTTGTTCCGAGGCGGGAATCGAACCCGCAACCTCTTGCGTCGCAGGCTGACTCGCCCGCTGCGCCACAGAGGTCGTCGTATAAGCGATAAATAGATTGAGTATTGAGTTCTTCTTTCTTCTTTTTATGGCTCCTGTCATAGACAATCTTGCCAATGTCAAGTGATTCAGAGATTATACTCTTTGTAGATAGGTAAGTTTCTAGTCACGTCAGTCCAAAGTCGAGTCAGTCAATTGTTTTGAAGAAAATGGTGGCGGTTTCTTCAAAACATTTGAAACATTTTCGGTCAAATCACGATATCACATAATACACTTTCATTCCAAATGCTTACACATTGTGCTAAGACCTCAAGTAATGTTGGTTAAAATACCACCAAAATTACACAACACAACTCAAAATAACACTAGAAAAACAATTAAAATGAAAATGCTATGTTGCTTCGTTAGATGACAGGAAACGAATCCTGAGTATTGAGTTGTTTGGTCCTGACTTTCGACATTTCTCCACAGATGCAGCCGAAGAAAGAACAGAAAGTGGCGCCACCGGTCGCCGACGCTCGCAAAGCCCAGGAGGCGCGTATAATAATGTTCGTTGTTTGCTATATTTCGATTCTCGCTTTTCTTTTGATCACTGGTTTGATACTCTTGTGCTATAACATTTATATATATTTAGATGATACTTTTATGGGTATTTACGATGATTATATGGAGGGCCAGTTTGGTACAATCTCTGGATGTATGGACGCTGTTTGGAGGAGGTTAGTCAATGGTAGAGCGATCGATTATTATTTTATGCGCTAAGTTCGTATGGCTTTAGACCAAAGGACTTCGTCATGGCTTTTCGAATGGAAACTATTATGCGATGGAAAAGTCTCATGTCATGAATCGTCTTGTTCTGTTAGCTTTGGTAACAGTTTATGGACCGAACACCTCCGTCATAGCGTAACTTCTGTTCGAAACAAAGCTTAATGACTGAAATCCTCGTATAAAGAACATTTATGGTAATCGATTTTGAAGCCAAAAGCCCTGGCATGGCTTAAAGACTGATAAAAACAACATGAACATTAGTCATGGCTTAGTACTAATGCACTGTAGCTATCCTCTCGGGTTTCTTATTCTGAAGAGATGTTTTAGATTAGTGCATGCTTATTTTTCGCTCCTAGATTTTTTTTTTTTTTGCAGTAGTTAGTATTCCATACGTGACAGGTTGCAAGCCCATCGCCGCTGTTAGAATACTAACTGGTTTCCTCACGATGTTTTCCTTCACCGTTTAAGAGCACTGGCATTGCGCACATAAATTTTTCGATAGAAAAATCCATTGGTAAAATGTGGGTATGTGCCAAATGTAATGTTTGGACGTACCTCTGACTACCCCCCTTAGACATCTTCAAAGAATCTTGAATTAGTACCTACTTGGTACTGGGAGATCTGAAGGGATATCTACCGTACCTGGGGATCAAAGTCGTGAAGCTGTTTCAGTTTTTTTTTTTTCAACAATTAGAGCTATTTATAAGATAATAATTATTGACGTTGCAACCAACTCGCTACTGTCATATTGTACTTCTAAAAACTAATAATAATTGCTAGAGATATTTAGTTTTATCTCTTTGACTTTGCGCGTTGACGTGAATAGCTCCGGGCGTGTTTGATACATATTTCTTAAATACAGCATTTACTTATGTGATATATCGCAACGTAGTTTAAAATGATCTCTATTGCGTTGGAATAGACTGCTTTTTACATTTTCATAGATCTTAAGTTACTAAATGTAATGATGTGTTTACTCAGCGGTTATTTAGTATTAGATGTAACATTGGTCATGTCATATACCTCCCGTTTACATGTACAGGAAGTACGATTCTGAGTTCTTTCCATCCCCCGACTTCCCGCGATATTCACAAAGTCGTCGGTCCATCGGTTAAGAGGGCGTCTCGTCGAGTTGTCACTTTAACATACTAACCCCCGGTTTCTGAAAGCTCGATCAACATTAATCGACTGTCAATTCACTTGCTATTTCAGCTTTTACTTCAAATTAGGCAGAGATAGCAAGTGACTTGACAACCGATTTGTGTTGAACGAGCTTTGAGAAACCGGCGGTATTTAAATAAATTAATTAAATATAGGTAAAAATTGGTGGACTTTTCACACAGCACTGTCTAGCCCAAAAATAAAAAAATATGTGAGCTTTGTTGGTTATTTTGGTTCTGCTATAGATTTTCTTATTTATGATTCTATCTATGAATCTTCCATAGCTCCCAGCATAGCTCTCTATAGCCCGTTGTGTGACTACGCTTGTTGACGAGGCCAATAGTAAGCGACCACATTACAGCTCTATAAGTTATCACTGGTAACATACACTGGTTATATGTATTAGTCTTGAAGGCTTTCGGTATGTAAAATAAAATAAAAAAAATAAATAAATAATGCTGGACAATCCACACAGCACCATCTAGCCCCAAAGTACAAAGCTTGTGTTATGGGTACTAGATGACTGATATATTTTAATACATTATACAGGGTTACAGGAAAAATCGTGCTAGATCCGTTAAGGACGTGGAGTACCCATCATTTCTGACTTATTTCACAAACAATTGCCATAATATTTTTTTTAGATATCCCTTAGAGAAAAATAAACTTTCTAGTATTTTTTCTTATTTCTTAACTTTCACTTGTCTACTACGGTCTATTCAATTAACTTATGCACTATTTTAATGATTGACATCCTAAAGCATCTTATTACACATGTAAAAATGCAATAATAATAATAATTAAGGTGCACAAAATTTTCAATAAAAAAATTAAAAGTCGAATTGCTTGAAAAGGGTTATGTTTAGGGTAGGGTGTTTCATAGTGAAATAAGTCAGAAATGATGGGTACTCCACGCCCTTAACGGATCTAGCACGATTTTTCCTGTAACCCTGTATTACTTACATAGATAGATATTTTTTTATTATATAAATAGAAAACACCCAGACCAACGGAACAAATTTCTGCAGATCGTACACAAATTTGTTCCGAGGCGGGAATCGAACCCGCAACCTTTAGCGTCGCAGGCGGACTCTCGCCCGCTGCGCCACAGAGATCGTGGGTAGTGTTTTTAAAACATTATGGAGGCTTATTTTGTTACCCATAGGGATAGTACGCTTAGGAATGTGACCCCACTGCTCTTTATAAGCAAAATAATGATCTTTGTACGCGCACTTTTAAGGTCGCAATTTAGTTTTTAAGGCTATTTTCATACCTTTATTTTGTAGTTTTTGAAAACCTCGAATAAAGTCTTTTAAGTTACATATGTTTTTTATTTGAGTACTTAAAAGGTCAGTTGGAGTCACATTCCTGTCATGAAGTCAACTTAAAACACATGCTTTTTCTGTTAAGTTTCTTTTCAGTCAAAGTAACTCCAACTTTTTCCTTTTGACCCCACATTAAGGTTATTACTATTTTCTTCACATGAATGAAAATTCAAACCGCCCATTTTAAGGTGTTGATAACACCTAATATTTGTCTCGCTCGCACGATTCGACATTTTGAAAGATATAAAATGACAAATTTCAATTTTGAAAAATCGCAAACAACCATTTTGTGTGCAATCACATTGCGCACAGTTTGGTAAAAATTTCATTTTGATTGATGCAAGTTTACTGAAAAGTTTGCTTGAGTACGAAAACTAGAAAAGCAAACTTTTAAACTAGGAAAACATGTGACAATGTGATTGCACACAAAATGGTTGTTTGCGATTTTTCGAAAATGGGTTTAGTGATTTTATATCTTTCAACAAATCAAAACGTGCGAGCGAGAGTCACATTAGATAGATAGATAGATAGATAGATAACTCTTTATTGATTATCACAACAAAATAAAGACAAAATTTTGACTTAAAAACTAAAAATTGTACACACATATTGTATTGCACATTAGCTCTTGTCTTCGTCTTAAAACTATGCTCAAGTGTTCTTCGATCCATTTATTGCTGCGACAGTAGGTACTTGCAAGTGAAACAGATAAATTTAATCTGTAATATAAATACTACAGTAGTAGGTAGAGCTCTTTGTGAAGGGCCCGTCTGGGGAAGTACTACCACCACGCCTTTTTCTGCCGGCAAGCCGCAACGCTGTGTTTCGGTTTGAAGAGTGTGGTCGCCGGTGTAATTACAGGCACATGAGGCTTAACATGCCGGGTGCCATAAACGGAGTGAAGGAGAAGGAATATAGGATATCTTAGTACTTCAGTTTGAGGAACAATAGCTTTTTTCCGGACGAAAACATAAAAAAAAGAAAGTAGCAGCACTTTACGAAGAAAATAAGACGAGTTCACGAGCTAACTACAAAGTGCTATCACAAATCCAAGGCTGAGTTCGTGGCGCGTGCGGCCCACAGACTTGTAACCCATACAGAGCAAGCGTAGGCAATCCTACTAATATTATAAATGCGAAAGTTTGTATGGATGGAAAGATGTTTGTTACTCTATAACTCCAGAACGGCTGAACGGATATTGGTGAAAATTGGCAGAGTGATATAGTTTGGAATAACACATAGGCTTCTATTTATCCCGTGGGAATATCGGGATTTAAAACTACGCGGGTGAAACCGCGGGGCGTTACTAGTATCGAAATAAAGGTCTGCTTATATAATAAATATATAAACGGACCTTTAGTTTTTAGGTCCGTACCCAAAGAGTAAAACGGGAACCGTATTACTAAGGCTCCGCTGTCTGTCTGTCTGTCTGTCACCTGTATCTCATGTATCAGTTTGGATACTTCGTACTTCTTAGATCCTATGAACCGTAGACAATTGAAATTTTTACAGATGATGTAATTCTGTTGGCGCTAAATGTAACAACGAATAATGAAATTAAAATAAAATTAATATTTCAGGGGGCTCCCATATAACAAACGCGATTTTTTTGCCGTTTTTATAGGTAATGGTACGAAACACTTCATGCGCAAGGCCTACTCGCACTTGACTGGTTTTTAAACACGACAGTCCTCGCAGCTCAGTTTGTAGTACAAAGCTCTGCTACCCCAGAGCAAATTTATTTCACTAACGACCCGCCCGCGCGCCCCTGCTTCGCACGGGTTCACATTGTTTATCTACTATATCTGCATGTATTATACATATAAACCTTCCTCTTGAATCACTCTATCTATTATAAAAAACCGCATCAAAATCCGTTGCGTTTTAAGTTTTAAAGAATTAAACATACAATAGGGATATAGGGACAGAGAAAGCGACTTTGTTTTATACTATGTAGTGTACCCAGGACAAATGTCTTTGTAATTCACAACAACAACAACAATCACAAACAACAACATCTGTATGCCTCAAGTTGATGGACGCAGGGCAGTGCATCGTAGGGCACGTTTTTATTGTGCGTGACCTACGGGGCAATGTTCTGTTTATAGGTGATGGTTACCACTTAACATCAGGTGGGCCATCTGCTTGTTCCATCAGCGAGTTGTATAAAAAAAAAATTAACATAGAAGCAAGATACATTTTTATTGCGATTAGTTTTGATTAGCTTTCAGAAACCGGCCGTAAGTCTGTTAAATCGAGCCTCTTCTGTGCATACATCCGTGGCAGGTAAGTAAGAGGAGATACGATCGGCACGAGCGATGAACGCGACTGTTTAAGAGTTGACGCGATTACTGTTATTGTTTATTTAGCAATCTGCCGTTAGGCGTTCACGACCCTACAAACGGTATGTTTATTTATTTACTTAGTGCTTCTAGCCTTGATTATAGAATACCTCCGTGCCAAAGACGGTCGCTCTTGAGCACAGAACACATATATCCTTACGGAAAGAAGCACTAGTCCATAGAGCAAAAATGCCAACACGGGACCACACTAGCGCTATAACTTAATCCCACAGACCTATCGATTGGCGCGAAATTTAAAATTGTATATATAGCTATAGGTAGCTTTATAGGTAGGGGATTTTATAGGTTCAGGGGTGCAAATTTATGATTTTTACTATATGACTGTACATCTCTCAGAAAAATGGTCTTTTTGCTTTGCAAATTGATGAATATTGAATATAGACCATTCTCCTGACAGATAGATCACACAGAATAAATCCATAAATTACACTCACTGTTAGAAGTTAATACTATGAAAACGTGAATTAGATCTGCCGTGAAAACCGTGAAAGTTCGAAAAAACTTTCTACCTATAGTTCACTGTTTTCACGGTGCGATACTAAACTGAGAAGTAACTACAAGTTTTTATATGTTGTGAAGTATTATTTATTTTACTTCTTCTGTGAATCGTCTATTTTTTAATAAACAAGGCCGTTTTAAACATATGCATAATATGGTGGATAAAATAACATGTAACCTGTTATTTTCAAAATGTTCAGAACAATCATGCAGCCACTGGAAATCTATATAACTAGTAAATATTTGGTCTAATGATCCAGATGTTTGTTTTAATTTTATATGTTATATCAGGTATTAATCTTTGTAAGGCGGGGAACTACGTTGATTCTTAATTTTTTTTCGAAGCCTTTTTTTTCTATAGTTTTTCTACATCTTGCGTAAAGTTTTCGTTTTCTAGGGGTCAATTCTGCAGATCTACTCAAGTCCAGCTCTCTCAAAATTCCTTTTGCAGCCTTTGCAGGTGCCTGAAAATAATAAAATGTATTGGTTATTAGTTATTTAAAACAAGATGACTCTTACTAGATTTAATAGGCCATAATCGGTTTATTTCTCTTTATTTGCATGCTAGATTATAGTAGGTAGGCTACCTATTGTGCTAAAAAAATATTTAATAGATGCATAAAATAATTTTGACCGACACAAGAGAGAAGACCATCCAATAACAGATAACAGATACGGTGTCAATTATGTTGTCTAGTTTTTCTAATTTAACCTAATTTGACAGCTCTAAAAATATTGCCGTACCTTTATAAAACACCGAAACGAAAAGGATGGCGATAATTTTAAAGCTGTCAGATTAAGTTTAGGTTAATGCAACAACAGAATCGACACCAATAGCATACTAGAGTGCTAAAGCTCTCTATGAAGGGCATATCCGGGGAACTAACCTCCACCATGCTTTTTTCTGTTGACAAACAGCGTTGCTGTGTTTTTGTTTGTGCTAGTTTCAATGATTATTGTACCTTGGTGCGTTCCTATTGTGTATGACTTACGAAGCAATGCTTTGTTATAGACGACAAGCAGATGGCCCACCTGATGTTAAGGTGAAGACAAGAGCTAATGTGACTCTCGCTCGCACGTTTTGACTTGTTGAAGGATATAAAATCACAAAACCCATTTTTGAAAAATCGCAAACAACCATTTTGTGTGCAATCACATTGCGCACAGTTTATTAAAAAATTCATTTTGATCGGTACAAGTTTTCCTACTTAAAAGTTTGCTTTTCTAGTTTTCGTACATAAGCAAACTTTTGAGTAGGAAAACTTGCATCAATCAAAATAAAATTTTTACTAATCTGTGTGCAATGTGATTGCACACAAAATGGTTGTTTGCAATTTTTAAAAATTGTATTTAGTAATTTTATATCTTTCAAAATGTCGAATCGGGCGAGCGAGAGAAATATTAGGTGTTGTCTTCACCTTAAGTGGGTTACCACTTTACATCTGGTGGGCCATCTGCTTGTTTCATCAGCTTCTTGATAAAAATAACTATTTAACATTGGCTGTACCTTGAAAGCTTCGAAGCATGGTTGAGTTTGAGTAACATGTAGTGTTGCTTCTTCACTATGGCTTTTAGTAATCGCCTGAAAAAATAAAAAACATCAATTAATTATTGTAAAGTATGAAGGTATGTACATAGGAAGTTTTTTTTTTGCCACAATGCAGCATTGCTGTGTTTTGGTTTGAAGATATGGTTGCCGGAGAAATTACAGGCACAAGATGTAATTTTGACCAAAGTCAAAATGTATTTGTATTTATATAATATTATTATTATTTATATATAAACTATATATAAAATCACAAGTATCACTTTGAAACCAACACAAGAGACTATCGATTAACAGATAACTAGCCTACTAGAGTACCTACTAAAGCTCTTTGTGAAGGGTTTGTTTGGGGAAGTTCCTACTGCTATCATGCTTTTTTCTGTCGCCAAGCAGCGTTGTTGTGTATTTGTTTATGCTGGTGAAATTACAAGCACATGCATGAGGCTTAGCATCTATATGCCTCTACTTGATGGGAGCAGGGCACGAGGCTATGCTTTGTGATAAATGACAAGCAGATGACACACATGATGGCCCATCGGCTTGTTTCACTAACAACTAGATAAAAAAACTATTTAACCCTTACCTTAAAATAAATAGGATCAGCTTCGAAGCATGGTTGAGTTAGAGTAATATCTAGTGTTGTTTCTTCCCCATGGGTTTTAGAAATTCCCTGAAATATTACAAACAAAAATGAATGAATATGTAGATCAGATAACTGTATACATATATATTACAAGTGTAGTGTATGCTGGTTGATTTCACTTGCATATAAATGAACACAATAATAAAGGTCTATATGCATTCCCAGAATTATGGTATAGCCATTCCATACCAAACATTATGAAAATTGACTAATGTGGCTGAACCTTCCTTCCCTGGTTCCCCGATAGTATCCATGGACATACACATATCCTTTTTTTATATGTATGTATGTATACCTACAAAACATTTGCTCATAGTTGTACAACTGATCGCAGATAAAAATCAGAAAAAAATGTATGTATAACTTATAAGCAAAATGTTTGACCGCCTCTCTCAATCTCTTCTCAATGTTAAGCAATGATGAGCTTGAAAACATCCAAATTATAGGCATTCGAATAAAAGGATGCATACACTCACTCGATCAATAAAAATTTACTTACTTGAATTTTTGCTTCTAGGTTATTAAAGGATGTGTCACTTGGAGTTGCACATTGTTCCTGTCGTAGCTTTAACATTGTACCTTTGCTTACAATTGCGATGGCAAAGTTATTCAATCGTTTCCTTGAACTACTGGTACAAGAAGTGTCATCAAAGTGCTTACTGCATAACATCTTATGTTGTTGGTATAAGCTTTTTAGTAATTTTAGTAGACCAGTTCCCAGCTGGGTAACAATATTCGGCTCATACCTGTGCCCTGGAATGAATGAATGACCACATTGAAGATAGATTGCTTACATCAACACAAAAGTGTACTTAGTAGGTAGGTAGGTATCTACTTTTAATGGTCAGGAAAAGCAGATGACGGGAATGAGTTCCAATCTTTAGCGGTTCGCTTAATGAAAGCAGATTCGAAGTACTTCATGCGAATGGTGCTTACCAGGTATAGATGCTACTGGGTCGTGTGTCTACTTGTCCTGTGGCGGAATAAGGTTGCATATCGATAAGCAAGCAACTTTCAAGGGTGTTCGAGACTCAGGATTTTAGTCTCCGCCATGTGTTGCTCACCTATTAACCTGATAGCTCTGCGCTCAACTCCTACCTAGGTACTACCTACTCTGTTGAAGAAGTTAATGAGTAAAGGCTTAAAGATAGCTTAGATCTTATTTTACTATGGGATACGATGGTGATAGTGGTATACTGTAATATTTTAGACTTACTTTATTGGGCCATGTTCACCGTAGTGGAAATCGGTGAAAACGCAGATTTGGGTCGTCATTGTCAGTGTTATGACTTATCGCACTAAGTCTTTCTTCTAGGTTCTTCAGACATTGTGAACTGGTAGAAAACATTTAGTTTCGAGCAAATTTTACAATCACAAATTAGCAAACAACATTGTGTGTGGCACAATGAAAAATTTTAAATTTTGTGCAGGTAGGTAGAACTTTTTTTTGCGTCACTTTGACTCTGACTTGACACAATAATAAACACCGCCCGCCATTTTGAATGTTGTTGTTTTGATAATTTCTGTTTCCGACTGGCTATGTTACAGTCATATTACAGTCATTTTAGAAATTTAAGCATAAACTTTTTTATCTCTGTTTTACTTATAGCGCTGTCTTTTACGGGAAAGCAGTCCCACCTTGTTGGCATTTCATGCTTAAGAACTTGACTCCCCATGCTCTTGAGTCAATTGACCACTTGTTTAATAATTTATTTATTCAGGCGTTCGTGGCTTTGCTGTGTGCAAATTTTCCAATGTTTTTATATTTAACACTTGTAAAAGTTATTTGTTTGATGCGCCAACTGGGAAGCAAATTGGTAAAATCGCGGTCATTCTGTTAATATGTTTCGACGACTCGCTCAGGGAACGTAGTGAGGGAACTAGGCACTGGTACAAGGCGATTCAGCGGATCGTGAGACGATACCCGTAGGGTGACCATGACAGGAAAACATATACAACAAATATACAACTGGGCGTCATCGGAATACGATCGTTTTAATAGCATATTGTTTTATTTGTTGTATCAAAATAAATGCAGTAACCATTCTGTGGCATAAATAATTAAATAGCATATACCTTATCGTCTCTTTTTCAAGCTTCATATGCGATATCATGCTAACAACTACAATTGAAAGTCAAAGTTTTAAAGTATATTAATACAATAAATATATTACTTATGTTGAAAAGTCGAAAAGAAAATCTCAATTAATAGAATTACGTCTAATTCTTGAATATAGGCGTTTATGTACATTCACATGTTATACAGTCAATAATTATTAATAATTTAATTATAATGTCACTAGTTGCGTCCCGCGGTTTCACTCGCGCAGATATAAATCCCGGTATTCCCACGGGATAAAAAAAAGCCTATGTGCTATTCCAGACTATAATCTATCTCTACCAAGTTTCATCAGATCCGTTCAGCCGTTCCGGCGTGAAAGAGTAACAAACATCCATCCATACTTAAAAACTTTCGCGTTTATAATAGTAGTAGGATTATATTGTGCGAGTGAGATAGCGGCGCGCCTTATGCTGCCCCTTAAATAGATATACTGTTTGTCACATTAGTAGGAATAGGAAATGTCCTTAAATAGTAGTGTATCGTGGTCATACGACGTAAGCCTCGGTAGCCGGGACAATGGCGCGTGGCGATACGGCGACCCGCGACCTCGCGTGCGCGCTTCCGCCATCGCGCATTTTAATGCGCCCACATTTGCATGCGACCACGTGCGATTATATTCTACCCTCATTTATTTCAAGTTGCATTTTGCGAGCTACCGGTTTTGTGTTATAGAATCTATGATAGTACACTGAGAAAAATGTAAAGCTGAAAGTGCCGTCATTACGATCGATTTCGTAGGTTTGAAGGCTAAAAACCGACCAACAGTAATAACCAACATAAACGCCTTCTAGGCAGAAGACGTTATACGATTTACAGGGTAAGTAAATTTAAAAAGAAGGTATACCATGAATAAGTTTCTCCAAACTACGATTTATTCTTAGTATTGAACATATTAGCCGTAACATATCTACGATAAATTCGGTAAATCAGTTAAAGATCGAGGTACTGACGGCGGCATTCAACTTCTGGTAAGGCGAAAAATAAGCAAGGTAGCTCAGCAAACACGCAAATCTTTCCAAGGGCAATATTCGACGCATCTCAAGTCAGCAACGCCTTCTCGTAAGGCGTTTTATACCGTATTATATATAATAATAATACCTAACGTTCAACAATATGGCATATTGTACGTACCAGCCGTACAATAGCAGTGCTTAGTGGATAGGTAGCTACTGTAGCTAGCCGTAGCCCTTAGCCAGTGGCTACTAGCCACTAGCCAAGGAATATAATAATACTCTGACGAGAGCCACTAGCTATGCTACCTACTGGGTAGATAGACAACAGCCAAGGTAGCTAGCTAGACTAGCTAGCGCACTAGCTTTGCTATTAGCGATAGCGAGTGGTGGTGAAATAACCCAATGACATACTACCTAACACATCTTTTCACATGTTTTATACATCTCATTGATTTTCGAAATATACAGTAAAGTGCGGCCTTATACATATTTCCCGTGCGTTTTCGTCAGCGCGATCTAGGATTGTACCTATTTGGTACCTTTTTGGCTTTTAAACTTTTTATAAAAGCGGATAATGCCTTCTTTACGGCAACAAATGCCTTCTTTACGGCAACATACGCCGAAAATTTACCGCCGGAAGCGAATAGTGTTTTTAACCGTCAGCACTGCGTTATTAACAAGATAAAATTCAATTCTTAAAACGCTTTACCATAAAGTTGATTTGGTTGTTTTGCGACCAGCTAATAGACGGTATCGTTTTAACGTATTCACTTAGTTATGTCAAAACGAAGGTAATTGTACAAACTCGCCCTACGTAATTACATTATAACCGTGTAAGACTTTATTAACCTTACGCCAGAATTTCATTTTTCTCAGTGTACCTATTTCTGTGAAATGGATTTAAACTGTTACATAGAAATATTTTTGCGTCACTCAAAGATACTTCAGATTAGTTTCGGCGTGAAAGTTAAGAGCACTACCAACCCCTATATTTATTTACTTGTAAATAATCATAGCGATCCATATCCATAAATCTTAAGGCCACAGCCTAAAGTTAACTATATACAGCTATTGCAGCTATAAGTAGGTTATTAAACAGTCTTCTTCTTCCTGCTCTTATCCCACTTCATGTGGAGTCGGCACAACAGGTTCATTGTCTTCACTTCCCTCTATCATCCGTCATCTGGCTTCACTGGCTCCTGAAACACAGTATTAACTAGTTCGGGAGCCTATGGATTCAATATTATAAATAAATAAATTATGCTGGACAATCCACACAGCACTATCTAGCCCCAAAGTAAGCTACTAAAGCTTGTGTTATGGGTACTAGATAACTGATATATTTAATACATTATATAATTACATAGATAGATATTTTTTTTTATTATACATAGAAAACACCCAGACCAATGAACAAATTTCTGCAGATCGTACACAAATTTGTTCCGAGGCGGGAATCGAACCCGCAACCTCTGCGTCGCAGGCGGACTCTCGCCCGCTGCGCCACTGAGGTCGTCAATATTGAATTGTACCCACGCATATTAATGTAAATAAAGTTATTTTTTATCTCTGTAGTCACTCCTTTCTTGCCCATGTCATGTTTCACCAGTCCATCCATCTTTTCTTTGGCCTTCCTCTACTCTTATATCCATCCACATTTATAACTTTTCGTTACATGACATTCTTTCCTCCGCATTACATGCCCATACCACGCTAATCTATTACACCTCATTTTCTCAGTCACTGGTGCCATTTTCAAACTTCGTTAACATTTTTCGCGGTTATATCGCGCTTGTATTTTAAAGTGAAGAAAAGAGCCAATGTGACTCTCGCTCGCACGTTTTGACTTGTCGAAGGATATAAAATCACTGAACCCATTTTCGAAAAATTGCACATAGTTTAGTAAAAAAATCATTTTGATCAATGCAAGTTTTCCTACTGAAAAGTTTGCTTCAGTACGAAAACTAGAAAAGTAAATTTTTAAGTAGGAAAACTTGTATCGATCAAAATGTAGTGTTTACTGAACTGTGCGCAATGTGAGTGCACACAAAATGGTTGTTTGCGATTTTTCGAAAATGGGTTCAGTGGTTTTAGATCTTTCAAGAAGTCAAAAAGTGCGAGCGAGAGTCACATTAGCTCTTATCTTCACCTTAAAAGCGTTCTCATTCTCACTGATGATGAAAATTCTATGATGAATTATATAAATTGTATTTCAAAAGGATATTATCAGCTATCAAAACACCAAACGAGCACAAGTTTAACAAACCAATGTAATCTAAAGCATTATACAACTGGACTGTAGATCGCGCTATTTGTAAAGGGCTTGACAAAAACTGATGGTTAGTCGTTACGGCGACGTGTCGGACTATAAATCGCGAGCGTCGTCGGGTGGCTTCATTAGTTCAACGTCAGGATAAAGAGGCTGGCTCCCGGGCCTAGGCTTTGTCTAGTTAAAGTGCATTCGGAGGATTCAGATGCAATCTTGAGGCTTATTCTGCACTATCTGAGGTGCAAAATCTGGATTTGGCTCACTGGCTGTACTCTTGTACAGCAATCATTACTAGTATAAAAATAATATATGCATGAATTGTAATACTAGTGGCTCTGGGAGCTGTAGACCTCGCGAGCATACAAAAGTGAGCTATTTGAGGAATGTAATGTGCAAGTGCATTTTCCGTTTTGTGATTTTTTGATCTTTTTGATTTTTTTTGCATCATCTTGTGTAGAATGAGGTCCTTTGTGTTTCTCTCAAATTTGATTTTGAATTGAATTTGTTCATCATGCTGAAGATCTTTATCAGATCTTCGCCAAACGTTTATGAGACCAACTTATAGTTACTACCTTTCAAATAAAAAAAGAATAATCGAAATCGGATCTCATTTGGTGGAGATATCCAGTATATCAAATAGCCCCCTTTTTGCCCTTTTTTTGGGGGAAGTACCCCTCCAATCAAAAATCCCCGACGACAAAAAAATTCTAATAAGTCATATAACCTGTGTACCAAGTTTCGTCCAGATCGGTTGAAAAATACGACCTGTAGAGGAGAACAGACAGACAGACAGACAGACAGAGACAGACAGACAGACATCCGGGCAAACGCATTTTTGGCCAATGTGGAAACGGAGACGCTTCGCTCGCTTCGCTCGCTCGGTCAATTATGTCGAAAATGTAATGGAATAAGTTCGAGTTTTGATTGAGCGATAGAGCTCCCCTATATTTTAAACTCATGTCGTCGTCACGCTGCGTGAAATGTGAGACTTGTATTATGTAAGGGAGAGAGATATGTTACAAAAGTTATTTTGTTTTCAATATCAGTAAAACTAGTAATATGACATACTAAGTTGTGACATTTCTCCTGTTGAGTTAAAAATACGACATACAACTTAAGTATTATGTATGCGTTCAAGTATTTCCAATTAGAGGTTTTCTTCTCGAGTTAATTTGGTATTGCAGTCGTACACATGTCGATCGGTCCGTATCAAAGTCATTGCATGACACCACCGACCTTTTGCGTTTAATCGATGCAGAATATTAGACAACTATTTCTTGTTATCGTTGAGGAACTGGCAAACAGCTAGCATACTGACTGACAGCTTCATTCTATTATAATCCGTTGAAATACCAACTTTACCATAAGAGTCGGCGACTTGTATCGCTATCCGATCAGTTCGCACATCGACTATCTTCCATCTGGACAAGTGACGCCGAGTTAAATCCGTCTTGTCGCCTGCGGACTGTCATCTGCAGACACCTAACGGGGCGCACTCGACGTCGGCGATCGGTTGGCTTTGCGACGCCGACCGATGCTATCGATCTCATTAGCTAATGGCGGCCAACGGCCAATTACATTGAGTGACGTGTCCGGGGCAAATTGTCGTACGTCATGTGTAAGGATTTAGACATGGGACGCGCCCGCGCAATACCATTTTCGCCTTTGGCTAACGAGCCGATCCGAAAAAGATCGGTCCCTCCATACACTTGTTGGTGAACAGAAAGCTTGCTTGAGTGACGTGTCCAGGACGCTTGTGACATGTGGAAGGATTTAGACATGAGACGCGCCGGCGCAATACTAATTTCGGCTCTTAACGAGCTTATCAAAAAATACTTGTTTCTTTGATTTTTATATAGTACTAGCGACCCGCCCGCGCGCCCCTGCTTCGCACGGGTGCACATATTATGCATGTATTATACATATACTATACATATAAACCTTCCTCTTGAATCACTCTATCTATTTAAAATAACCGCATCAAAATCCGTTGCGTAGTTTCAAAGATTTAAGCATTATTTTTAGCTGTGTTTCGGTTTGAAGAGTGTGGTCGCCGGTGTAATTACAGGCACATGAGGTTTAACACCCGTATGTCTCAAGTTGATGGACGCAGGGCAGTGCATCGTAGGGCACGTTCCTATTGTGCGTGACCTACGGGGCAATGTTTTGTTTATAGGTGATGGTTACCACTTAACATCAGGTGGGCCATCTGCTTGTTCCATCAGCTAGTTGTATAAAAAAAATACAAAGGGACATGGGGACAGGGACAGAGAAAGCGACTTTGTTTTATAATATGTAGTGATGTTGCTTAAGTAAAGTTGCCATAAATCTCGATAGACGAATTCAGGGTAACATTAGATCACGGTCTTGTCTATTCAAAGTCAGATTCCAAAAATATTGGTCCGGAAACATGGATGCGTAGGCCAATTTTATGTCATTCATTATTTGACACTCTATCGGCCGTATACTGAAACGCAACTCAGATTTAAGCACGTCTCATGTGACGAGTTTTTGACGGAATTTCATTAAAAACTGTCAAAAAACCACGACTTGAGACGTGCTCAAATCTGAGTTGCGTTTGAGTATTCGGGCGTAAGTCAATAGTATATGTCGTCCATGGTGTGTGTTGTCCATATTCCCCTCGTCCATCTTGTCTCACGTCTGTATGGTGTGTCTCATGTCCATTTCTTGTGTCAGACTTCCTTTTTGACGTAGGTATGAGAAAGGCTCCGTATAACTTACGAAAGTCTAGCTTTAGATATAATTTATTGGCATTATTTGAAAAGGCTATTTATTTATGCTAGTGGTAACTTATGAAAAATAATTGTTATATTTTCCTGTCAAATATAATTTGAATAATATTTGTTTAGGCAAGAAATATGGTGAATTTAGCTTTCTATGCTCTAAGACTTAGAGCATAGAAAGCTAAATTCACCATATTTATTATGTCTTAGAGTCTAAGACATAATTAAAAAGACCCAGTTATACAAATTTTCTTTAAAAAGATTATTAATACAATCTTGTATGAATATTGATTGATAATAATGAATAAATGAAAGAGTACTGAAGTTTGGATATTTGTGGCTCAATCAAACCCTAACCTCTCAAGTGATTAGTTTGTAACCTGGACTTGACACGCCCGCGCGCCCCTGCTTCGCACGGGTGCACATATCATGCATGTATTATACATATAAACCTTCCTCTTGAATCACTCTATCTATTAAAACCGCATAAAAATCCGTTGCGTAGTTGTAAAGATTTAAGCATACACAGGGACATAGGGATATAGGGACAGAGAAAGCGACTTTGTTTTATACTATGTAGTGATTACAGCTTCAAAAAGGAAACCCGGATATTGATAACCGCGGACGGCCGCTAGTTTAAAATAAATAAATTCGCAGCGAGTTAAAATGGCAAGAAGAACTGTCAACCGCTGGGGAGTAATGGTTCTCGAATGGCGACCACGAATTGGTCGGTGGATGGAGAGGGCTCATAATCGTTCTTCCTGGTGTATAATAAAAAGGCGAGATATATTTATAATGGACTGTATTTTGTAATAATTTTGTAGAAAACAGAAAATACACCTGTGACAGAATTAATGGTTGGGTAAAAAGGGAAGAAGCATAGACAGCTTTTTTAGTTGCCATATAAAACATTGCCATATAAACAAAATGAATGTATGTTTGGATACTTTTCTAAACACCTGGAAATATATTGGGAAGAAAGGACTGTCCACCAGAGGACTTGTACATGTTGATGATGTTGATGAATGTCTTATCTTATTTTATACCGGCATAAAACCAGTACTTACCATGAAAAACCTTGTTCGCTATCAATGATTGAGGAAGCTTAAAACTTTATCGCTACAAGCAATTGCCCCATTTCAAAACACCTTTGCCGAACGAGACAAAATATAAAAAGTTAGTAACTGCTTCGGTTACTACGAATTCGCAATTCAGATTTACGGCACTTCTTGCACCTTCAGCAAACAGGTGTATTCATACTCCCACACTGATGTTCAAATGGTTGTATTTATTGATTCGTTTTCTAGAAACTGCAAAAAGTTATGTTAAACCGATATATTAAGGAATTTAAAACATCTTTAGGCCTCGTGCGTGACCTACGAGGCAATCTTTGATATAAGTGATAGTTACCACTTTATCTAGGTACAGGGCTACTATCAATTTTTGACTTTTTTTTGTTTTGACTTGTTGAAGGATATAAAATCACTAAACCCATTTTCGAAAAATCGTACCCGTTTTCGTACATAAGCAAACCTAAGAGTACGAAAACATGTATCGATAAAAATGAAATTTTTATTGATTGTGATTGCACACAAAATGGTTGTTTGCGATTTTTCAAAATTGGGCTTCCTGATTTTATATCATTCAAAATGTTTAATCGTGCGAGCGAGAGCTACATTAGGTGTTGTCAACGCCTTAATCACGGAAATCACAAAATCCACGCAAACAAAGCCGCGGGTAAACGCTAGTCGTCCATAACACACACTAACTGGAGCTTATTAAAGTATTCTATCACTTGCGTAGGCCTAAGAAGGGTATAATGCGTTTCCTTGAAACTACAAAAAGTTATGGTAAACTAGAAAAAAATGCGATGGTAATTTTAAAAGCTAGGCGTGTTGATGTTTCAAGGAACTAACCACGCCTTTTCATCGAGGTGAGTAAAAAAAAAAATACAATGAAGATATCAAGAAATCAATGTATCCCTTAATCCGAATGTTGTGGATTCTGAGTCAGTCGTGGATTATGGTTTTAAAAAACAGGGTTGTAGGTACTTACTTTGAATAATTACAGCTGCTCAAAATATTATTATACCTAGTTCGAAATAAGTACGTTTTAAATCAATTATATTTTTAGCTCTAGGGCTAATCAAAGATAGCAGTGTAGTTCGCCATTTTGGTTTAGTTTTACTTTGACAGATATCGTTTTTACCACCGATAATTTTCCAAACTTTTATAAGAAAATCTACTTTACTGTGTTTAACCCGCGTGAAGCCGAGCTGAGTCCACTAGTCAAGTTTTGATTACTTTAAAACATAAATGACAGTCAAGTCCCGTAGACCCTAAAACGTAGATACCCGCACTAACGATGACATACATTGTACTTAACTGTTCAATCGCCCGCTGCGACACTTTTTGCCGACATTCTAGATTTATTAGATCGATCCGTGCTAGCCATGTACGATACACATCACATGAAATTACTTTGACTTTTAAATCATAATTATCGCCTTCTAAGAATTGTGGCACTTGTTTTCGAACTATCCCACGATGGCAAACGGTCTACGGATAATATAAAATATTTAATATTGAACTGTAGTAAGCAGTATAAAATAGAATAGCCATATTTTTTTGTGTTAGGATGTTAAGTTTAATAAATATGATTTAAAAATTATTTACCTAAATGGGATTTTAAGACCATGCTTCAGACATATTTATTATTCTACAGCAGAAAATAAAAATGAATACATATATGATTCTAGTTTATTTTATAATTTTTAAATAAAACAAAAATATTTTTAATTTTATTAAAAAAAAAATCCTTGGGATGACTTTTCGCTCTTTGTACTCTCTCTCTACACTCGTGTCTCATTTAACTTCGGGTAGAATACGGACAACTCAGTGTTTATTATTCTAAAACGGCTACATAGGACTGGACTGGGTATACTCTGTGTCAGTATACTTTACTATCAATTCTGAATGGTCATACCAAATCGGTGTAACACGGACACTTTGTTCCATTGGAACAACGTTTTGTCGCTTATCCAAAACGGAATACGCTATCTAACCCCGACCATAGCCGTTTGGCTTTTGTGGTTAGAATTAACGCAAAATCTGGCCAGATTTTAGAATCATTTCCTTGTTTTTCACTGGTGACCCTTTAGCAACTGCTCGTACTATTTTTATAACAATGTTGTATTTAATAAGAAAAGGTACGGGAGTAACCTGTTATTTTTACCACACCGGGGAAATTGTTTCATTAGGTTTACCACAATTTTGAACACTTCTTAATTTGCAGTTTCGGCCGGTGCTCCGCTGTAGAAAAAATTATCACTTCAAAGTTCTACATCGAAATCGTTAGAAAGCTCAGAAAAAATCTATTTTAGCTATAATTATAGTTATTAATAAATACGTTGTGGGGGGCTACATCCGACACCATGCAATTTTAGCACAATAAATAAATAAATAAAATAAATAAATAATAAATAGTGCTGGACAATCCACACAGCACTATCTAGCCCCAAAGTAAGCTACTCAAAGCTTGTTTTATAGGTAATAAATAACTGATATATTTAATACATCTATAACTATAAGAATCAAAGTCCTGACTGACTGACTGACATATAGACAACGCACAGCCTAAACCGCTGGTCGTAGAGACTTGAAATTTGAGGAGTACATAGATCTTACAGCGTAGACGTGTACTAAGAAGGGATTATTCAAAATTCAACCCCTAAGGGTGTAAAAAGGGTTGAAAACGTTTGTATGAAAAATCGTGTTCCTTCAACCTAGGAACTTGAAACTTAGAAGACATATACCCCAAAGTCAATAATTAAGTTTGTTATTTTTAGTTTTTGAGAACTACCCCTAAGAAGGGTGCAAAGGGGTATTGTAGTTTGTATGGGAGTTTTTTAACGAGTGGTTCGATCGATTTCAAACTTGGAGTAAATATACTTCTAAATAAATAATTAAGAACGACATTTTTAGTTTTTGTAAACTACCCTTAATAGGGGTGCAAAGGGATGTCAAAGTTTGTACGAGATTTTTTGTGCGCGTAGTTCGATTGACTTGAAACTAAAAGTAAAAGTAGATAAATAACAAAAAATATACTAATTTAGGGTTTTATCTCGGGTGGAATGCGCGAGCGGCGTCAGAGGCGCAGCGGTGGCTGGCGAAGCGCGGGGCGGGGCCCTTAGCGGGCCGCAATTGGTGACACAATACGCGCGTGTGAAACCGCGGGGCGCAGCTAGTTATATACATACATAGATAGAGATTTTTTATTATACATAGAAAACACCCATACCAACGGAACAACTTTCTGCAGATCGTACACAAATTTGTTCCGAGTTCAAGAATCGAACCCGCAACCTCTTGCGTCGCAGGCGGACTCTCGCTCGCTGCGCCACTGAGGTCGTCAAACTAACAATACTTATTAACTACTACTGTCTCGGATATACAGACAAACCTTTGAGCGAAAATATAGGGGTCTCTAATAGGTTCGTGGGAACCCCTAAAATAAACAAAATAGTTAATTCTCGCTATTTAGCCATCTATAACCTGGCAACACTATGTAACTGGCCCTTCCTTCTAGTGATTTACCCACTGCATCGCCTTGTCCCGAGGCACAGACTATAAATACTGGTAGCTTTACAGTGTCGTTGCAAACTGCTCAACACCTTCACAGGAACTGTTTAGTGTTGCCACAGGGTAGCTCGCAGTACGCAAAGTCAATACTCAACATTGATCTAAAAATAAACCATATAAAGGTTTTGTTTATATTTTTCTGAAAATAATATAACCTAAGATAAGAATAACAAAGGTATTGGAACATAATAATGATGATCAGCACTTTAGTGCTTTGATACAGACCCAGACCCCACTCCTAAACGGGAGAAAAGGAAGGGAAGATTTTTGACCTCCGTTTGGGCCGTTTGGTACTGACACACGTGCTCAAAAATAAGCATGCTTATTTTGATGATTCTCATAAATCAACCGACAACGACCAAATAAGCATGCATATTTACCTAGCACGACCTGTTCACACGTGCTTTTATTGAGCAAGGCTCGAAAAAAGCATGCTCTTAGCGCGAACATAAGCACGTGTGTACCTTAATATCTTAACAACCCTTTCAGTACTTTAATATCTTAACAATCGAATTGATCGCTAAGAAAACCATAAAGATCAGATTAACGGTTCGTTGGCAACTAGTGAAAAAACACACTGTCTATTCGTCAAAGCTGTGTGAGAAATCTTTATAGTCCGCTTGATAGTCTACAGTTGACAGCCTACGTAGCTCAGTTGGTAGTAGCTCTGCCTTCTGCGCCGTAGGTCGTGGGTTCGATTCCCACCGTGAACAAACATTTGTGTGATGAACACAGATGTTTGTTCTCTGGCTGGATGTTATATAATATTATGAGTATGTATTTACAAAAAAAAAGTATATAAGTAGTATATCAGCTATCTTGTTCCCATATCACAAGCATAAGCTTAGTTTGGGGCGAGATAGTGCTGTGTGGAAAGTCCACCAATATTTATTTATTTATTATTTATTTATTTATAGTCCCACTGCTACATCCACTCTGTGTCTTACGCACCAGCGTCCTTATTGAGTTACTTGACTAATTTATTTTTAACTCCTTCCCGCCTCTTCCTGGTTGTTCAGCTAGTTAAAGACCTGTCAACGCTGATATTTGAAGTTTTTCTATGCAGAATGCTTTTGCGAGACACCATTTTAACCAGACGTTTAAGAGTAGTACTTAAAGCTCGTTGTGAAGGGCTCGTCCGGAGAAGTACTACCACCACGCCTTTTTCTGCCGCCAAGCAGAAACGCTGTGTTTCGGTTTGCAGAGTGTGGTCGCCGGTATAATTACAGGCACATGAGGCTTAACATCTGTATTAAGTTGATGGACGCAGAGCAGTGCCTCGTAGGGCACGTTCCTATCGTGCGTGACTTACGAGGCAAACCATGGTCGCCTATAACAATATTGCCTCTCAAGTAGGTAAGCAATTTTTAGATGGTTGATTTTTTTGTTTGTTGGTCGCATGAGGTGTTTTTCTAGTCTCAGGTTTAGTTTTAATATGTTGATTCAGGAGTTACTTTGCAAAAGCTACGTTTAATTAATAATTATTGTGTAATCTCCAATAATATTTTTCGATGTTGGCACCAACTGTACCATTAACTGGGGCCCAGCATACCATGTCGATCGCTTCTTCGTATTTCCGACACGCTAACGCCGGATCTTAATTGAACGAAGTTTTACAGAGCTTTCATCCTATATAGTCCCGCATGCAATCACCTTTATGGTTTATGACTTCTGATATATTCACTTCTCATAAAATTTCAAACAAATCACTGTGAATCATTCTTCTTCTTAATATTTATAGTTTTGTTTAGAGTTAATATTTATAGTTTTGTTTAGAGCAGTGATCATTTTATAATAATACTAGCGACCCGCCGGCGCCGCCCGCGCGCCCTTGCTTCGCACGGGTGCACATTGATTTTCTACTATATCATGCATGTATTATACCTACATATAAACCTACCTCTTGAATCACTCTATTAAATAAATCCGCATCAAAATCCGTTGCGTAGTTTTAAAGATTTAAGCATACATAGGGATATAGGGACAGAGAAAGCGACTTTGTTTTATACTATGTAGTGATTTACCTCATTCAAAACATAATATAATCGTAAGAAGTAAACGTTTTAATTTTTTGTGCTTGTATCTGATCCAGATACGTCCTCCGAGGTCTTCCCCTCCCAACAGTCCCATTCACACTCGCCTGATGCACCTGTTTCGTTACTTGATAGTTAAGATAATATGACAATAGTTAGGTGTAAGATATTTTAAAGTCAATTTAAAGGGTGGTCTAATTCTGTAAAGTAAGGGCTGACCCCTATATAACCAGTACTCCGTGTAAGGTAGAAGTGATAACTTGCTATATATGCAATACATTGTGTATCAACATTCTTGACTAGATCATTTTTTACGTGCAAATGAAGATTATATACTGATTAAAAACTGCATTGTCACCTTAAATTTTTACTGTGCCTTATTTCGTGAATCAAATAATTCAAATTATTGTGACCAATATTTATTGTTATGGATTTGTGTATATTTTGTACAAATCGAGCCTGAAATAAATGACTTTTATTTATTACTAGCGGCATGTCTCAGCTTAGCATGGGTGAACATTTTTTGTTCTATCGTCAAAAGTTTCGACAGCGCATGCAATGAAAGACATGGCCAATTTTATTACACCTTAGGTTACACTATTGATGTTTTAGTAGGGATCCCTAATTTTTTCTAGTAATAAATGGAGCCTATGTTACTCAGGGATAATGTAGTATACTTATGGTGAAAGAATTTTTAAAATCGGACCAGTAGTTTTTGAGCCTATTCGTTACATACAAAAATACAAAGCTTTCCTCTTTATAATATTAGGTAGATGATGATAAATGTGTCGTGTGAGGCTGAAGTACAAATCTGCGTCGCCAGTAGAAAAAAAAACTAATACTTCGAAAATCTGATTATATTCATTACTAATAATAATAAATAATAATAATTTACGGCTTGACAGTTATCCTTTATTTTACAACAAAGTAAGCAAACAAGCTTACAGCCATCCTGATGGAAAGCGTTTCAATAGATTATGGACGAGGTATCCTTAAACTTCTGGTATCGCAGGAATCACAAGAGCGTTGGCAACCTTATGAACATTATAAAAAGCCCATTCTATTCCCTTCTAATCACTGTGGATAGATGAATCACGGAATCCTACCGTAGGTATTTGTTATTGTAACCTAGGATAGGATACCTAAACATTTTTCATTAATAAAATAACTATATTAGTAGTTAAGAGTATATTAGAGCTCTTTATGAAGGGCTTGTCCGGGACTACCACCACGCCTTTTTCTGCCGCCAAGCAGCAACGCTGTGTTTCGGTTTGAAGAGTGTTTGGCTTACCATCTGTATGCCTCAAGTCGATAGACGCAGGGCAGTGCATCGTAGGGCACGTTCCTATCGTGCGTACTTACGAGGCAATGATTTGTTATAGGTGATGGATAGCTTCTTCTATCAGCTAGTTGTATTAAAAAAGTAGGTAATACAATGGGCGACCTTATCACTACCTACTGTATCTTTAGGGAAAATATAACGCTTCAATGCGTGAACATATAAAACGCCAATACTTCTTATCTCGTGAAATGTTTGTCACTGCACTGTCTCTAAGGCCACTAATTCGCAGCTAAACTACAAAGTAACTGGTAGACCCACTTCGGAGGCACAAACGATCGATACCAGCACCCACAAAGAACTATTAACTGCCTATAAAAGTAGTTAAAGTCTTAAGTAAATTAACACAACAAGACGGTATCGCTAGTCTTGTGGCTGTGGACCATAGGTTAGAGAGGACAGTTGGGACACTACATGCTTGAATTCTTGATCATCCATCCGTTACATTGGGTAGGAATTTGGTTGAAGTTGTTGGGTTGAGGTTGATCAAATAAGTTGTCGAAATGATAGACAAGTGTGTGGAAGATTTTATTACTAGTGCAAAAAATGTACAGTAAGATTTTTAGATTTTTCTAATTTTGTACATGCAACGTGCATACATAAATATGAATGAATTTAAGAATGATTGAATGAATGCTTATTTAATCCAACAACCGTACGAAGTCTAGTATGGCCGACTTGCGTCTCGTTTTTGGGTTATTTTCTAGCGGTAGGAATACTTCCAAGTTTTATTTGCGTTCACTGCGGGCACTACGATTTAACAGTGTGCCAGCTGTTTTTAACGCCTGTGTCCCTAGGTCGAGTTCAGTCGATATCAGACACGGCTAGATTTAAAACAGTCGGGCAACATGTCGCGTTGATTCCACCAATTACATCTAATGGCGATACCGCGACCAGGGAGGTCTGACAAACGATTCCTTTACTTCCAATAGGCTGAATAAAAATACGTTTATGTAAAGGTGTCAAGGAGTTCTAGGCATTCTGTTAGTGCCTATAGAGTTGTGGTTCCTACTTTTTCTCATTTCTTCGATAGTGTAACATTATAAGAATCCTATCAATCTAATATCCATCTATCGAATGAAAAACTAACGCATTAACATTCATATTAGTAAAAATCAAAAGGGATTTATTCAATAAAATCACAAGGATCACTTTGAAACGTCTTATTAGAGATAGCTAATATAAACAGAAAAACAGACACAGCTTCTCGACTTTGATGCCCAGATATCCCCTCAGATCTTAAAAAAATATTATTTAATGGGTTATGTAGAATAACAAATGGTTGTAACATTGGTTCAGAAACCATACCAGACCTTACATCGCTCCAGCTCCAACTAACTAGAGTCCTATCAATCGGACGCGTGTTGTACACGTATGATGCGATCCGACGACGTCCAGTTAGACGGCTGGCAGTGTAAATAGAGCCCTTATACGGCGGCGGCATCTTGGCACATTACCATCGACCTAAGGGAATATTGTTAGTATGATGAGCAGTCTGAAAACTAAATGTGGCGGCCGGCTTTAGGCAGAATTCGTGTAGCTTCGAATAAAAGTCGTAAATAGGTGCGTATTGCGCCAGTTTCTAGTTCTATTTTTGAATTTGGATCTCCTTCCGTTTGAATTTCGAGACGATTAGGATAGTTGAGGAAATGAGGCTTTGGACAGGATGCAGAGAGAGAATGTGTGTTATAAGTGATGATCGATTAGGCGTTCTTGACTTGTTCGATTTTTGAAGTTGGATCTTTGAATTTCGAAACCCATTTGTTTACAATGATGATTGCAGTAGTGGTGTAAAAATGGTGCACGCGTAATTTGTTCTGTTTTTGAATTTGGATCTCGTTCTCGAGTTTTTAATTATATTCAGCAAATAAATGAAGGGAAATGCCTGTTATTACCTGCCTAGTGTTCAAAACTGCGCAGTAAATTCACTGTAAACGGATGATATCAGTCAGTGTTCCTGATTGTATTCGTCATCGAATACCGCACGCTTCACTGTCATCGCTTCGGCTTGAATATTCGTTATTCGTATCCGGACTCATCACACGCAGCTTATTAGCGATCGTGCTGATAAAAAAGATAAAGTTACAAGTCAATCAAACCGTCCTCTAGTGTCATCGAAACAGGCGCGCCGCTACCCATATAAGGCCAAGGGCTTTGATAAATGTACCCAGTACAAGCTTTGACTCAGTTACGTTTACTTTACGCAGTAATATTAATAAAAACTTTATAATTTTATGCCGACAGACGTTCCCAGTGCATATTTCTCGCGCCTACGGTTGTGTGCTTTTTCTATGATTTCTACTTTTGCGGCATCTTGTTAAAATTGATTTATTTATGAAATTATATTTTTTAACAACCACAGTGCAAAATAAATTGTTTTGAAATGAGATGATGATGGGCTTTTTATTGAAATTCTATTTTAAAGGTAATGATGTGAGATTCAAAACATAATTAAAAAAAATAAATAGGGTTGACCCATGTAGGAGGATAACTTCTTTTAAAGTCATTGGACTTATGAGTCCATCTCTTACTATACCCTATTTGTTATTATTGTATATTCTATTGTGTTTTGTATTTTAGGTTTTGCTACGTGTAATAGTTTATCAAAAAAGTTAAGCCATGTATCGTATTACATAAATATATATTTATACTAGTATATTTAAATAGATGTGGAAGTAGTATGTATTATATAATTTTATGTTTTTTTGCTACTTTTCATACCGTGTCTGTTGTGTAAATAATATGCTTTTGCATTGTCGTAAATTGTGTATCGCTCAGTCAAACAATTTCTCGTCTCCCTGGATGGATCCGCCACCCGCACTGTATAGATGTACAGTTATTGTACAGAGTACATAAAAAATTACCTAGAAGCTTCCGTCATGTCACCATACCACCAATTCTCTCCCGAAAACTGACGACCTCAGTGGCGCAGCGGGCGAGAGTCCGCCTGCGACGCAGAGGTTCGGGTTCGATTCCCGCCTCGGAACAAATTTGTGTACAATCTGTAGAAATTTGTTCCGTTGGTCTGGTTTTCTATGTATAATAAAAAATATCTATCTATGTAAGTTTATAATGTATTAAATATATCAGTCATCTAGTACCCATAACACAAGCTTTGAGTAGCTTACTTTGGGGCTAGATGGTGCTGTGTGGATTGTCCAGCATTATTTATTTATTATTTAAAAACAAAACTCAGCCTTCTGCGCTGACTTCACGATTGCCAAGATCCGCCAACCGTATTCTTTCGTTTTCTATTCGTCGTTTCACTTCACGTCTTATGTAAATCAGTTAATCATTAGGGAGACAAAACAAAAAGAGCTTTAGCAGTGAACGGCTGCGACGCGACGTGCGGAAATCAAAGTAGACAGTCCTAGTCGTGATCTCCGACTAATGTAAGTCTTGTGCCTAGACAGGTGAATACGGTATCACACCTACAATTAGGCAGACTCGACACCAATTAAGCTAAAAGGACACGGCTTCAGCGCAAAAAAACAGCATCTTCGTTTAAAAATACGAGTGCAAATGTTTTCGTTACGTAAAGAGGTTTGTGTAGGTTAGTTACTTACTCCTTGGACGCGTCGTCTCGTGGATAAATAGAAAGGAGTTTTTATTTTCTTTTATTAATGTTTTTTTAATGCAAAAGTCGATATGGTTATGTGCAAGGTGATACAAACTAGGTACAAGGTGATTCCATATGTATTACATCCCTAAAGGGGCTTCTTTACAAACAAAGGAATAAAAAAAATAGTACTTAGACAATTTTGTTTTGACCGCTGATTTACCTTCGAACTCATTTGATCCCAAAATCAACCAAACTTGTTGTGTATTTTATAAGTCTGATTTTGTAAGGGTCTAAAGACAGTAGATTTAGCATCACTAAATCAGGACCAGTGAATCCTGATCCTGATTACAGGCAGTGTAATTACAGGCACATGAGGCTTTACATCTGTATGCCTTAAGTTTATGGGCGCCGGGCAGTGCATCGTAGGGCACGTTTCTATCGTGCGTGACTTACGAGGCAATGTTTTGTTTATAGGTGATGGTTACCACTTAATATCAGGTGGGCCATATGCCATCCATCAGCAAGTTGTATATAAAAAATCCTAAAGCTGAATCATTCACCTACAATTTTTTAGATAAAAGTTATGTCAAGATAGTTATTTTGGAAATAAACGGCTGATTATTAGTATTATTACCTACAAAGCTAAAATTCATATTTTCTTGTTTCAGGAACCCATCTGAACTAAAGAGTCCATCAGGTATGTGAATTAGTTGTGAATAGAGAGATAGTATACGAAATAGTTCCGTAGGGAAATTAAAAACTAAGATTCGCTATAATAATTTGAAATTAGAACCATTCGAATTTCAAATTGAACTTTAGTTCATTTCATTTGTTTAGCTGCCAGACTTATGCCATTCTAGGCAACTTGCTGCAGCATATTTGTTTATTTTTTTTACGGCAAAATGTTTTTGTGCTGCAAATTTATGTCTGTAAATTTTTTGTCTATTCGGTGTCTACTTTTTTTTAGTTTCAGCGTCCAGTTCTCCCCTAATCCCTGAGAAAGCAACGCGTGTGCGCACAAGCAGTGCGACATTAGTGACGTCACCGCCTGCTGTCAACGCTAGGAAAAGGACCTCTTCGGGCGTTTTTCAGGTAGGGATACACTGTATTTTAAAGTAAAACCTTTTTATATTTGAATCAAAGCATTATGTGTAATTGTAATACATGCAACTATAACCCGCGTCCACAAAGGAACTCATAAGCTTTATCCTAAATGGCAGTGCAAGTCAATACCCAGTGCCAGTGAGAGATATATTGGTAACAATTAGTGTGTGAGTTTGATTGGGAGATGATTAAGGCCGCCATTTTAGATTCGTTGCTTTATTGGTATCTACCCCTCTCGAGTGCTAGTGAGAGATATATTGGCAACAATTAGTGTGTGAGTTTGATTGGGAGATGATTAAGGCCGCCATTTTAGATTCGTTTCTTTATTGGTATCTATCCCTCACGAGTGCTAGTGAGAGATATATTGGTAACAATTAGTGTGTGAGTTTGATTAGGAGATGATTGGGGCCGCCATTTTAAATTCGTTTCTGGCGGGGGCTAATTGTTAACTGTTTATTGCCGCCATACCATACAAAAAGGCAACTCCCGACATCTTGATCTATTTTAATTGATATGTAGCAAAATCTGATATTAACTTAATTTTAACGTTAGTTATCAAATTATTTTGCTTAGATGGATTTGTAAGGTCATGTTTCTTTCTATCCGTATGTTTTCTTGCTCTCTTAACATATGTATACATACGATTTCATCTTTGTTTTGCTGCTTGGTGTGGCCTTAACACATTATTTTGTTATAGGCATTTTAGATCTAAAATACTTCTATACTCAATCATAGTTACATAGTTTTTTTTCTCATTCGTTCCTCGCTCACGAAGTTTGGCCGGATAGGTGAGTTTCAATAAAACTTATCCTAGAATTTGACTAAAACTAAAAAATTAAACTATCCAAATTATATTTGTTAACTTGTAACTAATACTTCACATTTAGATCAATGATGCAATTTTAATGCATGCTTTTTTCTTTGGTTTCTATTCTAAATTAAATGATTTTCAAATGTTATTTTTTGAATATGTTTTTTTTTATGATTGGTAGAGAGATAAAGTTTGTTTGAAAAGTATTGCTTTCATTTAAGTATTACCTACATATTCTGAGTGTGTTCACTGTATTTTTCTATAAACGCTGATTTTAGACGTAGAAGTCACAAACATTGGTACCAATTCTGTGTTTTATTTGTCCAAAATTAACCTAGCTTGACAGCACTAAAAACATTGCCATCCCTTTCTAAAAGACCGATAAAAACAAGGACGGCTATAATTGTAGAAATGTCAGATTAGGTTAGTTTAGGATAAAACAACAGAATCGACACCAGTTTTAAAAACATATTAGTTTTAGTTCAATAACTTGGTAAAGATATTGAAAAAGTCCAAATACAAGTACATAATTCTAGAACACATCTGGAATCCACAGGTTGATGAGACCGAACCGCCGCCGAAAAAGACCGAGCACACCCGATCACACTCCGACGGCGCGCTGAAAACAGTGACAAACGGACGGCGGAAAATCACGGAAACCACCGAGAGCGAAGGAGATGGCACAAATCAGAATGAGAAAACAAATAAAACAGAGAGAAAGAAGGATAAAAAAGACGACATTGACAAAGTGGATGGAAAAGTTATCAATAAAAAAGATAAAGTTAAAATAATAGATCGATTTGACAGTAAAGTGAAAACAAAACGCGTGTCGGCTTTCAAAGAAAGTGACAGCTGGGATTGAGTAAAATAAAAATCATTTTACTCAAAGGTTTTGTTTTATTAATGAGTATTAATTACCTATTAATTACGAACCCATATTTAACGGAGAAAACATTAAGTATTACATAATAACAAAAGATAATATAGAAATTACCTAGTGTACTCGTAAAATACAATCATCTTGTCCTGGCACTTATTTCTTTCGAAACACTGGCGTTTTTCGAAAGAAATAAGTTAAAAATTTTAAGTTTATAATTGGTGTTTTATTTATTCGATAGTTAAAGATACTTCTAAAAAAAAATTATTAACTTAGTGAATACAAGCGTAAAGGTACTGACACACGTGCTCAATAATAAGTATGCTTATTTTGAGCAAGCTCAAAAATCAACAGACGTACGACCAAGTAAGCATGCTTATTTACTAGATAGCACGAGTTCACACGTGCTTTCATTGAGCAAAGCTCAAAAAAGCATGCTTTTTGTCCAAAAAGAAGCACGTGTGTCAGTACTATAAAACACAACGCGGCGTTGGATCCGTAGGCCCAAAGTGATGCAATAAAACTTATAATAATTCTGTTCACTTATACCGCCCAAGGGCGTGGTAATCGGATAAGTGAACAGTAAAAGACATCAACGCGCTCGGGCTACTTGGTTCTTTTCAAGAAAAACATGAGTTTTTTTTTGTTTTTTTTTTATACAAAGCACAGAACAGTTGCAGTATTGTACAACTAAATTAGATACCAAAATAATAAAACAAAAAACGAATTACCTATCTAGTAAGTAGTAATCTACATAGAAGCTATTAAATATTTAATCCAACCAAAACGATACAAAATAAATGATTACACAAAAAAAGGAACTTAAAATAAATAAATAAATAAATAATGCTGGACAATCCACACAGCACCATCTAGCCCCAAAGTAAGCTACTCAAAGCTTGTGTTATGGGTACTAGATGACTGATATATTTAATACATTATATACTTACATAGATAGATATTTTTTATTATACATAGAAAACACCCAGACCAACGGAACAAATTTCTGCAGATCGTACACAAATTTGTTCCGAGGCGGGAATCGAACCCGCAACCTCTTGCGTCGCAGGCGGACTCTCGCCCGCTGCGCCACTGAGGTCGAACACTGAAAACTTGAGTACTGTACACAAAGACAAGACTAAAACAACTTTTTTCATTCTACACAAAAAAATACGCAAGCAAATATTATTTAAAATTAAAGTTAGACACAGTGTGAAACGATACAAAATAAATAATGACACAAAAAAATGAAATTAAAAATGACTAGTACATGTACCTACTTATTCAAAGACAAGATTATAACAACTTTTATTTTAAACTACACAAAAAAGATTTACGCATACAAATACTACCCTATTCAAAATTAGAGATCGACTCAGTGTGAAACGTAATATTAGGTACCTATCTTTAATAATAAAAACTTTATTGAGGACAACATTGACTGTACATCATAAAGTACATATAGGTAGGTATTCTAATTATTGTGCTACAATCGGCGGTCTTATCGCATGTTGCGATCTCTTCCAGACAGATGCCTGGTTCATTGGCTTTTTATAAGGCATGATGATCATATGATGATGATCTAGTTCAGATTAGATGGTTTACATATTCCGGAGTGTTGGTGCTCGTGGTACAGTCGTCGCCAGCACTTTTGGGATTTCCAAGGGCATTGCATGAAAGAAGGCACATGCCACCTCGAAACCCCAGTTCTACGGCGACACATCTTGCTCCTTATGTTGTATGTGTGTGTATCTCCTTATGTGTTATGATGACAATTTACACGATAATCTTATAAACAATTAAATATTAACTAATTAATCACTATCACTGCATAGTATAAAACACACACACCTGTGAGTGACAGCGCATATACTACCTACTTATAATTTATTAACTAATCTAGCATTATGTTTCTGTTGTTGGTGTGTCGAAATAAATAAATAAAATAAAAATAAATAAATAAAATAAAACAAAGTCGTCGCTTTCTCTGTCCCTATATCCCCATGTCCCTATGTATGCTTAAATCTTTAAAACTACGCAATGGAGTTTGATGCGGTTTTTTTTAATAGATATAGTGATTCAGGAGGAAGGTTTATATGTATAATACATGCAGGATATAGAGAACAATGTGCACCCGTGCGTAGCAGGGTCGCGCGGGCGGGTCGCTAGTATGAAATAAACTGAGGTTTATAAGAGACCCTTACTGGGTCCGTTATATATTGAATCTCAAAATATTTATGGTCTTATTCATATTGGCCGCTGAGCGCTCCATTAGCTTATCAGAAGTCTGTTCCTGTCTCTTCGTTGGCATGAGAGTGACAGTGTTAAGTTTATAGAGCCGCTATAATGGCAGGGAATATGACAAACTCCCGGTTTCTGAAAGCTTGATCTAATCGGCTGTAAAGTCACTTTCTATTTCAACTTTTACTCAAATTTAGATAGACATTAGATAGACAAGTGACTTTACAGCCGATTAGTGTTGATCGAGCTGTCAGAAACCGGGGGTTAGTGCCTTAGACTTAACAATATATCAATAAGAATAAATAATAAATATACATAATGCGGCCAGTTTCTAAAAGCTCGATAAACAATCGGATTGTCAAGTCACCTGCTATTTCAGCTATTACATAAAACTATATAGAGATAGCAAGTGACTTGACACCCGATTATGTTATAACGAGCTTTAGAGATACATAGGTAATAATGGTTTATACTTTTTGGTCAAAAACTCGTGACCACAGACAAAGCGCTGCCTTCAACTTGTTCAGTGGCGGATCTCAACAGACACTAATTAAACTGAATGATATTGGTGTCAATTCTGTTGTTTAGTTTTCCTAATTTGACAGCCCTAAAAATTTTGCTGTCCCTTTCTAAAAGACCGAAACGACAAGGACGGCTATAATTTTAGAGCTGTCAGATTAGGTTAGTTTAGGATAACGCAACAACAGAATCGACACCAATGTATGGAATAATTAACGATATTTTGTACTGGTTTGTACAGTCAGCGGCAAAGTGGGTGAAAGTTACGGAAGAAAATACAAAACAACTGTCTCACTTTTTGTATTTTTTTTACAAGATTTTATGAATTTTTATTACTACTGACGCTATAGTCTGATATAAAGCTACGTTAAGTAATCAAATCACATTTATAACAATACAATTTAATTCATAGTTCATTCTGAAACCATCCTTATAAAATAAAACATAAATTACATTTTCCATTGATGGTTCGCTGTTGACACAGCCCACCGCAGCTTGGGACTTAGCAGGCCAGTAAGAAAATAAACACTGACCAGACCGCCAAGACCCTCACCGCGTATGGGATTCTTCATAGCCGAGGGTCCAGTAAGCTGGTATCTGCAAACACACCAGAATTCCATATACCGAGCTTCAGGTAATGCTGGTCTAAGTTTCGCCGGTTGATCATTTAGAGTAAGTAATACATCCTGTGGATCTTCTTTCTAAGACTAAGTACTATTATTAAGGTGATTTTTTGACGTGATTTTTTTCGAGCTTGCTCCACGTGTGATCTTTATGTGATGGTTACTACTTAACATAAGGTGGGCCCTATTGTTGTATAAAAAGAAAACCTACGCGAACTAACACGCGAGCGGCTACTAGCATGTAGTAGGTACCATACGTTCACTTGATGAGATAATATTAATTGCACCTGTAGTTTGGTCAGGGCCCGTACCAACATCACTTGAAGCATTCTTATTTCAATATTACTTTTTGATCCTAAAAGCCGACTCAGTCCTCAGCCGAATGGAGTTGACATAAGACATTGACATAAAAGTAATATTGAAATAAGAATGCTTCAAGAGATGGTGGTACGGGCCCTGAAAAGATCTAAACGTGCTATGAAACCTGCATTCAATTGACATGTAAATTAAAGCGGGTTTATTTGCCGAATAAATTATTGGAATGGTATCCTGGTAGTACAATAGTTTGTTTGTTGCCGCGAAGAAGCGCCTTCCTGGAGCTGTGCAGATTATCCCCGGCCCGTTATATCGGCCCATAAATAATGCATCAGATACATGATACAGGGTGCTTCACTGCGCGTGGCCTATAATGATTATCTTGTTAGGTATACGGTGCAGCGGCATTCGTGCGAAGTTCTGTTTTTTTTAATCTGGAAACACTAGTTTCGATTTTGTTGTTGCATTATCCTAAACTAATCTGACAGCTCTAAAATTATAGCCGTCCTTGTTGTTTCGGTCTTTTAGAAAAGGATGGCAGTATTTTTAGTGCTGTCAAACTATGTTAATTTAGGAAAATTAACCACTAAATTGGCACTAATACTTGTTAGAGAAGGAGATTTGGTATTTCTTTGTAATTGATCTAATTTATCTCTCTGTTTGGGATGAATAAAACGGCAATCTGGTTTATTAGATAGATAGATAGATAGATAACGCATTTATTTGCCCAACTGATACACACAAAAAAGAGAAATAACAAACAAAATAAAAATAAACTAACAAAAGTAACTTATAAAATAAACAAACTTTTTGGACACAAACTTAATAACTTATTCTATTGAAAACTAAATATAATAACTTATTGTATTGAAAAACATATTGATTGATATACCTATCGGTCCGTGTGTGTTGCAGCTAGGCAAAGAGGCAATAGTTCAGCGCATAAAATTGCTCGAGAGAGAGTTTATTTTGGTTTAGCTATACCTTCAAAGGTTTAGATAATCTTACTTTTTTATTGTAAGTTTTTTTATTATAAGTACCTGTTTTTTAAAGGATACGTTAGCTGCATTTTCTTTCTAGGCGCTTTTTGAGAATGATGTAAGAAGCTGACATGGCTGGTGTTATGGTACCGAGTAACCTAATAACTCGGTGCATGCCTGACGAATAAGCCCATTGTTTTATACAATAACCACGTTACTAAACTTCGTTTATTTACTAATTTATGAACGTGTTGTTGTTTTTTGGTTACGGCTACCCTCTCCCTCCTTGGTTTCAGCTGAAAATCAGCGTTGGGTATTAATATACCCAACATTTATGCTGAGCTGATAACCTTTTTAGTATAGGTAGGTAGGTATAGTATGTACATGTTGTGCTGCAAACAAATATTATTGTAACCCCCCTTTTAGTTTATTTTTACAGGCTTGTGCTTTTTACACTGTATCTTTTTACGTGTGCTAAATAAATAATTATTCTATTCTATTCTATTCTACACTAGCATTACCTACTTAACATTTTACTGATAACTTTTAATCACATTACCTTTGGTTTTGATCTTTAGAAGAATTTTTTGTGAAAGTTGAAATGTAGGTAATGTATCCCGTACAAAAAAAAAACTAGCTTTAAAAACATTTTTTTAACTATGAGAATTTGTTTGCATTTTAAACTTTGGAAAAATATAGGTAGTGTGATGATGGTTTGGCGTTTGTTCCATATAAAAGACGACGTCGACGACTTCAGTGGCGCAGCGGGCGAGAGTCCACCTGCGATGCAAGGGGTTGCGGGTTCGATTCCCGCCTCGGAACAAATTTGTGTACGATCTGCAGAAATTGGTTCCGTTGGTCTGGGTGTTTTCGATGTATAATAAAAAATATCTATGTATGTAAGTATTTAATGTGTTAAATATATCAGTTATCTACTACCCATAACATAAGCTGTGAGTAGCTTACTTTGGCGCTATATTTAAATGAATCCCCCTGTACATGCACCTAGCACTGTTTTAATGATAACAAGACTTCGGCATGCCTGGGCTTTTGTTAACTGATATTATTTAAATACCTACACACCGCCATTGTTCTAGTCTCTACTACCTATGTACTAATGGTGCTTGGCCTTCCTTGAATAAAATGTGGTCGATGGTACCGTGAGATATGGGGTCATACCTGTTATGTAGTCCACGTAGCGGTGAGTGGGATTTGAATAAATATTATCGAGCCGCGCTCAAAGTTTACTTTGTTACGCTGTAGGTGGATACTGCTTCTACAAACTTACAAATAAACCCTTTTTACCAGTGAAAGATGAAGGGTTGTTTTAGCAGCGATAAGTTTAAAGGGCTCACAACTGATAAACAACTTCTCGCTAAAAATTTGATAAAAAAACTGAAACAGTTTTAATCTCCAGGCACGGTAGGTACCTAACTCACCTATATGTATATATATAGATATATATCTTTATATAAAATCACTAAATTAATTAAAAAAAAATGCTACAATCTATTTAACAAAAATATGGTTAGATAAATTATGTACATAAGTATCTCTAATTTAATTTTGATATCCACCAGATAACCCAGAATGAAATAGGTACATAGTAAGAAGTATGCAGTTAACAACAATCGTTGCGCAAAATCGAGACTAGAAATAGAAAGCCGCCAATCCCATAAAAATAAATAATCGAATATCTCGAGATATCGAGTGTTTGTAAATAAATAATCGAATAGCTCGCAACAAACCCACCGGTTATTGACAAAGGCCGGGAGCGTGGTATTAACTTACACTCGAATAATCGATTCAGCACTCAATTCCTGTCACCGCTGGATTTCATAACAAATGTATCGGCTTTAGACGAACTTCATGTAGAAAGAAAGAAGAGAAAAACATTTTATTGACCAGCCCAGTTAGGGAAGTAATTTTAGGCTTTAGGCATTATTATGTACCTATGATAATAATATAAATATTAAACTCCAGGTTCAGTAGGTGTCTGAAGTAAAGTAGAGAATCCGGTTGAATGTAGAAATGGGGCACAAGAAACAAAAATAAAACAAGGGCAATTAAAACGCTGGGGAGTAGAAGTGCAGGACTAGACTGACTTCACTAAACACCTTTAGCCTCAAAGCTAGTCATTAGGGAGTGCCTACTTGGTAACTATATTCGCCAGGAAATTTACCTAAAGGTATTTTCTTTAGGAAAAGACAGCAAAATCTTAAACAAAGTCTCTACCATGATACGGTCGCTCCACTGGCCTCACCTCACGCTTTTTTCTGGCAATGAAATTCGTGAAGCTGTCTTTTTTTCCCTTACTACGTCCACAACATCGAAACTGTATCATCATAATAGACGACCGGGCGATGACAACGGCATTCGATTATTCGAATTCTGGCATCTTATTCGAATAGAATGCATCTTGGGGGATAGCACAAGTTTTTTGTCATATCATTCTACTAATATTATATACCTACGAGTAGTTTCTATGTATGGACGGATGGACGGATGGATGGATGGATGTTTGTTACTCTCTATCTCCAGAACGGCTGAACGGATCGTGGTGAAAATTGGAGCAGAGATACATTATAGTCTGGAATAACACATAGGCTACTTTTTAAATTTTAAATTCCGATATTCCCGTGGGAATATCAGGATTTAAATCTGCGCGGGTGAAACCGCGGGGCGCAACTAGTATTCACATAGGTATTTTCACCACAATTTTTGTAAAAACCAGCCTAAATCTGGTGCTCTTCTAATTTTCTTTTAGATTTTTAGGTACGATTTGTTCAAACATTTGGTACCTGACCACAACGAAAATTAGGATTTTACAGGTCAATAATACTGACATTATAATTATATGTGTCCAATCAATGTTAGCTCTATAAAATAGTTTGTGAGCTCCGATTGTCAGGAACTAGTGCTGAAGGCAACTGTTCGATTCGATTGTATCGATTTGCCGCGGGTAACGATGCGACAGTTATTGTTCGCGGACAGAATGAATTTATTTCGTTAGACTTGCCTTGATTGTAGAGTTGAATAAATCATTTATTTGCGAAAGGCGTCTGGTCCGGCAAGTTGAGAAGGAGGTCGCATATCGCGAAGCGAATTTTTTAATCATCTTGCTTTGTGACTTTCAAATCAAATAAAAATCTAATCAAAACCATTATTTTGTTCTACAAAATCGTAGCCATGCAAATAACGACATTGTTAATGGTAAGTACGTAGGTGCCTAAGATTATTAAGTAAATAAAAGGATTTGCTTATGCTTTTTTCTAATAAAATAAAATAAATATATGACTTATTTTACTACTAATGCCTGTTTGAACTCTTTTTCGTTTTCTATATTATTAATTTAAAATAATAATACCTAATATAAACTTAAAATTATTTTTTATCAATTCTGTTCAGTGACATAAAATATAGGTAAATCTGTATGGTCTGAAAAACAATCTATAATCTCAACTTCCTCTGAGCTTTTCTCGTAGAATTTAATGTGCTAAAAAGATCAGATTGCGCAAACCATTCTATTGAAGACCGGAGCCCATTTATTTAGTTTTCCCCTCATCCGCGGGTATTAATGATTGCTGAACCGGAGGTATTGTGTAATCATACATCAGTGCTGCGGGCCGCCACGAATCCATTTCTACTACCGCGGGGCTATATAGTCTGGACTAGCCTAGCTGCTTCATCCATAACTACCCAGTTACTGAGTCAGTGAAATGTCGCCGACATGAACCGACTAGGTATCGGCAAATAATGTCTCATGGCGACTACGAATCCATGGACTATACTACGTATAAGGTAAATATTTCGGAAAGTCGGTGGGTGAAGAAAGCTTATAATCATTCTTTTTGATAATGATTTTCAGAACCTTTGACAGCCTTCACAGTTTCATACTTTATACATATATATTTATATATCTATCACGCAGTCATAGAAAAAAACATCTAAGTTCATCACAGAAATGTTTGTTCTCGGCGGGGATCGAACCTCCGGCCTACGGCACAGAAGTCAGCTACTAACCAACTAAGCTGTGAAGGCTGTCCTGACTGAATATATGAACCATAACAACCAATCCTTTTTAACCTGGTATTTGGCTAACTCGTGATGCATTTTCACGTCCAAAGCTAAAACCCTCCAACGCAAGGTGATTTATCTAGGCCTCAGGCAAAGAGGTGTAGATTGGACCAATTCCACTGATGCCGGGATTTAGCACGCGTTCGAAATAATTGCGGTTTGGGTGTACATGACTTTTATCTTATTAACCCATAAATAATAAAGCAAGCTGTTTTCTTTTTAAGTCAGAATAGTGGAACTTTTTACTGTCGTTGGTGTTTCCCGAACGTTGTGACTTAGGAATTTTTAAGACAAGAGTTAACAAGTGGATTACAGCTAGCGTGCTCCACCTTAGACTTCATCTTCAATTTTCATCGGTATGGACAATGCCAGTCAAATTATATTCAAAAATAGCATGGCTATCAAACAATAAAAAAGAATAAGCTCTAGAAATGTGTAAATGAAAACTTTATAGTAGCGAAAAATACATGATCACGTTTAAATATTTTATGCTGGTGTTTCCACGGTGAAGAAAAATATCGTATGAAAGTTGAAAAGCTTGTCACAATTTTTTTACTTTTAAATAGATGAGTAAGGTATGTGTATATAATTATGTATATATGGTTTCTAATTTCTTTGTATTTTGTATGTATATTCACAAATTCGCAGTCAGAGATCGCTACTTAGCGATAAGGCCGCCCATTGTACTTTTAGTTTTAAGTTTGTTTTTTTTGTTGTATCCTTAAGTTGTGTGCAATAAAGTATTTTCTATCTTCTATCTATACTACTACGCGAAAAAGTATCTTCTATCTTCTATCTATATGTACTTCGCGAAACGAGAATGTTTAAGGGATTTATTGATTACAGGTAGTAATGACTTTAGTTAAATATTTTTTGGGTTGTGTTAGTTTTTGTAATTTTTTTTGGTTACATCGTGAAATACTAACTACTGCAAAATGTGGGTATGTGCCAAATGTAATGTTTGGACGTACCTCTGACTACCCCCCTTAGACATCCTCAAAGAATCTTGAATTAGTACCTACTTGGTACTGGGAGATCTGAAGGGATATCTACCGTGCCTGGGGATCAAAGTCGTGAAGCTGTTTCAGTTACATCGTGAAATTTCGTTGGTACTTACTTACCTACTTCTAACACATTACTTCTAACGTTTGTTTGGCCTAAGCATTATGATACTTTACTTAAAATAAAATTGGTTTTAAAATTCATTGCATAGGTTACCCAGACGTTTACCTTCACAGAAATACACTATTCCGTGTTTACCTTACTACCGTACTACCTTTACCGTTACTACCTACCATTTTTGTGAAAGTTTTATATTACCATTCGCCCCCAGAACTAAACCTCCTAATTACCTAATCACATTATCAGTTTAAACGCATAAAACTCAAAGAAAACATGGCTACTACAATACATTACGAAATCGCAGCAATCTAATCCAGTTAAGTGGAGGCTAATGCCGCTCGTGACAAGCGCGTATTTATTCAGCAGCGCTATCTGCGCCTTAATGGGTGAGCTGTAAGAGCACGATTATCGATGTATTGGATGACTGCCGCGCGCCGTGCTGAGTGTGGGGACGCTAGTCTATTTTCTAATGTTCGGAATAGTTTCGGATCGGAAGCAAAATTATTGTCTTTTTTGGTTTTCAAATAATTTTTATAATATCCCAAAAGCTCCTAGTGGGATTAGAATCCAAGGCCCTTGCTATATACGGGGCTGTGCTAAGCACCTGCGCCATCGAACAATAACCACACCACGAAAATAACTCATAGGGGTACGTTAGTTCATATTACGAGCCGTGTCTCTTTCTTGATTAAAAAAAACGGGTCTGCCAACAAACAGTTTGAATATTTGCTTTTAATTTTCTGAATCATGTGTTTTTTTTGAAGCAGGGTCAAAGGAAAGATTAATCGATGTATTTCGGATTTTATGAAGCTAGGTCTACGAGCACTAAACCGTATGTTTAGCGATTCGTTTTTGTCTCTTTTGACTGAGTGACAGACAACGCTCAATATAAACCACATAATAAAGGCTTTCTGCGCTATTGGTTTCGTTCTAGAAACAAAGTTTTGACAGCTAATAGGTATGTCGTAAAACAATGTTTCTTGTGTATTTCGGAGAAACATCGTACATGAAAAGGCAAAGAACCAGAACATGTAGTTTTTTTATAAATTCATGATCTCTACCTTATCACCTTTTTTTCACACTTACCTACTAAGCGTTCAATCACTGATCTGTATTAAGCCGTTCAATCATTCGCACCAATAGACCAGAGAGGCTATAGTCAGATGGCCCATGATTTTTCACTATCCACCCAGCTCCCAATAAAACATAGCTCCCAATATTATATAAATATAGAAACAGAATAGCTTTCTGAAATATGTAATTGAAGTTGAAAAACTAAAAACCAGTGGGGAATAAAGTTCGTCCTTCTACCCGATGGACCGAAGAATTGTCATGATCGCGGAAAGTCAGTGGATGGAGAGAGCTATGGGGCATTATTCTCTATGACATAGGAGATTCCTCGCCCCAGACCGTGTGAAGTCACAACGTGATCTTGGACTTTATTCTTTATGACAGAGGGGGTACTTTGCCCTAACCGTGTGACATCACAACGTGATTAAACGCAAACGCGATTGAATTGGTCAGTAAATAACGCCTCAGAATCGTTCTTCCTGGAATAATAAAGGTGAGGCTTGTGTCCTCAGCATGATGGTAATGATGATCTAGCTTCGCCGTAGTTCAAGTTCGCACACCCTGTGGCGTCACTAGCCGATCCAACGTTAGTGAATATCTCTATCTAGTTCCTCGGTTAGTAACTGTCGATCGCCATTAGGTCTCGCGCAATAAATCGAGCTGTATCGTAGGCAGACTAAGCTACATTGTTACCATACGCTTTATCATGTACTCGAAAAGGCTTCCTTTTAGAGTTCTGCGTAGCTAAATAGCTATGATATAGAGATGCTTTTTTTGTGATCGGCTCGTCCGGTGAAGTCCTACTACCACCTTTTTCTGGCCTAGCAACGGTGCTATGTTTCTGTTATTTGTATGTTTTACCAAAGGCCTGACGTTACGAAAAACTATAACCTAAACTCAGACTTAGACGGTAGTGGTGTCATAAAATATTGAAGATTAGTAGCGCCCTGCGGTTTCACCCGCGTAGCTTTAAATCCCGATATTCCCACGGGATAAAAAGTACCCTGCGTGTTATTCCAGACTATAATATATCTGCGTGCCAATTTTCACCGAGATCCGTTCAGCCGTTCTGGAGTTATAGAGTAGCAAACATCCATCTATACTTACAAACTTTCGCGTTTATAATAGTAGTAGGATTTACGTCGTTTGCGTATTTCCATAGATCCAGAAAGACCACCTGTTGGCTGCAGGCAGGCACAGAGTTCAACTTCGACTGCGGATGTGGCCACCGCCGCGGGGGGTGCAGGCTAAATATCAAGGCTCTCAGGGTTGCTTTCAAACCTAGGCTAGGCTTCATAGGTTGGCTTTTCCACACAGCACTATCTAGCCCCAAACTAAGGCGAAGCTTGTTTTATGAGAACCAGATAGCTGATAAACTACTTATTTTTTTGTAACTATATACTTATAATAATATATAACACCCAGACAGACAACAAACATCTATGTTCATCACACAAATGTTTGTTCACGGTGGGAATCGAACCCACGACCTACGGCGCAGAAGGCAGAGCTACTACCAATTGAGCTATGTAGGCTCTCTTTATATATATATATATACCTATATATATTATTTATTTATTTTATTTATTATTATACCTAGGTATTATGAAGCTACAGTGTAGCCATGATATTATTATGTTGTAAAGAGGATTCAACTGACCTAGCTCTAGATCATTTGGAACGGTTTGCTGAAAGCTAAACTGTTTCATGTGTATTATACTACCTTGTATTCGTGTTATTTAGTACTTATTTATTTATTCGTATGGCAATGTACAATCGTTCTATAAAATATAATTATGACATAATTTAAAAATTCGAATATTTAGTACTGAAAAAAAACTTTGACTTTGATCCCCAAAGTCTATTGTTATTTCACAGGTGTGACCCGATTAATGTTTTGGTTTTGCTATCTGTTACACGCGGCTTACCGGGAACAAGATCAAAGGCCAATTGGCTTTTTAAAGCTTAATTAATAATGTTCAACATATAAATGGAACAAAATATTAATTTGTGACACATTTACCCCACATAGTAATATGGCCCAAATGAGCATTTTTAATAAATTCATAACTTCGAGCGTGGACGGTCTCGGACCATGGTTAAAGGTTGTGTGGCTTCCTTACATGTTGGTTTATAATACCTATAAGTTTTATCCCGACCGAGCGGGAAAGAAAGGAGTTACGAGTAAAACAAAATCCATTTTCATACATTTCAAATCTATAAACCCATTTTTTTATAGTTTTTATTTAAAAAAAAAGTCAGGTGGCTACTATATTATAACATGTTTTTGTGTTTATAACCAAAATGCATACTCAAAAGATCAAAAAAAGAAACTTTTTTTTCAAAATTCCTATGATACGGACATCGAAATTATCGACCACTGTGGGGCGGGTCGCTAGTAGTCATAATAAAGCGATACCTTAATTGGCGTCATACTATCGTGTATTTATATAGCAAGTAACTAAACACTGACGTCGAAAGTATGGCAACAGATGGTCGGCCAGTGCTGGCAAATAAAACGTCTCTCAAGTCGTGACCACGGACTGACGACTGAACAAAGCTCGTCGATACCTATTAGGTTTAGTGCACCGTGGATATTCAGTCTATAACGATCCTATAACTCCCACGTGTTTGTTGTTTGATGTGGTCACCGTGCAGATGCTTTTACGTAGACCGTTAGCTTTTTAACCGATTTGAATGTAGTTTCCTTCTGTTTGCTTCTGTTATGAACGCTGGCTCAGATAATAACGACAGCCAGAAGCTTTACTAAAATAGCAAAAAAAATTAGTAGGTACCTAGTCACACTGTTTGTAATTTTCTCTCCTAGTTTAATATAAGCAGGTAGAGATCATCCATTCTAAAAATGCACGCCCCTCTACCTGCCTTCACCCTCACAAGCAAATGAGGTGTATACACGCGTATACACCTCATTTGCTTGTGTGGGTGAAGGCAGGTAGAGGGGCGTGCATTTTTAGAGTGGATGATCTCTACCTACATTTGTAAGGTCGTCATTCATGACTATGACTATGACTAAAGCACCAGGAACTTTGTTCGTGTGCACCCAGCTCAAACGAAAGATGAGGAGAAATCGCAAGCTCGCGAATCTGTGTACCTGCCAGTCACAATACCAAAGACGGACCCAGCGTACAATCGAGCATAATGTTTCCGCAAATATGGCGGGGGTACAGTCAGCGACACAATCGGTGTCGTGTCCTGCATTAATTGCACTGTCGTTAATTAGCGCGTGGGTGCACGCCCGCGCACTATTGTTCGTAACTGGGGATCCAGTGATTCAATTAAACTATTTGAAATAGCTCTCCCTATTGAATTGTTCGAAATGTGAAGTTTTAGATAGCGTTCCTTTGGCGATAAATGTTCATTTTTGCAAGTATGTAAATAAACACCCAAATAGTCGTTGATTAAAACTGAAACGGAAAACCAATTAGCATCATGACTTTAGATAATGCACCGCAGATACGGTAAAAATATCATTATACATACACTTCCTTTCAGGTCTTATCAAGTAAGATCTTCAGATTCTTTGGGGATGTCTAGGGGATCCTCCTTATTCCGATATACAGATATACGACTAAACATTATATTTGTAAAATCCTACTTTCCTACTACTACAGACAGCAGACTTGATTATTTATATTATTTGTTGGCAACATTTTTTATTCTTAGGACGATTGACTTTTTTCTTCAGTGTTTTAATTTTTAAATTTCAATTATTTGTGTGTATTTACTATTGTTATAATAATAACTTAATTCCAATTATTTTATAATAAAACTTGTAAACTGTATGTGACCTGTCTAAGAACATTGTAAATATGTCAAAAGATGAAATAAATAAAATGAAATGAAACTACTATTATAAACGTGAAACTTTGTAAGCATGGATGGATGTTTGTTACTCTTTCACGACGGAACGGCTGAACGGAACCGAATGAAACTTGGCAGAGAGATAGATTATAGTCTGGAATAGCACACTACTAGGCTACTTTTTATCCTGTGGGAATACCAGGATAAATCTGCGCGGGTGAAACCGCGGGGCGCTACTAGTGTAATATATTCCATTCGTGACCGGTTGCAAGTCCATCGCCGCTTAAAATAACTTAGTTTGGAATTCAAAGTGGGGTAGTACGAGTAGGTATTGTTTCCCAAAATCCATCACTCACTCTAATACCAAAGATTCTTGCTTAGGAACATTCCTCACTTTGTGTCACTCTGACTTGTCATTGACAAATAAACTACAAACACAAACATTGACAAATAAACGACTGATCAAATAATGATCAAATTGACAATTTGGGCATTGCATGCAATCAGCCCAGCTCATGGCTTCTTTCAAATTAAATCTCAAAGTTTCTTTTGTCTATAACGTGAACTCATAACTTTTTATTGTTGATGTATTTATATTATATATTTATATACAGGGTTACAGGAAAAATCGTGCTAGATCCGTTAAGGGCGTGGAGTACCCATCATTTCTGACTTATTTCACTATGAAACACCCTACCCTAAACATAACCCTTTTCAAGCAATTCGACTTTTAATTTTTTTATTGAAAATTTTGTGCACCTTAATTATTATTATTATTGCATTTTTACATGTGTAATAAGATGCTTTAGGATGTCAATCATTAAAATAGTGCATAAGTTAATTGAATAGACCGTAGTAGACAAGTGAAAGTTAAGAAATAAGAAAAAATACTAGAAAGTTTATTTTTCTCTAAGGGATATCTAAAAAAAATATTATGGCAATTGTTTGTGAAATAAGTCAGAAATGATGGGTACTCCACGTCCTTAACGGATCTAGCACGATTTTTCCTGTAACCCTGTATATTTGCTCGTATGCCTCTCGTCTTTTCAATGGCATAAATACAGCGCTTTATTATTACCGCCATTATCAAAGTCTAGATAACGTAAACTGTTTGGAAATTGACAGCTTTCTGCGTAATTTGACCACATTTGAATATGGAAATGATGCGATATCAGTCATTCTGTCGTGCCCACACGAGTCAGCCACTTGTCTCAGGCCCCGCCCACACAGACACACAGTCTGGTGTGAACTGAGCTTTACAGTATTTGGTATAATTTGAATAAGCACGCGACCACAGGTAGGGACGGAGACACCGGCCATCTTTCATTCTATTCAGTTTGTTTATTATAATTTTGTCTACCTATTTTTTTTAAATAATAGTTATACTGGCGCAAAAAAAATGTGTCCGGTGAATGCAAAATTTTATATGCAAGCCGCCAAGTAGCGGAACTCATTGCCGTCGTCGCTACTTGGGTCTCTGTATGGCAAGAGTACATTAGTGCCTTCTATACCAATTATGCTCTATAGTTGCACTATGGACAGTCTAAATATTTAATTTTTTAGCCATCATATTTTTTTTCAATTACAAAACAATAGATACTTCTTACTTTACTTTTTTTTACTTTAATACTAAACAGAGGACAATTTCTTTGTAGCGAAATAATTAAAGACGCGGGATTAAACCAGTTTCATCATAAAAGCTCCAATAAATATCTTCGCGCAAATATAAAAGAAAAACTACATTGTATTACAATTTATTTAGCGTGCTTACAAGAATCCATTCGACGAATCGATATCAGATGCTGAGATAGCGCCGATCTCGCGAGATAACGTCTTGGTACACATGTTACATACTAAAGTAGGTATGTAACATGCATAGAGTTGTATATGGCGAAAATAGCCGGATACGGCGGGGGTTACCTTTTCGAATAATGTTATCCGTCATTTAAAAAACCGTCTTTTTTACATTAATTGCTGATAAGACAAACCGTTGGCCTGTGGAGGGCAACCTGATGTTGAGTGGTAACCATCACCAGTAACAAGCCTTTCCTCGGAAGTCACTCACACGCATCGAAGTCCCTTACTACGATGATCTGCCTTTTGTGTCTGTCTGTAAATTCACTGAACCGAAACACAGCAACACTTGACGGCACAAATAGGCATGATGATAGTCCTTCCCTAGACGAGCTCTTCACTACTCTTGCATTGGAAGTTCAAGATAAGAGTGAATAGTCGACTGCATCATCACATATCAACATGTGAGATTGCGGTCAAACGTTTTGACTATAATAAAAAACCGGTAAAAGGAGTGAGCGAGACCTCTCTACTGTACCCACTGCTGTAAAGAAGCCTGTCTTGCTTCACGACGCGACGTGTTGGTTTACTGCTCGTGTCGAATCGTGCGTGGTGCGATGCGAAATATGATTTTCTGGTGAAGTTAGCATCAGCCATAGTCTCATAGACATAGACAGTAATTTATTGGCCGCAAGAACACACAGCTTACAATTTCGTTAATGTAGGTAGGTACAAAAAAAGGAAAGAAAACAAACAGTAACAACATGCACAATATGACAAAAGGTTCACTCAGGACAATTGACTCAAACGACAATCAATGTCGTTTGAGCAGCGATAAGTCCCAGCAGCATCAGTCATATTGAATGTCAATTCAAATAATATGACTGATGCTGCTTGGAAAGTATGTAGTTTTGATGTTTGTAAATAGTTTTAGCTTAACTAGTATAGCGCATTGGACGTGGTCTGTAATGTTGTACTGTTATTAATAAATAGAATTTGAATTTGAAAGTACGAGTTGGTGGTTGGTGCGTGTGATTTTTAATACTATTTACCTACTGATAGAAGAATCAGAGAGCTCTGATGTTAACGCTTAACAAAGCATTCCCTTCCAAGTCACGCACGATAGGAACTTGTCAATAAGCATAGCAGTATCCCTTTTGGAACCTACATAAAATAAAATGAATTAATAATTTGGCTGATTCGGTCCATTTTATGACGATATTTTTTTATCTATCAGAGCTTCAGACATTTTAAACGCCTAATAAAGCTTAATGAGCTTGTGATAAAAGCATTAGACATTATTTCGTCAAATTAGCTTACAGAATCCTCTATAATCTAGAGGATTCTGTAATTTGTTTTACTAAGTTACTACTAGTTAGTTACTTAGCTACTTAGTAACTTAGTTACTTATTTACTTACTTTTACTTATTATTTTTTATTATTTTACTTTTACTTATTATTTACTTATTATTTATTATTTTACTTTTTCTTTATTTACTTTTTTATTATCCTTAGTAAAACAAATAAAAAAATATTTATTGCGGCTGCATATAACATTGACAGAATTAATTTGTTGAGAGCCAATATACAAAAGTAGAAGCGTTAGTCCCCTCAGTACAGTGCATAGTAACTCCTCACTTTCCATTGACATTCGCTAGAATAGATAGTTCGAAGCTGCATTTCCTGCATGTCTGTTGGTATCGCGTGGTAAGCTGGTATATCGCGTCTCCATCTTATCTCTACATCGGGGTCGGAGGCGATGCGATAGCGGCCAACACGCGTTTATGCGTTAGGAGTGGCGTGGGGCAGATATAGAGCCTTATTCACGGCTAGTTTTATCGATAACATTAAATATGAATAACGAAAACTGTCTGTCTTATCGAAACTTGAGTTAAATTTCTGAAGTTCAATATGAATATGTGCAGTATATGTATATGTGTGAGTTTGGATATGTGCAGTGCCAAACTTCCGGTAACCTTACAATTGCATAAAATAAAAAAGTCATTATTTCTACTACTTACTTCACATTAAATTTATGATTACTGTTTTAAAACTATTCTGAAAAATGGTTTAGGTTATTGTCATTATTTATGTTTAGTGTATGTATACATAAATTTAACTAAACGCTTTCGTCTTTGGTAGAAAGAAAGAAAGAAAGAAAGAAAGAAAGAAAGAAAGAAAGAAAGAAAGAAAGAAAGAAAGAAAGAAAGAAAGAAAGAAAGAAAGAAAGAAAGAAAGAAAGAAAGAAAGAAAGAAAGAAAGAAAGAAAGAAAGAAAGAAAGAAAGAAAGAAAGAAAGAAAGAAAGAAAGAAAGAAAGAAAGAAAGAAAGAAAGAAAGAAAGAAAGAAAGAAAGAAAGAAAGAAAGAAAGAAAGAAAGAAAGAAAGAAATAAAGAAATAAAGAAATAAAGAAAGAAAGAAAGAAAGAAAGAAAGAAAGAATAATATTTATTTTGTCCCACATACATACCTACTTACAAAACTAACAACAGCTGTAATTAGGTAGGTGCAACATACAGGAAACAGAAGAAAATAAGTAGATAGTTATGGTAAAAAGGATACATAATATTTAAACACTAGTATCCCGTGGAAATACCAGGATTTAAATCTGCGCGGGTGAAACCGCGGGGCGCAACTAGTTTATGATAAAATAGGTATGTGAGCAAGAAGTCATATTCATATTCATATTCATAAATCTTTATTGCGAATATAGGTATAGGTACAGATGTCAGGGTTTATAAAATAGATCCTCCATATTCAACTTAATAATAGCATGCAATAATAAGTAGGTACACAGTTTAAAAATAATAATAATAGTACATAATGTCACTTAAAGGTAAGTAGAATGTTGAAATATGATTTAAAATGATAATAATAAAATGTCAAAAAATAATAATTAAATGATTGAGTCGTTCGACGGTTATAAGTAAAGAATATACAAAATCGGTACAAAATAGGTAGGTGCGTTGTGTACGTTGTTGGTAGAAGAATGTGCTCTTCCAGACTATTATCTATCTCTTTGCCAAGATTCATCCAGATCTGTTCAGCCGTTCCGGTGTGAAAGAGTAACAAACATCCACCCATCCATATTAACAAACTTTCGCGTGTATAATAGTAGTAGGATATCATTTAAAAAAAACTGATCCTCGATTCTCAAACTTCTGTTAAACAAAACATTTTCGTTTCTCTCAAGAAAATACATTTATGACATTTAATTTATCTGAAACTTAAATATTCTTATTGAATACTAGCTGCGTCCCGCGGTTTCACGCGCGTAGTCTTAAATCCCGGTATTCCCACGGGATAAAAAGTAGCCTATGTGTTATTCCAGACTATAATATATCTCTGTGCCAATTTTCACCAAGATCCGTTCAGCTGTTCTGAAGTTATAGAGTAACAAACATCCATCCATCCATCCATCTATCCATCCATCCATACTTATAAACTTTCGCATTTATAATATTAGTAGGATAGTAGGATGGGCTCTCAGACTCCTAACAGTTATATTACCTTTATTTAGATTAGATAGACTGGGAGAGTAATTTATCTCCTGATATTATTAGGTTTAAACGCACGATTTTCAATAAAACGTTACGCGTATAAAATGTGACAGTTCGGGAATTGAACCTACGAACACGCAAGCTCCGGCCAATATTCTAATATCAATAAATAATTGACTAAAGATCGCATGGTAGCACAGAATAAATACCAATTATTATGTGAGTTAGGGCACTTACGTGTGACACTTAGGCACGGTGCAATAATTTTGATGAAAGAAATCGTCTTTGAGCTAGAAGCTATTACTATAGATCTCAAATTATAAATAAAAAATACTACAATAATACAAAGTAAAAATGTGTACATTAAATAAATAAATAATGCTGGACAATCCACACAGCACCATCTAGCCCCAAAGTAAGCTACTCAGAGCTTGTGTTATGGGTACTAGATGACTGATATATTTAATACATTATATACATACATAGATAGATATTTTTTATTATATATATGGAAAACACCCAGACCTACGGAACAAATTTCTGCAGATCGTACACAAATTTGTTCCGAGGCGGGTATCGAACCCGCAACCTCTTGCGTCGCAGGCGGACTCTCGCCCGCTGCACCACAGAGGTCGTCGCATTAGGATTGATTTTGTAAACTAATTTATAAACAATTCAGTACAAAAGACTTCAACGCGCTTTTTTACGTTCGTCTTTTGTTTTGTATTCTCAATTCTTCTCCAAGAGGATATCAATTTCTCTCATTCTGTTTAGTTAATAAATCTGTAACTTTGAGGTCTTATTTAGAAGACAGCATCAACCAACGTAAATGTATGTCGTCAAGCGGTGCTGAGACCATCTTACAAGTTATTACTTACGCTTATGATCTCAGCGATTACCCAACCGTTATAATACAAGGTATATTATAATATTTGCATAATACACTGTTGGAAGCCTAAGTGTTCCTGTAACGCGTAAGGACGTGGGGATAATTTCTGGATTGTAATGTTATCAGATTATAAGATTAGTTTTTTGTAACGGTACGGGTGGTCTACGGAGAATCGATTTTGAAATGTGATCATCATTATCATCTTGTTTATTATCTTTAACGACAAATTCTTGGAAAAACTGAATCTCGGAAACGGCGAACGATTATCATGAAATTTGGTATGCAGTAGGTTTTGGAGGCAATAAATTGATCCAGCTAGGATTGAGCAACACTCCCACATTTATTTTATGATTATCTTCTTATCGTGTCACTATCTTCTTTCGAAACAGTGTGGTGAAAGGATTTTGAGTGCGCCTCAAGAGGGGCTCCTTTCGAGCACTTGACACATGTCATTGAACTTGTTAGGTTTTTACAACATGCCGGTTTCCTCACGATGTTTTCCTTCGCCGTTTGAGATTACTGGCATTGTGCACATAAATTTTTGAACAGAAAAACTCATTGGTGCACGACCGTTTTTGAACCCACAACTCGGAATCGGAAGACGGGGCTGCTACCACTAGACCACCAGTGCTCTTAATTTTTTTTTTATGATAGACCACATAGAGGTGGCTCTCTAACCATCCGTGATAACTAGACTATACCATAGATATATTATGTAGAATGTCCACAAATATTTATTATTATTTATTTATTTATGGAAAGCGGATACTAAGAACTTGAAGTGGCGACCTCACATATGTAGTGGGATAATTGCATCTTCCTGCCCTTATTCCACAATTAAAACAGAAATCAAAGGAGAAGCTGAAGTTAATCGCAAAAAAACATTGTCTAAAATCGGAATAAGTAGTGTGTCATTGTGTGTAGGTATAATAGATAGATAAATAGATAGATAGCTCTTTATTGTTCACCACACAGAAACAGTACAGAGTAAAAGCATACATTTAAGGTAAAACAATGGGCGACCATATCGCTGAGAGCGATCTCTTCCAGGCAACCTTGGAGGGATAAAAACTAATCAGAAATTGACGGCAGTGTAGTTACTTACGGAATACTGTTACGGTGATGAATTACTAGATCATTTGAGATAGGGGAGGTCAAAGAGCTGTATCATTACTTGCTGCTGTGGCCGCGGGCTACTCTTTGTTAACTAGATTTTCCAAGCTGACCTGTAGTACCAACACGGTGGTATATTACTATTGTTATCTATGCCCTAAGACTGTGTTTTGTTTATAACCGACTTGGGTCTCAATTCGACTGTATTGTTTTCTTAGTACTAGCGACCCGTCCGCGCGCCCCTGCTTCGCACGGGTGCACATTGTTTTTCTACTATATCATGCATGTATTATACACATAAACCTTCCTCTTGAATCACTCTATCTATTTAAAAAAACCGCATCAAAATCCGTTGCGTAGTTTTAAAGATTTAAGCATACATAGGGACATAGGAATATATGGACAGAGAAAGCGACTTCGTTTTATACTATGTAGTGAAGAGCGTAAGAGGTAGAAAAAGATCCTTAGAACAAAAAATTGAGTAGGTAAGTGAGGCAAACGCCAGCATTGGAGCTCAATTGGATCTGGCATGGACTGCGATAAATTTTTTGTGGAAGCAGCCATATCTTTTGTGTGCACCATTCTGAGCGTGTTCGCCAGTAGGTTTGACTGTCATTACATGAACCATGCTTCTTCTTCTTCTAATTTAAGAGCAATGCTCTTGTCGGCGTAATTGATGCATTTCTCTCCAGGTGTTTCTTTTTAGGGCATAGACTAGTGGCATAGACCAATTGCTGTATGGTTCATATCACGGATGTAGGTTCATATAATGACAAACAAAAATATACTCAGGTAGGTCAGATTGTAAGGGGTTCTTAACTGAAACACGTCTGCATTACTCTGCTGGCGTGTTTCATGGTGTTACTAGGGTGCACCACGAAGAAGTTACCCGACCTAGCACACCGAGTGAAGGCTATCTAACCTAACCTAATTGGACGATAAATTTGATAACATAATTCAGTTTTTGTTGTAGTTTTTGGGTTAGTATCTTAAAACCAACACACGTACTGATGAACAAAGAGTCCCCACATAGGGGATCTCTGCTACTGGTTTGCGGATGCTTTTTACTGTTGTAGTTCCTCGAACTGTAATCAACAGTAGATACGCTGATTTTTGCGGACGATAGCAAAACAGCCACGAGTCATGGTCTGCGCAATGAATGACGCACTATAAAAACGTAGCAGCCCCAAACGTGGTGATGATTACCACTTATAGAGGTGGGACATCCATTCCATTAGCAAGTATAGTAGAGAAATAGTTATTTTTGCTGGTTCTTGGGAACGAGCTCCGCTGGGGTAGCGATTCATCAGGCAGGAATCCAGCAGGTGTCCACCGGCCGCTGCGTGTCCGCAATGAATTTCAAATTTGTTCAATTTATAGATCCGATGCAAATGGCGTCACAGGCCGGTCAATTTATTCATTAGAAAATCTCGTCCAGTCAGCTAAGGTTGCGCTGAGGATCTGTAAAGCCGGAATTTTTATAAACCTTTTCATAATGATCCTTATTCATAATGGTCGCTGAGCATGCCAAATATGTCAATAGCTTATCGGACCGATAAGACTGTTGCTTTCACTTTTCTTTAGCATGAAAGTGACAGTGACAAGAATACTCTATTAGAAATAATTTTTAATAAGAGAGTATAACTTAACTATTTCTGCTCTGACTACACCCCTAAGGCAATATCAAAGAACCTTCAGTTAATACCGTGACTGGGAGGGGAGAATCAAAGTTAAGTAATTAAGCCTCCTCCACTTATGCTGAAAACAATTGAAAAGCAGAAACAGCTTACTGAAGCTGAAGGAGGTTGGACGGTTTTATAAAATATAAATTATTGACTTGGATATTTTCTTACCAATTTTTTTCAAAGTGGTGTCTTGTGTTGTTGATGCCTAGGCCTGAAAATAAAGAAACACAGTATAATATTTATTGTCAAGTTATACGCAGCACCAAAAATACACGTAAACAAGTATAAGATTTGGATAAATAAAACAATTTCTTATACATAATTAAGGATTTTCTTTCTTAAGTCCTCAGAAGAGGGAAATAAATTATTAATAAGCAATTAAAATTGATCAAACACAAACTACAATAAAATGGCCGACAAAACTGTAGCCATCCCTTTTCGTTAATATGAAATGACAGTGACAATTATATACTATCCAGAGCCGCTAAAAACCTAAGCCGGAAATGGTGAAGAAAGTCGGACAAACCTACAACCTTCGTTCAACTATTGATTATTTTACAGTATTTCCGATAAAATATAAATAAGTTTAAATGCTTTCGTAATTGATATTTTCAATGTAAATGGTGTTATTGCTGCCGCTCCGGATGATTGTAGGTATATTTCTTTAAGTTTATTTCCCCCCGTAGGTATTCGTTAGGATTCCACTAGTTTTGCCATAATACCTATATTTACCTCAGTGCAGAGTAAATTTTCGCAACAAGAACCGCTAGATGTTGCTCTATTATTTTTACTGGATTCCCGCACAATACAGCAAATAGCTCTAGTTACAGTAAAATAGTCCGAGTACTTCCTAGAAATATCTATCGAAATTATATCAATAACGCCCATACCGTAAGTAAGGGATTGAATGCAATGCGCGACTGACCATAAGGGCGAAAATCTTGTGCGCTCAAGTTCTTCTGGGAAATCAACTAATGCACAATAGACCGCATCACTACGTAAATACACGCACAATATGGTGAGTAATGGTTGGCGCAAGGCACAAGATTTCAGTTTTAACTTTAGGGGTATAGGTGCCAGTTTAAAACAAGTGGATACATCAGACCACATACACCTCATCCCAGTGGGATGAACGCATTGCAAAGCAGCATAGCGCACGTTTTTATATTCTCAGCGGTCGTGATCTGTCTATCAGATTTTACGAATGCCTATAATTTGTATTGCATGTTTACAAGATAGGAGTGAATAAGTATTTTATAGGCACGCTTGCCACACCATCGATCGCATTATCACTGCACTGTGAGACTGCGGTCAAGGCCCTCTTGGGTGAAAAATATGGAATTTCTCCAAATCAATATTTTGGGTAGATGGCAATACCAGAGTTGTACCAAGCAGCAAGCATTCACGGTAGTATAGCAAGTTGAGTGTCAGTTAGTATTTATTTATTTTATATTTAATTATTTATTTCCAAAAAATATAACATACAGCTAGTTGTAAGTACAACGAGCCTTCCTGCTTTAGCTTACGCTGTGTTGCAGGAAGTAACACCTTTCTTAAACAAGACATGTTGGTATAAAGGAACTACAAACTAAAGCTTACTATGATACTTGTTTACAAAACTAATTTCACTTTATACAGGGTGTTCGGAAGGTCGATGCAAAGCCGTGAGGGGGGGGGGGGGGTAGGTCACCTCGTTACGCATCTATTCTGGCTAGATTACCTTAGTCCAATGTCGACGAATTCCGAGTTATCATAATATCCATAATTTTTGAAAAATTTAGCAAAATCATATGCTTATTTGTTCATAGTGTTCAAACAGACAGTTATTAGTGCCTAACAATTTGTTTGCGTCCTAGCATAATGAGTATTCAATCGATAAACACCAAAACAATCATCTGTATCCACATAACTAATGGGAGGTGTTTAATAATGAAACATTAATGAAAAATTTAAATTTCTTTTTAAAATAATTCTAGCCTGAATAGATGCGTATCGAGGTGACCTACCCCCCCCCCTCCCGGCTTTGCATCGACCTTCCGGACACCCTGTATACATTAATTGTTCAATGGCTATGGATATGCAAAGGTTGTCGCTTTTACGCTGCATTGCTTTTATTCTGGCACTTTTCTCATCGATTACCTATAATACTAGTGGCTCTGGGAGCATACTAAAAGTGAGCTATTTGAGGAATGTAATGTGCAAGTGCATTTTCCGTTTTGTGATTTTTTTGATCTTTTTGATTTTTTTGCATCATCTTGTGTAGAATTTCTTCTTCTTCGCTCGCTTCGCTTGCTCGGTCAATTATAGGTAATCGAATGTCTTTTTATCCTGCTTATATAGGCAGGATAAAAACGACAGAATAAATGAGAACCCGCTGAAAGTCTTCAAACTGCACCACGCCGTGACAAAGCAATAGTTCACCATTATCATCCCGATCGGCGCGTGCATTGTCGCCAAATTGTTTCATTACAGCTTATTGTCGCACAAGCACGCGACTGTCGTGTCGTGTCCGCGACTCTGATTCTGTCGCGGCATTTAGCATTGTCTGCGCTGAATGTCGCGCCTTGTATGGCTATTTACGCCAGTTTGGAATTACCCACGTTAAATGGGATCATACTTCTACTAGTAGCGCCCCGCGGTTTCACCTGCGTAGTTTTAAATCCCGGTATTCTCACGGGATAAAAAGTAGCCTATGTGTTATTCCAGGCTACAATATATCTCTATGCCAATTTTCATCAAGATCCGTTCAGCCGTTCTGGAGTTATATAGTAACAAACATCCGTCCATCCATACATCCATCCATACTTACAAACTTTCGCATTTATAATATTAGTAGGATGTGTTCTTGCTTTATCAAAGAGGAGGAGTATGGAGTAAAGTAGAAGTATTAAACAACGAGGATAAAAGATTAGATATAACGATAAATAAGAAGTATAGGGACGCAGTTTAAGAGTATCAAGAAGAGCTCTTGGTGAACGTTTGACCCGGGAAGCACATCAAGGAAGTGCATTATCGTGCGAGATTTTCGAGACAATCCTTTGGTGGTGGTTACCACTTAATATCACATGAGCCACTAGAATGTGAATCAGGAGATGATATAGAAATCAAAATAAACGAATATACTCGGCAAGTCGCGCTCTCATTAACAGCGTTTAATTAGCTGAAAAGTATTGATATTGAATAAAGAAAATCGTTGAACCTCATTTTTAAATTGCGTTACGAACAGAACTGTCTGTCTGTGTGAGGTATCTTCTAGGTAAGCGTGCTACACCCCGTAGACCGCATCGTCACTTACCATCAGGTGAGATAGCGGTCAAACGTTTTACCTATAACATGTAAAAAAAAAACTGTTCTATAAGGGAAGATAATATTTAAAGATATTGGTGGATTTACTTACGGCTGACTTTGTTTATTTAAGTCCTAGGCGGAAGTGCTGGATAGTACCCATCATTGAAATTACCATTACGAATGAAATTGGGGGTATTTGGATGCATGATATCGAATAAGGGCCGCGTATTTTGCCCCAAGGATTTATGGATCCAACGTAAATTACCTATTAGGTAAAATATGGTGAAGATTTCAAGGAACTTTTATGTTCTTTATTATAAAAAGTATAGATAGGTACCTATTAATCTTTAATCTAAATATATATAACTCAAAGGTGACTGACTGACTGACTGACTGACATAGTGATCTATCAACGCACAGCCCAAACCACTGGACGGATCGGGCTGAAATTTGGCATGCAGGTAGATGTTATGACGTAGGCATCCGCTAAGAAAGGATTTTGATCAATTCTACCCCCAAGGGGATAAAATAGGGGATGAAAGTTTGTATGAGATTTTCAAAGTAAACGAGCGCGAGCAAAGCCGCGGGATCAGCTAGTCTATACTAATATAATAGAGAATAGTTTTGTAGGTATGTTTGCAACTAAAGAACTCAAAAACTATTGGTTCGATATCAAAAATTTTTTCACCATTAGAATTTATACATGATCCGTAACACACGCTATATAGAATGTCAAAAAAAAAAACTTTTTAACACATAGGTACCTATTATGTTCTTATTCACTATGACCAATCCAATCACGTTTGCTTTTCGATCACGTTGTGACGTCACACGGTTTGGTTTGGGCAAAGTATCTCCTATGTCTTAAAGAATAATGCCCAAGATCACGTTGCTTATGAAATCACACGGTTTGGGGCAAGGAATCTCCTATGCCATAGAGAATAATGCCCCAGAGGTCCAATCTTTTGCAAAGGTCGTAAATAAATAATGTTATAGCATGTTAATTCGTACGTTCTTGAGAACATTATGCCCATACGGCTCAATCGAATGTCCCACAAATCAACACGGACAGCTTCATGTCCCATTGTTTATCGCCTTTTGAGACGCGACTCGTGTAAGTTCGCGCCTTCTCACATTCTTGATGCACTTTCAGATTACTTACGATGGAAAATAAGTGTTATGACAATGGGTTATGATTTAAAACTGATTGTTGAATAATTGCAGTATTTGGGGTATTTCAGTTTGCTCAAGTTAGTTTTGCCTGTTTTTAATCATCACTATCACCACAGAGTAACAAAGTTAGCTTTCTCTATCCCTATGTCTTTTTTTTGATATTTTTTTTTATTTATCATATTCTAGTTTTCTGAACTGCATTCATGCCGCAGTTTATTTATAGAAGAAGGTATGACTACGAATGATCACTGCATCGATCGAAGTGAAACTACTGTTCATTGCTACTATTCTTTCCTCTGTGCTTCAGACACACTACTTCATCACTGTTGTTCGTTTTTGCACTCACAAAATTTAATTTCTACGTTCACTGATAAAGATATTTACGACTCTATCGTTATGATGATAAGGGCTATCATCAGTTAATAAATCATCCTTTAAGCAATGTGGGCCGACTTTCAGACTTATGTTTAAAATATTAAGCAGGTACATTATCTTCTTTATTTCGTGTAAATTTACTTGTGTTTTTTATTGTATTTGATAATGGATTGTGAAACCAGCCGAAACCAAGGGCTTTTTATTTACTCCATGGTCGTACCACTAAGACCTAGCTTGGTGTATAACTCACTAAAGATTTTAATAAATTTAATTTGATTACCTACTGATTAATAGAATCCTGAAAATCGTTACTATGTATTTTATTTTTAAACTTAATATTTAATAGTTAGTTATTGCTGTTCAAAAAAGTACAGGCAAGGCAATTAAGTAATGTTTTATGCAACGTTGTGCAAGGGAAGGGTAACTGTAAAATACCTTCTCCATGTTATAAGATGATATTGATGACAGTCGACTGATGAAACCAACGACTCTTTGCATAACAAGGATAAGTAAAACGAACCACGTAAAATGACAGCCTCATTGTAGCAGGGACTGCGAGTTTACTAAAACAATTTACGGTCATATTACCACTTTATCTCCTCTCCTATTTCTTGTAACTTGTCATCGTTACGTTCCGTTCTACAATGGCGGTGCAATTGTACGTGTACAAAACGCAACCTTCATAGCGTGATCTCGAGCCTTTTACGATACAGCTCGAATACAAACATACGCACGCTTTCATGAAACTGTAAGATAAAGGAATTTGGGATCATTTTAAAGCTATATAAGGTTCGAAGTCCTGTGGGTTGTTGCAAAGTGTTGATTGTATTGCAAAGATACCCTGTCATGTTGCGCTTTGCAGGACAAAGGGTTTGATTGTCTAGCCTCTTTACTGGCTTAATTACGAATGTATACAGGATTGGTCGCATTGTGAAGTCAAATGTTAAGTTACGCGTAACAAGTTATGCGCTCATACTTATTACAATCGCGGTTTAGTGTCGTTTTATTGCATGTTAATGTCTCATAACATAAAATATCTGCCAGTTAGGTGATTAAAAACAAACGAGATCCAGCAGGTAATACGAAATGACAGTGTAAAAATACATACATGAAAAACAGCGGTCACATTTTCTAAGTTCCTGACAGCGTCCGTCAGATCTTGTCAATAGTGTCTTTATTGAAACCCATTAACGTCTAATTTGATGAAAATCTATTAGCCAAAACGAGCAAAAAGAAAAAAGAATCTATTAGCAAAAAGAACACAAATAAATAAAATATGATACAGTAACTGGACGCATTACAATAATATATTCTCCAAATGATGTATAGCATGTATGAGAGTCGCACGCGTTGTCGTAACGAATGCTATCCCCTGAATATCAAGCGCAGATTTGACTGATGTAGTCACGATCGAGACACGCGCTTCCAACGTTTTTCATAGTACATGTGAGCCGGCTGCACTCGTTTGCATCGGATTATGGCCAACCGTAGCGACCGCAGCGCTATTAATTAATCCCATAACGGGTTCTAGACTAGCTTCGCCGATTTTGAATGACAAAATTGCAGGCTCTGACGGAAGATTGACGGATGGTGTAATTGAGGCTTGAAATATTATTAAGTGTTCGATCACTAACGATGTGGGTGAAACGAAACGTTTTTATACAGAAATCAAACATGGCGCCGCGTGTTTCCCGCGCAAACACCACTGTTTGATAGTAATCGCGCGTGAAGTTCTCGAAGATTTCGAATAGATTACTGTGATTGGCTTGGTGCGAGGTGTTAGAGGTGTGGGCGGGTGACGGGGTGCTAATAAAGGCGCCTACCGGACGTACCGACGCGCGTAAATGGCAATGTTCGTTTTTGCGGTGCAATTGGCGAGTAGAAATCTTGGCAACTCGCGTGAACGTGCCGAATCAATTGCAGAATGCTTACGCACGCACGCAACCACGAAAAAAGTGATGCATACCTTTGGATAATTGCACGTCATGTCAGCGGTACTGTGAAACACGGTTGGTTGGTAAAGAAAAGGATATCTATGATTAAATGTGAGCTCGTTTACGTGTTCGTTCTACTCTGGAACATAATCACGCACTCTGTGCATTGCTTACCTCATACACGATAGGTAGTATGCTGACTGTATGTATCTGGAAATAAGGATTATAGCAACGATGCTATGAAGACAAATGTGGATCATATTCAAATTCGTATGAAAGGAGTTGAGTCGGAATAAATCACGGACCAATATGGCATGCTATAGTGAAATTTGGACATGAGATGACGAATTATGTAGATGTAGTTGTTGTCTGTTTTTGTCTATAGAGTTGGTTATTTTTATGTTTTAATCTTTACTATGAAGCAACTAACTAATATATAAAAATTATAGTATATAAAAATTCTGAGGAGAAAAACTGAAGTGAGCGCGTTTAAGTGTTTTGTAGTGATATATTAGGTATAATTCAATTCAATTTATTTTTATTCCATTTTGGTACACTCGGAAAAGTAAAATTTTACAAAAGAGTATGCAATCACTTATTATCCAAAGTTAAACAGTCACCTGGAAACTCATACAATAGAAAAACGATAAAAACGAGAGCGAGCGCGTTGATGTCTAAAGTATTCAACAAGTTGTAATGAATTTTGCAATGCGTTCCGTTTCACGCAGAACCTACGTCGCTCATCGTAGTGACAAGTTGATGGACTATAAAATGCTTATTCAAATCATTATATTTTCAATATAACTAGTTTATATAAATGCTATAACATTACGAATGATTTACGCTTGTAAAGCATTCGTAAAAAATATGCAGTGACTGTGTTCATGTCTTTTGTTTTTTATGGTGTAAATGCAAAATAATGCTAATTGATATTAAATGCCGGAACATTCTCGGTAAAAACGATCTGTTTCCTAGTTACAGTCCAGATAGCAGGAGTGTGCCACGTACATAATAGATTAATTAAATAAAAACAATTTATATTTACACAATAGGCCAAAACATCGTGAGGAAACCAGTTAGTATTCTAACAGCGGAGATGGGCTTGCAACCTGTCACGTATGGAATACTAACTACTGCAAAATGTGGGTATGTGCCAAATGTAATGTTCGGACGTACCTCTGACTACCCCCCTTAGACATCCTCAAAGAATCTTGAATTAGTACCTACTTGGTACTGGGAGATCTGAAGGGATATCTACCGTGCCTGGGGATCAAAGTCGTGAAGCTGTTTCAGTTTCAGTTTACAATAGGCCACAAAAGCACACAACATAGGTTAAAGTTATTACATAAGTGGGTAGGTAACTAGCTATATGTATGCACGAAAGAAAGAAATAATACAAAACAATTGACACAAACAACAATTTTTTTGTGTTCCTCATTTTAGGTCGATAGTTTTTACTATCGATCTATCGGAATGGTGAAACGAAACGCATTTTTTAATGCGTTTCAATTCAAGCATTCCGTAGAGATAAAGTGATGTAATGGAACATGCAATTTCTGCGTCCGTCAAACGTTTTATAAGATAAGATAAGATAAGATAAGAAAATTCTTTATTGCACAATAATGATGTACATTGGCGAACCTAATGCTAATTAGCATTTTCTTCCAGATAACCTTTGTGTTATGTGGAGTAGATGGTAGGTAGTGCTTTGAGTGATAATAATAGAAACGATAAAAATACATAAGTAGGTATCTACTCAATAATATAATAATTCCTTACGGCGTCCGTCTTTCCGATGACCTATAATTTGGTGACTTTAAAGAGAAGAGTGAACAGGTATTTTCTAGGTAAACGTGCCACATCGTCGACCACATCATCACTTAACATCAGGTGAGATTGCGGTCAAACGTTTTTACCTATAAGTTGTAAAAAAAAAAAAATATTTTCTTCTCTTTACAATGCGTACATACAAAATAAAAAATACATACCTATCTACTAAAATAAAATAACCAAAATATATTATACATAATACCATATTCTATTATAATATGCTCAATTTTGTTGAGAAGTCTGTTTGGACATAAAATGGTGGTTTTATGATGAGTTGTCGCAACTCGTTAGCGACAAGCGATTTGCACGCTCCTGTCGCGCGGCAATTTATTATGTATCAACGCATGTCATTTCATGATACGCTTGTTGCCTGTGATTAGGGACTCGTTCTAATCCATGCTACTAATTTTACGATAACTGGAGTGTGACTTAAGACAAAGACAAGAGCTAATGTGACTCTCGCTCGCACGTTTTGACTTGTTGAAAGATATAAAATCACTAAATCCATTTTCGTAAAATCGCAAACAACTATTTTCTGTGCAATCACATTGCGCACAGTTTAGAAAAAAAATCATTTTGATCGATACAAGTTTTCCTACTTAAAAGTTTGCTTTTCTAGTTTTCGTACTCAAGCAAACTTTTGAGTAGGAAAACTTGCATCAATCAAAAAGATTTTTTTACTAAACTGTGCGCAATGTGATTGCACACAAAATGGTTGATTGCGATTTTTCAAAATTGGAATTTGTGATTTTATATATTTCAAAATGTCAAATCGTGCGAGCGAGAGAAATATTAGGTGTTGTCAACGCCTTAAATAAATTTTGCTCAGTTTAGTCATGATTGCTACAATGTAGGAATTTCTTAGTCGAGATGAACAGGATTATAGCTAAGTGCTTCATCTTAGCCTGCATCCTTACTTTCGATCAGGCGTGTTTTCTAAGGCCCTTATTTGGTCGCTGAGCGCTCCACTAGTTTACCTAAATGTTCGTTAGGTATAGAATAGAATATAAAGGAACGTATTTAGAATGTTTCGATAAAATATAAAATACTATTTCGATGAAAGTGACAGTGACACGAATATGCCGGGAATACTACAAAAAAATAGGCAAACGTTAAACACTGCCTAAACTTTTACATCTCTTGCCATTGCGTAATGGCAAACAGAGACAGCGCTAATTTTAGACATATTGTTTAAAGTTAGACACCGTTTGTAGTACAACTAGAGATGGGCGGGTGGGTAAAAATTGGAAGGGTAAAAAAAGAAAGGGAAGGGTAAAATAGGTAAAAATTAAAAAATACCCATTTATACCGGGTATATTTTATTAATACCGGGTATAAAATACGACCTGCATTTTTATAATCCTAAAAAACCTAATAACTTAAAAAAAGTAGTGGCTATGTATTTTAGAGGTAACACGATCTAATTAAACCTTAATTAAATATGCTTTGACAAATAAAACCAATGAATAATGATTTTGAAAACATATATTGGGTTATAAATAGCACACTAATAATCCTTTCTGTTAAATACTCATACATAATACTAATCGCAGTAAAATTTTCAAAAAGACATACCATAAAATCAACCAAAATTTTGCACAACATGATCAAACTGACTAAAACTTAATATATTAAGGGGGTACGATTCCCATACAAATTTCTTCAGTTCTTCAGCTTTCCCCAGAATATGGAACCTCAAACTATTCGTGCAAAGAGCTTGTAAAAAGAGGAGTACCACAAGGATCCATTTTGGGTCCTATTCTTTTTATTTTGTACTCAGCGGATATACAGACTCATATTCAATATTGTAAATTTCACATTTACGCTGATGATATACAGGTCTACATTTCATGCTATCCTTCCGATATTAACACAGCAGTTGGTAAACTTAATGTCGACCTTTCTAACATTGTTCTGAGGTCTGAAAATAACAATCTACTCCTTAACCCCAGCAAAACTAAATATTTGATCTTTGGTAGTCCACATAAACTGGCAAGTATCGGACCTATTGTAAATGTGATGCTTAAGGATGAACCCATCGAAAGAGTCTATAAAGCACGCAACCTAGGCTTGGAAGTAGATTCCGATCTGCGCTTTGAAGATCATATATCTCACCTAGTTAAGACCTGTTTTTATAAGTTAAAAGTTTTATATAGAATGAGGCCATACTTATCGGAAGAGTTACGTATACAATTGGTAGAGTCGCTTGTTCTTTCCAAATTAAATTACACGGATGTGGTCTTTGGTCCTCGACTATTAGATAAGACACAGCGATTGATACAACGAGTTCAAAACGCTTGTGCTCGATATTGTTTCAATATCCCATGGAGAGGACATGTTACTCCCTTCCTGAATGAGCACTCTTTACTCAAGATGAGACACAGACGCAAAATTCATTTAGCATGTCTATTTTTTGGTGTTCTAAAGCATAAAGCACCTGCATATTTATACTGTAAGCTAAACGAACTGTCAAGTTTTAGATCTTGCGAACGGAGACAATGTTCGGTGCAGCTTCCATCACAGCGACATAGAACGGTAGCGTTAGAGGCAGTTTTCGATACGCTGCATCGAAATGTTGGAACAATATACCACCCCCAATTAGGAACCTACAAAGTATTCAATGTTTTAGGTTAAAGTTAAAAAAATATCTGTTAAACTGGCAAAAAGAGCAAGAATTTCTTAGACTGGATACCAGTGCTATATGACTACATGAATAGCTATGATGATCTGATGATAGATAAATGATAACAACACTTTTAATTATAATTCCCTTTACCATTTAATGATTTTTGACGATTTTTCTTAATTTTACATTTTTGTTATCGAATATCTAAACCTAATGAAATTTGTTTTCTACTGAAGCAAGAGCTTGCTTGTTAGATATACCTATAGTTATGTTGGCATGTAGTGTAAATTGTCCAAATTCTGTATCTTTATTTTTATGTAATTTAAAATTTGTATTTTTATGTAATTAGTATGTAATCAGTAGTCACGTCCAATTGTCTTATTTTATTTACTTGATCCTCAACGGTCCCAACGGAAGACCAGCGCAAGTCATTGCAACTTGCAAATGCTGAGTTGGGACCAGTTTGCAACTGTCTTATTTATATTTATTGCTTGTGTTTTAGTTTATTAGTTTAGTGATTATCTTCAACCTATTGTTATACCTTTTGTATAATTAGTTGCAAATAAACGTTTTGATTTGAATAGTAACTTATAAAACATATCTTTCATATTTTATTATCTTTGTGTGAATCCAAAGTATCAGAATAAAAATAAGCTAGAATGATACTTTTTTATCAGATAATCAGAATATTAAGATTAGATCATTTAAATCAGAATAAATACTAACAAATAAAATCATAAATGACCAAAAAAAGATGTTTTGAATTTTTACCCGGTATTAATTCAAAATGGGTAGGTAAAAATGGGTATAAACGGGTAAAAACCCAAAGTTCGGGTTTTTACCGGGTAAGCGCCCATCTCTAAGTACAACCCTTAAGTTTAGTAATTCGTACTACCTATAGAATAAAATGAAATCTTATGTTTGTATAGAAGGCATGTGACCAGAAAATCCGAGACTTGCTTGATAATCACAGTATTTTGCTTAGAAGGCTATACCTAGAAACGGAAATCGAACTCCAAACTAAGTGGAGACATTTTTAGTCGACCAGTCGCCCGCTGGTCTTCAGAGATCGTTATCTGTGACAAAGTATTTTTGCTCTCTCGTATTTTTTACCAACAACCGGCTGTCTTCATAAGTCTAATCACAAGGAAATAAATACTGACTTAATTAAATACTCATTAACATTATACTAAGCCTGCGCACGCGACTCATAAGGACATAGTGAAGCATTGTAAAGGGAATCCCTCGCAACAGTTCCAACATACCTACGCCAATGGAATAAGATTGAAAATCGCGTGCTGTCAATCAATATAACCTCAAAAACTGCTCCTATTCCAACATCCATAAACCAATGGAATAAGGTTTAGAATAGAGCAAATTTTGTTAATAGAATAACGTAAAGACTAAACTGTAATTATTATAGATCATTATCAACATTCGATCAATTAAAGAGAACACAGATAGTCGTAAATCTAGACTCGACTTTGATGACCATCAATAGTGTTTCTTTAGTTCCCTAGAAACGGTAACCGTCATGAAAAAGCTAAATAATAAAATAAGCCATAGCGTGTGCACGTTGAGAAAAACTTCTGAAAGCTTTAAAATTTTAAAAACGAGGTCTTACAAATAAGTGTTATGTAGAAATCCAAACGTAGAGCTACCCTTGAAGTGCCTGAATCACGACAAGTAAATATGTTATTTTTTAATGAAATGGAAATTCATTGCAAAATCATATAATGCATCTGTGGGCACACTATTCAGATAATAAAAAAAAAAATTGAGTGAATCAATTTACGACACTGAACAGAAATGTCATTGAAGCCAGTGCATTGGTAACTTTTTTTTATGTTGCAACATAAACCAATCCTACTATTACCTACTATTATAAACGCGAAAGTTTGTGGGTATGGATAGATGGATGTTTGTTACTCTTTCACGCCGGAACGGCTAAACGGATCTGGATGAAACTTGGCAGAGAGATAGATTATAGTCTCGAATAGTACATAGACTACTTTTTATCCCGTGGGAATACCGGGATTTAAATCTGCGTGGTTGAAACCGCGGGGCACAACTAGTTAATCAAAAATAGCAGAGTGAAAATGCACAAAATTATTATTGAACTAATAGTATACACTTATTAGCTATAAACAAAACAAACACCTATATTTTTGGACAGTTAATAAACCGATTTATAGGGCCATGCCCTTTTTGAAATAGTATATAATTCACCGTGCCTTAGGATCAAAGCCATGAAACTATATCTTTCTGATTTTTCGTTATGTGACAAGTTGCAAGCCCCTAGTTACACGAGTTATATGGCGGTGGCAATCTTTTAAGAAATCAAAGCCTAATGAGCACTATCATATTATGATGGATGTCAGATGAATTGTATAAATCTTAGTAAGTATAAATAAATAAATGATTTTTGACGTAAAAAGCAGTTACGGTATATTAACGTGTTTCTGATAATCAAGAATCTAGTCACTCACATGACTTTGAATTAAATTGAATGTTTATCAAATCTTTACAATCTAGGTACTACTTGTTTAAAGTTTATATGTATAATACATGCATGATATGTGCACCCGTGCGAAGCAGGGGCGCGCGGGCGGATCGCTTGTTATACATATATATAAACTTTCCTCTTGAATCATTCTATCTATTAAAAAAAACCGCATCAAAATCCGTTGCGTAGTTTTAAAGATTTAAGCATACATAGGGACATAGGGGCAAAGGGATATAGGGACAGAGAAAGCGACTTTGTTTTATACAATGTGGTGGTAGTGATGATAGTGAAGTGATCACCCAACGGCCCAATAATGTCTCCTTTGGGGCTTAAAGCAGTGAGGTTTCTTATTTATTATTTTATTAACAAAACAGACATAACGTATCAGCCACATTTGCGTAACTGCTTTTAAAAGAGACGTTTTAACATATCAAAGGGATACTGAGGGCGTTAAGTATCCATTTCTACTGAAACTACTTAGATTAAATTTTCTTACGATTTCAATTTATAAGGAGTACGGATTAGCAAGTTATAATAATATGCTTAGTTTTATAAAGGGGTGTCATAAGATAGGATAAGAAAATTCTTTATTGCACAAAAGTGATGTACATAGGCGAACTTACATTATATATACTTAGCATTTTCTTCCAGCTAACTTTGTTTTATGTGGAGTAGATGAAGTGCTTTGAGTGATAATAATAGAAACTCTTTAGTGACGTCACCCTATCCAAGGCTCTGACTGAAAACCAGCGCTGCTTGGCAAGGTTGGCTACCTAGGTACCAACTTTGCTAAGCAGCAAAAGCTGAGTTAGGGCCTTTTTGGCATACAGTACGTACCTACGCACTAGTCTGAACGGGACGGGACTGGCCGCAGACATTGTTTTTCTTTGTGTATGTTTGTATGTGTGTTATGTTTGTTTCTTTTCTTCTATTGTAATTAATATGTTTTATTGCTACCTAATGTAGTTTCCTGTCCGTTCTTTATTTCTTCATTTCTTTTTTTTTCTGTATGTACTTATGTGTGTCAAATAAATGTATTTTCTTTCTTTCTTTCTTTTAAACACCTTTAAACTAACAACGATAAAAATACATAAGTAGGTACCTGTCATGCAAAAGAACGGTAGGAACCGAAACGTAAGTTTGTTGCCTGTTTTTTTAAAGTTCTTTATCTTGGTGCTAAGTTTTGATCCACAGGGATAGTTAACCCCTAGAACCCCTTCTAAATTTCTTGAGTCCATTTCATCCAACGGTTGTCTGGTAGAGATCGCTACTTAGCGATAAGGCCCATTGTACTTTTAGTTTTAAGTTTTTTTTTGTTGTATTCTTAAGTTGTGTGCAATAAAGTATTTTCTATCTATCTATCTACAGTTCTTAGATCCAGGACTCTTTGATATATACCTATGGGTGCAGTCAGATTTGCGTCAAAATGTTACATTTGGCACATACCAATGTTTTTAAGTATTTGGTATTTCAGACGTGACAGGTTGCAAGCTCGTTGCCGCTCCATGAATGCTAAAAGGTTTTCTCGCGATGTTTTCCTGCACCGTTTCAAGGCATTGCACACATAACATTTTTTGACGAGAAAAATTAATTGGTGCACGACCAGATTCAAACTCACTAACAGAATGCGGGGTCGCTCCCACTGCAACCGGTGCTGCTAGGCCAGTCAATTACCCCTCATTACCTGGACTTTGCAACTTACCCAAACAAATCACATGAGCTGTCAGATAGGCATCTAATCTCAATCAGCCACCGTAAAGCTTACAAGTTTGACGTCAAGCCGTGTAACGCCACATCGAGCACTCAAACTAGACTATCCACATATTTCAACATTAGTGGGGCATGTTCATCTAGCGGACATCCTGTAACGGAAATCCTTTAGCGGACACAGCTTTCTTGTCAGCGGTCTCTGTATTGAAATCTGTGAGAAGCGGTTTATCGTACACTATAACGGTCTATTCCCGACCACGCTGTTTAAGTTTATTGTAAAATGATGAAGGCTGAATAATACAAGACGCATACACTGCTGTAGTTTTTTCGGTGAGTATTATGCAAAGTAGTAGAGGTTTAGCATGTTTGTTATAATATTAAATTGGAATAAAGGTTTTAGGTGTCTTGAAAGTGATGGTCAATATAATTAACTAAGAAAATAACAATGAAAGAAATGAGACAGTAATTCAACAATACTGTTAACATTACGAGTACAAACTGTTATGCTGCTAAAAACATGTTAGTTATGGCTAATAATATATTATATAGATATATAAACTAGTGGCTCTGGGAGCTGTAGACCTCGCGAGTAAAAGTGAGCTATTTGAGGAATGTAATGTGCAAGTGCATTTTCCGTTTTGTGATTTTTTTGATTTTTTTTGCATCATCTTGTGTAGAAGGAGGTCCTTTGTGTTTCTCTCAAATTTGATTGAAAACCATCGATTGTTTGATGTGCTATCCTGTTCATCATGCTGAAGATCCTTATCAGATCTTCGCCAAACTTTTATGAAACCAACTTATAGTTACTACCTTTCAAATAAAAAAAAATAATCGAAATCGGATCTCATTTGGTGGAGATATCCAGTATATCAAATAGCCCCCTTTTTGCCCTTTTTTTGGGGGAAGTACCCCTCCAATCAAAAATCCCCGACAACAAAAAAAAATCTAATAAGTCATATAACCTGTGTACCAAGTTTCGTCCAGATCGGTTGAAAAATGCGACCTGTAGAGGAGAACAGACAGACATCCGGACAAACGCATTTTTGGCCAATGTGGAAACTGAGATGCTTCGCTCGCTTCGCTCGCTCGGTCAATAAATTGATTATTAAGTATTATTTATAAGCTAGAGTCGCCGATTTCACAAATGGTCGGCATGCAAATTTAGGTGTTTGAAATGACTTCATGTTTGAGTCAGCCCAGTCCGCTGGATGGACACAGCCTCCGCTTATCCCACTCAAGATCAAACGGCTGTAGTTAGGTATCTCATGAGAAATGTGCATAGCTTAGAGTTCAACCTTAATACCTTACGTGGGTAAGGAGACTGGATGAGAGGGAGACCAAAGATGGTTGGATTGGAATGAGGAATAAGATTAAGGAAATGGAAGAAGAAAACACAACTAAAATAATTAACTTAGTTTTATACTACTTCTGATAGAAAAAAACAAATGGCTCATCTGATGGTGGTAACCATCACCTATACCAAAGTCACGCACGATATAAACGTGTCCTACGATGCACTGCCTTGAGTCCATCTAATTGAGGCATCGAGCAAGGTCAAGATACATAATATGCACCCTTTTATACAAATAGAAAGAACACACACAACACACATAAAGAAAGATTACAAAAATTTACATGATTGTTTTTTTATTTTTGAAGTTAAAAAGCCATATTGCGTTGACGACCGAAATCGAACCTTACAAAAAAAAAAGGTTTACAAGGTTTAAAGATTGGCTCACTCTAATTAAACCACCACTTTGCTTCTAAGATACCTACTACCAGAAAACCTACAGCAAACAATTATTCAAGATGATAATAATATGATGATAATAGTAAGATCGCCTTGGGATGCAGCAGCAACGCCATAACATTAATGCCTCATATCTACAATTGTTATCTTGACAATCAAGATGGTATCTATCGAATACATCGGAGAGGGCGGTAGGTATGCAAATAGAAATAAAGTGTGAACTTGAGTATACATTAAAGCATGAAAATACAGGGGTCTAGGCTCCGAATATGATTTTGTCCCATTCGGTGTCGAGACCCTTGGTCCGTGGGGTCCTAGCGCAATAAGGTTTTTAAAGAAATTTCAAAAAGGTTAGTCGACGTCACAGGAGACCGAAGAGCTGGCAGCTACCTCGGACAAAGAATTAGTTTAGCTATTCAAAGGGGGAATGCTGCCAGTATCTTCGGATCCTTGCCCAGAGGGACTCCTTTTAAAAATATATTTTAGTTATTAGTTATTATATTTTTTAAGGTTTTTAGTTTAAGGTCTAATTGAATATATATTTTCTTCAAAAGAAAAAAAAATTTAAACTTTTATAATCATTTATATTATATACGACCAGTTGCACCTCGCGGTTTCACCCGCGCAGATTCAAATACCGGTATTCCCACGGGATAAAAAGTAGCCATGTGCTACTCCAGACTATAATCTATCTCTGCCAAGTTTCATCCAGATCTGTTCAGCCGTTCCGGCGTGACAGAGTAAGAAACATCCATCCATCCATCCATCCATCCATACTTACAAACTTTCGCTTTTATAACACTAGTTGCACCCCGCGGTTTCACCAGCGCAGATTTAAATCCCGGTATTCCCACGGGATAAAAAGTAGCTATGTGCTATTCCAGACTATAATCAATCTCTCTGCGAAGTTTCATTCAGATCCGTTCAGCCGTTCCGGCGTGAAAGAGTAACAAACATCCATCCATCCATCCACACTTACAAACTTTCGCTTTTATAATCTTAGTAGGATAGGAGTCACCACACGAGACACGAGATGATGTAACTACGACACGAGGAGTGTACACGAGTGTGTACGAGTATATACCTAATCCAGAGCAAAATGAGTTTTAAGAGTTTTATTTTCTTTCTAAGAAAGGTATACTCATGAAATGGTGAAATAAAACTGTATTGTAATGAGCCTTCTCAAGAATCAGCTAACATAATCATAATTTTTCGCGAGGGATTTAGTTCAACGGTGATTCCTATGTTCGTAAGTTCATAGCACCAGTGGTCTCTATTGTAGCCCGTGTAAACGGTACCCGAACAGAATATATTGTGTGTTAATGTATTCGGATGTTGGTTAACACGTCCGCCTGAATAATTGGAGCTCGATCGAATTGCGATATCTTCAGCACGGATAAAACCAGTCACTGATCGTGGGCCGCGCATTCTCCTCAGAAATTCTGGTCAGAAATGTCACTATACTCTATACTGTCACTATACTCTCAAACGGTGACGGAAAACATGAAAACATCGTGAGGAAACTGACAAATCGCAGAACTTCAAAAGTTCTACAGCTTGTGTGTTAAGTCACGAAACATGTTTTTTTTAGGTGCACTTAAATTTTTGCTAAGTAGGTACTTAGTGACATGCTATAAGAAGAAGAATCTATAATTTCTTCGCTATAAGCTTCTGTGGCTGTTGTCAGTTCTGCCATGCCCGTTTCAATGTTAGTTTATTTTAGTCTAGGGTTCGTTTTCTGTCATTGGATCGATCAAAAAAATATTTTGGTATTTTAGCATTTCATTCATTCAGAATATTTCAAAAAATTATAGGGTGGTTGCCTAAAAATTTTTTCCTGTAACTATAAGAGTTAAGGTCCCTACCCTTACTGCCCCATCCCAAAATACGACCCTGTATACCTAGTCACTATTTTACTTCTTAAAGTTCATACATGTTTAATAATTTATTTACCAAAAAGTATTAGTACCAAGGCATTTACAGGAGCAGCATGTTTAATTTACGAAAAATGTGCGATTAAATCTTGTTTAAAATCTAATCGTGGAACACCAGTGGTGCAATAAAGATAATAACTAACCTGCAAGGTGTGTGTGTCTCCAGCTTCCTCATATTGAAAATGTAATTTCTATAAATGCCAATATTTAAAGCATAATTAGTGCACTCATAGATTTGAATCATAATTTAGCTGCCAAATAAACAACGATGCTATAAGCTTATAATAGTGTGTAAGCTGGAGTAACATGTCTCCAGCTGCCTCAGTCAGTGTGGGCAAACGGCTAATGATAGAGATATATAGTAAACGCAAGGATTTAGTACCAAACGAATTAGCGAGGTACCAAAAATTTCAGGTCTGTAGCTCGGAAACTCTTCGAGTTATAAGACTTGATCAACGTGTAAGCTGGAGTAACGATACGTGAAAAAGCATATGCTCGTTCTCTGGAATGGCTGGAGCTAGCAGGTTGCTTTAAGTCTCCAGATTTAGTACCAAACGAATTAGCGAGGTACCAAATATTTGAAGTGTTTCTGTTCAAAACTCTATGAGTTACAAGCTTTTCCAGCTTTTTTTGTTTGTCCAACTTGCACATGTTGGATCTCAGCAACCACAATAGGTACAGACTCGGTTGATGTCTCTGAACCGAGCTATGAATTAGTGCACTCGGTACCAAAAATTTGGAATCTCTAGGACAAGCAGTTCTGTTGTAATCAGCAAAATAACTAATATTATGATGAGTTACAGAATACCAGATAGTTCCATTTCGACCAGCCTTCAGTTGATAGTAGCTCTATCTCTGTCACTACAGCGAATGCGTCACACTCGTACCTACTGATGCAATCAAGGAATTTGAATATATCTGTCTGTATTCAAATTCCTTGGATGTTATTTTGCTGATTACAACAGAACTGCTTGTCCTAGAGATTCCAAATTTTTGGTACCGAGTGCACTAATTCATAGCTCGGTTCAGAGACATCAACCGAGTCTGTACCTATTGTGGTTGCTGAGATCCAACATGTGCAAGTTGGACAAACAAAAAAAGCTGGAAAAGCTTGTAACTCATAGAGTTTTGAACAGAAACACTTCAAATATTTGGTACCTCGCTAATTCGTTTGGTACTAAATCTGGAGACTTAAAGCAACCTGCTAGCTCCAGCCATTCCAGAGAACGAGCATATGCTTTTTCACGTATCGTTACTCCAGCTTACACGTTGATCAAGTCTTATAACTCGAAGAGTTTCCGAGCTACAGACCTGAAATTTTTGGTACCTCGCTAATTCGTTTGGTACTAAATCCTTGCGTTTACTATATATCTCTATCATTAGCCGTTTGCCCACACTGACTGAGGCAGCTGGAGACATGTTACTCCAGCTTACACACTATTATAAGCTTATAGCATCGTTGTTTATTTGGCAGCTAAATTATGATTCAAATCTATGAGTGCACTAATTATGCTTTAAATATTGGCATTTATAGAAATTACATTTTCAATATGAGGAAGCTGGAGACACACACACACCTGCAAGAATGCCCATAACGAAATATCTCAATAACTTGCTTCAAAGAATGTAAAGGCCTTCCTTGCTTCTAAGTATAATGTAAGGTAATTTCGTTTTAAGGAAAGCGATCAATTCGTTATTTGTGTGTATCCCTGTAGGTAATATACACCATGGATGTACACACACACAGATGATGCTGCTCGCTTCTATGCTGTTGTAGTAAGCGTCATTTTTGTTTGCATTTTTGTTTAGCTTGATCTATATCCGTGTATGTAGATGGTAGGTATATTACATGCGACGCTGCGATTTTATTCATGCCGTGTATAGCCGGCTGGCATGAAAACTGTCAAGCAATAAAAACTTCACATTGTATCCGCAGCAAGGAATATAGAATTCAAATTCCTTGATCCGCAGTTATGGAATATGGATTAAGATGAGCTCCATTCGATAACGAATTCGCTATATAGGAAAATAGCTTCATGCGAACCAAATATTGTTAATCTCTTGCCGCTCATACATTTTAAGGCTTTTATATTCATCATCAAAGGTTGTCTGGAAGAGAAGAGATCGCTTCCAGAGATATAAGATCGCCCATTGTACTTTATTTTACATTTTTAAATGTTGTTTGTTCATTTTGGTGTCTGTACCTACCTACAATAAACATTTTTTATTCATTCATTTTTTATAGTGGTTCAGTGTGAATTTGTAATATTTTTAGTAGGTAGTTGTAACGGTCACTATCGCTATAAAAAGATCCTATAACAAATATTATTGGTAATTTCAGCTAATTGAACCTCAGCGAGAAAAGTATAAATTCATAACAGCGTTTAAAGGTATATAGATATAAACCAGTTTTGAAAAGAAAACATACGTAAGCCATGCACGTAATATTGCCAGTTAGAATAAAAACAAAAATAATAGCTTAGCATAAAATCTGTTATTATTCGCTTATATCTTATATTGAACACTGTTTCCTTTCGCGAACAAAAAGAGAAAATATGACAGGGAGTGCTAGCGAGCTGATCATTCATCATCCTATGATGAATTTACCTCCTGGCAGAATGGCAGCTGCTGCCGCCGTCAACACTTCACAGATAAAAAACAACATGGCGTCTATCATACGCCATTCAAGTCAATTGGTTACAATAAAATTAATGATTTGAACATAATTCTGTCTGATATTATTAAGATTTGTGTTTCATTGATATTGCAATAAGTATGTATTTGTTTAGCAGACTTACCTGCTCGTGGCAGAAGAAGATATTGCTGACAGTAGAATATCCTGTTATTTTTACAGCTTTGAAGTCTACTGTGTACGTCAGTTTATTTCAGATTAGCATTCAAGTTTCTATGAATCAAAATATTTCTAGTAGGTACATAGGTACTTTGGAAACAGATTTTCTGTTCAAGGAAATATCGTCTGAGGATTTTCTACTTAGAGCTTTGAGTGACTTTGACATTGAATGCAATTCTAAAATTATCACTGCTTCAAGACTGGCATATAAACTTTATTTGAATTCAGAACAGCTTGAAATCACGAACAACATTCTTTTGTTACGTAAATAGTTTTACGACCAGTTATAATCCCAGTGAGGAATTATTGAAATAAATTAAGATGTCACCACTTAGTCGAGCCCAGTGGGTTATTCAGTACAAGATGGCGTGTGCTATTCTGCAGGCACGCAGCGTGGCGCCGCAGTTATTATATTCTGTGCCCGCTAATGCCTAAACTGCTGCGCTCATTCATACTGGCAACATTTATCAAAAATGGATTGTATGTAATGACGTATGAGAATATGTTGAGTAGGTACCTACATGGGTACAAATTATGACCTATCATAACATTGTAGTTTGTACCCATTGTAAAGACTATTTGACAGCTGTAGTTTTTTTTAAAACATTGGTATATTATGTTGACTGTCAAAATATTTGTCTAGACCTAGTCTAGACGTTTTACTACAAAAATTATTGATTTTAAAACTCTATTCAATTTTTTTTAACGAGGCTAAAAGAAGACACGTTAATGTTTTTGACTCAAATAGTTACTAGAGTTGGAATGTACACTTTCTTATTTTTCTTCCTGTCACTTAATATTAGTAAATAACGATAAAAACATAAAAATGTATATAGAAGAGTTCGATTTTTTTCAATGTTTCGCATTTAGAAAGTATGGTCTACGAGAAATCGTAACGTCAACGCCTTTTTTGTATGGAGACTTACTATTAGGATTTTCAAGAATGGGACCATAATATTATCGTATCTTATCTGTGTGTGATACCGATAGATACTATGATATTTAATCGTAAGGGATTTTGTGATGAAATATTATAAGTAAGTTCGTTGTCTGTGATACGAATTAAACAGTTAAATCTTCGTTATAAAACGAACTTATTTTAAAAACATACTTTACCATTATCCCATTATTAGACTAACTAATTATTAAATAAACTAACAAGTAGTGCTAAGCTTCTTCAATTGTTTCAAAATAAAAATGATAACACATAAAAATATTGACAATCTTGTCTCGTCTTGAGTCTCGACTCTAATCTATAGTCCCGGGACTCGAGACAACTTTGAGGTATGAGCACGCGTAACTTATACCCGGATCCTAAGCTCAACACAGTCTGTATTTCTTCGAATCGAGCCGTTTTACCTCGTCCTGTCCATAAGTCATTTTTATTGTCATCTACTTCCTTATAACTATCTACAAGTACTTTTTAAATAAATATTTATGTAAGTATTTGCGGATGCGCCTAGCAGCGTCATACCAGACGGTGCAGCGGTGATAGAAAAACATAAATAGTTTTGTAAGCTACTTTGTTGAATCACGACCATATTTTTTTTATTTTTTAGAAACATCTACAACATCCTGCAAGTGGTATTTTTGTGAATAATTTATAGCTGTAGATCATTTTGTGTGATAAACATAGTATCTATCTCTATCTACCTTACTATCACCCATTCTTCTAATAGATCTATCTATTTCTATCTACCATCTACCCATTCTTCCAACAACCTAGCTTGGCCACTTTCCACTAGCGATTCTGCTATTCCTATTTTAGAATCTTTTATAAAATTTTATATATATATATATACGTATTTTAGAAAATTTTATCTCGAAAAATGACTTTTCGAAGTATTGCACACTTGCACAGCCCGAGTTTTGTATGGAGAAAGATAAGTGCCTCTATCGAGGCGCACTGAGGACTCGAGCGTCGCGTCTGCATAAAAAACACGGGCTGTGCAATCGAAAATCGATACAAGAAGTTATTTTGCTAGGTCAAGCTATCGATTCGAATAGTAATGTTATTTAATACAGTAAAACTGCTGTATCTGTATTCATTCAGCTGTTTATTGGCAGCCGTGTAGTCACCTCTATTTGGTTCCGACTGAAAACCAGCGCAAGCGACTCGTACAAAATCTATTAAAGGGATTCATTAGAAACAGTTTTTCCGGGCCAGATTCCGGACGTAGGGGAAGCAGGGGTAATGGCGATAATTTGGGGTAATACCCCTCACTCCAATAACTTATTAAATAAGGTGCCTTAAAACACAGCGAACACGCTGCAGCGCAGGGGTTGTAACGCAGGGGTTGTAACGCTTTAGTAGGCAGAGTATCTAAACCTCAAAACGAACATAAGACAAATGAAAAAACAAATAGAGCAGTTTTCTCTCAGGTGATCGGCATTCCCCCATCTTCCCGTATATGCACCATGCCGAATTCCGGATCGGAAAAAACTACGGACGGAAAACTATTGTATGTTCGTGATAGGTATTTGTATGGAGTTATTCCGATCATTTGAACCGTAATTTCAAACCATTTTAGATATTTGTAAATAACGAATATAGATAAATGTATTATTATGCATTACACTATGAAAAAACTAGAATTTGTATATAAAATGTATTGTAATAAAATAATTTATTTTCAGAAAAAATCATCAAACATTTTCATTTTTCACACAAAATTCATTACTTATAAATTATTTTTTATTTTACAAATATTTGTACTATTATTATTGTTTTCATAGTCTTCGTTCATTCCTTCATCAATGACGGGCAAGTTGGATGTTTATGAGTAAAAATCTCCAATAAACATAGCCTTAATCATGCGAGATCACAGATAGCTTTGATTATAACGCAGCTCGATCAATATCTGAGTATCTCGTCTCTAATCTACATCTCAAGATAATTTTATAATTACAAGTTCTTAGGGCTAGATCCAGTGCCTATACAGAACGTTGCCCCCGGGGCGTAATATTACAACGAAAGTTGGTATGAGTTATGTTATGACCAACTCGAATGGCGAAGTTTAATAGTTTTTTTACTTTTCAGTGATGGAACCAACAGATAGCCCACCTGATGTTAAATAGTAAGTAAACATAACAGCAAATATTTTATCTCTGACATTTTCATTAAAATAAATTATTTAATTTTATTTATAAAGTTCAAGTATACTAGTAAGTTTTTGTGTATGTATTTATTTGATATTTTATGGATTTTTATATGTGATATAAAAATAATAATTATTATTTTAAAGCACAGCCTCGCAAGATACACACAATAGGAAAGTGAGAAACGCGGTGCCATATCTGCATCCATTAACTTGAGGCATGTTAAGCCTCATGTGCCTGTAATTTTATGTCAAGCCAATTTTATGACAGACAGCTTCTGAAAATCGACCACTACGCTTTTTTATGCTGCCAAGCAGTGTTGCTGTTTTAAGAGTGGTTGCAATGGAATGCCAATGCCGCGCGGTATGATGCCGTTGATAAGACACAGGGCAGTGCATTGTAGGGTTCCTATCGTGTGTAACTTACGAAAAAGTATTTAATAAGATTAATTATCAGGTCTTTTTAAACATTTGCTATATCTTAGTATTACCTGTAGAGGGGCAAACGCCCCCACCCTAGATACATCACCTGTTTACAATCTAATGGGACGACTACAGGATCCAGGATTTATCTTGATGGTATGCAGAACTGTACCACTATTGCATGTTTCGAGGGATAATAGTGATTTGAAACGCTATTTGATTATAAAGTTCGCTAAAAGCTTGCTGTACCTACATGCACAACGAAAATAAATAACTGACGTCATCATCATCAGCCTGGTGAAGCGCGCTGGACAAAATGCTTCCCCTGTTACATATGGATACAGATCAAGCTATACAAAGCCAATGACGCAAAACGTTGCGGGCTCGATTCCCGCCTCGGAACAAATTTGTGTACGATCTGCAATTTTGTTCGCTTGGTCTAGGTATTTTCTATGAATAATAAAAAAATATCAATCTATGTGGGTATGTAATGTATTAAATATATCAGTCATATAGTATCCATAACACAAGCATATAACATGAGGCATATGTGCCTGTAATTACACCGGCGACCACACTCTTCAAACCGAAACACAGCGTTGCTGCTTGGCGGCAGAAAAAGGCGTGGTGGTAGTACTTCCCCGGACGAGCCCTTCACAAAGATCTTAAACATTTCCAGACAGAATGCGTGATTTTAAACTTGTTAAGGGTTGCTTTTTTATAGGTGATGACTACCACTTAACATCTGGTACGCCATACTTGCTTGTACTTGTGGCAACAGCAAGTGGGCTAAAAAATCGGGCCTTTCCGATCCACCGACTTCCCGTAATCTATACAATGATGGATCTTGATACTTAGTTACGAGTACAACACAAAAACATGTAACAGACTACTCAGAAATTATCATCATAAACGCACTGATACTCGTAGTAAGTAATTTGTATAGAATTATCCTTATTTAGATATTTGTAGAAAAAGAGCGAGCTGTACAAGCATATCGAAGGGATTTATCTCAATGTATGCGATGATGACCTATAGGATTGTATTTAGTTATGGTAGAGTTAAACTAGCGTTGTAACCATTCAGAGTAGGGTAAAGTCGACTGCATTCAAATACTGAAAATACTGAGCCAGGGACCTGTTAACCCAAACCACGCAGGACTGTTTTTTTCTGTCATTTTTTTCTTTTTAATTCTTATTAATACCTTCTTTTTTTTGTTACCTACCTTCATGTATGTGTTTTTTTTTTGGGTTAATAAATAATTTTTCTTTCTTTCTTTCATTCAAAATGTTATATAAGTTTGTAGTTTAGATTGTGTGAAACCGTAGCCTCAGAAGATTATAATCCATCTTCTGGAACATTCCATATACGTTCCAGAAGATGGATCAATCTTCTGAGATCTTAAAATACATCAAATTGCCGTGATTGCCAACCGCGATAACTACAGCAAATCCACATGTTTTTCGTTTAATCCTAGGAATAGTATTCAAATTATTCAAAGCCCGCGTTATCGGGCTACTGGCGAGAGCAGATGGCGCTCCGTCATACAAAAAAGATTTTTTGGCAACAAACGCAAAAAGGCAAAGTGGTGCCCTTACCACTTAGGTACAAAATGTTAGGGAGCTTTATGACTCCATTGGACTCTATCATTTAAATGATCTAGACTGATGATGATGATATCCCTACTACTATTATAAATGCGAAAGTAACTCTGTCTGTCTGTCTGTCTGTCTGTTACGCTTTCCCGTTTAAACCTGTCAACCGATTTTGATGAAATTTGGCACAGATAATCTTTAGACCCTGAGAAAAAACATAGGCTACCTTTTATTGCGAAAAAAAGAGATGAAGATATTAAAAGTACGCAGACGAAGTCGCGGGTACCAGCTAGTTATTAAATAAACGTACAGAGAGAGATGATAGAGTAATCTAGTTCTAAAACTCGCAAGTAATTCTACCAATATGTATTACAAATGTTTTTTTTTTAAGTTTTCATTTATTTCATTTTTTTGTTATGCATTTGTTTAATGTAGGGATGGATAATGTAATATTTTTACATGTTTTGTAAAAGGTCCGTTTAGTGGCGCCTCTACCCTACTACGGCATGCTACTATGTTAGCATGGCAGATGAAAAAGCACGGCCTGGTAAATAGTTGCTTAATGAATGTGTAGAAACCAGCAGGAAATTATCTGATTTGCTACGAATGTTCCAGAAAAAGTTGCACGATGTTGTCCTTGAGGTAAAAAATACTTGGACAAGTACAAGGTTATGTAATAAGTGTTTTCTCTAGATGGGACCTGAGCAAGTGCTGACAACTTGTATGTTAGGGCGCAACGGGCACTACCAAAAAATAACAAACAAAATATTGTAAAATAAATTATAAATAGCAATAAAATAAAATGAATGACGATATAAGTTCCTCTAAGATAAACTGAACCTCGATTTCAATTCTATCCTCGATTCGGCTCGATTTTAATAAGTTCATCTACCCACTTCTTTTTACGTATGGCTCTTGTAAATATTTATTGTCAGCTTGACCATTTTTAAAGTTACAGCATACATCTTGGGGCAGTGACAGGTACAGTCGATCTAAGTTTATAATCCCTAAGCTAACACGACTGAATCGCAGCCTCCTAAATCTTTCGAGTCGATAGTCTCATTAGGCATTCCGGACCGAAAATAAATAATCGTGAGGCGAAGAGTTCCGGGAGAGTTAAGATCTTCGGATGTCGCATTAATCACTATTTGAGTGGAGCACTGGGCAGTGCGCATCAGTGCCTACCATCGGGACGCCGCTAAACACGCGGGTAAAACGTTATCCTTACTAAGAGTGCGTTTCATCACATAGTTCCTATGCCGTAATGTTGGCAGTAGTTATATTTTAGTAGTTTATTTATTAGTAGAGATAAATAGTTATTTGTTATACAAGAGTGCAAAGTTGCTTTTTAACCGCGTGTTCAATTTTGATGACCGAGCAAGCGAAGGATTCTAAAATTTAATCACGAGCGCAGCGAGTGATTCAAAATTAGAATCCTGAGCGTTAGCGAGGGAATCAAAAGAGCACGAGGTGAAAAATCTTTGCACTCGAGTGCAACACGTAACTTTTCATTCCACCTCAGCGAGGAAATGACTAAATACAAAAAAAAAGTTTACAATCACATGTTGGCGTCAAACAAACTTCCTCGTCGCTAGAATCACTCATTTTAGTTTTTTCACTTGTTTTCAAGTTTCTAGTTTTTAATATAAGGTTTAACAATGACGTGCAAAAATGCCGCGTAAAGAACCGCGTAGTACAAAGCAAATTGAAAAACAGAACACAAAGAAGGTTCCGAGTCTGAGTTTTTAACAAATTAAAAAAAAGTTGTATGATATATTCGGCACCATAGAGGTAGCAGTAAATAGGTTTAATGTTTTTTTTTATTCACAAACTTAGTGCACACGATGTTCTAAATTCAATTTACTTTATCCTCTAGAGAATAAAAACGGCTTTTGCACTCAGATATTGAAGAGCAAAAATACTCTTGCCGAGATGGTGGGATGAAAATGCGTTTTATCAAATAGTTCGTAAGCCGTATTGTTGGAGCCCTTTTCTATCAACAGTGTTATCACGCTAAGATAAAACATATCTATAATAATAATTAAACTATACTAAAATATGAATACTGCCAACATAACGGCATAGGAACTATTTCATAATACGAGTGTATTTATTAACAAAGGCTATAAGGCCCTTATTTACGCGTGGTCGCTTACTATTGGCCTCATCACCAAGCTCAAAGTCGCACAACGAGCTATGGAGAGAGCTATGCTAGGAGTTTCACTACGAGATAGAATCAGAAATGAGGAAATCCGTAGGAGAACCAAGGTAGCCGACATAGCTCTCAGAATCAGCAAGTTGAAGTGGCAATGGGCAGGTCATATAGCTCGAAGAACTGACAACCCATGGGGAATAAAGGTTCTTGAATGGCGACCACGAACAGGAAAGCGAAGTGTGGGACGCCCTCCTACCCGATGGACTGACGACATTGTTAGGATCGCGGGTAGTCGGTGGATGGAAAGGGCTCAGAATCGTTCTTCCTGGAAGCGGATAGGGGAGGCCTATGTCCAGCAGTGGACTTCTGTGGGCTGTTGATGATTATGATTAAGGCCCTTATTAATTTCATATCATTTCATAGCGACTCTTTAGAGTATACTTAATTAGTACAGTATACTTAAGTATACTTAATTTAATAATTTTTTCTTAGCAACTTTTTCTTTAGTATGCATTTGAAATCCAAATGCCTACTACTCCATCCTACACTATTCTATTTTTATTTCAGATAGCTTCTCTACGTACCAGGGCTTGAGCTCTCGACTTGGAAAGTAACAGTGGCTATCACCACACTAAAAGAAATAGGGATATTAAAAAGGTGGAGTGGCTTTACCCGCTGGTGTAACGGCCGCGCGCCCGAGACAGAACTAGCTTGGCAAATGGGCGGCTGCATCAATCATTAGCTCGATATGTATCGGTCACACGAGCTCTGTTTGTGCACGCATGACCAGTTACTTTGTAGACTTGTAGTGCACGTGCAAAGCGAATGGAGAAATTGTTCTGTGAAAATAACAGGTGGTGCTCTACTATTCATGCCCTTGTTTCCTACCGTTTTTTTTAACATATTTTCGGTCTACGGTGTACCGCGAACCTATAGATAGAAGATACTTAATTTACTCGTCTCTTGAAAACATCAAAATTAAAGGCATTTGGAAAAACAGACGCCAGTAAGCAGTTCCACTCTTTGGCGGTTTGTCTTATAAAAGATACTAGCGACCCGCCCGCGCGCCCCTGTTTCGCACGGATTCACATATCATGCATGTATTATACATATAAACCTTCCTCTTGAATCATTCTATCTATAAAAAAAAACCGCATCAAAATCCGTTGCGTAGTTTTAAAGATTTAAGCATACAAAGGGACATGGGGACATAGGGACAGAAAAAGCGACTTTGTTTTATACTATGTAGTGATGATCTTTTTTTAAATAATACAATAGGTAAAGATGTTCCAGTGTGGTGCCAATCGGTACTTAATAAAATCTACTGGTCCTGCACAAGCAGGATTACAGCCAAATTAAACATCTTGTTTTATAGAGTCACTAGCTGGTACCCGCGACTTCGTCTGCGTACTTTTAATTTGAATATTATGCAATAAAAGGTAGCCTATGTTCTTTCTCAGGGTCTAAAGATTGTCTGTGCCAAATTTCATCAAAATCGGTTGAGAGGTTTAAGCGGGAAAGCGTAACAGACAGACAGACAGACAGAGTTACTTTCGCATTTATAATATTAGTTGGGATAGTTGGGATTGGGATAGTTGGGATAGAGTTATAGATGAGTGGCCATAACACTGAATCAGGGACGATACTATGCATTTTACGCTACTTATTAGGAGTACCAATCTGGTTGAATTTAGCATCACATCGTAAATTATACAGGGTGTATTATGACGACTACCGAAAACGAACGTACACAGCAAACCAAAATAAAAAAACTGCAGCCTAAAAATAAAGCCTAGATAAAACAATGATTCAAGATTTTTTTATGTAGGTTGTCAGTAAGAATTCATGTAGTTTATATGGCATTTGATGTACCTAGATCTAGATCTTAAAATGTCTAAATAATTCAATTCAATTCATTTATTTTAAAACCATAGGGACTTTTGTAGAACACATCAAAACAAAATATTTACATAAATTATGATGCAGCTGTATAGAGGCTTTGTCAAAGTCTTGTAAGTCATTTTAACTAGAAAAATACGAACGTTAATAAATTCAAGTTCATGACAAAAACATGTGAACATGTTTTCAAGATTTTTCGGTTAATATTTTCAGTATCATGTCCTGATTGCAACCAAGCTTTAGGTAATAGTTATTTAACACCCTGTATAAAATAAGAAATTCAATTATTTCGCTAATAATTGTCGGCAATCGTATCTACACCATAAAAAGCACCATAATGTTTTGATTGGTGTAATAACCATTAGATTCAGATAGTCGATACTCATTTCATTGAGTATTTATAAATAGCTCAATTATGTCATTAATCTTAGCCTAGATGGAATTGAATGCCGAGGAAGGTAAACATAGACAAGGGTGAGTAGGACTTGAAACTGAATCTACGTGTCTTTTTTTTCGAATTTATTTCGAAGATAGCTGAAAATAAAAATTGTTTATTAAGTACATAAAGACAACAAATTCCCGCACAGAAACAAAAACCGATTACTAATTATTATCAATTGTATTAGGTACATTCTTAAATAATTAATAAAATGTTACTACGATATTTTGAGAACCTCCATGTTATAGGTAAATATAAAACATGTCTCAGAACTTTGTAAAATAAATACTGGAATGGGATAAAGTATCTATCTATATGGGAGTTAGCCAAAAGGTTTGTTTGAAGGTATTTATTCTAGATGCCAATTCCACGCGACCCAGTCTAGAAGAATATAAAAGCATTCAAAATCTTAAAGTGACTAAATTTATCCGAGTGCAAAGACAAATACTACAAAATATTATGCACTGTGGGTACTTTTATTAAACCTAGCATTATGACTTATCAAAACTTTTAAAGCCATATCAAAACCAGTCTTCAACCGCTAAAGCCGCTATCGTTTTAATCCAAGGTATTCTTATACTCCCTTTTTTATTCTGAGGCTGGCTACACTCTTTTTAAGTTGGCAGCACAAACGATGAATTGATCTTTACCAATCAATCCACACGCAACAGGCGGTAAATTAGAGTTGCCAGTAAAAACTGCTAATGGGGCGTCTTGTGTACTTTACAACAAATCTTTAGCGTTGCTGACATTAATTTCTGTTTAGCAAAGAGGTCTGTAAAGTAATCGAGATTGGTGAGATTCAGAGATTCCTAAAGTTTGTATTAAAATGACGACAGGTTTAAAAATTGGTAGCAAAAATATGAGGCGATATCGTACCATTGGAAGCCATTGAGTTTTTGTAGGTTCTTTTCTATTTTTTGTTAATATGTATTGAAAAAACTGAAACTGAAACAGCTTCACGACTTTGATCCCCAGGTACGGTAGATATCCCTTCAGATCTCCCAGTACCAAGTAGGTACTAATTCAAGATTCTTTGAGGATGTCTAAGGGGGGTAGTCAGAGATACGTCCAAACATTACATTTGGCACATACCCACATTTTTGCAGTAGCTAGTATTCCATACGTGACAGGTTGCAAGCCCATCACCGCTGTTAGAATACTAACTGGTTTCCTCACGATGTTTTCCTTCACCGTTTAAGAGCACTGGCATTGCGCACATAAATTTTTCGATAGAAAAATCCATTGGTGCACGTAATATGTATTGCTGATGGTAAAAGCATAGGTATGGCCCAACTGATGTTAAGTGTTAACCAGTGTGGTATTAAAGCATTGCCTTGCAAGTTACGTCGATAGAAACGTGACCTACGATACACCTGCCCTGCGTCCATGGAACTAATCTAAATAAAGAAGAGACGAAGAAGGCACGTTGTTAACTAACCTATCTCGGGCATCAGTCTCACATAAAACAGGTTTATTAGTTAAAATACCCTTCACATATACTACTTATTGTGTAAACATTTGTATCTGAGAGAATAAATGAGTTATTAGTACCAAGATAAAACAAAGCTAAATACAAGTATTTCGAATATTCCATATGATCCTCAGACCAAATAAAAAAATACATATTATATTATAAACTTTTTATTTCGTCTGAGTATAGATCGTGGTCTGTATTCAAAGTGTGTCTTGTCCGCGTTTTAAGGCATAAGTTTTATTAGTTGCATTGTGGCGGAAACGTACTGGCGTATCATTTTACTATCTTGGGCATTTGTCTTCTATTGCGAATCGTAAAGCCGAGCGCAGGCACGCGAGAAATAGCCTGATCTAAAAATGCTGTTCTATTCTATTCTCACTGATGATAAACATGCTAATTAACTTTTGGCAGCAATGTATGAATAAATTAAAAGAACAACACCATTTATATTTTTAGTTTGAATTTGGAACACAATTTTTTTTGTAATTTGAATTTAGAACAAAATGTTTTTTTTTATTTGTATTCAGAATTTTAGAAAACAATAATAGTCAATGTATACAAATTAAAAAGATGTGCGCAAAAAGTTTCATAAAAAAAATAAGTTCCGTGTTAAATTGAATGTAGGTACATATTTAATTTAAATATTTTTAACTAAATTAATTTAAGAAATCAATTGAAATGGTTATAGTTATGTAAGTCATGAAACCAGTTATTGTTTACCAAAGAATGGTCATGTGTAACTTACATATTGAACCAAATACAAGAACATTAAAATTTACTTACATAAAATCCCGTTTTCCTTGTAGGTACGCATTTTATTAAGTTAAGAAATAGCATCGAAGTGCAATCAGCGATATCAACACACATAAGTCTGCGATAAAGCTCTGGTTTGCTGAAAAACTCACGCCTTCATATTAAGACGTGGCGTACACCAATATACGACCGATTTGTTTATTCTTGTAACGTATCAATTATTGTTATTTAGGTATATAGAGTAAGTACATAATATGTCATAATATTGGCATAGGTTTATATAATTTGTCACAGGTAGCTAATTATTTTTCTATACTACCATAGCATTAAAGCCATCCTTAATGCCAATAAGAATAAACAAATAAGAATCTGAAGAATTGCTACTAAGAATTGCTGTAAGAGCACCGTTAGTCTAGTGGAAGTGACCCTGCCTTCTGATCGTAAGGTCGCATCTTCGAATGCGGTCGTGCACCAATGGATTTTTCTATCGAAAAATTTACGTGCGCAATACCAGTGCTCTTAAACGGTGAAGAAAAACATCGTGAGGAAACCAGTTTAGTATTCTAAAAGCGGCGATGGGCTTGCAACCTGTCACATATAGAATACTAACTTCTGTAAAATGTGGGTATGTGCCAATTAATGTAATGTTTGGACGTACCTCTGACTACCCCCTTAGACATCCTCAAAGAATCTTGAGTTAGTGCTTGGTACTGAGAGATCTGAAGGGATATCTACCGTGCCTGGGGATCAAAGTCGTGAAGTTGTTTCAGTTTTTCATAACTTTCAGTGATTGTCTTAAAAACAGTTGAAATATGCGGACTATAATTTGTTTGAGTGTGGCTTGAGAGTGCTATAAGCGGTTACATAATTAAACGTACCAGACGCCAACTAGCGGTAACCGTTTCATGAAAACCATGGCTTTTCCGTGACCGGCCGATCCTCAGCTGACCGGTCCTTATCGAGTGATAGATTACTCCCGAGCAGAGAAATGAGACAAGTGCTCCATTCAAATCTTGTTCGTTTCCTACACTGTGTGGTCTAATCTTTATACAGTTACAAAAACTTTTAATCGAAAGTTAATGTCGGTATCAGATTTTGATATCTTAATGAGGAAAGAAATAGGTAATACTTACAAGTAGACGAATATAAAAACGTTTACTTACGAGTAACTTAAAGTAACGAGTAAAAATGTCGTAACATGACACGAATGCGTACGAATACCTAGGTAAGCTTACTTCAATGCGAAAGTTTTCAAATGCGAAAGTTTGTTCTTACTTGAATAAAAGAAAACTTAATGAACACAACACAAGAACAAAGTGTCGCCTCAAGTAGAGAATTTGAATAAAATGCCAAATGGACACAAACAAAATCACTCATTAGCTTATTAGCTGGATTGTAATGATATTAGGGCTAAACCAATTTCGTACAAAATTTAAATTGGATGTGATTTGGAATAAAGGTACCTTGTGTCTTGGGCCCATAAAAAGGGCACAGGACATCCATAAAAAAATGGTATCTACTTATAAAAGTAATAATTAAATAAAGTTGCTTGTGGTAGGTACCTATCTACCTTTTTTTAATCATGACAATAACTGCATACGTAGATACCTAAAAGATAGCAACGGAAGGCCCTCACAGTCCGAACACCTAATCTCCAATATACAGTTAAAATTAGTTGCGAATTCCATGTTATCAGATAACGCGCGCCGTCAATTCGTGCGTGTCAACTCAGCCTAATCCAACCACTCCCCTACAAGGCCCTGCCAATTTCTGCCAGTAAATCCGCCATTATTTCCCGCCATAGCCCTAAATCAAAGGTGCCGCGTTTCGAATTCGCACTTCCGTTGTCATGGCAACCCAAAATGGCGTATCAGATTTCGCGCCTATGATGAAAGGTCTGTTGTATGCTTGGTCTATATTATCTATGGTTCGGTTGTCTCTTTGTGGTGTTCTGTTGAATGAAAAGGCGTGGCAAGTGGCGATACAATGCGATTAGGTGCAAATTGTTGACTTATTGGGCTAAAGGGTACCTTAAGGGCTAATTGTTTGGGTAATACCTGCCATAATGCTGAAGGTTGTCTACAGATACTTCACACATATTGTACGATCTGAAAGAAAAAAAAGAAATATTGAATGATTTAAACATAGTTTAGACATACCTAAATGTAGTTGTGTGGTAAACAAGGATTGCATTTATAAATAAATAAATAAATAAATAATGCTGGACAATCCACACAGCATCATCTAGCCCCAAAGTAAGCTACCAGCTTGTGTTATAGGTACTAGATGACATATTTAATACATTATATACTTACATAGATAGATATTTTTTATTACAACACTAGTTGCGTCCCGCGGTTTCACCTGCGCAGATTTAAATCCTGGTATTCCCACGGGATAAAAAGTAGCCTATGTGTTATTCCAGACTATTTGAATCCATACGATATCAATAATTTTACACAAAAACTTACAACTATTCACGTATTTCCCTACATAGGTACCTAATTAAATAAATCCTACTAATATTATAAACGCGAAAGTTTGTGAGTATGGATGGATGTTTGTTGCTCTTTCACGCCGGAACGGCTGAACGGATCTGGATGAATCTTGGCAGAGAGATAAATTATTGTCTGGAATAACACAATGGCTACTTTTTATCCCGTGGGAATACCGGGATTTAAATCTGCGCGGGTGAAACCGCGGGGCCCAACTAGTACATAAATAAAACCCACATGAGTCGCGTACACCAAAGTCACGAGAGACTTATATAAAAAGTTACAGAATTTTGTTCCGGCTCGTCACTGCCCAAGGTGAAAACAAAGACAGGCGACAGAGCACCAGAAGAAAATTGTATAGAGTTGCTTCTGCTCCATTAGGTAAGATAAAATACTAAGAGCTGTCAACACACAAGGAGTAGGTACTCATTTCTGCTCTTCAACATGGTATCAGGCGACAGGTTTTTAATTGAAATGGAGCTAATCTCACCACTCTACTAAGAGAACTTGATACGCTTACCTCACCTTAAAAAGACGAATTGTTTAAACAGCTCTAAAAAGCGCTTTACGATTAATCGTAAAGCGCTTTTTAGAGCGCCGCGGCCGTATTCTACTGGCCGTTATTTTAACTATCTTAGTTATCTAATAAGAATAAAAGAAAGAAAGATAAATTATAATTATATTAACTCAATAAGAAAAAATACGTTGGTAAGTACAGGCTGGTAACAAAAATAATAATATAGACTAAAAAAAATAATTATTAGCAATTGAATCTAACCAGTGGGAGTTCCCATTGGTATGGTACCTATATATCTATTGTATTGGTTACCAAAATTTTACTACCTACCCCAAAAATACTATTAACTTATAGTATATAAAAGCTATAAAAATAAGATCACACTTCACAAAATTAACACCTTGATATAAATTTATGATATTATTTTGGCCGAAAACGTCATAAATATAACGGCCGCCACTCTGCAGAAAGCAGTAGCCCATCAGTGATGAGGTCTAAGGATATTGTTAAAGTGCCAATCCATAGCAAAACAAGCTAAATTCTTGCATTAATTAAGTAAATAATTATTGTCGCCATCTTGGTTCGCGACACGTTTTTGCAACCGCCGATAGATGTCGCGGAATTCAATAATTGCAATCGGAACGTGTCCCGCTTCTGTATTCAAAGATTATTACAATGTTCGTTATAGTTAGAATGATATAACATATAGTTCCACGAAGGCAAAAGCTTCACTCCTGTGAGAAAACTTAAGGCTAAGAGAAGAAAAAAAAAGAAGAAGAACTATACAGAATATACTTAGCTGGTTGTGGTTTTTTAAATGGTTAACAACCAGAACAACCATATAGCCCACTTGATATGAAGGTGAAGACAAGAGCTAATGTGACTCTCGCTCGCACGATTTAATTTGTTGAAGGATATAAAATCACAGAACCCGTTTTCGAAAAATCGCAAACAACCATTTTTTGTGCAATCACATTGCGCACAGTTTAGTAAAAAAATCATTTTGATCGATACAAGTTTTCCTACATAAAAGTTTACTTTTCTGTTTTCGTACATATTCAAACTTTTGAGTAGGAAAACATGCATCGATCGAAATGAATTTTTTACCAAACTGTGTGCAATGTGATTGCACACAAAATGGTTGTTTGCGATTTTTCAAAATTAGGCTTAGAGATTTTATATCTTTCAAAATGTCGAATCGTGCGAGCGAGAGGTAAATTAGGTCTTGTCAACGCCTTAAGAGGTAACCGTCACCTTTAGCAAAGCATTGCTTCGTCAGTCACGCTAGGAACGTGCCCTTCGATGCACTGCCCTGCGTCCTCAACTTGAGGCATGCAGATGCAAAGCCTCATGGGCCAACCACACTATTCACATTCTAATAGTAATAGCTAAAAAATCATAAAATTAATAACTAAAAAGAAATAGTTGATGGTGGATATTACTTCTTGTCGTGTAGAGTTTGAATGAATGAATACTTTTTTTAAATAAAGTTCTATCAAGAAAACCAAAAAATCCATTTAAATCACGGGTGCAATGCCATATCGAATCTTAAGTAAAAGTGTTAGAGTTCAGTTTAGATTAATAAACAATCGAAGTGACTCGCGCTGCCTCGTTAGGCCTATGCTGGCTTAATAATCTTGACAGGTGCAGAATGATAATACCTGATTTAGTTTTTGCATCTCTGAAGTGGGAAGGACTGCATGGCCATGTTTCTGCGTACCTACCTTGTGCTTTATTCTGTAATACCTCGAAAAACTCCTAATTATAATAGTAGTAGGTAGTATAATAAGAGTATCTAGTAGAGCTCTTTGTGAAGGGCTCGTCCGGGGAAGTACTACCACCACGCCTTTTTCGGCCGCCAAGCAGCAACGCTTTGTTTCAGTTTAGAGTGTGGTCGCCGGTGTAATTACACGCACATGAGGCTTAACAATTGGTATGCCATAAGTTGATGGACGCAGAGCTGTGTATCGTAGGGCATATTCCTATCGTGCGTGACTTACGAGGTAGTGCTCAGTTATAGGTGATGTTTACCTACTACTTACCATCAGGTGGGGCATTCGCTTGTTCCATCAGGTAGATGAAAAAAAATGTTCTTGGTAGACAATTTTAAAAGTCTCACCAAAGCATTCGCATGCAAATTTTAACTAGATTCAGTTGAACAATATTATCCTTAAGGGCCCGGCGACAGCGGCTCGCACTTTCGAGGTGCGATTGGCTATTATTTCATTTTATTTCATTTCGGGGAGGTTGTTTGAAAGAATAACTATCCAGTGACACGCATAAATACTGTTCGAATACAAATAATACAATAATATAAGGGAAATGTGCTTGAGTCAGAAATCATTTTGGTATTAGGTAAACGTAAGGCCAAACATACTAATACCAAAATGATTTCTGATTCGGGCATGTTTCCCTTATATTATTGTGTTATTTGTGTTCGAACAGTATTTATGCGTGTCACTGTGGATAGTTATTCTTTCAAACAACCTCCCCGAAATGAAATAAAATGAAATAATAGCCAATCGCACCTCGAAACTGCGAGCCGCTGTTGCCGGGCCCTTAAGTCGATAGTCTTTGCTAGGTATTGAAAGAGAAATACCACCTAGCTACATTGTTTGCTATTAGGTAACTCTCGCTTAATATTCCCCACAATATTTCTCTGAAATTCAATACAATAGGCCATAATAATCAATGGAATAAAGGCCGCTAGGTTGTAAAGGGCCATAAAAAGGCACATTGGAAGTGTGAGATCCAAATTTGGAATATAGAGGGCCCAATTTGGGCGATAATCGTATTATTATAGTTTAGCGACGAGGCTGCGTGTTAGTTATAGGAAGTGTACGATTGAAAGGACTTAAATTGGAGACAAACAGTCTACACATACAGTTTGCATGACACCGTTTGCAGAGTAGACATTTGAACTGGCCGTGTTTTAACAACTAGCCGATGGAACAAGCAGATGAACCATCACAAAGCATTGCCTCGTAAGTCACGCACGATAGGAACGTGCACTACGATGCACTGCCCTGCGTCCATCAATTTGAGGTATACAGATGTTAAGCCTCATGTAGAATAGAATCCCAACTAATATTATAAATGCGAAAGTAACTCTGTCTGTCTGTCTGTCTGTTACGCTTTCCCGCTTAAACCTCTCAACCAATTTTGATGAAATTTGGCACAGACAATCTTTAGACCCTGAGAAAGAACATAGGCTACCTTTTATTGCGAAAAAAAGAGATGAAGAGATTAAAAGTACGCAGACGAAGTCGCGGGTACCAGCTAGTACAATATAATAACTCTTTATTTAGCATACGTAAAAAGGTACAGTGAATGGCACAAGCCTGTAAAAATAAACTAAAAGGGGGGTAACAATAGTAATTTTTTGCAGCACAACATGTACATACTATACCTACCTCATGTGCCTGTAAATGCACCGGCAACCACACTTCAAACCGAAACACAGCAACGCTGCTTGGAAGCAGAAAAAGGTACTTCACAAAGAGCTATAAAATATATTCGATTGTTAAAGTTGAGGACCATAAGAGGCTGATAACTGGTTGATGCTGTTGATGGTTGATGGGATTTTTCATAAGTCCAGTATTTTACTCAAAAAAAAAATGAGCAGGTGAGAGTAGGTACTTCGAAAGCTGTTAGCCTCTCGAGAAAAAGTTTTATCATGCGGGTGATGGTTTTTATTTGAGCGCTTATTTGTGTGATATCATACAAAGGTATATTTTCTCATATTAGACCGTCCAACACTCGTAAGCGCCACAGCATAGCGCAAATAATTTTGAACTTAATTTCGAAGACGTCATGTGTGTGATTTGAAGCGCTTTTCCTCCATACATGTATGACCAGTTACCGTAAGTAGGTAACATAGCTTTTTAAGTAGTTCATAGCTCTAATAATTTAATTAATTTATGGGAAATTGTAATTGAACTGTACTTAATTACCCTGATTCGATATTATGAAATGTAATTAAGCGATTACAGCCCGTAAGAACATAACCAGTTATGTCAATTTAAAGTAAGTTATTAGTTTTGTAGGTAGTTGTAACTTTTTTTTTTTTTATGGCTCCTGTCTATCGACAATCTTGCCAGTGTCAAGTGATAGAGATTATATGCTCTTTGCTATGTTTCTAGTCACGTCAGTCGAAAGTCGAGTCAGTCAAATGTTTTGAAGAAAATGTTGGCGGTTTCTTCAAAACATTTGAAACATTTTCGGTCAAATCACGATATCACATAATACACTTTCATTTCAAATGCTTACACTTTGTGCTAAGACCACAAGTAATGTTGGTTAAAATACCACCAAAATTACACAACACAACTCAAAATAACACTAGAAAACAATTAAAATGAAAATGCTATATATGTTGCTTCGATAGATGACAGAAAACGAATCTAGTTGTAACTTATTGACTTTTCTTCTATTAGATTGCGGTTTTTGAAAAAACGACGGTCGTGTTATGACGTCCGTAATTAATCGGACGCAGTACCTACTGTTCACGCAAAATGAGTATTGATACAGCAGTTACTGTTACAAGTTAGAAGTCCAGATTCTAGAATGTCGTGTAAGGTGGTTAGTCTGAGGTACGCCCAAACCTTTGATTATATAGTTCCTATATAATCAAAGGCCCAAACATTGCGACCTCAGTGGCGCAGCGGGCGGGAGTCCGCCTGCGACGCAAGAGGTTACGGGTTCGAATCCCGCCTCGGAACAAATTTGTGTACGATCTGCAGAAATTTGTTCCGTTGGTCTGGGTGTTTATGTATAGTAAAAAATATCTCTCTATGTAAGTATATAATGTATAAAACATACTTTGGGGCTAGAGGGTGCTGTGTGGATTGGCCAGCATTATTTACGTTTTATTTATTTATTATTGCATTTGGGTCATATTTGCGGCCACAGGATTTGCTTTTTCAATATAATAAAAGAGCCACTTCGAGGTACCTAAGACCTACTTATTAATTAAATTAAACACCCCCAGGCAGGACTCGCATCAGCGCAGTTATTGTGAGTTATATCGGCACTTAGTTAGAAAAACAAGATAAGTGTTGAAATTATATTTTCAGAAAGTTTTTAATTATCTAATTATCCGTAAAATGGCTTTTATAACCGGGATACGGTCACAAACACCTTGTTAGACAACGTTTAATTAAATATATAAGTTTACAAAACACCTATCGAAGAATGGATCCTTTTTAAGGCCTCTTTCGACCATTGTTCAAGGTAGCGGGAATCTGTAAAATCAATGATACCTACTACTTACCTACTTAGTGGTTGCTATAGTAAATCAGTTTGAATAAAAAAATAATATAAAAAATGGTTTTCTTATAACTACTTTTTGATGGTTCACCTGTTAACTCTTCAACCGTGGCGGCCATTTTGCGCGATGTGAAGGGTATTCCGGCGGAAAAACCGCGCGTGTCATCAAAATGAATACCTTTCCTTAAACGCGAAAGTTTGTAAGTATGGATGGATGGATATTTGTGACTCTTTCACGCTGGAATTGCTGAATGGATCTGGATGAAACTTGTCAGAGAGATAGATTATAGTCTGGAATAGCACAAAGGTTACTTTTATCCCGTGGGAAACCCGGGACTTAAATCTGCGCGGGTGAAACCGCGGGGCGCAACTAGTATCTAATGTTTTAAAAGCAAGCATGGCAAATCGAAGCACTGCCCTACGTACCAACTTGAGGCATACAGAAAGCTACGAACATCGGTGGAAACTGGCTTAGTCCTTAGAAAATAGCTTAGACAACATTCCCCAGGCACTAACACCCAGTGGGCGATACGATCGTCCGTCCGAACTAATTTGAATAGCAATTTATTTAATCCCTATCTGTAATGAGCATCTTTTCGGTGACTTCAATCATTTTCTATGCTATAAGAGCTTAAGGCTCCGGCGACAGCGGCTCGCAATTTCGAGGTGCGATTGGCTATTATTTCATTTTATTTCATTTCGGGGAGGTAGATTGAAAGAATAACTCTAAAGTGACACGCATAAATACTGTTCGAACACAAATAATACAATAATATAAGGGAAACATGCCCGAATCAGAAATCATTTTGGTATTAGTATGTTTGGCCTTACGTTTACCTAATACCAAAATGATTTCTGACTCAAGCCCATTTCCCTTATATTATTGTATTATTTGTGTTCGAACAGTATTTATGCGTGTTTCTTTAGAGTTATTATTTCAAACAACCTCCCCAAAATGAAATAAAATGAAATAATAGCCAATCGCACCTCGAAATTGCGAGCCGCTGTCGCAGGACCCTTAAGGCGGTGATCAGTAATAAAAATAACTTAATTCTGCGCAACTGAGGTAGCACCTTAGAATTAAACCTATAGTAGGTAGTCGGTAACTATAAAGCCTGGGACTGACAGCAAAACAGTGGTACTTTAGAAGTTCATTTTCTATTGATTAACACGTACATGACCGAGCTTAGCTCGGTTGCTTAACAACGCCATCTAAGGAAAGAAAGAAAGAAAAATTATTTATTAAATAGAAAATTCTGTGTGGCACAGAACAAAATGTAGTGTATACCTATGTAGTTTTCAAAAAACTGAAAGGGTAGTGAACAAACATGGATGTAGATCTAATTATGGTTATTACCTACCAATTAAGAAAGAGAAAGAACATTATCTCTTTTTAGAACTTTGCATCATGCAAATAGGGTAACCGGACTACAGCATATAATATGTTAGAAACAAATTATTAATATTTTTCTTGATATAGGTGAATATCCTCATTTTCAAGTCCGATGATACATGTTTTTGACTGCACAAAAAAATTAATATTTTTTTTGTTTAATCTACGCATTAGCAGTGCATTTAATACCCTTTTAATATGTGGAGTGTTATCGTATCATTTTAAGGAAACAAGAGAAAAAAAATCCTCTGCTTTATTGTTTTTATCGAAAAAACGAAACAAGACAAAAAATATATGTTATGACGTAAATATATGTTATGTATATACGTGACCTTTTTGCCCCGCACAACGGTAGGTAGATCCTTTATTAGTGTAGGTTATAATTTTATTTTCTGTTAGTTTTAAGTAAGTACCTACTTGTTTTGTGGGACGAAATAAATATGTTTTCTTTCTTTCTTTCTTTTATTAAAATTTAAAAATTCTTCGCATAGCCCCGACAAAAAGCGTTTCAAATTAATTTCTGTAAAAACGTTCGAAGTAATATTACGTCTTCCTCAGACCTCCGTGAAAATTATAGGAAACTGCAATTTAAAATAAAATAATTAACTTACGCTAATTATAAATTAATTAAGTACCTACCAAAGTAATTAAACATGGGTGGTCCAAAATGCCGTAGTCGTAGTGCAAGACACTTGTTTATTTGTTAATAATGCCTTTTTATGAGTACATACCCTAGTTTCTTTGAATTAGTGCAATCGTAGAATGAGGCGCTGGACCCCCCGGTATGTAAAAGGCGAAGAAGTAATGATGAAAACTATTATTATTCGTGTTTAAATGGTGGGTGGTAAAATAGTGCGGTTTTGTACTGACTGTTTTAGAGCTCCTTCAGAATTATAACGGGAAGGAAATTTATTATCTAAATATGTATATAAAAATAATTACTGTTCGTTAGTCTCGCTAAATCTCGAGAACGGCTGATTCGAGTTGGCTAATTTTGGCTTTGAATTATTTGTGGAAGTCCAGAGAAGGTTTAAAAGGTGAATAAATATCAAAATGCTCGGAATTAAATAAAAACAAGGAACTACGCGAGTGAAACCGCGGGGCGCAGCTAGTTGTGGATAAATAATTTTGTATGTTTATTATATGTATTTGGAGTTTGTGTTCTTAGAATGTATATTCAAGAATTGATTTTATGACAGTTCTCAATGACATACTGTCCAAACTCTTTGACTGTCAAAACGATGACTCATTTGAGTTATAGTTTAGTTTACATAAGTTAGTTTTGAAATCATATATATCAGATATTATATTACGCAAGACTGAAAAAATCTTCGGTTGCAAGAATCCAATAAATCTTAAAAACCGCAGGCATAATTTTTAGTTTAAATTATGTTAATTATGAACAGGCTTATATTCATTATGAGTATATTAATATAATTATATGTATTATTACTACCTAAAATGTTTTCCCATTACCCAAAGGTTAGCTGGTAGATAATGCTATCCAGCATTAAGCTCGCCTATGTACACTGTATTTTGTGCAATAAAGAATTTTCTATCTATCTATCTATCTATTATTCAAAATGACAAACTAATAATCTAAAAAGTCAAATACACACATAAATATTAAAAATAAACTCACCTCCCACTTTACGGAAAGAGCCAGTCTCGATAAATGCATAGTATTTTCTCTAGTTGCTACCCCGAGGCGAGACAAGCAATATTTACTGAAGCCTATAATTCAGCTATTACACCTTATACCCGGGTTGGGTAGCTACCTATTAGGATTACGAGCCTTGCAAAAAATGTCACCCAGGAATAACAATATTCTAGAGCGCCCCCGGTCGTCACAAAACCGGCGGCCCGATTACGCTAATGTCGGGCTATCGAGATGGCTTTCAGTTTGATATTTGATTCTCATAGTGTAATAGTAATTGTATAAGATGGATGGGAATCAAATGTCAAACTGAAAGCCATCTCGATAGCCAGACTTTAGCGCAATCGGGGCGCTGCTTCTTGTAGAGTTGGTGATGCAACCTTCGTCTTCACTCCATTCATTGGTAGGCCTGGCGTGACAACCGTCAAACAACTTCGTCGAACATTTCAAAGTTTTTGATGGTATGATATAACTGAAGGTATACTTTGAAGAATAATATAAAAAAGGATAAGCAAAAGTATCATTTGTTCCAAACAAATTTTACGACCGTATTTTTTTATCTATTTTTTTTTCTATCTACTTTAGTTAGATAAACAATCTTTGGAGATTCAATAACTCAAGAGAACTCACGATTCTTGACAACAAAAAGGCCTGACGTTACAAAAAACAAAACTTACGACCATTTCTGAAAGCTCGATCAAAACTAATCGACAATCAAGTCACTTGATATTTCAGCTTTTACTTCAAATTAGATAAAAATATCAAATGACTAGTAGCGCCCCGCGGTTTCACCCGCATAGTTTCGAATCCCGGTATTCCCACGGGATAAAATATAGCCTCTGTGTTATTCCAGACTATAATATATCTCTGTGCCAATTTTTAACCAAGATCCGTTCAGCCGTTCTGGAGTTATAGAGTAACAAACATCCATCCATACTTACAAACTTTCTCATTTATATATTAGTAGGATTCGACAACCGATTAGTTTTGATCGCACTTTTAGAAACCAGCCGTCAGACTTGGAGTACAGGGCTCCCTTTGTCTACTTCCCTCTTAGGTAGCACCATGCTCCGTCATTTCGTAATGACGACGGTACTAAAGGGGACATTAAATACTCTTCCCAGCTACATTGTGTGTTAACCGTGGTAATCCAGCAGATGTCTTTTGATGACATAATTATTATTTTTTCTACTGTCAACCACTTAGTGAATTTTTTTTTGCCTTCCAGGCCTATTTAGAGTGGCCAAAAAAATATTAAGCTATTATATTACTACTGTACGTAATACGGCGTTTAAGAAGCGGACTACCGCTAAATTAACGTACATTTCGTTTTTCAAAATATTTGAAGATATAAAATCCTACTACTAAATGCAAAAGTTTGTATGGATGGATGGATATTTGTTACTCTATTCTCTAACTCCAGAACGGCTGAATGGATCATGGTGAAAATTGGCACAGAGATATGTTATAGTCTGGAAAAACACTTAAGCAATTTTTTATCCCGTGGAAATACTGGGATTTAAAACTACGCGGGTGAAACCGCAGGGCGCTACTAGTCACTAATAAATAATATTTCGTAATGCTATTTCTCATAACTGCCGTCAGTAATTTTATAAGTTCAAAAATGTTTGAAAGTCACGTGTTAGAACTATTAAACAGAGTAGTACCATTATATCTTGAATGTTGAATTAATAAAATGAATAAGTAAAACACACACTCTTCAAACCAAAACACAACAACGCGCCGCTTGGCGGCAGAAAAAAGCGTTTTTTTTTATACAACTAGCTGATGGAACAAGCAGATGGCCCACCTGATGTTAAGTGGTAACCATCACCTATGAACAAAACATTGCCCCGTAGGTCACCCACAATAGGAACGTGCCCTACGATGCACTGCCCTGCGTCCATCAACTTGAGGCATACAGATGTTAAGCCTCATGTGCCTGTAATTACATCGGCGACCACACTCTTCAAACCGAAACACAGCGTTGCTGCTTGGCGGCAGAAAAAGGCGTGGTGGTAGTACCTACTTCCCCGGACGAGCCCTTCACAAAGAGCTCTACTACTCGTGGTTGTAATAGTATATCCTCGGACGTGGCCTTCACAAAGAGCTCTACTACTCGTGGTTGTAATAGTATATCCTCGGACGTGGCCTTCACAAAGAGCTCTACTACTATAAAATTTTATGTTCAACAGTGACTTCATCAGGCCGAGATGATGATATACCATACCATTCACCTCACGCCTACATAAATATTACATTTTTGTACTAAACAAGAATATAAATAAATAAATAAATAAATAATGCTGGACAATCCACACAGCACCATCTAGCCCCAAAGTAAGCTACTCAAAGCTTGTGTTATGGGTACTAGATGACTGATATATTTAATACATTACATACTTACATAGATAGATATTTTTTATTATAAACATAGAAAACACCCAGACCAACGGAACAAATTTCTGCAGATCGTACACAAATTTGTTCCGAGGCGGGAATCGAACCCGCAACCTCTAGCGTCGCAGGTGGACTCTCGCCCGCTGCGCCACCGAGGTCGTCTGAGAATGAATTACAACTGCAATAGTTCGTTACTTAAAGAGCGAAGATTTTAAAATCACTCAAATAGGCGCAGCCGGTAGGATAAGCACTTCAGAAGCGCCGCGCCGCGCCGCCAGCTGAATCAACCGTCATTGTTAGTCGCGGTTTAATCATTTGCTTAGATTTATATTCTTTGGCTCAATTAAGGTCTGATTTATTCTGAAAGCAGGTTTCCAGCGCCTGTGTACCAACTTTCGCAAAATAGTGAGTCGAACCCGCGGCCATTTACTACAGTAAGGAACATATTGACACGGGTTTAGAATAAATAAATAAATAAATAATGCTGGACAATCCACACAGCACTATCTAGCCCCAAAGTAAGCTATTCAAAGCTTGTGTTATGGGTACTAGATAACTGTTATATTTAATACATTATATACTTACATAGATAGATATTTTTTATTATACATAGAAAACACCCAGACCATCGGAACAAATTTCTGCAGATCGTACACAAATTTGTTCCAAGACGGGAATCGAACCCGCAACCTCTTGCGTCGCAGGCAGGCTCTCGCCCGCTGCGCCACAGAGGTCGTCAATAAATATTTGAATATTTCCACTGTCACAAAAATAAAGCTTATTTTATAATTTTTTAACATGTGAAATTGTGTGTTGACTTATCTTTATAATTTGACATCACGAGCAATGAATCTTATAGTCGTCTCTAATTCCAAATAACGTGTGCATGCCTCCGGCTTCCTCATATTGAAAATGTAATTTCTATAAATGCCAATATTTAAAGCATAATTAGTGCACTCATAGATTTGAATCATAATTTAGCTGCCAAATAAACAACGATGCTATAAGCTTATAATAGTGTGTAAGCTGGAGTAACATGTCTCCAGCTGCCTCAGTCAGTGTGGGCAAACGGCTAATGATAGAGATATATAGTAAGCGCAAGGATTTAGTACCTATTTAGTGCACCTGGTACCAAAAATTTCAGGTCTGTAGCTAGGAAACTCTTCGAGTTATAAGACTTCATCAACGTGTAAGCTGGAGTAACGGTACGTGAAAAAGCATAAGCTCGTTCTCTGGAATGGCTGGAGCTAGCAGGTTGCTTTAAGTCTCCAGATTTAGTACCAAACGAATTAGCGAGGTACCAAATATTTGAAGTGTCTCTGTTCAAAACTCTATGAGTTACAAGCTTTTCCAGCTTTTTTGTTTGTCCAGCTTGCACATGTTGGATCTCAGCAACCACAATAGGTACAGACTCGGTTGATGTCTCTGAACCGAGCTATGAATTAGTGCACTCGGTACCAAAAATTTGGAATCTCTAGGACAAGCAGTTCTCTTGTAATCAGCAAAATAACATTTTACCGCCAAAAATTCAAAGCATTTCGACGCGACCATAAAAATGATGCGTTGCCGCTCTGAAGGTGATACTACGCGCCAGTCACTGGTTGCGTCTATTTTATTTTTTGTTTTTGTCACATCCGCATGAACATCCGCATTATTGGTGCGATGCGGATGTCCAAATCGATGCGGAAGTAACATACATAGATACAAGAGGTGAGTTTTTACTGGTAGGTAGCCCCTTTTTTCACCTTTTTGGCAGTGTTAAAATAACGGAGTTGTATCTGTATCTACATAGGTACCTACTCAAAGCGCCAGTTCTTTAACACCTACCACAGTACCCATAGGAGAAGTTAAGTAGTAAAACTAATAAATGATTAGGTACCTACGTAAATCTAAATTTACCTAGTTATTTATTTAACTGCTACCTACCATAATACTGGTTTATATAGGTAGGAAGAATTCGTTTTTGCAAATCGAAAACCTCTCAAATTCGAATGACTTGACTTAGGTCTGATGACGATTCACTTGACATGACACTAGCAAGATTAGATTGGCTGTCAAACTGTCAAAATACGGACGGACGGACGTGCTGCTCGCTCCCTGCCTTGCCTGCAAATTCATATTCATATAATTGGTATATTTTATCCAAAAAAAATATAAAATGTCAAACCATACCAAACTATTTAATTAGATATGGCAACACACAACGCCCCTCTTCAACGCACATCGGAAAGAGAAGGGTATAATAATTATGCCTTCAGAAATTTAAAGGACTGAGTGCATACAAAAAAGACTCTTATCGCGGGTAAAATACGTTCAAATCCGCAGAGCGTAATATCACCTTCAGAGCGGCAACGCATCATTTTTATGGTCGCGTCGAAATGCTTTGAATTTTTGGCGGTAAAATGTTATTTTGCTGATTACAACAGAACTGCTTGTCCTAGAGATTCCAAATTTTCGGTACCGAGTGCACTAATTCATAGCTCGGTTCAGAGACATCAACCGAGTCTGTACCTATTGTGGTTGCTGAGATCCAACATGTGCAAGCTGGACAAACAAAAAAAGCTGGAAAAGCTTGTAACTCATAGAGTTTTGAACAGAGATACTTCAAATATTTGGTACCTCGCTAATTCGTTTGGTACTAAATCTGGAGACTTAAAGCAACCTGCTAGCTCCAGCCATTCCAGAGAACGAGCATATGCTTTTTCACGTATCGTTACTCCAGCTTACACGTTCATGAAGTCTTATAACTCGAAGAGTTTCCTAGCTACAGACCTGAAATTTTTGGTACCAGGTGCACTAAATAGGTACTAAATCCTTGCGTTTACTATATATCTCTATCATTAGCCGTTTGCCCACACTGACTGAGGCAGCTGGAGACATGTTACTCCAGCTTACACACTATTATAAGCTTATAGCATCGTTGTTTATTTGGCAGCTAAATTATGATTCAAATCTATGAGTGCACTAATTATGCTTTAAATATTGGCATTTATAGAAATTACATTTTCAATATGAGGAAGCTGGAGACATGCACACCAACAAAACCACATTTTATTTAGTAATACTATTATAATTACACTGAGACGTCATTATAGTTAAACTAGATACCAGTTCTACGTGCGCAAGTCTAGAAGAATAGGCAAAAACTAAAGGCTTGGACCGTGTAGTTTTTTTGTACGAACCTTCCTACAAGATCTTGAAATTATTCCCATATGTCACCCAACTCTGTCGCCTCCGGACGAAACAAAGGACAATAGGTTATTTATGAAAAAATATTTATTACCAAAATATTCGTACCGGTCGTCAATAAAAACCAGCTTTCTATGAAAATGCGAGGTGGCGCGGGCGCTTGAGTAAGTGCTCGCCACGGGCACTTGTCGTCGGTGATTAACAGTGCGGGTTCCCTTCCCGGCCCGGTCAGGTGGTCCGGCTGCTGAGACCTAATAAACCTATCTGGTAGATCTCACTTGTAATTAAAATTCATGGCGAGGGTATAACAATCCGTACACTCTTACACAGCCGTAGTTTTAATGATTAATGGGGATAAATGGATTGCGTTAAAATTGCATTGAGGCTGCGAAAGTGAAATGTTCTATTATCTAAGTGCCTATTTATTTTAATATTTTTCCTTCTTGACATGTTTTGCTTCTGTCGAAACAGTGTGGTGAAAGGATTTTAAGTGCGCCTCAAAGGTGCAGCGCTAACCAGGGGAGAAGGCGATACCATTATAACTATTACTAAAACACAAGCGAAGCCGCGGGCAGCTAATTTATGATTGTAAGTAAAGAGAATGGTGATTCCACAGGGCATTAGTCAAATCAGATTTGCAAACCATTGTCCAACGTAGACATAAAGTGCGCTTGTAAAAATGCATCGATCAGACAAGGCCGCGCGGGCGTGAATTTACATTGAATATTTTAACCCACACTTCCTATCCGCATTGCTGTTTTTCAATCCTTGGCTAAAGGTGTGTCTTAGACCAAAAGGCGAGGCATGTTTTCGGCGAAACGACGAAGTATAACCTAAGAACCAGCAAAGTTAGTGTCGAGACATCTTCTGTCTATGGGACTGTCTGTAACACCCAATGTAAAAAGATGCTTTTTAAGTGAGCAGTGGCCTGTGACAATTCCGATAACGAGTTGGAGCTCAGGAGTTTTGTCGGGAGTATCTCGGATTCAGGTCCGGGAAAGCCTCCTTCGACTGCCTGCAGTCCTCTCTACTTGCCCAGTTGTCTTGGTGTAGTTCAAAAGTTCCGCTTCGGATCCAGGATTTTGCTAGGCTAAAAGGTAGGGGTATTTTTGGCTCTGGTCCTGCGGTCTATCAAGGTCACTACACACCATCGTGTTTAGGAGAAGCAACGAATACGCGACACGGATAGCGGCCTGAAGTGATAAATACCAATGTCCCACAGAAGTATTATTATTTCATCACAAGATCGGAGCCATTCATCAAACTCTGCTGATTTTAATCACAACCATTTAGACGTTGACAACTAAATTATGGGCGTTTCATAATTCCCTGACCAACTAATAATGCCTCTATAATTGTTGGTGTTTGTGGGAGGTATGCCATCAAACTGTACCTAGCTGGTACAGGGCGCTCCAAGAAAGACAGTCTGCGAAGAAACGATAAGCTTATAGAGAAAGAAGAAGAAAATAACATTTATCTTACTATTATTATAAACGCGAAAGTTTGTAAGTATGGATGGATGGATGGATGTTTGTTACTCTTTCACGCCGGAACGCCTGAACGGATCTGGATGAAACTTGGCAGAGAGATAGGTTATAGTCTGGAATAACACATTGGCTACTTTTTATCCTATGGGAATACCGGGATTTAAATCTTCGCGGGTGAAACCGCGGGCCGCAACTAAGGAAAGGTTAAAACATCGAGTTTTATAAAAAAAAATTAGCTTAGTTATAGGTCGCGTCAACCAAAAAGAACGCAGGAAAACAATGGAACAGTTTGTACGCGCAAACACATCCCGTGTTTGCGCACACAAAACACTCGCGCCATCACACCCCCTACCCCTCCTTACGGCGTTCTTTTTGCGTGACGCGACCTATACCTAATTAAAATAGTAGTTTCGTTATTTTAAATAATTTATTGGTGGACTTTCCGCACATATATACATAACTGCGAAAGTTTGTGAGTATGGATGAATGTTTGTTACTCTTTCACGACGGAACAGCTGAACGGATCAGGATGAAACTTGGCAGAGATTTAGAGTCTGGAATAGCACTTAAGCTACTTTTTATCCCGTGGGAATACCGGGATTAAATCTGCGTGGGTGAAACCGCGGGGCGCAACTAGTATATAATATATGTACTGAGTCACTCAATACAATATTTTATAACAATTAACGGACTTCTAATGTCTTCATAACATTAGGTATGTCATTTCTGAAGTCTTACGTTCCCGCGATCTGGGAATCTTGTTACACTTATTTTTTGTTGTACATTTATTTGTTACATTTCAACCAAAACAACACATAGGTAATTTGATTAACACACTTAATACTCGTATAAAGTAACACCCACACAGAGAACAATCATCTTTTTATCGCAAAAGTATTTATTGTAATTGGGTATCAAACCCACAGCATTTCTTAGAAGGCAGAGCTACTACAACTGCTGTGCTGTCGCTGTGCTGTAAGGGCTGTGTTTCAAAACATAGCTATAATAATAGACTAGTTAACATAAATAAATAAATAAATAATGCTGGACAATCCACACAGCACTATCTAGCCCCAAAGTAAGCTATTCAAAGCTTGTGTTATGGGTACTAGATAACTGATATATTTAATACATTATATACTTACATAGATAGATATTTTTTATTATACATAGAAAACACCCAGACCATCGGAACAAATTTCTGCAGATCGTACACAAATTTGTTCCACGGCGGGAATCGAACCCGCAACCTCTTGCGTCGCAGGCAGGCTCTCGCCCGCTGCGCCACAGAGGTCGTCACATAACATAAACACGCGTAGATAAGTCTTCTAGTTATTGATGCCTCCATTGAGAGGTCATCAGTGTTTTTCACGCTAAACACGCAATAGATTTCGATTGAGTGAAAAATGTTTGCGAAAGAGTGAAAACGCTTAGGTATTCCGTGTGAGATATACAGGGTGTGTAACTCAGCGCAGGCGGGTGACGCGCGCTAACTGAACTAGCGTGATTTAGTCGGCCGTCGCATTCTACAATGTCAGTAGGGCTGTCACTTTTATTTTTATAAAAGTTTCAAACCCAATGAACATTAGTTGTGTAAACTCTGTTGTGTCAAGGCACTTGGCACAAGGCTATCTTTATTTAATTTGAAGTAAAAGCTGAACTAGCAAGTGACTTGACAGCCTATTAGTGTTGATCGAGCTTTCAGAAACCGAGGGTTAGTTAGCTTGATGACAGTAGCGCTGAGTGTAAATTTTGGTCAGATTTTCGAAATCTCTCAAGCGATAAGCAACCCAATTTGTACATGAGTTGTCCAACGTAGAATAAAAAGCTAACAAATTTTAATTCTGAGACTAGACACTGAGACTACAGTATCTGTCTAAAGTACAAATAATAACTTCTTCACTTTGACGGTCGTCAGTGGCACAGCGGGCGAGAGTCCGCCTGCGACGCAAGAGGTTGCGGGTTCGATTCCCGCCTCGGAACAAATTTGTGTATGATCTGCAGAAATTTGTTCCGTTGGTCTGGATGTTTTCTATATATAATTAAAAAAATCTTTCTATGTAAGTATATAATGTATTAAATATATCAGTAGTAGTAGTACCCATGACACAAGCTTTGAGTAGCTTACTTTGGGTCTAGATAGTGCTGTGTGGATTGTTCAGCATTATTTATTTACTTATTTAACTTCCAAATAACAACACCATAGTTTTTGATAATCCTCACTTGCGAACTAAAAACGGTTGCATTTATATAAAAACTAGCTGGTACCCGCGACTTCGTCTGCGTACTTTTAATTATTAATATTAATAATTTTTATTTTTATTTATTTTTTTCAGGGTCTAAAGATTGTCTGTGCCAAATTTCATCAAAATCGGTTGAGAGGTTTAAGAGGGAAAGCGTAACAGACAGACAGACAGAGTTACTTTCGCATTTATAATATTAGTTGGGATTATTGTTTGACAGCTATGTAACTAACATTATAAACGGTTATGTCGCGGTAGTCGTGTCTACATGAAAAACGGTAATAATTCGCACTTCGTCCAATAGCGTGCAACTCGCAACTTTGTTTAACGTAGATGTTATCTATCCAGCGCTATTGGTCTATGCTATGTAAAATGTTAATTATTTTAAACCATTAGAATTTATCATCGTTAATTAAAACACTTGAAGTCAAATTATATAGTTTCGATCGACAGATACCGATATCTACAGACTTTATTCTTAAAACTAAGTATAATATAAATAGTTTTTATGATTTAAATTTTGAGTGTCTATGCGATTTATTTTAGTATTTAGTAAAATCTGCAGTCGTGAAAATATCGGAACGTCGGTGGATGAGGAGGGTAGAATACTAAGAATCATTATTGTAAACCTATTTTATACCATACAATAATAAGTCGTTTAAAGTTTTTCAGTAGGTACAGTTTAGTGACAACCCTACTGAACGGCGACAATGCATTCAGCTCAGTTGTATGTAATACATTTCTATTTAAACTGGAAATGGCGCATTAGCCCGAGTTATAACAGCTTCGAGCTTTATTTAGTGTTGGACCACCGCGACCCCAGGTCTATGGCTCAGGTCTATGGCTCAACATACCAAAGTAAGCTATAGCACCCTGTATTACAGCTTATTTTGACTTGTTCGTTCTGGTTACGAAGTTTTAGGCTTGGCTTAGCTTATAGTCTGACTGCTGCTAGAACAGGGACTGTAATCATCTGTGTAAAGCTTGGAAGCTTTAAATTTTAGCGTTTATGTAAATATCTTAGCTGTCACCAATCCAAGGCGGCTGCGCAGTTTATTCTATTTCTTATAGTCCTACTAATGTTATAAACGCGAAAGTTTGTAAGTATGGATGGATGTTTGTTACTCTTTCACGCCGGAACGTCTGAACGGATCTGAATGGAACTCGACAGAGAGATTATAGTCTGGAATAGCACATAGGCTACTTCTTATCCCGTGGGAATACCGGGATTTAAATCTGCACGGGTGAAACCGGCGGGTGCAACTAGTGCTGCATAAAACAATTTCCCTCAAAGTTCAGTTCAGTCCCTTAGTAAAATGGTTTCAATCTACAAGTAAACTGAATAAATAAATAACTTAAGCAGCAATTTGTTGTCTAATTTAATTTAAATCCTGCAAGATAGTCATTGAGGTTATTGAATAAATTTGATCCGAGATAGGATCAGAATGTGTATCTATTGCAGGGTCAACTTGGGATAGGTGAACCCTTGTCTGCCTATTTTAGACTATTTTAAGTTGACCCCACCCCTTATTTGAAGCCAATTTGAAGCGATAACTTGGACGCTATTGTGACCGTGTCTACGGGGACTGTCATTTGTTTTAAACTACATGGCATCGTTTTTACGAGAAACAGAAACAGGTTCACAACTTTGATCTCCAGGTATAACTCATGATTCGAATGTCTAAAGGCAACGAGTAACAATTTTGTTTAGAACATCGGCTATCATAATACATTTTCATTACAAATACCACTGAAATTACACAGAAGAATGACGATTTTGTAGTGGTCAATATAATAATGTGACCTTTTGATTTTGACTGTCCATCAACGAGATGTGCCAGTAATCCCAACTAATATCCCAACTAATATTATAAATGCGAAAGTAACTCTGTCTGTCTGTCTGTTACGCTTTCCCGCTTAAACCTCTCAACCGATTTTGATGAAATTTGGTACAGACAATCTTTAGACCCTGAGAAAGGACATAGGCTACCTTTTATTGCGAAAAAAGGGATGAAGAGGTTGAAATAGAGGTTGAAAGTTTGTATGGGATTTCTTAATTTTAAAAGATAAAACCATGAAACTTTAATCAAATTAAAAGTACGCAGACGAAGTCGCGGGTACCAGCTAGTATAGTATATAGGTGAGTATCGAGAATATAAAAAATACACTGAGCGAACGAATTTGCGGTCATCCCACCAGTATAGTTTTAATAGCGAATAGTGATATCCAATATAATAAGCGACCAAATGGACGGCCCGTAATAACCTACCAATTTAGGTAGGCTTGTTCCAATTGAATTTCATAATGGAAGCTGTTTTTCATACATTGGCAGCGTAATTATAAAGTGCTTAGCTTATAATAATACCACTGATATTGTGTTAAACAAACACGCAATGAACTAGCATTGGCACTTGACTTTATCTGCACTTTTGGTCTATGCCGATAGAAAAAAAGTTGTAATAATGGTGTAGATTCTGTTGTTGCAGTAATGCAAGGACGAGTACATGTGTCTAGGGGCTGAGCGTCTTCCACCAGCATCCAGCATTCATCAGTTCTCCGGACAAGCGAGTTATAAATTGAAATTACGGCCACAATGTGAATTTATCATCGTTTGTGGCAGATTAAACTTCGCCGTATTAATTTTATTCAAAGTCCATGGCGCTTCGGGCTCGAGACATGCGAGTGTGGTGCCCATTATTTTATACAAATGTATGGATTGCTTTACTAAAATGACAGTAACTGGGAAAGGAGAATCATTGTGTGGATGCGAGGGTGGGAAGTGAGATGAATATACTGTTGACGGGTCACTTGCCGTTTCGGAAATTTAGTGGCTGACTTTCTACAATGCCAATGAATTCGATTGAAAACTGTGTAGGTAGTAAGTATTGTAACAGAGGCGATCGGCTTGCAAAACTTCGCATATGGAAATAAAGATTATATATTAACCAAAAGAAACAAACTTCAAAATAGGTGGGTAAAACAGTGTCAAACAAAAGCTATAAACATTACAATTCACGATTAAAAGGTCCCCGACTCAGTATTTTTTTCATAAGGAATAGCAATTTTTTCAATACGTGCTTTTATTTAGGTCATATTTAAACGTACCTCTGACGACCCCTCAAATAATCTTGATTACCTACTTGGTACAGAGATCTGAAGGGATATCTACCATGTCTACGAAAGGAAGTGGTAGGGCAGGGTACGGCTTTCTTTCTGTTACTTTTATATCAAAATTAAAAAATCAAATCAAAACGGTCTTTATTCGGCTTTATAACGGTTTTATTATAACCACAGGGATCACTTTGAAATTCTTTCAGAATTCCGCCGGTCGTCGTGTTCCTACCTCCAACTTATTCTAACGGCGGTAAATAATATGCAGGATGGCCCAAGGTAAGTTCATCAATCAAACCATCAACATACCTGTCCAACGTAAGAGTAGTAATCTTTGTGTGTGGCTCGTCCGGGGAAGTACTACCACCACGCCTTTTTCTGCCGCCAAGCAGCAACGCTGTGTTTCGGTTTGAAGAGTGTGGTCGCCGGTGTAATAACAGGCACATGAGGCTTAACATCTGTATGCCTCAAGTTGATGGACGCAGGGCAGTGCATCGTTGGGCACGTTCCTATTGTGCGTGACCTACGGGGCAATGTTTTGTTTATAGGTGATGGTTACCACTTAACATTAGGTGGGCCATCTGCTTGTTTCATCAGCTAGTGGTATAATAAAAAAAAATCCCTTTGAAATTCTTAGATTTTTTCAGAACTCCACCATTTCTCGTGTTCCTGCAACTTATTCTAGTGGTGGTAAATAATATGCAGGATGGCCCAAGGTAAGGTCATCAATCAAACCATCAACATACCTATCCAACATTTCCCTTTGAAATTCTTAGATTCTTTCAGAACTCCACCATTTCTCGTGTTCCTGCAACTTATTCTAGTGGTGGTAAATAATATGCAGGATGGCCCAAGGTAAGGTCATCAATCAAACCATCAACATACCTATCCAACATTTCCCTTTGAAATTCTTAGATTCTTTCAGAACTCCACCATTTCTCGTGTTCCTGCAACTTATTCTAGTGGTGGTAAATAATATGCAGGATGGCCCAAGGTAAGGTCATCAATCAAACCATCAACATACCTGTCCAACATTTCCCTTTGAAATTCTTAGATTCTTTCAGAATCCACCATTTCTCGTGTTCCTGCAACTTATTCTAGTGGTGGTAAATAATATGCAGGATGAGCCAAGGTACTCGTAAGTTCATCAATCAAACCGTCAACATATCCAACATTTCCCACCTCATAGTCGCCGCAGGGGCAAGGGCCACAATACATTGCCGCTAACTTTATAACACGTATAACGCGGCTTCTATTTAAATAACTTCGTGACTGCGCCGAACAGGTAATTAGACAGGGTAATTAAAATGGTACGGTTTAAGTAAACGTGACCACTTCTGGGTGTAATTTTTAGTTGCGCCGTAAATAGTTAACTTGCACTTTGCACGTGTTGGTTCCACACGGCGTTGTTACGTTTTTCAAAAACATTACATTATGTTACCAATTATCATAAAAAATACTACCTATAACTATTAGGTACAATATAAAAGGTAGACTGTTATATTTATCTGAAGGTAGAAAACTGAAATTGAAAAACTAAAACTGAAACAGTTTCATGGCTTTGATCCCCACGCACGGTAGATATCCCCTCAGATCTCTTAGTACCAAGTACTAACTCGTCCAAGGGGGTAGTCAAAGGTACGTCCAAACATTACATTTGGCACATACCCACATTTGCAGTAGTTAGCATTCCATACGTGACAGGTTGCAAGCCCATCGCCGCTGTTAGGATACTAACTGCTTACCTCACGATGTTTTCCTTCACCGTTTAAGAGCACTGGCGTTGCGCACATAAATTTTTCGATAGAAAAATCCATTGGTGCACGACTGGATTCTAATCTGCGACTTTTCGATCAGAAGGCGTTATTACTCCCACTAGAACACGGGTAACGGTACTATATCGGTGTGTTTGAATAAGATAAATAAAACTTAATTCTACGATTGTATCAATAAATTTAGCTGAACTACCCGCTAGTTCACTTGCTAGTTACAAATTCTTAGTCACTATCAATCCAACTATAAATCAAATTGAGATGCAAATAACAGAAATGCAATGGATACTTGCTTCAATTAGTCATTGAGCAACTAGCTAAGGTATTTGACTTACTTCGTATTCTCTAACTTCGTCTGATAAGATGGCGTGTGAATTTATTTATGCCCGTTACAAACCAGCGATTTATGGATTATATTTATTTGTAATTACTGAAATACGTACTGCCGTAAAAGCTAGTACTCTCAAACGGTGAAGAAAAACATCGTGAGGAAACCGGCATGTTATAAAACCTAACAAGTTCTATAACATAGTGTCAAGTGCTTGAGAAAAAAAAAAAAAAAGAAAGAAACAGCTTCACGACTTTGATCCCCAGGCACGGTAGATATCCCTTCAGATCTTCCAGTACCAAGTAGGTACTAATTCAAGATTCTTTGAGGATGTCTAAGGGGGGTAGTCAGAGGTACGTCCAAACATTACATTTGGCACATACCCCATTTTGCAGTAGTTAGTATTCCATACGTGACAGGTTGCAAGCCCATCGCCGCTGTTAGAATGCTAACTGGTTTCTTCACGATGTTTTCCTTCACCGTTTAAGAGCACTGGCATTGCGCACATAAATTTTTCAATAGAAAAATCCATTGTGCTTAAGGCGCACTTAAAAATCTTTTCACCACACTGTTGCGAAAGAAACTATTGACACGAAAGAAGAAGAAGACTGAAATACGTATAGGAACTAGTACTAACTACCGGTACGGTAGGTATCCTACGAGTATACCCGATGGACTAACGAAACTGTGGGAATCGCGGAAAATAGGTGGATGGAGAGGGCTCAGAATGGTTTTTTCTGGGAAGGTATCGGAGTGACCTTATCCAGCAGTGGACTGCCTCAGACTAGTAAACTTTTAAAGAAAGAATCGTTTAAACCGTGGTTTTTTTATTACCTCTACAATATGTGGATGTGCCTAGACTTCAAAATAAATCATGAGTATTCAAAATAAGTCACTTGGTATTACGAAATTAGGTACGTACATTTTTCTGATGACCAAACTTATTTAGACTTTTTAGTATTGTTTGCTACTTTCAGAGATAACGTACTTTATAACTTAAGGCGGGGATATCCCAGAACCTCCAACCTCCAAGACGCCTCGGGGGTACTGGCTGCTCGGCGCGAGCACTTGAACAGCTAGATTTCGTTAGATTTTCTTCTCAGAGATTAATAATAATGAAATTTAATTTTTTTTTCCACACAGCGCTGGTAAATATTAATCCCTATCTTTTGATATAACTTTGACATGATTTCAAGAAAAACTTAGTAATGGATGTTTGAAATATCGATTTAGTGTTATCTTTATGATTTTTTTATCGAGAAAATTATCATTATTTACGTTTCTATCTTAACACAGCGCTCGAGTACATGTTCAATTTTAAAGTTTTCGTTTTTTTCATGTTTTTTTTTACATTTTAGTAGATTTACAGCTGTTCAAAAACTGTCCCGTGCCGCCTTAAGTAGAACTACACACTAAAAAGCTAATAAAGGCATGTACGCAAGAAGTTGTTTTACGCCGTCCGCTATGTTTAAATTAGTTGTAAAATGTAAAATAAAACCAATGAACTAAAATTATTATCTTGTAAACGTTTTTTTGTATAGGTATTGCTTTCATCTTCATTTCTCTATAAGGGTCTATTTGAGTGAAGTGAGGTAAACTTGGGACATAGTGGCGATATTTTGTTTAATCATTATTAGGTAGGTAGTAACTTTGCACGTTCCTAAATTGTTTTTAAATTTCTATGCTAATCAGTGTCTTCTTGTGTTTGTTTTCATTTTTAATTTATGTAATTATATACATATATCTTTGTAAATTGGTTATATACAATATAACCATTTCACAAAATGTGTTAATAGATAGGTAATTTTTTTTTTTTTTATACTACTAGCTGATGGAACAAGCAGATGGTCCACCTGATGTTAAGTGGTAACCATCACCTATAAACAAAACATTGCCCCGTAGGTCACGCACAATAGGAACGATGCACTGCCCTGCGTCCATCAACTTGAGGCATACAGATGTTAAGCCTCATGTGCCTGTAATTACACCGGCGACCACACTCTTCAAACCGAAACACAGCGTTGCTGCTTGGCGGCAGAAAATGGCGTGGTGGTAGTACTTCCCCGGACGAGCCCTTCACAAAGAGCTCTACTACTCTTAAGTTTGGTAATGATGTAATATATTAATCATCGTTCAAGTTCGAGTTATTGGGCGTTGGTTACACGTAGTTTTGTAGCATTATCTAATGTCCTAAAACGAATACTACACTATTTTCAATCATTTCGTACAAATACATGTAATGCTATACAAAAGATAGCTTGGTGGATGAATATAGGAGTAGGCTAAAGAAATTTATTTATTTATTTATTCACCATAATCCTTACTCTATCTTTACAGGTTCACCCTAATACGATATTGTAATTTTCCGTTTTTAGTTCCTATACAATTTTTCTAATTAATCAAATACTTAAAATACAAACAAAAAATCAATAACTCCAATTCTAAATCGTAATAAAAATCCAAATTAAAATAACAATTAAATAGCAAGTGAAAAACAAAATAAATTAACAACTAAATTCTAGAATATGCAAGGAAGCCTTTGCGAAAGATGGAGGAGGATGGATATTGTGTGAATATTATTAGGTAAATTAAATATTAAGTTTTCAGATAGGTAAGAGTTATTTTTTAATTTTTTTATAGGACAGTCAAGTGTTAGTGCTAAGCGGCAAAGCCCTTAAAAATAAAAAACGATCATGACGAGGGTAAGACAGGATCGAGTGACAAAAAAAAAAAAAAACAGCTTCACGACTTTGATCCCCAGGCACGGTAGATATCCCTTCAGATCTTCCAATACCAAGTAGGTACTAATTCAAGATTCTTTGAGGATGTCTAAGGGGGGTAGTCAGAGGTACGTCCAAACATTACATTTGGCACATACCCACATTTTGCAGTAGTTAGTATTCCATACGTGACAGGTTGCAAGCCCATCGCCGCTGTTAGAATACTAACTGGTTTCCTCACGATGTTTTCCTTCACCGTTTAAGAGCACTGGCATTGCGCACATAAATTTTTCGATAGAAAAATCCATTGGTGCACGACCGGATTCGAACCTGCGACCTTACGATCGGAAGGCGGGGTCACTCCCACTAGACCACCGGTGCGCTCACTGCTCGGAGTGACAAATAAATTACGTAAAATAGAAAAAATAAAAACCTGTTGTACCGACCGACCCCATTTAAGTGGCATAAGGGCAGGAAAGTGATGTTTAGATTTCGCGCATTTACAAATGTAACATGGTCAATGCCTTTCTTTATTGTTGAGTTCTGCCTTCCCCACTTTCCCCTACTATTACAAGAATGTCGACCTAATTATGCAGGGTGTCCGCAAGTATTATGAATAACCAATTTATTGGTTGTTTCTGTCACACCTACCGCAGGCTAGGTTGAAAGATAGAGACGATTGCAGCCCACAATGTTATCGATGACGGTATATGACTATGGCCATGTAATTTATAGGTCACTTAGTTTTTCATGTCCATTCCTGTATACCCTATATATTTTCTTTCCTTATTTATATGTGGTAATTATAAATAATTATTTACAGTAGTGTATTTGAACTGTTTTATGTTTAAAGGATTTCGCCTATACCACCTAATGAGCAAGCTTTTGAGCGGTTACCAGGGAATGTCGTTGAATTCCTTAATATCAAGAATCCAAAATTCATTATTTTGAAGATATTTTATAATTATATTTACATTTTGCAAACCCATATTGTTTTTAGGAAAAAGTGCTTCGGTCTTGATGATATACAGTAATCCATTGAAGGAATAATCAAGGGCTGGTTTATTATAATCTTATCGTATAATTATTGATTGACGAAAAAGGTGCATCAGGCGAGTGTGAATGGGACTGTTGGGAGGGGAAGACCTCGGCGGAGCTATCTTGATCAGATAGCAGATGTTCTAGAGAAAGGACAGGTCAGGAGTACCCTATATAAACCGACGATTTTTTTTTATTACATACTAGCTGGTACCCGCGACTTCGTCTGCGTACTTTTAATCTCTTCATCTCTTTTTTTCGCAATAAAAGGTAGCCTATGTTCTTTCTCAGGGTCTAAAGATTGTCTGTGCCAAATTTCATCAAAATCGGTGGAGAGGTTTAAGCAGGAAAGCGTAACAGACAGACAGACAGACAGACAGAGTTACTTTCGCATTTATAATATTAGTTGGGATAGGCAAAATTTTGACCGCAATCTCACCTGATGGTAAGTGATGATGCAGTCTACGATGTGGCACGTTTACCTAGAAAATACCTGTTCACTCTTCTATTAAAAGCACCCAAATTATAGGTATTCGGAAAAACGGACGCCGGCAAGGAGTTCCATTCTTTGGCCTTACGCATTAAGAAAGTTGAAGCAAAGCGCTTGGTGCGGGCAGTTGGTAAGTCAACCAAACGAGCATGTATGTTGAATGTTATGAGAGTGAATGAAGCGAAAGAGGTATGTCAGGATCGTAGCAAGTGGAAATCCGTGGTCTCTGTCTACTCCTATGAGAAATAGGCGTGATTTTATGTATGTATGTTATCATATAAAAAAAGAAAGAGTCTTTAGAAAAAAAACTGTCTGTTGAACTCAGTTTTACAGTTTTCTGCTAATTTTCTTTTTTATAATGAATGTTTCGTTGTATTTTTTTATTCTGACAGTATAAGTTGGTTTATTAATTATTTTTACGTAGCTTTATCCTTAATTAACCGGTAAAAAGAGGACTAACAGTAATTAAGTTCGCGTTTTTAACAGTTAACAAAATATTTATCGCAGTTTGCAACTACAGATAACAAAGCCGCTACGGTACAGAATGGATAGGTTTATTTTTGATAATTAATTATTTTATGAAAATGTCATCGATTACAGCTGTATCGTGTTTGCTTGTTCGTGTCGTGGAGGTCTATCTTACTTACCAATTTACAAAAGTTTATCGTGAAATTTTTTGTTACACTGCATGGAGTACTTTTTTTTATAAAAACTTAATATTATACTGTTGCTATCTAATGCAACAATATTAGAACTTGATATTCCGCCACTCATTCATTCATTTACTCCATTCATTCACTCATTAATTGTCACTCATTCACATACCTGACGACCTCAGTGGCGCAGCGGGCGAGAGTCCGCCTGCGACGCAGAGGTTGCGGGTTCGATTCCCGCCTCGGAACAAATTTGTGTACGATCTGCAGAAATTTGTTCATTGGTCTGGGTGTTTTCTATGTATAATAAAAAATATCTATCTATGTAATTATATAATGTATTAAATATATCAGTTATCTAGTACCCATAACACAAGCTTTAGTAGCTTACTTTGGGGCTAGATAGTGCTGTGTGGATTGTCCAGCATTATTTATTTATTTATTTATTTATACCTACATTTTAATTGTTATTTCAATGCATGCATGTATGGAGTAGTAGAGTTCTTTATGAAGGGCTCGCCCAGGGAAGTACTACCGTACCGATACAATTTCTGCCGCCAAGTAGCATTAGTGTTTTTGATTGAATGGTGTGGTTGCTGTTAAATCTTTAGCAAAACTACAGACTAACCTTTCAATAATATTAAATAAATAAATAAATATTGGTGGACTTTCCACACAGCACTATCTAGCCCCGAACTAAGCTTATGCTTGTAATATGGGAACCAGATAGCTGATATACTACTTATAATACTTTTTTTTTGTAAATACATACTTATAATATTATATAACACCCAGACAGAGAACAAACATTTATGTTCACCACACAAATGTTTGTTCACGGTGGGAATCGAACCCACGACCTACGGCGCAGAAGGCATAGCTACTACCAACTGAGCTACGTCGGCTAAATTATAGCAAGACTACGTGTAAATTGACCTACAACCCACTAAGATAAAATCAACTACTTCTGAACTAAGTGTTGCCAGCGGGTCTAACTAAAATGGGGTAATACCTGACAAAACAGGGGTAATAACCGACAAAATGGGGCAATACCTGATAATTTTCTCGCTAAGAAAGTGGAAGGGTAGCTGAATTAGGCGATATCGAATGATCAGCAAACTATGTCTGCGGGCATTCTGAACTCCATAGGCTGTGGTGGATCAGCTGGTGTCTTCCTCGACCGGTCCTTCTTCTACTTCTTGGTGTTTCTCTAGCACTTTCAAAACAGTGTAGTGAAAGGATTTCAAGTGCGTAGTAAGTCATATGGTGTTAGTACATTCCTGGACAGGCAATAGCAATGTGAACGCAAATTATTGCACTGAGTTACGTTATTTCAGCCTAGTTTTCCATTTAAAGTAACCTGAGGTATTTTTCTTCTTCTTTTCGTGCGACTGATTTCATGTGAAGCAGTGTGGTGAAAGAATTTCGAGCACTTGACACTTTTTTTTTTTAATTTGATAATGGTGCTCTCTGACAACTAAGGGTCAGAGACTATTTTATACATAATATTATAATTTTAACCCATGGAATGGGGCAAAGGTTGGGGTGTTTTCGTGTGGGTAGGCACTTGACACGTTATAAAACGGCTTAGGTTCTACGACATGCCGGTTTTAGACATTAGTACTAATAACCTAGGTATTTACAATAAGCTGTGACAGCGTAAGTGAGTTAGGAAGTGTTTAGAAGGACCGGCCTCATAATTTATGAATGGGCCTAAGAAAATAGACAGTATCGATTGATCAGTAAACTATATCGGGCTGACTTAGCTCACTGAGGTAGGATGTGTTTATATAGCCAAAGCTTATTTATAAGAAAATTTTAAATCTAGCAGATTGTTGAAAAAAATAAGTGTTGGACTATTGTAATAATAAAAAAAACAGCTTCACGACTTTGATCCCCAGGCACGGTAGATATCCCTTCAGATCTCTCGGTACCAAGTAGGTACTAACTCAAGATTCTTTGAGGATGTCTAAGGGGGGTAGTCAGAGGTACGTCAAAACATTACATTGCGCACATACCCACATTTTGAAATAATAATAACAATTTATTTCAGATTATTCACTATTACCACGGTTTTTAATTTTTGAGAGCAGAGATGGTCAAGTTGTCCCGCTCTTCGATCCATACGTGGGTTTTAAACTGGTCATGCATTAATGAGTTATTCTGTTCAATAAATGTGCACAGTTCTGGTGGTCCAACGGTGAAGGAATATATCGTGAGTAAATCGGCATGTAGCAGAACCTAAAAAACTCTAAATCAAGTGTTGGAAAGAAGCTCATAAAATGCTTTCATCACACAAAAATACTTTTAATCGCGGGTAACATCGCGGGGCGCAGCTAGTTAGGTAAGTTAAGTTATAAAAAAAAAATTACCACAATTTAAGTACTTTAGCTACCTAGATATAGATATCCTATCAAATATCTTAATAAACTGTACACGCATTAACTTTTGCAATTTGGTTATCTTTTCACATTTAGCATCGAAAAAAAGGATGTTTTCTCACAACGTAAATGTAAGTGCTGGCTATGTGAGTTTGTTTTTATAAATACACCAATATAAACGCTTAAGTCTGTCTATAGCGTTATTAGAGCAACTGAACCGATTTATGTCAAATTTGTAAGAGAGAGAGAGAAATACCTATTCGTCTGAGTCTGAGTACTGTTTTTAATTTTTTTTACAATTTATTGGTATGACGATTGACCACAATCTTACCTGATGTTAAGTGACGACGCGGTCTACGGTGTAGCGTGCTTACCTAGAAGATACCTTAGCTTACACTTAGATAGACTTAGCTCCCTCTTGAAAACATCCAAATTATAGGAATTTGGAAGGCAGACGCGGGTAAGAAGTTCCAGTCTTTGGCTGTTCGCATTATAAAAAAAATCCTTAATGTTGGGCCGTTTTTGTATGGATACTCGATCAACGCCTCTATCGGACGTGATGAGAACTGACGAGTCTCCCTAAAACAGACAAATTCAGACTTGGGTACTCATATTTACAGTCCGCAATTTTTTTTTACCTAAAATGTATTTCGTTTTATTTCGACAGCGACAGCCGGACGAAACCACTAGTTTAAAAAAAGTTGTTATCTGCCTGCCTCTTCATTAGCTAGTTAAAAAGTTATAAATTGAAAGATAACAAGAAAACTGGTAACTTTTAAGTGAGTGAAAACGGTTATTTTTTTATACACTAATTAAAAATATTACTATCGAATCACCTCAGTGACGATAACTTTAAACATCCTGAGATACAATTTTTATTAATTAAATAATTGATAAAATGGACATGTGAAATTACAAGCCGCTTTTATTGAAATGTGCAAAGAGTTTATAAATGGCTTCACGAACGTGCGCTAGCTGTATGCAGTTGGCTATACATCAGGATACACACACTGTATTTTTTCTGTGATGAATCGGATGGCCCAACTGATATCAAGTGGTAACCATCACCTTACAAAGCATTGTCTTGTAAGTTACGATGTTTAGCGGCAGAAAATGGCATGGTAGTAGTACTCCGGTCAAGCCCTTCATGCAGGACTCTGTTTTTTATTTTATTTTTTTCTATTTTTTTAGTCTATTTTTTGTTACCCTGTACCTATTTACCGATGTTTTTTTTTTGCTGAGTTAATAAATAATTTTTCTTTCTTTCTTCTTCTTTCTTTCTTCAGTTAGTGTGAGCTTCTGTCATTTATTCACCATTTGGAACCCTTAAATTCCTGTGACACTTGTTTTGTTTGAGTTACACTATAGATGAGTACTTTTACTATAACCTGTTATTTTGTTTTCTCAAATGTGCACTCTGCCTAACTTTACCTACAGAGTATGCTCACTTATTGCTCCTGAAACATAAACTAGCCTCTATTAGAGATATAATGGGCTCAAGATAAGGTCTAAACGCACAGTTTAAGGGGAAAGCTTTATAATGCCCATAAGACAGCGTAAATGACAGATTTAATGCCTACTAATTAAGTGATTCCCGATATAGTTTCGCCTTAAGTCGTTTATCTGATTTTTGAACTTATTTAGTGGTTGTTCTGGCTTTTCAATGGCTAGATGGTTTGTATTGGAACACGGAATCGCACGCTGCAGAAGTACGTGTATTTTATGTGGTGCGCGCGTATCACGGTTATGCGCAGTTACGCAGGATTCAATTTAGAGATTTAAACTATGGTGGCTGTTACTTGTGTTGGATTCCTGTATCTCCATTTAGACTCTAAGGTGGTCCATTATGCGTGACTATGGTGGCTGTGTAAAGTAATCCTTAGTACACCAATCTAGTGTATTATTTGTCTTAAAAGTACTATAAAGTGGGCACTGGGTTCGAATGCCGTGAAGTAACCTCTACAGTACTATATTTCAAAATATAATGACACGCTGACCGTCGGTCGGTACTGACAGCCGAAACGTACTTATGAACTGCACGCGTCTTACGGTACGTAGTTATTGTATACTCTTTGTGCACGCACTGATAGCTACGCGTAATTATAAAACGCTTCCTAGAAGTTGATACGTTTCGGCTGTCAGTGCCGACCAAGGAATTTCAATAGAAACATCTATTCCTTGGTGCCCACCATCAGTGTGCCTTCAGTGTACCCACCATCAATGTACCCACCACGGTCAGCGTCACCTTCATCTACTATCTCTACATAGTATAAAACAAAGTCACTTTCTCTGTCCCTATGTCTCTAAGTCCCTTTGTATGTTTAAATCTTTAAAACTACGCAACGGATCTTGATGCGGTTTTTTTAAAGATAGAGTAATTCAAGAGGAAGTTTATATGTATAATACATGCATGATATGTGCACCCGTGCGAAGCAGGGGCGCGCGGGCGGATCGCTAGTAGTTTTATATTATTGTAATGTTGTAATATAAATATTAATATACCTATCATTTTAACGAATCAATTTTTAGTCTCCCTTCTTGACTTAGATCTCCGCCTTTTTACCCGAGTGCCGCGAGGGTTATGTGTTTGGCGTGTATCTATCCATGTATGTATGTATCCTTCCTTCGATATTTCCTTTATTACCACGTAGCAACCAAACGGCTGGATGGATTTTGATGATTCTGGTATTAAAAGATTCGTCGCAACTTCCCAAGTGTTCTTAGAACAAAAAAAACCAAAAAATCACGTGAGAAGGAAAGCGATATTCTCTCACATTAAAAAAAATCTTTGCGCTATCATAGCAATATGGGTATCAAAATCAAGAGAGTGATAAAGTGTTTTCAAATAATATATTAGTTTTTGATTTAAAGTAAACCCTCAAAGACAAAACCAGAACGCAAAATTCGTTAAGTCACTTTAAGTGAACTAGACCATGAGTGATACTAAAATATATCATAAAACCTTCTCTATGGTTATACAAATCGTTTAGAAAAAACCACATCAAAATCGATGAAGCCGTTTCGAAGATATTAAGAGTTTTGTAATAAAAAAATGTGATTGCCGGTAACCCCTTCTTTTAACTTAAGAGCAATGCTCTTGTCGGCATAATTGATGCATTTCTCTCCAGGTGTTTCTTTTTAGGGCAACCTCTTTGACCTCCTTATAAGACATGACGGCAACCCTCGTTTTTATTTGGCTCATGTAGCTTATCCTAGGTCTTACTGGTCTTTTGGTAACCCCAAAGTGTTCAAAATGAGTTATACAACCACAGGCGTCAGTAAACTGCTAGGACATAGGTACACGAGCCTCCGACTGTCTGCGTTCATTACATTTTTATCATTCGTCAAGACTGAAGAAAGTATTTCAATATTAAAAAGTACCAAATTTAAAACCTCATCTTATTTACCTACCTACATACTTTTAGTTCGGGCACTCGGGTTTTTTTATTTTTTAATAAATCTTCTTGTTGTTTTAAATCTCTTATCAACTCGACATTGGCAAATTGGTGGCAACCCCTACCGGCCACTGAACAGCCTTATATTAAAGAAGAAGACTCTAAAACCAGTGATGAACTTCAAAGTGGCGTATCATGTCCGGTTCTCACCAATCGACGAATATCCAACTCTTATGACAGCGTTTCCGGGCAGAAGGTGCTCCGCCCAACAAGGATTTTTGTCAACGAATACAACGGCATTAGCTGTTTATAGGGAGAGAGATATTGGAGGGAGGTAAACTTATAATAATTGAACTAATTATTATAAATAAATATGGTTTCTCAACTCCATGGTATTGCGGACTAGCGACAAGGCGATGTTCTGCATTGATAGGCCAGCCCTATTTGAGACAAGTTGTCTTGTAGTGATAAATTACTGATTTATCTACCTTTTCACGTATACCAAGTGATCGAGGGAATGTATACCGTGCATGATTACAGTCGGGATGTGTTAGATGTGTATCTGTTTTTTTACACTAACTTTTCTATCAATAGGTTTTGAATTCTCTTTTTATAATTAATAGGTTTTGAATTCTCATTGTTATTACATAATATTCTCTGATGTTATTATAACTATTTTTATGAGCAGAAGTAGCAGCTCCACATTCAGTTTCGGTCATATTTGTTAGGGATTAAATGTAACCTGTATGATAATCCAGGTTACGAAAGTAGAAATACTAGTTCGGAACAAAATTTTAGGTCCTAATTTGACAACACAAAAAATATGGCCGTCTTACTAAAAGATCGAAACAACAAGGTGTGCTATAATTTTGGAGCTGTCAAATTACGTTATTGCAACAACAGAATCGAAACCATTTCTTTACCTGAGAACGAATAAAGTTTGTGACCTATATTTATATGCATATGGAGTACTTTTTATCCCGAAAAAGTTCCAGAAATTGTAAGAAAATGAACGAACGAACGCCATGGAAAACGCCATTTATAACGATAGCAATTTAACCAATACGCGAGCGAAGGCGCGGACGGCAGCTACTATTATAGCTATATTATAATGTTCAACAATTATATGTAAAAGTTAATTTCACAAACTGCAAATGCCAGGATTGGTTGTGCAAGTAGAAAGGCCGGCTGGACTACAATAGCGTTGGTTCTCGACCTTTCGGCCAATTACTAAAGGTAGCTAGATTAATCCGGGAAGCTCTATGTGGTAATGCTAGGAGAAGATTATGCTTTGAAATAGCAGCCTTGACACCATTGGTTGCCCCTTCCTTGTGTGAGAGTAAAAGAAAATACATTTATTTAGCCAGTGTCTTAGGGACGCTTCCGATTGGCACTAATTTGGATCATTTGAGCAATCTCTAGATCGTTTGTAACGGTCTGCAGATAGCTCAACTATTTCATATGTATTTTTTACTTTTTGTAGATACATAGCTATTGTAATTTTAATTATTTATTTAGAGACGAGCAAAGTTGCATAGATGACGTCATGTCACAATAAAAAGTACGAGTGTATTCAATCATATTCAAAGATATTATATTATCACGTACACAGTGCACGTCACGCAAAAAGAACGCCGGATGGACGGGGAGGGGGTGTGATGGCACCAGTATTTTGTATGCGCAAACACGGCCCCTCCACTGTTTTCCAGTGTTTTTTTTTGTTGACGCGACTATGTTTATTTATTTTTAGGAAAACCAACAGCACAAAAAACAGGAGAGTAAAGAAAATAATAGCAGAAGGCCAATATATATATATATATATACATATATATATAGGTATATATATATTGGCTTAAAGTTGAGGTCAAAGTTTTTGAAAATAAAGTGCATGCCAGACAAAGTCTTGAGAGAAACTTCTAGTAATTAATACAAGTCAATGAAAAAAGACTTAATTCACTCTCATTATTTTAATCAATAAAAGTATAACAATTAAGTTGAATGTCCTGAGTAAATAAACAAAATAAATAATTGAATACAATCGTTATTTAACTACACAGGATCACAGGGTGAACAAGAATAGCTTCTAGAGGTGGAAAGGTAGGTACAAAAAGTTTCACAAGACGTTTTTCGATAGGAGAAAAGCTAAAAAATTTGCATAAAATATGCAAAAACTGTCTTGACAAATGTTTGTGTAGTTGATACAAAGTTCTTTTATGTATAACTTGTATAAGTAGTTGTGCACGATTCTACGCTTGGTATGATTCTAACGTTATTCTCACGGTGTAGGTGGATGTAATTTTTCACCTTGTACGTTAATACAAGGAGCAAATGTGCAACAAAAACAATTTTAATTCAGAAGATTATTTTAATAGATACCATACATTTAAATGTCACACCGTATTACATGATTAAGATCTACACTTCTAATAAAATTAACCATTGTTGTATTTATGATTGGGTTATATTAATCCACAAGTTGTTAGTTTAATCGTCCAACCTAACCGATGGCACTAAAAAAAGCAATTTTATTCATACTTGAAACAAAACCTTAATACGACGTAGGAAGGATAAAAATTCCACGGTTGTTAGTATACACTCAAGCAAATTATGAATAGGAAATTGTGATATGAAAAATGGCTGCATAATTTGGCGCCGGTGACGAGAACATATCGATCTGAATTAATTTTTCATGATAACTTTATTTAAATGTCGTCGCTACCCGAGGGCGCAATGGCTCTAAAAAATGTCAGAAGAAAATAAATGGAAAATCAACCGCATAACCACTGACTTATTACGTACTTCTCTTATTTGTAACTGTGTGTCATTCCGACAGTCAATTTAACCAATGTCAAAATTATTTAAATAAGATTTTTAGTTGAAAGTATTATTTTGTTGTAAAGAAAAATGGTATCATATTTGTAAAAAAACTACGAATTATAGAGTTAAGTTAGAACTAGAATTAAGATATTATCACACAATTCACTTTCATTCATACTGTGCCTAAAGGAATGTTGGCTAAAATGCCACCTAGTTTAGTACATACTCAGCTGAATTAAAAAAAACTGAAAAACAATTGAAATAAAAACTATATTCTCCATGAAGTTTAAAAAAAGAATCCTATGGCATCTTATTGTAAAATCTCGATTCAAGATTTGAAAGTTAAAAAAAGCTAAACAATTTCTCAATAACTTATAAAACAATTTCAATTCTAAATTTAAAAATTAACAAAATCATGGACTATCCATTTTGTTACTTCACATAATCTGTGTTATAAAAATATGTGCAAAATTGCATCCAACTGTTGAAATATTTTAAACAGCTGTTTCTAGCTTCATTGTTCCCTTTTATTAATTGCCCAGTAGATCTGCCTAGATTTGAATGAACTATGGCGGAACTTACCGGTATCTGTCTGTTCCATCGGGCTCCGAGAATCTGAAATCAAAACTGTCGGTTAATCTCTACACAATCTGAAAACAAGTTTGTCTAACAGTAAGTAGCTGAATACTCATTTTCTTTTTACGATTTTGATTGCCCCGTAGGTCACGCACTATAGGAACGTGCCCTACGATGCACCGCCCTGCGTCCATCAACTTGAGGCATACATTTATAATTATGTAATATTTAGATATGTTTAATGATCGCGAAAGTCAAAAAATATTATTGTAATTATATTACTTATTTATAATTATGTAGGTTTACAAAACGTTTTGCTTTGTATTCTGATCATCAGTGTAGATAAGTCCATTATGTAAATAAGCCTTCCCATTATTTAGGAGGGTTGCCAGGAGCATGAAAAATATATTTTAAGCTTAGGGTATGTATATACTCGTATGTATTGGTGATGACACGTCGCAATGGCTGAGCTGATTTTAATAAAACTCGGAAATAATATAGTTCGTTAGCTGGTACACCATAAACTAAATTTTTATTCTCACTAAATTAAGTAGCTGTCTTAAAAGTGATATATTTAATGTTACCATGTATGTAAACCAGCCGAACAAAGCAATAGGCGACTAGAGATAAAATAATCAATTTTTTTATAATCATCATCATTATCATCAGCCTTCAGAAGTCCACTGCTGGACATAGGCCTCCCCTATCCGTTTCCAGGAAGAACGATTTTGAGCCCTTTCCATCCACCTACGATCATTTAGTGACCAAGTTTATAAGAAGTTCTGTAGCTAGTCTTAATAAAATGAAATTATGAAGTTTACCTGCGTAACGTAAAATGATCAATTTTCCTCTGTACACAATAGAGTTTATGCGCGCCTGGTATCTTGATCTATCATTTATGAATTTATGACTGGCATTTATAGTTTAAATGGTTTCGGTACTAATATTGCTAAATTTTGATTTTTTGTTGTACCCTTTTGTATAGTAAATATACAAAATACAGTAAAATTTCGGTTTTTTTAATCCTAGTTAATAAAACACAATTAGAGGCAGTAAGAGCGCGTTGAAGTCTTTTGGAAGAAATATTATTGTTAAATTTGAAAACTTAAAACGTGTCTGCAATGCAAAATTGGAACCTTTTTTTGTTGGATCTCTACAATGTCATTCAAAATTGTACAAAAATAAAGCCCTAATAAGTTATCATCTGATATTCCGCAAAAATATCAGATGATAACTTATAAAAAGAAAAGTATATCAAATCTTATCGAATAAATAAATAAATAATGCTGGACAATCCACACAGCACTATCTAGCCCCAAAGTAAGCTATTCAAAGCTTGTGTTATGGGTACTAGATAACTGATATATTTAATACATTATATACTTACATAGATAGATATTTTTTATTATACATAGAGAACACCCAGACCATCGGAACAAATTTCTGCAGATCGTACACAAATTTGTTCCAAGGCGGGAATCGAACCCGCAACCTCTTGCGTCGCAGGCAGGCTCTCGCTCGCTGCGCCACAGAGGTCGTCAAAAAATGTCAAATCTTCGAAAAATTTCAACATTCATTATTTCTGTCATCCTCAAAATGTTGGGTGAAATTTATTTTTTACTAGTTTACCCCGCGAACTACGTACCGCCAAATGAATGTCAGATGTTTCACAGTTACGAAACTTGTGAACGTTTTGTATGGGAAATTGATTTTTCTTTTATATTTTGAGCAATTTTTTTATTTTTTAAAATGTAATGAACCTTTATCTGGCAATAGCAAACACAATAAAAAAAGAATAAGCTAAATCGGTCCAGCCGTTCACGCGTGATGCCGTGACCAAAGGAATTAGGGATTCATTTATATATACTAAGATTTCTATCGAAAATGAAGGAAAGAGGCTTTCCTATACAAATGTGAATATTATGGACCCTATAATAAGATGGTATTAATAGTTAATCTGCTGATGATGATGATAAAACCAATACAACACGACCGTAAACGGTCAGCAAACACTGCGAAACGGTCAGCAAACACTGCGAAACGGTTTAGGTAACTAAAACATGCCAATCTAGCACCCCATTAGAGATAGCAGATATACCTCACTAGATGTCGCTAGGAGCACTAGTTAATGGTGGTTTGTCACGAAGATTAAGCCCTTCCGTAAACAGCTGGTACATTTAAAATTACTATTTATATTAGATCGCTGATTAGTGATAGACAGAGTATGCTATTTGTGAAGGGCTCGTCCGGGGAAGTACTACCACCACGCCTTGTCCTGCCACCAAGCAGCGTCGCTGTGTTTTGGTTTGAAGAGTGTGGTCGCCGGTGTATTTACAGGCACATGAGGCTTAACATCTGTATGCCTCAAGTTGATGGACGCAGGCAGTACATCGTAGGGCACGTTCCTGTCGTGCGTGCCTTATGAGGCAAGGCTTTGCTATAGGTGATGGTTACCACTTAACATCAGGTGGGCCATCTGCATGTTTCATCAGCTAGTTGTATAAAAAAACACCTAGTCTTCTTTACCTTGATTGACAAGTAACCAACACGAAGAAAAAGAGACTTGAGAGATGAGAGATAAATTTTGACGTACCCGAACGAAAAATTTCCAATTATTGCCCTACGATGTACTGCCCTGCATTCATGTAGACTGCGTTTCAGGGACAATTATTTTTTAATTAAACTTACAACAATAATTATAAAGCAGTGAACCAGCTCAATACTATGAGCTGTGACCATGGTATTTATGATTGTCTGCCTTCAATTGGGTGTTTGCGATCACCAGCGAGAGATAACACATTGCACGGTGTACTAATAAAATAATCAGATCCCTACTAATTGCAGCAAGCGTTGAAATCCAGAAAATTCTATTTATAACTGAGGATAGTAGGGAATAGAGGACTCTCGCATTCGGTTTCCCCTCCTGATTGGTTTTATACTATAGTTTGGTGATATGTACAAGCAGATGGCTACATAAAGGATGATTCACGCTACACCGTGTCGCGAACGGGCCGTGCTACGGCTGGGGCACGGCCGATCCACGGTCATACATGAATTACTTCATACAAAAAGTATACCATAATGTTTAACCGTGCCTAACAAATTATTGTCTCTCAGAACACTTAAAACTGAAACAGCTTCATGACTTTGATTGCCAGGACTTTGATATTCCTTCAGATCTCTCAGTACCAAGTACTAACTCAAGATTCTTTTAGGATGTTTAAGGGGGTAGTCAGAGGTACGTCCAAACATTACATTTGGCACATACACACATTTTGCAGTAGTGTTAAAAGTGTTCTTATAATGAGTTCGTTAAGTTTCCCGTTCCTATTAAATATTTTTCATAAAAAAAAAACAAACGCAGTAATAGGGTGTCAAGGTCAATAGCATTTTCTTGTATCATACATAGAATTACATAGTTAAATATAATACATATTTCTTCATAAAATTCTCATTTATGCGAAAGAGGTATTTGGATCGTAGCAAGTGGAAACCGTAGTCTCTGCCTACCCCTATGGGATACAGGCGTGATTTTATGTATGTTTGTATGAAAACGTCTGCGTAGCAGCTCTAATATGCCAGGCAGACAGACTAACATGCCGAAACTAAGAGGATTCCCTGTCAGACTGCAAAACCCAAAACACGTCAGGTATTATCATATCACTCTGCAAATTAAAAATAGAGCGACAGAATGTCTCTTCTTATGTAGGCGTTCTTGCATTCAATGAATAAATTGGTAAAAAACCGATCAGCGTTTTTTGCTGCAACCCGGATCTCGAACAATCTGGGTTTCCTAGAACTGGATGGGTCAGTGGACCTGCCTTGTTGTGACAAACTATTGAACCTACTTGCTAGATGCAAAAAGCGAGATAGCTTCTCAACAAAATATCGGCAGATAAAAAATATGGCTGATGCAATTGTAATTTATATATTTTTTTGGGTAGGTAAGTGCCAAACGTAATACTTGGAATCTCCTTGATTAAGTAAGTCATTTTGAAGTATTTATTGGGTAGGTAAGTCCCCAACATAGTATTTAAAACCGTAGATACTCTCAAAAAATCTTGAGCACTTGGTACCAAAAGGGATAATTAATTTTAACGCCGAAAATAAACGTCACTTATAAAAAAAGTGAAACTATAAATCCGTCTCGAAGTTTGGTAAATGTTTACTAATTGTAAAAATTCCTACTTCAAAATTTAAATATGCACGAAAAAAATTAATTATTTTTTATGATCACAATGAAAATATAATGAACTTAAATAATTCTTCTTAACAACTTCTTCGATTTACAATTATTATAGCGACTTTTCATAACTGCCTTCAGTAATTTTAAGGATTCACAAAAGTTTAATTCTGTTAGCTAGAAGTTTGACGGTTAACTCCTAAGCAAACTATTCGTTTAATAGTAGCGCGGTACAATGGACCAGTGTTACAGTTATTCCAATTTAGAGGCTCGCAGCTTCGCGCCAGATGGGAGAGATCTCAATGATCGCAAATTGTTTGAGGAAAATGTGGTGTAGGGGTGGAGAAACCTTTCTGGTGTAATATGTAATGGCGTCAATTCTGTTGTTAAATTTTCCTACTTTAACCTAGATTTAATACCTATATACCTAAGTCACATTTTTCCTAATTTAACTTAGGTTTAATTTGACAGCACTAAAAATATTGCCGTCCCTTTCTAAAAGACCGAAACGGGATGGCTATAATTTTAGAGCTGTCAGATTAAGTTAGTTTAGGATATTGAAACAACAGAATTGACACCAATATCTTCTAAATAAATATGAAGTTTAGGGGTGAAGGACCTTACTTAAATTAACCTTCTTGGAGGAACCACGACTCAGGGCTCTGACGAAGTACTACACCATTCTTATTTCTACCGCCAAGCAGCGTTGCCTGTTTCGGCTCGAAGGTGTGCCGATGAAATAACAGGAACATGGGCCAAACATATTTTATGCTTCAAGTAAACAGACGTAAGGCGTATCGTTCCTATCGTGTGTGGCTTACGAGTCAATGTTAAGTGTTGTTTCAATAAATTATATAAAATATACACCACGAAATATGAAGAGCCAGCCCTAGCCTAAGCAATGAAGATGGAATGGAGGATAGGAGAAATAATTTAACTTTGGTCCAACAGCTATTTATCCTAGACTAGTATCGACCGCGGAATCCACCTGCTTGTAGAGATCTTCTAATTATAGTATAATAATAGATATTGGTAGACTAGAGTACTGCCTAACCGCAAGCAAACCAAAGCTTGTACCATTGTTATGGGAACCAGATATATTAGTAGACTAATACTATAAAGTAACAAACTCTATAATTAATACATTTTATTACTTTTTTTTGTAAATCAATACTTGTAATAAAGACAGACAACAATATAACATGACAATATAATATGATGTGCAGGATTTTTTTATGGATTAATATATAAACTACTTTACACAAAATAACGTCCGGGAAAGTACTACCACCACGCCTTTTCTGACGCCAAGCAGCAACGCTGTGTTTGAAGAAGCGGTTTGAAGAGTATGCATGTGGAATGCTTGAGTTTACAGGATAGGATAGCGTCAGGCTATACATACATTGCTCGCTTTTATCTCCTTTTAATAACAGTAGTTCTTTTGACAGCCTTTACAGCTCAGTTGGTAGTAGCTCTGCTTTCTGCGCCGATAGGCCGTGGCGAAGCCCCGCCAAGAACAAATATTTGTGTGATGAACATAGAGGTTTGTTCTCTGTCTGGGTGTTGTTATATATTATAAGTATATAATTGCAAAACAAAGGTATGTAAGTATTATAATTATCAGCTATCTGGTTCCTTTATCATAAGCTTTGGCTTAGTTTCGGGGCTACATAATATTAGTAAGCGTCATTTTTCATTAACTTTGTATTCGTGTACCTACATTAAAGTAGATTACAGATCGCGCAAGCTTGCCCTTTACCACAGACTAAATATTAGCCCCTTACCGGAGCCATTCGATCCACAAACACGATCTAAGCACCTTAAACCACCGCTTCTGCCGGTATTCACAACAACCATTAAGTAACAGAGGGAGCATAGCAAACTACAGCGTAGGAAAAAGATTTAAGTGGCTAACTGCCGTCAGACAACTTCTTTCGCGTCTAAAATATACGTGACCGCGATATAAACAATGATTGAAATCTCATACCGAATGGCCGATGACAAAAAAATACTGCTACAAGCTAAAAAGCGAAAGCTAGTTGATTCTAGTCGGTTGAGCTAGTGAGATTGCAGCCAAAGGATGGTCTATTCATTATTAAAAAATAGCTTTTGGATACAAGTAGTATTATTTTATTATGTCTGCAATTAGGTGCAAAGTTCAACTAACTTGGATGTGCCGCTGACTACCCTTTAACTCTCGTTTTATAGATATCCTTTAGGGGAATAAACAAATGTCTACCCTGTCTGGTTATAACAATTGTGATTCCACGTCATTGAAGTTCATACTCCAGAGCTTACTCTAACCCACATCCATTAATCCCGCGGCCTTCCCACAAAACGTGTATTTATAGCCAACCGTTTACGTACAAAATAACCGATTAATATTGTAAATTGTAACGATTTAATACCTGAAGTACCGGGAGCGCAGAGGCAGTGCAGATGTCTATGTAACAAATCGGTCCGACCTTTAAAGCGCGCCGGTGGCGCCCACTGGATTGAGACGTTGTGGCATGAAATGGAACTTCTTCAAAACGATTGACATAACAGCCTTTACGGCTTTTTTTTCGCCTCTTACCAAAGAGGTAAGAAACCCCTGTGCAGCAAAAGAGTTTTCTTAGTTTATGGCCTCTTTCAGGGCAGGCTAAAGTGCAAGACCATACCGCCTAGTCTTTCGTTTTATTGTTCCCTTCGGTTAAGTTTTGTCTGTCATGAAAGGTTTTCGGAATAAATTTCATATCAATTACTGATACACCCTCACAGTTTCATAGTAGCTTTGCCTTCTGCGCTACAGGTAGCAAGCACTCGAGTAATGAACATAGTGTTATTGTAACATTATCCCCCGGTTTCTGAAAGGCCGATCACCACTAATCGGCTATCAAGTCACTTGCTAACTCTATCTATCTTGAAGTAAAAACTGAAATTGCAAGTGACTTATCAGCCGATTAGCGTTGATTGGCTTTTTAGAAACCGGCGGGCGTTAGTTACGTAGCGTTAGTAGGCAAAAGTTTTTAAAAACAGTCTAAGAAAGCCAGAACGATGATACTAGTTTTAATAATAATATCAAATATTTTTATTTCAGCCATTAAAAAACCCATAAATTACAAATAAAAAATAATTAAAATCTTTAAAAATGGCTTTGCAAAACGACAGTGTGCAGGTACTTTTACACGTTACGTTATGTAGGCAAGCAAGTTATTATTTTTTATACTACACCTGCTTGGAAAGTACCTTGATACTTTATCAAATTTACGGTAGAAAGTACGTCATTGCATATCGAACAAATATGCGGGGAGAAAACGCATCTGAGCGGGAGAGAAAAGTGTATGAAAATCCATTTCTTACGTGGTTTTTCTTTTTTAATTTTGGGTAAGACTATGCGCCGGTAACCTAAATATCAAAAGCCAAAAAGTTTTTACAGTGAGTTTTTATCTCCAAGTTCGCAAAATGACACTGGCCACTAGCTGTGTGTTGGATGGTGTCGGGCTGGCAGTGCGACCCTGCGGCGGCAGGATAAACAATTTGAAAAAAGAACATGTGAAAATTGCAGACGCCATTGGCGCCATTTTCAATTTGTGTGTTGTTTGAGGATTCAGTTTTAGTTTTTTATTTTCCTCGTAGGTGTAGTATAAAGCACTATGTATCACTCGAGAGAAAGTGCGATTCCCGATCTCGGAACGACACCCTCGACGGTAATCGGTCACTTTCTCCTCTCGGTGAACAATGTACTATTTATCTTTCTTATTTGTAGAGGCTAATAGCTTCGTTTGAGTGAAAAGCTTATGTCCTTAGAATCTACCTAGCTGGTTTAATAATGGTTTAGATGTCATCTATAAGACAGGTTATTAGTATTTTTGACAGCGACATAAAAATATGAACATTCTTAATTACTTAGGTGTTATAAGCAACATTTTAAAGGTACAATTTTGTGCTCGAAAAGGATCATTTAAGCTGTCAGTCTGAAGTAAAACCGTAGACATACATTGAACTTGGAACTTGGAAACTGTATTTGTCCTCGTGCATAGATATGCACGAGGACAAATACAGTTTAACTAGTTGGCCAATGTAATCTATACGAATAGAAGCTAGGCGATGTATGAATGTTGGTATGGTTAATAGCATTTTGGCTTATCCCTTGTCGGGTGAAGCCATATATACATAGGTTGGCAGAATAATATATTAATTAGGTAGATTAAATTTTGATATGACAATGTGGTGTATTTTGTTTTGATGTTGTATTATAAGGCAATGTGGTCGCCCAGCGACAAAGCACTTCAAATAAATAAATTAAAAAAAACTATACAAATAACAGCGACACTTTGGCAGCGTACCAGATGTGAAATGTGTGTGTGTAATATAGGTACTTGGTATAAGTATAAGTGGTATGATTATACCTGTCACACTATGGTATGAAGTATTTTGATTATTTTTAAGTTTCAAGCTAAGATAGTAAGCGCTTTGGTCTGCGTACTGTAAGCTTACTACCATTTATGTAATAAATAAATAAAACAAACACTTTATTGAAGAAAGACTACGTTTTTATTTATGACGACACTGACGTAATAAGAGCGACACGTAAAAGCTAACGACCATAGATTTTAAACATAACACTAATCTTACAAGTATAGAAACAATTTGGGGATTTTAACTAAACATCGTTTTCTGCATTCCGAAACACCGGGGCAGAGTTATGCAAAGTCCTCAACAACGCATCGACAGCAACTTAGAATAGAACGTCCTGGCGTAGAAGGATTTAGGAGGCCCAAATCCTGATGAAATAAGATGAGACTGCCCCTCAACTTATTTTATCAATTTTCGAAGAAAAGTAGGCTTAATTGACGGGTGAAAAGTAGCACGCAAAAAGAGCATCTTGCGCCATCCAGTTCAAGCTATGCCTGGCTAAAACACTCACTGTTTAAGTAGCCTATAATCTGTATTTACGTAAAAACACATTGCGTAGACTTCACAGTGAGAACTATCTATTACTGCGACTCAGTGACATTTTGTCACGATGTAGTGTCATTGCATTGCATTTATAATTATATTTTATGTTTTCACTAGCGCATTGCTAATAGATTGTTGACTTCAAGTTCTTTTAGAATTCTTTGCCATGTTACACGAGGGTAAAACGCTTGCTATTTTTACTGGTGTGCGTTTTGTTAAATAGATTATTCTATTTTAATGTAATTTTAATGTTTGTGTTCTAATTTAAGCTCTTGTTTTTTTTTCGTTTATTTCAAAAAAAAAAATTTTTTTATACAACTTGCTGATGGAACAAGCAGATGGCCCACCTGATGTTAAGTGGTAACCATCACCTATAAACAAAACATTGCCCCGTAGGTCACGCACAATAGGAACGTGCCCTACGATGCACTGCCCTGCGTCCATCAACTTGAGGCATACAGATGTTAAGCCTCATGTGCCTGTAATTACACCGGCGACCACACTCTTCAAACCGAAACACAGCGTTGCTGCTTGGCGGCAGAAAAAGGCGTGGTGGTAGTACTTCCCCGGACGAGCCCTTCACAAAGAGCTCTACTACTCTTAAATTACATTACAACTATCTATAAGTGTGGTTATAAGTATTGCTTATTATAGAGCCGACTATGATAAAACTCGAGTGAAGTCGTAGGCGGAAGCCACTGATCATAACTGTAGGACGATTATCGACTGCTTATTTGCATAACGCTTTTTTATTAGACTTTGAGTGATATCTAAATATATATAACTCAAAGGTGACTGACTGACATAGTGATCTATCAACGCACAGCCCAAACCACTGGACGGATCGGGCTGAAATTTGGCATGCAGGTAGATGTTATGACGTAGGCATCCGCTAAGAAAGGATTTTGATCAATTCTACCCCTAAGGGGATAAAATAGGGGGTGAAAGTTTGTATGAAACTTTGAATTCCTTAGCGCGAGCAAAGCCGCGGGATCAGCTAGTTTACTTATAGGTTTTGAGGCTACATCATAAATAACAGAAACAGGATGTAATTGTGCATTTACAAATTGAATTAGTCAGAAGACAAGAAAATAACTAGGTACCTACTTCCATCCTAGTAGGTATGTGTCCGAATATATTAACTTTTACAATAGTAAAAAATATGCCTCACCAACTTTAATTCCGTCAGATCTTTAAGTACTAAGTACCAACTAATTATTCTTTGAGAATGTCGTAGTACGATTATGCACATACCTACTCACATTTCGAATTAATTGGTATTCAATACGTGACAGTTTTAAATTATCGTTCCGTCAAAAAGAGCGGTAAACCAATCTACTAAAAATATTAGGTATATTGATATTCGATGTACATAGAACATCGATTTTCTGACACTGTAATTTTAAATCGATTTGCTGATTAGTGTTGTTAGACAAAAATAATAGCATGCAACCTTTTCGGGAATTTCTTAGCTATGTCTAGTATAGTATTCTTTTATCTGTGGCTTTGTCAAGTAAAACTTAAAACGTACGTTTTTAAAAATAGAACGTGAAATTAAAAACGTATCGATAGAAAGAATCAAACTCCTACAAAAATAATTCCAATCGTAACAGAAGACTTGCTTTTTGTTATATTTTTCCAATTTACGCTTTACAAGATACTTCTAAGATAAAATTAATTGTTCTATTTCGCTTTTGTCTGAACATTTCACGATAATTATAACGGTGGTGGTGCCCGCGGCTCCTACAGCTACTGGGAGCTTCGTGAGAGGACCCGCCCACCGATCAAACGACCTTCCAATACCCATGACGCCCTGGTACTTGCGATCGCGGACGGTCAGTTTGTTGTCGAGAAACTGTATCGAAATTGGTTTTGTTTGTCCATCGCAGACTGGCCTCATAGCTTAGTTAGTGACTTAGTGTAGCTCTTCCCTATGCGGAGTGCGGGTTAGGAGTTCATTCTCCACCCAGGACAAACATGTGTGTGAAAATTCTAAGCTGTAAGCATGTGAGTTCAATATATCCCATCGAGGACTAAACGTTTGAGAGGTATTTGTTCTGCGAGTCTTATAAAAGCAGAATAACCGAACACTGATAATATTAAGTCCTTTTTTGTTCGTTACATTATGATACTTTAACATTCAGACACAGAAAGAATATCTATATTCAATGTTTGTGTGGCGGCGATCGATTCAACAACACACGGCGCAGAAAGTAACGCTACTCGTAATACCAGCTGAGCTTTGAAGCCTGTCATCCAATTATGGCTGTCACCTCTCTCCACAGTACAACTATATAAGAGCTATGCCATTGCAGACGTTCAAATGAGGTTAGGTTCTGCAGCGGTAGCTAGTACTCATTATTTCGTAGTAATAGTAATTCTTGATCGCACGCGAGTGCTGTCGAGTGTGTGATTGGTTGATCGTTTGATCGTGTTTGCACTGACGATGGCCTCTGCGATAACGGAGGTGTCATGTGACTGTTTAGTTCATCTATATAGAATATCTAACAGTGCTACACATAGAAAACACACATCCCCCCCCCCCGCAAAGATCACATTGAAACGTTTGACTTTTTTTTATATAACTTGCTGTTGGAAGAAGTGGATGGCAAAGCAAGGGTACTCACCAGACACAGAGACATTGCATCATAAGTTAGGCTAGATAGGAATGTGCTCTAAGACGCATTGTCCTACGTCCATCATTTTAAGGCATACAGATGTTATGCCTCATGTGACCCACTAATCTAGAAAATCTAAATATGATTGGTGAATTCTATTTGGATGTATACTAAGTAGATTTTATAATGTCCCAAAAGTTATTCTCCAAGCATAATATAAGTACAAAGATTGTATAATGTCCCAAAAGTTATTCTCCGAGCGAAATATATAAAAACTACTAAAATTGTACGTATTTATAATACCAAATGTTCGAAGAAGAGTATTACAAATCTATGCCAATTCGGAGAAGGCAGGCGTAAAACACGCTTTAACATTTATGACTAAATTAGCAGTTAAACCATCTGCAATGTCTAAGCATAATTTAATTACCGCGTATCTTAAAGTTCATGCATACTACACACGGTTCAACAGCATGCCTTGACTGCAGTTAGTAAAAACAACTGGAAAGACTTTATTATTATTTTTAACCAACTTCAATAAAAGGAGGAGGTTCTCATTTCGACTTTTTTTATGTGTAATCATAACTTTTTATTGTGTGGACCGATTTTGAAATTTTGATTTTAATCGAAAGTGGTGCTTTGTCATGTCCCATAAAGTTTTTCCCAACATTGTTGATAACGTAAGCTACATGTTTATGATTCTGAAGGAATCAACATTTTTAAAGTTGAATTTTCGTTTGCACATTTTGAGAATACTACAAAAATGCTTATTCATTTTAGCCGTCAAGAAGCATTGCTATGTTTCGGTTTGAAGGGTGTGAGTGTCGCTGAAATTACAGGCACATTCTACCGCGCCTTGATTGATGGACGCAGAGCAGTGCATCGTAGACGATAAAGCAATGATTATCATGCCAAAGGTTGCCATTTGACATCAGACCGTAAGGCCGTTCCTTCTGATTCAATTGTCTATGACTATGACTTTAATTTATGACTATGACTCAAACTTTTTTCTCAAATAGTAGTATAAAAATAGTTGTGCAATGTGCAAGTGTCATAATCTGTATATGAGCGCTCTTCGATTCATCAGATTAACATCAGATATTAGCATAATTACTGAGATAGCACGCAATACCGCGCGACACGCCACACTATGGCAAATTGGCAATGCTATGCATAATCTGCGGAGCCTGGCGCTAGATCGCTTTTGGCTTCGGGAATTCTGTCGTCTCGCATTTATAAATAAACGCAGGATAATAAATATTGGGTGTGGCAAAAAGGTAAATTCTGATAAAGAAAAAAAAAAGACATTTATTTAAACATAGATTATGTCTCCTTCACTCTCAGAGAAGCTTTTTGTTTACAAATGTAGTATATGCAGATACGACCCAGCATTCGCACAATGTTTAGAGGTAGACAGAGAAAGCAAAACACTTCCATGTACTGTCTCACCTCTCGCCAGACTCACACCTTATAACTTTTACGATTATGGTTCTGGAGATCAAGATTTTTTCGCATTCAATTTTTTAATTTTGAGTATTTTGTTTCGTGCTTTTTTAAAGTTCTATTTATTTTATTTTGCGTTATTTTATAATGCTTTAGTCTTCTGTAATTATTCGTTAATAATTTAAATAAGTACCTACTCAAGCAAGCTTTTACGATTATTTTTTTTTGCAAAGTTTAACCTATTGCTTCTTTTATTTCATCAATAATTTTTTTCTCTACCCATAGATAATCAAAGAATATCTTGGTGCATCATTGATCTTGTTCTCTAAACATCTACATTTGTAAACAAAAAGCTTCTCTGAGAGTGAAGGAGACATAATTGAATGATCAAGCGAGCTTACCTGAAGCGAAGCTCGATCTTAATTATGTCTCCTTCACCGAAGAGAAGCAAGGTCCCTCCCTTCCCTAGAAAAGTTCCCCTGAAGATCAATGTTGCTGTAACACTACTCTGAAGATAATGAGTCTGGCGAGAGGTGAGACAGTACATGGAAGTGTTTTGCTTTCTCTGTCTACCTCTAAACATTGTGCGAATGCTGGGTCGTATCTGCATATACTACATTTGTAAACAAAAAGCTTCTCTTCGGTGAAGGAGACATAATTAAGATCGAGCTTCGCTTCAGGTAAGCTCGCTTGATCATTCAATAATATAAAAAGGAAATATTCTAGACAGATAAGACAATAAACATAGTAATGACACCTAGAGAGAGAAAAACGAAAAAAGGAAAAAACTATAAAAAAAGAGAAATGTGTGTGTCGCATCTCCGCATTATGACTGTGGAACGATAACGGTAACTGGATAACGATTTCGTACATTTTGTAATACAATAGAAAAAAATAGACCTCATTGTGAAGAGCTCGTCCAGACAAGGTGGTAGATCATGCTTATTTTTGTCACCAAGCAGCGTTGTTCATTTACCGGTGAAATCACACACACATGATTTAACATCTGTACCACAACCTGTACCTATGCCTCAAGTTGACGGATGCAGTGCAGAGAACGTAGGGCATGTCATAACGTGCGTGACTTACGAGGCAACGCTTTGCTAAAGGTGGTGGTTACCATTAGGCGGGTTATCTGCCACAAGCAAGTTGAGAAAATTATTGTCACTACGATGCACGGCCGCTGCTGTGGACGCAATTTGAACGCGTTACTTTGGCTTTTGCTTGTCACGCAGTATCAACCTCTAGGACCGTGCGATCCACAACCTTAGTCCAATTATACGACCACTCATCAATGTCATTGAACTTAAAGTTATTCCATAAAAAGTTATTCTGTTCAATCAAACGACGGGACCGTTGCGTTGTGTCGCTGGTTTTTTTTAGGGTTTTGCAGCTAAAAAGTGTCAACGAAATCCTATCATTAGTAACAGAGTTTCGTAGGCACTTTTTGGCTTAGGCTTAGGCCTTATTACTAAATTAGATTGGTACCTAAACTAGAGTCTAAGATTCTTTTTGATTAAAAACAGGTAGAACCAAGCCATAATTTTCTTGACTGTAAACACAGGTTTTGCGGTTGCCTGAAACTGGCGCCTAGATTCGCCTAGTTTAACGATGGTATTTCAAAGTGATCTTTGTGAATATGGGGTATAATGAAAAGTAGCATAGGTACTTTTTATAATATAACAAAACTACGTGTGCAAAATCACATGCAAAAATATTTGTTTCAGCAAGGTTCTGTTTATGCGCCTTAGTACGGAACCTTTTGTTTCCGACACGTACTTGGCAGGTTTTTTTGGGTGCACGAAAATCTTTGTAGGCATTAAATCACTTTTTGTCAATCAGAAAAAAATTGAGGCGCTCTTACTGTTTTTTGTTCAGAACAAAGCGTTTACCTATAAGCTTGATTTTTAACAATATTGCTTATTCACGTCGAGTTTTTATTTTTACACCTTGCTGTTTTTTAGGCGATGACAACTACAAAAAACACAAATAAAATGCACAAAATTTATATAAATTTTATTTGGAACGGGAAATGATCCGAACTAAGTTTATTAATTGTATAATCACAGACAGCTGTTCGAAAGGATACAAGCAATTCCACCACTTCATAACCATTACTTTAAGCACGCTAATGCTATAAACACCTCAACGTAGCTAAAATGGTTAAATTCTACAGGAAACGGGGCAAATTTGTCACCGTAAATAACTTACCATGAAGAATATTTAAGACGGTGAGACGAATTACCTAGCTCTACATATACAAATCTGAATGCTTGAAAATACAAATATGAAAATACTAGATGCACCCCGCGGTTTCAGCCGCGCAGATTTAAATCCCGGTATTCCCACGGGATAAAAAGTAGCCTACGTGTTATTCCAGACTATAATGTATCTCTCTGCCAATTTTCATTCAGATCCGTTCAGCCATTTCGGCGTGAAAGAGTAACAAACATCCATCCATCCATCCATACTTACAAACTTTCACGTTTATAATATTAGTAGGATTTAGTCAAGAAATCAAATTAAGGAAAAAGTACCAGGACACATAATATGAAAGTTTACAAAATAAGTACAATTGTCTTAAATAATATTGTTTACTAATTCCAAAAAGACTGGAACGTCTAGCCAATTTTGATTTTGAGAAAGACAAATTATTACTACAACTTGACTATTTTTATATATACCACCATTTTAAATAAATATCTTAGCTATCTAGCCCCAAACCTAGCGAAGCTATAGGAATTAAATGACTTCGTACTTTTATTTCTAAATATATACATAAAAAAAAACAATTTAATATCGCACAAATGTTTGTTCTCGGTGGGGATCGAACCTATCTATCAATATAACAAAGAAGAATTAAACAAATGTATATTATTATGTATATATAAATGTATTATTATAATAAATTAATGTCGAACGATCTTTTAAACTTTGTTAATACACAGAATTATATAAATTCTACCGATATACGACAGTTTTAGTGATGTACAATAGAATGTGTTAATATCGATTCCTCGATAATCACCCCCTTGAATCGAGTTCATTATCTAAAAATCAGTGCATGTTTTAAACCGAAGTAGGTATATCGCGCGTTTAAAAAACCCGTTGGTACCGGTGGCCGTTGGATATTCATGAGTGAATAACTGAATGAGATCCATGTGGTCGACACTGTTAATAACTAGGTCCCAGTAGTAACAGTAGTAACTACTGCCCCCGAACAGCGGCCCGATTACGCTAACGTCTGGCTATCGAGATCGCTTTCAGTTTGACATTTGATTCCCATCCATCCTATACGATTGCTATTACACTATGGGAATCAAAATGTCAAACTGAAAGCCATCTCGATAGCCAGACATTAGCGTAATCAGGCCGCAGGACCTCATAAAACAAGTTTGGGTCCGAACAAGCTGTTTATTTTATACCAGGAAGGAATATCCTAATAATAAACGCCATCAAGCAATAACAGACAGAAAGCAGAGCTATTACCATACTATTTATTTATACTGTGCTGGGTTCTCAATTATTGTTCACTAGTTGCGCCCCGCGGTTTCACCCGCGCAGATTTAAATCCTGGTATTCCCACGGGATAAAAATAACCTATGTGCAATTCCAGACTATAATCTATCTCTCTGCCAAGTTTAATGCAGATAAGTTCAGCCGTTCCGGCGAGAAAGAGTAACAAACATCCATCCATCAGCAGTAGGATGTTCATTTTACGACTATTTTTTTACTAACGACAAAAAAAAAGGAGGAAATAAGTCGACGCGTACATTTTTTAAATCAAACCCTCCAGCATGGATCATCAATACGATAAAATTTGCTACGATACGATAAAGCTTGCACGGATGTATTTGTAGAAACAAACGATAATTCTTTTTTCAAATTCATCGAGAATCGCTGTCGAATTTTATCTATCGTATCCACGGAACAGAGAAAACCCTACAAAATCCTATCGCTGATCCATGCTCGAGGAGCAGGATTACTAGACCCCTGAAGATTAAAATTAGGTCTGTATAGAGTAAATTAGGTATTGTATACAGTAGAGTAGTAGCCCGAGGCGTGTTGGGCTTAATTAAAGGAAATTACCCCCCCTACGGAGATTGTTTCTCCATCAGGAATGCTGTAATGGCAGATTAGACTTCGAGGTAATAGAGGAATAGTTTTATAAGAACCATTATTAAGATTACCTAAGTGCTCGCCGTTTTAGAACCCTGTAGAAGTTCGTCTTGAAGGCCTCCAATACCTACATTGGCTTTTTTGAGTGCTTGCGTTCACTGCTGGAAAATTGCTTAAAAAATCGTGTCATCGACAAGAAGAAAACGACTGCTGGAAATAAATTTCCGTATATTTACCCTTGGCGGTAAGATCTCACTGGACTCCTTCAGAGACTGAGTTACCTACAAGAATTCCAAACTTTAAAATCCAAATTTCCAAAGGGAAAACGCATAAACAACTACAAATACACAAGAGAAGCCAAGGGCGGAAGCGTTCAAATATACCAGAAGCGAATACAAAGTACTTTTGATAGTAAAATTATGATCCAGCAGTGCAAGTACCGTTCTTATCGTTCGCTTATTTGACATTTAGAATCGTCAAAAATTCGTTAAAAATGGTTTCAACAATGGATAAAACCATTTTTAACGAATTTTGACGATTCAAAATGTCAAATTAAGCGATCGTTAGGAACGGTACTTGCACTGCAGGTGTCCATTCGGATAAATTCACTAATAGCTTTAGGACGTTTCAAAGCGATCCTTGTCATTCAACTGAGTCCCAAAGCTTCTAACCCTGAAATATCTTTACACTGACTTTGACTGTATATTTTGATCATCGTTTATTTTTTTATACATCTAGCTTGATGGAACAAGAAAAGGCCCACCTGATGTTAAGTGGGTCATCACCCATAAGAAAACATTGCCTCGTAAGTTACGCACGAAAGGATCGTGATGCCCTATAGATGTTAAGCCTCATGTGCCTGAAATTACACCGTCAACCACACTTTTCAAACAGAAACACAGCAACGCTGCTTGGTGGCAGATGCAAAGGCGTGGTGGTAGTAGTAGTACCCAGGACGAAACCTACCCTTAAAAAAGAGCTCTACTACTCATAAACTTCTAATAAATAAATTTGTATTTGTTTGTGTATCGTATTGGTGCTGGCGATAGTACCGTTGAAGCCTTACCTACTATCGCAAATCGATATCCAGCGCAGTATATCGCACTAATAACATTAAATAGCAGTAACGCCTCTTAAGGGTCCGGTGACAGCGGCTCGCAATTTCGAGTTGCGATTGGCTATTATTTCATTTTATTTCATTTTGGGGAGATTGTTTGAAATAATAACTCTAAAGAAACACGCATAAATAGTGTTCGAACACAAATAATACAATAATATAAGGGAAATGTGCTTGAGTCAGAAATCATTTTGGTATTAGGTAAACGTAAGACCAAACATACTAATACCAAAATGATTTCTAATTCGGGCATGTTTCCCTTATATTATTGTATTATTTGTGTTCGAACAGTATTTATGCGTGTTTCTTTAGAGTTATTTTTTCAAACCACCTCCCCGAAATGAAATAAAATGAAATAATAGCCAATCGCACTTCGAAATTGCGAGCCGCTGTCACCGGAGCCTTAAGTTGCCTCATAGTTTAGAGGAGGAAAGAGGGGCTTGACTCACTTAATGGGTGGGAGGTGTCACAAACCGCGTTATAGTGGGCAGTGCGTGCGCGCAGCTTGGATTTGAGCAAACATAAGCTCAAATCAACGCTAATCTCTAATCTCTAATCTCAAATCGCATATACATAGTTATAGCGAGAGTCAAAGTTTATTCAGAAAATCAACAGGATGACTTTGAAGCGTCTGAAATTTTCTCAAACATTTTTCATTCATGCTTGAAATCAGGCATTTGATACTTAATTTCAACCATCTTAAAAGCAATCAGAATTCTCGTTATACTCATCATTTCAATAATTCGGATTAGGACGGACAACATAACATAACCCAAAATTCAATGAAATAGAAAAAAGAAATTAACAAATATGGAAAAACTTTATTTACATCTACATATTCCACTGTCCAAAGAGCGAGTTCGTTAGAGCTACAATGTTATAGTCAGTGCTATTGTAAATAGGTTATTATTTGGCATATCATTGTTTTTTCTGACATTTTTATTATGTTCACAGTTTGATTGATTTGTGCGTTTTTGTTATTAATTTATTATTATTATTTCCCTTTATGTATGACATTTGCATGCGTATTAATAATTTGACTAATATTTGATAGATTTTTTGTTTTGTTCTTGTTTTTCGTTCTATGTATGACATTTGTAATTGTACTGTTTGATTTTATATGAATTTGAGGACTGCTCTATTGTATTAGGTCTGATCTGTAATACCTAATATATGTAATGTTTAAATAAATAAATAAAAATAAATTAATTAATAAATATTTTTATTTACAGTGTATGTAAGTGTAGCCCAGTAATGCGAAGAATAGAAAAAAAACAAATGAACAAGAATTAAAAACTTGGTTGTCGTTCCCACGAAGTTATTTAAAGGTTTCGTATCAAAATATTCATTCCCAACGTAAATACTTACCTAATTATCAAGTGCGGTACCAATAAAAACAAAATCTTACGAGTTTCATAATACCATTGGCGGGTCCTCTACATTTATTCAAAACATTAATTTACTTTATAATTTTACACTAAGTAATCACTTTAAATGTAATACTTTCAAAGCACTTTAAAATTACTAGCTGCATCCTCAGTTTACAATTAACCCTTAATACTTTAGGAAAAAGGTCGCTTTTAGCCTGTGACGTGGAACGAAGATGTTAATGAGAACATGAGTGCTGTAAGCGTCGCCATTTATGCTCGAGATGTAATTTCCGATGCGATCCCAGTCGGTACAGTCAGCAACGAATGGAATTTCATAAATAATCGAACTTCAGACCGATAGTGCATAGTAACAATCAAATCACGGGGAGTTTATTTAAACTGGTGGCGCTCACTTTGATCCACAGAACCGTAATATCCGATCTCTCTTTCGTCTTGGTCGGTACTACAAAAAAAAACTCATCAACTGGTGTTGATCACGATCTACGGGTGACAAATCAACATCAAGCTGTGCTGCGCTGTACTGCGCTGTGTTGTGCTGTGTTTCTTAAGCTACCTACGTTTTTTTAACAATCAACATCAAGCTGTGCTGTGTTTCTGCGCTTTGCTTAGCTCAGTGTCGCGCATACACTAGTGCGAGCGAGTACGAGAGTGAAAGAGACGTCAGAGGGCGATGGAGGGGCACGCAGCGTGTTCCATGCATGTTTGAAAAACCTAGCATAGCTCGCCTCGCTCGAGACTGCTGCGTTTTTACAGAGCGTAGCCTCGCACAGCGCAGCACAGCATGGTTTGTTTGTATCCTCATTAAGGCGTTGACAACACCTAACATTTCTCTCGCTCGCACGATTCGACATTTTGAAAGATATAAAATCACAAATTCCAATTTTGAAAAATCGCAAACAACCATTTTGTGTGCAATCACATTGCGCATAGTTTGGTAAAAATTACATTTTGATTGATGCAAGTTTTCCTACTCAAAAGTTTGCTTATGTACGAAAACTAGAAAAGCAAACTTTTAAGTAGGAAAACTTGTACCGATCAAAATGATTTTTTTACTAAACTGTGCGCAATGTGATTGCACACAAAATAGTTGTTTGCGATTTTTCAAAATTGGAATTTGTGATTTTATATCTTTCAAAATGTCGAATCGTGCGAGCGAGAGAAATATTAGGTGTTGTCAACGCCTTAAAATATTAGACGAGCGAGTTGACCAAACATAGCACAGCGCAGTACAGCGCAGCACAGCTCGATTTTGATTTGTCGCCCTTCAGGTGTAATTTTATTTTGAACCGAATGGAATCGTCCGGACAAACAAACCTTTGGTCACTTGCTGGAACTGGCACCTAGATTCACCTAGCTTTAGAACGTTTTGAATTGACCCATGTGATATTATTGCCTTTATGTTTAAAAACATATTTTTAGGTCGGTTAAAGTTCTTTCATGTTTATTTCGATAAAGGCAGTAAAACAAACATCAAAACAGCCCGTTAATGCCAATAGAAATCGTATATACCTACCTTTCTTTTTATATTGAAGCAAGCATAAAAAACATTTCCTTGACTTACGGCTTAACATTTACCTACTTGATGAAGTGTGAAATGCAACGGTGAAAGTGATACACAAAGCGACACTACCATGGGTCTCTTTCTATCCGTGTTCCTGTCAATATTTATCATGTAATTTTTTGTAGAAAGGAGGATTATATATTTTTTTTGTTGGCCTATTTTATCGGTTACATATTTTGTAGAAAGGAGTATTTAATTTCATTTTTGTGTTTTATTTTCGTTCAACGTGAATTTTATGTTTTATTTTTTATCTTCAAGATAAGTCACTTTTTACTATATTCAAACATGGCGAGAAAAGTTATGAATTAAAAAACATATTGACCGTTTTTGTGTTATAATTTTATTTACGAAATGTTGCTAGTCAGATGTCAAGATAAAATGTAGGTATACTAACATGGCAAAAGCATTTATCACAAAAAATAATAGACTAGGTTGCAGTAAAAAGAACCATACAAACAACGAGCGAAAGAACAACTGCTTTTCTGAGTGCAAAATAAATTATACTGTTTTTTTAGTTTAGATTTTTTCCGTTAGATAAAAAAAATCTAAACTAAAAAAACAGCAAAATTTTGATTTTGGTATATTCGGTGGTTTTCGCACAAAAAGTTGGTAAGCACATTCCCAACTGGCCACTTCATGAGACAATTGGCCGGGTGGCCAATTGGCAATAAACCACATAAGTTCATAATGTAAGTTGGCAGAATTAGGGTTAATTAGGTAAAATAAGTTTGGATATGTAGTGTATTTTTTTATGTTTTTTGTAGGGCAGTGTCACCAGCCGATAAAGCCCTTTAAATAAATAAAAAAAAAAGTTAACAATCTGTGCGGTAAATATTTTTTTTTAATTTTAGGCAATCGATCTTACGTCCCACCTAATAGTCCATCGCCCATACCAACATCACCGCAGGCGTTGTCAATGCATTGTCTACCGTCATTTACGTTTCATGTAAATATTAATTATAAGCGGAAAAACCTCTGACATAACACAGAAGTTCAAGCCAAGCTTAACAATAAAACCTATTTGTCGGAAAGCCCGGTTGTTCGAACCTGGGTCACTTTTCTAGTTTAAATAGGATTCAGAGAAAATATACCTAATGCTATTCACAATAGTAAATTGTCTCAGTTATGTATATTGTCAATGGAATAGATATTTTCTCAGATCGCATGTCTACCTAAATAAAGTAATGTTCTTTTTAATTCTTACATTGGTTAGGTACGTGTAACTTGTCACTACGGTAAGTGACAATGTATCAGTAGTTGGCGCAAAACGGTCTATAGTCTAGAAGACACTCATTCGCTGTTGCTTTGAAGAGACTTCCATTGCATAGCGGTTCGCAAAATGAAGATTGCTCACATTATTTGTGTTACTCAGTAATAGGTAAGTACTCGTACCTAAATAAACACGACATAAACTCGCTTGATATGTTATTACAATTGTCTGATACTTAAAATCTATTTAAAAGTAATAAATCAAACGTGTACGCGAAATGAAGTGATAATATGCGCGACAATACAGCGTTAGGTGCTAGTGATGTGCTTTCATCGATAAATCATAGGCTTGGCACTTTGTTTGCAGATGATGTAGCAGTTATTATTACACAATAAATCCACTTCGAGAATATTGTTTAAATAGGAAGATTGATACAATCATACTTTTCAAAAAATATGAAAAATTGTGAAAGCTATATTAAGCGCTTTTTTTAAGTATTTAATGTAATTCAAGCCACATTATTAACATCTAACAACTGCGGAGCTTGACCACAATCCCACTTGATTTGATGTGATGTTCTGGTAGCAGTTAGCATAGATAAACATCCAGTGAAATTAATTTAGATGTCTGTTTTTTTTAAAGTCAGATTGAAAGCATGGACCTATTTTTTTAGACGGGTGTAACCGATAGGTGTTACATGGTAAAATGATACTTAAAGTTTCAAGTGACATAGGCTAGGTGTTAGTGATGTGCCTTCATCGATATAAATCACCAACTATGGGTACTTGAGCCACGAGTAATAAATCAAGAGATTGTGACTCATAATCCTATGATTAACGATGAACATTTTCAAGCCTCTCTATCAGACTAAAAATTACTATTTGCAACAATAAATTTCATCAGTGGGTGGAAAAAGCTTCCTCCAACCTTTCTGTTATAGCAAAAATATAATAAAAACATCTACTGCTTCAAAAAAAACGTAATAGCACGAGAGACAACCGCTTATCTGTAAAAGGTTTATTTTAAAAAATCTAAGATAATGTTACCGTCTCAAATCCACAAGCACGCGTAATAAATCAATGAATTACCAGTACAATTTAAAACATAGCGCTCTACCAAAAAACCCACATCAACTTAATTGGTAAATTAATTACTTTAAAAAGTCGTGATTTATTGTCCAAGTAACAAGAATGTTTTATAACAAGAAAACGCAACGAAGAAAGGTTTTTTACCACTTAATCAAAGTTTTCACTTCCCATTGAATGATGAACCAGCATTATAGCATTTAAGATTATGACTTTAATTTTTTCCTTTAAAATACAACTTGCTGGTGGAACAAGCAATTGGCTCAATTGATGTAATGTGGTAACCCTCACTTACAGCATATCATTGTCTCATAAACCACACACGATAGGAACGTATGTGCTCTACGATGCAGTGCTCTACGTCCATTAATTTGAGGGATACACGAAATAGCAATGCTGCTTGGCGGTAGAAAAAGGCATGGTGGTAGTAGGTAGGTACTTCTGCGGACAAAGAGCTCAACTACTTTTATTTCTTGTCAGTTTGTAACGGTCTGCAGATAGCTCAATATTTCATGTGTATTTTGTTTACTAATAATTCATTGTGATTTATAATTTTTTTTTATTGTACTTTGCAGACTTTTGTAATATAAGTTAATTTTCTGTGAGAACAAATAGTATGCATTACGCGAATAAAGTGTTTGTTCTTCTTTGGGGATCGAACCCCACCTGTAGCGCAGAAGGCAGAAATACAACTAAGCTGTTAGGGTCGAGGGTGGTCTAGTAAAAAAACTTTTTTATAAATAAGACGTAGCCCAATATTATCATTTTCGTCCACCGGCGCAGAAGCTAGAGTTACTACCAACTGAGCTGTGACGGCGTTCTAAAAAAAAGGTTTGTAATCTAGGACGTTGACCAATGTTGACTCGACGGCGCAGGTGATCATCGATAATTCACCGCACATCACTAGCCTGATGACGCGTGGCAGTTTACGACGCAATAACTCATCGGTGGTTGTTCACAGAGACAGTTACAGCTCCAGTTCGGTCATTAATGCTTGTTGAGGGACATAAACGGATTATTATCGACGTGTCTTTGTGTGTTTAATCGCTTTGATGCGAGCCGAACACTGCCTTGGTTTATAAAAAAAAGGCGGCAGTCATAATACGGACAGACTTTTAGTAGTACACCATATCATACTATACTACTAATATTATAAACGTGAAAGTTCGTAAGTATGGATGGATGAATGTTTGTTACACTTTCACGCCGGTACGGCTGAACGGATATGGATGAAACTTGGCAGAGAGATACATTATAGTCTGGAATAACACATAGGCTACTTTTTATCCCGGGATTTAAATTTGCGCAAGTGAAACCGCGAGGCGCAACTAGTCAATACATATCCCAAATCTTGAGTTTTGTTTTTCGTATTTCATTTTACGTAAAACGTCAGGCCGTTATAAATTATAAAAAAAATCGTTTTGATAGGCGCCTCTATCGGACGTGCTAAGAAATCACGAGTCTTTTTTTTATTATTTATCTAAAGGGCTTTGTCGCTGGGCGACCACACTGCCCTATGACAACAACAACTCACTAGGTAGTATTATTAAATACGGTATGACTCAAATTGAAATGGGTCCACATGACAAGCACCAGATTTTTTCGATTAAAAACAGAAATTGAAAAAGACGCGATGTTCCCCGGACGAGCCTTTCACAAAGAGCTCTACTACTTTTAAACTACATTAACTAGAAAATGATTGTCGATGCTATGTGGCGGACAAAAGCCACTGCTTATAAGGAAACCATAACAAGACTAATAAATAACTCTAAGCGCAATGGACATCTGTCTTTTGGCGAATACTATACAAATATGCGAATGTATTTTTTGCTCGTACAGTTTAAAATATATAAAATGGATCTTTGATATTTTTTTGTGAATTACTTAATTTCTGACATTTTTTATGACATCTATTTGAATCTATTATTATTGTTATTTTTTACTTTATATGTATTCCTTGTGTTTTATTTAATTAATTTTTAATTTAATTTTAATTTTTTTTTTTTTTTTTTATTTTATTTTATAATTTATATTTTAATTTGATTGTAAATAAAAAAGTTGCACGCCTATCACGGCAGAATACACTCTGGAAAAACAAAAATTGTAACACCTTCTAAAACATGTATTTCTTGCAATAAAATTGATTTGATTTGATTTGATTTGATTTGATTATGTAATAACAAGTTGGTTGATTGCGATTTAGTTTTCAATCTTTCTATCAAAATATTGACATATTGTGACAGAAGAACACTGACCTCTATTTAGAGGTCAGTGCAGAAGAAGTAAATTGACGTTTATCAGCATCTTTAGTTTAGACTTTTCAGACCGTGTCCGCGTCACTTGCTTGAAAACCAATAAATTGTATGATGACAGTTTCCTGTCATCTAACGAAGCAACATAGCATTTTCATTTTAATTGTTTTTCTAGTGTTATTTTTAGTTGTGTTGTGTAATTTTGGTGGTATTTTAACCAACATTACTTGTGGTCTTAGCACAAAGTGTAAGCATTTGAAATGAAAGTGTATTATGTGATATCGTGATTTGACCGAAAATGTTTCAAATGTTTTGAAGAAACCGCCACCATTTTCTTCAAAACAATTGACTGACTCGACTTTGGACTGACGTGACTAGAAACATAACTACAAAGAGTATAATCTCTGAATCACTTGACATTGGCAAGATTGTCTATGACAGGAGCCATAAAAAGAAGAAAGAAGAAGAAATTGTATGATGACTATATTTTACTTACTTGCTTATTTTGAATAACACGGTAAATGTATAGAATTCAAAATTATATAAAATCATTTAACAAAACTCTCATGAATATTTAACTTGAATACAGTTTTCAAAGATATGTACTTCAAATTGCAATAGAAAAATAAAGTCATAATTCAGAGCATCCTACCTAAGATAAGATTTATATCAACGCAAGACGTTTAGCCTGTAATAATTTGCTCTTGCCGTAGCGTTTTGAGGTTTATCATCTTGTTATAAGCATTATTTTTGTGTAGGGGTGTGTAGAGAAACGTTGTGATGCCAGAATCACTCTAATTTCGCTGGAGGAGGTTGTAGGTGACACAAATTGCAAGACCGTGGATTTTTCCTATGTAATCTTTACGTCAATCGTTGGAAAACTTGCCGCCTGAAGCTACTGTTTTGTCTGTTTCATAGATACCTAAGTCTCCTTTTTAGAGATAATAGTCAATAAATCAGAGATTTAAGAGTACAGCTCTTTGTGAAAGGCTACCACTTACTATGCTACTTATTCTGCCGCCAAGTAGCGTCGCTGTGTTTCGGTTTGAAGGGTGGTTCCCGGTGAAATGACAGGCACATTGTGAAGATCGCGGAAAATCGATGGATAGAGGGTTCTGAATCGTCGTCCCATAAAAGTTACATCAAAATTTATCAGCGCGAAAAAAATATTACAAAAAATAAACATACTGACGATGAGATTATGTTTTATGGTTCCCATCAATAGTTTTTTTATCAGTATACAAATAACATGTGAAATCCTTTTTCTGAAAGTTGATAGCTATAATTCAAACAATACTAAAATTATTTTAAATCTTTAACTTAATTATTTACCTATGTAGGTATAGTTATTTGACCATAATAATTAACCATGGATCAGTTGGCTTTTTATCGACGCATTTTAAAGCCGTCTAAAGGCCTCCCTTCTATGAGAAATAGAACTGTGCTTTTTAAAGTACAGAAACCACAATGTAGCCACTGGCGATCACACATCCAAAGTATGGACCTGTAAGTGTGACTTTATCACGTTTCCAAGGAGGCACGCGATAAAACCTTTATAAATAAGACACAAGATGAGTTACAACCTGATACAACAGAGATTGCCTTATCTAAAATATGATACAGCTTGCTACCTCACATGCTACAGCACTTTCACCCTTATCTCGTTGCAATAGGCTTTATAATAATAAATGTATGTTTGGTATTTGGAAGCGTTGTACGGTCACGACATACCGATATTCAGGTCTGAGCTGTAAAGTGGGCTCTGACTTGTTTCATAGAGGATATTATTACATGTAATAAAATCTAGCCCGGAGAATTCCTATTTCTATAGGTATGTTTTTTCTTCACTATTTGGAAGTACTAGCTGATGTTAAGTGGTAACCATCACCTATAAAGCATTGCCTCATAATTCACGCACAAAAGTAACGTGCCCTACGATTTACTGCCCTGCGTCCATCAACCTAAGGCTAAACTACAGAGGCTAAGCTTAATGTGCCTGTAATCAGAAATCACACTCTTCAAACTGAAACACAGCAACGCTGTTTGGAGGCAAGAAGGTAATTATAGTGATAGTATCTACTTAGCTGGACAAACCCTTTACAAAGAGCTCTACTACTCTTAAAAATCAGTGCTCTCTCAGTTGTAAACTAATAGTTTTATAACTGAACCCAGTTAGTGAAGTCACGGTGAGATGCTAGTATTCACTTATATTATGCAGAGGGTAAATAGTGCAACTTACTGTACTTGAGCAAAAGCTTAACATAATTTCCATTGGATTAGAGTAAAAGTGAATCCGGTCTTTGAGCACCGCCATTGTATAGCGCGCCTATAACTCATCTATAAGATATTTATAGCCGCATTATCACGTCGACACGGGGGTTAGGGAACTAGAGGTATTCTAACTGAAAATACTGTTACTAAGTTTCTTGGTAATAGTTCCGAGGGCACCGATGGTCTAGTGGTAGCGGCCTCGCCTTCCGATCAAGGCCATGGCTTCAAAACCGGTCGTGCACCAATGAGTTTTTCTGTTCAAAAATTTATGAGCACAATGCTAGTACTCTCAAACGGTGTAGGAAAACATCGTGAGGGACCCGGCATATTGAGAACCTAATAAATTCTATAACATGTGTCAAGTGCTCGATAGGGGCCTCTTGAGGTGCACTTAAAATCCTTTCACCACACTTTCCAAAGAAACTAGCGATACTACAAGAAGAAGAAGTAATAGTGACTAATCTTCAGTTAGAATACCATTCTAACCCCCGGTTTCTGAAAGCTCGATTGACACTAATCGGCTGTCAAGTCACTTAATATCTCTATCTAATTTGAAGTAAAAGCTGAAATAGCAATTGACTTATTGACAGCCGATTAGTGTTGATCGAGCTTTCTGAAACCGGGGGTTAGTCTAAGAGCATGAAGAATCAGCTTTAGCTAAAGTCAAAAGGTATCTATGTAAATTGAATCACAGGGATCAGTTTGAAACGTCTAAAAGCTAAAGATAAGATAAAGATAAAAATATTTATTGCATAGGTCTTATACACTAACTAGCTGAACCCGCGGCTTTGCTCGCGCCAAGGAATTGAAAGTTTCATCCAAACTTGCATTCCCTATTTTATCCCCTTGGGGGTAGAATTGATCAAAATCCTTTCTTAGCGGATGCCTGCGTCATAACATCTACCTGTATGCCAAATTTCAGCCCGATCCGTCCAGTGATTTGAGCTGTGCGTTGATAGATCACTATGTCAGTCAGTCACCTTTGAGTTATATTTATTTAGATAACATTTAAGTAAGGTATATGTACGTATGTTTATTAGGTAAGGTTAGGTGAATCTAGATGCCAGTCCCAGGTGATCAAGTCTAGACCTGAAGCAGACACTCGACCTATTTATTCGACTTGAAAACGATGTATTGACTCTGGAGAATATCCGGGTGACCGTGCTCTTTTGGTTGCTTATCAACGCAATCTACTGAAGTAGCTCAAAAATAATAGTTTTATTACTCGCCAATAGATTTCAGGGTTAAACTATAGCAATAAAGTAAAGTTAAGAAATTTGAAGTAATATTTTTTTTAATTTCCTAGAAAAAAGGACTCAAGGGGAAGACTTGCCATCTACCCCCACTTGCATCCCCCCTATCCCCAACCCTCAACTCAGACACAAGGATTGCTATAGCCAACCCGATTTCAGGAAGAGTCATATTTATGTTTAAGTTGTTTTTTTCAAAAACATACAAAAATTGCTCGTCTAGAAGTTAGATTTCAAATTATATAAAATTGCTCTCAATACAGAGTTACCAAATTGTGTTTATCACCTAAACTTTGAACTTCCCTCCGGCTAAATTCCCCCACTAAGCATGCATCTGTCTAGCTAAAGTTTTAAGAAGCCGCTAAGTATTACTAGAAAAAAACTCTCCCCTGTATGTATAACGGACGGACCTTGGACGCAAAGTGCGTGCCCCTAGACTGTATTGTAGACAATTAATAATAAATAATATTCATGCATATTATTATAATTTATTTGTTACCAATTATCATCTTTATGCATAGTTGATAACAATTATTCCAAAGATGCTTTTTTAAGGGAGTTAAGTGGGTTAGTCAACTACTGAATGTTAGTTATGTAAAAAGAGCACCGGTGGTCTAGTGGGAGTGACCCCGCCTTCCGATCGTAAGGTCGCAGGTTCGAATCCGGTCGTGCACCAATGGATTTTTCTATCGAAAAATTTATGTGCGCAATGCCAGTGCTCTTAAACGGTGAAGGAAAACATCGTGAGGAAACCAGTTAGTATTCTAACAGCGGCGATGGGCTTGCAACCTGTCACGTATGGAATACTAACTACTGCAAAATGTGGGTATGTGCCAAATGTAATGTTTGGACGTACCTCTGACTACCCCCCTTAGACATCCTCAAAGAATCTTGAATTAGTACCTACTTGGTACTGGGAGATGTGAAGGGATATCTACCGTACCTGGGGATCAAAGTCGTGAAGCTGTTTCAGTTTTCAGTTTTCAGTTATGTAAAATCGCAATCAGATGAATACAGATTTAGCGAAATTAAAATTTTGAATTCAAGCAAGTTTTCATACATAAAAATTTGAAAATTATAAAATCTAATTTTGAAGTCTGACAACTTGTTTGTATCAAAATTTTATTTTCTCAAAATTTTTGTGATGCTGTTGACAACAACTTAACCGATGCGATTTTACATAACTACATTCAGTGATTTTATATCTTCAAAAATGTTCAATTGTGCGAGCGAGATAGTGGCGCGCCGTATGCTGCCCTAACATCTATATGCCTCAAGTTGATGGATGCACGCAGGGCAGTAGGTATGTCGTATAGTAGCGCATTGTTTCATATCGTGCGTGACTTTCGAGGCAATGCTTTGTTATATTCAAGCATACTTGATGGTAATAACTTAAAACCAGGTGGGGTGGCAGTTAAAAATAATGGCATTTCCTCGGAAAAGCATAAAATTTACCTAAAAGAGGCAAATATTTTTACGTTTGTATGTTTTATCAGCTGTCGCCAACATTTTTAATAAACACAATTTTTGACGTTTTGCTAATGCCTGCACCTAAACCGATAATTTTCTTAGTATAAAATTATTTTTCATATTTGGTTGTATCATTTCATAAATTACACTTATTAGAAGCTTGTTAATAGCAAAAAAGGCATTAATTACAGAAAAAATATTAATAATTGATAAATGATACATACATCGTTATAAAGACAAATTCCTTATCATTTTTGTCACAACTCAAAGAAACCCGATATCTTTCCCGGAACTTTTATAATTATCGTCTGTATTTGGTTAGTGCCGTTGGTAAAATTATCCATATAGTGATGTAAGCCGCTTTGTATTGACTGAGCCGATTATCAATTATTACTAATTAATTTGGTTATACTCCGTAATAGTCTCGTAACATCCGCTTATTACATCCTTATATGGTCATTGGGGCCCTAATTTAATTAATTTGCCTGAGCAAAATCGTTTTAGATGCACATGTGCGATTGGTTAAAAAAATGGTCTTCTGGGTGCTATGAAAAACTCAATAATATGAGTACTAATAGCTTTGCGCAAGGAATACCTAGTGACTGTTCAACTTGTGGTGTGACGGCTTACTGAAACAGCTTCACGACTTTGATCCTCAGTCACGGTAGATATCCCCTCAGATCTCTCAAGTACCAAGTACTAACCTCAAGATTCTTTGAGGATGTCTAAGGGGGGTAGTCAGAGGTACGTCCAAACATTACATTTGGCACATAACCACATTTTGCAGTAGTTAGTATTCCATACGTGACAGGTTGCAAGCCCATAGCCGCTGTTAGAATAATACTAACTGGTTTCCTCACGATGTTTTCCTTCACCGTTTAAGAGCACTGGCATTGCGCACATAAATTTTTCGATAGAAAAATTTATTGGTGCACGACCGGGTTCGAACCTGCGACCTTACGATCGGAAGGCGGGGTCACTTCCACTAGACCACCGGTGCTCTACGGTTTACGGTTGTGGTTTTTCTGTTTTTTATTAACTATCATCAGACAACACTTAACACTTTTCTTTAAATACATTTTGTAATCCTTATAATGATGATCACGTTTTTACTATATCCTCCCTGAAGATGTCCATCCAAGCGTTTGTTAGCTACTCAACAGAATTCCCCAACAGTAATAGGTAGGTACTAGTCACGACATCACACCGCACATAATAGAAAATTGATCAGTTTGAAAGTTGCTCAGTAAAACTAGCGCAAGAAACATTATCGAACACAGATTCGATCGTGATTATTAGATAAACTATTTAGTTCAACAGCAAAAAACCGTGTATTTACCTGAGGAATAATTTTTCAACCTCCGTATTACTTATTGACCGAGCGAGCGAAGCGAGCGATGCGTCTCAGTTTCCACATTGGCCAAAAATGCGTTTGTCCGGATGTCTGTATGTCTGTCTGTCAGTCTGTTCTCCTCTACAGGTCGCATTTTTCAACCGATCTGGACGAAACTTGGTACACAGGTATATGACTTATTAGATTTTTTTTGTCGTCGGGGATTTTTGATTGGAGGGGTACTTCCCCCAAAAAAAGGGCAAAAAGGGGGCTATTTGATATACTGGATATCTCCACCAAATGAGATCCGATTTCGATTATTCTTTTTTTATTTGAAAGGTAGTAACTATAAGTTGGTCTCATAAAAGTTTGGGGAAGATCTGATAAGGATCTTCAGCATGATGAACAGGATAGCTCATCAAACAATCGATGGTTTTCAATCAAATTTGAGAGAAACACAAAGGACCTCATTCTACACAAGATGATGCAAAAAAATCAAAAAGATCAAAAAAATCACAAAACGGAAAATGCACTTGCACATTACATTCCTCAAATAGCTCACTTTTAGTATGCTCGCGAGGTCTACAGCTCCCAGAGCCACTAGTGTAGTTAAAATCATGGTTTTAACATGTAAAAGACACTGATAAATGAAAATGTTTTTCGTCAGTAAAATGTTCGAAACGTACTGACGCTACTATTTTCTCGCGATTGAAGCTAATTTTAAAATCATTTAAGTTATCAACATTGACAAAAACCTTGCTCCGTAACGCCTATAGAAAATTCTCTGCCATGATGGTTGAAACGGCTGATACTCAGAAGTCTCTCATGTGTTCGCGTTGGTCAGCCAGCAAACACACACCGAAGCTTCTATTTGTCAAACTACCGCCATAATACTCACTATTAGCTATTGCGTGTCAGTACGGTAGCCAATGCTAAGTGAGCTAGAGAATAGTTTTGAGAAATAAGTAATTACGCCGCAATGTACCAACTCCCACTTCAAGTAAAATGATAAAAAGCTAAGGCTGGGGCGAAATTCGCCGTACTTATTACTTTACCGTGCCAAACTCTTGGAATTATTACAATTTCCTTGCTCCTAGTGCTAGGTAAATGTTATCTAATGAAAAATACACTTTGCACGGTTGTGATAAACTTCATTATAAGATAACGTAGGTTTTTTTCAATGAATTTAACGTTATTTATGCAGTAAAAAATAAATGACTAAAATAGTGTAATATTTGGATCGGAACATTTAAACTCGCTAAGGAAATTCTAAGGAAATCATTCGATTCAGTCTCTCTTCAATAAATTAGTAAGTTAAATTATGTTGAAAAAAAATCACTAGGAAATTCATTATATATTTTATCATAATACTAGCCGACCCGGCAGACTTTGTACTGCCTCAGTCGATAATTCCGAGCATTTTCATATTTATTCACCTTTTAAATCTTCTCTGGACTTCCACAGATAATTCAAGGCCAAAATTATCCAAATCGGATCAGCCGTTCTCGAGATTTAGCGAGACTAACAAACAGCAATTCATTTTTATATATTTATAGATAGATTTAACTTCATAAAAAAATCCCGTCTGGTTTTAGACAGAATATAGGTAAATAAGTAACTTCTAAACATTATCCCATTCCCTAAATTCTTTTCACCAACGTTTAGATAATTTTCCTATTTCTGTCTAGGTAAATACAGTTTTTTTAATAATAATAAAGAGCGCGTGTTCTTTTGAACTTTATTCATCGTCATTGTATTATTGCAACGAGATGCTAATCTGATAACAGTTGCCAGTGTGAAACCTATAACGGTATTCAGTATGAAATATAACCGAAACAGTTTTTTATCAAGACCCAACGAACACCCATGAAGCCATCAGTCAAGCCATCAGCATTATACCTTTTACAGATAATGCAAAATGTGTGTATTAAATTACAATAAAAATACCTAGGAACCTATAGTTCCCAAAACAGTCGAATATTCAAAAAATAAGTAAACTAGCTAGCTGATTCTATAATAATAGTTGTTGTTGTGTATGTAGTTATTGTAGGAATTTCGGAAGTAACATTTATCAGTTATTTGGTTCCCGTATGACTATTTTTGGTTTTAGTATATACTCGCTGTGATCCGCAGTTTCACCCGCGTAGTTTTAAATCCCGGCATTCCCACGGGATAAAAAGTAACATATGTGCTATTCCAGACTACAATCTATTACCGTGTCTAATTTCATCCAGATCCGTTCAGCCGTTTTGGCGTTATCCATCCATACTTACAAACTTTCGCGTTTATAATATAGTAGGAGTAGTAGTATATAGGATAGCAAGATTTTAGGGATGTAAAATTTCCGCAATTTTTTTTATACTACCAAGGTAGCAAACAAGCGTACGGCCTACCTGATGGGAAGCGGTTACCGCAGACTATTGACGTTGTCAAAGTAAAAAGGGTTTTTCTTTAATTGTATGTCAAGATCACTTTGAAACGTCTGATTCTGGGTGCCAGGATCACGCGACGCGAAGCTTAATATAGACACAGAATTAAAAAAATATATAATAAAAAATCATAAATATTGGTGGACTTTCTGCACAGTACTGTTTAGTCCAAAACTAAGAAAAGCTTGTAATATGGGAACCAGATAGCTGATATAATATAGTATAAGTAATATAAATATATTTTTATACTTATAAGACTGATCGAAGTTTTTGCTGTACCTACATGTACAATTCGATATATGTATAAAAGATGTAATAAAAGATGTAAGATCACTCCTAAGTAAGAACATGGCATTTGTACATGTTAATTACTTGGCTTTAATTGTCTCGTTAAGTCTTCGATGTGACGACGTCGTTCATCAAGATGTACACACAGTTAATTTACTGTTGTTTATTACCCACATGCCATATGATTTTTTAATCGCATTAGTGGCATGACATTTTCAACCGCATGTCATAGTAGTTAAGGTATATACATTTTTTCATTATAATTTAATGAAAAGATTTGGATCAGTTGAGATATCTATAAATCGTTTGCAACGGTCTGCCGATAGCTCAACTGTTTCATATAATAATAATAATAATCAATTATTTCAGGCAACATAGTAAAAAAGATCTTAAAAATACAGGGCCCATAGCATAAATACCTTACAAACTAAAATATATATAGAATTATATGACTTATTTAACTAGCACGTAGAGACTGCGACGTGGGCGCGACAGGGCTCGGCAGCCGACCCCGGAAACGTCGATATAAGATTCCTTTAGGCCACAGATATTCCTTCATGAATGTCGACAGCAGTTGGGTCGGCACTCTCACCACGAAAGAGTTGAAATTGACCCTGTGGCGTGGCTCTAATCTTTCGACCCTGAGGCGGAATTGGGTCTTCGCGCACAAATAATCCGCCACATCCTCGACCTTGACGGAGTAGTGCACGCGAGAGACGTACATCAGGGTCGTGGGAATCTCCGGACGCAGCGTGGAGCTCGGTCCTGTCGGTGCGGTGCCGCACTTGTTCCGACAAACGGGCTTCTTCTTCTTCCTCTTCACTGTGATGAAGCCCTGATTGTCACCATGCACCTTGTCAGATGGTGCTGTCCTGCGATTTATTATGTACTAGCTGCGCCCCGCTGTTTCACCCGCGCGTATTGTGCCACCAAAATAGCGCAAAAATTACGAAATATCGATAAAAATATGCGTCGCACTCATCGCTGGATCGACAGAGTGGTGGGGATCAAAGTTATGGATCGCGACAGTGTACCCGGGCTTTGTCGATTTAGAGCCGGTGCGCAACGGACGTGTGCTCCGTAAAATTAAACCCGTAGTTATGATACTTTTAATTACTTACTACTGAACTGATTATTTAGCTCAGTAAGTTATTTTACTAATAGAAAACTACATTATCCCTGAGTAGGTATTCGTTACCTATAAATTTGAAGTTAGACAGGTACCTGTACCTAACTGACGTATCTATGACGGGGAGCTAAGTTCATTCTGTAATGATGATACCTATACTCCTACGTGAAAAAGAAAATAGGCTACATCGACAACATCGTGCCTAAGTACTTAGATACAGCGGTCCCAGCTTGGCGGCGGCGGCGGCGGCGGCGGCCCCGCGCATCGCCAGCCACCGCTGCGCCTCTGACGCCGCTCGCGCATTCCACCCGAGATAAACTCTCTAAATATTTTTTTTTTCATTTATCTACTTTTACTTTTAGTTTCAAGTCAATCGCACTACGCGTACAAAAAGTCTCGTACAAACTTTGACATCCCGTTGCACCCTTATTAAGGGTAGTTTACAAAAACTAAAAATGTCGTTCTTAATTATTTATTTAGAAGTATATTTACTCCAAGGTTGAAATCAATCGAACCACTCGTTAAAAAACTCCCATACAAACTACAACACCCCTTTGCACCCTTATTGGGGGTAGTTCTCAAAAAATAAAAATGACAAACTTAATTATTGACTTTGGCGTATATGCCCTCTAAGTTTCAAGTTCCTATGTTGAAGGAATACGATTTTTCTGACAAACGCTTTCAAACCTTTTTACACCCTTAGGGGTTGAATTTTGAAAAATCCCTTCTTAGTACACATCTACGCCGTAAGAACTATGTAATCCTAAAATTTCAAGTCTCTACGGCCAGCGGTTTAGGCTGTGCGTTGTCAATATGTCAGTCAGTCAGTCAGTCAATCAGGACTTTGATTCTTATAGTTATAGATTTTGTAAAAAAAATAATTTAATTGCAGTTTTCTTTGTAAATAAATTCATTTCATAAATTATATAATTCTAATTTAATATCTTCGCCGCGCCTCCGCTGGTTTGCGCTGCGCCTTAAATGTCCATATTATTTTCTTTTTATATAGCTGTGTTAATTAACGTAAGAATTCTGATAAATACTACTAAGAACTATTAAAGGATACTCAACCCGTCAACTACCCGGTATAACACTAAAATGAATGAAAAAATTGAATTTTACGGGGTAAATTGAAAAACCAACCCTCTGTTCACATCAGACAAAAAGCAGCTCCCTTATTCTCGGTATCACTATACGTAGTATAAAACAGTCGCTTTCTCTGTCCCTATATCCCTATGTCCCCATGTCCCTATGTATGCTTAAATCTTTAAAACTACGCAACGGATTTTGATGCGGTTTTTTTAATAGATAGAATGATTCAAGAGGAAGGTTTATATGTATAATACATGCATGATATGTGCACCCGTGCGAAGCAGGGGCGCGCGGGCGGGTCGCTAGTGTACAATAAATTGTAAGTTACTTAGAGTAGGCGTTGAAAATCGCAGGTTTCTGTTGGTGAGATGAAGCTTTCATTGCTGTGTTCCATTTTGGTGCTAATTAATGTATGTAAATTCTAAAATATGTATTTACAGAACGAACAAAATTATAAAAATTACCTTTAATATCATTTACTTACAAAGAAAATTACAATGATTACAAATATTTACAAAATTTTCAAAAATAAATATGACACGATTGAGCTATCTGCAAGACAGTTAGGGACGATCTAGAGATAGCTCTACTTTTCTACAATGGAATTTATTTATTTAATTCAGTTGAATTGAATTTTTCCGACCAGAAATTTCATATTTTATCATATTGGTTTCATATTTTTTACAAACTACTTTGATAAACTTTTATCGATTCTATACAAAGGCACAGTAGTATTACGAGTATTTACGAGTCATTTAAATCGGGACCGAAGCTTTGAAAATAGCCGTTTTTCAAAAAATCTAAGCTGCACTGCAGTAAGTAGGTACCGGGGTAAAACGGGGTGGATAGAATTCCAGGGGTGAATGAAAATGAAACAAAAAAAGCAATTAATAACAAACATTTTCAAGAAAAAACACCAAATTCTACATATGTAGAATTTGGTGAAAAAACAAAAACACCAAATTCTTTTGGAAAAAACACCAAATTCTACATATGTAGAATTTGGTGTTTTTATTTGCGTACTCAAATGTTTGTTAATAATTGCTTTTTTTGTTTCATTTTCATTCACCCCTGGAATTCTATCCACCCCGTTTTACGGTATCTGTTCGCATCAAAAAGTTAATAACATGTTACACTTATTAATGCGAATAAATTTAATTTACGGACTTGTAAATAAAACTAGATGATAAATAAATACCTAATAAATATTGGTGGTTTTTCCAGTACATAGAGTTTTCCTACTCAAAAGTTTGCTTAACTACGAAAACTAGAAAAGTAAACTTTCAAGTAGGAAAACTTGTATCGATCAAAATGATTTTTTTATTTAACTGTGCGCAATTTGATTGCACTCAAAATGGTTGTTTGCGATTTTTCGAAAATGGGTTCAGTGATTTTATATCCTTCAGCAAGTAAAAACGTGCGAGAGACACATTGCTCTCGTCTTCAGCTTAAAAATAAAATTGGATTTTGTACTTGATAAGCAAACTTTGAGGTAGGAAAACTGGTTTGAATCATTTGTGAAACTAATCTCCGAAACTGTGTTATTTGCGATTTTTTATAACTACATTCAGAAATTGTAAAAAAAAATGCTTTCAATTTCAAAACAATGGCATATTTCATTAATCAAATTATGATTATTTATTATGATTATATTAGTATGATATATTATTATAATTGTATTATTTCTGCTTAGTAACGGTTATATTTTATTTATACCAAATTACCAGTAATTGTAGATTCTTCAAAAATTACGAAATGCGCGAGCGTGAAGTTATTTGACTAGTGTCAGCCTCTTAACATTGTTTAATTCTTAAATATTCCAATTGGTTTCGGAATCATAAACAGACCACCAGCAGTCGACTCCTCGTCGTATTTCTCCGCTTTATATCTATCAATATTCGCGATAACGGCAGCATTAAATTATTCTAAGGCCTGTAGTCTAGGAGATAGAGGCTAGTTTTAAACTAGGTTAAAATACAGTACCTAACTTTCCTAACTTTGGTCCCAAATAAATAAATAAATATTATGGGACTTTCCAAACAGTGCTATCTAGCCCCAAACTAAGCCAAAGCTTGTACTATGAGAATCAGATAGCTGATATAATACTTAAAGTACTTTTTTTACTTACTTACTACTTATATAACACCGAGAGACAGAACAAATATCTATGTTCATCACACAAATGTTTGTTCTCGGTGGGAATCGAACCCTCGGCCTACGGCGCAGAAGGCAATGTTACCCCCGGTTTCTGAAAGCGCGATCAACACTAATCGGCTGTCAAGTCACTTGCTATCAATATCCAATTTGAAGTAAAAGCTGAGATAGCAAGTGACTTGACAGCTGATTGTTGATCGCGCTTTCAGAATCCGGGGGTTATACTACTTGTAATGTTTTGATATTCCTCGGCTCACCAACACCACACCACGCACACAGTCACACACAACCACTCGCTACGATGGTTGCCTAGCGACTGCCACGTGACGTCGGCGCTTGAGACGATCGCAATACATTACATCACCAACTGAGCTGTGAAGGCTGTCAATAAATGAAGTAAGTTTATGTGTGTTAGCTTCTGCACTATATAGTAGAAATATCATCGCTACGTTTAGGTATTTCAATGTCTCAGTAACGAAGCCCCAGTATGCAGATCCAGCTTTGATTTACATCCCGCTTGTTACCGCGGCTATGAAAAAACATTACTCTAGAAGGTTGGGCACTCGTTTCTGAGTAGCGAGACTGCAGCGAGCATAAAGACGCTGATAACCGCGAATTTACGTTACATTACCCAAACTAAGCCAAAGATTGTGATAGCTCTACATTTTTATTTGTAAATGCATATCTACTAATAATATTATATTTAAAATAACAATAAATAAGCAACGCCCCGCGGTTTCAGGCGCGTAGTTTTAAATCCCGGTATTCCCACGGGATAAAAAGTAGCCTATGTGCTATTCCAGGCTATAATCTATCGTTGTGCCTAATGTCATCCAAATCCATTCAGCCGTTCTGGCGTTATCGAGTAACAAACATCCTACGTAGCTCAGTTGGTAGTAGCTATGCCTTCTGCGCCGTAGGTCGTGGGTTCGATTCCCACCGTGAACAAACATTTGTGTGGTGAACATAAATGTTTGTTCTCTGTCTGGGTGTTATATAATATTATAAGTATGTATTTACAAAAAAAAAAGTATTATAAGTAGTATATCAGCTGTCTGGTTCCCATATTACAAGCATAAGCTTAGTTTGGGGCTAGATAGTGCTGTGTGGAAAGTCCACCAATATTTATTTTAATTATCCATCCATCTATCCAGGGTGGGCGCTAATGCTTATCATACAAGATATTTTTATCTTAGTTTAGATAAGTACTTAATATGTATGTACCTATTATTTAGTACCTATTGTAACTGTAAGGTGTCAAATATTTTTTTAATTTTTTATCCATCCATACTTACAAACTTTTGCGTTTATAATATTAGTAGGAACTGCGTGCCACAGTGCACAAATAGCTAAGCTAAGATAGAGCCGTACTCGTTCATATCTTCTGCCAAGAGTTATGGGAGTCAGCGCAGATATTTATAGGTCAGCTAACAGATGGGGTTAGATTTGCTTCCCTAAGGCTTCTCCATTTTTCGAAATTGACAGTGAAATACATCCATGTCACCTGAAGCGATGCGGGGCTATGAATGTTTAAAGGTTTAACAAAAGTATAACATCTATGGGTACAAAAAGTCGGTACATATTGGTGTTTATTTAATCAAATCAGGGAAAAATGTTTCAAATAAAATCACAACTAGGTAATATTTTTTTTTTTCATTTTTATATTGTATATTGTACTAGGTGGTCGTGTTGTCACAGTCGAATTGAAAACCTTCTCTTTTTTTTGAACTCGGCTAAAAATATACCTACGACCCAAAGTTTCTTCTTAATACACATAACTTCAAACAAAAAATGACAATCTATTGTTTTACGTTGGAATTTAAACAAGATGTACTTACATTTAAATGCCATACCTACCTACATCCGATTCTGCTGTGCATGTAAACGTTCTATTCCATTGTTTTGTGTTCCGTGTATTTGTCTATAAATAAATTCATTTTATAAATTAGTTCGATAGTTTAGCTTTTCAGGTAATTTTATGCCAATTTATCGTCGTTCATACCATTAGTGGTTCTAATAAGTAAATACTTATTATTCTAAGTACCGACTTCGCGGTTCCTTATAAGGGTATTATTTTGTATCGAACTACATGTGCAAAGAAGCCGATTCTTTTACAATAATAAATTAACATCAAATTAATCAAAAAATCATTAAATTAGTAATCCAACGTCATATTTGGCGCCGCGTTATGTGAAAAATTAATGTGTATGATAGAGAAAATGGTGCAATTAGTTTTAAATTAATTAATTTATGCCCATCGACTTTGTCGGTTTTATTAATTTTATGTCGTGAGAGGTTTTTGCAATTCAGCATTTGCTAGTGATAGCTAATAGTTGATGTAAAATACTTTTTACTCAATTCTGATGGAACAAGCAGATGGCCCACCTGATGGTAAGTAGTAGGTAAACATCACCTATAACTGAGCACTACCTCGTAAGTCACGCACGATAGGAATATGCCATACGATAAACAGCTCTGCGTCCATCAACTTATGGCATACCAATTGTTAAGCCTCATGTGCGTGTAATTACACCGGCGACCACACTCTGTAAACTGAAACAAAGCGTTGCTGCTTGGCGGCCGAAAAAGGCGTGGTGGTAGTACTTCCCCGGACGAGCCCTTCACAAAGAGCTCTACTACTCTTAAAACTGTACCGCTGTACACACTATACCACTGTATTATAACTGTACCTACAAAAATATGCATGGAGATTAATGGAGACCGCTTAATTTTATTCTTGACAGATGCAGTTGCAGCCAATTTTATTAATTTGAATTATAATATCGGAGTAAACACACAGATGTTTGACTACAGTAGCCTTAATCCGATATTTTGCAACATGGCTATTCCTATTTTCTAAACGAGAATTCGACCTCGCAAAATGACTTTTGGATTGGTCAGTATTGCATAACCTGTCAGGTGAAGGTTCCTAAATTAAAAAAAATGCGCAAAAAATAAAATTAAAGAAAAACATTTTCCCTTACAAATTGTTCACGGGTTTCGTGACTATATAATAATATATAATAACGGTGGACAATCCACACAGCACCATCTAGCCTCAAAGTAAGCTACTCAAAGCTTGTGTTATGGGTACTAGATAACAAATTTCTGCAGATCGTACACAAATTTGATCCGAGGCGGGAATCGAACCCGCAACCTCTGCGTCGCAGGCGGACTCTCGCCCGCTGCTCCACTGAGGTCGTCAAAACTGTCAAACACTTGACATTCACTGACTGTTAGGCGGTACGAAGTTTGCGGAGTCAACTATTAATAAATAAACATCAGTCATGTGGCTGAGCTCTGGTGTTAAATTGGTAGCTGCTAAGCCTTTAGAGAGATGCATGCAAGATGATATATTCTACTGTTAAAAAAAATTACACTGTGCCAATACTCTCAAACGGTAAAGGAAAATATCGTGAGGACACCGACATGATAATAATATCGTAAAACCTAAGGTGCACTTAGAATCTTTCCATCACACTTCAAAAGAGCTTAGTGGTACGTTAAAAAGAAAAGTATGGTTCATAACAAACTAACCACATCACCTGATTTGATTAGGTTTTGACAGAAATCCAATTCTTTTCTTTATTTTTTTTTATGGCTCCTGTCTATAGACAATCTTGCCAGTGTCAAGTGATTCAGAGATAAAAGCTTCTAAGTCTGTCCAAGGTCGAGTCATTCAATTGTTTTGAAGAAAATGGTGGCTGTTTTTTCAAAACATTTTCGGTCAAATCACGATATCATTTAATACACTTTCATTCCAAATGCTTAAACTTTGTGCTAAGACCTCAAGTAATGTTGGTTAAAATACCACCAAAATTACACAACATAACTCAAAATAACATAAAACAATTAACATGGATATGCTACGTTGCTTCGGAAAATGACAGAGAACGAATCCCTCTTCTCTCCATTTAAGGCTCCTACTTGTCATTTGACAGACAATTGCACTTGTCAAGGGATTTGTATAGTCCAGTCGGCCGTCATTTGTTTTGAAGAAAATGGTGGCAGTTTTCTTCAAAACATTTGAAACATTTTCGGTCAAATCACGATATCACATACAATATAATTTCATACAAATTATTACAATTTGTGCTGAGACCTCAAGTTTAATGTTGGTTAAAAACCCACAGAAATTACACAACTCGAAATAACACTAGTAAATCAATCAAAATGAAAATTTTATGCTGCTTCACAAAATATCCGAAAAACGTATCCAGAAATCCAATTGGTTTTCATATTCCTACAGATGTCATACTTCTGTCAATATTCGACAAAAATTGCGCTGGAAATTGTGTGAAAAGTAGCCACCCAGTTCTTCGGAAGGTACTTTAAGCTGTCGATTCTGGCTGGAGTTGTAAGCCCTATCAGGGACCTTGGGCTGTAACACGTGCAAATTTACATGGTGCGGTAAACCTGTTTAAAAATAGCGTTATTGGTCCCCTGTTATAAAGCCTTGGTTGTTTTGGAGACAGCTTGTTTCACGCACAAAAATGGATTAAAGCTACTCGGAACGCCATGTTTTCTAAGCCAGTTGCAATTTTTGGTATCGCTTACAAGTTTCAAGTCTAAAATACTTATAACTTGAACTCGAAAATGTATAAACATGTAAAAAACTCATCTTAAAGTGGATAAAACAAAAACTTCGTAGCGGTATGTTGAAGTTGTGAAAAACCACGCATACCTACACGATTCGCACTAGGTATTTTTCAACACGATCAACGTTCATAAAGAGCTATCTTTTTATCGATTCTACGATTGAACACTTTGTAGAAGCTAAAAGAACAGAAAGGGCATCAAAATTACTTGACAAATTACATAAGCTTGAAAAAAAATATCAAAGTACTTAACTGGCAAAACTGACGCTTTGTTATTAGTTTCCCAGTACCGATGGCAGAACCATCATTAAGAAATGTTTAACATTTTGCATTCTAATTCATTTAACTGGAAGAAGAGGCTGCTCGAATCGAACGACAGCGAAAATGGTGTGAAGAATGTGGTTTTTTATTGTTGTTAACTGCCTTCAAAGTGTTATAGTTTGTTTTTAAGTAGCTGTGTCTTTCTACCCCATACCCTCTCTTTTCTTTTTAACCCTACGGAATCCTCAGATGCGTTTAAAGGTGAAGATAACAGTCAAAGAGTTTTGTTAGGTATGCTATTTTACACCAGAAACTAGGAACTCATCAAGACAATCGTTTTTAAACTGCATTCATTACTACTTCAAAGAAAATACTGTACTCACATGTTTTTATGATAATTTATCAAAATGAGATTCTTTGAAACTGTACACGTTTTTTCTCAGCCGCATAGCTGAGATGCCTCAGGGTACTTAAATTCAACGTAGAGTTTTAAAGGTCAATAGATATTTCCGATAAACATTGAATGATCAAATGTATTGAGGTAAATATGAAACTTGCCCTGGTGTTGCCTGTTGTTGTCATTTTTATTTCCCAATGAGTACGTGAAATACGTAGTCATTGGGAAAATAGTTATTTTATTTTAGAACATTCTCACACGTACATAATATAATGAACTGTGCGCTGTATTTTTTTCTTATTGATTGCCGAGGCACTTATAATTTAGATCTTGGCATGTCAATTGTAGGAGTCTCGGGAATTTACCGTAATTGTTGCAATTTATAAGAACATAAAAAAATATTATGATAGACCGGATGGTGTGACCTTCCCCTTTATTTATTTAAATGTTATTCTAATTAAATATCAATAAAGTAGGGTCAATAAACTCGAAAGGCACTCCATTAATAGTATGAGGTTTGTACTTTACAAATAGTATCATTCAATATCACTTTGGTCATACCAATCGTTTTAAGAAATAATAACAGTTTTCAAATAATGTGTCATGGCAAAACGAATACCTACGAATTAGCAAATGGTAATATGCAACATGCGTTCACGGAATTTTCGTAATTGGTCAGTTTTGTTCGAAACATTGCAAGGCACTGGCTGTACGTATAAAAAATAACTGTAACAATAATACGCCCTAACTCCTAGCAAAAGAGCACAGTTAAAAAGGTATGGTATTATTAATACCAACTGACAAGTTCAGACAATGGACAATCCTGTTTACAACAGCTTTTTAAATTTACTAAGAAAAACCAGTAGCTTTAACAAATAAAATATATATAATAGTTTAAAAGGTTATTTCAATAACAATTTTATTGAGTATGAAAACAACGTAGCGGCTCAAAGTATTACATAACTCAAAGAACCATTTTAAGCCTTCAAACGGTAGATATTAAATACCTATCATAATGACATTTTAACCATCTGTGCGAGGTGTCTTCCTTGTGAATTTTTTTATAAGTCTGCGTACATTTCACGCTGCTAAAGGTTAATTGAGAGAAGAAAACCACCACCTGTCAATTTGCTTTCGATACTAGATGGCGTGTGTCTAGTAGAGAACAAGTAACGCTCCTTTGTTGTCCTGCGCTGGAAATGGCATTAAAGTCATCAACGACTAAAGTATTCTCACGAAGGCCTTCTGCCACGAATGACATCGTCTCGATAATAACCATGCTTGCCGATAAATTATAGTTATATTTTTAGCATTTATTAATAATTTCCCACAGCATTATAATGTCGTACCCGCCAGTGTAGGATAGTAAATACGCTCGTATTAAAACTAAGACTGCGATGTATTTACCTCACATTCAAATAAGCTACACACAAATGTCAACCTTACGTTTTAATCTCATGTCGTGAATGAAGAACGTGTGCAGAAAATTAAGTTATTTGTCATAGCATATTACATTGCCAGGTGTAATTTTGTCGTTAAATTAATTATTTTAACCATTACTTGAAGTTAACATTTTTGTCACTAAACGTTTTGAAACAGGCTAAAGTCAAAGTTCAATGAAGCAATGAAGCCACAACTTTAGCATTTTGTTTAACGTATACTCATTGCAGGAATGTTATTTCGTCCAGGACTGAAAATACTTTTTAATTGGTTTAGGACTTTTTATAAAAGGATTCTAAGAGACAATCAAATTCATAGATCCAACAGCAATGTATTTTAACCAATCAATAAACTAAAATAGTGTTCAGTTTTTTTAACCAATCAATAAACAATAAGGGCCTTACTACAAAACGGTGTCTAACTTTAAACAGTGTCTAAAATTAGCGCTGTCTCTGTTTGTCATTACGCAATGGCAAGAGATGTCAAAAGTTTAGGCAGTGTTTAACGTTTGCCTATTTTTTTGTAGTAAGGCCCTAAGTTTCATTCGTTATTGTAATAATGAAGATTTTATATTTCTGTAGACACTCATTTAGAAGAATACTACGTACTATTTGACATAATTCTGGTTATAAACCAGGCTGAACAGTATCCTATTTCGCTTTAAAAAAATGCAATAAGCCCAAGCACGTAGTAATAAATTAAGTGAATATATCGTATTAACGTATTACATGACTCAAGGTTGTATAACACCACAGTTATCAAGTGTTTTCTCAGCGAAAACTCGTACAGAAATGCAGAAATGCCTCGCAAACACAAAAGTTTCTTGCACCAAAACGTAAGCGTTGGGAAAATTTTGCTCGCAGCCCATTCTCTTGGGAATTTGTCCTTCCTGCACCAACACTATCGACGTTGTCATTGGGAACTATACGAAAGTAGAGAGGGACAGCGCAATACGTGCAAGTGGGAAACATAATATTGCGCCATTACCTCAGTAATACATGTTGTATTTTACATACAAATGCGATTTTGTTTTTTATTATTTAAGGTACGTTCACAGTTTTGCGACGGTAATATACGAGTAAAACATTAAAATTTACTTGAAGTGTTTGTTCTATAAGGCGCGCGCTCAAAGTACCACCGACTCGTAAATAAGGTATCAATTGCGCTAACGCGTACGGTCAAATTTCATTGGACATGTTTCAATTTTAAAATTTATTCTTTAAATGGATGTTGCTGAAATATCAAATACCTACCTAATGATTCTTTGATTAATCGCCTCTATGAAGACTTAAAAAATCTTGTACCTACTTTGGAGACCTTTTACTTACGGCTCGGAATAAGATTACATACTATTTAGTTTTTTGTATGTTAATAAACAAATATTATATTAGACAATATGCAGACGGAACAATAATATCATAAATACCTTTTATTCAATGGTTGAAAATCAGCAGCGTAATGTACCTGAAAAAATATTAGGAAAAATTAGTACATAGTCTAATACTCTGTTTTTCTCAAATAATAATTTTGTACCAATATAAAGAAATGTACTAGGCCAGTTAAACAAAAGTTTTTGAGTAATTAAATAAATCTGAAAGAATGGTATTTACAAAAATGTAATAAAACGTCCTATTTTACCGGCTGTACCTCATTATTTTGAAGTTTAGATGAGATTTTTTCGTAGGGTTTAATTTAAACGGTGGTGTTTAATATTGTTCAATGCTCAATAATAGCAGGTATATTCAAAGGGTAAATCTTGTTTTATTTTTAAGTTTTATAGAATGCTAGGTACATCGTGCTCGGTAGCAGCATCTTTTGAATAAGTAGGTCCTCCTGCGAACACCAAAATTTAATTTTGTTCCATCAAAAGTTAAGATAAAGTAAAAATTATGTTCAAAAACTAATAAATAAACTGAATTTTTACTGGAAAACCTGAAACCAGAACATGTATGGGAGAAATCCTGCAGTGGACTCCTCCAGACTGATTATGATTAAAAAAAAAGATTTCAAAATGGTGAAATTTCAAAATGGAGAAAAAGAAGCTTTTCAAAATGGTAGTCCTACTTAAAGCACTACTACATCAATCATGTACATATTATACACTCCTGAATAGAGCCACCTCGGTATTACTGCATCCCACCTTTGATTTATAATCCTCAATTACATTGATAGCGTGTACGACTGTACACCACTCCACTTCCACTGTCCGGTAAGTTTCTTGTCTCTGGGTTAATATAAGTATTCTTTATGAGCAATTTATTTCACGGATATTTCGGTTGGGCAACACAGTTGCACTAAAAATAAAATGTCACGCGTGATACGACATACTGAGGTACTACTGACATTCCTAAGTATAGGTATCTCGTGCCTACTGTAAGTCCTTCTGTAGCACCACACTTTGTAAAAGAAAAATAAATGATTCGAACGTGCCCTACGTTGCACTGCATAAGAGTAGTAAAGCTCTTTGTAAAGGGCTCGTCCGGGGAAATACTACCACCACGCCTTTTTCTGCCGCCAAGCAGCAACGCTGTGTTTCGGTTTGAAGAGTGTGGTCGCCGGTGTACCTAATTCCAGGCACATGAATCTTGACATCTGTATGCCTGAAGTTGATGGACGCAGGGCATTGCATCGTAGGGCATGTTCCTATCGTGTGTGACTTGCGAGGCAATGCTCTGTTATAGGTGATGGTTACCACTTAACATCAGGTAGGCCAACTGCTTGTTCCATCAGCCAGTTGTATTAAAAGAAAAAACTGCCCTACGTCCGTCAACTTGGTGTATACAGATTATAAGACAAATGATCGTAATTTATGTCGAAGATAAAAAAAATTATACAAAAATGTACTTGTTAAGTAACTAGCATAAAATAGGCCGCCATTAAGCATGAATGCTCTAGTAGAACACGCTACTTTAGTTATATAACGCGGGTCTTCCGTGACACAAGTAGTACCATACAAAAAAGAAAAAAGTAATTATAATAAAAAACATGTTAGCCAATGACCGATATTCACTGTAAAACCGTTTTTATTCCACCCCCTGACTGGTGACTTTCTTGTCCGCGATTGGTGTATCGCAGGTTTTTTTCCCTATATGACATTTACGTTAAAACGGAAAAAACGCATATTCACAGTGTCAAGCAACGATTGGTAAATTTGTACCTGCCTACTGCACTGTAGGTTCTATTCCCACCATGCACAAGCAGTTGTGTAGGTAATGAACAAAACGATTAAAATTAAAAAATACTGTTTCCGTCCACGATGTGTTCGTTTGAGAACTCATCTTGATTCCTATTAATTATTGAAAAAGATTTTATAATGTCCCAAAAGTTATTCTCCGAGCAGGATTTGAACCCGCGACCTTCCCATGGATACGGGGCTGCGCTACCGGAGTCCTAATCACACTCGACGAATAACTCTTCGACATGTACGGTACTTATGCGACCATATACATAAGCAATACATTGAATATACATAACTTAAACATAAGCTATATATAGTATGGTATACTTACAAATCTTTGTGATTTACTTAAGTGTAGTAAACACTATAAATCTAATAAAAAATACTATATTCTAATCCTACTTTTTACCCCTAAAAATTACCGGAAATGAGCTAGAAATATTAACGAGTCCTCATTAATACGCGATCGAAGACGCAGGCAGTAATAATTAATAAAAAAATAAGTTTATTTTCAGTTTTTTTTAAGTTTGTTTAAATAAGTAAGTTTTATTTTCATTCAATTTTATTGACGAAAACTCTAACTTTACGAGTACATTCACTTCCAATTTTATTTACGTACACTTTTAGGCCCACTTTGAGAAAAAAATCACTTATTTCAATTAAACTAAATTGAAGTAGCTCACCGGATATTAGATAATAGTTTAGTGCGCTCAATAGCGTTTACCATTTGCTACTGGTTTGGGTTCATCGAGTATCAATCTTCATTTCTTGGACATCATCAATAAATCAGCGTCTGATAGCTGTTCAACATTTTGAGCTGCGCCGCCGCCATTTTCGTGCGTCACTAAACAGTACGATAATTAAGTATACTTTTTAAAAATAAATAAAAAAATATTGGTGGACATTCCCCGCAGCACTATCTCGCCCCAAACTAAGCCAATAAGCTTGTGATATGCCGGAACCAGATAGCTCATATACTACTTATATACTTTTTTGTAAATACATACTTCTAATATTATATAACACCCGCAGACACAGAACAAACATAATGTTCATCGCATAAATGTTTTCACGGTGAATCAAACTCACGGCCTGCGGCACAGAAGGCAGAGCTACTAACACTGAGCTGTGAAGGTTCTCGATTTATAAAAACATACATTTTACAAGTATCTAATTGTATTTCATTCGTTCATTAAAAACATCGAACACAAATTACTTCTTGACTGGGTTTTAAAACGGTAGTTACTTTGATTGATATTTCTAAAATGATGAGGTATAATAGCCATAAATATACAAGGCAATAGATTTTACTTGTAATGACGGTTATTACAATAAACAATGAGTAGGTGTGGGGTGTGTAACATGTTTCATAATTTACTAGTCGTCCCTCCCCAACTGCTTATACATTAAAAAAAATTGCTGTAAGTGAGGATGACACTAAAATATTTTCATTCTAATTTTCATTCATTCCAAAAACAGTGAGAAAGATAAAATACTCTAATTGTAGGTACTGATGTTTTTACTAAGAATAAAATGAACTATGAATTATAATCGTTCCGTTTTCCCTGTTAAGGTACGAAACCCTAGACGCATTTTCAGGATACTAACGCGCGCTACCGCATTTCAATAGTAACTACAAGTAACACTGTACCATTCAATACCGGGGTAATTTTAACTCGTAATTACCTTCAAGCTGAACGAATAAAAAGGCATTTAAAATGTGCTAATGGGCCCCTTATCGAAAGATCATCAGTATGATAAGCTTCGGTTAGCGACATCATTATATTAAAATGATATCATTATGGCACGTGTTCATCGATACTTTAACCAGTGACTACTTTAATTATTGGTTGAATTTAAACAACTGGTAAAACTTGACTAACCCCGGTTTCTGAAATCTCGATCAACACTAATCGGCTGTCAAGTCACTTGCCATATCTCTATCTAATTTGAAGTAAAAGCTGAAATGGCAAGTCACTTGCTATTCATTATGCAAACTTGCATAATATACTATTATACAGTCGATTAGTGTTGATCGGGCTTTCAGAAACCGGGGCTTAAAGTGGTGTTTATTTTACCTTTGCTTCGCACATATAGCAAATTAAGATACTTATCAATGTGCATATAGCTATAAGTTTTCCTAAGAATAATAAAATAAAATAAAATAAATAAATTAAGAGAAATATCTCTTCTAGATAAAAGTATTATGCTCTAGGTTACCCTAGGTAAAACATATTTGGGGTGCTAGGTCGGGTAACCTCCTCGTGGTGCACCCTGGTAACACCATGAAACACGCCTGCAGAGCACTGCGGACGTGTTTCATGGTGGCTAATAATCCGACACGGTGGGCCTCTCCACGTGTCCTCTGATTAGTAGAGGGCACAGTGTGATGAGGCAGGGTAGACCTTTTGGTCTGTCCAGGTGGGTCTGGGCTGTTTATGCAGCCCGGACGGATGAGGCGGTAGAGCGAGCGCGAGAGACGCCTTAACTTCTCGCGCCGCTACGTGGTGAATAGCGGGAGAAGACCTGGGGGCACCTTCTCCCGCATTGCACGTATTCACCACTCCCGTCGGGCGGGAACGGCCGAGCACTTGCGGTCGTTCCCGGGCCCCTCTGCAAAGGGGGGGGCGTGCGGGCCCCGCCATAAAGGTGGGGACATTTGCGGGCCCCGCTGTAAAGGCGGGCGGTCGTCGCCGGGGGGGAATGCGTAACGCATTTTTCCCAGCGTCAAAAAAAAAAAAGAAAGTAAAACATATTTCTTATAATTTAAATACTTCTAACGTTTTTGACTAATTTTTTTACAGTTTTCTAAAAAAATAAATACAGAAAAAAAGGTTAATAACTAAAATAAAAAACATTCTAAAGAGTTTTAGTTTGTTTTAGCTAGAAGCAAGATAATGTACAGGTAAACACTTACAACACTACGTTGTATAGAGCCAATATGATCAAAATAATTGGTTAGACGTATACTCTTATCTGTGGTTATACTAATCAGCAGTTATGGGTGAACTTTGAACAGTTTACAATTTTTAACAGGAAAGTAAGTATTTAGGAAAATACAAACAAAACATAAAAACACTAACATTTATGGAAACTAAACACTTAATATACATTCATTTTATGGAAGTAATTACTTTATAATAAAAATAATTGTGTAATTTTCCTACCTAGGTAGCTAAAATAGTTCTTAGAACATGACAGCCCAGTTGGTATATAGTAGCTGCCTTCTGTGCCGTAGGCCGTAGGTTCGATCCCCACTGAGAAGAAACATATTTTGTGTGATGAACATAGATGTTTGTTCTCCGTCTGTATAACCGTATAACCGTCGTCCGTGTTGTATAACATTTTATGTATGTATTTACAAAAAAGTATGTAAGGTGTATGTCAGCTATCTGGTTCCCATATCACAAGCTTTGGCTTAGTTTGGGGCGAGATAGTGCTGTGTATAATGTCCAAAGTCAAAGTCAAAATATGTCAAAACAAACATGTTAAATAAAATCACAAGGATCACCTTGAAACGTCTTAAAACTAGAAGACTCTAGGTGTCACTTCCACGCGTTTATATTTATTTTATTTATGAGATTTAGTTATTTTTACGTAGTGAGAAAGTTTTACATCACTGTTTTATTTCTCAAAAAAAATGAAATGTAACATAACGCTTCATAGATAGTGCGATCACAGGTTAACGCAATCACATCCAGCGCACGTCTTTCCTGTCATAACTCATTCGATAAAAAACTATAAGTGAGCATTAAAAATCATAATCCTGATGGAAAATACACAAAAACCCGTGCACTTAACATTGTAGGACCAATTCTCTTAGCGATGCAATGCACGCAATAGTGCACGCATTGCAAAGAACGATCCTACACTAGTTTTGGTGACATACAGAGTCAAAAGATTTTTATTTAGTTTGGATGCATAAAATTTGTTTTCTTGTGTGGTCTAGTGGAAAACAAATTTTATATTTAAAAATCGTAGGTTCTAGTCCAATCTTGCAACAATGGATATTCCCTCTTGCTTTTTATTCTCTATCGGTGAAGGAAAACATCGTGAGAAAACCATTAAGTACTTCCAGCAGAACTTAGAGTAGTACAGCGTTTTGCGTCTACCTTTATAATTACCGGCGTCGGTTTTTCCAGATGCGTACAATTTGGATATTTTCAAGAGACGAGTGAATAAGTTTCTTCTAGGTAAACGTGCTACACCGTAGACCGCATCATCACTTAACATCAGGAGAGATTGCGGTCAAACGTTTTACCTATAGATTGTAAAAAAAAACGTAACAATTTTAGCAAAGTATAACCTACACAGCTCAGATGGTCATAACTTTGCCTTCTGCGTAGGCTGTGGTCCGATCTCTACCGAGAACAAACATTTGTTTGATGAACATAGATGTTTGTTCTCTGTCTGGGTGTTATTGTATATTGGCCCTAATTCATAATAGTCGCTGAGCGCGCCAATAACTTATAGACCGTTATTTCTGTTGCTATCTCTTTTCTTTGACATGAAAGTGACAGTGACAAGAATACTAAAGAGCCGTTATAAAATGGCGGGATTATGAATGAGGGTAAGTATATTTACAAACAAAAGTAATGCATGAGTATTATATCAGCTATCTGGTTCCCATAATGCAAGCTTTGTTTAGTTTGGGGCGAGATAGTGCTGTATGGAATGTCCTCTAATGTTAATTTAATAGCGATAAATTATAGAGCCGTGTGTATTATTGTCAAGAGCAGGCGACAAGATTCTTAATTCCCAGCTGTAATCGTGATACTTGTAATAGCAGGGAGACGTTTGACAATTAATTCTTTGATTAGAATAGAATAGTCTTTATTTTGTTTCTTACATATCTAAAAGAACCGTTACAATTGGTTTGACGACAAAACAGGCCACCACTCAGCATTTGCTGTATGGACTGACAATTCGGACAAAATTTATTTAGACACCAATTGACTTTCTTTTTTTTTTTTTTTTTAACTTTACATTTTAATTTTTTTTAGTGACGATTCAGACACCGTTTCACACAAAGCTTTTGACATTAGGATTCGAAAAGATAACACGTGATTTTCCGCCAGCTCTTCGGTGGCGGAAACCTTTCTGTTGAAGGATGTAAGTCCAACCTGTCATCGTTTAAAAACTGTATAAAAAAACTCTGTTTTAACACATTATTACTTACGTGGAATGGAATTTTACGTTGATTCATTGGAGACAATACGCGTGATAGGTACATGCCTTAAAAACTGTCAATTGACTTTCCGTAACGAATCCGATACCGAACGAATCAAAATAATCCCTGCTATGTAAATTTTGGGGATGCATAGTGTTTTCTGGAATATTCACCATTATATGTTTTCATTTTAAGAGTCCGGTGACAGCGGCTCGCAATTTCGAGGTGCGATTGGCTATTATTTCATTTTATTTCATTTCGGGGAGGTTGTTTGAAAGAATAACTCTAAAGAAACACGCATAAATACTGTTCGAACACAAATAATACAATAGTAAAAGGGAAATGTGCTTGAGTCAGAAATCATTTTGGTATTAGGTAAACGTAGACCAAACATACTAATACCAAAATGATTTCTGATTCGGGCATGTTTCCCTTATATTATTGTATTATTTGTGTTCGAACAGTATTTATGCGTGTTTCTTTAGAATTATTCTTTCAAAAAACCTCCCCGAAATGAAATAAAATGAAATAATAGCCAATCGCACCTCGAAATTGCGAGCCGCTGTCACCGGAGCCTTAAGTTTCGCTTGTAAAATAACTCACAGCTTAGGTACATCGCCGCCGCTATCCATAAACAATCCGCCGATGGTCATAGCAATGCGCGGGAGCAACAAAGACGTCTGAAATATGCGCTATGTGATTCTCACGGGAAAAATCTCAGCTACATATGGGGCAACAGTTATACTTACATAAAACAGAGCACCCCCTATGGCTATGGCGCCGGCGTGGTAGCCATCAAGTAGTAGTAGTCAATCATTTAAAACAAATTAGCAAAATAGCGACAGCAGTTGCGTGAGTAGTTGTGTCAACGACTATAACTGCTAACTCGGTCGCTAAAATTTGGACCTCTAGCGGAAAATTTGTGGAACAATAAATCTACAAAAAAAGGCGACTACAAATACACTGAAATCATCAAAATACGCAATTTATTTTGCATCCCACCATCTCGGAAAGAGTAATTTTGCTCTTCAATATCTGAGTGCAAAAGCCGTTTTTATTCTCTAGAGGATAAAGTAAATTGAATTTAGAACATCGTGTGCACTAAGTTTGTGAATTAAAAAAAAACATTAAACCTATTTACTGCTACCTCTATGGTGCCGAATATATCAACTTTTTTTTAATTTGTTAAAAACTCAGACTCGGAACCTTCTTGGTGTTCTTTTTTCAATTTGCTTTGTACGCGGTTCTTTAAGCGGCATTTTTTCACGTCATTGCTAAACCTTATATTAAAAACAAGAAACTTGAAAACAAGTGAAAAATGTAGTAGTTAATACCTAAACTGAAATAAAAGTACCTATCTTGTGATTGTAAACTTTTTTTTTGCATTTAGTCATTTCCTCGCTGAGGTGGAATGAAAAGTTACGTGTTGCACTCGAGTGCAAAGATTTTTCACCTCGTGCTCTTTTGATTCCCTCGCTAACGCTCAGGATTCTAATTTTGAATCACTCGCTGCGCTCGTGATTAAATTTTAGAATCCTTCGCTTGCTCGGTCATCAAAATTGAACACGCGGTTAAAAAGCAACTTTGCACTCTTGTATAACAAATAACTATTACTTGGATTACATAATTTGATCCTGTTATTTTGATTTAAAAGCCAAACTACTGAACCGATATTGATGAGAGGACTGCTGATTGATGAATAGAATTTATGAAAGGACGTATCTGGGACGTATATTCTCAGTTTTTTTTTTCAAATCGGTTCATAAATGGCTGTGCTATGGACAACAAACATAAAAAGACCATTCAAATAAAAACGTCCTCCTTGTTTGAAGGCGTAAAAACAAGTTTATTCGACAATTTTCCGTCGTTTGATTTTTAACTTATCTTCGGCCGGGAAGTCTATTTTTTTTCTCTCTGGCAATAGGCAACTTCAAATCTTTATACGAAAACAACTACGTAAATGTTTTGTAAATCGCTTTAAATCATGTTATAGTTATAAATGAACACATTTTTTGAATTTATGTTTGACGACCTCTGTGGCGCAGCGGGCGAGAGCCTGCCTGCGACGCAAGAGGTTGCGGGTTCGATTCTTGGAACAAATTTGTGTACGATCTGCAGAAATTTGTTCCGATGGTCTGGGTGTTTTCTATGCATAATAAAAAATATCTATCTATGTAAGTATATAATGTATTAAATATATCAGTTATCTAGTATCCATAACACAAGCTTTGAATAGCTTACTTTGGGGCTAGATAGTGCTGTGTGGATTGTCCAGCATTATTTATTTATTTATAGCCCGTTCACAATTTTTCATCACCCTTTGATATATTAAAACAATGGTACCGAGGCATTTTGTCTATGATTTAATAAATATTTTGTAATGCCACTTGTTACTAAATCTTAGCCACACAAAAAGTGATGTTCTTATCAATACCTACTAATAAATCCTATCGATCTTTATTTCAACCTCTTAAAGAATGTACCTTTAAATAACGGTTTCTCCAACAGTTAATTTAATACCGATCGAATCTGTAATAAGGTGTACGGCCGTGGCCAGCTAAAAAAAGAAGTGTTGTGATTGGTCCAAATAGTTGGATGACTTGTGTATTCTTGTAGACAAGCTTTGTCGTATGACTTCGCTGCGACGGGTTTTATTTGTTCACTGAGTATTTGGGTCAATATATTGTGGTTGGAACCTCTTCAATTAAACGTTTTTTTTGCTTTCTGTGGTCTTTTAAGGTCATGTAGGTAGTCCTTCTGACACTAATGAGTTATAACTGAATGTATTATAATAATATTAATTTGTTAATGAAACATTCGGCATAAGTGGGGTTGGACAGACTCGGCGCTCTGCGAATGCGGTGAAGAAACTCAGACGATGGAGCACATCATCTCACGCTGCTCTATCCACTCATACCCAGAACCTTGGACCAACCTAATCGATCTTCCCCCTGGAGCATTAGCCTGGCTTGAGAATCTTAGCATTGACCTGTAAATTACATCATGTATGATTAGTGTTATTATATTGTTTAGAAGATTTGATTAATTTTGTTTTTTAGTTTAATACTGTTTAATTTTTGTTTCGCTTTGTATTCTGTCATACTATTAAATAAATAATGCAGTGAATACAAGTATTTTTAAAATGTACAAAGTACACATGAAATCACAGAAATATTCTCTATTCCGTGCATGAAATAGTAGAGTCGAGCTAACTGCACACAGTTGGTTGCAAACGGCTAGAGATAACTCAATCGACAATTGTAATGACAATTATTTTGATGGGGAACGTCAATGCATTTGTAAACTTATATAAATACTATTTACTCATTATATAAATAATAAATAAATAAATAATGCTGGACAATCCACACAGCACCATCTAGCCCCAAAGTAAGCTACTCAAAGCTTGTGTTATGGGTACTAGATAACTGATATATTTAATACATTATATACTTACATAGATAGATTTTTTTTATTATACATAGAAAACACCCAGATCACGGAACAAAATTCTGCCGATCGTACACAAATTTGTTCCGAGGCGGGAATCGAACCCGCAACCTCTGCGTCGCAGGCGGACTCTCGCCCGCTGTGCCACCGAGGTCGTCATAATATAGGTAAAAACATATAAGGTAAAAACATTTACTCATTAGTTTAGGTCAGTATTTATATAAAAAAAAGTTCTCAATCTTATACATATAACTGTCAAAGAATAAATCGCAGAAATCTTTAGCAGAGTTTTTAAGCGCAATAAAATTTGAACCAACTGTAAACTCATAAAAAAACCGGAACAAAATTGAGCTCTTAAAATCGTAACCGTTACCATCAACAGCCTGAGCGAGAAAGATCACATAAATTCTGAAAAAGTCCTTCTAAAAAGTTCCTACTCAGAAGTCAAAACGCCTAATAAAATGGTAAAATAGAAGGTGACTGGAGAATAGGTCAATTGTGTTGAAATGCCATCAATAAAGTATTATAGTTTACAAAACAAAATTTTTAAATAAACAGTGATTGACGCCAAAACTAACGAAAGACAGGAAAGCACTGATTAACCAGCACAGAAAAAACAAAAGAGCGATAGTACCTACATATCCGGGTGTGTATAGCATAAAACAAAGTCGCTTTCTCTGTCCCTATATCCCTATGTCCCTATGTATGCTTAAATCTTTAAAACTACGCAATGTATTTTGATGCGGTTTTTTTTAATAGATAAATTTAAAAAAAAGTATTTATAATACATGCATGATATGTGCAAAGTGATTTAATAGGAAGGTTTATAATTATGTATAATACATGCATGATATAGTGCACCCGTGCGAAGCAGGGGCGCGCGAGCGGGTCGCTAGTAATCGTATTTATAAAAATTCTAAGGTAGGCAGGTTATGGTACAATATGTACCTACTTAAATAATTTTTAAAGTTTCCCAATACTTCAAGCAAATCAAAAAATCTCAAATTTATATGGGACTAATGTGCTATTCCATCCCATCTAAATTTGAGTCAGATCTGATGTGTCTAGAGCACCGGTGGTCTAGTGGGAGTGACCCCGCCTTCCGATCGTAAGGTCGCAGGTTCGAATCCGGTCGTGCACCAATGGATTTTTCTATCGAAAAATTTATGTGCGCAATGCCAGTGCTCTCAAACGGTGAAGGAAAACATCGTGAGGAAACCAGTTAGTATTCTAACAGTGGCGATGGGCTTGCAACCTGTCACGTATGGAATACTAACTACTGCAAAATGTGGGTATGTGCCAAATGTAATGGACGTACCTCTGACTACCCCCCTGAGAAATCCTCAAAGAATCTTGAATTAGTACCTACTTGGTACTGGGAGATCTGAAGGGATATCTACCGTGCCTGGGGATCAAAGTCGTGAAGCTGTTTCAGTTTCAGTTTCTGATGTGTGGTTTTTCAGTTATAGTAATGAGTGTATTTCCAGTGCATTAAAGTCGGTTTCTTCTCCAAAGAGATATTTTTTTCCAAAAAAAAAGCTCTCGGTCAGACCACTAACCTAACTAAACTTAACTTAAAATTATCGTTTCGCGAGTAGAAGAAACATTACTATTGTTATAAGTAGTGGTTGGTCAGATTTACAAATTATATTATACTAGCTGGTACCCGCGACTTCGTCTGCGTACTTTTAATCTCTTCATCTCTTTTTTTCGCAATAAAAGGTAGCCTATGTTCTTTCTCAGGGTCTAAAGATTGTCTGTGCCAAATTTCATCAAAATCGGTTGAGAGGTTTAAGCGGGAAAGCGTAACAGACAGACAGACAGACAGACAGACAGAGTTACTTTCGCATTTATAATATTAGTTGGGATAGTTGGGATTTTATAGCCACATAATAGCTATTAGAAGCAGTTCCCTAGCACGCGACATCCTTTTTACAATCAAACTTACAAATCCATACTCGCAATTCACAGAATCGATTGTTTTAGACAAAAAATCGAATGTAAGATATAATCGGCTAAGCGTGTGTTGGACACACGAAGTGTAGGGTTTAAAATAAATAAATAGAAATAAAAAGAGCTCTATTTTCCTATACACCAATTACACAAAATAAAAAATCTAAAAAATTAAAAAAAATAAGTTTAAACTGAGTTAATAGGTTAGATCTTATGTATAACTTAATCCTAAAATATAATTTAGCAATCTTATACGAGTATGGGATCCTGATGAGGTAAAAGCCTCCTACAAGTGTTTCCAGGTTTCCCTGTCGGTTTACTGTTATTTATTTTGACATCTATAGATCCAAATACCTAAAGAGACAGTCGGGGATGCCAGTGGATTTACGGGAATTGAAAAAAGGTACGCCCAGCGCCAAAGGCTGGTCAAAATTTTTCTAGTACGCGTTTAATCTACATCTACACTAATATTATAAAGAGGAAAACTTTGTATGTATGTTTGTATGTTTCGAATAGGCTCAAAAACTACTGGTCCGATTTCAAAAATTCTTTCACCTTAAGAAAGCTACATTATCCCTGAGTAGCATGGGCTGCATTTAATACTGAAAAAAATTAGGGATCCCTACTAAAACATAAAAAATGTAACCCAAGGTGTAATATAAAATGTCCTTCACCGCATGCGCTGCGAAACTATAGATCATAGAGCAAAAAAATGTTATACTATAGATAACATCATTATCTACAAATAAGTCAGTGATAGCATATGTCTAACTATTGTAGTTATGTTACTATAACTACTTTTCTGTATTTTAAATGTTGATAAAAACGCCGACCAAAAATAGACCATGTTGTTTATACCTTTATAATAGTCCTTTTATTTTTTTTATTTATTTATTTGTCATGGAATCAACATCACTTTAAAATTACATTTGTGAAATTTATACTATACTTACTGCCAATTATAGATTCCTACTCTGTACACAAAAAACTTATATGTATTATAATGTCTAATCGCTAAAGGCGAATATGAACAAAACATTTTATAAAACAAAAGAAGTTACTCGTTAAAGTTAAGGAGGTAATTAAAACAAAAACACGAAACAAAATACAAATAAAGTTAAACCAAGAAAAATGAAAAAAATATAAATATAATAAATATAGGTACGCATTCAGCACAAATTGTGCGTGTGAGGGAAGTGTGTGTGAGCGGGTGTGTTTGCGAGAGATTTGTGTGATGTGTTATCCAAATAAATCCTTTTGTATGCAAAGCTGTTTTAATACCTGTAGATTACTTCTTGAAATTTTCAAATCAACATTCCATTCAAAAGATATTACGAAATTAAAAACTTTAGTGCGCCATAGAAAGCGCGACAGCCAGGAGAGTTCTCACTCAGCTTGGGCACAAAGGTGAAAATACACATGCCCGTAGCTGGCACACATGCATGCAAGCTACAGACACATATGCTAATTGGCATGCCTGTACCTGGCATGCAAGTAGTTAGTACAACATTCTATTTAAGGTCAGTTACTGGCATCCACGTGTCGGAGGGGTCTCGGGGGGCTACGAAACCGGCATGTGTGAACGTCGCGTAAGGTACAGGAATGCCTACTGGCATGACGTGATGGCATGCCACGTAACCGAGGGGACGCGGGGGGCTACGAAACCGGCATGTGTGAACGTCGCGACACCTGACCTGACGAGTTAACTTGCAAATGAATCCACAATGTGTCCGTAAATCCCGCATGCCTGTAACTTGCATACCCGCTACTGTTCTATTTTACTGGCACGTGTATTTTCAGCTTCGTGGGCTACGAAGCGCGGGAGTCTTAAGTTTACCCTAAAATGTTGAAAAAAATTATGTCCACCCATGCGAAGCTGGGACAGGCCGCTAGTGTTAACATAACAGTACATAGAAGAAAAATTGTAATTGCAAGCAAAGCATGAACTCAGGGTACTAGAACTTTTTTGTAAATACGAACACTAAGTAATTAAATATAACACTGACACGGAACAGAAAAATGTTGGAAGCCACCATCTAATAATCGCTGAATTTAGAGCTACCACCAACAAAGCTGTAACACAAAAACGGCCTTACCACAAGAAATATGTCAACGATAAACTGCTCAAACTATTGCTATCTCTTACCAATCCGTAATGGTAAACAGAGACAGCGCTTATTTTAAGCGTATTTAAATTTACGCAACATTTTATAGTATGAAGGAAAGTTTTTAACATTGGACAATAAAAAATTAAATGTCGATTAAATTTTGAAAGTGAAGAAGAGAGAAGAGTGAAAATAACGCCAGCGCCGTCCGAGACAGGCAGACGTGACAGAGGAAACGTTGAACAATTCTATGAGTGATTTAGCTCAACAGAACCCTAACAAAACGTAGCAAAAAGAAATATTGCGTATTGCCACGCACGGACGACGCTCCTCAGTATCAAATCTCAATGGATGTCAAAAACATCGAGCAGCATTTTATGGCTCATTGTAACTTTGCGGCTCGCTCGTTGTATTATTAGCGAAAATATGCACATAATAGTTATAATGATACAGGTTTTATGATCCAACTACTTCTTGTCCGTTACTTCGTCTGTGGGCTTTGTTGTTTTCGCTTGAGATCTTCTTGTGTATGAAGATTTTTTCGGAACAGTGTGGTGTAAGGTTTTTTTTAAAGATATTATTATGTAAGATTTTTTAGTTTTTAGCAAAAGATAGACAAACGGGCTAACGGCCCACCTGTTGCTAAGCGGTCATTGTCACTTGATACAAGATTTTGATTTTTAAAGGTTCTACGGCATGCCAGTTTTCTTACCATTATTTCCTTCACTATTTAATTTTTCCCGCCGAAGCGATGTTTCGCTTCGGCGGGTTTTCACAACTCGTTTTCACTGTTGAAATTATAGTTATTTATTAATTAAAATGTCTGCAAGTACTAGTTACGAAGAAAATGATTTATGTTGTACACCGCCCGATTTATGATGTGAAGCCCGTAACGTATGGAAACTTTACTACCTGAAAACTCCAAGGAAAAATATCTGTTCTGTGAGTTTTTATTATTATTTTATTCACAAATGTGTTGAAAAACTTCGTATGATACACGTGTGTATTGATGATTACCGTCACCAATGTACCACACTAGTACCATAATGTACTATTTTTTGGAATATATTAGAATCTACATAACTTAATATTAGCAAAATCTTTATCACAATCTAAAAAGCGATTATTTTTCGGAGAAAACCAGCTATAGATGCTGTTAAAATTAACTTATCTTAAAGTTTTATAGATATAGCTCGCCGTAATTACCGTATCTTTTATAGATACAGCCGCTATGCGCTGTCGTATGTGGATTCGATTTCCGTCTGTGACAAACATTTGTGACATGACCGGATCATTGCGGTTAAACCTTGAAGCGTAAATTCCTATTTCTCAAGAAACAATAGAACTGGCATCAAACCTTTGCACACGTCATTGTACACTCTGTCTCATAAACCCCCTTTGGGCATAAAGGGTTAATACGTTAGTTGAATAGCGTGTAGGAATCCACCATCTTTCGATTCGCGTACAGTCGCCTCTCGGGCCAACGCAATCGCTTGACACTGATGATGAGTTATCGACAAAGTTTTCTTCAGCGTCCGACCACACCGGTGTGGTGGGCGGCATCCTTTACCTAATAAATTTCCCCTACTATGTAACACAAATTTATAAGCGTGAGTGAATAGACACTTTTTGCACCTAATTAAAATATCACGTTCTTTTGCATTACTTGTATTTTTGCATAATATTATTAGTAAAATATTCTGTATTTACTGCCGTAATTAAAGTGCTATTATATTACAGTGAGTGAATGACCGCAGGAAGACTCGCGAAAGGCTGTGATGAATCAAGCATGTTTATTTTTATATAACGTAGACACAGATGTCATAGGACATTCTGTGACAATTGTAAATTTCCTGTAAGTTGAATAAACATAATATCCTTTTTTTTATTTTACCCGCAGATCGTTGAAAACGATTCTATGGTCTCGGCTGATTGTAAATCAGTAATTACCAAATAAGTAACAAAATGGATAAAAAGGTAGATAACTCTTTATTAAATATCACGACAAAAAGGGGAATACTTACCTATTCAATGATTTCCACATAAAAAATTTCAAATGAAATATTATAGTTAAACCACGTGCAATAATAGTTACAATAAAATACCTAACGTTTTCGTGTACACTATAATGTTGAATCAAGTTCTTTTTTTGTACTCGTATTTACCTAAAGACTACAATTAAATGGTATCGACTTCTTTGTTAGAGCTGCAACGCTGCATGCATATTTTATACAACTAGCTATTGGAACAAGCATTTGGCCCACCTGGTGTTCAGTGATAACCTCACTTAAGGCTCCGGTGACAGCGGCTCACAATTTCGAAGTGCGATTGGCTATTATTTCATTTTAATTCATTTCGGGGAGGTTGTTTGAAAAAATAACTCTAAAGAAACACGCATAAATACTGTTCGAACACAAATAATACAATAATATAAGGGAAACATGCCCGAATCAGAAATCATTTTGGTATTAGTATGTTTGGTCTTACGTTTACCTAATACCAAAATGATTTCCGACTCAAGCACATTTCTCTGAGGTAATGCAATTTTTATAGACAAGGGCAACTGCTAAACATCAAGGGGTCCATCTACTTATTCCCTTACCATTTTCATAAAACCACTAATCTAACTTATTTTCCTCAGTAAAAAATTTAATAGACCATGAAAAAACTGTGATCAAAAATATAGCAAAATAGCAACTGACTGACGCGAAAAGAAAAAGGCGTCATTGGCCTGACGAGACAGTGAAGAGTTTTTCTCGTGCCTCACTAAGCGTGCGGATCAGTGATCACTAAAGTTCATACATATCTGGCACCGGCCTCATAGTCCTAAGCTTTTTTGTCATCTAAAACGTCAAAGTAATGTGAAAGCGTACAGCCTAAAGCGTTTTAAAAGCACAATTTTGATATGAGTAAAACGTTAATGTTATGTCTAGGATATTATTTGAAACTAGTTTAAAAAACTGGTATACTCCTCTGCCATGCAAGATTGCGATTGTGAAGTGCGGTCCATTTACATGCTAGCCGAGGTCACAGTGTGGTGGGAACAGCTGATTGATGACGTATAAGGAGTAGGATAGTTTAATATGAAAAAAATAAATATAAAATCAAGGATGAGTTGTAGAAAATCGCTTATGTAAACTAAGTTTTGGATAACAGCACTTACCCCCGGTTTCTAAAAGCGCGATCAATACTAATCGTATGTCAAGTCACTTGCTATCTCTATCTAATTTAAAGTAAAAGCTGAAGTAGCAAGTGACTTGACAGCTTATTATTTTTACGCTTTGACAGTCTGTAAACACCTACAATTTATAAGATTAAATAAAATCCGAACGAACTGTAGGGAGAACATTAAAAATCTTTCCCGAGATGAAGCAGTTTCTTACAAAAAGGACACGCCATAAGTGAGGTAAAGGTTCAGTTATTTAATATAAATATAAGCACAAAGCCCTAAATCCTATATATATAACCAACCAAACAGATGTACGTTTTCATATTATTATATTACATTTATGTCGTTGTAGGTACCTGATGTTAGCTTTTAACGTGAAATTGCGCTTTCATTTTCTTTCATTGAATACAGCAGTGTCACCGATTTTTCTTTTCTGAGAATTTGACCAAGGAGAGGCCAATGACTCCTTTTTCTTTTCACGTCAGTCAGTTGCTATTTTGCAATAATTTTGGTCACAGTTTTCTCATGGTTTATTGAATTTTTTACTCAGGAAAATAAGTTAGATTAGTGGTTTTATGAAAATGGTAAGGGAATAAGTAGATGGACCCCTTGATGTTTAGCAGTTGCCCTTGTCTATAAAAATTGCATTACCTCAGAGAACTCACCCACCGGAGACTTATAATAAAAAAAATATATTAATTATTAAAACGAGTATTCAAACACTTTCGCTAACATTGTTACTATGAGTATATTATGAACTAAGGGGTTATAAATATATACAGTAATACAGTTTTAAATGCACACTAAGCAGGGCCATTTTAATAAGTCATATTTGAAATCTCATCTTTAGCATGTTTATAATGGTTTATTAGTCGAAGTAAGTCGTAAAATGGTCTTCTCCTGTAATTATCACAATAAATATGTACGTCTGAAAAAATTTAAGCAATTAGGCAAAAGAAGGCAATTTTACGATTTACTTTGACATAATCTGACTGAACCTAACATATTATGTCAAATGTGACCTATTCAATTGGCTCTAATTAGCACTGAAATTTAAAATAGAGCAGTAAAATTAATAGTTAACAGATTGTGAGGCAGAAAGTGTCGATACTTTCGTAATTTTTTTTTAGTTTTAGATGACAAAAAAGCTATGACTATAGCCTATATAGACTATATTGATAGGACTATGAGGACGGTGCCAGATATGTATGAACTTAAGTGATCACTGAGCCACACACTTAGTGAGGCACGAGAAAAACTCTTTACTGTCTCGTGCCTCACTAAGCGTGCGGATCAGTGATCACTTAAGTTCATTCATATCTGGCACCGGGGTTAGAAACTATAAATAAACTAGTAGTTCGCCCCGAACTGAGATCTCGTGATGCGATCCGAAAGCTCCGAAAATTTAAGTACATAGATGTACTGTTTGGCCTTGCCTCTGATTATCCCCCACTAACTTGGTATACTTAACTAGAAAGGTTACCTACTAAATGGTACCCACTGACCGCTGTAACCGCTTTTTTTTTGTGTAACTGTAACCCCTGACTGCAACTTTGTATGGTAAAGAAGTTTTAACTCAATTGGCCGATTTATTGAAGAGTTCCGTTGAACAGACCTTGGCTCCATCATCAGACCAGGTTTCTGTCAACATTTTATGAGAACTGAGAACTTTTTTAATTTATTTCAATATTTTTTTTTATTATAAAGCAAGGGAACTGGCCGACCAGTAGAAAAACCTTGATACCAACGAAACTCTTAGAAATGGGAGCTCTTAGTTCGTTGGTTATCTTAATTTAACTTTTTTGTTGTAACTCTAAAACCAGGCATCCTAAAAAAAAAAAAAAACGGTTTTGGAATGTCCAAACCAAGCCCTTTCATATGACATGTAACTTTATTTTTTTGTGTAACTTTTTTAATTTTTGCCCCCTTAAAAAACCCCATATTTTAATAACCCCTTATTCGATTTTACTCATATACTTACCAGTAAATTTCTCAAGTACAAGCTATCCACTTACCAAATTCCATGCAGATCGGATAAGCGGTTCTCAATTTATCGTCGGACAAACATACATACATACATACATAAGATACCAAATCGCCCAAGTTGATTGTAAGATCTTCGTTCGCTTCGCTCACTCGATCAATAAATAAATAATGCAGGATAATCCACACAGCACAATCTAGCCCCAAAGTAAGCTACTCAAAGCTTGTGTTATGGGTACTAGATGACTGATATATTCAATACATTATATACTTACATAGATAGATATTGTTTTTATACATAGAAAACACTCATATCAACGGAACAAATTTCTGCAGATCGGATACTATGCTCTAACTTATAAAAAAACTAATATTATGTACCTAATTTTGTAATTTGATCATACAAAAAACACTAGGAACTAAGTCGTAAGTTTCCTACCTTCTAGGCTTTGCTGGCTTCTAGGTGCGAGGAAGTGGCGGTAGATTCACCTAGCATATACGTTTCAAAGTGATCCGTGTGATTGTACTGAATATAGACCGTATTGATTTTGATTTTTATCTGTTTTGCTATGGTAAACCTACCGTAAAAAAGCAGGTAAAATCTAAATGAAACCGGTCTTTTGTCAGTACAACAAGGATGCGCGTGCTTTCTGGCCGTGGGTTCAATCCCCACCGAAAATTCATTCTGACTAATTTGTTTATAAGTGATAATTTTGCATGCCCGTGTATTGTGGAATTACATTGATCAATTAAACATTTACCATCTTTGTACATCATCATCATCATCAACAGCCCACAGAAGTCCACTGCTGGACATAGGCCTTCCCTATCCACTTCCAGGAAGAACGATTCTGAGCCCTTTCCATCCACCGACTACCCGCGATCCTAACAATGTCGTCAGTCCATCGGGTAGGAGGGCGTCCCACACTTCGCCTTCCTGTTCGTGGTCGCCATTCCAGAACCTTTATTCCCCATCGGTTGTCAGTTCTTCGAGCTATATGACCTGCCCATTGCCACTTCAACTCTTTGTACATGTAATTCGGCAAATAAATAAACTTTGACTTTGAAAACAAATATTTGCGCAATGAACATGAAGTAACCAACTGAGCTGCGGAAACTGTCAAAGTATTGCTTGTAATTTTACAGACAGTAATTGTAATTTAAGACCCTACAGTAAGCCCCTGCAGTATAGTGTCCCCTCCGGATGATGTGTAGTAGTAAAAGTGGTAAACGCAACATGTCCTTACTCGTCACTGCATGAAGACACATCTTAGTTATTATTATTTTATTCAGTAGAATAGCTAATGCACATTGTCGCGGGTCGTTAGCGGACATTTTCACGCTGTTTCCTGCGTAAAAAATGTCATCAAAACGTGTTCTTATTTTATTTGAATCAGCAGATGTTGTTTACCTACATTTTTATTTTATTTTATTTATTGTGTTCATGTCAGACGTCAGTTAGACTGGCAGGAGTAGGCTAGTTGGCTCGTGGTCGATATTTAATTAATTTATAACCCTTGCACGACTATGTTTTATTGTTAGCTTTGTTTGAATAGTAGAGCTGTTAGTGAAGAGATCGTCCAAGGAAGTACTACCATGCCTTTTCCTGTCGTAAAACAGCGTTGCTGTGTTGAGAGTTTGTTTGCCGGTGAAATTACAGGCAATGAATGAGGCTTAACGGCTGTATGCCTCAAATTGACGGTCGCAGAGCAGGGCACGTTGACTTACGAAGCAATGATTTGTGAGGCGGTGGTTACCACTCAACACACTCAGGTAAATTGTTTCTTAATTTCATGTATACTAGTCCTTATAGATAATTTGAACAAGTAACATAAATACCCAGAATCAGATTCCACATTCAGATTTTGAACACCGGTAAACGGCAGTCGTAATATTTGCTAGAAGATTCACTATTTTATTCTCTGGGTTTTTAATTTTAACATTTTAATATACTTACGGGAAATCGTCCCCAATGCAAAATCCCCGGTGTCAAAGGTTACAAGTGGCACATACCCAAGTTTTGCATCAGGCAACGTAGTTTGCCTGAAATATTTGTACTTTTATTGAGCCCCGTGTAGTTAACTTCTCAGAGTTGGTTAATGGTTCACTAGTGTTTTTTAAATTGTAAAGCATTACTTTGTAAATGTCTCAATAATGTCATTTATTTAAAAGATTGATTATTTAAAGGATATCTCCTGTGACAACATGAGGTAGGTCATCTCTCTGTACCATCAAAGCAGTAAAATAAAAAATAAAAATGTACAAAACATCCACAATTTCTTTTACACCCTTGGGAATAGAATGTTTAATCCCAGCGCGACCCGTCAAAGCTCATGCAAGCTATGAATATCCAAACTGCTAAATTTTCGCATCAATTCCTATTGGACCGATTTAAGTGGAATTTAATACAAAAAAAACATAGAAAAGGTGGGATGCTATTTGAATTGAACCACTCTGGCTAAATGTCAAGAAATCTGGCAGACAGAGCTTTCACTCAACAATGGGACGACGATGCAAACTAACAAAATAAATTTGCTAAACTTAAAATGCTTCATTATAAGTGTGATGATAGCTTTGTGTGAAAAAATCCAAAAAATATTGCGAACATCACGAAAATTTGTGGTAAAAGAACTTTTATAATAGTGATCGAACTACTAGTAATGTATGGCTATTTTGTATACAAAAAATTAATATAAAAAATCTCAGTTATTTTTCTTAGTATAAAAATGAACGGGCCCAAAAAGTGCCTCAAATACATTCTTATCCTCTTCATTCTAGATCTTTTCGATGTCTAACGGGATAGTCAGCGAGGCATTCAAATACCACATTTAGATTTATGGCAATATGATAAAATATTCCAAATGTAATATAAGTTGTATTTACTATCTTGTTTTATTTATTTATTATTTATTTATTTATTTATTGGAAAACCAACAGCTTAATATAACTAAAATAACATAGCAGATATAAAAACGCAAAAGCCAATAAAAGGTTTTTTGTTTTCTCGATATTCCTACACATTTCTTATTAGATAATTACCCCTTTGAAATATGATGACATAAAGTAAAGTTATGAGCACAACACTAAGCCATTTTGTTCATTATTCACTTTTTATTTTTCATTTACTTTTAAGGCATTTCACTAAATAAATAATGTTCAAAGTTAATTGTAGAGATGATAGTTATTAAAAGTTATTAGGTGTTAAGTGGACGAATGTATTTATAATAAAAAAATATTGCTGTTTCTTGTTAGCTAGGTAACAAAATACACCGGAAACATAATTATACCCCTGCTTGTAAACTTATCTATAGACATGATTATTAATAGGTAATAAAGGATAGGATAGGTAATAGGTAGTAAAGGATAAGAAAAAAGTACTAACTGTGCAAGAACTTTGAAATACTCTGTCGGATTTCGCTTTAAATATACATCTTGTACATACACAATCTTGTTATTTCATGAATATACAAAATAACAGTTACGTATTTATAGGACAGAAACTTGACCTGATGATGAAAGGTGGACAAATAAATTTAACGGCGGTTTTAAGACTCATTTTAATAACTTCGCGGCTTTAATCATTTTGACAAAACTTGTTTAAATAGCTAAGCTTTTTTAATAAAAACGATTAAAATTTAATTCAAATTGAGTTCCTAGCGGTTTATTGGAGTTTGAAAAATCCTAACTTATTTAAATACCATCTTAAGTACCGTAAGAAAGTAATAAAAAACCCACACAAACATTTTACTTACTACTTAAAAATTATGTATGTACGGTTACTGATTTTACTTTTACAGGCAATATAACAACATAGAAAATAGGTTCTTAATACAACTTACCTCATTCTTGAGGCAGCATTACTTTTTGGTAAACGCACTAATCCTAACACTTCACAAACATAAACGCACATCTCACAAAAGAAACATAATGATTTAAAAAAATCTACCTATCTAACTTTATTACATTTCAAATTAAAACACTCGTAAAAAATTTAAAACGCACGGTTTTTTTTGGCCCTCAGCTGTTCGGGCGATCATTGGCAAGGACGTTTGCCTTAAAAAATGACAACCGTATGATATAACCAAAGGTCGTTGCACCCAAAAAGCTCACAGTTGGCGGACCGTGAATGAACTGGTATATCGTATTTTTGCTGTTTTATTTTCAGTTTGGTCCAAACGCGCGCGCTCAGCCTGCGTTCATTGCAACGAATGAGGAGCTTAAGAACTATTTCAAATATCTTTTCTCTAATCCTTTTCTGCGCGTGCACAAGTGTGCTGTGCTATCTGTAACAAGTGCCGTGGTGTGCCCCGGAGCGTAAGTGGGGCTATCGTGTTCAACATCAGATTTGATTCAGTTTTCGAACGAGCTATAAAAGTGACCGGTGATCATCAAACCACGGTCAATTAATCGACCAATTTCCAACTCATTTCAATGATTTATAAGCCATTAAACGATTTAAGATTGTACATAGAATAGTTTTTCTATATAGTGGATACAAAATTGTCTATGCTTAAGTATAATACAATCAGCTATTATTCTCCTACAAGGTTTTTACGCTAGAAGAGCTCGTTCAAGTCTTTTGTACTGAGCTCTTGTACGCTACATGCGTTTAAGCTTCAATCAAAATATAGCCGTTTAAGTGAGTGATCCATGTGGTCATTTGTATTTATTTTTATGATCCAATGATGTTACCAATTAGTAGACTGTAATTTCTGTCTGACTGTTCACTTGTGGTCACTAATGGCCAGTTAATCGAGAATATAAAATAAAACTTATTGATAGTTGTAGAAGTAATATTGCGTAAGTGACACGTTAGCTGCGTAACTTCGACTTCACAGAATTTGTTCAAGGAAACTATACTTAACCGTTTTTAGTCTGGATCATAACTAAACCTTACAATTCTGAACAAAGTTTTGAATTTAAAATAATTTGCCCGCAATTATATTTCCGCAGAAACGTAATTTAATAAGTTGCCGACAAAGATATGTAGTTGAACTAATAAAACATAAAACAAATGCAGACAGGCTCAGACTTATTATGTGGCGCCAGGTATTGCAGTTTTTTGAACAGTGAAGCTTTATAAATTAAAATTTATTAAAATTGTTTCTACTTATAAAAATTCCTTAGACTAGTGCTAGCTGGTAGTTACAAGGAATTGAGTGCATTGAACATTATTTTAAAACCTGGACCAACATTTCATATAATTGTAAGTAATGCCAGACATGAGTCAGTCTCAGACATAAAATATGCGTTTGCCAAGGAGATATCGAATTAGGTTCATCAAGTCAAGTGCTTATTTCACTGTCAATACTGCCTTTCAAGCAGGAAAATAATAGCCGACATTTCTTCTTATTGAATGACGAGTGCAGACAGGCTGACTTTAGTTTTCCTAGTGGATATAACCCTTAGATCAAATTTATCGTTCGAACTAGCTAATCCCGCGGCTTTGCTCGCGCTACAAACTTTCATCCCCTATTTTATCCCTTTGGGGGTAGAATTGATCAAAATCCTTTCTTAGCGGATGCCTACGTCATAACATCTACCTGTATGCCAAATTTCAGCCCGATCCGTCCAGTGGTTTGGGCTGTGCGTTGATAGATCACTATGTCAGTCAGTCAGTCACCTTTGAGTTGTATATATTTATAAATATAGATATAGATAGATAGAAGATAGATAGAAGATAGATAGAAGATAGATAAAGATAATAATAAACATTATTAGCGATGGCGGTAAAATAATAACTCGTTATAGCAATTTTACTACGCGTTTAATTATCCTTGGTTTCTGAGTACCGTATACGTGTTTTTACCAACTGTTTTTCGGTCTCCAAATTACCAACTGACTGTTTGTTCATTCCCGTGCATGAGCAACTTCTAACCAAATCCTCTCGTACCGGAACAAATAACGTCATTCTCCCGTCTTTTAAAGTAAATTGAACCTGCAGTTGCTTGTGTATGTTTTCAATGACTATACTACATTATTTCCAAATTCATCTTAAAAATTAACACAATTGATTATTATAAATTAACTGATATTACTATGAATGAACAAATATTTTATATCTACTCAGTTAACTACGGACGATATACGATATCTCTAACAAAATTACTGGTAGTTCGCCAAAAGTTCAAGTTTTAAAAAAAGAATAAAACCAATCAAACTTCTTGGTTTCAACCGTTTGATACATCGATCAACTGTCAATGCCATGTGTCAATTACTAATTTTATTCCGATATTAAAAATTGAAAACAATTTAAATTGAGAACGTATTCGTTTCCTGTCATCTAACGAAGCAACATAGCATTTTCATTTTAATTGTTTTTCTAGTGTTATTTTGAGTTGTGTTGTGTAATTTTGGTGGTATTTTAACATTACTTGTGGTCTTAGCACAAAGTGTAAGCATTTGAAATGAAAGTGTATTATGGGATATCGTGATTTGACCGAAAATGTTTCAAATGTTTTGAAGAAACCGCCACCATTTTCTTCAAAACAATTGGCTGACTCGACTTTGGATTGACGTGACTAGAAACATAACTACAAAGAGTATAATCTCTGAATCACTTGACATCGGCAAGATTGTCTATGACAGGAGCCATAAAAAGAAGAAAGAAAAGAAAGAAGAAATTGAGAACGGGCGGGAAGCTTGTTAGCTGCGAGTAGGTAGTTATAATAATTGTTTATGTTCCGGTAGTGTGCCCTAGGTACTTTGCTGGTATTCATAAGGCCATAATGGGCAATTATAGTACCGAGTGTGACTGGAGACGACTAATGAAGCTTTTCATGTTTGCTCATGTCTTTGTACCATTATACAATCTTGGAAAAATGAATATACTTATGCAAATTGCTATGGTATTTATGTTGGACTAAATGAGAGGTTTTAACTTGAAAGGTCCACCTGAAATAACGTTTTTTAAACAAGCTGTTATATTTTTTAGGTTTGTAGGACTTGAATAATATTCAAACAATATAATATTATTGCAAAAAATATTTTATAATCAGGGTAACTTGCACAACGACCTAGTTTCATTGTATTTAGATAAACACATTTACGAAACTAAACAGAATTACATACATAGTGTAAACATTATTGCTATTATGATTTCGTTAATCATGTTTAGCTGCTTTTTTTTCTGCAAGACGTAAATCTTAGTTAGCTTCCTAAATGAGATTGGTGCTTGCTAAACACGTTTAGCGACCCACTGTTGTGGTGGCCCTTACTATCATTTGACAACGATAAGAGATGATAGAAGATATAATGCCAATTTAGTTAAGCGGCTTATTTTTTTTATGCAATACATAAATCTTAGTTAGCTTCCTAAATGTGATTTGTGCTTTCTAAACACGTTTAGCGGCAACTTATCGGTCGTTTATACGACTAGTGAGCACACGCCTAGATCATGCGTTAGTGGCTACACGGTCGCGTGCCAAACACAGGTAAATCAGGCTGAGTCAGTCCCACAGATATACGCTCAGCGTTGCTTTAGTTCGAGTTCGAGTTACGATGACCAGATATTTTCTGCCGCTCCATTACTGTCAGTCGAATATTGAGCTGATATACTCAATTTACTTTGTAACCCTGTTTATTTTTGCAACAGAGGATCAATTTCAAGCCTTCGCTTATTTTTTGTAGAATTTTTAATTGCTAACCTAAATACCGTGTTTGTGTATCAAAATCGTGAATTATTTCTAGTGATGGAGCAAGCAGATGCCCCACTTTGTTAGGCCTCCTGATGTTAGATCTCTGTCTAGAATAATAACATTATAACACAAATTAAATCGTTCGAAGACGCTCTCTATGGCATGGCATATTAGCATCGGCTATAGTGCGCATCACGCATAAAAACGCTGGAAAGAGGGGGAGGGGGTGTGATGGCGCGAGTATTTTGTATGCGAAAACACATCCCCTCCAATGTTTTCCAGCGCTATTTTTGGTTGACGCGATCTATACCTTCCCCTTCTAATCAGATCAGAGCATTGCGAGCATCAAACACCACGGATTTTTAATATCGTCTGACCCAAGTTTTATGCTGTCAATATCGATGACCAATGGATTTCGTCAGAATTTTAGGTTCTAACATGGCAATAAATTTCTTCATAAAAAATGATAGTCTTACTAAAATCCTATCAATATAGGCGTACTATAACTGTGGTAGGTACTACCTGCTTGCCACGCGCGGGGACGTTACAAAATATCAGGACAAAACGCTGCGTGAGGACACCAACACATATTTATGGTGACATCATAAATATATATCCTTGAGGACAGTCGTAGCCCCCCTACCTTCGAGCATCAACAATAAGAGTGAGAGGGACAGCAGGGTTTCGACGTGAACTGCTGCACGCTGCAAATGCGTGGCAGTTGATTGCTATTCGTCTAATTACTCCAGTGCCATCCCTCCTCCGTCCCTGCCCACAGCACGGTCGAGCGCCCGCGCATGATGGCAACGCGAGACTATCATGTCACTGCCGTGGTAGAATGCGTACGTGATGCGGAAAGCGTGACAGCGGTGCTAAACGTCGTTCCTGAATTTTTATTTGGCGGATGTATGGTTTCCGGAAAGAGTAGAGTTTCACTCTTTGTGAAGGGCTCGACCGGAGTAGTATACCTACTAGGTACTATGCCTTTTTTTCTGAGAATGCGTTGATGTTTTTCGATTTGAAGAGTATGGTTGCCGGTGAAGTAACAGGCACATTAGGCTTAACATCTATTTGTCTCTATTTGATGGACACGGGGAACATTGTCGTGCGTGACTTACGAGGAAATACTTTGTCATAGGCGATGGCTACCACTTATCATAAGGTGGGCCATCTGCTTGTTCCATCAGCAAGTTGTTTATATATAAAAAACGGTCCAGTTTTTTTGGAATACGAAGTGGATAGTATTTTTTTCTGGTGGATCTATCTTTAAGGCTGCAAGAAGCTAAGGTCATGAAAATCTGGAGTAAAACCATCTAAGTCAAACAAAATCATTTTAAATTGTGAATCTACGTCCAGCAGTGAACTTTGACATAATAACAATTACTGCGATGTCACAGATCATATAACCTAATATCTCAAAAAACTAAAATTACTTACAAATATAAAATCTGCCGCCCTAGGCTCCTTAGCCTGCTTGTTAACCCAACATTGCCACAGCCTACAAAAAATGTGTGTGTATGTATACAGTTGGGTATGTGTCAAATAAATGCAAGGTGAGCCCAAGCAAAATGAGCTTACAAAGATTTTAAAATGTCCCAAAAGTTATTCTCCGAGCGGTTAGCGCAGCGACGGTATCAAGGGGAAGGTCGCGGGTTCAAATCCCGCTCGGAGAATAACTTTTGGGACATTTTAAAATCTTTGTGATTTCCTGAAGTGTAGTAAACACTATAAATCTAATAAAAATTAAAATGAGCTTAGCTTTTATTAAACACTGTCATAATCTGTTAATAATTCAACAAAGTTTTTTGCGATACCTTTCGCTTTAATTACAAAAAGTGCGAGAGTGTTTAATTTTGACTGGTATCAAACTTTTTATGAATTCTATAACAGAATCGATCATAATTTCTACTGATAATTTTTTTCTAACATTCATCAGTAGAAATTATGGATAACTAGCAGGTACTCGCGACTTCGTCTGCGTACTTTTAATTTGATTAAAGTTTCATGGTTTTATCTTTTACAATTAAGAAATCCCATACAAACTTTCAACCTCTTCATCCCTTTTTTTCGCAATAAAAAGTAGCCTATGTCCTTTCTCAGGGTCTAAAGATTGTCTGTGCCAAAATTCATCAAAATCGGTTGAGAGGTTTAAGCGGGAAAGCGTAACAGACAGACAGACAGAGTTACTTTCGCATTTATAATATTAGTAGGGAGGTTATTCACACGCAATCTCATTAGCTTAAATGACAAAAAAGTATCGGTTAGAATCTTCACTGTTCTTATCAGAAATACTTAACGTATCTAATAAATACCTATAACTACGTATACATTTATTCATCTATACAATCAGTCACAAAGAGAAGACATTGTCTGATTGTTTTTACACGGAGAAAACAAATATGTGATTTATACGGAAGGCTGAACAATGAATATTTGATTGTAACTAGTTTACCTACTTTTATGAAATTACTAGCTGGTACCCGCGACTTCGTCTGCATACTTTTAATCTCTTCATCTCTTTTCGCAATAAAAGGTAGCCTATGTTCTTTCTCAGGGACTACAGATTGTCTGTGCCAAATTTCATCAAAATCGGTTGAGAGGTTTAAGCGGGAAAGCGTAACAGACAGACAGACAGAGTTACTTTCGCATTTATAATGGGACTAGCTGGTACCCGCGACCTCGTCTGCGTACTTTTAATTTGAATATTATGCAATAAAAGGTAGCCTATGTTCTTTCTCAGGGTCTAAAGATTGTCTGTGCCAAATTTCATCAAAATCGGTTGAGAGGTAGCGTAACAGACAGACAGACAGAGTTACTTTCGCATTTATAATATTAGTTGGGAAGTTGGGATATAATATTAGTTGGGATTGGGATTCAATGTGTTGAGTGATACCTAATGATGGATGCAATAAGAAATGAGACGTTTCGTTCGATTTCTCTTTCACCTGATTTTCCAACTGTTGTCGTTTCTCTAAGTTATATGACTTGTTTTCAATTTTCTTTAATTTTTAAAATATTTTACAAGAAAAGTATGGTAATACATGCAAATATGTCTTTCGTTCTTTCTAAAATAAAGCAGAATTATATATTATCCGTCACCATTCAGAGCACTAGCATTGCACAAGTAAAATTTCAAATAGAACAAAATATGTAATTTTATACTCCACTGGCTGTTTTAAAGGTAAAAAGTTCAATTAAGTTGGTTAATACTTCTTGGAAATTCGCTCCCTACGTTTATTTTTGCTAAGGTATAAAAGAGATGTCTATTATATGTACCACACTCTTTTTTTAACAAATTAGCACGAATGAATACTGATGCAAGGGTTATTCATATTTCTTAGAACGAAAAATAGTACCGATGGGTACTATGTACATATCTACATTAGTACGAGAAAAAATAATCACCCTACATTATTCAATGATTTTAATTAATGCGTAAATAAACGTCAAAATTAAATAAACGCTTGATTGAAAAGAAATATGATTAGTTTTCTGTCATTTTCCGAAGCAACATAGGACTTTCATTTTAATTGTTTTTCTAGTGTATTTTGAGTTGTGTTGTGTCATTTTGGTGGTATTTTATCCAACATTACCTACTTGTGCTCTTAGCACTAAGTGTTAGCATTTGGAATGAAAGTGTAATATGTGATATCGTGATTTGACCGAAAATGTTTCAAATGTTTTGAAGAAACCTTCACCATTTTCTTCAAAACTATTAACAGAGGGCCTATCACGAGTTCCGGTGCCGACCGCGATTGATCGTAGATCACACCGATGGACACCGCATTTCAAGGAAATTCACTATTATATATTATTCCTATGCTGCTAATAAATTCTTATGATTTTTATCATTATTCTTATTATAAATATTATATATTATTCGCATTCTTTGAGAAGCTTCCCTTAAGCTTCTTGAAGAATACGCTAGATGCCGTTGTTTAATTTCCTTGAAATTCGGTGTAGATCGTTGCGATCTACGATCGATCGCGGTCGGCACTAAACTCATGATAGCCCCCCCCCCCCTGATTCGACTTTGGACTGACGTGACTAGAAACTTTTATCTCTGATATCACATGACACTGCATGGCATGGTTGTCTGTAGACAGTAGCCATAAAAAAGAAGAAAGAAAAGAAATATTTCATTCACAAACTACATTGCAGTAAAGTTCGATGGAACGACAGTCGAAGGTTTCAAAACTTTCAAAAGTAGTTGGATGAGTATAAGTGTTTTTCTAAGCGTTCATTTTTAAAACTAAAGCAAAAATCGAGTTGAAAGACATTTATTTCTCAAAAAAAAATAACATTACTAACTTACCTATAGAAAAAAACTTTAGACAGAATTATAGTTCGCTACTTAGCTTCTTAGGGCAGAAAAGAGCCAGATCCGGTTAGAAATAGTAAAAAAGTAATTAGTAGATAGGTATTGTGTTAGTTATAAAAAAGCCTCGTCGCCATATTTTTTTAACTTTTACAAAAGACAGCATATCTACCTACATAATAAAATTTACAGTTCCTATCCCCCAAAGAAAAACTACTAAGACCCATCAATAAAATTTATGAGACAATAGTAAAATTTTTTTTTATTAGGTGACTATCCTTCGGCTTCAATCTTACCTGATGGTAGGCGACGATGAGAAACCGCCAACGCCATCTAGTTGAATAGTATCGAACCTATTGGTGAAAGTGGTAGCTCCAAGCTCTTTGTATTAAAACAATAATAACGGACGTAAACGGAACTATGATGAAAGTTTTATTTAAAAAAAAGGTTATGTAGGTACATATGTTATGTTTTGATAAAAAAAAGACAGCTAATATTTTGCTACAGGTACCTACGTATGTATTTCACAAGTTTTTAAAACGAATGTTAGAATAAACTTTCTTTTTATAAACACTCATGACATACATTAGGCTATTCAAATAAGTAGAATTAAAAAAAGTATATTTAGATTAGATAATAATCTATGTTTATGTGAAAAAACACCTAAACATAGATTATGTTTAGATGTTTTTTTTCTAAAATATTCGGGACACCAGCTTTTAAAACAATTCCATGAGTTGGCAAGTTTTGTCTTTGATACTGTTTAGTGTCCCAGAGTATGTAGGTACTTTGTTATGTAAAATGAGGGTAGTGATTCACAAAAGATGAGTTATTTCATTATCTCTTATTTGTTTGATTGGGTTTTTGATTTGTGCAAACTGCTTTGAATACTTTGAATAAATAGAGTGCTGTTACTGTTACTTTTCCTAATGAATCGCATTAAAGGGAGGATGACATTCGACAGAAAAACCGTGAGTACTTAGACCTATACCTGTTTTGTTAAACAACACAAAGTACCTACATATGTTTTATATAAACTTCTCTTTATTTCGATATTTACTCATCTGGAAAAGTTCTTCATTTTCAGTAAACCTTCGATAGGATAGAAAGATCTTGCGAAATCCTAAACGTTTTATAATGCGGTTGCCGGTATTATTAGGTACATTTCAAAACGTTGACACATGATGACATGAGGCTGAATATACGAGTATGTATGCCGTAAGTTGATGGACGCAGAACAATGCATCATAGGGCACGTTCGATCGTGCCCTATAATGCATTTCACGATAGAAACGCGTTCCTAGCAATGCATTGATAGGTACTATTAAGGCTCGTCCGGGGAAGTACTACCACCACGCCTTTTTCTGCCGCCAAGCAGTGTTGCTGTGTTTCGGTCGGAAGGGTGTGGTCGCCGGTGTAATTACAGGCACATGAGGCTCAACATCTGTATGCCTCAAGTTGATGGACGCCTGGCAGTGCATCGTAGGGCACGTTTCTATCGTGCGTGACTTACGAGGCAATGCTTTGTATTAGGTGATTGTAAAATCTTATATTTTAGTAATAACTCTTGGCTCATGGATGCACCAAGCCGGTCTCCTGTCCTGGTCTTCCAGTTCCCATAATCCACACTCCGTGAACCTCAGGGTGCCGTAGGTACATCACACTTAACTATGCGCAATGTTATTGCACACAAAATGGTTGTTTGCGATTTTTCAAAATTGGAATTTGTGATTATATATCTTTTAAAATGTCGAATCGTGCGAGCGAGAGAAATATTAGGTGTTGTCACCGCCTTAACCCAAAAGAAGCCTGGCAAAAACTCAGTCATACTGCAGACGTGTCCATCTCAGTTCCATTTTGGGCTGGCGGCTTATTAAGCACAAGAAAAGGTTTTTTTGAACTTTGCTTTTTGTGAAATAAGAAAAAAACTGCAATTTTCTTGCATTTTAAACTGCGTGGAGGTTATAAGAACCACGGCAGGGCACATGCTGTTTTGAACTTTATTTCAACAGTGTTACGTGTGTTACTTCAAATTGCAAATGTCGAGGTGCTAATTAACAGAATGAAAGGTGATAGGTCAGTGACCTGAACTTTAAAAAAACAACAGTTAAAAACAAAGTATTTGTTGATATGGTTAAATAGTAGTGTAAATTTTGTAAATAAATTAATATGTAATTAGAAATGTACATTTAAATTGTCACAAAACAATGTTAAATGTACAGAGAGCGAGACTGCTAATTACACGTCTATTAAATGCCTGTTTCAAATTACACCGTCATTTCGTCGAAATAAAGTTCAAAACAATACAATATACCTATTTCATGTCAAGTACCTAATATGATTGAAAATTGCGTTCTCTCTCTATTAGGCACGCCGGCGCCGTCATTTCACGGATACTGCTTCTTATGAATTTCATCTAAAGATGACATCCTAAGTAATTAACGCTCCCATACAATCATTATGGGCCAGTATCATAAGATACCTTAATATGAAAATATATAAAAGAAAAAAAATTAAAAAGCAAAGAAACTGAACGACCAGTAGAAAAACCTTAATACCAACGAAACTCTTAAAAATGACTGTGGGTGTCGTTGGAAATCTTTATTTAACTTTTTTGTTGTATCTCAAAAAGCGGGCATCCTAGAAAAAAAAATGGTTTTGGAATGTCCAAACCAAGCCCTTTCATATGTCATGTAATTTTATTTTATTATTCCGATTTTACTTGCCAGTAAATTTCTCAAGTACAAGCTATCGACTTACCAAATTTCATGCAGATCGGATAAACGGTTCTCTAGTTACCGTTGGACAAACATACATACATGCATAAAAATTAAGCGTAATTAAGGTTGCCTGGAAGAGAGCGCTTTCAGCGAAAAGGTCTTCCATTGCAAAGGTCTTTGACATTTGAGGATTTGACATTTAATGTCAATTCGCCCAAGTTCGCTTCGCTCACTCAATATTATCCTAACCGTCTGTGTTCATATCATGGCTTAGGTGTAAGAGCGGGTAGCGTTGCTATCACAGTAAACATCGACTCCGTAAATGAAAAATTCTTAAAAATAGTAAAGTATTGTTTTTAGTGACTACAAGTTAATAAATGCATAAAGTGTTGCCGAACTCATAACATATACCGTTTGTGGCCTAATTGATACATTATCTAGCAGTGGTAATCAATCAGAAAAAAAGTGAACAATACTAGTACTAAGAGGTGAAATTCCGGTATAAAATCTAAACAAAAACATAGCCATTACCCTATAGAAGACAAATATATACCGAGTTTAAGGAAATTGCAGGAAAAAGTGAGTTAATTTTTAAATACTCATATGATTTGAACCGTTAGTAAAACAACAAGAAGTGTTTGTTTACTGCACGCCGGGACTGACCTTTGGACCCAAGTGCATTGCACTCGTACAGCTGATCACTAACTATGAATCACCACTACTCGATCGGAGTCTGAATGCTAATTTCGTCGTCCTAATTACAATAGCGCCAGCGCAGTGGTTACAACGTCGGACTGAAGTATCCTTCGGCTTTCGAGTTGGTATGTTCAAATCCAACCAAAGCTACAAAATTTTTGTGCGATATTTTTTTAAGAAAAAATAACATAGTTATTGTTTTATGTAGAACTTAGCTCAAAAGAAAAAACAAAATAGTACAAAGGTGCAAATAACAAAATAGTACCGCAAATCGAGGCTAGAGGGCGATATTACCAAACTCCACATTAAGAACTTAAGATATATTATTACTCACTCAATCATGGACTCTGATGAAAATGTTACCTTTAGGCGTGCCCGCACGCAATTAGATCTTGAAACTACAAAACACGACTCAGACATAAGTTCTGGTGAATTGATAGATGGCAGCGCTAGTAGCCTGCCCGACTTATCGATAGATTGTAATAACGAACAAGTAAATAATCTCATACAAAAAGTGGATCAGCTACAAAATCTATTAAACAGTGCCAATGTCGAAATTGAACAATTGTCACTGGAGAACAAAGACCTTAGGAAAAATAATTATGAACTGGCAAAAAAAAACGTGATCTACAAAAAACTTTCGCACAGCCCCGTGAAGGTAAAATCTCCAACACCTACGACTAAAAAACCTGTAAAGTCACAACAGACCATAAAAATGCAAAAGCAAACACAAACGGATAGCATGTCCCCTAAAAAGTTGGAGTGTAAAGAATCCAAAAACACTAGAGCACAGAAACAAACACAAACAGATGCCATAGAGCCCCAATCGCTAGGAAATAAGAAAACAAACATAAAACATAGAGAAACCCAAACTATTATGCAAACAGAAAGCTCTACAGTTAAGAGAATAAATGTACAGACACAGACTTCTAACTTTTTGAGAACATATCAGCAGCAAGCTACCTACCAAATTCGCAATATAGCAGTAAATACACAACAACAAAAAGTAATACATCAGTCATTAAAATACAAACCAAAAATATGCTTGATCAGTAGCAACAAACAAAACAAGGTGCTAACGATTGCGCAAGACATAATATCACCCAACTCTAGTTTATGCCATTACTTGACCCCTAACTCATGCATCCAACAGCAACTTAGCGGCTTACAAGCGAAACTTATAGACTTTACAATGGAAGACTACTGTATCATACTAATCGGAGACGAGGACTTCGTTGAAGGAAACAAGTTAACTGAAATAGTGAACTACATCAAACAAACACTACAAAACGTCACACATACAAACGTAGTAATATGCACGCCCACCTATCACTATGGTTTTGAGAGTAAAAACATAAATCAAAGAATACAAAACTTTAATAACCTTCTGTATAAAGACATAAACTCATACAAGTATGCTTACCTTATCGATACAAATAGACACTTAGCCTATGACTATTCCATGTTCCACAAACCTTCAGGAACAATTAGCAATGCTGGACTCCGGACGGTTTTCCGGGATTTGGCCATAACCATAGAGAAAATAGAGAAAATGAAAAACGATAGAGACTCATCTCGATCAACAGTAACCAACGTTGAAAATATTGAAACTGAAATGGAGAGTCAGTTTTTTCTATAATAAGCATCTACTTGTCTTCCATCAAAATATAGCGGGACTTCTGAACAAATCAGACTTACTGACAGTCTGCCTGGACGAACTACAAGACCGTAAAAATAAAGTGGATGTCCTATGTATCACGGAACATTTTATGATGGAGGGACAAGAACAGTTCCTAGTTGTACCAAACTACACCCTGGCTGCGTGTCTGAGTCGAAAGGAGAAGAAGAGGGGAGGTGCCTGTATATTGGTACACAATGAACACAAAAAGTGGATAGATTTAAATAATGTATCAAAGTTTTCAGTTATTGGTACGTTTGAATGTTGCGCAGTGGAATTAATTAGCTATAAGATTGCAATTGTATGTGTTTACAGAACACCAAAAATAGGTAATTTTGATATATTTATGACCAGCTTAGGAAAAGTTTTACATGAGTTATCTAAGAAACGCTATGATAATATATTAATTGCAGGTGATTTTAATATTGACATCCTGAAAAAAAATAATATAACGCTTGACTTCGAATGTTTGCTGCTCAATTTCAATCTCAGGCTGGCTCTGAGACAACCTACTAGACTTGTCAGCCACACCTGTATCGATAACTTCGCCCACGACTTCAAAAGAAAATGCCCTACTGAGGTATTAGAATTAGCTCTATCAGATCACACTGCCCAGCTCATTAGATGCCCACTCAAAAACTTAGTTCTCTTGAAGCTCTGGCGTATAAAGAGACGAGATTACTCATCAGAAAATATTGTTAAATTCAAAAATGCAATTGAAAACATATCCTTTTCAGAAGTATACAGTGAAGATGATCCCAATATAGCATATAGCCTTTTTTTTGATACTTTTAAAATGTTTTATGACCTCTGTTTCCCCTACAAAACCATAACGATAAAGACTACGAAGCCCACCCGATGGGTATCTCGCGGTATAAAGGTATGTTGTAAAAAAAAAAGGAAACTTCTATGGCAATTCAGAAAAATGCCTACTGAAGCTAATAAAATCCAATACAGTAATTACAATAAAAGGCTTAAAAAGATAATAAAACTTACACAAAAAACTCAAAACAATTATAAAATAAAAACATCCCAAAATAAATCTAAAGCTGCTTGGCAGGTAATAAATAGTACTCAAAGAAATCTACCTAGAGATCAAATACATAAAATTGACAAAGATAGTAATTTAATTACAAAAGCAATTGACATAGCAAATGCGTTTAACAATTATTTTATTGAAAAGATTACACCAATCGAAAATTCAGGTATGAATACTACCTCGCTTATAACTAGCCAGGTAAACTCTATTTTCATTATGCCTTGTATTCCACGTGATGTTTTTAAAATAATAAACTCTCTCAAAAACACCAATAGTGTTGGATACGACGAAATCACAACAGAAGTGCTAAAAATCGTAGCGAATTGTATTTGTGCACCAATAGCTCACATAATTAATTTGTCTATTAGTACTGGTATATTCCCGGATGCATTAAAGATATCGATCATAAAGCCAATTCTTAAAAAACTAAACAAAAAGTGTATGGAAAATTATAGGCCTATTTCACTGATACCTATAATGTCAAAAGTATTTGAGAGATATATATACATAGCAATTAATGCCTTCTTTGAAACAAACAACATATTTTGTAAGGAACAGAACGGTTTCAGAAAAAGTAAATCCATAAACATAGCTCTATATAACTTCCTGCATCGAGTTATAGGCTGCGTAGACAAGCAGACACCGGTATGCTCCATATTTTGTGATATGACCCAAGCATTCGACTATGTGAGGCACGACATACTACTACAGAAACTCGAAGTTTATGGTGTGAGAGGGAATGCATTGAAACTAATAGAGTCCTACCTAGATAGCAGAAGACAAGTAACTGAAATAACTAGGTTAAATTATAAAACGAAACTTCAGGAAGTCCATAGGTCAAAGGAACGTATTACTAAGTATGGCGTCCCGCAAGGGAGTGTGCTGGGACCACTACTGTTTATAATCTATATTAATGATTTACCAAAATCAACAACCCAACCCATGTCACTTTTTGCAGATGACAGCACTGTAACTATAAAGTGTAATAATAAAGAGACATACGAAAATGATATAAACTTAACATTGACATCAATTATAGCGTGGCTAAATAATAATAATTTAAAAATAAACCTCAATAAAACTAATATCATAAATTTTAGACAGCGCGAGGTCCCTGGTCTAGAAACACTTGACATACAATATGGCTGTAACAAAATTGACGAAGTAGAAACGACAAAATTTTTAGGACTTATAATTGATAAAAAACTTAATTGGAAATCACATTTGGAAAATCTATGCAAAAAAATTAATAGCTTAGTCTACGTACTATATAAAATCTCCCCGATCGTTAATGTAGAAACCCTACTGATGGCTTACCATGGTTTGATTGCGTCTACTATTAGGTATGGAATACTTTTTTGGGGTAACTCAACCGATATTGTCAAGGTGTTCAAACATCAAAAAAGGTGTATACGAGCTATGTTCAACCTAAAAGTGCCAGACTCATGTAAGCCTTTTTTTTGTAAACACAACATCCTGACGATTCCATCACTGTATATTTTAGAGACAGCTATGTTTGTCAAATCCAACCCAGATCTTTTTATACAGCGTTCTGATGTCGTTTTCCGCAATAGACGTGACAAACATAAAGTCATAGTTCAGAGCTGTAATACTACTTTAATGCGTAAAAGTTTATTCGGTACGGCTCCCTTTATTTACAATAAATTGCCAGAGTCTCTACGAGAGCTGCCTTGTTCGTTGTTTCAGAGGAGGCTGAGGGCGTTGTTGACCAGTAAATGTTATTATACTGTAAATGAATTTTTATCTGATAACTTTATTTAATAGAAACTTAATTTTGCTGACTTATTTACGTGTTGTTTGATGTGATGACTGATTATTTTCTTTTTTTGTGAATTACTTAATTTCTGTCATTTTTTATGACATCTATTTGAATCTATTATTATTGTTATTTTTTACTTTATATGTATTCCTTGTGTTTTATTTAATTAATTTTTAATTTAATTTTTTTTTTTTTTTTTTTTTTTATTTTATTTTATAATTTATATTTTAATTTGATTGTAAATAAAAAAGTTGCACGCCTATCACGGCAGAATACACTCTGGAAAAACAAAAATTGTAACACCTTCTAAAACATGTATTTCCTGCAATAAAATTGATTTGATTTGATTTGATTTGATAAGTTACAGCTAAATGTTGATAATTGGATGCTAAAAGGTAATTAAATAAAACAACTGCCCGTAAGAGCAAATGTATAAATTAATGAATTAACATATTATTTGTGTAATGAATCAAGTAATAGTATTGTAGTTAACACAGTCGCGTCATTGGTAAACACTTTAAAATGCACATAATCTTTATTGAGATGACTGTACAATAAAAAATTTGCGTGCATAAAAGACCTTTGCAATGGAAGACCTTTTCGCTGAAAGTGTTCTCTTCCAAGCAAACTTAATTACGCTAATCTAGATCTGTGATCCCAACACAGAGAGAGAAGAAAGACTACCTAGTGTGAAGGTATCTGGGAGCTGTCGGTTGAAAAGTGATTTACTGATGTTTTTTCATCAATGTAGGTTTACACTGTAAAACGAATAAACTATAATCTTATTTAAGATGAAATGGTAGCCAAACAGATATTTTTACTCCACGGAATATTCATTTTAAGGCGGTAAAAACAACAAAACATTACCTTTTTTTATTGTTAATCAAACTTGGATATAAGTTATGGGACTTGAAACACGATTGACTTAATTTGGCTCGATACAAAAAAAAAACACAAAAATGCCGCAAAATCTTTTTTTTTTTCTGATCGAAAAGCAGTTTTATGAGATAGTGGTTAATGTTATGATGATTAAATTATCGCTACCGTATTCCCTAATAAATACACTAGTAAATTATGGATTTTTTCCTGGGTGAGAGTATATTTTATTTTTAAAATAACAATATTCACTGAAATTGAGCGCGGGCCGGCCGCTCTCGCTTCTCGTCAGCCAGCCGCAGCCGTCGTGGAGAGAGAAGACTACACATCTATGATACCACTTTGACTTAAGGCCACGGTGACAGCGGCTCGCAGTTTCGAGGTGCGATTGGCTATTATTTCATTTCGGGGAGGTTGTTTGAAAGAATAACTCTAAAGAAACACGCATAAATACTGTTCGAACACAAATAACACAATAATATAAGGGAAACATGCCCGAATCAGAAATCATTTTGGTATTAGTATGTTTGGCCTTACGTTTACCTAATACCAAAATGATTTCTGACTCAAGCACATTTCCCTTATATTATTATATTATTTGTATTCGAACAGTATTTATGCGTGTCACTGGATAGTTATTCTTTCAAATAACCTTCCCGAAATGAAATAATAGCCAATCGCACCTCGAAACTGCGAGCCGCTGTCACCGGGCTCTTAAGTTGAAAAAGCTAAAACAATGATTACAACCATTTTTAAATACCTAGTTTGTTGATTTTATTGTTATTTTTATTATGATGATGGTTTGTGCAAATGTTAATTTTGAAGAAATATTATAAAAAAAAAATATATATATACGCGTCGAATTGATAACTTACAAACTACTTGAACTTGTCGAATTGATACTTACTTACTTAGTAAATACACGATTTAGAATACATATTACACATTAATAAATCAAGCAAGGTAAATTATGTAATTGATTATTTTTACAAATCATCAATGTACGCCCGGTCTGGAACGATTTCAATGATTTTTTTAATGCTTTAGGGCATGCATGCCCTTTGCAACAATGAAAACCTCACTGAATCATTTTCTCATTGAACTAATTTGTGATCAATTCGACTGAATCTGTTTTCTGGGGATTTTCTGGGCCAACTGAGCTATGTGGGCTGTCAAACTATTTAAAAAATACCTGATGTAGCCTAGTTAGGTAAAGTCTTTAAATATAAAATAACACCCCCGACATAGCCTACCGCGCAGAAGCTAAAGCTACAACCAACTGAGCCATGCATGAGAGCTGTAGAAGGCACATCCTTGCATAAGTTTACTAATGACTAAGGAAACCTAAAATTATGATTAAAATTGATTTGTAGAAAAGATAAAATGGACATGCTGTGAGGATAGTTGAGATTTTTTTCTGTCTCTGGGTATATTTTAAGTACCTACCTAATCAGGTTTTAAGAACTTGCATATTAAAAGCGATATCATTGAAATTTTCTGTATGTTTGACAGAGACAGAATTACCTAATATAACTAATAATAAAATGAAAATGAAGGCGAAGTAACGTATTTCCTGAATGTTTAATTGTTATTTTTGAATAGTTTGAGTTTTCAAAATATTTCAAAATAAAAAGAAGCAATGTATGCCTTGTAACAAATTTAAATAAGTACATATTTACAACCAATAAAATTATTTTGACCATTAAATTAAATTACTAAACTGAACCCCTTCTCCAATCTCCATCTCACTCTTGGCTCAAACTTTTTACAACGCTGTTATTAAGACCAGAAATTGATAAATAATAATGTTCACGCATTAGATTCTAAATGATTTGTGCGCACTTCAGTGGCCAGATTCTGAGAAGACTGCAAAGCTGAGTGAGCAGCTTCGTAGAACCCGGTCGCTGGTCCGCGGAACACGCATTACCATAGCACTGCAAATTTTTTCTCCATTCCCGGTATTTCGACTGATTTTGCTAGAAAACTAGTTACTTTTCACAGTACCCTTCCCGATTCGCAGTATAATCTGATTGTTAGTGGCTAACCTGGTAAAAACGTTGTTACAGTTGAACGCACCGCGACCCTGGGTGGATCGGTTCGTGGCACCGCGGGAATTTTTCCCAGAAATGCGCCGGCGCATCATGTGGGGAGCTCGAGGCAATCTCCGCAACGATGACATTTGGGTAATCCCTTTTTGTGCTAGATGTACCTACAGTAATAGATATATATATATATATATATATATATGTACAGAGCTTGGCTAGGTATCTGTGTAGCGTTCAGATCAACCGCAACAACAATATAAATCGATAAATATTGGTGGACTTTCCACACAGCACTATCTAGCCCCAAACTAAGCCAGGGCTTGTAATATGGGAACCAGATAGCTGATATAATACATCTTTTTGTAAATAAATACTCATAATACATAATAACACCCAGACAGAGAACAAACATCCTCATCCTACTAATATTATAAATGCGAAAGTTTGTAAATATGGTTGGATGGATGGATGAATGTTTGTTACTGTATAACTCCAGAACGGCTTAACAGATCTTGGTGAAAATTGGCACAGAGATATATTACAGTCTGGTATAACACGTAGGCTACTTTTTATCCCGTGGGAATACTGGAATTTAAAACTACGCGGGTGAAACCGCAGCGTGCTACTAGTCTATGATAAACATATTCATCACACAAATGTTTGTTCTCGGTGGAAATCGAATCCACGGCCTACGGCGCAAAAGACCAACCGAGCTATGAAGGCTGTCAAATATGAAGATTAAACTTTATAAAGAACATAAAAATCATCATCTAGGTGCAGTATTTCACGTCTCAAAAGTTCGATCAGTATACCTTAGTCCGAGTTTTTTTTCGTTTTTGGTTTTCCGCATTGCGACCCAGAGTTTTGTACAGCCACGAGAGTTCTCAGTAAGCTCGAGAAAACAGAAAACAAAAAGCGAATGTGCGTGCGTTTATTTAAGTCAAGACAGATTTTGATTAAAATTGTCAAAGTCAACCATTTCAACCATAACTAAACCGTAAACTAGCAACATAAAAAAACCCTCGCACTCGAATAAAATAATTCGTCAACATGAAGCACCAAGCAATATTGGTGTCAATTCTGTTGTTTAACTTTTCCAATTTGACAGCACTAAAAATATTGCCGTCACTTTCTAAAAGAACGAAACTACAAGGATGGCTATAATTTTAGCAGAATCGACACCAATAATCACCAAGAACAACTGATGACTAACTTCTATCTTCTAAAGCTAATAAATTATCTTTTTCATACAATTGAGTATACGAAGTACCTACAACAGAAGCGATATATGAACTACATGGACGAGGCTTTCGGGCTGGAACCATTGAAGGTCCAAGACACGAAAGAGGAGCCACAAGGCAGGAGTGTACCACCCTGGCCGTGCATTCCACGGAAGAAGTGCTACTTGTCATCTGCTGACAGTATACTGGACTTGCCTACCTACAGCTACGCTACTTGTGAGTGCTCCATTGGTAAAAACACCAGCCTATAACTGATCTCTATTGCAACACCCAAACGGGTTATATTATGAATCATAAAATACTAGTCATAAGAGTCCTGAAAATATAAAAACTACAATGCACATACATAATAATGCAATAAATAAATTGAATACTGATCGTGATCATGACATGAGAGTCCGTGGTAGCAACCCTTTCTTACGAACCTCAAGTCGAGGGTTCAAATCCCATCGAGCCTATTGATTGTTCAGTATTAAAATTTTTTGAACGCGTGCTCTCAAACTGTGGCGAAAAACATAGTGTGAAACCCTAACTTAGTCATCTTTGAGTAGCCCGTCATCCCTATGGATAAGTTGGAAGAAACTGTAAAGATGGTGTAGCCGTGTTTATCTAAAGTCCTGTGCCAGGCACTACAGTGTCCATAGAGGCACGAATGATTATTTTTATTTCAAAAGTTTCAATGTTACCACTGTAATCCGCTTGGTACACAAGCCGATAACAGTGGTTTTTGAGTAAAAATTTCGAAAACTGATAAATATGCATTTATTGTATGACCTACGTATTCTTCAGTCATATAGTTCAGGATTTGTAATCAAAACATGAAGCTCACCCAATCAGAAGGTTTACACAAGATACACTTGATGTCTTGTTTGGCTAGTTAGAACATTTGTTAAGCTACGAGTAATGCAGTATCCGCAGGCATGTTCCGCAAACAGCAAGTAAACAATAAGTATAATAGATAATATTATCTAGACCCTCAGGGCACACAGCCGTTATCCATGTGGTTTATTCTGTCAGTTCCAGAGCTGTTAGATTGGAGTAACGAGAACATCCTAGTAGCTGCTCTCGGGAGAAACTACCACAAGTGGAGCTGGCGCACGCAGAATCTCATCAACGAGGGATTCACGCAGTACCACATCCAGTGCTGCAAGTTCGACCCGAGGGGAGAGCTGCTGGCTGTGAGTTTAAAATATTCCAGACACAATCGAAACTTTTTTAAGCCGGCTTTTGACTATGGGATGTAAATATATATATTACATCCCGAGATGTACTATTTTATCGTTCGTCATACATTTTTTACGAGACCGTTCACACTGTACTATAATATATTTATAGTTTGGGATGTAATATATATTAGAATACAGTGTGAACGGTCCCGTACAAAATGTATGACGAATGATAAAATATTACATCTCGGGATGTAATATATTTACATCCCATAGTCAAAAGCCGGCTTCAATTGTTTTGGAACAGCTTTAAGTCCTAATGCGTGAGCATCAGGATGGCAAGATAAAAAGAAGACCTTTATTAGACTGTTAATAAGTTTGGAACTCGTTTACAAACACTGCTTTTAAAAGTATTTTTGAAATCATAGGCCAACTTTCCTTTTAATACTGCAACATGTGGTTAGCATCTCAAAATACAATTTCCATGAAGATCTAAAACACTGACTTCATTTTTTTTTACTGACTTCATTCAATCACGGAACACAGCTTTAGCTCATAGTTTCATACCCAGAGTCTCCGAACTCATCTTGGGCATAAAACAGTTTATAGTTTTAGTAATTTCCCATGCCAAATACTTCTAAGCTGTGTTTTAATTTATAGAAAAAAAAACTTAATCTTCTTGAAGCGTCTATGAATTTTGTCCGAATCTACATTATCGTTTCAGCTCGGGACGAGTATGAAGATGGTGGAGATTCACGACAACTCCCTCAGTAAGTGGGTGGCTGGCAGTAGCTGCCAATGCGCGCTGGACGATCAGTTCTGCTCCATCACCGCGGTCGATTGGAGCCCTACTGGAAACTCGTTTATTACGTGAGACATTTACAAAGTTTTTTTACAATTGACTTTTATTGGAAGTTTCTAGGATATATCATGATAATTTATTTTAGTGCTGGTGCCTCGAAGAACTGGCAAAGGTATAAAGTCGATTTTTAAACTCTCACAGCTCATTTTTTTTTACAAACAAACCAATCTAGCTCAACGTCCGTACGGGCAGATTGCAAGAGATTATAAAGATTTTTATAAAGTAGGAAAGAGGAAGGTAGGAGGAGGTCAGTAGTAAGTGGGAAAGAGATTGTATAAAACCCACACCTATTATTTGCATCCCAGCTATGGGGAATGGCTGCTACCTATTTTATAAATTTTGACACTACTTTGTACACACCATTGACGCAAATAAATGTTTTATGATTATGATTAAAAAAACTATATTTTTAGTACAAAAGCTTGTAAATAAATAACAAAGACAAACTAACATTCCAGTGGCTGCTCTCGCGGCATGCTGGTATCTCTCTCCCGGAAGGCTCAGGTCATCAGATGGCGGCGGGCCGTCAACGCCGCCATCCTCGTGGTGAGGGTGTCTCCAGATGCCAGATACGCAGCCGCAGCCGCAGTCAATGGCGACTCCGTGATGCTCCTGTCTTGGCCGTCATTGGAGCTGTACTCAAGCCTGAACTCTAATTGGACAGTCAAGGTGTGACTACTATCTATCTGGTTGGTCACTAGTTATAGTGCTCGGGAGGAGTCTTTGAGGGGCACTTAAAATGTATTCACCGCACTGTGAAAGAACTAGTGACACGACGAGAAGAATAAGGGCCGGTTTCTGAAAGCTCAATCAAACGTAATCAGTCACGTCACTTGCTATCTCAGTAAATTTTGATGTAATAGCTGAAATAGCAAGTTTGGACATCTGATTACGTTTGATCGAGTGCTCAAAAACCGGCCGATAGTTTTCTGTTTTTGACAATAAAACTCAACTTCTCGGAAGCGAGTTCAAACTTGATTCTAGAACATGATAACAAGAGTTTGCTGATCAAACAAGCAAACTGTGAAATACTTGAAACTTGCAAGGCACAACCAATCAATCGATCGTCTATATCGACTAATTTCTACCGATTGATGCCGTCGATCGATTGGTGTGATAACACCTTCAGAATATTCTGACATAAAATACCTAAATAAATAAATAATGCTGGACGATCCACACAGCACCATCTAGCCCCAAAGTAAGCTACTCAAAGCTTGTGTTATAGGTACTAGATGACTGATATATTTAAAACATTATATACTTACATCGATAGATATTTTTCATTATACATAAACACCCAGACCAACGGAACAAATGTATGCAGATCGTACACAAATTTGTTCCGAGGCGGGAATCGAACCCGGAAAACGCTTCGGAAGGTTGCGCGTGTTCACGCGCAACCTTCCGAAGCGTTTTCCGTTTCCGTTTGCGTTTTTCCGAAGACCTATAATTCGGCTGCTTTCAAGAGAAGAGTGAACAGGTATTTTCTAGGTAAACGTGCCACATCGTCGACCGCGTCATCACTTAACATCAGGTGTGATTGCGGTCAAACGTTTTTACAAATAAGTTGTAAAAAAAATCCTCTTGCGTCGCAGGCAGACTCTCGCCCGCTGAGTCATTGAGGTCGTCAGAATACCTCCTCACCTTAAGGTGAAGACAAGAGCTAATGTGACTCTCGCTCGCACGTTTTGACTTGTTGAAAGATATAAAATCAATAAAGCCATTTTCGAAAAATCGCAAACAACCATCTTGTGTGCAATCACATTGCGCACAGTTTAGTAAAAAAATCATTTTGATCGATACCTACAAGTTTTCCTACTTAAAAGTTTGCTTTTTTAGTTTTCGTACTCAAGCAAACTTTTGAGTAAGAAAACTTGCATCAATCAAAATGAAAATTTTACCAAACTATGCGCAATGTGATTGCACACAAAATGGTTGTTTGCGATTTTTCAAATTTGGAATTTGTGATTTTATATCTTTCAAATTGTCGAATCGTGCGAGCGAGAGAAATGTTAGGTTTGTCATCGCCTTAAAAATATTCTGACATAGTTCCTTAATGTGACCCTTGTATTTATAAACTCCAGGCTCTGACCTGGCACCCCTGGCGCAGCGCTCTCCTCGGCATCGGCACCGCGACGTCGACCTTGAACGCTGGCTTAGCGCTCTGGGACGCACCTTCCGAGCGTGTCAACGAAACCACGCTCAGCCGCGCTCAGTACAGCCTGGATGCGATGCTGTTCAGCCATCGGACTGGCGAACTGGTACTCAGCTTGTGGAATGCAGGTATGACATTCAATTCATCATCTGTATCCAAAACACCACCGGGGATGCTTATACATTGCTGCCATCAACCATAGAATAGAATATAAGATTATTTGACAACACACAAAAGAAGCATATAGACAAGAAAGAACAAAAAAAAGGCAGTAGGTAGAGAATACACAGTAGGTAGTTTAACAAACAATTCACTATCACTACATAGTACAAAACAAAGTCGCTTTCTCTGTCCCTATATCCCTGTCCCCATGTCATGTAAACTTTATACCTAAACCGAATTTTTAAAACTACGCAATGGATTTTGATGCGGTTTATTTTAATAGATAGAGTGATTCAAGAGGAAGGTTTATATGTATATAATACAATGCAATAATCCATGCATGATTTAGTAGAAAAACAATGTGCACCCGTGCGAAGCAGGGGCGCGCGGGCGGTTCGCTAGTAAAAAATAAAAGATAACCTACACACAAATAACAAGCCTCTCCTTGTGTGAGTGAGTCAAAAGGGCTTAGTCTCAGCTTGATGCCACTCTCCAACAGGGTTAGAGAGTGGCGCTGGTTTTCAGGACCTTCTCCGCTATTTTAATGAGTTGGTCTGGCTGGGGTGAAGTTAGGCAAGGGGATAATGCACAACCAGGAATGAGGAAATCCGTAGGAGAACCAAGGTACACAAACATAGGTAAGATAAAAATAATGTAGCTTTTAATTTTATGAGTTGAGCTATCTCGAGATACTTTGAACGGTCTGAAGATAGCTCAACTGTTTCTTGTGTAGGTATTCTGTAAGTAGTGGATGCAGGGGTAATGGCAATCGTGTCGGGTAATACCGCTCACTCCAATAAGGTGCCTTAAAACACAGCTAGCACGCTGCAGCGCAGGGGTAGTAACGCTTGAGCAGACAGTCTCTAAACTTCAAAACTAACATAAGGCAAATGAAAAAACAAAGAAATCATTTTTCTCTCAGGTGACCGGCATTCCCCCCTCTTCCTCTAGGTAGTAATTAACTCCTAAAAAAAACTGTAAAAGCAACTGGCACACCAATGTAATTTGCTTTGACATTCTTACATTTTAACTAAATATTTTTTTGCTAATAAATACATTAATTAATTTCATCAGGGTGGGCTGAGATTCGGGAAAACACCATTTCTTGTCCGTCAGTGCACTAAAACTCAGATGACGTAGATTCAAACTATTATTATGCTACGTTTTTCTGAACAATAAACCATTCAATATCATTTTGAACTCTAGACAGAGCTTCCACTCCCCAAGCGTGTTCCCAACTGGTGGTGATGAGCGACCCAGAGACAGTGGTGGATCAGTGGGGTGAGGGGCGTTCTGGTCTAGACCGAGTGAGGACCATGATCTTCAGCCCGGATGGCACGAAACTGGGTAAGCAAATCATAGCCTATCAAAGTTTGAAGTCTTTCCGATGAAGACTTTAAGCCTTCCTTACTCCGTTTGTGAGTCAGATTTTTGTGTATATTTACTTACTATAATGGAGCGCGCCATGCTAGGCATCACACTGGTTGACCGAATACCCAACGTCGAAATTCGACAAGGAACTAAGGTCGTGGACGTGGGTAGGAGGATACACCAGTTGAAGTGGAAATGGGCAGGCCACTTGGCTAGGCGGGAAGACGGTAGATGGACAAAGAGAGTGACTGAGTGGTGGCCACGCGAGAGTCATAGACCACGAGGCAGACCACCGGCCAGATGGTCCGATAACATAGTTGGGACAGTGGGAGTCGAGTGGATGCGGTTGGCACAGGACCGGAAAGAGTGGCGTGCTAAGGAGGAGGCCTATACCCAGCAGTGGGTGAATGTGGGCTGATTAGATAGATAGAATAGTAGTTTATCACTACATAGTATAAAACAAAGTCGCTTTCTCTGTCCCTATGTTCCCTTGTCCATTTGTATGCTTAAATCTTTAAAACTACGCAACGGATTTTGATGCGGTTTTTTTTAATATATAGAGTGATTCAAAAGGAAGGTTTATATGTATAGTACAAGCATGATATGTGCACCCGTGCGAAGCAGGGGCGCGCGGGCGGGTCGCTAGTAATATTATAAATGCGAATGTTTGCGAGATGTTTGTTCCTACTCATCATGAGTACCTAGCACACCTAGTAGACTCTCTATGGGAAAACGTGATAATGGTCAATGGTCGTATTTTATAATTTATTAATTAGACTATAAGTATATACATATATATATATATATATTTATTTCTAAGTAAAACAAACTGTGTTTTCCTTAGAAATAATAGAATAAAACCAAACACGTCTGCCATCGTACAATGTCCACCAGAATTTATTTATTTTTATACCAGCACTTCATGAAAATATTATTATTATTGTTGTAATGTATTGATTTAAAAGTTAAACAAACCTCTTTTTAGCCACAGCAACAGCAGATGAAGACTTAATAATCTGGAACTTTTTGCCAGAAGATGGCAAAAAGAAGAAGAAGAACAGTAGAAGGTTCTCGGCTATCCCTGTCTACCTCGACGAAGCATCTAATGGTGTCTCATTCAGATAAAATGTTGGTATCATTTTATAAAAAATATTTATTAATCTTACAAATTGTTATTTTCTATATTATTATGATGGTTGATGAATGTAAGACCAAAGTTTAAAATGCTCGTAAATTTTTACTTTAAAAACAATAATTGTTTAAATCTAAGTTTTTATGAAACAACTTGGTGAAACCCAAGATCATAAAAATATGAAGTTAATTTCGATATATTTTATTTACTATTACTTTATAAAATTAAATTATTGAAGTGGTATATTATGCGGGAAGTAATATAAATTGTCTTTGATGAAATAATATATTTTTAGAAGTGGTGGTTTCATTTTTTAAGAGGTACCTTCCAAAAACGAACCAAAATAACGTTCACACTGTTTGATTGATCGAAAAAATATCTTTTGTTTGTCGTATAACATCACCGTTTCTATATTGTGAAACGATTCCTCAAAGAGGACCATTTCGAGCCCTTAACAAATATTTTAGAACTCTTTACCTATGTTCTACCAGCCGGTATGTCGGTTTCCTCACGATGTTTCCCTTCACCGTTTGCGAGTAGCTACATAAATTGGTACTGGTGGTAGGTCTGATTTCGTGGTCAGGTAAAACAGACGACGGTAATGAGTTCCACTCCTTAGCGGTTCGCATATTTAGAAGCAAAACGCTTAGTTCGACGGTGGTATGCTAACCAGATATGGATGATACTGAGCCGTGCGTCTACTAATCCTGTAGTCCTGTAGTTTGATTCCAATTAATTGCCAATTGACAGTCAAACGGACAAACCTCACGTCTCATAATACGGAACAGTTGACACGGTCGAACGGTGGCGTGCGCTGATCACTAGAATACAATGCACAACTTAAATAATACCGGTGGATAACTGACTGTGTTTTAAACGGGTGACCCAATTGTGGTGGAGTTAGCTGGGACCTGAGAGAAACCGCAAGACAACAGCCAATGGGCGCCAATAACAAAGAAATAAATAAATGAGAAATAAAAATATTTTAGAATCACTACATAATAGTATAAAACAAAGTCGCTTTCTCTGTCCCTATATCCCTATGTATGCTTAAATCTTTAAAACTACGAAACGGATTTTGATGCGGTTTTTTTAATAGATAGAATGATTCAAGAGGAAGGTTTACATGTATGATATATGCATGATATAGTAGAAAAACAATGTGCACCCGTGCGAAGCCGGGGCGCGCGGGCGGGTCGCTAGTAATAGTTAAATAAAAGTGTAACTGAAACTGAAACAGCTTTACGACTTTGATCCCCAGGCACGGTAGATATCCCTTCCGATCTCCCAGTACCAAGTAGGTACTAATTCAAGATTATTTGAGGATGTCTAAGGGGGGTAGTCAGAGGTACGTCCAAACATTACATTTGGCACATACCCACATTTTGCAGTAGTTAGTATTCCATACGTGACAGGTTGCAAGCCCATCGCCGCTGTTAGAATACTAACTGGTTTCCTCACGATGTTTTCCTTCACCGTTTGAGAGCACTGGCATTGCGCACATAAATTTTTCGATAGAAAAATCCATTGGTGCACGACCGGATTCGAACCTGCGACCTTACGATCGGAAGGCGGGCTCACTCCCACTAGACCACCGGTGCTCTCGGTAAAAGTGTAATTGAAAATTATTAGCATTACCTACAAAATCATCCTGTCACTGGCTCTTTTGATAGATTTATAATAATAATAATAATAATAATTTATTTCAGACATGGTCCATATCGGTTAGTAACAAAATAAAGCTTAAAAAATAGTGTTAGTAACAATTCTAGGTAACAGTTTAACGCTGAGTGTTTAGCTGCATCCAATGATGTGAGAGTGGACAGTTCCACCTCTCTGATAACACATTAATGATGATGTTCTAAGGCCCTATATCATTTTTGATGTAGTTGTACTTGTGTGTACGTAGCAAAAAAAAATTACAATATTTACTTTCACGAAACTGGGACTTCGTTGACTAATGCATAAGTAAAATTAAGAGGCAGTATCAGCGCCCGCAGCGCATCAAAATAGAACGAAAAAAATTAGCTATTTATATAAAATACAAATACAATAAATAAATATCATTTTAGATTATATGGAATATAAAAAGATTAAAATTAATAGTAGGTAAGCGCGTTTAAGTCTTTTATGAAGATGATTATGGTAGCACTGTAGTTGCCTTAGTTTGAGACCAAAACTGTATACTAACACGTTAGTGTATTGTGGAATATCAATCGTTGATTATGATGAGATATTAAAACATTGTTTCACTAACACTGAGTAACACTGTCCGTCAAGTAAAAAAAGAAACCTATTTTTTTAATCACAGACGGAAACTTTTCTATAAGACGAAAAGCATTACTCAGAGATAATAAAATAGGCATTATTATTATATGCAGCGGGGTGTCATTAAGAAAGGGCTTACTTTGCTCTTAATAACATTCTAACAAAATACGTAATTTTGTAGAAAAACAAAGAAATTTGTAAAAATACCTTTGTTAGACGGGAGTAATTTTTAACAATGCTTAAAAGTACCGGGGCTACTAATTTTATTCATTGTACTTTTTTACTTTTCAAAGTGCTATCCACAAAAGTTTATATCAAGTTTCATCAAAGCGTCCGTCAGAGCTCATAAATCGAAAGCGCATTCACGCCGTACGGGCATTCAATCGGTCGGTAAATCAGGCTAGGCACGCGTGCATTGTGCGTACATTGTATACGGTGTGATAGCACAGGTGCCGTTAGCAAGCCTTGGAAAGATAGCTATGGAAATATGGGATTTCAAGCTAAAAGGACCTTGTATGATGATGATGATGATGATGACATTTTCGTTGATTGATACTTTTATGAATTATTACAATGGTTTTATCTTTCAAAATCTTAAAGGCTTTACTCCACAGTCGCATTCTGCGATTGTGCGTCCTGAGATTACGCTTACATTGCGTCCTACAATAGGACAAACCAATCGCGCGTCGGGACGCGCGTTTCGGTCGCACCTGTGGTGTGGGCGCGAGGCTAGCGTCGCCTGTCACACACGATAGGAACGTGCCCAATTAATCACTGCCATTTTTTATTCAGAAGATTATTTCTTTCTCTGGGCTAGCAAGCTGGATCTAGGCCAGACCAATGAGTTCAATCTGCGCCCGAGATGCTGATACAGGTGTCTAATATAATGTGGAATCATTGAAAGCTTGCTATTTTAATAGAATACAGTTCATTTTAGTTAGTTCGTCCGTATGGCAAACCATCCTAGATCCACATGAATGGCTCCTCGTGGCCACAATGAGCGTATAAATTAGACGCTGCTTATAGCGACGTCACCGTCGACATGGACGACTCAATGACTAGATTGAAATATGTGGAACGACTCGGGCTATATTGAATGGGGAAATTGTTGAATGATTTGTAAGGTCATGTTTGTATAAGATTATGATTGTTAGCCTCATGATCAATAAGGTGTCTCGTGAAGGCAGTAAAACGTTCAACATACTGTTTTTTCATTATTTTGATGTTTATCTAGTAACTATTATAATCAAAAGATAAATAAATATATTACTTGAATGAAGCTATATTATGTTTTTAGATCCAGATTTTGTGATATATAGGTGTTGGGCAATTTATGATACATAATTTCACCATTTATTTATTTATTATTTATTTATTTATTACTTTTCCTTACCCATTGCGTTCCACTGCTAGTTTTAGTGATCGTCCCATCAACGTGTTCTTGGTCAACCACGAGGTCGCCGTCTGTTTGAAACCCATGGAGTGCTGATCCTCGCCGTCCTGAGACTGAGGCCACCGGAGCCACATCTATGACTAGTAACCCATTTGAGCGTGGCTTGTCTCTTACACTGTTTTGTCGTTTGACACCCTTTGTATCTAAAACACTGGGCCAATATCTAACAAAATATATATTGAATAGAAAAATTTGCTTGGTACGTAGTTTATATCCAGCCTACTTAAAAATAATAATATTACTGTACGATGCTGCCCCACTAAAAGTTAATATTATACTTACTCAAAGTGAATTTATTCTTATGAGATATAAAATATATTAATCCGAGAAATATGTGGTGGAGCTTGATAAATGCCGTGCTATTTTTGTAAACCAAATTTATGAGATCAGTATTTGATTTGGTCTATGTTTTGGAATTATTAAAAATGCAGCTGTTGAAATGAAAACATAAAAATTCCAATGATTGTAATAAATAAATAATGCTGGACAATCCACACAGCACTATCTAGCTCCAAAGTAAGCTATTCAAAGCATGTGTTATGGGTACTAGATAACTGATATATTTAATACATTATATACTTACATAGATAGATATTTTTTATTATACATAGAAAACACCCAGACCATCGGAACAAATTTCTGCAGATCGTACACAAATTTGTTCCACGGCGGGAATCGAACCCGCAACCTCTTGCGTCACAGGCAGGCTCTCGCCCGCTGCGCCACAGAGGTCGTCGTAATACTATAAATAACGAGTAGGTGTCTGTAAAGTGTATGGTCCACTTGAATCGATCACTTGCTTAGTCAATACTCAAGCGGCCGCAAAATGGCACTTTGCTTTGATTTGTCCTCTTTGTCTCGGAGATCGTTTGGCCTTCAGTTTTATCGACTCAAATTGTCGGATTGCGAATTGGAAGGCGGGCGGCCAATTGTAGACATGGTATTAGCCTGCTTTTGCGGCTGGTGCAATTCATGAGTTTTCGATGACTTATAATAAATTTATTTATTTATTTAATTAATAATAAATAAATAATGCTAGACAATCCACACAGCACCATCTAGCGGCTAGATGGTGCTGTGTGATAGGTCTAGTAGACCTCAGCTAGATTCTAGCCCCAAACTAAGCTACTCAAAGCTTGTGTTTATGGGTAGGTACTTGATAACTGATATATTTAATGCATTATATACTTATATGGATAGATATTTTTTATTATACATATAAAACACCCAGACCAACAGAACAAATTTCCGCAGATCGTACACAATTTTGTTCCGAGGTGGGAATCGAACCCGCAACCACTCGCGTCGCAGGCGGACTCTCGCCCGCTGCGCCACAGGTCGACAAACCAAACAGTATGCTTATAACTTGGACTGGCCATAAATTGGTGCAGCTGTGCTCATTGGTGTCGGTTTATGTCCTGCTAACGGGCCATCAATTTGCATAGTTGGTTTACAATTAACCATAGTTATTGCATCCACTATTATTTGTTTATTTACGATGTGAAAATCGGTTTTTAATACGTGAGCCTATTACAAATTACAATTGAAATTGATTGTCCGCGTACGCACATCATTATTCCTTACAAAATTAAATAACGAATGAACATTACTTATACTGCCATCCTTTTAAATGTTACTTTTTAAAAATTTTTTAAAATACTAGCTGGTACCCGCGACTTCGTCTGCGTACTTTTAATCTCTTCATCTCTTTTTTTCGCAATAAAAGGTAGCCTATGTTCTTTCTCAGGGTCTAAACATTGTTTGTGCCAAATTTCATCAAAATCGGCTGAGAGGTTTAAGCGGGAAAGCGTAACAGACAGATATATATAAATATATAATATATATTATATATATATATATATTATAGTTGGGATATTCGCTGTGAATAAAATTATCCCAACTATCCCAACTAATATTATAAATGCGAAAGTAACTCTGTCTGTCTGTCTGTCTGTCTGTTACGCTTTCCCGCTTAAACCTCTCAACCGATTTTGATGAAATTTGGCACAGACAATCTTTAGACCCTGAGAAAGAACATAGGCTACCTTTTATTGCATAATATTCAAATTAAAAGTACGCAGACGAAGTCGCGGGTACCAGCTAGTATGTAATAATGAACTAGACCGTTTCTGATGAGAAAAAAATGAAATAAATAAATAAATAAATATTGCTGGACAATCCACACAGCACTATCTAGCCCCAAAGTAAGCTATTCAAAGCTTGTGTTATGGAAATGTTTATATTTTACTAAAGTACCGATATTACACAAGTTTTTATGTCTAAAATGCCCACACACTTCGTATGATTCTATTTAATGAGACAAGCTGATGAAATAAGATAAACTGATTTTATGTTTACTTTTAAATGTTGATAATTATTACACTTTTACTTATGCCTGGCAACCAAATTTTTACTATTTGCTGATAAGACAAACAGATGGCCCGCCTGATGCTAAGCGATAACCATTACCTAACGTAACCATAACAAATCATTGCCGTAAGCAAGTCACGCACGTAAGGGACGTGCCCTATGATGCACTGACATGAGGCATAAAGGTAAAAATATTCGTGTACCTACCTGTATTTTCACCAGCACCCAGAAACCAAAACACAGCGCTGCTGTAGAAATAGGCATGGTCGTAGTGTTTCCCCAGGAGGCCGAAATTTCCGAATTTTCCTATTGAATTTTGACAGCGTGATATATATCTACAGTGAAAAGTCACTGAGCTAGAATTGGCCCCCAGGCGAACCCCAACTCTCGAAATTGGCAGTTATCATCCAGTCACAGATTGGTTACAAAGTTATAATTCTAGTACGCATCCATAAACCTTGGTCCCTCCTGGCATCAACTGTAAAACGGTCCTGTCCTACCCGCAAGGGTTACTCAAGCGGCAGGGTTAGGCAGCTTACACACAGGTCTGATCGGCATACAAAGCTTGTTTTATTTATATAGAGGGTTTTGTCATAGGGCGACCACACTGCCCTAAAATACAACAAAAAATACACCACAAACCATCTAAATCTAGGTACCTAAAATTACTTAATAAAAAGAAAAAATAACAACAATAGCCGTTTATAAAAAAAGACTCTCTTTGCGTTTCATAGGGCCAGTCGGAGAAAATGATGTGCCTACCGATGAACATGAAATGAGACCAACGCGGCAACGTATTATGTGTGGTGTGAATTTTAATGATAAAGTGAGGAAAAGGCGCGAATACAGAGAAATCTGGAGTGAAAGAAGACGTAGAGGTGGGGGAGAGAGGTTTGGGCTTGTAGCAAGATGATTGGAATCCATGAAAGGAGATTAACGATACAGGTGCGAGTGTGAACGGGACAGTTGGGAGAAGACCTCGGCGGACGTATCTGGATCAGAGAGCATACTGCGAATCTGTACCTACGTATGTGAAACATACACTAAGAATTAAAAAAAGCAACCCAGGCAGGCGGCGTCATGTAAATTCCGCCTTATATAGAGATATTTCTATACAGATATCTTAGGCCCCGAACATCGCCTGCGCGTCAGAAGTTTATCTAAAGCCGCGAGCGTATCGATACTCTGTTAGTTATTGTTTTGCTAACGCTGAGTTGTAATTGCGTAGTTATAGACCTGTAATCACATGTTTCAGCTGTCTAATAACTAAACCCGCCTATTATCCCCTAATACGTAAATATTAGAGACAAGATAAGGGTAATCACTCTGCAGTCAAACGAACGTTAAATGAAAAAAAAAGCTATTGTCTGCTATTCTATTCAAATAATTAACTAAGTAGGTACTCATTTTATCAGAATTCAGTTATTTGCGTGGTATATATATATGAGTAAGCCTGATGTGCATGGGTCAATAAGCAAAGTAGAATACAAATAAGTCTCGTTTTCACTTTGTTCTAACTTTGTTGTTGATAACAGTAAAGAATTATTCAAACTTGTCGAAATAATACAAGTTTACACGACATTATTACATAGAAAGCAACCGCCATGAAGCCGCCCGCTGGTCGCGCTATCAATTATTTCAAAAAAATAAAAAAGTCTCGCCACCAAAGCTCCATCAGATCTCTTAGTATAACTAAAGAATGACTTCTAAGGGAGGAAGTTAGACATAGGTAAAAAAAGACATAGGTACATCCATAATATTTTGCAGCATAGGTAGTTGATATTCTATAATATAAATAAATAAATTAATAAATAAATAAATTATGCTGGACAATCCACACAGCACTATCTAGCCCCAAAGTAAGCTACTAAAGCTTGTGTTATGGGTACTAGATAACTGATATATTTAATACATTACATAATTACATAGATAGATATTTTTTTATTATACATAGAAAGCACCCAGACCAATGAACAAATTTCTGCAGATCGTACACAAATTTGTTCCGAGGCGGGAATCGAACCCGCAACCTCTGCGTGGCAGGCGGACTCTCGCCCGCTGCGCCACTGAGGTCGTCTATACGTGACAAGTTCCAAGCCCATCGCCGATTTCATTGCTGCCATTACCCAATTTTCGGATTGTAACATTCCAAGAATAGGTTACTATAAATATTTGTTATTGTGCAATAATAAAATATTAGTGGACATCTCAATAACTAAAGGGTCCGGTGACAGCGGCTCGCCATTTCGAGGTACGATTGGCTATTATTTCATTTTATTTCATTTCGGGGAGGTTTTTTGAAAAAATAACTCTAAAGAAACACGCATAAATACTGTTCGAACACAAATAATACAATAATACATATAAGGGAAACATGCCCGAATCAGAAATCATTTTGGTATTAGTATGTTTGGTCTTACGTTTACCTAATACCAAAATGATTTCTGATTCGGGCATGTTTCCCTTATATTATTGTATTATTTGTGTTCGAACAGTATTTATGCGTGTTTCTTTAGAGTTATTTTTTCAAAAAACCTCCCCGAAATGAAATAAAATGAAATAATAGCCAATCGCACCTCGAAATTGCGAGCCGCTGTCACCGGAGCCTTAAATACACTCCAATCATTTAAAAGCGCCGACAACCTGCTTTCTAGAGGTAGGTACTATTTGTCCTCAGGCGACCCACGCAGTACCACCATAATAAATCAATGTTTGTCTTGTGACTGGTAAATGCCCAAATTAACGTCGAACTAATATCATTAGTCTGAATAACATACAACGATACATTATGTCCATAAACTGTATGCAATTATGGACTTTATGTCTTGAAGTTATGGGTGGTTGTGCGTCGTGGGTTATGTGTTCTGCAATTGTCCATGATATGTTGTTAGATGCTGTAGGATGTATAGATGTAGCGCGATCTTCGGTAAGATCTAGGCTTTCTCTTTGTGATGCCGCTTTGAATTAGGGTTATCACCTGGGCTGATTTATTGAAATATCTGCGTTGGATTATGTTTTATTAGGTATTCGGGTTCACATACAGTGTAAGCAGGCAAGGGGTAGCCCGACCGTAAAAGTTATTAATGCTACCCTCTTTTTAGTTCTTTTTTAAGGCTTGTGTTAATTACTGTATCTACTTATGCTAAATAAAGAACTATTCTAATCTATTCTATACTGCATCAAGTAATTTCGTGGCACGGAGAGTGAAACTGGCACTGGAGTCACCTAGTTTTAAGACGTTTCAAGATGGTCCTTGTGATTTTATTGAATAAAGATATTTTGATTTAGACTTTGGAGGAAATTTAAAATGCCTTAGCGTTTTTTAACTACTGGCGGGGAGCAAGTATTTAAGACACATGATGAGAAGAGGTAACAGCACAGACTTAAACGTGCCCTACAAAGCAGGGTCCTGCGTCCATCAACTTGAGGCATAAAAAATGTTAGGTAAGCCTCATTGTTACTGTATTTCGACTTTCACCTAAGCTCATGGCTGGTCGGGGCCACTCTGGAAAGTTAAGAAACAGAGAGGGAGGCTTTTCCCCTGAAGTGAGACCAAATACTTTACTGTATCAAACTGTATGTACTAAAGTTACATATCATTTCAGATTAAACGATCGATTGAACGACCTTCAAAATAGTCACAAGAAAATCACCATAGGGATCAATCTTGTTTCAAGTTGTATTTTTTTTTGACGACCTCAGTGGCGCAGCGGGCGAGATTCCGCCTGCGACGCTAGAGGTTGCGGGTTCGATTCCCGCCTCGGAACAAATTTGTGTACGATCTGCAGAAATTTGTTCCGTTGGTCTAGGTGTTTATGTATAATAAAAAAATATCTATCTATGTAAGTATATAATGTATTAAATATATCAGTCATCTAGTACATAACACAAGCTTTGAGTAGCTCACTTTGGGGCTAGATAATGCTGTGTGGATTATCCAGCATGATTTTTTTTTGTTTATTATCATGTTTGGTCTAATAAAATTGATGTAACGTCTTATAGAAAAGTGTAGATTTTAAAGACTTGCTGTGCCAGCCCTGACCGTGCATTCAATACAACAGCCTTTGTCTAGACTAGGATCAGAGATTGTGCCAGATGTGGCAAATTCATAGGTTTTTGCTCCCAATAGCTGTCAATTACAGGAGAACCGAAAACACCCCTGCGCTGAGTTGAATGAAAATATCTGAAGTTGTTTTTCTCCAAACTTTGTAGGTGACATTTAAATTGAAATTAATCTGAAGAGAATTTCCTCCAACCACCCAACAGTCATTTTGTACATAGTTCACCTCCTACAGAGTATATCTATTTGTAAAGGTCACTAAATTAATATACTACAAGTATGTGTTTGGTATGTATGGGGGCCTGTTTGTTGGCCCAATAATGAAGGCGGTATAATTTGAGCAATCTAGTATAATAGACAGATAGATAACTCTTTATTGATGAAATATAATACCTGCACATTTTTACATAAAAATTTACAATTGAGGTAATAAAATGCGGCCTTATCGCTAACAGCGATGTAATAGGCCTAAACCTAATACTTATTTAATGTGTTTATTCCGTCTCTAAAACTAGTATACTTACTTGAGAGTAAACATAGGTAAAGACAAAACATAATTTTTAACGGACGTAATTTTTTTTACCTAAAGGTGATTGTCAAATTCGTCTTAGTAAAGCCAATACTTAGAAACTGTGTGTGATACTTAGAATTTTATTAAGACCTTTACCATAATGTACCTAAAATTCTTACAAAATAAAATATTTGATTTGATTTGATTTAAATATTTATCATTTCACTATAATATATTATAGAATAATAATAATTAATAAGTATATATTATTTTTTATTTTATTATTTATTTTTCTTTTTTTCTGTTAGTTTTTAAGGTGTACAATAAAGCATTTTCATTCATTCATTTATTTTAGTTCTATGTTATTGCTAAATTTACATCAGAAACCCATAGCTCATCTTCGGATACGAAACCTAATGCGCGATACCATATTTCTGCCCGATTCACATTCGAAAAGCTTACAAATACAAGGTACGTTGCTGAATCACTGAAACGGCAGGAGTCCATCGGTTTGCCATAAAACATGTTCTATCTAAAGGTTCGTAAGGCTCGATATTGCTATATATTTCCAACACGCACAACAATTAAATTATCATAGAGAAGTCACCGCACGCGAACGCTGAGTTATGGGGACGAGGGGATATCTGGAGTCGACGGAGAAAGGGTGCAACTCACGATTTGAATGATTTAGAACAAACTGACGATTGGTTCTCAAGATGTTCTACTTGTCTATGCTATGATAAAGCATATCGTGGTTTCAAAATGAGCTTACTACAGTATGTTTCTTCACATGATTTTTTTTTAGCTTACCATTTTTTTTTTATTTAACACTGGGGATATCTAACGTGCCTGGGAATCAGCATTGAAACTGAATATGTTTTAATTTTAACACCTACAAGTACCTAATTCGTAAAGTGGCATCTTAAAACCAATGCTTAGTTAATTTGCTGGTGGAGAATAAATAAAAAAAACTATATTTATAATTTAGATTGACTTGCACCTGCTCGTATTTATGTTATTACAAAGTATTAGATGAGTCATAAAAAAGGTACCTAAAACTTAAATGTTTTTCCTTTCATCTTGCCACTACCGATTTGTTTTTAAGGTCACCATGTAATTTTGCTTTTAGTGGTCACTATAAATTTATCGGTGTCTTATTTCTAAACTGCCGATGGCATAATAATATAATGGCATTTATTTATCGGTATTATTAAACCGATTAAGTTAAACCCTTATACAACGCGATTGACTTTCATTACATCGGAAATCATATATAAAATAGTGTGACTTAAAGTGTGGCCTTAAATTTGAAATAGGAAGCTTAGAAAACTCTTGATCAAAGGCTTGCCAGGTATTTCTAAAAAACTGAGAACAATTAAAAAAATGTTTAGGTGCAAATAAAGCTACGTTTCATTTTTGTAATTATATTTCGTTTTACTCTGTTTTACCAAACTGTCAGATTCAAAAAAGCTAGTTATACAAAAAAACATTTCTTGCAATCATCAATCAATCTTCCTTTTAACAATCCTCTCCATCCAAAATTTGTCTGAAAGAAATTGCTTTCAGCGATAAGACCACTCATTGTAAGTGCTACTTTAATTTATATTTTTACGTGTTTTTTTAATTTTGATGTACAATAAAGAATTTTTCATTCATCATAACAACAGAAATACCTAAATCCATACTTACTCGTCTCTGCCAACAATGGATTCGCCGGCTGGGTGGCTGACGTCAATTACCGGAGTTATTGCGAGGACAGATCGTGAGCTTGTGTCCCCGGAATGCATGTATCTGTGGGTAAGCTCCATAAGCCTGAGGACGTCGCCTGTGCCGGGACGAATCGCCCAGATAAAACTAGTTGAAATACTTACAATGTATCTAAATTTGGCCAAGGAGAATGTAAATGTATTGAGTGCTTTAGGTATAGTAAAAGTTTTAATAATTTTAAATGTAAAGAATAGACTAATTTCGTGCTTAAATTTTAGGGGGGATACTTGATACTTGATTTGGACTCCTGTGTCCGCATTTAGACTCTAAGGTGGTTAATTTTAGGGGGGAGCGCAGATGTCTATTCTACAGACTTTATGAATAAAATATATTTTTGATAAACTACAGTTACCTACTTGGTACCAATTACTTTCAAACAATCAATCAATTACTTTCTGCTCATTAAAACCGCGTCTCCATCAGATTGTCTTCCGTTTTTGTAAAACAAAGGCTGCTCTAGCTAGATCGTTTTAATTATTTAGACAGGTGAGAGTTCACTAGTCAATTGACTGCTTGTATGCTGTGGCTGTTTCAAATAACTTTCTGTTTACGTTATAATTTATTTAATTCTATTACGATGCTGATTTCTGTGGCGATGGGCTTGCAACCTGTTACGAATGGAATACCAACTAATAAAAATGCTTAATTGGCCAAAATGTCACGCATATGACCATGATGTTAAATAGTAAAGCTCCTATAGACTTTCTCAAAATTTATGCACGATATGAAAGGTGCTCTACGATATCAACTTAAGGCTTAGGTATAGATGTTACCTAAGCTTATAATGTGCTTGTGTTTAGTTTGATTGAAAATAAAATTAGTACACTTCGAGCGAGCGAAGCCCAAGCAATAGTTGGTGCTTTATTTGTTTGTAAGTCGACCACCTACAGATAGAGCTCAGATTACATCACAATAAGAGAGCGTGAATCATTCAGTGTTTACTACAGATCCACATAAGGATCATAAAGATCTTATGATTTAATGGTTCATAGATCCAGCTTTGCTGTAGATATTATATCAGAATCAGCCGCGTATTGTCTGAAAATGCTCTGTATATAGCTACTTATTTATATTCTGTGGTGGTAGGTTGTTTCTAATGGCAGTCGTAAATATAAAATATGAACTCTATAAATAGGTAAACCTATCGGTTTTATAATGCGAATTCCCGATAAAACCCACTACAAGCCTCAACAAGCTCTCTCCATACGTTTATTTGGACTCAATACTATTTTACTGGGACTAATACCTATCGTCAAAGAAAAACGTATTTAAAAGATTATTCTAGTAATATTATCACTACATAGTATAAAACAAAGTCGCTTTCTATGTCCCTATATCCCTATGTCCCTATGTATACTTAAATCTTTAAAACTACGCAACGGATTTTGATGTGGTTTTTTTTAATAGATAGAGTGATACAAGAGGAAGGTTTATATGTATAATACATGCATGATATGCATCAAATTATTTTTGTATTACTATATAGGTACTTGTCAAAAACAATAACGATTTTCTTTAAAAATCGTCTCTGAGATGGTGAAAAACAGAGAACAAATTCAGGTAATTTGCATTTTTCTCTTCCTATTTCAAAATAAGAGTCTACGCTACGAACTGTATACACTAGGAAGAAACTAGAAAAAGCACGTGCATAACAGACACTGTATACTCCCTAACTAATTGCAAGCATTCATCCCACAGCCAAACGTGAAAATAGTATTTGAAACAGAAACAGGCAAGCGTGATCACATTTGTTTGACCATTGTCATCGGACTCGATACCATCTGAATAAGCCGAATGGGGCCGAAGACTCGCGATACGCATCGGCCGTGCGCGCGCATGACATAGATAATCTAAACCACCCGCGGTGCAACCATAGATATTATAGAGCCAACTTAATAAATGCCCATTAAAATAAATTGTTTAGCATTGTTGGCTTCCGATTCGCGTGCGCGGTTGTGATTGCATACCTTATACAGGGTGCCCCCAAAAAGGAAGGCTACCCCGAATCCGCGGCCCGATTACGCTAATATCTGGCTATTGAGATGGCTTTCTGTGTGACATTTGATTCCCATAGTGTAATAGCAATTGTATAGGATTGATGGGAATCAAATTTCAAACTGAAAGCCATATCGATAGCCAGACATTAGCGTAATCGGCCGGTCGGTGATTCCGCTCTATATCACGTCGCGTGGAACTGGCACCTAGCTTTAAGAATTTTCAATGTAATCCTTGTGGTTGGCTTTGACCAGATATTGTCTAGGCAGGCACAAGGAGGATGTGTACCTAACATAGAATAGCATAGGTACACTGCGCTGCCAGATGCCGCGCTGTTCTAAGAAAGAAGGTCAATAAAGGAACGCACGGGAGCCAAACCAGATGTATGGTCTGACTGACAATAAAAACTTTTCCTTTAATTTATTAATCTAATTATGATAAAAAAAAATCTGCCAGTGTTACGCGTGTTGCTATAAATTCTCAAAGAGAAAAATTCAGGTTATTTTTCACAAAAGTCTTCCGAACTAAATCAAATACTGCTCATTATCCGGCCAGATCAGAAATAATCAATATTCACCGATACCGAGACGAGATAGAAAATAGGAAATTCACATTTAAGGGCTATAATACGACATAAGTTCTCTTTATCTTCTCTTGATTAGCTCTCGTGCGAGCATTTTTCTCTTTTCGATTTTTTTAAGTAGAAGCCTATATTGCTGTACTAGAAAAGTTTTTGTTTTTCCAGAAAAAATGTTTGGAATCACCCTAAAATAGCTTTTCTGAAACATCCTGTACACTCTTTTACCAAAGATTTGTGAGTATGGAAGTAGTTTATCTTACAATGACGATAAAGAACGGCGATTCTCTGCTCATAGATGGCTGTAATTAATTATTGTACTTATTTCTGTGCCCGAAGTAAAATGCTAATGTTCAATGGTTTATGCAAATATTCAATTTCAAATGGTTGAATCCTTTTTTAAGATGTTTCTATACTAGGAGAGTTCTAGGTAACAAAGGTCAGCTTCGAGATTGTGTCCGGACATGTCCGACTTTTTTTCCAATAGCGTCCGGGAATTTTTTACTCCAATATTTTTTTCTTGTCATCTGACACGAAAAAAAGGCCCAATACTTATAGGGCCTCCTTGCAGTAGGTTTTTTGACGGCCTTCTTTTGATGTTGGCTGCTTTTTAAGAACACTTCTTAAATTGATAACATCAGTGTCAGTTATATCACCAATATTACATCAAATTAAAATGAACGCTACTACGCTTAAAACACTATCATAATTGGTTAAGTATATTTAGTGATGGAAGATAAAAGTGACAGACAGACGGACACATCGTATCACATTCATTTAAGTATTAGTACGCATTACTTTTGTTTATTCGGTGGTTGGTGGTACACTCGCTTATACTAAGATGATAATTTTATTAACTTTTAAAATGTTTTTTTATTCGCGCCTGTTAGGTCTGTCATCACTTTTTGGTCACCGATTTTGATTAAGACGTTTATAGACTACTTAGCAACAGCTTTTTCATTGGCTTTGTTTTTTTATTTAGAGTTATGTGGTCATTATCACGAATGAATTTGACATAAACTGTAGATTGTGTGTCGATCAAAACTAACTTTGAGTGTGTGAATAGAACTAATGATAGAAAGAAGGAAAGAAAGAAAGAAAATACATTTATTTGACATACACAACAAGAAAAGAAATACATAGGTACATACAAAATTACAGCTATAAACAGAGACAAAACGAAAGAAGAAACAGTACCAAAAACAAAAGAAAACATAACTGTACGCCAAAAAGGCCCTGACTCAGCAATTGCTGCTTAACAAAGTAGGTAGCCTACCTTGCCAAGCAGCGCTGGTTTTCAGTCAGAGCCTTGAGTAGGATGACGTCACTACAGAAGACTACAGAACAATTTAAATACATAGAAAAGACATACATAGGTGAAAAATAATTATTTATACTACATACATAAATACACTACAATTAATGTAGTAGAGAAATGTATTTTAAGTATTATTTTACCAGTTAAAACTAGGTTCTCATAATACAAGCCTGCTTCGTGACAACGCTGTAAGCTATGACCGTACCATTTCCTATTTTATGAAATTACTAGTTGCACCCCACGGTTACACCCGCGCAGATTTAAATCCCGGTATACCCACGGGATAAAAAGTAGCCTATGTGCTATTCTAGACTATAATCTATCTCTCTGCCAAGTTTCATCTAGATCCGTTCAGCCGTTCCGGCGTGAAAGAGTAACAAACATCCATCCATCCATCCATACTTACAAACTTTTGTGTTTAAAATTGTAGTAGTATAAATTGTAAACATTTTACTGAAGGCGACTGTATTAAAGCAGTAGGTACTTACTTCGAAGAGAACCCGGATACCTAGGAGATAAATTCGTTTGTGAAGAAATTATTGTAATTGGTATTACTTCGATGATTTTGTTTCATAATTAAGATTGTGGTTTCTATATAGAATCAATAATTTATTACATAACTCTCTAATCTTACGTATTTTCATAAACATGTCATAAAAAATTAATATTTTATAAAATAAATTAACATTATGTTCAAAAAAAGCTGTAAATGATCAAAGAAAAAGAAAAAGGATACCGTCGTCTCAAAATGAAAAACAGAATCACAAACATTAGAATTTTTTTTAAAGATCGCTGTAATTACTTTAATACTGTTTTTTATAAAGCAGAATGATAAACTGACTTAGGGTCTACCGGATATCAAGTGGTCACTGCGCCCACTTCGTCGCGTCACTCATAGACACCAACAACAGGGTGTAGTCATCATTGCGTTCTCCCTAACGAAATTTATTTACATTTTTCTGGAAGCTTGACTGAGCTGAAAAATCTCCGGTGGTAGCTTTTTCTAGTTTTTGAGTCTATACTCAAAAATTGGGGGAGAAATGATCTCGAAAAGTGAGCAGTCCGAGAAACACAAGGATCTAATATAATATTACTAGCGACCCGCCCGCGCGCCCCTGCTTCTCACGGGTGCACATTATCATGCATGTATCACTATCACTACATAGTATAAAACAAAGTCGCTTTCTCTGTCCCTGTGTCCCCATGTCCCTTTGTATGCTTAAATCTTTAAAACTACGCAATGGATTTTGATGCGGTTTTTAACAGATAGAGTGATTCAAGAGGAAGGTTTATATGTATAATACATGCATGATATGTGCACCCGTGCGAAGCAGGGGCGCGCGGGCGGGTCGCTAGTTATACATATAAACCTTCCTCTTGAATCACTCTATCTATTAAAAAAACCGCATCAAAATCCGTTGCGTAGTTTTATAGATTTAAGCATACATAGGGACATGGGGATATAGGGACAGAGAAAGCGACTTTGTTTTATACTATGTAGTGATGTGGATGAGATCAATCGCGGTGTTGAGGGGAACGGTGGTAATATCTTGACCGAGATAAGGTTAAATAGCTCTTCAGAACAAACCCCATTGTAAAAGCAATAGACACAATTAAATCAAATCAAAACTTCCCTACTAAAAACATATTATAAAGTATGTTTTACGAAGATACCTCCCTACCAAATATATAATTTAATTTAATTTGCTATAATTCTGATAACGTGATTAGCAAACCAAGCCTGACCTTTTATTCGCGGCTCTAGCAGCTATTTACAAACGATTATCCGTCGAATTACGCGATTGAACGCACCAAGCAAAATACATAGCGAGGTGTTCAATTTTGTGGTCGGTATCAAAAGGTGCAACATCTTTCAAAATCATTTAAAATGGGTTACCTAAGATTTTTCCACATGCTAAATTAGTACGATGAACATAGTTTTTATTGCTTCACTAATTGTAGGGAAAACCTAATCCGTGATCATGATGGGGTGTTATTCATTAAAAAGCGTTTCAGACCTCTAGAATCTAGAGTCTAGATCCCAGTAGACCTAAACAAGATAACCATTCTGTTTTGAAAGAACTATAGTGACGCGAAAAGAAAAAGAAGCACACATTGTAGCATCGAAGATTTTGTAATGAGTGAGGAAGTGTGAACTTCTCATTCAATAAAATACGTTCATTCGCAATTTCAATACATTCCTTACGTAGAACGTACTCGTATGGGTACTATCTAGCTATTTCGCGCTAGAAATGTGAAGATCCTTCAACCCCGACGCCGCAAATCTAAATATCTCCATTGAAATCAATGTTCGATCCAATTCCTCTCCATTGTGGTTAAATAATTGAGTTTCAAGCACCATTTATGGAGGTCAATAATTGAGTATTCATAGCTTCAGAGGCCTCGACTAGTATAGTAGTAGAGCGACAAGCGAAAGTGTTTTAAAGGATAGTTACTGATGTCAAAGTTGAACCTATTTTAAGGTGGCAAATCTAAGTATGTTGCAGAAAAACTAAAAAAATACTAATTTGAAATTACATATTTCACCTCGGTACACCCTGAGACACAAGCGCGTGCTTTTAGTATGTATATATTTTTTGTAGTCGTGAGAAGTTTGTCTAAAATTTTTTTTTCTAAAACCCAGTCCGCTCCGCTTATTCCAGGTCTCAGTCGAAGCGAACTAATTGACAGAGCGGTCGATCTGACGCTGAGGTGTGAAGCGACACTTCCTGAGACATCCTGGTATGGAGGGACGGCATTATTCAGCAATAATGGCCGGAAGATGGCGCTGTGACAATCTAATTTGCAAATTAAGGCGTTGACAACACCTAAATTTCCTCTCGCTCGCACGATTCGTCATTTTAAAAGATATAAAATCACAAATCCCAATTTTGAAAAATTGCAAACAACCATTTTGTGTGCAATCACATTGCACACAGTTTGGTAAAAAATTCATTTTGATCGATGCAAGTTTTCCTATTCAAAAGTTTGCTTATGTACGAAAACTAGAAAAGTGAACTTTTAAGTAGGAAAACTTGCATCGATCAAAATGATTTTTTTACTAAACTGTGCGCAATGTGATTGCACACTAAATGGTTGTTTGCGATTTTTCGAAAATGGGTTCTGTTATTTTATGCACGTGCGAGCGAGAGTCACATTAGCTATGGTCTTCACCTTAAAGGAACAGAGTATCTGGCTCAGCGCATCAGCGTTGCCATTCACCGCGCAATGCAGCCAAGTCCTGGGTACGCTTCTGATTGTCATTGATTTCAATCAGTTGAGCTATCTCTAGATTGTCACAACAGTCTGCAGATAAATAATAAATAAAAAAATAAAAAGCTTTATTATTTACTTACACATCTAATACACACTGTATACTAATAATATATTTATGCTATTTAACATGACTGTTTATTTAATTTCTAAAAAAGAGTTTAATTATCGGTGTAAGTAAAGCCTCCTCCATTTCGTTCTGTCTCTAGCAGATCTAGTCCAAGCAAAGCCTGCTATTTTGGCGATGTCGTCGCTCCATCGTTTTCGAGGTCTGCCTGCAGTGCAAGTACCGTTCTTGTCGATCGCATAATTGACATTTAGAATCGTCAAAAACTCGTTAAAAATGGTTTCAACAATGGATAAAACCATTTTTAACGAATTTTGACGATTCTAAATGTCAAATTAAGCGATCGATAAGAACGGTACTTGCACTCCTGGTCTTCGCTTTTTATCGAGGGGGTACCAACTTGTCGTTGTTTTGGTCCACCTGTCATCTGCCACTCGTTGCACATGACAGTCTGCAGATAGCTGAACTATTTTACGTGTTTTGTAAATACTTGAATTCATTGTAATTTTCTTTATAAATGAAAATAAATAAAAAGATCCGTTATGTAGTTGATCCACCAGATTCGTAATATTGTTATTACATTTAAATTTGGTTACAGAGGTCGTTCACCAGAGCACCAAAGTTGTCTGCATTGGCAAAAAACTGGTAAGCTGGTGTGACAGTGGACCCGTCGGCTGTAATTGCATGTTTGCCAAATAACTGACAACTGGGGCCTTACCACGTCGAATTTGAATTAGTTGATGTTAGTTCTTTAGCTTAAACGTATTGCATCCCATACAATTAATAAGGTCGAATATCGCTGGGATACGTAAACGGCACGGAACAGAGAAAACCCTACATTTCTGTGGTAAACGCGAAAAATGACAGAACTCATTCGTAATCAGCCTGCTGATCGGCTGAACGAGTTGACTAAAGACACGTGGTATCAAACCAAACGGTGTAGGACGCCAGAGAAGATGGAACGACGACTTGCACACTTTGCACAGTGTAGCAGGCGGCAACTGGATCATAAAAGCTATGGACTGAGCGTAGTAGTGCACCATGGAAGGCCAAAATGGTCGCGTGGTACTGGCACTAGAGTCACCTAGTTTTAAGACGTTTCAAGATGGTCCTTGTGATTTTATTGAATTAACATATTTTGACTTTGACTTTAAAGAGGTAGAGATAACTGAATCACACTTAGCGCGTCAATGCGTTGTGAAACCGGAGGGGGTGATGGAGTACTTGAAGCAGAAGACCGGCCTTACCATGAGAGTTATTTTGGCAAATCCAGATGCCATTTCTGTCTCCAGCTTAAAAGAGTAGAGTTCGTTGTGAGAGTTTCTATCTAACACAGCGCTCGACGCGCTCGGCGCTACATGTCCAATTTTAATGTTTTGACGATCTCAGTGGCGCAGCGGGCGAGAGTCTGCCTGCGGCGCAAGAGGTTGCGGGTTCGATTCCCGCCTCGGAACAAATTTGTGCACTATCTGCAGAAATTTGTTCCGTTGGTCTGGGTGTTTATGTATAATAAAAAATACCTATCTATGTAAGTATATAATGTATTAAAAAAAAATATATATTCAATTAGACCTTAAACTAAAAACCTTAAAAAATATAATAACTAATAACTAAAATATATTTTTAAAAGGAGTCCCTTTGGGCAAGGATCCGAAGATACTGGCAGCATTCCCCCTTTGAATAGCTAAACTAATTCTTTGTCCGAGGTAGCTGCCAGCTCTTCGGTCTCCTGTGACGTCGACTAACCTTTTTGAAATTTCTTTAAAAAGCCTTATTGCGCTAGGACCCCACGGACCAAGGGTCTCGACACCGAATGGGACAAAATCATATTCGGAGCCTAGACCCCTGTATTTGCATGCTTTAGCTTTTTCGGCCGCTTCACAAGCCGCACCAGCTCTGTTGTTGGTTCCATGTAGATGGGAAGGGGCCAGCGTGTCTGAACAGGTTGCATCCCATACCAGCACCCGGCCCATCTTCCATGGAATAAATGTATTAAATATATCAGTCATCTAGTACCCATAACACAAGCTTTGAGTATCTTACTTTCGGGCTAGATGATGCTGTGTGGATTGTCCAGCATTATTTATTTATTTTATTTATTTAGTTTTATTATGTATTTTTTACATTTCAGTAGACTTACAGCTGTCCAAAAGCCGGCAGGTGTCGCCTTAAGTTGTTACCTCAAAAACAAGAGCCCGCTACAAGGTCTTGTCCAACACAACTAATAACGTAAACACCAATTTAGATTAAAAACAGATTTACAAAGCCTATTGCGAGCAACTGGACACACAATAAACTCTAGTTCATTGTACCCATTCCCATTTAGGATATAAAGCGGTTTGTTTATGACCGCATAGACGTTTGGCACGGAATAAAATGTCACACAATATTGGAGAGCCGAGAACACACGTCCTAAGTGCTTATAGGTATTTGGTGGATAGGTGGATAGTGGCTTTCAGAGGGTACAGTATCTTTGTAATTATATTAGGTATGTTATGTTGGTGAACATTCCACACAGCACCATCTATAGCCCCAAATTAAACAAAGCTTTTATACCAGGCAGATTTTTGGTAAATACATAGGCACTTATAATATACTAGCTGAACCCGCGGCTTTGCTCGCGCCAAGGAATTGAAAATTTCATACAAACTTTCATCCCCTATTTCATCCCCTTGGGGGTAGAATTGATCAAAATCCTTTCTTAGCGGATGCCTAAGTCATAACATCTACCGGCATGCCAAATTTCAGCCCGATCCGTCCAGTGGTTTGGGCTGTGCGTTGATAGATCACTATGTCAGTCAGTCACCTTTGAGTTATATATATTTAGATTAATAAGATTAATATAGGATTCAGACAAATAATAAGCATACATAAGTTTGTTTTGTATTGGAATCGTAGCGCAGAAGGCAGAGCTACTACCTAACCAGGTCGCGTCATTTAAAATGACCGTGCTTGACTAATCCTACTAATATTATAAACGCGAAAGTTTGTAAGTATGGATGGATGGATGTTTGTTACTCTTTCACGTCAGAACGGCTGAGCAGATCTGGATGAAACTTGGCAGAGAGATTGGTTATAGTCTGGAATAACACATAGGCTACTTTTTATCCCGCGGGAATACCGGGATTTAAATCTGCGCGGGTGAAACCGCGGGGCGCAACTAGTATAATAATAAAACGTAGCCCTGTCGTATTCTTCGTCGTATAATAATTAACTTAAACCCTTGCTACAATGTTATGTAATAAAATATTTAAAATATATAATATTCATGATACAGTATGTAATATAATAAAAATAAAATAAAATAAATAAATTATGCTGGACAATCCACACAGCACTATCTAGCCCCAAAGTAAGCTACTAAAGCTTGTGTTATGGGTACTAGATAACTGATATATTTAATACATTATATAATTACGTAGATAGATATTTTTTATTATACATAGAAAACACCCAGACCAATGAACAAATTTCTGCAGATCGTACACAAATTTGTTCCGAGGCGGGAATCGAACCCGCAACCTCTGCGTCGCAGGCGGACTCTCGCCCGCTGCGCCACTGAGGTCGTCGTAAAGAGCAGTTTATTGAAAAAGGCACATCCCGTACCTATAGGTATCCCCTTAAGTGCATATTCTAGCTCGAATCTAATTAAGACGCAAATGAGCTGGTAAATTTACATTGTTAATAGGTGTTGGCGAGTGTGTTATGTGCTATGCGTTTACATAAGGCTGCTTTACAATGTAGACCAATACGTGATACGGCGCCGGCGCACAGTTTCAAAGCATTTGTAGCAACTCGGCCACTTATTGGACTATAATTCACGAATAACTAACTGGAAGCCTTGTGATAGACGAATTCAAATTTGGTTTTGGTGTTCGTTTTATTTATTTATTTAATTCACAAATTACAATCTTAAGCAAAAAAAATTTTTTTATTTTATTTTTTTTTTATCATGAGGAAATCACAAAGATTTTTATAATGTTCTACAAATCTCGCTTGGTTTTGAAGGGCTCAAAATAATAATAATAGTTTAAAAACAGCTCAACCTAACATTATTATCTTGGTACAATAAGAACAACATTAAATACAATCATTACAATACAATACAAAAAAAAAAAAAATATATATTACAATCATTTAATTATTTCAATTTTACAATTATTTTATCATTTTAACTTTAATCTGGACTTTACTTACTTTTTGATTTATATTATTTTAATGATGTTCATATTACCTACTTATATATTTACGATGCCTGTGCTAGCTGTGGTTGCCTTTGGTGGATAAGCACGGGTCAGTGTTTAAGCGATAATGTTTGCTAATGTCAGAACTAGAGGGCGCTAGTAAAAGTGTCCGGTGTGTAGAACGCGCTATCGATGCGTTTTGGGTTTTTTATAAGATGAAGCCTTTGTTTGTGTAATATAGCTACCTAGTTCAAGAGATTTGTTTTATTCGATGAATCCCTCCTCAGTACGTAAAAGGTCAGCTCAAAACATTGGTCCTTCGAGCCGGATTGGCATTTTGATTTTAAAAAGTCAAAGTACTAGTACTACTATACTACCAGCCTTACAACGTGGACGGGTGGTACAGTACTAACCCCCGCCCCCCCCCACCCGGAGTCTCTTCACTGCCGCTTACGGAGGCGGCAGGGCAAATTCGTGCTGGCAAGTTGGCAAGCCAGTCCGGCAAGTTGTGCAAAAGGTGCAACTCCGGCAGTGCAAGTTCGGCAAATTGAGTGAAATCCCAAGTGGCAAGTTTGGCAAGCCAGTCCGGCAAGTTGTGCAAAAGGTGCAACTCCGGCAGTGCAAGTTCGGCAAGATAGGCAAGTTCGGCCAATAGTGCAAGTGACGCAATTAACGCAAGTCCGGCAAGTTAGCTTGCTTGCTAGCTACTTGCCTAGGCAAGTTCAGCAAATAGTGCAGTACAGTACAGTGAGTGGCGGGAACGCTTCCCCCACTTCCGAGATCGAGTGGGCAAGACTGCCCGGGTAACACAGAAGACTACGGGATAACGTGGACGGGTGGTACAGTACTAACCCCCGCCCCCCGCCTCGTGCATCAGCTGTGGAGTTCAACGACCAAGCGGGGCATCGGTGAATCCCCGCTCGCCGCGTCAAGAAAAAGATTAACGCTAGCTGACGGGAGGACCCCGGCTAGCACACCGAGTCGGAGCACAACAGGATACCCCACTGAATAGATCATCATCGTCGGAGATCATCAGAACATTTTGAAAAAAAAGCATTGTGGACCGAGGTGATGTGTGATGATAAACTGTGAGTACTCTTACGTTATTTTGTGCTACAAAAATAGTCATTTTTATTGATTCTTGTTGTTAAGTTATAAGTTTGTTCGTTAGATTTATCTGGTATTTTTAGAGTTGGTTCATTTTAGAAGTTATTATATTTTTGTGCAGATTTTTAAAGTTCAAGTTAGAAGATTTCTAAAATGGATGCATTAATTAAAGTTCAGTATCATCTCAGTAAATCCATTCAAAAAGCATTGGTGAACTTTAAAAAATCTCCAAAAGACAGAGTGACGTCTTTTTATGTGGAAACTAAAATTGAGAATTTAGAAAAAGACTGGTTGCTATTTAGAGAAAATAATTCTAAGTTATATGTAACATACGAAATAAATGATATTGAGGAATCAACTTACACTAAGAGTTATGTCTACGAACAAACCGAGGAAAACTATACTATAGGAAGGTCATTTATGAAAGCGACTTTACAAAGTCTATGTCCGGTTATGCCTGTTGTAATAGAATCAAATAGTTCAAAAAATAGTTCAGTTAAATCAACTTCGCTGGCAAAATTGCCAAAGATCTCTATTCCTGTGTTTTCAGGCAAGTACGAAGAATGGACCACCTTCCGTGATCTGTTTATTTCATTAGTTCATAAAAATACTTCGCTAGATAACGTACAGAAAATTCATTATTTGAAGGCGCATCTTACTGGTGAAGCTGAGCAGTTGATTCGTCATACACCGATCACAGACTCGAATTATGAACGTTGCTGGGAACTCTTAGATAATCGTTATAACAATAAAAGGTTTCTATCAAAGTCAATACTAAATAAGTTGTTCCAGCAACGAACAATCAGTGCCGAGTCTGCATCGGCATTAAAGGATTTGCTTGATACCAGTACGGATTGTCTGAGTGGTTTGCGTTGTCTTGGCATCGATGTTAGCACGTGGGACATTATAGTTATTCATATAATTTGTCAGAAATTAGATCCGGAAACTCGAAAACAATGGGAATTCGTTGTATCAAGTCCCGATAAAGATAAGAACGATTTACCAACATTCTCACAGTTACAAGCATTTATTGAGAGTAGGTTTCGCGCACTTGAGTTCATAGAACCATCGAAAAAGGTTCCTGTTCAGCGGGCGGGTGGTTCAGGTTATCAGTCGGCACCTAGATCTTTTGTAGCTACGTCAGAGACCGAGAATAAATCAAGTTCAGCCAGTGCAATGCCTTGTGAGTTTTGTTCGGATCATCACAAACTGACTTTTTGCAAGAAGTTCACAGAGCAAGATACTAATAGCCGAAGAGATTTCGTAGCAAAAAACAAAATGTGTTTTAACTGTCTGGGCGGTAATCATAACGTTTACAAATGCAGAAAGCCAACTACATGTCGTATTTGTCAAAGACGACACCATACATTGTTGCACATTTCGGTAGATTCGAATGCTAAGGAAGAAGTTGCTCCAAAGGTCACCGTTGAAAAAGAAGTTTCTCCATCTCCAATAGTGTCATGCCTCTCAACCGGTCAAGTAGCCATTAATAAGCAGGTTTTATTAGCCACTGCTCTAATAAAAGCCGAAGCGAAATCGGGTGAGTACCATACGGTGCGAGCACTATTAGATCAGGGATCGCAAGCGTGTTTTATCACTGAAGATACAGCTCAGCTATTGCGGTTGAAGAAAGTACCTGTGGATGGGAGAATATCAGGATTAGGAAACGAGCACACTAAGATAAAAGCCAATTACATAGTTCATACAACGATTCGATCACGTACCAATCCACAGTTCCAAATGAAGATCAAGGCATACGTTCTGAAAAGTATTACCTCCTACCTGCCGGAGCGGAAGATTGAAACCCTGAATTGGCTCGAGTTAGAGAATTTAAAACTAGCAGACCCTCAGTACGACTCGCCACAGAGAATAGATATGCTATTAGGTGCAGATGTCTATGGTTGCATTATTAACGAAGGCATGAGGAAGAGTCCAACAGGAACACTTGTAGCTCAGAGTACCTCATTGGGTTGGATCTTGTCAGGAGCTGTAGTTCAACCGATGTATCCTGAAAATAGTACAACAGATGTTACATTTGCGTTCCATGTACAATGCAGTGAAAACGAACTACTGAAGAAGTTTTGGGAGATTGAAGAACAGTTGCCGATCAAACCTATGTTAACTGAAGAAGAACAAAAATGTGAAGCATTTTTTGCGCAGACAACAAACAGAACTGAAAATGGAAGATATGTAGTTAACTTACCCTTTCGAGATGAAGATCCACTCTGCAGAAACGGCAACTCCAGGAACATAGCTGTGAACAGATTAAAGTCATTAGAAAAAAGATTAGCGAAGAACAACACATTGAAAGAACAATATACAGAAGTTATAAATGAGTACTTACGTTTAGATCATATGAGATTAGTAGAAGAGAACGATAAGAAGATTAAAAAAGCGGTCTACTTACCGCATCATGCTGTCGTGCGAGACGACAAGACGACCACAAAGGTTCGAGTAGTTTTTAATGCCTCCAGTCCCAATGAGAAAGGTGTTTCTCTTAACGATACTCTAATGGTGGGACCAACCTTACAAGCAGACCTGCGGCATATTATTCTTCGTTGGAGAGTACACAGCATTGCAGTCGTTGCAGATATTGTTAAGATGTATCGTCAGGTGAGAGTAGCAGATAAAGATACTGTGCACCAGAGAATAGTATGGCGTGACAGTCCAGAAGCTGAAATAAAAGATTATGAGTTAAAAACTGTGACGTTCGGTACATCTCCTGCCCCATACTTAGCGGTGAGAGCTATGCAGCAGCTAGCGTATGATGATGGAAAAGAGCTCCCTTTAGCGGCAGAAAACGTACTAAATCGTTTCTATATGGACGATCTCATGTCTGGATGCTCCAACGTTGAAGAAGGAGTAGAACTGTACAAACAAATGGTGAAGTTATTAGAAGGTGGAGGGTTTAAACTACAAAAGTGGAATAGTAATAAGCAAGAACTATTAGAACGAATAAACGAATACGAGAACAAAGATCAGAACGAAAAAAGAAAGGACAAAATAGAACAAGAGGACAGAGAAGTAGATTTTAAATTAGATACAACAATAAAAATACTAGGACTTACCTGGAATCGCAACGAAGATCACTTCCGATATTCAGTGCAGCTTCCCACGACGACCTCCGGACCTGTAACAAAAAGAATGATAATATCAGATATAGCGCGGTTGTTCGATCCGTTAGGATGGATAGCCCCTACAGTGATAATAGCTGAGATGCTCATACAAAAGCTATGGCTTACAGGAATCGGTTGGGATGAAGCTGTGCCAACAGATCTACTGAATGAATGGGATACTTACCGTAAAGAACTGCCGCAACTTACTGCAGTACGCATACCACGATGGTTAGGAACGCAATCTGATGATACTGATGCGGAGCTACATGGTTTTTGTGACTCCTCCGAATTGGCATACGCAGTAGTCATCTATCTTCGGGTACTTAGAACATCTAGAGAAGTTCATAATTTATTGTTGGTAGCAGAAACCTGCGTAACTCCTATCAAACAAGTAAGCATACCAAGGCTTGAGTTATGTGGAGTGGTGTGGAAAAGTAAACACATACAAGAAGCAATGGAAGTTCGAAGCACAAGTAAAGAGAAGATCAAAGCAAGCTGTGTCCAAAGGACGCAAGCAGTAGAAATTAAATATTTAAAGGTCAAAGAACGGATTATTCCAAAGAACAGTAATTTAAAATCAATAAGTACTTACCTTGATAAGAAGGGGATTATCAGAGTGGGCGGAAGGCTCCACAATTCAAAATTATCAGAACAAGCCAAGGATCCAGACGATTCATATCCTTTAACACCAGGCCATTTCCTGATAGGTGAACCACTTGTCGCTGTCTCAGATCGTAGTTTTATGAGTTCAGGTGTAAGCTTATTGACTAGATGGCAAAGCCTACAAAAATCATTGCAGAACTTTTGGGGTAGATGGTCTCAGGACTATCTAAGTAATATGCTACATCGCTATAAATGGTCCGTAAAAATACCGGAACCAAATGTAGGAGACCTTGTTCTTATTAAAGAAGATGACCTGCCGCCAGGTCGGTGGTTAATGGGTCGTGTAGTGCAGAAGCATCCAGGTCAAGACAATGTAACTCGTGTGGTCACTTTAAAGACCAGTAAAAATGTTATTAAACGGCCAACCTCAAGGTTATGTGTGTTGCCAGTTAGTTCATAAATTAGTCATAAGTTTAGAGTAGAAGAGTGGTTAGTCGATAAAAAATAGTAGTTCAGAAAATGTACGAGTTCCTAAAGTGTACAAGTTCATAGTGTATAAGTTCACAGAATGTATAAGTTCATAAAGTGTATAAGTTCATAGTGTATAAGTTCATATGTACCTAAGTTAAAGATAAAATGTAGTGTTCTGACCCACCAGGAAACTGTTTGTAACCTTTTGTTTTAAGGACATTTCACATAATGTCCTTCGTGGGCGGAATGTTTAAGCGATAATGTTTGCTAATGTCAGAACTAGAGGGCGCTAGTAAAAGTGTCCGGTGTGTAGAACGCGCTATCGATGCGTTTTGGGTTTTTTATAAGATGAAGCCTTTGTTTGTGTAATATAGCTACCTAGTTCAAGAGATTTGTTTTATTCGATGAATCCCTCCTCAGTACGTAAAAGGTCAGCTCAAAACAGTCAGGATGTTTTTTTGTTTGTATCTGGTATTAAGTTTTGTGTATTATCTCTTGGCGATCCAAATAAATAAATAAATAAATAAATAAACAAAATCGGAAGCAGGTAGATGCAGAACAAAAGCAACGAGCTAAGTAATTATTACATTTAATAGCCCCATTCGAGATCGCATTACAGATTTGCTACTTTCTCTTGTAGTCGCAAGTGCCTTCTTAAATCACATTAGCTATAATTACTGTATTTCTATCTGATTGATTAAATTCAAGAGTTCTAAAGACAATTTTAATTAGAATACCGTGAAATAAAATTAAGTTAATCTAAATGTTTTAAAAACCGTTGTAAGGGTGATTTTAATGAATTCCTTATTATTTTTATATCTATTTACTTTTGATGTATTTTTACCAAATAAAAAAAAAAGTGATAAAACATCGAAAAATCGTTCCCCCTGCAAATACAAGGGGGAACTTATAACCAGTAGTAGACTCCTTCCAGATGATGATTCAACGAGCTCTGCTCTGTTCCTCGTGGTATTCATCATCATCAGCCTAGATAATTCCACTGCTGGACTTAGGCCTCCCCTTTAATCAGAAAAAACAATTCTGAGCCCTTTCCGCATCCGCCGGCTTCCCGCGGTCCTAAAAATGTCGTCAGTCTTTTGGGAAGGAAGGGCGTCCCAAACTTCGTTTTAGCATATGACCTGCACTGCAACTTGCTGATTCTTGGTCGGTTATGTCGGCTACCTTGGTTCTCCAAAGGATTTCCTCATTTCTGATTCTACCCAGTAGTGAAACTCCCAGCATATGCATATATTATTAGTCATATAATCTGGTTCTATCTCAGGATAAAACTTCGCCCAGTATGACGATGTAGCGCTGGTTTTCAGATCGAGTCAAGATAGATGGAAATTGGTAAAACCCGGCAAAAGATCGTGCAATATAGCAGCCCCCTCGCGTCTGCATACAAGCCTAGGCTTAGTAAGAGCGAGGTGCTCAAACCATATTCATGGCCTTCGGGTCTGAACACAACAAATGTAGTAATATAGACATATAGATACAATTACCAATTGATATATAAACAAATGTTGTAAGACCATACTGAATAAAAGCTTACCTATTAATAAAAAAAAAGTTAAAAAATAAAATACTTAGACGAGCCTTTAAATAAGCACTACCTAATAGCTGGACATTCATTAGAAATCGTTCAGGTTGAGTGTTCCTGTGTTGCTATTACTCACTGACCAATTAAGACTTTCCGAAACAACGGCTCAATTAGACGAACTACCTCAATCCTGCAGAGGCATATTAATAAGCAAAGCTTAACTCCCCTAATAGTGAACTTGAAGGTATGAACGATGGCAGGTAGGCAATCTACATGTGATTGTAGAAATAATAATAGGTATCCTTCCTACTAATTTTATAAACGCGAAAGTTTGGAAGTATGGATGGATGGGTAGATGGATGTACTACCGCGAGTACTGATGTGTGTGGGGTTGTATGTGTCAGACAAGTACGTGCGTGCGCGCCGTCGCAAGCTCTTGGCAGTCCCAAAAGCCAGAACCAACCTATTGAACGAAGCTCCCATGACAAGGGCTCTTCGTTTGATCAATAGTTTGTGCGAAAAGGAAGATTTTGACCTTTTTGTGGTTTCTCTGACAAAGTTCACAGAAAGAGTCTTGATGTCTATTAGTAGATAAGTTAAGTAATAGTTATTTGTTTGTGTATTTTAAATTGTTTTTAATGTCGATTTAGTATTTAGGTATTGTTATGGCATTGAAAAAAGAAATAAAATAAATAAATAAAAATAAAATAAAAATGTTTGTGAGTCTTTCACGGCGGAACAGCTTAACGGATCTGGGTGAAACTTGGTAGAGAGATAGATTACCTATAGTCCGAAATAGCACATTTCTCCCGTAGGAATACCGGGGCGATTTCATCCGCGGGGCGCAAGCAGTTATAAATAAAAACTCTATATTCTCCAATTCAGGGGTACGTATAACTATTTGCTTATACAACACTAAGTTGACAAAACTAACTGGTTTCCTCACAATGTTTTATTGACTTTTCAATAGAAACAAAAACCGGCCAAGTGCGAGTCGGACTCGCGCACGACAAGCACCAGCAACCACACTCTTCAAACCGAAACACAGGTTAGGAGTCACTGGGGGGCGATTCTAGCCCAGTGACTTTATTGTCACGATAGATACATACGCGACCTCAGTGGCGCAGCGGGCGAGAGTCCGCCTGCGACGCAGAGGTTGCGGGTTCGATTCCCGCCTCGGAACAAATTTGTGTACGATCTGCAAAAATTTGTTCATTGGTCTGGGTGTTTTCTATGTATAATAAAAAATATCTATCTATGTAATTATATAATGTATTAAATATATCAGTTATCTAGTACCCATAACACAAGCTTTAGTAGCTTACTTTGGGGCTAGATAGTGCTGTGTGGATTGTCCAGCATAATTTATTTATATTTTATTTATTTATACATATCACGGGAACTGTCAATTTCCTATTGAAATTTGACAGTTACCGTGATGTTATACGTGTATATCTACCGTGACAATAAACTCATTGGGCTAGAATCAGCCGCCAAGCAGGGCTTGGCGGCAGAAAAAAAGTACTACCATACTTCCCGGATGAGCCCTTCACAAAGAGCTCTACTACTCTTAAAATATAACTCTGAAAGTAACCACCAATTACGTCGTTTAGCGGCGATAACTAATTGACAAGCAAGTCGTGTTCTGCCATTTATTCCGATCGCGGGCAATCTCGCTTTCAACCAAATTAATGCCGATATTAATTGCTATAGAGTAGAGATAAGCACAGACTAAGAAAACCGCTCACCTCTGCAACTACTTTGACTGGTAGACAATGCGTCCATTGCGTCCTCCTAGCTCTATATTGACTTGTATAATAAAGTTTGATAATCACTACATAGTATAAAACAAAGTCGCTTTCTCTGTCCCTATATCCCCATGTCCCTATGTATGCTTATATCTTTAAAACTACGCAACGGATTTTGATGCGGTTTTTTTTAAGATTTAAGCATACATAGGGATATAGGGACAGAGAAAGCGACTTAGTTTTATACTATGTAGTGATAGTGATATTAGTGATATAAAATAATTACAAGTACCTAAAGTGAACTAAGTATAATCGAATAGTCATTTGCCTGCCTAGGATAATGATGACTTAGCTTCAAAGGGTTTATTATAAGTATTATATTTGGCTATCAATCGCCATCGAAATGTGGGTGGCATTCTTCACACAAATCATAAACATTTTGAGAAAGTAATGATCATCTTTAATGCACACAAAATAAAGTTCATTATTCTCTGAAAGATTTTACTTCAGTAGCAGCTTGAACTTTGAATAACGAATAGATATTGGACTGCAAAGCTATTGGACATGTCAAACAATTGAAGAATTCCAACTACAATAAGGCTCATAATTCCTTGAGCGTTTGAGCGCAGTTTGTTTAGTTTGCAGAGGGAATTGCATGTAGGGACATAGGATAATGGTCGTTAAAGTTAAACGAGTGGTAGAATGTGTTGGGCTAACGAAGTGGCGATAGTAGGTAATAGACGGGCTTCACGCCGGAGATGTCATCGCAAAACTGGATGCAGTAGAGTCGACATTTTTTATAAAACTGCTCCAAGTGACAGTAACAACGGAATAAAATAATACATAGATCATCTTTCCTCAGCCGTGAAGGCTCAGTTGGCTTGCCTTTTGCGCTGTGGGCCGTGGGTTCAATACCCATGGCCTGCAGCGATGTAATTACAGGTACATGCTGCCTAACATCTGTATCCTCTGTTGATGGACGCAGGACAGTGCATCGTAGGGCACGTTCTTGTCGAGCGCGACTTGCGATGTTATGCATTGTTATCGGTGACGGTTACCACTTAACATCAGGTGGGCCAACTGCTTGTTCCATCAGCAAGTTGAAAAAAAAGTGGTTGGGTGTTAGTGGCCGAAACAGGTGGGCATCTGAGTAGTTACGTCATATGTATCTATTTAACGACACAATATATTTTTATAGTCAGGTATTGAGTATTATATTATGCGAGATATCTCGCTCAACACCACTTCTGTCTGCGCATACGCAGGGTAGTACAGTCGCGTCCAAATCTCGCTCATTACTGTCCTTCGCATACAAATTACTGCTTACCCTATCTCCCCAGTTTGTCGAACATTCGCGCTATATGTCCATCTTCATGTTATTTCCCCATAATACCTTATCTGGTGGTAAATGTACCTTTTTACATCTATGAACACCATTAGGTTTGTTGCCACCGATAAAAGGGCCTGGCTGTCAATCATTCGTAAGTAAAGTAACAGCTCTTCTTCTTAAATTTAAGACAAGCTCATTATGGATCTTTCACGATTTTGTGTAGTTTTTACAATTTTTGCTCCCTCATAAATCCCCATAGTAATATATCAATACCCCATATTTATTTATTTATTTAGCACTAGTTGCGCCCCGCGGTTTCACCCGCGCAGATTTAAATCCCGGTATTACCACGGGATAAAAAGTAGCCTATGTGCTATTCCAGACTATAATCTATCTCTCAGCCAAGTTTTATCCAGATCCGTTTCCGATCCATCCATACTTACAAACTTTCGCGTTCATAATATAAGTAGGATTGCCAACAAAAGATACACAAAATATCCATTCAGTTTGGATTCATCAGGTGCTCTTTTAATTATAGGCAACCACAGCATGCTCTATATTATTGAGCATCAGCATGCTCTACATTATAGAGCATCAGCATGCTCTATATTATTGAGCATCAGCATGCTCTATATTATAGAGCATGCTGTTGTGCAGTATTATAGACCCGGTATTATACTCTATAATATAAAATGAACTCAACAACCTTATATTATTACGAAAAGAAAAGAAAAAACTTTTTATTTATGTATTTTCATACTTAAGTAAGTACTTACTTTCCCCATTTTTAGTATACTTACAACATTTCACGATCTTGATCCAATTCCTTGGTTTACACCAACATCAAACTACAAAAACTAAACCGATAAAGGAGCTAATCTTAAATCAGCCGAATCATCGGTCCAGTAAGCAGCTTAAAATAAATGTAATATAGTCAAGGCGCTATCTTCATTACGGCCTCACATAAAATTGTATCGCCCTAATAATCAGCTGTAACTAGGGTTACCATTTGTTGCTGGTATCCGCGGCGTGATATCCGAAAACTGTTTCAAATAGTGCCTACAGATTTCTTAAATAAACGGATACCTACATATACATATAAATAGGTTCCTATACACTGGTAAAAAGCTGAGTCAGGGCCTTTTTGGCGTACAACTATGTTTTCTTTTGTTTGTTTTGTTTGTTTTTTGGTACTATGCTTCTTATTTCGTTTTTTTTTTGTCTCTTTATGACGGTAATTATTTATACCTACTTATGTACCTGTCCGTTCTTCTACCTGTATTTCTTTTCTTTTTGTTGTATGTCAAATAAATGTATTTTCTTTCTTTCTTCTTTTTAAACACATACTACTTATAACGGTAAATATTTATGTTTGTTCATCACACAAAATGTGTGTTTATCCTCTGTATAAATTGAGCCTACTAGAGCAGAGCTACTACCAACTGAGCCTTGAGGCCAGTCTTATGAAATTATTTATTTTATTTATAGATGAGCAGCTTTCGCTGATATGTGGACGTCACAGTGTTGAAATTATAGATAATTGAATTTGAATTGTTGAAATTAATAAATATTGAAATTGAATCGTTGAAATTAGGTATAATTATTTGATTTTTTTTTGTTTAGTGTCTTTGTTATTGTCTTTTTTAGTTCCACTGTTTAAGCACTGTGTAGCTGTTTAAATTTTCGTACAAATCTTGACAAACGGCCACCCTACTTGTAACACCCACGCCTGCCCATAAGGAACTCGCTGTATGGCTACTAGCTTTTTGAGAAAACAGTTGGAGAAAGATATCTTTACTAGTGTAGTGTAGTCTCCACGATATTCGCCTTTTCATTTTAATAATGGTTACGTTATTTCTGACTAGGCTTGTCCGTACCAAAACTAGGTTTTGAACTAGAATACAATAGATAAAGATCTTTTTCGTAAAATATTGAAAAAGATCAGGACAATTATTCAGATTTATCAGATCTATAATGTATGGGACTAGTTGAGCCCCGCGGTTTCATCCGCGCAGATTTAAATCCCGGTATTCCCGCGGGATAAAATGTAGCCTATGTGCTATTCCAGACTATATAGAATATATATCTCTGCCAAGTTTCAGATCCGTTCAGCCGTTCCGGCGTGAAAGAGTAACAAACATCCATCCATACTCACAGACTTTCGTTTATAATATTAGTGGGATAGTAAGTACTCGTAGGATACGATACGTCTAGTTAGTACTATCTATATATATACAGGGTTACAGGAAAAATCGTGCTAGATCCGTTAAGGGCGTGGAGTACCCATCATTTCTGACTTATTTCACTATGAAACACCCTACCCTAAACATAACCCTTTTCAAGCAATTCGACTTTTAATTTTTTTATTGAAAATTTTGTGCACCTTAATTATTATTATTATTGCATTTTTACATGTGTAATAAGATGCTTTAGGATGTCAATCATTAAAATAGTGCATAAGTTAATTGAATAGACCGTAGTAGACAAGTGAAAGTTAAGAAATAAGAAAAAATACTAGAAAGTTTATTTTTCTCTAAGGGATATCTAAAAAAAATATTATGGCAATTGTTTGTGAAATAAGTCAGAAATGATGGGTACTCCACGTCCTTAACGGATCTAGCACGATTTTTCCTGTAACCCTGTATAAGTATTTAGATCTCATAACTCCTCAATTTCGTGAAAGTCAGTTGAAAATGAACCTATTCGAGCCAAGTCACGATGAAGCAACAGAATAGATAGTAGATTTAGCAATAAAACTACCGGACAATAGAAACGTCTGGAAACTGAACTAAAATATTCCATAAATTTCGAAACCTGAAGGTTCATTTTGTTGAAATCAGTGACCGACTTATGGCTGTGAAGTGTAAATCAAAAGTGACTACGATAAACTCATCCTAAAGGGGTCGCCGGTTGACCAATGTCCAGCCAAGGACTCACCTAGGCTGATGTTATTGATGAAAATGTCTTGGGTACGCTTCCGATTGGCACTTATTTGGATCAGTTTAGCTATCTATAGATTGTTTGCAACGGTCTGCAGATAGCTCAACTGTTCACAGGTATTTTGTATATTTTGTAAATTGTAATAGTTTTTTCTTTGTAAATAAATGAAATAGAATAAATAAAATAAGCTATGTATAAAAAAAATATTCTGATAAAATAGCAACTAGTTTTTATTTGTGGTTTATAAAATTACTACGTAAATTATAACGCTTTACATTAGGGAAAATACTGTCTCTTTCATGTCAATTAAAAAATTTAATATATAATTAAAAAAAATACTCAAAAAAAAACACTACGCACAGCAGTGCTACGCAACGACCTATAATGACGGTTACCGCTTTTTAGGAACCGGGACAAAGCGGCCGCTTTATTAATTAACACAGACTCGCCCGTCGTAAATGCGCTGTTTATTGGTCATGAATATCATAAAGTTTATTATGCTGCGTTTGAACTGGGCCAGTAGCTAAACTAGTGGCTCTGGGAGCTGTAGACCTCGCGAGCATACTAAAAGTGAGCTATTTGAGGAATGTAATGTGCAAGTGCATTTTCCGTTTTGTGATTTTTTGATCTTTTTGATTTTTTTTACATCATCTTGTGTAGAATGAGGTCCTTTGTGTTTCTCTCAAATTTGATTGAAAACCATCGATTGTTTGATGAGCTATCCTGTTCATCATGCTGAAGATCCTTATCAGATCTTCGCCAAACTTTTATGAGAACAACTTATAGTTACTACCTTTCAAATAAAAGAAGAATAATCGAAATCGGATCTCATTTGGTGGAGATATCCAGTATATCAAATAGCCCCCTTTTTGCCCTTTTTTTGGGGGAAGTACCCCTCCAATCAAAAATCCCCTACGACAAAAAAAAATCTAATAAGTCATATAACCTGTGCACCAAGTTTCGTCCAGATGGGTTGAAAAATGCGACCTGTAGAGGAGAACAGACAGACAGACAGACAGACATCCGGACAAACCCATTTTTGGCCAATGTGGAAACTGAGACGCTTCGCTCGCTTCTCTTCTCTCTTCTTCAAGGTAAGAACCTTGTTAGTTCAACAAAATGTAGAAGTGGATGCACTTCCCAAAGGTAGGACTTGCAATAAATAAGTCTGCAAAGCGTATTATCTTCGTGAGTTATGCACAACCACAATCCAGAAAATCAAACTTAATAACATTTTGGCACGCTCTCTACGAAGCTTGCGTCGAAATAAAATAAATAAATAATCCTAGACAATCGAAACACCACCATCTAGCCCCAAAGTAAGCTACTCAAAGCTTGTGTTATGGGTACTAGATAACTAATATATGTAATACATTATATGCTTACATAGATATATATTTTTTATTATACATAGTAAACACCCAGACCGACGGAACAAATTTCTGCAGATCGTACGAAAATTTGTTCCGAAGCGGGAATCGAACCCGCAACCTCTGCGTCGCAGGCGGACTCTCGCCCGCTGCGCCACTGAAGTCATCCTCAATGTATGTTATAAAACTGCGAGTTTCATACTTACTAAAGTCCCACCTGAACTACTTGCTTACTGTCTCATCTCAGCTTCACCTGTTCCCAGTCTGATACTCGAAGAGACCGGAGGTCGTTTTCTACTGCGTCCTTCCACTGGTATCTGAATCGCCCGACTGGTCGGACGGAAAGCCCGTTTGCTGCCCGATCCTTTTCCATGCGTAACATAAACTAATCCTACTTGAGCAGTGTAAACGTGGCTTTGCCCGCTCAGCGAGTAAACAATAGTTCTGTCAGATAAAATGAATTGGTGGCCTACCGAAACACATAGCCCGTGGAGTAAGAATCAAAAGTATGTCTAAAAAATATTAGGAAGACAAATATTTTCCAACATAAGCCGTTGTCTAGTAATTTATAATCATTATATTTAAATTATTAGACATAGATCCTAATGTAATAATAATATAATAATTATAAATTAGTAGTAGTTGCGCCCCGTGGTTTCACCCGCGCAGATTTAAATCCCGGTATTCCTACGGGATAAAAAGTAGCCTATGTGTTATTCCGCAGACTATAATGGTATCTCTCTGCCACGTTTCATTCAGATCCGTTCAGCCGTTCCGGCATAAAAGAGTAACAAATATCCATGCATCCATCCATCCATCCATCTATACTTACAAACTTTCACGTTTTTAATATTAGTAGGATTTCACTTCTTTAGTGGCTGAAGGAAATTCTCTTAGTAATTCGCCATTAGATATTTGTTTTCTAGTGGTGCACCTAATAATCGCTTCAAAACTGATATTTTCATCTTTACAACCCATTTATCACTGTCCGTCTTATTTTATAGGCTATAACTAAACTCAAGGCAAATGGAATTTAAATTGTGTAAGAAGCTTTCAGCTAATAATTGACCTACGGTAATATTATTGTCTTTTTTAGCTTATTTAATAAACACGCAGAAAAAGACGAATAAGTTGCTATTGTTTTGCTTATAAACAAAAATATCTGATTGAACGAGCTTTGCTCGGTTGCTTAACGTCATCTACTGAAGTATGCTTAAAAAAGTATTATAGATAGACAGATAGATAGATAACGCATTTATTTGCCCAACTGATACACACAAATAAAAGAAATAACAAACAAAATAAAAATAAACTAACAAAAGTAAATTATACAATAAACAAACTTTTCGGACACAAACTTAGTAACTTATTCTATTGAAAACTAAATATAATAACTTATTCTATTGAAAAACATATTGACTGATACACCTTTAGTAGTATTAATAATAATAATAATAATAAATAATGCTGGACAATCCACACAGCACTATCTAGCCCCAAAGTAAGCTATTCAAAGCTTGTGTTATGGGTACTAGATAACTGATATATTTAATACATTATATACTTACATAGATAGATATTTTTTATTATACATAGAAAACACCCAGACCATCGGAACAAATTTCTGCAGATCGTACACAAATTTGTTCCAAGGCGGGAATCGAACCCGCAACCTCTTGCGTCGCAGGCAGGCTCTCGCCCGCTGCGCCATAGAGGTCGTCAATATATATATCGTTATAGGATTAGATACACAGATAAATCTGACGTTTTCGATCGTGAAGATTTCGAATGTCCTAAAATAGGCTTGCTGGTAAGTATTTAAGTCCCTCTCTTCTTCAGAAATTTTAGAAAATAAAACTGGTCAATAACAAATGTTTTTCTGTTCTTAAATGTATATGCGCAGAGGCAGTATTCTTAAAGGGTGAAAGGAACCTGCATGTACATGAACCTAATAAGTTCTAAAATATGTGTCAAGATGAAAAAGACAAAACCCTTTTTTATATAAATTAATTTCTCATTAATAGAATGGTACCAGTTATTTGCTAATTTGAATATAAGGTTACTTGTTGCGCCCCGCAGTTTCACCCGCGCAGGTTTAAATCCCGGTATTCCCACGGGATAAAAAGTAGCCTATGTGTTATTCCAGACTATCTAACCCTCTGCCAAGTTTCATACAGATCCGTTCACCCGTTCCGGCGTGAAAGAGTAACAAACATCAATCCATCCATTTATTTATTATTTATTTATTTAACTAGAACGTAACTAGAACTATCCATCCATCATTAGTTTATTACATTAGTAGGATCAAGTAGGAGGTGTCTTCTTCAGTGGGTATGCCAACAGAGGCGTGTGCAAACAGCGGTTAAATGCGGATAAATAGGCTTATGAGTCAGAGGCCCAAATCTGCGAACGCCACATCGAATACAGAATAAATCTTTCGCAACAATAGACTAAATACAATCTCAGACAGTCTTCTAATTTGTGGCGGCGCCATCTGGATGGCGTGTTGTGCGATAGGAGTTGACGTGTTATTTTGTAACTGCTACTGACTGAAGAATTAAGTGGCCACTATTGTGTTTACATTGTGAATGATATAATTTGATTTAGACCATGCTATTGCACTAGATTTAAGGGCCCGGCGACAGCGGGTCGCAGTTTCGAGGTGCGATTGGCTATTATTTCATTTTATTTGATAATTTCGGGGAGGTTGTTTAGAATAACTATCCAGTGACACGCATAAATACTGTTCGAACATAAATAACACAATAATATAAGGGAAACATGCCCGAATCAGAAATCATTTTGGTATTATACTAATACCAAAATGATTTCTGACTCAAGCACATTTCCCTTGTATTATTGTATTATTTGTATTCGAACAGTATTTATGCGTGTCACTGGATAGTTATTCTTTCAAACAACCTCCCCGAAATGAAATGAAATAAAATAAAATAATAGCCAATCGCACCTCGAAACTGCGAGCCGCTGTCGCCGGGTCCTTAAGCGTTGGAAATAGACACAGTGGATCTGATTGAGAGTCAAAGCTAATAGGATATTCTTACTTATTTTTTTGGTAGATCTGCCGAGCTTGGTTAAGTAATGGCAATGAATACCTATAGAATAATTTGAAAGTTATGTTTATCATGTACTAGCGCCCCGCGGTTTCACACGCGTAGCTTTAAATCCCGGTATTCCCACGAGATAAAAACTAGAAGCCTCTGTAATTTTCACCAAGATCCGTTCAGCCGTTCTGGAGTTATAGGGTAACAAACATCCATCCATACTCACAAACTTTCGCATTTATAATATTAGTAGGATTATAACACGATGTATGTATTTTTTATGTTATTCTTTTTACTGTAGGTTCGAATCGAATTCTGTTTGGTTTACACCCCGCACTTATTCCCACATCTTTCAAACCAAATCACAGCAACAATTTTTATTGCAATTGCTATAACCTTGCGGATGCCTCTTTTGACCGCCATAATTATACTGAGAGCGGTTAAAATATTCAAATTATGCACGATAATCGTTAGACACGTATTTGCGTCTTGTGCATACGTGTCTGTTAGTAACTAGATGATAATTAACAAGTGTCAATAATAGCCATTCAGACACTCGGACTGACAATGGTGTCAATTCTGTTGTTTGTTGTTTCCTAACTTAATTTGACAACACTAGAAACATTGACATCCCTTTCTAAAAAACCGAAACAACAAGGACGGCTATAATTTTAGAGCTGTCAGATTAGGTTAGTTTAGGATAATTCAACAACAGAATTGACACCATTATCACTCACAGCTGTTCATAATCTTATTAATCATTGCAGACACAAGCCAACAATGGCTTAATTAACTGCTTGTCACTTTGACAACCTTAGGGTCAGGTTTTATGACGTTTTCATCCAGTATCCATTTGAACTGTAGATAATTTACTTGGGGGAACTATTTATTCATGCTTCTTTTTAGAGGTTAAGGCGAGGATATCCCAGAACCTCCAACCTCCAAGACTTGCAGCACTTGAACAGCTAGATTTCGTTAGATTTTCTTCTCAGAGATTAATAATAATGCAATTATAAACTTTTTTTTACACAGGGCTAGTAAATATTAATCCCTATCTTTTGATATAACTTTGACATGATTTCAAGAAAAACTCTCTTAGTAATGGATGTTTTAAAATACCTATCGATTTAGTGTCATCTTTATGATTTTTTTATCGAGAAAATTATCATTATTTACGTTTCTATCTTTACACAGCGCTCGAGTACATGTTCAATTTTAAATGTTTCGTTTTTTTTTTACATTTTAGTAGATTTAAAGCTGTTCAAAAACCGTCCCAACCGTTCAAAAACCTCCCGATCCGCCTTAGGCGGCAGAGGAGGTTTTGGGATATCCTCGCCTTACTAAATTTAAAGGTAGTGCCGGAGTTAGTATTTTGGATGAAACTTGCTCAGCAGCTATCATCCTCTTATCTCAGTACCTATAGTCTGTCAAATCCACAGATCGATATGCGCGGAACTGAGTCGCTTTTCTTTAGGATTGTATAATTTTGTTTTCCAACCATATTTATTCATTTTTACAAAAACCAACAGCATCAAAAAACAGGGAAAGATAACAATATAGTAGCATAAGGCCAAAAATAGGTTTCAATAATATTATTAAATTTTCCGTCGCCATGATTTTATTTTGACATATTCGATTGTCGCTCTTCAAGAAGCTGAGATTATGCTTCGACATTTTCCAGTCGAACTTCATAAAAATGCTGAAAATAAGAAACGCAATGTTACCGTCGAGGTGTCCCCTCGAGCATGGATCATCGATACGATAAAATTTGACAAATAACATGCTTGCGCGGCTGTTTTTGTATATAAACGGTCGTTCGTTATTCAAATTTATCGAGAATTAGGTACTGTCAAATTTTATCGTATCGATGATGCATGCTCGAGGGGCTGAGGCTTTAGGCGAGATTAGAGATGGGCGGGTGGGTAAAAATTGGAAGGGTAAAATATATATAAATATATAGTCTATACACCGTTTTTTCTACTATGTTATAAAAGGTAAACAAACAAATGTCACTGTCAAAATCAAATTGTGGTGCGGTGGCCACCCATTGGTCAGCTTTCCCCAGTAATAGTAGTAATAGTACCTATAAAACATATCTTTCATTTATTATCTTTGTGTGAATCCAAAGTATCAGAATAAAAATAAGCTAGAATGATACTTTTTTATCAGATAATCAGAATATTAAGATTCATCATTTTCCTGCCCTTATCCCAGGAAAATGATGAATCTTAATATTCTGAACTCTTTCTGAAATCTTAATATTCACATCTTTTTTTGGTCATTTATGTTTTTATTTGTTAGTTTTATTCTGATTTTAATTATCTAATCAGAATATTAAGATTAGATAATTAAAATCAGAATAAAACTAACAAATAAAAACATAAATGACCAAAAAAAGATGTGAATTTTTACCCGGTATTAATTCAAAATGGGTAGGTAAAAATGGGTATAAACGGGTAAAAACCCAAAGTTCGGGTTTTTACCGGGTAAGCTCCCATCTCTGGGCGAGATCTATACTTTCCGTTTGCGAAACAACTTATGGAAAACTGATATTCTAATATATCCGACAATAACCGATATTTGGTGTGAAATAATCTTCTCTCCACTCCACAGGCATAGTTCCTATGAACTATGAAAAATAACCAGAAGAGATGCCCTAAGACCCCGCACCACCGCCTTGCCACCGGTCATAAAATGTTTAATGATGACGTGTGTCTGAACTTGTTAGAAGACGGTGGTTATATCACGGTGGTCTACTCTATAAAACTGCCTTTTATCCGCATGTTAAGCCAATTTTACACTTGTTACCACTGATTGGGCAAGTAATTGCTGCAATGATTTGTAAATTGACCATTGGATCGATTTCGGTTCTGAAGCCGGCGCGATGAAGAAGCTATGGATTTGTGCGCTGGTGTGCATGGCGCATGTAGGTCGAACGGAGACCTATCTAGTCGGGGCTGGATGTAAGTACCTGCTGTTATAAAAGGGCTCACCCATATATCCTACTAATATTATAAATGCGAAAGTTTGTAAGTATGGATGGATGGATGGATGTTTGTTACTCTATAACTCCAGAACGGCTGAACGGATCTTGGTGAAAATTGGCACAGAAAATTATAGTCCGGAATAACACATAGGCTACTTTTCATCCCATGGGAATACCGGTATATAGAACTACGCGGGTGAAACCGCGGAACGCTACTAGTATAGTTATAAATACATTATTCATTTCCAAATAAGGTTAAACAAAGGTTGATATAAATAATAAAGTACATTAAGACCATTTTTTTATTAAACTTTAAAAACAATTACACAGTTACAGTACATACAATAGGAGGGCTTACAGATGCATTTTCTACCAGCCAACCTAATGTGATATAGAAAAAGATTAATGTGCGACAAATGTTTAATAGAACACAACGTGTTGAAATAAGGCGATGAATGACATGACCAAAAATCCTTGCACCTAAACTAACACAGAAGTTTTACACAGTAAACGTCCGCTTCGCCCAAATGCTGCAGACTGATAGCAAATACCAGGTTCTTAGAGAAGACATGATCAAAACCAATACCCGGAACCTGGTGTATCACTGCAGAGCTGACAAGAGCGACTGCGATGCTGCACTGGCCAAGATGCGGTATAAGGCCAGCAAGCATTTCTACGCACTAGCTAAGGCTGTGGTGGACTACGTGAAGAACAAACGCCAAGCCCGGCCTACTGGTTATGTTGGTGTGTATCAACTTATAGATAGATAGATAGATAGATAACTCTTTATTGTTCACCACACAGAAACAAAATACAGGTTAGAGGCATAAATCTAGGCAAAACAATGGGCGACCTTATCGCTGAGAGCGATCTCTTCCAGGCAACTTTGAATGGAAAGATCTAATTAAAAACTAAAGGCGGTGTAGTCACTAACGGATAATATTAAAATTTGAGGACCTATATACTAATAACTATCTAAATAATCTACTGGGTACTTAAGGTACCTATATACCTATTAACAAACTAAGCAATCCTAATACATACTATATAGTTTTAAAAAAATAATAATAATAATATTTAATAATACTTATCTTAAGGGTCCGGTGACAGCGGCTCGCAATTTCGAGGTGCGATTGGCTATTATTTCATTTTATTTCGTTTTGGGGAGGTTGTTTGAAATAATAACTCTAAAGAAACACGCATAAATACTGTTCGAACACAAATAATACAATAATATAAGGGAAATGTGCTTGAGTCAGAAATCATTTTGGTATTAGGTAAACGTAAGACCAAACATACTAATAAAAAAATGATTTCTGATTCGGGCATGTTTCCCTTATATTATTGTATTATTTGTGTTCGAACAGTATTTATGCGTGTTTCTTTAGAGTTATTTTTTCAAACAACCTCCCCGAAATGAAATAATAGCCAATCGCACTTCGAAATTGCGAGCCGCTGTCACCGGAGCCTTAAGAGTTAGTGCCTATTTCTGCTAGTTTTAAATTCAAGTTTGAAATTTGGCCTCGAATTTGGTCTCCTAAAGTTGAACTAAGTGAAAATAACCTACTTCAAGAACCTAGTGGTTAGAAAAATCTTATTAAGACTTTTAACCACTACTGGTAATTATATTTATGTAATGTACGTCACGTAACCAATAAATAAATAAATAAAAAAAATACTATAAACAATAGAATAAGCTCACGGGTAAAACTCATTCACAAAGAGCTTCATCAAAAAACATATTTAGATCAAAACAACTATTTTAATAGTTTCGTCACCTTTTCTCAACTACTATTTTTTTTAAATTTTTAAAGGGTCCAACGCGCTTGTGATTCCTCTGGTATTGCAGGCGTTCATAGGCTACGGTAACCGCTTCCCATCAGGCGGGCCGTAAGCTTGTTTGTCTACTTTGTTGTATAAAAAAAATACTGCTTGAAGTATACGGCTTCAAAAATGAATGTTTACATTTCAGGTACAGCCACCTTCTGCCAGGATAACATCTGCGTGCCCGACACTGACCCACCTATTGTGTTCGGCGGATGCTACACCCTCGTCTCATGCGGCGGGAACCAGACCTGGCACCTAGATCCTGTCGTCTACAAAAAGAAACGAGGCAGATTTTAGAGCTATGTCTTTCTAATTGAGGATAAACAGCTGCTTTATAGGGTTCTTCAACAGTTTTCAAAGCCTTTTTGTATATCCACAACCTTTTTTAGGTTTTAAACATCTTTAAATTAGACCCGTCATAACTTATTTTATTTTTAAACATTGCTTTAAATTAGACCCGTCATTACTTATTTTATTGTTTCTATTTGAGTTCTTTTAATTAGGATTTATTATCTCCAACAAACAAATCTATTGTAATTTTTTTTTTCATTTTTTATCTGTATCTTATCTAGTAGCTTAGTCTAGTTATCGCACTGAAACACGTAAAATCTGTCAGCCTAGTCTTAAACACAACAGTAGCCACACAGTCTGACTCCAAGAGTATATAACGCTACGCTACAAGCATCATTTTGAAACGTCTTATACATATACTATCTAGGTGAATCTACCGCCAGTTCGTCGCGACCAAGCCTAGAAGAACTGGCAAGAAACTAAGCTTGGTTCCTAGCGTGTTTTTGTATGATCCTCAACACAAGTGTAAGTAAGTAAATGGGCTGACCAAGGGCTGACTGTTAAGTGACAAAAAACTCTTCTTAAAATCTACCAAGTAGATCTCACTCAAGAAATACGAGGTTAGAACAAGGAGGTCAAATTACCAAAATTTTGTAGTATTCCATACGAGATAAGTCAAACCTATTGCTGCTTTTACAAAAAGTTTTAAATGTTTTACAAGGGTCCAGCTCTCGATCGCACAATGTAACAAATTAGAAGAGCAAAAAGGCCAAGCGCACCTGTTGCATTGTGGCAAAACAATACCCCAGTATTGTTAACACTATCAGATAGCGACAAGTGGTTTAAAAGACGTGTTTCGGTCAGATTGCGGTTCAGTTGATAAACAATGGTATAGACCTCCTGAATAGTATTCAAGGTATCGAATGGAAGGGAATATGCAGTTATTTGTGGTGGTGGCTCTGTGGGGATGTGTGGCGGCCGAAATTAGGGATAGTGTTATCATGAATAAGTGAGTCTACGTATTTCATATAATTTACATTTTCATTTATTTTGGTGGTAGTTCTTGCCGACTGTTTCAGTTAATGACGCGGTACGATACTAATCCGATGTCAGTTTTTAGATGTTAAAGATGTTTTTGCCAATTAATTCAAACTATCTATTATTTACTGCTTGGGGAGTATCATATTATTATTTTAGAAAAAAAAACAATAGTTTTAGGTTCCTCACAACACGCACTATTTAGATACAAAATTGCTAAACCGGTTTATGTCATTCGGGATGCATTCAGCTTCCCTTCAATATAGGTACTTCTCGCTCGCACATTGCAACATTTTCAAAGATACAAAATCAATGAGCTTACGTAAGTATTTAAAAAAATCGCAATCAACCAAGTTTAAGCTGAACTGTGTGCAAACATTGCACAGCGAACAGCAAAAATATCATTTTGATAAAACAAGTTTTTCTACCAAATAGTTTGCTTTACTAACCCCCGGTTTCTAAAATCTCGATCAACAGTAATCGGCTGTCAAGTGACTTCCTATTTCAGCTTTTAATTCAAATTAGATAGAGATAGCAAGTGACTTGACAGCCGATTAGTGTCGATCGGGCTTTCAGAAACCGAGGGTTTTCTTAAGTTTTCTTACTTATGCCAGCGAGAAGAGCGAGAAAATACATTAGCCTTAGCAAATAATATAGCGAAATAACTTTAAAAAACCATCGTTGCATCTCATGTTCTCATATACCTGTGAAATATGAGAAATATCAACCATTATTACAGGCTCACAAAAGTGAAACCAGTGGGGGGTTTGTTACATCACAAATTCCTTCCCCTCACTGAGATCCCCCCTCCTCACACCCCGCATATCTCTAACGGAAGACGGCACATGGAAGCTGACGATTGTACAAAGCGGTACAGAGGAGAGGACGTGATGGAAGAAGGAAGGGTGGTGATAGAAGGAGAGGACTATATGGAAGGAGTTGCGAAGACTGTAGCCACAGTTATCATTCCCGATCATATTGACCGTAAGTTTTAAAGATTTCGTATCTTCAGGTTAATAATATCAGATGAATGGCAAACTGCCACCCTTAGAAAATTATTGCTAACTAGGTGCGCTCCGCGGTTTCACCCAAGCAGATTTAAATCCCGGTATTCCCACGGGATAAAATGCCGCACGGGGGCCTATGTGCTATTCCAGACTATAATCTTTCTCTGTCAAGTTTCGTCCAGATCCGTTTAGCCGTTCCGGCGTGAAAGAGTAACAAACATCCATCCATCTATAGTTACAAACTTTCACGTTTATAATATTAGTAGAATGAATGGCAAACTAAGGTCACCCTTGAAATGGTCGCGAATGTAAACGAAATGTCAGTAAATTAAGAGATTGCGAATTGTATCAGGTTAAAATGCGAGAAGCGTTGCATATTATATACATCGATTCTTGTTAAAGTAAAATCCATTTTATTTTAGTATACTAAAAAGTTAAGATAAATAATGTATAAGTGTGTCTTTTCTCCAGGCAAACACTTCGAAGTGACCTCACAAGTGCCGTACCTAACTCTGGGCCCCATAGAGGCTATCGGCTACCACCCGACCACCATGCACGGTGACCACCCGCCCGAGTGCGAGAAGATATACCAAGACCACCTGGACGCCCAGTACTCCGATGAGGACACGGATTACTCTGAGGAGTCCTTGGAAATGGCCAGGATGCCTCTCTTCCCCAGGAACGTTCCTTCGTACTCCGCGGAAGCTCGCCTGGAGCATATGTACAGCGACTTGGAGGGTTAGATGCTATTGCTTTGATATTTAACAAGCTATTGAGGTTTAGAAGATTTGTATTTTTGTAAGCATTTTTTAATTTAATAAATTATTTTCAAGTAAGGTGTCAAACTTATTTATACAATCATTAGCAGCGCCCCGCGGTTTCACCTGCGTAGTTTTAAATACCGGTATTCCCACGAGATAAAAGTAGACTATATGCTATTCCAGACTATAATATATCTCTATGCCAAGTTTCGTCAAGATCCGTTCAGCCGTTCTGGAGTTATTGAGTAACAAACATCCATCCATACTTACAAACTTTCGTGTTTATAATTTTCATATTAGTAGGAAGTAGGATTCCGTTTCGACGAAACAAAATAGTTACAAGAATGACTACTTCTATAAATGTGGTATCGACAGTAAATTTTTCATTAATAGTCGTCTTTATTGGCCGTGTGAACGTGGTATGGTATTAGTGGTAGTGGTCATAGGTAGAAAATTTCACAGCACCGCTCAGTACATTATTCTTTTATTTTTACTAGCATATTTATAGTTAGTTACTATACCTAACTAATTCTTTGTGACGATTCTAGTAGGTAATTGAAGATCTTATAACTACACCGGCCCAGCTTGTAAGTTGGATTTGTTGGGCAGCTTTACGTCTTTGTCTTTATCGTCAAAGACTTCCTCCGTGTCGTCATCGTCAAAATCTTCAATATCCAGAGGATTCCTGTTGGTACGGACATTTATTAACATACAAGAAGTCAATTAAAAAGATACCTTAATGAAGAGATGTACGGTAGAGTTCTGATATAATAATAGATGTTCTTAAAAAACTTCCATAAAGGAAATTTTGGAAAATTTGTTAGCATGTATCATGAAGTCAAATAAAAAGAGACCTAAAATTAGGTGACTTACGGTAGAGTATACAAGATAACTTAAATAGATGTTGTTACAGGGTTTTATAAAAGCTGTCAAAAACACAGCATTTGAGAATTACCTACCTACACCTTCTTTCTTAATTAAATCTATGGAAAAAGAAGAAGGTTTTGACGTTTAGAAACAATTTTTTAACCGACTTGGTTTGATCCTGAATTTTCGAGGCACGGTCGATATCCCCTCAGAGAGATCTGAGTACATAATACTGATTTAAGATTCGGAATTTAAGACGTCTAAATATTACATTTACCACATACCCACATTTTGCAGAAGTTGGTATTCCTTAACTGGTTTTGTATAAAGAACAGTATAGAGGGTTTATCCTAAGCTTTTTCAAAATGCCATTGTAAAATATAACCGCATCGCGGAATGACATAAGGCTGAGTTAAGTATTAAGATTCTATCAGGCGGAATAAGAGAGAGGATGGCTTTTGTAAATTTTTTTTTTATGTAAAAGATAGGCAAACGGGCTAACGGCCACTTGATGGTAAGCGGTCACCGTCGCCCATAGACAACAACAACACCAGGGGCGTTGTCAGTGCGTTGCCTACCCTGAAGGACTTTATTAACATTTTTCTTGAAGCTTTTCATGTTAAATCTTGGCGGGAAAACTTCTGATGGTAACTCATTCCACAGCCTATGGGTATGGGGAAAAAGTGAGCGTGAAAAACGGAGAGTACGAGAGACCCAGGGTTCCAGAATGTAAGGATGTAAATGTTCTAATAAACTCACGTGTTCCAATTCATCTTATGTCTTTTCCTGAAAAAGTAAATAAACAGTTAAACGACAACACTATTTTAGAAAATGTGAAATACACTGTTTGCACTTTGGTTCCTAAGCATAACGGCTCAATTCCTTCACCTGTTAGTAGCAATGTAATCCTGGTCCATGTACTCTTCTGACACTTCCACTGACAGCGGTTGACCCCGGTGGTCCTGCAGTATTCCGAAATACCTTGGAGGTCTCGTCACGGAGAATAGAACAGCTGGAAAGTTAGTAGAATATTAGCTGGGGTTGAAGTGTTGAATATTAGGTGGAGTTGAAGTGTTGAATATTAGCTGGGGTTGAAGTGTTGAATATTAGCTGGAGTTGAAGTGTTGAATATTAGCTGGGGTTGAAGTGTTGAAAATTAGCTGGAGTTGAAGTGTTGAATCTTTTTCTGCTTGTGTTAGGTACTAGTTCATTAAAAACAGTGTTGTGACAGGATTTTAAGTGCGTCTCATAGAAGCTCCGTTCGATCACTGAATATGAATGTGTTTTAGAACCTTGGTTCTACGACATGCGAATTTTGAATGAGAAACGCTAAATATCTGATACATGAAAACGAAAATAAATAAATAAATAAATAAATAATGCTGGACAATCCACACAGCATCATCTAGCCCCAAAGTAAGCTACTCAAAGCTTGTGTTATGGGTACTAGACGACTGATATATTTAATACACTATATACTTACATAGATCGATATTTTTTATTATACATAACCACCCAGACCAACGGAACAAATTTCTGCAGATCGTACACAAATTTGTTCCTAGGCGGGAATCGAACCCGCAATTTCTTGCGTCGCAGGCGAACTCTCGCCCGCTGCGCCACTGAGGTCGTCAGATGAATATGTAAGGTAGGTTTTGTCAAAAGGGTTAGCACTAATCACAATCATACAAATTTCAATATACATAATATCTTTTTATCATAATACTAGCTAAAATTGTCATTTGTATAAAAATAAAATTGTTCCTAGTCATAGTTTAGAAACGCTTAAAAAGTCCGAATATTATTTATTTATTTAAATAAATAAATAAATAAATAATGCTGGACAATCCACACAGCACTATCTAGCCCCAAAGTAAGCTATTCAAAGCTTGTGTTATGGGTACTAGATAACTGATATATTTAATACATTATATACTTACATAGATAGATATTTTTTATTATACATAGAAAACACCCAGACCATCGGAACAAATTTCTGCAGATCGTACACAAATTTGTTCCAAGGCGGGGAATCGAACCCGCAACCTCTTGCGTCGCAGGCAGGCTCTCGCCCGCTGCGCCACAGAGGTCGTCAAGGTCGTCGAGGTTATTTATTTGTTTGTTTAAGGAAGACTAACAGCACACCATACATATAAATCAAGAATACTATATAAAACAAAGGGCTAATAATAAGTCTCCACATATAGATATAGAATAAATGCTTATTTGAGCACAGAAAAATCGGGTGGAAGCTACATACACACAGAAAAAAAAAATACAAATTTTAGAAAGCTATATGATGTTAATGATAATTATGAAACAATATATAGTAAAATAATAAAAACATATACATAAATCTAATCAGCCGAAGAATTGCGAACTCATTATGCGCCTCATCCGCGCTATGCTACAGCCGAATAAGTCAACATTGACACTATACTTTTTATTGTAAATATCGCACGCACGCCATAAGTATGTTTGTTATGTTATATTTTAATTTTACATTGATGTTGACATTAATTGTGTAAATCGTAAATCTAGTAAAACTATAAGTAACTTACAGTCATCTACAGCACGAATTTCCTTTAAAATAACTGATAAGATTATGAAAATCAAATGTAACTTTATTTCACACATCCTAAACAACAATTCCTAATAACTTAAAACTTTTACGAGAAACACAATATTTCAGTGCCAACTTTTTATTTAATGCGAGTTAAGTTAGCATTATGTTAACACCAATAGATAGACCAATTTCTTTACTTCTATTAGTTAAGAGTTTTGTAATGTTTTTTTTTTGTAATGCCAGCAAACAGAACTTTATTGTAGCTCAAAAAAGTATTGTTCAAAAGTTTTGCAACGTTTTGAAGTGTAAGTAATATCGCTTGTAATTTCTATTGGCCTACGCAAGAGCGGACTAAATATCGAAGTAAATTCTACTTTCATGTTGATTTATTTCAACACCCTGTTTAGTTCGGAAGTTTACAAATTGAGTAATGTTGTTCAAACTTAGGAACAAAGTTGTTTTTAAAAAAGGTTAAACCCGTAAGGGTTATTTTCGAGCAAAAATAAGATACCTAAAGTTTGCCAAAATAGTTTTGAATATGATAGGGGCGCGCCACATTCCATACACTTTCGACGTTCACTCAAATGTGCCTTGCTCGACTTCGGTGCTAGATAACCATTTGCGATTTCTACTGCAGCACCACGATCCAACATTCACCATCTCAGTAATTTTATGCTTTAGCAGTAGCTCTGTACAATGCAAGCACATAATTTGTTTTGGGATATTTTTGTTAAATAGTTTTTTGTTAATTGCAATTTAACTAAATTAGCTAACTAATTAGCCACGAAAAAATAAAAACATACTGATTTTCATGACCATTCTTCTATAGGGGAAGCAGGGGTGGTGGCGAACATGTCGGGTAATACCGCTCGCTCTAATAACTTAAGAGCACCGGTGGTCTAGTGGAAGTGACCCCGCCTTCCGATCGTAAGGTCGCAGGTTCGAATCCGGTCGTGCACCAATGGATTTTTCTATCGAAACAATTTATGTGCGCAATGCCAGTGCTCTTAAACGCTGAAGGAAAACATCGCGAGGAAACCAGTTAGTATTCTAGCAGCGACGATGGGCTTGCAACCTGTCACGTATGGAATACTAACTACTGCAAAATGTGGGTATGTGCCAAATGTAATGTTTGGACGTACCTCTGACTACCCCCCCTTAGACATCCTCAAAGAATCTAAGTTAGTACTTGGTACTGAGAGATCTGAGGAGATATCTACCGTGACTGGGGATCAAAGTCGTGAAGCTGTTTCAGTTTCAGTTTTTCTAATAACTTATTAAATAAGGTGCCTTAAAACACAGCGAGCACGCTGCAGCGCAGGGGTTGTAACGCTTGAGCAGGCAGAGTATCTAAACCTCAAAACTAACTTAAGACAAATGAAAAAACAAATAGAGCGTTTTTCTCTCAGGTGATCGGCATTCCCTCATCTTCCCGTATATAATGTTTTTTGCTCGTAGCGACGCTCGTAGCTGTTTTAGTAGAGACAGGGCGCCGCGTCGTAGAGCCTGCGATCCTAGTAGAATAGACATAAACGCGCTCATCCCGTTAAATACTCTCTCCTCAAGTCTGACTTTTCTATTCCGTATTTAATAGTTATTCGTCTGTTATTCGTAATGTCAGGCTTTTTTTATACGATAAGCGCCTCTATCGAGCTAAGAACTCACGAATCTCCATATAAAAATGAGGGGAAAGTTTATTATAATTACATATTACAATGCAGTTAACACGATACCAAGGAAAATATCTTATATAGGTAGGTAAAAAAACACTTACTATACACAACAACACAACAACACACGTACTATTATATTTATTCACACTTTATTACTTACTAGCTGGTACCCGCGACTTCGTCTGCGTACTTTTAATCTCTTCATCTCTTTTTTTCGCAATAAAAGGTAGCCTATGTTCTTTCTCAGGGTCTAAAGATTGTCTGTGCCAAATTTCATTAAAATTGGTTGAGAGGTTTAAGCGGGAAAGCGTAACAGACAGACAGACAGGCATATTAAGTTGGGGTACCTACAGGTAAATTCAAAAATATTTTAAAACATAAAAAACATGAAACCTACCCATGCCATTGAAGGTTAGTTTCGTTAAGGTTAATATATTTTTATTAATTATACTTACGTTGTCGATTCAATAGAAATTCCTACGTCGATAGAATTGTCATCGACGGCATTTGTATTCCTAAATTAGGACAGCTTTTTTTACTGTAATTTTGTTGTAAATAGTAGGACAATTTGTGAAGGGCTACTCCGGAGAAGTACTGCTTGCCACTAGGTTCCTTTTTCCATAAACGGATAAAATATGAAATAGTTTCTGTTAGGTATCTGAAAAAAATACTACTTCTCCCTGTTTTAGATAACCAAGGAATTACAATACATTAAAAAGCTGTTCTTTTTAAATTTTTATTTCAAACTACTCATAAATTATCTTCTATAGAACAGATTGCCCTCCCCGCCCCACAGCCGCCGTCCTCCGTATCCAATAAGGTCCTGACGTAGACCGTTGTACTTCTTGAAGAACAGCTTTTTCAGAATTCGTTTGCGACGCTTGTCTTCCTTCAGGCAGGACTCCAACTTGTCCATGCACACGTCCTCTCTATAATTGAAAAGTATTCTTTTTAACGATACCTACTTACAACTAATAATTAACTAATAGAACTTTTTAACCGACTTACCCCCGGTTTCTGAAAGCTCGATCAACACTAACCGGCTGTCAAGTCACTTGCTATTTCAGCTTTTACTTCTAATTAGATAGATCAAGTGACTTGACCAAGAAATTAGGATACTACGACTTGACAGCCGATTAGTGTTGATCGCGCTTTCAGAAGCCGGGGATAAAAAAGGTTGTCAACTCGACTGTACTTTTTATGTTTGTTACCTCATAACTTTTTCTGGGATTTTGATGATTATTTTTTTAATCTAAAGCTGGTGCTTAGGGCAGTGTGGTCGCCCAGCGACAAAGCCCTTTAAATAAATTTATTTATTTGCTTTTTTTTTTTAATTAAAAAAAAAAGCTGGTGCTTGTCATGTAGTTCCATTTAAATTTGATTCACATCGGACGTGTAGTTTTTGCGTTTGAGGTTTTTTTTTTTTTTTTTTTTTTTATTCTGTCTTTTTAAAGGACTTTGAGTCGCTTAATGAGTGTATTTGAAGCATTTTGAAGTCTGTATCACTGAGCATGTATCACTATTTTCTTGAGAGTTAGTTTATTACCATACAACCCCTTATAGCGAAGACAACTGCTATTGTACCTAACTCTCTCTCGGATGTTTCAGCATTTTAAAAATATATAATTTTATCAAGGAATTTGACACACATTGCACACAGTTATGCAAAAGTAAAAAGTCTTCTACTAAAAGTTTGCTTTAGCAAAACCTGGTAGCATTTACGTTATGACATTTGAGAACATATAACTAGATAATCTTGTTAGGCTCTCATCTTGTAAAGTAATTGATTATTACACATACTTATAGTTCTGATCGAACAACAGTTTCACCGGCTCGGTCTTTGTAAATTTGTCCGGAAGACGAGCGCCCGGCGGCATCCTTGCCAGCTCCTTCATTATTCCCATGATGGTATTCTCAAGTTGAGCCAGTTTTGGCACCATCAGCCTTTTAATGACCTGTCAAGAAGGGATATGAGCAAATAATTAGACAGGTAGATCTTCAGTAACAGCGGCCCGATTACGCATCTATGGGTTAGGTACGTAATCGGTACCATAGTGCAATATATTATAATATACGTAATCGGTACCATAGTGTAATATATTATAATATACGTAATCGGTACCATAGTGTAATATATTCTAGGTGTGGTTTGCTAGTGGCTCTTACTTTTCCACATTTGTTTCCAGTTTTGCAAGGCGTTCTGAACCGTCTGCCGAGGTCCATGGTCGGCAGATTCTGTATCTGGGTGATAACGTTGGAAAACGTGCCTGTTGCAGTCTTTTTAGCTGAAATATGGCATATTAATCTTAAAAATATTTCCTACTAGTGATAAAAAACAATGTTTTCCAAATCAATTGGTGTTGATTTTGTGTACATATAAGAAAATAAGATTTCTTTTTATGAAGACTGTACCTACCTAGATATACCTATAGTTATTTTCCGGTTTGAAATAGCTTCCGAAGTTGAAATGGTAGTAAGGACACTCATTGGTTCGAATCCCACCCAGTAAATAAACTCAGTTATGTATGTTGTTTTTCGTGATATTTATAAAATCAGAAGTAGGTAGGTCACCTATTTCTAAATAATTTAACTACTTAGGTACCTACCGATAATTGTTTAGCTTTTACTTCGTTTTGACGACCTCAGTGGCGCAGGGGGCGAGTGTCCGCCTGCGACGCAAGAGGTTGCGGGTTCGATTCCCGCCTCGGAACAAATTTATGTGCGATCTGCAGAAATTTGTTCCGTTGGTCTGGGTGTTTATGTATAATAAAAAATATCTATCTATGTAAGTATACAATGTATTAAATATATTAGGCATCTAGTACCCATAACACAAGCTTTGAATAGCTTACTTTGGGGCTAGATGGTGCTGTGTGGATTGTCCAGCATTATTTATTTATTTTATTTATTATTATTTATTATAGCTTACCCATTTGAGCTTTCTTCGTTTTGCCTTGTCGTGCTATTTCTGGCTTAGATTCATCGGAATTTTTACCACCGTAGGCTACGGAAATTAAAAATAAAGCAGAACTTGCAAAAATGTATTTTTTCAAAATCATCGTGGAAACTACCGCTGGCTTTAGCAGCCAAGGGAAAAAGAGGGGTTCTCTACACGATTAGGTAGTAGGTACCTATGTTTACAAAATAATTTCCATTGTAGTAGAGAAGTAGGTACTTACTGGTAGGTATGAAAACTACATAATAGGTTGATAGCTAACATGTAGCTAAGTACCTGGCTAGGTACTTCCGTTTCACACGAGATGTAATGTAACCATATCATTACGTAATCTATATTACTTTTACCTACATCTCTCATATTCGGTAAGTAGGTCCTTATTACCCCCAAATGGGGCTTGTAGGTGACCAATTAGCGCTCTAGGGTAATAATGTAGCTAAAAAAGCCCTAGGGCGGTAAGTAATTAAAAAAAAACACTTCACTCTTTCAAAAAGTCCGCGTACCTACATCTAATCATCATACTGGCAATAGACATCATGCATTCAGCCCAATGACAAAATAGGTCGCTTCACTATTCAGCCTTGTCTTCGTATGAGTATAATAGTCATCAATTTTAAATATCGAACGGTGAAGCTCAATTTCGTTAAAATGTTTTATTCTTGTAATGCCGGTTTTTTCTACTTACCTCACAATCGAGATGTAAAGCAGAGTAGTTAGCTCAGGTGTAAGCATCAATTGATGCCTTACAACCCTTGGCTACTAATCTACTATTACATCTCTCATATTCGGTAAGTAGGTCCTTATTACCCCCAAATGGGCCAAATGGGGCTTGTAGGTGACCAATTAGCGCTCTAGGGTAATAATGTAGCTAGTTAATTACTTACCGCCCTAGGGCGGTAAGTAATTAAAAAAAAACACTTCACTCTTTCAAAAAGTTCGCGTAGGTACATCTAACCATCATACTGGCAATAGACATCATGCATTCAGCCCAATGACAAAAGAGGTCGCTTCACTATTCAGCCTTGTCTTCGTATGAGTATAATAGTCATCAATTTTAAATATCGAACGGCGAAGCTCAATTTCGTTAAAATGTTTTATTCTAATAATTCCGGTTTTTTTCTACTTACCTCACAATCGAGATGTAAAGCAGAGTAGTTAGCTCGGGTGTAAGCATCAATTGCACCCTCGAACTCAGCGAGGGCGCCTAAATAGCTCGGGCTGCAATTGATGCCTTACAGCCCTTGGCTACTATTCTACTATTTACCTTCTTTCTTGCAGATATACCTAGGTAGGTACTACGACTTACCGGCCGGGACCTACCCCGGCCGGTCATCTCACGAATAACGAAAGTAATACTTTCGTTATCGCTTGGTTGGTGGTGTGTTTGGCTGGTTTTAGAGCAATCGCTGGTCACTTTACAAAAACTAAGATGGCAACATTATAAGATTAGTTATGGTAGATGGCAACATTATTACGCAGTCTGTCGTTGGCGTCAGTTGTCGTAGTTTTACATTCTCTTTTCTCTTTGGTTGGCGTCTTGAAAAAAAAAAATTCTCAACCCCAGGTCCCCAGTCCCCAAATCAAATCAAATAAAATAAAATTGGAATTTGGAAATCAATACATTCTCACTCACCTGTAAATAAACATACGTAAAGAGATCATCAGTCAGTTAACTACGGCACAGATTAGAAGATGTTAGAGCAATATACAAACTCGAAATGTATTTTTGAATCACATGTCACATCTATATGCATGCTCACAGTGAGTTAGCCTGTGTTTGTTTGTGCGGATCAGTGCGGATGGGGAGTAGTTTCTTAGATGGAAAAAGATAAGGCTGGTGACAAAAAATACAAGAACAATGGATTACGCTCAGAAATATCGAATAACCTTTCGTGGCACGTAAATATTACCATGATTGATCTATCCGCAAGGAATATTGACTATCTTGATGATAAAGTTCAACTACCAGCTAATTTATTGGAGCTTAACCTCTCGCATAATAATTTTTACGAAATTCCTGTCGTTGTTTCCAAGCTACAAAAACTGAAGAAATTAAATTTATCTCACAATGCAATTGAATATTTCAATGAAACTCCAAGCTTTTGCCACACATTAGAACAGCTGGATATATCTACCAACAGCCTACATGGACCTCCTAACTGGATATGGATGGAAAAACCTAAAAACCTGACTCTGGTAAATCTTAGCTGTAATACAAATATGACTGATTCATTCACTAATTATTACTTCGAAGAATTATTGCATAATAAAACTTTAGTACTCAAAGTAGACCTATATAACTGTGGCTTTAGAACCAAACACACAGAACTTTTGGCTACATTTTCTAATGCAAGAACCATAAATTTTGGGACTGCTGACTATGCATATCATGGGGCCAACATTATTAGTGAATTTCCAAATAAGGGCTTAGAAAAATGCTCAGAGTTAGAACGATTGAACTTGAGTAATACATGTATCCACACTATAAACAGTAGCATAGATCTGCTGAAGAGTCTTTGCCAACTGAATCTAGCTTGCAATAACATTAATACACTTCCAAATGAGTTCTGCAATCTGGTAAACTTAGAGACATGTGTGTTGTCAGGTAACGAAATTATATATTTACCCGATGAAATGTACCAGTTAAAGAAACTGGAGAGACTTTGCTTAGATTGCAATAAACTATGCATGCTGCCTGACAAGTTATTTGAGTTACCAAATTTGAAAGTGTTAGATCTATATGACAACCAATTATATGATGTTTTGGAAGACTTTTCACATTTGCAAGAGTTTGACCTAGCACAAAACAATATGGACGAGCCTCATAACGTAGAATATTTAGAAATGAAAGAAAAGTTAAGACTACTACATCAAAATAGGTGTGATGGGAGGTATTTAATATTTTTATTACTTTGCCTTTCAAAGCTACTTAAGTGAATAATGAAATAAAAATCCCAATGACTAACAATGCTAAATATAATATAAATATAATAAACCTACCTATTTACAAACTGGTAATGGACATTTTTAGTTCAACTAAATAGCAGCTTTGCTGATTTTTATTTAGTGATAGAATGGTACACTTGAAATAAAGTATAATTATGATTGGTTTTTCAAGATTATGATGATTAGAAATATGCTATTTTCTTTGTTTCCAGAAAACCTGAAGAGCCAGAAAAGGAATACTCATCTAAAGAGAGTGATGAAGAAGATTATTATAATGAAGAACTTCCAGCTCAAGGTTCGTTAGAACTTCTTACTTTTTATCTACACTAATATTATAAAGAGGAAAACATTGTATGTCGGTATGTTTCGAATAGGCTCAAAAACTACTGGTCCGATTTCAAAAATTCTTTCACCTTAAGAAAGCTACATTATCCCTGAGTAACATAGGCTACATTTAATACTGAAAAAAATTTGGGATCCCTACTAAAACATAAAAAATGTAACCCGAGGTGTAATATAAAATGTCCTTCACCGCATGCGCTGCGAAAACTATAGATGATAGAGCAAAAAATGTTCTACAATATTATAGAATACATCATTATTTACAAATAAGTCAGCGATAGCATATGTCTAACTATTGTAGTTTTGTTACCATAACTACTTTTCTGTATTTTAAATGTTGATAAAATGCCGACCAAAAATAGACCATGTTATCTATACCTTTATAATAGTCCTTATCCAAATAATCCCAGCAAGGCTGTTTCAATACCTGTAGATTACTTCTTGAATTTTTCAAATCGGACATTCCATTCAAAAGATACCTATTACGAAATTAAAAACTTTAGTGCGCCTTAGAAAGCGCGACAGCGAGTTCTCACTCAGCGTGGGCACAAAGGTGAAAATACACATGCCATGGCACACTTGCATGCAAGCTACAGACACATACGCTAATTGGCATGCCTGTACCTGGCATCCAAGTAGTTAGCACAACATTCTATTTTAGGTCGGGTACTGGCATCCACGTGACGGTGAGGTCTCGGGGGCTACGAAACCGGCATGTGTGAACGTCGCGACAGGTACAGGCATGCCAGTACCTGACGTGTTGGCATGCCACGTAACCGAGGGGACGCGGGGGGCTACGAAACCGGCATGTGTGAACGTCGCGACACCTGACCTGACGAGTTAACTTGCAAATGAATCCACAATGTGTCCGTAAATCCTGCATGCCTGTAACTTGCATGCCCGCTACTGTTCCATTTTACTGGCACGTGTATTTTTACCTTCGTGGGCTACGAAGCGCGGGAGTCTTAAGTTTATCCTAAAATGTTGAAAAAATTATGTCCACCCATGCAAAACTGGGACAGGCCACTAGTAACTAATAATTATGTAAGTATATTTTAAATGAAAAGAAAAAAATAGCTTAAGCAATAAAAAATGTACAGCGGAAATTTTCTTCCGAGCTTCATCTTCTGCCGTTATCAAGGTCATCAAATCCAAATGTGGAAATTATAAGGTCTGTGTCTCAAATGCTATAGATAGGGTACCTATAACCAGCGTGAATCTACGGAGTGCCAGCGCTAGTCTAACTCTCACAAGTGTGAGTGATACAAAGTCATAGTTTATGTCAACAATAATAAAAAAATAAAAATATAAATAATAATGTTACATAGTGTGTAAGAGGTAAAAATTTACGCCGCCATTTAAGATTCGTTTCGTTTAGATATAAATAAATAATAAACATTGGTGGACATTTCACACAGCACTATCTTACCCCAAACTAAGCCAAAGCTTGTGATATGGGAACCAGATAGCTGATATACTACTTATGTACTTTTTTGTAAATACATACTTATAATATTATACCTATAACACCCAGACACAGAACAAACATCTATGTTCATCACACAAATGTTTGTTCACGGTGGGAATCGAACCCACAGTCTATGGCACAGAAGGCAGCTACTACCAACTGAGCTGTGAAGGCTGTCAAATGTAAAATATGTATAATGGTTTTGGTGTAGATTAACTCTAAGTCTTCTTACAGAATCGGCAAATGTTGAAAACGGTGATTCCCGATGCTCTAGCTCCCCAGAGGATTGGGACTCTGATGCCCATTGGATACCCCATTACATAAAACCACTCCCTGTTGCATCTCAAGGATGGATCCAGTACATTAAGCAGAAGATGCAAGAGGGGAACTTTTGTCCGGCTGATGCTCATGTGGTCTCCATCAGTGAACAAATGATTTATGAGAAGCAACTCAGGACAGAAGTAGAAGATGAATGTGTGGGACAGTTTGATGATTACTCTAGTGATGACTCGTGATCAGCGATCCTATGCAAAAGGCAATTTTTCTACTGAAAAACAACTGGTGCGATAAACACTATGACCAGTCCAATCGCGTTTGCGTTTAGATCACGTTGTGTCGTCACACGGTTAGGGCAAACTATATCTTATGTCATAAAGAATAAAGACCAAGATCATGTTTTGACGTTACATGGTTTGGGGCTTTGGGGCAAGGAATCTCCTATGCCATAGAGAATAATGCCCCTGATGTTAAACCCCAGAGCAGTGCAATGGTTGGGCGGGTGTTTTCCATTTTCATTAGAATGGCGACGATCCCAAGCATATGTTGGCATTTTCACCGCAAAGACACATGTAACTAGTGATGGGTATTAAAATCACTCAATTGAGTTTTGTTATACACATATAATAAATAAATAATAAATAAATAATGCTGGACAATCCACACAGCACTATCTAGCCCCAAAGTAAGCTATTCAAAGCTTGTGTTATGGGTACTAGATAACTGATATATTTAATACATTATATACTTACATAGATAGATATTTTTTATTATACATAGAGAACATCCAGACCATCGGAACAAATTTCTGCAGATCGTAACACAAATTTGTTCCAAGGCGGGAATCGAACCCGCAACCTCTTGCGTCGCAGGCAGGCTCTCGCCCGCTGCGCCACAGAGGTCGTCAAACATGAGGTGCAGTGAATATTGTGTCACTGGGAGTTTTTAATATGCCAAGTGTATGAGGTCTAAAAACCAATCCTCTCTTTTATTGCATGCTTTTGTTGGTATGAGTTATTGATTTATGTTATTATTAAATTATCCTATTTTTATTGCCATCATGGAAGTAAGTAGAATCTATGTAATGTATAGAATCTAATAAAGATATATTCAATGAAATACATTAGTGAAAGGTTAAGCCTTCAGCTTTCGTGTATAACTTTATTACTTTTGCTCAAATAAAATTGTTGTCTTACAGAATAATTAAAAATATGTAGATCTAGTGAACTTTGAGACTATAGTTTCGAACAACAAGAGATATTGTTATTTCAATCCTTAACAGCTTTTAGCTGATTTGATGTTAAACACACTTGTGCCTTACTATGTAATAATAGTTATAGCCTGTATACCAGATCATCACATATTGGCAAGGCACCTTCAGAAAAATGAAGTTGGAATATGTGGCAGACATATTGAAATCAAACTGTTATTTTCTTCACTGACAGCTGCTTTAGTTTTAAGTAAGTCATCAAAAGATGGGATTCAAATGGGTGCTTGTCATACAATAAATAATCCTTTTGCCAATTGCTATTATGTTAGTTTCATTGACAATTTTAATTCCCTCAGTATATCTTCTTGAATATTATTTCTATTTTCCCTTGTAACCTGAAATTTGAAAAAAATATAGGCATATCAGAAATTGAGCATATGACTCAGAATGTAGTTGGATGTACCTCCAGCCTCAAACAAATTTTAGTAGGTACTATACTTACCACAGAAGAAAAAAATGTTAAATTAGTTTTAGTAGCACAACTTTTTAAGGCTAACAATATTCACAGATGGCGAGGGTAGAACCATACTGATCCAAGTGTCATTTTTTCAATAATGGAGATTTTTGCAGTATGGGCACGGATTTTTTTCATGCCACACTGATCCAAGTTCAGAAAACATCATATTCTGTTAGGGAGCCTTAATTTCCAAAAATAAACCAAAACAGATCACCTGTATTTTAGATTTTAAGATCAGACGCGTTTCTTTCATTTTCTCAAAAGGATGAAAACTATACATGGATCAGTATGGTTCTACCCTCGCCAAATGTCCTATGTTTTAACTTGAACATAGGTAGGTACTTACAGTCCAAACTTTTTTACCAGCAGCCTCATTTCTAATTTTCTCAATAAGAGTATCACTTTGTCCAAGAGATATTGTTGCCAAAACTATTTTTGATGTTTGAATAAAAATATCCTTTATCTTGGTTTTGAAAGGTCCACTAAAGAACTCCATTTTTCCAATTTCATCTATCACAAGAATGTGTGGCTGTGTACTACTAAGCACTTCCTGAAAAAAAAAAACAAGATTTTTTTACTGGTAGGTAAACAAAGTACCTACATACTGTGTACATGTCTGTCTGTCTGTTCTCCTCTACAGGTCGCATTTTTCAACCGATCTGGACGAAACTTGGTACACAGGTTATATGACTTATTAGAATTTTTTTGCCGTCGGGGATTTTTGATTGGAGGGGTACTTCCCCCAAAAAAAGGGCAAAAAGGGAGCTATTTGATATACTGGATATCTCCACCAAATGAGATCGGATTTCGATTATTCTTTTTTTATTTGAAAGGTAGTAACTATAAGTTGGTCTCATAAAAGTTTGGCGAAGATCTGATAAGGATCTTCAGCATGATGAACAGGATAGCTCATCAAAGAATCGATGGTTTTCAATCAAATTTGAGAAAAACACAAAGGACCTCATTCTACACAAGATGATGCAAAAAAGATCAAAAAAATCACAAAACGGAAAATGCACTTGCACATTACATTCTTCAAATAGCTCACTTTTAGTATGCTCGCGAGGTCTACAGCTCCCAGAGCCACTAGTTTTATTAGTTACAAAAAGTGAAATGGTACATAAAGATCATACCTTTTCCAAGCAAGGTAATGCAACATCTTCAAACTCCTGCACCAGAACACCATATTTTCCAACTTTATGCTTGACAGGACCACTCAACTGTGTCTCATCTCTGGCCAATCGACCTCTGACTCCATCCAAACTGACCACATCAAAGCCCACTCTTTTACCGTTCCTGCGAACTTCTTCAGTATAAAAACCAGATGTTTTTATACTTTCAGTTGCTAAAGAGGTAACCAAATTCTTGATGAGAGTAGTCTTTCCTATACCTTTAATAATTTATTTAAATTTAAAGTAAGTAAAGCTGAGAGCGAGCATTTGTAAATTGTTGGTTGGAAATTCCCACTAACCAGGTTCACCTGTAATAATATTATACTTTGTAGTATTTGCCATTTTGGTAACCGTGGGTAGAATGAGTGAGACGCATGCATATGCAGCACGTCACACCGTCGTGTGTGCTTCATTATCAGCTCTACCCCATTCGCAGCGGCTCAAAAACCAGGTCTGACTCATTTTATTAGGACATGCCAGTCTAATATACATTTTAACCCAGTACAAATAGGGTCTATTTCAGAAAAAAGTCATTCGCATCATTTTTTTTGCTAAAAGAATTTAAACTCTTACCACTTAGAAATAAGGTCTAATTTGCAATGCAGAAAATTTTCCACTCAAGAGTGGTTGAGCTGTACCAGCTCAAAACACAAAATGATGAACACAACTCAAACGGTTCAGAGAGTGGTTTCATTGTAAAACAGAACCTTGAACCGTTTGAGTTACTTATACGTTTTGTGTAATTGAGTGGTTTAATAGGCATACGGACGCTTTGTCGGTTGAATCATTTGAAGTAATATCTGCACTAGATGGTGGAGTAAGAATGATTTGTAAGTAATACGGTTCATTTTAGAAAAGCCTGTTTTGTTGTTGGGTGGGTACGGCGGTCAATAGTTTGCATCAAGATTTTCTGTTGCATCAGTTGGTGAATAAGGTTCATTTTATAAAGTTGAGGGTTTCTTAGGCTACCGGTGGCTTCATTCACGCGCTAGGTAGCCATGATTTGCTATCATTATTTTTGAAGGATTTTTCCCGTTTAGGAACGCTAAACAATAGTAAAATGTGATACCTATTTAATAAAAAAAAGTAGACATAAATAAATAAATAATGCTGGACAATCCACACAGCACTATCTAGCCCCAAAGTAAGCTATTCAAAGCTTGTGTTATGGGTACTAGATAACTGATATATTTGATACATTATATACTTACAATGATAGATATTTTTTATTATACATAGAAAGCACCCAGACCATCGGAACAAATTTCTGCAGATCGTACACAAATTTGTTCCACGGCGGGAATCGAACCCGCAACCTCTTGCGTCGCAAGCAGGCTCTCGCCCGCTGCGCCACAGAGGTCGTCAAGAAATTAGGTATATTTATGTCTAAATTTATTTTGTAGTTATCATTCTACGCTAACTTCGGAAACTCCCACGAAAGTCTTCTTAAAAAGTTAGTAGGTTTGCATGCTAGGTAACTTAATTAACATAATTTGTTAGAATAAAATAAACTTAGTTAAGTACATACTACTATTACAAGATTTAGTCACAAAATATGAACATCTTTCGCATTTATAACTTAGTAAATTAGCTAGGATAGGACAGTTGTTTGAATCTAGTAAAACTGACCATACCTACAAAAAATATGACACATACAGATGGCCGACCTGATGTTGAGTGGTTCAAAAAAAAAATTCTTTATTTTACAAAGACTGGTAAGGTTAGGTGACTTTCAATTACCCCTCAAATGATGGATAATGAGGTCAAAGGTTAATTCTAGCCAAAGTCATATCTTTGTGCTTGTTTGAAGTTTTTGGTTTCCCTGCAATTTTGAGCTGTCTGAGCCGCGGTTCAGCTCCAGCTCGAGACTATAAATGAGCTGATGCGCTGCAGATCATGATTTTTGAGTGAGTTACCCATGGTTACATTTTGGCAACTGAACTGCCTGTTACAATTATAATTAATTTTCTATTTGTAATGTAGTTGGGTATAAGAATGACATGACCCCACCCACCGGCTAGTTGTCAAAATCAGCTGTTGTTTGACAGTTGTAATGGCGTATAATTGGATTCAAAATTTTGGAATACCTACAAAAAACCTAAAAAAAAAAAAAAAAAAAAAAAAAAGTATATGATTGGTGAAGCTTACACATACATATCGACGACCTCAGTGGCGCAGCGGGCGAGAGTCCACCTGCGACGCAAGAGGTTGTGGGTTCGATTCCCGCCTCGGAATTTGTGTACGATCTGCAGAAAGTTCCGTTGGTCTGGGTGTTTATGTATAATAAAAAATATCTATCTATGTAATTATATAATGTATTAAATATATCAGTCATTTATTACCCATAACACAAGCTTTGAGTAGCTTATTTTGGGGCTAGATGATGCTGTGTGGATTGATATTATAAAAAAAAATCGTCGTCGTCGTTACGTAAATTTGAATACAAGTACACTCAACCTCAACCTACAGCCCAAAGAGAATGTAAAACCTACCCAAGGAATTTGAATACAAGCCTACCTATAACCATCTGGTAGCGGGCAGCACTGACCGTAGGGGTACTACTTGTACTGTAGTCTTACAGCCTTACTTATAAACGCAATTTATAAGTTAAACCACGCTTAAACCGTTACTTAAGGATTTTCTTACTTATAAACACATAATAGGGCTAAACAGCCTCTAAAACCAATGTTTAAAGAGCTGTCAAATTAAACAACCTCGACAAAAAAACCTGGGGTTTAGCGAGCCTAAGTAGCTGATTTTTAATCTGCGGTCCAAGAAGAAGAAAATATATACCGTGTTTGTGTGCCATTATTATCTTGTTTACCAACTGAGAATATTTTTGATTCGTTTCCTGTCATCTAACGAAGCAACATAGCATTTTCATTTTTATTGTTTTTCTAGTGTTATTTTGAGTTGTGTTGTGTAATTTTGGTGGTATTTTAACCAACATTACTTGTTGTCTTAGCACAAAGTGTAAGCATTTGAAATGAAAGTGTATTATGTGATATCGTGATTTGACCGAAAATGTTTCAAATGTTTTGAAGAAACCGCCACCATTTTCTTCAAAACAACTGACTGACTCGACTTTGGACTGACGTGACTAGAAACTTATCTACATCTACAAAGAGTATAATCTCTGAATCACTTGACATTGGCAAGATTGTCTATGACAGGAGCCATAAAAAGAAGAAAGAAAGAGAATATTTTTTTCCTAAAAAAGGAGGACTTGAACGATGTACCTACGCCTTAGAGCATGCTCTAAGACCTACGCGTTTTTCGCGCGCGACACGGTCGGGGATACTGTCTTCGGCCTAAACTTAATCTAGCAGTGGAGGCCCAGAGAGTTCAGAGAAAGGTGGGATACGCTTGTTGAACTCTCTGAAGAGGATTTCAGAGGGAGGTACCAATTCTCAAAAGAAAATATGCTGAGGATCACTGAAATTCTTCGCCATGACTTGACTGAAGACAGCCGTGGAGGAGACATACCGGTTGAAATACAAGTCATGGCGGTTATAAGATACTGGGGCGACATAAGATACAACAAGACCGCGCAGATCAGATATTCATGGCATGAGCCAGCAAGCAATAACACGCCTGTGCGTTAGAGTGGCCATCGCACCGGCATCACAATGCTCCATCATTACATCAACAATGCGGGAGAAAACAGAAGCTGCAGAGTGATTTCGGTCTTTTAGCGGATTTCCGTAAATCATCGGCGCCATAGATGGCACCCACATAGAGATCATCACCTATCAACGTAGTGTGTGGAGTGGAGGTGCTGTGTTTGTTAGGCTTTGTTAAATGAAATGAAATTCAATAAATACACAAGTTGTTTTCAGGAATGTCCTTCAACTTTTCAATTCAGCTTCCTTACAATAAAGATAGGTAGGTAGATGCGTTAGCATACCTACTAGTTAGTGGTAGGTAGAAAGGTGGTACTAGGTATTTGCGGAATTTGAAACAAGTTTGGCAAACCGTTTCTAAATACCTTGGACAAACCCTAAGAAGAATAAACAAGTATCCAAATTCTTTGGGTAAACCCATGATAAATTCTACTAATAGGTATTGGAAACCCGAAAGTTTGTAGGTACTTTCACGCCGGAACGGCTGAACGTCCGTTCAGCCGTTCCGGCGTGAAAGTAGGTACAAACTTTCGCAGAGTATGGATGAAACTCGTCAGAGGGATAAATTATAGTCTGGAATAGCACATAGGCTACTTTTTATTCCGTGGGAATACCGGGATTTAAATCTGCGCGGGTGAAACTGCGGGGCGCAACTAGTGTCGTGAATTGTAGTAACGTTACCAAGGAATTATAGTTATGACACTTGTATTCAAATTCCTTGGATAAGACACCTGTACTTGTATTCAAATTCCTTGAACGGTGTCAACTTTACTTTTCTTTGGTGCAAAATGTGGCCAGTATCAGAAAAATGATGCAAAACTGATCATTTCCATAGACAAGGAGAGCTCAACCAATACTTTGCTAATCGTTGCTTAAATATTTTTTATAAGTAAGAAATATTAAAGTAGTACTAAAGGCGCTAAACACCTCTTAACTAAACAATGCTAAAACTCCTATTTAAGCAGTTTTTATAAGTAAGGCTGTTAGAGAATTTATAACGGGAGTTGCCAAGCGCCACTTTTAGTACTAAAATCTTTCTGCCGGTTTTCGCGGGAGGCGAGGTAGTACGGTACACAACACATTTACATAATCACGCATACTAATGCAGAAAAATTAAGCGTCCCTATAAACGCACACGCAAGTAAAAGCTGTACACCAACACAAAAACAATAACACAAACAAAGAATTACTGTTGTTACACTTTTGTTTATATACACACTAACACAAAAAAGTAGTGATGGGTTGTAAAAAGACCGACAAAATGAATGATTTCATATGAATGAAATCAGGGTGGTTCAAAATCATATACTTTTCCTTTTTTTAGCCAAGATTAACAAACGTGTACCTGTCTAGCCTAGTAGGTATTACTAAGTAAATAGAGTGCTGGCACCGACTCCAAAAATATCAGTAATTGTATAATGTCATAATAATAAAATTATAAGATTTGTTGAAAAAATGGATACCTATTTGGAAGTAGATTGAAATATAAATCCATAATGCAATTATTTTTAACTTTTTAGTGTAATTTTCATAACAAATTGGATAGCAGTTTTGGAGTCGGTTTTTTTTTTGTAAAAAATATTTTATTAAGAGTTTGTAGAGCGTAATCTCTAAAACTACTGAAACGATTTTAAAAATTATTTTACAAATAGAAAGCTACACTGTTGTTGAGTAACTTTAAGCTATATTCTATTTTCGCAAGTAGTAAGTAATCTTTCAAGTAAGTAGTCTTTCATGAATGCATTTTTAGATAAATATTTTGTTTCTTTATTGGTATGATGTGTGACACATCATACCAATGCAACCATACCAAAGCAGTGGACTTACATAGGCTGATGATGATGATTGGTATGACGGGGAAAGGTGATGAAAAATTGTGGCGACGATAAAAAAGTAGCCCATGTCCCTCTCCAGCTAACACACTACAGCTATACAAAAATCACGTTTATACGATTCTGCGTTCAAAAAGTACAAAGAAAATAGCAATAAACCAACGACACAGCACAACTAAAATTTTAAAGGAGCTCCATAAGGCGACGTATTGAAGGCAGAATGACAGAGACAGTTTTTGTAGAGTCCAATACTGAACCTCCTTTTTTAAATCGGTTAAATTTTAATATGGGTACAAAAAACACATCGCATTTTATTCTAATTTTACGTTCATTCCATCATTCATTCAATCGATTTCGCTCAACTAGTCCCCACACTACGCCTTCTACCAAGGAATATAAATTCACCGACACCTCCTACCAAGACGATGGCGTCGTATTAAAACTGTCGTAACTGGTATTCCATTAAATATAAATTAAACGTAATTACAAAAACAATTGACTAAAATATCACTTAATTGTGATAGGAAATACCGTGTTCCCTAAAGTTTGATGTCTCTGATCTCCTTTTACACCGAAATACCGCACAATTCACCATTTTTACTGAGCACTACTTCGCGACACGAAACGACAACTAATGGCCGCGCGGTGATGAGTGAAGTAGTTTTATATAACGTGCATGGCCAAGTCGCGTCTTATGGCCGGCAGAGGGGTACGCCTTGCGTTAACATCTCCAGTTATAAATTCTCTAAGACTGTAGTAGTACTGTACGAAACTGTGTAGTAGTACTACGTACGTATGTATAGCCTACTTCTTTAAGCGCGTCACAGACGACGAAGATACTTTAATATTTTCGATAGGTAGGTAATTTACCCTCGCCATGTATGTGCATACAATCACTATGATTGTATGCACATACATGGCATACACTGAAATAAATTATTCTTCTTATTCTAAAAAAAAAAAAATACTTGGGGTCTACTAGGTTGGTATACTAGGTCCGTGGGGTACCGAGGCCTACCGGGCGGGTCTTCAAAATTTTATCCAGGCGACTTATCGGGGCGACGCGTGACCCGAGGGCTGGTGAACACCTGGCTCAGCGCATTAGTATTGGTATTGCCATTCAGCGTGGCAATGCAGCCAGTGTCTTGCTTGGGTACGCTTCCAACTGGCACTGATTTGGATCAGTTGAGCTATCTATAGATCGTTTGCAACGGTCTGCAGATAGCTCAACTGTTTCATATGTATTTTGTACATTTTGTAATTAATTGTAACTATTAGTTGTAATTTTCTTTGTCAATAAATATTTAAACTATAATTATATGCCAGTACGTACATATCTTATGATACTGTTCTTAGAGCATTTATAACGGGAGATGCCAAGCGCTACTTTTAGTACTAAAACCTTTCTGCCTGTTTTCGCGGGAGGCGGGGTAGTACGGTACAGAACACATTTACATAATCACGCATACTAATGCAGAAAAATTAAGCGTCCCTATAAACGCACACGCAAGTAAAAGCTGTACACCAACACAAAAACAATAACACAATTAAAGAATTACTGTTGTTACACTTTTGTTTAGTTACACACTAACACAAAAAAGTAGTGATGGGTTGTAAAAAGACCGACAAAATGAATGATTTCATATGAATGAAACAGGGTGGTTCAAAATCATATACTTTTCCTTTTTTTAGCCAAGATTAACAAACGTGTACCTGTCTAGCCTAGTAGGTATTACTAAGTAAATAGAGTGCTGGCACCGACTCCAAAAATATCAGTAATTGTTTAATGTCATAATAATAAAATTATAAGATTTGTTGAAAAAATGGATACCTATTTGTAAGTAGATTGAAATATAAATCCATAATGCAATTATTTTTAACTTTTTAGTGTATTTTTCATAACAAATTGGATAGCAGTTTTGAAGTCGGTTTTTTTTTGTAAAAAATATTTTATTAAGAGTTTGTAGAGCGTAATCTCTGAAACTACTGAAACGATTTTAAAAATTATTTTACAAATAGAAAGCTACACTGTTGTTGAGTAACTTTAAGCTATATTCTATTTTCGCAAGTAGTAAGTAATCTTTCAACTAAGTAGTCTTTCATGAATACATTTTTAGATAAACATTTTGTTTCTTTATTGGTATGATGTGTCCAGCAGTGGACTTACATAGGCTGATGATGATGATTGGTATGACGGGGTGAAAAAAATGAAGAGAAGTAGAAGAATAGCGGCTGTTAACAAATGCTCATAGCCCATGTCCCTCTCCAGCTAACATACTACAGCTATACAAAAATCACGTTTATACGATTCTGCGTTCAAAAAGTACAAAGAAAATAGCAATAAACCAACGACACAGCACAACTAAAATTTTAAGGGAGCTCCATGAAGCGACGTATTGAAGGCAGAATGACAGAGACAGTTTTTGTAGAGTCCAATACTGAACATCCTTTTTTTAAATCGGTTAAATATGGGTACAAAAAACACATCGCATTTTATTCTTATTTTACGTTCATTCCATCATTCATTCAATCGATTTCGCTCAACTAGTCCCCACACTACGCCTTCTACCAAGGAATATAAATTCACCGACACCTCCTACCAAGACGTTGGCGTCGTATTAAAACTGTCGTAACTGGTATTCCATTAAATATAAATTAAACGTAATTACAAAAACAATTGACTAAAATATCACTTACTTGTGATAGGAAATACCGTGTTCCCTAAAGTTTGATGTCTCTGATCTCCTTTTACACCGAAATACCGCACAATTCACCATTTTTACTGAGCACTACTTCGCGACACGAAACGACAACTAATGGCCGCGCGGTGATGAGTGAAGTAGTTTTATATAACGTGCATGGCCAAGTCGCGTCTTATGGCCGGCAGAGGGGTACAACATCTCCAGTTATAAATGCTCTAAGATACTGTTAAATGAAAATATATGTATATTACTAACTAACTTGTATGGGGAGCGATATTTTAATATCATCGTCGTCCGTCTGTGATGCGCTTTATCAAGCAGTAGGTAGGTGCTTATCAGTAGGTCGGTAGGTATCTTTGCTAGGTATGATTATAAAGTTTGATTGAATTGATCAAAGTTCAACGAAGTTACAATACCGGTGCGTGTTAACGAGTATATCATTCTATTTTATCATTTACGTTTTGGAAACTGGTGTGTAGCGTTGCCCTGTGTTGTGTAGAGTAGGTGGATTATCATATTTTGTGATGGCTTCTGTTGGCTCCGTAACCCGCGTTTTGCTCGGCAAGAATGTGGTCAGCAAAAGCAGGCTGGCTGTGAATACCGGTTCCCATAAATTCTACAGCACTGGTAAGAACATTAACTTAATTGGAAGTTTCATTATAAGGAATTTTAGTTTAGTAGACCTAGGTAGACGTCCAGTTTCAAGTAGTCTTTCAGTTCTAAATACGCATTGCACTGCACAAAGAAGTACTATGGGTAAGAGAGATCAATGTTAACAAGTGAGCTATGTACCTACCTGATAGGTAGGTATCTACATGCTACAATGTGCTAAATGACTAGTGTCGTCCACTATCAGGTTTCACCAGATTATGCAAAATTATTTTAAAATTGGAATCATGTCCCGACAGGTAATCTGTATATATGTTAGCATCCATATTAATCTGTGTATTTTATATTGATGCATCAATTCCTTGGATGAATTATCTTGGATAATTTGTCCGAGATCCATTCTATATTCAGTCATTAAAATATACATTTTAAAATTAACTGCATATTAATCTAAAATACATGGGTGTCGTCGTCAAGCCGAAACGGGGCGACAAGATTGATTGTAAACATCATGAGAAAAATCTATCTCATGCAGTTTGAAAAATAAGGGCATTTCAAAACCTAAAAATTTGGTCAATCTGTAACCAAATTTCATTTTTCTCATGATGTTTACAATCAATCCTGTTGCCCCGTTTCCAGCTTGACATTGAGTTCTGGGACACCCGGTATATTTTTTATTATTTAGGTACTTATACTATTGCTTGTTCTTATTTTTTACAGCCTTGACTGAGTAAATAATTTTTGTGTTATCTTATCACTTACTGCCAAAAGTGTACCAAATGACTTTGTACCTACCTATTTGTAAGATAACAGCATATTATAATTTTCTTGTGAATGATGTAATAAAGATACCTAAGTTATAAACAATGGCATACAATATGCATGCACACATGCATAAAGTAGGTACTTTTTATCATTGAATGTATTTATTAGCTAATACTTACCTACTCAATGCTCTTATTAGCCCAGAGGTGCTAAGATTTTGGCCTCTTGATACAAATATGAAGGTTCAATAAAAGTTACAAAATCCTTTAAAAAAATTTGGCTTATTTATACTTAATGTTTTATTTTCACATGAAATCATAAAATGAGCAATAATACACAAATATTACACCCATCCCTGAACAAGCTATTCACAAAGAGCCTACTACTGGTGGTTTACTATAAATTAAAAGTTAAAATGTTTAATTTCCAGGTCCAGCTTATGAGAACATTAAAATTGATGTGGTGGGTGCCAAGAAGAATGTTGGAATCATCCAGCTGAACCGGCCTAAAGCCCTGAACGCACTATGCAAGCCGCTGTTTGTGGAGCTCGGCCAGGCTGTGAGGGACTTTGACTCCAATGACTCCATCTCTGCTATCATTATTACTGGTATGAACTATACCTACTCGATTTCAAGGTATTTAACGACCTCAGTGGCGCAGCGGGTGAGAGTCCGCCTGCGACGCAAGAAGTTGCGGGTTTGATTCCCGCCAAAAATTACTAAGTATCTAACATATGGCCCCAAGCGATCAATATTTATAACAAAGCATTGTCTTGTAAATCACGCACGCCATAAACGTGCCCTATTATGCACAAACGTGACCTATGGCCCACATACGACGACCTCTGTGGCGCAGCGGGCGAGAGCCTGCCTGCGACGCAATAGGTTGCGGGTTCGATTCCCGCCTTGGAACAAATTTGTGTACGATCTGCAGAAATTTGTTCCGATGGTCTGGGTGTTTTCTATGTATGATAAAAAATATCTATCTATGTAGGTATATCATGTATTAAATATATCAGTTATCTAGTACCCATAACACAAGCTTTGAATAGCTTACTTTGGGGCTAGATAGTGCTGTGTGGATTGTCCAGCATTATTATTATTATTACATACTCTTGATTCAATGCGTATCTTGAATCCATGTGTTTGAATTCCAGGTAACGAGAAAGCGTTCGCCGCCGGTGCCGACATCAAAGAGATGCAGAACAACACATACAGCTCCAATCAAAAGGGTGGATTCCTGAGGGAGTGGGAAGATGTCTCCAACTGTGGGAAGCCAGTCATCGCTGCCGTCAACGGATTCGCTGTACGTACATTGAGGCATTCTGTCACACATAGAATAGAATAGAATATAAGTTTATTTGACGACAACACACAGAAGAAGCATACAGACAAGAAAGAACAGAAAAAAAGGCAGTAGGTAGAGAATACACAGTAGGTAGATTTACAAAAAGTTAAAAAATAAAGATAGAGATAAAAAAGCCTACTACCTACACACAAATAACAAGCCTCTCCCTGTGTGAGTGAGTCATAAAGGCTTAGTCTCAGCGTGGCGCTGGTTTCAGACTAAGCCTTGTTGTTATGACATCACGGGCGAAATATAAATAACAATAAAATAAAAGAAAAAAAGATAAATTAATATTATAGAAAAGGTATGTACCTATGTAAGTACTACATTACAAAAAATAAGGTTAACACTGAAAACATTAAATAGCTAAAAAATCACATTGGAGTTTTGCACTTTATAAAACGGTAGAGGTCCCTAGAAACATTGCCTAGGTACCTATCGATCAACCTTGTGAAATTGTTTTTTAAACTATAAAACTTGCCACTGGCAACCACACAACCACCACCAACTTATATGAACACCGTTTGGGCCATCTTTCATTCGCTATTGGCCATTTATGCACAAACTAGTTGCGCCTCGCGGTTTCACCCATGTAGTCCCACGGGATAAAAAGTAGCCTATGTGCTATTCCAGACAATAATCGATCTCTCTGCAAAGTTTCATCCAGATCCGTTCAGCCGTTTCGGCGTGAAAGAGTTACAAACATCCATCCATCCATTCTTACAAACTTTCGCGTTTCTAATAGTCGTAGGATGGCTACCCTCAGACCGGTTCAGAAAAGTTGGTGGCAATATACCTACCATGGTTATGTTCAAAATAAATGTATTTGATTTTATTTTGAATCCTACTAATATGGATGTATGGATGTTTGCTACTCTTTCACGCCGGAACGGCTGAACGGATATAATATATATATATATATTTTTTTATAATTTTTTGATGCTCAATTGGAATATATAACATTTAATTCATACAATTTTCTATCTCTTCTAGTTTTTCCTCCTTTAGACCTTGGTCAATATACAAAGACTTATAATTTGAAATCCTCAGTTGGGCGGCGGATGCGAGCTAGCCATGTTGTGCGACATTATCTACGCCGGCGAAAAGGCCAAGTTCGGCCAGCCTGAGATCAACATCGGCACTATCCCCGGCGCGGGCGGCACGCAGCGCCTGCCGCGCTACGTCGGCAAGTCCAAGGCTATGGAGATCGTGCTTACTGGCAACTTTATCGACGCGCATGACGCTGAGAAAATGGGTGAGTTATTGAACTACCCTCAAAGTAATTCCTGCTAATAATATGTACCACTTTTTTATATAGGCAATTAATTCTATGTACTGTTTATTACTTGAAACATATTTTATAACAGAACACTCCACACTACTACTATAAATTTCTCACAAGGTTCATTGGCTGAAGGTCTCGGCAGAATAACAGCGCCTAACTACTAAACTAGTGGTGAGGCATACGCTGAGTCGAGACCCTTTTGCTGCTGCAGCACACAAACACCTACATACCTATCTACTGTTATTATTATTATCTGTTTGTCATTTCTTTTTTATGTTTTGTATGTGTATGTGTGTTTTTTTGGCAAATAAATGTCTGTTTATGTCTAATAATAAATATCATATTCTAGAGCTGCGCCCCGCGGTTTCGGCTGCGTAGTTTTAAATCCCGATATTCCCACGGGACAAAAAGTAGCCTATGTGCTATTCCAGACCATATTCTATCTCTGTGCCAAACATACATCTGTTCAACCGTTCTGGCGTGATTGAGTAGCAAACATACAAACTTTCTCATATATGACTAGTGGCTCTGGGAGCTGTAGACCTCGCGAGCATACCAAAAGTGAGCTATTTGAGGAATGTAATGTGCAAGTGCATTTTCCGTTTTGTGTTTTTTTGATCTTTTTGATTTTTTTGCATCATCTTGTGTAGAATGAGGTCCTTTGTGTTTCTCTCAAATTTGATTGAAACCATCGATTGTTTGATGAGCTATCATGTTCATCATGCTGAAGATCCTTATCAGATCTTCGCCAAACTTTTATGAGACCAACTTATAGTTACTACCTTTCAAATAAAAAAAGAATAATCGAAATCGGATCTCATTTGGTGGAGATATCCAGTATATCAAATAGCCCCCTTTTTGCCCTTTTTTTGGGGGAAGTACCTCTCCAATCAAAAATCCCCGACGACAAAAATATTCTAATAAGTCATATAACCTGTGTACCATGTTTCGTCCAGATCGGTTGAAAAATGCGACCTGTAGAGGAGAACAGACAGACAGACAGACAGACATCCGGACAAACGCATTTTTGGCCAATGTGGAAACTGAGACGCTTCGCTCGCTCGGTTAATAATAGTGAAATAGTGTGATATCATGTTTGTGTAGTTGAATAAATGTATTTTCTTTCTTTCTGTATCTGAAAATATGATACAGCTTTGCGACGATCACCAGGCACGGTAGATATCCCGTCAGACTTTTTAGTACCAGTTCGTTCAAACTCCAGATTCTTTGAGCGATCAGAAGTGTGTCGAAAGAAAACAATGTTGATGGTTGGTGGCAACAACAAAAACGGTCGTCACTCCGCTTTGTGCTCATTTAAAAAGCGGCCGTATAAACTACTTTTCAGTAACATCAAAACTTTCTCGCAGGCCTTGTAAGCAAAGTGTTCCCCGTCGAGAAGCTTCTAGAAGAGACCATCAAGTTGGCAGAACGCATCGGCACGCACTCGCCTCTAATTGTGAAGATGGCCAAGCAAGCCGTGAACCAGGCTTATGAAACCACCCTTAAGAGCGGCCTGCAGTTTGAAAAGTCTGTTTTCTACGGCACATTCGCCACGGTAAGCTAATCAAATAAGAATACAGGCTAAGTCAAGTCAAAAATGTCTGTATCCACATAGAACAAAGATCATTTTAAAACATCTTAAAGCTAGGTGAATCTAGGCCCCAATCCCACGCGACCAAGTCTAGAACTCTAGGGTAAGGAGGGCTTGGTTCTAAGATTTTTTAGTTGGTATAATCCCTCTACAAAAAATGCACGTAATTTAATATAGTAGTAGTAGGTATAGTACTGAAATGAATATGTAGGTACTAGGTATGTATGACGCCTTTTAATGTCTGGTATCCCCAGCTTTGTTGTTTTATCTTTGTCATTCAATTTTCGGTATAAAAAAATCATTATTTTCAGTACCATGATACCATTGTATCGATGACTTACGGCTCATTTCATCTTACCTTAGGCCACCAAAACTGTAATCGGCCATTTAAGCTAAATAGCGTCCTCGGCTACATACTGTTTTAATTGAATAGGAACTATAACCTTTGATTTTTTATTTCAGGAGGACCGCAAAGAAGGCATGACCGCATTTATTGACAAGAGACCGCCCGTTTTCAAAAACGAATAAATCACGATATATCAAAAATTTATAAAGTTAATTGACAGAATTATGTAAGCTCAAAGTGCAATTATATACATGAATCGTTAGGTTTTTATGAAATATATTGTTTTAACAGATTATTTTTTTAGAACGTACTCATTTACCCGGATTATCCATTAGTAGGTATACCTAACTGTCTCGGGGCCCGCATTGGCTAGAGCATTGGAGCGAAAACTAGGCTACAGTTGGAGCTGTTGTGTAATTTGACTGTCGTTTGTTAGAGTGATGGAGCTGATAATGGTGGCGAATTTATTTAGCGAAATAAGTTATTTATTTATCCATACTTATGTAGTCTAAACTTCGCACCGTACCTACCTACTCCTACTGGGTAAAGCCGGCTGTACACATGGGGCCAACGTGTTGGGCAAAAATGATGGAAACCAAGACTCCTGTTCACACATTGGCTTACTGATCATTCTGCATTGGCGCTTCAAAGATGGACGTAGAAGTTCTTGCAGCCGCGGCAATTTATTTATACAGTGCGCTTAATTATTACGTACATGTGCACCAAACTAGTTAAACAAACAAACTCTGTCGATTGTCATTTTTATAATGAATTTAGCGATTTTTTATCATTCATAATGGTGAAATATGCGAGCGAGAAGTTATTTGACGATTGTCAGCCCCATTAAAGACTTGAGGACGTAAAACAATAGTGATGAACTATTTGGAAAAACCGCCAATGTCAGTTTTGATAAACATTACAGGAAAAACATAAATAGACAAGTATAACATAGAATAAGTATAAAACATTTTTGGAAACACCACAACTGCCACAACAAGCAGATTACATTGTACACAATACAATGTCAAACAAATAGTAGGTAACTGTTAATGGAAATGTTTTAATAAAAAATGTGTTTAATAACTTTGGTTTTATTTTTATGGAGTTCATGCCATGGATTCCAAATTATTCCTTCATGTCGATACAATTCTATGAATTGTAAAACCTCATTGCTTGTTCACACCGGCGCCGCCATCGCTATCGGAACATGGGAACGTAAATTTCACTCACGCGTAACGATACTGTCTCCGCTGACGAGTAACAACGAACTGAACAAGATACCAACGTGTGAACGCTGTTTGCGGAGCGCGCCAAGATCCTTTGATGTGTGCACTAAAAACCGACACTATTCGGATGGCCTGCCAATGTTGGCGCCAACTAGACCAATTAAGCCAACATACCGCCAAGTAGCTCTCTACACGTTGTCCCAACACGTTGGCCCAACACCTTGGCTCCATGTGTACAGCCGCCATAACGTGCGTGCACATAGGCGTGCACTGATCTATAAAGGAGTGAGCACGTTAGGACGGGCAGCAGCTTGTCGATGCGGAGCGCTTGTAAAAAGCATTAATAGACGATCGAACTTGTCCGCCCAAAATTGCTTGGCAAAATTTTTTCTTAACGTCCTCTATTGTGGCATGTGGGTAACCCGTTTTCCACTTTTCTAATATTATTTCTAATGCTTGATTGCGGGCGTCTTTGTTACAATAGAGTTCGTGGGAAGAATCCCATAAACATGGGAAATATTTATAAATTTGGATGATTTCTAAAATCTACTTTTTCTCCGTAATATTTACGGCTTCTTGCTCCGACGCCGCCGCCATTACAACTTCGTTACGCGTGTCTCTCTCGCTCGGAGGCAGAATTGCGACTAAAGCGCTAAACGGTGCGGTGCGTGGGCCACACGAGCGAACAACGCGCGAACCGCACCAAATCCTTTGACAGAACCATCCGACCGATCCGACCGAACCTGTGTAAAGGAGATCAGAGACATCAAACTTTAGGGAACACGGTATTTCCTATCACAAGTAAGTGATATTTTAGTCAATTGTTTTTGTAATTACGTTTAATTTATATTTAATGGAATACCAGTTACGACAGTTTTAATACGACGCCAACGTCTTGGTAGGAGGTGTCGGTGAATTTATATTCCTTGGTAGAAGGCGTAGTGTGGGGACTAGTTGAGCGAAATCGATTGAATTAATGATGGAATGAACGTAAAATTAGAATAAAATGCGATGTGTTTTTTGTACCCATATTTAACCGATTTAAAAAAACGATGTTCAGTATTGGACTCTACAAAAACTGTCTCTGTCATTCTGCCTTCAATACGTCGCTTCATGGAGCTCCCTTAAAATTTCAGTTGTGCTGTGTCGTTGGTTTATTGCTATTTTCTTTGTACTTTTTGAACGCAGAATCGTATAAACGTGATTTTTGTATAGCTGTAGTATGTTAGCTGGAGAGGGACATGGGCTATGAGCATTTGTTAACAGCGGCTATTCTTCTACTGCTCTTCATTTTTTTCACCCCGTCATACCAATCATCATCATCAACCTATGTAAGTCCACTGCTGGACACATCATACCAATAAAGAAACAAAATATTTATCTTAAAATGCATTCATGAAGGACTACTTACTTGAAAGATTACTTACTACTTGCGAAAATAGAATATAGCTTAAAGTTACTCAACAACAGTGTAGCTTTCTATTTGTAAAATAATTTTTAAAATCGTTTCAGTAGTTTCAGAGATTACGCTCTACAAACTCTTAATAAAATATTTTTTACAAAAAAAACCGACTCCAAAACTGCTATCCAATTTGTTATGAAAAATACACTAAAAAGTTAAAAATAATTGCATTATGGATTTATATTTCAATCTACTTACAAATAGGTATCCATTTTTTCAACAAATCTTATAATTTTATTATCATGACATTATACAATTACTGATATTTTTGGAGTCGGTGCCAGCACTCTATTTACTTAGTAATACCTACTAGGCTAGACAGGTACACGTTTGTTAATCTTGGCTAAAAAAAGGAAAAGTATATGATTTTGAACCACCCTGTTTCATTCATATGAAATCATTCATTTTGTCGGTCTTTTTACAACCCATCACTACTTTTTTGTGTTAGTGTGTAACTAAACAAAAGTGTAACAACAGTCATTCTTTAATTGTGTTATTGTTTTTGTGTTGGTGTACAGCTTTTACTTGCGTGTGCGTTTATAGGGACGCTTAATTTTTCTGCATTAGTATGCGTGATTATGTAAATGTGTTCTGTACCGTACTACCCCGCCTCCCGCGAAAACCGGCAGAAAGATTTTAGTACTAAAAGTAGCGCTTGGCATCTCCCGTTATAAATGCTCTAAGGCTCTATATAAAAATAGGGTTGGCAGCACTGTGTTGAACTGCCCCTTTTCAAAAACTAAGGTGGCAGCACTCCACAGAACATAATATCCCAAAGACGTTGTACTTATAAGTACAAACAAAGTCTTTGTAATATCCTACCTAACAGCACTCGCTCGAACTATACTATAATCAAAGCAAAGAATTACTCTAGGGATGCGTGATCCAGATCATTGTTGTTATCGGATCGTAATGCATCGATCCGATCCGCGGATTGGATCGCATGCCATCGATCTGATATCAAGGAATACGATCCGGATCGGATGCAAATAAGCAAGACACCGTTTTTTGCACCATTTTTGAGACCATTGTTTTGTCCGCACATCTGAGGTACTCAGAGACAATAACAAATAGAAACTAATCAAACCGTACAATAAATAACTCGTTTTTTTTTTACTTAGCTACCGCTACGTTTGAAACGAAACGTAAACGAAAATCAAGTTCAAAATCGTGAATAAACCGTGAATAAAATTCACACGATTTAAGTTACCCGATCTTCAAAGTTTTGTTTCGATCCGCCAAAAAATCAGTAAAAAGATCGGATCGGATCGGGTCATCTCATCCCTAGAATTACTCCCAGCCTGCGTTGCCAGAAGGTTACTTTTGTAACCTTTTAGGTGACTTTCTACTCCTCCAGGTTACTTCAAGGTTACACGACTTGAAAGGTTACTTTTAGGTGATTTTGCGGAATTTGTAGAATTAATTTTTAATTTCTTACGTGAAACCAACCTGAAACGGAATGCAATGCTGGCCAATGCAAACGGCAAAACTTCGTTCGTGAGCAGGGAGTGAAACTCTTAAAAACAACTCTTTCTCTCTCGCACTAATGACCAAAGCGTCTCGGTTACTCACTCGTTCAATCGGATGGATTCGTTCTTGTTCGTGTTGAGTTCGTTCGTTTGTGCTTGTCGCCGAATCAGTCAGTCGATCGGTCGCACTGACGCATTTAGTTTTGTTTTGTTTGAAAGAAACTGGATACTGGACTAATTATTTAGTAGGTGCTTGAGGATGAGGATAACCATAACTTAATAGTTCTAAAGTTTATCTCATAATTCGTTTGACTCGCTCGCTGCCTGGATAAACATAGGTACGCCGGCGGGAACATTGTAATATTTTATGTAGGTACTAGAAAGTACAACTAAAGCGAATACCTACTTTGCATACTAGTTACTGTAGGTCGAAAATATCATTTTGGTCGAACTAAAACTTTGACTAGGTATGAATGAATGAATGAATGAAAAATTCTTTATTGTACACCAAAATTTACAGAAAAAAAGAACATAGTAATATAAAAATTAAGTAGTAGGTACAATGGGCGGTCTTATCGGTAGGTATGTATATAGCTGGGTCTTAGAGGATGGTTAAAATGCTATATCTGGGTAGGTACCTACTTATTAGGTTTGAATTTCCATTCTAATAATATACTCCATGGTTGCAACAATCCCAACACTACCCAGCAAGGCATTCAATCATAGTTAGTAAAAAAAAAGATGTTTTAGTCACATTTTTGTCGAAAAAAAATTAAAAGGTTACTTTTCACACTAAAAGGTTACTTTTTTATCCATTTTAGGTAACTTTTGACAAGACCCGGCTGGCAACACTGCTCCCAGCTCTAACCACTACAGCAAGCAGCAAGCAAAAAAAGTTGTTTTGTATCTTTTTGTATTGTTTTGTATTCATTTGTAGTGTATGTATTGAGTTTTGTTGCTCTAGATATATAAAAAAGAGCGCAGCCAGCAGTGGCACAAAACTAGCCAACCAGATCGATGGTTATCCGTTTCTGCAACGCATTCAAAGTTGTAAGACCAAATAATTGCTCCAATGTTTTGGGATCATGTGTATCGTTCTCGTCACATCATGCAGGAATTTGAGGACGTAGAAGTGCATAAAACTAGTGTCTCTGTGTTCGTAGCTCTGTTTTATTTAGAAATGCTGTATGTGCTCATCATGACTTTGTCTATTTTGAATCGGTTGAATCAAAACCTACCAGCGTAGTTGAAGTAAATAGTCCCATGATGTAAGTAATGTGTAAACAAAATATTACACAAACATTTGTTGTGGTTGGAGGTTTCTTAGATGAAACCTCTACAAATCTCAATGCTATTACATAGTTCAAAAAATAATAATTCAATCTTTTCAGATGCAAAACAACACCAATAAAGCAAAAAAATGGTTGAGCAGTCAGTCAGCAGTACAGAAAGACTGTACCTTGCCCGAAACTTTGAGGACAGCAGGCAAGACATCTATGTTGATGGATGCCCCCTTGTAGAACACCAACTGAATGGTATAAGATATCTATACCGAGTGTGGAAAAAGGTGATAACCATTATCATTTTATATACCTAGGTACAGTCCTAAAATAGGAGTATTTTAGGACTGTACCTACTGACATACATATTTAGTTATATACTTATTTATTTACTAACACTTCTAGTTTGTATTGATAGGTCTTACAGTGTCTTACTGCTTCTCCATAATTAGCATTATAGAAAGAATAGTGATAGTCAATTTATAACTTCATTTGTAACCTACAGAAAAAACCTGGAGTGATATTAAATGATCCCTCTGGCTATGGAAAGAGAGTTCAGACTGCTTTGTTCCTGAGCGCTGTTCTACCAACACTAACAAAGCCTGTTCTGATCCTCTGCAGAGAAGGCTCAGAGCAGCTGTGGATGAATTATTTCCAAGAGTGGACCAAGATTTTTGATGGTATGCATTGTTAGAGGCCATCTAGTAATAATGGTGTCAATTCTGTTGTTTAGTTTTCCTAATTTAACAAAATTTTATTTTATTTGGAAAACAAACAGTGTTACATTCTATAATTAAAATTACTTAAAAACTAATCACCAATTACATATTTTTCAAATTTGACAGTAGTAAAAATATTGCCATCACTTTCTAAAACACTGAAACGACAAGGATGGCTAATTTTAGAAAAGTCAGATTAGGTTATTTTAGGATAATGCGACAACAGAATCAACACCATTATCAGTTTTTCTAGATTTAAATAAAGACAAAGTGCCTGTATGGCCAAAGACCAAGAGGTGTGAATAGGGCTGCCTCATGGTGTATTAATTAAGTTTCATACCGGAATAATGTTTAAAAGAGGCATTTTAAAAATGAAAACCTATGAAATTTTATTAGTTGTAGCATGAAAGTTGTCTGCCATGACCTGTAGAATACCCTTTTTCTTGTTTACAGGAGCATTTGTTTTTTATGCTACATGTTATGGACCATAAGCAATCTTATTGAATACTATAACAATCAATGCCATCGAAAGGTTGTCTGGAAGATATCACTCTCAACAAAAATAAGATCACTCATTGTTCTTTTTTCATGTTATTGTTTATCCTTTTAGAGTTCTTTTATTTAGTTTACAGTACAATATTCCGGTTGAGACCCAATTTATTTCATTGTTGCATACCCGATTTCAAAACTTTCACAACTGAAAGTGACACAACGGAATAGGTGTTGATGTCTTGAGATCTCCGTGTGCAAACAAATACAGATTTGTACACGCTGGAGGCCTAGTCTAGCATCAAGACATGGCAACAAATATGTATCCTGTACATGAAGATCTCAAGACACGCCACACATTTTTTCCATTGTGACACTTTCAGTTGCCAAATCTGGTGTGTGATGGATGATGCAAAAAATTTGGTCCCTAACCATTTATTAGTTTTTTTTTATTACAGATGTTTGTATAGAGCAATCAAACCCATTTACAAAGAAGGAGGTTCTCATCACCACGACATACGCCGCGACGGCGTTCGCGAAACGAGAATGGAGCATGCTGGTGGTGGATCTTGACCTTATATCAAAAGATGTACAGAAATCTACACCTAAAGCTGATATGAGGGTCTGGATCACTTCTTCTCCTTTAAAGGTGATAAATTACAAATACACTACATAGATAAATTGACATAAATGCGGGTTCACCTGTACAATCTTAATCATTTGCATTATGTATATGGATTACTTAAATTTTCCACATGATTAAAAACCGGATGGACTGCGTGAATGATGACATGAGTAAGAATGGAGTAAATGCTAAGATGACGGCTGATTCGGGAGAGTGGAGAGCAGAAATCTGTTGTGCCGACCCCACAAGAAGTGGGATAAGGGCACCAAAATGATGAGTGAAAAACCTAACTCATCAATATATTGACTTTCAGGAGAACCTAGCTAAGTTTTCTACGTTCTATTCTTGGATTTACCCAAAAGCGAAGTTTACAGCCGATAAGTTCAAAGCAAATCAAAAAGACCTGAATGACGTTCTCAAAAAGACTGCTATGCTAGACTCATTCTTGGAAGACATAGTTTTGAGGAGAGATTGGGGCGAGGCGCCGTTTCTAAAATCTCAGGTAATTATTGAACAACATATTTTAACAATAGTAGTGACAGCTTTATATCGTACTAGCGACCCGCCCGCGCGCCCATGATTCGCATGGGTGCACATATCATGCATGTATTATACATATAAACCTTCCTCTTGAATCACTCTATCTATTAAAAAAAAGCCGCATCAAAATCCGTTGCGTAGTTTTAAAGATTTAAGCATACATAGGGACAGAGAAAGCGACTTTGTTTTATACTATGTAGTGAAGTATTTTGTTTGTTTTCTATTTTTCCTTTTTTGCTTAGTAAAAGTCTGGTGGTGAGTCCGACGCACCCCCTCGGCTTTCCTCAAGCCGAGGGACACGCATAATGCATTTTCCCATCGTAAAAAAAATGAGGTCGCGTTGAGTCTGCAATACAGTTTAAATAACTTTTGCAGTTTCATTGTTAGTTTGTAACTTGTGTACTCTGTAACTTTTGTTCTGAATAAATATAACCGTTACTAGCATTAAATGTGTTATTGATCGATTATGAAACAAAGTTTCCGACTGAGGGCCAGTAGATTGACGACAAATGTTTTTTTTTCAAAAATTAGGGAAACAGGGATTAAATTGACTCGGAAGGATTAGGACAGGATCAGTAAAATTATACATATAAAATTATACAAGGTAAGGATATATTGTGTACACATAGATTATAGGTCATTATATTTACAAAAATAAACTAAAATACATATTTATAAACTAATTTACATATATAAATGATGCCAAACAATGATATATGCATGGATCCAAGGAAGAAAGAAGAACAATGATATTAGTAGAAAGAGGAATTTGGTTGGACAATCAATGTGCTAAAAAACAAAGCTTTCGACAGCAAGAGCGATAATTTGAAATTGTTTATTAAAAAAAATACTCATTTTAATGGTACAGCTTGTTCTTGGTTAAGTAACGTTATTGCATATTACGACCTTACAAGGCTTGGTTTGAGCTAGGATCTACAAGAATTACATATTCTATACATCTTTTTATCACATGCGCTATTTTCCACAGATTTCTAATCCAAGAAACATTCTAGAAGAACCAAAGGTTACGAGGATTACAAAAAGAAATAAAGATGCTACAGGGACCAAGATCAAGCGGTCTAAAAGAAAATCTGAGGAAATTGCTATCGGAAATGTTCTAAATAAGGTAGCTAGAACTACCAAAATTAAAAATACTACAGAAAATAATACTGAAGCATTTGAAATCGGTAATATTGATAACGAAAAAACTACAGTACAAATATTTAAAAACATTCAAGAAGTGGATTGTAATGCGCAAAGTGATGAAGAAGATTTTGCACCACTCAGCCGTAAAAGTAAAATGTCCAAAAGTCTATGGGACAGTGAAGGCTCTGAAGATGAACAACTAGATAAGACAAATAACCCATACGATAAAGAAAATCATACACAATCAGATGAAAGTGGAGAACAATTACAAGTTCTTAGATATAGCGACACAGATTCTGAGAATGGTCGCGAAGATAATGTAAATAAAGGAAAGCATGCAATCAATATTAGTTTAAAAAGCAAGCAAGAATCGGCTCAAGCTAATGAAATAATTAATACTGATGTTGATGTAAAAAAACTTGATAATAGTGGCAATTTAAAAAATCATGAGAATCATATTGAGTCATTACATTACAATGATACTGATAATGAAATTATGAATGAAGTAAGCCCCATCAAATATAGACAGTTGAGTGATGGTCTTTTCTCTACAGATTTAACGACGAATAATGAATTAAAAGTAAAAACAATTGTGTATGAGACAGAAAGTGCGGAAGACAAACTACCCACAAGTCCAAATAATTTAAAATTAAAGAAAATTGTTTATGATACAGAAAGTGGGGAAGACAATCTACACATTAGTCCAAATAATTTTAAAGTATCGAAGATTGTCTCTGAGACAGAAGGTGTGAAAGACGAAATACTCACACGTCCAAATAATGTAAAAGAAATCGAGAATAAATTAATAGAAATTAATAATACATCATTAATTCCAAATTTAAATAGTTTCGATATAAAAATGAAAGAGCTTGAAGAGCGTATGCTGAAAAAATACAAAGGCTCTTTTTTAGATATGATGTAAAGACTTATTTAGGGTATTATTATTAAGATGATGTATTTTTATATGCTAGTGCTCTTAAACGATAAAGACATCGTGAGGAAACCAGTTAGTATTCTAACACGGGCGATGGGCTTGCTACCTGTCTCATATGGAATACTATACTGCAAAATGTAATATTTGGACATTTTAAAAGCACTAATTTAGTAATACAATAACTCTTTATTTATAGATAAAAAAAAGACAGAAACTTGATTTCCATAAACATTTAATATCATGTCATAACATAAACAAATTCATTGTCCATCGTTGTCCATACAAGCTATGTACTTTGAACTAGATAATTGTAAATATATTTATATTTGCTTAGGCTAATTTATACATAACATGCTGAATTATTTTTTACAAACAATGTAATATCGCAAAAATAAATTTTACAAGTACATAATTGTAACACTATTATAATGTTAATAGTTTTGTAACATTTATTCAATAAGTATATTTAGGAATGTAATTTTAAATATATTGTTTCATAAAAAAATATTGTATATTTTCGACAATTGTTAGAACACACTCCGTTAGTCAAAATGTAATTGAGTTCCTATAAATTAAAACCTTCTGAAGGTGCTTTTGTATTGAAGATAACAAATAAGTTGAACTTTTGTTGAAGACTTTATTTAAAAGGCTAACGGCCGGTTTCTGAAAGCTTGATCAGCACTAATCGGCTCTCAAGTCACTTGCTATTTCAGATTTTAATACAAATAAGACAGAGATAGCAAGTGACTTGACAGCCGATTAGTGTTGATTGAGCTATCAGTAAACGGGGGTTAATAAATTGTAGGCAACGTTGATTGAGTAATAAAAGTATCAGAAAATATAACTTTAACAGTAAAATATACTGTAATTTCACACAACCCATTGTAGGAACGCTATTAGTACCTAAATTAAATATGTACATAGTTTACGTTTGGTACTTTTAATCTCATTTAAAATAATATCACCAACTATCTAACTAATGTAGTTTCTGCAATGATTTTATAACCTCGGAACATGGTCGAACAAACCAAACCATACAATAAAAAATACCAGCCACTTGGCTCCACCTATCTTAAATTAAGACCAGATAAGTACATACATAACGAGTGTTTTGGTACACTTACGATTCCATAATAACTCAATACGCAGACAACCATTATCTACTTCTCGCTCGCACAATCAGAACATGAAGATTAGAACCATTTAATATCTTCATAAATGTTGGAATGGGCGAGTCAGAAGATGTTTGATGGTTGTCAGCCTTGTAATAATTTTAATGTCAGTCGTAATTTGGTTGCGTTAGTCATAACTTTTCTATACTTATAGGTACCCTCACCTTTGTAGGTACTGTTAATATTTTGCCAAATTTTTGTACTAACGGATACAATAATTATTCTTCCCAAGAGTGGAGGCTGGAAGCTCCTCAGTGGCTTTCATGGTGCACTAGTCTTTTTTTTCTGTAGTCTCTTTTACTTTGTAAATAGTAAAATGTCTGATCCAAACAAGTTCTCTTACCAAACAGATTGATTAAGTACGTAGTACGAATGCCAGCGGTAGTTTGTCGGTCGTCAGGCTAGCAGTGAAGGTACTCCGCCACAAACACACGGAAGACCTTGTTCAGGTTCTCAATGGTTTTGAAGTCCAGCGCTGTGATGTCATCGCCGGCGGTGTGCCATACACTCGGGAACGGGGAGGGGATAACGTGCAATATGTCTACATCTGAAAAAAAAAACAGTTAACTTCATTCGAATGGGAGCGATTAGATTCTTCAACGATTGAAAGTACAGCCGGCCCGATTATGCTAATGTCTGGCTATCGAGATGGCTTTCAGTTTGACATTTGATTCCCGTAAAGTAGGTACCTATATGATGCAAATCAAATCAAATCAAATCAAATATGTTTATTATGGAAACAAAAATACAGGCTACTTAAAAAGTCAGGAACGATGATATCTGCAAAAGTATTAAACTGTGTCGCAGATACCAACGCCTTCCTCCAGTACAGTGGAAATACTAAATATAAACAAAAAATACAAGATATACATAAACAAAGTTATGGAACATAATTAAAAGTAAAAGGTAATAACTAACAATTAACAATAAATGCTGAAATAAGGTAAATAATCTAGCTACTTATGACAATGTATAAAATATGTTAGAATACAGGATTATTCGTGTGCAATTGAGTGTGTGTTTATGTGTACAATTAAGTGTGTGTTTATGTGTGCGTGTGTGTGAGTGATATTAATCAGGTGGTTTCCGTGTGGAAAAGGGGGTGTGGACATATACATATGTAGGGACATAACAGTGCAGTGCAGTGCGATTTTTTTGGAGACTTCTGCTAAATCCAGTCTCTTGGGAGTTTGGGTTAGCAGTTGAGGTGGCGATAGCTAGTTATGATGTGTGAGAGGAATGGAGAAAAGGGTGTGTATGTGGATGGGTGGAAGGATGAGGACGGTGGATACACTAACAATTATATTGTTACCCTTAGAAGCTCCTCAGTATCTTCATACGTCAGGCCAAGAAGCCAATAAAGAGTTTTTTCCTTACATTTATAGGTAGTTAAATGTATAGGATGGATGGGAATCAAATGTCAAACTGAAAGCCATCTCGATAGCCAGACATTAGCGTAATCGGGCCGCTGGTCGTGCTAGTAAATAAGCATGCTTATTTGTTCGGTTGATTTTGGAGCATGCTTATTTATGAGCACGTGTGTCAGTACCATTATGCTTATACGTACTTGGAGTATCCATCCAACTTATTGAGCTCCGCTAGCCGCTGCTCGGCGACGGCGAGGCGCACGTACCATTTCTCCGTCGACTGGAAGTAACTGAAGAACACGGGGTCCGGCGCGCCTAGGAGGTCCAGTAGCACCAAAACATCCTGCGTGGACCAATTAACTTCCTTACAGCCTATGCAATAAAGCACTTGAGGCAAACATCTGTAATCTGTATGCCCCAGCTGAAGAGTAGCAGAGCTCGTCCGGAGAAGTAATACCCACGGTAGGTATGCCTTTTCTGCCGCCAAGCAGCGTTGCCGTGTTTCGGTTTGAAGAGTGTGTGTTGCCGAGGTGTAAATACCTACAGGCAAAAAGTTGATAGACGCAGGGCAGTGCAGGGGATAGACACGTTCATATGGAGCGTGACTTGCAAGTCGATGATTTGTTGACTATAGTTGCGCCCCGCGGTTTCACCCGCACAGATTTAAATCCCGGAATACATACGGGATAAAAAGTAGCCTATGTGTTACTCCAGACTATAATCTATCTCTCTGCCAAGTTTCATCCAGATCCGTGAAGCCGTTCCGGCGTGAAAGAGTAACAAACAAACATCCCCATCCATCCGTCCATCCATACTTACAAATACTTTCGCGTTTATAATAAGTAGTAGGATAATGGTATGGTATTCAATGCCAGCGATTTCAATATGTAGGTAAGTAGGTACCTACTTACGCGTCGAGAAACCATTTCGACTTTTGAAAACTTTTTTCGGATTTTATTCCGTACGAGAGAAATAAGATGTCTCATTTATTAGTCACAGAGTCGGATTAGTCACTGAAGGCGCAATCTCGCTACTTCGCTAGCGCTCCTTCGCTAAACCAACATTACCTAGGTATCTTTTGGAACAAACCTCATTCGTCTCAGTTAAATACTTAACCTCTCGTACGTTTTGACACGGATCCGTGTTTACACCGTCAACTGTTTTGGCACGGATCTGTGCTAGAGTGACTTTCGCTAGTTTTTACACGATTTTAATATTTAACCTAATGAAAACAGTGCTCAGAATAGCTTGAATCGAAGCAGGATAAACTAATCTACCACAGACAACATTCACTTGGTATATTTGAAGCACCAGTACTTCATACGAGTGCATTCAAATTGACTCACTTCACGCGGCTGTACTGTGCGAAGCGGTGCGAAGAGTGCTACAGTGATTTATCCAATTTTAACCACAAAATCAAGAAAAAGGTAAGTAAATGTTTTGATAATTGTTCTTTAGTATATCTAGATGCTACTTGTTCAAATCAAACATGTAAAATAGGTACAACTTTCGAGTATTCCTTCGAAAAAACCTCCTCATCTAAGTAACCGTTATTGCAAACTTTATTTTCTTTATGTTTACAATGATTTTGCGTAAGATTGTTCATAGTATTTTATATCATCTAAAAGGAAATTTCAATAGGATTACAAATTCGTTGTCATAATTGCGCATTATTCATATTTTTATGATAAAATTACGCATTTTACGTACCAAGTGTTCAAATACACGCACACATATGCAGTTAAAATGGCGGATGTTTTGTGTGCGCACATACTCTTCGTCATCTGTTATAGAGGATGTTCAAAAATTCTTTGATTTTTTTATAATGCCATGATATTTGATACCTATTATTATGATTGATAAAAAAAAAAAAAATTTCTCTAGAAATAATCAAAATTGAAGTGTCTGTAATGTCGAAATATCGAATCTCGATAGAGATAGGTGGATAGGTATCCTACCTAGGTGCGGTAAATATATAGGTACGGTGCTAAAACATTTATATAACTATCTGATGGAACAAGCAAATTTTCCACATGATGTTGAGTGGTAACCATCACCTATAACAAAGCATTGCTTCGTAAGTCACGCACGATAGAAACGTGCCCTACGATGCGTGCCATACATAAATATGTACATAATTATTGTTACTCAGGGATAATGTATTTAGCTTTGTTATGGTATAAGAATTTTTGAAATTGGACCAGTAGTTTCTGAGCCTATTTGTTCCATATACAAAAATACAAAGGATTCCTCTTTATTATTGTGGTGTAAAATTAGTAAGTATAGGCAGTGTAATTTTAAGTGCTAAAATAAACTTTTTTGACGATTTTATTGTTTTATTTCTATAGAAACTTCACAATACAACATAGGAAAATTTTGCTTTCTTTTCCATCACAATGTAAACCAAAACGTGATGGTACCTATATTGTATCAAATTACAGAACAACAACATATTATTCATACTTTTTTATCAAACACAATATTTTTGTACTCAGTGAAGCGTCTGTCGCGGCGATTGCATTGTCAAGAGACCACGTCACCAGACGCCCGTTTATGTATAAGAATATCAACTATATTTTTTTTTTAAGTTATAGCAAAAAAACCTACAGAAAAGTTGTTTGGTAAAAAAAAAATTGTAGTTATTATTATGATATAATATGTTAAATTATAATTTTTTACCACCTACAACAATAAAAAAATACAAAAGATAATATTACAGTAAGTAGTGGGTAGGTAGTAGATACAACAACAAAAGCTATATGTTTTCACGATTAGGTAGGTACACTTCGTAAAATATTCATAACTCATGTGCGCTTGAACGAACCCAAAAATAAACATACTGTATAGTCTGCCAGATACGTGACAAGACAGACTAAGGAACTAATGCACTAGCACAGATCTGTGTCAAAACAGACGCGGTAATTTGGGATCGCACAGATCTGTGACACGCCAGACGCGGGGATTTGCGATCCACGCACACATGCAAGAAATTATGAATTATTGCTAGTTTGGAACCCCACTTTATTTTACCCTTTTTCTTTAGTATTTTCTATAAAAACAGTGGTGCTAAATACCCCAAAATAAAAGCAAATTTATTCTACTTTATGGCAATACCACTTTTGTGAGGCACAGATACCAAATATATTCAGAATAATCGGATGAAGTGTAGGCTATGTAAACTGGGTATAGGTCTAGTTTATTTACTCTAAAATTAATTTCTGACGTCTATTCTGCAGTGTAATCAATTTTATGTGGAAAAAGATATACTAGTTACGTAAATAAATGCTTTTCACTAGCTCAAACCAAGTAATTACGTGATTGGGAGGACCAAAAGTTCAGTTTCAAGACACTGTCAGCGGCGTTCATAGTGTATCTCATTTGTACTTTTAAAATTGGAATTGATCTTTCAATTTATTCTAGACGTTCTATTGTTTTCATATAATTGGATTCGTATATCAATTACCTTTGTTTCTAAATAAAACAAACCACTTTGAAATAAAGTTTTATTGCAAATAACAGCAAATTCATACAGCGGAACCATTTTCAACCATTGAGTCGGCGTCAAGAGCCTCTGGAATATTATTTTAACATTATTTACCAATGAAGTATAGTTAAAAACGTACATTAGGTATCTGACTTTCGATACCATTTGCCAGATTCATAGTGATTCATACATTTTTAAGCAAAAAAAAAATATAAACGGGCGCCTGGTGACGTGGTCTCTTTACGTGCAATCGGCGCCACAGACGTGCGTTTTTTCTCGCGGGCGATCTCAACGTACGAGAGGTTAATAAGCTTTACACATGTCCAATCCGTTGTTTTAAATTTCTGTTTCCCTGACTAATTTAGTGCTTGTGCGTTATTTTTTATGGCATTATCGCCGACTGTCTTATCTTTTGGTTTCGTAAGGTTAACAACAGTTCATGTTCTATCTCTGCTTCCACTAAACATTTTCCCCTGCGCTATCTATGCGTAAAAATATCTACCTACTTAGTGCCTACTAGGTACCTATTTGTTGTGCAATTTATTTATAGAGGTAAAACCAGAATCGCGTCGTGTGAAAGGAATGGGGTGGTCTTTGGCCAGAAGTAAGACCCGGTGGGAAAATAAAATAAACACGGTATATAGGTAGATACCTAGGTAAGTATACATATAACCATAACCTAAATAGGTACTTTCGCTGTGAAGCCAACCATGACTAATGTTTGTGGACAAAACATAGGTAGGTTGTTTATTGTATGTAACCATAGATTGCTCATGTTTTATTCATCTCACAAAATATGAAGGTCTTTGTCACCTCGTAAATCTACCAGACAAGTACAAAATTAATGACGCAATAACCAAAATTGAATAGTAAAAACACCTAGGTACCTAAGTATCTATTTATTTATTTATTGAGATATTAACACCTTAACAGGATTTTTTTATTAAGCCAAGGCGATGTTAAATCTATTCAATACCTATTAACTTACTAACTAAATGTCATCTTAAAAATTATTAAGAAGTTACCATCCTAGGGATGCGACTTTACGTATGGTAGGTCACCTGCTTACAATGACAATGAAGACCCCTTACCCAATAGACCACCAACATTAAATTTCATACTATAGCAGCTGACTGTACCTTCATTGGTTATACATACCTATTTGTATAATATTTTTTCTAATATAAAAATTTTCTTACCATCCTTTTGAGATGATTGGCTCCATCTTTGTATGGGGTATCTTGCCACTTCTGAGCAAGATGCCGGGCCCCATAGATGGAGTCAGAGGCACTCCATTGTCGAAAGGCCTCCTCTCCGTCAAAGAAGATAAACATGAGGCTGAGATTGGCCTGTTTCAGTGGATTCAGCTGGGATGCCATAACTTTTGCTAAGTTTATTAACATGGCGCATGGTACTGCCGAATCTGTGGCTCCTAGTTGTGCAAAGTTAAAAAGTAAAAACTTATTAATAAGTTTGAATGCGACCCATATTTATAAAATTATCTTGCAACTGTAATTCCTGCAACATTAGACATCCTCTCATAGAACTATCTCTACACTCTATACTCATACTCTCATAGTACTGACCCAGTGGTCAGAGGTACACCAAAACTGGTTTTCTCACAATGTTTTTTTTTTACCATTTGAGAGCTAAAATTTTAAATATAGTCTAATAAATTATGGGTTGGATATAGCAATCCTTGTACCTGAGTTGAGGGTTGGGGATAGGGGGGATGCAAGTGGGGGTAGATGGCAAGTCTTCCCCTTGAGTCCTTTTTTCTAGGAAATGAAAAAAAATACTTAAATTTTTCAGGTAAGTTACTAGTTAGGTTAGGGTTTTTTTATATGAAGAAAATTGGTAGTAATACTTCATCTCTATGACAAAAAGACTCAAGGGAAGGAATTCTCATTAGGTTAGGGTTATTATTTTTTTTTTAAAGTTAAGAAATTTGAAGTAATATTTTTTTTCATTTCCTAGAAAAAAGGACTCAAGGGGAAGACTTGCCATCTACCCCCACTTGCATCCCCCCTATCCCCAACCCTCAACTCAGGTACAAGGGTAGCTATAGTTTAACCTAAATTATTTTATTGGAAAATGATTCAAGCATAGTATGGAAGGGCATAAAAAGTAAGGATTGGGCTGAATGAACATCATCTTTCCACATACCCATGAAAACATGTTCTCTTGTATATTTACTATCATAATGGCAAGCCAGTACCAAGTACCGGTCAGCATTGGGGTTCAGCTTTGCAATGATATTCTTAAAGTTCAGAGTGCCGAACACTGGTGTCTGGTCTGCGAACACATTTTCAGTAACATCCCACCCCAGATCCCTCATCTTTTTAGCAATGTAGTTGCCAACTTTCTCATGGTTGGGTGTGCCTACCACTCTTGGTATCAGAATCTCATTCAGAGTATTTCTAAAATGTTCCATGTCAGACAAATTGGCTAAATCTCTCACATTTTGGTCGGTTAGTTCTTGAGCTTCATGGAAATTCTGAAATAATAGATACTTAGACACTACCTATATAGAGACTGAAAGTAAAGCTTAGTTTAGTGGGGTCGCTCTATGATGAACGTTATAGACTGAGCTACATATGTTATGTATATAAATGTTGTATAATAAACGTGTTAAATCAGGTCCCATCCCAGCTGTTCACAGGTCAACAAAAATGGAAAGCACCTTCCTACTCGAAGCATATTTTGTTGTGTTCACTTACCTTTTCCTCGTAAAACTTTAAGCTTTTAGCACTTTTACCACTGTTTACAAAGGCTATGCACAGGCTAACCAGCGTTATACAAACAAATGTTCTATTCATCTTACGTGATTTATCGAACGTTAACGGTATCTGATGAAAGATTTCACTATCAAATAAGTCCCTCAACACTTGACTTAACTACCTGCTTTGCACAGACTCAAAGCAGTGGCTATTTAGTACAGTGAAGTGAAAGGAAAATCCAATCAAGGATTTCTAACCCGGAAAAGTTATCAACCGCATTCAAAATTCAATTATGCGTGCGACTGCGACGACAGTCACAGCAAACACACAGACTGCCAGAATTAAATATAATTTTTGTAAGCAAAGAAATGTCATGATATGATATGTCAAGTCAACAGGTCAGGGACATATAATATTTTTTAACCATGGATCATTATTTAGTGGTAATGGCGCGTGGTTTTGCTTGTACGAATACCTACAATATTTTATTTCATAACGAAACTTCTAAACAGAAAACTTAAAAGCAGGTATAGTGCGTGTCACGCAAAAAGAATGGGTTGAGGTTCCATGTTTGGAAAAATACAAACACAGCAACAAGGCCGAAAACTTAACAAAACTTATAACAATAACAGCCAGCGATAACTATAGAACGAAAACAAAAAACAACGCATTATTGCACACAAGCAGCGAAAATGGAAAACATTCGACTTCGATGAGAGAGACGAATGAAATTCCAACAAAATGTACAAATTGTTTTGAACTTCTGTGATTTGCTCCCATTTTTTTCTCCGATGATACCAGTGTCGTAAATTATTTTCTACTAATATTTCTTCAACATTTTATAATTTTGTTAATAAAATGAAATAAATTTTAAAGCATAGTACAAATCCATTGTTATTGTCCATTCTAAGTATATTGATTAAAAAATTAACCTTATCTTAGGTATTTTGAAAAATGGAGTAATCTTTTCTAGGCTTCTGTCGAAACAATCATTTTTATATAGTAGCACCTTTGTTTACAAAAATTATCTCTACTAGTTGCACCCCGCGGTTTCACCCGCGCAGATTTAAATCCCGGTATTCCCACGGGATATAAAGTAGTAGGTAGTAGTAATGTATCTCTCTGCCAAGTTTAATCCAGATCCGTTCAGCCGTTCCGGCGTGAAAGAAGAAACATCTATCCATCCATCCATACTTACAAACTTTCACGTTTGTAATATTAGTAGGATTGTAGTTTTTTTATTCCGCCGTACGAGTTTCCTGCGTCGCGCGTAGTAAAATAAATAGGTAGGTATGATCATAGGGTTTGACCTACTTGTCTCAAGGGAAATTAGGAAAATTTTATTTGGATTCTTTAAATAGGTATAGGTAGGTAAGGTACATAGGTAAGTATTGACTAAATTTTAATTTAATACCTATACTGTTACTTATACCTACTGTTTTTTGTTGTACAGTTGCTTATGTATGTAGCACAGAACACATATATCCTGTATGGAGGTACCTAATCATAAAGACAGGTAGGTGTGTTGGGAAATAAAATGGTTTTATTGAGTCCTAAGATGAGCGGCACACAAGAGACAACCCTTTCAATCGGCTCTATTATATAATCGATTGCTGTTAGGTACTTATTTAGTTAGATATTTGGTTTAGTCAAAATGTGTTTTTTCAGATACTTTCGCAGTTTGTCATCGTATCCGACACTGGGTTTCAAGCGATACTGCGTGATGTAAACCTGCGCATCGGCCCCTATCCGCACTCGCATCGGGCCGCGTGGATAGATGCGCGACGAGAAGACGACCTCACCATCGCCGCAGAACACCTCCACCGAGCTGCGGTCCACGAAGATGCGCAAGTGGAGATGGCCGGTTGGCGCCCAGTCCGCTCGCCTCAGTCCGTCTACGCCGCCGCGGTCGACGCCGACCATTCCGCGCGCCGCCCAGTACGATATCTTGTACTGGCTCTCGCCCGCCCACTCCAGCGTCAGCTCCGCGTCGTACGCCGAAGACGTGGCATTCACGAGCAGCTCGAAAGCCTTGGCGCCCGCGTCGAACACCTCCCCCGGCGAGTACCAGGCATTCTCCGCCATCTCGACCCGCAGCTTGGTGAGCTCCCGCGCCGGCGCCTGCAGCAGCCGGCCGCGCCCGAGCCGCAGCTCGCGCACGAGCGACATCACGCCCGCCCAGCCGTCGGACGCCTCGGCGAACCGGCCCTCCCACGTGCCGAGCCACGCGACCAGCAGCCGCCGCCCGTCGACGGCGCGCGTCGTCTTCGCCGAGTAGAAGTCGTGCCCGCGATCGAGCTCCTCGTACGTCGCCGTCGAGACCTCCAGCTCGTCCGCGCGCCCCGCGCTGCAGTCGAACCGGCCGACCACGTAGCCGGTCTGCTGCATGTTGCGGAAGCGGTCTCCGTCCGCGCGCACGCCCTGCGCCGACAGGATGAGCACGCACAGGCCGTCCAGCTCGAAGAGGTCGGGGCTCTCCCAGGCGTGGCCCATGTCGCCGAGCGAGCGCGCCACGGTGCCGTTGGCGCGCCACGCGTACAGATCCGGCGACGTGTACAGCAGGAGGTGGCCGCGGCGCGCGACCGACGCGCCCACCACCATGTGCCAGGCGTCACGATGGTGCCACACCTTAGGATTGCGGAATTCGGTGGTCCGCGGCGGCGCCGCTCGGATGACAGGGTTGTTGAGATACTTCTGAAAGATGATGGCGTCCGGACTGATGGCGACGCTTTGTGTAGCGCGCGTGCGGTTGCCGACGACCGCTTGGCCGGTGTAGAAGAGCGCGAGGTAGCCGTTTTGCACGACCGCGCTGCCGCCGAGGCACCCGTGCCGGTCGTGGGGCTCGCTCGGCTGCAGCGCGGCCGGGTAGTGCGCCCAGTGCACCAGGTCGGCGCTGGCGGCGTGGCCCCAGGCCGGCGACCCCCACGCCCCGTCGTACGGGTGGTACTGGTAGAACAGATGATACTTTCGCTTGAACAAGACGAACGCGGCCGGGTCGTTTAGCCAACCGTACGGCGCGTTAAGGTGGTACACCGGACGGTACCGCCTTCGGAGGCTATGCTCAGAGTTCGCGAGAAAGGCTTGCACATGACGGACGTCTAAATGGGCCAACAATGCCTCCGCGCTCGCCAGCAGAACAACAAACGCGAACACTTCCATTTGCAACCGAAGCTGTCTTCACAATGGCGCAAACTATCATGGCCTTCTCGAATTAATTTATGCATTGGCGATGGGCGGCACAATAAAGTTTACAAATATTATTTGAGAGTCGATTGTTTAACTATGAAGTAAACACCTACGTACCTATCTACTGGTAATTCTTTCTTACGTTACGATTACTAGTATAGGTAGTTACAACCAGATGAGTGATGTCAGTGTTTAGATTATAAAACGTATAAGCGTTTGATTATCTCACTCGAAGATTTGATAAGGTAGAAAGACTGATTTAGTAGGCAAATGTGGGTTTTAAATAAATATATGTGAATTATGTAGATATATTACTATAATGTGACATAAATATTATTTTAAAACTGTTATTTAATAACCTAAACTAATATTCATTTGTGTTCGCCAGATCCTACATTTCCAATTAAGAAATTACATACGACAAAATACAACTTAGAATAATATTCGCACTTATTGCCAACACAGTACATTTCTATCACAGTGCTATACTTAATAGTAATTATTATGACAATTTTCCATTTACCCTTATCATACTATCTTATAATACATTACTAATAATTTACATCAATATGGAATGTTTTTATACAAGATACAATAGAATCTTTCTTCAAAAAAAATGCTTCCCAACCGATTACTATACCAATAAATATTTTGGATAATCTATGTAATAGTGTAATATTTTTTAATAACCTGTATGTACTGTATAATAACATTGAAAGTTATTAACTGAACTCTGGAAATTATTAGTCAGCAGGCAAGTATATCCATGCCATTCAATGATGGTCATCGAAGGTCATGTCGGGAAACAGGGGCGTTATTCACTATGACCAGACCAATACAATCGCGTTTGCGTTTAGATCACGTTGTGGCGTCACGCAGATTGTGCAAAGTATCTCCTATGTTTTAAAGAATAAAGCCCAAGATCACGTTTTGACGTTACACGGTTTGAGGCAAGGAATCTCCTAAGTCATAGAGAATAATGCCCCAGGGCGTAATTCACTATGAACAATCCAATCGCGTTTGGGTTAAGATCACGTTGTGACGTCACATTTGGGCAAAGTATTTCCTATGTCATAAAGAATAAAGCCCAAGATGACGTTTTGGCGTTACACGGTTTTGGGGCAAGGAATAATAGAGAATAATGCCCCAGCACTTACACTGTTGAAGTCAAGCTAAATTCGGCAGTAAACAAAGTCTTTTGCAATTGTGACCTCGGCAGAATGGCTTGTTTTACAAGCCTACGGCCCTTCCCCGCGCGGATGACAGATGTGACAGATGACAAGTGGGCAGCTAGCGCGGTCGCACGGCGGCGGCGGCGTGCAGCTGCGTCCACAGGGCGGCGAGCCGCGCGTGCGCCGCGCCGCGCGCCCCCAGCGCCTCCGCCGCCGCGTCCACGGCGGCCAGCCCGTATGCGCGCGCCACTGCGGCTTCCTGCGAATAACAACAACGCAATATTGGTATAAGACATATAAGGAGCTGATTGGCCTTATTTGGAGGCTTTATTCTTCCAACTCTTCGACTTCCAATATTTTGCCGTCGAAAAAAAATTATGTCTTTCTTTGAACGCATAAACATAATTTATAAAATAGTGTACAACTGTTTATTCACCTACTATGTGAAAAAAATATAACAAACATTAAAGCTGCTTCTACTTCTAAACGCCATAGATTTTTTATTGGTAGGTATAATTCACGTTTCTTCAAGTGGTACAAATGAATTTGTTATGCAATTTTTTTTCACATGGCATTTAAAAGTTTTTGTGTCTGTATCTATCCCTCTCTTGCGCATGAGTTCGGAAGGTGCGGGACGGAAACGACATGCTCCAAAGGACATTGGCTACACATGTGCCTGAAGCAATGTTTTGTTTTTAGGTTTTTAACATCTTCTTCCTCATCATCAGCCTAAAGACATGAGCCTCCCATATATCTTCAGGAAAACAGTTCATCCATCAGGCGCTTCATGGGCGTTATTCGAGAATCAGCGGATCTTTTTCCTCGGCGGTTCTCTCTGCTACAGGAATTAATAAACTAAATGAAGACCTCTGTGGCGCAGCGGGCGAGAGCCTGCCTGCGACGCAAGAGGTTGCGGGTTCGATTCCCGCCGTGGAACAAATTTGTGTACGATCTGCAGAAATTTGATCCGATGGTCTGGGTGTTTTCTATGTATTATAAAAAAATATCTATCTATGTAAGTATATAATGTATTAAATATATCAGTTATCTAGTACCCATAACACAAGCTTTGAATAGCTTACTTTGGGGCTAGATAGTGCTGTGTGGATTGTCCAGCATTATTTATTTATTTATTTATTTAAATATCGAGGAAGAAGATGCTTCATCTGTAACATGCCATCTAGTTGTGGCCCACGCCTGAGAGCGCACGACACTCAAGAGTGATGATGGTATGCGCAGCAGCGAATATTTACAACTTCTATACAAAACACGGGCTGTGCATTGGGGCGTGGCATTTTGCGAAGTGTCAATCACCTCGATCGGTTTGTAGGAGTAGCGAATAGAAAAAATTCGAAGTAAGCTTACAGAACTTCTTGTGATTACCTTATTTTTTGTTGCTTGTTTTGTGGTCGGGGCCTCTAACTGGCGCCGCTAACCCTGACTCGTGCGACATCTAGTTATATTACCTGATGCGCGGCTCTGAGCGCGTACCGATGCCTTGCGCGCAAGGCGGCGCCGGGCGGAGCGCGCGCGGCGGCGGCGCGTTCGGCGTGCAGGCCGCGCGTGAGCCGCGCGCACAGCCCGCGGTGCGCGCCCAGCGCGGCCAGCGCGTCCAGCAGCGCGGGGGGACCGCCGTCCGCTCGCTCCTCCTCCGCGGCGGACGCTAATCTAATGAACGTTATAATCAGTCTGTTGCTGTCTCTTTTCATTGGCATGAAAGTGACAGTGACAATATATAAAATATATATATAATAGGTAATAATGCTGGACAATCCACACAGCATCATCTAGCCCCAAAGTGAGCTACTCAAAGCTTGTGTTATGGGTACTAGATGACTGATAAATTTAATACATTATATACTTACATAGATTGATATTTTTTATTATACATAAACACCCAGACCAACGGAACAAATTTCTGCAGATCGCACACAAATTGTTCCGAGGCGGGAATCCAACCCGCAACCTCTTGCGTCGCAGGCGGACTCCCACCTGCTGCGCCACTGAGGTCGTCAAAGTATATATTATTATATTGTTAGCAGTGTTGTCAGTGACGCACGCTGTGGCGCTGCGGTGCTGTGTGGCGCGCATAAAAGCGAGCGAAGCCAGACCGCGGGCCTCTGCTGGCTGGCTTTCGATGCGTAAGCATCAAGGGAAAGTCGTTGTGATTCGTTCTGGATGGGCAGGGATTATGAATAAGAGGGTAGTCATTTATGTGTAGTAATACTAACTAGGACCTCGGAGGACGTATCTGGATCAGATAGCAGACGTTCTCGAGAAAGGTCAAGAGTACCCTAAACCGACGAGAATGTATGAGGAATGTTATGTGAGTGAATGAAGCGAAAGAGGTATGTAAGGGTCGTAGCAAGTGGAAATCCGTGGTCTCTGCCTACCCCTATGGGATACAGGCGTGATTTTATGTATGTATGTATGTATGTATGTATGTAATACTAACTGCGCGGCGGCCTGCAGCGGGCGGCGGCAGGCGGGAGAGCTCAGCGCCGCCAGAGCCGCGCCCAGCTCGCGTATGTCGGTCCGCTCACTCTCCACGCGACGCGACGCTATAAACAACCATCTTGCATTACATCACATCAAAGACAAAGTTTAATCTCTTAGCTACATTGTCTTACACACAAATTGCAACACTCAATCATCATGACGACCTCAGCGTCGTGGCGCAGCGGGCGAGTCCGCCTGCGACGTAGAGGTTGCGTACCTATTCGATTCCCGCCTCGGAACAAATTTGTGTACGATCTGCAGAAATTTGTTCCGTTGGTCTGGGTGTATGTACTCGTATAATAAAAAATATCTATCTATGTAAGTATATGTTATCTAGTACCCATAACACAAGCTATGAATAGCTTACTTTGGGGTTAGATGGTGCTGTGTGGATTGTCCAGCATCATTTATTTATTATTTTTTATCATAATCATCATCAGCCTACGAAGTCCACTGCAGACATAGGCCTCCCCTTTCCGCTTCCAGGAAGAACGATTCTGAGCCCTTTCCATGCACCGACTACCCGCGATCCTAACAATGTCGTCAGTACATCGGGTAGGAGGGCGTCCTACACTTCGCTTTCCTGTTCGTGGTCGCCTATAGAGAACCTTTATTCCCCAGCGGTTGTCAATTCCACGAGCTATATGACCTGCCCATTGCCACTTCAACTTGCTGATTCTGAGAGCTATGTTGACTACCTTGGCTTTACCTTGTCGGCAACACTCAATACATTATATAAATATTATAAATACAAAAAAATAAACAGCTCCACTACCACAGATAAGAGAATACTATACCAGTACAGATACCTTACGCCATACATTGAAACCGTCCCGTTCTAAGTAGTCGGGCTATTTTGTTTTGCCCGCATGTTTCGATCAATATTGAAAATAAAAAATTTTCAAAAACAAAGAATTTGATAAAAGCATATTTCCTCATTTTCCCGTGCTTATGGGAGATTTTTTCACAGTATAACTTAGGCTATTCATGACCATAATTCTTCTTAATTGGACTAAAACAAAAACCTATATTTCAATCGAAACCTGTATCGCCATCTATTGAAATCTATTTGGAACTATAAAATTGTTCTTAGAGATGGGTGGTGCCCATGCCACTACTATTACTTTGTGTCCACCGGGATTTAAAGCTACGCGGGTGAAAGCGCGGGGCGCAACTAGGATATCATATAGTAGATCCAAATTTAGTTAGATTGCATTGGCGCTGACCTCTTTCGAACATCTGCGCCAGGCGGGCTAGCCCTAGTTGCATCAGTCGCAGGTCTTCCTGCTCCTTTTGGAAAGTGGCCTCCATCTCTTCCGTAGACGCGTCATCCTGCAATACCAAAAAAAATAATAGTGGAATTAAGTTTTTTGTTTTTTTTTTTTATATTTTTGAAAGAGGATTTTTTTACGATTGTTATTCTAGAAAGCTTGTCATCAGATTCCAGTGCGCATCACAGAGAGGCGCGACACCTGTGGCGTGGCACAATACAAAACAAGACAGAGCGGCAACGTCGCATGATCTGTTATGTGGTAGAGGTAGAGATGGGCGGGTGGGTAAAAATTGGAAGGGTAAAATATATATAAATATATATAATATATATAAATATATAGTCTATACACCATTTTTTCTACTATGTTATAAAAGGTAAACAAACAAATGTCACTGTCAAAATCAAATTGTGGTGCGGTGGCCACCCATTGGTCAGCTTTCCCCAGTAATAGTAGTAATAGTACCTATAAAACATCTTTCATTTATTATCTTTGTGTGAAATAAGCTAGAATGATACTTTTTTATCAGATAATCAGAATATTAAGATTAGATAATTAAAATCAGAATAAAACTAACAAATAAAAACATATATGACCAAAAAAAGATGTGAATTTTTACCCGGTATTAATTCAAAATGGGTAGGTAAAAATGGGTATAAACGGGTAAAAACCCAAAGTTCGGGTTTTTACCGGGTAACCGCCCATCTCTAGGTAGAGGTCGCGTCACGCAAAAAGTACGCTGGAAAACAGTGGAGGGTATTCGTTTGCGCATACAACACGCCATCACACCCTCTCCCCCTCCTTCCGGTCTTCTGTTTGCGTGACGCGACCTGTCTATCAAACGAAGTATGAATGAAATTTGAAGTAGGTACTTACTACTTGACTCCATGTTGAGATGAGAGCTTGTAATGAAAGTGTCATAATTTATATTTTAAGGATTTGCAAATATCTCAGGACTCGTAAAAATACATTAGCCAGAGGTGGTAGAGTATTAAATTGGTTTAAAAGGCTCACATCAAGCTCCGTGGTCCCCGCAAGAAGAAATTCGTCGTGCCGCGGCTTGTCCAGTTTAAGGCTGACCTCGCAGAGGAAGGCGCGTAGATCAGCGTCATGGGCCAGCACTGGGTGGCGAGCGGTGAGCGACAACCAGCGCTGAAGAGCTTCGCGTCTTCCTTGCAGGAAGTCTTCGCTGCCACCGCCTACCACGACGCGCTTTGGCGGCAATCGGCATACGGCGCTGAATTATTAACTCCATAAACAATATACAAGTATATATGTACTAGTTGCACCCCGCGGTTTCACCCGCGCAGATTAAAATCCCGATATTCCCACGGGATAAAAAGTAGCCTAAGTGTTATTCCAGACCATAATCTATCTCTCTGCCAAGTTTCATCCAGATCCGTTCAGCAGTTCCAGCGTGAAAGAGACAAACATCCATCCATCCATACTCACAAACTTTCGCGTTTATAATATTAGTAGGATTTACATACTAAAGTTTCATCATTATCATTAGCTTAAAGTTCACTTGGACATAAGCCTCAGTAGTGGTGTTCGTTGCCTTACCTTTGACTAACTTAATTAGACAGCACTGATAATGATAATGTCTCTTAAATATTAAGGCTACGAAACAATAATAGTGCAATATTTTTATTCGTTTTATTGTGTTTACTACACACATTGTTTTTTTTTTATACAACTAGTTGCGCCCCGCGGTTTCACCCGCGCACATTTAAATCCCGGTTATCCTCATGGGATAAAAAGTAGCCTATGTGCTATTCCAGACTATAATATATCTCTCTGCCAAGTTTCATCCAGATGAAAGATTAACAAACATCCATCCATACTCACAAACTTTTGCATTTATAATAATAGTAGGACTAGCTGGTGGAACAAGCAGGTGGCCCACCTGAAATCACAAAAATTTAATAATGTCCCAAAAGTTCTTTTCGGAGCAGGATTTGAACTGCACAGTTGGTAGTGTGGACCCATATCAAACGGATGGTTGCGGGTTCTAATCCTGCTTGGAGAATAACTTTTGGGACATTATTAAATCTTAGTGTAATATTCAATTCAATTTATTTATTTCAGATGTCAATCCATAATTTGTTAGTAAACTTAATTAAACATGTCAAATGTGTTAGTACAATATTGAGTTACCTATTAATAAAATTACTAAAATTAAAATTTATTAATTAAAAATTAAAAATTATGTATAAATTATTATATTAAAAAAATTAATATGACAAAGTAAGTTTTGGTTTAGTTATTGTAAAACCAATACCAATTTTAATTCAGACACAAAATGGTAAATTGTAAATACAACTATGAACTGGTGGCAGGCTTTGGTAACTGAGATTTATAATTTAAATACTTACCGATATGGGTATTTAGCAGACAAGACATCACAAAGCTGTGAAAAGTCATTATATCTGCGTGTGACTGTAGTGCCGTGCCGCCTTGAACTGACATAGTATTCACAGTGCTTGATAATTAGTCCCTTCCTCTCGGGGACCAGCTCCACACTAATGACATCGGTTGATTCAAGCTCTTCATATGTCACAATATCTGCGCTTGTCATATTAACTGGAAAAAGAAAAAATACAATATCTTTAATTCATTCAAAATAAGTCAGTGCTTATTTTGCTGGCGGGCTATGCTTATCTCTGTACATATAAAGGTAGGTACTACAATTTAGAACACATGTTTTTATCAATAACTGAATTTCAGCAGATATTGATGGTATAACTCACCAGCAATTATTTGTTATTATTTTTAAACCAAGTTAGCTGCAAGCAAGGCATTGGCAACCAGGAGATCATCATGTGTGTCTACTTCCAAACTTTCATTTGGTGATATTTCCCACACAGTGCAACTGAAAGGGAAATTATGTATTTTAATGAATAAACAAGATTATGATGACACAACACACCTGTGTAAACAGCACCTCCTCTATCTAAATTTAATTTATAACTTTGTAGATACAAAATTATAGGAAAGGTTTCTGGGACTAGGTATTACCTACTTGTCAGCAGGGGGCGTACGTATACGTAGGTACTGCTTGGAGGACGTTTTTAACTTGATCATTTTTTGACTGGCCTGGCTGACATTATTTCAGGACTAGGTACAGTAGCTTCTAAGAAGAATACACTTCATCCAAGTACCTACAGTGTACAGACAGCTATCAATATCGCAGGCAGGCTGATATAATAATTATTCGTGTCAATAAATTTCAATCAAACCCTAGCGAAACGGGAAACGAAACGAAAGAAAGAGTGTAGTTTAGGTAGACAAACCTTGAGATCTAGATAAAATAGTTCAAAATCATGTTTTTTACATTGATTAATGATTAATTCGTTTCGTTCGATCGTTTGATTTGACTGACGTCATTGAAGTTGACGTTTGATAAATATGGGTGATGACATTGACTAATTGACAATTTTGTGACATTAACAATCAAAAATTCAAAATGGTAAAGTTATTATTAGTTATGTCAAAGTCTTTGGTTATGGTAGCTAAAGTAGGTACGTCTCGTACCACGATGCGATGCAACTTACTTGTTATTTTGAAACCAGCCTCCATTTACCAGTGATTTTGTAGCAATATAAAATGAACCTGTTTCCAAAAACTCTCCACTCCAATCTTGTCTCCTTGGTCTTTTATTAGCTTTGAAATTTAAAGGTTGAAGTTTTCCTCCACTTATGCCCCAGCGAAGTTTATAGCTTCTGTAATTATAAAATAGAATAATGCTGGTTGACAACTTATTATTGATTGATTGTTATGCTGAGGGTAAATATTAAGACCATTAAACCTTGTTCACACCAGGCTTGTAGCGAGGCCATGTAGCACCTCTCACCACGCGTCCGTGATCACTGCACTGGTTGGCCGATAACACCAAAATACCGTGGTGGCAGGTGCTACTCGCCTCGCTACAAGCCTTGTGCGAACGGGCTATTAGCCCCGTACCGCCGGTACTGACACACGTGCTCAATAATAAGCATGCTTTTTTTTTTATTCTCGGGTCTTGCTAGTAAATAAGCATGCTTATTTGGTCATACGTCGGTTGGTTTTTTTAGCATGCTCAAAATAAGCATGCTTATTTTTGAGCACGTGTGTCAGTAGGGTCCGGCGACAGCGGCTCTCAATTTCGGGGTGCGATTGGCTATTATTTCATTTTATTTCATTTCGGGGAGGTTGTTTGAAAGAATAACTCTAAAGTGACACGCATAAATACTGTTCGAACACAAATAATACAATAATATAAGGGAAATGTGCTTGAGTCATAAATCATTTTGGTATTAGGTAAACGTAATAACGGTATTAGGTAAACGTAAACGCTTAAACGAATCACCTAGGCGGCCATTCGCTAGTGCGTACCGGCCCTTACCTCGTGACTGAAAATACGCAGTCATAAGCCTTCGGTTCCCGCAACTTAGTTACAGCACCTCGAAGATCTAGGGGCTTTACAAACGGGGAAGTTGCTTGCATCAATATTAATACTTCTACATCAGACCGTTGATATAGAAACTCAGCAGCTCCCCATATCGACGGTGCCCAATCGGTAGCAGTTACAGCACTTCGATGGAATACGGACGCATTACCTGAAAGAAAACAATATGAGAAGCCGTTAGTGATAGGTAGGTAACGTAACAAATATCTAATCTCAATCTAATATTACCTACAACATAGGGAACATATAAAACTAGGAATAATAGCTAGCTTCATGGTATAAATATAAGCAGATAGGTACCTACATTATGTATTTACAAAAGATTGTAATGCTAACATGTTGACAAAAAAGGATTTTGTTATTGGTAACACAGGATTCAGGCACAGGTAACAGTTACCAAAGTAGTACCAAAATTGGTTAAACTATAGCTACCCTGGTACCTGAGGTGAGGGTTGGGGATAGGGGGAAAGCATGTGGGGGTAGATGGCAAGTCTTTCCCTATAGTTCTTTTTTCTAGGAAATGAAAAAAAAATTCCAAAAAATTTCCTTTAAATTTCTTCACTTTAAAAAAAAAAAAAAAAAACCCTAACCTAATGAGAATTCCTTCCCTTGAGTCTTTTTGTCATAGAGATGAAATATTAATACCAATTTTTTTCATATAAAAAAAAAAAAACCCTAACCTAACTAGTAACTTACCTGAAAAATTAAATTATTTTTTTTCATTTCCTAGAAAAAAGGACTCAAGGGGAAGACTTGCCATCTACCCCCACTTGCATCCCCCCTATCCCCAACCCTCAACTCAGGTACAAGGATTGCTATAGCCAACCCCCAAAATTAGTCAGTAGTTAGGTACTTACTACTGACTATTTGCATTGTAGAGGATGTCCCAAAAAAATAAAACCATTTAGATAAGTCAGTCCTAATGTAACTTTTGACCATAGCTAAATAAAAGATAAGAGTTATGAGATGTAGGTAACCATGAAGCTGATAAAAAATGTATTCAGCTAAGTATTTTTAAAAGAAAATTTTAAAATGTATGTATTAGTAGGTACCTACCTAATAGCACAGTCATACTAACACTTCAAGGCTTCCAATGCGATCAGAGGATGATCAGTAGATATTGTTACATCCACGATCCCCGCATTTCTCGCTATCTCTACAGTATTTCTGATCAAGGTCTTTCCTCCTATTTGTTGAAGATTTTTTAGACGAATGCCCTTCGATCCTCCTCTAGCAAGAATGAGAACTGCTGTGGTTGTATCACTGGTTGTTTTAGAAATGATAACGAAACTGTGATAAAACAAAATTAGTTATAAACAAGCCAGCGCATCAGAAGATATCAATTTCGAATGTTATTCGATTAAATTATTGCATCTTCGTCGCCTGTGATGATTAAAAAAATATTAGGTAGGCGGTAGACAAAGAGTTATAACTAATATGGATTATAGAAATAATCTACAAAACCAAATACCAAGATAATACCTACCTAGGTAGCAAGTAGGGTAGGTGGTAAGTAGGTAGGTACTTACATAATAAGTAAAGTGAAGATCCACATAGTAAATTTATTTATTTAGCAAACACAGCAAGATTCGAACTACCCGTGTACAGTTTTCAGTCGGGATTTAGATGGGATTGATTTTCTAGCTGATTTTAAAAATAGGAGAATGTATCGCTTAGCAATACCACGCCACACAATCACTACGCGATCACGGCCAAGAAGTCATTATTCAATAAAGGACACCACACAGTAAGAATAGGATAGGGGTCGGACTATGCACCTCGGACAAAAGCCCGATACGCTATAATAAATATTATGTACAGTAGGTAACATCCCAGTAATGTAACATTATAAATCAGTAGTAGGTAATCTTAGTGTAATCTTGGTGTAATCTTAGTGGAGCGGACAAACCAAACTAACTATAATTTATTGTAATAAAACGAATAAGTACGTAAGTCAAGTATATAATGAAATTATAATAAAACACTCTTACATCCTCCGAAAAATCAGACGCGGCGCCTCGGCGAATAACCCAAAGGAGATAATTTGTTGTAAGCTGCAACGTTTTCTAAAACTGGAACCCTTATTTTTGGCTTAGAGTATCTTTTAGTTTTATCCTCTCCTACCTTAGATGATCCTTTAGATGCGTTGGAACGTCCTGGAAAAATTCAATGTGTGTTTTGCAAATTACCTAACTCAAATGTGAATTTACAACATTTTTATCACAACAACAAATAGGTATCTCTCGCTAGCCATTTGACCAACAGAATAGACGGTTCCGAAAATGTTTTGTATGATGATGCTGGCATAATAAAATTGTACATAGTCTCAACTAGCGACCCGCCCGCGCGCCCCTGCTTCGCACGGGTGCACATATCATGCATGTATTATACATATAAACCTTTTTCTTGAATCACTCTATCTATAAAAAAAAACCGCATCAAAATCCGTTGCGTAGTTTTAAAGATTTAAGCATACATAGGGACATGGGGACATAGGGATACAAGGACAGAGAAAGCGACCTTGTTTTATACTATGTAGTGATTACCATTATTGTTTCTTACCCGAATCGATTTTTGCAGCAGCAATACTGGGAGGTTTTTCCTTGCTGCGAGTGGTGCTGAATCCAGAGATAGTAGACCTGCAGATGAATATGCATGCGTTTTAAGTACCTACGTATTTTAAATTCAAGTGATCACGTTTTTTTTCAGTTAAGGCGTTGATGACACCTAATATTTGTCTCGCTCGCACGATTCGACATTTTCAAAGATATAAAATCACAAATTCCAATTTTGAAAAATCGCATTCAACCATTTTGTGTGCATACATTGCGCATAGTTTGGTAAAAATTTCATTTTGATTGATGCAAGTTTTCCTACTCAAAAGTTTGCTTGAGTACGAAAACTAGAAAAGCAAACTTTTAAGTAGGAAAACTTGTATCGATCAAAATGATTTTTTTTACTAAACTGTGCGCAATGTGATTGCACACAAAATGGTTGTTTGCGATTTTTCGAAAATGGGTTTAGTGATTTTATATCTTTCAACAAGTCAAAACGTGCGAGCGAGAGTCACATTAGCTCTTGTCTTCGTCTTAAATCATGGACTAAGCCATAATCTAAATAAGATTTGATTATGAATAAGAGGGGACTAAGGGCAGGCAGATTAACTATGCAGTTAGTCTGCCTGTATATGTATAATTTAGTTTAGTCTATGGTTTTATTACGTATTACCTGCAAGACTGCGCCCTTATTTCGGCAAAGAAAGCTTTAAGCTACATAATATATTCAATAGTCAGTCCTACGTGTAAACTTTACCTTCACCACGAGTCAGATCTAAAAATAGTGAAACTTCTTCTAAATTATTTATTTGTAACGTGTATGCACTTATGTAGGTGAGGTAGGTACCTCTCTCTCTCTCTCGCTCTCTCTCCCTGCTACTCTGTGTGGGTACAATACAAACAGGCACAGATAAGAGCCTGCCGAAACGCCGGTATAACAGAAACGGAACCTCAAAACGAAATGTGGTATATGAATCTTGTACTTGAGGTACATACCTACTGGACTGGCTACAGTACCTTGTTCGCACCAGGCTTGTAGCGAGACGAGTAGCACCTTTCACCACGCGTCCGTGTTCACTGGTTGGCTGATAACACCAAAATACCGTGGTGGGAGGTGCTACTCGCCTCGCTATGCTAAAAGCCTGGTGCGAACGGGCTTTTGGGAGAACAGTCAAAATTCGCACACATGATATTCACTGCTCGCTTTTATGTATTTGTAGGTAGTATGCGTAATAATTTGTATTGCTTGATTTGTTGCTGCTGCTGAGATATCAGGTTTACTTGCCTGGATGTAGAGCACTGGCTGTCTATCCCAAGAGCATCAAGGGCACGCATCCGCTCCGCTATTTGTTCGTTGATGATCTCTCGGTGGGCACCCCCTTCACCGAGGTACTCCATCTCAGCCAGCCATTCTGCACGCTCACGAATCTGTGTTACCACTGTAACGGAATGTTATTTTGTGGAATCATTCAAATGCGCCAATGTTGCCAATTCCGTTGTTTAATTTTCTTAATTTAACCTAATTTGACAGCACTATAGATATTGCCATCCCTCTATAAAAGACCGAAGCAACAAGAACGGCTATAATTTTAGAGCTGTCAGGTAAGGTTAGTTTGATATTGCAACAACAGAATCGACACCGTTACTACTAGTCCAGGAAAATGTGCTCGACAATGGGGTAATATGAGAAAAATATTTTCGATAATTTTCTCACATTCATTCCATTTTTGTTTTTCAGTAGGCAGTTTCTTTTCCACTTTTTTTTTTAATTCTTGACCCACCAACGGGACCGGTACAATCTGTTCGTTGCTGTCGCCGTAAGCCATTGTGTTAGCCAGTCTTTCTTTTAGTTTTTCTCTATCTTCGCCTTTTTTTATAGGTCGGTATCTGAAAAAAGATATGATTGTGTGGACTGACGACTGCGTTGTCTGTTGCAATACCTCTATCAAGAACTCGCCGCTCGTGCGTGTGTAAGAGCCCTTAGGCATAGATTGACAACATTTTAAAAGTGGGTTGAATGCAAGCTAATTTTGTATTATCGGGGCCAAGATCGGGGCGGACTAGGTACTAGGATGTTGGGGGCCTTGGGGGATCTCACGAGTCATCATCAAGAAGTCCGGTTAGACGAATGGCTGACAGCGAACGGCGGCGCGAGGTGCGCGGGCGTACTACAGGCGCCGGCGCCGTTGTAACTGGCTGCGCTCGCCTAGGAGGACTCGTTTCCCGCCGCAAGTTGTAGTCGCTGCCATGACGCAATTTCGTATCAAGCCTCGACTCCTCAACCAAAACTGAAAAATTTGAGTTCAGTACTTCAGTACTTACTTATCTACTTACTTAGGTACCAACAAAAAAAAAGTTATGGGTTCTAGAGAGTATGGTCTCTTGGTACCTCAACCTAGTTTTTACTAGCGTAAATAGGCTGTAGTTAAATAAGGTACTTGGTACTAGGTAGGTAGATAGGTACTTACCCTTCAGAAAATGTTGCTGTTCAGTTGAGCTCTTTGCAATACGTGTATGAAAAATTCCACCGTGAGGTACATTTTTACTAGGCCATGTTACGCTCACGTAGCCATTAGCATCGGGTGTTTCCATCTTCACTATTCGGTTAAACTATAGCTACCCTGGTACCTGAGTTGAGGGTTGGGGATAGGGGGAAAGCATGTGGGGGTAGATGGCAAGTCTTTCCCTATAGTTCTTTTTTCTAGGAAATGAAAAAAAAATTCCAAAAAATTTCCTTCAAATTTCTTCACTTTAAAAAAAAAAAAAATAACCCTAACCTAATGAGAATACCTTCCCTTGAGTCTTTTTGTCATAGAGAGGAAATATTAATACCAATTTTTTTCATATAAAAAAAAAACCCCTAACCTAACTAGTAACTTACCTGAAAAATTAAATTATTTTTTTTCATTTCCTAGAAAAAAGGACTCAAGGGGAAGACTTGCCATCTACCCCCACTTGCATCCCCCCTATCCCCAACCCTCAACTCAGGTACAAGGATTGCTATAGCCAACCCCACTATTCTAATCACAGAATAGTAATATCCTAGCGACTACAAATAAACGGAACAAAATCAGTAGAAAGTTACATAGAAGTATTTTTTTTAGATTACCTATACATACAAAGTCGATAACTTTCTTTAGATGTATTTTAGTTGTATTTTCTCTGATAACGTTATCTGGAAAGGACACCCTAATAAATACAGCACAAGTCTGCAAAGACTGTCTGCACTTTTAATAATTTGCTAAATAAATGATTATTTCTTTAGTATCTACCACCTCGCATTGAAATTATTTGATAGATAGATGGTAAAACAAATTAGGTAGGTACCTACATACCGTTCGTAAATAACACAGAATACCTTTTCTAAACTGGTAAATAACAAATCGTATAAATTTTGACACAATATGGTTATTGCCCAGGAAAATAATACTTTTTGACGGTTGTTGCTATGGCAACAATTTTTTTTTGCGCTTTATCAAATTCCTTGGTAGTATGCGTGCGTAGCAGGTATGCAAAAGAACACAAAAAACGTGGCGCGAACCAAGGAGTCTAGCTTACTACCTACTTTGGCGCGAACTTCGAGGCCGCGAAGTCTACAGCAAACAAAATCGAAATCTGTCTGTCTGTCTCTGTAGGTATGTAGTGATTAGCGTAGCGTTATTTATTATTTGGTAATTAAGTATTATGAAGGTGTAGTATTTTGCTCAGTACCCGTTAAATATTAATACCTATTATGTATATCCAATATTTTTTTAGGACTCACGATGGAGGAGAGCTCCATCGAATCAACAATAAAAAAACTAAAACTTCAAGAACATGATACAGAAGCTAAACTAAAGGAAAAACGCGCAAGTATGTACTCTAATTATAAGGGTGCGTGCGTACAAATCACGCGCGGCAAACCTTCGAACATCGGCGCGCGAGACGGCCGGCGCCGGCCGGCCGTGCAATGTGGACGGTGGGTGTCGCCTCGCGCGGCAGCTCAAAACTTTGCCGCGCTCTAACGTGCCGCGCGACGATCCGCTTGGTGACGGCTTTTGTGACCGCATCAAAGAGCTTCAGTCGTCAAATTCATAGATTCATAGCAACAAATTGGCTCGCTAGCCAAATGAACGTTTTCGCACGCAGGTCGAACACTGGCTCGCGCGGCAGCGTAATTTGTACGCACCTTTAGCCTTAAAAAATGCGACGACGTCTTACTACTGAATAAACGATGATGACACTTTTATAGATGATTCAATGGTAATATCACTGAACCGTAGCATGCGGGAGTGCTTGTCACAAGCGGCCAAGCTAAAAGAGGACCATCTGGCAGCAGTAATTAGAACTGAGGCGCTGATGTCACGGTTAGAACTGGAGAAGGCACGCCGGAAGGCTCTATCCGGCTTGCTGGAGGACACTCGGAAGGAACTACAAATACTCCAAGACCAATCTGTGGGTATTTGCTTACTAAAATAACATTGAAAACATAAACTGAATTCACTCGCGGATCGGTAGGTCTCTATGGTCCAGCCAGGCCAGACGCAAGCTCTAAATGTACATACCTACCTACCTACACAGGCTACCGCGGTAGGCTAGGTACATCACCTACTGTACCTAGAACTAGGTAGTAAACTCATCAATCAAACAAATTCGATTTCAGGAACAAGGGGTTTCAGTTGTTTGGAATTTGCGCTCCCGTCTCTGTAAATCCGTACAGAACGTGTCTGACCAGTGTGATGTATGGGCGTTGTTTACTAAGCCCAAAAGCCACCCCATATTAAGTCCTATTATTAAGAAAGTTGTCAATGAAAATAATGAACGCGTCGAAGTATATGATGATAGAATAGCAAATGCCATTGAAAGGCAAACGAAGATGCATGCTGAACGAGATCGCCTTCGGAGCGAACCTGATACAGGGGATGAATTTTTGCGGTATTCAGTATATTTATTGCATTATTATGTATGTATGTATGTAGATTTTACATTGGTAGGTACTTATATGTACCTATTTTTTTTAAATATTAGAAGTTTTGTATTTTTGCTGTTAGGACAATATCGCTCAGAATTCGGCCACTGCAACGATAAATACAGTCTAAAAAAGTAGATACCTACCATTATTTCACATTCTACTTTGTACCTGAGCTACCATTACCAGTACCTACTGCCTAATAAGTACATTGTACCTACCTACTAACAAAGATTTATTTGTTTACAGAATAAAAAATGCTCTTCGTTATTCGGCAGCCATGGCAGCTAATCTTAAATAAGAAGAACCTCTCACATAGGTTTTATTACTTGTATTCAAATTCCTTGGGTTTTATGATCTCATTTCAGCACAGACTTGATAATAATACATAAGTTACGTTGTGCCCCGCGGTTTCATTCACGCAGATTTAAATCCCGGTATTCCCATGGGATAAAAAGTAGCCTATGTGCTATTCCAGGCTAATCTATCTCACTGCCAAGTTTCAGCCATGAAAGAGTAACAAACATCCATCCATAGGTAAGTACTTACAAACTTTCGCGTTTTTAATATTAGTAGGATTAGGTAAATAAAAGGAATAAGGAGGAACAATCCTGGAGAATTTGCCATGTGTGGGTGTCTGTCTTCTCTTCCTCCTACTAACTTTATCAAGGATGAAGGATAACATTAGAAGCATTCTGTAGGCACCAAAGACCTTGTACTTATATGTTATAAGTAAAAGGTCTTTGGTAGGCACCCTTAAAAAGGCACACTAAAGGTCACTCTTTTTGACTGCTTTGACCATTGGCAAGGACTTGACAATAACAAATTGACAGTCGAGAGGGTCAGTCAGGCTCAAGGAATTTGAATACTAGGTCAGACTCAAGATTAGGAGGGATTACCAGTTTGGAATACCGACTATCCTAACGACTGTGGTGTACCTACTACGGTCTACGGGTTCGTTTTCTTCTGACATTTTGCAAAGCACAGCAGTCGCACAGCTGGCAATCGCTATCCTCGTCTGACAAATGATGTGAACAAAAACAAGTAAACGAAATTTTTTCCCAAAAATCAATTAATAATAATGGCGGCCAAATTTTGATAGCCAACTTGATAAATATATATTCTCCTAATTATAAATATTCATAAAAATTCGGTTTTCTGCAAAAAAACGATGAACGCACTAATCCTGCAGCAGGATCTTAAGGCTATGTTCACATGTAACGCGCGTTAACGCGCGAATAAATTTGAAGAGAGTTCAGATGATGAGCTCTAATGCGCGTTACGAGAGTACTCGTCAGTCTAGTTCGGTAGAACGTAGAAAATGGACGTGGAAGAGGCTATATTTTTCTTTTTATCTTGAGTGTCATTTCCATCGCAAAAAATTAATACCAATTACCATTACTACCATTACCTAGTTACCGAACCTATATTCCAAATTGCTGGCCTTTTTTCTACTTCATCGATTAGTAAGTCGATGTCAATATCTTCAATTTCACTCATTTTAAATGCGAAAACAAAATATAATTACGAAAATTAACAAAATTACATGCGATCGCGATGAAAGCGCGCGCTCAACTGAACAGCAAACGGACATTACATTAATATCAAAGCGCGACTCAACGCGCGATTGTCTGCGTCTAGAAACTTTTTCTCTGAGCGCCGCGTTGACGCTCGCTGACGCGCGTTAACGCGCGCGCATGTGAACGGTTGCTAGGTATATATTAGGATGTCTAAGCGCACGATTTGAAAATGCGCGTCACAATTCAGCCATCTGAACATAGCCTTAAGGCGTAGTCGCAGTTTTGGTTGACACATTACACGCGTGTATGGTGTACACTACACGCAGTTTTTGTATGAAAATAAGAAATGTTCGTCGTGTCCGCTAGGGGCACTTTTCTTATTTTCATACAAAAACTGCGTTTATTGTACATCATACTCGCGTGTAATGTGTCAACCAAAACTGCGACTACGCTCTCTGGGCACAACATTTGGAATGAGTGTTATCGTACTTGTACTCAAAATTCAAATTCCTTGGTTATCGTGCTAGAAGGAGAGCGAAAATGTTTTGAAAACATTTTCTTCAAAACCAAGGAGTTTGAATAATAGGTACGTTTCAAAACTAATGACGTGACTTCAAATCACTTGACAAGTTGACACTGACAAAATTATCGAATGACGGACAGAAGCTATAATGGAGGGAGAGAAGAAGAAGACACCCTGCTGACCCAGATTCGTTTCCTGTCATCTAACGAAGCAGCCTTTGATTATATACCTGTCTAGATGGAGTGTTGCGCTGCAATCGCAACAAAAACAACAGGCTGGATTTGAAGCGCTTGTGTGTGAATTACGCACACAAGCATGCGTAACTACAAGCGCGCTACGTCACATGTGGCTGTACTGAGTGATACCAGCTCTTGAATATTTCCCATAATAGTAGGGGAAAAAATATGTTTTGATTTTTTTTTAAATTCACCTTTTAGAAATGATTACGAGGTAAAATATATCTGTAATGAAAAAATATATTATTGAAGATTATTTATTTTCAATATTCTTACTAAAAATAATAGACATATACACTCTTTTAATATTCTAGTTCTAAATTATTTTTACACAAGTCATAAAATCATTCATATAAAGTTTCATACAATTGTATTATTTATATTCGATACAGCAGAAGGCTTAGTGATCTTCTCTTTGAATTTGTTTTTAAACAGTTTTCGTTTAGAGGTTACATCCCGTTTAATATTTTCCAACTTTGTACAAAAGGAAGCAGCATAGCTTAGTTTTACATTCTCGTTGCAGCATAGTATTTTCATTTTAATTGTTTTTCTAGTGTTATTTTGAGTTGTGTTGTGTAATTTTGGTGGTATTTTAACCAACATTACTTGTGGTCTTAGCACAAAGTGTAAGCATTTGAAATGAAAGTGTATTATGTGATATCGTGATTTGACCGAAAATGTTTCAAATGTTTTGAAGAAACCGCCACCATTTTCTTCAAAACAATTGACTGACTCGACTTTGGACTGACGTGACTAGAAACATAACTACAAAGAAAGAGTATAATCTCTGAATCACTTGACTTGACATTGGCAAGATTTTCTATGACAGGAGCCATAAAAAGAAGAAAGAAAGAAAGAAGAAGAAGACACCTACTCACCTACCTCTATTACGTAAAAAAAGAAAAAGTAAAGTAAATACATAATATAATTTATACCTTTAAATAAATACATAGCTAGCTACCGTATAGCTAAAAATTAACTAAAAAGGACAGGAAAGCCATTACGGAAATTGGGATAGATGACAATAAGAAAATATACGTCGAATACGTTTATTTGAGATCTCATCTACCCATTTATCGATAGATCAAATTTCCACCCAGTAACAGCTATGATAATAAAAATTGTACACAAGAACTTGCTTTGTTTCCGGTAAGTTATAATCTTCAAGCTAGTAGTGTTTGGTAGACATGATTTGCACAAAGTATCTAGCAACCACTACGAAAAGGCTATGAATGTTCCATCAAGTGCAGCTAAGTATATTGATTATTTAATTTTGCTATGATAACATTTTCATCATTTTGATGTCAACACTTTCAGAAGCTGTTTAAGAATCCAAAGAAAATGCAGATGGTTCTGTACCAAAGTGGAAGTTAATGCAAATGAACCCATTAAATTCTCAACAAGTGGAGCTTTCAGTAAAACTGTTATTCCAATAATGAAAAATAGACAAGCTGAAGAAATGCCTTGGTATCAACCTTACAGTGTAGTTAGCAGTGTAGCTATATTTCTCATATATTTTTGTATCTTACGCGAAGAAAATGATGTTGATTTAGAATTTGACAAAACACTTTATGATAGAATTCATGGATTGGAGAAAGAGCAGTTACTTCAAACTTATAGATTTAATATGGAACATGGTAAAAGTGTAACTGACATTGAAAAGAGGCTAAAAGAAATAGAGGAAGAAGAAAAAAAAGCTTTGCAATAAATGAGTAAATAGGTAGGTATGCAACTTCAGCTGGCTTCTACAACATGTAGAAGTTACTCTAACCTCTGGTATTAAATTAAACTAGCTAATAAAAAAATTCAATCAATAAACCAATTTTTTTTACCTCATTACAAGAGTGGCCAATTCATCTGTAACAATAACAACACACTGTATTGATTTTGTTGTGTTTTATTGATAAACTACAAACTTGGCTACACAATAAACTATTTGTGTGATAGGTACTATGTGGCCGTCCCACAGCTCCAATTTTAATATGTGCAAGAATGTATGTAATTGTATTTCCAAGAAAAAAATGTATGGGTTCATGAGATAACCCATATTAGGTGGTGAAAAGGATCCTATACAGCCTTGCCACATTGTGAACTGTTGAATATGATTCAAGCTGATCACTCAACAAATGAGTAGCAAAAAATATGAAACCAGGTTTGTAGCTAGGTACTAGCTGATTTAATACATAATATAGTTTTTATGTAAATACACCCAGACTAAGAATAAACATCTACATTCATTTCAACACAAAAATTTTTGTTCTCGGTGGGAATCGAACCCACGGCTGACTACGGCGCAGAAGGCAGCGCTACTACCAATTGAGCTGCTTTGATTGTAATAAAAAAAATTATCAAACTGATAGGTCACCTACCTACCAGAAAGTGCAAGGCCTTACTTATTGCACAGAAGGAATAATAGGAGAACTAAAAGGCAAGCTAAGCAGTATTTTAACTTGAATATATTTCAGGCCTCTAGCTCGCAGGGCCCAGGTTCTGAGGTCTATCTTAGAACACTTAGTATTAATTCTATTGTTTTCTTACCTCACCCTATATTTTTACATATAGAAGGGATCCCGGTAAGTATACAGGGCCTGACTAGGTAGAATAGAGACAAGCCCAGTGCCAGTAGTACAGAGTACCCAGCTAGGATATGGGCACAAACTGATGATATTAGCTAGCTACTAGGTCATTTTGTCTGTTTCAGTGTGGCTGTTAAACCTTTATCAAAGAAATGAAATAAAACCATAGAATTCCCTAATTAATTTAATGGAAACACCAAAATCATGGATTACACATTACAATAAAAAGAGTGCTTAGAAATGCTTTTGAAGAATGAACTGCAGCAACAAGTGATTATTACTGTTTACTCAACATTACACATACACACCACAAAAATTACTCTACACTTACATGTCATACAATTATGATTAAAGTTCACCACTTTTTAACGCACTTCACTTCCATGTACCCTAAATAAAAATAATGTTAAAAAAATCAGTTCTGCTGCACCCTACTATAATGAAAACAATGATAAATCATTGATGAAATAATGTGAAATTATAGTTACATTACAACTAGAAATTTGAATTAAATATAACTTAGCCATACATCTTAGTAAGTCAATTAAGCACGCTCTCCGCGGATTCGTCGAGCGAGCTGGATGTCTTTAGGCATGATGGTCACGCGTTTAGCGTGAATAGCACACAAGTTGGTGTCTTCAAACAGGCCCACGAGATAAGCCTCACTAGCCTCCTGCAACAGAAAAGGTCATGAGAAAACAATAGTGTCATTTATTGAAATGATAATGAAGGTAGGTACAAACATGACAATAGTTATGTTCAGGACACTGAACAGTCAATTGAAACGTGTTCTACAGATGGTTTTATCTGTAGTATGGTTTTACAGACCTGCAAAGCCCCAATAGCAGCAGACTGGAAACGTAGATCAGTTTTGAAATCTTGCGCAATTTCTCTTACAAGCCGCTGGAATGGCAGTTTGCGGATGAGCAACTCGGTAGACTTCTGATAACGCCTGATTTCACGAAGAGCCACTGTACCCGGACGATAACGATGAGGCTTCTTGACTCCTCCCGTGCTGGGAGCTGATTTACGGGCTGCCTTCGTAGCCAGTTGTTTGCGAGGAGCTTTTCCTCCAGTAGATTTACGAGCTGTCTGCTTGGTACGTGCCATTGTTCACTAGAATGCAAATGCAACAAACAAAAATAATACATGGCATTTGGAGGGAATTATGTGTAGATGTGAACAGACGAATTCTAGGGAATCCATGTTAATTTATAACTTACTCTACGCATACTTAATACGACACACAATAAATTCAAATAATATTCACCTTTTGGGACGTGGGAACGCGAGATTCAATTTTTAAACGAATTATACTTCACGCACAACAACTAATCATATGCTCAAGATGGCGTCGAAGAGAATGGCGGGCGAAACTGACGCTATAATACTGAATGCCGATTGGTTGCCCTCACTAGGTTTGAGAAGCTATGATTGGTTTATAAAGCAGACTTGTGATTGGTGAGCGAGCCAGAGACGACGACGCGTGTCGTGTGGTAGGTAGTCTATACCTACTATTTAGTTCTTCTGTGTTAGTGGCACTGACCTCAATATACCTATTCAGTGGGTAGTGGGTAGTGCTGTACGCTGATCTGCAGCGCAACGCAGCGTACAGCACTACCCGAACCGATATCTATATATATATACCGATATATATATATATATATATATCCATTCCTCTTGCTTGCACCCCTGCTTCGCACGGGTGCACATTGTTTTTCTACTATATCATGCATGCATTATTAAACCTTCCTCTTGAATCACTCTATCTATTAAAAAAACCGCATCAAACTTGGTTGCGTAGTTTCGCAGTTAAGCATACATAAGGACATAGGGATATAGGGACAGAGAAAGCGACTTTTCTGGTTCCCGTAATATCACAAGCATTAGCTTAGTTTGGGGCTAGATAGTGCTGTGTGGAAAGTCCACCTATATTTATTTATAGAAGAAAAAAGGGAGGTTAAATTAATTAAAATAGAACACAAAACAGTTTTTATTCTAATGTATAGGAATCCAAACTTCACAAAAAGTGCTTTGCAGTGCAGATTAATGCACACGGTCTCAACCGGCTCGTCTAAACGAGCACGGTGGTTACGGTTAGTCTGTCTAGTTAGTACACTGACCTCAATTCGTAGCATAGTAATGTTGCAACATGGAAAAATATTTTTCGTAAAAATTAAAAAAATATGTCTCATTTGTTTTGTTTGTCTGTCATGACATTGTTGTGCGCCCAAGTCAAGGCTATTTTTACCAAAATATTAGTGTTTTTTGAAATGAAAAGAAAACCACAAGTTGTTTGCTATTTCTATATTTCTAAAATAATAAAACTATTCACGTGATCGTATTATTGTAATAAAATTGGTTGTTGTTGGCGAGCGTGCCCTGCGCGTAGTGAGAGGCGCATTATTAGTTTTCCAAAATGCCGTCGGAATCTAAACCTTTGTTAGCAGCTCAAACAGAAAAACCTAATCACTATAAGTAAATAATATCTTCTGCTGGATTTATTTAGTATCCGTTATCCGCGATAGTTTCACTGGACCTCTCGCTGTTATAATTATGTTTTGCAGATATTTGAAGGAGTTTCGAGTCGAACAGTGTCCATCGTTCTTGCAACATAAATGTACACAACATAGGCCGTTTACATGTTTTCATTGGCATTTTAATAATCAAAGAAGAAGAAGACCTGTTAGAAAAAGAGATGGATCTTTCAATTATAGTGCTGATAATTATTGTACCAAATATAATGAGACTTCAGGGATTTGCGAGGATGGCGACGAGTGAGTACATAGTATTGTTTACGTTGTTCCTAGTCATGAAACAAACATAACACGGTCAATAAATAATTTAGAAATTGCGCTTGCTTGCTTAATAGCAATCCTTGTACCTGGGTTGGGGTTAAGGGGATGGCAAGTGGGGATGGCAAGTCCCTCCCATAAGTCCTTTTGTCTGGGATTGCTATAGCCAACCTGTGCTAGCTTCAGACTTAAATTATTGTACCTATGGAGAAGAAGCACTTAGTATGTAGTAAGTTTTAGTAGTTTTTGTAATATTATGTTACCAAACCAAACACTATAGACAAGGAACACATGAAATTACCAACCATGCATGCATTTTTCCATAAAAGTGTGTACCAAAATTGTGTGTCAAAGATAAATCAGACTGCTGCACTGTCAGTTCACTCTATCAGTGTCAGTACTATGGAAACCTGAAAGCTGACAAATTAAAATTTTTTTAAATAAAAAATTACAACTTTTAAAAGTCATATTCCATCGCATCTTAGCATGCATCTTCCATGCATGAAAATATTCACCAATAATTATTAATCAAAATTCATAAGCATTTTACAAATACAATTATACAATGCATCATTAAATGACAAAGAAATACACTCAGGTAGGTTTGAGTTGGTTTGACATTGTATGGGGTTCTCAATAATATTATAAACTAACAATAGATGCAAGTTTTACTATCAAAATTATAGCCATTGTAGATTGAAATTTATCAGATCGCAGATGTCTATCGTACTGACTATTTAAAGCAGGGGTTCCCAGTTTTATATGGCCATGGAACCCTAATTGATCATATATTTTTTGCGGAACCCTAGCTGGCGGCTTTGATAGGTTTACCTTGTAGTTTGAATATAGGTATGCAGGTTAGATTCGGGAGATAGAATAAATTATAAATGAGAAATAATTACTAGAATTATTACAAAACATCGACGCGATGCGACGCGGTTGTGAGTATTTTCCATGAATGTTTTATTTAAATTTTATACATTGGTATTCAATTATTTATTTTGTTTATTTACTCAGGACATTCAACTTAATTGTCATACTTTTATTGATTAAAATAATGATAGCGAATTAAGTCTTTTTTCATTGTCTTGACTTGTATTAATTACTAGAAGTTTCTCTCAAGACTTTGTCTGGCATGCGCTTTATTTTCAAAACTTTGACCTCAACTTTAAACCAATATATAGGTCGCGTCAACCAAAAAAAACACTAGAACACAGTGGAGGGGCTGTGTTTGCAAAATACTGGCGCCATCACACCCCCTCCTTCCGGCGTTCTTTTTGCGTGACGTGCACTGTGTATGTGATATATTTTTTTATTTATTTATTAAACATCATGAGTTTTACAGACTTACAAATAAGTACTAATACATATTACTACTAAATCTAGACTTAATTAGTAGTTATGAGGACACTTGAGTAACTAAAATTATAATAAAAGGTAGGTACCTATATTTAACATTACATTAATCTTTCCGTTATTTAGTTTTTTGTAGAATTGTGGGTATGTCTGTAAACAATTATATTATATCTTTGATTATGATTGAATACACTCATACTTTTTTTTGTCTGACGTCATCTATGCATCTTTCAGACTGCAGAACCCCTGTGACCCTTCCACGGAATCCCTGTGAGATTCCGTGGAAAGGTCACAGGGGTTCTTCCACCACCATTTAGGAAACCCTGATTCAAAGTCTAATTTAGAGATCTGAGGCTTCAATCAAATATTGATAACTATGTCACAAATTAGATTTAAATGTTATTTTTAACACTGTATTATTTGTGTTCGAACAGTATTTATGCGTATTTCTTTAGAGTTATTTTTTCAAACAACCTCCCCGAAATGAAATAAAATGAAATAATAGCCAATCGCACCTCGAAATTGCGAGCCGCTGTCACCGGAGCCTTAATGTGCTCAAATAAATATCATTTAACTTTTTTTTTTTACTAGCCAAGTAGGCTAATGAGTAATTTTGTTTTGACTTAATCATTTCATTTGAAACAAATACTTAAATTATTATTATACTACACCTGCTTGGAAAGTACCTTGATACTTTATCAAATTTACGGTAGAAAGTACGTCATTGCATATCGAACAAATATGCGGGGAGAAAACGCATCTGAGCGGGAGAGAAAAAAGTGTATGAAAATCCATTTCTTACGTGGTTTTTCTTTTTTAATTTTGGGTAAGACTATGCGCCGGTAACCTAAATATCAAAAGCCAAAAAGTTTTTACAGTGAGTTTTTATCTCCAAGTTCGCTAAATGACACTGGCCACTGGCGACCCTGCGGCGGCAGGATAAACAATTTGAAAAAAGAACATGTGAAAATTGCAGACGCCATTGGCGCCATTTTCAATTTGTGTGTTGTTTGAGGATTCAGTTTTAGTTTTTTATTTTCCTCGTAGGTGTAGTATAAAGCACTATGTATCACTCGAGAGAAAGTGCGATTCCCGATCTCGGGTGTTTTAAAGCCCTCGCCTACGGCTCGGGCTTCAAACGACACCCTTGAGGGTAATCGGTCACTTTCTCCTCTCGGTGAACAATGTACTATTGTTATTACAGATGTCCGTACCTGCACCGCACAGCGGGCGACACGGAGCGTCGCTACCACCTGCGCTACTACAAAACATGCATGTGCGTGCACGACACGGACGCGCGCGGTTTGTGCGCCAAGAACGGAGCACATTGCGCGTTCGCGCACGGAGGCGCCGACCTGCGCCCGCCCGTGCTGGACGCCAGGGAGCTGCAGCCGGACCAGGGAGAGGACGAGCATGCGCCCAACGCGCTCGACCGGGAACGGAATCTGATGCTGGAAGATCCTAAGTGGCAAGGTAGGAATCCACACTTAGGCCCTTTCCCCTGCCATTTTATAGCGACCTTAGGTGAAAATCCAGAAAATACGCGTAGCGCACGCAATGGAGCGTACCATGACGTCCATGGACGGACCACAATGTATGCGACAGGCTCAGGGCTGGAAAGACTGGCGTAATAGAGGGGAGACCTATACCCAGCAGTGGGTGTCAACAGGTTGTTTAGAAAGAAGGTGAAAATACAAATACCCTTAGCTGGCACACATTTATGCAAGTTACAGGCACATACACTATTGATGTTGCTATGGTACTCTGTATGTTGATTTCATTGTTCCTTTCGTTTACCAACAGATACGAACTACGTCCTGTCTTCTTACAAAACGGAACCATGCAAGAGACCACCTCGGCTTTGCAGACAAGGTTATGCTTGCCCTCAGTACCACAATAGCAAAGTGAGTTACTCTTTTATCTTACAAAATTCTTTCTTATTAGATTTCATCTTTTTGCCTCAAGACGTATGTCTTGAGAGACACAATCCTTGTTATGTGTTCATGTTATAGGTGAGTGCGAGGCCACACACACGGACAGAAATTCTGTCGGATAGTATAAAAAAAACTGATGTGTATGATTACTTACTCAAGTTAACTCGAGTTGATAATATCTACTTAACTCAAGTTGTCAATTTTTTTTTGCTTGTGTGTGTAAGCCAACTTCGCCATTGTCGAGTTTAGCAATGTTAATTGTCATAACATAGAGTTGGATGGAGGAACAAATATGTAAAAAAAGTTATTTGTAAAGCCCGCCCGCCCCACATTTTCGTGAGAAAACGCTAGAAAAACACAAGGAAGAGAATGTAGAACATCGTTTAACATGTTTTTTCGCGTTCTCGCGAGAATGTGGAGCGGGCTTAAAATATCATACACTTAGTAACCCCGGTTTCTGAAAGCGCGTAATTGGTTCACAAACTTCCTAACATCCACAGATGTACCTATATAGTATGTTAGCATTGTAGGTAGTTTAATATTAGTAGGATGTTACTGAGAAGTGTAACACAGCAAAACCGATCCATATAAATTTCACGAAGTTCTCATTAGCAATCGTGAAACCAAATATATGTATGTATAGGCGTCGCTGTAGCGAATTTCAGAAAATTGAAGTTCCTTTAGTTTTAATTTACCGTTTAGATAAGTGACGCATGAAATGTGCCATCTTAACAAACTCGCATACAAACTGTGTAGTGGCCTAACGTCTGTACTATTATTGCTTAAATTACCGTAATTGCTCCTACACCTGATACTAATTGATGTGAGCGTAGCAGAAACCACTTATTTGCCGGATATTATGCAGATGGTGGGAGGCAAAGAGCTTGACGTTTTTTGTATGACCATTAATGACAACGTAATTTTATGGACCACATATTTTGTAACAATTGCAGTGTAACTACCAAGGATGTACACGGCATTGCTCTTAGATGTCATGGCGTTCTTATAATTATGTTATGTATGCCTTCGGTAGGCCGTGTGTTTTCTGTTCCAAATAAAAACATTTATGTTTGAAATTGAAAAAAAAACTCTTCCATCCAGACTTTGACTTTGACATGGAACTGGCATGTAGATTTACCTAGTTTTAATTATTGATTTTTCTGAATTTGAATAGGGTGGTAATAGTTCCCCAATATTAGAACAAAGCATTGCAAGTATCACTGGTTACCCCTAGAAATAGATGAGGTAGCACTTCACAACACAAAAAATTTCCCGCCAATTCACATGATATTTTGTATCCAGGATAAGCGCAGATCGCCGCGCAAGTTCAAGTACCGCAGCACGCCGTGTCCTAACGTGAAGCACGGCGAGGAGTGGGGCGAGCCGTCCAACTGCGAGGCGGGCGACGCGTGCGCGTACTGCCACACGCGCACCGAGCAGCAGTTCCACCCCGAGATATACAAGTCCACCAAGTGCAACGACGTGCAGCAGGCGGGCTACTGTCCGCGCGGCCTGTTCTGCGCGTTCGCGCACGTCTGCGGCGAGGAGGGCGGCCGCGAGCTCGGCGCGCTCGAGTGCGGCGCGGGCACCTCGCTCGCAGAGCTGCTGTCCTCCGCGCTGCCGCCCAACGGCGAGCCGCATCTCAACGGGCAGGACAGCGAGTGCGCCTCCACCAGCAGCGGCGGCTCCGCGCCCGCCGCGCCCGTCGCCGCGCCCGTCGCCGCGCCGCAGCCCGCGTGGCCGCCGCGCGCCTCCGCCTTCGACGCCGCCGTGCTGCAGGAGGTGGTCGGCAACGCGCTCGACGACCTCTCGCTCGATGACCCGCTCAACCTGATGGCGGCGCTCGACCGCGACCTCGCGGACGCGGAGCCCGCCGCCGCGCATCTCGCGACCTCCGCGCCCGTCAACATCCCGCGCGCTCCGCTGCGCGGCTACAGCCCGGCCGGCGGCGGCGGCGGGGGAGGAGGCAGCCCGCTGCCGCCGTTCCTGCGGTACGCGTCCGACGCGGACCGCTTGTTCACGACGGGCGCGCGGCCCGCGAGTTTCGGCGCGACGCCCTTCGAGTTCTGCTCGTCGCCGGGCGCGGGCGCGGGTGCGGGCGCGGGCGCGGGCGGGGTGGAGCTGAGCCGGCTGCGCGAGGAGGTGGTGGCGTCGCGCGCGTGCGTGGCGCGCTGGGACGAGCGCATCGCGCAGGCGCGCACCGCGTGCGAGGCGTGGCGCCGCGAGCTCGACGAGGCGCTGCGCAAGACGGCCGCCGCCGAGCGGCAGCGCGACGAGGCGCTCGCGCACGCGCTGCAGCTGCGCCGCGAGCTGGCGCCGGCGGCGGCGGGCGAGGGGGGCGGGCGGAGGGAGCTGCGCGGGCTGCCGCTGAGCACGCTGAAGGCGCTGCAGGCGGCGGCGCGCGCCGAGCTCGAGGACATCGAGAAGGCGCTGTACCTGGAGACGGCCACCAAGTGCATGGTGTGCGAGGAGCGCGCGCGCTGCGTCACGCTCGCGCCGTGCAACCACCTCGCCGTGTGCGAGCCCTGCGCGCGCGCAGCCGCCGACTGCCCGTACTGCCGCACACCACTCACTAACTGACAACACACACACAACACAACAACTATATACGTAGACGACGAGAACTGCAGCGACTCCATGAAAAATCTATAAATGTAACTGCAACTCGCGATAGAACCTCTTTGTTTGGTTCTCGGTCGAGTTGTTTAGATTCCTCGTAGAAGTACTTCGGTTGTCGGCAACGAGTCTCTTCGAGTCAGGTTCGTTCTCGGCTACATTTTTTCGGTTCACATTTAAGCTTCCTCGGTTCTCGGACGGGAGGTGGAGTGTGGAATATTGATGTCTATTTTTATACGTTTCATAAAAGATGATATCGAAGTAAGATTTATTTAGATGTGTAGGCGCATCGACTTTGTCCATTCACACAAACGGAGTGGATCGATCTTTTTATTATTAGATTAGGAGTTGCTTTCGCGAAATGAAATTGGCATAAATTATTTATTTATCGTGAAAAAATGAGAAGTTCGACAATGTTTTAAACAAATAAAATTAATGTATCTGTAACCATTGTTACGAATATTTAGGTATTTATTTTGGTAGCAGTATGATACTCGTATTTAGTTTTATCAAATGCGGCTTGACTAGACAAAAAAAAACAGATAAACTTTAATAGAATAGATTTATTTTGTCAGTTTAATCAGGGATTGACAAATCCTGCAGTGATTGGATTAAGTATCTATTGAATACTTTAAATAAAGTATTAGTCTATTCACTCTTATAGTAGGTGGTCGAATATCTAGCAGGAACTTTAAAAAGAACTTAAAAAAATTATAATATTTTAGAATATTCAGTACAAGTATTCGCAAACGATTTCTAGCTTGATCAAGTTGTTATCACTGCAATCAGTAATTCTGATGACTTGGAATAAAGAAAATTGCTGTATTTTCTTAATCATAAAATATCTGTAAAAAATAACAAAATAGTAGCGCCCCAAGTCTTTCCTATCTTCTTCGGTCTTTGAAATCGTAAAAAGCTAAATAATATAACGCCTACTAACTACGCAACAAGAAAGTGGTCGTTTCTCTATTGAGCAGTGCAGTCAAATAATTAGCTAACATAAGGACCAATAATTATGTAACGAATAATACTCTTATAAACTTAATTTATCAAAACTGTTTCCATAATGCGTTATTCTGCTGTTCTATTTTTTTAAAAGCAAATTGTATTTCTTCAAAGTAAAGCTGAATTTTTATAAAACCTTTTCACATATTTTATCTATGTATTTACAATAATATAGATTTTATATTTAGAATAAGATGCAATTATATAATTTATAACGTGGAAAAATATTGTGTGTATTTTTGAAATTGATCTTTAGATATTGTAGTGTGTTTTTAAATATTTAAAGTGAACTTGTTCAAGAGTTGTAGGATTTTATTAGCTTCTGTTGATCAATAATGCAAAACTTCATTATATCTCTCCACATAGAATCGTATTCTGCCGTAGACAAACCGTTGATGCGTTATTTAGCGTTATGGTATTGCGATATCCGTGAAGACTGATATCTTGATCGACATTTATCGATTGAGCGGCTGTTTCACAATTTCTGAGTAACGCTATCCGTCAGATATGAGTATTTCCGTCTCGTCTATATTAGGATATATTTCCCACGATGTGGTCTCGAGATGGTGAACAAGGCACTGAGGCTTGTTTTTTAAAACGATACTCCACCGAGTTTTGATTTTGTGTCAGTATTCAATGAAAGTAAATAAAAACTCTTAAAGCCCAGGCACGAGCCTAATTTGGTTATCGTTTGACGGGAACGCTAGGCGATTGTATGGACAATAAATGTCTACGAGCCCAAAGCTACAACCCAATAATATTTCAAGCATTGAATAAAAAACTAACTTAACTCTTGTTAATTTTCGTAATCCAAAGAAAGAAGAATTTATCTTAGTTTTTTGTTATATTATTTACACTGAAAATAAATCATATTTTTGTTTTATGAGGCATTTTGTTAAATTGCCTTCTTTTTAAGGATATTTAACTAAGCCACAATTTTTTTACTGATTTTCAATGTTCATAATATAACAAAAAACTGAGAAATGTATGTTTCGTTTGCGCTGGGCCTTTGTTTTATTGCAATTTGTATGGATCGTGACATCGTGACAATTCTTCTTTTAGACACAACTTCAGAAATAATATTTAAGTAACTTTAATCGATAAGTAACCACAGCGGGCGCATTATGTTGATTTTCAAACTTTAATGTATTTAAATCGAATCTAAAGCATTTTGTTAATTAACATTCCCTGATATTTTATAGTTGTGTTAAATTGGTGTCGGTAGCTATCTATTTAGTCGTAGGATTCATTTTCTATTATATTCAGTGCATAACAGTTTACTGTGTTATGTACAGGTGCTCCCATATTGAGGTTAATAATGTTTGAAAACATAAACGCATTTGAAACATAGACAAACGAATACTTACGAGATACGCAATGTTTTGTCAACATTTTTCAGCTTAGTGTGGAAGCATCATTAAACCTACTCAATTAAAAAAAAAGGGTATATTTTTCGCAGACAACACTAACGCTCGATTTTTGATTCTGAGTTATTGTGCTAAAACCACAGTCGCTAGTCTAAAGTCTTGGTTTGTATCACGTGTTGAACCCCTCTTATTTGTCACACGGCCAGCGTGGTATTATTAAACCTATTGACAAAATTGCTATCACGATTAGTCGATTAAGGCTTTACAGCGCGCCCACGCGCCACGCGGTTGTCGTGAACTTTTAAATCAATAGAAGTGGTTTTATATGGAAGGTCGTACTGGGATTAATAAAATTCATAATTTTCAAAATTAATTTGATCACGACTGTAATACCTACCTAAGTACGTCTATTCTGGTTTTTGCACACCGAACCCAATTGAGTAATAGAAGCGAATAAAACTAACTTGTTAATAAAAACAAATTAAATAATGTCTATAAGTTGCGTCAATCGCATGATAAACTCATAAATTACTCGCATACCTTTTACATAGTTTGTTGTATAATTTGGTCTACAGATAGAGATATTAGATACATTTTTTTATCTAATAAGCTCATATAAAAAATATAAGCCGAAATTAACATTTAAAGTAATAAAAAGTGTCTGATCAAAAAATTATGTCTCCACACTTTTTGTATTTGAAAAAAATGTTTACGTCTAAGGTACAATTTGTACGAACGTTTTAAATTATTTTATATCGATGTAACTTTGAAGAATGTAGTTGTAAGACGTAGATTAAGTAGAGTTTTCAAATTGTAATGGATTTAATTTGTAGCAGCGATTCAGTGTGTTAAAGTAAAAGCAATAATTGGAACTTGTAACGCCTTTGAATCAGATAATATTTCGCGTTGGGTCCGGTAAGGGAGAGCAGACTTAGCTATAATATATTTTGGAGATTGGTAAGAATATACAATTATACACACGTAAATATATTATATGTATGTAATAGGTATTAAAGTTACTGCTTTTCTTTAGTGGACTATTTCAATAGTTTTATGTATGACGTGTATTATGTCGACACGGCACATTTTGCTCTCCTGTGTAATGTCACGATAGGCAGCGAGCGTGTTCATTTGACAGTTCAAATCGTGCCCCAATCGCCGTGACGTCACCGCAAGGAATGACATTATGATGGCATAGTAGGGGATACGGTTTAAGTAATTACACCCCGCTGACTTCTCGTATCTGTGTAACGCGTTTGAATTGGTCATAGTGAATAACGCCCCTGGCTGTATAGGTGTCAATCGTTTGATCGCCCTATTGATATTACCCATAAAAAAGCTCTTAGACGGATTTCACATAATTGTATAATTTAAACTTTCTCGCTGCTAATCTTTTTAGAAGTAAGTCTGATGAAGACTTATTGTATTATGACAAGACTTTATTTATCTCTTTGCCTAAACGCTAAATTAAAGTAAGATTGGCCTAAAATATCTTTAATACCTAGTTTTATACACACAGAAAGAAAATTGAATACTTGAAATAAATCCCTCTTATTTGATGTATTCCAAGCGTAGAGCCCAAGATAATACACAGTCATGTAAAAATAAATTGAGTAACATTGCGCGTCGTAAATTTACTATTATGGATCAAAATGTTCTGTGTGGCCATAGTTGGTAGTATAGCTTGATAGTGTTTCTAATGAATGACATATTTAAATTAGATATTAAACATGTATTAGAGTTATATTTATTTTTATATTTTATAAAAAATATAGATTAACGTTTATATCAATCAAAATCGTACTTTGTACCTACCTAAATGTAATTTTTCTTAATCCTTATTTATACTGAAATGTATTATGTTTACTTGTTTTCTCATTATTACCTGTTACACAAGAATAACTACCGTAACTGTCAACACTCACAAAGGCGGTAGTTATTAGGATTATCTGTTTGGGTCTGTGGTGGTAGCATCACCGATGGTATATACAATAACTCTTTCAAGAAAAAACAACTTCAATGCACTGAAAAATACACTCATACTACTCGCAACTACTCTAACTACTCGTCGATCTGACTCAAACTAATGAGATATAAAGAATAAGAGATAATTAAATGGGACCACATGTCAAGCATCAGCTTTATTGAAAAAATTATTAAAAACGGTCCATTCAATAAAAAGTTATGAGTAACAAATATAAAATAATCTGTTGAATTGAGAACCTCTTCTTTTTTTTAAGTCGGTTAAAAAGTTGTCCTATGTAACAGTTACTCTAACATCTAACTTACAACTAACGTGATCTGCGTTCAACAATTTTTTATACGAAGAGACTCGTGTTAAAATATCGTGACAGGCCACTATTAGTCGTCGCTATACAAAATACGTTGCGGCACTTGTAATATTGGTTTCCACAAAATACTTGTAGTATTGGTAAAAGCTTTTCAGTAGCGGGAGCGTGGCGCGTTTTGTACTCCGGCTTTAGCTTTATTAAACAAGCCGTAGCGACCACATGACATAAAGAATGACACTTTTACTGCTTTTATTTTTATGGATCGTCAGTAAAAGTGTCATTCTGTAATAAACTAATCTCATCGCTATCTACGTTATCGTTTTCAAAAAAGCCTTAATTTTTGTGAATTATTTTTAATTAGATAGATTTAAAAACCAGTGGCAATCGACCGGCCCTTTGTCGCAAAATTAATATAAACAATGCATGACTCATTTTACTGCTACTGCTGTAGATTACGGCTTTTTTATATAAATTGTCCCGCCGTAGCCCGTGAGTACAAATGATTCTACTCTCCCGCCGCTCGCTACTTTCACATGTAACAAGTGTAAGTTATTGAAAGCGTGTTTATATCTACTTGTCATATCGGTGAAGGTACCATCATATTTTATTATTGCTAGTGGCTTTTTCACCATCTTTGAGTAACCTTTTAATAAAGATAAAAATATGTCCATCTCTACTTTAGACTTGGACTAAATTTTTTTTACGTGACGTATATTTTATAGCGTTATTAAAAGAAGGTGAAATAGTCGCTTTATTTAACCTACTTTTCTGCGTAAAGGCATAACTTCTGTTTATATTTTGCTGACTATATTTGCGATGTAAAGTCCGCCTTGGAAGGGTTAGCTCTCTTCTCCTGTGAAATTTTTATCTGTTAGCATTTAACTTTGTTTCATTTAACTTCTAACTTTAACTTACTTCCATTGGAATATCAGTTGTCGCTTAATTTTAATTTTGGGGTCTTGTTGAAAATAGTGATGGGATCATTGCGGGTTCGTCACAGCATTGAGGTTAGCCAGAGCTAGTATAACTCACGGCGTGAGTTCATATTTAACACAAATAAATGCTAAAGTAATATTTCATTTGTGGCTTTTGGAGGCGAATTTGTGTTATTTTCGCATCAACCCGTATATAATTGTGATGATAGCGTTTGATGATCCGCTTGCTTCGTGTACCTACCACGGTGTCAAAATAATAGCATTTATTTTCCACACATCGTTCAGTAAAAGGGCGTGCCGCAGTGTGGCTGCGCCTTGTTGTCTAATTGTTATCGTATCGATTATGTCGCAACATTGTTGTCTGATTGTTATCTTAAAGCAGTTTTCTGCCAATTCAAATAGAGAGGTTACCTACAGGCTTCATACTAACCCATATAAATAAGCATACGCTGTTTTAATGGTTATTATTTACGATTATTGTACTCTAGAATATGTTTATAGTTTCTTTGCTTACTTTTATTTTCATAATAATTAACTTTTTTATTTTTTTTTTATTTAATCATTAGGTAGGTAGGCCCAACAAATTTTTGAAATTTATAAATTGTTAAATTAGGAATAGATTGTAGAATTTAATTTATATTATACGTTTGTATTCGCTGAGAAAAATTAAAATAGCTTTTTTATTCATATGAAATGAGTTGAAGTTTTAAATATTATGATGTCATATTTTTGATGAATGTGGGTTCAATGGACAAATTGCACAACAGAACTTAGGTATAGACAGAGCGAAAGAATCTCGAACTAAAAAGGTCAAAAATAATCTATCTTTTATTTCGATTTCACATAGATCTTAATCGAGATCAATTTTCTTCTCTGCTCATTCTCTTTTCTGATTATCGAACAAGTGTGCATTAACCTTTAACGTGGCCTAGCATGGATTCCACCGTTGCTTGCGTGCGCCCACATTCATAATTACAAAGATTATGTGATACAAACGTGTAAGGTAAGAGATGCGACATTTATAGTTTTTAATAGTTAGGTAGGTTTTATTAATAAATTTAAAATTCCATTCAATAACTTATTGTTTTATTTCAAGCCTGTGAGCGAGATCCTAATCCTATCCTAATCCGAAAAATTGACGATCGGAAGGTTAACTATCTACCTACTACTAATTACCACAATCACTTTTTTAAACTGTGCTATTAGGTATTAGGGCACCGGTGACCTAGTGGGAGTGACCCCACTTTCCGATCATTAGGTCGTAGGTTCAAATTCGTCTCGTGCACTAGAGTTCTTCCTATTCAATGGGCGCTATTTAACGGCGAAAAAATCGTGAGACCAGTTAGCATCCTAACAGCGCTGTAACCAGGGTATTCTCTGTTCCGTGGTGGAACCTGTCATGTATGCAAATTTATTTAGTTGAATAATTTACACAATGAATGAATGAATTGATGTTAAATTCGATCAACCTAATAGTAAATACAGGTTAAACCCGTCTCCGTTCGGCAGACAGAAATATCTTTTACTTTTATCTTTGGTAATAGTAGAGCTCGTCCTGGGAAGAACTACCACCACGCCTATTTCTGCCGCCAAGCAGCAGCGCTGTGTTTCGGTTTGAAGAGTGTGGTCGCCGGTTGATGGACGTAGGGCACGTTCCTATCGTGCGTCACTTACGAGGCAATGCTTTGTTATAGATGATGGTTACCACTTATCATCAGGCGGGCCATCTACTTGTTCCATCAGCTAGTTGTATAAAAAAAGAAAATCCCTACCTAGATCCTAAGACACTATCCCTATCAAATAATAAAAGAGTTAGTAAGTAACCTACCTAGCAAGTACTCGTAGTAAGTAGGTAAAAAAACACAAAAACATTATTATTTTTAAAATATTTTATTTAGATGAATAGATGAATTGATCAACCAACAACAATAAAAACTTCTGTTCATAAAAAAAAGGATGACATAACTTAGCCTTAAATTTTACGTAGTTACAAAATTAATAATATGTAAACCGATCCACAAGCGAGTAAAACCGCGGTCTTATGGCTCGCCGTAAAGCTCTAGTCCGTCCGACGTCGCCTTAAGGACATAAGACTGCGGTTTTACTCGCTTCGTCGATCAGCAGTGCAAGTATCGTTCTTATCGATCGCTTAATTGACATTTAGAATCGTCAAAAATTCGTTAAAAATAGTTTAAACAATGGAACGGACAAATTTCGTTAAAAATGGTTTTACATTTTTAACAAATTTTGACGATTCTAAATGTCAAATTAAGCGATCGATAAGAACGGTACTTGCACTGCTGGGCCTTAAAAATTAATTCATAGAGCCAAGGAAACAGTCTAAATGAAGGTTAAAAACAATATATGTCGGAGGTTATCTTTGTGTCACTTTGGCTGCATTTCGCTGCAAGCTTGCTATTAATAAATTACTCGCTACACACAATTACATCCATAATTTTATACACACACTTCCTTGTTTTACAGATTTTCGTATCTAAATAAGCTGCATTTCGCTTAGCACTACGCGCTTCAAAGTCAAAAACACACTGTAGAAGACTTTCTTATATTAGAGAGGTACCAATGAAGAGATAATGCTGCCTCGCATTCAACAAAATAAACTGGGGATCAAAGAAAAGTAATAAGTTCGATATGCCTTATATCCCCAGTATTGTGCCTGTAACCGTGTATAGGCCGAAGTTAGGCATTAATTGAATACTCACTTGCATACTATTCAACTGTTTTTTTCAAAAATCGAAGGTAATCTCTGCGTACGAATTTCAAACACAGTAGTAATATAATATAAATAAAATCTCGTTTGTTACAAAGGACATACAAGTTCGCTAAAAATCTAGCCCCGATCAATAGTTAATTTTATTGTTTTTAATTCTGTGACACCCAGTGATAATTATAATAGAGCATAATTCTTGATTTTAAAAGTAAAAAAACAAATACCTAGCTAGCTAGTAAGATAATTGATGTGCCTGCGTAGGTCACTAAAACATTCTTAGTCGTAACGCAAAAGTTAGGCGGTACATATTTATTTCAGAATCCATAAAGAATCTCACATAGATAATAGAGCCACAAAATTCATACCATCAAGTGCGTAAATTGAATTTACTTACACAAATCTAAGATATTGCTGCATTTATTATAATTTATATTACTGTATATATTATTATTCATTAATATTATTAAAGGCCTATAACTAATGATCACATAAATAAATTAATAGCAGCTGCTGCATTGCGAATTGATGTGAGGCAACTGGCAGTTTTGGTAAAATACCTATATTATTTGCTTTGGAAATATAACCAAGTAATCTTACTATTTACAACTACATAATTTATTTACTAACATTATTCAATCTGTAAATTCTGTACTTATAAACTAAATTCAATAGAACGCAGTCATACAGTCTATAACTACGCCATTCTGGATTGACAAAATGAATTGCGCAGCTGTGAAGTCACTTGCTGTCTCTATCTAATTTGAAGTAAAAGCTGAAATAGCAAGTGACTTGACAGCTGATTAGTGTTGATCGAGCTTCCAGAAACCGGGGGTAAGTGTGACTCATGAATAAAGCTTTTTAATATTCTAGTTGGACGAATGATATTAATTAGTTTTTATTTTATTATAACTATAGTTAAGCCTTACTATTATAACTATCTGATAAGGTCTAAGAGTAGTAGAGCTCTTTGTGAAGGGCTCGTCCGGGGAAGTACTACCACCACGCCTTTTTCTGCCGCCAAGCAGCAACGCTGTGTTTCGGTTTGAAGAGTGTGGTCGCCGGTGTAATTACAGGCACATGAGGCTTAACATCCGTATGCCTCAAGTTGATGGACGCAGGGCAGTGCATCGTAGGGCACGTTCCTATTGTGCGTGACCTACGGGGCAATGTTTTGTTTATAGGTGATGGTTACCACTTAACATCAGGTGGGCCATCTGCTTGTTCCATCAGCTAGTTGTATAAAAAAAAGGTGCACTTAGTGTTAGGTAGGTATGACTAAAGGTTAACAACCACTACACAGTTAACTTTCGTCTTGTTATTCGTCCTAAGGCTTGCTGCACACGAGGCAATCGCCGCAAGCGCTAGCTTCAAGGTTGGCGTTTCAAGTTACTTTTTTTTTATTTATGAACAAAATCCACAGCTCTCAAAATACATTGTAAATACTTAGATTTCTAACATACAGACGATAACGGATTTACATTATCTATTGTTGCTCGCACATTTAAATATTTTTAAATACATAAAATCAGTAAAGGTACATAGTTATGAAAAATCGCAATCGACAAAGTTTCCGCCAATAAGATTAAAAAAATCATTAAAAATTGATTCAAAACAGTTTTCCTACATAAAAGTTACCACTTAAACATTTTTTTTGTACAAAAACATTTTTGGATCATATTTTTTGGTGAACTTTTGCAATGCTCCGAAACATGGTAGTTGGCGATAGTTCAATCTATGTACATTCAGGAGTTAATTATCTTTAAAAATATTGAAAGTTGTTATCTTAGGCGAAGGTCAACTTTGTAGTGGTGTGATATCTCTTTCTAATGGTGGGTTACCATGCTTGCCAAGGCTCGGCAAGCGTCCACAAGCACAAGCGTGGAAAGAGGGCGTTTGGCATGACTTGCGACCGCTTGCCGCCGATCCAGTCGTGCTGGTTTATGAACATAGTTTTTTTTATTGGCAGACTTTCCGCATCTAGCCCCAAACCAAGCCAAAGCTTGTGGTATAGGAAACAGATAGCTGATATACTACAAATACTTTTTTTTGTAAATACATACTTTATAATATTATATAACCACCCAGACAGACGCAGATGGACGCAGGGCAGTGCATCGTAGGGCACGTTTCTATTGTGCGTGACCTACGGGGCAATGTTTTGTTTATAGGTGATGGTTACCACTTAACATCAGGTGGGCCATCTGCTTGTTCCATCAGCTAGTTGTATAAAAAAAAAAAAAAAAAAAAAAAAAAAAAAAAAAACAGAGAAAAAATCATCACACAAATTTGTAAAGGCTGTCAAACGAAGGAAGATCAAAGGGCGTTTGCGGCAAACGCTTACGACGCGTTTACGCGGCGATTTGCCGACGCTTGCCGAGCCTTCGCAAGCGTGGAAACCCGGCATAAGCGTATTTAACCGACACACTAAAATAGCCTCTTAGGTTAACTTATGACTAGTGAACTAATAAGGCTCAATATCTGTATTCCTCAAGTTGATGGACGCAGAGCTGTGCATCATAGGGCACGTTCCTAAAGTGCGTGACCTGCTGAGCAATGCTTTGCTATAGACGACAGTTACCGATTCACATGTAGGCCATATTCTTATTCCATTAGCAAGTAGTATGAAAAAACTACATTTTGGCCGTTAGTGGTTAATACTAAATAGGGTATCATTGCATCTCCCAACGCCTATCAAACATACACAAAACTGTATGCATGATAATTAAGTTACTATGTATCTAGTTTGTCCATTTTAAAAAGAGTAATCATAAATTAATTTAGTTTCTCACACGCTCAGTTAATTATCTTTATATATTATTAAAAAAAAATCATATTGTACCTTTCCCAAGTTTTAAAAATCCCATTAGTTAGAAACTAATGAGAATTTTCAAGCTTCAGAAATTGCATTAAAAGTACATTTATAACTTTTTGGGTATTATACAAGTCTTGTAATGAGTATATCTGTAGACTTTTCTTTGGTTGTTAACTCTTATTATTATGCCATGGAAATCCATGACATGCATAAATATGCATCACGTAAATAAAGATTAATTAAAAGTAATTCATTAAACAATAAATCAGAACAATATCGTCTGTTTTTGTCAAACTTAATGAAATATAGGTTACACCATATCGTGAGTTCCGTTTAATAATCCGATAAAAATAATTAAACTTTTGACATGTGTGAAAATATTTTCATCATAAATAGAATGATTCGGGGATGGTAAGGTAAAACCCTAACAGTTAATAAAACATATTTATAACCATTTACATAATACAACTTCAAATGCATTGAAATACTTAGTGTTGATAAAATGCGGTGTAATGTAACTCTACTTACATATAATACCATTATTATTTTACCATGTACCTAAAATTCTGACAAAATATTTTTTTTTATTGCAAGATACGTTTGACTGCCAGCTATTAATAAAATAAAAAAAATAAAAAATAATGCTGGACAATCCACACAGCACTATCTAGCCCCAAAGTAAGCTATTCAAAGCTTGTGTTATGGGTACTAGATAACTGATATATTTAATACATTATATACTTACATAGATAGATATTTTTTATTATACATAGAAAACACCCAGACCATCGGAACAAATTTCTGCAGATCGTACACAAATTTGTTCCAAGGCGGGAATCGAACCCGCAACCTCTTGCGTCGCCGGCAGGCTCTCGCCCGCTGCGCCACAGAGGTCGTCGTACAGAGGTATTTGATTTGATTTGATTACAACTCAGCAGCATTCAAACAGCTGAAATGTGAGAGGTCACGCTACCTAAACATAAACCATAATCTATTCAAGTAACTATATAATGTTTATGAAGTCTATCGATTTCAGCCGACTATACCTATCGATTCTAAGAGTATAAAGCCATATTTTGCATTATATTTAATTACTACAATCTTATATAGATTCTATTTCCAAGAACTAGCTTATCTTAATCAGATCCTTCATTTGAGTATTATTGTTGAGAAGTGTTTCTCATAAAGCTAGATCTCATTTGGTAGGATTAAAAATTCCTTTACAATTTTTAACTTTAGATCTCTTAGTACCACGTATGAACTCAAGGTTATTTGAGTATGTCGGGGGTAGTCGGAGGTAGGGGATGCAGGGGTAATGGCGCTCACTTCAATTACTTGTTATATACGATGCCATGAAAACAACGAGCATGCTGCAGCGCAGTGGTTGTGACGCTCGAGCAGGCAGTCTCTCTAAACCTCAAAATTGTATCATCAATATAAGACAAATGAATAGAGTATTTTCCCTCAGGTGAACGGCAATCCCCCGTCTTCCCTTACGTTTAATATTACATTTCATGACAGGTCGCAAGCCCACCGTCTCGCTGTCTATCGTGCTTGGGGATAAAACTCTTCCGTTTTCAAATTAATGTCAACTTTAAAAAACTTTCTTGTTGTAAAATTATCTATCAGCCTAGTAGATCTGGCTATGCTGTTATATCATTTTACATCCCCGTTACGTTGTGCGTGCTTTTTTCATACAAACATTGACCTGCACCCTTTGAGGGGATTAATTTACAGCCACTTTTTAGTGAACCCTTTATTTGCAACAGAATACTAACCACTTAATTTCCTCATCGTTTTAGGCTGTACGTTGATTTTCAGTCAGTTAGTAACGAAGTTTCTTGTTAGGCAATCTTATGTAATTTTCATACTTTTATACATAGGCGTGATCGCTATCAGATAGTGGCTCTTCTAGACTCCCTGTTCATAAGTTTGCGGTACTATGGCTACAATGGCTTCTATGCAGTCTTTTATACTACGCCATAATAACATCCCGAAACTTTTCCACACAGCATTTGCCATTTCATCATAAGTACACTTAGTACAGCATAAAACGAAAAAATCTGTTTCCTACATTTTAGCGAGGGAAACTTTTGCATAAAACAGCTGTTTTTTCCGCGTATATAAGCGGTTGCAATGTAGCAAGTGTTAGTGTGTTGAGTGCGTCCCTCGGAGCTCAGACGGAGGTCCCGCGCCGCTCGGCGTCCAGCGTGACGTCCTCGGGGCTGGCCAGGTCGGCGCGCAGGCGCACGCCGCGCCCCGTCAGCGTCCAGCGGCACGCGCCCCCCGCCGTAATCGCACCCCGTTCCACCCTACAACAATTGCAATCTTAAGAGCCGTTACGCACTGTCGACTTGTCGCCAACAACTCACTCCCTCGGCGACCAAAACATGCGACTAAGACCACGAGACCAAGCCGAGCGACAGCATTCCAAGTACATTCGTGCAGACGTTGAAGAACTTTTTATTTCCAACTAGCGACTCGCCCGCGCGCCCCTGCTTCGCACGGGTGCACATTGTTTTTCTACTATATCATGCATGTATTATACATATGAACCTTCCTCTTGAATCACTCTATCTATTAAAAAAAACGCTTCAAAATCCGTTGCGTAGTTTTAAAGGTTTAAGCATACATCCCTATGTATGCTTAAATCTTTAAAACCCTACATAGGGGTCCCTATGTTCCTACATAGGGATATAGGGACAGAGAAAGCGACTTTGTTTTATACTATGTAGTGATATAAATGTATCCTGAGCCGTTTTTGTGCGCGTTGTCCGGTCGTTGCGACAGTCGCTCGCAATGCGAATGAATGCGAATGCTCGCTATGCGGCGACTCGTTGAGTCGCCCGGGCGACCGACGACCAAGTGCGTAAACTAAGTCACAGTTGCCAGCGACGACGAGATGACAGTGCGCTCTAAGGGGCAGCATAATGACCTGCCGCTATCTCTCTCGCACAATCGAACATTTTTGAATATATAAAATCAATGATTGTTACTGTTAAAATCACTGAAAGTTACGTAAAATCGCAATCAACAACTCAACAGTTGTTGTCACTCGCATTACCAAGATTTGGCGAAAATAAAATTGTGATTCAGATAATTATGTTTTATAGATAAAAATAAATGTTCAATTGTCAAGTTAAAGTTGCTTTGAATTTTTTTTTAAGAACCCCATTTCTATGTAATCCATAAAACTATAACATCGACCACAAATGGCCATAAAGTCACGTTTAGTGTAATGTATAGTTAAGTTAACCTGCAAATCGGTGGCCGTTCTTCTTCCTCCTCAGCATCAGAACTGGATCCCGTCGAGCTGCCTCCGCCGCGATACCGCTCTACACTATCTGGAATATAATTATGTAAGCTCATGGTTGTTACTCCAGTCACGGTAGACATCATCAGACAGATCTTTGATGATTTCGTTGCAATAGCAAAGAATTACATTATTTTATTTTTAATCAAAATGTGATTGTTCGAAATTGTACACAAATCTATTGATACAATATAACTAATACTATGATAATTGTATATACATTTTTTTTTGATTACGTATGATATACAGCCATAAATTAGTTAGAGTTAGTGCTTGTTGTTAACCTCGTTTATCATCTGAGTCGGGGGCGTCTTCTAGACTCTTCAATATTTCGGCGCACAGCTCAGAATCCAGCGGGATTGGGTTATCCGAATCTCTGTTCAAAATAAATAAACTTTAAACTCTGCGATTGATTTAATCTTTACAACAATGCATTGTCTTGCACAAAAAAATATTATTTAACTAGCGACCCGCCCGCGCGCCCCTGCTTCGCGCGGGTGCACATATCATGCATGTATTATACATATAAACCTTCCTCTTGAATCACTCTATCTATAAAAAAAACCGCATCAAAATTCGTTGCGTAGTTTCAAAGATTTAAGCATACATAGGGACATGGGGATATAGGGACAGAGAAAGCGACTTTGTTTTATACTATGTAGTGATAACACATTACCCCTCATAGACGCAATCAGGGAATTTCTAGAAAAGTCAAAAGGTTAAATAGCAAGGATTTCGTTTAAAACATCTGAAAGCTAAATAAATGTAGATGCCAGTTCCACGCGATCAAATCTAGATGAACAAGCAACGAATGACGGCTTGATTCCTACCGTTTATTTGTATGAGCCTTGTTACTAAATAATATAATGATGCAGTTCCAGTGTGGCGCCAATCGTAGAGCGTTAACGTTGCGAATATATTTTTCTTACAGTCACTTATTTATTTGTGAGAGTTTTTAGTCACTGAGAGCTTGTAGTTCTGTGGTAGCAGCTCCGCCTTCCGATCCTAAGGTCGTAGGTTCAAAACCGGTCGTGCACCAATGAGATTTTCTGTTCAAAATTTATGTGCACTATGCCAGTACACTCGAACGGTGAAGAATAAAATCGTGAGGAAACCAGCATGTTGTATAGAACCTGATAAGTACTATAACGTGTATCGAGTGCTCGAAAGGAGGAGTGCCTTTCACCACACTATTTCAAAAGAAACTAGTGGCACAGCAAGAAGACTCACCTGTTGTGCAAGACTAGTGCAACGGTAGCGGGGTGGGGTAAGGGAGGAGCTCTGTGTGCGCGCGGGCTGAAGGCTTGCAGGTCGAGCGAGGGGGGCGGTACCCGCGGCGCTCCCCCCGCCCCCCACGGCGCCGCCCCCGCCACCAGGTCGGGGGGCGCGGTGCGCAGACATCGTTGCTCCCAAGCTCGCGCCCCCACGCCGCTCTCTAGCGGGAGCCGAGCTGCGCCCTCTTCTAAAGGAACTAGGATGTCCGGGTCGAATGCCTGTATTTCAAAACGGATTCTATAACAATGGGTTAAGGTATGTTTTTCGATTTTTGAATGTTTCATTAAAATTCTGATTCAAAGGGGATTCTGAAATCAAGAAATAAGGGTTCGTGATCGAAGATACATAAAGACAATACCAACACTGAGATATCAACACACCAGCGATAGGTAAGCTCGACTAATAAATAAATAAATAATACGAATTAATAAATAAATAAATAATACGGAAGTATAGCCACAAGCGGCCTATTTACCTCTGAGAGCGTGTTGGCCGCTAGTGCGGTGTAGGCGCCGCAGTCTAGGCCTCGTCTAGTCCACCAGTCCTCGCGGCTCGGCGCCTCGCCCCACACGCGAGCCAACTCCGCACCGGCCGCTTCTATCGCCGCCTGTTATATTACAAACAACACTCGTTTTTTTTTCTTCTTAGTTTTATCCCGACTTAGTATTATAGTTAGCGTGGTATGGGCATGTATGCGAAGGGAAGAATGTCACGTAACGAAAAGAGTGTTAGTATGTATGTGGATGGATATAAGAGTAGAGGAAGGCCAAAGAAAAGATGGTTGAATCCAACCATCTTTTCGTTGTCATTGTGGGCAGGATGACATGGGTAAGAAGAGTGACGACTGAGATGACGGATGACAGAGGGAAGTTGTTGTGCCGACCCCACATGAAGTGGGATAAGGGCAGGAAGATGATGATTGATATATCCCGACATTATGACATTCGTATCTTTCCGCATGTGTCTTCTGTAAACAAAATATGTTTTTGTCTTGGTTTGGCTTAGCGCATTAGAAAAGGATGGAGAACCAACCCAAAATTATGTGAACTAGGAAACAAGGATGAACATAGAAGGTGCGATATCTTGATACTAGTGGCAGCCATTCCAAATTTACGACGTTTCACTGTGCTTTAACTGAATAATACCATCTTATTGACGACCTCTGTGGCGCAGCGGGCCAGAGCCTGCCTGCGACGCAAGAGGTTGCGGGTTCGATTCCCGCCTTGGAACAAATTTGTGTACGATCTGCAGAAATTTGTTCCGATGGTCTGGGTGTTTTCTATGTATAATAAAAAATATCTATCTATGTAAGTATATAATGTATTAAATATATCAGTTATCTAGTACCCATAACACAAGCTTTGAATAGCTTACTTTGGGGCTAGATAGTGCTGTGTGGATTGTCCAGCATTATTTATTTATTTATTTTATTTATTTATTGCCTAGGATCCTCTCCATACAAAGGTTGTCTGGAAGAGATCGCTTTTTAGCGATAAGACTGTTGTACATTTGATTTTAAATTATTGTTATAATTTGTCCTATTTTGTTAGTCTTAAGGTGTGCAATAAAGAATTTTAATTCATTCATTCATTCAAATGCCGTTTGGCTTTTTTGTTCACTTAAGGGTAATAAGGTTGCACAAAGTAGGTGTGTTACCGTGAGATCCGCGGGCAGCAGCCGACAGCGCTGGCGCGCCGCATCGGAGAGCGGCAGCGCGAGTGCAGCTCGCCGGGCGGACACCTTCTCCCGGAGCGAGTGCACTAGCTCACTGCATTCCCGCTCTACTTGCTTGTACGCGCCCGACTGTAACAATATTAAATTATAAAATAAAATATTTAATGAAGGAATTAAGGTGAATAGGTGTCTTCTAGACCGTCCTCCAACGTCGGCTACATCGTCGCTTACCATCAGGTGAGATTGTAGTCAAAGGATGGTGATAGCGCTGGCTCTCAGTAGATTTTCCCAATTACGTTTCCAGAACACAAGAGATGGACGACAGGATAGGAAAAGAAAGGACTCACCGTTTTCACTCGATTGTTTTACGCTTTCACCTCGCATAGCAAATTTTCCTCCAAGAATGGCGATTGACAACTTGTCCGGGATGTCAGTTACAAGTGACAGTGACAGTTGTACAGGTGAAGCTGGCGCGTGACGTCGCACGCGCATTCCAGGTACGAAGAGCGGTGAGAATAGGCATAAGGAAAAAGAGGTAACATATAAGGATACACATTGAAGGAAAGGGATAGGAATACATCTTGTGTTCTGGCCTAACCATTCCCCCGGGTTTGACAGGATGAAATCCTTCGAAACAAATTACCTAGGTACCTACTTAGCCTATTTACCTAATATTAAGTATTCGTTTATTTTAAGCAACTACATAAATATAGATTTAATTTTATTTTGCAAGTATTTATTTAGACAAGAATTTTATTATTACATATTTTAAACTACGTATCTATTTAATATTAATTTAGTATTAATTCGATAATAATTATGTGGACTGTATAATTTAAAGATAGTTATTTATTGGCTAGGTAATGGAAAAACCTTCACCAAAGGTCGCTTGAACACCCCAGATTTGGTACGTACGTCTACGGTACGCACAATGTTATCTTTCCCGGGATATGTACGTTCAATGACCCCAAGAGGCCAGTCGAGACAAGCACTGTTATCGGATTTTAACAATACGACAGTACCTTCGCGAATGGGCTCCCTATGGGTCAGCCATTTACTACGGACTTGCAAGGTATTTAGGTATTCTACCTTCCACCTTTTCCAGAATGACTGTACTAAATTATCTACTACACGTTTGCGTTGGAGAAGAGTGCCATTAGCTTTAGATAAATCTTCAGAAGGAAGTGATTTCAGTGGTGTCATAACGAGAAAATGCGCGGGAGTCAGGGCAAGTGGCTCGGACGGGTCACTGCTCAACACAGAAAGAGGCCGCGAATTTAACAGCGCCTCAATTTGAGACAGAACCGTAGTCATTTCCTCGAATGTCAACAACTGATTTCCTACTATCTTCTTTAGATGAGTTTTAACACTCTTGACATTACTCTCTGAAATCCCATTGAAATGCGGACTCAGAGGAGGGTAAAATTTTATTTCTATTTGATTGTCGCGTGTTACGTTAGCAAATTTATCTATATATTCCTCGGATTCCAGTAGTTGATACATAGCATCAAGATACGACTTCGCTCCAATAAAGTTTGTGCCGTTGTCCGAATAAAGAACTGCTACGGGACCACGCCGCGATATAAACCTTTTTAGTGCATTTAAAAACGCTTCCGTACTTAGGTCGGACGCTAATTCCAGATGGACGGCCTTAGTAACGAGACAAACAAATAAACATAAGTATGACTTTATACTATGTACCCCACGGCGACGATACGGGATTATGTGCAGAGGACCTGCGTAATCCATGCCAGTATGACAAAATGCTTTTGCCTCTTGCACCCTGCAAGCCGGTAAGTCGGCCATGAACGGCGCCGAGTTCCGAGGATTGACCTTGAAACATATGTTACATTGCTGTACACGTTTGCGTACTATATTGCGTGCCGACAATATCCAGAATCGTTGTCTTAGCAACGACATTAATAGTTGCGGACCGGTATGTAGGTATTTTTGGTGATAGTAATCAATTATTAAATTTACTATATGATCTTTACGAGGGAGTAACAATGGATGACGACTGTCGTAATTTAAGTCAGAGTGAACTAATCGACCACCTACTCTAAACACACCGTTCTTTATGAAAGCATTAAGCTTTAAAAAAGAAGGAGGCAACTTTATTCCTGTCTCGGCATTCCTGAACTCATTGTCAAAATGCAATCTCTGCAAATGCTTTATAACGTACTCTTCGGCTACATCAAGATGAGATATCTGAAACTTCCGTGGCAATTTTTTGGCAAACCTTAAAACGTAGATTACTATTCGAATTAATTTAGCCCATGATGACATTTTAGAAGCGAGCTCATAAAACACGAGCGACGTCGGAGGAGTCGCAGCTGTACTGACCAAGACATTTACCTTTATTTCCGGTATTTCGTCGACTACAGCTGCGGGCTCGAAGCGATGCACTGGCCATTCCGAGACAGGGAGACGAACAAACGCAGGCCCGTTGAACCAGAGCGGATGCTCGAGTAACTGAGCGGGGGTAAGACCTCTAGAGAGGCAATCAGCGGGATTCTCCTTTCCAGGAATGTGATGAAAATGTCTAGAATCTAGTTCATTATGAATTTTGGAGATTCTATTAGCGACAAAAGTTTGCCATCGAGTTGGGCAGGAATGAATCCAAGCGAGAGCTACTGTACTATCAGTAAAGGCATAAACATTTGTTATTTGACAGCGACCAGAATAAGCGTCAATGACTAGACGCATCAGCCGTGAGAGTATCACATTAGCGCACAACTCCATCCTAGCAAGTGTAATCACTGTTTTGGATGGGGCCACTCTGGACTTAGCACAAACCAAGTTCGTCACTGCGCGATCTTCAGCTGGAAAATATACGTGTAAATATACCACTCCGCCATAAGCGCGTTCCGAAGCGTCTGCGAAGCCTAGTATAGAGACAATGCATTCGTCATTCACGCCTATATGACGAGGCAACTTAATATTTTGAAACAAAGGCAATTCTGATTCAATCGATTGCCACAAAGTCACGATATTTGGAGGGGGAATATCATCCCATCCTATATTATTTTCCCATAGAGACTTAATTATCAGTTTTGACAGAAGCGTTACCGGGGCCACGAAACCCATCAAATCCCACAATCGGGCAATTGTTGAAAGGATATTCCGTTTGGTGCACTCGCGAGTTTCGACATTGACACTGAACGTGAAGACATCATCAGCTGGTATCCAAACAAGCCCAAGTATTTTTAGGTAGCTGTCGGGACTGAATTCGACTGCTTCGGTCACTCGATGAGAAGCGGGAATGCCTGCCATAACTTCGGGCGAATTACTAGAAAATTTCACTAACTCAAACCCTCCAGATGCGAACATTTCGATCAGCTGATTCGACACGTCAATACCTTTAGCCACAGATGAAAAACTCGTAGCCAAATCGTCAGTAAAAATATCCCTTTCAGCTACCGAGGCAGCAATAGGAAAACGTTCCCGTTCATCGGAAGCAAGTTGACGCACCGTACGTATAGCTAGGTACGTACTACAACACAAGCCGAATGCCACACGAGACATCTCGAAAACTGTAATAGGATCATTACTGTCAAACCTATATCGCAATCTTAAGTACTTCTGGCTATCTTCATCCATTAGGACACGTAAGTACATATGGCGAATATCTGCACATACTGCTACTGGCAACAATCTAAATTTTAATATTATTTGAAACAAATCATTTTGTAAGTTTGGACCGGTATGCAATAAATCATTTAACGATTTTCCGGTAGAAGTTTTATTACTTGCATTCAACACTACTCGAAATTTTGTTGTGCTTTTGTCTTGCCGGACCACTGCATGATGTGGTATTACGTACTGATCATTCGTATTACCTACTTCAAGAACAGTACCTACGGAGTGCATGTAGTTTCGCTGTAGGTAATCTTTGAAAACGCTGTCATACTCCTTTTTAATAGCGGGATTAGATAACAACCTACGTTCCAGCGATAAATACCTACGTTCGGCGGTACGCATTGAGTCGCCCAGAGAGGCAGAATCACCTCGGAAAGGCAACGAAACAACATAACGCCCGTTCGATTCCCGACGTGTAGTGTCGCGGTAATAGTTTTCGCAAGCTTGTTCGTCTATTGTTAGGCAATTGGATAAATTAGGTACCTCTTCCAACTCGAAAAATCGATTCATGCACTTTTCCAAACCTTCTTCAACAGTACAATATGAACGTACCATATTGCACGAGGGGGCAATGACCGGGGCTTTTCCTATTATTATGTAGCCTAACAAGGTCTCGATCGCGACAGGTTCACCGGCTGCTCGCGATATTGAATTCGGACCTAGAATTCTAGCAAACAAATCTGTCCCCAATATGAGGTCAATATTAGCGGGGGAGTAATAATTACTATCCGCCAAAGGAATATTATTTAAATATTCTAGACGTGCAGCGTCTATCTTCGCAGTAGGCAATTCGCTCGTGATACGATTTACGACCAATGGCTGAATAGTGAACCTGACTGAGTCATCGAAGCGAGACTGCACGGTTAGGCAAGTTATCCCGACGATAGGATTAGTGACATCACCTACGCCGGACACGTATTTATTCTGCGGTTCATGTAATTTTAGTTTTAAACGTTCACAACATTCTGCCGTTATTAAATCCCTTTGCGACCCGCTATCAACCAGAGCTCGCAAAACAATAACGTTACCGTCAGCATCCATCACATTGCATTGAGCGGTGCCGAGCAAGACAGAGGACTCAGGAATCGAACCTGCGACACTATGTCTGGACGCGGCGCATTCGCCGAGCGCGCATAACGACACGGCCGCTGGCGACGCTGACAAGGCTGCACTCGCAGGGGCGGACTCAGGACCGCGCGTTACCACGGCTGTTGTCGAGCTACCTGATTCAATATTACCCGTGACTGACCTTTTACTATTTGGAAAATGCAGTAAGCTATGGTGACTGCGACTGCATTCGCTACAGCGCACTGAATCGGTGCAATTTGCAATGACGTGTGAGCTATCTAAACAATTCACGCAAATACGTTTACCTTTCACTAATTTATATCGATCATTAGGGATCATTGACAAGAATTTCGTGCACTGGGGCAATTGAGTATGGTCACTCTTCCCGCAACACGAACATGTATCCTGCACATTTACAAATGTTTTTACATTACTGTTGGAAGTACGCGCTCCCAATCCTACCGACGACGAAGTATTATTATTTTTACGTGCCTGATTACTACCCGCTGCTTTCGTATTAGAGCTAGTACTAGCGTTATTATGTGCGCGTTGTAAAATGTGTGATTGATTTCGGACAAAGTTAATGAACTCGTAACAACTCGTACTATTGGAAGTCTCATTGATTTTTAATTCAAATGATTTAACTGTTTCCAAACCCACTTTTTTACATGCAATATGCACAAACACAAAGTCTTCTAAACTGTCTAACTCTAATTGTTTTAGCGCTGAATATAACGATGAAAAATTGTCAATGAAATCCTCTAACTGCGAGGGAACCTTTTCATTAGCAGTAGGCAAGTTCATCAACTTATCCAAATATGTAGCGGCTAGGACACGTTTGTCATTATACTTGTTTACTAAAGCTTTCCAAATGACTGGGTAATTTTCTGCTGTGGGCAAGATACCTTTGCAAATATTTAAGGCCTTACCCTTCAACCTACCTACTAGATATTGGATTCTTTCTCCGTCAGTAAGATTGGGGTGGTTGTGGACAGCCGACTTGAAAGTCTCGTAGAAAATAGGCCATGATTCATTTTCACCATCAAATGTAGATAATTCCAGCCGCGGTAGCTTTATTGGTGAAGGCTTTCCGCATTTGACTAAAGAACTACTTTCGTGCTTCGAATTTTCAATTTGCAACGTTAGCTGATGTGATTTATATTTAATCTTGGCGTAAAGTTGGTTGAAGGCAATTAATGAACTATACGTAGGTACTGGACCTTCCGCCTGGGACAATTGAAATTCATTTCTTTCCTCTATAGCGGCAATGAAATCCTTACGTAAAGTATCGACGGTAAAACAATCGGCTAAAAAGTTTTCAATTAACAACGGATCATTTTCTATCTTACACATGCAATCGTACATGCCCTGCAATCGTCCAAACAAAGCTGCTAATTTATTCTGCAATTTTTGCAATTCACGATGCTCGTTTGACTTAGTACTGGTAGACTCCATTATTTCAGTAATAAAGATGGCGATTGCCCTTCTCTAATAATCTCAAAAAATCACCGATAATCTGCGATCGATAGGACCAAATGATAGCGCTGGCTCTCAGTAGATTTTCCCAATTACGTTTCCAGAACACAAGAGATGGACGACAGGATAGGAAAAGAAAGGACTCACCGTTTTCACTCGATTGTTTTACGCTTTCACCTCGCATAGCAAATTTTCCTCCAAGAATGGCGATTGACAACTTGTCCGGGATGTCAGTTACAAGTGACAGTGACAGTTGTACAGGTAAAGCTGGCGCGTGACGTCGCACGCGCATTCCAGGTACGAAGAGCGGTGAGAATAGGCATAAGGAAAAAGAGGTAACATATAAGGATACACATTGAAGGAAAGGGATAGGAATACATCTTGTGTTCTGGCCTAACCAGATGGTCTATTCAGTTTAAAAAAAAGATATCTTGTAAAAAACTCTTGTTGAAATTTAAAATTTTCCAACACTTGTTTATTTAACACGTAAATACAACACTACCAAACAAATCCGTGCCACAAATACTGCTCCTAATGCGGTCAAAGTGGTTCGACAGAGGGCAACTTGTACTTATTATTATAACCCTACCACGAGTGACGGTTTCTACAAGAATATGTAATGTGTGTACCTTGGCAATCTGCACGGAGAATGGTCCGAAGCACGCGTCGACGAAGTGTCGATAGTCCCGCAGTGGCCGCTCGATGGCACGCTCGCAGGCGACGCACCACTCCGCCAACGCTTCCGCCTCCGCGCGCGCGCACGCCGCCGCTACCGCTTGTGCGCATCTGAATTAACATCTTACAATTTAGTGCCGTGGTGCACGATCGAAAAAAAGGACTATGCATTTGAAACTGTGAAAGCAATCAACTTGTAATAATAAGTTGCATAAATTAGTTAATAAAATTAATATGAGCTTGGGAGTTTGTATGTATAGCAAATTAGAAATAATAATAACTGAAGAGATTACTGATGGCAGGAAGACGCCGCGCACGTGACACGTGGTACTCACGTGAGCGTGTATCTGGGCGGGTGCGCGTGCGCCGGTCCCGCGACCCTGCTGCAGAAGGCGGAGTCGTGCGCCGGCACGCGCGCGCCGCGCATAATGACGCCGCGCACGTGACACGTGGTACTCACGTGAGCGTGTATCTGGGCGGGTGCGCGTGCGCCGGTCCCGCGACCCTGCTGCAGAAGGCGGAGTCGTGCGCCGGTACGCGCGCGCCGCGCATAATGACGCCGCGCACGTGACACGTGGTACTCACGTGAGCGTGTATCTGGGCGGGTGCGCGTGCGCCGGTCCCGCGACCCTGCTGCAGAAGGCGGAGTCGTGCGCCGGCACGCGCGCGCCGCGCATAATGACGCCGCGCACGTGACACGTGGTACTCACGTGAGCGTGTATCTGGGCGGGTGCGCGTGCGCCGGTCCCGCGACCCTGCTGCAGAAGGCGGAGTCGTGCGCCGGCACGCGCGCGCCGCGCATAATGACGCCGCGCACGTGACACGTGGTACTCACGTGAGCGTGTATCTGGGCGGGTGCGCGTGCGCCGGTCCCGCGACCCTGCTGCAGAAGGCGGAGTCGTGCGCCGGCACGCGCGCGCCGCGCATAATGACGCCGCGCACGTGACACGTGGTACTCACGTGAGCGTGTATCTGGGCGGGTGCGCGTGCGCCGGTCCCGCGACCCTGCTGCAGAAGGCGGAGTCGTGCGCCGGCACGCGCGCGCCGCGCATAATGACGCCGCGCACGTGACACGTGGTACTCACGTGAGCGTGTATCTGGGCGGGTGCGCGTGCGCCGGTCCCGCGACCCTGCTGCAGAAGGCGGAGTCGTGCGCCGGCACGCGCGCGCCGCGCATAATGACGCCGCGCACGTGACACGTGGTACTCACGTGAGCGTGTATCTGGGCGGGTGCGCGTGCGCCGGTCCCGCGACCCTGCTGCAGAAGGCGGAGTCGTGCGCCGGCACGCGCGCGCCGCGCATAATGACGCCGCGCACGTGACACGTGGTACTCACGTGAGCGTGTATCTGGGCGGGTGCGCGTGCGCCGGTCCCGCGACCCTGCTGCAGAAGGCGGAGTCGTGCGCCGGCACGCGCGCGCCGCGCATAATGACGCCGCGCACGTGACACGTGGTACTCACGTGAGCGTGTATCTGGGCGGGTGCGCGTGCGCCGGTCCCGCGACCCTGCTGCAGAAGGCAGAGTCGTGCGCCGGCACGCGCGCGCCGCGCTTAATGACGCCGCGCACGTGACACGTGGTACTCACGTGAGCGTGTATCTGGGCGGGTGCGCGTGCGCCGGTCCCGCGACCCTGCTGCAGAAGGCAGAGTCGTGCGCCGGCACGCGCGCGCCGCGCTTAATGACGCCGCGCACGTGACACGTGGTACTCACGTGAGCGTGTATCTGGGCGGGTGCGCGTGCGCCGGTCCCGCGACCCTGCTGCAGAAGGCAGAGTCGTGCGCCGGCACGCGCGCGCCGCGCTTAATGACGCCGCGCACGTGACACGTGGTACTCACGTGAGCGTGTATCTGGGCGGGTGCGCGTGCGCCGGTCCCGCGACCCTGCTGCAGAAGGCAGAGTCGTGCGCCGGCACGCGCGCGCCGCGCATAATGACGCCGCGCCACGCCGCCGCCTCCCAGCCGGAGCGCAGCCCGCACCACACCACGCCGCCTGCATGACAACCAACGTCAACAACCACCTGGACATTATAACAAAACGGTGGGATTAAGAGGATAAACAAGTGTCTCATGACACGGGCCGCATATAGAATCTAGAGCGCATCGAGGGAGTTATGACTAAAATCTTGAGCCAGCGAGGGATTCACGCTCGCTCAAGACGAATACAACTTTATACAAAAGTCGAATTGAATACTCTACTTTTCACTCATGCTGCAAGAGACAGCATTTTACTAGAGTTACGTACGGTTGGCACATTGATTAAACACATAATAGGTATACACTATAGGCTATTTGACTTCTTCGTTGATGATGAATGTAGCAACGATTCAGACACAGGGTTGGCGCCCCGTTTGCCATTTGCCATTTGTAGAAATCGTCGTATCTTTACATATTTTTTTATTCATTTCATTCATTTCAACGAGTGATTCAAGTGATAGAATCCTGAACGAAGCAAATATAATAGGTTTATATAATAGGTTTTATTCAAGAGTTGCATATTATACTTTATAACATGACTACGAGAAAGAGAAAGATTTAGGCGAAAATAAACATTTAATGAATAATTTTATGATACCTAAAGCCGGGTCCGCAGCGCCAATTTTCTAACAAAACATGTTACATAACATGTTAAGCATAACATGTTTTTAAAACAGCCCGGCTGGTGTGTTCTGTTTTGTTTATTGTTTTTGTTTCATTCCAATTCATTTCAAAAATGAGTTCCGACGAAGAGGACGTAGAAGCTTACACATATATAACATAAAATGTGACGCTTCCCCTCCCCGCAGGCGAACGCGGATGATGTTATCCATTTGTCTCGGCAAACATGTTTTTGTGTTTTTGCTAACAAAACTGTTAAGCCACGCCCCTATTTTGTTTTGTAAACATGTTAAGATGTTAGAAAACACGAACACACGGCGCTGCGGACCCGGCTTAATGAAAACAAATCAGTTTTTATTCAAATGTTGACCAATCAAATCTCGAAGAGTTATTCACTGTCTGTTGCAAGGAGGTTGAGTATTGAAATGTAGGTTGTGTATTGGGCGATCTAAATTCAAAAACCGAAACAGTGGGTAAAAGTGCTTGGTCATGGTCGTGTATAGGGGCTCTATATTTTGTTTGAGCCAGAAAGAGACGGAGAATACTTTTACTCACTAGTGAGAGAAAGTGGTTTTTATTCACGATTTTCAGTGACTGAAACAAGCTTTCTATAGGGTGAATGGTATAAACCATTGTAATGCCCCAAACGGGGCTCATGTCCTGGACATTTTTTTACCTATATTAATAATTCCATCAAGGGGTATGGTAGACTTGATCGAAACCTTACCTGAATAATAAAATATAAAGATTTCGATTTTGTTAAACTCTGATACAGTTTCGTCCGGTCAGTACCGCCATATTTTCTATGAACGCATTCTGTCAGTGATGACCAACGAGGTAAGAAACCAAAGAGTTTCCTATTATGCCGAAAATCGTTGTGTATTCACATCCACCCGAGCGAAGCCGTTTTCATCTAGTAAGAAAAATTCTAACATGAAACAATGATTAATGATTATGTCAACTTAACTTACCAACCAGCATACACAGCGAGCACAGCGGACACAGCACGAGCGCTATAAGTAGGGCACACAGCGGCTGAAGCAATCCTAGCGTGCACACTCGCCACACACTCGCTTCTAGCATTGGGAACCATCTGTAAACAAACAATATTGTGAAAATACATGACATAAACCCTGTGCCATATTATGTAACACATCCTACTATCTTACTTATATTATAAATGCGAAAGTTTGTAAGTATGGATGGATGGATGAATGGATGTTTGTTACTCTATAACTCCAGAACGGCTGAACGGATCTTGGTGAAAATTGGGACAGATATATACTATAGTCTGGAATAACACATAGGCTACTTTTTATCCCGTAGGAATACCGGAATTTAAAACTACGCGGGTGAAACCGCAGGACACTACTAGTTACATAACTTTGCTTATCTTCCTTAGGCATCGTAGAGTATTGGGTAATTACTTCGTACAGAGCAGTTATAAAATGCCGTAATAACATGTTTGCCGACTTTAAAAGAAAAAGGTACTCAATTTGTTTGTGTTATATTTTTTCATCTCCAAGAAAAAGGGACTCAAGGGAAGGGCTTGCCACCTACCCCCACTTGCGACCCCCCCCCCCACCCAACCCTTGGCGCTAGTAACCCCTAATAATAATAGTTATATTTAAATTAATACAATTGTTATACTTTCATAATAATACAATTGTTATATTTTCATAATAATACAATTGTTATACTTTCATAATAATACAATTGTTATATTGATTGATTACTCTATTACCATGACACAAGCTTTGAGTAGCTTGCATTGGGGCTAGATGGTGCTGTAAGTATTGTCCAGCATTATAAAAAGCTAGTTGCGCCCCGCAGTTTCCCCCGCGCAGATTTAAATCCCGGTATTCCCACGGGATAAAAATAAGCCTATGTGTTATTCCAGACTATAATGTATCTCTCTCCCAACTTTCATTCAGATCCGTTCAGCCGTTCCGGCGTGAAAGAGTAACATCCATCCATCCATCCTTACTTACAAACTTTTACGTTACAAATTATTGTGTACCTGTTGAGGCCCGGCCGCGGACAGTCCACGTCATAGAGGAGCGATATAAAGGCATGCGCCAGCAGCGCGAGCGGCGGCGCCCACAGCGGCGCTGCCAGGGCCGCGAGCGCGCTGGCCGCGCTCACGGCGACGCAGGCCGCGGGCAGCAGCAGCAGCAGCGCCAGCGAGCCCAGCGCGCCGACGCAGCCGTACTGCAGCACGCGGTGCGCGGCGCGACTCACGCCTTTGCCGAGCAGACCTGTAAAAAAAAAACTGGCTTCATTAAAAACTCGAGGGTGGGCGCTAATGCTTATCATACAAGATATTTTTATCTTAGTTTAGGTATTAGCGGGATCACTCAAACCTAACCTATGTTTACCTTAAAGCCGGTAATATTTATGTACCTATTATTTACAACCTATTGTAACTGTAAGGTGTCAAATAAAGATTTTTTCATTTTTTTTTTCACCTGGCTCACGTACTATCACATGTTCCTTCATACAGATACTTTACTGGTGGACAAGTTTACAAGTCATGCGCTCAAAGCTAAATCATAATTTTACTAATATTATAAATGCGAAAGTATAGGCTACTTTTTATCCCGTGAGAATACCGGGATTTAAAACTAAGCGGGTGTAACCGCGGGACGCCACTAGTATTTAATACTAAAATAAAATAAATAAATAATGCTTGACAATCAACACAGCACCATCTAGCCCCAAAGTAAGCTACTCAAAGCTTGTGTTATGGGTACTAGATGACTGATATATTTCATACATTATATACTAACATAGATAGATATTTTTCTTTATACATAAACACCCAGACCAACGGAACAAATTTCTGCAAATCGTACACTTTGTTGCAAGGCGGGAATCGAACCCGCAAGCATATTTAAATCCCGGTATTCCCGCGACATAAAAAGTAGACTAAGTGCTGTTCCAGACTATAATCTATCACTCTGCCAAGTTACATCCAGATACGTTCAGCCGTTGCGGCGTGATTCAGGAGTAACAAACATTCATATATTTTAATAACTTCTATAACATGTGTCAAGTGCTCGAAAGGAGGCTCTCGAGGCGCTTTTAAAATCCTTTCACCACACTGTTTCGAAAGAAACTGGACACGAGAAGAAGAATAAGCTCACCTGTATCCGGCTCGGTCTCGAACCGGCTCCGTTGCTTGGAGACATATCGCCACAGCACCAGTAGGCGTGACCACATTGTCTCCGTTTCACTGCTGCGCTTGGGGAAAAGCGTTCCGTTCACCTAAGAAAAATAATAAATTCTGTATTTTTTTTGTATTTGTAGCACTATTCCAGCAGCCTAAGAGCTTTAAGAGTAGTAGAGCTCTTTGTGAAGGGCTCGTCCGGGGAAGAACTACCACCACGCCTTTTTCTGCCGCCAAGCAGCATTGCTGTGTTTCGGTTTGAAGAGTGTGGTCGCCGGTGTAATTACAGGCACATGAGGCTTAATATCAGTATGCCTCAAGTTGATGGACGCAGGGCAGTGCATCGTAGGGCACGTTCCTATCGTGCGTGACTTACGAGGCAATGCTTTGTCATAGGTTATGGTTACCACTTAACATCAGGTGAGCCATATGCTTGTTCCATCAGCTAGTTGTATAAAAAAAAAAAAAGCCTAGCAGCACTAGTGCAGGTTGCCCGTACCGGTTATTTTGTCATAACCAATATTGTTCTCTCTTGTATTTCTCCTGTCTTTTGGAAATGTAGGTAGCCTTTCAGCGGGCGAGAGCCTGCCTGCGACGCCTTGGAACAAATTTGTGTACGATCTGCAGAAATTGGTTCCGATGGTCTGGGTGTTTTCTATGTAAAATAAAAGAATATCTATCTATGTAAGTATATAATGTATTAAATATATCAGTTATCTAGTACCCATAACACAAGCTTTGAATAGCTTACTTTGGGGCTAGATAGTGCTGTGTGGATTGTCCACCATTATTTATTTATTTCTTCTGAACAAACGATTAATATTTTGTGACACAAAATAAACGTTTTGATTTGATTTGAACATATTGTCATAACGTGGTCCCCACCCCTTATAATCAGTTCCAAAATACATTTAAATATTTATTCATTAGAAACTGTTAGGTTGACCAATAAATATAACAAGGACTTGAATTTTTAATAAATGTAGATTTCAAAATAAGCCAAAGTAACACTTCGCTTGGCCAGTTCATAGTCAAAGTCAAAATATATTTATTCAGTTTAATCAATAGGATCATTTTGAAACTTCTTAAAGCTATGTGCTATTTGTATGTGATTGCCGGTTGAATAACAGTCACACGAGGCTTAACATCTATACGCCTCAAGTTGATGGACAAGTAGTGCATCGTAGGGCACGTTCATATCGTGTGTCTTGCAATGCTTTGGTTATGGTACCACTTAAAATCACATGGGCTATAGGTGTCGATGCAGACGGCCAGACTGATGATAAGTGGTAACCATCACCCATAACAAAGCATTGCCACATGACCAAGCCTTGAAGGAGTAAGGAGTTACCTGCGAGAGTTCATAGTCAGGGATGAAGGGCGTAGTCCTCACTAACGTGCGCAACGAAAGCGGTGAACACCAAGGCACCACCACGCCAAGGAAGAACATCAGGTTCCATGTCCAACTCCACATCCTGCCGACAAACATTACTTGTAATTTTAAATAAGAAAAGCTTCAAAATAAGAAAAGCTTTTACTATGAGATCCCGATAGTTGATAAGTTTTTTTTTGTGAATACATACTTATAACATACTAGCGGCCCGTCCCGGTCGCACATGGTATAGGTACAGCATTAAGTTTTTTTTGATTAAATGTCGTATGGGGATCGTGTAACTTACTAACGGTGGAATATTTTTTCAAATCCGTCCAGTAGTTTCAGAGCCTATTCAATACAAACAAACAATCAAAGCTTTCATCTTTTCAATATTAGTATATAAATAAATAATAAATAATGCTGGACAATCCACACAGCACTATCTAGCCCCAAAGTAAGCTATTAAATAAGCTTGTGTTATGGGTACTAGATAACTGATATATTTAGTACATATACTTACATAGATAGATATTTTTTTATTATACATAGAAAACACCCAGACCATTGGAACAAATTTCTGCAGATCGTACACAAATTTGTTCCAAGGAGGGAATCGAACCCGCAACCTCTTGCGTCGCAGGCAGGCTCTCGCCCGCTGCGCCACAGAGGTCGTCAAAGTATATAGATTATAACATGAGTAGAGTAGTAGATCTGTTTATGAGGACGTCTAAGTACCCCCTTGCAGGTGTTACAGGGGTATATTTGGGTCATTCAGTCAGAGGTAGGTCCAAATATTTAATTTAAAATATATCCCCACTTTTAGTTGGTATTCCATACCTGACAAGTTGCAAGCCCGACTCCGCTGTTAGAATACCATCGTTGAGTAAAAAATAAAATAAATAAATAATCTTAACTGTTAATTTACCGAAATTAGCCTTATTTTATGTATTTATTTAGGAATAGTGAAGTAGGGTACCTGTGACACATGTTAGCCAATCGCCAGCCCGGCCATCTGGTGGTGGTTTCCCGTACTGTATCAGTTTCCAGTAGGTATACCTGACAACAATGGAAGGAAAATAATCATGTATTCGTCATTAGCTTTAGCATCCATTACATTTATTCAGGATTTATCTTAAAGTGTTAGGAACAGAATGCAGTGTAAACTAGTATACACACACTTATTATCACACTTATTATATTTAACATTGTTGTGTTGTGTGAATTTATCTCCCTTCCTCTTGTTTACTTGCTTTAACAAAAAAAGTCAGCTGAAACTTTTCAAAAATGCGTTTTTTTTAACTTAATAGATCATTCTTTGGCCACGATCTCGCCTGGTGGTAAGCTAGGATGTAGCCGATTATGGAACAGAACGGTCCTTACGGTCCCGGTTTTTCAAAAGCCCTGCTGTTATGCGGTGGTTCCATCTACAGGTTTGACGTATCACTATCAAGAGTCGCTCGATAACCAAAGTTGCATTCAGTTAAATCGACTAGAGATGTCACCTTGCTTAAATTTGGGACATTAAAAAAATCTTTGTGACTTTCGTATGTTTAGTAAACACTACAAATCTAATAAATTGATGCAACACGTTTGTTGTACAATACCAATAATATTATAAACGCGAAGTTTATAAGTATGGATGGATGGTTTGTTACTCTTTCACGCCACAACGGCTGAACGGATCTGGATGAAACTTGGCAGAGAGTTAGATTATAGTCTGGAATAACACATAGACTTTTTATCCCGTGGGAATACCGGGATTAATTAAGTAAATCTAATACATGCTTACATACATACACACATAAAATCACGCCTATTTCCCATAGGGGTAGGCAGAGACGGATTTCCCCTTGCTACGATCCTGACATACCTCTTTCGCTTCGTAAATCTAATAGGAATGATGTAACACGTTCGTTGCGTACCGGCTGGCTGGGGTCCGACCTCGGCGTGACGATGGAGGTGTGCCGCTGCGTGACGACGGTGGGCACGGCGTCCTGCCGGCCACGCAGCACGCGCGCCACGCGCCACGCCTGCGGCCGCCAGCGCCGCGTGCGCCACGCGAAGCGCCGCGTGCACGACAGCGCGCCCGCCAGCTCGCGCGCCAGCAGCGGCTCGCGCTCGCGCACAAACGACATGTCGCGCGACAAAAAGTACCTGCACGCAGATCACTAATACATTACAAGGCGGTCAGACCAGGATGTGATCAGACCAAGAATCAATTCAATGCTGTACGCACCTGTAAGTGACAGCGCATATACTACCTACTTTATAATTTATTAATTAATCTAGCATTATGTATCTGTTGTTGGTGTGTCGAAATAAATAAATAAGAAGTATCAGACCAATCACTGCAATACTATGACCTGTGCAAAGGTTGATCGTTATTGAAATACAAAAGTAAAATTGATGTGGGGGGTGATTTTGTTTTCCGTCGGTGTCGGATTCGACACGGAATACAAGTTTTGAATTTAGAATACGATGGCTCCCTAAAACCCTTGTCGAAAACGAACTTTACGCGATTTTGATATTGTCACACAAAGCTTTTGACATTAGGATTCGAAAAGATAGCACGTGACTTTACGCCAGCTCTTCGGTGGCGGAAACCTTTCCGTGAAAGGTCGTGTCCAACCTGTCGTTTAAAAACCATGTGAAAACTCTGTTTTAATACATTTGCTTGTAACTCTGCTGAAGTTGCCATTCCGTCGCGAAAAAATTATTCACTTATTATTATTATTACCTACGTGGAATGGAATTTCACATTGATTAATTATGAGACAATTCGCGCGGTAGGTAAATGCCTTAAAAAACTGTCAATTGCCTTTCCGTTACGATTCCGACACCGACGGAAATCAAAATCACCCCCATGGTCTCAGAAATTTACAACACCCCTGATACTGTGTACGTAAATTTAAGTAAATATTGGTGGACTTTCCACACACCACTGTCTCGCCCAAAACTTGTTATATGGGAACCAAATAGTTGATTACCCACTATTACCTACTATTATTATAAATGCGAAAGTTTGTAAGTATGGTTGGATGGATGGATGTTTGTTACTCTTTCACGCCGGAACGGCTGAACGGATCTGAATGAAACTTGCCAGTGAATTATAGTCTGGAATAACACATAGGCAACTTTTTATCTCGTGGGAATGCCGGGATTTAAATCTGCGTCGTTGTGAAAGAGTAACAAACATCCATCCATCCATGCTTACAAACTTTCGCGTTTATAAATTGTAGTAATAAATAAATAAATAAATAATGCTGGACAATCCACACAGCACTATCTAGCCCCAAAGTAAGCTATTCAAAGCTTGTGTTATGGGTACTAGATAACTGATATATTTAATACATTATATACTTACATAGATAGATATTTTTTATTATACATAGAAAACACCCAGACCATCGGAACAAATTTCTGCAGATCGTACACAAATTTGTTCCACGGCGGGAATCGAACCCGCAACCTCTTGCGTCGCAGGCAGGCTATCGCCCGCTGTGCCACAGAGGTCGTCAGTAGTGTTAATGATACTACTAGTATAATGACCGATGCATGTGCAGTCGATGCGTCTCGAGGTTGGCTAGCGCGTCCTCGTTCGCGGCCCAGCGCAGGTCCCGGTGCAGCCGGCGCGAGTGCGCCGCGAGCCGCTCGCGCCGCCACGCGCCGCACCACGACGCCACGGGGTGCGCCACGCGCAGCCGCGCCTCCGCCGCGCGCACGCCCGCCTCGATGCGGCGCCGGACGCCTTCCTCCGCGCTAAGAGACAACACCAAACGTTCCTTTTTCAAATTATACCACAGGCTATATGTACGACGTAGATGGCGCTGGCGGACCTGCGCGCTGCGCGAAATATGTACATACATAACAAAAAAGTTCTGTTAACAAACAATTACACTCACATGTTACAATAAATAGGTACTAAGTATATAATGTAGTTCTTCAAGTGCAATCAGCACCGTTATCCGCAAATAAGGTAAGTACAAATATCGAGCGGCATGAACGTATGAATGAAGAAGAAAGAGAGAGAGGGTAGGTATGTAGGTGTACTGGTCTGCAATTGATAAGAATACAGCCAATACATCCACCCACCTATCCACCTAAAATTATACAAATTTGAACTTGACTTACTTAAAATCTAAACAAGACATAATAATGTCTTGTATGTTTTTTCTGAACGAACCGGGTCAGGTTGCAAAGAATTCAGTGTTTGTGAAATGCATGTTATATTGATTCATGATTCTATGCAAAGGTGCACGCTTACCAGCGTTCGTTTTACAGGTTCCTTTTTCAAATTATACCACAGGCTGTACGTAGCTGGCGGACCTCCGCGCTGCGAAATACATTATGTAACACAAACGTTCCTTTTTCAAATATATGAACAGATATGACTCTGTACATAATCGTAGACTTTACGACGTACCTACATTGCAGGCGGAACTCCGCGCTGCGTGATAACACAAACGTTCTTTTTTCAAATTATATGAACAGACAATCGTTCCTTTTTCAAATTTAACGTATGGGCAACATTTTCGCCGACGTCGCAGGCATTCTTCAGCGCTACCGCGCTGCCAGACAAAGCGTTAGAATTTTTTTAGCGGCTTTAATAGCATTTAAGATGTTGATCACGCTATTAACGCCATGCACTATAAAAAATAAGCCGCCAAACATAATTAGCAAAATGTAATCCAAAGAAAACGATGTTTTAGTTTGAATAATTAGAGTTGAATGAATGACTGAATGAAAATTCTTTACTGCACACCTAAAACTAACAAAATAGGCGAAATTATAATAATTAATGAAAAACAAATGTACAATGGGCGGTCATTTCGCTAAAAAGCGATCACTGAAAGACAGTAGTTATTAGTTACCGTTCGTAGATGGCGGCTGCGCGTAACTGCGCGGCGAGCAGCTCGGGTATGTCCGCGCCGAGGGCGGCGAGCGGTTCGCTCGCGAGCACCGCGTTACACACGCGCGTCACGTACTCACGGAACGCAGCGTCGCTCACCTCCTGCACACATATTTATCTATAGAAATACGAGCAACAGTTTAGGAAATGTACAAAAAAAACAGCTTCATGACTTTGATCGCCCGGCACGGTAGATAGCGATACTCCTTCGAATCCAAGTGATAACTCAAGATTCTTTTAGGATGTATAAGGGTAGTCAGAACTTTCAACTAATGCTAGACAAATATTATTGCATAGTTATTATTCCATACGTTAAATACATGTATGCGCATTGCGTCGTAACTCGTTTTATTACTCGCCGTAGCTTAATTCATTACGCATAAGCGCCATAATAGCTAATTTATATACGCGCCGTAGCTCATTCCTCTACAAGCGTTCACATTCAACGCGTCGTAGCTCGTTCCCCTACGCTTCACTAACTTCGCTATCTCTACGCGGCCTCTACGCGGCGTAGCACGTCACAGTAATATAAGTAGTATGTTTTCATCACATCTATTCGAAAAGAACGACTTGGTTCGCCTTTATGTGCACCCAAAGGTGGTGTTTTCTATAAGAAACAATAAGTGCGCGGGAAAGTTTTAAGAATTAACTTTCCCGCGCACTTTTTGAATTTGGAATATCTTCGCTTTAAGTTCGCCTATGTACTTAATATTTGTGCAATAAAGAATGTTCTTATCTTATCTTATGTGCCTTTTTTTTCTCATAGTGGGTGGTGAAAAGTAGAGTGTACCACTCGGGAGCAAAATATATTTTTGGCTCGGGCGTACTTTGAATCCCTCGCTACGTTCAGGATTCTACTAAAGAATCCTTCGCTAAGCTCGGGATTCTACTCTTGAATCCTTCACTTCACTCTGGATTCAAAAAAGCGCCCTCGCCGTAAAAATATTATTAGATTTCGCTCCCTTATAATACAATCTACCATACCATACTTACCATCTCTATCTCCTTGAGCGGCATCTTTTGACTGGCGAGCTGTGCTGCGTGCCGCTCCCGAAAGTGCAGGAACCAGCCACGCGACTCCCGCTCCAGAATGTTCTGCAGTGGCGAGGCCGCGCGACGTAGCACGTCACGTCTGTATAGTCTTAGGTCCACCTACAACCAAAATAACTTTGCAAAAAAATCAGCCTACGTAGCTCAGTTGGTAGTAGCTCTGCCTTCTGCGCCGTAGGTCGTGGGTTCGATTCCCACCGTGAACAAGCATTTGTGTGATGAACATAGATGTTTGTTCTCTGTCTGGGTGTTATATAATATTATAAGTATGTATTTACAAAAAAAAAGTATATACGTAATATTTTAGCTATCTGGTTCCCATATCACAAGCATAAGCTTAGTTTGGGGCTAGATAGTGCTCTGTGGAAAGTCCACCAATATTTATTTATTATTTATCGACTACAAATGCACTGGAAAATACACTCATACTAATATAACTCAAAAGCATGTGGTCCCATTTAATTTGAGTCAGATTTGACGTGTAGACTCAAATGGGACCACATGACAAGCACCAGCTTTAATTAAAAACAGAATCATCAAAATCGGTCCACCCAATAACGAGTTATTAAGAAACTGTCGAAAAGAATATCTCCTTTAAAGACGATAAAAAAATAATATAAATAGGTAAGTATTATTAACAAAGGGGTTATCGACTATAGCCGCTTTTCTTGAAGTGATAACGCGCTCTTGTGGTAACCAGAGTCCCACAGGTGGGCCGTAAAGCACCCATAAAAAATGTGTAATTGTTAAAAAGTATCGAATCGAAGCGGTTGCTGCTAGATCTCTGGCATTATGCACAAATAAACTTGGTCTGTCTTTTTTTTTTTAATACAACTAGCTGATGTAACAAGCAGATGGCCCGTAGGTCACGCACAATAGGAACGTGCCCTACGATGCACTGCCCTGCGTCCATCAACTTATTTATTTATTTATTTATCAACTTGAGGCATACAGATAGATGTTAAGCCTCATGTGCCAGTAATTACACCGGCAACCACACTCTTCAAACCGAAACACAGCGTTGCTGCTTGGCGGCAGAAAAAGGCGTAGTGGTAGTACTTCCCCGGACAAGCCCTTCACAAAGAGCTCTACTACTCTTCCCCTATCTTACCCTATCTTCGTCTATCCCTATTACTCAGCTGCCGTAATAAGGCTCATGTTTATTTGATTTTATATATTTTTGATTGCCATTTGATAATAAAAAAATAACAAAAAGATTACTATAGGTATAAAACATTAACCACAGGTTTATGAGAGCTAGATCAAAGCTAATCGGCTGTCAAGTCACTTATCACTTTTGTTTCAGCTTTTACTTCAAATTAGCAAGTGACTTGACAACCGATTAGCTTTGATCGAGCTTTCAGAATTAGAAGTTCTCTAAACACCCATCGCCAAAGATTTCACGCTAATATTTTGAGGTGTTAGCGGTTCTAGTGGTAGCGACTCCGCCTTCCGATCATAAGGTCGTGGGTTCGAAACCGGTCGTGCATCAGTTTTCTCCATTACAGTACCTGCGTCCGCTGCGGCGTGGTGTACAGGAAGGGCACCCTGGGCGCGGGGCGAGGCAGCTCGCGTGCGTTCGCTTTCTCGGAGGCCGCGCGTCGCATCGCTCGGGTGACCCACGCCGCTAGCGCAGATATGTCCTCTTGATGTTCTGGCTAAACATATATACAGGGTGGCCTAAAATCTAGGATCAACGCAACTAGGGGTTAGATGGCATCAGCTGCAACAAATTGTTCTACGGGAGATCCAGCGAGGCCCAGCAGAGTTATAATTTATTTTGTGTGTATGAGAAAACTAGTTGCGCCCTGCGGTTTCACCCGCGCAGATAAAATCCCGGTATTCCAACGGAATAAAATATAGCCTATGTGCTATTCCAGACTATAATCTATCTCTCTGCCAAGTTTCATCCAGATGCGTTCAGCTGTTCCGGCGTGAAAGAGTAACAAACATCCATCCATCCATCCATAATTACAAACTTTAGCGTTTATAATATTAGTGGGATTAACTATTTTTACTAATTCTTATTAAAATTAGAATAATCTACATCCAAATACACTGCAATCAAAATCGAGTTATTAAAAATAGGTGATTAGTATTTTCACCTGAACTGAATTTATTACAGACCTTACATATAAGTTCAGCAACTAGGTATCGGGACCTCTCTTCCCTAATTTTCTTTTCTAGATCTCGTGCCTCCATGGAAGGCATACCAATGATGAGGTCCATTATTCTGAAAGAGTCATGTTTTAAAGGGGATTACGAATAATATTTTTTTCTATATTCTACGTCCATTTTGCATGATACAAATTTCTTAATATACACAGGTCTACCCGTCTACATCGTTCCCGGTACTTTTTCGGGATAAAAGGCTATTCGTTCTACGAGTAAGTTTCATCCTTATCAACTTTTAGTTAGGGCATGATGGAGCGGCGATAAAAAAAAATACTTGACTTTCCACACAGCACTATCTAGCCCCAAACTAAGCCGAAGCTTGTACAATGGGCACCAGATAGCTGACAATACTTACTTTTGCATAATGGGGTCCATTAAGCAGAAGTAAGTAGGTAGAGTCTAAATGCGGATACAGAAGTCCAATACAAGTAATAAGTAATACTTACTTTTTTGTAAATGAATACCCTACAATATATAATTACACCCAGACAGAGAACAAACATCTATGTTCATCACACAAATATATGTTCTCGGTGGGGATCTAACCCACGGCCTACGGCACACTCGGCGCAGAAGGCAGACCTATCAACTGAGCTCTGAAGACCGTCAAAGGATGAGTGAGCCATGTATAATGTATAAGTATGTATAATAGGGTACCTACATTATTTTAAACTAGTGACCCGCCCGCGCGCCCTGCTTCGCACGGGTGCACATTGTTCTTCTACTATATCATGTATGTATTATACACATAAACCTTCCTCTTGAATCACTCTATCTATTTAAAAAAACTGCATCAAAATCCGTTGCGTAGTTTTAAAGATTTAAGCATACATAGGGATATAGGGACAGAGAAAGCGACTTTGTTTTATACTATGTAGTGATAACGCCTGAATTTTTTTTTGTTACCTGTGCAGTCCGCCAAGCAAGGACCTCAGGCCAGCTCTCACAGACAGTGGTTCATCCCTCAGCAGTCGATCCCTGGCCACTATCAGTATGACGGCGGCCGCGTGAGCGATGTACGTGTACAGTTCCTCCCGTGCGCGCACTCGGCCGCGCTGCAGCCATCCGGCCACGCGCCACACGTGAGTCTGCCCCGGGAAGTGACGGGAGGGCACTTCGAATTCGCTGGAGATTAAACATCACTTTTAATAAAACTCTTCTAATACACTGTCGACGACCTCTGTGGCGCAGCAGGCGAGAGCCTGCCTGCGCTATTTTATCCTATGATAAAATCGTCTGTGATTCGCTTCAGACGAAGACAAGAGCTAATGTAACTCTCGCTCGCACGTTTTGACTTGTTGAAAGATATTGAATCACTAAACCCATTTTCCCATATCTTTCAAAATGTCGAATCGTGCGAGCGAGAGAAATATTAATATTGTCAACGCCTTAATTCTGCTGTAAACATACAATTTCACCAATGTCATGCTCTTTCTTAGGTATAAAAATACCAGTTCATCTAAAACGATTTCAGATAACAGTGTCTTAAATACAGTTTTAAAAAATATACATGTGTTAACAATAACCTACTTTGACATGCTTACACAATAAAAAAAAAATATTTTTAGATATCTACCGAGATCGAATATAATACCTATGTACAATATAAAAATAGTAATGAAAATGGTCTAATGTGTGATATCATGCTATGCTGGGGGGAAACATATTGGCGCTATACGAACTCCTGAGTTAGCACCGAATTTAGGTCATACACATTAAACTGAAACTGAAAAACTGAAACAGCTTCACGACTTTGATCCCCAGGTACGGTAGATATCCCTTCAGATCTCCCAGTACCAAGTAGGTACTAATTCAAGATTCTTTGAGGATGTCTAAGGGGGGTAGTCAGAGGTACGTCCAAACATTACATTTGGCACATACCCACATTTTGCAGTAGTTAGTATTCCATACGTGACAGGTTGCAAGCCCATCGCCGCTGTTAGAATACTAACTGGTTTCCTCACGATGTTTTCCTTCACCGTTTAAGAGCACTGGCATTGCGCACATAAATTTTTCGATAGAAAAATTCATTGGTGCACGACCGGATTCGAACCTGCGACCTTACGATCGGAAGGCGGGGTCACTCCCACTAGACCACCGGTGCACCGGTACACATTATGAGATAACAAATATTATATTTCACATTTTAGGACCGTATTTTAGGTAACAGTTTGTATGTATTCAACTTATTTCGTTGCAACTTTCGGCAACTACCGATTTAAACACATTATTGCAAGTGCGCCAGCCTCAGATCGAGAAGAAGGTCATGGAAAAAACGCCAATACTGCAATAATTTTTGGAATATTATTTAAAATCTTGAGGTTTGTATGAGGTAGCAAACAAAAAACTTTAAATACGAGTAAGATTTATCGGTTAGTTTTTGAATAATAGTACTTAGTATGAAAACACGGACTTCAAATACAATATGGCTTTTGAATGGAGATGCAATAATAACTCTTTGCAAAACCCGCTCCATTCAAAACCCGCTAGAAATCGGGGTCTCAATTCAGAAAAGACAAACTTATAAACTTCGAAAATCAAAATAAAAACGGTCTTCATTCAGTACAATCACAGGCATCACTTTGAACAACTAACCCCCGGTTTCTGAAAGCACGATCAACACTAATCGGCTGTCTAGTCACTTGATATCTCTATCTCATTTGAAGTAAAAGCTGAAACAGCAAGTGTCTTGACAGCCGATTAGCTTTGATCGGGCTTTGAAACCAGGGGTAATCATAATTTTAAAGTTCAGGAATACGTACTAGCGCCAATATGATATTATGTATAAACAATATATATAAATGTGAAGTAGGTTCTCGACATACCCCCTCTCGCGTATAGAATCCAATTGCTTAGCATTTAGCATCTTGGGCTTATATGCTTGCTCCTTGTGCAGGCTTTATAAAAACAGACGTTTTCGTATACAAATCTTACACAATCATACCACACCGAATGTTAGAACAATTTAAAACATAATTACTTCATTTAAAAAACCCAATTTATAAAATAAACCTTAGTTTACAATGATAAGAGGTAGGTAGGTACTAACTTCAGAAACAAAAATAAAACGAGATGGCGGATTAAATAATACCAAATTAGATCATCTACATGCTACCGATACTTAATGTACATCGGCCTGCATCTATGCTATACCATGTAACACAGACAATACAATACAAAATTATTGTATAATTATAATTTTTTTTTTTTTTTTTTTTTTTTTTTTTTATCCTCGGATAATGATGATAAGCAGCGACTATTTTTGAAACGGTAATGTATACCTATATAGGTGCTAGTAAATAAGCTGTAAACCATATGAAAGCAATTAAATAAAGGAATGACGTTAAGATTTTTTTTAATTTGGGACAATTTTGTAACTTTTATCGCGTTTTTGGATAAAAGCAAACCTCGATAACTAGGTGGTAGATAGATATTTAAAAGTTCTGAGGGCGCGAGGCGCTACTATCATATATAATATATATATATAGTAGCCTCTGCTGAAGCAGCCCTATATTTTTTCTGGTTAGTTACAAAATAGTTGTGTATGTACCTATAGGTATCTGTATTCGAGATGTTACGTTTTGATTCGTAAAATAAATACTTAATTTCTATTCCATTCTTCATTTAATAACATAAAGATATTTAAGAAAATTACCAAACTTTGTCATTGTTTTTACTAATCAAACTAGAAACTAGTCTTTGCTCTTTGTGTTGAAACAAGATACCTAGTGTACCTATAATACGACCTACAAGCGTCATGACTGTATCGTATTGAAACTCGAGATGCACCGAAGCCGAATGAAGCCGATCAAATATCGCTGAAGGTATGGATTACCACCGTACATACAAATACATGTAAGTAAAATTGCAAGCACGAAGTAATATAACGCTGATTATTCTTTTATAGAGGTTACAGTAGAAAGACTACCCATGTTTGCGTTGTCACTCTCGAATCGATGTACAAATGTTTGTTGTTGCTCATCACACAAATGTTTGTTTTTGGTGGGAATCGAACCCACCAATAGTGGCAATTATGCATTACATACCGCGTTCGTCGGTCGGCATCGCCCACAATAACAGGCCGGACAATTCGAATCAATTTCAGCTGTGAACTCCGGATGTTCACATAACTGACATGATGTGTCATTGTTATGGGTGCAAGATGAAGGGGTAAATGTTAAATTGTCGAACAACTCTTTTCAATTTCTCTAAACACGCAAGGGTAATTTTTATTTTCATTCATAGCAAAATCTTACAAAATTCTACGTACCTACCTAACGGTGTCAATAATTAAGTACATATAAATAAATATTAGAGGACATTACACTGCACTATCTCGCCCCAAACTAAGCCAACGCTTGTGATATGGGAACCAGATAGCTGATATACTACTTATACTGTACTGTTTTTTTTGTAAATACTTACTTATAATATTATATAACACCCAGACACAGAACAAACATCTATGTTCATCACACAAATGTTTGTTCTCGGTGGGGATCGAACCCACGACTTAATTAATTACTATGTCTATATTTGTAGTAAACAGCAATAAAGCCATGTTATATAGGCGCACTATCTTCAAGCATGGTTTGTATGTACTTAAAAAATGCCCATAGCACAGAAGAGACGTGACGCGCCTTTCGAAAATAAAAGTAACCAACACATGCGCGTTTTATAACAAAAACGTGGGACACAAACGAGCTTACAGTCATCGACAAAAGAACATGAAAAATGAACATTTGTGGTTTGTAATAATTTTCTTTGTAGTTTGTAATGCAAGTCTGCCATGAAATAGAAACCGAGATGACGAATGATAATGAAGCTTTTGTGCCAAACTCATGCAGCGTGGGATAAGGTAGGAAGATGATGAGTTAAACTGCTCACGAGTGTGATTTTTTTTTTATATTTCGGAGGAATCCAACAAACATATTCATAGATATCTTTGTTGAATTCCTCCAAAATAGATATTATATATATATATACTAGTTGCGCCCCGCGGTTTCAACCGCGCAGATTTAAATCCCGGTGATCGGAAAACATTTATGCCTACGATTGCTGATATCACTCATTGCTCAAAACGCAACGATAGCGCGTGCTAATCTTTCCTGTGGCGACATCTAGTTATTATTGAGGAACTAAAAATGTATCAGCTAAATACGGTAAAATGCTAAATATCTGCCAACACCCGGTATTCCCACGGGATAAAAAGTAGTCTATGTGTTATTCCCGACTATAACCAATATCTCTGCCAAGTTTCTTCCGGATCCGTTCAGCCGTTCCGGCGTGAAAGAGTAACAAACATCCATCCATCCATCTATCCATCCATCCATACAAACTTTCGCGTTTATAATATTAGTAGGATATACATATATTCATAGATCATACAATATTGTAGATTTAGCTCATATTTAGTTGTGATGGTGACAAACTAATTTCAAACACAGGCCTGAATTTGATGGACACAGAGCAGTGCTTCAAAGTCAAAATGTATTTATTCAATAACATTAAAAGGATTACTTTGAAACGTCGCGTCGCTAGGTGAGTTCCACGCGACCAAAGCCTAGAATTATCGTAGTGTACACTGCTATCGTGCGTGACTTGAGTGATTACTGCTTAACATCAGGTCCCTCCTGATTTGCTTGCTTGTTTTTCATTTGCTTGTTTTCCAGCAAGAAGTTTAAAAAAACGTAGTAGGTAGTACACCTACTGTCAAAAACGGCCGCTAAAGGCGTGCTCTGTACTACACTTTTGTTTCTGACTGTACAAATGATTATGGATTGTATCATGTGTGATCCATAGAACACTGCAGAGTAACTATGGCACGAAAGTTAAAACACAACAACTAAATGATATTAATGAGTCTGGAAGGGACAGTTTCCTTTGTTTAAGTGTTCTCAATTTGTGTTCAGTAAATGTTACAGTTCAACTTGATCAACTACTTGTATTTTTTAAGCAAGTATGAATTTAACTGGATATTAGAATAAATAAATAATGCTGGACAACCCACACAGCATCATCTATCCCCAAAGCTTGTGTTATGGGTACTAGATGACTGATATATGTATTTATTACATCAAATACTTACATAGATAGATATTTTTTATTATACATAAACACCCAGACCAACAGAACAAATTTCTGCAGATCTTACACAAATTTGTTCCGAGGCGGGAATCGAACCCGCAACCTCTTGCGTCGCAGGCGGACTCTCGCCCGCTGCGCCACTGAGGTCGTCGAAGTTTTTTTTTGGTAGTAGTTGTAGTAAAAATCTATAATGACATTTGGCATAGTTCTGTAGGTCAGCTTTTGGAAACCACACAAACTTGGACGATATGACTATGACTTTTAGACATTCATTTATTTATTTAGTATTGCCAATAAAAGATACACAAAATTACAAAAATTTCCAACACAGTATATATATAAAAGATTTACCATTGTAAATTCCTAAACTAATAATAAATTCTCACCCTTTATCCCGGATAGAGTAAAGCTGCTTGGGTGACAGCGGTTGAGGCTCAAGGCCAGCATCCAGAGCAGCTGCGTCCAGTTCATCGCATGGTGGCGGTATGATGATGTCCGAGGGTTTGTTACCAGGCCCGGTGAACCGCGACGGAGGGAGAACTGTAATGATATTTGTTATTAAATACCTGCCCTATATAAATGAGAGCACCGGTGGTCTAGTGGGAGTGACCCCGCCTTCCGATCGTAAGGTCGCAGGTTCGAAACCAGTCGTGCACCAATGGATTTTTCTATCGAAAAATTTATGTGCGCAATGCCAGTGCTCTTAAACGGTGAAGGAAAACATCGTGAGGAAACCAGTTAGTATTCTAACAGCGGCGATGGGCTTGCAACCTGTCACGTATGGAATACTAACTACTACAAAATGTGGGTATGTGCCAAATGTAATGCTTGGACGTATCTCTGACTACCCCCCTTAGACATCCTCAAAGAATCATGAATTAGTACCTACTTGGTACTGGGAGATCTGAAGGGATATCTACCGTACCTGGGGATCAAAGTCGTGAAGCTGTTTCAGTTCAGTTTTCTTATATAAGTAATCGGTGCAATCTTGAGCAACTTGTTCACATAATACTTGAAGGTGGGATTAGGATAATGATTATGTGCCAGATCTACACACCTATCTACACACAGCCTTCTCTGTTTTTATTTCTACTCTTCCTACCTACTGTTTATTCTGATATTGTTCTTCTTTGTCTTCTCGTGTTTGCTTTTCTGCCGTGCTTCTTGTAATGTTTTATTTTATTTTCTTGTTATAATTATTATATGTGTATGTATCGTGTGTGTCCAAAATAAATGTATTTTCTTTCTTTCTTTTCTTTTCTTTCTTAGATCTCAGACCACTAGACTGCAGTTACAGATATATTATTTTTTAAACAAAAAACTATTTACTTAATGGAAAATGATTTTACAGACAACAGAACTGAGATGAGGTGGGAGCAGTTAAAACAATATTTATTATTTAATGTTTTGAAACATAGGCTTCACAGGTATTTAGACAATAAGCTTAGTTTTTTAAATAAATAAATAATATCTAAATCTAAAAATACTAGTCACAATGTTTCAGGAGATGTTACATACTATTATACCTACTTATATGTTTTTTAAATAGTGTTGTGTACTAACTTTTATGCCACCTTATAATTTGAACAGTTTACAAAGAAAGACTTCTGATTTGATTATACTTCCTACTAATAATAAAAACGCGAAAGTTTGTAAGTATGGATGGATGGATGGGTGAATGTTTGTTACTCTTTCGCGTAAAAACGGCTGAACGTATCAGGATGAAATTTGGCAAAGAGATAGATTATAGTATGGAATAGCACATAGGCTACTTTTTATCCTGTGGGTATACCGGGATTAAAAACTACGCGGGTTAAACCGCGGGGCGCGGCTTGTTCCGAATTAAATTAGACAAAGAAAGTTGAGCACATTCTCACCAATAGGGAAAGTTTTCCAATGATAGAGAAAATCTTCCGCCACTTGCTTGATGTTGTTGACTAGCTGCTCGACTTCGGGCGGAGCGCCGATCAGCTCGACATCGAAGTGCAGAGGCTCGCGCTCCGGTGGCGGCGCCTCCAGCTGCAGCGAGCTAGGCCGCGAGGCGCGCTCACCATCACCAGACATAGTCACGCGATCGTCGATACCCGCGCGACTCAGGATGCTCAGCCAGACAATTTCACTAATCGCATAATGATCTCCGACGCCGCAGTGGCCGCAGTGGGCGGAGATACCACTTGACCGCTTATTGTTTTATTTACATTTAGAAAGTCCTGAAAAGATCGTCAATTCGGGTTTTCTGTAAATTTCTGCAGTAGTCGAGTATCTATAATTGTTTGTAGCTTTTCTTTCGTAGTTTTGTATGTATGTTGTGGGATTGAGTGTCCAAGAGTTTAAACTGGGAGTGTATTTGTTTTCCCTCAAAACAGAATCTTCCGAGAGCATAGAATAGAATTCGAGTCTTACGTAGTTATTTATTGTATACTCTTTGAATCCGAGAACCAATAGAACTTAGAAGAAGAATACTTCATCCAAGCAAAAGAACGATCCAACAAGCCAGCCAACAACAACCGCTGACTTGCCGCTGACTGACAGTGACACCCCCATAGAGAATGTAAAACTTGACACCAAAGACCTTGTACCTATAACTAGACTGTGCACAAAAAAATTTTGATTAGCTAAAATGAGATTTATTGTCTTATATATAGGGTAGCTATTTCCTTAAAAGCGGTAGCGAGCTAAAAACGGTCCTCGTGAGAGGGCTCCTGCTGGGAGTGTGTCCTTGTCTGACGTCTTGCCAGCTCAACTAACCTACCGGTTTGGTAGAAATGGTACAATAAAGTACATACGTTTTGCTTTTTTATGAATTACCAAAACGAACGTTTATAATCTTTGAAACTTTATTAAATATTTCTAGTTCATAAAGTAGGTATAAATAATCATCAATTCGTTGTATTTCATAAATTATCCAATAACACTGAGTATGTAAGAGTAGTAATTAAATGTTTGGGGCTGGTAATACCAAATGCAGATGGCGGTTTGCTACTGTGGTTGTTTGGATGATTCTCGTGCTTCGATTTGTGATAGTGTAAATTTTCATAAAACCTGTTAATTTTAATGAAAAATGGTGAATTCTTGTTGTGTGAAAGGGTGCAAAAATGAGTCTTATCCCGGTAGCCGCTTTTCTTTCCATGGGTAAGTAAAAACAACAATTATGTTCAAGGGTAACCATGAGTTTTGTTGATCAAAGATTTTTTTACAATCTCGTACCTAGTAGTAGGTAGGTTGATACGTCTCGACTGTCATAAATTGGAGATTTCGGTGAAAAAAAGTGGTTCTTAACGCGTTCTTCGAGTTTGAGACGATGACGTTTGTTGTTAATAACTAATTCTTGTATTGTAGATTTCCAAAGAACGAAAACTAGAAATTGAAGTTGGAAAATAAAGTACCTGGAAAAAACTCAGTCGTCTGTTGTTTGCAGTGCGCATTTTAAATGTGACGACTTTATTCCTGGATATACTAGTAAAATGCTGAAACCTGATGCTGTCCCGTCAATATTTTCTAAGGTAAGAATAAATCATCCGAGTGTGTCCGCGCATTAACAATAACCTTGAAAATTCAAATTTTGCGATGCCTTTTTCACATAGTTTTACTGAGCCGACGTGGTAAATTGAATTTTTAGTTTTGGTTTGTTTGAATTTTTAAGGTAATATTTAATTTAAAGTTAAGTAGGTGTACTAGTAAAGATCAGTACTTGTTTAAATTTTGTTTCGCCTATTATTTATATTCTGGCATACGTTTAAATAAATAAATAGAACCTCTCATCTGCACTACTCTGCTCCAGTCTACTCTTGTCTACCTACCTACCGTGTCCCATTATATTCAAATATCTTTACAGGTCATGCCCTACAAAAAAACAGTGCATGTTCTACGCAATATCTGTACCTATAGAAGAGGTAGAGGACCAGCACCAAAAAAGGCAAAACTGCAAGAAAGCGCCATAAAGGAGATTACCATTACGGAAAGTGTTTGTACACAAACAGAATCCGCTGCAACTACTGACACGCCACGTAAAAAGAAATTACGTCGAGATGTGAAAGTGTTACAACAACGCCTGAAAGTGTGTTGGTTGAAAAAATTCTTAAATTTAAGACTTAGAAGCTAAGGGAAGTCTAACCCTCAAGTATGTAGTAGATAAGGCTACATTAAAACAAAAATTGCGTAAAACAGTATTGTCCAGCAATGTATAAAACAAATTCAATAAAAATTAATTCCAGAATATTGCATCAGGTTTATATTTTGACCTCCTCTATTTTACTGGTTTAATAATAATAAATATGCTATTATGGTGATATCTCACATTTGACAAACCTAGCTTTTTTTTAACTACGTCTGTAAGGAGCGAATGTTGTTAGGTTTTTGCCAAATTAACGGTAGGTCAGAATGGTGATACTTACCTATTATAAAGGAAAGAAAAAAGTATTTCCGACCCTTAACCCACGTGTAGGGAAAGTGATGTTGATTCCAAAAAAATATACACAAGAGATCTTTTGGTAATTTTTTTTACTTATATAAATATGGTAGCGTAAATAGGTCATCAATATGTTAGGATACGCAATCGTACAAGCAATTTGTCCCGTGTTCTGTTTGGTTATTCATGGTCACCTCATTAGAAAGGGACACACTCCCACCAGGAGCCCTCTCACGCGGACCGGTTCTTGCGCCTTGGCGCACAGTCTAGTTATAGGTACAAGGTCTTTGCTTGACACCCACTGACACCTGACACCAAAGCAGTGCTGCCAATGAAAATTTTTAGGCGGCCGTGTACATGAGGTAAGAAAGCCGTGTTTTTATGGAATATGACCAACATGGCCGTGTCACTGCCTAACAAAAGGAAAACGTTTGAAATAACGTGTTAAACATTAGAAGCCTTTAAATAGCATCATTTGGGTAATGTTGGCCAACTATCTCTATGTATTGTTTGAATAAAAAAAACAAATGTTTTCTTATTACCTCTTAGTTCAGTCATAAGTATCAGTAAGTCATAAGTAGTCATAAATATCTACCCGTAAATTGATTAATTACCGTAGAATATGCAAAAAGCCGTAGAATCTGCTACGGCCACAAGCATAAGGCCGTAGGAATTCTTGATTCTTTGGCCTGAAAGCCGTGGAATACGGCAATTGCCGTAGTATTGGCAGCACTGCACCAAAGAGAATGTAAAACTACTTGGATGAAGTATTCTTCGTAAAACTACGAGACACTGAAGAAAAATAAAAAAATCGGAAAAAACGAGGAAGGCTCGTGTACGTGTAAAATGGCCGCCGTGTAACACCTTACAGCCTTACTTATAAACGCAATTTAAAAGTTAAACCACGCTTAAACCGTTACTTAAGGATTTTCTTACTTATAAACACATAATAGGGCTAAACAGCCTCTAAAACCAATGCTTAGAGAGCTGTCAAATTAAACAACCTCGACCCCAGGTTTAGCGAGCCTAAGTAGCAGATTTTTAATCTGCGGTCCAAGAAGAAGAAGATACATACCGTGTTTGTGTGCCATGATTATCTTGTTTACCAACTGAGAATATTTTTTTTCCTAAAAAAGGAGGACTTGAACGATGTACCTACGCGTTTTTCGCGACACGGTCGGGGATACTGTCTTCGGCCTAAACTTAATCCAGCAGTGGAGGCCCAGAGAGCAGAGAAAGGTGGGATACGCTAGTTGAACTCTCTGAAGAGGACTTCAGAGGGAGGTACCAATTCTCAAAATAAAATATGCTGAGGATCATTGAAATTCTTCGCCATGACTTGACCGAAGACAGCCGTGGAGGAGACATACCGGTTGAAATACAAGTCATGGCGGTTATAAGATACTGGGGCGACATAAGATACAACAAGACCGCGCAGATCAGATATTCATGGCATGAGCCAGCAAGCAATAACTCGCCTGTGCGTTAGAGTGGCCATCGCACCGGCATCACAATGCTCCATCATTACATCAACAATGCGGGAGAAAACAGAAGCTGCAGAGTGATTTCGGTCTTTTAGCGGATTTCCGTAAATCATCGGCGCCATAGATGGCACCCACATAGAGATCATCACCTATCAACGTAGTGTGTGGAGTGGAGGTGCTGTGTTTGTTAGACTTTGTTAAATGAAATGAAATTCAATAAATACACAAGTTGTTTTCAGGAATGTCCTTCAACTTTTCAATTCACTTCCTTACAATAAAGATAGGTAGGTAGATGCGTTAGCATACCTACTACCTAGTTAGTGGTAGGTAGAAAGGTGGTACAAGGTATTTGCGGAATTTGAAACAAGTTCGGCAAACCGTTTCTAAATTCCTTGGACAAACCCTAAGAAGAATAAACAAGTATCCAAATTCTTTGGGCAAACCCATGATAAATCCTACTAATAGGTAGGTATTGGAAACGCGAAAGTTTGTACTTTCACGGATGTTCAGCCGTTCCGGCGTGAAAGTACAAACTTTCGCAGAGTATGGATGAAACTCGTCAGAGGGATAAATTATAGTCTGGAATAGCACATAGGCTACTTTTTATTCCGTGGGAATACCGGGATTTAAATCTGCGCGGGTAAAACTGCGGGGCGCAACTAGTCGTGAATTGTAGTAACGTCACCAAGGAATATAGATAAGACACTAATTCAAATTCCTTGGATAAGACACCTGTACGTGTATTCAAATTCCTTGAGCGTCACCATGAAAAATGATGCAAAACTGATCATTTCCATAGACAAGGAGAGCTCAACCAATACTTTGCTAATCGTTGCTTAAATATTTTTTATAAGTAAGAAATATTAAAGTAGTACTAAAGGCGCTAAACACCTCTTAACTAAACAATGCTAAAACTCCTATTTAAGCAGTTTTTATAAGTAAGGCTGTTAGACTATGGAATAGGTTCATGGGTAACACGGGCTTTTTGGCGTGACAGTGAATGTCATTCTCAGAAAGTAGTCTCTTTTAGTGTCCGTTAGGGGCGCTTTTCTTATTTTCATACAAAAAATGCGTGGTGTACACCATACACGCGTGTAATGTCTGCCAGTTTAACGCGCGGGCGTTTGAGTCAATTGACTCTCGGGACTATAGTCCCGACTCGGACGTTTCAGTGGTTATTGTATACTCCAAGGAATTTAAGTATAACTACGCGAGACGACACTAGTATTCCAATTCCTTGGAGACGAAACCAAGGAATATAGATAAGACATTCAAACTCTTTGGTCAGGACGAAATAGGTACTCCAAATAGTATAAACAAAACGGATAACAATAACTCTTTGACCGAGACGTAAGGATATATGTGTTCTGTGACCGAGACGAGCCCAAAGAGGATCTATGGCCGGACCGACATGACCAAGGAATTTGAATACATATTCCTTGGACATGACCAAGGAATATAGATTATTCAAATTCCTTGGACATGACAGACGGACGGACGACCGGCTGGACCAAGGAATATAGAATTCAAATTCCTTGGGCTGGACCGACACGTGAAGCAACGGTACGACAGGCCCGAGGCACCGTGAGAAAGGGTCTCTAGCTTTGCTCTTTTTGCCCTCCACTTGGGCTTTCAGTTTGATATCAGATTAGAAAAGTTCTGTGAACATCTGTTTGACTCGGACCGTGGTGTCTAATAAGCTACGGGAACGGTATAAAGTGCCTTTATTAATCTCCTCACTCCTTTGTGCCTACTACTACCGCCGGTGGGTGGTTGTCCGAGCTTCAAGTGTCTTTTTTATTCTCCTCTGTGCTAGACGCTAGTATTCCACAGTGTCAGTGGTATTCCAGCTAAAAAAATAGTGGACACGGATTATTGGGTGTACATTATTGGGGTGTACATTATCATGCCGGGCAATAATGGTTTCATTTCTTTTCTTCCAATTTTCTTCATAGAAAAAAAACAAGAAAGATGTCAATGTCAAATATGTCAATGTGGGTAATTTGATTTGTTGAGTTGTTTGTTGTTTGGTAAAATAAGGGTTTTAGCTACGAAACGCATTTGCATTTGGGCAATATTCACATTAATCTAGCGTTTTTCAGTACATGGAATAAAGCTGACGTACAGTATCGCTAAAAAGAATTGAAGTAAAACTGTTCCTGAGCCATCTAAAGTAACCGGATTAGGTATGTCCTAAGTACTCTGTTTCGTTTTTCTTACCGCTCGTGAAGTGAATTCGTAACAAATCTTTACTCCTGAAAATAATTGCCTTTTTTTCTGGTGCGGTAAGTGTTCAGTTTTACTTTTGTATTTAGTGATGTTTTAATTTAGGAGACTAGTCTCCACAAACAGTATACATTATCTACGTAAGTCATCCACTCCCCATTTTTTCAGGAAGCAATGGAGGCGATGGACATCCAGGCTGTCGAATCTAAGCTGAGTGACGTCACTGTGACGGCGATACCCATGAGTGGAAAAAATATGCACAAAGATATGAGCCATGGTGGGAACAGTCATGCAACCATATCCACAGTACCAGCTTCATCACCTTCATCTGTAGGCAAAGATAAGGACAATGGAATGTCGAAATACGCTCAGCTCTTAGCAGTCATTGAGGAGATGGGTAAGGAAGTGAGACCCAGCTACTCAGGTAGTCGCAGCTCTGCTGAGCGCCTGAAGCGTGGAATTGTACATGCTCGTATCCTTGTACGAGAGTGTCTTATTGAAACAGAGAGGTCTGCACGACAGTAGATCAGCGGGAATATTATGTCACAGTCAATTTTTAGGGAACCTAGAAGTATAATCGCAAATGAATCAAGTTAGGTAATTCAGAATGAATCTTGTTAATTTTACCAGTTCATTGTTACAGTACAACTCATTTCAAACTAAAAATCAAGATAGTTTATAATGACAGGGTCCTCAAATACTTTTTTAAATCCTGAATAATATTTTCTCACCTAGGAGTGATTTTAGATAAGTTTTATATGGTTCCAAAATATTGTTAAGGGCCAAAGTTAAAATACAAGTCCTTTAATGAAACTTAAGAATACCTATGTCCCATTACCATTCAAAATTATGAAATGTCAGTTGGATTTTTAGCTGGAATATCAGAAGCAATTCATTGAAAGAGTTTTACAACTATGCCCTGAAAGAGAACAGGCTGTGATCAAAACATTTATTGTGAACATCTACCTCATACTACAAAATACACTATATTTAATATTTTTATGCAATTTTTATATAAAATGTGGCATAATTTCGATAAATGTGTTCTACAATAGCTTGCACTAAGCATATTGGTGCACAACACCAATAATAAAATACTAATAAATATTTCTAGAAAAAAACTTATTTGAGAATGAATACAGTCTTGCCCAATTTTGATGCACCATCAGGGAAAACTATAATTTAAAGACAAAATATAAAACTTTATTTTCTCAAATTTAAGTTGAAAGTCCTTTTAGCAATATCTTTATTGATATTATTAAATTTAAAATAAGTAAAATTTGTAGGTTGATACAAATTTTAAGTCAAACATATTGACCTCATTTTGTGTGCATAGCATGTAAGAAAATGTGCTCACTGATTTTTGGTAATTTTGTTTTGATTAGATTTTAAGTTGTATATATTTTAGTAACTTAATTTGTATGATTTAAAATACCTATACAAAAGTTGTCATTTTAAGAATCATTTTACCTACATTTTGTAATAAAAAAGTGGGCCAATGTAGTATACTGAACATTTTTACTCATCAAACTGTTTAACTAATGCAGAGGTTAGCACCTTAAAATATTTCAATACCTATTTACATTTCAGTTATTTCTATAAGTACACGATTGTTGAAACTGGTATCACTGAAAATGATATACCTAAGTATTTAAAGTCTATTGTTCCTGTGGCTTTCCTAAGGCTAAGTTTTTAGGTATACTGCTATTTTAAATCATGTATTGTGTTGTTTTATTTATAGGATTCACTCTGAATGCAAAAGCATTGTGGTACTATATCTAATAATCTTCTGATGGTAAGACAGAACTCCACCAGAGTTTGAAATGGTGGTGCACTAATGGAATTATAAAATCAAATGCCTGTGCTCCTAATCAGTAATGGATGTTTGTGAAGTAACCAGCTAGTACCTATGTGTGCAGCAGTGGCTAGGCTTCTTATTTTAACTACTGCCAATGTGTGGGTATGTGTCAAATGAATCTACATCTGCAGGCTGATCACGTAACTTTTGTTGCATTCAAAATCCGGTCAATGTCAGTCCGGTCAGTGTCAATTTTGGCAGTTTTGCGATGGCAAAACTGCCAAAATCGACATAGGCAACCAGATTTGAATGCAACAAAAGTTACGCGATCTCTCTCTCTTATCGTGTCACAGTTATGAAACAGTGTGGTGAAAGGAGTGAATGCAACAAAAGTTACGCGATCAGCCTGCTGACTACCTACCTTATTTTATTTACATCTGAATTTGTTTAAATCTTGATATGGATAGTTGAGTTTTGAAATATGAACTTTATGTTAATTTTATCAAGAGTTACGTATAGGAGATAAAGCAAGACTAATCTAGACGCCAAGACCATGTATGATTTAAAACAGCATTGTATCAATTAATTTAAAACAGAGTTGTAACAAATTATCCTCAAACAATAGTTGTATTGGCCCAGTAGCCATCAAGTATACTTCTAGAAGAATAGAATAAGAAAAGATTTACGAAATAGTTTTAACATTTTATTAAACTTGTAAGTTACCATTATAGAATAAATGTACTTAAATGTTATTGTAATTGTAATTCCTGTAATGTCTGCTGCTTGTTGTTTTTTACGTTTTAGATTTTCTAGGAGACTAAGAAATCGTGGATTCTTGAAAGTTAAATTGAATCATAATTTATCATGCTCGTATTTCATAGGTTTCAAACATAAAAATTTAATACATATTTGATTTATCATAATTGTTTTGTGCTTAAATTTTCTTTCGCAGTAACCAGGATTTTGTAAACGAAAATTAAGCAATTTATTCATGTTTTTTCTACTGTATTTTAAAATTAATAGTAGCACTCTTATTGTTTCGTATGCACTGTGGTGTATTTGTTGATCATCTTTGTAGGTGTGTTGTAATAATTATTATGAATTTAATTGGTAGAGAAAATCCGGCATGCGAGCATGTCGGTACGATGTGTATACGATTGGAAAGAAGGTATACTTACTAAGATTTAAAATATCATTCTATTCTTGAAAGCTAAAATCGTGAACTTTTTATAATTAAGTAATCCTGTTTTATGCTAAATCCAGATTTATGTTAGACAGCTGTAAGCTTATTTTGTCCATTTTTTAATACTGTACTTTACTCACTTCCTAGATATCATTAAAGTATATCCGTTATTCGTTCCGTAAACCAGGAATTAGTTAAAATATTGTTTTGATGTGGTCTAACATAAATCCGTTTTTTCAGTAAAAAGAGCTTTTTCTCCCTTGCCCCTTGTCTCAAAGTAAATGTAAGAGGTGAACCACAAACAGTACAAATCTAGAGTAATTTAAAGTGTATTTACTGTAATTTTACTGAATTGTTCGATGCGTAGCGTTAGTCTGCCGTATTATTCGTGTATGGACATATTTTTATTATAATAAATGGGTCTAATTAAAAATGATCTTTTATTTGTCGCTTATTCCATTGAACTAATACTTGTCCTCTACATTTTCGAACAAACGATTTCCTGAATTAACACTTTTTTAATATGTTTGAAAATGATGTATGATGATCCGGGTTCGAATCCCAATAACATCCCATTTAATTAAATACCTACTAATTTTAGCGTCTATTGGACGAAGTATCATAAGTTGCTAAAGGAAAATCAAAAGTTAAGAAAATGAAAGTGAGATAAACTTATTAAATTAGGTACTGTATTTTTTTGTGGTCACATTTTAAGTTTATCTTTGACATGTTTTTTGGCCGTACCCAGTCCGGCAGTCCTAGATGGCTGTGAACTGGAGAACCAGATGGCGTTGGCACACAGGTTGCAGCGCGGACTCCGTGGAGTGGTGTCCCGTGGAGCCCTACCGACATCTCCTCGTAACTGGCACCTACCAACTCACCGAGAACGATGGTGTGTATTTTACGTGGAGCCCCACTAGCCTCCTAGCTAATAATCGAAAGGCCTTAGAGTTTGAATTCGTGCTTTAAGGGCCTGGTTAGGTACTTAGTGAGTTTTGCCCAACGGATTTTTTACTACCTACTAAATGAAAAACTGAATCCGCTTAACGAATTCGGTCCTCTGATTTCTTTGTACAAACATAAGATTCTTAAAGATACCTATCATATAGAGGGTAGTAGGAGTTATAATAGGTACAAATAGGTAGGTATTATATTTGATAAAATGTGTTACCTACTAAGAGATCTGAGATCTACCGTAGGTACCTGGGTTTCAAAATCGTGAAGCTGTTTCAGTTTTTAATTTGATTTCATGAGAAATTTTTTATTGTTAATATTTGCATGCCAACGACTTGGTGAAATATGTGAAACTGCCTAACTACCTACTAAGAACTGCTAACTTTTAACCATATTTCACGCAAATAAACTATTTCCTTTCATTTATTATTTTATTGTTCTCAGGTGCAGTAACAAAGACCCAGACTAGGCTCGGTAAAATATATCTCTTCAGCATCGACGATACTATCACGGAGCTGTCTCCCATTCAAACCATTGAAACATCAGGAATTCTCGACCAGAAATGGTGCTATCACAGAATTCAAGATCGGCCAGTATTAGCTGTAGTTACCTCGACAGGGACCATCCAACTGTACCAGCTTTGGGACGAAGACGGAGCGTTGAAATTGAAACTATGGATGGAACATGCGATTGGGGAAGGGGTTTTGGCGCTGTCACTCGATTGGTCAACAAATAAATTGCATTTAGAAGAACCGAGGCTAGTCGTCAGCGATTCGTCAGGAAGTGTAACCATTCTGAAGGTAGCCGAAGGCTTAGAAGAGATTGGGAAGTGGAAGACCCATGGCTTTGAAGCGTGGATCGCTGCTTTTAATTATTGGAACACGGATTTATTCTATTCCGGTTTGTATAAGTTAATACTGTCATCATCATTCTCAATACCAAGGAATACAATACTCTCATCAATACTGTCGTAGCGAAGCGAGGGAAGATTATCAAAGAGTTCAGATGAATTTATGATTGCTCAAGTTCAATCTCGCGGTTCTTGGGCTTCGAAAAGGTGTAAAAAACATAGGTAACATCTCTATTTCAGGTGGAGATGACTGTTTGTTCAAGAGCTACGACCTGAGAGTGCCGGACGGCGTGGTAGCAACCAACAGGAGTCATGAATCCGGCGTCACCACGTTGCGGAGTCATTTAGACGTCGAGCATCACTTGCTGACGGGGAGGTGAATTACTATCAATTTATTATTCAAGAACTCTAAATATAGGTACCAATCTTACAGGTAAGTTTATGTCCCCAGCCGCGGTATATACACATATCCTTTCAGATCACGTGACATCTACTCAGAGCTTTTGGCTGCCAAGGGGGCGAAACACAGGAATGTCCAAACATTAGTGTTTTCATATCCTTATCCTACTAATAAAAAAAACGCGAAAGTTTGTAAGTATAGTTTGTTACGCAATAGCGCCGGAACGGCTGAACGGATCTGGATTTAATTTGGCAGAGATAGATCATAGTCTGGAATAGCACATAGGCTACTTTTTATCCCGTGGGAATACCGGGATTTAAATCTGCGCGGGTGAAACCGCGGGGCGCAACTAGTCTTATTAATAATACAAACTTCGACCGCCGGAAATGAGACCCAGGCTGTTTTATTTATTCATTATCTTTTAATAACTATACCGGTGCTTTTATTATATACCTTCCAATCCTTTACAGTTACGACGAGAAAGTCCGTTCCTGGGACACCCGTAAGCTGAAATCGAGCGTCACCGAGACACAAGTCGGCGGAGGTGTGTGGCGATTGAAATGGCACCCCAAGTCGGATCTAGTCGCGGCAGCTTGCATGTACGGAGGCTTCAGAATACTCCGGAACAACGCTGTGGTAGCCGAGTATACAGAGCATGAGAGCATAGCATATGGTGCAGATTGGTGCCATGGAGTGCATTATATAGCTACTTGCTCGTTTTACGACTGCAAGCTGCATGTCAGTGAAGTCAATGTGCCGGACGTTGAATGAGGGAAATTCTTACCTTGAGAGTGCCCTAACTTCAGTTTACAATAAAAATATTATTTTCATTTTAAACATGTTGTATTTCAATTTGCTTATAATGTCATGATAAATATAATTTATAACAATTACATACTTAATAAAGTAATCATTCGCCGTAAGTGATAAAAAAAATCTTACACCATTTACAAATACGGTTTTGGGTCGCGTGATCTGATTCCTTGCGTCTTGTTCATAATAATTTATTTAAAATCACTTGACTGGCCTGGCTCTCCCTAAGATAAATTTGTACCTTAACATTTTCTAAATAGAGTCTATTTTTCCTAACCACTGGAATTAAAGTACAAGATAATTCTGCCACCCCACTTCAGAAAAATGAAGTATCTCCAGTTACCTCTTTGTGAAATTGTTCAAATGTTTGTCGCGATACATTTTTTGGATTGTTCTATGAAACACAGCTATTCAACCTTCAACCAAGGGCCCTGCCTCATGGGAGTGTTAGCTATCACTACAGAATGGCTTACATACTTTGTATAACTGATTACAACAGTAGACAGTACAATATCTTGTCAATAAATTCCATAATCTAACGCCAATCACCATTGGTACCCATTCTCTACATAAGACTAGTCGAGCTAGTGCCTGTGTACAATTATTTACCAATACAATCTAAAATCTTATTAATAAGAAACGTTATTATGAGAAACATTAAAAAAATTACCTATGGCTGCCATCATCGAGGCGCGCAAAACATTTGTACAATCTCACTTATAATAAGCGTAAACTTGACGGTATAAATAACCATTATTTTAAGATCTACACCACTCTGTGTTATATTTATTTAATTAATTAATTCATTAACAATGCAGCACGGTGACACATTCACTCATTACCAAGCTAGATTTGTAATTGTAAATTGTTCTTAGATCCCGATCTATTTAAAAAATCACAAGACACTATTATTTAGACTAGTTTCTTCTACACAAATGGCAACTGAACACTTGTATTTTACATAAAAATATATACTCAACATCTGTTTACCTAAAACTTCATGTAACTGCACTGTCGTAGCTTCATAGAAATTGCAGAAAAATATTTCATGAATAAAACATGTTTCATCTGAAGTCTTGTTAAAAGAAAAATAACTTTTTCTAAAAAAAACACTGTAGTAAAATACTGAGAAATGGTCGAGAACATAAAGAATTAATTACAACTACCAGCCTCTCGCCGGAGCGATGTCTCGAGCTAAAGTACAATTGCCTCACTTGCATATTAATAGCACATGCATTTTCCACTCACTCCGAGTATAGATTTCAAAATTCACTAACAAATACTGAAGTAACACCTTAGTCGCGACGATCGGTCTTTATTTACTTACACACAGCGGTTCATGTCCATGCATCCAGATCCTATGTACACTACAATTATATTTACAGACATTTACTATACGGCGCCAGTCGACATAATAAAATTGTATACAACTCATCAATAAATTCTCCAATGCATTCAATATCTGTACAGCTAACAAAGAATGCTGGTTAAGTAGCTTAGAGTTTATCTACATGGTACATAATAACATCAACTTAGCTTATAACGGCAGGTAATACAACGCAGCAGGTATCACGAAATAAACCCGGTAGTGCGTTACCGCGATGGTTCTCGTTAAACTCGCGATTGCGTCCAAAAACAAACGTAGCGCGTCACTGAGCGCTCATTGGTCAACATTTTCTGGTTAAACTAGGGCGTGGCGCGTTTGATCGAGGGGATACCCCTAATTAAATTATATGTACACGGCGTGGTCGTTGCGCGTTGTCGAACGCCCCAAGTTACAAGAGCATCGACCGACGAGCGCGGGTGACTGCGGAGATTCTCTTCCGACAGTTTATCTGTACACAACATAGTCCCCACTGTTTTTACGTTCACTTTTAGGTCATAACACCTAACCTATAGAAGCAGGTAAGACTTTGTACTGCGTCACTGCAGCCCTATTGCGCGTGGGGCGGGACGCGTGTAACAGCGGACGTCCGTCTATCGAGGTCTGTTTCGCGTCGAGCGCCTGAGTGCAGGAGTGGGGCGCGGTGCGTCCGTCGGTTCAGGGGCGTCGACCGCAGTGGTGCGTACGGAGTCGTAAGGCGCGCGGTCGCTGAGCGCTCATCATTGGTCGGGGCGCGGCGGCGCGGCGTGAGCGGGACAGAGCGCTCGGAAGTCTTCCTCGCTCAGCCGCCACCCGTGCTCGCGCGCGCACGGCAAGTGTGCTCGCGCCGGACACGCCCTCGCACTACATTACATCAAATACGAATTAGTTGGTGAAGTTTTAGTGAAATGTACCCAATAAAAATAATCGAAAAAAAAAATTAAAACTAGGTGAATCTAGCAGTGCTTTCCGATTCATGCTGTCATTGATTTCATCATTCACGTTTTTATTACACACTAGGTCTAGAATCTCGATAGTGCTGTGTGGAAAGTCCACCAATAAAAAAAATAAAAAACATTATCTAGCACCAAAGTAAGATAGGTATAATATAAAAGTTATGTGCTACGTGGTGTACAAGTACATAGTGTACGTATAGTGTACCTGCAGGCGAGCGGCGCCGCGGGCCTCGGGCAGTGCCGGCAGCGCGCCGGCGCGGCGGCCCACACGGCGCGCGCGAGCCCCCACACGCGCGCGCCGCACGCCACCACGCCCGGCGCCCACACGCCGCACTCCGCGTGCATCCACGCCTCCGCGCCGCCGCCGCCGCCTCCGCCTCCGCTCCCGCTGCCACTCGCGCCGCTCGCCAGGCACGTGCGCCGACGCGTCGCCTCGTCCAACGCTCTGGAACAAGTGAATGTTGCACTTCAATATTATAACCAGCCCTGATGAGGCAAGAAAGGTGAAAGTGGAAAGCCTTTCCACTGTATGTTATGCACTCGCGTAATCAAGGCGGTGTTCTAGTGAGGAGACTAATGGTAACTCGGTGTAAGGTTATTTGGTTAATTGTATAATGCACCTGTACTCTGGCGTGTCCGTGTCGACGGCGTAAGGTCGATGATCGACAACCACAAGACATAACAAAAACTTGGCATGTGTTTTAATCCCACTCGTTAAACACCGTACATATAAAAAAACAAGAGACGCGCTAATCGGTCGCTCAGCCGTACATAAACAAATGAGTACCGCGGCCGCTCACCTGTACTCTGGCGTGTCCGTGTCGACGGCGTAAGGTCCGAACAGGTCCCCGAGTCCGCTCGCGTGCGGCGGTCGCGCGCAGAACGCGCACAGCCAGGTGAGGTCGCGCGTCGCCGCGTCGTACCGCAGGCCGAGCGTGGACGCGTGCAGGCCGCGCCGCCGCGTGTCCGCGCCGCCGCGCCGCGCGCTCTCCTCCTCCTCGCCCGCGTGCCCGTGCGCGCTCATCACGCACACGCTCACAGGCGAGCCGACGACGGACACGCCGCCGCGGATCTGGATATACAATACACGCGTCAATCATTTATTTATTCATAGATTCACAGTTTTCATGCCCATTTTAAACTATCTAATATACAAGCAAATTATGAAGGTAGGTAGATTTATTTATTTATTTAAAACATTTAATCAAAACGGCGCACCAATTACATCGATTAAATAACAAATTTCAAAAACAATTATATACCTAGACTACAAATTATAACTTACATAACATACTGATTATAAAATACTACTAGATGATACTGAGAAGACAAGCCAAAATAATAAGGTGACAGTTAACTAATAAAACAGATATAGAAGATAGGTAGGGGGTCTAGTCTTGTTTTGTTTACGACATTTTTTTTCGGAAAATCAAAAATCTGAGAGGCCCGCGGTGGGGGGCGTGTCATATTGTGTCGCGGCCATTTTCGCATGGGAGTTTTCTCGGATTCAAGAGGTTAAAAAGTTGATCGCAAAAAAGAAAGAACAATGTGTAAAACGGGATATTGAAATGTGCAGTGTAAGTAAATCATTGTTTAGTTAACCCGTGAGAATGCCAGAATTGAAAGCTACGTGGGTACGCGGGGCGCTGCTAGTGAGATATATTAATCCAACTCACTTGTATGTAAGGTCCCCGTGACTTGCCGGAGCTGGCGTTGCTCCCCGAGTCGTACTCCTTGGAAGCGTCCTTGGCTCTGCGCTTCGCATCGGGTTTCTTGCGCGGCCCCTTGCGCCGCGTCTGCGCTTCCGTCCGCGCTCGCACCGCTGTCGATTTCCGACGCTTACTCGCCGGCGCTGGCTCTGCAGAGTGATAAATAAATGGACATTCCACACAGCTTTATCTAGCCCCAAATTCAATAATCATACTTTTTTTCTCTCATCTTAGGTACTAATAACAATATAGGTAATAAATTTTGACGACCTCTGTGGCGCAGCGGGCTAGAGTCCGCCTGCGACACAAGAGGTTGCGGGTTCGATTCCCGCCTCGGAACAAATTTGTGTACGATCTGCAGAATTTGTTCCGTTGGTCTGGGTGTTTATGTATAATAAAAAATATCTATCTATGTAAGTATATAATGTATTAAATATATCAGTTATCTAGTACCCATAACAAAAGCTTTGAGAAGCTTACTTTGGGGCTAGATGATGCTGTGTGGATTGTCCAGCATTATTTATTTATTTATTCTCAAGAACAAATTAAGCAAAGCTTGTACTATGGTAAACAGATAGCTGCATAATACCATTACGGAAAGGATAACACCATTGGCATTAGTTAAGAGAACTCAGTTGCACATTTGTGACACTTCTCAAAAAAAAATATTTACACCTTATCTAAAGTAGAGGCTAAAACATTTTGTCGTGTTCAATAAAGGTAGAGCACTCAGTTTTTATACACACTTGCTGATGGAAAAAGCAGCAAGTAAACAACGCGCTTGTGATTCCTTTGGTATTGCAGGCGGTATAAGCTACGGTAACCGCTTCCCATCAGGCGGGCCGTAAGCTTGTTTGTTTACTTTGTTGTATTAAAAAAAAAGCAGATGACCCAAACTCATCCCACTAATATTATAAACGCGAAAGTTTGTGAGTATGGATGGATGTTTGTTACTCTTTCACGCCTGAATAGCTGAACGGATCTGGATGAAACACGATTGAAGAGATATATTATTTAAAATTAAACTTTGTTTTATTCAGATGTTCAGATTATAGTTTGGAATAGCACATAAGGTAGTTTTTATCCCGTGGGAATACCGGGATTTAAATCTGCGCGGGTGAAACCGCGGAGCGCAACTAGTTCAACATAATTTCGTAACCAACCCTTAGCAGTATCAGTTTCCTCTGGCTCCTCGAGGCCCGCGAACATCTTCTCGAGCTGGTTCTCGACTTCGACGAAGCTGGCGGCGGCGGCGGCGGGCTGCGCTGGTTGCGCGGGCTGCGCCGGCTGCGCGTCGGGCTCCGGCGAGCGCGCCTCGGAGGGAGACGCCACGGCCACCACGCCGGCCTCGGGACCCGCGTCCGCACCCCGCCGCGGTGCCGCCGCGCCCGTCACGCCGGACACACCTGGAAATAACAAGTACCTTTACAACAATACTTTTTTTTTGTAAATACATACAATATTATATAATAATAAATAAATAAATATTGGTGGACTTTCCATACAGCACTATCTAGCCCCAAACTAAGCTTATGCTTGTAATATGGGAACCAGATAGCTGATATACTACTTATAATACTTTTTTTTTTGTAAATACATACTTATATTATTATATAACACTCAGACAGCGAACAAACATCTATACTCATCACACAAATGTTTGTTTTCGGTGGGGATCGAACCCACGGCGTACGGCAACCCATGGTGTAAGGTGGGCTACTACCAACTGAGCTGTCAAGGCTGCCAGTACAATGTTTTTTTTGGCATTATCCAAGAATACATAAAAATAATAGTTTTTGTATTACAACTGTTACATCAACTTACTGGTTCTCTCAGTTTCCGGCGCAGCCTCGAGCCGGCGCTCGGGCTCCGGCGCCGGCTCGGGGCTCCCCAGCACACTGTGCAGCTTGTCCACCGACAGCACGGGGGGCGCAGGCGGGCCAGAGGGCAGCGCCAGCGTACCAGCGCCCCCAGCTATCATCGCCGCTATGTCTGCTATCGTCTCCACTGAACCTGTAATCATTTTTACTATAAATATATCGTACTATATAAGGGCTGGTGGCTGAAAACCTTAAAAAAACGGCTGTCAGCCTAAATAAGCCTTAAGTCGTAGGTCGACTGTTGCGCAACAAAAGTTGCGCAGGCTAAGCCGGAGATGATGCCTACATTTGTGGTTGCTAATTAAGCTACATGACGTTGCTAAACTAGCAACCACGACCCGTCACACAAAACGTGCCAACCAGTGACCTAGTTGCGGAAATCAGTCAGTTTACCAAGAAGGATCTTTGTTGTTACCAGATCGTGTTTTTCTCCTCGACGAGTCTTCGCATATGCTCGGCGACGCGAGTGGACGCGGCGACGGCGCCTTGGGCGAGGGCGGCGGGTCATTGACCGGCGTCGGCAAGGGCATCTCTATCGGTGGTGTGGGTATCTTCTCCGGACCGTTCATTTTAGCGTGTTCTGTGTCTCCGTTCTCAATGGGTACTGTGGAATGGTTTATTTGTAGCAAGTTACAAACTTATAAAAAAGTTTTGTATTGTAAGTAGCACTGGTGGTCTATTGGGAGTGACCCCACCTTGTGTCATGGGTCCACCAATGGTATGTATTGCTCACAAACGGCAAAAGAAAACATCGTGAGAAAACCAGTTAATATTCTAATAGCGGCGATGGGCTCGAGACCTGGCACGTGGAATACCAACAATGCAAAGAGATGATGATGGTGGATGGTGATGATTAATGTAATAGATGTGAGCAAATGAGTTTTCTTTCTTTCTTTCTTTAATATTTGGACGTATCTCTATGTAGCGCATCTGCGGTCGAGATGCTGTTTCTAAGAAACAGCATCTGTTCTCGCATTCTGTTTATTATAAGACTAACCTGCAGCAGGACTCCGATGTGGCGGCGCGGGCGCAGCGGGGGGCGCGATGTGTGCGGGCAAGGGGGCGGTGGGGGCGCTGGGCGCGCAGGGGGGCGGTGCGAAGGGGGGCGCGGTGGGCACGCGCACCGTACGCTCCGGCTTACGCTTCCGCTTCGAGCCGGGGGGCGCGCCACACGAATCTGCCGAATCCTGGAACATTGCAAGATACTGAAATAAGCAATAATTTGAATTCTTGTAAGTTATGTTAGATACATGAAAAGGCAAAAAGCCGAGGTGCTCATCTCTTCCACAGCATAGTCGTTGCTTAATTTCGTGGATCCGATCGATCTATTTGGAATGACGAATCAAAATACATGCAACTAGCACTTTTATAAATTATAATTAATATTTGATACACTGACACAAAAACTATAATTTTGCTAATAATTTGGGAGCGTATATTTATTTATTAATATTCACATCAATTTTTTACTGGAATTTAGCGAAAAACCGCCCATTGTACATCTAATATTCAAGTTTATTTTAAACTTTTTACTACAATTCTATACAAACAGCAACATCGCTAACTTTTGTCTTTGTTATAAGCGTAATTTTTTCTTTGGGTTTGACCTGTATTCTGCATCCTTGTGTACAACAGTATGTTAGTTACCTCGTTGGAGGAAGGCGGCGAGGGAGTGTTGGCGGCGCGCGAGTGCACTATGACGGAGTGCGGGGAAGGAACCAGCCGCTCCAACAGCGAGTCCACGCGTCGCGGCGCCGCGCGACCTATCAAACTGGAGAACACAACAACATAATGTAGCTTGAAACACAGTCATTAAAAACCTCTTTTAATAAGTTACTTTTTGACATATCATACGCGTCTCAAGAGACTCCTTTCTAGCACATGTTTTAGCCCTCAATCATAATGGTCGCTGAGCGCGCCAATACTTTATCAGACCAATAAGTCCGTTATAATTATTATTATTATTCAGCCGTAAAAGCCTCCCTTCAGGCAGTCAAGCTCTTCTCTCCATCTCATTCTGGGCCTTCCGCGTCGCCGTCTTGCATTTTGTGGGATCCAACCGGTGGTTCTCTTTGCCTACAGTGTGTTGGGCATGCGGCAGACGTGTCCAGCCAGTTCCATTTTAGGCTGGCGGCTTTTTGACCAACGTCGACGAAGCGGATTTTGGAGCGCAGTGTACTATTCCGCACGCGATCTGATAGTTTAACACCTAAGATACTGCGCTCCATGGCTCGTTGGCATACCCCAAGAGCGGACTTTTGATGCTTTGTCATTGACCAAGTCTGAGCACCGTATGTTAGGATGGGGAGGATACGTACGTTCATGAGCCTCTTTTTAAGGGTCAGTGGTAGTTTACCCTTCATAAGGTCTTTCATTGACCAAAAGCATTTCCAGGCATTTTTTGTGTGTCTTGCAACCTGTTTTTCTGTTCTGCTCTGGTAAGATAAAATAAATAAACCAAATTACCTGTTGATAGTAGGCGCATCTCTTACGGAGAGTGCCGGCGACGCTGGATGCGGGGCAGGGGGGGTCGACCCGTTGGCGCGCGAGCCGAGAGAGAGGTCCAGTGACCCTTGTCTGGCGAACGAGAGGATATCGTCGGGGCGAAGACGTGTCTCTGAAAATGAGGGTAAAAATTATGTTCAACTATGTGTGCAACTGAAATTAAAGTCTCATTTATTAATTCCTCATTGGATATGCCACGCGGTTCAATTTTAAGTTCGTATTTGCTTGTAACTTCACTGTGATAACAAAAAACCAAAACCACTTTTGAGTAATCTAATGAGTTTTGTGTAAATACTTTTATTTATACATCTAGCTGATGGAACAAGCAGATGGCCCACCTGATGTTAAGTGGTAACCATTATCTATAAACAAATCATTGCCGCGTAAGTCACGCATGATAAAAACGTGCCCTACGATGCACGGCCCTCCGTCCATCAACTTGGTTATGCCTCATGTGCCTGTAATATGACATGTTTGTTTTTACAAGAAATGTAGATACTTTCAAACTTAAGATCGATAGCAGACCTCTCAGGCTACTCAAAAATTATTGTTACCTACAACTATTTAAACTAATTAATAAACAAATATGTTCATTGCCTTACCTCTGCTAGCTCCAAGGTGCTGGTAAATATCAACTGGAGGTCCCTTCATCTCACCTGGCGATGGGGTACCCCTGTAAAATATTTTTTTATTTCATTGAAAGTTGATCACCAATGTCACACAGGTATAAATGTATCTGTACAAAACTGAGTTACTGTGTAAATTTACCTCTACAGACATATTAAATAGTTGAATGCTTAGCAAACACTTTGTATGTCTGTGAAATCCGTGGTCTCTGCCTACCCCTATGGGAAATAGGCGTGATTTTATGTATGTATGTATGTCTGTGAGTAGGTAGGTACAGACTGCATGCAGAATGGGCACTATTCATCATGCTAGTCCAGGGTGGGAATTGAACTGACAGCCTGTAGCTCAGAACGCTTCTTCCAACCAAGCTGAGACTGTGAGGCTTGTTGAATAATCAAAATGAGATGGTCTATGTTTTGTAAAAAAAAAAATTGGTTAAGTGTTAAACTGTTTTGTTACCTCATTATGTGTTTTTCCGGTGGTGTAGGAGTGTGTCGGTACATATCAGGCGGCGTCGCCGTATGACGGAACACGGAGTTGCCTCCCGCGCTTTTCATTGCCTGGAATAACAACATGTTGCTTTATAAGTAGGTACTAATGGACATGACCTCAATTCTTCATTCATTCTATTATTAATGTGTGAGAGCTGAAAAAAGCTGGTGGTGTCCAAGATGGGCAATAACGGACTATAAAATAATTATATATCAAATATCAAATCAAATATTTTTATTTGGGACACAAACATATGGTTACACAATGCAATACAAAACAAGTAAACAGTGTTTGTAATAGTAACAACGTTGTTATTTTATAATGAGAATCGCTATGAACCGGACTAGAGAATCTGTGTCCCGGTTCGTAGCGCCCGCCGACGGATAACAGTTAAATAATAATAAAATAGAATATGAGTTGAGAAGTATGTGTGTGTGTTTGTAGTGCGCGTGTGTTTGTTTGCTAGTATGTATATGAAAATACGGTGTGTTTTTGTGTGTGTGTGAGTGTAGAGGGTAATGGATGCGAAATCATGTAGTGTGCGTGCGTTTGTTTGAGAATAAAGTGTGTGTGTGTGTGTGAGTTTTAGAGGTTTATGGATGCGAAAATGAAGGTATTAATATTGCAAATGTTATTACTATTACTATTTTAATATTACTTTGCTATAGAAAATAACTTTTCACTATCATCATAAGATTTCCCTAACAGCCATGCCTTTACTGTGTGCTTACAGTTAGCCAAGTTTAATTTGTTGATATGCATTGCAAATACACTTTAGCAATAAAAGCTTTGAAGACGAGAACCCCTAGAACTCAAGATCCTTGTGATTGTCTAATGGTGTAAACCTCAGACTTCTAAACAATGGTAAGTAGGCACTTTTAGAATCTTTTATTTATTTATGTGAAAATTAACAATTTATTAAATAAATTGACATTGATGTAGAACAACATTTGTGAATGTGTAATCAATCATAGTCTCCTAAATACTGAAATTCAATAAGGTAGGATGACATTGACAGCACTAAAAATATCTCTGAAACTAAAAAATTTAGAGCTGTCAAGTTAGTTTAGGATAATGCAACAAAAGAATCAACACCACTAACTGATTTAAAAAACGAGGTAGATCGCAGTTCAACTACACCTATGTTTTTTTTGTATGTTAGAAGAGATTACTCCAATAAAAAATTTCTAAAATGTAGTTTCACTGTTTTCGAAAATGTAGTTTTACCTGCAGACCCTGGAGTGGATCTGGCGGCGAGGGAGCCGGCAGGTACATGTGCGGTGGAGGGGTCGGAGTGTGCCATGTGACCCCTCGGTCAGTCAGGTGGGCAGGGTTCAGCTGCTGACTGCGAGCCAGGAGGTTCGCCATCTGCATCTGGAAAGTTTGGTATCAGTTTTGAAAGTTTGTCCATTCTGGACGTACAACAAAAATGGATGTTGTGTTTATGTTATTAGGACTTCAATAATTTAGAACAATGTTTTTAATATTCTTAAAATACCCTTGAAAAGTATAAAAAAAGGTAGAAACTAATGGTAGGTAATGTATGTGTATAGGATCTCCTATACCTACGTTGGTATTTAAATCCATTATTTATTATTATTAAAAAAAACAATGCGAAAGTTATGATCTTTGGATGTTTGTGGCTTGATCACGGCCAACCACATCAATGCGTGCAAAGCCACGAGAAGCCTCTAGTATAATATACATTTGTACCCAGATTTCCAGCAAACTTTTACTGGAAAACTAGCGACCTGGTCTGATTATGTATGGCCCGTCCATAATCAGGGCAGTTCGCTAGTTTTCAAGAGGAAGGTTTATAAGTATAATACTTAGGCATTGCACCCGTACAGTAGTGTTATACTTATAAACCTTCCTCTTGAATCACTCTATCTCTCTCTGATCTAAAAAAAAAACATCAAAATCTGTTGCTTAGTTTTAAAGATCTAAGAATACATAGGAACAGATGGACAGACAGACAGTAGGAAGGAACTTTGTTTTATACTATCTAGTGATAACCATTTTTTAAAGACATTTTTTCAAGTTAATTATACAAAAATACAACATAAAATATATTATCTCCTAAGGGATGATGTTATTAAAGCTATCTCGCTTTAATAACATCAAATGGGGGATAGATTTCTTATGTATTATTATTGTGATATTTATTAGCTGCTATCAAAAAATTTTTGCTTCTTATAATTTTATGTACCAGGATGTTTACCAATGTTCACTTTGAGATACATTGCATACTTGCATTTTCTTGAAGCAATAAATTTGAAACTTATTCTAGAATATTCTTAGTTCTAGTATTTTTGTTTGAGAGCAACATTCATTGATAAATGGCGTGAGTGTGTGTATTATCTTTTCTATCTTCATAGTGTTGCATTGTTGTCAATCAAACAGCTGATTGGTAAGAATGCATTCTCCCACACTAAGCAATGTGCTATCCAAACAAAGAATGCGCGTAAACGAAAACTATCGCGTTTATGTAGTGACTAGACACATTGAACCTCAACACATTTCAAGGATGTATGTTTTTGTTGAAACATGTGGCTAGGTAACTTTTAGCAGGATATTGCGAAAACATGAATGAGTGTAAATAAAGGAAAGATAATCACAACCTGCATAGCTGGGTTCCAGCCGGAACCCAGCTGCGATTGGCGACCATTCGGGTTGTGTTGCGAGCCAGACATGATGCGTTAGCACTCGATGCACTTGTTTACAATATGTATTCAGCGTCGATCCGACACTAAGCACGCCCTCAGTCCACCATACTGATGCCGGCAACTTGTATGCCTTCGCCCGCGTAACTGCGCTGCCGTACGACGTGTACAGAAAATCCTGAAACGGTTTCACATGCACTCTTCCAAAGACCGAGTTTCCACTGCATTCCACATGTATATTGAGCGAGCGACGCTACTCGCGGGCTGTCAGGGTCCACTTTTTTCAAACGAAACCAATTTCATTTTGTGCATGGTATGGTGTTCACGAAACTGATGCTCACTTCGCGTGACATTTTGAAAGCATTCAGGATTTGATTTTATTCACCTATGAGCAAAATAACATTTTGATTTGGATTCATAGAATATTAGACAATACAACTGATGAGATACAACGTTATAAATCACCGCTAAACAGCACAGAAAACAAGAAAACGATCAAACTTTTCCGCAGAATCGCCTTCACAATGGTGGACGATTGAGTTTTTTTGAGATGCTCTGCACGCCATCTTTTGATGATTTTGAACAACAAAAACATAGTCGGTAAAACAGTTCGACGGAAGTAATTAAACTATTGTCTATGGTATATTTAAACAGATAGCGTACATATTTTTTTTGCTTGTATTACGTACATAATGAAACCACAACCATACATAGATTGAAGAAAGAAAACGTACGTACATAGCGTACTAATTTGACTTTGATGTGTAATTTATTCAGGTGAGTGATTTTAATGCTCAAATTACATTTATTTTGGAAGATCTCAACGACTTGGACGACGACGATAACATAGTATTATGTTATCTGTGCCCATGTGCGTCATCGTTCGTTACCATAGCAACGTTTGTTTTGATTTTGTAACGGGCGACGCAGGGCGGCGGTACATAGAAGAAGTTATTTGACGAATGTTTGTTTATTACAATGAGAGAGGGCGAGTCAACAAAGTTTTTAGTCTCGTTTAGTGGACAAATCGAGTATGTGACTTTTCCTAGTGGCGTTTTCGACGACTTTCTGTACGTTCAGTATGATGTCGTGTGGGGTCCGGACTGGGAGCCAGTATCCGGGCTCTCGTCAGGGACTAGCCAGATGGCGCGAGCTGGAAGCGACCCTGAAAGAGTGTTCTTCAATTTGCCTGTTGAAATGGTTTTCAGCAGCACGAACGTTTCTGGGTGTAAGAACCATCCTACTAATATTATAAACGCGAAAGTTTGTAAGTATGGAGGGATGGATGGATGGATGTTTGTTGCGTGAAAGACGCAAGAACGGCTGAACGAGGATGAAACTTGGCAGGGAGTTAGATTATAGACTGGAATAACACTTATGCTACTTTTTATCCCGTGGGAATACCGGGATTTAAATCTGCGCGCGTGAAACCGCGGGACGCAACGAGTTACCTATATACCTACTGCTAATTAGTCCGTAGTTGGTAGGTACCTACTATTACCTATCGGTAAATTTCTGGGTTATAGATACCCACCTTTAGTGCACGACAACCAAAAAGAACGCTGGAAAACAGTAGAGGGGATGTGTTTGCACCACATACAAAATACTCTCGCCATCACACCCCCTCACTCTCTTTCCGGCGTTCTTTTTGAATGACGCGCACTATAGGTACCTATTTAGGTATCTAGGTACTCACTCCAAACCAAAGGTCAACCGGATTCAATGAATGAAGCGATCCATTACTTTGTTAGGTAGGTCTACCCTAACTAGGTACCTAGTTCCATAGAAGCGAAACCAAATCTTATTCACGTGTAGAAATATTTCCTTCCGCTGAATATCCGTTGAAAGGTCTTGTCTATATCCTACAGGGCCGCAGTTAGTGCTTACCGTAAGAGCACAGAACCCTCTCAGCGGAGACTCATTACGAGGCTACGCGTTGGCTTTACTGCCGCCCATGACGGGCCCCCGCGTCAGCACAGCGTCCTTACTCAGGCCCCTGGCGTCGTCAGTACTGGGGGAGTGGCTTGCGTGGGCCACGGGGAGGTATCCTGAGCTGGTAGATCCTAAGATGCTGGCCAGCGGAAAAGACAACTATTGTAAGAACCTGGCTTCATACCTCTTTTCGTGATTTTATTTTATGATTAGATTATGATGAACACTTTTCTTTTTTTGGATGGAAACTTAAAAAAATAAATAAAAAGAAGTAAAAAAGAATAGAAGAAGAAAGACGGTCCAAAATATTGCAAGTATTTGTGTCTTGCTTGTGTGAAAAATAGGCAAGTGTAGACGAATAGGGTCACTACACATCGTTGTATAAGACGAATACGCGAACACGAATATACCTATGTATTAGCCATGTGAATTGTTCGTCTGTCAAAAAAAAACTGACAAATATTTTTAACTGAATTTATTTGTTTCAGTGCTACGAACGGAATCATACGGAACCGTGACTTTGAACTTGTCCATGGTCTCGAAAGATTTGAGGAAACTGGGTTACGACAATCAGTCGGCTTTGTATAAAATATGAAAATAAATCCTACATGCTCTAGGCCTCACGGAAAGGCAGGATTCAATTGTTTTAATTTTTAATAAAAACATCTAGTATCACATACTCTTATAGATTAATGTAATTATTATGTTACAAGGTCTTAAATGGTGGACTAAATGTTAAGTCCTAATTTAGGGCATTGTAATGATTGGGCAGTTGGGTAGGTACCTATGTCTAGGTTGGAAACATCATTTATTTGTGATGGTTTCATGGCAGGCACATGAGATTTTACGCAGATTTGTTGAAGTCATATTCTAGGTACCTACTTAGGTAAAAATACTTCGTGACAGTGCAATCCATGTAAGATAATAATAAAAAAAATATAGGTGGACTTTCCACACAGCACACTATCTAGCCCCAAACTAAGCTCAAGCTTGTGTTATAGGAATCAGATAGCTGATATACTACTTATATACTTCTAAGATATGCCCTTGAACGTACTCAATGAGGCATTTAGTAGATTTTGTCTACAACTTATTATTTTTATAAATAGGTAATGTGATTTTTATAGTACTGTTTCAGGCTGAAGTAACCGTCCAACATCAGATGAGCCAACATGCTTGGTCCATAAAAACATCATGACAGTGCGATTTAGCCCAGCAAATGCAAATTACTTGTAATTTACTTACCTCCAGTTGGTTTTAATACTACCCGCATTGGCGCATGCTCTCAATGAGAAGATGAAATGCATTCTCATGTAAACTGTATAACGAAGGTTTCCAACAATAGACTATTATTTCCAATAGATTGGATATAAATAGGTATCTAACTACCTGTGATTTGCCGCTTCATTGCGTAGGTATTAAGTACCTCTAGACTTTGTTGAAGGCCTTACCGCCAACTTATAAAAGTCTTTATAAACAATCATCTTATTAAATATGGTAACAATCTACATAGTATAAAATAAAGTCGCTTTCTATATCCCTATATCCTTAGGTCCCTATGTATGCTAAATCTTTAGAACTACGCAACGGATTTTGATGCGGTTTTTAATAGATAGAGTGATTCAAGTGGAAGGTTTATATGTACGAGTACAATACATGCATGATATGTGCACCAGTGCGAAGCAGGGGCGCGCGGGCGGGTCGCTAGTACCATATAAACCCTCACCTTTTCTAACTAATCAACCATGGATAATTTTGTATTATGTGCACGAAGAACGTTTTTTTTATAGGTACTACCAAGGTAGCAAAGAAGCATACGGCCCACCTGATGGGAAGCAGTTACCGTGGCCTATGGACGTAGGACGTTTGTAACACCAGAGGTGCCACACTCGCGTTGCTGACCCTTTACTTTTTTAAAGAACCCCATACTGTATTCTCCAGGAAAAATCTGATTGACGATTGACGGATCTCACAATGTTGTCGATCCATCGCGCATGAGAAGGGCGTCGACTCTTCGTCTTCGTTCGTCGCCACCACCACTCCAGAATTTTCACGTTGCGCATTCCAGTTACGTTCTACGAGCTATAGGTATGACCTACTCATGCCATTTCAACTTACGTATAACTACGTCACGTTACGTATATCATCCACTGTGCAGTCGCGCATTCTCAAGTTCTTTGGGCACGGGTCGCCTCGTGGAGAGGTCTCCATTGAGCGCCTGGTGGTACAGGGGAAGTTTGAAGGCAAAAGATCACGCGGCGGTCACCCATGAGATGGACGGACCAAATTAAGGCAGCCATTGATGTGCCTCTCAACCAATGCGCCAGGCGAGCAGCGGTGCGAGAGGAGTGACGAAGAATCGTCAAGCGAGCCACTGCCCCGATATGACGACCACGACCACTCTGTCAAGCGTGCAACAACCAAGAAGAAGAAGAAGATACCTACGTCAGGCTACGTCACTTGATGTGTGACTGGTACGCATCATCACCAAGATGATTGTTGGACGTCTACTCCGCAACGAATAAAGATCGTACAATGACATTTCTAGTTTCATTGCTCTTCAACAGGGTATTCGCTCAGTAGTCGAACTGTCACTGCAGTGTATGCCACGCAGTGCAGCTCGAATAATGACGATAATATTATACGAAACATCGACATTCATTATGCAGAGAAGACACCTGTGACGTCGTGAAACATTTTCCGGCTGTCTCGGAAGAGTCTCCGTGCAAGGTCTCACGTTTTAAGCTATTACGATTGTTGTTTCCACAATGGAGGTATTCCCGTTAATGTTGAGGACAGCTCGAGCAGGCAAGGTCACCGATCTACCTACCTACCACAAAAAGTTACCTAGTAGGCAAGTAATAGGGGCTTATACGGTTCAATCAATAAACGGAAAAGTACATGGTTTCTGTAGGCAACTGTCGTCCACTTGTTGAAAGTAACGATTGCTTACTTGAAACTGAAACTGAAACAGCTTCACGACTTTGATCCCCAGGCACGGTAGATATCCCCTCGGATCTCTTAGTACCAAGTACTAACTTAAGATTCTTTGAGGATGTCTAAGGGTACGTCAGAGGTACGTCCAATGGTCCAAACATTACATTTGGCACATAATCACATTTTGCTTTAGTTAGTATTCCATACGTGACAGGTTGCAAGCCCATAGCCGGTGTTAGAAAACTGGTTTCCTCACGGTGTTTTCCTTCACCGTTTAGGAGCACTGCATGGCATTGCACACATAATTTTTTCGGTAGAAAAATCTGTTGGTGCACGACCGTGTTCGAATCTGCGACCTTACGATCGGAAGGCGGGGTCACTCCCACTGGACCACCGGTGCTCACCTACTCTACATTTATTACCTACTATACTTAACTTACTATGTCCGTTGGTACATATTAAACTTATGAGCACTAAAACGACACTGAATGAAGTTTCTCGAAGCAATCAGCATGGTATTCAGCATTAAATTGTATCTGGTCTATAAATACCTTCAAACTTACATCAAAATTAATATTTATTTGCAACATGTCAACTGTACTTACCTAAAGAAGTGATAATATGTTGCAAAACGAACGACTAATGCAAGGGAAACCCCTCGTGAATTCTTTAGGTGAATTTTAAAGTTCTGGTAAGAAAATTTCCTCATTACATAGTTGTAGGTACGGTTTAAGTACCTACGCTATAACAAGGTAGATAAGATACACGTCTTTATTAAATTTCACAATCCGTGGGTGGGTGAAGTGTTTGGTAATTATTAGGTCGCCTTTAGGCCTACGCCGTGACCGCTAGAGCCAAGATCGATATAGAGGGCGGCTAAAGCTACAATATCAGTAGAGTAGTGTAAGTCCGTTTGAGACACAACAGGTGCAGGTTATAGTCCCGCGCCGAGACAAATCAAAAGTGCTACTTCTATTTCAGCTTATATCAAGCGTGCTTCACGTATACACGTGGTAAACTCCACACTTTACAATTATCTCAACTTACTAGGAAATGAACTCGAGTTTTTCATAAGTGTTTACCTACCTACTGCAATATGCTACCTCACTATAAGATATTTTCTTTAACCTGACTAAGTGCATTTATAAAGAAAGTACTCATACTTTCCTCAATACAAGTACATAGAAAACACAATAACAAAATACTTAATAGGGTTTTATTGAGAAATTACAAGTAGGTAGTATCATCCACCTGTGGGGCGTCCGCCGCTAAACACAAGCTAACAAAGGCTTCCTCTATCACTAACCTCCCTTCTGGTTCTGAGTCGATTTGTGTAGTGGTTTCAGAACGATCAATTTATATAGGCTTTGTTGTATAATACCATACCGTATGCACCACGCCTCCCAGCAACATTCACTACGATTAAATGGTGAATATCTATGGTAAAAACGCACACTTGGTCAAAGACAGCTCACATTTAACAGAGCATTAAACACGCGCGATAGGAACGTGCCCGATACCGATGTTAAGCCGCATGTGCCTGTAACTGCACCGGCGACCGCACTCTTCAAACCGAAACACAGCAGCGCTGCTTGGCGGCAGAAAAAGGCGTGGTGGTAGTAGTTCCCCGGACGAGCCCTTCACAAAAAGCTCTACTACTCTTAGAGAGAGAAATTATGCATAGACAGAAGCATACATACATATACATACAAAACAATAAAGTAAAAGTAGTAACTAAACTCCCACTAGTTGCCCTTGCTACGCTGTAGCTTCGGAGCTACGTGGCGTAGCAACCCGTAGAATTTCTTCTACGTTCCTCTACAATATGCGATTGCGGAACCTTTGTGAAGAACGCTAAACTAAGTGGGAATAATAATAAAATATGATTGTCATAGTTCATATACAACCTACATAGCTCAGTTGGTAGTAGCTCTGCCTTCTGCGCCGTAGGTCGTGGGTTCGATTTCCACCGCGAACAAACATTTGTGTGATGAACATAGATGTTTGTTCTCTGTCTGGGTGTTATAAAATATTATAAGTATGTATTTAAAAAAAAAAGTATATAAGTAGTATATCAGCTATCTGGTTCCCATACTACAAGCTTAGGCTTAGTTTGGGGCGAGATAGTGCAGTGTGGAAAAGTCCACCAATATTTATTTATTATTATATTCATTACTTTTAGGCAACACTATCGTTATAATATAAATACAAGGCACATTAACATAAATACTTAAAAACTGAGATTTACGGGGAGCAATAAAATCTTTATTAATTAATTAAAAAACCGGAGTGCCAGTACTAAAAAGATAGAAACAAGATAATGTTTAAAATTAATTCTTTATAGTAAAATCTTGTTCTTCAGTATTGACGAATTATAAAATGTAACCATGAGTGGAGTCGAAACGTTGCGTATTCGTCGCGTTATTTGGACAATCATGGAATACGACGGACCATGATTGTGCGTGTGATCGACGACGTACATGGGTATGATAATAAAAGATATTGGGGCGTTCGTTGATCTTTCAGATCATGCGTTTCTTGAACGGTAAGTGGTTTTTCGGTATGCGAGTAACTACCTAATTTATATCACAAATAACTATATAACTAAATAGCGAAAACTGCTACTTAAATTTAAGAAGAATAGAAACGGGTTGCAAAGGTAAAAGGCGTAGTTTAAAGTTAAAGGAGAAAGATATCAAAATTGACATGATAATCACTAGTGCACTGAAAAACGAAATTTCAGTGCTAGAATGCATAGAACGATTGTGCAGGGTGAACTGTTAACTTAAGATCCTAATATTGTTGTCTAAGTCTTGAGTTAAATTTTGTTGTGTTATTAAATAACCGAAATTATTTGTTTACATTCTTTGTTTCACTGTACTTCTGCCCTAGAGCGAATTTGTCCTAAGGCTAATCTGGCCTAATGCTAATCTGCCATAAAGCGAATCTGTCATAAAGCGAACAAGGCCTTTTCGAGACCCATGTCGAATGGAAGACAAATATCAACTGAACAATGGACAATTTATTTCTGCGCAAGCAAACATGGCTATATTTATCTGTATTTATTTATCTGTATTTGCCTATCATGACCGATCGTGAAGTAATGCCATTATGTAGAAATTCAAAATCAAATACCTAGCTACCTAATGTAAAGTTCTACTCCTGAAATGTAAAACAAATAAGGATTCTAATTATGTGATAGTTTTAATCAATCATCGAAAATGTGGGTGTGTGCCAACTGTAACTTAAATATTTGTACCTCTGACTACCCCCCTTAGACATACTTAAATAATCTTGACTTGACTGAATCTTGATTGAATTATATACATTTTATTCCATTCAGCTTTTGTTTCTGTAAACGAAAGATTGAGAAAAAGGAAATAAAGAGAAAACGAAATCGTGGGAGATCACTCTAATTGTGAGTTTTTAGGGTGAAGACAAGAGCTAATGTGACTCTCGCTCGCACGTTTTGACTTGTTGAAGGATACAAACACATCACTGAACCCATTTTCGAAAAATCGCAAACTACCATTTTGTGTGCAATCACATTACGCACAGTTTAATAAAAATTTCAGTTTTTATCGATACATGTTTTCCTACTCAAAAGTTTACTTTTCTAGTTTTCGTACATAAGCAAACTTTTGAGTAGAAAAACAGTCATCGATCAAAATGAAATTTTTACCAAACTGTGTGCAATGTACACAAAATGGCTGTTTGCGATTTTTGAAAATTGGGCTTAGTGATTTTATATCTTTCAAAATGTCCAATCGTGCGAGCGAGAGGTATTTTAGGTGTTATCAACGCCTTAATATGAAATTCTTAGACTGAAACCGAATGAATTAAAAGGTTATTTTTTTTCCGAAAATTTCCACGGTATAATGTAGATAACAAAATAAACTAATATGTGTTTGGGTTAGGTTTGTGGTTTCTCTTTTCTCTTGTTACTATACAAAAATACTACCTCGTAGATAACAGCATAAACAGCCTTCACAGCTCAGTTGGTTTGGTAGTACTCGTACCTCGCCTTCTGCGCCGTAGGCCGTGGATTCGATCCCTACCGAGCAAATATTTGTGTGATGAACATAGATTTGATCTCTGTCTGGGTGTTACTATCTAATACCTTTATACAAGCAATCCTTGTTTATTTATTTATTAATTTATAATCTGAATCTAATAACGGCTCCAACGATTTTCATGAAATTTAGTATGCAGGGGATTTCAAGTGCGATAAATCGATCTAGCTAGGTTTCAGCAACTGAGTGATGCTCGGTAACCCGAATATTGTATTCTAAGCATGTATTTAAAAAAGTACACAAGTATTACATTATATATCAACTATCTAGTTCCCAATTACACGCTTTGCTAGTTTGGGGCTAGCTGTGTGGAAAGAAAGTCCACTGACATTTTTTTACTAGCAAGCCTGCGGTTATTAACTATAACGATGAAACTGTTGATTTGAGTTGTAATCAGATGGACAAACAGTCACTGAATTTGTATAGAAGAGCGGTAGAGCCTAATCTTAGTGCGCGTACGCAGCGCAGGCTACATTTAAGTCTGCAGCTGCGATGCCTGCGACCCAGTTCAGTCCACCGCTTCACAAGAGGCGGCGGCGGCAGTGTCGTCGGTGATATTATATCGACACTATCAAATACTTATAAATTATTTTGTCTTGAATCCTGATTGGCAGTGTGGAGAGTTACCTTAGCGGAGGCTCCAAAACTTGTTTCGGGCCGGGAGCTTCTTTCGGATGTTTTTGAAGGACAAGGTTTGTGAATGTTTTTGTATAAAATATCAACGAATCCGCTAATTGGCGATTTTTAGTTTACCTAGTTTGTGAGACTTGAATTAAGTAATTCTTGGTGGTCTAGTGCTTTCTTCAATCCCGCCTAACGTTGACATCGCTGTTGTTGGGTTCGAATCTAGGCGTTAGAGAGCGTACAGACATATTATGTATGTGTCTGATTGTAAAAAAATATATTTGCGCTTGCGGATGATACAAAAAATGCTAGGAACCAAGCTTAGTTTCTTGCCAGTTCTTCTAGGCTTTGGTCGCGACCTGGCGGTAGATTCACCTAGTATATAAGACGTTTCAGAGTGATCCTTGTGATTGTACTGAATAAAGACGGATTTAATTTGCTATAGGTGTATACTTAGAGCACTTGTATCAGTGCTATCCAAACGGCGGCGAAGGAAAAAATCACGAGGAAATTCGTAGCTTAGTAAGATAAGCACGTATTGACCATGAATTTCCTGTGGATAGGCCCAGAAGCTGAGAGGATGGATAGTACTTAGTAGGTTATAAATGAACGAATGAAAATTCTATATCGTACCTCGTAAACGATCTAATCACTAAAAAGCGATCTATTCCAGATAATCTTTGGATGGAGACAAGCTTAATATATGATGTTTGTGGCATAATAACGCAAGTATTATATTATTAGATAAATTAAGATTGTTTAAAAAAGATATTAAGATTGTACTAAAGCGTAAATAAGCCACCATATAAGTAAAAAAAATCGTTTATCACGCCAAATAATAATTGTATAACTGCAAAAGTATGGGGACCTATTGGCGACAACCACGGATGTAGGAAAGGAGGATATAGGTCTATGGCGACAACGCCAGTTATAATAATCTTGAATAGATAGTAGGCGTACCAGTTTTTGAGTTTTTTCAAAGTCAGTTTCGTTATTCAACGTCAAATAAAGCGTGGAAATGCAATACAAAATACAATTTCTCAGTTTATTAATAGTAGGTACTTAGTTGTTATCGTTACGTATCTTATCGGTGACATAGAGGCACTAAAGTGTTTCGTATTAGCAAAACAAAACAAATAAGTTGGTAACTATAAGTCAAGAGGTTTCTACCTTTTGTAGCCATTTTACCTATATGATTGTTCAATGCTTATATAGCGCTAATTCTGCACCATAAATATGTAACAATATTTATTCGGTGACGTTATTTTTTGCGCTCATTAAAATAATTTTTACACACACACAGCTAAAGGTACTGTGACACACGTGCTTAAAAATAAAATGCTTCTTTTGAGCATGCTCAAAAATCAACCGACGTACGACCAATAAGCATGCTTATTTACTAGCACGACCTATTCACACGTGCTTTTATTGAGCAAGGCTCGAAAAAAGCATGCTTTTAGCTCGAAAATAAGTACGTGTGGCAGTACCTTGAGTAATAAGCATCCTCTTGATTACGCCACTCTTTTCGCAAAAGAAAAAAACTATGGTTGATTTTTGACCCAGCATTATTTTTCTATGATAATACGTTTTTTTTTATTTACTTAAACGAAATTACTTATTCTCTTTGTAATCGGTCGTGCCTGAAAATTTAGTTATCTAACTTTATATCCGTGGCCCCGTTCGTTTGATACCTGTATAAAATAAAACATAGTACATACATAATATATGTACATATATTAGAAAGTCTATCACAAAATAAATGAAAGTACCTTGCTCCGAAAATTATTTCATTAAAACTACGCGGGTGAAACCGCGCGGCGCTGCTAGTATTATAGGTGTGAAAGTTTGGTATGGGTGTTTGTTAATACTCAATCACGCAAGAATGGCTGAACGGATCTGGATGAAATTTGGCACAGACTAAGTGTAGTCTGTGCCAAATCCCAGCAAAATGTGTTGTTCCTGTGGGATAGGCTGCGGGGTGGTCGGGGGAAGGCGGGGAAAGTGGTGGAGTCGGTAAAGGACATAGAGGAAAAGGATATACTTTTTAATCGCGTGTAACGTCGCGGGGCGCAGCTAGTTATAAAGTAATAATTATTGAAAACTCATCGAGGATTCCGCGGTCACTTGGATGAGTAGGTATTGTTGACAGAATAACACTTCTGTATGTAGTCTATTGAGATTCTAGCACGCTACGTTATTCGAAACAGACCAATTTGACACGGCACTTAAAATTCTGTTGTCACTGTTCTGAGATGACCCTGAAAAAGATAAAAATGATCACAAAGTCACATGCACTAGTCGTGGCAGATAAAATAATTAGGGCAAAATGCTTTATTTGCGTATAAATTATGTCTCTGGAGGCCAAAAACAAGGTTATAACTTAGTTGTACAGTTCATCTACATTAAAAAAACAGGAGATGGCCCACCGAGACAAACAATTGTGTGAAGAATATCTGACGATAAATATAAATTAACTTGAACCGTTCGTGTTGCCTCGTAGCGCTGAGCTGAAAGTTTCAGCTCAGCGCTCGACGAGGTAACACGTTCAGTGCACAGTTCAGTTAGTCAATTTCCTGAAGATGCTTCGTAGAGAGGTGAAACACGTGTCGAAGTCTAATTAAGTTTATTCCAGCTTAAGGAGATTAGATCAGCGGATTAGTACTACATATTGCTTTGTTCAAGTTAATTTATATTTAACAATGGACTTCCGCAAAGTCACGCCTGAGTCAATTAACTATCTGACGATAGCCAGCAATATTTATTAATTGTTATAATATTCAAATAGAAATTCTTGTTGTATTAATTTGCTTCTGAAATACCATGCAAGTTAAAGCGAAGCGAGCGTTTAAAAATTTCAAAAAAATTGAAAATAGATTAAGTTACAATAAATTAGGTACATTATAAGTATTAAAAAAAAGATGTGACTATACCAACTAGAACTAGAGCTTTTACATTCTTATATAGCGCTTTGCTTCAAGCTATTTGATGGGTTATGGCAGTGTGCACCAAATCTTCAGTTAACGTAACTTGACAATGTTATCTATGTATACCTAACAATGACAAACACCACTAAAAAAAATTTACCAAAATGGGTTGCACCAAGGAATGTAGATTGTATTCAAATTCCTTGGGTTGCACCATCAATTACCTTCTTCTTTCTTCTTTTTATGGCTCCTGTCATAGACAATCTTGCCAATGTCAAGTGAATCAGAGATTATACTCTGTAGTTATGTTTCGAGTCAGTCAATTGTTTTGAAGAAAATGGTGGCGGTTTCTTCAAAACATTTGAAACATTTTCGGTCAAATCACGATATCACATAATACACTTTCATTCCAAATGCTTACACTTTGTGCTAAGACCACAAGTAATGTTGGTTAAAATACCACCAAAATTACACAACACAACTCAAAATAACACTAGAAAAACAATTAAAATGAAAATGCTATGTTGCTTCGTTAGATGACAGGAAATGAATCATCAATTACCTTGTCAATGTTATAGTTAAAAGTAGACCACAAAACATAATGACTGACGTTCGACAGCTATTTGACAATAACATTAACACTCCAGCGAAAATCGAGCAGTAACGGTTAATGGTTAAGGTTAAATCATGACGTCATTTTTGACAACTCTTGAATGGTGCAACAATTTTTTTGCAAAACCTTCAACGAAAGATTTGACGTTAAATGTTAGATGGTGTAACTCATTAGTTTGGTTGAAGTTTGTACTTTGCGACTATCAGAAAAGTACACAAATTAAGAAAAATTTCACTCGAATTGTTTCTAACTTAAAACATTAATTACGTAGCTCATGATAGTGATACATTAATCAATTTGTAAAACCTGTTTTGTAAGCAATGAAGCACACACTTCACTAATTGAGTGTATCTAATCTTACGACGTTCGAGACAAAACTTGTTTAAAATTTCCTTAAACAGGGACTTCGATCGAGAATACCTAATCAAATAGGTAATTTTTGATCGAAGGTATAAGACAACTACTAGATACATGATCGGTACGTATGCTTACTGATCACATTTGTAAATGGTACCTAGTAATATTGCGAATTTATTTTGCAGAGCTATAGATAGTTGTTTATTTTATTGTAAGTAATCAGAACTAATTTATTTATTTATTTGTTTAAGGAAGACTAACAGCACACCATACATATAAATCAAGAATACTATATAAAACAAAAGGCTAATAATAAGTGTCCACATATAGATATAGAATAAGAGCTTATTTGAGCACAGAAAAAACTGCAGGTTCACTATCACTATCACTACATAGTATAAAACAAAGTCGCTTTCTCTGTCCCTATAATTTACCTACCCTATGTCCCTATGTATGCATAAATCTTTAAAAATACGCACCGGATTTTGATGCGGTTTTTTTTAATAGATAGGCGACCACACTCTTCAAACCGAAACACAGCGTTGCTGCTTGGCGGCAGAAAAAGGCGCGCTGGTAGTACTTCCCCGGACGAGCCCTTCACAAAGAGCTCTACTACTAAAACTCCTACTCCTACTAGGGTACTTCTTAGACGTCCGCAAAGATCCTGGAGCTTATTTTTCTTATTTTTTTACACTTACGTAGGTATTATAATTTAAAACACACAACAAACCTCAACGTTTATTACACAAAACGTCTGTTCTAAGATCGAACTCACGGCCTATGCAACCCCCAAAGCAAATGCCTTCAGTATTGTCAGTTTTGTAAATTTCATGAATTTATAGTTTAGAGCGTAAAATTTGTTTTCAATTGACGATGACTCATAAATCTTTGTAAACAAATGGTAACGGAAAAGAAAATGATTTTCCTCGTTCGTGGCTATCGCCAGATGCTATCAACAAGGTCAATGTACAGTGCTTGGATGACACGTTTCAATTGTCTTTCGGCACGAGGCAAACCCATACTAATTATTTATAATGGTCACTGAGCGGGCCAATAGCTTATCACACCAGTAATATAATAATATCTGTTACTGTTTCTTCGCTGGCGTGAAAGTGACAGTAACAAGAATACTCTATAGAGCCGCTATCAAAAGGCAGGGATTATGAATAAGAGGGAAGAAAGAAAGAAAGAAAGAAAACATATTTATTTCGTCCCACAAACACAAGTAGGTACTTACTTAAAACTAACAGAAAATAAAATTATAACCTACACTAATAAAGAACCTACCTACCGTTGTGCGGGGCAAGAAGGTCACGTCTCAGCTTAAATGCTGCACTAAACCTAGGTACCTAGGTACCGTAGGTACAGTGCAACGCTTGTTTTCAGACGTGGCCTGGAAGAGGGTAAATATATAAGTACCGAAAGCAACTGTCTTTTTAATTATTGCAAATAAAAAATTTTGATTTCATTTTCGTTATAATTTTTATACAACTAGCTCATGAAATAAGCAAATAGCCCACCTGATGTTAAGTTAACTTTCACCTATAACAAAGCATTGCCTCGTAAGTCACGCACGATAGCAACGTGCCATACGATGCACTGCCCTGCGTCCGTGAACTTAAGTCATACAGATGTTAAGCCTCATGTGCCTGTAATTTCAACGGTGGCACTTTAACTTTGTGTCTACTATCAATTGGTGATTGCGAACTGAAGACAAATACCGACCAATGATTAATTATTTATTATTAATAGTAGTTTAGTTAGCGGAAAATTGGTGGATGGAAAAGGCTCAATATCGTTTATACTAGATGCAGTTCAACTGCGGCTGATGACAAGCTCCTAGCATAACATTTATACTCCCTCCACTGTACTCCTGTAAAACTCTACACGCAGCCTAAAACATTAATATACCAAATAATTTCAAACTTCGAATATCTAGGTGGAGCGTACGCGCGCAAATAAAAAATATTTACAAGCTCGCTTATTTCATTCGTACCACGCTTTGTCGACGTGTGGGTTTCTCTACGCACCCTCTACGAATAGGGATTCGTAGAGGGTGCGTAGAGAAACCGTGCGTAGGGACGCACCCTCTACAATTCTTGCTACGCGCGTAGCGATTGTAAGGCCGGACTACATACAAAGGGACCAAACCGCGCTATTATTTTGAACATTTTTGTGTCAGTCGTTCATAAATTTCTGCAATATAAAAAAAGACTTCAAATTTACTGAAAACACAAAACAGCAATATACGAATTTTCATTTACTTGATGACATAACTTTATCCTGTTAAGGGCCCGGCGACAGCGACTCGCAGTTTCGAGGTGCGATTGGCTATTATTTCATTTTATTTCATTTCGGGGAGGTTGTTTGAAAGAATAACTATCCAGTAACACGCATAAATACTGTTCGAACACAAATAACACAATAATATAAGGGAAACATGCCCGAATCAGAAATCATTTTGGTATTAGTATGTTTGGCCTTAAGTTTACCTAATACCAAAATGATTTCTGACTCAAGCACATTTTCCCTTATATTATTGTGTTGTTTGTATTCGAACAGTATTAATGCGTGTCACTGGATAGTTATTCTTTCAAACAACCTCCCCGAAATGAAATAAAATGAAATAATAGCCAATCGCACCTTGAAACTGCGAGCCGCTGTCGCCGGGCCCTTAATCAAAGGGACTAATCTTAAATTATTATCTCAAATAAAATAAGTTTTATTCAAAACAGTCCATAAATGACGTACGGAGTAAATGACGTATGGAGTACGGACCCGAGATGTTAAAATAAAGATTTTTAAAATTGAGAACCTATAGCACCTAGTGTTGGCGCGACTCCTTGCCCCCCCGCCTTACCATCCCCTTCACTGTGCCGGCGCTCGGAGCGGGTAGCAGGACGCGTGGCTCGCGCCAAACGCGGGGCTCCCCACCAGTCACTTTAGAGCATCTGAGCCGAGAGGCCGCTCGCGCGCGCGCCGGCAAGATAGTAAATCCTAATAGTTCCTATAGCGATAGTGCCAAAAGGCTGTATTCTATTCAAGTAAATAATTCAAAGCAACAATATCTTTCATTTCTAAAACGTAACCTATAACTGGCAGCCTAACGTGGAGCAGAATACAAACTATTTCGTCGATAGAAGTGCTTAGGAACTTACGCGTAAATTTAGGGTTTAAATAAAGTGTCTGTGTTGATCGGGAACAGTTTATGTTTACATAAAAGTGTCTCAGAACGGTCTAGTACATAAAACCGAATGCCTACGTGTGTGTAGTCGTGTGCTTAGGTATTTTAGTAACAGTTTTGTGAACAAGGCGTGTTCAGTGTTTTGAACAACCTTGTTTTAGTGCATAAAACTGAATACCTAAGTGCGTGTGGCTATAGGTATTTTGAGTGACAGTTTTGTGAACAGTGACTTGATCAGATTGGATTGTTTTAGTGCACAAACTGAATACCTAAGTGCGTGTCTCTGTATAGGTATTTTGAGTGACGGTTTCGTGAACAGTAACAGCAGTGCAAGTACGGTTCTTATCGATCGCCTAATTTGACATTTAGAATCGTCAAATTCGTGTAAAATGGTGGAACGATGCGATTTGATTGGTTCATCGACTTTAGCCGATCGACAAATAGGCGATCGACAAGAATCGTACTTGCACGGCTGATTCGATTAGATTTGTTTTAGTGCACAAACTGAATACCTAAGTGCGTGTCTCTGTATAGGTTTTTTGAGTGATGGTTTTGTGAACAAGTGACTGATCAGATTAGATTTGTTTTAGTGCATAAAACGAAATACCTAAGGGTGTGCCTAAATCGGTATCTAGGTATTTTTGGTGACGTTTTATTTGAACAGACTGGATTAAGTATCGAATAATTATTATTACGAGATGGTGTTAACAAGATCGCGTGCCGCGAGCCCGGCTTCTGCCGGCGGCTCGCCCGTGGACGCGGTGCCGCCTGTGGCGCCTGCGCCGCCGGCGCCAGCTTCGCGCAGCGGCAGCGCTGACGCTGACGCTGCGCCGTTGTCGGCCAGCGCTTCCTTGCAGCCAGGGGCTGCAGCTGCAGCAGCTGCTCTGATCTCTATGACGACCGAGCAACTCTTGCTGCTGATAAACAGGCTAAGTCACAGCGACCCTGTAAGTACACCTGCTCCTACCTATTCCGGCAATTTTGCAAAATGTACGGCACGTTTCAACGGAGAAAAGTCGAGCAATGTAGAAGCTTTTATAGACGCCGTGCAAACGTACAAAGAGTGTGTCCATGTCGAAGATCATAACGCCCTTCGAGGGTTAACGATGTTGCTAACGGGGATAGCCGCTACGTGGTGGCAAGGGATAAAAGACACTACCCTAACCTGGGAAGCTGCTCTTGACGCACTGAAGCAAACTTTTGGGCCTAGATTACCCCCACATCGTATTTATAGAAATATTTTTGAACGAGAGCAACGAATAGACGAATCAACAGATTTATTTGTGTGCCGCGTCAGAGCACTGTTCGCTCAGCTTCCGCCGTTGACTCTCACGGAGACCGTGCAAGTAGATATGACATACGGATTGTTGCACCGCCGGCTTCGTGAAAAAGTTCCTCGTACGAGCTTCGCCAACTTTACGGGGCTGCTGACGGAGGCGCGCCGCGCTGAGGATTTGTTTGACGAGGTTAAGCGTGATATCAAACCTACATTGCCCTCGTCGGGTGCGGTTTCACGCGCGCCAACAGCGCCGAGTGCAAATGCTGTACCTACTGCTGCACCTACTACTGCACCTACTAATGCGCAGACTGCTAATAAATCTAGACCGTTGTGCTATTACTGCAAACACTACGGACATCTGAAGGAGAACTGTCCGCGACTTACAAAACCGAAGGACAGCCCGGCAGAGGGCGAGTCGCGGACGTCTACGATAACGTGTTTCGGATGCGGAGCTCCCGGCGTCATACGATCAAACTGTCCGAATTGTAAGGAGAAGAAACCGGTCGTATCGGCAGTTACGTCCTTTCAATCAGTGTCCGCGAGTTCCGATAACATTGATTCGCGGGTGCGTCCAGTGTTAAGTGTAGAAATTTATGGTGAGGTAGGAAACGTGCTCATTGATACCGGTGCTAAGCACTGTATTGGTAGTGTAAGTTTAAGATCGCATTTAGTTAAGTACGGACATGAGTTCCAAAATGTATATACTGAACTTAAGTATGCGGATGGGCGGAGTTGTGCACAAAATGTCGACATTGCACACATTGATGTTACGGTGCGAGGAGTCGCGCTTGCTGTTAGTTTTATTATGCTGCCCAACGCTACGGAAAGTTTATTGGGTATGAATTTTATTGAGGACGCTGGCATGGTATTGGACTTTGATCGAGGGGTGTGGTTTGTGAGGCATGATCGGACGCCTCAGCCGATTCGTTTTGAAGGTAGGCCACTACAGCCTCTAACCTGTTCGTCTGTGGGTCTTCGCGAGGACGAGGGAACCCATCTTGGTGCGGATGAACGGGAGCGACTGTCCGAGCTCCTGAATGTCAACGAGGACATTTTTACTCCTGGGGGAGAACCTACCCAGTTTGCGGTGCATCGCATCGATACTGGAGATGCCGCGCCGACTGCTAGTCCACCTTATCGGGTTTCACCCGTCAAGAAGGAGATAATCAAAAAAGAAATTGATAAAATGTTGGAAGACGAAATCATCGAGGAAGCAGAGTCAGAGTGGGCCTCACCTGTGGTGTTGATTCCAAAGAAAAACGGTGAGATTAGGTTCTGCGTGGACTATCGTAAGCTTAATAGCGTCACTCGGACTGATAAATACCCGCTCCCCGTGATCGATGAGCTGCTGCAGAGCACCAAACCGAATTGTGTGATGTCTACAATCGATTTGAAGGCCGGTTATTGGCAGACTATTGTAGCACCAGAGGATCGCCATAAGACTGCTTTTACCACTCCTTTTGGGACGTTTCAGTTCCGCCGCATGCCATTTGGGTTGAAAAATGCACCGGCGACGTTTCAACGGATGATGGACCGGATGAGATCCGGCCTTAAAGATGTCTGCGTGCTGGCATATCTTGATGACCTGTTAGTCATATCGCCAAATATGGATCAGCACTTGAAGGATCTTCAACAAGTCATCGAACGCCTTCGTTTGTTCAACTTGAAAGCAAACAGAGATAAATGTGTTTTCGCGAGAGAAAGAGTTACTTACCTGGGTCACGTCGTTTCATCACGAGGCATCGAACCGGATCCTACAAAGGTCGAAGCAGTGATGAATATGAAGCCTCCGACGAATCTGAAGGAGCTGAAGACGTTCTTGCAAACCTGCGCGTGGTTTCGCAAGTTTATTCCGCGGTTTTCGGAAGTGGCGCGGTCGTTGACAGATTTGACGAAGAAAAACCGTTCCTGGCAATGGGGGGAGGACGAGCAAAAGGCATTTGAAGAACTGAAGTCGCGGCTTTCCACTAGTCCGATTCTGCAACAGCCTAACTTCAAAGAGCCGTTTATTCTCCGAACAGATGCCAGCGCGTATGCTATAGGAGCTGTACTTATGCAAGGGGAATCTCCGACCGAAGAAAGACCAATTGAGTACGCTAGCAGACTGTTAACGCCCGCCGAACGGAATTATCATACCACTGAGCGTGAAGCCTTAGCGGTGGTGTGGGCATTAGATAAATTCAGAGGATATGTTGAGGGAGCGCGCGTATCTGTGGCTACGGATCATCAGCCATTGAAGTGGCTCTTGTCACTGAAGACGCCAAGTGGACGGCTGGCCCGCTGGGCAATGAAGATCCAATCCTACGACTTGGACATCGGATATATACCAGGAAAGGTCAACGTGGTAGCAGATACTCTTAGTCGCCCGGTGTACGACGACACCGAGAAGTCAAGTTCTGATGTGTGTGACATTTGTCCAGTTGTTGTCGATTTACCCCAGCGACGACCAGAAGATGTTCGTGACGCACAACTCAATGATCCAGAGGTTAATAAAATTATAGTGAATTTCGAAGATGTAAGTAATCCAGAAGCATCTATACGCTGGACTGACAGAGGGTATTATCTTTCCCAAGGCATGTTGTACCGCTGTGATCCGGATGGAGAATCCGAAGAACCTCAGTTAGTGGTCCCAGAGTCTTTAAAGGCAGAGCTCATGAAGGAGCTCCACGATGCGCCTACTGCTGGACACTTGGGGTTGGAGCGGACCTTGAGGAAGATCAAGGAGAGATATTATTTTAAGAACATGAGATCTTATGTGGCTCAGTATCTCAAGTCCTGTGATGCCTGTCAAAAGTATAAAGCCACCAACCTTAAACCTGCAGGTCTACTCCAGACTCCAGTGCCTCAGCAACGATTCGAGGTATTAGCAATGGACCTGTTTGGTCCACTTCCCGAGGGTGATAAGGGAGAAAAGTGGATTCTTCTCGTGGAAGATACCGCAAGTCGATGGGTCGAGCTGTTTGCGCTTAACGATGCAACCGCCGAGACATGTGCTAAAGCGCTAATCGAGGAAGTTTTTATGCGTTATGGGTTGCCTCGTCGAGTGATCTCGGACAACGGAAGCCAATTTGTGTCGGCCGTGATGCAGAAGGCCATGTTTGTGCTGGGGGTCCAGCAATCCTTGATCCCGGTGTACCATCCAGAAGCTAACCCAGCAGAACGCAAGAATCGCGAGTTGAAGCAACTTCTAGCTATTTTAGTTGGTCCTGAACATCGTCGTTGGCCGACCGTCCTTCCGACTGTGCGTTTTGCGCTGAACAGCGCTTATAATCAGGGAACTGGCAAATCTGCTGCGTACCTCACTTTCGCTCGGGAGTTACGATCTCCTATGTCAGTGCACACTGATTTCCGAGCCATAGTCGAGCAGCAAAATTTTGTTCCCCAGATAACTCCGTATTTACAGGAGTTTGCTCGCGTTTTACAAGATGTAAAGCAGCGAGTGGAAGAGCAACAAGACGTTCGAAAGAGTACCGGCGACCAACATCGTCGAGACGTTCCTCCGTATAGGGAGGGGGATCTGGTTCTTGTGGAGACTCACCTGGCGAGTAATGCGACTAAGGGTTTTACCAGTAAATTTGCGCCGAGGCGAGAGGGTCCGTATCGTGTCTCGCAGATCGTAGGTCCAACGTCTTTTGTAGTGGAGGATAGTACGGGAGTGGTTAAAGGGAAGTACCATGCCAGCGCTCTGACTCCTTACGTAGGATTGGCACCAGCAATTGTTCATCAGCGCCGTCGTGGGCGACCCCAAGCCAAGTCCAAGTCCAAGTCGAGACGCACTTGTGACTTGGAGGGGGAGGTTATAGCACCTAGTGTTGGCGCGACTCCTTGCCCCCCCGCCTTACCATCCCCTTCACTGTGCCGGCGCTCGGAGCGGGTAGCAGGACGCGTGGCTCGCGCCAAACGCGGGGCTCCCCACCAGTCACTTTAGAGCATCTGAGCCGAGAGGCCGCTCGCGCGCGCGCCGGCAAGATAGTAAATCCTAATAGTTCCTATAGCGATAGTGCCAAAAGGCTGTATTCTATTCAAGTAAATAATTCAAAGCAACAATATCTTTTATTTCTAAAACGTAACCTATAAACCTCCTCTTTTAGAAGTCTGTTTAAAATAAGCGCAATTAGTCGGTTAATCGGTCGCTAGATAGAGCACGTTCTTATCAAAAGAGCAGGGTTTTAAAAAGCAATGGTAAAGCATTATTCTATGCCATTGCCACTTGGCGATATCTGTTTTCAGTACATTTGCATTAGGACGCGCACGAAGTTCACACACTGCAGCGATAAAAACGCGCGTTTGGATGTAGGAAAATCTAAACCCGCGTTCTTATCGCGCCTGTGTGGAGAGCCTTTATTATAGAAAACTGATTTTTTTTCATTCCAAACTGGATCAAATTAAGTACTTTCGCGTATGTACTTTGTTTCTACTAATCAAAGTCAAAATATATTTATTCAATAAATCACTTTGAAACATAGAGTATACCTAAATAGTCAGTTTTACTGAAATAACGTACTACAAAATAATATCATAAAATGCAGGTGACAAACAACCCTATACATTAGTCTACACCAGTATATGTATACCTAGTCCCTAACAGGCAGTTAGATAATTCACCTTTTCTGAGTCAGGGTCTGGAAAACAGGACTTTACAGGTTTACCTGCTTTACTTTTGAAGACACACTTTCCTAACCACATGTTGTTGTTGCAGTGGTTGTAAATTCTTATGAGTCAATCAAAACAAAACCCAGACATAGGTCCTACCTACTCTATATTATTTAAACTATTACCGAAGCAGGTAAAATGTTGACACGAGGCTTGTTTCTCCAATGTTTTTGACTTGCTAAAGGAAATTCCTACACTTGACAAAACATTAAAAATAATCTTTGAATAAAAGTCAAAATTGTTCTTCCTCGAGATGTAGAGGCACCATAGACCTACCTTGTTGCAGTGTTTCGGTTTGACAGATGTATAGTGCGCGTCAGGCTAAAAGAACGCCGGAAGGAGGGGAAGGGGTGTGATGGCACGAGTATTTTGTATGGGCAAAAACATCCCCTCCACTGTTTTCCAGCGTTCTTTTCGGTTGACGCGCACTATTATTAGTCGATGAATTACAGGCACATGACGTCTGTAGCATATACGTGTATGCCGGCCGATCTGCGAACATAGAATTTTGAATAGGTACCTATAACTAAGTAGTAAGTTTAAGGTGAAGACAAGAGCTAATGTGGCTCTCGCTCGCATGTTTTGATTTATTGAAGAATCCCAACTAATATTATAAATGCGAAAGTAACTCTGTCTGTCTGTCTGTCTGTCTGTTACGCTTTCCCGCTTAAACCTCTCAACCAATTTTGATGAAATTTGGCACAGACAATCTTTAGACCCTGAGAAAGAACATAGGCTACCTTTTATTGCGAAAAAAAGAGATGAAGAGATTAAAAGTACGCAGACAAAGTCGCGGGTACCAGCTAGTATAAAATAACTGAAGCTATTTTCGAAAAATCTCAAACAACCATTTTGTGTGCAATCACATTGCGCACAGTTTAGTAAAAATTTAATTTTCATCGATGCAAGTTTTTTTGCTTTTCTAGTTTTCGTACATAAGCAAACTTTTGAGTAGGAAAACTTGGTGTGCATGTCTCCAGCTTCCTCATATTGAAAATGTAATTTCTATAAATGCCAATATTTAAAGCATAATTAGTACACTCATAGATTTGAATCATAATTTAGCTGCCAAATAAACAACGATGCTATAAGCTTATAATAGTGTGTAAGCTGGAGTAACATGTCTCCAGCTGCCTCAGTCAGTGTGGGCAAACGGCTAATGATAGAGATATATAGTAAACGCAAGGATTTAGTACCTATTTAGTACACCTGGTACCAAAAATTTCAGGTCTGTAGCTAGGAAACTCTTCGAGTTATAAGACTTCGTCAACGTGTAAGCTGGAGTAACGATACGTGAAAAAGCATATGCTCGTTCTCTGGAATGGCTGGAGCTAGCAGGTTGCTTTAAGTCTCCAGATTTAGTACCAAACGAATTAGCGAGGTACCAAATATTTGAAGTGTTTCTGTTCAAAACTCTATGAGTTACAAGCTTTTCCAGCTTTTTTTGTTTGTCCAGCTTGCACATGTTGGATCTCAGCAACCACAATAGGTACAGACTCGGTTGATGTCTCTAAACCGAGCTATGAATTAGTGCACTCGGTACCAAAAATTTGGAATCTCTAGGACAAGCAGTTCTGTTGTAATCAGCAAAATAACATTTTACCGCCAAAAATTCAAAGCTTTTCGACGCGACCATAAAAATGATGCGTTGCCGCTCTGAAGGTGATATTACGCTCTGCGGATTTGAACGTATTTTACCCGCGATAAGAGTCTTTTTTGTATGCACTCAGTCCTTTAAATTTCTGAAGGCATAATTATTATACCCTTCTCTTTCCGATGTGCGTTGAAGAGCGGGGCGTTGTGTGTTGCCATATCTAATTAAATAGTTTGGTATGGTTTGACATTTTATATTTTTTTTTTGATAAAATATACCAATTATATTGTAGAATTTGCAGGCAAGGCAGGGAGCGAGCAGCACGTCCGTCCGTCCGTATTTTGACAGTTTGACAGCCAATCTAATCTTGCTAGTGTCATGTCAAGTGAATCGTCATCAGACCTAAGTCAAGTCATTCGAATTTGAGAGGTTAAAATATACCAATTAAATATATTGCAGAATTTGCAGGCAAGGCAGGGAGCGAGCAGCATGTCCGTCCGTCCGTATTTTGACAGTTTGACAGCCAATCTAATCTTGCTAGTGTCATGTCAAGTGAATCGTCATCAGACCTAAGTCAAGTCATTCAAATTTGAGAGGTTTTCGATTTGCAAAAACGAATCCTTCCTACCTATATAAACCAGTATTATGGTAGGTAGCAGTTAAATAAATAATTAGGTAAATTTAGATTTACGTAGGTACCTAATCATTTATTAGTTTTACTACTTAACTTCTCATAGGAGTACTCTATGGGTACTGTGGTAGGTGTTAAAGAACTGGCGCTTTGAGTAGGTACCTATGTAGATACAGATACAACTCCGTTATTTTAACACTGCCAAAAAGGTAAAAAAAGGGGCTACCTACCAGTAAAAACGCACCTCTTGTATCTATGTATGTTTCTTCCGCATCGATTTGGATATCCGCATCGCACCAATAATGCGGATGTTCATGCGGATGTGACAAAAACAAAAAATAAAATAGACGCAACCAGTGACAGGCGCGTAGTATCACCTTCAGAGCGGCAACGCATCATTTTTATGGTCGCGTCGAAATGCTTTGAATTTTTGGCGGTAAAATGTTATTTTGCTGATTACAACAGATTGCTTGTCCTAGAGATTCCAAATTTTTGGTACCGAGTGCACTAATTCATAGCTCGGTTCAGAGACATCAACCGAGTCTGTACCTATTGTGGTTGCTGAGATCCAACATGTGCAAGCTGGACAAACAAAAAAAGCTGGAAAAGCTTGTAACTCATAGAGTTTTGAACAGAAACACTTCAAATATTTGGTACCTCGCTAATTCGTTTGGTACTAAATCTGGAGACTTAAAGCAACCTGCTAGCTCCAGCCATTCCAGAGAACGAGCATATGCTTTTTCACGTATCGTTACTCCAGCTTACACGTTGACGAAGTCTTATAACTCGAAGAGTTTTCTAGCTACAGACCTGAAATTTTTGGTACCAGGTGTACTAAATAGGTACTAAATCCTTGCGTTTACTATATATCTCTATCATTAGCCGTTTGCCCACACTGACTGAGGCAGCTGGAGACATGTTACTCCAGCTTACACACTATTATAAGCTTATAGCATCGTTGTTTATTTGGCAGCTAAATTATGATTCAAATCTATGAGTGTACTAATTATGCTTTAAATATTGGCATTTATAGAAATTACATTTTCAATATGAGGAAGCTGGAGACATACACACGAAAACTTGCATCGATTAAAATGATTTTTTTACCAAACTGTGTTTCATGTGATTGCACACAAAATTTTTGTTTGCGATTTTTCAAAATTGGAAACACAACACAATTTTGAAATTTCGCAAACAACCATTTTGTGTGCAATCACATGCACACAATTTAGTAAAAATTTGATTTTGATTGATGCCAGTTTTCCCACTCACAAGTTTGCTTATGTACGAAAACTAGAAAAGCAAACTTTTAAGCAGGAAAACTTGTATTGATCAAAATGAAATTTTTACTAAACTGTTCGCAATGTGATTGCACACAAAATGGTTGATTGCGAAATTTCGAAAATGGGAGTAGTGATTTTATATCCTTCAACAAGTCAAAACGTGCGAGCGAGAGTCACATTAGCTCTTGTCTTCACCTTAGTTTTTCTTAAAAACAGCGTTGCTTCTTGGTTCATCACGTTATCTGTTTACTCCTATCCTACTACATCTGTTCTATTTTATCTATTCCGGCGACACTATCTCAATTGCTCTTTGTTTATGTACCTACCACGAGCATAACTAGTGGCTCTGGGAGCTGTAGACCTCGCGAGTATACTAAAAGTGAGCTATTTGAGGAATGTAATGTGCAAGTGCATTTTCCGTTTTGTGATTTTTTTGATCTTTTTGATTTTTTTGCATCATCTTGTGTAGAATGAGGTCCTTTGTGTTTCTCTCAAATTTGATTGAAATCCATCGATTGTTTGATGAGCTATCCTGTTCATCATGCTGAAGATCCTTATCAGATCTTCGCCAAACTTTTATGAGACCAACTTATAGTTACTACCTTTCAAATAAAAAAAGAATAATCGAAATCGGATTTCATTTGGTGGAGATATCCAGTATATCAAATAGCCCCCTTTTTGCCCTTTTTTTGGGGGAAGTACCCCTCCAATCAAAAATCCCTGACGACAAAAAAAATCTAATAAGTCATATAACCTGTGTACCAAGTTCCGTCCAGATTGAAAAATGCGACCTGTAGAGGAGAACAGACAGACAGACAGACATCCGGACAAACGCATTTTTGGCCAATGTGGAAACTGAGACGCTTCGCTCGCTTCGCTCGCTCGGTCAATCACTACGTTATATTGACAGCCTTTTTTTTATACAACTAGCTGATGGAACAAGCAGATGGCCCACCTGATGTTAAGTGGTAACCATCACCTATAAACAAAACATTGCCCCGTAGGTCACGCACAATAGGAACGTGCCCTACGATGCACTGTCCTGCTTTCATCAACTTGAGGCATACAGATGTTAAGCCTCATGTGCCTGTAATTACACCGGCGACCACACTTTTCAAACATGCTTCAAACCGAAACAGCGTTGCTGCTTGGCGGCAGAAAAAGGCGTGGTGGTAGTACTTCCCGACCGAGCCCTTCACAAAGAGCTCTACTACTCTTATAATATAATATACTCTTATAATATAATATACTCTTATAATATAATATACTCTTATAATATAATATACTCTTATAATATAATATACTCTTATAATTAGCCTTCATCCAACTACCAAATGAGCTATTTGGTAGTAACTCTGCCTTTTGCACTGTAGGCCGTGGGTTCGATTCTCACCGAGAACAAACATTTTGATGGACATCGATATTTGTTCTGTATGTATTTACAAATCAATGTTTGAAGACGAAAGTCTTCAACCAGTGCGTCCTACCTGTTATGACCTATGCTGCCGAAACGTGGACACTAACAGTAGGGTCGGTCCACAAGCTGAAAGTCGCTCAGCGAGCTATGGAGAGAGCTATTATGCTCGGAGTTTCTCTGAAGGATAGAATCCGAAACGAGGTTATCCGAAAGAGAACCAAAGTAGGCGACATAGCTCAAAGGATTAGCAAGCTGAAATGGCAGTGGGCCGGCCATGTTTGCCGTGGAACCGACAATCGTTGGAGCAAACAAATACTTAAGTGGGGACCGCGTTTAGGTGAGCGTAGTGTAGGACGCCCTCCGGCAAGGTGGGGCGACGATCTGCGAAATTTAGCGCAGCAAGCACTGGATGAGAAGAGCCGAAAACCGGGCTCAGTGGCGCGTCTTGGGAGAGACTTACGTTCAGCAGTGGACTAACATAGGTTGACGATGATGTATTTACAAAAAGTACATGGTACTACATTTTTTTTCAATTGACCCGCTACATAAGCTAGCAGTGATTGCAAAGTACCTACCGTTTATGACTGAACTAGCTATAAATTAAATGGCTACTGTAACAATAGATAGTTAAGATTGTTTAGGTGTTTGTGCAAATCAATATGGTCCTGACTAAGCTAAGCTGTGTCTACGTGCTCTGGTGGTATTTGTCATCATTCTTATATTTTAGGTGATTTGTCTGTACCAATGATGCTGTCGTCATGGTATTTTTTTTCACTCGTGTCTCTTTTTACAAAACACCGAAGCTCCCGGCATATTGTAATGGCCTTCACATCGGTGTTCGATATAAGCGTTTTTAATTTACTCATGTATAATTTCGAATTCTGAGTGTAACATTTTCTATTTTTTTGGTGTTCGACTTCTTAATGTTTCGTTTCTAATTTTTTTTTTCACTTGTTACACTCAAAATAAATACACTAAAATGAAGATGGACAGGACATACAGTACGAGGAAAGGAGAAATGGAGCAAAATGATGATGAATTGGTTCCCGACATACACAAAAGAAAGCAAGGGAGACCGTTTAAAAGATGGGAAGATGAAATTAAAATTAAAGCAGGGAAAACATGGACAAGAACAGCGAGAGATAGGTACAAGTGGAACAGATTGGAGGAGGCCTTTGCCAAAAAAGGGCAAACAGATAGTGCTAACGTAGTCGTAGTGTAGAATATTATCATAGTTTAAGAATATCTGTAACAAAGTCTTAGGGGAGAGCAGGTAGGATTCGTACAGAGGTAGCATTCGTACAGTGGTCATTTCTACACAAAACAATACATTGACGCGTTCATGTTTCTGTCCATGACCCCCCCCTCATACCCATAGTCTAACCCCGGAGCGGGGCAGCAGTGCGGCCGCCGGTTTCGTTGGATGGAGTCGATACGTGTTTTTGCGCCGCGTAAGGAATTTTCGGATGCATCTTTGAACGTGTTTATCTCTAATATGTTTTGCTCTAAATGTCAAGGTTATTTATTGTAGTTTATGGAATGATGCCCTAGCTTATTATGTTAACATTTATTTTAAGATAACCGTGACAGTTTTTTTTTATTTTAAATTTATTTGTGGATTGTTTGGGTTGGGGTACATACGTACAGTTATGATTGGGGTAGATTCGTACGGTACAAATGTACCCCGCGTGAGCACAGAAAGAAGGAAGACTAACAGGACACCATACATTTATATCAATAATACCTACTTTAGAAAACAAAAGGCTAATAATAAGTCTCCACATATAGATACAGAATAAAAAACTTATTGCGCACAGAAGAAACAGTTACAAGCTACATATACACAATTTTTATTAGAAAAAAGTAGGGGCTTTTCTAAAAAAAAAAAGGTTAATGATAATATGAAACAAAATATAAAAAAAAGAAATAAAAAATAAATCTAATCAGCCGAAGGATTGAGAACTCATTAAATAACGCTCCATATAAAATTATTTAGTATTATATTAGATTTATTACTGCATTTAAGGCTGAGTATGCGTTAATTTTAATCTTAATAAATGTTTCTATTATGTAGAAAAGGTATTTTAATCATTGTGTACGGAGGCTCCCCACTATGAACGAATGTGCCCCACACTATGCACGAAGCCACCACGCGTGTGGGGTGCTTTCGTACGTTTCCCATTTTTTAGAAAAACCACCAAAGCTCGACTATGTGTCATTGTATCAACACTGAACTACTATTTATTAAAGCCAGATCAGTAGGTATTAAAGCAGCATTGAAATTATTTTACAATAGTGGTTAGTTTTTTTTTACAGGCAGGTACGAATCCTACCTGCTCTCCCCTATAATAAATAAATAAATAAATAAAATTTCGAATTCATCTTTATCGTAAAAATAGACTCATACCTAATAAGCGAATAGAATCACTAACACATGGTATTTAAGAAAATTAAAAGAATACTCGTAACGCAACAGTTTGCAGACAGCTCAACTGTATCATTATTATTTATTGTGCACATTGTATTATAAATGAAATAAAAATAAATGATCTAAATCAATAAAAAATAAGAATAACCCGGAAGCGAATGCAAAGACGGCATGTAGATGAGAGAGAAAGGAGATCTAAACAATGTAGGTCGAATGGCCATCGTGAGGCTCCGTCACGCAGGTTTAGCTATGGCGGTATTGATAAAAAGCAAGGGCAAGGTCTATGCGGGAACCTTACGCGATAAGTGGTAAATGTACCTACCTACCCTTTGTAGGTCGAGGCCTAAGAAAATAAAATAAAAGGATTATGTTCTATATTATCTGTACTATTTGTTTAACAAAACCAAAATATAAATAAGAAATATCGAGATAAGAAGAACAATGACAACCTATAGTATCATCATCATAAGTCTAAAGAAGTCCACTAATGCACATAGCCCATAGGCCTCTGTAGTTAGGAAAACAAATAAAATAATAACTCTTTCAAGAAAAACACCGACTTCAACAATGGAAAATGCACTATAACTAAAAACTGCTCGTAAAAAAGTTATGAGGTCAAACATAAAAAAACATAGTTACACACGAATTGTGAACCTCTTCCTTTTATGAAGTCGCCAAAAGAAAAAAGAAAAAACAAATAATAAATAAACAGGTAAACGCCCTGAATGCTTTACAAAATATAAAAAAAAACCGTCTTGACCTTCAAATATTTTATTTTATTGCCTGACCAGTATTTTATTATTTATGTTAGAATTAAGAAATATGCAATTATCAATAGAATGGACAGACGAGGTCAATTTAAATAAAAAATAAATAGTGATATTGATATTTTGGAGTCGGCATCGTTTTGCTAATAATAAATTATAGGCCAGTCTCTAAACGGCTTGGTTCATGGCCGAGCAATTATTTATCTAATGAATATTACCAACAATTTTCAATACTTTACTTAGTCACCAACACTCAAAGACTTTGCACTATAAAGTCTTTGCCAACACTACTTAGATTCATCAGATTGATTATGTAGTAATACGAGTAGGTGTCATTGTAGGTACTCCTTGGTCTGAATTAAATATAATTTATCATTGTAACTGTTAATTTATACTACCTAGTTGCTAAGGGGATATCCCTTTAATAAATAATGTTTTTGGTGAATTTTTTGAGACAAAATGGTATTTCGCTTGAACTTCGCTGAATCTTTGTAATTTTTTCTCCAATACTTGGTTGTTTGCGATTTGTCAGTATTTTTTTATCTTCAATAACTCTTTCAAGAAAAAACTGACTTCAAATACACTCATACTATTACAACTCAAAAAATACTCGTCAGATCTGATTCAAATTTCAAATTTGAATTGGACCACATGACAAGCACCAGCTTTCGATCGATGAATCATCAAAATCAATTCACCCATTAAAAAGTTATGTTTTTTTTTTAATTCTGTCTTTTTAAAGGACTTTGAGTCGCTTAGCGACTATGTCAGCCCTGTTACAGCTTACAATAAACTACTTTACTACTTAATAATATCATAAACTAAAGTGAAAAGTGCCCTAGCCGCCTCGCACAACGGGGCAGACAGAACACTTTGAAATACACCAACATCCATAAAATTAAAATCATATTGGCTATGCATGTGAGATCTCAGAGACTGGGTTCGTTCACATTCCACCGGAAGATGATGGACGTCTTCTATATTTCCACAAGTGGCACAGTTAGGGGAGTCCGAAATTTAAAAAGTTATGATGTAACAAACATAAAAATGGATTTGACTTGAGAACGTCCTTTTTTAAGGTCGGTTAAAAATGTTGAAATTTGCGAGCGAGTTGGCTGACGGTTGTCATCCTCATATATAATTTATGCCAAAAACCTGTCAGTTGGATCAGCACAAACAAAAAACGACACTAAAGTTATTTGCATATTTTTAACCGACACAAAAAGGTTCTCAATTTGGCTGAATGATCAAATAGACAGTAATAAGTGGTCGCACCTTGATCGCACCAACTAATCAAGGCAAATTATTTTTAGGCTCCTTTGCATAATATTTGTTCTTAATTGTGGCAGTAAACTAGGTAATATCCTAGTCAGTTATATGATAGTGATTAAGAAACCTACCTCGTTGATAACACACAATAATAATTTATTTATTTATTGGGAAACCAACAGCGATACAAACAGTTTGCCCTAAGTCTAGATTAAAAAGTGTGGCCAATTATAGGTTTCCACTACTGATTCCAAGAATATTGAATAGTAAGCGGAGCATTGTTGAGGTACTTACGTTATATAAATGAAAATGTTTCAGTCCTACAAATAACATTGAGCCAAAGTTGTAGATTTCTCTTTTTCTGTGCCTATAGTAAAAAAAAAGAAGTTATATAAATGCAAATGTTGCAGTCCTACAATATTATATATTCAAATACAAAAATTATATTTAATTTCCAGATGAAAAAACTGCTACTGCTGGTGGTGGTGACGGCGGTGGCGGCGGTCGAGGACGATCTCCCCCCTTCCTGCGAGCGGCCCGTCTACTGCAACAGCAGTCTGCTGCATCACGTCCAGCTGGCACGAATCTTCCCAGACTCTAAAACCTTCGTCGACCTGCCCCTGAGAAAAGACGAAAACACCGTACTCTCCGCTTTCGACGACTTACTCAAACAAAATAACAATAACCTCACTAAGGAACAAATTGCAAACTTCGTCGGGGAAAATTTCATACAAGACGATAATAGCGAGCTGATGGACTGGACTCCGCCGGATTTTCAAGAAAATCCAAAGTTCTTAGATAAGATCTGTGACCGAAAGCTGAGGCAGTTCGCCAAGGACATCAACAATATTTGGCCAACGCTCGGACGGAAAGTGAGACCTGAAGTGTTAGAGAAACCTAACCAGTTCAGTCTCGTGCCCGTTACCCACGGCTTCATCATCCCCGGGGGGAGGTTCAAGGAGATATACTACTGGGATGCCTACTGGATAATCGAAGGTCTACTTATTAGCGGCATGGAAGAAACAGCCAGAGGCATGATAGAGAACTTGATAGAGCTGCTCGAAAAGTTTGGAAAGATTCCAAACGGCAGCAGGTGGTACTATCAGGAGCGCAGTCAGCCGCCACTTCTCTCGGCGATGATGATGCTGTACTACGAGAAAACAAACGATAAGGAATTTCTATCAAAGAACGTAGATTCCCTCGAAAAGGAGATCAATTACTGGTTGGATACGCAAACAGTAACATTCGATAAGGACGACAAGTTGTACACGCTTCTCCGATACTTTGCCCCGAGTGCAGGACCTCGTCCCGAGTCTTACTTTGAAGACTACGAAGACGCGCAAACTTTAGATTCGAAAAAAGACCACACAGATTTTTACGTCGATATAAAAAGCGCTGCCGAAAGCGGGTGGGACTTTTCATCGCGCTGGTTTGTGAGCCCTGCTGGTGACAACACTGGTAACCTGACCAATATTCACACGCGGTACATAATTCCCGTCGACCTGAACGCCATCTTTGCAAACGCTCTAGAGAACCTCGCTTTCTTCTTCGGCATCTTGAAATGTTTCCGCAAGGCGGCCATTTATAGCTTGAAAGCCGACAAGTGGAAAGATACCATTGAACATGTTCAATGGCACGAGGAGGATGGAATCTGGTATGATTACGATATGTTAAACGGGAAACACCGCAAATACTTCTACCCGAGCAATGTAGCTCCCCTGTGGAGAAGTGCGGTGTCCAAAGTTCTAGTAAAAAAACATGCTCCCAAAGTCTTGGAATATTTGAAGGTATCTCAAGGCCTAGACTTCCCCGGCGGAATCCCCGCGTCTCTAGTGAGGAGTGGAGAGCAATGGGACTTCCCTAACGTCTGGCCCCCAGAAGTAAGCATCGTTATCAAAGGTTTGGAGAACATGCACACGGAAGAAGGAGACCAGTGGGCTTTCCAGCTAGCGCAAGATTGGGTGAGGATTTGCCACAAAAGCTTTAATGAAAGCAAACAGATGTTTGAGAAGTATGACGCGGAGATTCCTGGAAACTTCGGAGGTGGTGGAGAGTACAACGTGCAGGCTGGTTTTGGCTGGTCCAATGGTGTGGTGCTGGAATTCCTCGTTAAGTACGGCAGAATAATGACAGCCAACGAATCCTGTGACAATCAGATTGAAAGCGATTCTCTGACTCTAGGCAAAGAACAGCCGCATGCAGACAACAAGTCGAGTAATTTGGACCCAAGGAACGTGGTGCCTTTGCTTATAGGGGGAACTTATATGGCTAGGTCTTAACTTCTTAAGAGCATCTAGGTCAAAAGCTAAACGAATTTACCAAGAAGATCGTCAATACAGTGTTCCAATTAACGAATTATTTATTTCTAGTAGTGAATGGTTGTGAAAATTGTCCATAATAATGTATAGATATTACCTCTAGATCTAGGTAAGTGATGTTTACTAGATTGTGGAATACCTAGTGCCATAATCGTTTAAAATAGATTATAAAATCAGTTCCTTGTTATGAATCATTATTACACATACCTACAAAGATAATATGCATCCCCAAGCTCTAATCTGTGCCCAATTTTTTTTCTTTTGCAATTACTGCCGTCAATCTACTTTTTGCTCGCTTTCCAGATTTTTTCATATAAGATTATCTATTTCGTAACTTATTTCTATTTTTGATACTCTACCCTCGGTAACTTTATTAATTATTGAAATGTGCGAGCGAAAAGATGTAGGTATCAGTGGTCTGCGTTTTAACGGGCTGCAGAGAAGGTTAAATTTTGTATGAAAATCTTTGAAAATAGATTCATGCGAATATCATCGCGTTGGATTCGTATCTAGGCCTGTTTATAATATCAACTTATTAAGTAGGTAGGTACCTATTACTGGATCAAAATACCAAAATAGTATTTTTATGTACTTAGGCACTTTAGAATTACCAACATTTCCTAAGAAGTTATTAATTTGTACTTAAATAAATATAATTAATTTTATTTTCCTTATTTCCTTCTTCAATATTTTTTTAAACCCTGGCCCATGATAATAATAGTAATAATAATAGTACATAATGGCGTGTTTTTAGAATCGTGTCGACGACGTGTTGGGTAAAAAATAAGGTCAAAAAACATTGTAGTTTGCGATTTTTCTTAACAGCATAAAAATGTTAATGTGCATAAAAATACAATGTTTTTTTGACATTATTTTTGATCCAATAAGTTTTCTTGGCAAACATGTCAGCGAGATGTTTTGATGATGACCCAACACGTCTAACACTGAAAAAATAATTAGTAACTAAAAAGTTAATTTTAATGTATTTGTAGAATGAGTTGTTTTCTTAAAATATAATAATTTTTATTGTACCTACCTACATTACCCTAATTGTATGCTGTGTGTTCTTGTGGCTAATAAAATACTGTCTATGTCTATTACCTTGCTCAAAAATAAGCATGTTTTTTTGAGCATGGTCAAAAATCAACCAACGTACGACCAAATAGGCATGCTTATTTACTAACATGACCTGTTCACACGTGCTTTTATTGAGCAAGGCTCGAAAAAAGCATGCGTTCAAATATGTATGTAAAACACGACCTTTATGCTAGGGTCTATCAAACGTGGCTACAAAAGTATCTGATAACATACTACTGTCTCTATATTTTAAAGTATTTTAATTATATTTTATTAATATTTCTTCAATAATGAAACATTCAATGTGAAAATAAAGGCTGTGTCTATAAACTGTTTTATTTCTGATCAACTCAATGTTCTGAACGTAGTGAACGGGGTTTGAATCCAATAGTGCAATAATGAGTGTTTCATTCATTCATATTCATTTATTTAAAAAAAAACAAATAACTATGTACCTACATTTCGAATTCATGTGCATAATCATGCTCTGAAACACTGAAGGAAAACGTAAAAAACGGAAAAACGGAAAAGATGTTTATTTATTTGAGGGACAACAAACAGGTACCAAAAATTTTGAAATAAATTTAGATGATAATATTGTTGCTATATCCAATTATTAAATTTAATAAATCTTGAGGCATTATGGGAACAGTAAGATAAGGGAATCACAATGAAAAAACTTACCTACCTACCATTCTGTATTTTATGGATTGCAAAATCTGCGAAGAATATTTCTGACATACTGTCTAAGCCTCGTCTGAACATTATTTTCCTCATATTAAACCATGGTGGCACCTAAGATTATCTAAGGCATGTCGGTTTATACTTACCTACTTTAATACTTTATTATTACTTAATAACTGTTGTTAGGTAACTAACTACATAATTCATATTGTTATTTAAAGAAAATTAAGCAATTAAAATAGAGAAGTAATGACAAGCAAGATTATAAGAATAAACCTACCTAACCTAAGTAGGTAGGTACCTACCTACCTAACCTAAGTAGGTAGGTACCTACCTACCTACATACTACACCTACCTACACTACCTACATACCTATGGCAATTAGGTGTATTGACATTGACAGTCTTCATAGCTCGGTAGCTGATGATGGAGCCAAGGTCTGTTCAACGGAACTCTTCAATAAATATGCCAATAATGTTGAAACTTGGTTACCGTACTTGCTAAGTTAGTAGGCCATAATGTCCTACTAACTTAGCCGGCGCCTATTTAAAATTTCGGAGCGTTCGGATCGCGAAATCTCAGTTCGGGGCGAAACAGGTAGGTATATACAGGGTTACTGGGTATAAGTCGACCTATTCCCGTTATGGGCGTGCAGTTTACATTTCTTTCTTTATTCTTTATTCTTTATTGTACACAAACTGATTTACACAAAAAATACATAATAGTCATGTACAAAGGCGAGCTTAAGCCTATATAGAGTTTTCTTCCAGCAAACCTTAGAGGATAGAGAGAGCTGATTATAGTGGTCGTTTTGTTTCTGACTGATTTGACCTAAATATAACCGTTTTCGAGATAACATGTACTTGAATATAAATTCTGTAACTACCAGAAAAAATTCATGGACTGTTTCAGCAGAGACTACTAATGATAGTAGCGCCGTCAGAATTTTTAAATCTCTTTACCTAGTTATCGTGGTTTGCTTTTAGCCAAAAACGCGACAAATATTATTTTTGTTCCCAAAATGCTTCAAATATAAAAACCTCGTAGGTACGCATTGTTTATGAGGTTTATCCGAGAAGTATTTTCTAGTACCTACTGTGCCCATAAAATTAGCCCCGTTTTTGGCTAAAAACTAAAAAAAGAATTCTTTAAAAAAGTTTAGATCGTGCTATTATCATTAGTAGCCTCTGATGAAACAGTCCTTAATATTTGAATAGGTATTATAGGTGGGTTCGTGCCTAAGTACGTGCGTGCGTAATGTGTAGTGATGTGGTATATAGTGATCTAGTAATCTGAATCCCTACATCTTTGCAATCTAGACGAGGTCATAGAGGTCGAGTCAGAGAAAATTACCTCTATGGCCTGTCTGTATTTTCTGTCACAGACAAATAGGTAAATTCAAGGAATTTTAATACATCTATATTCCTTGGGTAAATTGGAGAATAACGTGAAAAAAAACAAATGGGTATAGTCAAGGAACTAATTTGGAGCTATAGTACATAGAGTACATAATGCAAGGAATATTGTAAATACCATCATGTGCTTGTACCTATCTCTTTGGTGGATATCATGATGCATAATCCCTTGATTATGCATCATGATATCCAATTTAGATGTATGATGCAGCTCAGTAGCTTAGTTATTGTATACTCTTTGCTCAGTAGCTGTCATAATGACAGGTCCTTCTGCAAACTAGGCACAAAGAGTATATAATAACTACGTCTAGGCAGAACAAGGAATTTGAATTATTAAAATTCCTTGAGGCAGAAGCACGTGCAGTTTGTTTATGTTACGTAAACAACCCGCGTACGTCACTGACTGAGAGCGCCCGGAAGACCTAGCGACCTACATATACGCGTTTTTATCTGTTTGTCTGCCAGACGTGTGCTAAGTTATTTCCCAGCATTGAGCAAGTAATATAATGAGTATGGTCGAGTGTGGTATAAAACTGAACGTTAATGTATCTATCGCGTAGAACGGGAATCGCTCTTCGATAACGTTGGTTGGCATGGATCACGAGTGGGATATTCATCGAAGGGACAGATGCGCGTGGCGCGACGCGGCGCGGTCACTTGCCCCGCGGCGCTCGGCACCGCACGCCGCGTTCAAAGGTTATATTACTTATCGCAAGCTTCCGCCGGTAATACCCAGTGTATGTAAATAATGATGTTGAAGCTACGAGTGAAACTGCGGTGCATACCCCTAACCACGGTAACGTTGGGATTGCTCGGTGCGTGTGCGCAAGCTTTCACCTTCGTCCCGATCTGCAAGTCTTCAATCTTCTGCTCCGGTGAGCTACTTCGCAAGGTCCAGCTTGCACGTGTCTACCCAGACTCGAAGACGTTCGTCGATCTGAAACTCTCGCACTCTGAAAATGAAACCTTAGTAGACTTTGAAAAGCTAATGCGTGACACCAAAAGGAACCCAACGCGTGAACAACTAGCCAGATTTATAGATAACAACTTTTTGGAAGGAATGGAGCTCGAGGAATGGATGCCGCCAGACTTCAACCCACAGCCACCGATGCTGGATCAGATTACAGATCTGAAACTTAAACAATTCGCGAAGAATGTGGTTGGGATTTGGGCGAGATTAGGCAGAAAAGTGGCATCTGATGTCGCAATGAACCCTGACAGATATAGTTTTCTTTATGTTCCCAACGGGTTTATTGTGCCTGGGGGTAGATTTAAGGAGTTGTATTACTGGGATTCGTTCTGGGTCGTGCGCGGTCTCCTCATCAGCAATATGACACAAACCGCTAAGGGTATGATTGAGAATCTTTTACATCTCGTCGAAAAGGTTGGATACATCCCAAACGGTAGTCGAATCTATTACCTCGGGAGGAGCCAACCGCCTCTGCTCGCAGCGATGGTAGCCAGCTATTTTGCCGCAACAGGCGACCTGGGCTGGCTGGAGAAACATGTTCCCACCGTGGAGAAGGAGCTAAACTATTGGTTGAATAAAAAGAAAGTGATGGTCACCGTGAATGGTTCAAACTACATGTTGCTACGCTACTTTTCAGATAAAAGTAGTTTCGGTCCTCGGCCAGAATCCTACTATGAAGATTACACGAGTGCTCAAGTATTACCGACTGAGGATTCGCGCGAAGACTTCTACCACGAGATGAAAAGCGCGGCGGAGAGTGGATGGGACTTCTCAACGAGATGGTTCGTGACAGCTGGCGGTGAAGCAATCGGCAACTTGACCGATGTGCATGCTACAAGAATCTTGCCCGTCGATCTCAACTCTATTTTCGCCGGCGCTCTCGAACTAGTAGGAGACTTCCGTAACCGGCTCAAAGACAGACGCGAGGCACAGAAATGGTGGAGCTTGGCTAAATATTGGCGGAATGCTATAGAAAACGTCATGTGGGACTCTTCCGATGGCGTTTGGTACGACTACGATGCAGAAGCGAGGTCTTCTAGAAAGTACTTCTACCCAAGCTGCGCGACGCCTTTATGGGCTGGAGCCATTGAACAGTACGATGCCCCTAAATACGCCGAAAAGTTTGTAAAGTACCTTCGTTCATCCGGTGCATTGGATTTCCCTGGCGGAGTGCCAGCTTCAGTGCTGCATTCGGGAGAGCAATGGGACTACCCTAACGCCTGGCCGCCTCTGCAGAGCATCCTAATTGGTGGTTTGGAAAACAGTGGTTACGAAGAGGCGAGAAAACTGGCGAGAGAACAGGCTTCCGTTTGGCTTCGGGCGAACTACATTGGGTACGCTCACTGGCAGAAGATGTTCGAGAAATACAGTGCTGTGCAGCCGGGTCACCAAGGGGGCGGGGGAGAGTATGGAGTTCAAGATGGCTTCGGATGGACCAACGGAGTAGCTTTAGAGCTGCTGCAGAGATACGGAAAGGACATCACGCTGGACGAAGGTCCGGCACTACCGTACGTGCAGGTAGTGAAGTAGGTTAGTATACAGGGTTGATTTTTGAAACGGGACGGTAAGGGAGTAGGTTAGTATACAGGGTTGACTTTTGAAACGGGACAGTAAGGGCGAGTACCTGAACGGTTATAGAGTAGCTAACATCAGGAAAACTTTTTTTTGTTTGAATTTTTTGTGTTTTAGTTTAGGGAGACCTTTAATGGTTCTATAATAGAGTACTAGCTGGTACCCGCGACTTCGTCTGCGTACTTTTAATCTCTTCATTTCTTTTTTTCGCAATAAAAGGTAGCCTATGTTCTTTCTCAGGATCTAAAGATTGTCTGTGCCAAATTTCATCAAAATCGGTTGAGAGGTTTAAGCGGGAAAGCGTAACAGACAGACAGACAGACAGATAGACAGAGTTACTTTCGCATTTATAATATTAGTTGGGATTTTGATCCCCAGATGAATCCGGATCGATAGGAACAAAAAATATGTATTTTTTTCACTGACTGTAATTATTTACAAAATCTGTTAATGCAGTTAAGAATATTTATTTATTTATGAACAAAATCATCTCATATCATAAACACATATTATATCTCAAAAAGTTATGGACAGTCTCCTAGCCCATATTGTGGCGTATCAAAAATCCACCCTGTATAGTCGTGCAGTAAATAAGGGAAAAACACAGACTTTATTTAAATAAAATTTACTGAACTTATTGTAATCCAGTGACAACGCAACATTCGTAAAATGTTGAATAGGTAGAGACCTATATTATAAACGAAGTAGAACTGATAATTTATATGTGATGGAAACAGCTTACAGCATGATAATCATACGACAAAATAAGAATGGCCAAGCCGATTTGTAGTTATTTGTGCTATAGTACCTACGTAATTAGAAATAATGCAATGTGTAGGAATATTTATTATTTATAGACTTAGGTATATTTTGTGACGTAAGCTTATTTATAACCGTGGTCGGTGATTTTTATAGTATATGAATGAACCTATTTTTGTAAGTGTATTTTGCGAGTACAGCAATATTTTGTTAATAACATATATATATTTTTTTATATTTGAGTCTTGATACAAACAGATCCAACCGTCTGTTCCTATTGTCTTATAAAAAGTACTATATAACTGCCATTTTCTAAGGCTGTTTCTTTTCCCAACGTAAATAATATAGGCTTTAAAAAAAATCCTACGCGGGCTGTCATGTGCTAATAATCATTTTACTTTTTTATAAGTCCAGGATGTTTCCTATGACCTTTAGGATTTCAGTGACGTAACATTCAGACGACAGATTTTTAACACCTATACAGCGTGTAACTGAAGGGGGGTATCAACCCTGAAGGAGGTGAATGTGCTCATGAAACTCAACAACTTTCCCCAAAGAACATAGGTCGAAATATGAAAAAAAAAATTTGGCCCTCTCTTACAAAACTGACTACCAGCTGATTGATTTACTATGGGAGGGCCAAATTTTTTTTTCATATTTCGACCTATGTTCTTTGGGGAAAGTTGTTGAGTTTCATGAGCACATTCACCTCCTTCAGGGTTGATACCCCCTTCCGTTACACGCTATATAATATTACTAGTTCGCCGCGCGGTTTCACCCGCGCAGATTTAAACCCTGGTATTCCCACGGGATAAAAAGTAGCCTATGTGCTATTCCAGACTATAATCTATCTCTGTGCCAAGTTTCATTCAGATCCGTTTAGCCGTTCCGGCGTGAAAGAGTACCTAATAAACATCAATCCATGCTTACAAACTTGCGCGTTTATTAGTATTCACCTTTTTTTTTTGTTGACGCTGGGAAAAATACGTTACGTATTTCCCCCCATTGGAGGATGGGAGGGATATGTGGGACTCCCCGGTTTCCGCTACCGGTATACCCACTAAACAACCCACAGCGGCACTCCCGCGTCGTCTTTGTTGGAGGGGAACTGGGAAACTGGCAGAGCCTTTTCATCCAGTCCCCCGCCGACGACCGCCCGCCTTTACAGCGGGGCCCGCAAATGTCCCCGCCTTTGCGGCGGGGCCCGCACCCCCCCCCCCCCCCCCTTTGTAGGGAGGGGCCCGGGAACGACCGTGAGTGCCCGGCCGTTCCCGCCCGACGGGAGTGGTGAATAAGTGCAATGCGGGAGAAGGTGCCCCCAGGTCTTCTCCCGCTATTCACCACGTAGCGGCGCGAGAAGTTAAGGCGTCTCTCGCGCGCGCTCTACCGCCTCGTCCATCCGGGCTGCCTAAACAGCCCAGACCCACCTGGGCGGACCAAAAGGTCTACCCTGCCTCATCACACTGTGCCCTCTGCTAATCAGAGGGACACGTGGAGAGGCCCACCGTGTCGGATTATTAGCCACCATGAAACACGTCCGCAGTGCTCTGCAGGCGTGTTTCATGGTGTTACCAGGGTGCACCACGAGGAGGTTACCCGACCTAGCACCCCAGTAGGATTCACATGGTAAACGGTGAATAGATAATTAGATAGTCATTCAAAAATGAAACTCTTTATATTATTTTTCATTACATTGTATGCAAGTAACGCACTCATGTAGGTATATTTCTGTGTTTTGTATGGGGCATGTACGGTAGTTATTTTGTACAAACCGTAATCTTACTTCCGGTTACCGAAATGAACTCTGGAACACAAAACCATGGAATCCTAATTGGTTTATGATACTATTTTTATATTTATAGGTCCCTAAATGAATTATGTGATAAAACCTACGCTAAAACATACAACTTCAGTAGGTAGTAGGTAGGCTTTCAGTCTACTTTCAGTCATTAAAACTTTTAAAAATACCTACTTAGTTCTACCTTAGTTACTTTTGTCTTTCACTTTTTTTTATACAACCAGATGATGAAACAAGCAGATGGCCCATCCGATGGTGGTAACCATTACCTATTATAACAAAGTGCCTCGTAAGTCACGCACTATAGGAACGTGCCCTGCGATGCACTGCCCTGCGCCCATCAACTTGAGGCATACTGATGCCTCATGAGGCATCAGTATGCCTCAAGTTGTTGTTGAAGAACTTGTCCTGTAATTTCACCGGCGCGACCACACTCTTCAATCCGAAACACAGCATTACTGCTTGGCGGCAGAAAAAGGCGTGGTGGTAGTACTTCCCGACCGAGCCCTTCATAAAGAGCTCTACTAGTATCTCCGCACATAGCCATTACAAGAAAGACTGTAGGTACCCTACCCATGTGTAGGTGTGGGTGCATGTGCTTACCTAATATACTGAGGATGTGTGTGTGACCTTTTGGAAGGTTAGATGCACCGAGCTTGTTTGTATAAAACTCGTGTCAGCTATTTTATGAAACTTATGTTATTAGGTATAATGTGAAAAAATAAAGTCTATAAACTTTATGATACCTACTACTGGCAACTGCTCATCATCAACAGCATGAAGAAATCAACGGCTGAACGAAGCCTCCCTATACTACATTTCCCTAACGCTGCCCATCCGAGTTGGATTCGTCGGCTGACCTCTTTTCCAAAGTCAGATCTACCTTGTTGGATCGTCTGTCACAGTTAAACATACGTAAAGGTACCTATTACATCTTCTATTGTTGAACTTCTGATGACTTGTAATTTTACTAAATAAGGCCCTTTGATTTAATATAGAAATTAATTAAAAAGCGTTTAATTTAATTACTTAAAAATTTATTTCATAAAAAGAATTCATTGTGACTAGATGACAATTAAAGATATCAAGATATCCTTATATTTACGACAATAAACGTATAAGGTAGCTATAAAAATTGTATTTAAAATTAACGCATAGTCAATAATAACGCATAGTCATAATCAATGCGTTAATTTTAAAATACATTTAATTATAGATTTTTAAACTTGGCTTTCTGACTAAGAAAGAAAAATATTTTGACTATTTAAAATGATGAAAAGATGCTCTTTTTCCGGGTTTAGCAAATTACAACTTCGGTTAGGTAGGTAAGCAGGATGGAACATTACAATCACCATGGCTATAAACTTTTGTCAGTGTCGGCGGTACGCCGACCACCGATATCGAGCGTATCAAAAATTCATATAATATTGAATGTGAAAAAAAACATTGGTTTCAATTCTGTAGTTTATTTGTTCCAAACTAAACATAGGTATTTGACAGCAGCAAAAATTTTGCTATAGTTTAACCGACTTCAAAAATAAGGAGGTTCTCAATTCGACAATATGTTAACGCTATTACTCCGCCTATTATGATTTTTATAATTCTTTTTTTGTTTGGTAGGTTATTCAGAGGTGGTCCCATATAAATTTTATCAAATTTGATGAAAAATACATACCTTTTATGTATGTACACAAAAGACGTTTTAGTTTTCATAATACTACTGTAGTCGGTTTTTTTTTCAAGAAAGTTATAACATTTTAGTACTATCAGATTAGATACCGTACGTTTTAGAAAAAATAACAACAGAATCGACTTAGGGAGTTATAACTAAATAAATAATTAATGCTGGACAATCTACACAGCACCATCTAGCCCCAAAGTAAGCTACTCAAAGCTTGTGTTAAGGGTACTAGATGGCTGATATATTTCATACATTATATACTTACATAGATAGATATTTTTTATTATACATAAACACCCAGACCAACGGAACAAATTTCTGCAGATCATACACAAATTTGTGGAGAGGTTGTGTGGAGAGAGGCGGGAATCGAACCCGCAACCTCTTGCGTCGCAGGCGGACTCTCGCCCGCTGCGCTACTGAGGTCGTCATCGTCGTCGTCGGCGTGAGGAGTTATGTATCGTATGACCGTCTAAAAATCGATGAAACTTGGACCATTCACTGCGATGCCTCGTAGTCGCTGACCGGAGTGACGCAGGGTAGCTCGCCAGTACCCTGGATCCCGAATTCTGATTCGTACAACGCTTGCTGGATCTTCAGACGGGCGACGGCATTCTGTTTGGAGTTCAGGCGTTTAAGGGTTTTCGCACAGCTCAGTAAGAACAGCTCGTCGGGGTCGCTTCTGTAATAGGAAATTTACAATACTATAGGTATCACTACATAGTATAAAACAAAGTCGCTTTCTCTGTCCCTATATCTCTATGTATGCTTGAATCTTTAAAACTACGCAACGGGTTTTGATGCGGTTTTTTTAAATAGATAGAGTGATTCAAGAGGAAGGTTTATATGTATAATACCATGATACAGTAGAAAAACAATGTGCACCCGTGCGAAGCAGGGGCGCGCGGGCGAGTCGCTAGTTCATAACATAACTAGCTGTGCCCCGCATAACAAATGTCAAAATAGATTCAATTAAATAATTAAGTTATGAAATTATGTATTGTTTAAAAGATTAAACAATAGTAGGTAGGTATACCTACGTACGTCTTATTGCAGACACAGTTGGTGATCTCGTCGCCGCTCGAGCTGGTGCGCGCTCGCTTGGGCGAGGGCTGAGGCGAGGAGTGGTCGTACGCGTTATCTCCCATGTAGGCCAGGTCTGGCAGACACTGGATGGTCTGCGACCTGTCGTCCTCGGCATCCGAATCCGACATCGCTGGGGTTCTGTCAAAAGAAACTTATATTTAGGACTGGCCGTGGGGGTCCTACTATTAGGGTTATACATATACACACCTGTAAGTGACAGCGCATATACCTACTTTATAATTTATCAACTTATTACTACTACTAGCATTATGTATCTGTTGTTGGCGTGCCGTTTTTATTATTATCATTTAATATTATTTATTTATTTACTCACACCTAGTTCTAACTTTAGAGATACCTAGGTAGGGTAAGGGTGGGTAGCCCTGGACGGCGCGGGTACCCCCGGACATCTCAAATGAGGTGTCAACGCATACCTAAAAAACAAATGAACACACCTATAGATGGCACGTTGAATTGCATCGATATAGGTGTGTTTATTTGTTTTCTAAGTATGCGTTAACACCTCATATTTGAAGTGTCCGGGGGTACCCGCCGTCCGGGGCTACCCACCCGTCCCCTACTTATCAATTCAATAAAACTAGAAATCTATCTCTATAATCTCGTTTTGCGACGACATGGCAATTTTTTTGTAATAAACTTACGGCTTGGTTCCCACCGCCCTTTTGTATTACAAACATACAAACAAGCTCTTTGTGAAGGGCTTGTCCGTTGTCCAGGGAATTACCTACTACCACCACGCCTTTTTCTGCCGCCAAGCAGCACCGCTGTGTTTCGGATTGAGGAGTGTGGTCGCCGGTGTAATTAGGCACATGAGGCTTAACATCAATATGCCTCAAGTTGATGGACGCAGGGCAGTGCATCGTAGGGCACGTTCCTATCGTGCGTGACTTACGAGGCAATGCTTTGTTATAGGTGATGGTTACCACTTTACATGCTATGTGTTTGTTCCATCAGCTGGTTGTATAAAACTAACTTACTCCTCAGGCTTCGGCTCGATGACATGAGTCTTGAGGAACTTCATGACGGTGACGTAAGGCCAGCGCGTGCGTCCCCCACGCGTCCTCTGCAGCTTTATGTACGAGTCGCGCAGAGACCGCCACCGCTTCTTGCATTCTGCCTCTGTGGCGTGCGACCCTGCTTGTGGGAAACACATGGACATCCTTATAGCCTGACCGGTTTTACACACGAGTCCACTAGCGCGTGAAACGCGAGCTTATGGACGGGATGTATGATTGTATGTAGCTTAATCTCGGTTACGAGCGTAAGCCTACGCACGAGTGGACTCGCGCGTAAAACATGCCTTCTGGACAGGCTCTTAGCTGTTTAGTTAGTTTTCAATGGACTTAACATCCGGATCGGTGCGGTGGCGGTAGAGTTTTGTTTGGACGCCTAGCAACTAAGCTAAGTTAAAGTTAATTTAAGGCCGTTAAGCAAACGGTCGTCTGGAAGAAACTAGGACAAGGACAGTAATAAGGACAGTCTTACAAATATAAAAAAAAAAAAAAACTGCTGTGCGTTATGTGCATCGAAGGACTAACCCCCGATTTCTAAAGGGCGATCAACACTAATCGGCTGTCAAGCCACTTGCAATCTCTATCTAATTTGAAGTAAAAGCTGAAATAGCAAGTGACTTGACAGCTGATTAGTGTTGATCGAGCTTTCAGAAACTGCGGGTTAATATCTAATACTTAGGTAGTTAGGCGGGTGGAGATAAACCATTCAAAAATGCACGCCCCTCTACCTGCCTTTGCTTTGCTTGTGTGGGTGAAGGCAGGTAGAGGGGCGTGCATTTTTAGAATGGGTTATCTCTACCTATGTTACTTAGCCCTCGATAAACATCGTAACGTCGTATCGTCGTGTCGGCCGTCTTTGTCGGTACGGTAGGTACCTACACGGAAGCGACCGAGCGAGCGGCATTGTTCGGTCAACTGCTGAAGCATCCACGTCGTTCATTATATTATTAAAAAACGTACAGCAACAGACTTACCTGAAGAATTCAGTACTTCTTGAACCTCCTGCCAAGCCTTGTCCCTCAGTTTAGTCTTTTTGAAGCCACTAACCGACTTGTCGTACAAAATCGGCCTTTTTTCTACTTCCTTTATTAAATCCAGTTCGTTCATTTTTACGACCTTTCAATAAACAAACACGAAAGTGTTTTTCGCGACGAATACTTAGTGTTTTTTTTTAATTTTATTTGCAGCAGTGAACGTACGATTGAGATTCTGCGTAGCTAAAAAAACTGCTATGTATACACTTGGACTAGATATGGGTAATTTACATTTATCATTAATAGTTTAATAGAAATTGTAATTATCGATGATGCCACTCTTTGTTATGCCTTCCCGGGCGTTTCTAGAACACTGGGGTTGGCAGGGTGCGGCGACGGCGACGCGTGTATTATCGAGCGACGCGGCAAAGCGGCGCTGCGGCAACCCCTTGCGGCAAATACCCAACCGAATGTCAACTTTGTTTGGTTGAAATAGAGTTTAAAATCTAATGAATGTGATATACCGAGGGATAAATAGGTACGATGCCATTACAATTTCTATAGCTTGCTGTAATATAAAGACTCGTCGGTAAATGTTAGAGCTGTGTAGTTATACAACCCAGGGCACTCCTTATACGTTCGACAATCAAATTATAGTTAGGTAGGAAGATACCTAAGTACTTATAGTTTGTTGTTTTTATAATCAATCCATAAAACTACATATATCATATACTAGCTGCGCCCCGCGGTTTCACTCGCGTAGTTTGAAATCCCGAAAATAGCCTATGTGCTCCAGTCTATAATCTATCTCTGTGCCAAATTACATCAAGACCCATTCAGCCGTTCTGGCGTTATCGAGTAACAAACATCCATACATTCATACATCCCAACTTTCACATTTTTTATATTAGATAATGGTGTCGATTCTGTTGATGCAAAATCCTAAACTAACCTAATCTGACACCTCTAAAATTATAGCCGTCCTTGTTGTTTCGGTCTTTTAGAAAGGGATGGCAATATTTTTAGAGCTGTCAAATTATGTAAATTTATGAAAATTAAACAACAGAATTGGCACCAATAACTAAGAAACACTACCTTTTTCATTCATATTTAAAGTAACTTACTATGAAGTTTGTATAATAAAACAAAATATTGTTTTCGCACAAGTAAAACCGCGCGCCATTACGACTACATTAAAATATAGTGATCCATGGTAAAAATCTAGGTAAAATAAAAATAATACTTAGCTACCCCTGAGTTGTCATTGTGACAATGACATATCATGACATTTCTTTGTTTACCAAACTGACTGCTTGTTTGTTTGTGTTTGACTGAACTTGAAATGAAACTGCAGAACGTAAGGAAATATGTGTTCTGTGCTGCAGAACAACTGCAGAACTGCACCAAGAGTATCGCTTTACTGCAGTGCAAGTACCGTTTCTAAAAATATGAGCGTGAGAATTGAGTGAGATCTACTCCTGCCTGCCTGTGTTATTTAAAGTTGTGCTTGCTTACGCCTAATACCAAAGAAGGTACAATAGCTACCCTAATACATCTAAGCTTGAGTTTGAACTACAAAAACCCAACAGGTAGACCTACTACAATATATTGTAAGAGACCAACTTACTGTAAATAGATACCTACATATTTTATATCACCACTTAATGATAATACTCTTTATCATTCATTGTATAACCACAGTTGTTGTCATGTTTAAACCACAATTAGAACACCGACTATTTGGTTTTATCTATGCTCACAAATAATTTTAATGTTTGCAGTTGGTAAAGATAAGAAGTGCAATTCCAATTTCTGTTCGGTAGGAATTGTCTCCTCACCTTATGTTGAAAATGTCTTCACAGGTAAGAACAGAGAGTACTCAGTTCCTTAGTAAGAAAAATACAGTTTAATTCTACAGTAGTTATTAATAGATGAACAAATGATTCAAGAAAAATTGCTTTGGTAAAAATAGCTTTGGAATTTCAAATGTTAGTGTGGGACATGGATCCCCACATAAAGTAGATAATTGATTAGTAGAAAATAGTTAGTAGAAATTCTACAACTTATGTTTAAATTTTCAGATAGAAACTATTGTAAATGCTTACAAAACCTTGGCAAAGATACCATCAATAGCTGGTGGCAAGCTAAACCAAGCTGGCAACAAGATTTCTGCGAAATGGTCAGTCCGGGCGTTGGACAAAGGGAAGAGTACCAAATATTCATCTAGTTATGTCCTGGATGATAAACTAAAGGTCATCGCTCAAAGTGACTTCGGTACTGATGTTAGCAATGAGTAAGTTTTGGTTAATACTTCTAGGAAACATTATTTAAAATGTTAATAAACTTTAAGGGTTGTACTACAAAACAGTGTCTAACTTTAAACAATGTCTAAAATTAGTGCTGTCTCTGTTTGCCATTACGCAATGGTGAGAGATGTCAAAAGTTTAGGCAGTGTTTGCCTTTTTTTTTTAGTAAGGCCCTAAATGTTTATATTGTTAAAATGTCAAAAAGTTACAATGTTTGGATGTTATTTGCTCAATCACTCCCTAACCACTGAACCAATCAGAGTGAAGCTTAGAACAAAATAGAACATACTTTGATTAAAAAAATAAATTACTGAACAGGCAACTGTGTGTTTATGACAGACCATACAACTCAGGAATAACTTTTATCAGCATTAAAAATGTTTAAGGATTTTTATGTATTTGTATGACCTCAGTCATAAGCTTAGCAAAGAAAAATCCATATTTTATCTGACTTCTGACATGTATGACGTTTTTATCCACAACTAGCTGGTACCCGCGACTTCGTCTGCGTACTTTTAATCTCTTCATCGCTTTTTTTCGCAATAAAAGGTAGCCTATGTTCTTTCTCAGGGTCTAAAGATTGTCTGTGCCAAATTTCATCAAAATCGGTTGAGACGTTTAAGCAGGAAAGCGTAACAGACAGACAGACAGACAGAGTTATTTTCGCATTTATAATAGTAGTAGGGATTTACAATCTAATTTGAACTTTGCAGGTTGCTATCATCGGTGTCTCCACAAGAGACATACAAAGCATTGATTCGTGAGGAGAAAAATGACAAGGTCCCTAAGAAACAGTACTTAGAAGTGTGGAGCAAGACTACTTTGCAACATTGCATTGACCTGACCGCTTTGGATCTTCATGGAGAAGTGTATGCTGACAGTAAGTATGAACATGAACTGTACTGAGATGACAGATGATAGACTCTTTAGTCGACTTGACCTGGAAACTTTTGGCCATATTGGAACAGTAGCCCTAATACCTTTAATTTATTACATTTTGGGCCCAGTCGAATAAAGAGTTGATGATAGAGGGAAGTGGAGAGAAAAAACCTGTTGAGCTGATCCCACATGAAGTGGGGTAATAAGGCAGGAAGATGATGGTAGTGCTGTGAGAAAACATACCCTCATATTCATAATCCCTGCCATTTTATAGCAGCTCTATAGAGTATTCTTGTTACTGTGTCTTTCATGCCAACTAAAAGAGACAGCAACATACTTATCGTTCTGATAAACTATTGGAGCACTCAAAGACCATTATGAATAAGGGCCATAGGCTTTTAGGTAGTTCATGAAAACATCATGTGAAAAATAGTGCTGCCAAGTTGAGTGACTTTGATAAGCTATTTGATATGCACCCTCCTATTTTATAAACTTTTTTTTTATATTATCTTATTATTATTTTGCGATCTGCCCATTGGGCATTGAGCGAGAGCTATGAAATTCCACGACGTCAGGCTTGAGTGGTATGCGTCCACTGACACATCCAAATATCTCTTTTAGTCCATGAGTTGGTCTTGCGGAGCTCTTCTCCTTATTCTTGTGAAAGTTATGGCGGCAGCGTTCATAATTTCACAGGCTAGTTCGTTCGGATATAGTTTTTATTCTGTAAATGCTCGTTTTTGTTTAGCCGAGTTTGGCAGCCTAGATTGGACGCAGGATGAGACCTCAATAGTCTACGTAGCGGAACGAAAACCCCCAAAATCGGAGCCCTACATCAAGCGGAAGGCAGAACAAAAGGCCAAAGATGACGGTAGTGGGGAACCAGCACCGACAAAGGTATTTAGAAATTACCTACTCGGAGTAAAAAAATTATTAGCTTATTTTTAAGGGCCCGGCGACAGCGGCTCGCTGTTTCGAGGTGCGATTGGCTATTATTTTATTTCATTTCGGGGAGGTTGTTTGAAAGAATAACTATCCAGTGACACGCATAAATACTGTTAGAATACAATTAATAATACAATAATATAAGGGAAATGTGCTTGAGTCAGAAATCATTTTGGTATTAGGTAAACGTATGGCCAAACATACTAATACCAAAATGATATCTGATTCGGGCATGTATATTAGGGACAGCCTACGTAGCTCAGTTGGTAGAAGTTCTGCCTTCTACGCCGTAGGTCGTGGGTTCGATTCCCACCGTGAACAAACATTTGTGTGATGAACATAGTAGATGTTTGTTCTCTGTCTGGGTGTTATATAATATTATAAGTATGTATTTACAAAAAAAAAGTATATAAGTAGTATACCAGCTATCTGGTTCCCATATCACAAGCATAAGCTTAGTTTGGGGCTAGATAGTGCTGTGTGAAAAGTCCACCTATATTTATTTATTTATTTATTATTCATTTCTCGCAGGGTATAACTTGTGTAATTGTGCATTCAGGGCGAAGAGTTTGTATACAGACAAGATTGGGGCGAGCAGCTGGTGGGCAAGTTTTCATCTGTGATAGTCGTGTGTCGACTAGCGGAAGAGAGTGTTACAGTACTCGATCATTTACCCGCAGGCGACTGTCCTGGACAGGTATGTATGTACATTCCTAAGGTTATGTGTACTTACTTATTAATGTACCTCTTGCTCGCACATTACAACATTTTGAAAGATATAAGAGAGCTCTTTGTGAAGGGATTGTCCGGGGAAGTACTACCACCACGCCTTTTTCTGCCGCCAAGCAGCAACGCTGTGTTTTGGTTTGAAGAGTGTGGTCGCCGGTGTAATTACAGGCACATGAGGCTTAAAATCTGTACGCCTCAAGTTGATGGACGCAGAGCAGTGCATCGCCTACGATCGTGCGTGCCCTAGCACGTGACTTACGAGGCAATGCTTTGTTATAGGTGATGGTTAACATCAGGTGGGCCATCTGCGTGTTCCATCAACTAGTTGTATAAAAAAAATAAATAAAATCAGTGAACTCATTTTTCAAAAATCGCAAGTAACCAAGTGTGCAATCACACTCATGGTTTAGTAAAAAAATATTTTGATTGATAGAAGCGTTTTCCTACTCAAAGTTTGCTTCACTAGTTTTAGTACTTTTGAATAGGAAATCTTATACATGTATACATATACATGTGTAGAGCCACGGAAGGAGCCCCATTATGCAGCTGCGAAAACATAATTTAATTAATATCAATCTTAATATTGTATCGGCAGGTTAGATTTACGGCAGATGGCGCTAGCGTGGTGGGCGTGGCCTGGCCGACCGAACCGCGCCGGCTCGGCCTTATCTTCTGCACCAACCGGCCGAGCTATATCTTCTCTCTCACTCTAACAGGAGAACTGAGTGAGTAAAGAAGACAATAAATTGTTTCATTTCATGTCATTTCAAACCATTTGCTAAATTGAAATCTCTCTTTTTTTTAATTATGTTTTATAGATGGAGACACGGTCGCATAAGTACCGTAGTAGCATGTCCAAGAGTTACCAAGAGATTCTGGAAAACTATTTTTTTTTAATATTTAGTTTTTTGTATATTTGTTAGAATGTTGAATTAGATACAAGATGTTAATCCTACTACTACTATAAACGCGAAAGTTTGTAAGTATGGATGGATGGATGTTTGTTATTCTCTCACGCCGGAACGGCTGAACGGATCTGGATGAAACTTGGCAGAGGCGGTTATAGTCTGAAATACCAAGGCTACTTTTTACCCCGTGGGAATACCGGGATTCAAATCTGCGCGGGTGAAACCGCAGGGCGCAACTAGTATTATATAAATGAAAAACTAACATTATCTATTGTTAATATAATAAAAAATAAAAAATTAGATACAATATGTAATATTATTATAATAATAATATGGTTTAAAACATTTATTTCTCATAAAATTTACATAAAATTACGTACTGAGAAACATTATTTTTCAATATTTACATTTTGTGAGCAGTGAGCACACATATTAACTTATAACAAAACAATAATACTCTTTGTAGAACAATAAAATCATGCTAGGTACCTACTAGAACACTAAATATTATTTATTATAATAATAATACCTACTAATTGTTTAAAGCTAAGTCTAAAAATACTACCGATTTCAGAACTAGATGGCGCTGGCAAAATTGTACAAATGCTAGAACGCGCTAACGATGCGTTTTGGCATCTCTCGTAAGATAGGACTAGGGTATGAAATAAATGTTGGAAAATACAGTGATACAAGTCGTTTTTATTGGTTGCACCTACGCGAGTGAACATGGTGCCGAAACCAGGGAACTAGTAAATCGTGAGTTGATTGAGTGAGTGAATGAACAAAAGTGACAGACGTGACAGTGAGTGAAAAAATTACAAGTGTCAAATAACAAAACAAACGTGGAATCTGTGACGAAGAAAAAATATAAGTTTTGTGAAAGACTTGTAAAATTTAAAAAAGTGTACTAAACTGGACTTAGAAAAATTCGCATCAAAAAAGACTTATAAATTTTACTCTATACGAGACTTGTGAAATTTTTAAAATCATACTATACTGGACTTAGAAAATTTCACTCCATACGAGACTTGTAAAATTTAAAGTTTTATACTACATTGGACTTAAGAAAAAATCGAGTTGTTATCTACACATAAATATATTAGTTACTGTGAAAACTTATTTAAAAAATGGAGAAACTCATAAGAAAGCAAGAGGATTTTCTTGAAAATGTAGAAAAGGCATTCAACAATTACAAAAAATCTCCGAAAAGTCGAATTACTCGAGCATACATAGAATCGCGGATGGAAAGTTTGGAACTTATTTGGAAGGAATTTCATAAAAAACACTGTAACATTGTGGAAGAAGTGACTAAAGAAGCCAAATTGACCATGGAGTATTTCCAAAACGATGTCTACAACAAGTTTGAGGAGATTTATACAGATTATAAGACAAAATTAAAAGAAGATATGCCCATACCTACTACTTCAACGAGTTCAACACCCCAAACAAGCCAAGCTGTAAGTAAAGTGAAATTACCCCAAATACAACTACCTACATTTAAGGGTAGCTATGAGGAATGGCAGACGTTTCACGACATGTTTGTGTCATTGATTCACAAAAATTCAAGCTTAAACTCAGTGCAAAAACTTCATTACTTAAAGAGTTGTCTCTCTGGTGAACCTGAGAAATTGTTAATGAATCTTGCTACGACAGAGAGTAACTATGAAGAAGCTTGGAATCAATTGACCAAGCGCTACAACAACAAGAGGCATAATGTCAATGAAGTGATGAAACGTTTGTTTGCACAAAAGGCTATTGTGGGAGAATCATCTACATTGATCAAACAATTGCTGGATAATACTGCTGCTTGCTTAAAAGCCTTGAATAATCTGGGAACAGACACACAATCTTGGGACGTTATAATAAATTACCTGGTGTTGTCAAAACTTGATCCAGAGACTCGAAAGGCATGGGAGTTAGATACAAACAAGAAGGAATCAGATAATCTACCATCATGGAGCGAACTTGTGAGTTTTCTAGAGACAAGGTTTAGAACATTAGAAATGTTGGAAGAGTGTAAGCCAGCATCAAATAAACAAATAGCAAAGAAGAATACATTCCATTGCAAAGTAGAAGAGAAGAAAGACAAACAAGAAATAAATAATAAAGTAACTTGCGTAATGTGTACCAACGAGCACTTGTTATTTCAATGTGAACAATTTCAAAAACAGCCTATCGAAAAGAGAGTAGAGTTCATACAAACCAATAGGCTGTGTTTTAATTGCTTCGCTTCCAACCATGGCGTAAAGACATGTCATCGAGCAACTTGCTGTCGCAAATGTGGACGACGTCACCACACATTACTACACTATGAGAGAACTTCATATCAAGGACCTTCAACTGAGGAAAATGCTAAAACGGACAATACGATTGCGGAAACATCCACCAAAAATGAGAGTGAGAAAAAGATAGTGTCACATTTTGCCAAGGAAAATCAGAGTGAAGTACTTTTAGCAACAGCATTGATCAATATCAAATCCCCAAATGGATATGTTAGAGTAGTTAGAGCGTTAATTGATCAGGGTTCTGAAGCTTCTTTTATAACTGAAGATACTGTACAATCCTTAGGTCTAAAACGAATCCCCGTGAATGGTCTTGTGTCCGGTGTAGGTGATGGAGAGATGAAAATAAAACATATGGTTTTATTTAATTTAGAGTCGATTCAAAATCCTAAATTTTCTGTGCAGGTTCAAGCTTACGTATTACATACCTTGACATCCTTTTTACCCACGAGCAAAATTTCCATAAAAGGATGGTCAGAAATTGAAGAGAAGCCCTTAGCGGATCCAAAATATGGAGCACCTGGAAGAATCGATATTATCCTAGGAGTTGAAATATACAGCGAAATTATTCTTGAAGGCCTTCTAAAACACCCAGAAAAAAGTGGTCCAATTGCGCAGAACACGCAACTTGGATGGGTTTTATCAGGTCCCATTGATAATCACACATCATCAACCCGCCAAAGAATTGTCAGCCTACATATCCGAGTGAAAGAAGACGAACTTCTAAGACAATTTTGGGAAGTAGAAAGAGAGCCAGACGCAATAAAGAAGAAGATGACGAAAGAAGAGATAAAATGTGAAGAGTTTTACGAAAAGACGACGGTGCGAGAAGAAAACGGAAGATATAAAGTGCGCCTACCCTTTAAAGATTTTGATACCTTGCCGTGTTTGAACAATAAATCAGAGAAAATAGCACTCCATCGATTTAACTTACTCGAGAAAAAATTACAGAAAAACGAAACACTGAAAGAAGAATACAAGAAAGTTATTGACGACTACATTGAGCAAACTCACATGGAAGAAATAAAACAAGCTGAAGAGATAAATAAACCGAATACAGTGTATCTTCCACACCATGCTGTAGTTAAACAAGATAGAGAAACGACCAAAGTGCGGATTGTCTATGATGCATCATGCAAGGGAATAAATAACAAATCGTTAAATGATACGCTTCTTGTTGGACCCAAACTTCAAGATGACTTAAGACATATTCTAATGAGATGGAGATATCACCCATATTGCATAGTTGCTGATTTAACCCAAATGTATAGGCAAATTCTTGTACATGAAGATGATACCGACTTTCAGAGAATACTGTGGAGGGATGATATGAATGAACCTATTCGACATTTCAAGTTGTTGAGACTAACTTTTGGGACAGCTTGTGCGCCATATTTGGCAGTCAAGTCTCTGCAACAATTAGCCAAAGATGAAAGTGTTAAATATCCAGTAGCAGCTGAGATAACTTTACGAGACTACTATATGGATGATTTATTAACAGGATGTGAGACAGAGACAGAAACTATAAAAATTTTTGATCAAATGAATGAATTAATGAATTCTGGAGGGTTTTCTTTGCAAAAATGGTGTACTAATAGTGAAGCGTTAATAAACTACATAAAACAAGAAAATCAAAAGGCTGATCAACAATTAGTATTTAAATCTGATAATGTCATGAAAGTCTTAGGAATCTGCTGGAACAAAAGTACAGATAATTTTGAATATAGCTATAAAATCACTGAATCTAACGAACCTATAACAAAAAGACGAGTACTATCTGACATAGCAAGACTGTACGATCCCATGGGTTGGATTTCACCTGTCATAATAGTAGCGAAGATATTTATGCAAAAGCTTTGGAAGTCAAATTTAAACTGGGATGAAATTCTGTCGCAAGATCTTCTGAGAGAATGGCTTGGATTTAGAGATAGCTTGAGTCAAGTGCAAAACATACTAATCCCTCGATGGCTGAACACGAAGAAAGGGAACTACTGTGAGCTTCATGCATTTGCAGATGCGTCGAATGTGGCGTATGCTGCTACGGTTTACCTGAAAGTTCAAGATGAGCATCAGAATGTACATGTTCATCTGATCTCATCAAAAACAAAAGTTGCACCGATTGATAAAGCAATATCTGTTCCTAGACTTGAGTTATGTGCTGCCTTGTTAACGGCTAAACTTCTATATGAAGTCTCCCAAGTTATGGAAATACCTAAGGATAAACAATTTGCTTGGTCAGACTCAACGGTCGTTCTGGCATGGATAAGAGGAGAGCCCAGTCGCTGGACAACATTTGTTAGTAATAGAGTATCAGAAATCCTTACAATCCTAGATAGCAGCCACTGGAATCATGTCAGCACTCATTTGAACCCTGCAGATTGTGCTTCTCGAGGTTTATCAATCAGTGATCTAATGAAACATGAGCTATGGTGGCATGGACCAATGTTCTTGCTTGAAGACAAAGACTACACCACAACTGATCTAACCTTCACGACTACAGAGGAAGAGAAAGCAATCAAGGTTTTGACTACCGTCGTAAAACCAAAAGAAGAATTCATCTGGATAAAATTTTCAAATTTACATAAGATGTTGAGAGTAATGTCATACTGTCGAAGATTTCTCAAACTAAAAATACCTAAAGAACAAAGAGAAATATTTACAAAAAATGTGAACAAAACTGAAATGCAAGAAGTTAATGAAATCTGTATTAAAGAAACCCAAAGGCTATATTTTGAAGAAGAAATTAAGGCTTTAAAAACAAAGAAAAATATACCGAAAAGAAGTTTGTTACACGTTACAAATCCATATTTAGATGAAAAGGATATTTTGAGAGTAGGTGGTCGTACAAATCAGTCAGAAGAGGAATTAGATAAAAGACATCCTATAATCCTACCCAATGAAAGTCATTTCACAAAGCTGATAGTTTTAGATGCTCATTCTAAAACACTACATGGGGGACCACAAATAATGCTAAACCTATTGAGATCTAAATATTGGATAATAAGAGGAAGAGAATTGACCAAAAAGTGTTATAGACAGTGTATAATTTGTGTACGATATGCAAGACAAAACAATAATCAACTTATGGGACAGTTACCTAAAGTCAGAATAACGCCGACAAGATCTTTTAAGAGCTCTGGTGTGGACTTCACAGGTCACATCAACATTAGATTTTCCCCAGGACGAGGTTCTAAATCCTATAAAGGCTATGTTTGCCTCTTCATCTGTATGGTCACAAAGGCCATTCATTTGGAAGCAGTGTCGGATTTAACAGCCAAGGGCTTCATCGCTGCATTTCGGAGGTTTGTGTCAAGAAGAGGTCATTGTCAAGACTTATACAGCGATAACGGCTCAAACTTTGTGGGTGCTGATAAAGAATTGCGACATATGTTTAACAGAGCGGTGTCTGAACTACCTCATGACATTGGTCAGTTACTGACGAATGAAGGAACCACGTGGCATTTTATCCCGCCACATGCTCCTAACTTTGGAGGTCTGTGGGAGGCAGGGGTTCGATCTGCTAAAAGTCACTTAAAAACCGTAATTGGAGACACTACACTTACCTTCGAGGAGCTAACAACAGTTCTTACCCAAATTGAGGCTTGTCTAAACTCCCGTCCCATATCCTATCTGAGTGATAATCCTAACGATCCGTTACCTTTAACGCCTGGACATTTTCTCGTTGGTGAACCTCTTCTCGTTATACCAGACGAAGACTATTCACGCGATCAGAGTACTTGTATTACTAGGTGGAGATTATGTCAAAAAATGCTAGATAGTTTTTGGAAGAAATGGTCTAAAGAATACCTCGTAACACTAAACAATAGGTACAAGTGGTCAACTAAAAGAGAGGAACCTGAAATAAATGATGTTGTTATTATAAAAGAGGATAATTTACCACCAGCAAAGTGGTTATTAGGGAAAATTGTAAAATTACACCCGGGTCAAGATAATATTACTAGAGTTGTTACTTTAAAAACCAAATCGGGGTTATGTAAGAGACCCTGCAATAAATTGTGTTTCATACCTAAAAATGGTGAAGCTTGAAAATCTTTTGTTATTTTGTGTGCATGCTATACCTATGTTTTAAGAAATGTTTAAGAATTGTGTTTATTTGCTTAGAAGAAGTTTTTTTTGTTCTGTGTATACATTTTGTTTCCATAAATTTAGAGTTATATTGAAGAACAGAGTTCTTGGTGGGCGAAATGTTTAAAGCTAAGTCTAAAAATACTACCGATTTCAGAACTAGATGGCGCTGGCAAAATTGTACAAATGCTAGAACGCGCTAACGATGCGTTTTGGCATCTCTCGTAAGATAGGACTAGGGTATGAAATAAATGTTGGAAAATACAGTGATACAAGTCGTTTTTATTGGTTGCACCTACGCGAGTGAACACTAATAACAATAATATTATGTATCTATCTTAAAATTCTGCAATTCTGCATGCATATAACCTACTTCTAATTGTTACTATTATACTATTGTAATAATAAATAATAATAATAAATAATGCTGGACAATCCACACAGCACTATCTAGCCCCAAAGTAAGCTATTCAAAGCTTGTGTTATGGGTACTAGATAACTGATATATTTAATACATTATATACGTACACAGATAGATATTTTTTTTTATTATACATAGAAAATACCCAGACCATCGGAACAAATTTCTGCAGATCGTACACAAATTTGTTCCAAGGCGGGAATCGAACCCGCAACCTCTTGCGTCGCAGGCAGGCTCTCGCCCGCTGCGCCACAGAGGTCGTCATTGTACATAAGTATGTTCGAGGAAATAAAGGCTATTCTATATTTATTAGAGAAACTATCTTGCGATGGCGTAGCGGTGCGCTCGCCGCGCTTGACCGCTGCCGGCGACGTGCTGTGGCTGCAGAGATCTGCCGGCGGGCCGCACCACGCCTGCCATCGACTGGTCGCTAAGAGGCACAACTCTGTAAGTATTCCTTGCCACTCATCATGTATTCTGGTCACTGATACTTTAGGTAGCGCTCACTTTGGACACGAATTTGTTCGTACGTATACGTACGAGTAATTTTCGCACGAATTGGGTGCTCACACTGGATACGTTTTTCTCCTGAACCTGATAAATCCCAGCACGTTCGGATGCTATTCGGACGTTCGTATGTATACGTTCGGCGGGAATGTGGGCAGCGTTCGGGAATAAAAAAAATTTTTTGTTTTTGTTCTTAATAAAAAAAAAAAAAAAAAAAAAAAAGACGTACGGCTCAATACCATCCATTTCTAGTTAGCATACCACCAATTCGCACGAAGCGCTTCGCTTCAACCTTCATTATGCGAACCGCTAAGGAATGGAACTCGTTACCGTCGTCTGTCTTTCCTGACCATTATAACATGAGTCTCTTCAAGGCAAGAGTGAATAGGTGTCTTCTAGACCGTTCTGCTCCACCGTAGGCTACATCGTCGCTTAACATCAGGTGAGATTGTAGTCAAAGGACGGTCTATTCAGTTTAAAAAAGAAAAAAAAACATCTTCTCGTCACACATACCGCAGAGCCTCAAGACGAAAGTCTTCAACCAGTGTGTGTTGCCAGTGATGACATATGGAACTGAGACGTGGTCGCTTAATATTGAAGTCGCACAACGAGCTATGGAGAGAGCTATGCTAGGAGTTTCACTACGAGATAGAATCAGAAATGAGGAAATCCGTAGGAGAACCAAGGTAGCCGACATAGCTCTCAGAATCAGCAAGTTGAAGTGGCAATGGGCAGGTCATATAGCTCGAAGAACTGACAACCGATGGCGAATAAAGGTTCTGGAATGGCGACCACGAACAGGAAGGCGAAGTGTGGGACGCCCTCCTACCCGATGGACTGACGACATTGTTAGGATCGCGGGTAGTCGGTGGATGGAAAGGGCTCAGAATCGTTCTTCCTGGAAGCGGATAGGGGAGGCCTATGTTCAGCAGTGGACTTCTGTGGGCTGTTGATGATGATGATGATGCAGTGTGAGCGCTCCCATAGTCCTTGGAAGGTCGGGATCATTCGTGCGTGGTCGTACGTATACACACGAATGCAATTCGGACGAAATCGTATCCAAAGTGAGCACGGCCTTATTCTTTATTGTACACAAAAAATACATGTCATAATAGTCGTGTACAGAGGCGAGCTTAACCCTAGTTAGAGTTTTCTTCCAGCAAACCTTAGAAGATAGAGAGAGCTGATTATAGTGGTGGGATGGTGTACAACATAAAACAAAAAGATTAAATTAATAGATAAGAGAATCAAGAAGATAAGAGAGCACCGGTGACCCCGCCTTCCGATCGTAAGGTCGCAGGTTCGAATCCGGTCGTGCACCAATGGATTTTTCTACGGAAAAATTTATGTGCGCAATGCCAGTGCTCTTAAACGGTGAAGGAAAACATCGTGAGGAAACCAGTTAGTATTCTAACAGCGGCGATGGGCTTGCAACCTGTCACGTATGGAATACTAACTACTGCAAAATGTGCGTATGTGCCAAATGTAATGTTTGGACGTACCTCTGACTACCCCCCTTAGACATCCTCAAAGAATCTTGAATTAGTACCTAATTGGTACTGGGAGATCTGAAGGGATATCTACCGTACCTGGGGATCAAAGTCGTGAAGCTGTTTCAGTTTTCAGTTTCAGTTTCAGAATCAAGAAGAGAAATCCTAATAAATTATCTACAGTACCTATATGCCTATATCCGTATTATACAATGGATAGAACGTTGCCGTTTGATAATCAACTAACCTAAATTTGAATACCAATTTGTAAACCACTTTCACCGTTTTTTGCTGTAATAAATATATTTTCATTTTTCGTTTTTTTCAGTCGCCATTTTGGCGCTGAGAGTGGGCAGTGTCAGTGAAAGTACTCGGAACTAAACGTTCAAATTACCGTCTCTTTCCCGCAGGAAGAAGTGACGACCGTGATAGACATAGTGCAGAAAGAGACGGCTATATCCAACGGCGTGTTCAAAGGCCTCTACTGCCAGAGTCTGCCGTCGAAGTGTTTCAGCGGAGATGGACGGATAGTCTTCTCGACGGCTCAGGTCCATGAAGTTCGCAGTTTCGTTGCTGATATTGGTAAGATTAACTTAAAAAACTGGAACAGCTTCACGATCTTCGCAGGGCATTGCATCGTAGGGCACGTTTCTGTCGTTCGTGACGTGAGGCAATGCTTTGTATTTTAATTGTTATAATTTTCTTAAGATAAGTTAGTGTAATTGGTCTGCGTACCGTACTAATTATTTTAAATAAATAAATAAGGAATGACGAACATAGGTGATGGTTACCACTTAACACCAGGTGGGCCATCTGCTTGTTCCGTCAGCTGGTTGTATAAGAAACGTTTTTCATCTCCAGCCGAAATGATTTGCTGCTGTCAAATCGCCTTGTTGCCTGTAAGATTTTCGTTCGCTTCGCTCGCTCGATCAATAACAGTGTCATTGTGCTGTCAACAGATGGCGGTAGAATCGTCGATATATCTAAGAGCGACAAGGGCTCTATGTCGGTGCTAGACGTCAAATCTGATGTCATTCTCGCTACCTTCTCCAACATGAGTACTCCAGGACAGGTGTGTGCAAATAAACTGACGTCACAAGTGTACTAAGTGTAGAAAGAAATAGCTCTTTCAGATATATATCCTCTTTTTGTTGTAATAGGTAAGATCAGTGAAGAAGGAAAAAAACTTTTTAAGATAAACCGACTCAAATACACTGGAAAATACATGCATTCACTCATCATCAACTAACTTAGTAGTTAGTGGCGAATATTAGTATACTCGTCAGATGTGACTTAAATGGGATCACATGACAAGCACCAGCTTTCGATAAAAAAATAATCATCAAAATCGGTCCACCCAGTAAAAAGTTATGGGCTAACGCCTTTAGTACACCTACGCATTCGCATGCGGTAGCGAAACAACGAAAAAACTGTAAGTAGTGTGGCAGGTTTTCGCATATGATATGTCTCACTCTAGCACATAGATAGATGAAATAGTTGCGTCCTTGTCAGTATTGTTTCGCAAGGACCTGCGAAATGGCCGTTACACAGACGCATACGTTTCGCTAGTGATGTTTCGCATCGCAATGCGTCAGCTCGCGTTCTGTCGGTGAGGACAGATTTTCGCGCCATGGATGCCGAAACTACTGAATTATTTTTGCATTCTATTCATATATATATATCACATTCACATATATCACATTCACTCACATTCTATATATATATATATATTTATATTGTATATATATATTGTATATATATATATATATATATTGTATATATATATTGTATATATATATATATATATATATACAAAAGAAATTACGTCTGCACCTGCAGTCGTCGAAAATTACAATGGCATATCATTGCGAAAAAGTTGCGAAAACATTGCTGTGTACTAACGTTCCGCAGATATTTCGCTACGCAGTAGTTCCGCAGAGATTCGCTGCCGCATACGAATGCGTAGGTGTACTAAAGGCGTAACAAACTTGAAAAAAAAACAGTCGAATTGAGAACCCCTTTTTTAAGTCAAACTGTTCTAAAACCCACGCCCTACGAGCTGTGAGGGGCTCCCAACATATCCTACTACTATTATAAACGCGAAAGTTTGTAAGTATGGATGTATGGATGGATAGATGGATGTTTGTTATTATTTCACGCCGGAACGGCTGAAAGTCCAGATCCGTTCTGGATGAAACTTGGCAGAGAGATATATTATAGTCTGGAATAGCACATAGGTAACTTTTTATCCCGTGGGAATACCGGGATTTAAATCTGCGTGGGTGAAACCGCGGGGTGCAACTTGTCCTTTCTATTTTATTCTGTGAAATAAAATTACAATCTGTTTCAGCTATTCGTAGCAAAATTACCGGCAAAAGACAGCGAGGCAGACATACAATGGGTGCGAGTGAGTGAGCCGATCGCGGCCCCGCCCTCTGTCGCCGTCTCTGTCGCACAACACTTGGACCTAAAGCATGACTCGACTGATGACGTCAGTAAGTACCACATTACAGCGACCAATCAGAAATATCTGAAACAAAACGGCATTCATAAAATCTCAAAGATCACCTAATAGGAAAGAGAAAATAAAATGTAAGGGAAGAAATGAAAATTACTAGCTTGGCAGATGCTTTTTTTCATACAACAAGGTGATGGGATAAGCAGATGCTCCACTTGATGTTATGTGGTTACCATCACCTATAAAAATTGCTTCGTAAGTCACGCATGATAGGAACGTGCCCTAAGATACACTGCCGCAAGTGCCATTGCAAGGCAAGTCCAAACTAACATTATTTCGCATTATAAATTAATCTTATCTCTTTGCAGATTCGTTTTCAGCGTTATACTTCGGGCCGGAACGCGAAGGAAGTAAGAAAGTGCCGCTGATTGTGTGGCCTCACGGCGGCCCTCATTCTAGCTTTGTCGATGCTTTCTCTATGGAGGCCGCGCTTTTCAACATGCTAGGTGAGTTTAAACCGTATTTTTATAGAATTAGAACTTATTTTGGCAGATGTTGATAGAGAAGAACAATATACTATTGGTTAAAATTTCATATTTAGATAGATAATCACTACATAGTATAAAACAAAGTCGCTTTCTCTGTCCCCATATCCCTATGTCCCTATGTATGCCTAAATCTTTAAAACTACGCAACTAATTTTGATGTGGTTTTTTTTATTGATAGAGTGATTCAAGAGGAAGGTTTATATGTATAATACATGCATAGGACGGAAAAAGCGTCTTTGTTTTATACAATGTAGTGATAATAAATGCATGATATGTGCACCCGTGCGAAGCAGGGGCGCGCGGGCGGCTCGCTATATAGTACTCTATACAAGGAAACATCATAGGTTTAACCTAATAAAGAACAATTGACGGCCTAGCTAGTAGGTATAGCTGAAAGCGGTTTCTTCCAGGCAACCTAGATTTAAGTAGGGCATATTGTTTTTTATTTGCAATGATATATTCACAAAGTATACGTACTTATTAATATTTTATGCATTTAAGTACTGGGGTTATCGATAAGACCAATACTTTCTTTATTGTTCATTGAATGTTTTTAACGCAGGCTACGGGTTTAATTCTAACCTCAAAGTAGCCAGATTTACCAGATAACTGAAAAGTCTACGTTTTGGGTTGTCCCTTCTGCTAAGTTTTTGTATCACGTTTTTCAGTGCATCTGCTTGTTCCGTCAGCTGGTTGCATAAAAAAAAGTTTTCTTTTGCCTACTATCTGGTTGTTTCATCAGGAGCCTTATTCACTATGACCATTTGCAGCGCGAGCTCGACTAAGACAAGGCAGGCGGTGTCATATGGTCAGGGCAAAGTATCTCCTATGCCATAAAAAATAAAGCCCAAAATCAAGTTTTGACGGTTTCACGGTTTGGGGCAAGGAATCTCCTAATGTCATAATGAATAAGGCTCCAGGTATATTGTTATAGGATTCGCGTCCATACAAGTGAACTACCGCGGTTCAACTGGTGCTGGTCAGTCCTCCGTCGACTACCTCCCGGGTCGGTGCGGCGACGCTGACGTCAAAGACTGCAAGCTCGCCACAGATGTAGCCAAACAACAGCACAACATAGACTCAAGCAATGTTTTCCTAACGGGCGGCTCGCATGGCGGCTTTCTCGTGGCGCATCTGAGCGGGCAGTACCCGGAGGTTTATAGGGCGGTGGTCAGCCGAAACCCGGTCATAGATGTCGCTACTATGTTCAATTATACGGATATTAGTGACTGGTAAGTAATACAGGGTGTTCCACATACCCACACACTACTACTAACATAAACGCTAAAGTTTGTAAGTATGGATGGATGTTTGTTACTCAATAACGCTGGAACAGCTGAACGGACCTTGATGAACTTTGGCATATAGACAGATTAAAGTCTAGAATAGCACATAGGCTACTTTTTATCCCGTGGAAATACCGGGATTTAAAACTACGCGGATGAAATCGCGCGGCGCAGTTATTAGTAAATAATTATCATTAAAAACGTTAATACGTATAATTTTACGGATCTCAGTGACTGGTAGTTAAGTAATAAAGGGTGTCCCCCTTACTAAATAATTAAAAGAAATAAGAACTTTCGGTTTAACCTTCAGTGGTCCCTGATACAGGATGTCTCATATCTAGTATGCTATCGAGGGAGGGGGAAAGATTCTCGACACGATAGCAGCTGATTTTAGGGCTACCTGCTTGATGCACTGGCCTATCAATAAAAAATCGCCGGATTTACAAAACTCTTAGAAAGTTTTATTGCTTCCGTCTCGAGAATGGGGTAAGATACAGATATAAGACATATCTTTTATCAGGATATACTAAAGGATTATCTCATAAAAAAATTATTTATCTTGAGAATCATTTACATATAGTACAAAAATAAGCGGTAAATGAACCTGTACATGGTAATATATTTATTATTTGATTTCAAATGTTCTTTCGATAGAAGATACTTTGTACTTTGTGAAGATATCGACTAAATAACTTTTTAATTCCCGATCGATCTTTGAAAATCGAATCCTAATGTTTCCCAGTGTTCGCCATATTTTATAATGATAGGGTATCTCGCTCTAAACACTGCCAAACGAAAGAGAGAACATGCTTCTTCATAGGTTTCGCTGTACTAAGAGTAAACTACCGCGGCTCGACCGGCCAAGGCGAAGCTGCGGTCCGCAGTCTCATCTCCCACGTGGGATCCTATGACGTCGCGGATTGCTTTCTCGCTCTAACTACTGTGCTAGAAAGAGGCAGCATATCAAATGTGGTGTTATACGGGGGAAGTTATGGAGGATTGGTCGTAGGCCATCTAGCGGCGAAGTATGACACGTTTGAGGCAGCGGTGATGAGAAATCCGCTGATAGATTTGGCGACGAAAGGCCATTACGCCGATAACTCTGACGGGTGAGTTTGTATGGAAATATCATCTTTGTGTCCATCGGTAATTAGAAATAATAGTACCTTGAATAGATTAGTCATTAGAAAATAAACTAGTTGCGCCCCGCGGTTTCACCCACGCAGTTTTAAATCCCGGTATTCCCACGGGATAAAAATTAGATGTGCTATTCCAGACTATAATAATTATATGTCTCTGCCAAGTTTCATCCAGATCCGTTCTGGCGGTAAAGAGTTACAAACATCCATCCATCATCCATACTTACAAACATTCGGAGTGAGAAGTAGTTCCTTCATGGGCTAACGTCAAAGCCAAAATAATAAACTCTTGGATATGTTTATTCAATAAATTCACAAGGATCACCGTGAAACGTCTTAAAACTAGGTGACTCTAGTGCCAGTTCCACGCGACCAACACCGAGAAGAACAGCCAACAAACTCGGCTCGGTATCTACCGCTCACGTATGATCCTTGTTACAATGTAACAATAATACGACCTCTGTGGCGCAGCGGGCGAGAGCCTGCCTGCGACGCAAGAGGTTGCGGGTTCGATTCCCGCCTTGGAACAAATTTGTGTACGATCTGCAGAAATTTGTTCCGATGGTCTGGGTGTTTTCTATGTATAATAAAAAATATCTATCTATGTAAGTATATAATGTATTAAATATATCAGTTATCTAGTACCCATAACACAAGCTTTGAATAGCTTACTTTGGGGCTAGATAGTGCTGTGTGGATTGTCCAGCATTATAAAAAAAAAAAAAATGTAACAATAATAAATGACCACTGACAGTATCCTCAGCCTGTTTGAATCACACAGGTGCGCTGTCGAAGCCGGCTTCGAGTTCACGGAGAGGGGCGCCGCCGCCGCCTCGGAGCAGCACCTGCTGGCGATGAGGCGCTGCTCTCCGCTCGCGCACGCGCACGACGTGCGAGCGCCCACCGCTCTCATGCTCGGCAGCGGCGACAAGCGCGTGCCGTGCCACCAGGGACTCGAGTACGCGAGGAGGCTGCGAGCTAACGGGCTCGAGACAAGGTCAGCATACTCTTACACTCTGAGACTAAGGCTAAGAACTCACGAAGCGGTTTTCACCCGTGCCCGCCGCGGTTGCGGGCCCGCAGCCTTTGTAGAATACAGATATTTAAGTAAAAAATTAAACCACATTTCACGACGTTTTACGCCCGCGGCGTGTGCGATTGTTTGCGGCTCCCGCTGCACTGACAGTCATCTTGTACCGGCGGCTTTTTGTGCGTGCGTAACCGCACAAAACTCCATTCTCGTGAGTTTTGAAAATAAAACTCCATTCCGCCACCGCGGCGGGCACGGGTGAAAACCGCTTCGTGAGTTCTTAGCCTTAAGGGCCCCATATACGGTACTAGTTGCGCCCCGCGGTTTCACCCGCGCAGATTTAAATCCCGGTATTCCCACGGGATAAAAAGTAACCTGTGTTATTCCAGACTATAATCTATCCCTCTGCCAAGTTTCATACAGATCCGTTCAGCCGTTCCGGCGTGAAAGAGTAACAAACATCCATCCATACTTACAAACTTTCGCGTTTATAATATTATTAGTAGGACTATTCGTTTGAACGATCGATCTGACAGCCTTCACAGCTCAGTTTCTAGCTCTGCCTTCTGCGCCGGAGGCTGTGGGTTCGATCCCCAGCGAGAGCAAACGTTTGTGTAATGAAATTGTATGTTTGTTTGCTGTCTGGATGTTATATAATTTAATATGCACTTACTTATCTATTTACAAAAAAGTATGTATTATATCAGGAATGTGGTTCTCATATTACAAGCTTTGTCTTAATTTGGGGCTAGATAGTGCTGTGTGGAAAGTCCACCAGGTGGCTAGTGGGAAGGAAAGGAACCAAGGCGTGAGTTTATTGCTTAATATTCAAAGCTTTGTTCACGTGAAACTGGCACCCAAATTCACTTAGTTTTATGTCGTTTTAAAGCCGTGATAGCCGTGTATCGTAGGGCACGTTCCTATCTTTTCTGACTTGCGAGGCAGTAGTGTGTAATAGTTGATGGTTACCATTACATAGCAAGTTTATTTATTTAGCTATTTATGTAGGTATTTATTTCAACTTACATCTATATTTACAGGAGTATCCTAATGCAATGCAAAGTTATTTAAAAAAACGAATTCCTCGTTTGTATAGTGGGCGATTCGAGGTTAGTTTCGTGTTTAAATGCAATTATTTATTTATTTATTTGTTTAAGGAAGACTAACAGCACACCATACATATAAATCAAGAATACTATATAAAACAAAAGGCTAATAATAAGTCCCCACATATAGATATAGAATAAAAGCTTATTTCAGCACAGAAAAAACGGGTGCAAGCTATACACACAAAAAAAATACAAATTTCAGATTATTAAAGCATAGCTGTTTTTATTACAGAGTGTACATGTATGACGACAACCACTCGCTGTCTTCAGTGTCGGCCGAGATGGACAACCTTATCAACGGCACGCACTGGTTCCTCACGCATTTGAAACAAACCTAGAGATAGCGTAACTGATCCATAAAGAAGTTGAAACATAATGAAAGATAGCTTAACTGATCCATAAAGAAGTTGAAACAAAATGCGAGATAGCTTAACTGATCCATAAAGAAGTTGAAACAAACCGAGTTAGCTTAACTGACCCAGATCCATAAAGAAGTTGAAACAAAATGCGAGATAGCTTAACTGATCCATAAAGAAGTTGAAACAAACCGAGTTAGCTTAACTGACCCATAGATAATTTGAAACAAACGAGATATAGCTTAACTGATCCATAGAGCATTTGAAACAAAACTAGAGACAGCTTAACTGATCCATAAAAATGTAACAAACCTAAGGATAGCTAAACTGATCTCTAAATAATTTTAAAAGTCATTTAAAACGACAATTTATGATATTTTATGTACATAATTGTATTGTTTCAAAGCCTTTCACTTATGTAGTCAAGATAGATATTTTTCTTACCTGTATGTATAAATAAGTATCTAAATAAAGGAAACTTTTTATTGTATTTTAAAAACGTATTTTTTTTAATTAACTAATCAGAAGAATAAAAAGTATTTATTGTAAAATGTTAGATCTTACAGACGTAATTTTGTGCTACCCTTTTCGCGCTTACAATATTTCTATAATTATAGCCATGCCATCCCTACCCATTGCAAATCTATCAAGTTTTGCTAAGTCAGTATATAAAATCAATAGCCTACATTCGCAGATTAACAAGGCAATGGTTTGTAGGTCAATCTTGCATTTTTAATTTGCTGTCGACTGTCCATTATCTTTCTTTGGAATGGCAGTATTGCTGCAATCTTCTTCTTGTTACTAGTTTCTTTCGAAACAGTGTGATGAATACATGTACATGACTTTTATTTTTCGACCACATGAATACTATTTATTATATTTTTGTAAGTGTATATGTAAGTATATTATAGATAGATATATATATATATAGAAAGAAAGAAAAGAAAATATATTTATTTCGTCCCACAATACAAGTAGGTACTTACTTAAAACTAACAGAAAATAAAATTATAACCTACACTAATAAAGGACCTACCTACCGTTGTACGGGTCAAAAAGGTCACGTCTCAGCTTAAATGCTGCACTAAACCTAGGTACCTAGGTACCGTAGGTACGTAGGTAGGTATATATATTTGTTTTTTATTTATTAGATATTATATTTGTGTTTGTGGTGAACAATAAAGAGTTATCTATCTATCTATCTATCTATATTTAGTTTATAGTTTTAGGAAATATGCTACCATATTATTATTGTGAATGTTAGTATAATTAAGCACGCCAACCTATGTTCTTCTACCTGTTAAGGTTGGCTGGTAGAAAATGCTGTCTAGCATTAAGCTCGCCTTTTGTACTCGGTTTTTTAGTGCAATAAAGTATTAAATAAATAAATAAATGAATCACGGTCTGTCTTGTCTTGACCAATAGATATAATTCCTGAATATAAACAGCTTTTTTTCCGTGTAAGTTTGCATGGACCTTCAGGTTTTTTATTAATCTACTCTGCCCCACTGCTGTTGAGCAACGTTTTCTTAAAAAAAAATTGTTTCAATATTTTTCGAATTTATGCAAACTTAAATGGGAGAACTTGTTTAAATCAAAATTCTATTTTTGCTGAACTGTGTGTGGATTCAGATTTTTCTCATAAATCTCAGTAATCAGTGGTTTTATATCTTTGAAATTGAAATGAGCGAGCGTGAAGTTGTGTGACCGTTGCCAGCCCCTTAACTGGCTACCAAACGGCCACCCTTCCAAAGCAAGACCCATTATCGAAATTACCAGTAAAATAACAAAGAACCTGCACTCCAGACAATTGCACCAAATCACCCAATATGTCGAACACTTATTAATTACGGACTAATCGGCTGGCACACACCCCATATTGCGTCACTTGTGGGGTGGAATGGGGTATGATAACATGGGCACATGTCGTGAAGCACCTGTCATGACAGGCGAAGGGTGAAACGGTCCAAAAATTCGACTCGAGAATAAAATAGATAGGAGTTTGTTGGTAAGGATAATCAACAGAACGGAAGTAGCCCGTAAGTTTTTTATACGACAAGTAGATGGCCCACCTGATGTTAAATGGTAACCATCACCTACAACAAAGCATTGCCTCGCTACGCACGATAGGAACGTGCCCTACGATGCACTGCCCTGCGTCCATTAACTTAGGCATACAGATAATGCCTCATGTGCCTGTAATTACACCGGTGACCACACTCTTCAATCCGAAACACAGCGTTGCTGCTTGGCGGCAGAAAAAGGCGTGATGGTAGTACTTCCCCGGACGAGCCCTTCACAAAGAGCTCTACCTACCTATACTACCCTTCAAAGGCTTCTAGGCTTGGTCGCGTTACTGGCTAGATTCAGCTAGATTTACGACGTCTGAAAGTGATCCTTGCAATTCAAGTTTTAAGAGTGTTCAAGAATCAAGACTGACCTATGTATGTAATCCTATAAAATAAATACCTTTTGGGTTTGACCTAGAAAGGCATTGGAAATGTATTTTAGTCGTTATCGCCCTTTTGGACTTGCTAAAAGCATATCTTATCTGTGATACTGCCACGTCTTCCGCTTTTTCTTTCCTTTAGTATTTATAAGTTACTTTTCTTTTATTGCGGCCTCAGCCAGGTCAACGACCTAACGTAGGGCGACTATAAAAATCAGTCCGAGGTAGGGGGACAAATCTGCATAGATTGACATTTATTATTCTTGTAACTTCGCACATTTACATTTTCTATGTACATAATACAGTTTTATTAAACTAAATCTGTTTATATTCTGCGTAGAATTTCTTTTTGTCTTTTCTTTGGCTTACAGCGTACCTAAACCTATCTTAATAACGAGTTCCCGCGTTATTCCAAGCATAAATCTCCCGCCATTTTCACCCCCTAAACTTATGGTAACCTGCTCACTGCCCGTGACGGCAGGTATGGTACCAGCCACCCGAGGCCCGGTAACAGAATAAACCATAGTCACTCGGAACCCTATAATAACCTACCCCTTAACAGTGAGCCGTAAAGTTATGTGATAGATGCCTTGTAAAAGGTGCAGTCAAAATAAAGCGTGCATGATTGTAAAAACAAGTGGAACGGTTGCTTTTCGAACTCTATGTCACATTTGCGCACTGTTTTTAAACGATTTTGTGGTTTCACGTAACATACACTTTTCACCATCAGCCTGAAGAAGTAGGTACCTACTTACTCTGCAGGACATAGGTAGGCCTCCCCTATACATTTCCAAGTAGCGATTCTGAGTCCTCTCCATCATTGAATTCTTGCTATCCTCTCATGTCGGGTCATCGGGTAGGAGTGCGCCCCCTCCGTCTTCCAGTTTGTGGACGCCATTCAAATTTTTTGTATCCTCAGCCGTTGTAAGTTCTTCGCAGTGACCTGCCTCGTGCCATTACCTCAACAGCTTGCTAATTCTACGTTTTTGGTTGCTGCCGTTCTAAAGATTAGTCAAATCACTTAATTGAAATCCTTTCAACAGACGTTTTGAAAGAACAGTGACACCACAAGAGGACGAAGAAAAGATTAATGGATCTCCTTGCAGTTGTAGAAGGCATACCAAAACAGAGATCTGACGACTATGGTTCAAAATGAGCGCGATTGACCGGTTGATTCTCTGAAGGGTAATATTGACACTAACTTTAACCTTTTTTTGTCTTCACTTAATAATCAAAGTAAGACCCTTGTACGCAGAAACCTCACGCTTCAGTCATTAAATAATGGTTGTATACAATTAATTCGGGACAAAGAGTTATGGGCGAGGTACACGACCTTTGGTAAATGACCTTTAGTTATTTTGGCTGGTGACTTGTTTTCCATCAGGTCTCATGAAATTGTTTTCTATTATCCAAGTCTGCTACTTGAGCAAATATAACGAAGCCAATTTTACTGTTAAACCAAAAAGAGACACATTAAATACAATTCTGATAGAATAGAGCTTAATGGGGCGGCGATGGGCTTGCAACCTGTCACGTATGGAATACTAACTACTGCAAAATGTGGGTATGTGCCAAATGTAATGTTTGGACGTACCTCTGATTACCCCCCTTAGACATCCTCAAAGAATCTTGAATTAGTACCTACTTGGTACTGGGAGATCTGAAGGGATATCTACCGTGCCTGGGGATCAAAGTCGTGAAGCTGTTTCAGTTTTTTTAGAGCTTAATTTTTGTGCCGGTTTTCAGAATCTCATTATTTTCCATCACCGTTTATGTGCTTCAATTTAAAAGCTATATTCCATACTACTGATAGGTAGGTACTTAGGATTTCAAGTAAGTATACTAATGTCTCAAATATGATTTTTTGCACAACAGGACCCCAAGTCTAAGAAGGTATCTACATTTTACGTAAGGTGAGGCTATAGAACTATAGCTACGACTGAAAGACATATAGGTACCTAGGTAATCAGTTTCACTCAACTTTTCTACAAGGTGCCGAGTTATTTCATCAATAGATTTCAAAGAAACTTCCAAGCATTAGAGTGCGAATATCGTAGGCTGTGCTTACCTATTGCGGAAGTGGTACCCGCAGCTTTGCCTTTGAGGCTTGAGTAAGCAATTGATAAGACAACCACCACAGAGTCGCATTAAGGTTCAGTGCTAGTATTTGCAAAATAGACGACCTATCTACTGTCTGCACTGCATAAGGCACCTACAGCTTTATTTGCAAATAACTTCGAGAAAGGAAAACTTTAAATTTCCGAACGTATTCCCAATCGAAAGCATCGATTAGTTACTCCATAGTACTCCCGGACACCATCTGTACAGGCGCCTTATTTATTTATCATTTATTGCACAAAACACAAAGTTAAAGTACAAAAGGAGGGCTTAATGCACAAGCATTTTCTACCAGACCCCCTAAGTGGTGGTACAAATTTGAATTGACGTGCGACAAATAATGTTAACCTAAAAACCAATATATAACTATAATGCATATTAAATATCTATATAATATATAAAACACATATTAAACATATATAAAAAACATACGTCATACAATTTCTCAGTCTTGAAGTCTTACAACTAGCGTTTACATTACAGTGTCGGTACTAATGTACCACGGTATACGTACAACTACCGATCACAAAACTTACGAGTTAGCGCCTTCTTTTGCCCACATGTCGTTCTAGACTGAACCCTTCTTCTAACTACTGAAACGACCCAAACCGTTGAGTTGCCGTCATCCCTTACCTCCCACCCTGGCCGATAACCGTGACTAATTGTCCGGAGCTATCAGCGATGCGGGCCGGCCGGCTGCCCTACGGCGGAAAAATATCGACCCACACACACACACCTGTCCATCCACTGGGTATGAACGTAGTCGGTACAGTTGGGACAATGGGGCCCGCGCACCTGCCTGCCACTAGCGAGCGCGCCGCCGCACCGCGCAGTCACCACCACGCCACCACGAGCTTCGATCGCTGACCAACGCGACGTCATTGCGACCGATCGATCGTCCGGCATCTTGGATGGTCACCACCCACCACCATTCGCTGGTAAGTTGCGTCTCGTCTCACAATCCAAATCTTCTCATTCAGACTTTGATTCCGATGATGCTTTTGATTACAATTAATAAATCATTACGATTAATTGAAATTGAAAAGTCAATGCTGAATCAAAGTTTATAGTATGACTCATAATGTGGTGAAATTTTCAGGTATGCGATGTAGCGCAAGATGCACATAACATCGGGACTGTCTCCAGTGTCCGGCGAGTTGCTGGACCCTTCCATCAACTTCTACGGAGATGCTGGCGACCAGTGCGGTACAGCGTACTTCGCGATCGACCACACCGTTCCAGAATCATCTCACACCGTCGAGATAGAATATGTCTACGAGCAGTCCGAAATCTACACACCTCAAACAGTTATAAACCCAGATGTGCATAAAGAAGTTCCCGTACAAATAAAAGATGCCTCGAAGAAGATACACACGAAGCAGAAGCCGGAGAAGATGGAGGAGGACGAATCGGAAGGGGACTTGACAAATCTAACATGGTTGCAGAACATCACGAACATAATGCATGTTCCGCCGTTTCCCTTCCCCATACCGCCGAGCCAGCCAGCGAAGCCGCCACCGCAGCCACAGAGCACGAGACTCGAGAAGTTTAACAAGACTATCGCGAAATGCCAAAAGGATTTCACGGAGAACAGGGAAGAGTACCAGACGAATCACGAGATGAAACCGCCGTATTCATACAGCACTATCATTTGTATGGCGATGCGATATAACGACGACAAAATGACACTATCGGCCATCTATTCCTGGATAAAGGACAACTTCAAATACTACAGGAAGGCCGACCCCACGTGGCAGGTGAGCTATCAAACGAACAGTAGTAGGGTTCCATGTGATTTAATAAAGGGCTAATCAGGAGATTAGATTACGCATAATTGGATCGAGGCGAGGGATGGATTAGGCTGATGAGTGCTCTATTGATGAATTATGATAATACGTTTTGTTTACCTACTCTAGATTGATGGATCGTTTCAAGTCTTAGTTACTTACACCATATAGGTATGGCTTAAGACCTGCGTTCTCAGGGAATCTTAACGTAATTATTTTGTTTCAGAACTCTATTCGACACAATCTGTCTTTAAACAAAGTGTTTGTGAAAGTGCCTCGATCCAAACAAGAGCCAGGAAAAGGGGGTTTCTGGAAGCTAGACTTGGCACACTTAGAAGGTGGGTCACGCATATCCAACAGACCTCAGAAAAAGAAGAAATCTGCGACGAAGCCAGTGGAAAAAGACAGTGTGGTTATCCAACAAGTGAACATGGAGGAGGTGGATACTGATGCGGCGAATGCTGTGACCTTGCATCTGCCGGATTTCAATCTGGGGAGCATCCAACCGCTTGATATTGGTTTGCAAGCACATGTCGGTGCGAATGTCATTGTGGAGCCTATAGAGCCACCACCGCTGATTCCTGAAGATGTACTGTCCTCACTTCTTATGACGCCTACGGACTGGGACGACTTACAACTTGATATGCTGGACAACTACTTGGACGGATGTTTTAAGTAAGTTTTGAGAATTTCGATTTGTAGTACCTATGCTTTTGAAGCGTGAACACAGCCTCTACAATAATTAAAAATGACGCGGTTGGTTTGACGTCATCGCAATAAGCTCATTGAGGCTGTTGGAAAACATCGGTTGCAATTATAATTTGTGGATGTCTGGAGTTGTATGGTGGATGTTAATTCGTAATTTTGATTTCATTTATCTAGTCAAGCAAGGGCAAATGCGAAAGATTGCCTAAGAAACTAGTTAGGTTTAGAGACTTTTCTATCGTGTTTAACAATAAAAAACTTGGAAATTGCACAATTATACAAAGTGAAACATTTTAGAGAAATTAATAAATATTTACGCAAGTATTAAATACTTTTATGTTTTGGTGTCAATAAAAACGCAGTAGGTGTTTTGCTCAAAAAAAGCTCATTGGTTTTAAAAGAACGCCGAAGTAATAAAAAATCCAGTATTACGTACATAGAATGAATTGAATAATCAATAGCGATTATTCTGATGCATTGTTATTTGAATAAAATAAAATTATTCTATTAAAAAAATATTTAGTAACTTGGTTTTGTAGGTGTATTCCGTCCAAAAAGCACAATTTTCTTTAGAAAAATAAAGTTTTAATTATTCATAGGTATTTAAGTTTAGATGTACGAAATAAAAAAATTATTTGTGACGTATTTACCATACAGTATTATAACAATTTATTAAATTGTGTAGAATTTATATTTATGTATTCTTTTTTTGTATATATTGTGATGTGTGGCAATACTTTATAGAATTTTGAAGCATTATCAGTATTCCGTCCAGAATATGACTAAGTATTTAATAAGTAAGTAACTTACTTAAAAGTATTTTGTTGTGAGCAGTCAACTGCAGTTTTCTTGCTCATTAGTATGGCGTGCTATTTGAATGCAAAATGTTAGTTATACTTTAACATAATATATTAGATTTATAGTTTTTTTTATAACGTGGTAGGTTGATGACAAACGAGTGTTTGAAATTATGCACTTAACCTAGAACGTTCGATTCAACTATGGCCATTATGTCACTTTACTCATACAGTATCTAAACTGCTCGACTCATACCCACCCTTATAATCATATATTCCTTGTCTGTCACTTTCAATGTACTAAACATAGCGACCTATATCAATATTAAGGTCTACAAAAGATTATCCCTCTTATTCATAATCCCTGTCATTATAAAACGGCTCTATAGAGTATTCTTGTTACTGTCACTTTCATGCCAACGAAAAGAGACAACAGATTTATCGGTCTGTTATGCTTTTGGCGTGCTCAGCGACCATTATGAATATGGGCCTACAACTAAAAACCTGTCAAAAAATAAACCTTACGCAATATTTTTGATGCAAAATTTATAGCAACGGGGTGAAATATACTACCATAGGTCTTCTCAACGATTTCGATGATGGCGACCTTAATTAAAAACAAATTTAACTAGCACGAGCCCTAGTGCGACTCCCTAGTTTAATCTTATTTTTAAATACCCGATCAATGTGGAGCATTATAGTTGACCGATCGAGTTGTATGTATAATATGTACTATGAGGGATTACGTCTCTCTTGAAATATGCAATCACAAAGGTGTCAAAGCCGTAAAGAGATTTTTTTTCTTTCTGACCATAGAATAACGATTATCACATACGTTGTGCCTTTCATTGTAATAATAGATAATTTCTCTAGTCATTAAAATGTTTGTCTTAGATAAATGTAGAAATTGTAGATTAAAAAAACTAGCTTTGAAGTTTGTATTTTTTTAATTACTTCTTTTAACACTAGAATATCTTAAATTAGGTTATGTGCCTACTTTGTATGCTGGCATTGTATCTTTCTAGTAGCAAAGTATTGTAAATAATTAAAAAAAACTAATGATTTATAAATGTAGGTATTATTTTCATTTAAAACGTGATAATTTGACCGTGATTACGAGTTTGACTGTGTTTCGATATTTCGGATATTCTGATAAACAATTGCAAGCGTAAAAATCCCGGGCCTAACTAAAAATTATATACCGTTTTAAATGAAAATGATTAAATTATGTTCAAAACAATGATAATTTCAAAGTTTTTAATTTATTATGGAGAGTGAGACGAGTAACACTAGGTTTGCATTTATTTTAGTTTGTTTATACTAGTCGTCTTTAAAGTAGTAGATAGTACAGTTAAGATTTATCTTAGTTTCTAGCTGGTACAATTGAATTATTTATCTAAAGGTATAGGTATTTTGCGTATTATAATAAAAGTATGTACCTACCTACCACCACCCTATATATAAAATTATAAACTGGTACCTATGTACATTTGTGCATCACGCACGTAATATTTACTTCTCTTTTCGTTGTTTTATCTTTGGGTAAGCACACGCGCGCTAACAATTTGTCCATTTTCTTATGTTGGCGCGTTAGTGTGAGGGGTCAAGTGTTGCAATAAATATGCTTTTAAAAAAAATAATTGTCTAGATGTATGTAGATTTACTTAGACTTTATAGAAGGGCTGATTTACTACTATTTTAAACGCCTTTAAAACTTAATGTATCGAAAGGGTGTTTTAGAATTCGGATGCAGCAATTAAAAGAAATGTTGAGTATATCCTAAAATCTGAGTAATTATAAAATATAAATCAGCCTTAGGTAATATTGTCCGGTAAGCTCAAATTGTAAGATACTTGCAATATTCAATGTCTAGAAGTGCCCTTATTAATGTCAATAGATGAATTATTAAATAATCGACTTTTATTTCACAAATCCCCTTGTCTATACGAACAGGAGCCACAAACAAAAAATAAGAAGAAGGCGGAGTAACTTAGATGTTTTAGTACAATTAATTTGAACCTTAATTTAATTAATGCTTTTATTTTCTGTTTCTTAACTCTACTAAAAAAACATACTATCATAATAACCTATTATATGTTAGTATGTAATTTTTGTAGATATTATTATAAATAATATTAACGAAATTTTTTCTAAATGGGTTTATCTCATAACACAGACAAAAAGTAAACTCTCATACAGATAATCGTTTTTTAAACAAGAACTTGGTTTAATGACTTTTCTATGATAGCTTAAACTTGTTTCAAAGAACACACTTGCCATCATAGCCACGGCCGAGTTTATATTACCACTTGGCATGGTTGGCAGCACAGATGCATCTGCCACATACAATCTATTTACCCCTAGCACTTTAAAACTACTGTCTACTACACTATTTTTTGCACCTGGCAACCCCATAGAGCAAGTACCTACAGGATGGTAACTGGTCAAAGTGAAGTGTTTGATGTAGCATTCGAAATACGAATCGGTAAAAAGTAGTTTGTCCTCGCATCCCGGAAAATGTGCAGGATTCAAATGAGCACCGAGTTTCTTCATAGCATCGGCTTGTATAAATTTTATCATAATTTTGAGACCTTTTATGAGAACTTCCGTGTCTTCCTTATTTGATAAATACTTAGGGTCGAACATTGGAGGGGTTTTGGGATCTGTGTTTGTGATATAAACCTCTCCTTTGCTCTTTGGATGTAAAACTAATGGCAAAATAGTAGCCACGTATTTATCAAAGGTCTGAGAGAAGTATTTCTGCCAAATATCATCTTTCACGCCGAGATTTTTACTAAACAAACTACCTCTATCTGACGATAAACCTACTGGCAACACCATGAATTGAATATCGGGGACTTTATCATTTTTTGTCGACACAAAACCGACAGCTTCGCATCCAGTGGTAGTCATTGGCCCTCGTCCATTGTAAAAGTACCGAAATACATTGACTGGGTTGATCATGTCAAGTGCTTGGATGGATACAGACTTATTAAAAAGAACCAAGTCCAATCCTGTAGCTACGTGATCCTGTAAATTTTTCCCCACTGGCAACACTTTCACTATGGGAATATTTAGACTTTTTAATACATTTTCAGGCCCAATACCAGATAATTGCAGTATTTTCGGCGTATTTATGGCTCCAGCTGATAAAACTACACCTTTTCTAGCTCGTATTTTATGTTTCTTATAAAATATATCGACATTTACTCCGCGAGCTGTGTTGCCATCAAAAATAACACTTTCAACCAACGCATTTGCTACAATGTGTTTGGAAAGTAAATTGTCTGATGTCGTCCATCTTTTCCCGTTTTTCTGGGTGACCTTGCTCTTCATAAAACCCTGTTGAAATTCATTAGTTACTGTCATATAGCCTATTTCTTTAGCTGCTTCCAAAACAGCATCAGCCAGTTCGCTCTGGTATTGAACATCGTCTAAGCTAATTACGTTATTTTCTATAAATTGAAGATGACTTTCAATGTATGTCTTACTATGTCTACCATGAAACCAGTCCACGTAATGTGAAGTGTTGCCTCTGACATGGATCATGTTGTTGAATTTCGACGAGCCTCCAACTATTTTGCCTTGTGGGAGTCTGCATACCTAAAAGGGAACAAAATACAGGATATAATCACCGAAATTAGAAAGATTGCAACCACGCACCACGTAACAAGCAGATGCCTGATTTTAAGTGGTAACCATCATCTATAACAAAGCATTGCCTTGTAAGTCACGCACGATAGGCACGACGTGTAAACTTGTGGCATACAGATGTTAAATCTCATGTGCCTGTGATTTTACATGCAACCACTTCGAATCGAAACACAGCAACGAGAGAGGTCTTTGACCACATGGTGAAGAAGTTGCCAGATCACATGCTGGCAAGTGTCAATACTAGTTACGCACCGCGGTTTCACCCGTGCAGATTTAAATCCCGTTATTCCCACGGGATATAAAGTAGCCTATGTGCTATTCCAGACTATTATCTATCTCTCTGCCGAGTTTCATCCAGATCCGTTCAGCCGTTCCGACGTGAAAGAGTAACAAACATCCATCCATCCATACATCTAGACTTACAAACTTTCGCGTTTATAATAGTAGTAGGATACTTACATTGCCTTCCATAGCCCAACAGGCGTCTTTCTGCGGCACGGTTTCGAACCGCCAGTCGAACACTGACCGGTGCAGGAAGGGTCCCAGCACCGGTATCTCCAGCAAGGCATGGCCCCGCCCGCCCGCCTCCAGCACTACGAAGCTGTGGTTCGTTTCTGTCGCTAGTCTGTGCGCGATCACGGAGCCGGCAGTGCCAGAACCAACTAGAAAATAAAATTTATTTAAAACCAGCTTTTACTTACCTAAATGCGCCATCATTCAAACTAAACATGTTTTTTTTTAATCCCGTATTCTCACGGGATAAAAAGTAGCCTATGTGCTATTCCAGACTATAATCTATCTCTGTACCAAATTTGATCCAGATCCGTTCAGCCGTTCTGGCGTTATTGTGTAACAAACACCTAAACTTTCACATATATGATAGGTATTAGAGTGATTTTCTACTGTGTTATTAATAAACGGTGACGTACCAGCCATGATTTAGGTAGTATAGGTACCTAGGTACCGGGTAGGTAGGTAAATAGCAGAGGTGCCGGCCAAACGTTTACCGTAGGTACATACATGAAAAAAAACTAGGTAATGCTAAAAAACTCATTTATTAAATAATATACCTGTAAGTTTCAAAAAGATTTTATAATGTCCCAAAAGTTATTCTCCGAGCGGGATTTGAACCCGCGACCTTCCCCTTGATACGGAGCTGCGCTACCAACTGCGCCACCGGAGTACTAATCAATCACACTCGACCTTAGAGCATTAAGAACTGTGTTCTGTACCGTACTACCTCGCCTCCCGCGAAAACCGGCAGAAAGATTTTAGTACTAAAAGTAGCGCTTGGCAACTCCCGTTCTAAATGTTCTAAGCACTCGACGAATAACTCTTAGACATGTTTTACTACGGTACTTATGCGACCGTGGCTCCATCTAACAGGTTTTTTTACTATTACTATCAAGAGTCTTGCTTGCTCGATAACTGAAGTTGCATTCAGTTGAATCAACGAGAGATGTCACCGTGCTTAATTTCAATTTTTATTAAATTTATAGTGTTTACTACACAAAATCACATAGATTATATAATGTCCCAAAAGTTATTCTCCGAGCGGGAATAACTTTTGTTAGATGGAGCCACGGTCGCATAAGTACCGTAGTAAAACATGTCTTGAGTTATTCGTCGAGTGTGATTGATTAGTACTCCGGTGGCGCAGTTGGTAGCGCAGCCCCGTATCAAGGGGAAGGTCGCGGGTTCAAATCCCGCTCGGAAAATAACTTTTGGGACATTATAAAATCTTTGTGATTTCCTTAGATGTAGTAAACACTATAAATCTAATAAAAATTACCTGTAAGTTTGTTTACTTAATATAAAAGTGTAAAATTATGAACTTACCAATAACATAGTCATATTCTTTCAACAAATCTACACGGTAACATAACCTATCACTGAAATAAACAATGTAGCTGAACAATGTTACTAAATGAACACACACACTGAACATAACGAATTGGAAACAATAGAGTGGTGACATTTTAGTGTTATTTGAACTGTTAAAACTTTATTTTTATAGGCGCTAAAAACTGTACATTAGGGACTTATTTGTTTCTTGCGTTTGTTTACGTTTTTATCATATCAGCTGATTATCGGTTTAGGGACTAGGGTTGCCGTTCATAAAACACACTTTCTACTACTGAAGATTAGTAGATTGATAGTAGGATAGTAGACACAGCAAAAAAATAAATTAGAGATAGAACGCTACTTTGAGGAAGCCTACGTGTCATATCAAACAATTGTCTGTCGTTTAAAATACTCTGTTTAGCGTTAGGACCGTCCATTGTAGGTAGAGATGAGATCTTCCCAAGGAATTTGAATACCTATATTCCTTAGATTTTCCACTCTAAAAATGCACACCCTTCTACCTACCTTCAATCTCACAAGCATGGATGATCTCTACCTACTTAGCCAGTAGTTTGAGGGTTTTTTTATGTTTTATCCATTAGTTGCTGTTGCGCAAAATAATATAGCTTTTAAGGAACGCAAAATGTTTATTTGAGAATGTAAAGTCGTTCATACTTTAAATAATTTTATTGTTTTATTATAAAATTCATTTTGACTTAGCTTAAGAGTTCAATAAATAATACTATCTATTGTATCATACTAGTAAAATCTGTGGTTCTAGTTTGAGTCTATCTATTGTTTCCTGAGGCATACAATATGTGGGGTTGACAAGTTTTATACTAGAATTTCCAAGTAGAGATAGTCCTGCCAGGCCGAACAATGTATGGAATGGGTCTGCGACATCGCCTGGTCGGTCGCTGAAGCCCCCTGTTTCCGCGTCCTGGCATGCCAGGATGAATTCTTCTAAGGTCCTCTTGTCCACCCAGTGTATTCGGTTCAGCATAGATAGGGAAGACATCACCCACCTGTCAAATTGTTTAGAAGTAAAAAAACTAACAATAGTAGAATTGTATGTAAGTTGGCAACACTAAATTAGTGCGGGAGATTTCAATATACCTTTACCGTATGTATGTGATTAAAATTATTTAATTATGTATCACCCACTGCTGGGTGATACCTCCCTCATGTCTTGCCAGCCTCCTGTCTCCTGTGCTTCTCTGGTCCAGCGGCTCGATTACGCAAATATCTGGCTATCGAGATGGCTTTCAGTTTGACATTTGATTCCCATCCATCCTTCTATTGCTTTACACTATGGAAATTATAATGTCAAACTGAAAACCATCTCGATAGCCAGACATTAGCGTAATCAGGCCGCAGTTGTTTCCTTCAACCTTCACGATGGGAATGCATAGCATATTATGGAAACTAGTATAAATAAATAATGCTGGACAATCCACATAGCACCATCTAGCCCCAAAGTAAGCTCATATCAAATCTTGTGTTATGGGTACTAGATGACTGATATATCTAATACATTATATGTATACTTACATAGATAGCTATTTTTTTTATTATACATAACACCCAGACCAACGGAACAAATTTCTGCAGATCATACACAAATTTGTTCCGAGGCGGGAATCGAACCCGCAAGCTCTTGCATCGCAAACGGACTCTCGCCCGCTGCGCCACTGAAGTCGTCATATGTATGATTACCAAGAGTAGCACAAGTCGGGTAGTTTCTCCGGACGTCCGTTCAGTCCGCCGCTGGGTAGCTGTCGCTCGCACAGCCACCACGCTAGCTCGTCAGCTTTCAGCTCGTCCAACCGCTTGCATATCGAGAGCGTGCCCACACAGCAGTATATTAGACCTGGTAACAAAGTTAACTAGCATTGCATAATGAATTCAAGATATGTATTAACACTCCTATACATAATCCCTGCCATTTTATAGCGGCCCTAATACTTGGTACTTGGTGAGTGGAATGGTTTCCGCAAGTAGGCCGCAGATGGGCCCTTTTTGCGTGTCGGGTGGTGGATGCTAGTTTAGCCACCCGACACGCAAAAAGCTCTATAGAATATTCTCACTGTCACTTTCATGCCGACGAAAAGAGATAACAACAGACATAATGGTCTGATAAGCTATTGATGCACTCAGGGACCAATAAGAATACAACTTACACTTTATTGCACTTTTACTTTAATAAACAATACAAAAGATATCACATTTGGTAATGGCCTAAACAGATGTTTTTTAGGCAAACAAATTACAGACATAAAGAGTTCATATTAAAAAGAAATACTTTTACTTTACATGGTGTATTTTTTCCCATCTCAAGCTGTATCACTTAAGCAATAAAAAAATGAGTTACCAGCATGACTCTCCGAGCCGGGTTTGGATCCGAAGCCTCCATCAAAGTTCATGCAGCTGAGAACAAATTCAACGGCCTTGTTGACATCTATGGCATCCAAGCGGTTCAGTAAAGAGAGGCACATCACAGCACAGAACGAGAAACGAGTGTCCACCTCACCCCATTTGTCACCTGTGGAAGTTTTACAATAATATAATGGTCTTCTTAACTTGTAACTAGTTTTTTCGAAACAGAGTGGTGAAAGGAGCTTTTGTGGCCCTCACAAGACGCTCTGTTCACACATCCACTTATTCACTCTTGTCTTAAAAATTCCTAAGTTGTATCATTCCGGAAATATGACTTGATGCAATACTTGTTTTAGATCTTTTTAGGTTCTATGACATGCCGGTTCCCCAATGTTTTCATTCACTAGAGTACTAACATGTGCCTAACTTTGGTGTATACACTAGATTACTACTGCTCTCTTTCTCTCTCAATAATATAGAAAAAAATCCTAATATTTATAAATTATGTTTTGTATAAGGGTCTTATACTTATTAAGTACAAAATATAAAACATTTGGCCTTACCAAAAAAGCAGCCATTTTTTTGCTGCATTGCCTTCACAAACCGCACCACTCCTTCAACATCTATGGCGTCCAGGCGATCACAAATTGCCAGCACCTTTTATAATCGGAAAACACAGCAGAATTATTACATTATAATGTTGTTTCTGCATGACAGATAAACATAGTGAATCTAGCCCTCTGTTCGTGGAACCAATAAAACTTGGTTTTCCTTCACTATTTGAGAGTACTAGGTCTGATAAATTTTTGAACAGAAAAACTAATTGGTGCATGACAAGTTTTGAACCCACAACAACTACCCTGGTATGAAAGGTTCATAGCCTACCTGGACAGCACTCAATGTGTACAGCATATGTGGATCATGGCTTTTACTAGCGGATATACCACCACTTTCACTATCCTGGCAGGATGTGATGAACTGTATGATTTCTTCTTTTGGTATTCTGTAACAAAGAAGTATGAGTCAGTAATATACACAAGCACTGGTAGGTGAAAAGGCTGGCAAGCGGGTAGGCAACTGCTTAGAGTGCCACTAATTTTTAACCCAATAGAATAGAACACTTATCTGGCCCAAAATAGGTACCTAACAGAGCTAGATATGACTCAGGATGAGTCAGGGCCAAGCTATGTAAAGCTTGTACCTACTATGCTATCTAGAAGTATCACTCATACCTACACTAGTAAGTAGTTTAAAACAGACACAAAACCAACACACACATGTTTGTTCTAAGGTAGGGACAGAAACACAGCACAGAAAGCTAGTGTCAGCGCACAGAAAGAAGATTGTAGGTAATAACATTCAAGTGCTGGCTAAGTCTGAAAAGCAACAACAGAAAGCCCGACCATGAAATATAAACAAATAAATAAACAAATAAATAATGCTGCACAGTCCACACAGTACTATCTAGCCCCAAAGTAAGCTACTAAAGCTTGTGTTATGGGTACTAGATAACTGATATATTTAATACATTACATAATTACATAGATATATATTTTTTATTATACGTAGAAAACACCCTTAAAATGTAATGTAATGATGTTCATCACCTAATTTCTGGCGACACGACTCGACTTAGAAGATGACGGTTTGAGACAATTTTCGTGGAAGGATAATTGATAGGTATAATAAAATACACTACCTGGATGATTGGCCCATCAGCTCCATCGCAGTCAAAGTCCAGTAAATACCCGACATTCGAAGATATTCGGTCATACAATACTCGTAGTCATCATTATTCAGCATGCTGTAGTGAGCTAGGTAGTCAGAGTGCTTTTGGAGTAATAGGTATCTAGGTCTATCGACTTGGAGGACCACATCTTTTGTCGTAGCCATTGATTTAGATATAATATATAAGATGAATTCCAGAAAAACCTCGGCAACTAATTTTTTTATACAAAATGCAAAAATATAAACAAACAACTTTGACATTACATTACAATGACATTGACAAGCTTAGTAACTGACATACCATGTCTCACTTGATGATTTATGGCGTCTAAGGCTAACTTAGAGCATTTATAATGGAGATGTTAACGCAAGGCGTACCCCTCTGCCGGCCATAAGACGCGATTTGGCCATGCACGTTATATAAAACTACTTCACTCATCACCGCGGCCATTAGTTGTCGTTTCGTGTCGCGAAGTAGTGCTCAGTAAAAATGGTGAATTGTGCGGTATTTCGGTGTAAAAGGAGATCAGAGACATCAAACTTTAGGGAACACGGTATTTCCTATCACAAGTAAGTGATATTTTAGTCAATTGGTTTTGTAATTACGTTTAATGGAATACCAGTTACGACAGTTTTAATACGACGCCATCGTCTTGGTAGGAGGTGTCGGTGAATTTATATTCCTTGGTAGAAGGCGTAGTGTGGGGACTAGTTGAGCGAAATCGATTGAATGAATGATGGAATGAACGTAAAATTAGAATAAAATGCGATGTGTTTTTTGTACCCATATTTAACCGATTTAAAAAAGGAGGTTCAGTATTGGACTCTACAAAAACTGTCTCTGTCATTCTGCCTTCAATACGTCGCTTTATGGAGCTCCCTTAAAATATTAGTTGTGCTGTGTCGTTGGTTTATTGCTATTTGCTTTGTACTTTATGAACGCAGAATCGTATAAACGTGATTTTTGTATAGCTGTAGTATGTTAGCTGGAGAGGGACATAGGCTACTTTTTTATCGTCGCCACAATTTTTCATCACCTTTCCCCGTCATACCAATCATCATCATCAGCCTATGTAAGTCCACTGCTGGACACATCATACCAATAAAGTAACAAAAAGTTTATCTAAAAATGCATTCATGAAAGACTACTTACTTGAAAGATTACTTACTACTTGCGAAAATAGAATATAGCTTAAAGTTACTCAACAACAGTGTAGCTTTTCTATTTGTAAAATAATTTTTAAAATCGTTTCAGTAGTTTTAGAGATTACGCTCTACAAACTTTAATAAAATATTTTTTACAAAAAAAAAACTGACTCCAAAACTGCTATCCAATTTGTTATGAAAAATACACTAAAAAGTTAAAAATAATTGCATTATGGATTTATACAAATAGGTATCCATTTTTTCAACAAATCTTATAATTTTATTATTATGACATTATACAATTACTGATATTTTTGGAGTCGGTGCCAGCACTCTATTTACTTAGTAATACCTACTAGGCTAGACAGGTACACGTTTGTTAATCTTGGCTAAAAAAAGGAAAAGTATATGATTTTGAACCACCCTGATTTCATTCATATGAAATCATTCATTTTGTCGGTCTTTTTACAACCCATCACTAGTTTTTTGTGTTAGTGTGTAACTAAACAAAAGTGTAACAACAGTAATTCTTTAGTTGTGTTATTGTTTTTGTGTTGGTGTACAGCTTTTACTTGCGTGTGCGTTTATAGGGACGCTTAATTTTTCTGCATTAGTATGCGTGATTATGTAAATGTGTTGTGTACCGTACTACCTCGCCTCCCGCGAAAACCGGCAGAAAGATTTTAGTACTAAAAGTAGCGCTTGGCAACTCCCGTTATAAATGCTCTAAGAAGGCTAAGCCGGACCAAGGAATTTGAATACAAGTACACTTGAATATTCCTTGATCTAACATCAGACAGACACACAGACAATACAAAAAAAATATTATTGGTTTTACCCAGTACATATCCCAGGCATCCCAGATTGCGGTAGTGAGTAGGGATTCGAGCAGGAAATTCCTTGCCGATTCAGTCAGCATCAGAAATTAATGACATACCTACAGAAATTCAGAACGTGGATTGTTCTACTTTCGAGTGGCACGCACTTAATTCTGTGAGAAGTCAAAGGGATTACCGGGCAGATATTATGTTCTGTGTTACCGGGACGGAGGTGAACCGTGTAGAAAGTCTCTAATTAAAAAAAATTATTTCAAATTTTATTGGTAACCATCTTATAACAGATCAATGCCTCGTATGTCACGCATGTTATGAAACTTGACTTGAGGCTTATTTAGAACACAATACAATACAAATAATCATTTCTTTGCGATACAGTAAGCCCGCAGGCCTGTTCACCAGCACAACACCCTTTAAAATGATACCTATAGATAGCAACACTGTATGGGAAGTAGGCATTAAATCTTGAGAACATGCTAGTTTTAATCGGGCGGAACTCAAACCGTTTGAAATAATCGATCGAACTGCAAATCGTAGGGTAGAAAGCGTAGCATTCATTGGTACGTTTTCCCGTAGCACTACTACGCTGGAGCCTTATGCACTATGACCATTTGCAGCGCGAGCTCGGCTAAGACAAGGCACTGGTGTCATACGGTCAGGGCAAAGTATCTCCTATGTCATAAAGAATAAAGCCCAACATCAAGTTTTGACGTTTCACGGTTTGGGGCAAGAAATCTCTTATTTTCATAGTGCATAATGCCCCTGCTCCTGCACTACGATAATACCGTAGCGGATCTACGGAATTTTCATCTGTGACTTTCAAACTAGGTCGTTGAGGTCAAGGAATTTGAATACATACTTGAGGTCGACTTCTTTACATGTTATATTAAATTTCATGATTTTATTAAACTATTTCAAATATCTATGAGTCTATTTCTTTTCATTCTCATGATTTATATTTTAAATCATTTAGCAGGGTCGTTCACATCTAAAACTGTCACACCTTCAGCAGGCATGCATAATCGGAGTTGAAGGCAAGTGAAGATTGACGGCCCAATGCATTATTAATATTATTATCCATATTCAATGGGTCCGTAGGTGCCCAGACTCGATTATAGTCCGAAGCGTAGCGTACCGTGGGCGAGAAATTTAATAAAAATATAAATTTTATTAAATATATAAGTACCGTACCTATAATCCTACTAATATTTCCTACTAATATTATAAATGCGAAATATGGATGGATGGATGGATGTTTGTTACTTTATAACTCCAATGGCTAAACGGATCTTGATGAAAATTGACACAAAGATATATTATTGTCTGGAATAACACATAGGCTTCTATTTATCCCGTGGGAATGCCAGGATTTAAAACTACGCGAGTGAAACCGCAAGGCGCTACTAGTCATTTATATTTTCTACGAAATTTTACGCCACAGAACTCACCTACAATTTGATTTGAAGGGCAAACTATTGTGCAGAACGTTACGATACGTTCGCCGTACGCATTTTACTTTGGCGTTGTGTAGGTTGATCCTTTTACGTGATAAACTGGCCATAACAAAGACCCAACTAAATACCTGCAGGGTGTACAAAGACCATGGTCTTTGTACAGACCATGGTCTTTGTACACCCTGCTGGAACGAATTTCGGAAGTGCACTTCCGAAATTCGTTCCTTAGACTAAGTTAGGTCAGTACTTAAATACCTAGTATTTACCTGGCTAAGGTATTTAGTGGTACCTAGTAAGTCAGTGGTTGGGTTGGGTGGTTACCTATTTGATGGGTAGTCGGTAGGTAGGTACTTTAACCGACTGAAGTTTTCGAGAGTGGTCTTTTCACACCCTGTAGGTACGGATAACACTATCAGTTACTCTAGTTATAAACAATAAGAACTAATAAAGTTGTCACTGCTTGGTACCTACCATTCATTCGTTAGTTCTCAAACTGAGGCCGACGTCGCGTAGCTTAGGCAACAGTTTGTACGGGAACTTGCTGAAGATAATTTAACAGTTAGTATTGTAACATGGCGTAGTTGATGTAGAAGTTACTACTGTTATCGAAGTCAAGGGGCAATAAACAATAAAGTAGATAGTGTTCTGAAGGTAAAGAGGAGTGCACACAAACCGTGGATAAATAACCTGCCCATTTATTTACATCATGTAGGTATCTTTTGATTTAATACATGTAAATTACACGTAGTTAGGTAGGTACCTATAAAATCAACTACATATCTGGTTTCCATATTACCAAGCTGTGCTAAGTTTGGGGCTTATAGATATAGATAATGCTGTGAGAAAAGCCCAACAATTTTTTTAAACCTCCATGTTTTTCACACAAATGTTTGTTATCGGTGGGGATCGAACACACGGCCTACGGCACAGAAGGCAGAGCTACTAACAACTGTGCTGTGAAGGCTGTCGTATCTATTGATAGGTATACAATTATTTATTTATTGAAATACGATCCAATGTTTTCCTTCACCATGATAGTACTTGCTAGTACTGCTCAATTTATCATGATTTTTGAACAGAAAAACTATTTTTTTGTCACAAGTTTTGAACCAACGACTTTAGGCACTTGGAAGGGCGGCTACCTCTAGAGTTTAGAGGTCTATAGAGTCTAGACCACCAGGGCTATCAGTGTGGTGAAAAGATTTTAACTAGATGCCTCAGTGAGTGCTGAGCCTAACAATTAATAAACTCGTACGTAGCTCGTATCGCATCTCAGTGTGCGCCCGAGCGTGTTCATCATTGTTTTTCTGTTTATAGTGCACACAAATTTAAAAGCAAAGGTAAGTGCTTTTGGATTATAGCCTTTAACACAGCTGAATAAAGTCTCCGGCTTGATGTTCTTTTACTTAGAATATACTTACGGAAGTGAGTGGTTTTACGAACGGTAAAACCAATCACTTCTCGTGCTCAGTTCCGTACCGTTTTCTAGTAAATGTGGAATGCATTCATCTAAATAGTTCATTCATTTCATTGCAACAAAACAGAATTTTCTGAACCGTTCCTTTCCGTTTGATAGGCAAGTCTATTTGATTTAATATCCTGTCCCAAGCAATACAGCGTCATGTGAAAAGGCGCATCATGTCCCTTCATACAGTCAGGATATAATAGGCTTGCTAACGCCGCGTCAGGGAAAAAGTTTACCCAATCATATTATTAGGAATGTTACAAGGAATTATTACTTTCCGTAGGTGCCTAATATGCCGGCAAATTTTATCTTGCCAGATCGTAATGTTTTACAGCCAAGATTCAGTCAATCGCACGATAAACCGATACACGATAAAGTTTTGGATATTCTTAATGATATACGAATTAGATTTTATATAAACGCTTAGGGTTCAATCTGACCTTCAGTTCTCGAGCTATTTTGTAAATATTGTGCGTATTATCGAACTGATAACAGCCTCGGATCTTGGTCGATCACCACCAAGATTTGAGTTTGTTCTCTATCGGGGTGTACAAACATCATTACTACATGGTATAAAACAAAGTCGCTTTCTCTGTCCCTATATCCCTATGTCCCTATGTATGCTTAAATTTTTAGAACTACGCAACGGAATTTGATGTGGTTTTTTTTAATAGATAGAGTGATTCAAGAGGAAGGTTTATATGTATAATAAATGCAAAACAATGTGCACCCGTGCGAAGCAGGGGCGCGCGGGCGGGTCGCTAGTTGTATAGGTACATAAGTACCGACCGTCCTCTATCAGCTATCGCGTTAACTTACGTGAATGTTGTATAAGAGCACTAAACTAAAACTAAAATTTATAATGTACTAGTTGCGCCCCCAGTTTCACCCGCGCAGATTTAAATCCCAGTATTCCTACGGGATAAAAAGTAACCTTTGTGCTATTCCAGACTATAATCTATCTCTCTGCCAAGTTTCATCCAGATCCGTTCCGCCGTTTTGACGTGAAAGAGTAACAAACATCCATCCATCTATACTTACAAACTCTCGCGTTTATAATAGTGTAGGATGTGACACGGTAAACCCTTTAATTTAGCGCATGATAAATAAGTATTTGAAGAAGAAGCGAGCTAACAAGTGATGGTAGTTGCTTATGTGTAAAACAATAAAACGATTCAGATGAGCGAAGCTGTACCTAAAGGCGAGGCCACACTGCTGCGCGAAGCCCGCGAGAAGTTTTCCGCCAGCTTCGGAAGCGAACCCACTGTCGCGGCGGCCGCGCCTGGCCGCGTCAACCTTATCGGAGAGCATATAGACTACTGCGAGGGATATGTGCTGCCTGTGGTTTGTATACCTGCGGCTGTTACACACAAATATAGATACCTACGAGCTACACAAATAAAAAAAATATAATTACATAGGTGATAGGAGCGCAGTATTCTAGGTGTCAAACTGCTGGATAGAATCCGTAACACAGAACTGCGCTCTCAGACACAAATCGCAGACGTAGCTTCGAAAGCCGTCAAGCTGAAGTGGAATTGGGCTGGTCATGTCTGCCGTATGCCAGATGAGCTGTGGGCAAAGATAGCCACTGATTGGCATCCTAACCCAGCGAGAAGACGACGCGGCTGACCAAATCGTAATAATAATTACATAAGTACAAGGACTACAAAGCGAGCAGTGAATAGCCTGATGCGTAGGTATCTGTGTTTACTTGTGGCCGGTGTATTGACAACGAAGTTATGTTTCGAACTTCTCTTCGCCAAAAAAAGTTAGGTAAGTAAGTATAGACATCGTGTCATTTAAAAAGATCGCTGGGAAACAGTGGAGGGGATGTGTTTGCGCATACAAAAAAACACTCGCGCCATCACACCACCTCCCTTTCCTTCCAGCGTTATTTTTACGTGACGCGACCTAAAGGCACCTAGTTCTCAGCACGCCTGATTGCGCGCTTATTGCTTCTAACATACAAAACCAGCTGGAAAACTAAATCTGAAATACGGAAAGAAAAGTTTAACGTGCTAAGTAATATTAGTAACCATTCTTAGTGCTGTTGGCGTTCGAAATAAAAAAAAAAAACCAGCATGCGGTAGCTATCTATTAGCTATTAGCTGTCTACTAGCTACTCCTCGTAGCAAGCAGTAAACAATCATTAAGATCCCAATTCGTTTTCTGATCAAATAATAATTATAACTTTGTCAAAATTTCAACTTTAACAAGATTTATATTGCTAACTAAAATTGATGTCGAAGAAACTGCCAAAATATTTTTCCTATCCGTAGCAGGTGTCTTTAGAAACAAAAACAAATTTGTTTACTTTAAGCCTACATTGAAGCGTAATAAATACAAAATAGGATTAAATATAATATCTAAAGCCATTTTATTATAACAGAAACAAGTACCTAAGTACCCAATTAGGTACCAACCATTAATATTCAGTTCGTCCGTTTTTTTATTAAGATAGTAACGAAGTAATTTACATTATTCCTCAGCTTGGGTATCTAGGATAAGATAAATTAAATTTAATAATGAAAAAAGAACTTTCAAAAAACAGTCTAGCCGACTTCTTTTTCTTGAGTGAAAATTAAAGAGTAAAAAAACCTCTCATGAGGCGCACTTAAAATCCTTTCACCACACTTTCAGATATAATTAGTGATACGACAAGAAGTATAATACAAAACATACTTGACAGATGTTATCTCTTTTCTCGCAGGCCCTTCCATTCCTGACCGTGATAGTAGGAGCCCCTAATAACACAGAACAGTGCCGTATAATATCCATCCTAGGCTCGGGCGAGGAGCTGCAAACCACCTTCTCCACGCCAGGTTCTGTTCCACTGAAGCCGGGGTCGCCTGCCTGGGCGAACTATATCAAAGGAGTTGTGGCTTACTTCCCTGGTAAGTTTCAAAAAGGTCCAATAATAATAATAAATTCGCTATAAATCTAAGAAAACGATTTTTAATTAGTAAGTTATTTATGTAGGGCTTCGATACGGGATAACACTACGCCTAACAATATGTAAGAATAATGCTTTAATTTAAATTATAATATGGTTATTGAATTAAATTTCAGATTATCAAGCTGAAAATGGGAAAACTAAATTTCTAAGTATAGAGTATGGTCTATTGGGAAAAAGCTATACGAAAATCAAATAGTTTTATTAAATATATTTATATTTTTAAACCATAATACGGTTTATTCGATCTCTAGACTAGGCACAGATAGATAAAATACAAATAAACACATAATAAAACATGCAGAAATATAACTTGAGTAACAATGGACTATCGCTATTATCGACCTCTCCTACACAATAAGCATCCGAGATTTCCCGACGGGCATCATTCATTATATTTGGTCTAATAATCCATAAAATTATTGAAACAACAAATAATAAAACTAAAATGATATCTAAACTTAAATATAAATAAATAATGCTCGACAATCCACACAGCATCATCTAACCCCAAAGTAAGCTACTCAAAGCTTGTGTTATGGGTACTAGATGACTGATATATTTAATACATTATATACTTACATAGATATATATTTTTTATTATACATAAACACCCAGACCAACGGAACAAATTTCTGTAGATCGTACACAAATTTGTTCCGAAACGGGAATCGAACCCGCAACCTCTTGCGTCGCAGGCGGACTCTCGCCCGCTGCGCCACTGAGGTCATCAAATATAATAATATATTTTTCTTGTTTGTTTATTTTAGGTTTAAATTGTTATTTTTATAAAATATCTATCTATGTAAGTATATAATGCATTAAATATATCAGTTATCTAGTACCCATAACACAAGCTTTGAATAGCTTACTTTGGGGCTAGATAGTGCTGTGTGGATTGTCCAGCATTATTTATTTATTTATTTATTGTATGTTAGTGTTAAGTTAAATGTATGGATCCATGACATCTTAATAAAATTAATTTTGAATTTGAATCAATTTAGTCACAAAGATTACCACGGAACAGAGAAATATTTCTGTGAAGATTAACCATAATGCCAAAACAAAAGATCATGCAAACATTTGTCTCACCGAGGCCACAGTGTCAAGTGAAGTCATAATAATTCATTTTCAATGAAAATCGATTTCATCGAATCTTTATGCAGGGTGTAAAATACTATAACCAAAAACGAAAGGTGCATAATTAACCTATAGACGACATGCTAGATGATGGGTCAACCACCTGATGTTAAGTCGTAATACATATATGTATAGAGCCGTGATCTATAAAAATGTGCCCTGAAACGATCATCTTTAGTATTTCAACGGCAACCAAACGCTTCAAACCGAAAGAACGAAACGCTGCTGCTTGTCCGCAGAAATAAACATGGAGAGACTACTTTCCTGGTAGAGCCATTCACAAAGATGTCTATACTACTCATCTCATCTGACTTAATCTGACTCTTTTATGCTACTTTCTGATGGAACAAGCCTTTAAGTTGTGGCAACCATCAACTATGTCAAAGCATTGTCTTGCAAGTCACTCACAAAATGAACGAATACTACGATGCACTGTCTTGCGTCCATCTACAAAAAGATCTGCAATATAACAAACTTTCGCGTTTACAATATTAGTAGGATAGGAAGTAGGAAGGTTAGTGAAAGTAGGATAGATAATCTACGTTATGTGACTGTTATGTTTCTTCTTTGCAGGTGATGTCAAAGGTTTCGACGCTGTGATCGTGTCGGACGTGCCGATGGGCTCTGGGCTGTCCAGCAGCGCCTCGGTGGAAGTGGCCGTCTTCACGCTGCTTGAAGGACTCACTGGGACCAAAATTGAGTAAAGTATCTACCCATGTACATCTTTATACTACAAAAACTGGAAAATCGCGAGAAACTAGCACATCTAGCCAAGTTTGTTGCAATGTTGTTCTAGGCGTTGGTCGCGTGGAAGTGGCACCTAGAGTCACCTAGTTTTAAGACGTTCAAGGTGATCCTTGTGATTTTATTGAATAAACATATTTTGACTTTGACTTTTTCTTTGATTTTTTTACTCGGGAAAAATGCGTTGCGCAGTCCCTTTATTAGAAGATGGGGGGGATATGTTCTCGCTACCGGTATACCCACTAAACAACCCTGAAACTTTACTGATACTATAAAATACTTGTTTGTTATATTTTACTTTATTAATAACTAACGATTCGCCCGCGCGCCTCTGCTTCGCACGGGTGCACATATCATGCATGTATTATACATATAAACCTTCCTCTTCACTCTATCTATTAAAAAAACCGCATCGAAATCCGTTACGTAGTTTTAAAGATTTAAGCATACATAGGGACATAGGGATATAAGCGACTTTGGTAGTGATAGTGATTAGGACCTTGTCCCACCAGTGACGTGGAAAAAGCGAAGCTGTGCCAGAAGGCCGAGCACGAGTTTCCAGGTATGCCGTGCGGCATAATGGACCAGTACATCGTCACCATGGCCAGGAGAGACCATGCCTTGCTTATAGACTGCAGGTGAGATTCACATTTTACTTTTTATCTGGCGGGAAGTGTTTGCTAATGCCGATGAAATGTTCTTTATAACTTCTTTAAATTTATGTATTTATGGAGGAGAAGCCCTCACTGGAGAGCTGATTCTAAAAGACGAAAGACCCACCACAAACCTGCTCATAGTCTGGAGACTGATCGCAGATGATATTGGAAAAAAATGTATTTATGGAACTGACTCGTTTATACGACACTAGTCCGCCAAATCACTTTATTTGAAATTTTACGAATGAGGTTTTCCTTATGGGCACCATTGCTGTCCAACCAGAAGAATTAGGTAAAAAATATTTCATTAAAAAAGCCGTTTCAAAAAAGGTGTCGTTGTATGGGTTTAACTCACTGCATCGTAATAAACAAACAGTTTAACTTCATGTAAACAAAGTCGTGCCGGATTCACGCGGGGAATGAGATATAAATACGATAATGTAAGCATAGACAATACTTTTACGCCTTGTGAATATATCGCTAGAAGCAAAGCAGCCCTCTAGGCAGATAATGTAATGACAATATTATTATGTACGCCTTGTAAACAGATCGCTCGAAGCAGCCCTAGTGCCGATGCACATCGGCGACGCTGTCGTGCTGGTGGTGAACTCCAACGTGAGGCATAAGCTGACTGGTAGCGAGTACCCTCAGAGACGCACGCAGTGCTACCAGGCTGCGGAGAAACTGCGACTACCATCACTCAGGGACGCCACTGCTAAGGATCTCGAAGGTGAAGCGGTTGACTAAATAAATAAATATTGGTGGACATTCGCCTCAACACTATCTCGTCCCAAACTAAGTCAAAGCTCGTATGTACTATGGGAACCAAATAGTTGATAAAATACTTAAATACTTTTTTGTAAATACTCGATTATAATATAAACAACCAGACAGAGAACAAACATATATATTATGAACATAAAGTTCATAACACAAATTTTTGAACCCACGGCCTATAATGGATGGATAGCCATCCAGTTTAGTTGGCCTTTCCTTTTTTTTTCATTTCACTCTTGAAACCCATCATGAAATCGCGAAACTCCAGCTATGAAAATGACAACCTACTTACCTAAATTTAACTTTCACTTTACCTCGAGCTATTTGATGTCACAAATAGCCAAGTTTAAAGTGGACCAAGGAAAATCTATTTATACTTGATCCTAGAATGTCTGGCAGGACGAGGCTTGTTTGAATGTTACCCCTAATTCTTTGTAAAACTTTGTGTGTTCTTGAATCTAGACATCGTGCCAAGTCGAGCAGAGGCAACCCTTTCTAGAATGGACCGAAAAATAAAAAATAATTGCCACAGTACCGTAAATGAAACTGTCATTTACAGTTATCGAAGGTCAGACACAGTTTAAAGTGTTTATGAATAAAACTAGCAATATTTCTGAAACTTTGTTTAAGATGTAAAATCTAAAGAGTAGTATGATGACTGAACATTTTAGTTAGAGTTAAACATTGTATTTTAGGAGTTGCGGGGTTTGTAATCAAATAAACTAATAAATAATTTTAATACCGACTGTGACACGGTAAGGGCACGGTAGGCACTTTTCAGGCTCCTTTTACTTCGATACCGACGAAAGCATATAAATTACTATTTATAATTTAAGAAGAAACCTTTAACTAACAAGTTTCGAAATGTTAAAGTAGACGCGAAACCCAAGTAGTGGTGTGCTGTTTCTGTTTTATATAAAGTGTTTTGATAATATTGCATATAGTTTTTATTAGCACCATCATCATAATGAGCCTAAAGAAGTCTTTTACAGGGCATAGGCTTAAAATCATTCTTCCTTGAAATGTATGTCAGCCTTCACAGCTCAGTTGGTTGTAGCTCTGCCTTCTGTGCCGTAGGCCGTGGGTGCGATTCCCACCGAGAACAAACATTTGTGTGATGCAAATAGATGTTTGTTCTCTGTCTGGGTGTTATATCCTACTAATATTATAAACGTGAAAGTTTGTAAGTATGGATGGATGGATGGATGGATGGATGGATGTTTGTTACTCTTTCACGAAGGAACGGCTGAACGGATCTGAATGATATTTGGCAGAGAGATACATTATAGTCTGGAATAACACATAGGCTACTTTTTATCCCGTGGGAATAACGGGATTTTAATCTGCGCGGGTGAAACCGCGGGGCGCAACTAGTAATGTTATAAGTATGTATTTACAAAAAAAAAGTATATTATGGGTAAGTAGTATATTAGCTACCTGGGTCCTATATCACATGCTTTGACTTATATAGTTTGGGGCGAGATAGTGCTGTGGAATGTCCACCATTTTTTTAATCTCTGCATTTCCTGGATGAACGATTTTGATCCTTCTCCATTCACCGATTTTCCGCAACTGTCACGATGTTGGGCGTCTCACACTTCGTCGTTCAGTTCTCGGTAGCCATCAGAGAACTTATTCCCCAGCGGTTGTTACGAGCTATATCAACTTCTTATTGCCACTTTAACTTGATAATTCTGCTACTATGTCCCCTTGTGTCAAGTAAATCTTTGAGTAGATGAGTAATCTTCCCAGAATTTCATAAGCTTATCAATTTTAGCCTTCTTTTTTGTATTCAGCATTTCATCTGATTGTAGTTTTTTTTAATCTAATAGGTCGTGGTGTGGAATTGTTTTAGAATTGACAAAACTGACAAGCGATAAGCTGGTTCTCATGCGGGCGAGGCACGTGGTGGAGGAGATAGCCAGGACCGTAGAAGTGGCCGAGAGACTCAAAGAAAACGACTTGAAGCAGGTGAGCCATACCATATAATCTAATTAATTATGTAATCGTATTATCACAAGACAAACACAGATTAATATTAAACAGGATAAGACTATTCGTTGGTCGAAAGCTTGGAAACATTTACAAGACACTGGTGCCAATTCTGTTGTTTAATTTTCCCTATTTATAAATATTGCCGCCCCTTTCTAAAAGACCGAAACAACAAGGACGGCTATAATTTTAAAGCTGTCAGATTAATTTATTTTAGGATAATGCAACAACAGAATCCGAACACCACAGAGACAAGTGAACAACGGCGGGCACGCCGTGTTCTATTTTTTCTAAACATTCCAATTTTGAAAATACAAAATTATTCCTTACAAAACCAAGCATTGACAGCATCACGTAGGAGGCTTTATGTGGATTCTTTCGCCCGGACAGGCACTTACATTTATTATTTATATCCAAAGAAAATAATTGATACAGTTACTTATAAAATGTACAAAATACGAAACATTTACAGGCAGTTTCTGAAAGCTCGATCAACACTAATCGGCTGTCATGTCAACAACACCAACAACAGCGACACAAACCTTGCTGGGCTTCACGATGCTGTATTATTAATACTGTTATTTAAGTTTTGCTGAATAAATAAAAAAAAATGCGGTTCCACGCGTGTGCATCATGGTCACGTGGGATTTAACGTACTTCATATCACTAATAATGATTTATACTAATCATGACCACTGGAAGTGACCAAAACGATAAAAATACATAGTTATATCTCCTTTTATTCCTTTGAGATTACACTTGAACTATTTTTGAACTTAATCTTGAAAGTCTTCGATTTTCTTTTGCGAAACGAGTTAGAAAATTACTTTTAAATCTATAAATATGTCTGGGTTACTAGAAAACTAGGCTTTAGTGAGCGTTCTGTCACGACCTACCAAGATAATAATGAAAATGAATTCCTAAATACAGCTTGGGGCTCAGAGTATTTTTTTTATGCTTAAAAAAACAAAAAATTCCGGCGTCTTGCATCCTGTCACGTGCAATACTAAGTACTACAAAATGTATGTGCCAAATGTAATGTTTATCAAAGGTTTGGACATACCTCTGACTACCCCAGTCAGATGTCCTCAAAGAATATGTAAGTCGTACTTGGTACCAAGAGGTCTGAGGGGATATCTACCTTGCCTGGCTGTTTCAGTTTTTTCGTAAAAAAGTACCTACTCCAGGCGCAAAGCACGAAGTTCATCGGACCGAGACATAGTGAATAAATCAAAAATAAATAGACCGATGGACTTTGTACAGTCGGGAGTCTTTTGAAATGGCTTAAAATATCAAGTTAATGTAACCGAGTTTACATTTCTGTAAATGAAATAATGAATGTAATGAATAACTGAGCTGTAATGTCTGTACATTACAGCTCAGTTGGTAATAGGTTAGTAACAGTAAGTACGAGTACACGAGGCGTTTCAAAATGGTCCTTAAGATTTTACTGCTTATAAACCGTTTTTATATTGAGTTTTACCTAGAACGTAACAAAGATAAATACAAAAGAACGGCAGGAGCCAGGCCGTAAGTTTGTTGCCTGTTCTTCCAGGTTTGGCACGATGACGTTTCGATGACGAAAGTGATTTTTTTTGTTCATGGCCTGTTCTTCTTTTCCTTTTTTATGGCTCCTGTCTATAGACAATCTTGCCAGTGTCAAGTGATTAGTCTCTATATAGTCACGTCAGTCCAAAGTCGAGTCAGTTAATTGTTTTGAAGAAAATGGTGGTGGTTTCTTCAAAACATAACATTCGAAATAATTTCGGTAAAATCACATCACTTACTTTCATTCCAAAATTCCAAATGATTTGCGCTAAGACCTCAAGGTATGTGGGTTAAAATACCACCGCAACTCAAAATAACACTAGAAAAACAATTTAAAATGAAAATGCGACATTGCTTCGCAAAATGTCAGAAAACGAATCTTCCTTCTTCAACTGAATATGTACCTTTTGACTTTACTCCAAGGTTTGCTTAATTTAGACTAGACGGCGCTGTTACATGTCTTCCAATATTTGTACAGGTGGGCGAACTATTCTACCAGTCCCACGAGTCTCTCAGCAAACTGATGCAGGTGTCATGTCCTGAGCTGGACCAGTTGGTGGAAATTCTCCGCGGCCTGCCAGGCGTGTACGGCGCGCGCATGACGGGTGGCGGGTTTGGCGGCTGCGTCATATGTTTAGTAAGCAATTTTTTGTATTTTTCTCTAGTGCCTTTATATTTTCCATTTTTCTATGGGATTTTTTATATTGTCACCGGTAAATGAACTCTTCATATTTAAATGTTAGACCTGTAGATGGAACCAAAGAGTATACAATAACTACGTAAGAGTTTCGTAGTGGCGTGAGTTATTCATAATGTGTTTAGTGCTGACAATACGGGGCTGCGCTACCACTACACATCTGAATGCGTAGTGGTAGCGCAGCCCCGTAAGGTCAAGGGGAAGGTTATGAGTTCAAACCGCACTGGGATAATAGCTTTTGAGACAGTTTAAATATTATGAAAAGTTTCACCTACATAAACGTAGTGAAGAAGAAAAAGAAGCGTTTATCCTCTATCGTCTAAAGCCTCGCTTTGATCCACCGGACTCTCAGGGCCTTACTACAAAAAAATAGGCAAACGTTAAACACTGCCTAAACTTTTGACATCTCTTGCCATTGCGTAATGGCAAACAGAGACAGCGCTAATTTTAGACACTGTTTAAAGTTAGACACCGTTTTGTAGTACAACCCTTATTGTCTACTATTTTAATTTTTTTTTCGTTTCAGATTGAGAAGACTCATGTGGATAACGCCAAAAGATGCATTTCATCGCAATACAAAGGGAACCCGATTTTCTTTGTAAGCCAGCCTAGCGACGGAGCGCGTTTGATCATTTAATAAACAGATATTATCTCAACTATTTTGTTTTATTTTACCATAAAAATAGGTTTTGTTGCTTGTAGTACTCAAGGGCTTGTCTGTAAATAATAATAAATAATGCTGGACAGTCCACACAGCACCATCTAGCCCCAAAGTAAGCTACTCAAAGTTTGTGTTATGGGTACTAGATAACTGATATATTTAATACATTATATACTTATATAGATAGATATTTTATAATATACATAGAAAACACCCAGGCTAACGGAACAAATTTCTGCAGATCGTCCACAAATTTGTTCCGAGGCGAACTCTCGCCCGCTGCGCCACTGAGGTCGTCATAATTATTACTACACCATGCTTATTTCGGCGACCAAGCAGAGTCGCATGATTTGAAGGGAAATCGTGAAATTACAGGCATTTGAGTCCAAGCCATCCAGTTATACATGGCAGTAGTATTGGAGTAGTCCAATTATCATCTGCTGAGTCATGTCATTGTGTTGAGTCTACACTCAGCACTCATCCATCGTTCATTTATCATTACGCAAAGTAGACCCCTAGGGGCTTGTAAAATTATCACGCCCAAAACGCGTGTATCTTATGTATTTGTTGGTTTTCGTTTTTATTAAAGTACTAGCTGGTACCCGCGACTTCGTCTGCGTACTTTTAATCTCTTCATCTCTTTTTTTCGCAATAAAAGGTAGCCTATGTTCTTTCTCAGGGTCTAAAGATTGTCTGTGCCAAATTTTATCAAAATCGGTTCAGAGGTTTAAGCGGGAAAGCGTTGGAAGTTGGGATTAATGCTGGCTTGAGTGTTTGCGTATAACAAAACAATTACATAATGTTAACATTTACCTTTTTTGCGTACCCTAACCTTGTGAAGTTTATGTGGATCATCATTAATTATGTTGATTGATTAAATAAATAAATAAATAAATAAATAATGCTGGACAATCCACACAGCACTATCTAGCCCCAAAGTAAGCTATTCAAAGCTTGTGTTATGGGTACTAGATAACTGACAATGATCATTGATTGAAAATACTTTATTGCACATAATAATAACAGTACAAAGGCGAACTTAATGCTATAAAGCATTATCTTCCAGATAACCTTTGTGTATTGTGGACATAAGATGTGTCAGTAGTGCACGTGAGAGAAAAACGTAGAGATAGGTTCATTAAACCTAATTTGAAAAGTTGTAAAAATTACATACAAAATCTAAATATGTATAATAAAATAAATAAAACAAACTAAATAGTACAAACATACATAACTATACATGTAGGTATATATATAATATACTAGCTGAACCCTTTGCTTTGCTCGCGCCAAGGAATTCAAAGTTTCATACAAACTTTCATCCCCTATTTTATCCCCTTGAGGGTAGAATTGATCAAAATCCTTTCTTAGCAGATGCCTACGTCATAACATCTACCTGCATGCCAGATTTCAGCCCGATCCGTCCAGTGGTTTGGGCTGTGCGTTGATAGATCACTATGTCAGTCAGTCAGTCACCTTTGAGTTATATGTATTTAGATTACGACCTCTGTGGCGCAGCGGGCGAGAGCCTGCCTGCGACGCAAGAGGTTGCGGGTTCGATTCCCGCCTTGGAACAAATTTGTGTACGATCTGCAGAAATTTGTTCCGATGGTCTGGGTGTTTTCTATGTATAATAAAAAATATCTATCTATGTAAGTATATAATGCATTAAATATTTCAGTTATCTAGTACCCATAACACAAGCTTTGAATAGCTTACTTTGGGGCTAGATAGTGCTGTGTGGATTGTCCAGCATTATTTATTATTTATTTATTTATTTATTATGATAGGAATATGATAATGTCAATTCAAAATTGCTCATTCATTCGGTTTGCCAAAGTTTTTTATGTAATAAGTATAACATATAAAAGTTTTTTATTCCGAAAAATTACCACGAACCATCTTACCCTCGGTTTCTGAAAGCGCGATCAACACTAATCAGCTTGCTATTTCAACTTTTACTTCAAATTAGATAGATATAGCAAGTGACTTGACAGCCGATTAGTGTTGATCGCGCTTACAGAAACTGGGGGTTAATAAAAATGAACAAACTCGATCAAGGAAAACACCTTAGCTCGCCGACAGGTAGTGTTTGCGAAATTTTTATTGATTCATTTAAAACTTTCACACGTATACAATGTAGTGCTAGGAGGACTTAATGCTAATAGCATTTTCTACCAGTCTTCCTGGGAGTGCAAAAAGATGGTGTGGCGTGATACTATATTAAGAAACTGTTTGGTTACACATTTAATAGAAATTAAAAATGTTAAAGGAAGCAATCACCACTAATACGTGAGCAAAGCCGCAGGTGGCAGCTAGTGTGCAATGAAATGCCATTCAGTATTTTATTCGTAGATCCAATAAAAATGAATAGGTAATTGGCGATGCACCGGTAGTCTAGTGGAAGTGACCCCGCCTTTCGATCATAAGGTCGCAGGTTCGAATCCGGTCGTGCACCAATGGATTTTTCTATCGAAAAATTTATGTGCGCAATGCCAGTGCTCTTAAACGGTGAAGGAAAACATCGTGAGGAAACCAGTTAGTATTCTAACAGCGGCGATGGGCTTGCAACCTGTCACGTATGGAATACTAACTACTGCAAAATGTGGGTATGTGCCAAATGTAATGTTTGGACGTACCTCTGACTACCCCCCTTAGACATCCTCAAAGAATCTTGAATTTAGTACCTACTTGGTACTGGGAGATCTGAAGGGATATCTACCGTGCCTGGGGATCAAAGTCGTGAAGCTGTTTCTGTGTTTAATTGGCGATGCGTATATGCTACGATGCTACGGCGTAGCACAGTGCTACGGTTTCCGCACCGAGACGAAACTATGCGCTCGAATCGGTCACAAACTTTCGCTATTCATTATTACAATCATTTATTCATAGTTTCATGTTGTTGGATTAGTTCTGAGGGGGTAACAAAATGTCCAAGACATGAGTTCCGTAGGGGCATTACAAAGGTTTTGATGCTCATTTTTTCCTTTATTTTGAGCCTTCATAGCTCAGATAGTTATTTTTTTCTTTGGACGTTCCACACAGTACCAGCCCTAAACTGAGCCAAAGCTTGTAATATGGGAACTAGATAGCTGATATAATACTTATGACACTTTTTTTTTGTAAATACATACATTAATATCATATAACACCCAGACACAGAACAAACATCTATGTAAATCACACAAATGTTTGTCCTCGGTGGGAATTGAACCCACGGCACGGCACAGGAGGCAGATCTATTACTATGCTATTCGACATTTAGTTTTAGACATTAGTACCCAAAATGTAATAAAGTAGAAATAAAGGGAACAGACATTGCAAAGAGATTCCACTTATCCGCTTAGACTTAGAGAGGCCACCTAGCTAGAGTGTTCTTAATTACGCGATACGACAACGCAATTCAAAGACGAGATCAAAAAGGCTCTACGCAACTTCAGAATTGTTCAGAAAATATAATTACCACTTCAGTCGTACGCGAGCAGTCGAGCAGGCAACACGTCCTGCTACAATATCGCGGTTCAACGTTGAGATGATTTCGAAGTAAACAGTAAATGTTTGTCATATTCAGTGTTTACATTGTGAAAGTCAATTTCGGACTTTGAGATTACTTTTAAAGTGATTCGTTGGTTTGTTATTAAAGTAAGTAATTTGTTTTTAAAAATTAATTCTAAAGCCATAAACATAAAAAGCTATTGTAAATTTTTGAGTCAGGTAATGCTTTGTAAAATATATCTTAAAATTTACTTAAAAAAAGCTTGCGCGTAAAATTTAAATTGAGGCTTAAAATTTTCATAAAAAAAGGTTTGATCCCCAGGCACGGTAGATATTCCCTCAGATTTTTTATTTATTTTTTTGCTACAATGTGGTTACAATTAGGTTCTTCAGCTTTCAGCTTTTAGAGGTTCATTAGCTAGTTGTTCAAAAAATGTATAAGGGAGGCCTATGTCCCGCTTCTTCAGCCTAATGATAATAATTATGAAGTTATTAAATCAGATGAACCAGTATCAATTATCATCGTAACTCGATCAACTCTCTCTTATATTTCCCTAGTGCTTTAGAAGCTATTAAGTCGATTCAATGGTTTATCATGTTCTGAGCTCCTAGCTTAAAGTTCAAGCAACTTTTGGACGAACTTTTCTTTTGTTTAAAGAGGCTGATTTCCGACATAATTATTTTTGAGTCCCAAACCTGTAAATTTTGATAGAAAACGACACAATGACGCAAAAATATAAATTACAGTAAACGTCAAAATTACAAAAAAACGTCGCATGTGGGTAGTAAAAATAGTCAAAATAACAGAAACCGCCTTTGGCGTCATCGATCGGCAGCATTTGTTTGGTCACGATAGTTTAAGTTTTGGTTTTACGACATGCCGCAGTTTCCTCGTGATGTTTTTCTTCACCGAAAACACCGTAAATCAGCATACACAGCGCTAATATTTACTTCCTTTTGACATACTCATCTGGACTTGTTGTCATACTTGTTATTCATGGAAACGGCCGTAATGTATTTGTATTAAAACGCATCAATTCTTCAAAAGAGGCACGTTACTGTTTCATGAATATCTGATGTTGTATGCATATGATACTCATCCTGCACAGGGTGTACAAAAAAGACTTCCATAAAATGTATATAGAGGGAAAACAGAGGAGCTTTACGACTTTCATCTCCAGGCACGGTAGATATTATCAGATCTCTTAGTAGTGCAAGCCTAGTGATTGGTTTAAATTTAATTTTTTATTAGTTTTTAAGTGTTTACTACACTTAGGCTAAGGCCGCACCACGATTTTTTTCAGCTAGCGATTAAACGCTATAACCGCGAAACCGTTGAGACGCACCCACGTTTAAAAATCGCGAAACGACCCGCAGCTTGAAGATGGATTTCAAGGTAGCAGCATGTGTTGTTGCTCTGATAACAAGAAATAGAAAAAGAAGACGTCAACGCAAATTTCGAAAATATTGGATCCATCCACTTACTGGGAGTGTTTTGGGTCATTATAAAATCAGCAGGGAGCAGGGATTGGTTCACAAGTATTCAAATTCCTTGGGTTCACACCCGTGCTACAATGACCGTCAATTACGCGTCATGTCAGTCACTTGTATTCACTTAGGTATGACCTAAGAACAAGAAAAAAAGTATTTAAACTCCTTGTCACAGAGTACCTACTTCGAAATATATATAACTCAAAGGTGACTGATTGACATAGTAATCTATCAACGCACAGCCCAAACCACTGGACGGATCGGGCTGAAATTTGGCATGCAGGTAGATGATATGACGTAGGCATCCGCTAAGAAAGGATTTTGACCAATTCTACCCCCAAGGGGATAAAATAGGGGATGAAATTTTGTATGAGATTTTCAAAGTAAGTGAGCGCGAGCAAAGCCGCGGGATCAGCTAGTTTTTTTATAAGTCTGATAAATCCGCATAGTACACAACTTTTAGCCCCGCCTACTTTTACACAACTTTTGGGTCATTATTTGAGCGCAGTTACATTTTCCTGACTTATTATTTACTAGCTGATCCCGCGGCTTTGCTCGCGCTCGTTTACTTTGAAAATCTCATACCAACTTTCATCCCCTGTTTTATCCCCTTGGGGGTAGAATTGATCAAAATCCTTTCTTAGCGGATGCCTACGTCATAACATCTACCTGCATGCCTAATTTCAGCCCGATCCGTCCAGTGGTTTGGGCTGTGCGTTGATAGATCACTATGTCAGTCAGTCAGACCTTTGAGTTATATATATTTAGATTCATAGAGTAGAAAAGATTCATAGTGTAGAAACCTAAAAAGTTCAAATAGATGTGTCAAGTGCTCGAAAGGGCTTTTGAGGCTCTTAAAATCTTTCACACCAGTGTTTCAATAGAACTAGTGAAACGACTATAGAAGACACAACATAATATGACTTTGTCTGGTCATGGAGCCCATTTTGTAACATAGCAAGTTAGTAAGTTACATTTTCCTGACTTATTATTTATTCATAGAGTAGAAACCTAAAAAGTTTAAATACAGTGTCAAGTGCTCGAAAGGGCTTTTGAGGCTCTTAAAATCTTTCACACCAGTGTTTCAATAAAACTGGTGAAACGACTATAGAAGACACAACATAATATGACTTTGTCTGGTCATGGAGCCCATTTTGTAACATAGCAAGTTAGTAAGTTACATTTTCCTGACTTATTATTTATTCATAGAGTAGAAACCTAAAAAGTGTAAATACAGTGTCAAGTGCTCGAAAGGGCTTTTGAGGCTCTTAAAATCTTTCACACCAGTGTTTCAATAGAACTAGTGAAACGACTATAGAAGACACAACATAATATGACTTTGTCTGGTCATGGAGCCCATTTTGTAACATAGCAAGTTAGTAAGTTACATTTTCCTGACTTATTATTTATTCATAGAGTAGAAACCTAAAAAGTTTAAATACAGTGTCAAGTGCTCGAAAGGGCTTTTGAGGCTCTTAAAATCTTTCACACCAGTGTTTCAATAAAACTGGTGAAACGACTATAGAAGACACAACATAATATGACTTTGTCTGGTCATGGAGCCCATTTTGTAACATAGCAAGTTAGTAAGTTACATTTTCCTGACTTATTATTTATTCATAGAGTAGAAACCTAAAAAGTTTAAATACAGTGTCAAGTGCTCGAAAGGGCTTTTGAGGCTCTTAAAATCTTTCACACCAGTGTTTCAATAAAACTGGTGAAACGACTATAGAAGACACAACATAATATGACTTTGTCTGGTCATGGAGCCCATTTTGTAACATAGCAAGTTAGTAAGTTACATTTTCCTGACTTATTATTTATTCATAGAGTAGAAACCTAAAAAGTTTAAATACAGTGTCAAGTGCTCGAAAGGGCTTTTGAGGCTCTTAAAATCTTTCACACCAGTGTTTCAATAGAACTAGTGAAGTGAAACGACTATAGAAGACACAACATTATATGACTTTGTCTGGTCATGGAGCCCATTTTGTAACAGTTACAAAATGGCAATCGCTTTGATTGTCGGAGTTGTCTTTTACATCGTGTATTAATTATGTAAATTTTGAAAGTGGGATGAAACAGCTTCATTCATGACTTTGGTCCCCAGCTCTTGTTTTACAGAAAATCCAGCATCAATTACATAATTTTGTAATGACTGATGTTTTAATAAGAGAGAGCACCGGTGGTCTAGTGGAAGTGACCCCGCCTTCCGATCGTAAGGTCGCAGGTTCGAATCCGGTCGTGCACCAATGGATTTATCTATCGAAAAATTTATGTGCACAATGCCAGTGCTCTTAAAGGGTGAAGGAAAACATCGTGAGGAAACCAGTTAGTATTCTAACAGCGGCGATGGGCTTGCAACCTGTCACGTATGGAATACTAACTACTGCAAAATGTGGGTATGTGCCAAATGTAATGTTTGGACGTACCTCTGACATCCTCAAAGAATCTTGAGTTAGTACTTGGTACTGAGAGATCTGAGGGGATATGTGTGGGGATCAAAGTCGTGAAGCTGTTTCAGTTTCAGTTTAAATAAATAAATTGTGATAAATTGCTTCTATTGGAATATTTGGAATTCTTTATTGTAATAAGGTGACAATAACTTACGTACCTACTGCAGTTTTCTATGGTGGTATTTATTATAAAATTCGTTATGCTACGGAGACTGTTTTTATCATGAAGTTGAATTTTGACTTGGATCGGATAGCCCTGTTTCTTTTTTTTATATACCTAATCATGATGTATTTATGATACCATCTATGTAGTTGTAAAACTAGGGAGCATGAATTATTTTTATATGTTTTTTGGTTGTATTCTGTTTAGTATATAATAAATAAACATGAGTATAGATTTATTTACAAAAAAAGGGTAATATTTCAAAATAAGTATGTGTAATGATCGCGAAAGTTCAAATAATACTATTATGTTTTTCTTTTAGATTGTAGCCTCTAAAAACACGTATTGTATTATATTAGCTATCTGGTTACCGTAGCTTTGGCTAAGTTTGGGGCTAGATAGAGCTATGTGGAAACTCCACCAATTTTTTATTATTTATTAATAAATTATATTTATTAGGATGTATACTTTTTTTTTATACAACTAGCTGATGGAACAAGCAGATGGCCCACCTGATGTTAAGTGGTAACCATCACCTATAAACAAAACATTGCCCCGTAGGTCACGCACAATAGGAACGTGCCCTACGATGCACTGCCCTGCGTCCATCAACTTGAGGGATATAGATGTTAAGCCTCATGTGCATGTAACTACACCGGTGACCATACTCTTCAAACCGAAACACAGCGTTGCTGCTTGGCGGCAGAAAAAGGCGTGGTGGTAGTACTTCCCCGGCCGAGCCCTTCACAAAGAGCTCTACTACTCTTAATAAATACTGTACTTGATACAAAAAGGAAGACGCCAAATCAAAAGATAATTAATATTATTTAATGGAATCTCTTTCGCTTTGATAGTATTATTTTCGAAGCACAAATACTTCAAAATAATTACGTACAGAGTATTTGAGGAAATTCGCTTCGAAGGTTACGTTTTGTTATTTTGGCCCACTTCATTGAATTACCTACCGTTAAAATTTAAGATGATTGATCTATTTTATTCATCAATACTTAAAATAGAAGTTAAATTGTTAAGTACAAAGCGAGACTTCCTGTTGTAGGTACCTCTCGCTCGCACGTTACATGATGAAAGATAAACAAACCAAGCCCCTTTTTTTAAATCGCAATCTACCAAGTAGTGTGAAATCTGGAACTGTTCCTACTTACAATGCCTTAATGATACATAGCGACAGATACCTACATTCTTACTCTGTTCCTTTCATCTAAATAAATTGTCGATGAAATGATTATGACGCACCGAAATCATTAGTGTGGAACAGGACACCAATATAACCGGCCAGCGTGGAATTCATCTTAAATATTAAACATCACAGCAATTCTTCTTCTTGTCAAGTCACTAGTTTCTTTCAAAACAGTGTGGTTCAAAGCGGCTCCTTCTGAGCATAAAATGTTGCTGTCTCCTTTTTAAGAACCGAAATAAGCAGGACAGGAATAACTTCAGCGCTGTTGTTGTGTTTGACGACCTCTGTGGCGCAGCGGGCGAGAGCCTGCCTGCGACGCAAGAGGTTGCGGGTTCGATTCCCGCCTTGGAACAAATTTGTGTACGATCTGCAGAAATTTGTTCCGATGGTCTGGGTGTTTTCTATGTATAATAAAACATATCTATCTATGTAAGTATATAATGAATTAAATATATCAGTTATCTAGTACCCATAACACAAGCTTTGAATAGCTTACTTTGGGGCTAGATAGTGCTGTGTGGATTGTCCAGCATTATTATTATTATTATTATTATTATGAACTAATAATTGTCTAATAATTTTTGGAGACAGACAGCGTCCATTTAAAACGTTTAAAAATCATAAAAAGTCAACAGCAGAATCGACAACAATGTCCAACAAAATTCAGTTGGATACGGAACTCTAAATGCGGTTGAATGTATTGAGTGATGCTTGATGTATGGCGCACTCAAGCCTCACTAATTGGTGTCTGGTGTTCCGTGGCTTGTAATCCACGCGTAGGTACCTTTTGTTGTTGGGTCTGAATCCATGTTCTAGGAGTCGTATGGATAGATCGAGAAAAAATAAAGGTTATTTGATATTGTCAAATGCAGGAGGAATATGATACCCACCAGCTATAAATTGATTCATTGATTTATTGAAAATACTTTATTGCATATAAAAATAACAGTTTAATGTAGTAATATTTATATAGTAATAAGCCCTTATTCATAATAGTCTTTGAGCGCGCCAATAGCTTATCATACCGATAAGTCTGTTGCTGTCTCTTTTCGTTGGCATGAAAGTAAAAGTGACAAGAATACTCTATTGAGACGCGTTTAAATAGCAGGGATTATGATTAAGAGGGATAAAGCATTTTCTTCCGAATAACCTTTGTGTATTTTATTGTTGTTTTTGTTTTGGGTGTTGTTGTTTGTGTGTTTAGATTACTATCGAACGAATTCATCGGTTTTTTCATCGTTTAAAAAGTATACATAATACGGCCGTCTAACTAGGTGGACAGCGTTGTTGGTCGGTTGGTAATAGACGAAACAGAAAGCGTACATTCATAAAACTATTATCTTTCTATCTTTGTCTTAAGGCTCCGGTGACAGTGGCTCGCAATTTCGAAGTGCGATTGGCTATTATTTCATTTTATTTCATTTCGGGGAGGTTGTTTGAAAGAATAACTCTGAAGAAACACGCATAAATACTGTTCGAACACAAATAATACAATAATATAAGGGAAATGTGCTTGAGTCAGAAATCATTTTGGTATTAGGTAAACGTAAGACCAAACATACTAATACCAAAATGATTTCTGATTCGGGCATGTTTCCCTTATATTATTGTATTATTTGTGTTCGAACAGTATTTATGCGTGTTTCTCTAGAGTTATTTTTTCAAACAACCTCCCCGAAATGAAATAAAATGAAATAATAGCCAATCGCACTTCGAAATTGCGAGCCACTGTCACCGGAGCCTTAAGCTAAATGGGATCGTCACAACAGGTGTTTTTATTCCTTCTTTTTTATTATCTCTCCTTAATCTTGGTGCGTAAGTAAACCTTTCTTACCTACTCATTTCGCCTTTAAGCAGTTCATCTCTTATTTTCTCTTCTGTTTAATTTTATCAATCTAGACCTGAAATAGCAATACCTATCTAAGTAGTCTAAGGTAAATACTGAAAAAATCAATGGCATTTAGTAAGTCTCGCACTTGGCAAGTCATGTTTTATTTGAATTTGGAATTCCACCCGATTCGTTTTCTGACAGATTGATTAGCTTCTAATGAATTCTATTGTAATGAAAAGTTTGCACAAACCTTAGGTCGTTGACTTTGGGTTTAAACCAAGTAATATTTATTAGGTTTAAAAGAACCACCAAACTCATCTAAAGAGATTAGCACCTCGAAGTTTAAAATGTCACAAGTATTTACAACGAAATTAAGCCCAAAAAATGTTAATGCACTCCTAATTATTATTATTTATTAAATCAAGTAGATATTTTGCTCTTATTTTGAAATATTACACGGGTATTTATCACGATTTACCTTTATTGTTTTCCCGACGTTTCGGCTATTTTAGGTAAAACGTGATAAATAACAAAAAGGGTAATATTTCAAAATAAGTATGTGTAATGATCGCGAAAGTTCAAAAACTACTATTATGTTATTTATATATTACTATTATGTTCTTCTTTTAGATTGGAGCCTCTAAAAATTACCATGTCACTGCTTACGACTTCACAAAATTATTGCATTTGACAAAAAAATCTAATAAAAAAATAAGTATTGTGAGATCTGTTGGACGACTTTATGTCACGGGTAGGTATTTTAGGCTTAGATTGGCACAATATCGTGGCAGATGGCACAAACTAATGGGATGCCTAAATCATGAGCTCCTTAACTTTGTTACTCCCATTTGAGCCAGAGACGACATTTCTAGTTGTTATTATATACTTGGATAAACTTCTTTTTGATAGACTTGGATAAACTCATGAATTTTAAATCGAAGGCCTTTTTGAAGTCGACCTTTTAGTTTTAATAGGAAAAAAGGAATATTATGGTTTATCATGCCACTCTCTACTTACCAAAGAGTACCAAAATAAAACCATTGCTTTTACTACTTGCTGATGGAGAAAGCAGATGGCCCACCTGTTGTTAAGGAGTAACCATCATCTATTAAACAAAGCATTGCATCATAAGTCACGCACTATAGGAACGTGCCCTACGAAGCACTGCCTTGCGTCCATCGAATTGAGGCATACAGATGTTAAATCTCATGTCGCTTTATCACCCTTTAACCGAAACACAGCAGCGATGCTTGGCGGCAGAAATATAACTTATTCGACACAATATTTTTTTTTTTTTTTTTTATTTGTATTAATATGACTTTATTGACAAAGAAAATTACAACTAATAGTCACAATAATTATTTGCATAATAATATTATTATGTAAATAAAGATAGATGGAGATCATAACAATTTTTTGTCTATTGCAGAATAAGTGCACAACAAACAATTATCATCGTCGTCGTCAATAATGTGAACCAAAATGGCGGATCGGACCAAACTACTCTACTTCCTTCTCATCTCCCTCGGCGAAGTACAAGCCAAGCCGACTGATGACTACCTGTCTCTATCCAACATCAAATTACACAACGAAACCTTTGAATTAGAAAAAGACGACATCTATCTCTACAACGCTACCGAAAAGGATGTTGTTGTAGATATGACCACGCTACTAGACAAGAGTAAATGCGAAATGAACGCTACGTTCGAGGAAGAACACACGGATATAAAAAAACTAGACTCAGTGTACTTGAATAATGTATATTCTAGCGTTACAACGAATCTGATTGAAGAGAACTTGTCTATGGATAGAATGGAGCTGGATGGATTAGACTTGTATGAAGTCGTGGGGAGGGATTGCGGAGCGGCCAAGATTTGTCCGAACATGAGGGACAATTGGCTGTATAATAAAACTATCACTATTGGATTCCTGGGCGCGTACCGACGCAGTCAGGTCAGTATATTGTATATTTTATCTATCTAATATTCCACAAGCTGAAAGTCGCTCAGCGAGCTATGGAGAGAGCTATGCTCGGAGTTTCTCTGAAGGATAGAATCAGAAACGAGGTCATCCGACAGAGTACCAAAGTAGTCGACATAGCTCAAAGGATTAGCAAGCTGAAATGGCAGTGGGCCGGCCATGTTTGCCGAAGAACCGACAATCGTTGGAGCAAACAAATACTTGAGTAGAGACCGCGTTTAGGTAAGCGTAGTGTAGGACGTCCTCCGGCAAGGTGGGGCGACGATCTGCGAAATGCAGCTGGCAAGCACTGGATGAGAAGAGCCGAAGACCGGGCTCAGTGGCGCGTCTTTTATTAGAGGCTGGCAGAAAATGGAGGAGGCCTATACCCAGCAGTGGGTGACACCGGGCTGAGATGATGATGATAAATATTATTGAGTGCTTTCGATACTTTCTATTCTATGTGGGTAGAAATTTCACATAACATTGAAATTAGCTTGGCACAAACTAAGCATCGATAAACAAGCTATGGGAATCAGATAGCTGATTTATTATACTCTTTAAACTGTTTTTTGTACTTAAATAAATATTTGAAAAAAAACCTATGACGTCCAGGCAGATACAAACTTTTGTGTTAATGAACAATGTTCTCACTTTTTTCTAAGGGGGTTTGGGGGAGGATTAACATACGTAGCTGCTGGTCTAACCGCGGTTTCTTAAAGCTCGATCAAAGCTAATCGGCTGTAAAGTCACGTGCTATCTCTATCGAATTGGAAGTAAAAGCTGTAATAGCAAGATTCAGGTATTTTCAGTTTCAGTTTATTTAATAAATGACAATTAGTAATAAATCGTAACTTTTATTTAAAACGGGATAATTACCATGATTTGCGAGTTTGATTGTTTATCTTTAATTATCACTTACCTAATTATAAATCACCTACAACTAAAAATATAATAAATTTGTGTAAAAAAAAATTTAGTGACTTGATAGCCGATTACCTTTGATCGAGTTTTTTTTTCAGAAATAACATAATTTTAATCACAATTTTGGAAGCTACGTTACACTACAAACGCGAGCAAAGCCACAGGCGAGAGCTATTTTATATTTTGTATAAAGTAGGGCATAGGAGCGTGTGTCAGATTGGTGCTCAACCATTGTAACTTTAAATTGCTTTTTTGTTTCAGCACAATGAACTGTGACTAATTAAACTTACATAGTAAATTGCCAACTTGCCACGCGATACTCGTGATAACAGACGTTACTCGTGCGCTACAATTAATGCACAGTCAATCTCTTCATGATGTAAAATGTGTTCACCATTTTGCTCTGACTCAAATTTTTTTTGTCAGTTCCCATATTTTGAGTTTAGTAGTAGGTGAGTAGGTTTGCATTCTGCGCCGTAGGCCGTGGGTTCGATTTCTACCGAGAACAAACATATTTGTGATGAACAGAGATATTTGTTCTCTGTCTGGGTTAATATATATTATACCTAAGTATGTATTTACAAAATAAAGTATTTTATGCCTCAAGTTGATGGACGCAGGTCAGTGCATCGTAGGGCACGTTCCTATCGTGCGTGACTTACGAGGCAATGCTTTGTTATAGGTGATTGTTACCACTTAACTTCAGGTAGGCCGTCTGCTTGTTCCATCAGCAGATTCTATGAAAAAAAAAAAGTTTGTTACGAGCGTTGGCTTAGTTTGGGGCTAGATATTTAACCAATATTTATTTGTATATAATTTGAAATATTACACCGGTATTTATTGCATTTTTATCATCGCGATTTATTTCATGTTATGATCGCGAAAGTTCAAAAAATACTAATGTTGAATGTCCTTTCCGCTGTACAGACAGTGCTGGGCGCTATGCCTCTGGCGGTCGCTGCGGTCAACCGTGAGCCGAGCCTGCTTCCCGGCCTGAGGCTGCGGTTCGTTGCCGCAGACGTCGGTCCAGCGCGGCTGCCCATCATGATGGACAAAGAGAGCCTGTCTTTGAGGTGCGTGGAAACCATACTTCTATGAGTGAGAGCTCTACTACTAGAGCTCTACTACTATGCTCTACTACTAGAGCTCTTTGTGAAGGGCTCGTCCTCGGAGGTAATTTATTCTGCTGCCCATCTTAATGAACAAAGAAAGCCTGTCTTTGAGGTACGTCGAAAACATACTTCTAAGAGTAGTAGAGCTTTTGTGAAGGGCTCGTCCGGACAAGTACTAACTGGACAGCATTCACAGCTCAGTTGGTCGTAGCTCTGCCTTCTGCGTCGTGGGCCGTGGGTTCGATCCCCACCGAGAACAAACATTTGTGCATGTGATGCACAAGACGTTTGTTCTTTGTCTGGGTGTTAGAAAATATTATAAGTTTGTATTTACAAATAAAAGGTGTTTAATAATAATAATAATAAATAAATATTGGTGGACTTTCCACACAGCACTTATCTAGCCCCAAACTAAGCTTATGCTTGTGATATGGGAACCAGATAGCTGTATAATACTTGTATACTTTTTTTTGTAAACACATACTTATAATATTATATATTTATGTAGTATCAGCTGGTTCCCATATCACAAGCTTTGGCTTAGTTTGGGGCGAGATAGTGCTCTATGTAATGTCTATAAATATTTATTTCTTACTAGTTGCGCCCTGCGGTTTCACCCGCGCAGATTAAAATGCCGGTATTCCCACGGAATAAAAAGTAGCCTATGTGCTATTTCAGACCATAATCCATCTCTCTGCCAAGTTTCATCCAGATCCATTCAGCCGTTCCGGCGTGAAAGAGTAACAAACATCCATCCATCCATACTTACAAACTTTCGCGTTTATAATAGTTGTAGGATTATTCTGCCGCCAAACAGCGTTGCTGTGTTTAATTATGAAAGTTTGGCTTGGTTACGGAGATGTCATACGGTTTTTAAAGAAATCAGCTTTTAGAAATCAATCCATTACAGCTATATTTATCTTGGTAAGTGTGTAAGTATTTTTAGACGTGATCAATCAAATTGGAAATCGAACCAACATTATTTTTTACGCGAACCTGAACGAGATGATAGAGCGCTTTTTAAATTTGGTTATTAGAAATTAATCGTACACATCGTTTTTTACCTGACCACCAAAAAAAATAATAAGCTAATTACGTTTATAAAAATTATGAATTTCAGAGCTACATGTTTTTTGTATGTAGGGCTGTTGGTACGGTATCGACTTCGGGCCATGTTGCTTTGAAGATTTAAAGGGCTTAAAACCGATCGTACTCAAAGCGTTTATCTATTTAAAATGTATGTGCACAGTTCCAGTACTCTAAAATGGTGAATCAACATCTTGAGGACAACTCCAAAACCTCTAAAATGTGTCTCGGAGGGAGCTTCTTTTAGGCGCTCTTAAAATACTCTCACCACAATTTTTCGAAATAAAATAGCTACACCATTAAAGGGGACCATAAAAATAATAATTTTGGAAAGTAAACTTCGATTTCTGTGTAACCCTTATCAAAACTCTAATTCTTTTAATTTGAATTTCCGCCATCTTTTCCCAACATTTTGTATTAAAAGAAATAGAGCAACAGACCTCGATTGAATGTTGTATACTTTTAAGGTTAACTTATATTTTCTTTTGACGAGAATGTACACCAAGCCGATTTTCGATTTCCATTAATAGGGAAGGTTCTCAACTCAGCTGTTTTTTTAATATTTGTTACCACATAACTAAAATCAAACGCACTTAAAATCCTTTTACCACACTGTTTCGAAAGAAACTAACACGACAAGAAGAAGAAGACCATATTTTTACTGGGAGACTGGTGATTCTTTATTGATCGATAGTTGGTGTTCGTCATGTGGTCACATTTAATTAGAGTCAATCTGACGAGTAGTTTTTTACATGGTGCCATAATTTTTATGACGGTCGACTTTACTATGGACTGACTTCACAAAAAAAAAATGTTTAGCTATTTATCGTGATTGTTAGTCTGACTTTACTTATTTTATTTTAGGAAAACCAACTTATTCAATCTTAAATGCAAAAAAATGCGGATGACAGTCATAAATTAGCGAAAGAATACTATAAAACCAGGGAGAATAAGGCCGACCATTACTTTAACTTTAAATAATGCTGGACAATCCACACAGCACTATCTAGCCCCAAAGTAAGCTATTAAAAGCTTGTGTTATGGGTACTAGATAAATGATATATAAAATACATTATATACTTACATAGATAGATATTTTTTATTATACATAGAAAACACCCAGACCATCGGAACAAATTTCTGCAGATCGTACACAAATTTGTTCCACGGCGGGAACCGAACCCCCAACCTCTTGCGTCGCAGGCAGGCTCTCGCCCGCTGCGCCACAGAGGTCGTCATTGTACCGTTTTATTTAATATTTTTAACTGTTTTTTTTTGTTCAGTTTGGTTTTTATAAAGTAACTAGCTGGTACCCGCGACTTCGTCTGCGTACTTTTCGCAAAAAGGTAGCCTATGTCCTTTCTCAGGGTCTAAAGATTGTCTGTGCCAAATTTCATCAAAATCGGTTGAGAGGTTTAAGCGGGAAAGCGTAACAGACAGACAGACAGACAGAAAGACAGACAGACAGAGTTACTTTCGCATTTATAATATTAGTTAGGATTTCAGTCTTAACAATATCTATTCATTCAGTTGAAATGAGCTCCTGATATCTGTTCTTGTCTGACTTTGGAACTCTAGTTTTGGGGTACCGATTGTTTTGTATCATGAATGAATAAATGAATGAATAGTGGCTACTTACTAATTTGCTCTTTCGCTCAGGGTGATGACTCAAATGCGTGACCTCGGTGTGGTAGCCTTCTTCGGATCAGACGGCACCTGTCACACTGAAGCGCGCTTGGCCTCTGCATGGAACCTGCCTCTAATCTCACATGTAAGTATCATAAGAGTAGTAGAGCTCTTTGTGAAGGGCTCGTCCGGGGAAGTTTTTTTTATACAACTGATGGACCAAGCAGATGGCCCATCGGATGTGACCATTATCTAACAAAGCATTACCTCGCAAGTCACGCACGATAGGAACGTTCCATGATGCACTATCCTGCGTCCATCAACTTGAGGCTGCAGATGTTAAGCCTCATGCGCCTGTAATTACACCGGCGACCACACTCTTCAAACCGAAACACAGCAACGCTGCTTGGCGGGACAAAAAGGCGTGGTGGTATTACTTTCTGGGATGAGCTCTTCACAAAGAGCTCTACTACTCCTAAAGTAGAAGTACTACCAGCATGCCTTTTTCTGCCGCCAAGCAGTGTTGCTATGTTTCGGTTAAATGATAAATTTATGGTTGCCTGTAAAACTCCTGAAATGTTTAATAAAAGTTATAATTCTAGTATTTATTTGAAAAACACTTTTATGTACATAATTACGAGTATAATATATATAAAATATTATCATAAATCTTGATATTAATATTTTTTCTATTTTTTACGACACTGTGCGTTCCCGCAAAGTCATTTTCCAACTAAGATCTTACACTTTTCTTTAATTATACCCAATGTTAGTATGTAAGCCTCGACTACAAGCAAGAAAACCTCGGTGGTAAACACAAATTAACCGAAGTGCTTTCAGCTTTACCTCGTGAGAGCGACGCATGCCTTAACTACAAAGTAATTAGCTATTCATGAAATACTGTGCAAATACAGTGGGAGTGTTGCCATATAAAATCATATCTTACAGAAATGCAGCTCGGTTAGGGATCTCGGGGTGCTGCATGACTCGAAGCTTCTGTTTAATGAGCATGTTGAAACCATCGTTTCTAAAGCATCCAAAGCTCTGGGTTTTGTTATGAGGAGCGCAGCTAATTTTCATCGTGCTAAAACATTCAAAATCCTTTACTGTACATTCGTAAGAAGCATTCTTGAATACGCTTCTCAGATATGGAGTCCTCGTTATGACAAATATATACATAGAATAGAGCGCATCCAAAGGAAATTCATGAAATACCTCTGTTTTCGATTAAGAATTCCATACGACTCTTCTGCCTACCTTAGTTTGTGTAAGAAATTTCATTTTCTCCCCTTAGTTAAGCGACGTGAAATTGCTGATCTATGCTTCTTATTAAAAATTACATCAAACGATGTTAATTGTCCCGATTTATTGAATAAAATTAAATTTAATGTCCCTAGTAAATGCAAAAGATTTAATCCCTTTATCCATATCCCTGTAGTTGGCAGTAATTACCGGCAAAACTCATTTCTGTGGCGAGCCAGCGCGAACTTTAACAAGTTAAGTAAAGATGTCGATTTAGACCTCTTCTGCACGAGTGTTAAATCAGCCAGGCAGCGAATGAACAGGGAGTTCTTCAATAGTGAATAAAACGTCCATAGGTATAATTATCATTATGTTCACTACTTTATCTTTCTTTTATTGTTTTTTCAGGTATTGTGTTGACTACGGTGCTCACATTAATGTTTATGCTTTTATAATGTTGTTTAACCGTGAAAACCTTTTATTGGCTTTTGCGTTTTTTATATCTGCTATGTTATTTTAGTTATATTAAGCTGTTGGTTTTCCAATAAATAAATAAATAAATAAATAAATAAATAAATAAATATAATTAAACATTTAACATTCTTAAGGCGGCGACCAACACACAACTTAGGATTTTTTAAGATAAGAGTGAATAAGTGGATTATAGCTAAGCGTGCCCCACCTTAGACTGCATCTTCACTTTACATCAGGTGAGATGGCAGTCAAACGTCTAGCTATCAATAAAAAAAAAACATCCTATGTTGTGTGTTTGTGTTTGTTTTTATTATTCTCTTTATTGTTATCGATGTTTAAAATCCAGCTGTTTTGCGTTTTTGACAATGTTTTTCCTGCTTTGAGTATTTCCTTTGTTGTTTGTAATTCAGTATTTTGTATTCTGATTCTATTTCTTATTTTTAATTGTCTGTTTTTAATTACAGTATTCGGCTGCTGCCGTTCTGATTAAATAAATAAAAAAAATGGTCGGAATCACCTTAAAGCCAAACTCTAAAACTGTAGAATGAACTATCATCAGAAGTTCCACTTAACTTAATATCTAATAATAAATAAATAAGCTTCAAGAAAAATAAAGTCCTTCAGGGTATGTAGACAACGCAATGACAACGCCCGTGTTATTGGTGTCTATGGACGACAGTGACCGCTTACCATCAGGTGGTCCGTAAGGCCGTGTGTCTGTTTGTTACACGAAATAAAATTGGTCGCTTATAACGCTATTTATCATCTTCTTCCTGACCTTATTCCACGCTGCATGAGGTCGGCACAACAGGTTTTCTTCTTCCCCTCTCCTCTATCCTGTTTGACAGCCTTCACAGCTCAGTTGGTAGTAACTCTGCCTTCTGCGCCGTAGGCCGTGGGTTCGATTCTCACCGAGGACAAACATTCGTGTGATGAACGTAGATGTTTGTTATGTGTCTGGGTGTTATATGATATTATAAGTATACCTAATGATAACACATAACAATGTAGTGCTAGGAGGACTTAATGCTGATAGCATTTTCTACCCGTTATAAGTATTATTATCAGCTACTGGTCACCATAGTACAAGATTTGGCTTAATTTGGGGCTAGATAGTGCTGTGTTGAATGTCCACCATGTCTTTATGTCTTGTCTTGTCTATCGTCCGTCATCGGTACCTACTCACTTATTTCTTTATTTTGTAATTTTTATACATATTTGGAATCTCTGGGAAACACCTCGTAAACTTGATCAAAGTCCCTTTACTTGGTACTTATAAGTTCGGAGGTCATTTACCATTCCTTGGGATCACAGTCGCGAAGCTGGTTTTAAATATTCACTGATCAAATCCAATACCTAAATCAAAGTCAAAACGTATTTATTATACAATCGAATCCCAAGGATTACTTATAGACGACTCAAAGCTTCTTCTTCTTCTTGTCGTGCTACTAGTTTATTCAGAAACAGTGTGGTGAAGGATTTTAAGTGCGCCTCAAAGAGGCTCCTTTCGAGCATTTTCGAGACTTCAAGCTAAGTGAATCTATTATAGGTGCCTTTCAACGCGACCTAGCCTAGAAGAACAGGCAACAAACATGGCATGGCTTCTACCGTTCTTTTGTATGAACCTTTTTACAAAATAATAATAATGATATGAAATTGATACTAGATTAATAGCGGAGAAAGAGTAGTCCTTACTTGTACACCAAGAGTGCAATACTGAAATCGGAGTACAGCGAGGGTTCACCCACTCACGGCTATTTTTATTCTGTGCCGGAGGCAATAACAGCTTCATCTATCTCCGGGGAAACCTCAATATTTACACTGAGAAAGACTGCCAGTACCCTCTCCAGTTCGATTTTCAAATGTTTATTAATTCAAAGAGTTTCAATGTTCGATTTTCAAATAGGCTCGTTTTGGTGCAAGGAATTTAGATACTACGCTCCAGTTCGATTTTTAAATGTTTATTTCAAACAGTTTCAAAGTTCGATTTTCAAATAATATGCTCGTTTTTAGTTTTGTTGTACGTAATATGTCTCTATGGTAAGAGTTTGTATAACTGACCTATATTAATATTGAAGTTAGTGGTTTGTATAATTTGAGGTTTTTTTGAACAAAACCTCTTCCAATATTCTGGTTATTTGTATAAACAGGATTTGCTATGATTCGATTTCGATTAGTTTTGCATGACTGAAACCAATGAATGTAGACAGATACTACGTATTGAAACAGCTTCACAACTTCAATTACTTTACCTATTTTTTCTGTGATAATACCAAGTACCTACCAACTACAGAATCTTTGAGGAAGTCAAAGGGTCAAATCAAGGGTAGGTAAGGTAAGTCAAAACATACATTTGGCACATATTACCCACATAATAATTGTAGTTGATATTCCAAACGTGACAGGTTGCAAGCCCATCGCCGCTGTTGGAATACTAACTATTTTCCTTATGATGATTCCTCTGCCATTATGCATATTTTTTTTTTATCTGAAATATCCATAGGTGCACCACCGGAATCGAACCTTCGACCTTACGATCGAAATGCAGGGTCATTCCTTTTTATTATCTACAGCTGCAATAATAAGTCTCTGTTGGGTAGGAAGTGTGAAAAGATTATAAAAAATAATTTAACAGTCAATAACTTATTTAATAGCTACTAAGTAAGTGAGAACGAAAGAAACGAGCTTTTCCTTGAAAACATTCTAACTACTCAGGTAATTATCTGAACAAGGGCTGAATTCTGCTGATAAATTTTATCAACCATTTTTTGTAGCTAGCTAAGTATGATCCTGCATCGAATAAATTATACCTACCTACTTTGGAACGTAAATATTCACAACCTACCGTTACTCATTATTAAAACCTTATTAAACCTTCTGTTACTCAAATTCAATTAAATTAATAACTGGACGAAATTTACTTATTTACTTTGCGCTTTAGACAATAATAAATTACAAAGGATTAGAGCCACTCGCTTCAGTCGCTTTTCAGATGTAGGTATATAAATCAATATACGTGGACATTCCATCATTGTTAATGTGTATAATCTTTGCCAATGTTTGATTCAAATTTTGATTATTCTAGTATAAAAAAACCAGCTTAAATGAACTTCAATTTTTATTAGATTTATAGTGCTTACTACACTCAATCACTAAGATTTTATAATGTCCCAAAAGTTATTCTTCGAGCGGGATTTGAAACCGCGACCTTCCCCTTGATACGGGGCTGCGCTACCACCTGCGCCACCGGAGTACTAAATCACACTCGACGAATAACTCTTGGACATGTTACTACGGTACTTATGCGACCGTGGCTCCATCTGACAGGTTTGACTTATGCTATCAAGAGTCCTGTGAATAACTTTTGGGACATTATAAAATTGTTTTACCAGAAATGCGCAGGCGCAGACAACACGCGCGACAGATCTAGTTTGGGCCGGACGTTCGCCCGGACTCTGCCTCCCGCCTACAAGGTCAGCAAGTCAGTGGTGGCGCTGCTGAAGGCATTCGGATGGAGCAAGTTCGCCATCGTGGCTGGAGACGACCACACCGCGGCTCAGCAGCAGATGGAAGCCATCAAGGTAAAACCAAATACACAATCATGATTTTATCTTATATAGGTTACGGGTTCGATTCCCGCCTAGGAACAAATGAACAAATTTGGCGTACGATCTGCAGAAATTAGGTCCGTTGGTCTGGGTGTTTTCTATGAATAATAAAAAATATCTATTTATGTAAATATAATGTATACAGTGTGCATGTGTGCTGCCGTACTGACCTTGTTAAAAAACACACTGTACGTATATTATCAATTATCTAGTACCCTAGAGTAGCTTACTTTGGGGTTAGATGGTGCTGTGTGGATTGTCCAGCATTATTTGATATATTTTTATAGTTATCTAATATGTTTTCAATGTAGAGCAAACTTACACGTGCGTACCGCTTGCTTCATAGTTGAAGCAGTTCGTAGCACTTCGTAGTTCGTGGTGTGTGGCAAGCTAGTGCTTGCGAAACTCGACATGCAAATAACGTGCCAACTATATGAGTAGGTACTGACACGTTTAGATGTAAAATTTATTTGCACATGAGGTCTAACATAAAGATCAAAACACATATTTTTATACATAAATATAGGATTATGTATAAAAACATGTGTTTTGTAAATGCGCAAAGCATTAACAAAACACATGTTTTGTTAATGCTTTGCGCATTACCCTTCTACTATGATTTTAGTAATAACTAGCGACCTGCCCGCGCGCCCCTGCTTCGCACGGGTGTACACTGTTTTTCTACTATATCATAAAAAATAATAATAATAATGCTGGACAATCCACACAGCACTATCTAGCCCCAAAGTAAGCTATTCAAAGCTTGTGTTATGGGTACTAGATAGCTGATATATTTAATACATTATATACTTACATAGATAGATATTTTTCATTATACATAGAAAACACCCAGACCATCGGAACAAATTTCTGCAGATCGTACACAAATTTGTTCCACGGCGGGAATCGAACCCGCAACCTCTTGCGTCGCAGGCAGGCTCACGCCCGCTGCGCCACACAGGTCGTCATGCATGTATTATACACATTCCTCTTGAATCACTCTATCTATTAAAAAAAAACTGCATCAAAATCCATTGCGTAGTTTTAAAGATTTAAGCATACATTCCCTATGTATGTATTCCATAGGGATATAGGGACAGAGAAAGCGACTTTGTTTTATACTATGTAGTGATAGTGATATGCCTCAACGCAAGGCTATGCATCGTAGAAAACGTTCGTAATGCATGTAATTTGCGCAAGGTATATGCTTTTTTATCGCTGTGGTTTGATTACCACTTCACAGGTGGACCAGGTAACACCCTCGTCAGGTATTTTTAGTAAGAATAGTTACCTACTACCAACGACCGACACATAAATAAATAAATAAATATAAATATAAATAATGCCGGACAATCCACACAGCACTATCTAGCCCCAAAGTAAGCTATTCAAAGCTTGTGTTATGGGTACTAGATAACTGATATATTTATAATACATTATATACTTACATAGATAGATATTTTTTATTATACATAGAAAACACCCAGACCATCGGAACAAATTTCTGCAGATCGTACACAAATTTGTTCCAAGGCGGGAATCGAACCCGCAACCTCTTGCGTCGCAGGCAGGCTCTCGCCCGCTGCGCCACACAGGTCGTCATAAAGTGTTAGACCATTTTTTAGGGACAATAGGACAACATTGCCTTTACATTTTCTGTGATGCATGTCTCGCATTTGTTATAAAGTTGAGTATTTAGTAGTATTATAGAACCCAGAACCTTCAGAAGTCAGGGTTACTCCCACTGGATCTCCATGGCTCTCTCTGTATGGCTGCTTTCAAATACTGTTTTTGTCCTTTTTGCAAATAACAAGATGACTATTCCTAAACGGACATGTCACATTGTCTTTTAATTACAAAAACGCATTCTCACTGTGCCTACATTATCTATCTAATGCGGCCTGAGACCAACTGTCCTTGAAATTGTACAATAGGCATCCGGAATGGCCTAACTCAATGATCTGTGACTTAGCAGTTTATAAATTAAATGGTGAACAACTTCGGTTTTAGATAGTAAATTAAATGACCACAGAGGAGAAATAACCCTTAAACCTGTGGGGTAATGGGCTAAGGGAACCGAAAACACAGTTGGTCCAAACGGTCTTTATCCTTTTTTTAATTTTATAAGAGTTAAAAGTCAATATCAAAACAGTATTATTTAGTACAGCTTCACGACTTTGATCCCCAGGCACGGTAGATATCCCTTCAGATCTCTCAGCACCAAGTACTAACTCAAGATTCTTTGAGGATGTCTAAGGGGGTTAGTCAGAGGTACGTCCAAACATTACATTTGGCACATACCCACATTTTGCGGTAGTTAGTATTCCATACGTGACAGGTTGCAAGCCCATCGCCGCTGTTAGAATACTAACTGGTTTCCTCACGATGTTTTCCTTCACCGTTTAAGAGCGCACAACGAGTCCAACTCGAACGAATTGAAGAAACAGTACAACGCTGCCTCCAGGTCCTTTAAGAAGCGAATTGCTAAGGCAAAGTGCATGTATATTGCCAGCATTGGTGAGAGATTGGCTAGCTTCCCGTCTGGGAGTCGTGCTTTCTGGTCTCTCGCCAAAGCTGTCGAGGGCAATTTCTGTCGGACGTCGCTACCACCCTTGCGCAAACCAGATGACTCTCTGGCCCACACAGCAAAAGAGAAAGCCGATCTACTGGGCACAATTTTTGCTTCAAATTCGACGCTGGATGACGGGGGAAGTGCACCGCCCTCCATCCCGCGGTGCGAGAGTTTGATGCCGGAAATTCGCTTCACACAAAGTGCGGTGCGTCGAACTCTCTTTTCTCTTGACATTCGAAAATCGAGTGGGCCAGATGGGATCCCAGCAATTGTGCTGAAGACGTGCGCTCCGGAGTTGACACCGGTGTTAACGCGCCTTTTCAGACATTCTTATTGCTCAGAAACAGTTCCGACTTCCTGGAAGACAGCCTTGGTTCACCCGATTCCTAAGAAGGGTGACCGTTCAGACCCGTCCAACTATAGGCCTATCGCGATCACCTCCTTGTTCTCAAAAGTGATGGAGAGGGTAATTAACGACCAACTCCTTGGGTACCTCGAGGCGCACCAGCTGATTAGTGACAAGCAATATGGCTTTCGCCATGGTCGCTCAGCTGGTGATCTTCTTGTATACCTCTCTCACCGCTGGGCGGAAGCCATCGAGAACAAGGGAGAGGCTCTTGCGGTCAGTCTGGATATCGCAAAAGCCTTCGATCGGGTCTGGCACAGGGCACTTCTAGCGAAGCTACCAGCTTACGGAATTCCCGAGAAGTTATGCAATTGGATAGCCAGTTTTTTATCGGAGCGTAGCATCAAAATCGTGATCGACGGGTCTTGCTCAGATACAAAGCCCATAAATGCTGGCGTCCCACAAGGCTCTGTGCTGTCACCTACCCTGTTCATTCTGCATATCAATGATATGTTACGCGTTAGTAACATGCATTGCTATGCAGATGACAGTACTGGTGACGCTCAGTATACAGGCCGCGCAAACACTTCTCGGGAACGTATAGAAGAGTGTCGGGACGTTCTTGTGTCGGAACTTGAGACGTCTCTGGAGCAGGTCTCAGACTGGGGTGAACGAAACTTAGTTCGTTTTAACCCCACTAAGACACAAGTTTGCGCGTTATCTACAAAAAAAACCCCATTCGTCGTAGCTCCTAGTTTCCAGAACACTCCTCTTAATATTTCTAAGAGCATAGGAATCCTTGGTGTTGACATTTCGAGTGACGTCCAATTCCGGAATCACTTGGAAGGGAAGGCCAAACTGGCCTCTATGAAACTCGGCGTCCTCAACCGGGCCAGCCGGTACTTCACGTCGGTCCAAAAACTTATGCTTTACAAAGCACAAGTCAGACCGCATGTGGAGTACTGCTCACATCTCTGGGCTGGAGCGCCACAATACCAACTCCTTCCACTTGACCGGATTCAACGTAGGGCAGCTCGGATTGTCAACGATCCTAAGCTCACAGACGACCTAGAGCCCCTAAGTCTACGGAGAGACGTGGGTTCTCTGTGTGTGCTCTATCGTCTGTACAATGGGGAGTGTTCTGAGGAATTGTTTAATTTGGTGCCCGCTGCTGAATTTCACCATCGCACCACACGCCGCAAAACAAAATTCCATCCTCACCACCTGGATGGCTGGTTCTCCTCAACTACTCGTTTCTCACGGTCATTTTTACCTCGAACGAGTAAGTTGTGGAACGAACTTCCCCCTGCGGTTTTCCCTCGGAGTTACGACATGGGGTCTTTCAAAAGGCGGGTTTATCTCTTCCTAAAAGGCCGGCAGCGCATCAGCAACGCCCCTGGTGTTGTGAGTGTCCATGGGCGACGGTGACCACTTCCCATCAGGTGGCCCGTATGCTCGTCTGCCTGCTTTGGCATAAAAAAAAAAAAAAAAAAAACTGGCATTATTTAGTACAATCAGAAGAATCACTTTCAATCGTTTATTTATGTACTAGATGAATCTACTGCCTAGCCACAGCTAACTGCAAGGAGTAAGCACAGGAAATGTATCATTATTGTTTGATTATTTTTGTAAGAATCATGTATTACTCACTGGAAGCCCTGAATAAAAATTAAAAAAATAAATAAAAGAACACGTTAGAGACGACGTATTTTTTAAGATATTTAATTGTTTAGTTAATGTAATGAGTTGGATCAGTTCAATGTTTACCTACACTCAGGGATTCACGAGGATTAGGGGAAGCAGGGGTAATGGCGATCGCGTCGGGTAATACCGCTCACTCCAATAACTTATTAAATAAGGTGCCTTGAAACACAGCGAGCACGCTGCAGCGCTGGGGTTGTATTGTAACGCTTCCGCAGGCAGTCTCTAAACCTCAAAACTAACATAAGACAAATGAAAAAAACAAATAGAGCATTTTTCTCTCAGGTGATCGGCATTCCCCCATCTTTCTCTACTGGGGTTTCAACCAATGGCCTTCCCTTGATACGGCGTAAACACCTGCGCCATCGGACTTAATCAAACCCGGTGAATAATTCATAGGCATATTATGTTGATACCACAGATAAATATACGTAGGTAGGTACCTACAATAGATAACACAAATGCGTGTAGGTACTTCCCGTGTCCGAACCCCGATGAAGCATCTAGGTTGGCCGCCGCTACTGACATGACAGTCCGATTTGAATTGAATGCCGAGGTTGCGGGTTCGATTCCCGCCTCGGAACAAATTTGTGTATGATCTGCAGAAATTTGTTCATTGGTCTGGGTGTTTTCTATGTATAATAAAAAATATCTATCTATGTAATTATATAATGTATTAAATATATCAGTTATCTAGTACCCATAACACAAGCTTTGAATAGCTTACTTTGGGGCTAGATGGTGCTGTGCGGATTGTCCAGCATTATTTATTTATTGATGCCACGGAACAGAGAAATTGATACGACGCGGCTTCATCTACATCATACAACTGTGACATCTTTACTATATTTTTTCAAGAACAACGAACCCTTCGACTTATTAATTTTATAGGTAAAAATGTAATTGTATTAAGGTATGTACTCAATGTATTTTTTGCACAATAATCAATTGGAATTTTAAATTCCGTATAATTGCCCCCAACGCCTTTTTACGTAAAAATAATATCAATAAATTTTACAGCCACAAAAGGAAAAGCACTGTTTTGATTTCCCCCAAGGCGAGACACGAAAATTACACACGACTGTGTTTGCTACGGTGTTTGTTATTACAAACCCTACAAAATCCATAAATCCATCCAAACGTCCATAGGCTGCGGTAACCGCTTCCCATCAGGCGGGCCGTATGCTTGTTTGCTACCTTGGTAGTATTAAAAAAAAAAATGCGATGAGTCCTTTGATCTATAATGATGTCATTGGTTTGTACGACGGAACCGAGAAAATTTATATTTCTGTGATTTTTACTGCTACTCAATTCAATTTATTTATTTAGAACATATAAAACAAATGAGGCAAAATCATATAAGAACCATGCTACTGTTAAATTAGTCAAGAGAATTTGAAAATAGCACACTATTAACATAGCTTTTATAGTGTTCTACTATATTCTCTGATGAGGGTGCACTGATGTTTTTGCAAATTTTTCCTAATGTTTTCTTAACAGGAGTTGACCCGGCAGAATGGTATGTCAATAACTACAGAGCAGCGATTCGCTGACTATATACCGCGGTACATATCAAAGATGGAGAGCATCGTGGATCAGACCTATGACAAGACGAGAAGTAAGTCACTTGAATTCAAACCTTTATTTACACGGGTAAACCCCGGTTTCTGAAAGCGCGATCAACATAATCGGCTGTCAATAGTCACTTGCTATCTCTATCTAATTTGAAGAAAAAGCTGAAATAGCAAGTGACTTGACAGCCGATTAGCGTTGGTCTATCCTGTTGATTTAATCCTGTGTTCATAGATTACTGATTTTTGAAATTTTATGGGTACAAATGTATGAATATATATCTAAATATATATAACTCAAAGGTGACTGACTGACTGACATAGTGATCTATCAACGCACAGCCCAAACCACTGGACGGATCGGGCTGAAATTTGGCATGCAGGTAGATGTTATGACGTAGGCATCCGCTAAGAAAGGATTTTGGTCAATTCTACCCCCAAAGGGATAAAATAGGGGATGAAAGTTTGTATGAGATTTTCAAAGTAAACGAGCGCGAGCAAAGCCGCGGGGTCAGCTAGTTACTATATAAGTTTTACCATAAATTATATGACTTGTAAAAAATCTGTTATGTATAAATAACTATGAACTATGATCAAGCTTTCAGAAACCGCGGATTAATCGGTCTTGTTCAAGAAAATAGATCGTATGCATGACAGCTATACAATTGCAGCAAAAAATTGACACAAAACTAGCCCGTTTATGAGGGCCTTTACGTAGTGTAGGTAAAAGTTGCACATGCGCTGGAATTAAAGCATTCATTGATAGACGTAACAATTTTCATCTATGCAATTACACTCACCATCATTATAGAGGTGGAATGGTAGCAAGCAGAATAACAGCGCTGACCTGTTTCGGACGGTGAAGCATAATGCTGAGCCGGGACCTTTTTACTGCTGTAGTACACAGCAAAAAAGTAGGTTGGGTATTGTTAATATGTATAATATGTAGCGTCTGTATCATGCTTGACGACCTCTGTGGCGCAGCGGGCGAGAGCCTGCCTGCGACGCAAGAGGTTGCGGGCTCGATTCCCGCCTTGGAACAAATTTGTGTGCGATCTGCAGAAATTTGTTCCGATGGTCTGGGTGTTTTCTATGTATAAAAAAATTCTATCTATGTAAGTATATAATGTATTAAATATATCAGTTATCTAGTACCCATAACACAAGCTTTGAATAGCTTACTTTGGGGCTAGACAGTGCTGTGTGAATTGTCCAGCATTATTTATTTATTTTATTTATTTATGCTATGTTTTTGTTTTTATTTAATAGCCATATTTCATTAATGCTTGTTATTGTTATTATTATTTGTAAAAATCTTTCTTACCCTAATCTCTCTAATCTTTGTTTCCTTGTATTCCTCTAAATACTACTGATATGAAATAAAATAAAATAAATAATGCTGGACAATCCACACAGCACTATCTAGCCCCAAAGTAAGCTATTCAAAGCTTGTGTTATGGGTACTAGATAACTGATATATTTAATACATTATATACTTACATAGATAGATATTTTTTATTATACATAGAGAACACCCAGACCATCGGAACAAATTTCTGCAGATCGTACACAAATTTGTTCCAAGGCGGGAATCGAACCCGCAACCTCTTGCGTCGCAGGCAGGCTCTCGCCCGCTGCACCACAGAGGTCGTCAGATATGAATGTTATTATGAATTCCAAGCCTAAATGTGTATTATTTTGTGTGTTCTTTGTAGCAAATAAATAAATGTCTATGTCTAAGCATCGATATGCAAAGAGCTGAAATTTTTTTTAAATAAAAAAAAAATTAAAATAAATATTGGTGGACTTTCCATACAGCACTATCTAGCCCCAAACTAAGCTTATGCTTGTAATATGGGAACCAGATAGCTGATATACTACTTATAATACTTTTTTTTTTGTAAATACATACTTATAATATTATCTAACACCCAGACAGAGAACAAACATTTATGTTCATCACACAAATGTTTGTTCACGGTGGGAATCGAACCCCCGACCTACGGCGCAGAAGGCAGAGCTACTACCAACTGAGCTACGTAGGCTGTCATCGTAATTTAGTATAAAAGCTTGTAAAAACATGTTGTCCCATAGTCTACGTGTTCCTGGGAGAGCACATCGCCCTGGTGGACTTCGTGAGGGTACTGCAGCGGCGAGGGTTGCTCACGAAGGGAGAGTATGCTGTGGTGGCCATCGATGACGAGATCTACGATCCTAGCTCCTCGTCCATCACTCATGCAGGTATAAATAATGCTGGACAATCCACACAGCACCATCTAGCCCCAAAGTAAGCTACTCAAAGCTTGTGTTATGGTACTAGTTACCTGATATATTTAATACACTATACAGGGTAAAAAAACCGTGGATAAACCCTGTATACTTACATAGATATATGTTTTTTACTATACATAGAAAACACCTAGACCAACGGAAGAAATTTCTGCAGATCGTACACAAATTTGTTCCGAGGCGGGAATCAAACCTGCAACCTCTTGCGTCGCAGGCGGACTCTCGTCCGCTGCGCCACTGAGGTCATCATGGTATGAACCACTCTTCTTCTTCTCTCCGTTTATGGTGCCTGTCTGTCATTCGACAAACAATTCTTGCCAGCTAACCTAATTTGTGCTTTGTTACCATGCATTTTGAATGAAATTTGAATGGAATTATGGCGGACGCGCCTTGTCCGCACCATACACCATTTAGATGTGGCCTGCGCCTAAGTTGGATACACAGTTTACACTCAATAAATAACAATCGTAGAAATACAATAGGCGACCTTATCGCTAGCAACGATTGCTTCCAGGCAGCCTTATGGGCAATACTGATGATTTTTTTGGTGGTCCAAAGTCACAAAAGTGACAGGAAACGTTTATCCAACTTTCTGTAGATTTCTTACCACATTTCTTGTTTGGCAGAACATCTAGGACAGAATACAAGCAGTGACATCCTGGCGTTCAGAGCTGTGCTGAAGCTCACGCCGTCTTTCCCGACCAACCCTCATTATGCGTAAGTCATAAGCTATATCTCAAACGGTGAAGGAAAACATCGTGAGGATACCGGTATGTCGGAGAACCTAAAAAGTTCTAAGTAATGTGTGAATGTTTTTTTATTGGATTTACAGCGTGTGTGTCCACTAAAGGAAATCACAAGATTTTATAATGTCCTAAAAGTTATTCTCCGAGCGGGATTAGAACCCGCGACCTTCCCCTTGATCCAGCGCAGCGCAGCCCCGTATCAAGGGGAAGGTCGCGGGTTCAAATCCCGCTCGGAGAATAACTTTTAGGACATTACAAAATCAATGTGTAAAGTGTTTGAGGCGCACTTTAAATCCTTTCGCCACACTGTTTTGAATAAACTAGTGACATGACAAGAAGAAAAAATTGGATCTTCCTGCTTTATCCTACTTCATGGGTCCACACTGACTGTAGTATTTCAACGACATACTAGCCCAGTCCGATTAGTCCTTCGGTGGGAATCGAACCTATAACCTACAGCACAGAAGAATCTACTACTAGTTGCGCCCCGCGGTTTCATCCGTGCAGATTCAAATCCCGGTATTCCTACGAGATAAAAAATAGCCTACATTCCAGACTATAATCTATCTCTCTGCCAAGTTCCATCCAGACCCGTTCAGCCGTTCCGGCGTGAAAGAGTAACAAACATCCATCCTTCCATACTTACAAACTTTCGCGTTTATAATAGTAGTAAGACTAACTGAGCTGTGAGGATAATCGTAAATCATAGCGTCGCGCGTCGTAGTTAATGCCACCGAATAGAATAAGTGCTACGTAATGCGTAGCAAACAACGGCTACGGCGTAGCTTGCCTACGTGCGTAGCACTTCGAAGAACGCGGTGTGAAAACACACCTGTGTTTTTACGGTTCTGTGAAATTTTGCTCCCTCGCGTAAGTAGTGTTTATTATCAAAACAAATTGTTCTATCACTAGTGAAGTATCCGTGACTTGGTTCGCTTAATGTTTTTTTTTCAATCATTTAGGAGTTTCGCGTTTTACAAAGTTGCTATATTTATTATTTATTTATTAAACACAAAAATAGTGTATTCACCATACAAAATTGATAATGAACACATTCATCAATTAACTATATTTTTTTGTTGTGTTGTTTGTTTGGATGTTTGTTACTCAATAACGCGAAAATGGCTGAACAGATCTGGATTATTCTGGATGAAATTTGGCACAGAGATAGATTATAGTCTGGAATAGCACTTTTAATTTATCTTGTGGGAGTACCAGGATTCAAACTACGCGGGTAAAACCGCGGGGAGCAGCTAGTTTTTGATTAATACAAGCTAAAATATGGAGCAAATCAAATCCTTTCCGGACCCATTAATGCTTGAATCCAAATTATAAAATGCTGAAGTGCATAAGTGGTTATCAGTATTAAGGCCTCAGGACATTGTGAATAGCTTGGAGTGACTGTGTAAAAATGCTTTTATCAAAATTTCATAATTTTTTTTTTTTTTTCCTCAGCCTATTCCGTCCCACTGCTGGGCAAAGGCCTCCCCCAAGGACTTCCAGTTCTCCCTATCCTGAGCCTCCTCCCACCAACATACATAAACAACAACAAATCATAAATTATGATAATAATAATAATGCTGGACAATCCACACAGCACTATCTTATCAGTTATAGTGAGGCCCCAGGACACTGAATAGCATTGAACGTGTGTGCGTTTCTTCTCAGAGCTCTCTGTCAAATGGTCCGAGCGCTGTCAGCGTCGCCGCCATTTTGCGTGCCTAACTACCACAAGATATTCGAAGACGCTTCGGTGAGTAAGCTTTCCTTTGTGACGCCAAACAAATGCTAAAATTACCCTCCAACTCATAAACTCTGCCATTTTATACCGGCTCAATAGAGTATACTTATCACTGTCACTTTCGTGCCAACGAAAAGAGAGAGCAAGACTTAACGGTCTGATAAGCTATTGACGCGCTCAGCAACCATTATGAAACTGAAACTGAAACAGCTTCACGACTTTGATCCCCAGGTACGGTAGATATCCCTTCAGATCTCCCAGTACCAAGTAGGTACTAATTCAAGATTCTTTGAGGATGTCTAAGGAGGGTAGTCAGAGGTACGTCCAAACATTACATTTGGCACATACCCACATTTTGCAGTAGTTAGTAATCCATACGTGACAGGTTGCAAGCCCATCGCCGCTGTTAGAATACTAACTGGTTTCCTCACGATGTTTTCCTTCACCGTTTAAGAGCACTGGCATTGCGCACATAAATTTTTCGATAGAAAAATCCATTGGTGCACGACCGGATTCGAACCTGCGACCTTACGATCGGGAGGCGGGGTCACTCCCACTAGACCACCGGTGTCTTTTTTTTACCATTATGAATAAGGGCCAAAATCTTCAGTTATTCTAAAATATCCGGCTAGTGCTCAAAAAGAGCCTTAGAAGCGCACTTAAAACGCTTTCACCACACTGTCTAGACCCACTTAGCTTATATTATAACACGAAATAAATTTTCATTCATTCATCTATTCATTACGAATATGTAGGTACTTATATAAATCGCTTATCTAATTTTAGCACAAGTGTACCTACGTGGACCCGGTTGGGCACTGTAATGTCATTAAATTATTTTAATGTAATTTTTTATACAACTACCTGATGGAACAAGCAGATGGCCCACCTGATGTTAAGTGGTAACCATCTCCTATAACAATGCCTATAACAATGCCTATAACATCCTATAACAATGGCACATGAGGCTTAACATCTGGTGATGTTAAGCCTCATGTGCCTGTAATTACACCGGCGACCACACTTTTCAGACCGAAACACAGCGTTGCTGCTTGGCGGTAGAAAAAGACGTGGTGGTAGTACTACCGGACAAGCCCTTCACAAAGAGCTCTACTACTCTTCAAAAAATTTATTTGAAATAAAATGAAACTAAGGCCAGCCATAGATGGACCGCATGTTGCAGTCGAGACCGACTGCAACATGCGGTCCGTCTATGGCTGGCTTAAGAGGCTGATGTAACCAGGTGCCAATAGAAGCAGCTCATCTATACGACGCTGTGACGCTGTGGGCTCGCGCAGCCACCGCGGCCGTGAGGAGTGGTCTCCCGCCGACAGATGGCGCCACTCTCATGAAGCTGCTCCGACCCACCACCTACAGATCCGTGCAAGGGTTCGACGTAAGTCTGGGGCATTATGCACTATGACAATAGAAGATTCCTTGCCCCAAACCGTGAAACGACAGAACTTGATGTTGGGCTTTATTCTTTATGACATAGGAGATACTTTGCCCTGACCGTATGACACCGGTGCCTTGTCTTAGCTGTGATCGCCTGCTCTAAGATTACTATACAATCCTACTAATATTATAAACGTGAAAGTTTGTAAGTATGGATGGATGGATGTTTGTTACTCTTTCACACCGGAACGGCTGAACGGATCTGGATGAATCTTGGCAGTCTGAAATAACACATAGGCTACTTTTTATCCCGTGGGAATACCGGGATTTAAATATGCGCGGGTGAAACCGCGGGGCGCATCTAGTAAATGAATAAAATAAATTATGCTGGACAATCCACACAGCGCCATCTAGCCCCAAAGTAGCTACTCAAAGCTTGTTTAATGGGTACTAGATAACTGATATATTTAATACATTATATGAATACTTACTAGTAGCGCCCTGCGGTTTCACCCGTGTAGCTTTAAATCCCGGTATTCCCACGGGGTAAAAAGTAGCCTATGTGTTATTCCAGACTATAATATATCTCTGTGCCAATTTTCACCAAGATACGTTCAGCCGTAACAAATATCCATCCATCCATCCATACTTACAAACTTTCGCATTTATATTATTAGTAGGATAGATAGATAGTTTTTATTATATACATAGAAAACGTGTGCATGTCTCCAGCTTCCTCATATTGAAAATGTGATTTCTATAAATACCAATATTTAAAGCATAATTAGTGCACTCATAGATTTGAATCATAATTTAGCTGCCAAATAAACAACGATGCTATAAGCTTATAATAGTGTGTAAGCTGGAGTAACATGTCTCCAGCTGCCTCATTCAGTGTGGGCAAACGGCTAATGATAGAGATATATAGTAAACGCAAGGATTTAGTACCTATTTAGTGCACCTGGTACCAAAAATTTCAGGTCTGTAGCTAGGAAACTCTTCGAGTTATAAGACTTCATGAACGTGTAAGCTGGAGTAACGATACGTGAAAAAGCATATGCTCGTTCTCTGGAATGGCTGGAGCTAGCAGGTTGCTTTAAGTCTCCAGATTTAGTACCAAACGAATTAGCGAGGTACCAAATATTTGAAGTGTCTCTGTTCAAAACTCTATGAGATACAAGCTTTTCCAGCTTTTTTTGTTTGTCCAGCTTGCACATGTTGGATCTCAGCAACCACAATAGGTACAGACTCGGTTGATGTCTCTGAACCGAGCTATGAATTAGTGCACTCGGTACCAAAAATTTGGAATCTCTAGGACAAGCAGTTCTGTTGTAATCAGCAAATTAACATTTTACCGCCAAAAATTCAAAGCATTTCGACGCGACCATAAAAATGATGCGTTGCCGCTCTGAAGGTGATATTACGCTCTGCGGATTTGAACGTATTTTACCCGCGATAAGAGTCTTTTTTGTACGCACTCAGTCCTTTAAATTTCTGAAGGCATAATTATTATACCCTTCTCTTTCCGATGTGCGTTGAAGAGGGGCGTTGTGTGTTGCCATATCTAATTAAATAGTTTGGTATGGTTTGACATTTTATATTTTTTTTTGATAAAATATACCAATTATATTGCAGAATTTGCAGGCAAGACAGGGAGCGAGCAGCACGTCCGTCCGTCCGTATTTTGACAGTTTGACAGCCAATCTAATCTTGCTAGTGTCATGTCAAGTGAATCGTCATCAGACCTAAGTCAAGTCATTCGAATTTGAGAGGTTAAAATATACCAATTATATATATTGCAGAATTTGCAGGCAAGGCAGGGAGCGAGCAGCATGTCCGTCCGTCCGTATTTTGACAGTTTGACAGCCAATCTAATCTTGGTAGTGTCATGTCAAGTGAATCGTCATCAGACCTAAGTCAAGTCATTCGAATTTGAGAGGTTTTCGATTTGCAAAAACGAATCCTTCCTACCTATATAAACCAGTATTATGGTAGGTAGCAGTTAAATAAATAATTAGGTAAATTTAGATTTACGTAGGTACCTAATCATTTATTAGTTTTACTACTTAACTTCTCCTATGGGTACTGTGGTAGGTGTTAAAGAACTGGCGCTTTGAGTAGGTACCTATGTAGATACAGATACAACTCCGTTATTTTAACACTGCCAAAAAGGTAAAAAAAGGGGCTACCTACCAGTAAAAACGCACCTCTTGTATCTATGTATGTTACTTCGGCATCGATTTGGACATCCGCATCGCACCAATAATGCGGATGTTCATGCGGATGTGACAAAAACAAAAAATAAAATAGACGCAACCAGTGACTGGCGCGTAGTATCACCTTCAGAGCGGCAACGCATCATTTTTATGGTCGCGTCGAAATGCTTTGAATTTTTGGCGGTAAAATGTTATTTTGCTGATTACAACAGAACTGCTTGTCCTAGAGATTCCAAATTTTTGGTACCGAGTGCACTAATTCATAGCTCGGTTCAGAGATATCAACCGAGTCTGTACCTATTTTGGTTGCTGAGATCCAACATGTGCAAGCTGGACAAACAAAAAAAGCTGGAAAAGCTTGTAACTCATAGAGTTTTGAACAGAGACACTTCAAATATTTGGTACCTCGCTAATTCGTTTGGTACTAAATCTGGCGACTTAAAGCAACCTGCTAGCTCCAGCCATTCCAGAGAACGAGCATATGCTTTTTCACGTATCGTTACTCCAGCTTACACGTTCATGAAGTCTTATAACTCGAAGAGTTTCCTAGCTACAGACCTGAAATTTTTGGTACCAGGTGCACTAAGTAGGTACTAAATCCTTGCGTTTACTATATATCTCTATCATTAGCCGTTTGCCCACACTGACTGAGGCAGCTGGAGACATGTTACTCCAGCTTACACACTATTATAAGCTTATAGCATCGTTGTTTATTTGGCAGCTAAATTATGATTCAAATCTATGAGTGCACTAATTATGCTTTAAATATTGGCATTTATAGAAATTACATTTTCAATATGAGGAAGCTGGAGGCATGCACACATAGAAAACACCTAGACGAACGGAACCAATTTCTGCAGATCGTACAGCGTGAATCGAACCAGCAACCTCTTGCGTCGCAGGCGGACTCTCGCCCGCTGCGCCACTGAGGTCGTCATATGTACAGGGTGGACAAAAAGTCGTAGATCAAACGCAACTAGGGGTTAGATGGGGTAATCAGCTGCAAAAAAGTTATCCTTAAGGTTGTTCTACCCCTGCAGAGTTAGACACAGCTTAGCTGTTTGCACTTAACTTGCATGTAAATATTGTATAAGTATTAAGTATTTAATCGCACTCTTTTTACCCTGGCCTCCCGCGAAACAGGCTTGTCCTTGTGCAGGGACCATCAGTAACAGTAACCATTATGTAATTGTTTTTGGTAAATAAATGTATTTATAACACATTTGCCCGTAAAGGGTCTCTTATTTCACCAATTTCAGTATCGTGATGTATGTCATTACGCACTCGTGCGTTATGGTAATGTAAAACGTACGGTTTATTAAGATGCTCCTACTAAAACGAACGGAACCTTTACCTCTTTAAGCGAAGAGTTTTTATGTCAGGAAAGTGGTCAACATTTTATGAATAAAATTGACTTTGGGAGATAAAAAATAAGCATTTAATTCTTTTACAAATTGTTCAAATTTTTATAACTGCTTCAACAAGTGAATAAAGATTTATTCTTTGAAGAAAGTCCGAGTTTTATTTATTTCCTCGCAAATGTGTTATAAAACGTCGTATGACATACGCGCGCTTTGAAAATTACAGCCTCTGCTTTCTTGTAGCCCTCGCCTACGGCTCGGGCTGGCAATAGCCTCGGCTGTAATTTTCAACTTACCGCACTCATATCATAATGTACTATTGTATTTGTATGCAAGACTTGCCTAATGGAATCGCGGCTAAAAGCCTCTCGCCCACAGGCGCGATCTAAACGCGCGTCCGGACGCGTGAGATGTTTGTCCTATTGTAACACGCAATGTATAACGTTAAAGTCACCTAAAACGTAATGTAACGCGCAGGACGCAGAATCGCAGAACGCGTCTGTGGAGTGAGCATTAACGCCCGGTTCCTGAAAGGCCGATCAACGCTAATCGGCTGTTAAGTCACTTGCTTTTTCAGCTTTTACTTCAAGTTAGATAGAAATAACAAGTGACTTGACAGCTGTTTAGTGTTGATCGGCCTTTCAGATACCGGGGGTTAGCCTATTTTATTTAAATTAAACTTCGTTCACAAAAATATACACAAAAAGGCTGATAAAACAAATTTGAATTTATTAACCCTTAGAAAGGATACGTATTTGTCAAGCTAATTGTGAATAGTGCCTCACCTGTCCGGGGCACTGGGTCAGATTGACCATTATCAGCCCACACCCTTTTTTAACCTTCACGTCGTATATACGTTATTATAATTAACTAGCGGCCTGTCCCAGCGTCGGGTGGACATCATTTTTTTCAACATTTTAGGATAAACTTAGATTCCCGCGCTTCGTAACACACGAAGGTGAAAATACACGTGCCAGTAAAATACACGTGCCAGTAAAATGGTACAGTACGGGCACAGTGTGGATACATTTGCAAGTTAACTCGTCAGGTCAGGTGTCGCGACGTTCACACATGCCGGTTTCGTAGCCCCCCGCGTCGTCCCCTCGCTTAATGTATTTCATTTTTTTCAATGGACTCATAGTCAGAAATTGCCACAAAGTTAAATTTACGACCCCAAGAAGGAAAGTGGATCCCTAAACATGTTTATCCAATAAATAATTTTATGAACTTCTACTTACGAACTTTTATGTGACGTCAACTAAAACTACGGAGAAAAACACAGTTCACTTACATACATGAAACTTTAACGTATTATAGTGAAGGTTTTTGATAGTCCTACTAATATTATAAACGTGAAAGTTTGTAAGTATGGATGGATGGATGGATGTTTATTACTCTTTCACGCCGAAACGGCTGAACAGATCTGAATGAAACTTGGCAGAGAGATACATTATAGTCTGGAATAACACATAGGCTACTTTTTATCCCGTGGGAATACCGGGATTTCAATCTGCGCGGGTGAAACCGCGGGGCGCAACTATAGTATTTCATATCTTTATGCTCAGTTGTAAAACACCAATCTAGTGGCAACCCTAAAAACTTACGACGAAACCAAGATAAAATCTTTGGTAACTGTCGTTTTATTGTAAATCAGCGCCTACCCTCTTCAGATCATGACATTTGGATCTATTTAAGGTTCCATTCTAAACGGGGAAATATAACTTTTTAGAGATCTGTCAAGATCTTTTCTTCATGAAGAATGGTTTCTCTGAAACTAGCAGTTTCCTGAAACCCTAGTTAACAACAAAGCATTGCCTCGTAAGTCACGATAGGAACGTGCTCTACGATGCACTGCCCTGAGGTCATCAGCTTAAAGCATACTGCTGTAATATGTAGGTAAGGGTGTACCCTTCAAAATAAAACAACGGCATTAGGTTAGTTAGTAAAATATTATAAAAAAAATCTCCAACTCAATGCATGACAAAAACATGGTTAATTTTTGATAGATAAATTAATTCAAATGTTTTGAAATACCACAAAAATTTAAATGTGATTGAAACTAGAAATATGTTGATATTTTTTTATCATTTGCGTACAGAATATTTCGCAGTCAAGAAAATGCATGTACGGAACTCTCAGGGGCGAGTGTCACTCGCGCTTTCAGTTCTATTTCTATTCAGCTAGGATAGTGAATGATCCTGTTCTAAAAAGTTTCTGAAACGTATTGTTTGCTATTAATCAGGCTAAAAACAGAGCGACCTTTTTCGATCCTTTTTGTTAGAAAGTAACGACAGTATTGAATTGCAGGAAGAATCTCCTATTCATCCACATAGCGTGATAGCATCGGTGTATCGGATATTAAACTAATATTAGGTTTAGGTCAACAGGTTTCATGTACACAATTCTATAATCAGTGTGTCCTGCCAACTATGACTTACGGTGCCGAGACATGGACGCTCACTAGGGAAACTGCACCGAGTACGAGTTGCACAAAGAGCCATGGAGCGAGCCATGCTCGGCTAAACACTTCTAGACCGAGTACGCAACACTGAGATCCGGCGTCGTACGAACATCTTCGACGTCGGTGACAGGGCGGTAAACCTCAAGTGGAGTTGGGTAGGACACCTTGCTAGACGTGGTGATGGCAGGCGGAGTAAAGCCTTGACCGAATGGTGGCCGAAATCGGGCCGACGAAATCTAGACCGACCGATCGACGGCGCGATGGGTGGACGACATCGTAAGGGTCGCTGGAAACCTTACTACTTAACATCAAACGGGCTTACTTATTTATGATATTTCACGGATATTTATCGCGTATTTACCTTTTTTATTTTCCCGACATTTCGGCTATGTTGCAATAGCCGTGGTCGCGGGCAGACCCGTGAAATGTTATAAATAAGTATGTGTTATGATCGCGAAAGTTTAAAAAATACTATCAAACGGGCTATCAGCTTGTTCTATAAAAAATACCTATTGACTTCGACTTTGAATATTATAGTGGAGATTATCTTCATCAGGTCAACATGGACGATGCAGGCGACGCGGAAGGCAACTTCACGGTGATCGGACTAGTGGCTGACAAGACAGCTCCTGGAGGATGGAGCGCGCAACCTGTGGCTACCTTCAGATGTGCCAACCGCTCCGTCTTACTGCCGGTAAGGATATCGAAGATACTCTCTAACAAGTAGGAGGTATTGAGGTCATTTGAGGTCGCCTTCTAATAGGCGCACGTCATTTTAATGTTCGTTATGCCATTGACTCGAAAGAAGTACAAGTAAGAGGAGAGAAGAATGGAACCGCTTGATTATTCCTAATATAACTTGGTTATTAAGTTTTGTGACATTGCGCGATTAACCACTGACCTGTGGAAACTATGAATTTGAAAACACGGGGGAGCCACTTTCCCCGGCCCCCGGACAGCCCCCCCCCCCTCCCCCGATTTATGATTTTCAGAAAAAAATATCATAAAAAAATACTAGACCACGCTAAGCTACCACGCTAGCTAACACCGTTTACAGAACTCAGATAAGTTCTGTAAACGGTGTTAGCTTCCTAAATAATATTTCTATAAGTTTTTATCATTTATGTAAGCCAAAATGTACAAACAACAACACAAGAACATAATAAATACGTAAAAACATGAAAAATTTTGATGCCCGTAATGAGGTCGAAAACAGTTAAAAGGGTGACCGCTTGTGGCACTTTATCCTCCACAAACCCTGATTAGTAGTGTCTAGGCAAACAAACTTGCCTCAATAAATAAAGTAGTAGTAGTAAAAATAAAGGCTTTTATTTTATTTATTCATACAGATCACTTTGAAACGTCTGAAAGCTAAGAGAATCTAGGTACCTACCAGTTCCGCACGACCTAGCCTAGAAAAAGCAACAAACTTCTTAGGTACTTCATTCACACTAACAAAATTTTTAGAGAGTGATTTTTAGTGAGTAACAAACAAAGATTCTTAATGTAGCCGAACTCAGATATTCAGTTACAAGGTATTGGGTTACAAATTACTCCAGAGAAACTACTGTGAAACTTTTCTTTATTGCAGTCTTTTGACGTAATTTTCTTCTTTCTTACCACAGACATTGTTAGATCGATGCCGTCGAAAGCGATCGATCGATTGGTGTGGGAAATACACTAAGCTTATATACGTAATTACAGGCACATGAGGCTTAACATCCGTATGCCTCAAGACGCAGGGCAGTGCATCGTAGGGCACGTTCCTATCGTGCGTGACATACAAGGCAATGCTTTGTTAGGTGATGGTTACCACTTAACACCAGGTGGGCCATCTGCTCCATCATCTAGTTGTATAAAAAGCATTCTTCCTTCACCTATACTAGGAATTAGTCGGAGCGAACAACATAGCCTGGATAGGAGGGAAACCCCCAGTCTCCGAGCCGGCTTGTGGCTTCGACGGCGTCCTCTGCTCCCTGCCCCATGACCCGGGCGTGCTGTCAGCAGCGGCTGCAGTCGCTGCTGCCTTGATCCTGGCTGCAGCGCTGCTTCTGCGCCACTACCGTTACGAGCAGAAGTTGGCTTCCGTGCTGTGGAGGATAGAAGCCAGAGACCTGAAGTTCATACCTTCTAGCAATGATAAGGTGAGTGCAACTGATGTGCATTAGAATCACACTGAAATTCTTTTCAGTACTTCGTGTGGTTTGTTCGAGGAAGTATTACTACCATGCCTATTTATGCCGCCAAGCAGCGTTGCTATTATTCGGTTTGAAGGGTTTGAGTGCTGGCAGACTGTATGCCATATGTTGTTGGACGCATGGCATGGCGGTGCATCGTAGAGCATGTTTCTATCCTCCTCTATTATAAACGCGAAAGTTTGTAAGTATGGATGGATGTTTGTTACTCCTTCACGCCAGAATGGTTGAACGGATCTGGATGGAACTTGGCAGAGATATATTATAGTCTGAAATTGCACATACGTTACTTTTATCCCGTGGGAGTACCGGGATTTAAAACTACGCGGGTGAAACCACAGGGCGCTACTAGTATTCTATAATCTTATCTTTCTGAACTGACAATACGGAAAACGAAAATTGAAAAACAAATCTCAGACTTGGGGTGGAGAATATAATAAATACTGTTCGAATACAAATAATACCTATAAGGGAAATGTGCTTGAGTCAGAAATCATTTTGGTATTAGGTAAACGTAAGGCCAAACATACTAATACCAAAATGATTTCTGATTCGGGCATGTTTCCCTTATATTATTGTGTTATTTGTGTTCGAACAGTATTTATGCGTGTCACTGGATAGTTATTCTTTCAAACAAACTTTGTCGCCGGGCCCTTAACGGTGGGAATCGAACCCACAACCTACGGCGCAGAAGGCAGAGCTACTACAAACTGAGCTACGTAGGGTGTCATTATTATGTATTAATGAGTATTGACTTTTGTTGAAGATTTAAACGGCTGACTGATCATGCTCTGTATTTCCTGATGCGTAACGTTTAATTTAGCGTGGCATTGAAGCTCCAACTTGAAGAGCAAAATGCCTCAGGGAAAAGTGGGTGTTTTTAAGTAGCGATGTAATTCATTTTTTACGTGACTTTTGTGAATGACATTTCAAGAGACACATAAAAAAATAAAAAAATAATGCTGGACAATCCACACAGCATTATCTAGCCCCAAAGTAAGCTACTCAAAGCTTGTGTTATGGGGACTAGATAACTGATATATTTAATACATTATATACTTACATAGATAGATAATTTTTATTATACATTAACGACCAGACCAACGGAACAAATTTCTGCAGATCGTACACAAAGTTGTTCCGAGGCGGGAATCGAACCCGCAACCTCTTGCGTAGCAGGTGGACTTTCACCCGCTGCGCCACTGAGGTCGTCAAAATATAGGTGTATCCGATTTTTATAAGCTTTATGAATTCTCATCTTCTTACTACCTGATCTTCTTGAGCTTTTGGTAATAGGATTATAATTTTTACATTTACAAACCATTAAAACAAATAAAAAATGTATTTATTATATATAAAAGTAAGAGCGGGTGTAGACTGTAAGATAAAAAATATGAATTTGGCCTTTGGGTTTGGAACCCTAAAATTTGAACATCATTGAAGTATTCATTCGTGCGATTTTTACAATATAATCGTTCCATCGGTACGCGCGACATAGAATTCGACTGACAGCTGTTTATGTAACTACGCAATAACGTTATATAATTTATAAACATTAAAAAAGATATTACTTAGAACTGTCACAAAAAAGTTTCCTGCATACTTTATTTAAAAAGACCCAATTTCCCGTGAAGTGAGAGGACGTAAATGTAAGCCCTCTAAGCTTCAAACTTTATTCAATAAAATAAACATAACAAAACCTATCAAACGAAATAACCTACCACCTACTGTAAAATATTACGTGAAAGGTTTCGCCGAAGAGAACGCGAAAATACAGAAACAGCTTCATTACTTTGATCCCCAGACACGGTAGTTATCCTCTGATCTCTAAGTACCAAGTAGGTATTTAACGATTTAAGATTTTATAGGGATATCTAACGATTGACCATTATAAGAGTAGTAGAGCTCTTTGTGAAGGGCTCGTCCGGGGAAGTACTACCACCACGCCTTTTTCTGCCGCCAAGCAGCAACGCTGTGTTTCGGTTTGAAGAGTGTGGTCGCCGGTGTAATTACAGGCACATGAGGCTTAACATCCGTATGCCTCAAGTTGATGGACGCAGGGCAGTGCATCGTAGGGCACGTTCCTATTGTGCGTGACCTACGGGGCAATGTTTTGTTTATAGGTGATGGTTACCACTTAACATCAGGTGGGCCATCTGCTTGTTCCATCAGCTAGTTGTATAAAAAAAAAAAATTATATTCGTCCAAATATGCAGTTGACAAATGAACCGATTTTGCGGCAGTTATTTCATTTGAGACAGAATACAAGTTAGTCCCCTCAGCTAAAATACGTTACTGCAATGTTTTCCTTTAGCGTTTCCAAGTACCTACTGCATTGCGCAGATATTTTTTTAAAGGAAATTAAGGTTAAGACGAAGACAAGAGCTAATGTGACTCTCGCTCGCACGTTTTGACTTGTTGAAGGATATAAAATCACAAAACCCATTTTCGAAAAATCGCCAACAACCATTTTGTAACAAATTCATTTTGATCGGTACAAGTATTCCTGCATAAAAGTTTGCTTTTCTAGTTTTCGTACATATGCAAACTTTTGAGTAGGAATGCTTAATCAAAATCAATTTTTTACTAAACTGTGTGCAATGTGATAGCACACAAAATGGTTGTTTGCGATTTTTCAAAATTGTATTTAGTAATTTTATATCTTTCAAAATGTCGCCTGTGTTGTCAACGCCTTAACCCATTGGTTTACATTGGGATTCGAGCTCACGACCTTATGATCAGAACGCGGGGTAAGGTGTACGCACTACACAGGTAGAGGTAACCTGTCAATATCGGATGGGCCATTAGCTTGTTTGACCGACTGGTAAATTAAATCCTTACTACAATTACAGACATGTTACGAAACTGAACACCATGATTTGTTATCATGGTGTTCAGTTTCGTAGTTCGTTAGTCGGCTGTATCTCTGCTCTCTGCGCTGTAGGCAGTGGGTTACATTCCCGCCGAGTATATTTTAGATGAACATAGATGTTTGTTCTCTGTCTGGCTGGGTGTTGTGTTGTATCATGTTATTTTACTGTGCGGAAAGTCTAATCATATTTTTAAATTTTTTGTTTGGATAACACACACTCGTGGGCTATGAAGATGCTTTCTAAAAACAAGACATGCATTATTAAAGAGAAGTTTGTTTAGCCATAAATCCCGCGTCTGAGCAATGAGGCGCAATGATCCCAGCCGGCTCACTCAGAGTCACGTCTCCAAGCTTTGAAGATCGTGCCTATTTTTACGAATAGGATAATTTTTAAGAAAAAAGGGAAGAACTACCACCATGTCTTTTCTGCCGTCAAAAAGCGCTGCTGTGTTTTGGTTTGAAGAGTTTCTCTGTGTAATCTGTTTGCCTTAAGTAGATGGGCAGTGCACGTTTCTATCTTGTGTGACTTACGATGATTACAGTAACCCTTAGAATAGAAGAATATAATATAAAAATTCTTTATCTGTCACGTATGGAATACTAACTACTGCAAAATGTGGGTGTGTGCCAAATGTAATGTTTGGACGTACCTCTGACTACCCCCTTTAGACATCCTCAAAGAATCTTGAATTAGTACCTACTTGGTACTGGGAGATCTGAAGGGATATCTACCGCGCCTGGGGATCAAAGTCGTGAAGCTGTTTCAGTTTCAGTTTTTTTATTTGACACACAAATAGGGTGGGTACAGCATGCAAGAAAAAATAAAAACAACAAGAATAAGAAATGGGAAATATAGCGAACAGGCAGCGCAGCAGCGTAATAAATAAATAAATAATGCTGGACAATCCACACAGCACTATCTAGCCCCAAAGTAAGCTATTCAAAGCTTGTGTTATGGGTACTAGATAACTGATATATTTAATACATTATATACGTACATAGATAGATATTTTTTATTATACATAGAAAACACCCAGACCATCAAACAAATTTCTGCAGATCGTACACAAATTTGTTCCAAGGCGGGAATCGAACCCGCAACCTCTTGCGTCGCAGGCAGGCTCTCGCCCGCTGCGCCACAGAGGTCGTCAAAGAAAGTTTTATGAAAGTTTTATCAACTTATTCTTATGAATGATTACCGCTGGTATTTTTTTTATTCCATGTTTGACTTTACTTTCGATTATATTATTATTAGATACTCGATACTCGATACTGGACACTCGACACTCTACAATTGACACATGACACTCGATACCCGATCGAACATCCCTTATGACATGTTGCCCTTGATAAGGGCAACATGTCATAAGGGATGAGGGGGCGAGCAACGTGAAAGAACCTCTCGTAACATTATCATACTGATCATGTAAACTTTCACCACCCTTCAAACCTCTCCAAATTGTATTGATACGTACGCAGTCCGCAACGCAATAAAATTTGCAAGTGTTTGTTTAGGCTGTGTCAATAAGTAAATAAACATGAAATATGTATTTATTTTCATCCTGAGTCGTTTTGGTTCCGGCGGCGCCGAGAACGAAGCTTTTATAGCCGTCTTAGCATAATTGCGCGCCAAGAGAATTGGACGTGATATTTTTATATTAGTAGGACGCTTCAGATGAATTTGTATTGGGAATTCTTCTTCTTCTTGGTTTATGGCTTTTGTGACTTGTTGTCACAATTCTGCCAGTGTCCGTATCATGGTCGTTTCATAAAAACGTTTTGGGATTCGTTTTCTGTCATCTATCGAAGCAACATAGCATCTTCATTTTAATTGTTTTTATAGTGTTTTTTTGAGTTGTGTTGTGTAATTTTGGTGGTATTTTAACCAACATTACTTGTGGTCTTAGCACAAAGTGTAAGCATTTGAAATGAAAGTGTATTATGTGATATCGTGATTTGACCGAAAATGTTTCAAATGTTTTGTAGAAACCGCCACCATTTTCTTCAAAACAATTGACTGACTCGACTTTCGACTGACTAAACATAGCAAAGAGCATAATATAATCTCTATCACTTGACACTGGCAAGATTGTCGACAGACAGGAGCCTTAAAAAAAAAAAAGTTTTGGAGTGCGGATCAGAATATGGTCAGTTTACAAAGGTAGTTTCGACTAAAATTTGAAAAATCATTTGGTTTTGATTGATCTAAAGGACAGCACAACGATAGTAGTATGAAGTTAGAAAGTATATTATGTATATTAAGAGACGTTTATGTAGTTAATGAGTTAAGTATGTATATAAATAATTTATAACTTTATTTTATTTATATGAATAAACTTACATAATATATAATTAATCATTGGAGTTAATGTAAGGGATAGAAGACATTTGAGGGATAGAGGACGGGGAATTTCAGGAGGGATAATATCGTAAGGGTAACTTGCTTCAAAGATTTATAAGATGACACTTGTCAAAGTACTTCTTCTTCTTATTTGTATGGCCTTCGCAGTGTAGCCCGCAAGTTCACTGGCACAAATGCTGAAATAGCATTTTGAAAAATAAAGTTGAACTTATATAAGAAAAAACGAGCTGTGCCCCGCGGTGTTACCCACGGCGTAGGTATAGGTATAGGTCTACCAGAATCTCATGGCAAATGGGGAAATAAAAATTTGTTGCGTGCAATACTGGGGAAATTGGAATAAACGATCTTGATACTGTTTAATTTTTATCTGTCTTTAGTACTAATGAATATGAAGTATATAGGTAGTATGTGTATGAAGAATATTTGTTATACATCGGGTTCTTAACTCTCTCTCAGAAAATATGTCATGAAAAATAAATCAGTCGTACATTACTTTATGTAATAATTTATTAATTTATATATAATTTAAATCATACTAAAACTTAACACCTCATTCAGAACTAGAAAACAATGCCAAGAGCTCCAGTTACATTTCTTGTTCTTCATCAGAGAGATGCACGAAGCCATTCTTTATATCAGCGATACGAAAGGCGTGGAAAATACACCACCATTCGATGTGCCCTCACCGACGATTCATCGTGTAGTAGTACTGGAAACCCCTTTAGAGAAGTTACAAAATCAAGAAATATGTAAAATAAAATAAAAGTATCAAAACAACTCAGTCCAAATTACCAGTCAACTCGACGACGCGCTTTAAAATCAAAGATTGAGTTTGATTTACGCCTTCTTCTCCGCTTATTTTACGATACACATTGAAAACAATATTTCTCGCTTGCGATCGAAGTGGCCTTTTCGACATATTCACAAAAACAACAGCAGCGGTAGACAGATCTCGTACTTTGATTGGATAGAAATTGCCATATGAAAATCACAAATTTTTTTTTTTTAAATGCCATGAGATTCTGGTAGACCATATACATTGTTTTTGAGATTAAAGATTTAACGCATTGGACTTTAATCCGTAACGTTATTTATTATGTCAATAAATAATAATAAATGATGCTGGACAATCCACACAGCACTATCTAGGTTCAAATTACTCAAAGCTTGTGTTATGGGTACTAGATAACTGATAGGTATATTTAATACATTATATACTTACGTAAATAGATATTTTTTATTATACATAGATAACAGCCAGACCAACGGAACAAACTTCGGCAGATCGTACACAATTTTTTCCGAGGCGGGGAACGAACCCGCAACCTCTTGCGTCGCAGGCGGACTCTCGCCCGCGCCACCGAGGTCGTCAATAATTTGTAAAAAACTGAAACAGCTTCACGACTTTAATCCCCAGGCACGGTAGATATCCCTTCAGATCTCTCAGTACCAAGTACTAACTTAAGATTCTTTGGGGATGTCTAAGGGGGGTAGTCAGAGGTACGTCCAAACATTACATTTAGCACATACCCACATTTTGCAGTAGTTAGTATTCCATACGTGACAGGTTGCAAGCCCATCGCCACTGTTAGAATACTAACTGGTTTCCTCACGATGTTTTCCATCACCGTTTAAGAGCACTGGCATTGCGCACATAAATTTTTCTATAGAAAAATCCATTGGTGCACGACCGGATTCGACCTGCGACCTTACGATCGGAGGGCGGGGTCACTTCCACTAGACCACCGGTGCTCTTTTAATTTGTAATTTGTAAATAATTTGTAATTTGTTATAATGAATACCTTTTCATCAGAATGCGACAGTGCATGAGTTGGAGCCGCGACGCGCGCACACCACGATAGCGGTGTACCGAGGTAACATCGTCGCCATAAAGCGGCTGCAGAAGAAAAGCATTGACGTCACCAGAGCGGTCAAGAAGGAGCTCAAACAGGTACAGGTCGCGTCATTTAAAAAGAACCCTGGAAAACAGTGGAGGGGATGTGTTCGCGCACACAAAACACTCATTACTGTTTTTTTGCAAATGCATACTTAATTAGGGTATTATATTATAAAACGTAAAATTTTTAAACTTTTATGTTTCAACAAAAACGTCCATCATTTTTTGGATCCAAACAGTCAAATTCACGGCTTTAATATGTAATTTAATAGTTGCAGCTACGGCGAAGCCTTTCGTAGCCGCCTACGGCGTAGTAACTCTACGAAATTACGTCGTGAAAATTGTGCTTTGTAACAAAATGAAAATTGTGATCTAATTCACATGAGAAAAATAAAGAATAATAAGCTTATGTTATATTTAGGAATTTGACTTTGACTCTGACCCTGACTCTAACCCTGACTGACTCTGAGTGACTCTGGCTGACTCTGACTGACTCTGACTGATTCTGGCTGACTCTGACTGCCTCTTACTGCCTCTGACTGACTCTGACTGACTCTAACTGCCTTTGACTGCCTCTGACTGACTCTGACTGACTCTGACTGACCTGATCTGACTCTACTTAAAATAGCTAGGACCTATCCAAAAACCCAAACCAACAGACGGCATCCCACAGATCCGGGAGCTCCGCCACGAGAACCTGACAGCGTTCGTGGGAGTCTGCGTGGAGAGCGGCGTCTCCTGCATCGTCTCCGCGTACTGCTCGCGCGGGTCACTCGCGCGGGTCCTCGCCGACCGAGACCTGCATCTCGACGACATGTTCGTGGCCAGCCTGGTGGCAGACCTGCTGCGGGGCCTCACGTATCTGCACGAGTCGCCGCTCGTCTCGCACGGGAACTTGACGTCGACCAACTGCTTGGTGGACAGCCGATGGGTGCTGCAGATAGCTGATTATGGATTGCATAACTTGAAGAGTGAGTACAAATTTTTTTTATTAGTTTTATAGCGTTTTTACCACAAAGGGTCAGCAGCTCGAGACAATTATGATCCAAGCAAGTTTTCACACCTAAAAATGGAAATTTATATTTTTCCAATGTAGATGTATGAAAACTAGCTTGTATCAAAATTTTTTGGTTCTTTGTCTTTTTGGATCTTTGTACCTAATGTTATTGACAACAACTTAGCCGATTGCGATTTTACATTATCTACATTCAGTGATGTCCTGGAGTTATTAGAGCTCCAGTGGCGCAGTTGGTAGCGCAGCCCCGTGTCAAGGGGAAGGTCGCGGGTTCAAATCCGGCTCGGAGAATAACTTTTGGGACATTATGAAATCTTTGTAAATTCAGTGATTTTTTATATTTTCTAAAATGTTAAATTGTGCGACCGAGATAGCGGCGCGCCTTATACTGTCAAAGATTTTTTAATGTCCCAAAAGTTATTCTCCCAGCGACATGGGCAATGCGCGAAAAGCAACGCGTGCGGTAACGCGAGAGAGAGAGAGAGAGCGTTCGCGTTGCTACGGACATCACAACACAATGGATATTTATGACAACCTCAGTGGCGCAGCGGGCGAGAGCCTGCGACGCAAGATGTTGCGAGTTCGATTCCCACCTCGGAACAAATTTGTGTACGATCTGCAGAAATTTGTTCCGTTGGTCTGGATGTTTTCTGTGTATAATTAAAAAATATCTCTCTATGTAAGTATAATATGTAGTGTATTAAATATATCAGTTATCTAGTACCCATAACACAAGCTTTGAGTAGCTTACTTTGAGGCTGGATGGTGCGGTGTGGATTGTCTAGCATTATTTATTTATTTATCAGGTGGATGTGTGGACTCCGAAGACGCGTTACGCATGGAACGTCGCATGCTGTGGCGAGCTCCAGAACTGCTGCGCGATCCGAACCCTATGGCGAGGGGGTCGCAGCGCGGAGACGTGTACTCCTTCAGCATCATCCTGTACGAGATACTAGGCCGGAACGGACCCTGGGGAGACACCAATTTGACTAACACTGGTAAGTTTTCTTTTTACTCATTGCCGTCAAAGTTAAAATAATGGACCTTGGGGTGACACCAAATTGACTAACACTGGTAAGTTTTCTTTTTACTCATTGCCGTCAAAGTTAAAATAATGGACCTTGGGGTGACACCAATTTGACTAACACTGGTAAGTTTTCTTTTTACTCATTGCCGTCAAAGTTAAAATAATGGACCTTGGGGAGACACCAATTTGACTAACACTGGTAAGTTTTCTATTTACTCATTGCCGTCAAAGTCAAAATATTATATTTATTCAATAAAATCACAAAGATCACCTTGAAACGTCATAAAACTAGGTCGTCGTCTGTCTTTCCTGATCACTATAACTTGGGCCCCTTCAAGGCAAGAGTGAATAGGTGCCTTCTTGACCGTTCTGCTCCATCGTCGGCAACATCGTCGCTAACCATCAGGTGAGAGTGTGGCCAAAGGACTGTCTATTTTATATGAAAAAAAAAAGATTTTATTTGCAACTCATTTTATGTTAATCGTTTGTAAATCAGGGCGTTATTCACTATGACCAAACCACCTTTGAACACTTTAAAAAATATCACTGAAAATATATTATGAATAATAATGAAATAAATATTATGAAAAATCGCACTCAATGAATTAGTGCGCAATAACTTTACACACAGTTTAACCAAAATATAAATTGATTAACGTCAGATAAGTACCAAAGTATCTATTTTTGGATGAAAACGTTGTTCCTTCATTTTAATGTTAATAATTTTAATATCTTATTTCTACGTTAACGTAGAGACTTCAAAAAGTAATAATAATATTATTAGTTATTTAAGACAATAGTCCATAAAACAGTAAATAGGTACATTAAAGCAGGTATGTAAATTATTAGATGATTAGATGAAAAGTATGGAAATAATTTTACAGCAGAAATTTATCCATAGGAGAGTTTTAAGAGAGTTATCATAGTAAGTTATTCCAGAAATCATAGGCCGAGTTCGCCACCCTATCGGAGGGATACTCTTCCGGCCTCCGCTAGGCGGCCTCGTGGCGCGACCTTCCGTGCTGGCCGTTCTGAACTCCTGTTGGAGCGAGCGCCCTGACAGAAGACCTGACCTGAGGCTGGTCCGGCTCAGGCTGAAGGATATGCACGCTGGAATGTGAGTATTAATAATGCTGGACAATCCATACAGCATCATCTAGCCCAAAGTAAGCTACTCAAAGTTTGTGTTATGAGTACTAGATAACTAATATATTTAATACATTATACGATAGATATTTTTTAATATACATAGAAAACACCCAGACCGACGGAACAAATTTCTGCAGATCGTATACAAATTTGTTCCGAGTCGGGAATCGAACCCGCAACCTCTGCGTCGCCGACGGACTCTCGCCCGCTGCGCCACTGAGGTCGTCGAGTATGCTTTGCAGCTTTAGAACAACCTGCTCGTGCTGGTAAAGAGTAGAACTCTTTGTGAAAAGCTCGTCCGGGGAACTATGGCCATGCCTTCCTGCCGCCAAGCAGCGTTGCTGTGTTTCGTTGAAGAGTGTGGAGTGTTGTGAATTACAGGCACATGAGTCTTGACATCTGTATACCTCAGGGAATACCGGAATTTCAATCTGCGCGGGTGAAACCACGGGGCGCAACTAGTTTATAATATTAGTGGGATTAAAAATTATTAACTATCATCACTACATAGTATAAAACAAAGTCGCTTTCTCTGTCCCTATATCACTATGTATGTTTAAATCTTTAAAACTACGCAACCGATTTTGATGCGGTTTTTTTAATAGATAGTGATTCAAGAGGAAGGTTTATATGTATAATACATGCATGCATATGCACATGCATATAGTAGAAAAACAATGTGCACCCGTGCGAAAAGGGGCGCGCGGGCGGGTCGCTAGAACATAATAAGATGTATTGTAATCAAACAGGAAAACCAACATATTCGACAACATGCTCGCTATGATGGAGAAGTACGCCTCGAACCTGGAGTCGCTGGTGGCTGCCAGGACCGATCAGCTGTTGCTGGAGAAGCGCAAGACTGATGACCTTCTCAACAGAATGCTGCCAAGGTAAGGTCACGTGACTTGTCCAGCCAAACAATCTACCTTGGCATTGGCAACTATAATAAACAACTTTTCGAATGATTTTTAGTAATTTATTAATATGATTGTATGATGCCGCGGTAGTAGCGACACGTGACTTGTATAAGTGAAATATAACCTAAATACTTTTTGGAGACAACGTTTCGAATGATTATTTGTAATTTAGAGTACTACCCTTGACGACCTCGATTTGACGACGTCAGTGGCGCAGCGGGCGAGAGTCCGCCTGCGACGCAGAGGTTGCGGGTTCGATTCCCGCCTCGGAACAAATTTGTGTACGATCTGCAGAAATTTGTTCATTGGTCTGGGTGTTTTCTATGTATAATAAAAAATATCTATCTATGTAATTATATAATGTATTAAATATATCAGTTATCTAGTACCCATAACACAAGCTTTAGTAGCGTACTTTGGGGCTAGATAGTGCTGCGTGGATTGTCCAGCATAATTTATATTTATTTATATTTATACCCTAATCTGACGAACATGCTCGTCAGATTAGGGTAGGTACTCTGTACTCAGGAATGTACTGTAATCAGGATTATAGTAAGTTCAAATCCGTGGGCTACGGATAGCCCTCGTAGACCACGGATTCGAACTTGCTACAATTACACCCTTATCGCTTCAATCATCCCTCATAACACTCTTCATACATGCTCGTCAGTTGAAAATGGGAGCCATCATATCAAGCCAAGCCCATCATACCGATTAAATGCAGCGGTGGTAACTTACCACCCCCACTTACCACCACTTACCACTGGTAAGTGGGGTCACGTGGCTTATCTAGCTGAAATCAACTTTGTCAACTTTTTGGAGACCCACCTACGTATTTTATCGAAATAATTTCAGTAATTTAATAATATCGATTACGCAGACAATCAAAAATAGCTGTCTACACTCTTGTTTGAAATAGTAACCGCGTATCGAGTGTCTTTTCACGCATTATTTCTTTTAAAAGGTCTTGTGAAGTAAATAAATATCAAATATCAATTGGTATTGTTTGTTACGCAGTTAAAAATGCTCAGGCGTTTATTTGATGATTATTTGACGACGGTTGGGGCAAAACGATCTAGAAGATATTCCTTTTGTATAGACGTTGGGATAGGTAGTTTCTATATTTTGGTCATTTTATATTAAAGTATGACGTACTCACGTGGTTCTGGCGGAAGATCAGCGTTGTGTTACCAACAGCAAACGCGACATCATGCTGAGCTGGACACCATTTTATGACGTGGACGTATGTACCTTGGTATGTACGGTATTGAGAGACACACTCCCCCCCCCAAATTTGTTTCTTGTAAGTTTAGTATTAGGTCTGTTTAAAATATCTGCTGTTTATTTTTATTATTAGTGTGTCGCTCTTGTTGTTATGTGTGTGCGTGTGTGTTGTCGTCATAAAAAAAAACTTTTTCTTTCTTTTCTTTCTTTCACTATTTTCTTTAAGAGATTCTTATTGTAGTGGTCGGGAAAAGCTACTAGTGTTCTATCCCTAGATAAAGAGACGGCGGTAATGAGTTCCAGACCTAAGCGGCTTATATTCAATTAAATTCATTTATTCACTGATAATTGTTTTAATAATCACATATAAATAAATAAATAATGCTGGACAATCCACACAGCACTATCTAGTCCCAAAGTAAGCTATTCAAAGCTAGTGTTATGGGTAGATAACTGATATATTTAATACATTATATACTTACATAGATGGATATTTTATATTATACATAGAAAACACCCAGACCATCGGAACAAATTTCTGCAGATCGTACACAAATTTGTTCCAAGGCGGGAATCGAACCCGCAACCTCTTGCGTCGCAGGCAGGCTCTCGCCCGCTGCGCCACAGAGGTCGTCATATGAATGTTACATCCAAAAGATACAATATTATAATTAATTTAAATCTATACTAATAACACAAAAGTCACAGCATGTCCCTACATATTAAATTAAATTGAATAATCACTGAACAAAATAAAGTTAAGTTAAATGTTGTGAATCAGTAAATAATCATTGAATAAAAACAAAAAGTTAAATGTCATGCTTATGTACCTATCATAAAATCATCTATAGAATAAAATCACTCACGCAGCATTCTGAAGGTAGAGTCAGCAATCATTAGATTATGAATTCATTTATTGAAGTTAATTTATAAATAAAATAAATATTGGTGGACTTTCCACACAGCACTATCGAAGCCCCAAACTAAGCTTATGCTTGTGATATGGGAACTAGATATAGGTGATATACTACTTATATACTTTTTTTTTGTAAATACATACTTATAGTCCCTGTGGTCTAGTGGGAGTGACCCCGCCTTCCGATCGTAAGGTCGCAGGTTGGAATCCGGTCGTGCACCAATGGATTTTTCTATCGAAAAATTTATGTGCGCAATGCCAGTGCTCTTAAACGGTGAACGAAAACATCGTGAGGAAACCAGTTAGTATTCTAACAGCGGCGATGGGCTTGCAACCTGTCACGTCTGGAATAATAACTACTGCAAAATGTGGGTATGTGCCAAATGTAATGTTTGGACGTACCTCTGACTACCCCCCTTAGACATTCTCAAAGAATCTTGAATTAGTACCTACTTGGTACTGGGAGATCTGAAGGGATATCTACCGTGCCTGGGGATCAAAGTCGTGAAGCTGTTTCAGATTCAATTTACATACTTATAATATTTTATAACACCCAGACAGAGAACAAACATCTAAGTTCATCACACAAATGTTTGTTCACGGTGGGAATCGAACCCACGACCTACGGCGCAGAAGGCAGAGCTACTACCAACTGAGCTATGTGGGCTGTCAAATTTAATTTAAAAAATTATATTTTTATATGTAAAAATAGCTTTATTGTTTGAATCCGACACCTAGATCCAACTAGCTATAAAACATTTCAAGTGAGGTGTGTGTGTCTCCAGCTTCCTCATATTGAAAATGTAATTTCTATAAATGCCAATATTTAAAGCATAATTAGTGCACTCATAGATTTGAATCATAATTTAGCTGCCAAATAAACAACGATGCTATAAGCTTATAATAGTGTGTAAGCTGGAGTAACATGTCTCCAGCTGCCTCAGTCAATGTGGGCAAACGGCTAATGATAGAGATATATAGTAAACGCAAGGATTTAGTACCAAACGAATTAGCGAGGTACCAAAAATTTCAGGTCTGTAGCTCGGAAACTCTTCGAGTTATAAGACTTGATCAACGTGTAAGCTGGAGTAACGATACGTGAAAAAGCATAGGGTATGTAGGCCTGTTTACCGTCCACGTCCCTTTCCCGTCCATTCGCGGCACTACTAGTAAATAAACCCAAAAAATAGCATAATTCACATGCACACATTGATTATGAGTATTTTGGCGCCTTCTTGGATGTCAAAGTAGACACACAAAGAAGTTTCAAGTTACTAGTTCAAGCGCAACTATTATAAACAATATAATCATTTTGTGGTCAGCTGTGATACGATGTGAATGGGCTAAAAACAACAAAAAAAATAGTGAAGTGTAGGCGCTTTCACGCTAAGTTATTCACTTATTTTTATGACTTTTAGAGTATTGGTGATTTGTATGCCTTCATAATAGATCAAAGAATACATTTATAATGTTTTTAGCTTGAAATTTATATTATAAGTTATTTAAATTACGTGGACGAGAACTGTACCATGCTTTTAAAAGAAAATCCCTTTTTCGTCCAGGTGGTCGGCAAACTGGCAAATCATGTCAATAAAGTGATTGCTTGTATTTTTTTATGTATGAAAGCTAACTACTGCTTTTTAAGAATATTGAGCCTTATTGCTCCTCCTAAATTGATTAGCCAGTTTTCGTCCGGGCTAATATGATTAGATCAAGAAATACAGATACTCATAAAATGCTGGTGGTCGAGAACAGGATGGCGTAAATACGACTTCCAGATTTCGACCATGATTTTAATATGCATTAAATAGAATAAAAGTCTATAAACTTTAATTTTCAGCAATAGAATAATATGTATTTATGCCTATTTTATTATTTTCTTGAGGTTTTGCTGAATTCACATATAAATTTCCTCTAAAATTCTTAGTATTACTGTGGACGAAAACTGATACAGCCGACCAGTTTTCGACCATTTAAGAAATTATTGATTATTCCTCTTCAAGCCGGAGGTCTTGGATGAGTTAGAGGACTTTTTCAGGCGGTTGTACGCCTCGCAGGTATCATGTCCAGAATCCAGTGACAATGATGCTAGAGCCACACTGACCCGGCACTACACAGAATGTATATGTAACATAATGTATTATCCAGAGATCAGCCTTGACAATAGCCTTGAAACAGGAAGAAAATTATGGAAAATCCCCAGGAGAAAACGAATCACTTCGGATCTCTTCCTAATTCTAATTCGTGGTAGGGGAATTAAATCTGCACTGTTGTTAATGGGGGCTTCTTCCTCCGAAATATAAAATGCCAGGATTCTGATTAACAAAATGGGTTTACTCTCCGTTTCATGGGTAACAAGATGAGAATTGATGATAATAATAAAAATAGGTGAAAATAGACGTGCGTGGCTGCTTGCTGTTGCTCGTAAGGGAAGTGTCGCCATATTGCTTATGACAGTGACAGTAAGTGAACTGACGCGCGGAGCGCAGATAGGGTGGGAAAGCAGGCAAGTTTGTTTGCCTAAACATGCACGGACGTTTCGCAATGGTGCGTATTGTGCATTATCCCTCTGCTAACCTCACCCCAGCCAGTCCAACTCCTTAAAATAGCGGAGAAGGACCTTGGGTTAGTTCCGAACCTTAGTGTTCACAACTCTTAAAGGCGGGTAGTTTCCTGTTCTGTAAGAATTCCAACGTGTTTTCAACTACTTTCTTTAACCATGAGAGAAAAACAAGGGTGTGGAGTAGGAGTGTCGTGGTGTTATTTTTCACCATACTGGCGCCACATTTGATATCATATGCCACGTTCACATAATCCGACAGATTATACGTATAAATCTGAAGAGTATAATCAGGCCGTGTGCGTTTGAGACCATGAAAAGGCCTTCAACTTTGTTGAAACCTTAGCTGTTTTGCAGTCCTTGAACGATGTCAGGTTGACTGGCAAATCTGGCGATACATCGAATTGCTGAGATGTTTATATAATGATGTCACCATGTCTGTTCAGGTCCAGAACCACAAAACCTATCCAGTTGCGCCCCGGTTGAAAATTGACCGAATTGGCATTAAGATTAAAGGCGAATACATCTTGCACTTGGGATTTGCTGATGACATCGTCATATCGGCAGAATCATTGCAGGACTTACAACCTGGGTCAATCTGGGTATGAACTTGGATAAAGCTATGATAGGATCTAGGAATATGTCTACCTCGGGTAGACCCTGCGGGTGAGAGATATCAAGACCGAAAAACTTAGCTGGGTTCAGTTCGTTCTTCTTCGTTTGGGAAATTTCTTCAGGTCTTCGGCCCATCCCTTTATGTTTGAAGACGAAAGTTTAAACCAGTCGTCCCACCCGTTATAACTATGACCTATGCTGCCAAAACGTGGCACTTACAGTAGGGTCGGTCCACAAACTAAAATTCGCTCAGCGAGCTATGAAGAGAGCTATGCTCGGAGTTTCTCTGAAGGATAGAATCCGAAACGAGGTAATACGAAAGAACTAAAGTAGACGACATAGCTCAAAGGATTACCATGCTGAAATGGCAGTGGGCCGGCCATGTATGCCGTAGAACCGACAATCGTTACAGCAAACGAATACTTGAGTGGAGACCACGTGTAGGTAAGCGTAGTGTAGGACGTTTTCCAGTGAGGTGGGGTGACGATCTGCTAAATGTAGCTGGATGAGAAGAGATGAAGAACAGGATAGAAATCGGGTCGAAGATAGGTTGGTGATGATTATGATGATGATGATGATAATATGCTACGAATGAATATTATAAATAATCAATTATACGAACTATTGTTTGAACTATCCAAAGAAACATTTCTTCTGAAGTTGGCAAAAATAATTTTCGATACCTAAATAGTACCTATGTTTTGAACTTTGGATGCAGAAAATTTTATTATTACTATGAATTTTGAAATATAGGACATGATTAATTAAATTAGTTTCATTTCCATCAATTTTACTCCTTTATTTGATATATTTTCCCATCAAAAATGAATGGACGAAAACTGGGTAGCAGGTGGTCGAAAACTGGAATTTCTGGACGAAAACTGGGTAAAACAGGGTTTTGAGATTAAAATATTTTTATAAAATTCGCAGATTACTTCACAATTAAATACCTTACATTAAATGAAAATAGAGGATATAAGCTATGCGAAAGAAAAAGTTTCACCTCTAAAGACTTACTATAACATAGATTTCTTGGTGATTGAATGTGACAACTCCGCTAACTGGACGGAATCAGGCGCAATAACCCTATGCTCGTTCTCTGGAATGGCTGGAGCTAGCAGGTTGCTTTAAGTCTCCAGATTTAGTACCAAACGAATTAGCGAGGTACCAAATATTTGAAGTGTTTCTGTTCAAAACTCTATGAGTTACAAGCTTTTCCAGCTTTTTTTGTTTGTCCAACTTGCACATGTTGGATCTCAGCAACCACAATAGGTACAGACTCGGTTGATGTCTCTGAACCGAGCTATGAATTAGTGCACTCGGTACCAAAAAATTGGAATCTCTAGGACAAGCAGTTCTGTTGTAATCAGCAAAATAACATCCAAGGAATTTGAATACAGACAGATATATTCAAATTCCTTGATTGCATCAGTAGGTGCGAGTGTGACGCATTCGCTGTAGTGACAGAGATAGAGCTACTATCAACTGAAGGCTGGTCGAAATGGAACTATCTGGTATTCTGTAACTCATCATAATATTAGTTATTTTGCTGATTACAACAGAACTGCTTGTCCTAGAGATTCCAAATTTTTGGTACCGAGTGCACTAATTCATAGCTCGGTTCAGAGACATCAACCGAGTCTGTACCTATTGTGGTTGCTGAGATCCAACATGTGCAAGTTGGACAAACAAAAAAAGCTGGAAAAGCTTGTAACTCATAGAGTTTTGAACAGAAACACTTCAAATATTTGGTACCTCGCTAATTCGTTTGGTACTAAATCTGGAGACTTAAAGCAACCTGCTAGCTCCAGCCATTCCAGAGAACGAGCATATGCTTTTTCACGTATCGTTACTCCAGCTTACACGTTGATCAAGTCTTATAACTCGAAGAGTTTCCGAGCTACAGACCTGAAATTTTTGGTACCTCGCTAATTCGTTTGGTACTAAATCCTTGCGTTTACTATATATCTCTATCATTAGCCGTTTGCCCACACTGACTGAGGCAGCTGGAGACATGTTACTCCAGCTTACACACTTGTAGGAAGGGGCCTATGGTAGGCCAGATGCTACCGTTGAACTCCTGGTTGTTGGTCTGATTGAGAGAGATCCTGCCTGCTTTCCTATTATCCTATTTCTACCTATTAGTCTAGATAGATTTTGGGAGTAAGTAGGAATTCAGTGAAACGCCTTTGAAGTCTTGAATTGGAATAATTTATTTACAGATTTTCCTAATATTTATACAAAATAGATAAAATACCAAAAATACATTAGCCAATGAGCGCGCGAGAATTATCACGCGATAGTCTGGGTTAGCTCCGCCCTTACTACTTATATTGTAATCCACAACGGCGCGCGAGCTCAGTCTTCGGGTGACAGCGGCTCGGCAAACTAGTGTAGTGAAGATTGGTGCGTGCGCGCAGTGTTGTGGCCGGTCGCGGTATGTTCCAGTGCAGAAACAACGAGCTTGAAGAATCGTGTCTTCGTATCTTCAAAGATGGTGTGCACCTGCTTCAACCTTCCAATGTTTCGTTGATGCGTCAAACATCAAATGTTTCCTTTGACTGTGCTTCATACTAATGTTTCCGTTGACTTCTAAGTGTTTCAGTTGGCGATGATAAAGTTATTGTCTCTTGGTATGTAGTTTCATTTCCCGCCGAATAAAATATGAGCTTGCGTTTTCTTTACTCCTTATCCATGATCCTCTCTTTCCCGGTAATCCTGGTATGGTATTGGTATTGCGAGGTAAAGGTATTGTGTTGGTAAAGGTATTCGGCAAGGTAAAAGGTAACTGTGGCAGGCAGCTACAGGACTCCTTCCCTAGCGAAAGCGTACCGGAAGTGTGATGTGGCGTCCTTGCCGTGTTGTCTTCAGTATTGATGATGGCATTTGGCTTGACGCTGTACACGGTGCTTTCTGGCTTGCTGGTGGAAGTGGTGAAACTGCTGAGGTAACTGGCTGGCTGTGCGCTGGTGAGGTAACTTGCTGGCTGAGCGCTGATGATGCTGATGAGGTAACTTGCTGGCTGTGCGCTGGTGATGCAGGTACAATGTTCTGACTGTCCGTAGATGTAGGTAGGTCGTCATCGTAAGTACTTTCGCTGACGGTGTAGGCAGGCTTCAATCGGTCGATAGATACGACTGCAGAACGTCGTTCAGGTAGCTGTATCTTGAATGTTTTGCTGTTCCGCTCGATCACCTTGTACGGTCCTTCGTAGGTAGGTTGTAGTGGCTTCTTCACGGCGTCATTTCGAATGAAAACTTGCTCGCATGTATGTAGGTCTTTATGCACGAAAATCGGACGATTGTTGCTGTGTGAAGTAGGTACGCTCGGTCTTGCGGAGTTGATTGATGCGCGGAGTCGGCTGACATAATCAAAATCCATGTCCGGGTCCGTTGATGATGGTGCAGTGAAGAAGTCGCATGGCATACGCATGTTGTAACCGTAGGTAAGTTCTGCTGCGCTGACGCCGGTGTCGGAACGGGCTGCTGCGCGAAGTCCCATGAGAACTGTAGGTACCTCGTCTATCCACGTTGTATGTAGTGATAGACGGGTCTTCAAGGCTGTCTTGAGCGAGCGGTGCCATCGTTCGACCATGCCGTTTGCTTGAGGGTGGTAGGCGGTGGTTCGCGTCTTCACTGTTCCCACTGTGTGCAGTAGCTTGGCAAATAGTCGACTTTCAAAATTTCTTCCTTGGTCGGTTGTCATCAACTTGGGAGCGCCGAAACGAGTAATCCAGTGTTCGTAGACGATTCTTGCTATGTTCTCAGCTGATGTGTCGTCGGTAGGTATCGCTTCGGGCCATCTCGTCGCTCTATCGATCATTGTGACGAGATATCGATGTCCTTGAGGTGAAGTAGGTAGCGGTCCCACTACGTCGATATGCACGTGTTGAAAACGGTCCGAAGGTGCAAAAGTAGATAGGCTGCTCATCGTGTGTCGTTGCACTTTGCATCGCTGACATTGAATGCACTGCTTGGCCCATTCTCCTGCGTCTCTGTTCATCGACGGCCAGAAGAACTTTTGGCTGATGAGCTTGCGTGTTGTCCGGATACCAGGGTGGCTGATGCAATGTAATGCATCGAATGCTGCTCGTCGAAACTCTTCCGGTAGGTACGGTCGTACGTAGGAAGTTGAAGTTTCGCAGTAGATTGGTTTTCTTGAAGTAGGTATCGTAACTTGCTTGAGCGATAGGTTGCTTTGTTGTGCGAGCTGCTCTATTGTAGTGCTATCTCTTTCTTGTGATTCCGCTATTTGGTCGTAGTCGATTGATGTCGGACACGTTATACTCTCGATCGGTATGCGGCTTAAGGCGTCGGCGACTACGTTTTGACTTCCACTGACGTGTCGAATATCTGTAGTGAATTCGCTGATGAAGATAAGCTGTCTGGCGCGTCGTGGTGTCTCAGATGCTGACGGTGGTTTCTGTAGCACGTAGGTAATCGGCTTGTGGTCGGTAAAAACGATAAGGTTGCGCCCCTCGAACGTTTTTCGAAAATGTTTTATCGCCAAGTAGATAGCTAGTAGCTCTCGATCGAATGTACTGTAGTTGCGCTGCGCATCAGAGAATTTCTTCGAAAAGTAGCCAAGTGGTTGCCATTTTTCGTCGATAAATTGTTGTAGTACAGCTCCAGCTGATGAGTCTGATGCGTCACTGAAGATTGCCAAGATTGCGTTGTGTGATGGATGGGCTAGCATAGCGGCGTTTTGAATAGCTACTTTGCTTGCTTCAAATGACTTTGCTGCGTCGTCATTCCATTCGATAATCGATCGATCTTTCTTCTTCGAATTGTGTAGGTAGGCGTGAAGTGGCGCTTGAAGTTCAGCTGCTTTAGGAATGTGTTCTCGGTAGAAGTTTATCATTCCGAGGAAACGTCGGAGTTCTTCGATCGTCTTGGGCTTCGGATAGCTGCAGATTGCGGCGACTTTTTCGACAGGCGGTTTGATGCCTTCTTTGTTGACGGTGAAACCGAGGAATTTAACTTCTGGCTGGCCGAAGACACACTTCGAAGGGTTGATCGTGATACCGTTGTCTTCTAGTCTTTGTAGTACAGTGCGAAGGTGGTTTCGATGCGTAGCTTCGTCTGGGCTTGCGACAAGTAGGTCATCGATAAATGCGTAGACGAAATCTAGTCCATGTAGTACCTCGTGGATGAAGCGCTGGAACGTCTGGCCAGCATTTTTTAGACCTGGGGCCATTCTTGGAAATTCATAGAGACCCATGGGAGTTATCAAGGCTGACTTCTCTATGTCTTCATCGCGTATTTTGATCTGCTGGTAAGCTCGGTTGAGGTCAATGGTACTGAAGATTGTCTTGTTCGCCAGCTGGTACGTGAAATCCTTGATTCTAGGTATTGGATAGCGGTCTGGCACTGTGATTGCGTTAAGTCGTCTGTAGTCTCCGCATACACGTAGATCCCCGTTCTTTTTAGGTACGATGTGCAGTGGTGAAGACCACGGACTTTTGCTAGGTCGACATAGGCCTTGCTCGATCATCTTTTCAAATTCTTTTCGTACTTGCTCGTAGCGGTGCGGTGCGATAGGTCGGGCTTTACAATGCAGTGGTTGTCCAGTAGTTTCGATGAAATGTTCGACTTTATTTTTCGGTGTTAAATGCATTGACGTCAATCTTGTAGTTCCGGGAAAATCCGCTAGGATGTCGTGATACGATTGGTGAATGTCGATGCTTCGTATTGTAGGTATGCTTGTAGCTTGTACGATTGAGTTTGAAGATAGGTTGGTAACAGAGTCGATGAGTCTTCTGTTCTTCAGGTCGACTACGAGTTGGTGATGTTCCAGGAAATCAGCTCCGATGATTGGTTTGCTGACTTTGGCTACAATGAATGTCCACTTGAATGGTCTACGTAGGTGTAAATCGAGTTCCATTACCTTTTCTCCGTATGTAGGTATGACGGTGTTGTTTGCAGCGTAAAGGTTAAAATTTAGTGGCTTCGGCGTCTGACCTTTGCTTGGAGGTAGGACAGAAATGTTTGCACCCGTGTCGATTAGAAATTGCAGTCCCGATTTCTTGTCGGTAATAAATAGACGGTAAGACTTGTCTGTTACGCCGGAACCCGCCTCATCGAGCGTAAGGTTTAGTTTTCCGGCTTCTCGTTGAAAGTGCACGGTGTAGTGCAGCGTCTTGCATCTTTTCCGAATCTTCTATGGTAGTAGCAGTAGGGCGACGGTGTCTGGCTGCGTGAACGGCTGCTCGAGTCACCTCTATCCGTCGATCTGCCTTGGCGGTAGAATGGACGACGGCTTTGCTGGTACTGCTGCTGATTGTTTTGTGACGTTTTGAGAGCTGCGACTTCGAACGATAGTTTGCGGATCTCTTCGACGAGAAATTGCATGTCTGATGTTGCTGGAGCTTGCGCCGAGGTAGATGCAACTGCGGAGATCTGAGTAGTCGGGCTGGTCTCCATCATCTTATCTGCAAGCAATGCTAGTTCGTCGAGTGCGGTCTTTGTGCTGAAGGTTTCGCTCACTGCAAGTACAGATCGGACATGTGGTGGAAGATGATTGGTCCACATCATGCGAAGAGTAGAATCGGGAACTTTATCGAGTGCGAGGCTTCGCATTCTTCGCAGCAGTTGCGTAGGCTTCTGGTCCCCAAGTTCTACTTCGGAAAGTAGCTTCTGTAGTTGGCGGTTGTCGGACTCTTCATAGGCGGAAACTAGTCGGTTTTTGAGAGTGACGTACTGCTGCGTAGTTGGTGGGTTATGCAGTAAGTCGGCGATTTGTTCGATATCTTGTTTTTCTAGCTTGGCTATCACCATCTGTGAGAGTTGCGCTTGCCCTTTGTTTAGGTCTGCTGTTGCGGCTTCAAAACTGATAAACCAGAGTCTTGGCTTGTCCCTCCAGAACGGTGGTATGCGCATTGACAGAGCAATGCCGGCGAGCTCGTGTGGGATGGCGGAAACTTCTTGCAATTGCTGTCGCGGCGGTTGTGTAGAGTGATTCTGCATTCGAGGTTGAGGCTGAGCGGGCGTTCCTGAAGAGGATTCGTTTGGAGCGTCTTGTGAAGGTTCCATGGCGGATGTTGATGGACGCGGTGGAGTTCGTGGCAACATGTGTCTTCCCAGTAGATTTGAAATGCTCCGTTCTTCTGAGGATGTATTCTTGTTTAGGGTCACCAATGTAGGAAGGGGCCTATGGTAGGCCAGATGCTACCGTTGAACTCCTGGTTGTTGGTCTGATTGAGAGAGATCCTGCCTGCTTTCCTATTATCCTATTTCTACCTATTAGTCTAGATAGATTTTGGGAGTAAGTAGGAATTCAGTGAAACGCCTTTGAAGTCTTGAATTGGAATAATTTATTTACAGATTTTCCTAATATTTATACAAAATAGATAAAATACCAAAAATACATTAGCCAATGAGCGCGCGAGAATTATCACGCGATAGTCTGGGTTAGCTCCGCCCTTACTACTTATATTGTAATCCACAACGGCGCGCGAGCTCAGTCTTCGGGTGACAGCGGCTCGGCAAACTAGTGTAGTGAAGATTGGTGCGTGCGCGCAGTGTTGTGGCCGGTCGCGGTATGTTCCAGTGCAGAAACAACGAGCTTGAAGAATCGTGTCTTCGTATCTTCAAAGATGGTGTGCACCTGCTTCAACCTTCCAATGTTTCGTTGATGCGTCAAACATCAAATGTTTCCTTTGACTGTGCTTCATACTAATGTTTCCGTTGACTTCTAAGTGTTTCAGTTGGCGATGATAAAGTTATTGTCTCTTGGTATGTAGTTTCATTTCCCGCCGAATAAAATATGAGCTTGCGTTTTCTTTACTCCTTATCCATGATCCTCTCTTTCCCGGTAATCCTGGTATGGTATTGGTATTGCGAGGTAAAGGTATTGTGTTGGTAAAGGTATTCGGCAAGGTAAAAGGTAACTGTGGCAGGCAGCTACACACTATTATAAGCTTATAGCATCGTTGTTTATTTGGCAGCTAAATTATGATTCAAATCTATGAGTGCACTAATTATGCTTTAAATATTGGCATTTATAGAAATTACATTTTCAATATGAGGAAGCTGGAGACACACACACGACAGAAAACGAATAATAGGCAAACGTTAAACACTGCCCAAACTTTTGACATCTCTTGCCATTGCGTAATGACAAACAGAGACAGCGCTAATTTTAGACATTGTTTAAAGTTAGACACCGTTTTGTAGTAAGGCCCTTTGAATTTAATTTTTGATACTATCATTGTTATGACAGCCTACACAGCTCAGTTGGTAGTAGCTCTGCCTTCTGCGCCGTAGGTTGTGGGTTCGATTCCCACCGTGAACAAACATTTGTGTGATGAACATAGATGTTTGTTCTCTGTCTGGGTGTTGTATAATATTTTAAGTAACAAAAAAAATATATAAGTCATTCATCATCAAGACATCAGCTATCTGGTTTCCATACCACAAGCTTAGGCTTAGTTTGGGGCTAGATAGTGCTGTGTGGAAAGTCCACCAATATTTATTTATATCTAAAATTTTGATTTATAACGGGATATTTACCCTGATTTGTGAGTTTGATTGTTTCCCGATATTAGTTCGACCCGTGATCATGGCGCATGAAACTGTGCCGAAATATCGGGAAGCAATCAAACTCACAAATCATGGTAATTATCCCGTTTTAAATGAAAGATATCAACAGTGACTATACCTTATAAGATGATCTGTATATGTTTTGTTGTATATGTTGTGTGTTCTTTGTAGCAAATAAATAAATGTCTATGTCTATACTTGGTACTAAAAGATCTGAGGGGATATCTACCGTGCCTGGGGATCGAATTCGTGAAGCTGTTTCTTTTTTTACTTATTTTATCGCACAGAACCGTTGCCGAAGCACTAAAGAGAGGCGAAAGGGTCCAGGCGGAGAGTTTTGACTGCGTGACGGTATACTTCAGCGATATCGTCGGCTTCACAAAACTCGCGGCTACTAACACCCCAATGCAGGTTAGTATAATGACCTTACTAGTAGCGCCCCGCGTTTTCACCCGCGTAGTTTTAAATCCCGGTATTCCCACGGGATAATTCTTCTTCTAACCGTGTCGATGCTTTTTTATTGGCTAAAGTGGCCACCTCATCAGCGCCACCTGTGGCAGCATTAAATTTTCCAAAAAATTAGACAGAAAACGATAACATAATATATATTTAGAGAATCTACTACACTACTACTAAACAAAACATGTTCTAAAGAGCTTTCATAACTACTTCTTGAACTTCGATATATGTTAGTAATATTTTCCAAGAAACCTAATAATTTTGCTTAGAACAAGTTACAATTTTGCTTAGTTACAACAAAGTCAGTTGATAGAACACCTGATTGTAGGAACGATGTATTGTGTCTCTTTCAATATGACACATTCGAGGCCTCTGCTGATGCTTCGATAGGTATCGATAATTGTAACTTAGCTATAGATAAGGTCTATTGTTACCTATTTGCTAAGGTTAGACCACAAATATTTAATATGTAATAGCTAATCATTCAGGTAGACCATATTAGTGATGTAATAGCTAATCATTGTATGACATTGCGAAAGCGTATTCTAAGATGGATGACAAAAAATGAAGCGTGTGACGCTCTCCCCAGATGGAGTTACTGTAAAGGTCACAGGAAGTCGGTGGATGGAGGGTTCGGAATCGTTCTTCCCAGATATGTATTGGGTTGTGGACTTCTCCAAGCTGATGATGATGAAGAGACTGTAAACCGTCAAATTACTTTCCCCTTACTGTGACTTAATATCGTCTGAAATAGAAGCGGTCTTGCCTTTTCAACTAGCTGCCGTTTTTGATTGAGTGAGCGAAAGAACGAAAATCTTACAGTTTACTTGGGTTGGTTTACTTTCTAGCTTTGGCTTAGTTTGGGGCTAGATCGTGCTGTGTGAAAAGTCCCACAATATTTATTTATTAATTTAAAAATAATATTATTATGTCTGTTTTTTTAAATAATAATATACATTCTATTGCATTCTTTCTTCCAAAAGTGGAAACGTTATTATTGCTGAAGATTGGTGGTGTCCGCAAGACGCGCTTTATGTGTGGTCTCACCCAAGCAACATACGTTCGTTGTAATTTTGTAACCTATTGAATGTTATGTGAAAGGGCTTTAGAACTATGATCTTGTCCAATAAATCTATCAAACTACCTTCTCACTAACTACAGGTAAGTTTTGACACAATGAAGTTATGAGTTTACGCCTACGACTTTCGATACTATATCACCTACCCACATACCGATGATAGGTACAATTCTTACAAACAATATACCCAATATTTGCTGATGCGAGTACCGGAACTTTGCACAATACATATTAGAAATAACTAAGGTAGGTAGGTACTATTGTCTATGACAAGATATACATTGAACTAAGGTTAAAAGCATAAAAGGTCTATGAGTAGCTCTATGTAAAGGGCTCATCGCGGCGAAGAACTTTCATCAGGTTTCTCAGATAGAGATAAACCATTCTAAAAATGCACGCCCCTCTACCTGCCTTCACCCACAAAAGCAAAGCAAAGGCAGGTAGAGGGGCGTGCATTTTCAGAATGGTTTATCTCTACCGACAGACAAGGCTGGCACAAATGCTACATGTATCACATAAGCATGCTAGTATCGAACAGATGCTAATTAGTAGCAAACAATTAGCTTGTGAATAAGCACGCTATACTTAATCGTAAGCTGGTCTATTTTTCGTGCTAATTAGCACACTGTGTCAGGTGCGGGGAAATGGGGTGGCTCCAATTATCTGCAGGAAATTTCAGGCACATGAAGCTTAAAATCTGTAATAGGTACAGGGATACAGGGCAGTGCTTCGTAGGGCACGTTTCTATCGTGCGTGACATACCTACAAGGCAGTTCTTCTTATCGTGCCACTATTTCTTTCGCAACAGTGTCGTGTAACGATTTTACAAGGCAATCCTTATTTTAGGTAATGGTTACCACTTAAAATCAGGTGGGTGGTGCGAGGTATGTGCCTGTTACCCCGGCAACCACACTCTTCATACCGAAACACAGCAACGCTTGGCGGCAGAATAAGGCGTGGTGGCAGTACTTCCACGGACGAGCGCTTCACAAAGAGCTCTACTGTTCTTACTTTGTTCTTAATTCGATTCCGATGTATTTATAGTGTTTATTTCACAGGTCGTGGAGATCCTGAATGACCTGTATACGTGCTGTGACGCAATCATATCCCACTACAACGTTTACAAGGTAAGCTATATTCATCTAGATATCTGATTAAGGCATAGGTTATATCATCTTCTTCTTTCTTAGCATCCAAATTAAATAAATAAATAAAAATAAATAATGCTGGACAATCCAAACAGCACTATCTAGCCCCAAAGTAAGCTACTAAAGCTTGTGTTATGGGTACTAGATAACTGATATATTTAATACATTATATAATTACATTAATAGATATTTTTATTATACATAGAAAACACCCAGACCAATGAACAAATTTCTGCAGATCGTGCACAAATTTGTTCCGAGGCGGGAATCGAACCCGCAACCTCTGCGTCGCAGGCGGACTCTCGCCCGCTGCGCCACTGAGGTCGTCAATTCTGAGGTTTCAATTAAATTAAAACTGTCTTTATTCACTTCAGTTGTTGTAGTTAGGAGTTTTAAACTTTAATAAACAGTGTTTAGTTTATATTTTTTTTGAAATAATTGACCGAGCGAGCGAAGCGAGCGAAGCGTCTCAGTTTTCACATTGGCCAAAAATGTGTTTGTCCGGAAGCCTGTCTGTCTGTCTGTCTGTTCTCCTCTACAGGTCGCATTTTTCAACCGATCTGGACGAAACTTGGTACACAGGTTATATGACTTATTAGAATTTTTTTGTCGTCGGGGATTTTTGATTGGAGGGGTACTTCCCCCAAAAAAAGGGCAAAAAGGGGGCTATTTGATATACTGGATATCTCCACCAAATGAGATCCGATTTCGATTATTCTTTTTTATTTGAAAGGTAGTAACTATAAGTTGGTCTCATAAAAGTTTGGCGAAGATCTGATAAGGATCTTCAGCATGATGAACAGGATAGCTCATCAAACAATCGATGGTTTTCAATCAAATTTGAGAGAAACACAAAGGACCTCATTCTACACAAGATGATGCAAAAAAAACCAAAAAGATCAAAAAAATCACAAAACGGAGAATGCACTTACACATTACATTCCTCAAATAGCTCACTTTTAGTATGCTCGCGAGGTCTACAGCTCCCAGAGCCACTGGTATTTATATTAGAGATATTTTTTAATAAACAGTGATAGTACAGAGGTGGGTACTGCCCCCGATGAGGTTTCACAACAAATATCTGTTATTGAATGGTAAATGCGTTTTGTGGAGCACGAACTAGGTCATATCAGGAGTTTTATTGTCTTTTATATGCCAGGTCAAGGCATGCAATCGTAATAATAGTCGCCAGATGCAATATCTATGTCAGCTAAGGCTCCATTGCACGTTTTGTAGCCTCAAACACACCCTCAGCTTCTTGCTCCTCTATCCTATAGTATACTTATTATAAACGCGAAAGTTTGTAAGTATGGATGGGTGGATCAGAATCAGAAATCAGAAATATTTATTTACGGAATGTAAGTGGATGGATGGATGGATGGATTAATGGATGTTTGTTACTCTTTCACGCCGGAACGGCTGAACGGATCTGAATGAAACTTGGCAGAGAGATAAATTATAGTCTTGAATAGCACATAGGCTACTTTTTATCCCGTGGGGATACCGGGATTTAAATCTGCGCGGGTGAAACCGCGGGGCGCAACTAGTGTGTACCTATATGCAAGACTTCCCATTTCTTATTAAGGTGGAAACAATAGGAGATGCATACATGGTGGTGGGAGGGCTGCCAGAACGGTGTTCCCGGCACGCGGCCGAAGTGGCCTCCTTGGCTCTCCACGTCCTCGATGCGGTGCCTAAGATCCGCACTGCGAGGCTCAATATCAGGATCGGTAAGTCAACTAATCAAGGGCTTTAAGCCAAAGTCAGAAGGTATTTATTTCAATTGAGCCAAGTACTTTTTTATATTTATACGGGACCTTTCCAATAAAAAATATTATCAAAATAGGTCTACTCTGTAAAAAGTTATGGGTAATACATAAAAAAACGTATAGACTTGAGAACCTCCTCCGTTTTTCGCCATTTAATAATAATTAGCATCACTTTTAAACTATGTGAACCTAACCCCGATTTCAGAAAGCCAGCAAACTACCTTCTCACAAGCCAGCAAGTGGAGGTCTTATTCAATTTATTTTTAGATGATGATAAATTCAACGAAAATAGTCCGAAATTGTTTTCTTTTATCCTGATTTCATTTTCTTGAATTGATGTGTCAGTTGGTGTCAGAATCGCACACAATAGAATAGAATGAACGTTTCAGCATAAACATAACGATTACATTTACATTTAATGGGAGAAGCCACCCATATCTATTTGACGACCTCTGTGGCGCAGCGGGCGAGAGCCTGCCTGCGACGCAAGAGGTTGCGGGTTCGATTCCCGCCTTGGAACAAATTTGTGTACGATCTGCAGAAATTTGTTCCGATGGTCTGGGTGTTCTCTATGTATAATAAAAAATATCTATCTATGTAAGTATATAATGTGTTAAATATATCAGTTATCTAGTACCCATAACACAAGCTTTGAATAGCTTACTTTGGGGCTAGATAGTGCTGTGTGGATTGTCCAGCATTATTTATTTATTATTTATTTATCTTATTGTCAATAAAACACATTTATTTACTTCTGACTACGAACTTCTGACGAAAATTCTGACTTCACAGGGCTCAGAGATTTTACAGCGGCCCTCTCTGTGTCAGTGCTGATTTAAAAAAAATCCTATGAGGGAGAAGGTTCTAGTTTAGCAGCGACCGTGTGACGAAAATCAACCCATGTGAACTGTCTTTGCGTAATGACGCGTTATCTTTGACAGGCACTGTTTACATCAAGATTATGATTTTAGAGTAATCCACCTTGTGTGATTTTACACCCACATTTACTTAGAATCCATCTATGAGAGTAACTAAAGCGAGGCTTTGGGAATGTGGGATTTCGTGACGTGTTAGAGGCTCATTTCGAGCACTATAGTATAGCATAGCGCACGTCACGCTAAAACTTCGCCGGGAGGAGGGTGTTTTTCGAGTTTTTTTACCTGACTGGCGAATATCGTGTAAAATTTAAGATAGATATCCCTTATTATGTATCTTTTATGTAAGACGCCTACCATGTCTGTCGTAAACTCATATCCTATCCTACTACTATAATAAACGCGAAAGTTAGTAAGTATAGATGTTCGTTACTCTTTCACGCCGGAACGGCAGAACGGATATGGATGAAACTTGGCAGAGATGTAGATTATAGTCCGGAATAGCACATGGGCTACTTTTTATCCCGTGGGAATACCGCGATTTAAATCTGCGCGGGTGAAATCACGGGGCGCAACTAGTCTAATAAAAATGTTTCCCCAGGCATCCACAGCGGGCAATGCGCGGCCGGCGTGGTCGGAGTCAAGATGCCGCGTTACTGTCTGTTCGGGGACACAGTGAACACGGCCGCGCGCATGGAGTCCAGTGGAGAGCCGCAGAGGATCCACTTGAGCCACAGCACTTACACGCTGCTCAAACAGCACGGCGGCTACCACCTCAAGGAGAGGGGCATCGTCAATATCAAGGTGAGGCAATAACAAGGAATATCAAGGAATCATTAGGGGACGGGCTCAAAGGACATAGGGCGTTTCTGATTCGTGGTGGGGGAATATGATCTGCACGGACGTCCCGCAATGGGGTGTATTGTGCATTATCCCCCTGCTAACCTCACCCCAGCCAGCACAACTCCTTAAAATAGCGGAGAAGGACCTTGGATTGGTGGCAGCAATGCTCAAGCATCCCCGGTGTTGACCTGGATGCAGAAGAGAAAGAGAAAGACCCGATCAGCTCTTGTAGTCCAGTTTTGGATCTGGCTTCGTTAGTTGCGGAGCAATGCAGTACCACATGCTCCACCGTTCTTAAGGCGCTTGTGCACTTCGAGGAATTTTACTGACCGGCAGTCAGATTTTTTACGGTAAAGACGATAAAAAAACGGTAATGACGACGAGTAAGAGAAGGACGGTTCACAAAATCGGGCTGCCAGTCAGTAAAAATCCTTGTATAACGAGCGACCATGAAAAAGTTCAACTTGGCTAAAATATACCAATCGATATCGGATTTTACTCAGATTTCGACTTAAAAATAACTCCAAATAAAATTTCTAGTTCTCAGAATGCATGTATTTCTGTTTTGTATTCAACAGGGTAAAGGCGAGATGCGGACGTGGTGGCTAGTCGGGGAAACACACGAGAGGAGGAAAAACTCATTCTACAGATATCGTAAGTTCTCTATTAGGTAGGTAATTGTGACATCGAGAACAGTCTTGTAGATAAGATCATACTATGGAAAGTTATGTCAGGATGTATGGATATTAGAGGCTCATCAGGCCATAACCATATCAATAGGGAATCAATAGGGATATAGTTTGTGTCTACCACCTAGTAATTGTACCTAGTTGTAAGTAACATTTTTTCGAACATCTTTAGGTTGTACGGCTATGACATGTCAGTCAAAGAACGATGTTTCACAGTTTGAGAATATTGTCACATTGGCCATCAATTTTTGAATCCAAAAACTCATTGGTAAGGAACGGCAGCGGCCGGTCGCCCGATTACGCTAATGTCTGGTTATCGAGATGGCTTTCAGTTTAACATTTGATTCCCATAGTGTAATAGCAACTTATTGAATGAATTGGAATCAAGTGTCAAACTGAAAGCCATCTCGATAGCCAGACATTAGCGCAGTCGGGCCGCGGTTTCAAACTCACGGCCTTAGGAAGACGGAGCGGCTACCAACAGGCCACCAGTGTTCGCTTAGGTTGATGAGATTCGACGAAGACGCTTGATTTCAGTAAATTATGTAACACCTAAATTGTCTAAGCTTTTACGTAGGTAGGTAACTAATCAATCACCAACACCAAAAGGTCGCAGTGATAGGTCAAGACTGGTCGACTGACGGACGCCCTTTGCGTTATTAATTACCCATCTAGGTTCAACCGACTACCTTATATTGTGATATTTTTGGGTCTCCTAATAAATTGCCTCTTTTATGGTATTGCGTATCGCGTTGACAATACGTGGTAAAAACTCGAGAGCCGTTCGTTACGCACTGTCGCCAGCGACTCAATCCCTCGGCGACGAAAATTTAACGTTGAGTCGCCCGGGCCTCCGACGACCAAGTGCGTAAACCTATAAACTAGTGAGTTGCCAGCGACCGAGTCGCCGGCGACCAGTCGACAGTGCGCAATGGCTCTAAGTGGTACTTTGTTGCCCCGCGGTAACTGCAATATCGGTAGTTCACCTTTTCGCTACAAATGCTTCATTGCCGTCAAGATGCTCACTTTTACGGTCCCTGAAGCATGGTAGTTATTTGGATGAAAATAACTAGAATGATGAGATTAATTACTCAATTCCATGATGATAATTCAGAAACTAAAAACTTGATTCATCAAAAACGAAACAAAAGTAATCTCTCCGCCAGTTTCTGAAAGCTCGATCAAAACTAATCGGCTGTTGCCATCACTATCTATCTTGTAGTAAAAGCTGAAATAGCAAGTGAACTGTTTCGTCACTTGCTATTTCATTAGTGCGCTTGCGATTCGTGTTGTTTGAGCTTTCAGAAACGGGGGGGTAGTCCTTAAATAATTTGCTTTCAACAGAAATAGATCCCGCCCAATGCCAAGAGATCGACGAGCCGTGGTGGGACCCAGAGCGCTCGATCCTCAACATCCGCGACCGAGCCCTTCTCTCCTGCGGTGGCTCGCTCGGCCCCGGGTCCGCCCTGTCTTCCCCCGGCCCCCCCGCCTGCAACTGCTTCATTCCGCCCCGCGACCACCACTCAGCGCCAGTCGTGCTTTTCTGTGATGACTGACGCTAACCACCAGCAAACGTCAGAACGGGACTCGGAGACGTTAGAGAAACTAACGCAGTTCATTCCAAAGGTTACGGTGATAGTGCTGTTAATTTTGAAGTGAATGATAAACTGAACTCAAGAAATCAAATTAATATTATTGTTGAATCAGTTTCAGACACAGATGACTTTGATGGCGAATTTAAAAGTGCTAGTGGTGGCAAAAGTGTAGCTAATAACTATGCTGAAATTACAGATTCAGGTAACAAGGACAACGGCGAAGAAAACTGTGGAAAAAGAACTGAAAAAGGTGATATACACATCGACAAAGAAACAAAATCAATGCTTAGACTTGTAGTTTCCAGTGATCAGGAGTTAGGTAAAGCCTTCAGTGGGCGAGAAATAAAGGGTGTGATAAAAAAACGTGAAGAATATCGACTTTCTAAAGTTAAGAACAAACGTGTCAATTTCGATAGTGTAGAAAGAGTTGAATATATAGAAAATATCGTTAGCGTACTTAATACGATGTATCTTAAGAGCGGTCAAGAAATCAGTGATATTTTAGAGAAGGAAAAGAAGGGCAGTACTATATTTATACAAAATGTTCTAGAAAATCGTGGTAATTCTAATATCGTCGATAAGAGAGACGTTTTATCTACTAAAAATGGAGGAAATAACATAGCCAAAGAACTTTATGATAGTGGCAATAGCAAGAATGGTGAAAAATTGGAAGACATAAACGAATCCGTCAATACAGAAGTTACTGATAGTTTTAATGCGTCTAGATGTGTGGAAGATAGATTTAAGGAATTTAAAATAGTATACGAATGTAAGGACGATGTTGATAATCGGGCAAGAGAATTGAAAGCATTGCAAAGGCTGTATTGTGCTGATATCGATAGAAAGTGGTTGTAAATATGTACATTTCGACCGCACAGAAGCTCGGGACAATCTGTCTTGCTCTCTCTCTCTGTCTGTCTCTGTATCTGTCATAATCTGTAGGGTATTTGTCTAGGTGTTCGAATTGTAGGGTATTGTGTACCTAATCTTTAAATTGTAGTGTGTGTCAAATTTGCTTTTTTTACAAGCATTTTGAAGCTTTTGATTGTCCATGTTTTACAAACTGATTACTTAGATGAATGCGGCTTTTCATGTAGTCCTACTAAATACCATGGATCATTTAACATGGTTCTTTTATGTAATTTTTTAAAATTGGTTGGTACATTCTCTTACAAGAAATAATTACTTACCTAATATTATAATATTATTCGCATTCTTTGAGAAGCTTCACTTAAGCTTCTCAAAGAATACGCTAGATGTCGTTGTTAATTTTCCTTGAAATTCGGTGTAGATCGCTGCGATCTACGATCGATCGCGGTCGGCACTAAACTCGCGATAACCCCTCTGATTAAAAGTCGAAAGCTCAATCAAGTGCACATTTAGGTACACTATGAATATAGTCTACATAGGTACCTAAACACGATTCTTATCGAGGTAAAAATATTAGTATCTACCTAGTTAGATGTTTCGGTATTTTCCGGTATTCGATTGGGATAAAAACGTGGGCCCAATTTTGCTGACTGAAATGCGTTTTGTATCGTCGTTTTGATAAAGTTGATAAAACTATTTAGTGTTTAGTAACTCAGGCTACTACTATTTAGAAAAACCTATGAATATAAAGCATAGATACCTAATTAGGAGTTATTTTTACCTAAGTTCAATGCATTATGCAGTAAAAAATAAAGGCACAGTAGGTACCTAACATCCTCTACCTACAAAGATTTTATAATGTCCCAAAAGTTATTCTCCGAGCGGTATTTGAACCCGGCGACCTTCCCCTTGATACGGGGCTGCGCTACCAACTTTTGGAACATTATAAAATCTTTGTGATTTCCATAAGTGTAGTAAACATAAAAAATCCTCTAGCTAGTTAAAACCTCAATGTTTAAATAATTATTATTTATTCTGTGGTAATTTGATGTTAGTCAATGTACTTTGTATGATAAAACTAAGTATATAATTTACAATAATTTTGTTATAAATCATAAGATAAGTAAAAACTATTTAAAAAGGACCTAGGTACATACAACATGATTGTTGTAATGATAAATGTATGTACACATTGTTGTTTGTTAAAATATAATTTTTTATAAAATAACCCATGCTTTTATTTATTTTCTTCTAGTAAATAATATTACAAATGGCCTTATTATTTATTATAATTAGGTGGCATTTATAACAACTTAAAGATGTTTATTTTATTTCTGTTGTCAAAAATATTAAAAGATACACGCCATTTCGAGTTCGTAACAAAACTATCTTTTATTTGAGTACCCACAAAATACAATAATGAATGAATCAATCATCAGCTGTCAAATACATAACAAATATAACCAAGTAATAAAATCTCTATTTATTATGCCTAATAATAAACTATAGGCAGGTAATAACTAGGGTCTTATGCTTAAAAAATACTTCACATTAAGATAGGTACTTAATGGGCTATTATACAATTGGCAGGTACCTACTTACAATATTTATCACAGCATAACAAGCTTAGAAATGTCTTGTAGAAAAATCCTAAGCTTCACATGAACTTAATAAATATTACTATAATGATGTAGGTCTACTCAATAAAATGATAAACATTTGCTAGATTTTGACGTTATACCTAACTGTGTGCATCCACAGTAATGGGGTACTGTGGACTGTGCTGCCATTTGCAGGTCATTGTAATTAATTTATAAATTGTCAATCTGTACCTTTAGGCAGTAAGAAAAGTGTTAATGGACACATTCTTCATTATGTTAAGCTAACCATTTAGGTCATTGTAAAATTACTCATTAGCCCACTATTGTGGCTAAATTGTAATATAAGTAGAGTACTTTATAAAACGTTGTAGTGCTATTTATATGTACTGAGTAGTTCGTGGTGACTATGTGCCAGGCAGGTGAAAACTTTTTTGACATTATCTGTGAAAAAAAGATAATTATTACGAAACTATCCAAAAATCTAATTTTGAATGAAACATGTGTTGTTAGTAGTTCACATTTTCATCTGCCAGGCACATAGTCACCACGAACGACTGTATATAAAAAAAAAACTACCTTTGCACAGCAACCAAACTTAAGATAAAAAGATCAGCATTTGAGATTTGTTTCATCACTGCTCTAATTGTTTTGTTATAAAAAAACTTTTCCATAGAAAAAATATTCAGCCATTATAAAATAAAATAATGTCTAGAGATTCTTTAAAAGGTAGGTATACTACCTTATTTCTTCAAGCCCCGTAGCCTTAGCTCCATTTCAAGATATGCCTGCATTGAAGGATCATCTACCATTTTGAGGATCCTCTCACTGACCTCTGGACCAGCATCTTTCATCTTAGCTGTGACAGCTTCGGCCCAAACTATGAACACACAGTTAGCACAGCCGGAACGGCAACAAGCTGTGGGGGGCTCGTCTATAGAAGCCTGGAATTAAGAGTTAAGAAACGTCAGTCGTGTCCGCTAGGGGCGCTTTTCTTATTTTCATACAAAAACTGTGTGTAGTGTACACCATACACGCGTGTAATGTGTCAACCAAAACTGCGACTACGCCCTCTTGCGCTACAACAGATATCAGCTTAAGGTTGGGTACCTAAAGTATGGGTAGGTAAGCCAAACTGAGGGTCATGAGACTCGTTAAATGGGAGCTAAGCTAAACATTGAGAAATTTTATGAGAGCATGATAGAAAAATAAGCTGTTTTAAAATCAATTGGACGTGTGACGCCACTACCTAGAAGGGTAGAAAAAACTAAGTTTCTACCTACCTCTCTAGCTATTCTCTCGAGTTCCTTTTCTTTCTCTTGGTTGGTTTTATCCGCATCAGATAAAGAACAGAACCTGTATTGGAAGTGGTAGCTTCGCCGAGCAATGTTTTGAAGAGCCAATAGATTTGATTTCTGTAGGTAAATAAACAAAACATTTCACGATTTTACGTGAGTTGGTTCAGTTTTCATGTAGGTAGTTCATTTGTATGTTAAAGTAGGTACGATACTTTTCTACTTACAATCATTGCAGCAGTTTAAAACAATTATAGGAAACAGAATTTGAGATTTTAGTACCTGCTAATATGATTTTATATTTTCTAGGTAGGTAGGTAGGTACATTACCTAACTAGGTGTAGGTACATTACCTAACCTATGTAACGCCTTGGGATAGAATAATTTAATTTGGATGCGTATAACTCCAAGTCCAAGGTCCGCAACAAGTATAAACAAAACAAACGAAAATTATTTGTTTGTGTATTATCCTTAGAGCATTTATAATGGAGATGTTAACGCAAGGCGTACCCCTCTGCCGGCCATAAGACGCGATTTGGCCATGCACGTTATATAAAACTACTTCACTCATCACCGCGGCCATTAGTTGTCGTTTCGTGTCGCGAAGTAGTGCTCAGTAAAAATGGTGAATTGTGCGGTATTTCGGTGTAAAAGGAGATCAGAGACATCAAACTTTAGGGAACACGGTATTTCCTATCACAAGTAAGTGATATTTTAGTCAATTGGTTTTGTAATTATGTTTAATGGAATACCAGTTACGACAGTTTTAATACGACGCCATCGTCTTGGTAGGAGGTGTCGGTGAATTTATATTCCTTGGTAGAAGGCGTAGTGTGGGGACTAGTTGAGCGAAATCGATTGAATGAATGATGGAATGAACGTAAAATTAGAATAAAATGCGATGTGTTTTTTGTACCCATATTTAACCGATTTAAAAAAGGAGGTTCAGTATTGGACTCTACAAAAACTGTCTCTGTCATTCTGCCTTCAATACGTCGCTTTATGGAGCTCCCTTAAAATATTAGTTGTGCTGTGTCGTTGGTTTATTGCTATTTTCTTTGTACTTTATGAACGCAGAATCGTTTAAACGTGATTTTTGTATAGCTGTAGTATGTTAGCTGGAGAGGGACATGGGCTACTTTTTTATCGTCACCACAATTTTTCATCACCTTTCCCCGTCATACCAATCATCATCATCAGCCTATGTAAGTCCACTGCTGGACACATCATACCAATAAAGAAACAAAAAATTTATCTAAAAATGCATTCATGAAAGACTACTTACTTGAAAGATTACTTACTACTTGCGAAAATAGAATATAGCTTAAAGTTACTCAACAACAGTGTAGCTTTTCTATTTGTAAAATAATTTTTAAAATCGTTTCAGTAGTTTTAGAGATTACGCTCTACAAACTCTTAATAAAATATTTTTTACAAAAAAAAAACCGACTCCAAAACTGCTATCCAATTTGTTATGAAAAATACACTAAAAAGTTAAAAATAATTGCATTATGGATTTATATTTCAATCTACTTACAAATAGGTATCCATTTTTTCAACAAATCTTATAATTTTATTATTATGACATTATACAATTACTGATATTTTTGGAGTCGGTGCCAGCACTCTATTTACTTAGTAATACCTACTAGGCTAGACAGGTACACGTTTGTTAATCTTGGCTAAAAAAAGGAAAAGTATAGGATTTTGAACCACCCTGATTTCATTCATATGAAATCATTCATTTTGTCGGTCTTTTTACAACCCATCACTAGTTTTTTGTGTTAGTGTGTAACTAAACAAAAGTGTAACAACAGTAATTCTTTAGTTGTGTTATTGTTTTTGTGTTGGTGTACAGCTTTTACTTGCGTGTGCGTTTATAGGGACGCTTAATTTTTCTGCATTAGTATGCGTGATTATGTAAATGTGTTGTGTACCGTACTACCTCGCCTCCCGCGAAAACCGGCAGAAAGATTTTAGTACTAAAAGTAGCGCTTGGCAACTCCCGTTATAAATGCTCTAAGACTTCATCCAAGCAAGTGGAGAACAACTAAAATCTAGTATGTCTGTCATGTCCAAGTGTACGTAGTATGTCATCCTGGTTGACGGATGTCAGTCATACCCATAGACATAAAAACTCCTGGCCTTGCTGGTATATAAAAAGATACTCTGTGGAGTGAAGCTTTAGAAAAAAAACCAGTTCTAGTTGGACTCAGCGCTGCCAGATGTACCGCTTTTCCGTTTTTTACCCCCCCCCTTTTTGACGAAGAATCCACCTTCTGATTTTAACCTACGCGGTTCCCCTTTTTTGGAATCTACAAGAACAACCCTTTCTTTGGCGGGTACATCAATTAAACCGCACGTCGACAAAAGCTGCATTCATTTTGATATAATAACTTGGGGGGTGTAGTGGGGTGTCAGGGGTGTAGTGGGGTGTCAGCGTGTCAGTCTGCTAGTCGGCCTTCACGGGCGGTAGAATGACAGTTAAAACCGTTGACAGCCTACAAACTCTCACCAGTGGCTCCAAGTAGCTGTCCTGCATGCAGCGGCCACACCCCGGTAACCACGTCGACTCGTGGGCTAAACCTGGTGAGGGGGGCTTGATTGTTTGACTCTCAAGTCTTGCGATTGCTCCCCGCTTAGTGCACCAAGTCTACCCTGGCAATATAGTAATCCACCTACGGTGGCAGGGTAGCAAGGCAATGTGGATGGCCTTAAAGGCGACGATGGGAGCCACGTAGTCATCGTCGACTAGACACAACCAGCAAGTACTCCCAAAGAGGGTTGACGTCAGGCAGGCGGCCGGTTATAAAACACCATAAGCCAAATCTATTTACAACATGGTTTTACGAATAAATAGAATGTGTGAGAATGCTAGGGCATCCCCCCAAGGCGACGCGCAGGGGCAGCACCCGGCACCTGTGAGAAATGGACTAGGGTTGTTGCATCAGGGACGGGTGCAACGTAAGACGCGAGTCCGTGATGTAAGACTGAGGATTGGAAGCTGGAATGTTGGGACGATGACCGGAAGGGGAAGAGAGTTAGCGGATGTTTTAGAAAGGAGACGAATAAATGTAGCTTGTTTGCAAGAGACGAAGTGGAAGGGAACGAAAGCAAGAGAAATTGGGGCGGGGTACAAATTTTTCTATTGTGGTAGTGACGGTAAGAGAAATGGTGTAGGGATTGTGTTAGATAGTGAGATGAAAAAATGTGTGACGGATGTTAAAAGGATGAATGATAGATTGATAATTGTGAAGTTGTTGCTAGGAGACGCAGTTTTGAACATAATTAGTGTGTATGCACCGCAGACTGGATGTGATGATGTAGTGAAAGAGAAGTTTTGGGTGGATTTTGATGCGGTGATGATGGACATTACACAGAATGAGGATGTATACATTGGGGGGGATTTTAACGGGCACGTGGGAAGATTGAATGGAGGATATGAAAGAGTACATGGAGGATGGGGTTTTGGAAACAGGAATCGAGAGGGCGATTCACTATTACAAGCAGCGGCTGCATTTGATCTGGCAATAGTGAACACATTCTTTAAGAAACGTGACGAACATCTGATCACCTACAAAAGTGGCAATCACAATACCCAAATTGATTACTTTTTAATGAGACGTAATACAATCAAAACAACAAAAGATTGTAAAGTCGTGCCAGGCGAGGCTTTAGTCTCCCAACACCGCTTGCTAATAATGGAGATAAAAGTTAGGATACAACTTGTCAATAACAAACCAAAGCCCCTGCCTAAAATAAAATGGCATTTAATAGAAAAAGATGAGTATGCGAAAGAATTTCAAACAAGAGTGGTTGATAAGATGATTGAAATGGAGGATATGGTAGATAAATCAGTGGATGAATGTTGGAACGAAATGGCGCATTGTATAAGAAGTGTGGCGAAGGTTGTTTTTAGGGAAACGAAAGGAAAAGGGAAAATTGATAAGGAAACTTGGTGGTGGAGTGAAGAGGTGCAAAAGTGCTTGAAAGAAAAGAAGAATGCATTTAAGGAATGGAAGAGTATTGAAGATAGTAGTGTGACTGTTAAAGAGAGTAAAAGGGCAATATATTTGGAATGTAAGAAGAATGCAAAGAAAGCTGTAGCCGTGTCAAGAGCTAAGGTCCAAGACAAACTTTATCAAAAACTGGATAGCCCACACGGACAAAAAGACCTGTACAGACTAGCGAAAGAAAGAGAAAAGAATGCAAGAGATATTGTGCACATTAAATGTATAAAAGATGAGGGAGGAAAGGTTTTGACAAAAGATGAAGAAATAAAAGAACGTTGGAAGGGGTATTTCGAAAAGTTGATGAATGAAGAAAATGACTGGAGTGGTGTTTTAGGGTATGCACCCGTAAACATTGGTATGGTAGAACAGATAAGTGTGAATGAAGTGAAAAAAGCAGTGCAAAGTATGAAAAATGGAAAAGCTTTAGGACCAGATGGTATACCAGTTGAGGTATGGAAGTTTTTGAAAGCGAATGGATGGAAGTGGCTGACTTTATTCTTCAATAAGTTGTTACAAGACGAGGCGATCCCAGAAGAATGGTGCAACAGTTCGCTGGTGCCCATTTTCAAAAACAAGGGTGATGTACAGAACTGTAATAACTATCGAGGAATAAAGCTCATGTCACATAGCATGAAGGTTTGGGAGAAGGTAATAGCGAGAAGAATGAGAGAAGAGAGTGAGGTATCACAGAACCAGTATGGGTTTATGCCTGGACGCGGAACAACGGACGCCATATTCGCACTTCGCCAACTTTGCGAAAAATACCGCCGTGCACACAAGAACTTGCACATGGTGTTCGTTGACCTGGAGAAGGCGTATGACAGGGTTCCCCGTGAGGTTCTGTGGTGGGCTATGAAAGAGAAAGGAGTGCCTGGGAAGTACCTGCAGCTTATTCGGGCCATGTACAACCGAGCTTGTACTCAGGTCAGGTCCGAAGCTGGCGTTACCGATAAGTTCAATGTGGAACTGCACCAAGGATCGGCTTTAAGCCCTTACTTGTTTCTCCTGGTAATGGATGCCTTGACATTAGACATACAGGAGGAGGCACCTTGGTGCATGCTGTTCGCCGACGACATTGTACTTGTCGGAGAAGACGCAACTGAGGTACAGAGCAGGCTGGTAAAATGGCAGGGGAAATTGGAGAGTGTCGGATTGAAGATAAGCAGGACCGAAACAGAACATCTGTTTTGTGACTTCGGTGGTCCCTCCAATTTCGCCAATATTGCCTTAGATGGTGTATCCCTGCCAGTCTGCTCCGATTTTCGGTACCTTGGTTCAGTAGTACAGAATGATGGTGAGATTGATAGGGATGTAAAGAACAGAATAAATGCGGGATGGATGAAATGGCGACAGGTCACAGGAACAACTTGCGATCCGCGAATGCCCCTCAAACTAAAGGGTAAAATTTACAAAACCATCATACGGCCTGTCGTTTTGTATGGATCTGAATGCTGGGCCACCAAAGGGACGGATGAAAGAAGAGTGCATGTAGCGGAGATGAGAATATTGAGATGGATGTGTGGTGTGACGAGGATGGATAAGATAAGGAATGAGTTTATTAGAGGCAGTTTGAAAGTGGCGCCAGTGACTGAAAAGATGAGGAGTAATAGGTTAGCGTGGTATGGGCATGTTATGCGAAGGGAAGAATGTCATGTAACGAGAAGAATGCTAGGGATGAATGTGGATGGATATAGAAGTAGAGGTAGGCCAAAGAAAAGATGGATGGACTGTGTGAAAGATGACATGAGTATGAAAGGAGTGACTGTTGAGATGACGGCTGATAGAGGAGGGTGGAGAGCAAAAACCTGTTGTGCCGACCCCACATGAAGTGGGATAAGGGCAGGAAAATGATGATGATTTTGATATAATAACGTGCTATCTCTTTTGCATGCATTGCAGTTTATTTCTGAGCAATTCGAACCGCGAGTGAGCAAGAGGGCTTCGGTTCCCGAGGTTCTCATAGACTTCTGGGTCTGTGTAGCATTTTCCAAGGAATTGCTTTTAATTTAAAATAATCAAATTAGTCCATCAAGTAAAGTTACAAACCTAAAAATAAAAAAAAAAACAGACGAATTGAGAGCCTCCCCTTATTTTAAAGTCGTTTAAAATCGACGTAGATAAAACAAGAAATTCCTAATACAAACTGCCAAGGAGTGGAACACTTTACCGTCGTCGGTATTTCCGGAACGATACAACTTTGGAATTTTTAAGACAAGAGTGAATAAGTGGATTATAGCTAAGCGTGCTCCACCTTAGACTGCATCTTCACTTTACATCAGGTGAGATGGCAGTCAAAGGTCTATCTATCGAACAATAAAAAAAAACGCTTTTCGTGTTAAATAAAAATCCGCGTTTTTGAAGCACAACTGCCGTATTTTCAATTGAATCATCTGGCAGTACTGGTTGGGTTGGCCTTAGTTGGACTTAAATAAAACTGATAAACAAAATGGGACTTGGCGAAAGGACTGTATCCAAGCTAGCACAAAAAAAAAATTACTTAGTTGTCAAAAAAAAAAGAGTTCGATGACCGCTCGGAAGCATTTTGTCCGTCATTTTTGATCCGTTTTCAGGATTTTTCAGAATACCTAGATTACCTACCTATTAATTACGTTCTTAGCAGTACCTATTGTGATTTTTCTATGCTTGTCTGATCGTCCAACCAAAGGATAACATCTAAAACGTGAGTAATAAGCGCAATAAATCAGTTTGTCGGTTGTCCTCAGCTTTTTCCAATTACGGCTTGGCAGTTGGCAATGACGAAGCCGCTAATTTCTGCTATCTAAATTAACTATCAGAGGGTTGAATCTTTTTGAGCTTCATTAATTGACCCGTTTGGTCAACAACGGTAGGCATTTTGGGCGGTTCCAGTTAACCACTAGCGTTGCTCATAATAAAATCGATGAATGGCGCTTCTTTTCCATTTTCCTTCTAAGCTAATAGATATAATATGAATGCTTTTAAATTTAAATACCTACAGCTATTCAAATTTTGGTCTACGATGTTTCCCTGAGGAACCCAAAGGTACATTCTATTGTTAACAATAGGTTATAAAATATTTAATGATTCATATCTAACGAAACTATAATGTGTGGAGCGCGGCACTGATTGAGATGGGGAGATTACATTTGCTTAAAAAATAGGTACATTTTATTTGGGACCATTGCTTAGGTACCCCATTAAAATACTATAGAAAAAAATACCTATCTTGGGTTGGCTATAGCAATCCTTGTACCTGAGTTGAGGGTTGGGGATAGGGGGGATGCAAGTGGAGGTAGATGGCAAGTCTTCCCCTTGAGTCCTTTTTTCTAGGAAATGAAAAAAAATAATTTAATTTTTCAGGTAAGTTACTAGTTAGGTTAGGGTTTTTTTTTTTTTTATATGAAAAAAATTGGTAGTAATATTTCATCTCTATAACAAAAAGACTCAAGGGAAGGAATTCTCATTAGGTTAGGGTTATTTTTTTTTATTTTTTTTAAAGTGAAGAAATTTGTATGAAATTTTTTGGAAATTTTTTTTCATTTCCTAGAAAAAAGAACTATAGGGAAAGACTTGCCATCTATCCCCACATGCTTTCCCCCTATTCCCAACCCTCAACTCAGGTACCAGGATAGCTATAGTTTAACCCCTATCTTAAAGTACAATAATATTATAACAACAACTAGGTTGCTTGTCCAAGCCACTCAGTGGCCTCCAGGAAAGCCAGCAAAATATATAACAACATTCTACCTACTAATATTACAAACGCGAAAGTTTGTAAGTAGGGATGGATGGATGTTTGTTTGTTACTCTTTCATACCGGTACAGCTGAACGGATCTGGACGAAATGTGGCGGCAAGATAGATTATAGTTGGGAATAGCACATAGGCAAATTTTTATCCTGTGGGAATACCGGGTATTAAATCTGTGCGAGTGAAACCTCAGGGTGCAACTAGTCTAAAATAAGCATCTAATTTCAACAGAAAATGTCTGGAGAACCTGAAGTACACACCCCTGATGAGACCCCTGAGGAGGAGGAAATCAAATCCTCATACAAGCCACCTCCGGAGAAGAGCATTGAGGAGATCCTAGCTGCAGATCAGGAGGATGAGTCACTCCGGAAGTACAAAGAAGCATTGCTTGGGCAGGCTCAAACGGGGCTGGTTATTGTTGGTATGTACTTACCTACTTATGTCAAAAATGTTACTTTATTACTATCACTAGCGGCCTGCCCTGGCTTGGCACAGGTGGACATAAACCTCAAAAATAGTGGGAAGAATGTTAATTTTCTTTATTTAATATCTTTCAGAATGTGAGTGAGAGGTTAATCAATAAATTGTCTTCCTCAATTTTTTATATGACTAAGCTGTTGATGGAAAAAGCAGATGGCCCACCTGATGTTTAGTGGTAACCATCACCTATATTTCTTATTTTTTCTTTAAACAAAGTAACTATTCTGGGGGCAGAAAATGGTGGTGTTATTTTACCTACTTTCTTGGATGAGCCCTTCACAAAGAGTTCTACACTTTATTACATTATTATAGCAATCAAATTCTTATTTTGGGCGGCAGTTGTTATGGAACTATTTTTATTATTTTTAAATTATTTATGAAGTATAGAAATGTTATCATGTTCTAAAACGTTGACTTATCATTTTATCGATAGATAACACTATCTATCGTTTCGCCCGGATTATTCTATCACTTGAGTGTAAACAGAAGAAATGGCACTTACCAATTTCAACTCAAATTCAAATTCAACTCAACTATTGAATCTTATTGTACACACATGCTTTACACAAAAAATATATAGCAATAGTCATGTACAGAGACAAGCTTAATCCTAGGTAGAGTTTTCTTCATCAAACCTTAGAGGAAAGAGAGAGCTGATTAAGGTGGTGTACAAACATAAAGATATACATTGAAAAATCAGAAAGGGTAAACAAGTTAATGCACTTTTACCTTATTTTCATTGTAGAGACATTTTTGATAGATTTAGATTGGATTTTAGAGAGATTTTTGTTGTGAGACATTATTACATATTCATAAATAATTTTAATTCAAGGTCATTTATATATTATTGAGTTGGATCACTGGTTCTTTGGCTGTAAACTTTCATTTTATAATAACCTACCTACCAGAAAACTATTGGGACATTAAAAATAGTTTTGTAGGCAGTTACTTAGGTACCTACTATCTACCTATAAGTTGTTGTTATTCAGTTAAACTAAACAGATTTACAAAATTTCTATAATCTTAAGTTCAATGAGCTGTAATTCCAACTAACCCCAATGAGAGCTGAAATTATGATTTTGTCAAACCCTTCTTTAGTAAGATAAGATAAGATAAGATAAGATAAGAAAATTCTTTATTGCACAAAAATGATGTACACAGGCGAACTTAATGCTAATTAGCATTTTCTTCCAGCTAACCTTTGTGTTATGTGGAGTAGATGGTAGTGCTTTGAGTGAAAATAATAGAAACACCTTTAACTAACAACGATAAAAATACATAAGTAGGTACCTACTCAATAAATATTTACTTCCCTAACAATGCATACATAAAAAATACATACCTACTAAAATAAATTAACCAAAATATATTTAGTACAACCTCTATGCCCTAACAGCTATGTACTCCTCAAATTTCAAGTCTCTATCTAGGACCAGCAGTTTGGCTGTCATTGTCTATATTATGTCAGTCAGTAAGGACTTTGATTCTTATAGTATTAGAGACTAGTTAGACTAGCGCCCCGCGGTTTCATCCGCGCAGATTTAAATCCCGGTACTCCCGCGGGATAACAAGTAGCCTATGAGTTATTCCAGACTATAACCAATCTCTCTGCCAAGTTTCATCCAGATCCGCTCAGCCGTTCCGGCGTGAAAGAGTAACAAACATCCATCCATCCATACTTACAAACTTTCGCTTTTATAATATTAGTGATAGAGATTGTGTAAAATAACAAGACTAACGACAGAAGCCATTCAGTGAATAAAATTTGTATAGCTTCACATTGAACGGTGGCAATGATACGGACAGGATAAACGTTTGATTGTACACGCAGTGCCATTGTGCTGATAGGAAGTACCCGTAACCTTGCATGTTTATCAACAAGTTAAGCAACGTTCAACGCTCATCGGGATGCCTTTTGTAAAACTTTGGCGATAGAACAAGCATATGGCCAACTGATGTTAAGCGGTAACCATCACAATGCATAGCCTCGCAAGTCAGACATATTATGAACATGCCCTACAATGCACTGCCCCGCGTACTGAAAATTGATATGAGACTGAACTAACTTACTAGTTAGATTGGGTGGATATCTATTCTGATTTTTGACCACTAGATTCTTTCAAATTTCGTAGGTTGATATCGTTTTTAGATCGCGTCAACCAAAAAGAATGCTTGAAAACAGTAAAGGGAATTTGTTTGCGCATACAAAATACGCGCCATCATACCCTCTCCCTCCGGCGTTCTTTTTGCGTGACGCGCACCAGCGAGTTTTGTATGAAGATGCCATATACGGCTATCGGGCTTGCTGTGGGTTACGAAATCCGAAAAAACAAGTTTAAGTTCAGAATAGACGTTCAGGGGCATTATTCTCTATGACAGGAGATTCCTTGCCCCAAACTGTGTAACGGCAAAACGTGATCTTGGGCTTTCTTCTCTACTAGCGACCCGCCCGCGCGCCCCTGCTTCGCACGGGTGCACATTGTTTTATACTATATCATGCATGTATTATACATATAGACCTTCCTTTTGAATAGATAGTGTATCTATTAAAAAAAACCGCATCAAAATCCGTTGCGTAGTTTTAAAGATATAAGCATACATAGGGATATACGGACAGGGAAAGCGACTTTGTTTTATACTATGTAATGATAGTGATATGTAGTGATGACATAGGAGATACCCTTACTGTGTGACGTCACAACGTGATCTACACGTAAACGCGATTGCGAAAACGCGATTGGTGTGGTCATAGTCATAGTGAATAACGCCCCAGTTTGTAGATTACAAAATCCGAAAAAACAAGTTTTCTAAGCTCAATAAACGTTCAGTTCTGAGGGCAAACAGTTTAGTTTGATGCGTATCTGTGCACAGACGCTGGCGACCCGCGCAAGGTGATCGTCAAGAAGCTCGCTCTCTGCGTGGCGGGCCGGGACGACCTCGAGCTGGACCTCACTGGGGACCTCACCGATCTCAAGAAACAGGTGAGTTCCTCTTCTATACTCCAAATTTTCCGTTATACTGTGACTTTTCAGAGAAGTAGAGCTCTTTGTGAAGGGCTCGTCCGGGGAAGTACTACCACTACGCCTTTTTCTGCCGCCAAGCAGCAACGCTGTGTTTCGGTTTGAAGAGTGTGGTCGCCGGTGTAATTACACGCACATGAGGCTTATCTGTATGCCTCAAGTTGATGGACGCAGGGCAGTGCATCGTAGGGCACGTTTGTATCGTGCTTGACTTACGAGGCAATGCTTTTTAGGTGATGGTTACCACTCTATGTCACACACCTATATTTTTGATGTATACCTACTTTTGTTCTTGTTTCCTGGAATGGATTTTGCTGAAATCACCGACGATTCATACAACCCTTTGTATTTTTTGTGCTCTTCAATGTATCATGTTTTTTGTGCTCTTCAATGTATTGTATCATCTTTTGTTCTGTTTTAATGTTTTGTTGTGCCCGTGTTTGTGTGAAAAATAAAACTTTTCTATTCTATTCCAACAAGTAGCGACGTTTTATTTTTCTGGTGAATAGAAACAGCTCGACCCAAGTCCATTAATTAAAGCATAACGGGTGAACAGTCTTATCATAGCGTGCTATTGATTTCTCCCGAAGGTTTCCTGTTTACTGTTGTAACAGTCAGTTCAATATTACAATAGTCAATTCAGTATTACATTATTGTGCAACTATTTGCGCCTCGCGGTTTCACCCGCGCAGTTTTAAGTCCCAGTATTCCCACAGGATAAAATGTAGCCTATGTGCTATTCCAGACTATAATCTATCACTCCGCCAAGTTTCATCCAGATCCGTTCAGCCGTTCTGGCGAAAAGAGTAACAAACATCTATCCATCCATCCATCCATCCATCCACCCATACTTACAAACTTTCGCGTTTATAATATTAATATAAATAATAACAATATGTATTATAATATTAGTGGAATGGTCAGGAAAGACAGACGACGGTAACGAATCCCACTCCTTACCAGTTCGCATAATAAGGTAGAAGCGAAGCGCTTCATGCGAATCGGTGGTATGCTTACCTAGGAATGGATGGTATTGAGCCGTACGTCTACTTGTCCTGTGGAAAATTTGCTTTAGTATATAGGTGATGGTCACCACTCAATATCAGATGGGCCATATGCTTCTTCCTTGGGCAAATAGTATAAAAATAATTATATTCCAACTCCCTGATCTCGTAATATTAATCTACGCATATTCTCGTTAATTTCCTCCTAATATCGTTGCAGCTAAAAGCTGATGTAGACTGGATGAGTCATCGGTTCCCGCATTTATATATAGCCAATCTTTGTCCCATTCACAATATTATGCTGCCATAAACCTTTATCCTCCAAACTAATGGGCCATTCCCGTTTGCTTTGTACGAAGTTCAACGCAACTTTCAGCAACCACGCCTTTTTCTGCTGCCAAGCGTTTGCCGTGCTTTGGTTTGAAGAGTGTAGTTGCCGGTTAAATTACAGGCACATGCGGCTTAACATCTATATGCATCAAGTTGATGGACGTAGGCCAGTGCATCGTAGGGCACGTTCCTATCGAGCGTGACTAATCATACATGCATAGGTGATGGTTACCACTTAATATCAGGTAACATCTGCTTATTCCATCAGCTAGTTGTATGAAGCAAAAACACGCGGCAGAAATATGCATGGCGGTAATTCTTCCCCGAACGAGCTTTATGTATTTAAAAAAGAAATATTCTGTCGTTAATGTCTAGAATGTGAGATGTGTTATCTTGAAACAGATTTACGATTGCCTGTAATTTATAGCAATGCCAATTTCTTCGTTCGTATTATAAAGAACGGTTTTATGAATTCGATTTTTGAATGCGATTTTACTAAATCCTGACAGAAACTGGTTTCGAAATGCTTTTTACGGCATTTTGATGATAGTGTTATCGACAACTTTATGGTAATTGTCGGTTTGGCTAACCCTGTTATCCTACTATTTTATACTACTAACTATCGTTCTATCGAACAGTAGTAGTTTCAATCATCCTTTAAAGCATTGCCTCGTAAGTCACGCACGATATGACATGACACGTTCATCCCTACCACTCCCTCGTCCCTACCAGTCAACATCAGGTGGGCCATCTGCTTGTTCCATCAGCTAGATGTATTAAAACAATAGCGACACGCCCGCGCGCCCCTGCTTCGCACGGGTGCACATTGTTTTTCTACTATATCATGCATGTATTATACATATAAACCTTCCTCTTGAATCACTCTATATATTAAAAAAACCGCATCAAAATCCGTTGCGTAGTTTTAAAGATTTAAGCATACATAGGGATATAGGGACAGAGAAAGCGACTTTGTTTTATACTATGTAAGTTGACGTGTGTGTGTTTTTGCAACATTTATACTTTAGATTCTGCATCTAGTATTTTGAGACTGTTGTAACAGTTCATCTCTTGCATGAGACAAGAATAACTAGAAATCTGCGTTGAACCGTTTCAGGGCACTCAATTCACCAAGTCAACGGCTGGTTTGGTTAACTCTGGTATAAAATTCGGTTTCAAAAGTTAAACATAAAAATGTCAGATATACTATCTGTCAGTGTCATAATATTCCCCTGGAACGTAGCGTAGCATTTGGTAGCATTGACCATTATTGTGTTTTATTTCGCCTACCCTCCTGGTGACACAAAATATTGCGCCGCGAATCGTGTTTACAGTAGGTAGTCTTAAGTTACTCATAACAAGTAAGAAATCGATGTTGACCTGATGTTTGCTAGCTGTGGTTGCGTTTGGTGGGTGAGCACGGGTCAGGATGTTTGTTTGTGTCTAGTATTAAGTTTTGTGTATTATCTCTTGGCGATCCTAATAAATGAATAAATGTTAGTGAGCTTCGATCAGGGAAAAGGCAGCAGCTAGGTAGGCGTTTAACCGCTGTTTAAACTCTAGCTTGACTGGCCAAGTTACACTATAAAAGCGTCGAACGGTCCGCTAAACTGTTGGTGCGCGTTAACCCCAATCTCATATTTCTGGAACTGTTATTCAATACTGACCTAATATGCTATTTCAGATTGATTTATTAACATCCCCGTTTCATAAAATGAGCTTGTCGTCTTGTGAGCTCATCAAGACGAGATAGGGCGATGACCTTTCTGTGAGATGCATAGCTTGCCTGTCTACTGTCTAGGTACACAAATTAATGATGCTTCAGTGAACGTTGAACCGATCTGTATGTGACCACCTCAGTGGCGCAGCGGGGGAGAGACCGCCTGCGACGCTAGAGGTTGCGGGTTCGATTCCTGCCTCGGAACAAATTTGTGTACGATCTGCAGATATTTGTTCCGTTGGTCTGGGTGTTTTCTATGTATAATAAAAAATATCTATGTATGTAAATATATTTTATTGTATTAAATATAATAATATCAGTTATCTAGTACCCATAACACAAGCTTTGAGTAGCTTACTTTGGGGCTAGATAGTGCTGTGTGGATTGTCCAGCATTATTATTATTATTATGATGTAATTTGACACAGAAACAGATTTCCCTCAGATATCACTCGGAAGCATACGAGTATACCCAGCTGTGGAGCTTCTTCAAACTGGAGCCTTATTCACTATGAAAATAGGAGATTCCAAGGAGATTCCTTGCCCCAAACCGTGAAACGTCAAAACTTGATATTGGGCTTTATTCTTTATGACATAGGAGATACTTTGCCCTGACCGTATTACACCGCCTGCCTTGTCTTAGTCTTAGTACTTTGTTCAGTTAAATCACTAGGAAAGATGAAATATCTCAAGTCGAAATGAAACTGTGCCCATTGTATTTTTCAGTGCGATTTCCCTCCAGTTTCAAAAGCATAATATGTCAAGCAAAGTCTTGCCTCACCTGTTGGAAACAAATTACCCAAGCGACAGGTGCAAGACGCATTGATTTAAGGGGATGTTTCACTACTTGTAACACTTATCTAATTTGATAACCAGTTTAAAATGAAGGTCCTAAAACTGTAAAAATAACATGCCACGTTATTACAACTCTATATTATTGTTGTTGTCACTTCTTATCGCTAATCGAGTTCGCGTGTTCGTTTTGTTTTCCCAAATACTACGATGCTTAGTGACTATTCGCCTATATTATTATCTTCTATTATATTATACAAGCTGCGCCCCGCGGTTTCATCCGCGTAGTTTTTAATTCCGGTATTCGCACGGGATAAAAAGTAGCCTATGTGCTATTCCATACTATCATCTATTTCTGTGCCTAATTTCATCTCGATCCGTCAGCCGTTTTTACGTGAAAGAGTAACAAACATCCACCCATCCATCCATCCATGCTTACAAACTTTCGCGCTTAGGATGGGATTTTCACTACGAATAAAGATTTTCACGAACAATACGAATATATAAAAATAAACGAATACCGCTGTTCGCGACGATGCTACGATCTAGGCTTTGGTCGCGTGGAATTTTCCAAGTGATCCTTGTGATTTTATTGAATACTAGCGACCCGCCCGCGCGCCCCTGCTTCGCACGGGTGCACATATCATGCATGTATGATGCATATAAACCTTCCTCTTGAATCACTCTTATATCCGTTGCGTAGTTTTAAAGATTTAGGCATACATAGGGACATAGGGACAGAGAAAGCGACTTTGTTTTATACTATGTAGTGAAATACATTTTGACTGTATGTCATAATGGTGGGATGGTGTGTTATTCGTACTTCTACGCCATAAAGCTGAATAGAGGGCAAATTAAAACGCGAAAACTGAAGTTCGAATAAAAAGCTCGTCATATACAACAGCGCCTTAACTATTCACAGCTACTGTTTGAAAATCTGTACACTTGGCGTTCGTCCAAAAGCTGGTTACAGGATGTTTTTATTTGGAACTCTGAATCAAGGAAATAATATTATATCCTACTAATATTATGTAATGCGAAAGTTTGTAAGTATGGATGGATGGATGGATGTTTGTTACTCTATAACTCCAGAACGGCTGAACGGATCTTGGTGAAAGTTGGCACAGACATATATTATAGTCCGGAATAACACATAGGCTACTTTTTATCCCGTGGTAATACCTGAATTTAAAACTACGCGGGTGAAACCGCAGGGCGCTACTAGTTCATTATATTTGCATACAGGGAAGGGAGGGCTTTGCCCTAAAGCTTAATTCTCAGTTAATTTTATTTTCTTTCGGTATAATAATAATAATAATAAACCTTTTTTATTTCCTTATTAACTAAAAATAAATCACATATTAACAAACACAAAAAAAAATTATACTGGTTTGATACATTTAAATTAATTAGAAAAATTTAAATTTTAAATACAATTAAATTTGATTAGGAAAAATAATATGATAATTAATAAGGACCTCTCAACGAGTAAACCATTTTGCTCCAAGCGTCTCTATCTTTCTAATTGGTATAATTGACTTATAATAATAATATAACAAACTGTTATTTCCCCGTCTCAACTGACTTCGCAACGAATTTCTATTTTGCCAGTTCTATGGCAATATAAATCTGCAGATTATAGAGTACGCGATATAAATATTCGCATGTATATAACAGAGTACACACACTATTTGCAGTAAATGAGTCGACGGGGGATAGGTGACGTCACGACCTTGCATCTGTCAGATGTGATCTCATAGTCGATAAGAATATTGCTCTTTTACCCAGATATCTAACATTGAAGACGGATAAGCAAACGGTCAACAATTGCTCGAAATAGCACGTCTATCGAGGGCAAGACAAGACAATATGTTGAGATTTACACTAAATATCTGGGTGACTAGCTTTGCTCATAAAAAACATTTTCTAAAAATGGAAGCCTAGCCAGATCGATTTATCGCCTGGCTGGATCGGAGCCGTTTCTAAGATTCAGATTAAAAAACACAAACAAATACAAATAAATGTGTACATACAAGAATTGCTAGTTAAAGTGCCATGATGCAAATAAGAAACGATGGTAGAACTTGAGCTCTGTTAATGAGGGATCGGCTTGTTCATTGTTACTGCCATTCTTTTTTATAAAAAATTGAAGTCAAAGTCAAAGTATATTTATTTGCAGAATTACATGCTATATAATAGATGTTTAGAATTAAAAAAAATTGTTTTATTCAGATGTCCAAAGATCCATTCTTAAATAATAACACATGCACATAAAATATTAGATTTAAATTAATAGTATCAGATAGGGTAAGGGCGCAGCCTGACACAACATGGGCAAGTAGGTAGGGGTATAAAAGTTGCAGTTGGTAGCGTAGCCCGTATCAAGGAGAAGGGCGCGGGTTCAAATCCCGCTCGGAGAATAACTTTTGGGACATTATTAAATATTTATGCCTACTATAAACAAAACCGTCTCGTTGTTTCCAGGTGTTCGTGATAAAGGAGGGCGTGCAGTACAAGATTAGGATCGACTTCATCGTCCAGCGCGAGATAGTGCACGGACTCAAATACGTGCAGAAGACTTACAGATTGGGGATGTCAGGTAAACATAACATGCTCACATAAACTTATTGCTTATTTTAGGAGCAGTAGAGCTCTTTGTTAAGGGCTCGTCCGAGAAAATACTACAACCATGCATATTTCAGCCGCTAAGCATCGTTGCTGTTTCGGTTTGAAGAGAGTCGTTGCCGGTGAAATAACTGGCTTAACATCTGTATGCTTCAAGTTGATGGACGCAGGGCAGAGAGTAGGGCACGGTCCTAATCGTGCGTGATTTACGAGGCAATATTTAATGGCTATAGATGCCTATAACAAAATCGGTGATGGTTACCACTTAACACCGACCAAGACGGACATCTTGTTTCGCCAGCCAGTTGTATAAAAAAATACAAGCATGTGTTCGTGATTTCATTTGCGTGCCCTTGGTGCGTTTTCTTGTGTCGAAACAGCCCCTCGAGCATGGATCGTCGATACGATAAAATTTTACTGTATTTCTCGATGAATTTACATTACTCGATGAATATACATTTCATTGTAATAAAATATTTATTTATAAGGTGCATGTATACTTGTAAGTTTTTGTGTATGTTATATTTGATATTTTATGGATTTTTATATCAGAAATAAATGAATTTAAATAGCGATCGAACGTTTTTAAACAAAAACAGACGTGCGAGCATGTGACTTCGTCGAATTTTATCGTATCGATGATCCATGCTCGGAGGGCTGTGTTGTGAAGGATTTAGCTGATATTTTGTTACACGTTTAGTTTGGATAGTAAAAGCATGTTTATAAAAACATTGACTTAACTTCTTTGATATGTTCTAATGATGAATTATATTTTTCCACGCGTTCCCGAAGTGCCCGGTACGTACTAACTACTTTGTATTCAGGTGTCGTCTGGAAGCCATAACTTGCACGCATTTTTAATCAACGTATACAATACATTGATTCGTCGTTACATATGGCGAAGTCGTGGTCAGTTTTTATATTGAACTGATTCTACATGAATTATATTTTGATCTGTATTTCAATAGCATTAGAGTTCATTATAAATATAAGTTCAATATAAAAACTGACCACGACTTCGCCATAATTATGTAATTGCATTTTGCTAAGGACACATTTATTAGAATGTGTATTCAAGGTTATAGAATTGTTTTTTTTTTTCAAATAGCATGTAGCGCACCAACAAAAAACATACATTTTAACATGAACGCAAATAATAGCACTGAAATTTATATTTACAGTTGTAAATTACAGAATGAAAATTCTATAATATTACCAAGTTAATGTTTTTTATTACTATTTTAGTCTCGAACAACTAGATGGCAGCACTTGCAATTGCACTGTATTGATGTTACAAACTAGACGGCGCTGGTCTTAACTTTAAAATACTGACGCATCATTTGAACGTTTCAGTGGACAAGATGACCCATATGGTTGGATCCTACCCTCCCAAAACGGAGATCCAGTCTTACACGACGCCCCCCGAAGACGCCCCCTCCGGTCTCATGGCGAGAGGGTCATACACTGTCAACAGCCTCTTCACAGACGACGACAAAAACATCCATCTTCAATGGGAATGGAGCTTCGAGATCAAGAAAGATTGGAAAGATTAGACTGCTTGGCTGCTTATCCAACTGGGTTGGACGCCTGACCTTGGCCACTGAATACAGGCTCTCAAAATATACGCGAGCGATAATGTAACTAGAGGTAGCGTGGTAAAGCTCAATTTCTATTATCGGCAGATTTTTAGCGCTAGCTAGCCTCAGTCATCAGCGTTCTATAAACAATTCAAGTGAAACTTTAATGGCTGTACATTGTGCCATATTTCAAATCGCCATGTATTTTGGAGCGATACAGTATTTTTTGATAAAACTACGCACAGGAGAATAACTGGCCATAAAAGCGGATAGTGTCCAATCCAGTGAGCCGTGTCGTGCATAGTGACTGACTGATTACATTTGATATTCAGTTTAAGTAGGTTTCGTAACCTTGTTCTTCCTTTTCGTAACTTTGGTATTATTCGATATTGTAAAAATGTTTTCCCTGTATTTTGTAATTTTCAACGTTTTATTGGTAGATAAACATTGATTTGGTGCAAGATGAAAAATTTATTGTTAAAGTATTTTTAAACCTACTTTAAGTAAAAGACAGTATTGCCGTGCGTATTAAGTGTACAATTGTCTCGGTTTTGTAGAAATGTCAGTCTACTGTTGATTTCGACACATTATGCTTTATTAAGCATTCCTAAAGCATTTTGAGCCAAGCTATACCAGAGGGCTTATATAATTACGTTATTTTTACAAATTTTCTATATCCAATGGTTTAAGCGATCGAAATTTGCATGTTAATTGAGGTAATGCATTTTAAAAACATTTTTTTATGTTACTCGTTTGTTCCATAAGTATTCAGAGCGCTGCTGGAGATCATTGGGAGCGATTAAATATTTATATACGTTTATATCTAATGAAAGTAAAATGTCTATTAATTCTATTGGTCACAGTATGCCATGAAATAAATGAGTAAGTGCTAGCTACCATAGTATTAAATTAGAGCTATTTGTGTACCAAGACAAAGAATATTATATATATTTTAATATTTTTAATATACACAATAAGTAACTTCTATTAACTTTTGTCAGTCTCAAAAATGGCAATAATGAAGTATTATCGGTGTATGACACGAGGCGCGAGGAGAGACTGTAAATGCCGCATTAGGAATAAGCGTTTGCAAAGTACATATTTTGTATTCCTGGCTAAATATAAAATACTCGATGTTAAATATGTTCCATTTAAATATTGGGCTGATTATGGAATATTGCTTGTGCCTCGATTGTTGTAAAATGCGCGAATACTAAAGCATATTTTATATGCGTTATGATATTATTTGAAGGAATACGCAGCTGCGGCAAATCGTGGCTTTAAAAAGAGTCCAACCCTAATAAACCCGACATAAAAAAATCCATGGCCCGCCGGCAGGGTCGAAGACGCCTTCCCCGTCAACTTTCTGGTCGAAGAGAAATAGATAGAAGATACTTTATTGCAAACTACATCATAGAAAAAAAAAATCTTGCTATGTACCTACTCATAGCTGGTGTTATCTAAACCGCGATACGTGGTGTGCTTTTTGTTGTCAATAACCCTTATTCGTATGGCAGAGCGCTCTCTGCGCTCGCAAGTAGCCAAGTAACGCGGTCAGCTATCGTCATACAATTATATTTACTAGAATGTTTACCCATTCAAAAGATTTATTGTCATAATCCCCACTAAATTATACACACCAGCGGGGATTACGACAATCTAAACAGGTGCTGTCGTTATACTGACATTGGTGCTTTTCCAGCGATGGACCTTCAAATTTAACCATCCCAAGGCTGCTTGTCCTTTGACGCGAGAAACGGAGAATTATTAACCAATAGGATTGACTAACTGGAGCTGAGCGGAGATTTTATGCAATCCTATTACATTTCTCCGCTCCGGCAGCCTGCCTAAATCTCATGCCATAGATTACGCTCGCTAGCGACGGAAGCAATGAAATGAAATTTTGTCAACAAATACATTTTTTTAACGAAATCTAGCGAATGTTATTTGGCAAAACTCATGGTACACCCACAGGTGCATTCTCTTCCATTCGCCCATATCAACCCTCTAACAAAGTGAAAATAACTGTCTTATTCATGACACATTATAGGTTTGATATAAGACACCGTTTTCATAGATCCAAGCCAAGCTATCGTTCAGAAAGATAAGGCTGGAACCAAGTCTTGACTAGGTTATGAGAGCTAACATCATAGGAAAAGTCATAGCGGATCAGGGTTTTGACCATATTAGTTTAAAACGGTCACCATAATAGCCTTAACCAAGTTTATAGTTAGCCTACTTAGATAGAAAAGGTAACTTAATTCTGGGTTTCATCCATTTTTGAGAATTGATATCTTTTAATAATATAAACAAACATAGTTGGTATATTTTTCTAGCATAAATAAGAGTAAATGTATAACGTAGATTAACCTACCTATTTAATAATAATTGTCGTATATTTTAGTATTTAGCCATTTTTTTCTTACTTTGTCAATCGTGGGGTAAGCTCGTTAATTATAATGAAATATTCTTACAATTAGATACATATTTTATTTCATCGATAAAATTGTAATGTTTTATGCAATGTAATAGTTTGGCCAAAAATAAAGCTTATTTATTCAATGAGTGTTAGATATTTTCAACTCGACAAGCAAAATAATGTTTACCTAATCTTCATAAAGTAGGTACCTAATTATGACTGACTTTTAATTTGAGCAATCAGACATGAATACCATCATGTGGTAAGGCCGAACATACTAATACAAAAATGGTTTCTGATTCGGGCATGTTTCCCTTGTTATTTGTGTTCGAACAGTATTTATGCGTGTCACTGGATAGTTATTCTTTCAAACAACCTCCCCGAAATGAAATAATAGTCAATCGCACCTCGTAACTGAGAGCCGCTGTCGCCGGGCCCTTAATGTGCCTGTAAATTAATTTTCACCAGTATACTCTTCAAACCAACAATGAACAATAAAATTGTGTATTACCTTAGTAATACACACTTATCTCAACACTTAATGCAAAATCTCATCCAATCCAATATCATAAATTCTATTCATCTTGACCGGTCTAGCTGGTCTACTCTTCAGTGTGAGCGTCACCCGGCTGTGGGTCTTGGCCGTTGGACAGTAGGCAGTCAGTCTGGTGGGCACGTAGTTTGTGTTCATAAGCTTCAGAGGCGACACTATCGCCATGCAACCGTGTTCTGCAAAAGTTTATCCATTAGTTGGCAACTTCGATGAAGATTTTTAACTGTCATGCAGACTGCTTCTGTTTTTGCACCAAAAACTGTAGGTGGAGGAAGACGGGGGAATGTCGTTCACCTGAGAGAAAAATGCTGTATTCATTTTTAAATTTGTATTAAATAATAATTAAAAATACTATTACAATAAATAATAATACAATGGTTTAGGGTTAGAGTTTAGAGAGGCTGCCACCACTGCGCTGCAGCGTGCTCGCTGTGTTTCAAGTGGTGTGTTTCAAGGCACCGTATCTAATAAGATATTGGGGTGATCGGTATTATCCGGCGAGCGCCATTACCCCTGCTTCCCCTACACTATTCTCTGTTTATGACACTACTCCTTTCGCATCACCTGGTGACAGGATTTTATAAGTGATCCTCGAAGAGGCTCCTTTGTAGCACTTGCTAGGTAGGTAATTATGAAGGCACTTAAGTATAGGTTGATATTTTGAAACTTAAGGTTCTACGACCTGTCATGTGTCGGTCTCCTCACGATGTTTTTCTTCACCGTATGGGAGTACCTAGGTAGGTAGGTGTAGTACCTACTGCCCAAATATAAAAAAAATCTTTTTGCACGACCGGTTTTGGTCCCATCCCACCACCTTTCAGGATGGCGGGGCTACAAAAAAATCGCGCAACTTGTTTTGTTGTAGTTAGATACCAGTTTTATCTTACCTGGTACCTTAGATACCAGTGTTATCTTACCTGGTACCTTAGATACCAGTGTTATCTTACCTGGTACCTTAGATACCAGTGTTATCTTACCTGGTACCTTAGATACCAGTGTTATCTTACCTGGTACCTTAGATACCAGTGTTATCTTACCTGGTACCTTAGATACCAGTGTTATCTTACCTGGTAGTAATTTACTATTAACGTTGACATTCTCTATCATATAGACTCCGTTCCTTCCCAGCACGGTGGAGATAGTCCTGGTGGAGAATTCCCGCGTCTGATCTGACTCCAGAGTGGGCGCGTCGGTAGCCACGCCCACCACGTGCGACATGTTCGCTGATATCCACTCTGCTAGCTCGTAGCTCAAACCTGGGGAGAAATACAATAAAATCAAAATGGTCTTTATTCAACAATCACAAGGATCATTTTGTAACGTCCTAAACAAGGTGTTAATAATATACTAAAAACGGGGGGTATTCTGCAACGTTTATTTATTTATTTATTTTTATTTCTCAGGAAAACAAACAGTACTTACAGACTAATTATAAATTCATGAAATTAGCTACAGACCATTAACACGTTTTCGCATAGTGAAACTTGAAAACAGCTTACCTGTTAATCAAATAAAGAAAAAATTAATTAAAGTTTAAGAATGAAGAGAAAATCTACGACGAAGTTTTTCATTCATGAAATGGCTTATAAACTTTCCAAAATGTATCTACATAATAGACACAACTTAAAGTTGCCCTATCTTAATTTTTTACAGCTTTATTTTGTACTTTTAGGTGTGAACACAGAATCTGGCACCAAACCTGGGACACTAAACACCACAAAATAATGTTTTATCCGATTTTATTGTAAACCTTTCAAAAGTCCTTACCATACTCTGTTCCCAATGACATGACGTGTGGAATACCTACACCCCTTTATAGGTACTGGTGACACTCACTCTTCATTGACCTACCTAGGTACTTACCTACTAGATGAAAAAAGATCCAGAAGTTACGAAAAACTAAATTCAGACTTAGGGTACAGGCCAGGGAGACTGTAATATCCTGGACCCTGTCAGCCTGGAAACTGGCGTACCTACCTGGTATCTTACACACGCAGCTGCGTATCATCGAGTGGTACTCTTCTTCATGCCATCCGAACTTGAAGAGCAGTAAAGTAGGCTCCTGAGGGTCACGCTTCATCACCGCCCACTGTAAGGCGACCTCCAAGGATAGAACGAAATTGTCGTGTAGTGCCGTCAGTGCGCTTGCGTCTATTATAACCACTGAAAATATATCCAGCCAGTTATTACAACATTCAAAATGACAATTAGTTTGGTGGAGACAGGGGCAACACCAAGGGTATCACAAAAACGTCGCCGACCTTTCGATTTGTGAGTTTTACTCAGCTTTTTGCTGACTCCAAGAAGACTTAACTAATTTTATTTATTCTGTTATAAATAGTCCGAATAGTAGTAGAATAGGCACCTAAGTTGTTAAATGTTAACTTTTTTGCAAAATTAAAACTGACTTCAAATATTATGCTGATAAACAAAACCAAAGTCACCTGTGTTGTGTATACCTGTAATATTTTTTGTTTTTGTTGATTTTACTACTTAAATCTTATTTTATTTATTTATTCAGAACTTTCACACAAGACAATGCAGTGCTAGGAGGAATATGCATTAGCATTGTCTACAAGTCTTCCTGGGCGTACGAAAAGCCACACCTACACACCACACAGCCACATAACGAATTAATAAAATAACCTACATATTTCCTAGAACTGCACTTACCTAGATCTAATTTATTTGAAGTTTTTATTTTGTATACCTACCTACCTACCTAGATTAGAAGCTATCGATATAAGACTCTCTAGTAGCATTACTTTTATAAACCTTAAGTGGTTTCCTTATTGCTACATAATATTTCAATATTGTTATTAATTTTTTATAAATAAAAAAAAAATCTATTTCGAGAAAGTTAATTACCGTATGTACCTATAAGTTCCGTAGTTCATAATTGACCTACTAAACAAAAAAATCATCAAATCAATTTATCTAAGTATCTTCTTACGTTCGGCGAGGAAGTACTCCGAAGGTATCACCGCCGGGTGGACGGACTCTATTGAGGCGATGTGTTCCAGGTGCATCGCGGTGCCGAGGCTTGGGACTCCACAGTTCATGCACATTTTCCTACAAATATTATTTATTGTTATTTGTAAGGGGATACCCATAACCTCCAACCTCCAAGACGCCTCGGCGCGGGTACTAACTGCTCGGCGCGAGCACTTGAACAAGATTTCGTTAGATTTTCTTCTCATAAAGAAATTGAAAAAAAATTCACACAGCGCTAGTAAACTTAATCCCTATCTTTTGATGTAACTTTGACATGATTTCAAGAAAAACTCTCTTAGATGTTTGAAATATCGATCTGATGTCATTTTTATGATTATTTTATCGAGATATTATCGTTATTTACGTTTCTATTTACACAGCGCTCGAGTACTTACATGTCCAATTTTAATGTTTCCTTTTTATTCATGTATTTTTTTATATTTTAGTAGATTTACAGCTGTTCCTAATCGACAGAATTCGCTCTGAACTACGCTCACAAACCCAACTCGTAGATGTAGCGACCAAAGTTGTAAAGCTCGAGTGGGAGTGGGCCGGTCATTCTGTCGCATGAATTGTAGGCTCTGGGCGAAACTAACAACGGAGTGGCGCCCGCAAGAACCAATGCGTCGCCGTGGCAGACCCAAAATGAGATGGCGTGATGAGCTCGACAAGTACCAGCCGGAGTGGAGCACCACAGCACGGGACCGCACAGAGTGGAGGGAATGGGGGAAGGCTTTTTTCCATCAGTGGGACATAGCCCGCTTATTATTATTATCCATTTATTTCGGATCAAAAATCCATACAATAACAAATATAAGTTATACAAAATCAATTAAAACTTTAAACAAAAACTTACAACTAAACACATACCTACCTAAAATAAATAATTTATAAAATGTCATTATGAAATAATATTTATATAATAATATTTTTTTATTGTGATGATGTTCGACCAACATCTCAACACCAAAACACAATCAGATTAATATTAAAGTTACCAAAAACAAAATCGAGAAGTCCATTCATCATTAGCATGACATACAGAATAATTCCCGCCTACTAATCTCAATTTAAAACTATTTCTGAAAATTCGACCTGATTCATCCCTGAATCGAAGTAGTTTGTATCAATTTTTTTTTACTGAATCGTTGGTTGTACTTAATGTCTGAAACTTCTTTCAGACCAAAATACAGTGATTTTATTTATCTATTCCAAAAGGTTGAAATATGCAGGCAAGTCGTCTGATAGTAGGTTGTGGGTTAGATTAGTCAGGTTCGAAACGCGGGTTTTTTTGTTTTTGTATTTTGTATTCCGGAATCTACTATAATATAAGGGATATATAATCCAATATTATAACGAATGACACCTAACATAATATAGCGGACAATTCTTTCATATTATATTTGACAACCTACGTAGCTCAGTTGGTAGTAGCTATGCCTTCTGCGCCGTAGGTCGTGGGTTCGATTCCCACCGTGAACAAACATTTGAGTGGTGAACATAAATGTTTGTTCTCTGTCTGGGTGTTATATAATATTATAAGTATGTATTTACAAAAAAAAAGTATTAGAAGTAGTATATCAGCTATCTGGTTCTCCCATATTACAAGCATAAGCTTAGTTTGGGGCTAGATAGTGCTGTGTGGAAAGTCCACCAATATTTATTTATTTATTATTAAAAATATAAAAATAATCTTAAATTAGAAAACAGCTCTTACAATTTTCATGAAATTTTATATGCAGGGGGTCTCAGGGGCGAGAAATTGTTCTAGCTAGGATTCAGTAACCGAGCAAAGCTCATAACCTAGATTTTTTATAATAAAACATCTACCTAACGATTCTTTTTATAATAATGGGTACCTACATCGATTCTATGAAAGGGAAATCTTACCAACGCTTCTCCAAAGCACTGTAATATGTTGACAAATCCTTCCAGGACGTAGGATGAGTGAGGTCAATAACAGATATCTTTGCCAATTCATCTGCTGATACTTCTTCAAATCCCGCCAGACATTGCAACACTATGACACAAATTGTAGATAACATTTTGATATTTTTTATTTAATTATTGAAATACTCAGACGATGAATCGTTTTTTAGATAAGTAGGTACCTAAAACAATTATTTTTACACAAATTTAAAGGTCCTATCTTTTTTGTCTTTGCAATCGGACTGTTAGCTCCGAGAGCCGAACGAACGTAAACTGTATCTAAAGGGATGTGAAGGATGTTTCTGAGCTATGATATCACTTTGCTCTATTCAGATCATCGCATTGTTCTACTGTGTTATGGCTAGCTGTATCATCAAATAAGAAACTGTAACAACATAATTATTGTTCTACTTTTAATTCAGGTAGGTATGGTTTCATACAATATTCTGAAGACAATTTTAAACAACGAATTTATTGCACAACAGATAAGTTCGCTGTCATGTATAAGGAAGTAAAGGAGGTCGTATTGGAAATACTCCATTGCATGAAACTGCATCAGAACCCTACAAGAGTTTCACCTGGGTTTTCTTGTGTTCTTGATTTCATCTTTCGACTCGTTTTTGTCGCAATCCGATTACGTTTTAAATTGCACGTGCGAAGATTGAGTTAATCTGATTAGACAGGTGTATTTTGATAAAAACATGTACAAGCAATTAATTATTTTGGATGCCATCAAAGTGGCCACCGCCCTAGTCCGACTTAACATTATTGTGTTCATTTCAAACTAGGATTCAACTTAGGGAACGTACCACTACGATACCTATTTTTTTATACTATACTATATTATACTATTTTTATACTATACTACGTGACCTATTTTTTTAGTTTTTTCGACCCCTCCCTCCCCTCGGTGACCACTCGTAGTATATGCCAAGACCCCCCTCTCCCCCTTTAGTTTTCACGTAGTAAATTATGATTTTTAATCAATTAACAGGCAAAAATTTAAAAAAAAAATTTGGTCTTTATTGCATAAGACTGCATGCATACTTAAATTACTAGTGAATTATATAGGTATTATAGAAAAGAACAACATTTGTGAACATATTGCTATACCGTGTGTAACTTACAGTAACTTAATTTAATAAAAATACAAGATTTTTCTCAGTAAAATCGACTGCGTTGCAAAAACCTGAGCCACCCCCCCCCCCCCGCTCCTGTGACTGACCGTAGTATTTTAAAGACTCCGCTCCCCCCCCCTAAACGGGTCACGTAGTATGGGTACGTTCCTTTAGACATGTTGATAACACTACTGTTTTTATAAGAACTGTTGAATTGCGATTTTCCAAGTGATTTTATGTCTTTCAAAATGTGCGAGCGAGAGTTACATTAACTCTTGTATTGGCCAGACGTTTCAAAATATCCCTGTTATTTATCTTTTGACTTTGATCTCAGGTTATAGGTACACGTGTTTTAAAATGCACTGCACTGAATCTATTAACTTGAGGCATACAAATAGATCTAAGAACATGTTTACAGCTTAAAAGATTCAAAGTAGTGGTTTAGATTTCAAGTCTTTAGAGTCTCTATCTGATACAATTTAACATTTTTATCAATTATTTATCGTTTTGATATGATTTTGGCGTGATTAACACACTTCCTGATAATTCACTTACACGACAATAATCTAATCTTAATGGCATCTAATGGTTCATTGGCATCAAACCAATAACTGCAAATTATATTAGAACAATTTTTATTGTTTATAGACCAGTTATACTCGTATAGGTACTTGTCTTAGGTACCTTAAACTTTAAATAGTTCATTGTTAATCACATGCTCTTTAACATACCTATATATTGTAGGTAAATCTTTTCAGCGTTAGGCACAGCTGAAAAGATTTACCCTTAATATTTAAGACCTGAGATCCGTCGTCGTACGAAGATCTTGGGCATGACACCTTGCTAGACGAGGGGATAGCCAGTGGAGTAAAGCCTTGACCGAATGGTGGCCGAAATCGGGCGAAGAAATCTGGGCCGACCGAAAGCGAGATGGGTCGACGACATCGTTAAGGTCGCAGGAAATACCTGGACAAAAGACGCACAGGACAGAAGAGGCTAGCAGATAATGAAGGAGGCCTATACCCAGCACCAGCAGTAGGTGGCCGAAATGATGATGATGATTTAGGATCTATTAGAAATTAGCTCGCCTATTAGCTCGCATTTGTACATGACTATTATGTATTTTTTGTGTAAATCTGTTTGTGTACAATAAAGAATAAATATTTGAAATGCAATTAAATGAAATAATTTATTTGCGTGAAGTATTAATATGGTAGCATCTATCAGTCCATGGCATAGGCGTCTTCCATATTTGAAAGGGTTTACCTTTGTCACCGCGACTTGTAGCCCTAGCAGGCGGATTGGTGACGCAGTTAGGAGGTTCTCCCTCTCCTGCACATTTCCTGGTGTTTTCATTACTCGTATTTTAGGAAATCAAGAGGAATGCCCTATATTTTATACCATATACCTTCGTACTTTATGACTCTTTTCCGGAAATCGACGGGCGTAGTTCGTAATCTTAAAACACATTCATGTTGAAAAAATATGTACTAAGGAAGCGTAAAACAAAGATAACTTTGATAATGCTGTGCCTACTTACAAAAACAAATTAAATTGCATTTTAACTGAAAAATTCAACAGTATGTTTCAGTCAGTCAACAGTGTCGGCGCACAAGCCAAACGGTATCAAAAATTTACTGTGATTAAAAACTATCAAATCTCAAATCAGTGTGCGAAAATTAGATAAAGAAGCTTACAAAAGAGCAGGTTTTCATGGATAGGTGTCAATCGTCGGCCGATTGTGGATATGTTTCGATTTGTGGTACTTTTGGCCGCGGTGGTCGTGGTAGCGGCGCGGCGGTCGCCTCGCGCTGACTACATCGAGAGCCTCGTAAAATCCCCTGAGGGATCCAGGTTCTCTGACAATGTCGTTGAAGATGCTCTTCTCGATGTGGTGAGTTTTTTTATAAGCCTAATCGACCAGCGACCCTGGCTATCGAGATGGCTTTCAGTTTAATATTTGATTCCATCCATCCTCAATTGCTAGGTTTTACAGTTAGTACAGTACGGGCATCAAAATGTCAAACTGAAAGCCACCTCGATAGCCAGACATTAGCGTAATCGGGCCGCAGATCTGAAGGAGAACATGATGTTTGACAAGGTCTTATTGATTTTTGTGACTGTAAGGGATCATTATCTCTGTTACTTGGTAACCTATTTATTGTTCTAGCAGCAACCAGATTTTTCCAAAATATTTCTTAGTTCATTCGGGATGTTGTTTGCCGAATCCGCAATTGTTTTGGACATTTTTCAGGAACTGGCCAAACTCCCACTTCACTAAACTTTGTTATGCTATGGGCTTAGAGCTCAAAAAAATTGTTTGTAATTTGAAATTCCGTCATCCTGAAAGTCTAAGAGGTACCTTTCCGGGCAAAGATACGACCTTAGATAAGGCAAATAAAAACATTTATTTGCTAAAATGACTGTATAAAAGTTACAACCGAAGGCTTTTTACCAAAACCAATTACAACCTTCTTTAGGCCTGATCATTGAGCAAAATATAACCCTATAAGGGCACTAAGGTATTGGGCCTGCACCTACAGATTGTTGCCGTTTGCCGAAAAGTCTCAGATATTTTTTTTCATTGGATAAACTTATAGGAATTTTGATGACTCATAATTATATATTAGGTTTTTAATGACTCAGTCTTTCTTTCTCTCTACTTAGCGCCTTTAGTTAAGCCAATAGATAAGTAAGTAGGTATGCATACCAACCGATATTGAAGTGCGGAAGTCATCGTTTATTTTGATAAAGTACCCACGATGAACGAATGAACGACTCTTCAAGGGAAAAAACTTAAACAAGGGCTTGTAAGACCTTTTGGAGCTTTAATCCCTAGTTTAAATTGCAGAAGGTGAATGTATAAAAAGGCTTAGGCCTTTAGAGGTCGACTGCTGGACACAAGTATAGCAGTGGACTTCTCAGCCTATCGATGATCCTGACCCCTGCGAGAGAATCCTTACCTATCTCTTGATTTTATTGCACGTTACTCGTATTGTAGCCTCTTCGTAATTTTTTGCGCAATTGTTTTATGGGATAGGGTGCAGTCCCACTCCTATAGCATTTTCAAATGGGACAATTTGCAATTTAGTCATTGCGCAGACGGAGCGATTTGAGAATGGGCTGCTATGCAGTAGGTACGTTCAGCGAAATCGGCATTCACAGAAGGGAAATTATGCGAAAGGTACCTTTTGAGAAAGGGACGTTTTGCGAATGATGTATTATGCACAAGGGGCTGTTTCCAAAGAAAATGTTTTGAAAATGAGAGTAATTTTGGTGGAGGGATGTTTTGCGAGTGGGACCTTATGCTCCAAAACCTCTCCATCTGCTGACTTCCTACAATGTTTTCATTTCATGATCTTTTCAGATCACGTATAAATCATCTAGGTACCTACAATTAGATAGAAAGCGTTTGTTTATGGGTGTTACAAGTTGGAAAAATTGGAAAAACATTTTGTTTGTGGCCTTACCAAATCTCCCCTCTAGCACTCATTCTATTTCAGCCCGGCCTCGTCGCAAAATACGGTTACCCTATCGAGACGCATACAGTCGTGACAGAAGATGGCTACATCTTGGAGATGCACCGCATCCCTTTCGGCCGAGACGGTTTCATTTATGGCGGGAACAGGCCCGTGGTTTTCCTGATGCATGGACTGCTATCTTCGTCTGCTGACTTCCTGACCATGGGCCCTGGGAGTGCTTTGGGTAAATATTTACTGGGAGTGACCCAGCCATCTGACCTTAAGGTTTGAATCCGGTCGTGCAACCATGGATTTTTCCTACCGAAAAATGTACCTATGTGCGCTATGCGAGCTCTTAAACGGTGAGGAAATACATCGTGAGTAGTAATTTTTATAGGAACATGTATGGCATCGTGAGCAGTAGGAATAACAAAAACCATAAAATGGCGCAATTAGAACGTAGATTGCATTGATAGTAAGCGTAGTGTAGATCTGTTACTCAGCTGTACTATCTTCGATAGTTATCTACGAACGAGCCGATAATTAAAAAAAACAATGCTTTTATCTATCGCACGTACCTATTCAGCTCACGCGTCATCATACTCATAGGTAGATCACGTAAAATCTTTGAAAAACATATCTAGAGTTGTAAAATAGTAGGTTTTCTCATCGTTGCTCAGGTAAATTATTTCATAAAATCGTAACCACAGAGTACCTTTTTATATGCTGATCGTGACGATGCGATCGCGTCAAAATCTGCCTATGACGTACCTACAACCTTGGAGTATTATATTCCTAGAGTATTATATTCCTTGATACTACCTTACCACCAACATTTTCTAGATCAGTAAATTAATGGAGTAATACTGTTAAACAATAATGAATGCTGGATGGTTCATTGAAATTAAAGTCTTGAAGATATTGTTAAAATCTTTGAATGTCAGTCATTAAAATAGTAAATATAACAAAGTAAATAATAATATTATATACAAAGGTTCAGAAAAAATATAATTCGCGTAGATTTTGACAAGTGTTCTCTCCAGGCTACCTCCTCGCCGACGCTGGCTATGACGTGTGGCTCGGCAACGCCCGCGGCAACTACTACTCCCGCCACCACCTGAGGCTGAACCCTGACAGCATCCTCAACAAGGACTTCTGGCGGTTCAGCTGGGACCAGATCGGAAACTTTGACCTTCCCGCTTTCATCGATCACATCCTTACCGTGACCGAGCAGGATAAAATTCACTACATCGGACATTCACAAGGAGGAACGTCATTCCTGGTTTTGAACTCGCTGAGACCTGAGTATAATGACAAGTTCATCTCCTTCCAAGGACTGGCACCAGCTTGCTTCTTTGACAACAACGAGAATACGATGTTTAATACCCTGGCTGAGTTTGAGAGCGTCCTCGAGGTAACTTTTTATTCATCTAGCTGGTGGACTGATGTTTTAAGTTACGCATGATATGAACATGTCCATCATGTAACAATAAAACTGGAACTGAAACGGCTTTACGATTTTGATCTCCAGGCACGTTTCCCTTCAGGTCTCTTAGTAAAACAACTACAGATTAAATATTAATTGTTCAGCAATAAATGAAGCGGTGCGGTGTGTTGAATTGAAACTTATGCAGAAATTTCTCAAAAAGTAGTGAGTGACCTAGTTCATTTGAACAAAATGTTTCCCTGTTACAGAACATAGCCTTCGCAATGAACGCCCAAGAGATCTTCGGTAACCAGGAGTTCATCGACAGATACTGCGTCGACGGAACTATCTTTAGCAACATCTGCCAGAGCGTCGTCACAGGCATGTTCAACAGAGAGTATTACAACTCGGTAAGTTCAGGCTTTGATTCTATAGTGGGCACACCAAACACCTTTTTATCTAGTGTCCACACCGTCTCTTCCACATTAGTTAGAACAAGTGTAAGAACCTCACATTGGCATCTAATAATATAAATAAGTATTCTACCTATGCTATGCCATTTAATTTCAATCCGATATTTTTAATGCATTAATAAATAATCACGCTCAATATTTCAATCTGATTTCGATAGCCGCTGACGCAAACAGCGATTTTCAGACAATGATAAAACATATTATCGATTTTTGCGTGTCTTTGCAGTCTTATCAAAGTTAAGAGCAGTAGAGCTCTTTATGTGTGGCTCGTCCGGGGAAGTACTACCACCACGCCTTGTTCTGCCGCCAAGCAGCAACGCTGTGTTTCGATTTGAAGAGTGTAGTCGCCAGTGTAATTACAGGCACATGAGGCCTAACATCTGTATGCCTCAAGTTGATGGACGCAGGGCAGTGCATCGTAGGGCACGTTTTTATTGTGCGTGACCTACGGGGCAATGTTTTGTTTATAGGTGATGGTTACCACTTAACATCAGGTGGGCCATCTGCTTGTTCCATCAGCGAGTTGTATAAAAAAAAAACAATCATGGCTATAGGCTTCTGCAGTCTTTTTCTCATTAGAAACCTATAACGATAAATTTCAACATTTTCAAGAAGCTTTAAGTTTCTAACGTTTATCTTTATTAATTCCTCGTCTCCAGACAATGCTGCCTGTGATTTTGGGTCACACCCCAGCCGGAGCTGCCATCCGTCAAGTGGCGCACTACGGTCAGAGCATTCGCTTCAAGGCCTTCCGACGTTATAACTTCAACGCCCTCACTAACCTCAGGGAATACGGTACTCTGAGTCCACCAGCCTACGACCTCTCCCGTGTCACCGTCCCTGCTTACCTGCACTACGGGTTGAGCGACAATGAAGTCTACTACAGAGATCTTCTTAAGCTGGCTGATACTCTCCCGAATGTGAGGTCTGTCAACAAAGCTGCGAGGGACAGCTTCAACCATTTCGATTTCCTCTGGGCGGTGGACGTGAAAGAATTGATGTATGATCATGTATTAGCTGATATGAAGCATGCAGAACAGAGTTTATATTAGTTTTCTTAGTTTAATCTACTTTGTTATTGTTAAGTTACGTCAGTCATGTGAAACTGGTTTTATAAACTTTTGTAGAGTTCAGATCGGGATTGATTTTATAAACCTTTTTAGGTTCAAATTGGTTGAATCATGGCTTGACTACTATAATGTAAGTAACCATAGAAGTGAAATAAAATAATTTGTTTAATTCCCTTGCTATCTTTCAACCCTGCTTAGTACAAATTTCATATACATAATCAATAACTTTCTGTAATGTTATTTTATTAGGTTCATGCTAAAGAATTTGAAAAGACGAAAATTACACTAGGTAAACACAAACAGATCAAATAAATACCCACTACTTTAAGTGTATAATGTGTTGAGGTACTTGTGTATTTAAAATAAGGAAATTCAAACAAAATAACAAGTAAATAAAAAGTGTGATATAATTTATTTAAATAAACATAGAAAGTAAACGAAACCTACACACATAAACAGAAAATCATATAAATGTTAACATTTATAACTTCCTCAAAGTTTTTCGTTGAACAACTTACGCATGCAAAAGAACGTTGTAATCTCAAAGTAAGCCTTAGCATACAATAAATAGAGTTAAACATCGAAATGATGTGTTATCTTAAGTGAAATTTTGCATGTCAGCAAAATTACTAAGATATCGCTGGCGAATCAATGACACCTGAAACATGAAAAGAGTCTCAGTCGCTCGAAAATGTTTTGCAAAAGAGCATAATGTAATTATAATACATTTTAAAGTTGTGTAGTACACTATTGGAAAAATGGACTTTGCCTCAGAAACAGTACAGTCTAAACTAAAGGTAGGTATCCTAAAGGGCTATATTGCACTAGTCTTATTATTTAGTTACAAAACACTTAAATTAGTCGTTGGTCTTGAATACGCTATTCGTTTTTGTACATGACATAAAGTTTTCTGCTTCAAAGTACGTAGAGATACTTAGATTCAATAACAACCAACCCGTAAATCCTACATCAGTTTTTATCTGTGTTTATCTATCTTAAACTGTGGTTAAGTAATTGCTGCTTAGAGTGTCTTGTACAAAAACGTAGACAGAAGCAACTATCAATAGAGTCCAGAAGGCATATCTGTGACTTTATGAACACCGAAACCGCTAGACGTGCCCATTGGCGAAATAGTTCTCTTCAAGTCCGCGTGAGAGTGTGTACCAGTCATTACCAAACTTGTCATACTGGCCGGAGCATCCCGCAACATTGACCCTGAATAAAACCCAGCATTGCTATGCCCTCTCTTGACCAAAAACGTGGAACTGTTAAACCCGGAAGAGTTCTCAAACGGAGATCCCAATTTGGAGTTGGATAAGAAAAACTTCGGTTGATCGCATCTAATCGGGGACTCCTCTTTGGTAGATCTTTCGTACTTCAAAGGTCTACTTGTTCTAGTAGGGATGAGAGGAGATTCCTTTCCAGCATCACTACTGGTTCTGGAACAGGACCGTTGCCGCTTTTCGTAAGGCCAGATTGGCTTTTTCGGCTCGGAAAGAACGACAATATCGACCATAGAGTTTAGGCCTTCATCAATTCTATCTAAGCTTTTCGTTAGCTTCTTAGACTCGATCAAGTTTACGATTTCGTCAACACGGCTGCATTTCGAGTTGGATCTTTGCATTGAGGACATTTGAGACTCTGTGTAAAACATGCTTTCTATGTATTCTCTTTGGCGAGAACCTTTCTCCGAAGTTTGGAATGACTCGCTTCGTTTTATAGGCGACTTTTTGCTTTCTTCTCTTGACCTAGTCTTCGATCTCTTTCTTTCTTCTTTCTCTGTTGAGTTGAAAACAGCTCTAGTTTCATTAAAATCAAAGCTGGTTACTGATGCTTTTTTAGTAACTTGGTTGTTAGTACAACGGGATGCACTTAGCAAAGAGTCTGATCCTTCATCGCTGGAGTAAAAGTTATCATCGTATATGTCTGGTGGCTTATTGTATATTCCTTGGTCTACCGGTGGGACGAATAAATGTACTAGACTTTTGGCTTTTCGTGGCGGATGTGGGAGGATCTTGCACGGAATGATTTCGGCTTCTTCATCATCTTCCATACTATCGTCAGGATAGTCTCCGTTGCTTTTGATCTGAATACTGTGTCTTGTACTAGTTATTGAGTCTTCTTTCTCTGTATCGCGGTGTTTCTGACATTCTAAGGCGTTGATGGATACATTGATTTCTGACGTTTGGTTGCATCTAGAAGATCTATCATCGAAATTCTCTTTGTATTGCTCAGATTCAGCATGATTGACGATATTCCTAAGCTCTTGTATAACTTCATCTATCGTAGTTTCCTCTTCTTCATCAGATGATTTCTTATCGTTTTTTGGTTCTATTTTTTTGTGAATACGTTTGTTTCGCATGAGATCGTATGTTTCATTCTTTACGTTAAATACTTCGTAGACCATTGATTCTCTTTGGGGGTCGCCTTCTGGGCTCAAAGACCTTTCGGAGGAACTTATTCCTTCGTCTTCCGGTGGTGATGACTCGTCTGCAATTAAAAAAATAGTTTAGTAGGTATGTAGCTATTTCATCAAGCTTCGAGGGTTGCTGACCGTCACGTATTTGGCTCACCTCTATGATTGTTGATCATTGTTATTATTGAGCCTATACAGAGCCATACTAAGTACGTTTAAAATATTCTAAACGAATAATTTCTAACTAACTAAGTACCTCTATTTGTATGCACGGAGTTTTTTTTCTTGACCAAGTTCTTCTTTCTGTTTGAACTGCCGTGCTCGGATCGCAGCGTAGATACTTCCTCTTGAAGTTCACAACATTTCTCCTTCAAGCATTTCTCTAGTGACAATAGAATTCCTTTCTCTTCTTGAAGAATCTGCAATTAAAAAACCATTGCTTATTTAAATCCTTGTTACGCAGTCTCTTAAAAAATTTAGTTGCAGATGAAAGTCTAAGAAGCCGATGATGAAGAATGTTTTACAAATTGTTATTATAACTAGTATTTTACCTTCACTCTCTTCTCGAGTAAATCGAGCTTGTTCCGCATATCATCCTTCTCCCTCAGAGCCTCTGTTGCCGTCTCACTCAGGGTGTCAATATCAATTAGCTGCTTTTCGTAATTTTCTATCTCTTTCATCACATGCGTGTTTGGTGCTGGCAGCTTGGCTACCATCTAAAATGGAATACTTATAATTAAGAAGACATATCTTTTTCTGTTTTACCTTACCCAAATCATAACTATCTTTTATCTTGGATGTTCTACTGAACATAGGCCTTCCCTTAGTTGTTACAAGAAAAACAATTTCAGGACTCTCTCCTCTATGGCTATGGCTTGGAGGGGGGGGTGTTTGTCTTCAGCTAGCACAGTACAAGGTTTGCTTATAGGAGTTAGATGGCTACGTGATGCTTTAATATTTATCTCAACCACTACTTCTACTTCTTTCTATATTATGCTTCTAAGCGTTCCTAGTAAAACATCAGTATTTTATCTGCTGTCTGATAGTAATAGTTTAAAAGTTTGACTTAGTTTGAGGCGAGATAGTGCTGTGTTATTGTTCTGTTTCTGTTCTACTGTTTAGTTCTCTATTTTTATGTAATTCATTTATTTGACACATAATCACGGAGGTGTATTGTGTGTCAAAACAATAATTCATATTCTTCTCTGTTTACCTTCTTCAAAGTCGTGATGTCTATAGCAGCTTGCTCCAACTCCGCCTGTATGTAAAGCTTCCTCTGCGGAGTGGGTGCGCTGATGAGCAGCGCGTTTATAAACGCCAGTCCGGCTGCCTGCAGGTCCCCGGAGCCGCCAGAACTCTGCAGCATGCCGACCAGGAAGCGGAAGCGGACCGGTTCACCATATCGGAGGCGGAGGGTGGATAGCGCTTCGGAGACTTGGTTGTGACCGCTGGCTGGCGGGTAGCACGCTTTTGTGAGGAGCTGGAAGTAATAATTAAAGAAATGGACTATTTAATAAGCAGCATCTTTTGAGTGCATTGTTATGAGCTGGAAGAAACATATTGTTACAAAGCCGGACTTTGGGCTGCCACCATCCCAAAGTTCTGCTCACTTTAAGGAGCTGGGCTGGCTGGGGTGAGGTTGGCTGGGGATAATGCACGATACAATTTTTTTTTATAATTTGGAAAGTCATCTAGTTAGGTTAATTGTAATCTAGTTAGGTTAATAACAATGCATTGCTTCTAATATTAATAATTAATTAATTAGTTTTAACCATGTTATTTTTAATAATTAGTTTCAGCACATTTTCTTGATTGAAAATAATAAAGTTGCTGTTTTTTTTAATAAATTGCTGCATGAAATAATAATAATTAGTTATAATAATGATATGATAATTATTTAATATAGATAATATAATGTAGTTATTGCGAATGAGTAATAATTAATGAGTGAATGAATGAATGAGTGTATGAATGTCGAGTTATAATGTTGTTGCATTCAATAGCAACAGTAGATATTAAGTAATAGCAATAAAAAAAATGCACATTTTTTTTTATACAACTAGCTGATGGAACAAGCAGATGGCCCACCTGATGTTAAGTGGTAACCATCACCTATAAACAAAACATTGCCCCGTAGGTCACGCACAATAGGAACGTGCCCTACGATGCACTGCCCTGCGTCCATCAACTTGAGGCATACGGATGTTAAGCCTCATGTGCCTGTAATTACACCGGCGACCACACTCTTCAAACCGAAACACAGCGTTGCTGCTTGGCGGCAGAAAAAGGCGTGGTGGTAGTACTTCCCCGGACGAGCCCTTCACAAAGAGCTCTACTACTCTTAAACAACAATACACCCCACAGTCCGCTGTAGGGTGAACGTCAGATCAGATTTTACTACCCCATCATGAATTAGAATTATAACATAAAGGAACGGACTGTAGGACAAGCAGCGGTATTCCTTGAGTGCTTAAGAGGTTGACAGTGGAGAAACAACTTCTTCGTATATTCTCATATTATTGAACTGCATTTAATGATTTTATGTCTTTTGGTTTGGAGTGAACCCTGCCAGACTTACGCCTACCTGTAACCCAAGTCTGAGTACTCTTAATCGAGTCTTCTTGCGAACTGAGTGTTTATTTGAAATCATACAATGGTTCATGTACCTAATGACAGGCAAACACTTAAAGTTATTGGTTTATAGTGTCTCACCTGCAGAGCTAGAACCCTGGACTTGTTGACGGTGGACATGATGCAGACCGTGAGAGTGTAGACTCCGTTGGAACCGGACACGAGGCGGCGCACGCAGTCAGGGTACCTGCTGCAGCAGCTCCAGAGGCACTGTCTGCAGGTGGAATAGTGGTTCTATCGACATTTCCTTAAACAACTTGGTACTGTCCGAGCATAACATTCCAACCTTTAATTTGATCTGATGGAACAATCTATTTCCTAGTTGTAAAGGTTGTGTCAATATTAAATTAATAGGAAGGGTTCAAGAAGGGGGTTAATCGAACTTCGGCAGTGATGTACCATTATAGCTCGCAGACTGACGTCTGCGAGTTATAATGGTACGTCACTGCCTTTACGTTACTAATAGCTATAGTCTTGAGTTTTTTTTATGTGCTTATTGGTTTAGATTTTCTGAGGATTTCTTAAGGGTCCGGCGACAGCGGCTCGCAATTTCGAGGTGCGATTGGCTGTTATTTCATTTTATTTTAATTCGGGGAGGTTGTTTGAAAGAATAACTCTAAAGTGACACGCATAAATACTGTTCGAACAACATGCCCGAATCAGAAATCATTTTGGTATTAGTATGTTTGGTCTTACGTTTACCTAATACCAAAATGATTTCTGACTCAAGCACATTTCCCTTATATTATTGTATTATTTGTGTTCGAACAGTATTTATGCGTGTCACTTTAAAGTTATTCTATCAAACAACCTCCCCGAAATGAAATAAAATGAGCCAATCGTACCTCGAAATTGCGAGCCGCTGTCACCGGACCCTTAAGGCCTCAGTAGTTCTGTACCCTATTGCTAAAAATAAAAAATAAGTGACCTTATTTCTTTTTCTTCCATAGTACATTTGTGATATATTATGTCGCCAAGATTAAACGAATGTTATTGCATTGTGAACAATGTGAAAGACCTACACAGGCAGTAAATAAGTTTTCCACGTGGGAATTATAAAAACCCTATCCCCGTTGTCAGTTCTATCCACTGCCAGTGCTAGTTCGTAAGAACTTGTAATACAGGAGAGGGTAGGTAAAAACACTTACAAACAAGCCAGCTCATCCAGCAGAGGTCTCCTTCTGACAGCGGGCGGCCCCTTGGCGCCGTCTCCGGATTGGCTGAGCTGCACGTTGCGCAGGAGTTCCAGCAGCAGAGTCACGCCATCTAGCGGCTCGCACGCGAACTCTTGCACGAAACTGGAAATTAACATAATAAGAAAAGAATACAATAGATTTTTTTTTAAAGTAAGATATTACAATAGCCCATACCAGCGCAGCGCTGGTTTACAGGGCGCCAGCAGCCAGCAGTAGACCAGCAGTAGCTGCGACACGGGTTCCTCTTATAAAATGGTTACATACAATTTATGCTTAATAATAATAATAATAATAATGCTGGACAATCCACACAGCACTATCTAGCCCCAAAGTAAGCTATTCAAAGCTTGTGTTATGGGTACTAGATAACTGATATATTTAATTCATTATATACTTACATAGATAGATATTTTTTATTATACATAGAAAACACCCAGACCATCGGAACAAATTTCTGCAGATCGTACACAAATTTGTTCCAAGGCGGGAATCGAACCCGCAACCTCTTGCGTCGCAGGCAGGCTCTCGCCCGCTGCGCCACAGAGGTCGTCTACTTGCAATGCTTGAAATGGTCTTGAATATAATAACTTAGTATTTTAAATAAGGTTTTTCTTAGGTTATAAACGTTTTAAATCTCGACGACCTCTGTGGCGCAGCGGGTGAGAGCCTGCCTGCGACGCAAGAGGTTACGGGTTCGATTCCCGCCTTGGAACAAATTCGTGTACGATCTGCTGAAATTTTTTCCGATGGTCTGGGTGTTTTCTATGTAAAATAAAAAATATCTATCTATGTAAGTATATAATGTATTAAATATATCAGTTATCTAGTACCCATAACACAAGCTTTGAATAGCTTACTTTGGGGCTAGGTAGTGCTGTGTGGTTTGTCCAGCATTATTTATTTTAAAATTAAGCTTTAAACTACCTAAGCTAAATTTGGAGATATTTACTATTGAACCCAGTAAAGGAAAAATAACTTAGGTAAACATTATTGTTACTAACATTGAATAATCAATTTAAACGCGACTGAAGCAGCAGGCGTCTGCTAGTATAAAATATATCCCCAATTAGACGAGATAAGACTTGCAATAAACCCTACCGTGTCATTTGACGACATAAATAAAATAACGTTCGTAATTACAGAAAGGATTCTGGAAATCTTGGTTGGGAATGAAATAAAGGATTTAGTTTGGGCTACAACACAAGAGATATTATCATTTCAATTTACCACTAAAGCTCATATAGGCAGCCGATCAAATCACAAGATAGAATCGCCGTATCAGACCAATAAGTCTGTAGCTGTCTCTTTTCGTTGGCGTGAAAGTAACGGTGACAAAGATACTCTATAGAGCCGCTCTAAAATGTCAGGGATTATGAATAAGAGGGTAAGACTGAGGGTATCTAATACTATGCGCTAGAATTTAATTCTTGCACCTTTTACAGAATGCATGAGCCAGCGCTTTGAGCTGGCTCACTCGGGGGGAGTACGAGCGAATACATCAGCCTTTCTATCACATAATTACAGCATACCGACTGCAAGCCCATCGATCTTACGTCAGTGCCATTCTAGTGTCTATTTTTCGTCCTTTAGATAGGGTTTTCTCTATTCAGTGCTTAGATAGTACCGCTACCGCTTGTGACCATAGCCCCACATGCAATCCAATGGCGTAGGGATGTCCCATGCCATTATGCATTCCGTCACTGCATAGTGAGGATAATAATCACTGTATAACCAGGCGTGGGACAGCTTAGCTCAGTGAGCTTGGGAAAATGAACTTTACTGCCGGGTGCAAACGCTACTATAAGTAGGTACTTACTCGCTCCCTTTCAATATCTTTGAAGATATGAAATCACTAAATGGAGTTATGACAAGTTGCCAACAACCAAGTTTTAGAGAAAAGCAGTTCTTTCTTCAACGAAACAGTATTAGGTGACTTTAGCTAATTGATAACGCTTACGGTGAGTATTTAAATTATGCGCGTCGAGGTGCTAATCTAGTACGCCCTTAAGTGGTATACCTTTTTTTGTTCCCATGCACTTAAGATAATTTCCAGTCCTACCAAAATGTTCGCGACTTCGCTAATGAGATAACAGAAACGGCGATGCGATGATCGTTTTAACGGCCCATTAGGACTTAACGATTCGATAAAATTTAATTAACACCTAGATTAGCCCTTTAGCTGTGGGTAAATAAGCTATTACAGGTTTTTGGATACTGTTCACATTGTTGCTAATGGTAGTACTCTCTAGATATGCAACTATGTAGAGTGTAATAAGCATTTTCTTAATACATTTCTAGGGTAAAATAATTGGAACCGATGCCTGCAATATAAGGTTGACGGAGCTAAGTACATAATCCTTGGGATTTTAATCACTACATAGTATAAAACAAAGTCGCTTTCTCTGTCCCTATATCCCCATGTCCCTATGTCCATGTATGCTTAAATCTTTAAAACTACGCAACGGATTATGATGCGGTTTTTTTAATAGATAGGAGTGATTCAAGAGGAAGGTTTATAATTAATACATGCATGATATGTGCACCCGTGCGAAGCGCGTGGGCGGGTCCCTACTTAGACTTGTCCAAAACATGAAAGGAAATATTTTTATTAGTTCGGCCAGATTAAACTATCTCTATCTAATTTGGAGTAAAAGCTGAAATAGCAAGTGACTTGACAGCCGATTAGTGTTTTTTTAGTGTTGATGTGTGTTGTCGAGCTTTCAGAAACCGGGGGTATGTCATTTAATGTGATAGTAGGAATCTTGGTACTTTCTTCTTTTGTTATACGTACCTTGGGAAGGACAATCGGAGATCAGCTCGCAGCTTCGTCAGCAGTTCGCTGGGAGTGCCAAACTGTCGCAGGCTCATCTCTTCTCCTACGCTCAGGCAGGGGTTCCTGGAACCAAAGGTATAGATCGCGTCAACCAAAAAGAACGCTGGGACACCGTGTTGGGGATGTATTTCCATACAAAATACTCGCCCCATCACACCTCCTACCCCTACTTCCGGCGTTCTTTTTGCGTGACGCGCACTATATGATATTAGGGACTGATTATTCTGGGTTGCACGGAAGTGTTCTTTCAGTATTTGGTGAACTCTTCTTATTCTCTCCAAACCGTGTAACGTCATAACGTGATCATGGGCTTTAATCTTTATGACATAGGAGATACTTTGCCCTAACCGTGTGACGTCACAACGCGATATAAATGCAAATGCGATTGATTTGGTCAAAGTAAACAAAACCCCTGTTTGGCGGCAGAATAACCTACTGAGAGTAACACGGTCTTATAAGTTCTATTAGAAGATCACACCTGAAGTCTTTGCTGCCCTGGTTGGGTAGAGTCCTGGCCTTCCCGGTCTCTTGTCCCTGGTCCAGCTCGTACAAGCTGGAGGCTCCCGCCTTCTTGCCCCATTTCTTGAGCGACGTGGCGTAGTCTTCAGGGTTGTATATCGGAGGCCGCTGCTTCTCCTGGAAAGAAGAAGAAAATAGGGTTACTACAGGTCACGTAATTTAAAAAGAACGCTGGAAAGAATTGGAGTGTTTGCGCATACAAAACACTATCATCCCGTACACTAACGCTGGAAGGAGGGTCATCACAATCCCCTCCTTCCAGCGTTAGTTTTATGTGAGCTATACCTTATGCAAAGTCCTTCTCTGCTACTTGAAGGTGTTGGGCAGTCCAAGGTGAGGTAAGCAAAGGGACAACTATTATAAACACGAAAGTTTGTAATGAAGGATGTATGGATGGATGTTTGTTGCTCTTTCACGCCGGAATGGCTGAACGGATCTGGATGAAACTTAGGCATAGAGATAGATTATAGTCTGGAATAGCACATAGGCTACTTTTTATCCTGTGGGAATACTGGACTTTAAATGTGCGCGGGCGAAACCGCGGGACGCAACTAGTAAATGTATAAGACACAAGAATTGCTCGTATAAAGGTATTAGATTCGATTATGAGAAGACAATGTCAAAAAAGCATTCCCACCGGTCACAATGGCAAGAAGACATCAATTAGCGATCTATAAATCTAATTAAACCCATCTATCATATAACTATCACATAACTAAGGCAATTATAACTGGCGACATACTACAGTCGTCTGCTGAACGACGAACCAGTGAGAGAGACAGCTGCGCAGAATGAAAATCTGCATAGAAAAGGGTGTTCCGTGCAAGTTTGTCAAAAGTCAAAATGTATTTATTCAATAAAATCACAAGGATCACTCTGAAACGTCTTAAAACTAGGTGACTACCTACACCTACTAGTTCCACGCGACCAAAGCCTGGAACTGTCACGCGATAGTTTAATTGACGACATCTTTTATTATTTTGAAAATTATGAGAGGATGTCAGACAGGTAGAAGCTTCTGATTTTTAATAGGTATACCTAATAGGTACACTGCACAATTAGCTGTACTTTTCAATTAGCCACTAATTACTTATGTACCTAACTCATTGACATTGCATGACATTGCTGACATTCATGATTTAACATCGTTGTATTGCATGTATGAAATTGAGAAAATACGAGGGAAGAAATCTTTTATTGTTTTGTATGAATTTAAGTACATTATGCACACATGTCATGCACTACTTTCAAAGTAGTTTTATAAAATAAACTAATTTAATGTATTACTTTTACTAATTTTATGTACCTCCATTGGATGAAAAAAACAAATCGCTCACACTGATGCCCTGCCCCACCTCCTGAGAAGTTCGTTGTGCGAGCATCAGTCATGTTCACAACAATAGCTTCGTTATGACAAATCTAAACATACGTTTTTAGAAAGCAAGCAAACACAATGCTTTTTCAAATTTCATAGTTTCACACAAGGGCAAAAATAAGCTCTTTATACTATTGGTAGAATACCTAGACTTACCCGTCTTATTATAAAAATGTGAGTTAGACTAGGCTTAAGCCAGGACTAACTGGTCCGTGGTCTAACTTTGATACCGAAGTTGGTCCCTGCTCTATAGAAAAATCAAAGACGTCGACCAGACCAGACCAGACGTCATTATAAAACGGAGTTTATCCCCTAAACCACGGTTTAAAGATAAACCCGAACGACCCCTAGTTTAAGTATGGTCTAACTAATAAAAATCTCATTTTGCCAAATTTTATTTGGTCTCCCACATAAGTTTATTCAATAAAACAACTTGTAGCATTGCATTATCCAACATACATTTCAAACTATAGACTCCGATCTAAATTTGAAATGTGAAAACGCATCACTAGCGCGATCTACCTTTCGGACACTTTTACTAGCGCCATCTAGTTATAAAATTGGTATTTTTTTAAACAACTTCGGCCTTATATAAATTTGAAAGACTGACTGGTCCTCTTGCCGCAAGCTGGTCATGATCATGTACATACTACCTCGTCTTTCGTTGGACATATTTTTTCTTGAGTAGGTATGTACTTATGATAAGTTAAAGCACAAAATCCCGATGCTACATTTTCTTTACTTTAGATGATATATTATAAAAAAAAAGTATGTAGAAGTAAATATCAAGACGACAGCCAGCTTGTTTCACTTGTTTATTTGTTTATGTCGTTGCAGTTTGCGTAATTTATTTGATTCAAAGCTTCGATAATCACAGCGAAGTTATCTGCTGTCAGATTTTTTTTGAGTAATTCGAGCCACGAGCAAGCGAGAGGACCTTGGTTGCCGGGGACAAAGCACTGTCTGTCCGTCATTCGATAGACTTCTTTCTTAAAACTACAACGAAAGACGAGGTAGTATGCGCATATGACTTTAGCCTGCGGCAAGAGAGTACAGTTATACCAACTTATCTAAGCCGGTCTGAAATTAGCCGTTTAGAGAATTCTCGGTTCACTATTGGCCATTTATGCACAAGCGGCTCACTTCAGACCGGCTCAGATAAGTTGGTGATTCCAAAATGAATGAACGATTGATTGCCATAATTTGTTATAGTCTGTGGATATTTGTTGAATGATTATGTTCTGTGATGATGAATCATGGACTATCTAATATGTCAAAAAAAAAAACAGTCAGATGTGTACCAGCTATTGGTATGTTTTCATTCAGATGTGTATCTGTAACTGATATGATTACATTAAAAAGAGATTTAATTTACGCAAGAAATACACTAAACAAACTTAAGTAAAAAAAAATTTACGTTAAGACTAGGCGGTATGGTTTAAAACTATAGCCTGCTCCAAGGAGCGAATATTAAAAAAAAATCATGGACTATCTCAGGTACTATGTAGTCTTCGACTAAAGTGTCTTTTGTAATACGAAAATGATAAACCTTAGATGATCCTAAATTTATGAGATAAACCAGGTTTAAGTTGTTTATAATAAGAAAACGTGGCTTGAGCTAGGTTTAAACCCAGGTTTGATTTGTTTATAATAAGGCTGACAGAGTTTGCGTGGATTAGGTATCGGGGTTTCTCTACAGAAAATAGAATATTCACACACACACACATTCATAATAATATACATTCATACATTACAAAAAGTTTATTTTTTCTTTATGATACTGGCACCAGTGCGTTATATTGCTCATTTAACCTCTGTAGACCTGTTATTTATAATATACCAGTTCCCTTTTAATAATATTCCATGTCACATTTATCCTATATTTATTTTATGTTCATTTAATGCAATGCAAGCAATATCAAAATGGTTTATTGGGTTGATACTTTTTTGTGCTAATTATAATGATTGAGTCGAAAAACCTTAAAGTTGGACTTTTTAATGCGGGCTCATTAAATACAGGGCATGATGAATTTATTGCAGCCATTGAGGAATTAAGACCGGATATAATGGCTGTGAATGAGACGTGGATAGGGATAGATGAAGATGAAAAGGCTCCAAGAATACCAGGCTACCGTTTCCGTCATACTCCAAGGCCTTTAAGCATCCGGCAGGGACGTGGTGGTGGAGTAGGGTTTTATCTTAGAAAGGGAATTTTTGCACGTTCTTGTCTCCACCCACATATCCCTTCCGTTGAACAAATGTGGTTACTAGTGAAAGTAAATGGCCAGGAAATTGTTATAGGAACTGCATACAAGCCACCCCAACAGGATCCCCATCAATTTCTTGAAGCAATGACTGATTCAATCTCTTCTTTTGCAAATTATGACTACATGATATTGTTAGGAGATTGGAATATAGATCTGCTATCCCCCAATTGCTGGAAGACCAAACTTCTTAACCAATTTTTGTATAGTCTAGATTTAAGTCAAGTAATCACTGAACCAACTCACTATACGGATCATAGTCAAACATTGATAGACATTGCATGTACTGATGCCCGTGTTCGTAATGTCACTGTTAAGTACTCCCCAGACCTTGGACACCATGCCATGGTCATGGTGGAACTGAATATAAAAAAGGAGAAGTCATGTCCGCGTTTGGTTACCTATAGACCTTTGAAAAATATTGTAATTGATCTATTCAATACGGACCTAAACAGCGCTTGCTGGGAAAATATTGTGACAACAGCAAATGTGAATGATCTTGTTACACTACTTACTAACTTTATAATTACTCTATTTGATTTGCATGCACCAAGCAAAACAAAGAAATTTAAGGAGCCTCCCCACCCATGGATCACTGACACAGTCAAGACCATGATGAGGATTCGTGATGAATACCATAACAGGTACAGATCTGATCAAACTTTATCTCTCAAGAGATGTTATAAGGAGATGAAACAACTAGTTATTTCAGCTATTGTTAATGAGAAGAAGGCCTATTTTACAGAGCATATAAACAAAAATATAGATAATTCTAAGAAACTTTGGGCAAACTTGAAGAGCACAATTTTACCTAATAAAAAACAGGGTGCTGATCTTCCCCCACAATTTAACAATCCAGACATTATTAACTCTCACTTTTTAAATGTTCCTGGTGAAGATCTTGTTTCCATCTCACAGCTTACTTTCTTTGAGCACCATCAGTACTGCACTAAAACCTTCTCTCTCAGCCCTGTAAGTGAGACCGCAGTCATGTCAATAATTCGTGGATTCAAGTCAGGAGCACAGGGTATCGATGGAATCTCTTTGGATATGGTCCTTATGACCTTACCACAATCTCTGAAGGCCATTACTACAATAATAAATACGTCAATAATAAGTGGTACCTTCCCAACAAGTTGGAAGGCTGCGGTTGTTAAGCCAATCCCAAAAACAAATAACCCATCATCCTGCCAAGATCTTAGGCCCATTAGCTTGCTTCCATGTTTATCTAAGGTATTAGAAAAGGCCGTAAGCCTGCAGCTCACAAAGTACCTTGAAGACAACAGTATCCTCCCGCAAGCTCAGTCTGGATTCCGGAAGGGTCATAGTACTTCAACTGCTCTTCTTGACGTTGTCGATGGCTTATTGGGTGGGCTGGATCAGGGTATGATAAATATCCTGGTGCTGCTTGATTTCTCACGGGCATTTGACTCCATTAATGTTAATCTCCTACTTTCAAAGCTTAAATACTATGGGTTTGATGCACGTACCATTAAGTGGTTTCACAGTTACCTGGATGGCAGACATCAGTTGGTAGAGTTATCCATGTCCAATGGGTCTAGGTCACAATCCGCTTTTCAACCAGTACTCAGGGGTGTTCCTCAAGGATCAATCTTAGGCCCAATCCTATTTGTGCTGTACTCTGCCGACATTATCAAAGCAATCACCTACTGCAGATATCATTTGTATGCTGATGATCTGCAGCTGTACTTTTCGTTTCCACCCTCTGATCTTGCTAGTGCTGTAACAAAAATCAACTTAGACTTGTGTGAAATATCTAGTTGGTCAAGAAATAACTGTCTAGTCATTAATCCTAGGAAATCCAAATTCATGCTTGTTGGTTCCAGACAGAAATTGCTAAAACTAAACTCAATACCTATAAATATTGTTGTTGATGGTGAGGCTGTTGAGTGTGTCAAGGAGGTCAGAAACCTTGGGTTGGTTATGGACAACTTTCTCCATTTTGAACAGCATGTCAATGAAAGTGTGCGCAACTGCTTTTACCGTTTGAGGCTATTGTACAGGATAAGACCATATATAAGTGAGGCAGTGAGAATTAACCTTTGTGAATCTTTAATCCTGTCCAAACTGAACTACTGCGATGTTGTGTATGGACCATGTCTACTTGGCAGGACTGTTAGGCTCATACAGCGTGTTCAAAATGCCTGTGCCCGTTTTTGTTTTCACATTCCTCCCCGCTCTCATGTTACGCCATATCTTAATTCCTCAAACCTTCTTAAAATGGCAGCACGTAGAAAACTTCACCTTGCAGTTCTCCTTTTCGGGGTGATAGCCAGGCAGTATCCAAAATATTTATTTGAGAAATTTGTTTGGGCACGTTCCCAAAACAGATACCCAAACAGACAGTGTACCTTTGTATTTGCTGCACCGAAACACAAGTCTATGGCGTTCCGTGGTTCCTTTAAATATGCCGCTTCTCGGTGTTGGAACGATCTACCTCCGCCAGTGCGTGCTCTTAAATCAGTAGTTGTATTTAAGAAAGAGGTCAAGAGACTGTTTTTGCAGGGTCAACTGAGTGCGTCTTAGAGTGGCAGCGGACAAACAAATTAATGAACCCAAATTCTATGCAAACTTATCGCTAGAAATGCAATTATACGTAATTATGTAGATAGGTACTTTTACTACTTACCTCTACTTCATAGCACGTCGAGCACAACAGTTCTGGTTTTACAGCACTGGTTGGTGGCATGGTGGATGGGTGCCGTGAAATGCCAAGGTTTTTTAGCTGTCGTAAATATTACTTTTGTACCAATTAGTCCAATCTAGGTAGCCCTTGTCATGTAGTAGGTAGTAACTTTAATTTTGTAATCTGGCCAACGCCCTAATTTTTTTGTCAGTATCATTTTATTGGTGTGTGTGTCATTTCCGTTGTTCTGTATCTGTTCTGTTGTCTTTAGTATAGAGTATATAATGCTACGCGCCTTCGTTTGCTTGCGGGCTCCACAGCAAAAAATAATTTTAGTTTCCTTTGGTTTCATATGTAAATACTTTATTAGGTGTAAGTAAAAACAAATGTTGTATTCTATGGTGTAAATTGTCTGTTGTTTATTGTTATAATTACTATGTATGTACCTACTGTTTGCTAAATATATTCTGTGTTTTTTTTTTTTTTACTTTTACTTGTCTACCGGTCGCATGTCACACTAGGCCAGGCCACGTCTGAAAACCAGCGTTGCACTGTACCTACGGTACCTAGGTACCTAGGTTTAGTGCAGCATTAAAGCTGAGACGTGACCTTTTTGCCCCGCACAACGGTAGGTAGGTCCTTTATTAGTGTAGGTTATAATTTATTTTCTGTTAGTTTTAAGTAAGTACCTACTTGTTTTGTGGGACGAAATAAATAAATTTTCTTTCTTTCTTTCTTTCTTTCTACAGGAAAAATACTCTCCGACGCCGGGAGGTTTCTCTTCACCAACAACTTTTGTAAAAATAAAGCATCAAAAGAATGTAGGTATGTGCACTTTGAAAAATAAATAATGATTTTCTTTTGTCATCCTGTTCAAAAGTTCAAGACCAAACTTTTTCATCGGCACCGGTTTGAAAAAAGAACACAATCAAAACTACAAAGAAAAGACGCACCAAATAAAAAAAATAATTGTATTTGAATTTCGAATACCTACATACATCCAAACAAAGAAGAATGATCAACCTTTTTTGTTTGTTCCAACTTCTAAGGAGTCCCACCGTGAATAATAGGTCAGCAACGCATCGGCGCACTCCCCTATCTTTCCCTGTCTAGGAGGTCATTACCTACAGTTGAACCATCTTCATCATTCGAATACCTATAAAAATCAATTTACGTTAAATAGGTTGTAGCACTTCTGTGATAGCAATGTATGTTGTGGTAGCTTCATTTATTTAGAGAAGAAAATTAGGTACCTACCTATATACATAGGTTGGCCAGTAATAGGTACCTACGTAGTATCAGTATTTACCTTAGGTATTTAAAAAGCAGTTGAGCTATCCAAAGTGACTTTATTCAACTACTACATTTATTAATTCTCAGCTCTCTAAAATGAACTGCGGTAATTTGGAACAACTTCTATTCCTGCGTTCTTATAATTACAATGTAAACAGCATAGACAGCATTGTTAAAGTTGAATAATTTATAGTTGAATAGCTCGTAAAAATATTTTCCAAATGTTTAAGACCCCTGCTCAGTAGAGCACTCAGTTAATTACCAGCTGCACCGACAATCTAGAACTGCCATTACATAAAAAAAAGTAGCGAGTCATGTCACAGAATAAATAATTGTGGGTGCTTAGTGTGTTCTTATGTAGTTATAATAAAAATACATAATTTTAATAGCAATTAGAGTTACGTAAAGACTAAACTCGAATCATTATGAATAAGAATAATTGCAGAGCAGAAGAAAGTTAGGGCTATTTTCGAGGTTGACGAACGGAACGATGCGATGATGGCTTGGTATTATAAATGATGACGTTTGGCGAAAAGCATCATGATCGGAATTAAAACAAAACTTCTTTTTATTAATTTTTATTAGATTTATAGTGTTTGCTACACTTAAGAAAATCTTCTTCTTCTTTCTAAATCTTCTTTCTTTTTATTACCTGGAAAATTCCTATAATAGGTTTCCCTTTGCTTTTGTACATTTTAGCGAAGTGGGTAGTAAGTAGGTACTTTTTAACGTAGATGGAACAGCAAGACAGCAGATATGTTTTGGTCGTCAATGTGTTGCTTGTATTGAAAGAGTTCATAGGCAAACTAAAACTAAAACCTTTGCCGTTTTTTGGAGTAGTTTTACTAATTACACTTCAAATAGCAAGGAATTTGATCTATATTCTTTGTAAAATAGTAAAAAAAAACATTATTTGGCAAAAAAAGGTAACACAAAAAATACAGACTAAAAAGGAGGGTTCATGTCTCTGACATAGTTTTTCTTCAGTAGATGTTTCGTTTGTACCTAGTTATAAACTGATTTCTGCTCCTGATAAAAGCACTTAATTATAATTATATTAAATATATACAATTATTACATTGATACCGCTAATGTTGTTAGTGTCAATGTCTTATTACCTTAAAACAAATTGCGTTCCATTTGGATAATCTAACACGAGTTAGGAACGGTTTAAAAACCAGACTTCAGCTAGGACTAGGGGAAGCATGGGTAATGGCGATCATGTCGGGTAATACCGCTCACTCCAATAACTTAATAAATAAGGTGCCTTAGGAGTCGTAAAGCTTGAGCAGGTAGAGTATCTAAACCTCAAAACTAACATAAGACAAATGAAAAACCAAATAGAGCATTTTCTCTCAGGTGATCGGCATTCCCCCATCTTGCCGTAAGGGGTTAGAAACAGGTAGGTAAATAATTATTTAAATCATTTCTAATATTAGCGACCAAACTCTCGGAACAGTCTACCTATCAGTTTTTCTTGTATTATTAAATCCTGGAACATTCTGACCTCATAATTATGGTTATTTTCAACACCTGTTTGAACGAAGCGGTTTTCCTAAGGAAGGTCTCAAGATACGAGTTTTATTTTAATTTTATTTTGTGACAAAAACATCTTTAATTTCGCGATGTTATCTGTCATGAAATGCAACAACAATTTTCGAGCCGGAAACATGAGATGGATAATTGTATCTAATAATAACAGCTGTTAGAAAGAGAGCGTTGGTTGTGTAAAAAAGAAAGGTGATTGCTATCTGATTTGATTACATATTTTTTGTTTTGGATAATTAGATTTGGAGTGATTGATGAGAGAAGCTAACTAGCTATACCTACCTATAATTATTTTAACCAGATAAATATCTATAAGCACCCACGTGCCATAGTCAAGTGACATTAAATAAAATTGATGACTGTCAAACTTAGATAGGAAGCACTCAATATTATTGTAATCTTAAAACGTGACCCAGTGAAAAGTAAGTTTTTTTGTATATTACAGGCTTTTTACCTTCTTCTTGTTTGTAATATACATAAACATACACATATAACTTGCAAAAAACAAAACACAATTTGAGCTCAATAAAGTCAAAATTAAGAAGTTTATTTATTCAATGGAAACACAGGGAAATATTGTAGGTAGGTAATGTCTAAAGCTAGCTGTACCTAGGCGCCAGTTCGCTGAAAAAGAACGGGCATCAAACTTACCACTTAAGAAAGAGATCAGCGTGGATGAAAACTCCGTGGAGTATCGGTATCGGATAAATCAATCGACCTCATTCAATCATAATTATTTCTTATGCAACGGCACGAAATTCCGCTATTGCGACAATTAAACATAGTACATCGGTCACACGCTCTCGTTTTCTTTTACTTTTTCTTTGGCTTAAAGCTCAGAGTAAAAATTAAAACGTTGTTAAGTTCATTTCATGGTAATTTTGTGTATCTTTTTGAAACTGCAAGATTATGCGTGTTTTTTACAGGTTTTTTGTACAACAAGCATATGACCCAACTGATGTGAAATGGCAACCACCACCATCATAAAGCATTGCATCATTGCATTCATGTTTGAATTAAACTAAATTTATGCTCAAACTTCGTAATGCTAATTCTCAAAAATTGGATGTTTGCGATTTTTAGCACATTCAGTACATATTAATCCTACTAATGATGGATGGATGGATGTTTGTTACTCAATAACGCCAGAACGAATGAACAGATCTGGATGAAATTAGGCACAGAGTTAGATTTCAGTCTGGAATAGCACATAGGCTACTTTTTATCCCGTGGGGATACCGGGATTTAAAACTACGCGGGTGAAACCGCGGGGCACAGCTAGTCCTATATAATTTTTTTTTATATTTCGAACAGAGAAGGTGTATGACGGGTCTATAGTTTGGTAAGTTCTACTCTGTAGTTTCAACACCGCCTGTCTATTAGATTCAAAACTGTACGAATACAATTAATGGCTGTGAACTACCGTGGATTGATGATGAGAAATGGTGTGGATTTCAATTGGGAAGAATACGTTTGCAAAAAGTTATTGAATAGATCTTTCAGATTATCCCACAGCGTTTGTCTCGCTCGACTTGAATTAATCACCATTTTTTTAAATAAAATTTAATGAAGCTAGTCGACAGCTGAAAAATGTTATTAAATGGCGACCACGAACCGAAAGACACAGCGGGGGACGCCCTCCTACAATCATCAAAATCAAAACATTATTCAATATTGTAAAATCCTGTATTTTAAACCCTAAGAAACCTGGCTCACACACAACACCAAGCCGGTCTCCTGTCCAGGTCTTCCAGTTTCCTTCGTCCACACTCCGTGACCCTCGGATTCCTTACATCACTCTCTCCTCCCGCCAACTGGTATAGCTGACATTTACTGACATTGACAGGTGAGGAGCTTGACACTGACAGTTACTAACCGCTTGTGCAGGTAAGGCAGGGCATTGTATCTACTAATAGATACCAAACACTACAAGTACAATCACAGGGATTGCTTTGAAACGTCTTATATATAAGACCTATCTATCTACATCTACACTAATATTATAAAGAGGAAAACTTTGTATGTGTGCACGTATGTACCTAAGTTTCGAATAGGCTCAAAAACTACTGGTCCGATTTCAAAAATTCTTTCATCATATGAAAGCTACATTATCCCTGAGTAACATAGGCTACATTTAATACAAAAAAAATATGTCCACCCATGCGAAGCTTGGACAGGCCGCTAGTATAGTATAGTCTAAGTACCTAAGGACCTATGTAGTATAGTCTATATAGTATTCTAGTAGTAGTCTTATATAGTATACCTAGTATACTAGGTGGATCTACCGCCAGTTCGATGCGACCAAAGCCTAGAACCATCGATATTGTGCATGGTGTGGATCACAGAAAGTGGATGGTGAGGGCTCCTGAAAATGTAATGGTCAATGACCAGCAGTGAACTCATTTTGGTTCATGATGATGATAAATAAATAATAAATAAATAATGCTGGACAATCCACACAGCACCATCTAGCCCCAAAGTAAGCTAATCAAAGCTTGTGTTATGGGTACTAGATGACTGATATATTTAATACATTATATACTTATATAGATAGATATTTTTTTTTATTATATACATAGAAAACACCCAGACCAACGGAACAAATTTCTGCAGATCGTACACAATTTTTTTCCGAGGCGGGAATCGAACCCGCAACCTCTAGCGTCGCAGGCGGACTCTCGCCCGCTGCGCCACAGAGGTCGTCGATGATGAAAGTTATAAAATAAAATAACTAACACCTTTGTAATTCTCTGGAAATACGCACGCTTGGGCTGATGGTCTACATACCTTGGAGACCGGCTCCTCGCTCCATCCTCCGCAGCCCGCCATACCTTCTAGCAGAGTCCGCTCACTGTAACAATACACATTTTTATGTTAGAAAATGTAGTGTTTGGTACACCTGCAGATAGGTATTTATGTAGGTACATTGTACCGTACAAGTACAGAGTTTTTTTGTGCATTACTTGCTTAAGAGTTCCAAAAAGAATAAAAACGGTTTTATAAAATAAAGAAGAATATACATGCTGAAAGTTTCAATTTTGAATACAAATAATCTTAAAGTTTTTTAATTACATAGGTAACTGCCTAAATGAAAAACTCTAATAACCAAAAGGAAAGAGTTCGAATTTCAAACAACAGTTCTTTACATGAAATACAAAAATGTCTTCCATGAATTTCCATTGACCTCACAAGACTGAATGAAAGGTATACGAGACAAACTTATCATCGGTAAGTAAATATTCTTGCAAAATTCTTGCTTCATCGCAAAGATAACCATCAGTTTCCACAAATAATAGAAACTCAAGTTTTCCGCAGGCGATCCGTCTAATGGCTGAGCTGTGTCGAAAGTAGGTTAAACTCGCTTATTGACAATGGAGGTAATAACAAATATTAGTGGCCTGTCACTGGATCAGGATTAGAAACTTTATGGCCTTGATTTTGAATATCGAATAAAATAGTAGTATTCAAATTCCTTGGTTCGGACGACATTGCAGTTCAAAAAAAGAAGCTCACAGCGGGTCACTTGATTCAGCGAATGTTTTGAGAACGATATCGAATAAGATGTAGTACTTACATGATGTTACTACCTACTTGTGAATTTAATGGATCGATTACATATGCGGTGCGATGCGTGCGATGCAAGATCTGAAGGGATATCTACCGTGCCTGGGGATCAAAGCCGTGAAGCTGTTTCTGTTTTTCATCCTGATTATTTGACGACCTCTGTGGCGCAGCGGGCGGGAGCCTGTCTGCGACGCAAGAGGTTGCGGGTTCGATTCCCGCCTTGGAACAAATTTGTGTACGATCTGCAGAAATTTGTTCCGATGGTCTGGGTGTTTTCTATGTACAATAAAAAATATCTATCTATGTAAGTATATAATGTATTAAATATATCAGTTATCTAGTACCCATAACACAAGCTTTGAATAGCTTACTTTGGGGCTAGATAGTGCTGTGTGGATTGTCCAGCATTATTTATTTTATTTATTTATTTATATCACTATCTGGTTCCCATAGTACAAGCTTTGGCTTAGTTTGGGGCTAGATAGTATTGTGTAAAATGTCCACCAATATTTATTTAAATTTATTTTTTATTTGTTTAAGTAGGACTGCGGTATGTGCCAGATGTAATAAATAGACATACTTCTGGCTAACTCTTTTAGACATCCATAAAGAATCAGAGCTCTGAGCGGAAGAGGAATTACTGTGACTGGAATAAAATTCAAAGCTGTTATTGTGAACATCAGTTAAAATTTGGATAAACCTCTCTCAGTTACTACCAACTCATTGGCTCATCAAAGACAAAGTCAAACTCAAAATATATTTATTTATTCAATAAAATGTCAAGGATCAATTTGGAACGTCTTACTAAAGAATTTACTTATTTATAATTAATTCTTTTATTCTTTATTGTACACAAACTGATTTACACAAAAAATCCATAATAGTCATGTACAAAGGCGAGCTTAACCCTATATAGAGTTTTCTTCCAGCAAAGCTTAGAGGATAGACCTTAGAGGATAATTAGACTTTAAGTACTGTTTGTTTTCCTAAGAAACAAAATTAAAATAAATAAAGCAAGGTGACTCTAGGGGCCACTTTCATGCGACCAAAGCTAGAAGAACAGGCAACAATCTAACGTAGGTAGGTAGTAGTAGGTCATCTGGTAGGTAGTCAGCGGCAAGTCCAAACATTAGTGATCACGCACTTGCTTCTAAGCTGTATAACTGCGTCAAATAAGTCATATAAATGGCCATTAGAAAGCCTAAACGCTAAATTTTTCGCATAAATCACTCAAGTATTGAAACTTTCAGCTATAAAACGGTTTATTAGATATTACTATTGAGGTAAGGCCCTAGGTTAATGAAATAAACTAACTTGCACTGGTATAATATTTATTCTTAAGAATAAATATTGGTAGACTTTCCATACAGCAGTATCTAGCAGTATCTAGCCCCAAACTGAGCTAAAGCTTGTGATATGGAAACCAGATAGCTGATACAATACATAATATACTTTTTATTAAATACATATAACACCCAGACAGAGAACAAACATCTATGTTCATCACACAAATGTTTAATATTATTTATATTTTTTTTTATTATTATTATTTTGTTCTCGGTGGGAATCGAACTGACGGCCCACGGCGCAGAAGGCAGAGTTAATACCAACTGAGCTGTAACGGCGGTCAAACCTACACACATAGTTTCAATTCCATACCAACTATCTACATCGTGGTAAATTACCTCCATCGATATTAGAATTGAAACAGCAGCGAACAATTTCCCATTACATTGCCATACTTGGATCTAAATATGTAAAACTTTACGTCTGACTGACTGACAAGATCCCTCTGCTTCCAGGGCATTAGAAGGAAAAACCCTGAGCTAAAATAAAAAAAAATAAAATAGTAAAAAATCCAAATTATTCAACCTCGCTTTTTTCACGCGCATTTGTTATAGTTACTAACTATTAGTTAGGCGTCCGACAACAGTAACTGTCAAAAAGACGTTGGCACATTTCAGTAGTTTTATACTTTCAAATTTCTCGTTTGTACTACTGAAGGGTGGTATTTAAATTATAGCACCCAACAGAAAGTTTACAGAAAATGTTATGAATCACAAAAGTTTTGCAAAACTATCATTCAGATGCAAAAGATTTGCGACCTGGAAAGTTTGATACGAAAAAATTTAATCAAAAAACGTTAAAGTTTCTCATAATATACCTATGTGATATTATTATGTATTTGTTTTTGAAAATAATCATAGAATAAATATCTCAAATAGCCATACAGCGTGGCAATGCAGCCAGTGTCTTGGGTACGCTTCCGACTGGCACTGATTTAGATCAGTTGAGCTATCTATAGATCGTTTGCAACGGTCTGCAGATAGCTCAACTGTTTGATATGTATTTTGTACATCTTGTAAATAACTGCAACTATTAGTTGTAATTTTCTTTGTGAATAAAATATCTCAAATCAATATTTAAAGCAACAACTTCGAGTGAACGGAGTCACGGGGCTGCCACTAGTCGCATATAAAATAACTTCGTCGACTCACGACTCTAGAACGTGCCCAAAGTCACTCAGGGATGTATTCAGGACTCAATAGAGTATTTTTGTTGTCACTGTCAGAGACAGCAACAGATTTATCGGTTTGATAAACTATTGGCGCGCTCAAAGACCATTATGAATGAAGGCCTAGGTATTTAACGAAAAGAATACAAGTAACGGTCCCAACGGAAGACCAGCGCTAGTCATTGCAACATGCATATGCTGAGTTGGGACCATTTTGCAACTGTCTTAGTTTTATTAATTGTTTGTGTTTTAGTTTATAAATTTAGTGTTTATTTTCCACCTTTTGCTATTAACTTTGAACTGTGAATTATTTGCAAATAAACGTTTTGATTTGCTTTTGATTAAAAAAATAAAAAAAAAGTAATAAAAAATTTACAAAATACACAAACGAAACAGTTGACCTATCAGCAGAGATTGGGAAACAGTTTAGCTAGCAAGAGATCAAAGCTTATTACATAATTATGCCAATTTCTCTTATCATATTTTTAAGGCTTTTTATCCTCAAAAATATACCAGGTAGGTACGGGGAAGAAAAAAAATTTCAAACCAAAAAAGTAAAAACGTCTTAAATATTATATTACCAATCATTACTAATACGCGAGCAAGGTCGGATGATAGCTATTTACTTTTACGAATAAATAAATAATGCTGGACAATCCACACAGCACTATCTAGCCCCAAAGTAAGCTATTCAAAGCTTGTGTTATGGGTACTAGATAACTGATATATTTAATACATTATATACTTACATAGATAGATATTTTTTATTATACATAGAAAACGCCCAGACCATCGGAACAATTTTCTGCAGATCGTACACAAATTTGTTCCACGGCGGGAATCGAACCCGCAACCTCTTGCGTCGCAGGCAGGCTCTCGCTCGCTGCGCCACAGATGTCGTCAAGTATATCCGTTAGTGATGCAGTCTGTTAGATGATTTCTCATCTAACTGGATTATTAAAAGTGACAATTGCATTTTCTCAGAGCTACGCAAACGGATGCATCTCTAATTTTAGCGAAATCTAAATATATATAACTCAAAGGTGACTGACTGACTGACATAGTGATCTATCAACGCACAGCCCAAACCACTGGACGGATCGGGCTGAAATTTGGCATGCAGGTAGATTTATGACGTAGGCATCCGCTAAGAAAGGATTTTGATCAATTCTACCCCCAAGCGGATAAAATAGGGGATGAAAGTTTGTATGAAACCTTCAATTCCTTGGCGCGAGCAAAGCCGCGGGTTCAGCTAGTATAAGTCATAGTATAGTCATAAAGAAATAAGTTATCCAATCCGTCCCTGACTCGGGGACAAAAATACGTGAACACAGGGTGTGAAGCGACTACGCCCGAAAACCGAAGTTTTTGGATGATCAATTTTCACCATAAATAAATAAATAACTACAATTTTTTTTACTAAATTATTTTAACGCAAGACATGCGGTACCCTAATATCATTACTATCTAGCCAAGTAGGCTAATGAGTAATTTTGTTTTGACTTAATTTTAATTCATAATTCATTGATTTGTTTATATAAGTAATACTTATTTTTATAGAATAAGTATTACTAAGAATGTATCCATTGGCACTTTTCTACTTAAGGCACATTGTTCTTGTGTTCATTATTTTTTTTTATAAATAAATGGGTAACGATATATTGGAGGACTATCCACACACCACATCTAGCTCGGCCAATGCTCGTAAATGGGAACGAGATAGCTGATAATTATAATACATAATTGATAGTTATTTAATACATTTTTATAAATACTAGTAGATTACTGCCCGACAATTTTATTAAATTTTTTTTCAAGAATTAACGGTTCAATCTTTGAAGGCAGCTTAAATTATTAATACAAATCAAACTTGCAGGTTATTTTATTTTATCTTATCTTATCTTAAGTTTATAAGTGATGATTACTTAGCACTTAACATCGGGTGAGCCATTTGCTTGTGCCATCAGCAAGTAGAATAAAAAAAAACCGAATTTAAATTTATTGTTTTAGGTTTCGTAGGTTTGTACACCTTGTATGGTATAATAAATCGTCGCCAGCCGTTTGCGGTAGGTCAAGTCGCAACGGTACCCGCCTCGCAATATGTTCCCGGTTATTTAATAAGGCAAATTAACTATTTACGGGCAACACTGCCATCTAATCTATGGTTAGGTGCCATTTGGTGTTTAGCAGTGAGTGCATAACTTTGAAAACATCGTGTGTGCAGGTAATTTTGAATGTGTAAACATTACACATTCCAAATTACCTGCACATAACATACGTGATTCCGGGTCTTTTGAGAGCATAAATGCACGGTTGTCACCAATTGACCTGACAAACAAAGATGTAGGGGGAACAAGAGTTATACTCAAACTCATTATTTTTGTATGTTACTTGCATGGTAAGGTCTTATTTAGTATGTTTGGTCTTACGTTTACCTAATACCAAAATGATTTCTGACTCAAGCACATTTCCCTTATATTATTGTATTATTTGTGTTCGAACAGTATTTATGCGTGTTACTTTAGAGTTATTCTTTCAAACAACCTCCCCGAAATGAAATAAAATGAAATAATAGCCAATCGCACCTCGAAATTGCGAGCCGCTGTCGCCGGACCCTTAAAATCTAGGTGCCAGTTCTACGCGACCAAAGCCTACAAGTTCTTAGACAAAATGTGTGAAAATTTTTGGACCCATGAGTTGTGAAGCTATTTCTGTCGACCGTAGACAAAATGTGTAAAAGTTTTGGACCCATGAGTTGTGAAGCTATTTCTGTCGACCGTTCAAACTATTTTATTCTGGCTAAGTATTTTATAGTGCAGTATTTACTGGCAAGACCAGTTACTGGTATGGTAGTATGGTACCCATTTGCTTAATAGGTCCCTAGGATGGCGGGGTCAAAGATTTCATTACGATAAGTTTAAATTTCTTAAATGGATTTTAATTTGAGATAATCTTTATGCTTGTGCTTGTGCGATGCTATTTATCCACTAAGTTCTTTTAGCTATAGGTAAAAATTAATGTTCAATTATTAAAAAAACCAAATATATTTGTGCGTGGTATTTAAATACAAATAATGTTATACAATTGGACGAATTAAAAAAAAACCTTTTTTATAAGAATTCTAGCAGTTAGTACTACTATACGTCCAACAATTTAATGTCGTCAATAGGTCCCCACCCTGTATACTGAAGACCAAATCTAATGAAGTATCTGTGGTGTTAGACAAGATGGTTTAATATTTAGGACTTTTATTAACTATTTTATAAACAGTTTAAAAATCCTACATTGAAAACAATTTCCTTGTACGGGGTCGGAATTTCCTTGTATTTCTAATGTTCCTTTAAATATTATATTTCGTGTAATTAATAATATATTTTATAAATATAGTATATTTTAATGTACCAAGACATAACTTAGAAGTATGAAATAAATATTAAAAATACAACCATAAATTTTTATGTCTTTGACACTATTCTCTAGTGTCAAAGCTGGCCCTTAGGTCACTGACCCCAAGCAGTGACCAAGAGTGAAACGAATTAAATTGAATTCCTATACCGAAGTACCGTAACCAATAAATTGTTTATAGTCTGTGCTATTTCGCAGAATAATGCGGGACTATTGTCCCTGGCTTGTGCGTGGAATAAAACTCTTTATGGTCGTTCTCCACCATACCACACTACAGACTATCTGTGGTGCTATTCCATAAACAACAGAATCATGGGGAATATTTCCAAGAGGATCCGCACTCACTTCGACATGAGCTTCACCAAGGAACATATATACTCCTGTTGAGCTTCACCGGTCAAAACACGCGGGTGGTGCTAGTGACGAATAGTGATAACAGAATTTTAAATTTAAAACTCTGCGGATTCACAATCACTTGGGTGATTCCTGTTGCCAGCATTACTTGAGCTAAGGAAAAAACATAATTATTATACATATTAATCTGGTATATTATGGCGTATGCGAGAGACAAAATGTCCCTCGCATTTTTGAAGTTTGTTGGTTGCATTTCGGCCCTGACGTCAGCAACCAAAACTCTTGGTAGCATTTCGTCCTTTCGTTTAATTTAAAGAGACGAATACAAAGCCCTATAAAAAAATATAAAAAACAGACGGGAAAATCTTTTACAAACCGTTTATGAAGATATATTTTATATGTGACTTTAATCACATATAAAATATATCTATATATTAAAAGTGTAAATTTTCAAGGTGGAAAATTTAAAACCAGCTTTCTTCTTTTCTCCTTTTATTGTTCCTGCATGTCCGTCATTCGACACAATCTTGCCTGTATCAAGTGAATTGTATTGAATTATTTTTGGTCAAGTCGGCCGTCATTTTGTTTTGAAGAAAATGGCGATGGTATAATTCAAAAAGAATCTAAACATTTTTAGACAAATCAGAATATCACTTAGAACGCTTCCATTCCAAACTACAAACTACACTTTGTGTTACGACCTCAAGAGGTAATATTAAAATACCAACAAACACTGAAAAACAATTATGTACTATGCTACACAAATGTCAGCATAGCATAGCATAGCATGTATAGCACGATAAAAGGCTTTACCAAAATATTTTGTTGGTTAAGTTTTCCAAGATGTAGAGCCATTTATGAGCCATTGTAGTGGTTGTCGACACTAAAGAACTCGTTTGACATCTAAAGCTGGTGGTTGTTTATGATCGCTCTATTTGAACGTTTCATATTTACAAACTTTCTTCAAACTTTCGTTAAGCTACAATAACAGGATCAAAAACTGGTTTTAGAAGTGAAAATATAAAATTACTAGCGACCCGCCCGCGCGCCCTTGCTTCGCACGGGTGCTCATATCATGCATGTATTATACATATAAACCTTCCTCTTGAATCACTCTATCTACAAAAAAACCGCATCAAAATCCGTTGCGTAATTTTAAAGATTTAAGCATACAAAGGGATATGGGGACATAGGGACAGAGAAAGCGACTTTGTTTTATACTATGTAGTGATTTATAGCTAGCATCAAAAGCCATGCAGATGTAAAGCCTCATGTGTCTGTAATTTTACCGGGAGGCACAGTCTTCAAACAGAAAAACAGCAACGCTGCTTGGCGGCAGAAGCAGGCATAGTAGGTACTTCCCCGGACGACGGACGAGCCCTGGACAAAGAGCTCTACTACTCTTAAAATTACATTGCCCTTTCATTGTCTTCTTCATCGCGTGTTACTAGTTATTTCAAAATATGTGATAATATTTCTAAGTGCTTGGTACTTAAGAGGCTCCTTTGCGAAAACTAGCATTCTCTTTTAACATTAAGTACCTTAGTCTAAGTTTAAATAAATAATAAATAAATAAATAAATAATGCTGGACAATCCACACAGCACTATCTAGCCCCAAAGTAAGCTATTCAAAGCTTGTGTTATGGGTACTAGATAACTGATATATTTAATACATTATATACTTACATAGATAGATATTTTTTATTATACATATAAAAACACCCAGACCATCGGAACAAATTTCTGCAGATCGTACACAAATTTGTTCCACGGCGGGAATCGAACCTGCAACCTCTTGCGTCGCAGGCAGGCTTTCGCCCGCTGAGCCACAGAGGTCGTCTTAAAGAACATTTTTAACGCTTATTAAGCGACAAAGCTATCAGCTGCGCTTTATCGGAATCTATATAATAGAGTAGGAGACAGCTGCCGTTTTCATACAACATTAAAACAATGTCGCATAAAATGTGCATCGTAAACCGGTCTAGCGCTGAGGTTCTCAAAGTTTTTCACGTATACCTAAGTCTAATCCTAGGCTAGGTCGCTGAAACCTGATAACTTAATCTAGAAGACTTTGATCTCCTAGAATTTCATTGACTTCGTAGTAAAAACCGACTTCATATCACTGAAAAATACACTCATTTATTTTATTTATTTATTTATTATAAACTTTAATTAACACGGTGAGAACCAATTACATTAATTAAAGAAATTAAAATTACATAAAATTAAAATTATTAATTTAAATATTAAACAAGTAGGTACAAGACAGTAAAAATGTCAAAAAAAAACTATTAAATTACTAATACTACTATAACCCAAAAAATGGGGCTGCATGACAAGCAAAAGCTTTTGATTTAACAGAATCATCAAAATCTCTCCACCCAGTAAAAAGTTAAGAGGTTACAAACACAAAAAAAATACAGTCAAACACCGTTTTGTATGAGGGTTAGTGTTGCTTTAAAAACTTTATAAATGTTGAGAGCCTCTGTTAGATACATCCGCTAGATATTGTCTCATTCATATGCCCGTAACTAATGTATGGGAAAAATGCACTTTACACCTTTAGTTTGCTTTATTTATAGCATTCACTATTTATATGGATAAGTGAAGCTAGATAACTTTTTACTGAAGTACATAGTACAACAATGTAGATGTACATGTCTATTTAGTTTTCAAGTGCGCCAAAGAGGCTTCTTTTTAGTAATTCACTCATGTTTTACAACTCTTTTATTTTCTACTATGCCCGTTTCCTCACAATGTTTTTCTTTTCCGTTTATTGTGCATACATTTCGTAACAGGGTAGAGAACATGAAATAATCCTTAGAGGAAAAAACTACTTGAATCTTAATGATACCATTACAGTACAGTTACAGTACATGCAGTGATTGCTAAGTTATCATTATGTAATATTTGGTAGTAAATACCTGAATCTAAATTAAAATGAGGAGATAGAAGCACATACCTTAAATAAATTATGGATAACTTTTAATTGTAAGTCATGTTAAGTGGGTAATAGACATCTAACCCAGGCTGTTAGTTCGTAGTTATATTTTGTTAAAGCAATCACTTCTATCACGTTAACAAGACTTTACACTGCCTGCCTTACATGCTCTTCCGAACTTTGGACGCTCACTGGCGCTTAGATTCGTCTATTAGATAACACGTTCCAATGTGATCTTTGTAATTAACCGAATAAAAAACGTTTATTTATATTAGTAAGTATTTTTCATTGTCTTGGTCGACAACCCTACGCTGACAGCGGAAACGCGTGTCGTTTTTCTCGACCGGTTCAGGAACAGAGAACCTACATTTTATTCCCTAGCGCTGTCGTCTATTCAAGGCATTCGATTTGCTGCTTCGCAAATATACACGATAGATTAAGGTGAAGACAAGAGCTAATGTGACTCTCGCTCGCACGTTTCGACTTGTTGAAGGATATGAAATCACTAAACTCATTTTCGAAAAATTGCAAACAACCAATTTGTGTGCAATCACTTTACGCACAGTTTAATAAAAACTCCATTTTGATCATTACAAGTGTTCCGACTTAAAAGTTAACTTTTCTAGTTTTCGTACTCAAGCAAACTTTTGAGTAGGAAAACTTGCATCGATCAAAATAAAATTTTTACCAAACTGTGTGCAATGTGAATGCACACAAAATGGTTGTTTGCGATTTGTCAAAATTGGGCTTAGTGATTTTATATCTGTCAAAATGTCGAATCGTGCGAGCGAGAGGTACATTAGGTGTTGTCAACGCCTTAAGAGTATAAGAGCTTTTTGAAGGGCTAGTCCGAGATATCGCAAAGATATATGATAGATACATATTTATATTTAATAGTAGAAGAGCTTTTTTGAAGGGCTGGTTCGCAAAATACTATCATCCTCGTTTCTGCCGCAAAGCAGCGTTGCTGGTGTTTCGGTTCGAAGAATGTGGTTGCCGCTGAAATAACACCGGCAACTTGTGGCATGTAGATTATTAGCATTATCAGCCTGTAAACCAGCGACCACACTCTTCAAACGGATTAACGAAACACAGCGTCGCTGCTTGGCGGCATAAAAAGGCGCGATGGGAGTACTTCCCCGGACGAGCCACACACAAAGAGCTCTACAACTCATAAAAACAACAAGTGTAACAGATTGCCAACGATTTCACTGCAGATTTTGTGGCCACTTGGGTGAATGTTGCGGACGGAATCGTACTGTTTTATTGCCTGCTGGGCATATTTCGAAGGAAAACGTTTTAGAGGGCGATTAATTGCTATTAAATCATTTAGTGGCTTTGTATCAAAATGTGCAAGCGAGATGTACCCAAATGAACGACCAAACCCGAAAACGAACGCTAGTCATCATCAACTTCCTGCCTTTATCCCACTTTATATGGGGTTGCCTCAACAGATTTTTCCCTCCCCTTCCCTCTATCATCCGTCATCTCAGTATTCACTCCTTTCTTACCCATGTCATCTTTCTGACAGCCTACGTAGCTCAGTTGGTGGTAGCTCTGCCTTATGCGCCGTAGGTCGTGGGTTCGATTCCCACCGTGAACAAACGTTTGTGTGATGAACACAGATGTTTGTTCTCTGTCTGGGTGTTATATAATATTATAAGTATGTAATTACAAAAAAAAAGTATATAAGTAGTATATCAGCTATCTGGTTCCCATATCACAAGCATAAGCTTAGTTTGGGGCTAGATAGTGCTGTGTGGAAAGTCCACCAATATTTTTTTTTAATTTTTTTTTTTACAATCCATCCATCTTTTCTTTGTATTTTTTTCTTTGTCTGCTATCTGCTAGTGTTCAATAATAAACTGAGCACTCATTCAAATTATATCCACGTCTTGTAAGAATGTTACAAGTCTATAGAATGTATCATGGCTACTATCTTCCCCTAGGGTGCCACTATCTGATTATAAATGAAGTGAGCTTGCTCTGTCTCCATCAGATCATGGGCTTGGACGTTTTTGCTTTGAGTGTGATTTACAAGCTTTTAAAAAGCTATTAATCTAACGACCGATCGTTAATCGCTAAGAAAGCTCGATCAAACGTAATCAGATGTCAAATCTCTTGCTATTTCAGCTATTGCATAAAATAAAACAGAGATAGCAAATAACTTGACATAAGATTAGGTTTGATCGAGGTTTCAGAAACCGGCTGTTAAGGCGTTGACAAAACCTAATGTACCTCTCGCTCGCACGATTCTACATTTTATAACATATAAAATCACTAATCCCAATTTTAAAATCGCAAACAATCATTTTGTGTGCAATCAAATTGCACACAGTTTGGTAAAAAATTCATTTTGATTGATGCAAGTTTTTCTTCAAAAGTTTGCTTGAGTACGAAAACTAGAAAAATCTAACTTTTAAGTAAGAAAACTTGTATCGATCAAAATGTTTTTTTTACTAAAATGTGCGCAATGTGATTGCACACAACATGGTTGTTTGCGATTTTTCGAAAGTGGGTTTAGTGATTTTATATCTTTCAATATGTCAAAACGTGCGAGCGAGAGTCACATTAGCTCTTGCCTTCGTCTTAACTCTAATAAATAGCACCCCTTAGAACATTGTCAAAGTCAAAGGCCAAAGGTATTTTTTTATATAATCATTTCAAACAAAGATCACTTCGAAACGTCTTATAACTAGGGCCATTTCCCCGTGATCAATCCTATGACTGTATAGTTTGTTGCCTGTTCTAGTAGTACCTCTTCCGTAGTCAAGGTGGATTAAAAAACTTATGTGCGCAATGCCAGTGCTCTTAAACGGTGAAGGAAAACATCGTGAGGAAACCAGTTAGTATTCTAACAGCGGCGATGGGCTTGCAACCTGTCACGTATGGAATACTAACTACTGAAAAATGTGGGTATGTTTGGACGTACCTCTGACTACCCCCCTTAGACATCCTCAAAGAATCTTGAGTGAACACTTTGAAACGTCTTATAACTTAGGGCCATTTCCCCGTGATCAATCCTATGACTGTATAGTTTGTTGCCTGCTTAGTAGTACCTCTTCCGTAGTCAAGGTGGATTAAAAAATCTGTCTACGATAGAACTTTTATGGTAAAGTGGCATCTCCACAATCAGCACTGGTTCTCCTTAATCAGCCAGACCTTTTAGATTCCAATCACAAAACTAGAAAACTAGTCAAGCCGGATTCATAATCGTAATTACTATCAAAGTTGCAGTTTCGTCCGAATTCGTTTATTCTTAACGGGTTAAGATTAGATCAAGAAAAAATAACTGGTGCTTCAAGCACTTGTGTTTTATATAGAACTAGCTGATCCCGCGGCTTTGCTCGCGCCAAGGAATTCAAAGTTTCATACAAACTTTCATACCCTATTTTATCATCTGGGGGTAGCATTGATCAAAATCCTTTCTTAGCGGATGCCTACGTCATAACATCTACCTGCATGCCAAATTACAGCCCGATCCGTCCAGTGGTTTGGGCTGTGCGTTGATAGATCACTATGTCAGTCAGTCACCTTTGATTTATTGACCGAGCGAGCGAAGCGTCTCAGTTTCCACATTGGCCAAAAATGCGTTTGTCCGGATGTCTGTCTGTCTGTCTGTCTGTTCTCCTCTACAGGTCGCATTTTTCAACCGATCTGGACGAAACTTAGTACACAGGTTATATGATTTATTAGAATTTTTTTTTCGTCGGGGATTTTTGATTGGAGGGGTACTTCCCTCAAAAAATGGGCAAAAAGGGAGCTATTTGATATACTGGATATCTCCACCAAATGAGATCCGATTTCGATTATTTTTTTTTTATTTGAAAGGTAGTAACTATAAGTTAGTCTCATAAAAGTTTGGCGAAGATCTGATAAGGATCTTCAGCATGATGAACAGGATAGCTCATCAAACAATCGATGGTTTTCAATCAAATTTGAGAGAAACACAAAGGACCTCATTCTACACAAGATGATGCAAAAAAAATCGCAAAGATCAAAAAAATCACAAAACGGAAAATGCACTTGCACATTACATTCCTCAAAAATTTACAAAATTAAATAGAAAAAACATAAGAAAGATTAAACAGGCTGGTAAACATGTAAGGAGTGGTGGGTGAAGGGGTTTCGGTAAAAAAGGGAGAATGAGATAACCTACAGTGGGGGTTGCGGGTGAGGGATGGGTGTCAGGTGAGAAGTAGTGGGGATGGGTATTTTCTACTTCTCTTCAACATTGATAGGTTTCTTTAAAAATCTGAAATAGCTTTTGCTAAGGCAGTAAATAGCTCACTTTTAGTATGCTCGCGAGGTCTACAGCTCCCAGAGCCACTAGTATATATTTAGATGTAAGTAACTTAAAAGTTATTTTTACATTTTTTGTAGTAGGTAGGTTCATAAGGATATTCACGCAATTCGGTTTGCGTGAAGCTATTTCTATACAAAGAGCGAAAATGCTTTTAATCCTTTAAATTCATCCCTAAAACCTTCAAAGTATGCTGGTGCCAATGGTCTTGATTTTTTTCAAATTTTATTTATCTACAAAGAAAATTACAATTTTATGGTAGGTACAATTACTTACAAATAAATTTAATTATTTATTAATAAATAATTTAATCACCTATTTAAAATTTATCACAATCTTTGACTTAGTTTGGGGCGAGATAGTGCTGTGGTGGAATGTCGACCAATATTTATTTATATTCCTTATTAAAACTAGGACGGACGGAACGGAGGTGATAAAGAGCCAGCGTAAATTTTAATTAAATTAGCGTAAACTTATTTATAAGTAACATTAAGCAAAAACCTGCAACTTCTGAATAAAGGCTTTTATTATTATTCCCTATTTAAAGGCACCACATTCTACAATTTGGTCTAAAGAAGTAAGTAACCTTTCTATCCATTACCTTCCTCTAAATACCTAATCATACTTGTCGTGATGTTTTCTTTCCAAATAAAACAACATAAACAAGTAACGTTGCTATTCAATACTGCCGTGGCTTACACCAGCTTACACCACATTTTGACATCTTGATGCGTAAATCTCGAGAGCGAATGGAAACATTCCCTCGATTTATCGCATCAGACTTCTGTTTTGATTCATTTCACATTGAAACCAATAAGATTGTATTTAGCTATATTATATAAGTTATAGGCCCTGTTCGAGGAACGCCTGTACATTCTCAGCAGATTGGCGAAAGAATAACATAATACCTATATGGTGAATTTTATTTAATATGTACATGCTGTGACTTTTTTTGGTTATTTAATTGTTATTAGTATAGATTTAAATTAATTGTGTTTTTTATAATGTGACATTCATATATAATTTTTAAAACAATTATAACTCTTACAAACAACTAACATAGAGACTAACATAGATGATATAGATGAAACTAAAAACTGAAACAGCTTCACGACTTTGATATCCCTTCAGCTCTCTCAGTACCAAGTACTAACTCAAGATTCTTTGAGGATGTCTAAGGGGGGTAGTCAGAAGTACGTCCAAACATTACATTTGGCACATACCCACATTTTTCAGTAGTTAGTATTCCATACGTGACAGGTTGCAAGCCCATCGCCGCTGTTAGAATAGTAACTGGTTTCCTCACGATGTTTTCCTTCACAGTTTAAGAGCACTGGCATTGCGCACATAAATTTTTCGACAGAAAAATCCATTGGTGCACGACCGGATTCGAACCTGAGACCTTACGATCGGAAGGCGGGTTCACTCCCACTACACCACCGGTGCTCTTGACATAGATGATGATTTTAATTCAGGTTAGCGCAATCGTTTATCGAATAGGGCTTTGGATAGACGAGTTTTATTTTAATCTCAGGTGTCAGTATCTAACTGCAGGGGATGCTTGCGACTGTAGCGTGCTTTGGTAGCTATTTGATTGCAGTTCATGTATGAGGATAGCGCCTGAAGGCTTTTGCAGATAAGCTGTTTATGTAGGTACCTACCGACATTTTATAAAAAGTAAAAAACATGATTACTATCTACTATTCTACTATATTGTGTGAAGGGTATATATTTTACGTTATAGAATGAGAAATAAAGCACTAAGTTTGCTGTCGATTTTTCTAGACTTGGGTACAGATCATTGAAAAAAATTGATCACTTTGAATCGTAATAACCTTGATCATAATATTCGATTGAATAAATACGTTTTGAATTTGACATTATATAGATCAAAATAAAGAGTTAGGCTATGCGAAGGGATGAATTTCGTGTAATAAATATGCTTGATATACAAGTGGATGGATATATTGGAGGTTGACCAGAGAAGGAGTGGTAATCTACTTTATTACTCACTAGCTGATCCCGCGGCTTTGCTCGCGCTCGTTTACTTTGAAAATCTCATACAAACTTTCATCCCCTATTTTATCCCCTTGGGGGCAGAATTGAACAAAATCCTTTAGCGGATGCCTACGTCATAACATCTACCTGCATGCAAATTTCAGCCCGATCCGTCCAGTGGTTTGGGCTGTGCGTTGATAGATCACTATGTCAGTCAGTCAGTCACCTTTGAGTTATATATATTTAGATAAGATATAATAATGAATTCAAAAATGAGTTCAATCTGTACTAATATTATAATCTCAAAAGTTTGCATCTATGGATGGATGTTTGTTACTCTTTCACGCCGGAACGGCTAAACAAATCTGGATGAAACTTGGCAGAGATCTAGATTATAGTCTGGAATAGCACATAGGCTACTTTTTATCCCGTGGGAATACCGGAATTTAAATATGCGCGGGTAAAACAGCGGAGCGCAACTAGTGATTTTATATTTTCAAAATGTTTGAGCAAGAGAGAGATAAAACGGTGCAAAATGTGTGGCGGATGATAAGCGATCACATTATATAGAACGGTCCCGTTACCTCACCTTACACAAAGTGAGATGAATCTGCGCGTCGCAGGTCATTTGTTACGCTGGACTTGGAACATTGTACAGTGTACACTAATACAGTAGCGCAAGTTCGACGGTGGCTATTTTCGGCGGTATTCCCTTGGCGAACAATAGTAGATTGTATCATAAGGTAATCAAATAAGTTATTTAGTTTTAAGGTATTTCAATTTAAGCATAAAAATAATAAAAATAATGTAATTGTACTTTTTTAGCAGTAAATATTATGTAAAATAGTGTTGAATTAGTGTATAGAAAATAAAGCTTTTTTATTTATTTATTTTATTTATTTATCATAAGGGAGCAAAATAATATTTTTAAGGCATGGGTGCTTTTTCGAATCCAGAGCGAAGTGTGGGATTCTAGAGTAGAATCCCGAGCTGGTTCAGCGTCGTTTTTACAGGGTTTGGCAAATCATCGCGCTTTATTTTCCGGTGATTTTCGTGGTCATAAACATGGACCATTTTCCCGAATAACAGAACGTCTTCGTCACGACGAATTAATTCGGTGTTGGTTTTGTCATTATTATGAATTTTCTTCCGCAGCAAAACGGAATTATCACGGAACGGATTCTACCAATATAATCATTACCGTTTACTGCTTTGCTTAGATTTGCGGGCAAAACAAAATAGCCCGAAGAATAGCCCGACTTAGGACGGGACCGTTTCAATGTACGGGATGAGGTATCTGAACTAGTATAGTATTCTATTATCGGTGCCGTTTATAAGATGAACTACTATTTATTTACTTCTAGGGTAGATAGAGTTAATATTTCTTAACACTGTGAACCACTTGTCACCATAATGTATGTAAACGTACCTTCTAACTATCACTATTTCACTACCTACATTGAAAAAGCGCTTGTAAACTGTATATTTTCATACGAGTGTGAGTGCCCATACAAATCATTAAAGGTTTATAGGGTGCAAATATTATGTAAAAACTGTTATAAATAATAAATTAAAAAAAATAAAGTTTATCATCTATTTATCAATGAGTGTGACCGCATAGATTTGTAGTTAGTTACTCTACTGGTGGCTCTACTATGCTATGTCCCGTTTGTGCTGACATGTCCTCGTATTGGCGAGTTATCGATCACGTGTAGAAAGGAATGGGATACATATTTGCATATCTGTGGAACGAGGCGCTAAGATATTGCTTACAATATCACGAAGTTATTATGGAAAACAGATATAGGTAACGAAATAGCCAAGCCCTTTTCTGCCGCCAAGCAGCATTGCTGTGTTTCGGATTGAAGAGTGTGGTCGCCGGTGTGTTACAGGCACATGAGGCTTAACATCTGTATGCATCCAGTTGATGGACGCAGGGCAGTGCATCATAGGGTACGTTCCTACCGCATGCTACTTACGAGGCCATGTTTTGCTATAGGTGATGGTTACTACTTGACATCAGGTGGGCAATAGAAAGCGATTTTGTTTTATACTATGTAGTGATATCGCGTTATCGCAATTTTATGTCAGATTAATATTTTTACATCTCTGTATAAAACAAGATTAAATTGAGACGGAAATATTAAATTTACGGCATATGCAAAGCTCTGTTCACTTTTTGTCGTATCATAGTCTGGTTCTCCTGCAACTTGCGAGTAAACAGTTGAAAGCCGCAAGATGAACTAAATAAGTGCACTCCCCGCAATCTGGGCTAATAGTTATTGATGACAAAAACCACCACTAAACCACGAGCGAGTCATTATGAATGGGTGTCAAGTGTCAATGTCAGAGCCGCTCGGTTCGCGGTAAATGCTGATTATGATTCGTTTTCTGTCATCTATCGAAGCAACATAGCATTTTCATTTTAATTGTTTTTCTAGTGTTATTTTGAGTTGTGTTGTGTAATTTTGGTGGTATTTTAACCAACATTACTTGTGGTCTTAGCATAAAGTGTAAGCATTTGAAATGAAAGTGTATTATGTGATATCGTGATTTGACCGAAAATGTTTCAAATGTTTTGAAGAAACCGCCACCATTTTCTTCAAAACAATTGACTGACTCGACTTTCGACTGACGTGACTAGAAACATAGCAAAGAGCATATAATCTCTATCACTTGACACTGGTTCTTAGTCAGCATTACTATTTTTTATGCATAAGATAGACAAACGGGCTGACGGCCCACCTGACGGTATGCGATCACCATCGACCATAGACACCAACAACACCAAGGGCGTTGTCAGTACGTTGCCTACCCTGAAGGACTTTATTAACATTTTTTTGCTGCTTTTCATGTTAAATCTTGGGACACATTACTTTAGCAGATGGAACAAGAGATGGCCCATCCGATGTTAAGGCGAATACAAGAGCTAATGTACCTCTCGCTTGCTTGGCACGATTTGACATGCTAAATATAAATTCACTTTATTTAACTTATTTTTGAAAAATAGCAATGAACCATTTTTTATGCAATCACATTATTCACATTACACACAGTTTAGTTAAAATTTTATTTTTTGGAAAGTATTTCTATTCCAAAGTATGCATAAAGTACTAAAACTAGTAAAACCAAATTAGGTAAGTAAGTAGGTTGGTACTCGTATAATATTATGTTTTTTTTCGTTTTAATATTGAGTTAACTGTATGACTTTATTGCCTCCAGGTTAAAGTTTACCAGACATAAAATATGTATGTTTTTAGGACTTTTAAACTTCTGCGGTAAACTAGATTAACCTACAATCTTCTTCATAGAACATCAGAAACACTCGCTCGCACGTTTTGACTTGTTGAAAGATATAAAATCACTAAAACCCGTTTTCGAAAAATCGCAAACAACTATTTTGTGTGCAATCACATTGCGCACAGTTTAGTAAAAAAATCATTTTGATCGATACAAGTTTTCCTACTTAAAAGATTGCTTTTCTAGTTTTCGTACATAAACAAACTTTTGAGTAGGAAAACTTGCATCAATCAAAATGTAATTTTTACCAATCTATGCGTAATATAATTGCACACACAATAGTTGTTTGCGATTTTTCAAAATTGGAATTTGTGATTTTATATCTTTCTAAATGTCGAATCGTGCGAGCGAGAGAAATGTTAGGTGTTGTCACAGCTTCACGACTTCGATCCCCAGGCACGGTAGATATCCCTTCAGATCTCCCAGTACCAAGTAGGTACTTATTCAAGATTCTTTGAGGATGTCTAAGGGGGGTAGTCAGAGGTACGTCCAAACATTACATTTGGCACATACCCACTGTCTACGCGGGACGTGAGAGGGCGCTGTACCCGCGAGAATAAAAAGGCTGACGACGCGTGGCTCCACCCTCACTTCGCACTTCAATTAAATCAAACAGCACGCATCATTTGCTGTACCTACCTAATTATTACTTCATATTTTAAAGTTATAAATAAATTTGTCAAAATCAAGTTCTTTCTATTTATAACTCAGCTAGATGAGCAAAGGCCAGTATCCCAAATCTAGAACCAGTCAAAACGATATATAGGCAGGCTAGGTCGCATAAAGCCACAACCACAAATATTGGACCTTCAGAGCCGCATTGGATCTTCGAAGACGCATCGTGTAAGGGTCTGGCCAAATCGTTCCAATTCCATATCCAACTTCTTCCCATACTTCAATTGTACTAAAACTGTTTTTCATCCGCAGTAAGAAGCCAGTTCGCGTGGTGTTTCCAGGAAAAACTGTGAGTACCCCATTTCATAACTTGCCAAAATGAGTGTCGAAAACGTGTCAATCCGTCCTAAATCACCTAATCCTCCGTGCTTAGGAGTAGATTTAAATGATAGTATTTTGCGTGAATTCAATAAAAAACGTGGTACGGTCAAGGGTAGACTGACTTTGTTCGTAAAATTTGTAACCTCTTTAGTAGGAGCTCAGTTAACAAAAAATCAAATATCAGAACTTAAATTGCGTAGTGATGTAGCTAAAACGTTATTAAGTGAATTTAATAATATTCAAAGCTCGATCGAAGAGCTAGTGCCAGAAGTCGATATTTCTCAGCAACTAGAACTTCGTGAAGCTTTTGAAAGTTCGTATTATCAGGTTCAGGCTACTGTCGTTAATATGTTGGCTCAATCTAGTACTTCTAATAGCACTAGTAATGAAGCTAAATGCAACGATTCTAAATGCAATACTCATTCGTTAGTCAAGCTTCCAACTATTTCACTACCCTCATTTGACGGATCGTACGACAATTGGTTAGAGTTTAGAGACACCTTCCTTTCTATGATTCATAATTCGAAGCAGCTCGATGATATACAGAAATTTCATTATTTGCGATCATCGCTAAAGGGTAACGCAGCACAGGTTATCAAATCGGTAGAATTCACGTTCGATAACTACACGGTAGCTTGGGACTTGCTTACAAATAGATACAACAACTGTAAATTATTAGTGCATAATCATGTGAAATCTCTTTTCTCAATGCAGGCAACGAAAGAATCTTCTTTTCATATTAGGAAGTTAATTGATACAGTTCTAAAGAATTTGCGTGCTTTGAAGACTCTCGGAGAACCCACAGAATCGTGGGATACCCTCCTTATATATATCATAGTTTCGAAACTGGACGCAGTAGTGGAGAAGGATTGGGAGCAATTTAAAAGTAATTTTTCTACTCAAAGTACTCAGTCAAATAGACGCATCACGTTAGATGACTTACTGAGTTTTCTTAAAGACAAAGCGGATACTTTAGAAATGATAAAAGCACATAATAATTCATCTTTAGGTAGTACTAAGGTAACTTCTTCTGAACCAACAAAAAAGGCTACTCCAAATAGTGTTCATAGTTTTGCTTCGACGCGAAACAACACAACGCACAAAACTGCCCGCAAATGTAAATTATGCGACGCAAGCCACGCGGTATACGCTTGCTATAAGTTTTGTAATTTGTCAGTTCAGGATAGGTTACAATTTGTGAAGAGCAACAGTCTATGCTTAAACTGCTTGCGGTCAGGTCACGAGTTATCTGATTGTAGTTTTGGTCCGTGTAGACAATGCAACGAGAAGCATAATAGCTTACTTCATGGTGGAGAATTCGCGTCACTATCGGTCGTGGAGCAAGAACCACAACCGGACTCCATACCTAACATAAGTACAGCTACAGTTTTACATACGCTCGAGCAATCACGCATTAATATTGATTGTAACGAACGCGCATTAGAAACAGTTTTATTGTCAACAGCAATAGTCGAGGTAGCCGGTAACGTCAATGGTCAGTATCATAAAGCTCGTACGTTACTAGATAGTGGTAGTCAGCATTGCATTATTACTGACACATTGTGTAAAAAATTAAACGCTAAATCCATACAGTCCACTGTTCAAATCACAGGGGTAGGGCAATCAGTCACGCAGTCTAGTCAATCCTGTGAAATCATTCTCAAATCGTTAAACAGCAAATACAATACACGCATGAATTGTATTGTTTTGAATCGCATTACTAGTTCATTACCGTCAGTCAGTTTAGATCATACATCGTTGGACGTGCCTATGAATATAGATCTAGCTGACCCAACATTCCATTCCCCGTCACAAATCGACCTACTCATAGGTGCAGATCACTTCTGGGATTTATTACTTGATGGTAGAATACGTTTACCTAAGGGTCCGTACTTACAAAATACCACTTTAGGGTGGATTATTTCCGGTATCGTATATAATACCAAGTCGCGCATAAATCGACTTCAATGTAATTTTTCTCAAACATTAGATATAAACGATCAGTTAAAAAAGTTTTGGGAAATAGAAGAAGTTAGCAAGCCAATTCAATGTCTTTCCGCTGAGGAAAGTATTTGTGAGACATTATTTACCGAAACTACAAAGCGGGTAGAAGACGGTCGTTTCTCGGTCCGCATTCCTCTCAAGGAATCGGTCGAAACATTAGGCGATAGCTTCAAAATTGCGCAAAGTAGGTTCTTATCACTAGAACGTCGTTTAGAAAAATCGCCACAATATAAAAGTTTGTATAGTAACTTTATGCAGGAATACTTAAGCTTAGGACACATGACGCGCATTGAAAACTTTGACGTGACAACAATGCCTCACTATTTTTTACCTCATCACGGTGTTTTACGTGAACAAAGTACTACAACAAAATTACGTGTAGTTTTCAATGCGAGTCAAAAAACTTCGTCTGGTGTATCGCTTAACGACATTCAGATGACAGGTCCAGCGTTACAAAACGATCTTTTCTCAATACTATTACGTTTTCGTCAGTACAAATACGTTGCATGTGCTGACATTGAAAAATTCTTCAGACAGATAACCATTCACGAAGACCAGAGAAACTTGCAATTAATTCTATGGCGTGAAAATGTTTCTGATCCACTCAGTGTATTCAGACTTAACGTTGTAACCTACGGCACAGCGTCGGCACCATACCTGAGTATTCGCTGTGTTAGGCAGTTAGGATTACAGTGTGCGGACGACGATGTGGCACGTGCCATTTTAAATGACTTGTTCGTAGACGATTTGCTTATTGGCCACAACTGTAAACATAAATTAAAGCAATTATGTATAGATGTCGCTGATGTCTGTATGTCTGGTTGTTTTCCACTGCGAAAGTGGACTTTCAATTCGCCTGATGTCGCTTTAAATGCACAGGCCTGTGATGACGAATCGAAATGTCTATCACTGGAAGATAACTGTTCTAGTAGGACTTTAGGTCTAGGTTGGTTTAATAAGAGCGATGAATTTCATTTCGTTACAAAAGTAAATGAAGATTCTATGACTAATGTTACTAAACGCTTAATTTTATCAGTCGTGTCGCAAATATACGATCCCCTAGGTTTGTTGAGTCCTATTATTATTGTAGGAAAAATATTATTACAAAACCTATGGCTTTGTAAATTAGGTTGGGACGATCTCGTACCTAGTGACATAGTCATTGTATGGAAAAGATTTGTTCAATCGTTATCGTATCTATCTAGCATTCGTGTACCAAGACATGTTATTGATTCAGACCCTTTGAAACTAGAATTGCATATTTTCACTGATGCGAGCGAAAGTGCGTATGGAGCTTGCGCGTACTGTCGCACTTGCAATAACAACGGTGACGTAACCGTACGATTGTTGTGTTCGAAGAGTCGAGTCGCACCTCTAAAGCCGGTCAGTATACCGAGACTCGAGCTTTGCGGTGCGTTAATAGGCGCTAAGTTGTATCAAAAAATAATAAAATCCTTGCGTTTACAGTTTAATAGCATTGTGTTTTGGACAGATTCGACTATCGTACTCGGATGGTTACGTATGTCTCCACATCAGTTAAAAACGTTTGTTCAAAATCGGGTCGTAGAAATAAATGAATTAACAGGTAATGATGCAATTTGGTTGCATGTTCGAACGAAACAAAATCCCGCTGATTTAGTTTCACGTGGTACGAGTCTAGGTGAGCTATGTTCATTGTCGTTGTGGTGGGACGGACCCACATTTTTACATGAAGCTGTAACGAAATGGTCACAAGATAGTAAGGATAGTTCGCATAATTTAACTACTCTGCCCGAGTTGAAGCAACCTGTTGTTAGCATGGCTAGTTCAGAGGTTTCTAATGTCATTATTAATTTTGATAGATTTTCTAATTTTAATCGCTTACAACGTGCGTGTGCATACGTGATGCGATTTATACACAACGCACGCACAAAAAATAAGGTCGAGCGTTATTCGGGTTCCTTATCAGTAAGAGAATTAGATAGGTCGTTAGATTTCCTCACTAGGCAGGCGCAAATACAATCATTTCCCACTGAATACAACGCATTATTGAAAAATTCAAATTTAAAATCAAATCGTAGTTTGTCTAGTTTAAATATGTTTTTAGATGAAACTATTATGAGAGTTGGTGGTAGATTAGTCAATTCTAGTTTTACATACGACAAAAAGCATCCCAAGTTACTGTGTAGTAAACATCATTTTACATTGCTGCTGTTTAGGCGAGAACATGATAGGTTGTTACATGCAGGACCTCAGTTACTGTTATCGCATATTAGGGAGAACTGGTGGCCCTTAGGAGGTAGAAACTTAGCCAGAAAAATTGTACGACAATGCGTTAAATGTTGCCGTATGAAAGGTAAAACTATTCAACCTATCATGGGTAACTTACCCAAGGAGCGCTTGAATGCAGGTTTCCCGTTTTTGCACAGTGGGGTAGATTACGCAGGACCTCTTTATATTTTGAATAGAAAAGGTAGGGGTGCTAAACTTGAAAAATGTTATCTATGTTTGTTTGTGTGTTTTGCGACTCGAGCATTGCATTTGGAACTGGTTACTAGTTTATCATCAGAAAGTTATATCTTAGCTTTAAAAAGATTTATTTCCCGTCGAGGCAAACCTTTACAGATTTTTTCTGATCATGGTAGGAATTTTGTGGGAGCCGCTCGGGAGTTTACAGATTTTTTGCGAGACAATACTCAGTCTATTTTTGATTACGCATCAGATAATCAAATCGAATTCAGGTTTATTCCTCCCTATACGCCTCATTTTGGTGGGTTGTGGGAATCAGGGGTAAAATCCTGCAAACACCACATTTCTCGCGTTATAGGAAATGCAAATTTAACTTATGAGGAATTCAATTCAGTTTTAGTACAAATTGAAGCTGTCTTGAATTCCCGCCCTATGTATCCTATGTCTTCAGATCCTTCCGACTTTAACCCACTCACACCAGCGCATTTCCTGATTGGCCGACCTCTGACGACCCCCGCCGAGAGAGACGTCACGATGACAGCGCTGCCTGCCTTATCGCGCTACAAGCGGATCGAGCAGCTTCGCCAATCATTCTGGAAACGCTGGTCCATGGAGTACATATCGGAGCTACAAAGGCGCACAAAATGGCAAGATCAAAGGGATGACATACAGGCTGGAACAATGGTTCTCATCAAAGAAGACGGCCTCCCTCCTCTCAAGTGGAGATTGGGCCGTGTCACAGGAGCTTTATTCCCAGGAAGGGATGGAGTGACCCGAGTAGCTGAAATACGCCTAGCTACAGGCGTAGTGAAGAGGGCATTCTCCAGAATATGCCCGCTTGAGATCGACATCCAGGACCCTGCTGCTGCGATTACTGCCGGAGGAGCCATCGCAACCTGAGTACCTGTACCTACCAGATCATTGAGGGTGCTCTCAAGGCCGCCGGGATGTCTACGCGGGACGTGAGAGGGCGCTGTACCCGCGAGAATAAAAAGGCTGACGACGCGTGGCTCCACCCTCACTTCGCACTTCAATTAAATCAAACAGCACGCATCATTTGCTGTACCTACCTAATTATTACTTCATATTTTAAAGTTATAAATAAATTTGTCAAAATCAAGTTCTTTCTATTTATAACTCAGCTAGATGAGCAAAGGCCAGTATCCCAAATCTAGAACCAGTCAAAACGATATATAGGCAGGCTAGGTCGCATAAAGCCACAACCACAAATACCCACATTTTGCAGTAGTTAGTATTCCATACGTGACAGGTTGCAAGCCCATCGCCGCTGTTAGAATACTACTACTACTAGTTTCCTCACGATGTTTTCCTTCACCGTTTAAGAGCACTGGCATTGCGCACATAAATTTTTCGATAAAAAAATCCATTGGTGCACGACCGGATTCGAACCTGCGACCTTACGATCGGAAGGCGGGGTCACTCCTACTAGACCACCGGTGTTCCCGGTGTGGTGTTGTCAACGCCTTAAAAACAAGAAATGGCAAGTGCTGCGGCGGGTACATTACAGTAAGCAAAGATTATGTCGCAAACAGTTACATATATTACTGTACTGCGTGTGTCGGTTTTGCATAATGCCATCCTGATTTATACGTTTAAATTTTAGATATTGCAGAATCTCATCCAAATTGACAGTCAGCTTAAAATTATTTTTCGAAGAACTTGGAAATTCTTGTTTGATTTTATCAACTTTTTCTAGATATTCTCTATCCTATAAGGTTTGCTGGAAGAAAACTCTATCTAGGGTTAAGCTCGCAATTGTACATGACTATAATGTATTTTTGTGTTAATCATTGTGAGTACAATAAAGAATAACGGAAGATACTAACGGAATATACTAAAAACGAGTAAAAATTTTTTCAATATATCAAAAACATTATAGTTTAGTGATTTTATATAATATATTTATATTATCTAATACTCAATTAAAAAAAGGAGTTGTATCATAATTAGGCCAATAAAATAAAATATTTCAAAATTAAATGGAGTGGCAAAATAATTAAATTAATTCTAAATCGACCTATCTCGAAAGTGAGTTGAAGCCACAAAACAAATAATAGAGATACTTAGTAAAATGATTAGAAAGTGTTCCTGAACGATGAGTGACCGTTGCTTTGACGACGAACAAAGAACTTGCTTTCCGATGATCAAGCGCTTTTGCATGAAGATGAGCGAGAATGTGCAGCACCTAGTAATACCTTCGATTTGGTAGGTAATAATTACTGATGAAATGAAAATGAATTAAACTCGCACTGTAGGTCACTGATAGGGCATGGAAGAACACTGGTGGTCCCGTCTCCCGATCCTAAAGCCGATCGTCCACCGCGAACTAAACTAAGTTAGTTTAGCTTAGCTCGCATAGTTGAGCCAATTTTTCATACATGTGGTGGTAGCGCTGGCTCTCAGTAGATTTTCCCAATTACGTTTCCAGAACACAAGAGATGGACGACAGGATAGGAAAAGAAAGGACTCACGGTTTTCACTCGATTGTTTTACGCTTTCACCTCGCATAGCAAATTTTCCTCCAAGAATGGCGATTGACAACTTGTCCGTGATGTCAGTTACAAGTGACAGTGACAGTTGCATAGGTGAAGCTGGCGCGTGACATCGCACGCGCATTCCAGGTACGAAGAGCGGTGAGAATAGGCATAAGGAAAGATTGGTAACATATAAGGATACACATTGAAGGAAAGGGATAGGAATACATCTTGTGTTCTGGCCTAACCATGTGGCATAGTTTGCGGTGGACGCACATGTATGAAAAACTGACTCAACTATGCAAGCTAAGCTAAAACTAACTTAGTTTTGTTTGCGGTGGACGATCGGCTTAAGGGTTTTGGGTTCATTACCGGTCATGCACCAAAGTCAAAAATGTATGCACAGTGGAAAATATGGTAAGGAAACCTGCATGTTACCTGTTTGACAGCCTTCACGGCTCAGTTGGTTGGTACTAAGCCTACTGTGCCGTAGGCCGTGGGTTCGGTTCCCGCCAAGAACAAGTATTTGAGTGATGAACATAGATGTTTATTCTCTGTCTGGGTGTTATAGTATTATAAGTCGGTATGTATGTATTTACAAAAAAAGTACACGAGTAGGATACCAGCTATCTGGTTCCCATATCACAAGCTTTGGCTTAGTTTGGGACAAAGTAGTTCTGTGTGTAATGTCCACCAATATTTATTTTATTTATTTACCTAAAAAGTTCTTGTTTACATTGTATTAAGCGCTTAAAAGGAGCCTCTTTGAGGTGTGTCAAAATAACTAGTGACACGGCAAGGAGATGTGTACGTACTGTACGTAAAATTATCATTTCCTTTATATTCTCATAGCAACACTCAAGTACCAATCGGTTATGACAACGCCATAGTGATGTGTTAAGTCGACTTTCCATCGATAATTATTATTGTGTTGTCAGTACCGTGACCGAATAACTACATCTTTGGCCAGTAGTACAGTCAGCAGCAAAAATGATGATCAGAATAGAATAATTTTTAAATATAATTTATATGCTTATAAGTCAAGAGAAAATCCCCTAGCTTTACTCCCGTTGCCGTCGCTAGAATTCAACTACATAGTTTCTGCGTGATGTTTTCCTTGACTGTTAAAAAGAACAATCATTGCTCATATTATTTTCATAATAATATTAATCATTCTGGTAATTTCTTTCATGATTAATCTCAAACTAATATTGTTGAGTAAAAACTTAAACAGACTTTTTTGTATTTTTTATTTGATTAAAACTACCCTCAGAAGAGATATTTGGAGAAATTCACCAACTTCTGGCGCTGCCTGTACCAGCACTGACGTAATTACAGCGAAAGTTCAAGCTTCGATTCAGTAAGTGCTAAACGGTTGGTAATTTTAATTTTTTTTTACCCCTTCGTGGTTGAACAAGCAGATGGCCCTGGTGGTAAGTGGTAACTATCACCTATAACAAAGCACTCGTAAATCACGCAGGATAGGACGTGCCCTAGGATGCACTGCCCTGTGTCCATCAACTTGCGGCATACAGATTTTAAGCCTCATGTGCCTGTAACTACACCGGTAACCACACTCTTCAAACCAAAACACTTATAGGTACGCTGCTTGACACGAGAAAAAGACACGATGTAGTACTTCCCCGGACGAACCCTTTACACAGAACTCTACTACTTTTATAATGTTTTTATTTTTAAGAAGAACATAATTATAATTACAAAGAAAATTACAACGAATAGTTACAATTATTTACAAAATGTACAAAATATACAAAATACATATGAAACAGTTGAGCTATCTGCAGACCGTTGCAAACGATCTATAGATAGCTCAACTGATCCAAATCAGTGCCAGTCGGAAGCGTACCCAAGACACTGGCTGCATTGCCACGCTGAATGGCAATGCTGATGTGATTTTATAAAGTTCCTACTCGTTTTTTTTATCACAAATTATTACAGAAGAAATATTTGTCATCTCATACACATGATCCACCAGACGTCAAGCGGTTAACTGCGTAAAACAATCATCCTCATTTTACGGTCAATTCCCATGCTTCATTTCACAATATCACGGTTTATAGTGAAATCCATCTTCAGAACTTAATTCAATAAACTGAGCGAAATGGCGGCAATAAAAGAGTTATTTTGATTCAGTTGATAAAACCGTTATAGTAATGGAGGATGGAGTGCGTATTCAATAAATATATACTTCCTTACAAGAACTGCTTTTTATTGGACACTAGTTGCGCCCCGCGGTTTCACCCACGCAGATTTAAATCCTGGTATTCCCACGGGATAAAAGGTAGCATATGTGATATTCCAGACTATAATCAATTTCTCTGCCAAGTTTCATCCAGATCCATTCAGACGTTCTAGCGTGATCACCATCCTTCCATACATACTTACAAACTTAATATTTGTAGGATTTATTTAGCAATTTCCTGGACTCTAGATATAGGTAGTGGAGCTCTTTGTGAAGGGCTCGTCTGAGGAGGTACTACCGCACCATGCTTTATTCTGCCGCTAAGCAGCTTGGCTGTGTTTCCGTTTGAAGAGTGGTTGCCATGGAAGCAGTGCAATGCATCGTAGGGCACGTTCCTATCGTGCGTGACTTGCGAGGCAATTATTATAGGCGATACCACTTAACATCAGGTGGGCCATCTGCTCTTTCCTTCAATAATTTGTATAAAAAAGCCATTATGAAGTCCAAAAAAGAAAACAAATAGGTAAATGCTTCTTTCCCACCACTGTGAGTCACGTGATGTGTTTTGCTTCGCGCTGTTGCACATACTCACTCACTACTCAAGGACAATGATCCTTTAATAGATTTCTTTATTTACTTACTTATAGTACCTGCGTGTACGAGCTTCGCTCGGTTGCTTCAGGTGCAGCATACGGCATGCCGATATCTCGCTCGCACAATTGAATATTTTTGACGAATTATTATCACTGAATGTAGTTATGTAAAATCGCAATCGTTTAAGTTGTTGCCAATGGGATTACAAAGATTTACCAAAATTAAAAATTTTGCTTCAAGCAAGTTTTCACACATAAAAATAGGGTAAATATTTTGGTAAATCTTTGTAATGCACTTGCATGGAACAAATTTGTGTACGATCTGCAGAAATTTGTTCCGATGGTCTGGGTGTTTTCTATGTATAATAAAAAATATCTATCTATGTAAGTATAATTATAATGTATTAAATATATCAGTTATCTAGTACCCATAACACAAGCTTTGAATAGCTTACTTTGGGGCTAGATGGTGCTGTGTGGATTGTCCAGCATTCTTTATTTATTTTTATTTATTTATGCAACAACAACTTAGCCGATCGCGATTTTACATGACTAGGTACATTCAGTGATTTTATATCTTCCAAAATGTTCAATTTGGCGAGCGAGATAGCGGAGTAGCTTAAAAATAATAGCGTCACGACTGAAGAGCTAAAAAAATATCTAGAGGAGCAAGTAGCACTACCAACAAGTTTGAGCCAAACGACTGTGAGAGATCGCCTGTAAACTCGCAGCCGTATTCTAAATATATATAACTCAAAGGTGGGTGACTGACTGACTGACATAGTGATCTATCAACACACAGCCCAAACCAGATCGGGCTGAAATTTGGCATGCAGGAAGATGTTATGACGGCATCCGCTAAGAAAGGATTTTGATCAATTCTACCCCCAAGGGGATAAAATAGGGGATGAAAGTTTGTTTGAAACTTTGAATTCCTTGGCGCGAGCAAAGCCGCGGGTTCAGCTAGTTCACAACAAAAATGTAACACTTCAACGCTGTTGTTTATAAATGCGGCTGTTGTCTCAATATCTCGCCGAGGTGTATGGCGACAGAGTTAGCCAACCGAGCCGCTACGATTTCACCGAATGATCAAATTACTCGGAACTCGGAACCAAGTTAGTGTAATTTGTTTTCCAGAACAATGGAAGTGTCAACATGAGCCTACTAAGTAGGATATGTTTCTGCTGTTTGCTAAAAATATAACTGCTTCTTATGCCTTCACAGCTCAGTTGGTAGTAGCTCTGCCTTCTGCGCCGTCGGCCGCGGATTCGATCCCCACCGAGAACAAAGTACATTTTGTGTCATGAACGTAGATAGAATAGTTCTAACTATTCTATCTGCGTAGATACGTATAATGTTTGTTCTCTGTCTGGTATTGTCAAGATGGCAAATAGTCTTCGATCAATGATTACCCATCAATCAAAAATAATTGGGAATGGGAATCATTGATCGAAGCAAATACTAGAAGAGAGCGTAAGAAGAAAACTTGTGCCTACTCCATTCAGCGAGGTCAGGAAAAAATACACCATAGACTTATAATCTCAGTTCAGCACGGTATGTTATGAAAAAAAACAAACGACTTCGAAGAATATTATGACACTAAGTAGTTTCGCCCCGCGGTTTCACCTGCGTTGTTTTAAATCCCGGTATTCCCACGAGATAAAAAGTAGCCTATGTGCTATTCCAGACTATAATCTATCTCTATGCCAAATTTAATCCAGATCCGTTCAGCCGTTCTGGAGTTATTGAGTAGCAAACATCCATCCATCCATACTTACAAACTTTCGCGTTTATAATATTAGTAGGATTAGTTATGTAGGTTACAAATTTACTTTTTTAGACTGATGATAATGATGTAGCTGATCACTAAACCAATGTTAGGAATGCCTATGTTTTGACTAAGCTCCAGATCCCTGAACCCATTACTCAGTTCGTTCATTACCGCGAACAATAGCTTCAGGAAGCGTCGTTTAGTGTGAACCACACAATGGCTGGACAAACAATGGTATCCACTTGAAGGGTAATGCAATACGGAGTGATTGCGGGGACATGGAGACATACCGCAAAGAAAGTACCAGTGTGCTGAGAAAGTATCAGAGTTAATTAGCTGTCAAGTCATTGCTCAGCTTTGCTTCAAATTAGATAGAGGTACGTATGAGAACCAAGGTAGCCGACATAGCTCTCAGAATCAGCAAGTCGAAGTGGCAATGGACAGGTCATATAGCTCGAAGAACTGACAACCGATGGGGAATAAAGGTTCTCGAACGGCGACCACGAACCGGAAAACGAAGCGTGGGACGCCCTTCTACCCGATGGACTGACGACATTGATCGCGGGTAGTCGGTGGATGGAAAGGGCTCAGAACCGTTCTTCCTGGAAGCGGATAGGAGAGGCCTATGTTCCAGCAGTGGACTTCTGTAAGCTGATGATGATGATGAGATAGAGATAGCAAGTGACTTGCCAGCCGATTAGCATTGACCAAGCTATCAGAAAACGACAGTAAGTCGCAAGCAAGTAATTATAAATACTACATTCTTGATCTTAGGTCGCAAGGTCTAAGTTGCGTGGGAGTGTTTTGTACATTTGGTTCTTCCAAAAAACTTTAGAGAATAATGAGTGTATTAATAAAAAACTTCGAGATATTCAAAAAGTCTCAGTTTAAGAGAAACAAGTTACGAGTGAGAATGGGTAGAGGTTTATAAAAGTTGGTACATAAAGATGATGGAATTAATGAAAGTTTCAGAGTGTCTGTGACCTACGGTGTTAAACATGATTTAATGATATACAGTCAGCGACAAAACTAGACTGTGAACTATAAAATGGTGTCAAGTGCTCAAAACGCGCACAATCCTTTTACCACACTGTTCCAACCAAACTAGTGACACGACAAGAAGAAGAAAAAAATATTTAACGCTACACTTCTTCAATTTCTGAAATTAGCAAAGAAGTATTAAATCAAATCACAAGACGAGATTAAAAAAACCAAACGTTAAGAAATATTAGAACTTTTATTATCAAGTTTATTATTATTATTTCTATACTCCTTACTGACGGAACAAGCAGATGGCACACCTGATGTTAAGCGGTAACTATCATAAACCATTGCCTCGTCGCATACGATATGAGCGTGCCACTATGATCCTTTCGACGTTGACTGTACAAGTAAAGCAGGCCGGTAGTTACTAAGTAATGACTGATGTAATGTAACAATAATGAATTATTACATAGCACAAAACTGTGCCATTCCCAGCGCTATAAACAAAATTCGGAGCAAAAATTATTCAAAGATGTACAAGATAATGTTTCTTCCCACATTTATTTCTAACTGGATATCAGTTACCGTTGTAAGTGAGTGCTATTTAGAAGAAATCAGAGCAATATTCAGAAACCGGTTTTGAAGCATGAGTTCATGCATCTTTGTTGATTGGGAATGAATTGATGCTATATGATCATATACTGTGACTGAACTATGCTCCAACTCTTAGCAAAATATATACTTAGCAGGTCCATATTTTGTAAAGAGGATGATACGAAAAATTGCTAGGAACCAAGCTTAGTTTCTTGCCAATTCTTCTAGGCTTTCGTCGCGACGACCTGGCGGTAGGTTAACGGATCATGTAGGCGCCTGCGCGAGTAAAATCACTACATAGTATAAAACAAAGTCGCTTTCTCTGTCCCTATGTCCCCATGTCCCTTTGTATGCTTAAATCTTTAAAACTACGCAACAGATTTTGATGCGGTTTTTTTTAATAGATAGAGTGATTCAAGAGGAAGGTTTATATGTATATGTATAATAGACGCATGATATATGTGCACCCGTGCGAAGCAAGGGCGCGCGGGCGGGTTGCTAGTAATAAATAAATAAATATATATTTAGTTTCGATTTTGATTTTGACATAGATAGATAAAAGATACGAGGGAGGAAACGAGATTGAAAATGAGCGAAATGCTATTTGCACCCTGTTTAAGATAAGTAGAATCATCATAATTAAAACTCGTCAGCAGTGGGTTTAGAGCACCGGTGGACTAGTGGAAGTGACCCTGCGTTCCGATCGTCGTGGGTTCGAATCCGGTCGTGCACCAATGGAACAATTTATGTGCGCAGTGCCAGTGCTCTTAAACGGTGAAGGAAAACATCGTGAGGAAACCGGCATGTACCGGCAAATCTAAAAAAATTATATAACGTGTCAAGTGCTCGAAAGGAGCCTCTTTGAGGCGCACTCAATATCCTTTCATCACACTGTTTCACAAGAAACAAGTGACACGATAAGAGAAGAGAAGAGCCGCGGGTGAGGTAGGAAAAGCTTTATATATTAGTTATATGTTTTATAGTCATAGTTTTTAACTCCTGCGGATATCATAGTTTTTCTATCTGTTTCTGTATTTCTGTTTATTTGTTCCTAATAAATACTTTTTGATACTTTTATTCTGATATTTATTTATTTATTTATTTATGTATTTATTAGATATATATCTTTCTAATTCCATTTGTATATTACTTCAGAAGGACACAAAGTCCTCTCACCACAAGTCTGGTTCAAGATGAATGTCACGGGAAACAAAGGACGGTATTGCGACCTTATATTTAATACCAGACTTCAGACTGAAGTCCCACTGAAAGCAGGTTAAAACGGGTATTAAATTATTGGGATATATTAACTCCTGCCAGCGCCTTCGCTTACGTACAGTGATGTTTATATTCATATTACAATCCTCTTCCAAATGTTGGCACAAATTTCTGTTTTTTCTGTTTACCTTTTATGTTATTTTTGAACTTTTATTTAATACTAGCTGAAACCGCGGCTTCGCTCGCGCTCGTTTACTTTGAAACTTTCATACTAACTTTTATCCCCTAATTCACACCTTTGGGGGGTTGAATTTTGAAAAATGCTACCTGGTACCTATGTCATAAGAGGAATACGTGTGCAAAATTTCAAGTTCCTAGCCCTGAGGGTTTGGCCTGTGCGCTGTCATCAGGCGCAGGGGCATTGTGTGAAAAGGTATATTTTTACAAATCCTCCTGGAGCCATATTCACTATGACAATAGGAGATTCCAAGGAGATCCATTGCCCCAAACCGTGAAACGTCAAAACTTGATATTGGGCTTTATTCTTTATGACATAGGAGATACTTTGCTCTGACCGTATCACACCGCCTGCCTTGTCTTAGCCGAGCTCGCACTGCAAATGGTCATAGTGCATAAGGCTCCTGTTTATGAAACACTGAAGTGCCTGCGTACGTTGTAAATGCGGTTTTGCTCCTCAAGTTGTCCGATTTGAACAATACGCCTTTGTGAAATTTTCCCACACGGGTTTCCTCGTTGGTACAATACCTACTTAGAATTAACAAGAATTTTTAGCAGCCGGCTACCAGTGTTGATGGAAAAGTCGTGTAGAATTAGTGGTCACCAGCCATCATAGAAAAAAAAAGAAACAGCTTCACGACTTTGGTACGGTAGATATCCCTTCAGATCTCCCAGTACCAAGTAGGTACTAATTCAAGATTCTTTGAGGATGTCTAAGGGGGGTAGTCAGAGGTACGTCCAAACATTACATTTGGCACATAACCACATTTTGCAGTAGTTAGTATACATGACAGGTTGCAAGCCCATCGCCGCTGTTAGAATACTAACTGGTTTCCTCACGATGTTTTCCTTCACCGTTTAAGAGCACTGGCATTGCGCTCATAAATTTTCGATAGAATAATCCATTGGTGCAGCGTTCTTTTTGGTTGACGCGCACTATACTAACATTACACATTCCACATACAAGAATATAATTTGATTTGTGCTCAATAGTCTTACTTTTATACTGCTTGCTGGTGGAAAAGTCGATGGCCCACCTGATGTTAAGTGGTAACAAAGCATTACCACCTAAGTCACGAACGATAGGCACGAGCCCTACCTGAAGCGAAAACGCTATTAGAGTCAAGCGCTCAAAACTAATGACCTAAGAGATATATTATGGTTCAAGTGTGGCCATAATAATAACAGTCTTAACTTCTTAATAGCGACTCGCCCGCGCGCCCCTGCTTTGCACGGGTGCACATATATATTATCATGCATGTATTATACATATAAACCTTCCTTTTGAATTATTCTATCTATTAAAAAGACCGCATCAAAATCCGTTGCGTAGTTTTAAAGATTTAAGCATACATAGGGACGTAAGGACATAGGGATATAGGGACAGGTAAAGCGACTTTGTTTTATACTATGTAGTGATAGTGAAGACTGCAATTTCAGTTCAGGTTTTAAATATGTATCGTTTTAAAGCAGAACGCATAGGTAAATAAAAAGTATTAACCTACAGGCAAATAAAAAGTGATATTGTTTTTATAACGGTCAGTTTCCGACCATGCTTTGTACAGTCAGGAGTAGAAGTGGTTTGTTATATCAGAAAGTTGCACTATCTTACGAAAGCGCGTGGTTTTCAAATCAGCGATAAGATCATCAAATGAGATGCCATAAAAAATTAAAAAAAGTAGTAGTAGGGGGGGGGGGGTAACCTACCCCCCCCCCCACGGCTTTGCTTCGACCTTCCGGACACCCTGTATAAAAGGTTTCATTGAAAATAAACAAAAAAAAAATATTGTGTACATTGTGCTAAAAGCTAAAAAATATTGATAAATGTATAAGAAAAAATATAAGGTGTAGGTACCTCTCCCAAAAAAATATTTAGATCAATGCCTTTTTAGCTAGTTTTTGCTAGACCACTTAGTTGCTTATGTAGGTCCCGCGAGTGTTTTCTAAAGGACAGACTATAAAGTTGTAATAAAAACGACTTCTGTCACTGACTGTACTTTCGATGTATAGTAGAAAACCGTCGAGTATAACAGTCACGACTGATAGTTTGTACGATTAGGGTCGTAAGATCACACTTAGGTAGTATAGTTTTACTTTACAATACGCAGTGACAAGTTTCACACCTCTTTCTATTTTGTAGCGTAATAGATACACGATTTCTGACAGCCTTCACAGCTCATTTGGTAGTAACTCTGCCTTCTGCGCTGTAGGCCGTGGGTTCGATTCTCACCGAGGACAAACATTTGTGTAATGATAACCAATAACAATGTAGTGCTAGGAGGACTTAATGCTGATAGCATTATCTACCAGTTATAAGTATTATATCAGCTACTGGTCACCATAGTACAAGCTTAGCTTAATTTGGGGCTAGATAGTGCTGTGTGGAATGTCCACCAATATTTATTTCTTCTAGTTCATTCCTTTATGGCTCCAACCTATTTTGACAGACAATCTTGCCTATGTCAAGTAGTTTTAACAGCTAATTATTCACCCGTGGCTCCGATCGCGTGGATCCGGTCCAGATAAAAAGCCTTGAATAATATTTTTGACAAATTATACAAGCTATAAGCTATGGTAGTAAATTTTATCAAAGGAGCCTTAAAATTGTCAATGCCGCAATAATTATATTGTTGCATTACCAATAATTGCCTTTCACAATAAAAAAGTTGCTGGGGCAGCAAAGGGTATGTTGCTGCATTCACAAAAATCTTATGACAACTCGCAATTTAAAACTGCAATGTTGTCTCAGGATTTTTTCTTAGTGTATATCACTACATAGATATAACAAAGTCGCTTTCTCTGTCTATATCCCTGTGTTCCTATGTATGCTTAAATCTTTAAAACTACGCAACGGATTTTGATACGGTTGTTTTAATAGATAGAATGATTCAAGAGGAAGGTTTATGTGTATAATACATGCATGATATGTGCACCCGTGCGAAGCAGGGGCGCGCGGGCGGGTCGCTAGTATTAGATAAACAATTTAAAAGCATAATTATCACATAATGCAATTTAATTCCATCTGCTCCCTCTGTGCTCCAAAGCAGTTGACAATTCAGGCCTATTACTTTCATATCACGTAGAACCTAAGGCACGTGCCCTACTATGTACAGCCTTACGCCCATCAACAAACCGACAAACATTATTTTCATAACATATCACGTGTGCACAAACAGGCCATTAGTTCCGAAAACAAACAAATTACCTGTGTCCTATTGATATAAATTCTACGAGTAAACTTTCTAATCACCCATCTCTCTCTTACCCTTCATCTCTTTCAGCCAATCGTCGCAATCACTATAATTTTGTGGGATTATAACATAATATCTAGCGGATGCCGTGATTATGGTACATGTAGACTGGTTTGATCGAGTTGGCACCCTCGGAGCCTTCAAACATGTATCAGGCTTCAACTACAAATTAATAATTACCTATTTATTCAGAGAGCACCGGTGGTCTAGTGGGAGTGACCCCGCCTTGCGATCGTAAGGTCGCAAGTTCAAATGCGGTCGTGCATTAATGGATTTTTCTATCAAAAAATTTATGTGCGCAATGCCAGTGAAGGAAAACATCGTGAGGAAACCAGTTAGTATTCTAACAGCGGCGATGGGCTTGCAACCTGTCACGTATGGAATACTAACTACTGCAAAATGTGGTTATGTGCCAAATGTAACGTTTGGACGTACCTCTGACTACCTCGTACCTTAGACATCCTCAAAGAATCTTGAAGTTAGTACTTGGTACTGGGAGATCTGAAGGGATATCTACCGTGCCTGGGGATCAAAGTCGTGAAGCTGTTTCAGTTTTTGTGTTATTTATTCAGGCTTCAAACTTGTTTTTTTATTTCTACTTATACTACGAAAAGCTAAACTCAGGCTCAATACGAGTCATATTAATTCGAATCAGAGAAGACTTGCCACTAAAATCTTCGCTCGCTTAGCTCGCTCAATCAATTATAGCAATTTTCTAGAACCAACATCGCGTGGTCATGCCAGGTGGCGCTATTAAAATGACTACCATAGAAGTTAAAATGGTAGAGTATCTTGAAGGCAATCGCAGGCCAATTTAGTTCATTTTGAACTTTAATACCAAAATAAAACAGCATACGTCAGGCCACAGTGTACTAAGGCTTTCTGGTATTCACAACGCCAATTTGTGAAGCCATTTTGCAAATTTGTGTAGTATACTTGTTCTTGTCATATTCATGTCAATTAAATGAGATAGCAGCAGAGTGATCGGTCATATTATCTTACTTCATATTATAATCACATAAGAATGTACATAGATCAGTTCGTTGAACCTTTCGTGAGCCATTCTATTGATGAAATATTTGAACCCAAATCAAGCATAGCTTTGTAGGTGTAAGGTACTACGGGAATTCTACATTTATATATCCTAAAGTGGATGTGGATTTTGAGTGTGTGTGTGTGTGTTATGTATATCTCCGTAACGACTGTATAGATTCAGATTAAACTTTGAAAATTAATTTTCAACTTGGAAAGCATGCATTACCTACGTACGAAGCCGAGAGCCGATGTTAAACTGATAAAAATTTTGTTTATGTTATGACTTCTTTATGACTTTCTTTCTTCTTCTTTATGTTGTGTCTTCTTTATGTTTATGTCTTCTCTCTATCCATATTTTAAAGTTTTATTGTACACCGCAAGTCTGAATGTACAGTATGCGGTCTTATCGCTAAAAAGATATATGCCTGTGGATAAGGAAAAAGAAATAAGAAAAGTTTAAAAAATATGTTAACTTCTCAAGTTCAAAAATGATGTTATAAAACATGCACTACTACATTAAACTTACACTGTGATTAGCACGTGACAGAAATGCGCATGAGTCGGTGCTTTTGATACATTTCAACTCACACATCTCATTATAACTGTGTGTGAACCGCAATAAAGGAGCCACGTCTTGGGAGACTATGCAGAAGCAGGTCATCATTCAATAGAAGATCGCTATCTGGTGGTCTGGACCACGCCTTGCGATGGTAATGGCTTTTGTAGAGATTTAAATGATGGCAAATTAGACTTATATAAATATAATGTTGGACAATCCACACAGCACTATCTAGCCCCAAAGTAGGTAAGCTACTCACAGCTTGTGATATGGGTGGAATAAATAGATTTGGGATAAATCTTGTGGGATAAATAGATTATAGTCTGGAATAGCACATAGGTTTATCCCGTGGGAATACCGAGATTTAAAACTACGTGGGTGAAATCGCGGGGTGAAGCTAGTCTTTAATTCGTTTAATTCTAAAAGTAATCGTGTTTGTAGGCTTCTGCGTGGGCTGAAAAATATGAGTTTTTTTTACCACGCACTGACAATTAATGAAAGTTGATTTGTTAGGATTAGATTGGGCTATGGCAGCTTGATCTTTCCTTTTGTGGATGTTGTCTCGTTAGAAACGTTTATAAAGAAAAACAGAGTTCATTCAAAACTACACTGTAGTATTTCAGTCGAAACTTCAGTGTATGGGTATAGTCCCATGGTCTCATTTTCTGGTGTGAATATTGCGCGTCACGCAAAAAGAACGCCTAAAGGATTTGTGACGATTGCGAGTAATTTGTATGCGCAAGCACATCCCCTCCACTGTTTTCCAGCGTTCTTTTTGGCTGTCGCGCACTAGGTATTATACCTAACTGGTTTTCTCACGATGTTTTTCTTCAGAGCACTGGCATTGCGCTCATAAATTTTCCGCTAGGAAAAATCTATGTGTGCACGACCGGATTCGAACCTACGATCGGATGTTAGGGTCACTCCAACTAGACCGCCGGTGCGCTAGTAGAACTTCATAAAAAGAAGATAAAATTATATCAAACTTATGAGATAAAAATAATAATAATATGATGCAGAAAACAAGTTCTAAGTTTTAAACTATGTAGGTAATTTATCAAGCAAGTTCTAAATAATGATATTTTACAGTGAAATAAGTACCTAACTTGACTAATTTGTACTCAAGTCTTGTAAAAAGTTCATTCACACGAGAAATCATGCATTGTATTGTTCACGCTATCTTTCGAATCTTTCAATTCAAATATGGAACGAAAGCATTGAGTGTCACACTGTTTTGTGCAGAGTATCTACGTATCTACTTCGGAAAATTTTATGTCCATTGCGTAATTTGTTCGACACTAATAGTTATTTGTTATACAAGAGTGCAAAGTTGCTTTTTAACCGCGTGTTCAATTTTGATGACCGAGCAAGCGAAGGATTCTAAAATTTAATCACGAGCGCAGCGAGTGATTCAAAATTAGAATCCTGAGCGTTAGCGAGGGAATCAAAAGAGCACGAGGTGAAAAATCTTTGCACTCGAGTGCAACACGTAACTTTTCATTCCACCTCAGCGAGGAAATGACTAAATGCAAAAAAAAACGTTTACAATCACATGTTGGCGTCAAACAAACTTCCTCGTCGCTAGAATCACTCATTTTAGTTTTTTCACTTGTTTTCAAGTTTCTAGTTTTTAATATAAGGTTTAACAATGACGTGAAAAAATGCCGCGTAAAGAACCGCGTACAAAGCAAATTGAAAAAAGAACACCAAGAAGGTTCCGAATCTGAGTTTTTAATAAATTAAAAAAAGTTGTATGATATATTCGGCACCATAGAGGTAGCAGTAAATAGGCTTAATGTTTTTTTAATTCACAAACTTAGTGCACACGATGTTCTAAATTCAATTTACTTTATCCTCTAGAGAATAAAAACGGCTTTTGCACTCAGATATTGAAGAGCAAAAATACTCTTTCCGAGATGGTGGGATGAAAAAGTTTTTTGTTCTAATTAGAGCAGTAATACACATCACACGTATCGCTAAGTGACTCAATTTGGTAGCGTGTGGAAAGGAACGCGGATAAAGAACTGCATTTGGAAAATGTGAAACTAATTTATTTTTTCCGGATTTCACACTTTGTCATAATTAACTACCAACTGCTAATTAAAGGCACATGGCTTACCATCAGAATGCCTCAAGTTGATAAACGCCACGTCGGGCATCGTAGAGCACGTTGTTTATATCGTAGGTAGGTACATGAATTGCGAGCGAACTAGGCCATGAGTGATACTAAAATATATCATAAATACCTATAATAGTAGCCATATAACACCATTGGGTTGGGCCATCGACTGGTTCTTACAGCAAGTAGGTACAGTAAAAAAAAATTTTTTATACAACTAGCTGATGGAACAAGCGGACGGCCCACCTGATGTTAAGTGGTAACCATCACCTATGACAAATCATTGCCTAGTAAGTAAGTCACGCACGATGGAACGTGCCCTACGATGCAAGCCCTGCGTCCATTAACTTGAAGCATACAGAAGTTAAGCCTCATGTGCCTGTAATTACACCGGCGACCCACTCTTCAAACCGAAACACAGCAACGCATCTCTCTCTTTCTTTCTTTTTCTTTACTTTGTGTCTCGCTCGTGACTTGAGGACATTTTGTCGTAGAGATCCGTTACTTATTTTCATTCAAGTGACTACCTATGTTTCCGAAGTAGGTTCGCACATATATAATAAAAAACACTTTACGAAGAATATATGATTACTTACCCACTTAATTTTTTTTCAAGATAATTTATAAATCACACTAAAGCAACACTTTTTGGAAATTGTAACCCAATTACCAATTACTTTTATAATAATTAGTAAGTACCTTAAATATTAAAAATATTAAAATTCAGTTATTAGTAAAACAAACCTCTAAGCAGATCAGCCGTAGAATGACATCATACCTGTAACAAACAAAAAGCATTGTATCAGCATATCGTATGAGAAGACTTTTTGTCCTGAATACGATCGTGTGTGTCAATCAACTACAAAGTAGGTATAAATTATGTTTTAGCAAAATTTTTTGCGCTGTTTTAAGTTAAGGTTAAATTGGGCACCATGTATGAAATCCATACTCGCTGTACCTACAGAAATAAAATACGTTTTACGGTTTATAAATCTTTCTTATGCTTCAGCCACACTACCGAGAAATGGCATCTAATATCGTAATAATTGATACAATGATGTTGGTGTGGCTGCCACATTATAGGTACAGAATTATGTTAATTCATTTACACCCAAGTAAGAAGTGACTGACAGCGGGATTCGCGGTGATTTCAATTTAGCATAATATACCCGCGTGAGTTTTGGCGGTGAAAATGCCAACATGACTGATGCCAAGCTCATGATAAGTGAGCGCGGATTTACTAGGCGATACTCTCCGTGATTTAAAGCACTTAAGAAGTGAAAGTATTGGAATAGTGGAAGTGAACTGACATTATTTAATTTAGGTAAAAAACCCAGTGTCAAACTATTACGTGTAGGGCCATTCCAATAAATATTTTCACGGTACTTTACAAAAATTGCAAAACGCTTTTCCATTCAATCTTCGTTACTATTAATTATAACGACCAAAAGTCATGACTGTCGATCATGCTATATCGAGAATGAACAATAGCTTGCGTCATATTGTTGATTGCAATGAGGGGTGCGAGATAATGCATTCAAGAATTTATAGTCTGTGGGAAAATTAGCAGGGAATGTGTCAATGTCATCCATACCGCTCTCTTAATATCAGGTCGGCCAGGGGCATTATTCTCTATGAAAATAGGAGATTCCTTGACCCAAACCGTGAAACGCCAAAACTTGATGTTGGGCTTTATTCTATAAGACATAGGAGATACTTTTCCCTGACCGTATGACACCGGCTGCCTTGTCTTAGCTGTGATCGCGGTGCAAATGGTCATAGTGAATAAGGCTCCAGGTGCCTGAAGATGCAAGGAACCTGGATCGTGACTACCCCAGCGCCAGAGCTTCAAATGTTTGACAAAATGTTTGATCACATAGTGTGGCACGAGACTGTTAAATAATATGTATCGTGTAGCAGAACAACCAAACATTTGATCTGTCATAAAGCTATATCTGGTGGTGGATATCAATTGACGCATTATAATGTAACTCAGGAAATATTCATAATTTTATAATATAAATCCGTTATTGGCTGCATGCTAGAAATTTAAGTATATTAGTGTATTTTTAAGAACTGTGGATATTGTTCAAAAATAAAATAAAATAAATAACTAAATAAAGATTGACGGTATGCGTTTATTACTGACTAGCTGAACCTGCGGCTTCGCTCGCGCTGAAACATTCGTACAGGCTTTTATCGCCTATTTCACCCATTTGAGGGTTGAATTTTGAAAAATCTCTCCTTTCTGGGTTCCTATGTCATAATAGGAATTGGTACGTGTGCGAAATTTCAAGTTTCTAGCTCTAAGGGTTTGGCCTGTGCGTTGTCATCAGTCAACCACTTTTTCCTTTTATACATCGTCAAGCGAGCCACTGCCCCTCTATGACGACCACGACCAAAGTCAAAAATCTGTCAAGTGTGCAACGACCAAGAAGAAAAATCTACGAATAAATAATGCGATAATAGCCATCTTTTGGTTCGTGTATATAAAAAAAAAATATTTGGGCAAATTAAAAAAAAACAAAAACAACAGAACAAAAGCCGAAATCACATAATTTTTATTCCGGCCTAAAAGTTACATATACAAAACTTTCGTGTCAATTACTTTCACAATCAACTTATTATTAAACTATGTATCGAGTCTATAAATACCATCTATCGCATAAATTAATTACATAACATAATATGCGCGTCATGATATGAATCGAGACATGATCAGCTACTGTTCTTTATAATTAGTATAAAACAAACATTACAGTACAAATTGTTTTATTATAATTAGGTAATTAACTATTGGTGCCACCCGCAGTTCTTCGATTTAATTCTATATTGTGCACTTCACTGCTAAAAAGGGAAAAACGTATAGAGAAAAAAAAAATAATTATAATTATAATAAAACGTATATAGAAAAACGAAAAAATTGAACTTTAAAACAAGATGGCGGCGAACCCTCTACCGGGATTAGTTTGAAAATCGAGATTTATACTCGAGAATATAAAGCACTGCTTCACAAGTCACGCACGATAAAAACGAGCCCTGATGCACTGTTTTGCTACCGTAAAATTTTGGCTACCATTATGGTCGCTCTCGGTAGGGATGTTACCATCAGGTGGGCTTTATTTGTAAAAATGGTAGGAAAAAGGCGTTTAAAACCTAGAGTTTGTAACAAGGATTGTGTGTCATTCAAGGCGTGATTGCTGGACATACCTCGCTGCGCACGAGTGGATATTTATCACAAGCTAGTGGATAATGTGTGACAAAACTGTTCACACGACACTGATGTAGTCTTAGATATTTCTAAATAGACTATTATTACATAGACAAAGATAGCCGCACACAGTAAGTATTCAGAATAAGAACAAAATATAAAGTGAGGATAAAAAAAAACACAAATAAAATAAATTACATAAAAGCCTGCATTAAAAATTATGATAAATCTGATACCAAAATAAGTTTAGATTCGGTATCTCAACGGTATAACTTCGTGTGTTTAGTTTTTTTAGTATCGCTAGGTTTTGTTTGTAGATCTCTGACTATAGATTATTAGGGTAAGGTAATTATTTAAATATAAATATAAAAAACGCATGTTAAACCAGAAATATCAATTCAATACGAATTATATAATATACAAAATACATATGAAAAAAGTTGAGCTATCTGCAGACCGTTGCAAACGATCTATAGATAGCTCAACTGATCCAAATCAGTGCCAGTCGAAAGCGTACCCAAGACACTGGCTGCATTGCCACGCTGAATGGGAATATACTTACATAATTTATACATTTTTTAATATTCATAGAAAACACCCAGACCAACGTAACAAATTTATGTAAAACAGTGTAAAATGAAAAAAATTGTCAAACTTGTCAACACATCATTTATAACACACCCAATTTTAGTATTTAGTGAAAGGAGTATTAAATTTGCAAATGGAGGCAATTTTGCATGTTTATTTGTGATTTTCTCTTCAGCGAAAGTTGTCACGCGAAAATTAATAGAACGGTAGGCATTGTGTTATGAATGAAGATAATATTCATAGCTATTATTTAATAATTTCGTAAGAGTTCTAGCTGCATAATCGTAAAAGACAAAATGCTAGTTTTCATTTTTATATAAGAATCTGATAAGAATCACAAGGATCACTATGAACTAAATTAAGCTAGGAATCTAGGTGATAGTTACAACCAACAGCTATCATAATATTAGAATATACCCAATATTAGCATACCTATAATTCTTATCCTACTATATTACAAACGCGAAAGTTTGTAAGTATGGATGGATGGATGGATGGATGATTGTTACTCTTACACGCCAGAACGGCTGAATTGATCTGGATGGAACTTACCAGAGAGATTAATTTAGTCTAGAATAGCACATAGGCTACTTTTATCCCGTGGGAAAACCGGGATTTAAATCTGCGCGGGTGTACAAGGCGCGCAACTAGTGCTAAATAAATAATTATTCTATTCCATATTTCAGTACTTATTTATGGACGTGCTTTTGATTTGTCGTTTGCGTGAGAAATCTCTCATTTTATAACTGGTTTACAGCACTTGAAAGTAATGTCAAAAGTGTCACCGTTAATATCACCTGTAGCGCAAGATCAATGCTATGTGAATGAGCTAATGAAGTTTTTGAAACTAGGTAGGTAATGGTGGCGATTCTGTTGTTGGATTATCCTAAACTAACATAATATAATAGTGCTAAAATTATAGCCAGCCGTCGCTGTTTTTTCTGTGTATTAGAGAGAGACGGCAACGTTTTCAGTTCTGTCAATGTCTACGTCCATTTTTATTATGCGAACTGCCAAGGAGTGGAACTCATTGCTGTCGTCTGTCTTTCCTACCTTATCACGTATCATGCAAAAGCACTACAATTTGGGCCTCTTCAAGGCAAGAGTGAATAGGTGTCTTCTAGACCGTTCTGCTCCATCGTCGGCTACATCGTCGCTTACCATCAGGCGAGATTGTAACCAAAGGACAGTCTATCGAATATAAAAAAAATATAATTGACACCACTATGTTTTTTATATATACGATTTGCTGATGTAACAAGCACATGATCTGCCCGATATTAATGGGTAATACCACCTATAACAAAGCTTGCCTTGTAAGTCATGCACGATATGAACGTGCCCTACGATGGACTGCCCTCAACTTGAGTTACTTATCAGGTGGTAAGCCCGCGTGTAATTTGACTGGCAACCACACTGCAAACCGAAACACAGCGTTGCTGCTTGGTGGCAGAAAAGGCGTGGTGGTAGTACTTCCCCGAACTGGACACACATAAAGAGCTCTACTACTCTTATAGATATAAGGAACAACTGAAGTAGCCGATAGAAGCTAGTCAATAAGTAACGTTACAAACAAAATACATAGTGCATTAATCACAGGCAATAATCCCAACTAATATTATAAATGCGAAAGTAACTCTGTCTATCTGTCTGTCTGTCTGTCTATTACGCTTTCCCGCTTAAACCTCTCAACCGATTTTGATGAAATTTGGCACAGACAATCTTTAGACCCTGAGAAAGTACATAGGCTACCTTTTATTGCGAAAAAAAAAAGAAATGAAGAGATTAAAAGTACGCAGACGAAGTCGCGGGTACCAGCTAGTAATTAATAAAACTATGATGTAACACTACCGGAATCTTTTTTAAAATTAGCACTTTATATTCGTGCTCTCGTATAAAACTTTTAATAATAGGGTTCTTACACTGAACTGGTAGTCTAGACTTGGCTATTATTTTTAGTGCAACATAATTCGTTTGGAGAAAACGAATTTGCATACTTATTGATTGAGCAAGCCAAGCGAGCGCAGATCTCTCTAAACACTTGCAACGAATAAGCTGTATCACTATCACTAGGTACATAGTATAATACAAAGTCGCTTTCTCCGTCCCTATATCCCTATGTCCCTTTGTCCCTATGCATGCTTAAATATTTAAAACTACGCAACGGATTTTGATGCGGTTTTTTTTAATAGACTAGCTGATCCCGCGGCTTTGCTCGCGCTCGTTTACTTTGAAAATCTCATACAAACTTTCATCCCCTATTCTATCCCCTTGGGGGTAGAATTGATCAAAATCCTTTCTTAGCGGATGCCTACGTCATAACATCTACCTGCATGCCAAATTTCAGCCCGATCCGTCCAGTGGTTTGGGCTGTGCGTTGATAGATCACTATGTCAGTCAGTCAGTCAGTCAGTCACCTTTGAGTTATATCTATTTAGATAGAGTGATTCAAGAGAAAGGTTTATATGCATAACACATGCATCATATGTGCACTCGTGCGAAGCCAGGGCGCGCGGGCGGGTCGCTAGTATTGTTATAAAATTATTTTTTCTACCTTTCTCGACATTTATATACTTCTTGACACTTTTTTATTACAAGTAGCGTATGTCAATCCAGGATACCATAAACTATATTTGCTCTGAATTTCATGCCACTTGGTTCATCATCATCATCAACAGCCCACAGAAGTCCACTGCTGGACATAGGCCACTCGGTTAAGGAAATCGAACTAAAGAAATAGCTGGAATGGTGTAGAAAAATATAATTTGTAGAAATAACTACTGACTCACTACAGAGTAGCTACTGAGAAATAACTACAGAGTTTTTTTTATGTACGGCTAATATGTAATCTAACACGGACCTAGTTTTATAAAGTACTAGCGATCCGCCCGCGCGCCCCTGCTTCGCACGGGTGCACATACGAGTGTTATACACATAAACCTTCCTCTTGAATCACTCACTATTAAAAAAACCTCAACAAAATCCGTTGCGTAGTTTTAATGATTTAAGCATACACAAGCATACATAGGGACATAGGGACAGAGAAAGTGACTTTGTTTTATACTATGTAGTGAAGCTACTAAAAAGCGAATGATGCCTCAGACGACAGCTAGTCCTGTGTATAATAAACTTAACTTTCGATTCTAAATCGAATCTCCATCTATCACCAAAGAAATGTGTCCTTACTTTCTCCACTACAAGCAAGTCATGGAGCGGAGCATACTGCATCGTCATCCATACGAGTGACATTGTAACATAAGCAAAACATGAGGTATGAACGTTTCGATCTCTAAGGTCAATTTGGTCATTAGTGCCGAAGAAAGTAACGAAAATGAGAGTGAGTTGCACTGTGAGTAACAAGTAAATGTTTAATGAAATGCTGTGGCAATAATTATGAAAAAAATTACTGTTACGGTAGATATCTTTTCTGATCTCTTAATGCCTTATCATCATCTACATCGTCCTGAAGATGTCCATTGCCTCCCAGACATTTCCATGAAGAACGATTCTGAGCATCCGCACCACCTTCGAACTTGCTTCGTTGTCCTTGCTATTCGAGAATCTCTTCTCTATCCTTCTTAGTTCCTTCGAATCAATTGGCGCATACCTATCTATATTTTTTTGTTGTTGGTATGACACCTTCCATGTGACATGTTATAAGCCCATCGCCGGTACTATAATACCTACCTACTAACGGGTTTTCTTAGGTTGTTTTCCTAAATTGTTTGAGACCTAACTCAAAAGCAGTGATTATTTACTAGCATACCAGAAAAATGAGATCGATATTATATTTTTTTATACATATATTTTTCCGCCATTTTCAATTAAAAATCAATCTGCGCAAGATTTGTATGCTAGTAAATAATCACTGCTTTTGAGTTAGGTCTGTAGGGGATAAATAAGTTCACGAATTAATCCCTAAGCAAAATTAAAACATCACTCAAGCCTTATAATGAATATAAAATTAAAGATCAACCATCATTCATCCACAAATAACAGCAGTAAAAAAGTTCCGCAAGAATTCAATGAAACTCCACTACCAAATGGCTCGCGAGTAAGTTATCATCCATATTACATAGCGTGTAAAAACAAACAAAAACCAACAGCGTATGCGACTAGAAGGCAAAAAGCGTGGAACGGAACGCAAAAACGTAAAAGAACGCAAACGTAATCGTTAAAAGTGCGTTCGGAACACGGACATAAACTGAACAAGATACCGCTAGCGTATGCTTCTTATAGGCTTTGGTCGCTTGGATCTGGCACCTAGATTCACTTAGCTTTAAATAAGACGTTTTGATCCTTGTGATTCAATAGAATAATTCAAAGTCAAAATATATTCATTCAATAAAAGCACAAGGATCGCTTCGAAACGTCTTAAGGGCCCGGCGACAGCGGCTCGCAGTTTCGAGTTGTTCGAAAGAATAACTATCCAGTGACACGCATAAATATTGTTCGAACACAAATAATACAATTAATATAAAGGAAATGTGCTTGAGTTAGAAATCATTTTGGTATTAGGTAAACGTAAGGCCAAACATACTAATACCAAAATGATTTCTGATTCGGGCATGTTTCCCTTATATTATTGTGTTATTTGTGTTCGAACAGTATTTATGCGTGTCACTTTAGAGTTATTCTTTCAAACAACCTCCCCAAAATGAAATAAAATGAAATAATAGCCAATCGCACCTTGAAACTGCGAGCCGCTGTCGCCGGACCCTTAAAACTAGGTGACTCTAGATGCCAGCTTCAAGTGACTGAAACCTAAAAGAACAGGCGACAAACTCGTCTCAAATTCTAGGCTTTAGTCGCGTGGGACTGGCAACTAGTTCCACCTAGCTCAAGACGTTTCAATGTGAACCTTGTGATTATATAGAACAGGCACCAAACTTATGCCTTGGATCCTACCGTAGTTTGTCAGAATCAAAACGGTCTTTATTCAGTACAATCACAAGGATCACTTTGAAACGGTATAAATACTAAGTGAATCTACCGCCAGTTCGTCGCGACCAAAGCCTAGAAGAACTGACAAGAAGCTAAGCTTGGTTCCTAGCGTTTTGTATGATCCTCTATACAGAATATGAACCTACATAATTGATTACTTTGTAATGAGTTGCGGCATAGTTCAGTCTCAATTTCATGATTATGATATTGTATGATCCTTGAAAGAAAGAAAGAAAAAGAAAAATAATTTATTAACCCAATATAACAAAAAAAAAAACAAAACAAAGGTACAAACAGGTAACAAAAAACAATAATAATCTATAGACTAAGCAATAATAATAAAAATAATAGAAAAAAACAGAGTCCTGCATGGTGTAAATTATGGGCTAATAGGTCCCTGGCTCAGTATTTGCCCCCTGCGCCCTGCGGTATCTAGTTGACTGTAGATCATTGTTTCGGAACGATGTGGTCGGGAGCTAGGCTTGTGAAATGGAGCGGTGAAGTTCGTGGTAAAAGAAAAAGAGTGTCAGTGCCAATGCCACAAGAATTCACCTGGAACCACGGTTCATACAACAACGTATAAAACCTCATCATTTTGGTTAACAACCATGCCTGGGAGAGTTGAAATTAATATGATAGAGCCATACAAAAAGCAGCATATTATTATATTTAATAATGTTGTGTAAAAGTTTTCAAGATAAAACCAACTTCAAATGCACTGGAAAATAACTCTCGTCAGATCTTACATCAATTACAAGCACCAGCTTTCGATTAAAAAAAGAATCATCCTTCCACCCAGTAAAAAGTTATAAGGTAACAAACATATAATAACAGTCGAATTGAGAATCTCCTTATTTTGAGGTCGGTTAGAAACAGTGCGCTGCGCAATGCACAAATTATAATTTAAAGATTCAATATTTTTTATAAAAAATCTTTGATCGTATTCAGAAACCTAACCTAATAATTATATTCTCGTATCATACTAATATTATAAATGCGAAAGTTTGTAAGTATGGATGGAAGGATAGATGGATGGATGGATGGATAGATGGATGGATGGATGTTTGTTACTCTATAACTCCAGAACGGCTAAACAGATCTTGGTTAAAAAGTGGCACAGAGATATATTATAGTCTGGAATAACACATAGGCTACTTTTTATCCCGTGGGAATACCGGGATTTAAAACTACGCGGGTGAAACCGCAGGGCGCTACTAGTGTGGTAATAATTGCTAATATTATAATCTACCTAATTACTACAAAACAAAGCAAATTCCAACAGCAGTGTTTTGGTGTTTTCGCAATCAGGAAACAAAACATTTGATGTTGATTTCACATTTATAAATTCGTAGGAAGTATAGGAAGCATACTAATGCTTAATTATTTGAGGTTTGATTTTAATAGAACCAGTAGCCGTATAATGGCGGCGAATACAGCTTAACATCTGTATGCCGCAAGTTGATGGACAAGGGCAGTGCATCGTAGGGCACGTTGACTCGTGCGTGACTTACGAGTTAATGCTTTGATATGTTGGTGATGGTTATCACGTAGCATCGGCGGGCCATTAGCTTGTATAAAAACTTGAATTATTTCTCTCGTTTATTTTATAAATACACTAAAACTACAACATGAAGCAATGAATAAATGAATATGAATATGAATACTTATACTATAGAGGGGTTATTTTATAATACACACTTACAAAAAAAACCGACCTATCGTGGAGAAACCCAATAACGCACTATACGCAGATGCTACGAGTACCACTAATAAATCAATAGAGAACTGACTCATATACCTCAAACATTTCTTTTGCTTTCCCAGCAGAATACCACACCAGTATCGACCTTATCATACAGCACTAAGAGCTATAACACCTTTTACACACAAATCGAATTAGCCAAAGATTATGTCTTAGTGATGCAGCCGCGCAAACATTTGTTGTGCAGAATTGCACATTCCATCCATACTCGACCTTATTACCTATATAAATAAGAGCGACAGAGGATTTAGAAAGCCACGTGGATAATCTAATTGAATAACGTGATTCACAGCAATCACCAGATTTGCAACGGAGTTATTTTTTGTTCTAAGCCTTTCCGTGATTGAATCGATTTATTCTACGTTCTCATTGGTTTCCTGAAAACGAGGTTTAGGCGACCGTAATTTAACGGAGAGCTATACTGAAAACTGAGACCGCTTTATTACTTTGATAATGGACTGTAGATGTCACCTCAGATCTTATTAGTACCAAGTACTAACTGTAGATCATTTTTTGATGACGTCTAAGACGAGGTAATAATAATAATAAAGGTACGTCCAAACATTACATTTATTATTAATATTAATATATATAAGAATATTATATATTTAATATTATTAAGAAAATCAAAGTAAAGTGTTGAAGAATTTCGAACTACTGTTATTGGTCTAGAATATTAGGCCCGTTAAGTTTTCTCGAAGATGCGTGTTTCTCTAGGTCATGCGATTTCCTGACAAATGATTGGACCATATCTTAAAAAAAACGTATTCTTTTTTTATATTAAGACTCATCGAGACATTTTCATTAGGCACATACCCACAGTCGCTGGTATTCCATAGTGACAGGTTGCAATCCCACTGCCGCTGTTAGAATAATAATTGCTTTCCTGGCAATTGGGATTGCCCACATCATTTTTCGGAGATATCATATCTGTAGGACATATCCATCGGTGCACCAACGTATTTGAACTTACGACTTTACGATTGGAAGGTGGGGTTACTCCCAATAGACCACCACATTACTCAGGTAATTGATAAAAACCTTCTAACCTAAAAAAAATATAAAACCCAGACACAGAACACAACATATAATATGATTATCTCTGTTATAATATTGTTCGCGGGCCCTCAAACTACAGCGTTGAAAAAACTTTAAGATGCTTAGTACTCGCTTATTTCAATAAAATACAAACTAATGAAATAAGTATCCAGTACTTTAACCTGCCGAGTAGCTATAAAAACTCCCAGTTATAAATGCATAAATGCTCTCATGCAAATATCATAGCTATTAGTACATTTACATGAAACTCATGCATAAATGTATGATACACAGAATATTTTGTCCACTGCAATAATTTCCTTATACATCAGCCCTTTCATTCCCGACTTTTGCATATAAATTGCAACCATTTCAGCCGCCATATTGTCGGCCATCTTGGGAGCCGTTGACTATTATATTCAAATTAGGAACGTTGAAGCGGGGCGTCTTTGTCCCTCATATTTGGAGATGTGTGATTAGACTAGTGAGAATGAGGCCTAAGTATAGGGTTGGTTAAATCGCGTGCTCAGACTTAAGGCAAAAAGGATTCAAATAATGATTCTCAGACATATTTTAATGATTTTTTAAGTGAAATTGTATGTCTGAGACTTTAAGAATTCCATCTCCAGAGTTGGCCTTTTTTTTACATTAATTTTGCCAAATAATTTGATCAAATTTATAGAGCTGTAAATTTTACAGTTGTGTACTGTTCGAGGCTACTAATAAATCTTAAATTAAGTTTATTTACTTTTACTATTTTATGGCTCATAAAATACCATTTCAAAGATAGCAGTGGTAGTTAAACATGCATGTAATCTCTTCAGATAATAAATCCGTTTACACATTATAATTATGTTCGGGTGTCGAAAAATCCGGTTCGCTTTGGACATACAGTTCAACTAAAACAATCCATACTTCTCTAATGACGAATTGAAAACGAATGTTTTCAAAATACTTTAGGACTTTTAATCCGAACTTAAATAACGTAAAAGGATGTCAGTTCATTTTAGCTAATGAATCCCCTAGTCCTACTACTACCTAATATTATAAACTCGAAAGGTTGTAAGTGGTATGGATGGATGTATGAATGTTTGTTAGTCAATAACGCCAGAACGGCTGAACGGATCTTGATGAAATTTGGCATAGAGATAGAATACAATCTGGAATAGCACATAGGCTACTTTTTATCCCGTGGGAATACCGGGATAAAAAACTACACGTATGAAACTGCGGGGAGCAGCTAGGGACTAAAAAAAATATGATTAACCCGCGAGCACTCGCGCTATGAGCATTTTGCTCACAGTAAATTTAAAACACGCGCCATTTTGTCAAAATTATTCGTACGTACATCGTTCATTCGGTAGCTGAGTTTTGTTCCGTCCCCCACCCCTGTATGCAGTTCACTTCGCGCCAGTGTGCGCCAGTCACTTGGACGAGGTGGTTTGTTGCGCCGTGTACCATCAGGCGGCGTTTTGCTCATCGCGCGGGTATCGACGTAAGTACTTTTTTTTACTCATGGTTTAATATTTTGTCATGTTAGCGACAGTTTTACTGCTACTTTTATGTAATATTATGATTTTACATTACTGAAATAGTAATCTATTATGTATTTCTATTATAGATGGATCGTGATCGAAGGGACGAACATGTTTTGGCATGGTTGATGGAGGAAGATTTAGAAGACATTGAGGACCCGTCTTTTAGAGCCGATGTGATATATGTAAAGCTCGCGTATATGACGAAGATTAGTTATTCATACTTAGTTTAAAAGGTTTTCTTGAAAAGTTTTTTTTTTTCGTTTTTTCCCTAAGACTGCCTTACAAGACTGGCAAATTAGTTCCTATGATTGTTCATTAAAATAAAAAAGATTAATATTGTTAACTTATTGAATATATATTTTGTAGAATAAATAATGTGTATTTTATTTGATAAAATATTTTTTTATTCATATTTTTTGGTAAAACTTGCATTTATTGACATTCATAAACGTGAGCAAAATGCTCTACACGCGAGTGCTGATGTAATTTCTTGAGGCGCGAGTACTGGCGGGTTAAGACTAAAATTAGGTAAATATATTTCATAAACTTTACAATGTATTGATTGTTTTGTATTGATTTAAAACGTTTTTTTGGGGAGGGGTAGTGGTCGAGGGGGGTAGTGGTCGAGGGAGGGGGTAGGAGAAGAGTGGGAGTGAGGATCGAGGGGGCCCAGGGTGTGGATCGGGAAGGAAATAGAGGAAAACTTTTTAATCGCAGCGCGCAAATAGTATGTAAATAAAATCTAACTCCAAGACATCGTAAGAATGGTGACATAGCGCGTACTGGACATCGCGCATCGGCACGCAGCGGTACTTTTCAAATAAATAAAAGCATTAAAAATGCACTACACCTGCCTTCATAAGCGGACGCAGCTAAGTGCATGATTCTTTTAATTTATTTCATTCGTACCTTTTTTTGGTTTAGCCTCCTTAGTATGTGGTAAAGGTTTTATAGATCTCTTGATAGTCAACTAAAGTTATGGCTTTTTCATTGGTTTGAATATGGAAGCGTGGGAAGTCAAAAAATACTTTTGCTTTAAAAAACAGCTTCGATTGAGTAAAATAACCGAAAATGAATAGGTTTTTTGCTAATAGTAAATACTTCTTAATAATCCTATTAGTTTTAGCGGCGATGGGCATGTAATCTGTCACGGATGGAATACAATCTCTGCAAAATGTTGGTAGGTGTTTGGCTAAATTAATATTGGACGTTACTTTGACTAACCATGTAGAAATTCAAAAATCCAATAATCTTATGTTGGTACTGGGCGAGACCTAGCGATCTATTGGAATATACCTACTTCGCTTCTTAAAAAATACAAAAAATAGATGTACTTATTCAAAATTAAAAATTAAATTACCCCTCTTCATAATAATTCATAGTCCTACAATAATCATTATCTTAAGCAATTTTACTACCAAAGACTGAAGAAAAAATCTTTACAAATATCCACACATTTTTTCATTTCAACTAGATGGCGCTGCTAAAAAGTGTACGAAGCTAGATCGCGCTATCGTTGCGTTTTGTGAAATTGACAAGTTGCTTTTAATACAAAGAAAAGTTGATATAAAATCGTTCTTTCTAGAAATAAAGTTTTTGTATGTCGCCAAAATGAGTGTGACATTAAGTTTTATAAATTTGCCAACAAACAAGGCCTACCAACAAGAGATGATAGAGCGTAGTAGCGATGGGTCGTACTTGTATTAATCACGTACCAGGCCTAGGCAGCGCTTCCACCTTTGCGTACCTTGTTCAGATACCAGGTCTTCAAGTACTTGGATAGTTTTATGGACTGACTTGGATCATAGCATAGTACGTACTCGGCCCGCAGCAAGCACCACCATTCCCACGGTATTTTAGTACTTTGGAACTTCCAATACTTAGCGCAATGCGCAATACGTACCTACGTAAAGTCCGCGTCCCGCAAAAAGAACGCCGGAAGGTGTAGGGGGGGGGGGGGGGGGTTGATGCCGCGAGTATTTTGTATGCGCAAACACATCCCCTCCACTGTTTTCCAGCGTTATTTTTGGTTGACGCGCACTATAGGTACTACGTAACGTATATCTACCTACTAGTACTACACATACCTACTTAAATAAAGTGCATAGGCGAACTTAATGTGTAGCGAGCGTAGCGTTACCTAGGTATATACTCTTTGGTGTGTAGGTAGGTAGGTATGTAATCAACTCGGGAATATTTTTTTCCTAAAAATGAAGGACTTGAACGATGTACCTACCTACCTACCTACGCGTTTTTCGCGACGCGGTCGGGCATATTGCCGTCGGCCTAAACTTTAATCCAGCAGTGGAGGCCCAGAGAGTTCAGAAAAAGGTGGGATACGCTTGTTGAACTCTCTGAAGAGAACTAGAAGAGGAAGGTACCATAACTAAGCAAAGTTAAAACTCCTAGGTATTTAAACAGTTTTTATAAGTAAGGCTGTAAGTTTGTAAGTAGGTAAGTAAGGTACTCACAGAAGTTAGTAAAAATGACTCATTAGGTACCTACTGCACACACAACACAACGCACAATAAATAAATTGACGAATAAAAAAGGACCCAATTTACTCAATTTGAAAAAAAAATCTAAGTACGTGCGATAATGTATCTTATTCTTATGGTATTAGAAGGAGTCATAGCTGTAATATTATAATGGCACTTGTACGTTTTCATTTTGCAAGTTCAAGAGTTCAAGGTAAATCACAATCAAAAATGCGTCTTATGTATATGTATCTACCTAGCTACTAGCTAGCCTGCATAATACAGAGCGAGGGTGACGTATCATTCCTTCTTACTTGCCCGTGAACTGCCGCCGCGTGGTGCGGCTCGGCGACGCGACGGGACTCGGGACCTGACCGACCGACATCTCCTCCTCCCTCCTCCTCGCTCATCGCATCGCCCCGCGCCCGGCCTTGTTCTGTTCAACAAGGTTTGCGCGTACCAGGGCGACGCGATGCTTGCCTCGAAGTATCAATGAAAATACCTGGTATTTATACTAGGTCGAGTAAATACGCTTCATCCCTACAATCGACACGTAACGAGTCATGCGAGTACTACCGGTACCTTGTTCGACCCAATAGTCGAATTAGGTACGCGTAATCGCATGGAAATACCTGGTATTTATACTAGGTCGAGTAAATACGCTTCATCCCTAGAGCGTAGTGCGCAGTGTTACCAGGTAGTCCAGGTAGTACACGGTAATTACCGTAGATGCACGGTATTTTTCTAACACACGGTATACTTTAAAACTATGCAACGGATTTTGATGCGGTTTTTTTTAATAGATAGAGTGATTCATGAGGATGGTTTATATGTATAGCACATGCATGATATGTGCACCCGTGCGAAGCAGGGGCGCGCGGGCGGGTCGCTAGTATATAATGTAATAAATTTCAAAGTTCACCTTACTACACACACAAATAGTTGGCTGCCACAGCGCCATGACCACAGAGTAAATAAATACTAAAGCTCCACCACAGACAACGAAACAGTTACTACAGCCGCACCGGAATTGTAGTTGTTAAAACGGTACGACCTACCGGACGGCTTCTGTACTTTCGACGCGCCCATTTGTACCCATTATTAACCATCAGGGGGTCTAATAGACCGCTCTTACAGAACAAGCCGTAGTAGCTATGCTTTCTGCACTACAGGCCATAAGGCTTGGACCCCACCGAGAGTTTTTTTAAGTTTAGTAAATACTATATTTACAAAAATTCTATACATATACATATAATAATATTATAGGTCGCGTCAACCAAAAAGAACGCTGGAAAACAGTGAAGGGTATGTTTGCGCATACAAAATACTCACCATCATACCCCCTCCCCCTCCTTCCGGCGTTCTTTTTGCGTGACGCGCTTTATACTTGTAAATTTTGAAGAACACAAAAACTATTTATTTTTGGTTGACCATAAAAGTGTAAAAGGTGGGAATTTAGCAACGGGACAAGCTTTTTTTGCTATACAACTTGATAAAAGAATAAACTGATGGTCTACCTGATGTAAAGTGGTACCATGGTAATTATTATTAGTACTAAGAATTGCGTGCACATTCCTATTGTGTATGACTTACAAGGCAAGTCTCTGTTATACATTATGGTTACCACTTAGCATCAGGTGGATTATGACCCACATGAACTCTTGTTACAATATCAAAAAATGGTACAAAAATTCTTGTTAGGGGAAACATACGGGATAAAATGTAGCATCTTCGTTTGAAGTCAGCTAAGTATAGATAATTTGTCAGAAGTAAATATTTTTCTATCTTTTTACCATCACTATGTACAGTCAGCAACAATAGAAGATGGATCTGGCTTGTAAAATAAAATATTTCTTTAACCAGCACACTTTTTCTATTCATACCTTTTAAAATGATAACTCTTTCGAGGAAAAAGGTACTTCAATGCACTGGAAAATACACTCATACTACTACAACTCAAAAAGTACTCATCAGACTTGACTCACATTGAATTGATGATATTCAATTGAATAAATCAAATAAATGGGACCACATGACCAAGCATCAGCTTTCAATAAAAAAAAAATCACTAAAATTGGTCTACTCAGTAAAAGTTAACTTATGAGGCATCAAACAAAAAAAAATAAAAATTGACGATTTGAGAGTTTACTCCTCTTTTTTTGGATTCGGTTATTAATGATAGGGCTAATAACTATATATGTATATTTTTTTTTATACAACTCGCTGATGGAACAAGCAGATGGCCCACCTGATGTTAAGTGGTAACCATCACCTATAAACAAAACATTGCCCGTAGGTCACGCACAATAAAGACGTGCCCTACGATGCACTGCCCTGCGTCCATCAACTTGAGGCATACAGATGTTAAGCCTCATGTGCCTGTAATTACACCGGCGACCACACTCTTCAAACCGAAACACAGCGCTGCTGCTTGGCGGCAGAAAAAGGCGTGGTGGTATATGAACTTTTGTCGCTGACTGCACTTTCCTTACCATTACGGCAATAATTGCAAAGTAATGCGATTAGAGAGCAATGAAATTTTCCGTCTTCAGCCTCAATGGCGCAAAAACGGGACAAAAACACAGAAATGTAACATAGTATCTGATTAAACGTAATTAATGTACAGATGCGTTCCTAGTCGCCTTTCTATGGAAGTTGCTGGAAGAATGTGTTGTGACGTATTGCCACAGAAGAAATAATAGTTGGTATGGTATGGGCCCGTACCACCGCATCTCTTGAAGCATTCTTATCTCAATATTACTTGTCAATGTCTTATATCAACTGCAAAGAGTCCGCTTTATGATCAAAAAGTAAAGTAATATTGAAATAAGAATGCTTGAGATGGTGGTACGGGCCCTGTTAGGGACGCGGAAGGGGAGGGAAATTGGCTGACTTATGCGCACGGAATAAAAAAAAACTAAAAGAAAAATAGAGAAAAATGTTTATGTTCTTATGCGTATTCAAATTCCTCGACTTTTGCGCAATTTTCATACAACTTGTGGCATTATAAAATGACATATTTTTTTATTATTATTATTGTATGATAGCTAGTTTGACTGCCATCTCACCTGATGGAAAGTGAAGATGCAGTCTAAGGTGGAGCACGCTTAGCTATAATCCACTTATTCACTCTTGACTTAAAAATTCCCAAGTTATATTTATCTTGATTTATCGGAGGATCTCAAGAGGCGGAAACATGACCACGACAGAGCCTACGTATTTGCTTACTACGCTACGTATTCTTCACACTGTTTCTAGCATCTAATTATTCTTCTCTTTTAAGAGAGCTCTTTGTGAAGGGCTCGGCCGGAGAAGTACTACCACCACGCCTTTTTCTGCCGCCAAGCACACTGTGCTTCCGTTTGAAGAGTGTGGTCGCCGGTGTAATTACAGGCACATGAGGCTGTATGTAAGTTGATGGACGCCGGGCAGTGCATCCTAGGGCACGTTCCTATCGCGCGTGACTTACGAGGCAATGCTTTGTTATAGGTGATGGTTACCACTTAACATCTGGTGGGCCATCTGCTTGTGCCATCAGATGCATGGATAGAAAAAAACTTCAATTATTGAAGGAATTGGAAGCACACAAAGTCACAGGTGTCGTAACTTTAATAATAAAACGTAACAACATAAAATACGTTCCGTTACACCGTTTGGATAGTTAGATGGCAATATAAGTGCCACTAAACAAACAGTGAGTCTATAAAACAAATAAAGCGACTTGGAATTTGAATAAACAAGTACTTGAAGACGATCTCTGAGACAGCAAGTCCCACCTTATTACGTAACTTGCGACAGGTCTGCGATAAACGTGCGCAACCACAGTTCTTGTTTCGTGGATGCCATCATCCAAAAAGAGCACGATGGCTTCGGCCAAGCAGTCGCCGCAGATCCAGCAGATCCATCTCTAGGCTCTTTCTAGGATCTCTAGGATCTTCTTTTGTTTGGTGTGACAAAAGAAATGAAGAAGTGGTCCAAAGAAAAAAGTCGGTGACTGTTGTCATAGACACTTTTTAGTATTTTATTTACACAACTAGCTGACGTAACAAGCAGATGCCCCACCTGATGTTAAGAAGTAACCATCACCTATAAACAAAGCATTGCCTCGTAAGTCACGCACGACAGGAACGTGCCCTACGATGCACTGCCCTGCGTCCATCAACTTGAGGCATACAGATGTTAAGCCTCATGTGCCTGTAATTACACCGGCGACCACACTCTTCAAACCGAAACACTGCAACGCTGCTTGGCGGCAGAAAAAATGATAGCAGTATGAAACGTGTGACGTTTGACAGCAACGTATTAACGCTTGTCGCAGAACGTGGTATTTATGTTCCTTCGTCAAACACTGACCTGTCACTTGTTATTTTGAGAATAGAATATATATGAACAGAATATAAGTTTATTTGAGGATTCGTTTTCTGTCATCTATCGAAGCAACATAGCATTTTCATTTTAATTGTTTTTCTAGTGTTTTTTTGAGTTGTGTTGTGTAATTTTGGTGGTATTTTAACCAACATTACTTGTGGTCTTAGCATGAAGTGTAAGCATTTGAAATGAAAGTGTATTATGTGATATCGTGATTTGACCGAAAATGTTTCAAATGTTTTGAAGAAACCGCCACCATTTTCTTCAAAACAATTGACTGACTCGACTTTCGACTGACGTGACTAGAAACATAGCAAAGAGCATATAATCTCTATCACTTGATACTGGCAAGATTGTCGATAGACAGGAGCCATTAAAAAAAACACACACACACAGAAGAAGCATACAGATAAGAAGATACAGAAAATAAGGCAGTAGGTAGAGAATACACAGTAGATTTACAAATACTAAAAAAATAAAAGATAGCCTACACACAAGTAACAGAGGTGGGTTTTATTTCTGTCACAGGTCGAAACATAGTCAGCTGTCTAGCCTCATAAAATATGTAATTACTCACTGATCAACAAGTTACTATCAATAACCGTAATTTGCACTAATTCTCAAACCTAAAAAGCGTCGTGTTTACCAACGGAAAACAGTTTTTCATAATTAATTTCTTATACCTTATCTTAAAAGCCCCGGAAATTATTCCTTCCGCGGTTACCTCACAATCCATAAATTAAATTCCCGTTAAAAATCGAGTTTACCGGTTTGTTCATCATAGCGTCGAAACGAGTTAACTTCTATAGCAATATTATTAGAATATTAAACTTTTAAGAGTAGTAGAGCTCTTTTTGAAGGGCTCGTCCGGGGAAGTAATACCACCCACCACCATGCTTTATTCTGTCGCCAACTCAATCATTTATTCAGCCGTGATTGTTATAAAAATTATATATATGAATAGTAAGTAGCATCTAAAAATAACACAAAATTCTAATTAATTTAAATCTATACCAATATCAATAATCCAATATCCTACTAATATTATAAACGCGAGCTTGTGAGTATGGATGGAAGGATGTTTGTTACTCTTTCACGTCGGAACGGCTGAACGGATCTGGAAGAAACTTGGCAGAGAGATATAATAATCTGGAATAACACATAGGCTACTTTTTATCCCGTGGGAATACCGGGATTTAAATCTGCGCGGGTGAAACCGCGGGGCGCAACTAGTATGCAATAAAACCAAGCAGCGTTGCTGTGTCTTGGTTCGCAAAGTGTGGTGGCCGTTAAAATTACAGGCACATGCTTTAAATCTGGTACATCCGAATGCCTCAGGGCAATAGACGCGAGGTAATGCATCGTAGGGCACGTTTCTATCGTACTACTTACGAAACAATGCTTTGTTAGGCGACAGTTACCACTTTACATCAAGTGGACCACAAATTTCTTTCGTTATCAGCCTACAGGTAGGTATTGCCTTAGGCGCTGTAGATCGATTCGATAACCGAGGACAAACATTTGTACCATGAACATTATTGTTTTTTATGTATACTTAGGTACATCTGGCACTAATGATACCATGGGTGCCAGATAGGGTTTGGGGTTAAATAAGCACTGGGTGAAATGCTCAAAGCCTAGAGTCACCTAGTTTTAAGACGGTTCAAGATGGTCCTTGTGGTTTTATTGAATAAACATATTTTGACTTTGACTTTGACTTTGACCTATGCATGTCTATGTATTATCTTTCTTTAAAGTTATTATAATTGTAGCTACAAAAAAGATCAATGATAAAAAACTTAAAATTAACATAAAAATTCGTACAAAAACGTTAAGTTACGCGTAACAGTAGTAGTACACTATTATGTAAATCTCACCCGAGATCAACAACCTGGCGCCAATCACTAATTACGAGCGCAGTATAGTTAGTAAACGTGACCTCTCTGCACCAGGTGGGACATCAACTAGCTGTTTTTAATAACTTGTCGTTAAAAAGCAATAAGGCCGCGCAGTTCAGTGTAATCTACCAGGAGCCTTATTCACTATGACAATAGGAGATTCCAAGGAGATTCCTTGCCCCAAACCGTGAAACGTCAAAACTTGATATTGGGCTTTATTCTTTATGGCATAGGAGATACTTTGCCCTGACCGTATCACACCGGCTGCCTTGCCTTAGCCGAGCTCGCGCTGCAAATGGTCATAGTGCATAAGGCTCCAGTTCCACGCAACCAAAGCTTAGAAGATAGTCTCAAAGTTAAGGTTTGGTTCCTACCGTAGAAATAGGTATTCTCTGTTCCATAGTCCATGGATGGATGGATGTTTGTTACTCTTTCACGACAGAACGGCTGAACATATCTGGATGAAATTTGGCAGAGAGATAGATTATAGTCAGAAGCACTAGGCTACTTTTATCCCGTTGGAATACCGGGATTTAAAGCTACGCGAGTGAAACCGCGGGGCGCAGCTAGTATTCCCACGGGATAAAAGTAGCCTAGTGTTATTCCTGACTATAATCTATCTCTGTGCCAAATTTCATCCAGATCTGTTCAGCCGTTCTGGCATTATTGAGACATCCAAACTCTCACATTCAAGATATTAGTGTGATAGTGGGATGGGATGATACGGAATCCTACGTGCGCGGGCCCGACTCGCACTTGGCCGGTTTTTTATAACCTACTTGCTGTTAAAATCTCAAACTTTGGCTTGTTCACACGTAGGTTTGCTTGGTAGGACCATACTTGAGTATGATCCTTGTGACTAAGATAGAAGCTGCAGGCCAATCGAGTTTAATAATGATGAGATGCGGGCATTACCGTGATCTTGTATAAAAATGTATCGGTCGAGTGCCCGCCGTAGCAGAAGCGTGCATAACAGTTATGCACCCTAGTAGGTAGAGTTAGCAAAATAACATCATGTTTATGACAAGCACTACGGCTAATGTACCTCTCGCTCACGCAATTCAACATTTTGAAAGATATAAAACCAATGAACAACGTTCGAAAAAGGTTGCATAACTTTTTAGTACTCCATACACTTTCCTTGTATGAACGAAAACAAATAAAACAAAGAATACTGCCTTTACTCTCAGAGAAATTCCTTACTTGTAGTACGTAGGTAGACTATATCGCACAAAGATTATAAAAGGAAATATATTTTGGATCTACGTGCAATGTGCACACAACTCGGTTTATTACGATTTTCTTCAGTCTTTGCCGTAATTTTATTAATTGAAAATTCTCTCTGCTTGTTTTCATTTTATAACTACCGAAAAGACGGTTCGTTCTTTCGACATTTAAAATTACTACAGTTATTACTATACTAGCAGTGCCCCGCGGTTTCATCTGCGTAGTTTAAAATCCCGGTATTTCCACGGGATAAGCTTATGTGCTAATCCAGACAGTAATCTATCTCTATGCCAAATTTCATCAAGATCCGTTCGGCCGTTCTGGAGTTATTGAGTAACAAACGTCCATCCATCCATACTTACAAACTTTTGCGTTTATAATAATAAGTAGGGATTCAAATTCTTGTAAAAACTCGCAACACTATCAAAAGTTTAATCAACATTTTATACCACAAACGAGATTGATTCCAAAATGCAATAAAAAACCTTCTCACTGTATAAAATGTTATGACAGCTATTATCATGCCGACCGTACATTCTATAACCGTTAAATGAATGTGGGGAGCTACTTTCTTCATCTGACAGTACCTGCCGAATCTCACAAGTGCAGCCACTAACAAAATTGTTTTAAAACAATTAATGTTGAACAAATGAAATCATGAATTCATGATTAGATTTTTTAAACATTATAGAAACTTAGGAACCAAGCCGTATTCCGCCATTTGGCGAAGCAACATAGCATTCTCATTTTATTTTTTTCTAGTGTTATTTTGAGTTGTGTTGTGTAGTTTTGGTGATATTTTAACCAACATTACTTGAGGTCTTAGCACAATGCATTTAGAATGAAAGTGTATTATGTGATATCGTTATTTGACCGAAAATGTTTCAAATGTTTTGAAGAAACCGCCACCATTTTGTTCAAAACAATTGACTGACACTTATTACACTGATACTTATTACACTTACTAGCGACCCGCCCGCGCGCCCCTGCTTGGCACGGGTGCACATATCATGCATGTGTCATACATATAAACCTTCCTCTTGAATCACTCTATCTATGAAAAAAAACCACATCAAAATCTGTTGCGTAGTTTTAAAGATTTAAGCATACAAAGGGACATGGGGACATAGGGACTGAGAAAGCGACTTTGTTTTATACTATTTAGTGATTAGAAACTTTTATCTCTGAATCACTTGACACTGGCACGAATGTCTATAGACAGGAGCCATAAAAAAGAAGAAAGGAAGGAATTAAGCCGTAAGTTTGTTGGTTGTTCTTCTAGACTTGGCCGCGTGAAACTGGCACCTTTGAACTCTCTTTAAGACGTGTCGAAGTGATCCTTGTGATTTTTTTGAACAAATACCTTTTGATCTTGTTTTTAAGGTTGTACGGTAGGTAACTTTATTTTGCAAATAATTTTGTCTTTATGTGTATCTTGAAGAAGCAGTACATAGCTTTTTCGTTCAAAGTTTTAACAAACTTCTTTTGTCAGTGTCCGTACCTCCATTATTTAAAAAATTATAATGGCATCAGTCTTTTTCAAGAAACGGCTGACGTCATGACGTCTGTAACATGGCGGTATACGAAGGTGACGTTAAGAAAAATATGACTTCATCCCATTTGACGTCATATTCTATCGTGACAAATATGACGATCCTGAGACGATTTAAGGCCCTCTCACGCGGGTGGCGCTAGTATGGTACTGACACACATGCTTATTTTCGAGCAAAAAGCGTGTTTTTTTTAGCCATGCTCAATAAAAGTACGTGTGAACAAGTCTTGCTAGTAAAAAAGCATGCTTATTTGGTCGTACGTCGGTTGATTTTTGAGCATGCTCAACATAAGCACGCTTATTTTTGAGCACGTTGTCAGTACCATGACGGGTGAATGAATGTATTTAGAATAGAAAATCGAAAACTATCAGCGGATTATACAGTCACTTGAGCAAGTGTTTCAGAATAGAATAGAATACTTCTCGTATTGTTTTCTTTTGTCTAATAGACACTCACGGATTGTTATGTCTGTGGGGTCATCGTTAGGCCTTGTCTGAAAATCAGCGCTGCTTTCCACGTACATACGTGTGGAGCAGCATCTAAGCTGAGACAGGACCTATTTGGCCCACACTACACAGAGAGACTAATTTGCTCCAAACGAATTTCTATCTACATATTGTGTTCTGTTTAGTTTCTTCTGTTAGGCTTTCTTTATTTTGTAATTTCTGTGTCACTATAAATTGTGTTATATGTGTTTTGCCGCAACTAATTTGCTCCAACTAATTTCTATCTACATAATGTGTTCTGTTTAGTTTCTTCTGTTAGGCTTTCTTTATTTTGTAATTTCTGTGTCACTATAAATTGTGTTATATGTGTTTTGTATTCTCTGTGTATTGTGTGTCAAAATAAACTATTCTATTCTATTTTTAATAGCACTTCAGATGACGTTCACCGTATTTTACAAATGCAGAATATTTTCGATGAACAATAAAATGTTTTTAGTGTCAATGTGTCTCCGACAAGACCAAAATGAGAATGGATATGTGGTGATTCTTTTTTGCAGGATTAGCATTTAATAAACTGGACTACTAGGTTATAAGCTGCGTCGGCGCCGGTGGAAGAGCATATTGAACGCTAGGGCAGGTTTGAACCCGGGCAATCCTTTCTTCTAATATCTGGATGACCAAGTTTGCTCGGTTACTGAATCTTAGCTAGATCGATTTATCACCCCCGAAACCACTGCATACATTTTTGAAAGTCTTTCATGAAAGTCATTGGAACCATTTTAGATATTCAGTTTTTTTTTCATATAAACAAGAATTACTTGTTTCAATGTACTACATTATTAAAAGTCATGCTAATTAACTATTGCTAACATTAATTTACTGCAACATCGAATTTCAATATCTTATTACTTACATAGTTTTGAAATCTTATTTCATCCTAATTCTAAATCCAATGGTCATGCTACACAATTTTAAATTGTAGGTTATGGTTCCGCCTCCAAATATATTAATTTAAAATGAATAACAACAAAGACTCGTTCGCACCGGAGGTCTAGTGGTAGTGGCCCATATCGTTGGGTCGTGGGTTTTTAACCCAATCGGGCACCAGTGGATTTTTCTTCTCTCTATCGGTAAAGGAAAACACCGTCAAGAAACCAGTTAATTCTAACAGACGTAAAGAGCTTGAACGTGATACGTATGAAATACCAACTTCTTCAAAATGTCGAAAACGAAAAAGATCAGAAGGGCTATCTACCGTGCCTGGGGCATATCCAAGCATTACGCCGAGTTCAATCGTTTGCGATACATATGTGTATTTATACACCAGTCATAAACAAACTTCGCTAAAAACTTTTTATTTATTTGACACTAACAAGGTTATCTGTCAAAATGACAGACAGGAGTGATAAATAAATGAGCGAAGATGAAGTGTTCCAAATTCAAACTTGTGATCATAGGCGGCAAAAAAAAAAACGATTGATTGTCTTTTTTTTCTATTTTTTATGTGCTTGAAACTTCAGATTGTGCGTTTATTTGAATTGTTGTACTCTGGTTTATTTAGAAACTTATTTGATCGAGTGCATGTTATAGAATACGGAACGCATAGCGTGAAGGTTTTAATGATAGAACGATCTAAAGTTAATGCCAGTTTCGTGATGGAGAAAATGTATTCGAAAAAATTAAAAATTTGGTTATAGTTTGGTATTGGATGTAGGTTTGTAGGTATTGTAGCTATTAGGTATATGTGATAAGCTGTGCTTATTTTGGGCTGTCTAGCGTTATTTCTATTTTATTTTTATTTCTTAGGAAAACAAAGAGTACTAGTCAGTCTAACTAATACACACACACACACACACACACACACACAGCTTCACGACTTTGATCCCCAGTCACGGTAGATATCCCCTCAGATCTCTCAAGTACCAAGTACTAACCTCAAGATTCTTTGAGGATGTCCAAGAGGGGTAGTCAGAGGTACGTCCAAACATTACATTTGGCACATACCCACATTTTGCAGTAGTTAGTATTCCATACGTGACAGGTTGCAAGCCCATCGCCGCTGTTAGAATACTAACTGGTTTCCTCACGATGTTTTCCTTCACCGTTTAAGAGCACTGGCATTGCGCACATAAATTTTTCGATAGAAAAATTCATTGGTGCACGACCAGATTCGAACCTGCGACCTTCCGATCGGAAGGCGGGGTCACTTCCTCTAGACCACCGGTGCTAACTAACTAATGAATTATAAAAAAACAACTATTGACCATTAACACGTTTTCGGTCTTGTTATGTTCTCGTTTTCGTTATGTGCAATGTATTATTGTATTAATTTTCTCCCAATACATCTATATTTTATTATTTCACAAAGAAAATGAATAGAGAAAATATTATTACATACATTTTCTTTAGTTTCATATGAAAAGTAGGCTAATTCCGTTTTTTTAATACTAGGACGTGCATTTAATAATAATAATAATAATAATAATTTATTTCAGACATGGTCCATATCGGTTAGTAACAAAATAAAACTTAAACTTAAAACTTAAAAAATAGTGTTAGTAACAATTCTAGGTAACAGTTTAACGCTGAGTGTGTAGCTGCATCCAATGATGTGAGAGTGGACAGTCCCACCTCTCTGATAACACATTAATGATGATGTTCGGGCTGCCACGGACCCGCATTCTCAATGCGGCGCATCGTTTGCGGATTATGGCATGAAAGCCATCCACTCGGTAATCCGCAAACATGCCCGATGCGCTGCAGAAACGTGGCAGCCCCAACAGGACCCTGAAAGCATTATTGTATTGAACACGTAGAGCGTTGTATGCTTTCTGCGTATATCTAGTCCAGAGGCTGCAAGTGTAAAAAGATTGGCAATATGCTCTGAAGAGCGTTACCTTCACGTTGTTGTTATTGGTTGCGAACCTCCGAGCCAGCATGTTAACACGTACACACAACGCCCTACGTTCTCTCTCCAGGTCTGTGTCATCGCACAGGGTATCTGTGACCCAATGACCCAGATATTTGAAATGTGAAGTGATGTTCAGGGAATTGCTATTAATTATTACGGGTGGTATGTTACAGTACGTCTTTTTCCCTGATTTGAACAGCATCAACTCACACTTTTTTTCATTGTATCTGAGTCCGTGGGCCACCGCAAAAGACTCACAAACTCGAACCAATCTTCTGAGAGCCCTGATCGAGGGACTCAACAGCACCATGTCATCAGCGTAGCTCAGGTTGTTTAAACTGATCCCATCTATACGGCATCCAACGTTGGTGCTGTTGAGTTCCACGATCAGCTGATTAATATACAAATTAAAAAGCCTGGGCGAGGATAATCCCCCTTGTCTCACACATTTGATTACCGCCTTTTAGTCAGGAAGAAGCCGCCGTTACTCTCAAACGGTGAAGGAAAACACCGCGAGGATACTGGCATGTTTCAAGGGCTCTTAAAGCTTCTTTGAGGCGCACATAAAGTCCTTTCACCACACTATAGTAGTGTACCTAACTTCATTACAAACCTAATGTTATTTGCACCAACTCATGTACCTACCTACCTCTTCCTTAAGTATAATCTTAGATATGTTACGGTCAGTTATTATTTTACTTTTTAGTCTATATTTTTTGTGTAACCTTCTTGTGCCAAATAAATAATTTATTATTATTATAACTATTCGCAAGAAACTGTGACACGTTAAGAAGGAGTCTGCAAGGAGAGCAGCCACACTGAGAAAAAAATGCTACGTACATGACCCGATTTTGTAATGTGTATGCAATTTACTACTTACTACGAGTGTAGCATACGTAATAAATATTCCGCTTATCTAATAATGGTGAATCTTACTTACGCAGTTGTAAGCCGGGCCATGTTCCATAATGGCATTACAGAAATGTACTTATAATGTTGTTGCATACTTATTTCATCTTTATAACCAAGGAGCAGTTGATAGTTACGTATTTTAAGTAGCTTCAGTATTTACAAAATGTTATCGATTCTACATACTTAGTGCTTATGGTGGCCAGCTACTTAGAATAAGTAACCGACACCATTGCATCAATATGAGGTACACATTCAGCATCTGGCTACTTAATCTTTACCTGTTACGTATTGCGCCTACTTACCTACGATTGATAGATACGTATTTTATGTAGCCGGTCACATTTTTATCTGTATACTTATAACCTGTTCCTGTCTACTTACTAAAAGGTTGATAGCTACGTGTTGTAAAGAGCTGACATCATTTTTTCAGCACGCAGCATAGTTACAGCATGTACTTTCAATAAGGAGTCGGTGGTTTACCATTATACGTATTCCGCCTACTTACAAAAGTTGGATAGATATGTATTTTAAGTAGCCTGTAACATAATATCTATATACTTACGACATTAAGCGACCTACGTAGAATAAAGATGGCTGCTACGTACAATAGGGTTGATAGCTACGTGTTGTAAAGAGCTGACATCATTATTTCAGCACGCGGCATAGTTACAGCATGTGACTAGCTACTTTCAATAAGGAGTCGGTGGTTTACCATTATACGTATTCCGCCTACTTACAAAAGGTAGAGAGATATGTATTATAAGTAGCCTGTTACACAGTATCTGTATACTTACAACGATAAGGGACCTACGTACAATAAAGATGACAGATACGTAAAATAAGGTTGATAGCTACGTATTGTAGATAGCTGACATCATTATTTCAGCATGCGACATAGTTAAAGCATGTGACTAGCTACTTTCGATAAGGAGTCGGTAGTTTACCATTATAAGTATTCCGCCTACTTACAAAAGTTAGATAGATATATGTATTTTAAGTAGCCTGTAACACAATATCTATATACTTACGACATTAAGTGACCTACGTAGAATAAAGATGGCAGCTACGTACAATAAGGTTGATAGCTACGTGTTGTAAAGAGTTGACATCATTATTTCAGCACGCGGCATAGTTACAGCATGTGACTAGCTACATTCATTAAGGAGTCGGTGGTTTACCATTATACGTATTCCGCCTACTTACAAAAGGTAGAGAGATATGTATTATAAGTAGCCTGTTACACAGTATCTGTATACAATAAAGATGACAGCCACGTACAATAAGCGTACAATAAGGTTGATGGCTACGTATTTTAAATAGATTACAGCATACACAAGCAGATAAAAAAATATTTCAAGTAGTTATGTAGGTATTTACAAAAAAATAAGTTTACTTAATTACTTTAGGTGTGTACCAATAGGTATGCGATGACTAGGTATAGCTAAGTACCTCTACATAGGTACATACATACTTAGTACTTAGTGGTGACAGCGAGCTGGTCTGCTGATGGAGTCAAAGTCTGTTCAACGGAACTCTTCAATAAATGGTCCAATTAAGTTGAATTGAAACTTGGTTACCTTACCACCAAGTTAGTAGGAAGTAGGTAGGTACTTAAGACGAAGACAAGAGCTAATGTGACTCTCGTTCGCACGTTTTGCTTTTCTAGTTTTCGTACTCAAGCAAACTTTTGAGTAGGAAAACTTGCATCAATCAAAATGATTTTTTTACTAAACTGTGCGCAATGTGATTGCACACAAAATGGTTGTTTGCGATGTTTGTTTCACAAAATGTCGAATCGTGCGAGCGAGAGAAATATTAGGTGTTGTCAACGCCTTAAGTACTTACCTAGTCAGAATTTAAGTCGAAAGTAGGTAGGTACCTAGTACCTACCTACTTATGTATGGTATGAGTATGGTATGTTAGGTACCTATGAGTCGAAACATGCAAGTCTGTAGCGAACATCACAAGATCTCAGTTCGGGGCGAACCAGCGAACCACTAGTGTAGGTTATTACAATAGATAATAATAATAATAGGTATTATAAATAACGACAACGCGTAATTTTTGTTGGGTAGGTAGGTAGGTAGGTAGGCGTTTCAAGTAGTTTTATGTGCGAACCTTGCCCAATGATTCAATGTTGCGCTTGTGATTTAAAAGCTGGAATACCTACCTACCTACCGACTGATGCGGGTACCCGATTTTTATAAACTTGCAGTTTGAGTAGGATCACTTTGAAACATTTTATAGCTAGGTAAGTCTAGGTGCCAGTTCCACGCGACCAAGCATAGAAGAACAGGCAACAATCTTACGGCTTGGTTCCTACCGTTATTTTGTATGATCCTTTTACAAAATAAAAATAACAGGAGTTGCAGTGTAGTGCCAATTCAACTGAGTTTGACGTACCTACCTAGGCAATACAAAAACATGTACACCATAGGTACACAGGTGTAATAATGTGCTGTAAAAACTTGGACAGACACTCTGCTTGAAAAACAATAAGTGGAAAGAAAAGATCAAACGCATGTACCATGTACCTTACCTGCCTAGATATTACCAATTTTCGTAGGTAGGTATAATCCATTCAACTAGGTACCTAATGTAGGTTATTTGCATGTACCTATGCCTTTTTATAAAACCTACTTAGTAAAGTTAAGTTCGGCATTTAAGCCGTAGCCGTACCCACATAATTTGGTAATTTTATTACCTAGTACCTATTCTCTACCTACCTGTCTATAGAAGTTTGTTTTGTTACCTAGCTACGTACAAGTATGCCGAACCATTAAAATACGTATTCCGATTACTTATAAGCATACCTAGCCCTCTATGTTTTGTTACCTAGCTACGTAGTAAGTATGCCGTATCATTAAAATACGTATTCCGATTACTTATAAGTACCTAGCCCTGTAGGCGCCAAATTAGTGTAGGTAAGTGTTGCCAATTTGACAATGCGACGGCAACTTGTGAGTTGTGACCGATGGTTCCAAAAATATGCATCAGATTTATGACTATTGATGAAAAATAATGATGTTTGAGAATAGAATAAAACTTCTGTATTACATTACCTTTTATCCAATTTGCTAAAGTCTAAACCTTTTTGAAAGGTTGGCTGGCTATAGACGCCCGGTTTTTATTTAATTTATTTACTGCGAACTTTTTCAAATTATATTATTGTAAGTACTTGGAATGTATCACACAGTCTGTGATCACAGTGGTGGCGTGCGACATCTTGTTTACTGAGAAAAAGTAAATCACAACTTAGCCATTGTTGAGAATAAGATTCATTGTGTGTTTATATTTTATCTCTTTCGTAATTTACTTTAAATCTTGACAATTTTACCAACGATGCGATGCGTGTAATGAATCTGCATATTTTTTTGGATATCTGGCTGGATTTTGAAACCTTGGTCTTGCAACACTGGCTTGCAATTAGAAGTTTTAGCAAAACACTCAAAACACTCTTTTCTCGGGCCGCCGCCGCGCCGCGCGGCGAGGCGGCCGGCGCGCATATATTATTCTGAGTTATTAGCTTCAAATAAAATTCTAGTTCCACATTTATCTAGGGTACACATTATTAGGTAGGTACAAAATAATGGCAGAAGTGAGCGAAGTGTCAGTGTCTGCCGTTGCGGTGCGCACTGTTGATGCCGACGGCGCCGGCGACTGCGCAAGAAAAAAGAATGGTCTTAGTTTCTTATCAGATCTGAAATTGGAGACCTACGGACAAGTATTTCGCGGTAAGTTTGCAGTGAAATGTTCAACCCTTGCTATTTTGTTTCTAGATTTTACGTCTTAGGTCAAATACCTACCTACCTAAAATGAACGCCTCCAGCTATAATTTTCACGTTGCGGGACAGACTTGCATTTTGTTTTACCTAGGTACCTACGCTAAGCACTAAGATTAGATAGGTAGTATATATATGCCAGATATATGTTTTTTACGAGTGTAGGCCACTTTATTTCCACCTTATAATAATAACCTTTCTAAAGTAAAAACAGCCTTATGACTAGGCCGCAGCCTAGTTACCTACTTTTAAACTTTTTGCCTAGGTACTTGACTGAAATATCTAGCTATGACTAAGGTCAAATTATTACTAATCATAATTATTTTTCCTAACTAACTTTGAAAGTAGTTGATGAATTCGAAACTACCTAGGTATGTTATCTTTTTTTTTCGTCGATATTCTATAACTGGCAGGTAGGTATATGAAATGGACAATAAATTGAGTAAACATGAGTTATATCATTCACAGAGGAAATCAATGATGACAATCTCACGTGGTTGAAAAATTATGTAGACCCCTGGAAGACTGTGGAAGAGAAGTGGGCTGAAACAAGAAATTACCTGTTGAAAATTAATAATAATAGCGGCCAAGAAATAGCAGAATACTTCAACAATTTTCCGGCTTTAATACAACCCCAAGGATATACCCTGGTAGGTTATCTATCCTACAAATATTATTATAAAAACACACTTTGTTTAATCGGGAAGTCGGTGGATGGAAAGGGCTCAGAATCGTTATTCCTAGAAATGTATAGGGCAGAAGTGGACTTCTGTAGGCTGATGATGATGATGACTTTGATAAATGTAAAAGTTTGTGTGGATATTTCTATGAAGTTTGTCTACTTTGTTCTGTGTTCATACTATGAACACAAGTAGATGAACTGCAAATTTTTTACTTTCTGTTCTTATTAATTTTTTTATTGCCACCATGTACCTACTTACATACATACATACATTATTTACATAGGTATACTTAGGTATACAGGTAGCTACTAGGCGAGAATGTACTTTCGTTAACAAAGTAATAAATTTGTTACAGCTCCAAGAAGATTTTAAATCAATGTAACCCGGGAAAGAGAACAGTCTTTTCTCTATGCTTGATCTGAAGAAAGAAGAAATAATAGACTACGCCAAACAAAAAGCTCGACAAAGTAGAGATAAACACTACTCCTCTACTTTATTTGGCCTGATCCAGGGTAAGTAGTATCTGAGGGGTTATTCCCAAGTGTCCCCGACGTCTATCACCAGTGGATCCCCCAGTGGATGGTTTTGAAAAGGACCGCTCATAATATCCCCATAAAAAATATTTATAAAATATATATAAAAAAAAATTACTTACTACCCACCCTTATAGTTTTTGTTTGTCCATCTGTCTGTCTGTCTGTCCTTAAATATATACCTACTTATCGGTTTTTGTTCCGTCGTCCCTGTTTCTATCGCTCTTACATAAGTTTATTTTAGGTAGGTACCTATATTTTTAGTACAGCATAGTTAATAATACATAAATATGTATTATTAAATACGTCAGTTTGTATAGCTTTATCGGTTGATACGAATTAAAAAGTACTTAAATGTCATGTTTTTGACAGATTTTGGTACAGCTGCCCAACTAAGCCTTATAGCCTCATTTCGTAAAATCCTATATTCCCTAGCGTACAAGACGATCGTTTAAAGTCATCCTGATTATTTTTTATTTTTTTCAGAAAGCGACCCAGAGACCATTAAGAACGTAAGTCTTCTGCTTCTAGCATACATGATCAATATTTCGCCTGCAAGAAAACGGAAATGCAAAAAGAAACTTAAATTCTCCCGTGCAAAAATCTGCGATGCCTACATCAAGCAAGTGTCTTCTGAAGCAGAGGTAACCAAATTTCCAAGCAAGGTCGCACGTTGCAGCCATTTGTAATTTATGTTGGAAAATCTGTGACGGAAGTTTTAGCTGCCTACGTAGTGATTAACGATACGGTGTACCATTTTAACAAATTAATAACAGCATTAGACTGCGTGCAAAATATTTCATGCAACTGGGGCCTGTTACCCTGACTGAAGAATGTGCTGAGGTGTGGCTATTCATACAATTGGGATTTTTTAAACTAAGTTTGACAAAAACGCACAGACTGTAAACACTCTGTTGACTGATCTGGGACTATTTAAAAATCCTGACAATTAAAATGTTAACCAGACACAGACACTTTGCTCGCTCCTTGCTATTATTTTGTAATATATTTGTAAGATATTTGTAAGATGTATTGTATTTATTTGATGGTGGACCCGGCTGGCGGCCCGCGTACTCTTGCTTTGATTATTACTTTAGTTTAAGGGGCTGACACCGTCAATGTACCTCTCGCTCGCACATATTGACCTTTTGAAAGTTAAAAAATCACTGAACATAAAAATCAAAAATCGCGAGCAACAGTGTTTGAAAGCAAAAACATCACTTTGATTCAAGCAGTTTTCATACGAAAAAGTTTACCTTTCTAGTTTTCGTACTTATGCAAACTTGCTTAGATCGAAATGAGCTGTTTGGTGAACTGTGTGCAATTGAATTGCACACAACATATGTTGTTGCTTGCTATTTTTTATTTTGAGGTTCAGTGTTTTTATATCTTTCAAAAGGTCAATATGTGGGAGCGAGAAGGTCATCGACGGCAGTCTGCCCCTTAACAGAAGGTACGTTCCATTTCTTAAATTTGATTTTTTGTTTTTCAAATCTAAGAAATGGAACGTACCTTTTGTTAAGGGGCAGAATGTATGAAATTCTGATAAAAGCAGCGCTTTCTACCAGTGTTTCTAACGCATTCAAACTTCAAGGTGGTATCGCCACAGTTAATCGTAAATAAGCTTTCCAAGTTTGTTGTAAAAATAAATAAATAAATATACATATATATATGTATAAATATACATATGTATATTTATTTATATATATGTATATGTATCCATAAAATTGAGAATTTTTGTGAGGTCAATGTATATTGCTAACTAGGCTAGTCAACAAGTTCACAAACGTGTTATTTATTTAACAAGTTATTTATTTTATTATTAACCCTTTACCACCTGCCACCTATTTAGTCACACAACCACCTACCATATACGTCTCAGTGACTCGGGAGCGAAATGACTTTCGTTTGTAAAATCTAAGGCAGTAAGGTTTGTTTGTTAATCAAAATCAATTTAAAGACATATCAAAGTATTTATTAAAGCCAACAAGGCACTTAAAAATCAACAATTTTTCATAAAATCTTAATTTGTAACAACTCTTAATTCTAGCTTAAAAATAGTTATATTTAAAAAATGAGATCTACAAAAATAATGGCATAAAATAGCATAAAACAATGGCAATTACAAAAATAAGAACTTCTAAATTTATTTTTCTAAAAATATAATAATCAACAAGTTATAATATAAAATCAAAGTTTTTTCATTATAATCAAATCTTCAACAAAAAAATAGTAAATTCTACACTTTCAGAGTTCGGATGAGACGGATGGTAGGTGGTTAAGGGTTAACACGTTTTTGAACTTGTTGAGTAGCCTAGTTAGCAAAAATTATGAGCCATCGCTCATATTTACTGTTTTATTCACTGTACTGTTTATAAAAAAGGTGCAATTTTTTAATTTGACATTTAATAATAATACCTACCTATGTATGTAAAAATGAAAATATAATAATATGATATCACTAAATATTTTTATTATTTTTACTTGGAAGTACTTATGTACTAAATGTGGTTTACTGACATACTATACTGCCTCGGACTCAATACCATGGAGTGTTTTACTTAAAGTTTAGATGTTGTATTATTATTATATATTTAACTGATTGGTATATAGGTATCCATACAACATGGTGTTTTTTGCTTATGCTTAAAATGTGTTTATGTAGTATACTAGCTCGGATTCATACAGCATTGTGTTTTTACCTATGTTTAGGCGTTGTATAGGTACGTACTATACTGTCTCGTATCCATACAACATGGTGTTTTTACTTATGCTTAGGTGTTGTTCATGTACTATACCAGCTCGTATTCATACAACATTGTGTTTTTACTTATGTTTAGGCGTTGTATAGGTACGTACTATACTGTCTCGTATCCATACAACATGGTGTTTTTACTTATGCTTAGGTGTTGTTCATGTACTATACCAGCTCGTATTCATACAGCATTGTGTTTTTACTTATGTTTAGGCGTTGTATAGGTACGTACTATACTGTCTCGTATCCATACAACATGGTGTTTTTACTTATGCTTAGGTGTTGTTCATGTACTATACCTGCTCGTATTCATACAACATTGTGTTTTCCACTTATGTTTAGGCCTTATTTACGTACTATACTGGCTCTTATCCATGCAACTTGTAGTATTTTTGAGCCGGTATAGTGTGTACTCTTACCTGTACATAAGTAGAAAAGACCATGCTGTAAGTTATCTGGGCCAGTATAGTACTTGTACTAAACCTGTACGTAAGTAGAACATACCATGCTGTACGTAGTCAGAGCCGGTACAGTACGTATTCGACACCATTAAATAAGTAGGACACACCATGCTGTACGTAGTCAGAGCCGGTACAGTACGTATTCGACACCATTACATAAGTAGGACACACCATGCTGTACGTAGTCAGAGCCGGTACAGTACGTATTCGACACCATTACATAAGTAGGATACACCATGCTGTACGTAGTCAGAGCCGGTACAGTACGTATTCGACACCATTACATAAGTAGGACACACCATGCTGTACGTAGTCAGAGCCGGTACAGTACGTATTCGACACCATTACATAAGTAGGACACACCATGCTGTACGTAGTCAGAGCCGGTACAGTACGTATTCGACACCATTACATAAGTAGGACACACCATGCTGTACGTAGTCAGAGCCGGTACAGTACGTATTCGACACCATTACATAAGTAGGACACACCATGCTGTACGTAGTCAGAGCCGGTACAGTACGTATTCGACACCATTACATAAGTAGGACACACCATGCTGTACGTAGTCAGAGCCGGTACAGTACGTATTCGACACCATTACATAAGTAGGACACACCATGCTGTACGTAGTCAGAGCCGGTACAGTACGTATTCGACACCATTACATAAGTAGGACACACCATGCTGTACGTAGTCAGAGCCGGTACAGTACGTATTCGACACCATTACATAAGTAGGACACACCATGCTGTACGTAGTCAGAGCCGGTACAGTACGTATTCGACACCATTACATAAGTAGGACACACCATGCTGTACGTAGTCAGAGCCGGTACAGTACGTATTCGACACCATTACATAAGTAGGATACACCATGCTGTACGTAGTCAGAGCCGGTACAGTACGTATTCGACACCATTAGATAAGTAGGACACACCATGCTGTACGTAGTCAGAGCCGGTACAGTACGTATTCGACACCATTACATAAGTAGAACACACCATGCTGTACGTAGTCAGAGCCGGTACAGTACGTATTCGACACCATTACATAAGTAGGACACACCATGCTGTACGTAGTCAGAGCCGGTACAGTACGTATTCGACACCATTACATAAGTAAGACACACCATGCTGTACGTAGTCAGAGCCGGTACAGTACGTATTCGACACCATTACATAAGTAGGACACACCATGCTGTACGTAGTCAGAGCCGGTACAGTACGTATTCGACACCATTACATAAGTAGGACACACCATGCTGTACGTAGTCAGAGCCGGTACAGTACGTATTCGACACCATTACATAAGTAAGACACACCATGCTGTACGTAGTCAGAGCCGGTACAGTACGTATTCGACACCATTACATAAGTAGGACACACCATGCTGTACGTAGTCAGAGCCGGTACAGTACGTATTCGACACCAATGCACAAGTAGGAGAGCCCATACTGTTAGTAGTCTGAGCCAGTAAAGTACGTATACAATGAATGTATTTAGTAGGATAGGTGAGGATTGCATGCTATTTATTTTAAGTAGCAAAATAGGTGAGGATTGCATGCTATTTATTTTAAGTAGCAAAATGATACAGGAGTAAATTAAGTATGCCGGTCAATAAAAAAATTCATGGTGCCGGCTACTTAAGTATAGCTACGTACGCGACATGGTTCCGGCTACAATCGTCATTCTGTATCGTTTTGCTACATAAATTAAGTAATCCGGCTACGTAAATTTCTCTCAGTGCACTATCAACAGTCAACAGCGGTACAAGTTATCCTTGAACAATTTTCGGGCTACGGACTGACCTTTATAAAGATGACATAATCATTTATCAATGAGCTTGTATATTAAGGTGGGTAGATAATTAGATTTAACGCCGTAACAATACGGAAATACTTAAAGATAATCGAAATATTGAGAAAGAAAGAAAGAAAGAAAGAAAAAGTTTTTATTTATGACGACAACACACACGCACACACATAACAACAAAGCGACACACTAATAATAAAAATAAACAGCAGATATTTTAAACAAACCTATACTAAACTTACAAGAAACAAATTTGGGGGGGGGGGGGAGTGGATATTTTCACAAATGAAATGTGACTTACGAGCCAATGATTTATGAATGGTGATGTTACCACTAAAAATCAGGTGGGCCATTTGCTTGTTTCATCAACTAGTTGTATAAAAAAATAAAAACATAATATTCGCACGAACAAAGCACCATCTTGCCCCTAAATAAGCAAATATATGGAAATAAGTTTACTAATTGTTGTTATAAGAGCCCACTGGGCCCCACTGCTGGGCAAAAGTGCTCTATTTAGTGAAAATCGTAATCCTGGACTAATATTGTTTAGCCCGTCAGAATTTTTCAATTAGTTAAATATCCCTTTTCTCATAATTTTGTGATCTATTTTGTTTGTTTCTGTGTTAGTTCAAACTCTCATCGTCTTTTTTAACAAATTATAAAATTTATATAAATGTATATAAAAATGTAGCTAATAAGAAGTCTTACTATTTGAACAGAAATACATCGCCAAATATATTTCAGTTTATCTCAATACCTATAAACAAAGACGTGCCTTTGCCATAAGAAGCATCAAAAATCTCGTTCAGCAGTCGGGTAATATTTACAAATGATTATGCATGCAAAGTCACAGACGGCTGCTAGTGTTGCTTTATTTCTAGCGAAAGAAATCTAGAAGGAGCGCGTTGAACTCTTTTTCTTCAGAACTCAGTAACTGTTGCTTTTGTAAACCGTAGCATGTTAAAGGTGTTTAAATAAGTACATTTAATAGTGTATTTATAGTTATGTTAGGTAATCTTTATTTACCGTTCTCAAAAGTAAAAAAAATATTCATTTAAATTTAAAAAACTCATTCAGAAGTATTTTTTTGTTTACTTAGACTATAACTTGGGTTTGCTAAACAAAACGTTGTTAAAGTTTAATTAAAAAGGACCGATTTTATAAATACTTATAGTTTTTTCTGTCTAAACTGGACAAAGTTTCATCAAAGCCATAAAAAAAATAAAAAAAAATGAAAAAAATATATATATCAGATAATAACCAACAAAAAAACAGCTTCTACTCACCATAGATCCAAAGAAAACACTTATAAGCCTTATATCACTAAAAACTCACAAACACCGGTATCCTACAAATGTACAAAATATAAAAACGCAACACACGCGCGCACAAGTGAACGCAACGACTCTTGCCGGACGACTGACTGAACTTGACTCAAGTTCGACGCAAACTCTGGGAGCTAGATCGCTTTTGTATCGTTCTACGATCGCTACATAAACAGCTTCACGATTTCAAGGCACGGTAAAAATTGGTTGTCCGTTGATGTTTTCCTTCACTGATGGCGATCAGTGGAGTTGCACTACATACATAAAAATAAATTCCTTATCTCTCTTCGTCTTATGATTCGTTTATGGGTTCAATTTTAGTTTCATTTAAATTTCTACACGAAAAACAGTCAATTCGAGATTACGGAATACGAGTAGCTACTGATCTAATTTAAACTTTTTACACTTTAAATGTGTCCAAAAATGTTGATTATTTAATTCAAGTCAAGTCAAGTCAACAAGACAAGTGATTCCATGCTTCACAGGGCAACTTTTTATAGGTCTATTGCAGAGTTGTACAAACAATCTTACTGAGTAAGTCACTAAAAGGAGTACCTAAGCCTGAAATTATACTAAAGAAATATACAAGAAAAGAAACGGCGTATTTTAAACTTGTAAATTTTGGAATAATAATAATACTTAGACAATTTAATAGAAATAATTTTGTTGGTTACGATGCACTACAATACCCTTTCTTCTTCTAATCCTACTAATATTATAAACGCGAAAGTTTTTAAACATGGATGGATGGATGGATGGATAGATGTTTGATACTCTTTCACGCCGGAACGGCTGAACGGATCTGAATGAAACTTGGCAAAGAGATAGATTATAGTCTGGAATAACATATAGGCTACTTTTTATCCCGTGGGAATACCGGGATTTAAATCTGCGCGGGTGAAACCGTGGGGCGCAACGAGTATTATAAATGCGAAAGTTTGTAAGTATGGATGGATGTTTGGATGGATGGCTGGATGTTTGTTACTCTATAACTCCAGAACGGCTAAACGGATCTTGGTGAACATTGGCACAGAGATATATTATAGTCTGGAATAACACATAGGCTACTTTTTATCCCGAACTTTCAGCCTAACCACTTTATTACAAGTGAATGTACATAAAATATCAAAACCAACTCATCCAATAGAATAAATAGCGTTTTCTTACCATCGCATCAAAAGCATCAACAGATCAAGACCCAGGAATCAAAGATCCTGGCCCAGGAAGACTGGTAGATAATGCTATTAGCATTAAGTCCTCCTAGCACTATTATTGTTTTGTGTGAAAGTTTTTAAACAAATAAATAAATCAACAGCTCAGTCAGTCAGCATAGAACGGCTCTCAATCGCTCGCGATGATATCGCTCATTTAGCGATATGAAAGCGACACTGCGTCACCCGACGCCACAGAATAAACAGTACGTGCTGGAATACCGGCGCAACATCTCCATTGATTGGAGACGCGTACTATGATTACTATCGAAATGTTTAAAAAATAAAACATTTTTGAAGAAAAACTTCATCGGAAATAGATTGACACTTTAGATAACTATTCTATGACAAATGACAATGCTGTTGAGCCAAGGAACATAAATACTACGTATATGTTGAGCTTATTTGGGCAAATCATTTGGGTATGTTAATTGTTGTCATGATTGAGTTATGTTTAGCCTCTGTCAGAAAAATAATATTTTCATACATTTTTCATTCGACGTTTCAACAAGTAGTTGTGCGCGAACGCGAACGCGGTGTTCGATAAAATCGACTCAGTTTAAAAAACGTTTGGAAAAAATTATAAGAGAAAAAATTTTTTTTTATACAGTGAAGTGATTTTTTCTACTAATAAATGAAGAAAAAACAAATTACCGTAGCGATAAATTCACGGTGAGTTAAAAGTGAGAAGTCAGTGAGTTGCACCAATAGTAGGGGCCTAGTAAACCCAGCAGCATCTCCAATCAAGCTACACCGTTGCGTGTTTATCCCTGCTTGCCACCAAATGGATCTGGTTTACAATCAGCTGAGGTATTCGAATGTTCCCGGGAACACAATTACACGCACGTCTGCGTCACTCAACACTTTTAAAAAACTTCCGAAGTGATGATCCCTGTGATTGTATTGAATAAAGTCAGTTTTGATTTAGAATTTTGACTAAGTATTTTTTAAACTTTCGGCAACTTAATGTAATCTTTGTATTTTACATAGAGATGTAAAAGAGATGTATAAGAGATGCAAGAGCAGAGGCTCTTGCTCTTGTGTTGTAAAGACTCACTCATTGCTTTTAAAAATTAGGCTATTTCAAATTCGGAAAAGTTTCCGATCGGAAACTATATAATTGGTGTCTCTTGCTACATAAAACAGAAACTGACGTGATGATTCTAATTAGCGTTTCGGGGGGATTAAATAATTAAATTGTGGCAGAACGCTTAGTCAATAAGGGCCTAACTACAAAAAATAGGCAAACGATAAACTATGTTTAAACTATTGTCATCTCTTACCATTGCGTAATGGCAAACAGAGACAGCACTTATTTTAGACATCATTTTGTAGTACGAGGAATATATTGTTAGCTTGCACATAGCAGTAACTCGAAGTATGGCTAGTGATGAGTGCGTGACCAGTTCCCGGAGAAAAGAAGAAAACTACAGAATAAATCAGCTGATGTGAATTAGATCTGACAACCGTGCGCTGTAGGTGTGAAAAAATGTGGATGCTGCAGATGTAATCCAGTACCGGTTCGATAAAGTAATTACTAGCATGAATGCTCCAGAAATCTCTCACCACACTGGTTCTGTTGAGCCTAAAGAAATTACAGTATAAATTAAATGGAAAACTTACCTACCGGATATAGGTAGGTATAGGTACCTACTTACCTACCAGCCAAAATAACAAATGAAGAACAAGAGGGTATAAGATATTAATGTGTCCAGAGTTAACAAGACGTTGCACATAAAGCTAGGCTGTTATTCGATATAAGATATCTAAAAAATTACCTCAGTTAATGCACTGAAACGCAAAGTAAATCTAAATTACTTCCTTGAGTTTCACCTAAAAAAATATTACTGAAACATAATTTTTCTGCCCTCTATTGGCATTTCCTCGAACTCAGTGAAAGAAAATGTAGTAGCAATAGAGTTTTTCATTGCTGCGCAGAATGAAAGCGCCAACACAGTTTGCCCAGCCGCCGCTAGATGGCATTTAAAACTATTTACTTTTTTTTCAAATCACAGCGTCGATTTTGGAAAAAGGTAGTAAAACATAGTCAAAGTATAGAAAGTGCGAACTTTCTATCATCGCTGCGTAGACTGAAGGCGCTGATATAGTTTTCTCAACCACCGCTCGATGGCATTTAACCTTTTTAAGATAAAAGAGAACCTACACCTACTACAATAATTATCATCAGCTGAAGCATTATTGTAAAAAAAAGATTTAGGAAACTAAAACAAACAAGGCACATTATAATAACATTTGCAGAAGTTTCAACAACTGTGTCGCGAACATTAACGCTCTCCTCCGACCGATAGTACTCGTATGTTATATTATAAATAAATAAATAATGCTGGACAATCCACACAGCACTATCTAGCCCCAAAGTAAGCTATTCAAAGCTTGTGTTATGGGTACTAGATAACTGATATATTTAATACATTTTATACTTACATAGATAGACATTTTTTTATTATACATAGAAAACACCCAGACCATCGGAACAAATTTCTGCAGATCGTACACAAATTTGTTCCAAGGCGGGAATCGAACCCGCAACCTCTTGCGTCGCAGGCAGGCTCTCGCCCGCTGCGCCACAGAGGTCGTCAGAGGTCGTATTATAGCACGTTTCTTTAAAGTTTCTAATAAAGAAACTTATTTAAAAACCACAACAAACCAACCGCTCCCAAAATGATAAAACAAGATGCTTACAGCCTCATTTCTCAAGAGAAAATAACTTCAACTTCACGCTGGAGTAAGTAAGAATGCTCAAAGGAATTCCTACAATATCGTTCAGGATTATTGCATTTATTTCAGAGAATTTCTTCGCTAAAGCCTGAAGGAAATGAAGTTTCTTTTCTAAGGATAATTTTTGTTTAATGAGCACTCAGTACACACTGAACATAAGTAAATTATATTGATATAAAATAATAGAGATTTAAGTAGAATATCTTTGTGTCACAGATAGAGAATACGATTGTGTTCAGTCTCATACATCAGATGCTAAGCCTAATGTGCCTGTAATTACGCTGGCAACCACCCTCTTTAAACCGAAATACAGCAATGCTGCTTGGCAGAAAAAGGTGTGCTGTTAGTACCACGAGGCAGACCACCGGCCAGATGGTCTGATGACATAGTTAGGACAGTGGGATTCAAGTGGATACAGTTGGCATAGGACCAGAAAGAGTGGCGTGCTAAAGTTGGTGAATGTGGGCTGATTAGATAGATAGATAGAAAATTACAATAAGTAGAGCGGAGCTATCTGGAGACCGTTACGAACGATTTAGAGATGGCTCCAACTAATCCAAAATTAGTGCCAATCGGAAGCATACTTAGCTTTATCAGTATGCAATGTACCTACAATGGCGCTGTTTGTTGTTCGACATTATTAATTCAAAGTCAAAAGTCAATACCAAAAGGCACCCTACTACTATTGCGCGAAAGTTTGTACCTAAGTATGGATGGATGGATGGATGGATGTTTGTTACTCTTTCACGCCAGAACGGTTAAACGGATCTGGATGAAACTTAGCAGCAGGCAGGCAGAGGGATAGATTATAATCTGGAATAGCACATAGGCTCCTTTTTATCCCGTGGGAATACCGGGATTTAAATCTGCGCGTGTGAAACCACAAGAGCAAGTTATTCAATAAAATCACGTTCCACGGACCTAAGCATAGAAGAAAAGTCAACAATATAGTAATAGTATTGCTAGGTTGAGGTTTTTCTGATGAAAATTATATTCCATTCTAGTTCCCAAGACGCTGGTTGCATCGCTTTACTGATTGTCAACGCTATTTTCAAACATCTATCCTTTCGTATGATATCTTTTGGGATTATAGCGACTACACGCGCCTCGATCTCCTAATATTTATTTATCTACATTTCGGTCCTTCTGGTCACTAGATTCTATGCATAAAATATGAGGTCAGTGTTGGGAGTGTTGGGACATCATATTTATGCATGCTCCGGTTTATGGTTGATCTCTCAGTAGGTATTTTTTCTGCATAACATTTTTCAAGGCAAGGTTTTTTAATTTTTATAATATGCTGAAACTGATATATTCTTGGTTTATCTACGCCTGCGTCTACGGTTTCAAAATCCTATTCGCCCTTGCCATTGGCATAAGTAAACATTGGATTTTAACAAAATGTGCTAATACCTCATTCAGTAGGTACTTTGCAGTTTCCTTATAAATTTAAAATTCCTTTAAGAATCTAAGCCAACAGAGAACGCGAATGGACGGTTTACCTACCCCCATGTGCGGGCTCATTACGTAATAGAGCTAATACTGCCAGTGCCTCTCGTAGTGCACGTTTTGTGAAACTGATATCCTCTGGACTCCCCCTATTTTAAAAGTAGTAGACCTCCTTGTGGGCTTGTCCGGGGAAGTACTACCAGCAAGTCAATTTCTGCCGCCAAGCAGCGTTGCTGTGTTTCGGTTTCAAGGGTGTGGTTTCCCAGTGAAATTACATGCTAACATCCGTGTACTTATGCCGAACGACACGAAACCAACGGAAGAAGTATTAATATTTTGTTCTATATGTGCATACTCTGACGGATTGATGAAGCTTATAAACTACATCCCGTTGAGTGTTATGAGACTAACCTCCGGGTTCTGAATGCTCCATCAACACTAATCGGCTGTCAAGTCACTTGATATTTCAGCTTTACTTCAAATTATATAGAGATGGTCTACGAGTAGGTAGACAAACTGACCAACAACCTAGTGTTTGTTGGTCAGTTTGTCTGTATTTTGAACAAAATGAACGATGCCATTCCAGCTACAGTTACACCGGTCCATATCTCATTCTGGTCAGCCATAAACGATAAAACTGTCACGGAGAGCTAGTCCAGCAGTTGATAGGTCCCCGGCGGGCAGTGTCCGTTCACGAGGGAGAAAAGAGGGATTATAAAGAATCTAACGGGATTTCCTTTTTATTTTTAACTGGCTACCGCTGGCGGAGTCACACGCGTGGGTAATTGCTGAAGTTAATATTAAAGGCGTTTGCTTTACTGGCGTTCTTCCTTTCTCCTTTACTCCTAAGAAGTTTTCAGCAATTTATTCAAAACTAGCTGGTACCCGCGACTTCGTCTGCGTACTTTTAACCTCTTCATCTCTTTTTTTCGCAATAAAAGGTAGCCTATGTTCTTTCTCAGGGTCTAAAGACCAAGGGTCTAAAAACCAAGTCCGTGCCAAATTTCATCAAAATCTGTTGAGAGGTTTAAGCGGGAAAGCGTAACAGACAGACAGACAGACAGATAGACAGAGTTACTTTCGCATTTATAATATTAGTTGGGATTTTCTTAAATTGGTCCAAATTTTGAAATGTTGATAAAAAGTAGCCTATGTGTTATTCCAGACTATAATGTATCTCTCTGTCAAGTTTCATTCAGATCCGTTCAGCCGTTTCGGCGTGAAAAAGTAACAAACATCCATCCATACTTACAAACTTGCACGTTTATAATATTAGTAGGATCTGTAAAAGTTATGAAACAGACAGACACATTTTCGTTACAAATAGGTATGGATAGGATTCTAAATACTTAGAGTAGGATTAGCAGAGGTAAAATGGATCGCCTACGTAAATCTTAGTTTTGTGGATTTTAGAATCTATCTGGCTGAAATTGGCGTTAATTCTAGTGAAATTACAGGCACATGAGGCTTAACATCTGTATGCATCAGGGGACAGTGACTCGCAGGGTGGGGGTATGGGTGAAACTTGGCACAGAGATAGATTGTAGTCTGGAATAGCACTAAGGATTTTTTTATCCCGTGGGAATACCGGGATTAAATCTGCGCGGGTGAAACCGCGGAGAGCAACTAGTATTATAAACGCGAAAGTTTGTAAGCATGGATGGATGGATGGATGATTGTTACTCATTCACGCCGGAACGGCTGAACGGATCTGGATGAAACATGGCACAGAGATATAGTCTGGAATAACATATAGGCTACTTTTTATTTCGTGGGAATACCGGGATTTAAAACTACGCGCGGGTGAAACTGCGGGGTGCTGCTTGTTTGATATAAATGGAATCAAGTTCTCATTCATGAATCATCTACCCTTAATAAACTTTTAATATTAAAAAAATGCTTTGTCGACATTCGGAAAGTTACTTAAAAGGCAATTTAGCTGACAATCTGTTTCCAAGACTACCAAGCTTTCAAAAAACAACGACCGGCATATGGATAAAATAACGGGATATAGGCAAGCTACTCCATGAGGCTTAACATCTGTTTGCCTCAAGTTGATGGACGCTGGGCGCGTGACTTACGAGGCATGCTTTCTTATGGTGATGGTTACCACTTGGCATCAGATGGACTGTCTTCTTGCTTCATCATCAAAAAGAAACGATTTACTTTTAATTGCCACCCTACCATATCATAAGACTGTCGCCATATCTTAGAAGACCAGGGATTCCCAAAGTTTTCGCATTTATCACAGCGACAACAATCAAAGGGTGCGGACAAGGGTGGTTTTTGCTGAGACCGCAATCTGCTCACCTGGAATAGAGAAACGTTTTTGTTACACTTTGGTGGAGTTTAAAATAATTAACAGTTACAGTTCAGTACTTCAAGTCAAGAGTTTTTTGTCAGTTTTTTTTTTGGTTTTTAGTAAGCCTGTTTCTCCGGGTTCAGGTTTTTTAATAGACACGATGAGTTCACTACTATCAGGCGTGAACACAACTGGGTCTCGAAAAACATGATCTCTCAGGCTGGTATCACCTGTGAATCTCTAGGTGTTTCCGGTGATTTCTACGATTTACACAAAAAAACAATATAACTGTTGACGACCTCGGTGGCGCAGCGGGCGAGTGTTCGCCTGCGACGCAAGAGGTTGCGGGTTCGATTCCCGCCTCGGAACAAATTTGTGGACGATCTGCAGAAATTTGTTCCGTTGGTCTGGGTGTTTATGTATAATAAAAAATATGTCTAAAAGGTATCATGTTCTGTTTGTTTGCAGCACAAAAACAAGCTTTCTAAATATGTTACCTATTGTATAATTATTATCAAACACAAACAGTAGTACACAAACAGTAACAGTTATGTCACTGCGTTCGATTGATGACAGAAGTGCAACAGCGTACCTACCTACTTTGTAATGAGAAACAGTAAAGATCTCGTATAGTTCGCGTCAACCAAAAAGAACGCTGGAAACACGAGTGTTTTATATGCGCAAACACATCCACACAACACTCTCACCGTCTCACCCCCTCCCCCTCCTTCTGGCGTTCTTCTTGTAGATGTATATATGAAAGATGAGAATGATCTGATAATGAAAAACAATGCAACTATCAGCAGGTATGCTGATGATGAAACACACCTGACACAGTCCTGGGAGCAGTCTCGCAGCCGGCAGTAGCTGCAGTTGCAGCCGGAGAAGCAGGATCCAGGGTCGGAGTCTGCCAGGCTGACGGAGTCGAACCGCCGCGGGAGGGTCTCGCCGCAGCTTGGAGCTGTCCTGGAGCCACGCCATCTGAAATTACGATTATTGAAGTTAGGAGATAGATCGAGGGGGCTGGTTAATGATCGAGAAGCCGGAGTGGTGGTTACGAGGGTATCCCCCACTCCGGGGATCCGGAGACATATAAAGACAACTTCATAACCCCCACTCCGGGGATCCGAAGACATACGAAGACAACTTCGTATCCCCCTCCGGAGACATACGAATGCAACTTCGTGTCCCCCACTCCGGGGATCCGGAGACATACGAAGGCAACTTCGTGTCCCCCCCACTCCTGGGATCCGGAGACATACGAAGGCAACTTCGTGTCCCCCCCACTCCTGGGATCCGGAGACATACGAAGGCAACTTCGTGTCCCCCCCACTCCTGGGATCCGGAGACATACGAAGGCAACTTCGTGTCCCCCCCACTCCTGGGATCCGGAGACATACGAAGGCAACTTCGTGTCCCCCCCACTCCTGGGATCCGGAGACATACGAAGACAAATTCGTATCGTAATTTCGTCATCATCACTACTAAGTGATGATAATGAAATTACCGATTACTGTTGATCGAGCTTTCAGAAACCGAAGTAAAACATTTGAATTTTGAGAGGAAAATCCTACGAAAGTAGCTTAGGTGCATATCTTTGTAAGAATATCAAGGCAGCTGCCAGCTCACCTAGCACTCTTCGTGTCCACATGTTCCACCACCACGTTCCAGGTCCTGTGTATCAGGTACAGGAGGAAAAGCACGCGCGAGGACTCGGCGTGAGAAGGTGGATCCTGCCGCCTGCGCCACTTGCGGCCGGTACTCAATCCATTGCCCATTGTGCTTTACATCATTTTGTGAGTTCTGATGAAAAAGAAAGAAAACTAAAGTGAACGTTCATTTGGAAATTCATTCAATTAAAATAAAAATCTAATGTAAGAATAAAACAAGTGTTACATAAATTAGTTTGCCAAATAGGTTTATTGCCAGAGGTCCAGATTATAGGTCATTGTTTTCAAACAATAAAAGCTAATAGGTACTTTGGGTCCACCACATATTTCCATTCCCAACGGGTCCATGAAATTGTTCTGTACAATACGTAATAAAGGTATTTTTGATAAAAAATATTAAAATAACGATTAAAAATATCAACCGTAAAATATAAATTAACTTGAACAAAGCAATATGTAGTACTAATCCGCTGATCTAATCTCCTTAAGCTGGAATAAACTTAATTAGAATTCGACACGTGTTTCGCCTCTCTACGAAGCATCTTCAGGAAATTGACTCGCTGTGCACTGAACGTGTTGCCTCGTAATTAAGTTTATTCCAGCTTAAGGAGATTAGATCAGCGGATTAGTACTACATATTGCTTTGTTCAAGTTAATTTATATTTAACAATGGACTTCCGCAAAGTCACGCCTGAGTCAATTAACTATATCAATCGTAACCTAACCAAATTTTTTACTGACTGTACCTACTAAGCTAACTCTTATGGACTATCGGGAACAAATAAAAATAAATAAATAATGCTGGATAATCCACACAGCACCATCTAGCCCCAAAGTAAGCTACTTAAAGCTTGTGTTATGGGTACTAGATAACTGATATATTTAATACATTATATACTTACATAGATAGATATTTTTTATTATACATAGAAAACACCCAGACCATCGGAACAAATTTCTGCAGATCGTACACAAATTTGTTCTAAGGCGGGAATCGAACCCGCAACCTCTTGCGTCGCAGGCAGGCTCTCGCCCGCTGCGCCACAGAGGTAAATGTATGAATATTAAAAATTCTAAGAATACTTTTGATGGACCCATTGGGAAATCGATAACAATAGAACCATGGACATTTGGGAATACGCGCCCAAATATACTGGAGTACCTCTAATGAATGATATCAGAAGTCAAAATATTTCACACAGTTATGCAATAAATAATTTGATAAATTTTTGTAACTGTAGTACAAAAATGATCTTAGTTAGGTACAGTTTTAAAAGTTTGTCCGTTTACGACGTACGTAAAAAGAAAAACGACCTTGCTTTTTGATCCTTCGATATCGGCTCTTCCTATCATTGCGAAGCAAAATTCGCCAAGCGTGGATTGTTCACCCATCAAAAGGGAACGAGAGCTGAATGTAGTTTTCACCCAGAATCAACTAAAACTTTTTTAGAAAAGACACCGAAACAATAAACAAAAAAAAACAAAAAAATAGATAAACTTGGTAGATGACGTTGTCAGTTGGTGATGATGATAGGTTTTATTCGATCTTGTTGTACAGCAACGAGCTAAAAATAAATGAATACTCTTTTGCCTCTTACTCTTTGTATAAAGAGAAAATACTGAAAGAGTTTGCAACACTACCATTAAATTGCCAGCTACTAGCTCATACGAAATGTGTTACTAAATTTCCTGAAATATCCTGCTTTTCAGCAACCCCACCTGGTTCCTTGTTATATCTTAAGCTCCTCATGAAAAATGTTCGTGTGGGGTTCTTTAGTGCCTTCTTTGTGCATAGTAATAAACATGAATATATTTACGGGCGGTTCAATAGTGTTGTCTTGGGGGTGTAACGTATAAAGACTGTATGTTTATTAATATTTTACTGATATAATTAACGTGGTTAGGTGAAAGTCAGTGTCATAAATGGTATTTATTAGATTGATTAACCGACGGAGAGAGATTGAGACGGATTGAGAGCACCGGTGGTCTAGTGGGAGTGACCCCGCCTTCCGATCGTAAGGTCGCAGGTTCGAATCCGGTCGTGCACCAATGGATTTTTCTGTCGAAAAATTTATGTGCGCAATGCCAGTGCTCTTAAACGGTGAAGGAAAACATCGTGAGGAAACCAGTTAGTATTCTAACAGCGGCGATGGGCTTGCAACCTGTCACGTATGAAATACTAACTACTGCAAAATGTGGGTATGTGCCAAATGTAATGTTTGGACGTACCTCTGACTACCCCCCTTAGACATCCTCAAAGAGTCTTGAATTTAGTACCTACTTGGTACTGGGAGATCTGAAGGGATATCTACCGTGCCTGGGGATCAAAGTCGTGAAGCTGTTTCTGTTTTCTTTTTCATTAACCGACTACTTTCAAAAGACATAAAGCTGGGTTGAATCTCGCGACCTAGCCTGGAAGAACTTGCAGGCATCTCAATAAAAAATATATGCGAGAACTGACTTTTTTCCCTCTTATATTGCATATTGACCTCAGTGGCGTAGCGGGCGAGAGCCCGCCTGCGACGCAAGACGTTGCGGGTTCGATTCCCGCCTCGGAACAAATTGTGTACGATCTGCAGAAATTTGTTCCGTTAGTCTGGGTGTTAATGTATTATAAAAACTATCTATCTATGTACGTATATAATGTATTAAATATATCAGTCATCTAGTACCCATAACACAAGCTTTGAGTGGCTTACTTTGGGGCTAGATGGTGCTGTGTGGAACGTCCAGCACTATTTATTTATTTATATTTCTATTAGAATTGTTTAAATATTTCATACAGTCAGTTGCTGAAAAAAGTAAAAAAATAATTAAATAAACGATTATTGAATCGGGTTTCACAAGAGGCACCAATTAATTTTACACAAAACGTATTTTATTACACGTGCCGCTAATCACTGCCTCTTATTATCACGCTATTTTCGACACCGTGTGTCGGTGAGGGCTATTTTCGATAACTTATGAATTCAACGAGGTATTTGAAATGGCCTTTATACATTTTCTGTTGTATATTTTTGCTAAAAGGTATGATTAATTATATGAACTGCCCGTCACTATACAGGTATACTAAGGTGCAGTTTTGTACTACCTCCTGGATCCTGAAACGAAGTAGCACTATTAAATCGATTTAATTAAATCGATTTAATGCAACCACACTCTTCAAACCGAAACGCTGCTTGGCGGCAAAAATCATGGTGGCAGTACTTCCCCGGACGAGCGACTCAGTTACTACAGGCTTTTCCAAGAACAGAATAAAATAACGAAAGAAAAGTTACAAAACCTTCTAGGAAAGTGCGTTACTTATAGGTGTATACACTAAACCAGTTAGAAAGTCTAGCTGTCTGTCAATGACTACGCTGAGCTAATGAGGTGAAACAGTGACGCACACTTATAATAATGGTTATTGCACTCTTGACTTCCTGGACCAACTAGGCTGAGATGTACCTAGTACCTACTTTATGACGAGGCTCGGAGATCGCAACTTTCCTGCAAAAACCCTCAACAAACCGACAACTCATCGCTCAAATAATGAAAAATCTAAAATTGTTGATTTAATTTTTTTACTGAAGGTAGTTAAATCGCAATCAAGGTCGAAGTCAAAATATAAATAACTAGCGACCCGCCCGCGCGCCCCTGCTTCGCACGGGTGCACATATCATGCATCCTCTTGAATCACTTTGTCTATAAAAAAAAACGCATCAAAATCCGTTGCGTAGTTTTAAAGATTTAAGCATACATAGGAAAACTGAAACTGAAACAGCTTCACGACTTTGATCCCCAGGCACGGTAGATATCCCTTCAGATCTCCCAGTACCAAGTAGGTACTAATTCAAGATTCTTTGAGGATGTCTAAGGGGGGTAGTCAGAGGTACGTCCAAACATTACATTTGGCACATACCCACATTTCGCAGTAGTTAGTATTCCATACGTGACAGGTTGCAAGCCCATCGCCGCTGTTAGAATACTAACTGGTTTCCTCACGATGTTTTCCTTCACCGTTTAAGAGCACTGGCATTGCGCACATAAATTTTTCGATAGAAAAATCCATTGGTGCACGACTGGATTCGAACCTGCGATCTAGGTACACCTAGATAGACCTAGCATACATAGGGACATAGGGATATAGGGACATAGGGACAGAGAAAGCGACTTTGTTTTATACTATGTAGTGATTGTGGAATAACAAATAAACAAAGGACTGTGACTGGTAGAATGTAGAGGCTCATATTTTTTGTACACTAAGACCAATGTAAACCTAACATTCCGCGAATAAATATTTCTGATTCCGAAAGTTTTTGAATATTCCAACAATACCACAAAAATATTGCCATGCTGGCCCAGAGACGCTCAGCGACCACGAGGCCGACCACCCGCCCGATGGTCGGACGATATAGTTGAAGTAGTTGGGCAGCAATGGCAAAGACTGGCACAGGACCGGAGAGAGTGGCGTTGTAAAGAGGAGGCCTATACCCAGCAGTGAGTGCATACAGGCTGAATAGATACCTACCTACCTAGATAGATTGCCATTTTGTATAAGCTATTAAAGTAAAGAACCAAAACGGATCCTGCACGGCAGTAAACAAGCAACTCTGCAAAGATAATATCACGACTTTCCAGAGGGGTAGGCAGAAACCTCGTATTTCCACTTGCTACGGTCCATACGTAGTACCTACCCCTTTTGCTTCATGAATGAATGATGAATGAAAATACTTTATTGGATACACCATAAAAGAAAAACAATAAGTACAATATAAGAAATAAGGAATAAAACTAATTGTACAATGGGCGGTCTTATCGCTGAGAGCGATCTCTTCCAGACAACCTTTGGATGGAGAGGATATGGAGCGGATTGTAAATTAAGGAAGTTGGTCGCAGGTGCACGCGAAAAAATACGTAAAACGTAAACGTGAAAAATAATTTGAAAGTACATAAATTACACTCTAAAGATAGTTAGAAAGATTGTACACATAAATAATATTAAATGCATACCTAGGTAGTTTATTTACTCTCATAACATTCTTCATAACATTCTTGTCGGTTTAGGGTAGGTAAGATAAAACGTGATAGAGGGCTGGTTTTAGAAATTGTAATATTTCTTTACATGAACCTAGAATTTTTATTTAAGCTAAGAATAATTACTATGAGGAAAGAGAAGTAGCCACGTCCTGACCTAAGTAATGAGCGCAGTCAGCGATTTGAGGTCAAACGATTCGGCTGGTGTGTTATTCACTATGACCGATTCAATCGCGTTTGCGTTTAAATCGCGTTGTGACGTCACACGGTTTGGGCAAAGTTTCTCCTATGTCATAAACAAAGCCCAAGATCACGTTTTGACGTTACACGGTTTGGGGCAAGCAATCTCCTATGTCATAGAGAATAATGCCACGAGAAGGTAAAGCGCGAGAAGGGCCGCATGTGAATTCTAGGTATAACATATTTTTTTTATCTTTATTTATCAAATAGGGTTTAATCAACAAGATTATGTCACACTCGACTCAACACTTAAACTTAAAACAATCACCTACGCTTAGTGCCAACCAAAGTTTAAAAATTGGTAGATGGTCAGCTGAATCGTCCGGTCCCGAATCAGGGGGCTGGCACAGTGCCTAAAGCGCAGTCCGATTTGGTTAATGTGGGAAGAACTCATATTCTAAAAGGTAATGAAAATGCAGCGGTCAGGTGAAAATTACTTACCTTTGAATGCAAGAGTCTTATCCTACTAATATTATAAACGCAAAAGTTTGTAAGTATGGATGGATGTTTGTTACTCTTTCACGCCGGAACGGCTGAACGGATCTGGGTGAAACTTGGCAGTAAGGTTATAGTCTGGAATAACACATAGGCTACTTTTTATCCAGTGCGAATACCGGGATTTACCCGGTATTCGCACTGGATAAATCTGCGTGAATGAAACCGCAGGGCGCAACTAGTTATACATATAAATATCTGAATGAAAGTTACGGTGTTTGGATGTTGATGTTTGGATGTTAAGATGTTGAGGCAACTTACGGCTTGCTTCTCATTGTTATTTTGTAATAGCTGCTCCCCGCGGTTTCACCCGCGTGGTTTTAAATCCCGGTATTCCCACGGGATAAAAAAGTAGTGTATGTGCTATTCCAGACTGTAATCTATTTCTGTGCCGAATTTCATCCAGATCCGTTCAGCCGTTCTGGCGTTATTGAGCCAAATACATTTTTTATTCTTTATTTTACACAAAATAATACAAAAGAGATATTTTAGTCATGTACAAAGGCGAGCTTAACCCTAGATAGAGTTTTCTTCTAGCAAACCTTAGGCAGCACCATCTAGGCCAAAAGTAAGCTACTCAAAGCTTGTGTTATGGGTACTAGATAACTGATATATTTCATACGTTACCTATATACTTACATAGATAGATATTTTTTATTATACATAGAAAACACCTAGACCCACGGAACAAATTTCTGCAGATCGTACACAAATTTGTTCCACGGCGGGAATCGAACCCGCAACCTCTTGCGTCGCAGGCAGACTCTCGCCCGCTGCGCCACAGAGGTCGCCACTAAAGCGATGCTCTTACTATTATTATCTTGCTAGAGTAGTTGTGGGCTGTTTTGCATATACACAGATGCGTAGGCATTAATGCTAATATGCCACGCTTTTAATGCAGAAGCTAATGGTGGATAACATACATTATTTACCTAAGTTTTTTCGTTGCTAAAACTTTTTTAAATGTTATTGATCGAGTGAGCGAAGCGAACGAAGATCTTACAATCAACTTGGGCAATTTGGCATTTTATGTATGTATGTATGTTTGTACGTTTGTCCGACGATAACTTGAGAACCGCTTATCCGATCTGCATGAAATTTGGTAAGTGGATAGCTTGTACTTGAGAAATTTACTGGTAAGTATATGAGTAAAATCGGATAAGGGGTTATTAAAATATGGGGTTTTTTAAGGGGGCAAAAATTAAAAAAGTTACACAAAAAAATAAAATTACATGTCATATGAAAGGACTTGGTTTGGACATTCCAAAACCGTTTTTATTTTTTTTCTAAGATGCCTGCTTTTAGAATTACAACAAAAAAGTTAAATTAAGATAACCAACGAACTAAGAGCTCCCATTTCTAAGAGTTTCGTTGGTATCAAGGTTTTTCTACTGGTTGGGCAGTTCCCTTGCTTTTTAATAAAAAAAAATTATTGAAATAAATTAAAAAGTTCTCAGTTCTCATAAAATGTTGACAGCGACCTGGTCTGGTGATGGAGCCAAGGTCTGTTCAACGGAACTCTTCAATAAATCGGCCAATTGAGTTAAAACTTCTTTACCATACAAAGTTGCAGTCAGGGGTTACAGTTACACAAAAAAAAAGCGGTTACAGCGGTCAGTGGTAGACAGACGCAAGTCCAAGCACTGTGTTTGGTATAACGGACAAATTAATTGTTTCTGATTATTACCATCTATGTACAATTTTCGGAGCTTTCGGATCGCATCACGAGATCTCAGTTCGGGGCGAACTACTAGTAAATATGGAGTTAGGTTTTGCTTTATATTTGAACATGCAAGATGAAAATATCAATGATCTATGTAAGTGTAGTATATAAAGTATATCAGTTATCTAGTACCCATAACACAAGCTTTGAGTAGCTTACTTTGGGGATATTTTTTTTTTTATATAACTAGCTGATGGAACAAGCAGATGGCCCACCTGATGTTAAGTGGTAACCATCACCTATAAACGAAACATTGCCCCGTAGGTCACGCACAATAACGTGCTCTACGATGCACTGCCCTGCGTCCATCAACTTGAGGCATACAGATGTTAAGCCTCATGTGCCTGTAATTATAATATAATTATTAATAGATGGTGCTGTGTGGATTGTTTAGCATTACTTATAATTTTATTATGAAAATGAAATGTAGAGGTACTCCTATTGTTCAATGTAAAGTAAAATAAAATAAGGTCTGCAGATTACTAATAACTGTCATACTCGTATATTATCTTCTGTATGATTTTCTCCACCAGCTCCTGGACTATTGCAAATGCTTTTCTTGCAAGTATACTGTTAACGTGACGCTTCAATACATCCACATGATAAGTGTGATGGTAGTGATAAACTACGAGACAACATCCTACTAATATTATAAACGCGAAAGTTTGTGAGTATGGATGGATGGATGTTACTCTTTCACGACGGAACGGCTGAACAGATCTGAAATAAACTTGGCAGAGAGATTATAGTCTGGAATAGAACGTAGGCTACTTTTTATTCCATGGGAATACCGGGATTTTAATTTAAATATGCGCGGGTGCAATCGCGGGGCGCAACTAGTACAACATACAACAGAAAAATGAGATGATCGTGATAAACTACGAGAAAAGTTAAAACAGGAAACTGAGACACTATGCACTAGTGGTCCATTAGAACTGTATTTACAAACGAAATATACAATTAATAGGTATTTTGACGACCTCAGTGGCGCAGCGAGCGAGAGTCCGCCTGCGACGCTGTGGTTGCGGGTTCGATTGCCGCCTCGGAACTGGAAGTGTATGATACCAATATTGAATGGGACCACAAAATAAGCACAAACTTTTAATAAAAAAGAATCATCAAAATCGGTTGACTCAGTAAAAAGTTATGAGGTACCAACAAACGTTAAAAAAGTTATGAGGTACCAACAAATGTTAAAAAAAGTTATGAGGTACCAACAAACGTTAAAAAATTTATGAGGTACCAACAAATGTTAAAAAAGTTATGAGGTACCAACAAACGTTAAAAAACCGTTGAGTACCTCCTGCTTTTTTGATGTAGGCTAAAAATAGTAGGTACCTAATGAATCCAAGCTTTCTTCCGACGATCTGAATAATCTTTTACGATCCTGTGTTTTGCAAGCTACAATAAAACACGATTGCACTTGTAATTTATATTCAACAATTGTAAATTCATTTACAATTATACATTATAGCCCGCACAGTCTGGCTTGACGATTTGCAAACAAATAATTTCATTTTGTAGTCAATAAAGCTAATGGAATTGCATCCGCCAATGCAGATAAATTGAATTTCTTCTGTAATGATGTAAACGAACTTGAGGAAGACCCTCACAGCTCAGTAGTAGCTTTGCCTTCTGCGCTATGGCCGTGGGTTTGATCCCCTGAGAACAAACATTTATGTGATGAACATAGATGTTTGTTTTCTGTCTATGCGAACGAATAAATAAATAAATAATAATGCTGGACAATCCACACAGCACTATCTAGCCCCAAAGTAAGCTATTCAAAGCTTGTGTTATGGGTACTAGATAACTGATATATTTAATACATTATATACTTACATAGATAGATATTTTTTATTATACATAGTAAACACCCAGACCATCGGAACAAATATCTGCAGATCGTACACAAATTTGTTCCAAGGCGGGAATCGAACCCGCAACCTCTTGCGTCGCAGGCAGGCTCTCGCCCGCTGCGCCACAGAGGTCGTCAAATCACCTAATGTCTTAGACATAGTGTGTTAGTTTTAAATGAAAATGTTATTTAATATTCTACCCGACTGCAATTTTTCTTTTTTATATATACGTCAATTATTTGATTAAAAAGTTGTTTATTTTTATAAATAAAATTATATATATATATAAGTATAAATAAAATGACGCTGACAAGTTCTGTCTTAATGATGGAAAGAAAAAAACAGAAAGTGCTTCACACTTTCTGTTTTACTTTACACCCCAGTCAAGGTAGATATACCCCATGCAGCCATGAATTTCCGAAGAAGAAGAAGACAATATTTTTATTATCTTGTATCAGATAGCAGACGTCCTAGAGAAAGGACAGGAAGGCCTTCTAGACGAGAAAGTACGAAGAATGATAGGAGAGTGAATGAAGCTAAAGGGTCTCTAAGAACCGGAAAGGACTCAAGTGGCAATCTCTGCCTACCCCCACGAGAAATAGGTTCCAATGATTTTGCATGTGTGTAAGTCATAATTATGTTTCTTTTGACTCCAAGCCTGGACCGGAACCAAAGAACACTTTTTTTATTTTTTATTTATCTTAAAAAAAAACTAGTAGCACTAAGAAAACTACTAAGGTTTATAAAAGTAATGCTACTAGAGTTTTACGTTGAGAAGCTTCTAAAGTAGGTGTACAAAATACGCCTATCTTAAATCACACAATTACAGGTCCGTAGACCTGTAATTGTGTGATTTAAGATAGGCGTGGAAATGAATCCTACGAAACCACAATAATAAGTAATCAGTAAACGAATACTTGATCAAGCGCAAACTTTTCCTGTAAACGCATTAACCGTATCTACGAGTTGCTGCACTTTTTGTTAGCACAGCAATGATTTTCGACGACTGATAATGATAAGAAATCTCGGAGAAGTAGAATGGAACTGTATCAATGCCGTTTTTGTTCGCTGTGGTTTAGTAGGATTGTAGATTGCGGGGCATTTTTACCATCTTAATTCTTATTGATTACTAGTTGCGCCCCGCGGTTTCACCCGCGCAGATTTAAACCCCGTTGTTCCCACGGGAGAAAAAGTAGCCTATGTTTTATTCCAGACTATAATCCATCTCTCTGCCAAGTTTCAACCTGATCCGTTCAGCCGTTCCGGCGTGAGAGAGTAACAAACATCCATCCATCCATCCATCCATCCATTCATCCATACTTACAAACTTTCGCGTTTATAATATTAGTAGGATTCCTACGGTATGAAAATTAGCCAGACTATAGTATATCTCTGTGCCAAACTTCATCCAGATCCGTTCAGCCGTTCTGGCGTTATTGAGTAACAAACATCCGAACTTTCACATTTATGTTGTAGTGTGGCTGAGATGATTTTTTTAAACTAGGAAAGCATAATAAAAGAAAAGTACCTGCAATCTAGTACAAGTACTACGATAGACTATTAGGAAGAAAACGCTTTAAAAATAAATTTCAATTTAACTAAATCTACACAACTGGGCCCGTACCACCATCTCTTGAAGCATTCTTATTTCAATACTAGGTTTGAGTCAAATATGTGATCAATGATCAAATACTCAGATAGGTACCGATTGCTTTTATGTCAATGTCTTATGTCAACTGCTTATAGAGTCGGCTTTATGATCAAAAAGTGATTCGTTTCCTGTCATCTAACGAAGCAACATAGCATATTCATTTTAATTGTTTTTCTAGTGTTATTTTGAGTTGTGTTGTGTAATTTTGGTGGTATTTTATTCTTTATTCTTTCTTTATTCTTTATTGTACACAAACTGATTTACACAAAAAATACATAATAGTCATGTACAAAGGCGAGCTTAACCCTATATAGACTATATTTTAACCAACATTACTTGTGGCCTTAGCACAAAGTGTAAGCATTTGAAATGAAAGTTTATTATGTGATATCGTGATTTGACCGAAAATATTTTTCAAATGTTTTGAAGAAACCGCCACCATTTTCTTTAAAACAATTGACTGACTCGACTTTGAACTGACGTGACTAGAAACATATCTACAAAGAGTAATCTCTGAATCACTTGACATTGGCAAGATTGTCTATGACAGGAGCCATAAAAAGAAGAAAGAAAGATGATCAAAAAGTAAAATAATATTGAAATAAGAATGCTTCAAGTTATGGTGGTAAGGGCCGATGGTATACAACAATGTGATATTACAGTGGCTAAGGCGTCATAGAAATTTCATATCTCCTTCTGGTTACTATCATAATAAAAAAATAACAAATCCAGTCAAATGACTGGATTTTATGACTTAGTTATGGGACAAGCAGATGGCCCACCTGATGTAAAGTGGTAACCATCAACAAAACATTACCTCGTAATTCATGCACGATAGGAACATGCCCTACGATGCAATGCCCTGCGTCCATCAACTTGAGGCATACAGATGTTAAGCCTCATGTGCCTGTAATTTAACCGGCAACCACCAACCACACTTCAAACCGAAACATCAACGCTGCTTGGCGGCAGAAAAAGGCGTGGTGTTACGTAAAATCAATAGAAAAGGCGATAGGTTACAGCTGACCTGTTTTTAGTGTGCGTTACCTTCCGCTAATAAGTAGTGACAGTTATACGAGTGAGTGAGCATACGCGGAAGCGATGAGCTGAAGCGTTATAGGTGTTTAAAATTACCTAGAATAAAAATTTCGAAATTCAAATTTCGAAGCAGCCAGCATCTAGTTCGTAGGTACAAGATGTATGTCTTCAAAAATTGTATTTGATCAAAATGTTAAAGTTTAACTTTCCTAATGTTCTCCGAGAATTTGTTGCTTAGGATATTTTTCCTTGAGTAAATTTAAATTTTCCAAATATTATTTAGATAATATTATAAAATAAAATGTGAAAGTTATGTATGGATGTTTGTTACTCAATAACGCCAGAACGGCTGAACGTACCTTGATGAAATTTTGCATTGAGATATATTATTGTCTGGAATAGTACATAGGCTACTTTTTACTCGTGGGAATACCAGAATTTAAAACTACGCGGGAAAAACCACGGGGCCAGAACAGCTGAACGTATCTTGATGAAATTTAGCATAGAGATAGATATGATATGGTCTGGAATAGCACAAAGGCAACTTTTTTATCCCGTAGTCGTACCGGGATTTAAAACTACGCGGGTGAAACCGCGGGGCACAGCTAGTTTTTTACAAGTTGTAAATGAAAAAACGAGTTAGAAGTAAGTATATTCCAATTTATGAGTTCTATTTATATAAACGAATGAATAGTATAAGTATGGTTTCGTTAAGATTTACACTATGAACATGAAAACGCCACTGCTTTGTTCATTATGCATCGTTATATACCTGAATGATGGAAAGTCGGGGGATATTCGCCACAATCGGTGCGCGAGCGCATCCGTGCAATCAACGAAGTAATTGTATAGAATGTTAACGATTTCGATGTAAGCTCTTACCAAATAGGTCTATTACCGAATGACGGTACAACAAAGTAAGAAAGATACTCTGCTATAGTTAGGTCAAATATTGCTTACAAATGTATTATGTTTAAGGCACTAATGGTCATGGGTACTGACACACGTGCACAAAAAAGGCATGCTTTTTTGATCATGCTCAAAAGTCAACCGACGTACGACCAAATAAGCATGCTTATTTATAAGCACGACCTGTTCACGCGTGCTTTTATTGAGCAAGGCTCGAAAAAAGCATGCTTTTAACTCGAAAATAAGCACGTGTGTCAGTACCTTATCCCCGCCTTCTGATGCTTTGTTTGTGGGTTCAAATTCTAAGGTGCAACCATTGAATTTTTAAATTTGAAACATTTTTGCGCGCAATGCCCCGGACACAAAGCTACAAACTGTTTTACTAAATTTAGGTTATAGAGTTTTATGTCAGATGGGCCCACTGATTATTCGAGATCTTACGCTGACTGTCCAATCTTGACAGTTCCTAAGGTTGCGCAAATGTCAAAGTCGTTAGACGTTCGCTCGCGCCAAATGGCATTGGTTTTGTAATTCGACATTATACATTCATTGTAACTGCATTTTCATAATGATTTGCAAGTCAAAATTTATATTTATTAATTTTAGCGCATCTCATGTATGTGTGGCCCCTTATTAAAGAAGAAACCAAGCAAGCAATAACCATTATTGCGTCGTTTAGATTGAGCTAGTGTGTATTTCTAAAAAATATCTGAAAATCACTTGTAGGATTATGTACATTAATGTGGTTTCTAAGTTCTTTAGTTTCTATCTCTTTTTTGTATAATTCCTGTTACAAAATTGTAGGTACAATAAATGCTCCACTATAGTGTCGATTGAACTTACCGACTGACATTGCTATGGTAATTTAAAAAATTCATTATTATTGTCACTGGCTACATCCGTCAAAATTACAGCTAAGAGCAAGGAAAGAAGAGGAAGAATATCACAAGCGGTTCATAGTTTCGGAGTAGGTACAAGTCTAAACTCTTGAGTCGTGATTTAAAATTGGAATAGATCCCGAATGCCAAGGAAATGTCGCCTGTCGCAAACAGACTCTCGCATTATCATTTTAAGGTGTGCCGAAACATTACTGCCGCAAACGTAAACAGGAAATACATTTTGCTTGTAGAAGTTTAAAGAATTTTTCGTAAAAAAGTAAAATTTGATCTTATTTTGTAAATCTAGCTCACAAAATTTTAATGAGTCACATTATAAAAAGAAGTGCGTAGGTACATCTTAATGGAGCCAACTGTATAATTTTTTTCTGGTATTCTATACTGTTCAAAGTCTGGTCGCAATAAAAAAAACTATAGATAATACCTGAAATTATTGCCATCAACACTTATCACAAACAGTGACGGGCAACTTTAAAGCCAACGTTCATAAGTGTAGGCGTTGAAATCCATGTCAATCATGTTTAAAAAGGGTCTATTTTTATTCCTGTTTCTTATTATTTATAACAAAATGCAATGTTTGATTTATTCGCTAGGAAATTGTGATCTTCAAACTAGCAGCCCACACAATATGGGTAGTAAGTATCTGTATCGAGTGGTTTCCAAGAGATATTTCCACATTTCTGAGGCACGACCGATCGTTTTTCTACAGCATCAGAACACATTCAAAATTTGAATTTCAAATTGTGTTCTAATCCCAACGGTTGTTGACATTTGAAAGACAGATGATTCGAATCAGGGTAATTGAATTTAGCAGGAGGTTTTATTTATTTTTGAAAATGGAACAAAATTGAATTATCGAACACTGAATTGGTGAATTTTCTTTCTCTAACGAATGAAGTTAATCAAAAGGCCTGTGTTATGGCGTTTAAAAATTAGCGGCAAAATTCTTTTGTTTGACCTGGTACATAATACAATGAAATGTTTACATAATAATATCTTCCAACGAATATAACTTATAGAAATAATGTAAAGTTTAAATTCAAAGCAAACAGATTAATTTTAATGAAGCAAACTTTTGTAAGTTCTGAAGTTTGTGAACTTTAACAGATTTTGTCAGATTCCAAGGTGAATAAAACAATAAACATTATTGTTTTAATGTCCCTACTTCTCGCTCAATATTTTGAAAGATATAGATAACTGAACGTACTACCAAGTTAAGGCTCCGGTGACAGTGGCTCGCAATTTCGAAGTGCGATTGGCTATTATTTCATTTTATTTCATTTCGGGGAGGTTGTTTGAAAAAATAACTCTAGAGAAACACGCATAAATACTGTTCGAACACAAATAATACAATAATATAAGGGAAATGTGCTTGAGTCAGAAATCATTTTGGTATTAGGTAAACGTAAGACCAAACATACTAATACCAAAATGATTTCTGATTCGGGCATGTTTCCCTTATATTATTGTATTATTTGTGTTCGAACAGTATTTATGCGTGTTTCTCTAGAGTTATTTTTTCAAACAACCTCCCCGAAATGAAATAAAATGAAATAATAGCCAATCGCACTTCGAAATTGCGAGCCGCTGTCACCGGACTCTTAAGTGAGAATAGAAAATTTCGTACGGATGTAAATTTTATTTTTTCAAGCGAGTAAACTTTGACAGGAGTCAGCCGCTGTCAGCCATAAAAGAATTTACAAAAAAAAGAACATAAACGATTGTTTTTTTTTAAATTTTCGATTGTGTTTTGTTCATCGAGTGTTGCCTGCGTCAAATTTGCTCATTTAAGTTTATCTAGGTATATTCTCTAGCCTTGTACTTCAGAGATTTTGTGATAAATTAATCACGTTTATGAGATGTTATATAGATATAAATTAGATGACACGTTTATAAGATGTAATAAATCAGCTAACAGTTAACTAGCCTAGACCATCGGATTCCGTGTCACGAAGACCTGTAGAGGCAAGTTTTTTCTCATGAGTGGAGTGGGTCACCCCGTATTTTCCAAGACTAGGTCTTAGGTAAGTAATTAGGTGTTCTAGAAATGTGAAGAAGGTGGATGGATATTTTCATAGAAATAATAGCATTAGTACCTACGTATTTCGATGTACTTAAGCATTTTTGGCTTGAAATTTAAGTACCTAACTATTAGTTATCAAAATACAATCCTGTTTTTTGTTTATTATATTATTAATATGAAAAATACGATGTTTTATGTTTGTGGACTCTCTCTCACTCCTCGGAATGAATCTTAGAAGATACTTCTCAACCTGGAATCATAATAAAGACTAGGTATTCTTATTCCGACATAGAAAACATCAATTAACCCAATAAAGAAAAGTCTTCAATTATAATAATGTTATAATAATGTTATCGATCACAAACTAATACGCAAGCAAAACCACGGGCGGCATCTATTAGTTGTATACATAATAATATAATTATGTTGATTATGAAAAATAAAATAAATAAGTTATGTATGCATTTGAATTGAATAGAGAATTTCTAATATTGTGTAATATTTTATATGCACAAGAACGCAGCTATTTAAATCGTTCCTATATAAAGATGTGCTGTGCTGTGTGAATGTGTGTTATTATCCTTGATTACGCTGACGTCTGCTATCCCGATCTTACTGAAAAACACCTCGACAAACTTGAGCGCCTTCAAAATGTATGCATTCGGTTTATTTTCGGCTTACGTAAATATGACCACGTTTCTGATTTCCGCAATAAACTAAAGTGGCTGCCTATTCGCCTTCGCAGGAATACCCATATTCTCTCCCTTCTGTACAGTATTCTATTTAACCCTACCACTCCTCCCTATCTCAAGGAACGCTTTGAGTTTCTACATCTCTCCAATCCCCGCTCGCTGCGTTCCTCTGAGACCTTGCAACTGAAGACTCCTGCACATAATTCTACTTTCCTCGAATACTCCTTCACTGTACAAGCTGTCCGTCTCTGGAATTCTCTCCCTTCACATGTCAGATTTGCTAAATCCCTCCCTATGTTCAAGAAGCTCTTGCTGAATCATTTTTCATCAATCCAGTAGATTAGGTATATTATGTGTCATTAATATTTATTTAGTTTTGTAGGTATATATATATATTAGGTATTTCTATGCATGTATTGGTATATATATATATATTTTAATAATTTAATTTATGTATGTATATTGTGTATAATATATTATTCGGGTAGGTTATTAGATTAGTATGTAAGCAATATTTTATTGTTTTTCCACACCAACGTCCTTTATCGTTCTTGTCAAATCCAGTCCATCCCAAGGTTGTCTGGAAGAGATCGCTTTTAGCGATAAGACCGCCCATTGTATATCACTCAGATGTTTTTATTTTTATGTTATGTGTAATTATTATGTGGTGTGTAATAAAGTATTATCTATCTATCTATCTATCTATTATAATTTATTATATAAAATATATAAAATAAATAAATATTGATGGACATTCACACAGCACAGCACATCTTACTCCAAATTAAGCCATAGCTTGTACTATGGGAACTAAATATCTGATAAATGGCCTTCCAGTGACCTAAAAATATCACTAGAGCATTGAACTTTACCATCGATAACTACACAAAAATGCCATATATTTATTGGCTAGCCCATTTTATTTATTATACGGACCAATAACGGTTCTTTATTCAAAAATGCGTTGTTTGCAGTTATCAATTTTACGGTGTATTGATTGGTTGGGTCACGTGATTGAGTTGAAATTGGAGCGCTTAGCCGTTGATAGATTCTTCGCACATATTTTTTTAATTGACGTTACCTCTAGGTAACCCATACCTAGCAAAGCATTGCTTCGCAAGGCCCGTGCGAAAGGAACGTGCCCTACGATGCACTGCATTGCGTCCATCAACTTGAGGATCTGTATGCTAAGCCTCTTGTGCCTATTCCAGTTCGTATTGTCAGTACTAAAGTAAATGCGTTTAGAGACATATTGTGGACTGTGTGTGTGTATCGGAACAAATTTGTGTACGATCTACAGAAATTTGTTCCGTTGGTCTGGGTGTTTTCTATATATATAATAAAAAATATCTATCTATGTAAGTAAGTATATAATGTATTAAATATATCAGACATCTAGTACCCATAACACAAGCTTTGAGTAGCTTACTTTGGGGCTAGATGGTGCTGTGTGGATTGTCCAGCATTATTTATTTATTTATTGTTCCAAATACTTGAAAATGCGTTTGGACTTATCCCCTGCATTTTTTTATAAACATTTCAAAAACATTCCCCAGGAACTCTCTATATCCTTTAAACTTTATTCGTTAATTATAAATGGGATGAAGTCTATATCCAAAAGTCTAAGTCCAGTCCATTTTGTATGTATTTTTTGGGTAAAGTATTTATAGATTACTAGCTGAACCCGCGGCTTTGCTCGCGCCAAGGAATTCAAAGTTTCATACAAACTTTCATCCCCTATTTTGTCCCTTTGGGGGTAGAAATGATCAAAATCCTTTCTTAGCGGATGCCTACGTCATAACATCTACCTGCATGCCAGATTTCAGCCCGATCCGTCCAGTGGTTTGGGCTGTGCGTTGATAGATCACTATGTCAGTCAGTCAGTCACCTTTGAGTTATATATATTTAGATTTATAAATAAAAACATTTTATACTCATAGAAGGAAAGAATGGCGAAAAGCGAGGAAGAGGAAGGCCAAGAATACGTTACGTGAGCCAGATAAAATTAAGGTCGCTGTCATATTATAAGGAAGTCAAGGAGGTTGCATTGGAATGACTCGATAGGAAGAAAAAGCATCGACATGAAATGATCTCAATTTTAGTAGAAATTATTATCATCATTAGCCTGTAGAAGTCCAATAGTCCGATACATTTTCTCGAATAACAACCATGGGGACCTCTTCTGGCTTATGGTCGCCGTTCGAGTAACTTTTGAACCGATTTCAAAAAAGGAGAAAGTTCTCAATCCAACTTTTTTTTATTTTTTTTACGTCTTATGTTTTGACTGGGTGAACTTATTTTGATTATTATTTATGAGTAAGATCTGACGATTCGTTTTTGAGTTAGGGTAGTATGAGTGTATTTTCCAGTGCACGTGAAGTTGTTTTTTTTAAAGAATTAGGTATTTGTTCCTCTGCTTTGTTCGTAGTTTAGTACCTAGCTTATCAGTTCACACGTTTGTTTAAAAAACGCAAACAAGACAATTGCAGTGCTCACAAATCTAGTCATGCCTGCGAGACAAGGCATTGGTGTCGATTCTGTTGTTGCATTATCCTAAACTAACCTAATCTGACAGCTCTAAAATTATCCCCGTCCTTGTTGTTTTGGTCTTTTAGAAAGGGATGGCAATATTTTTAGTGCTGTCAAATTAGGTTAAGTTAGGAAAATTACACAACACCGGTGGTCTAGTGGGAGTGACCACGCCTTCCGATCGTAAGGTCGCAGGTTCGAATCCGGTCGTGCACCAGTGGAGTTTTCTATCGAAAAATTTATGTGCGCAATGCCAGTGCTCTTAAACGGTGAAGGAAAACATCGCGAGGAAACCAGTTAGTATTCTAACAGCGGCGATGGGCTTGCAACCTGTCACGTATGGAATACTAACTACTGCAAAATGTGGGTATGTGCCAAATGTAATGTTTGGACGTACCTCTGACTACCCCCCTTAGACATCCTCAAAGAATCTTGAATTAGTACCTACTTGGTACTGGGAGATCTGAAGGGATATCTACCGTGCCTGGGGATCAAAGTCGTGAAGCTGTTTCAGTTTCAGTTTAGGAAAATTAAACAACAGAATTGGCACCATTGTTCAATAATTTAAATGGAACGAATCGCCATAGAGTTTGAATGAGACCACAATGACAAGCACCAGCTTTAAAAAAAAGTATTATCAAAATCAGTCCACTCAGTAAAGTTATGAGGTACTAAGAAACATAATTTTTTTGTGTCTCTTTATGACTGTTATTATTTATACCTACTTATGTACCTGTCCGTTCTTCTACCTGTATTTCTTTTCTTGGTGTATGTCAAATAAATGTATTTTCTTTCTTTCTTCTTTAAAAAAAAATTAAAAAACAATCGATTTGAGAACCGCCTCCTTTTTTTGAAGTCGGATAAAAATAAAGAACGAACCACGAATTTATAACATTGAGTTTTCTCAAAATACTAAATTTAACACTGTAATTTTTTTTTCTGCTTCTGTTACCTTTTGCCAGATAATTAAGGTGAAGACTAGAGCTAATGTGACTTTCGCTCGCACGATTTGATTTGTTGAAGGATATAAAATCACAGAACCCGTTTTCGAAAAATCGCAAACAACCATTTTTTGTGCAAACACATTGCGCACAGTTAAGTAAAAAAATCATTTTGATCGATACAAGTTTTCCTACTTAAAAGTTTACTTTTCTAGTTTTCGTACATAAGCAAACTTTTGAGTAGGAAAACTTGCATCAATCAGAATGAATTTTTTACCAAACTGTGTGCAATGTGATTGCACACAAAATGGTTGTTTGCGATTTTTCAAAAGGCTTAGAGATTTTATATCTTTCAAAATGACGAATCGTGCGAGCGAGAGGTAAATTAGGTCTTGTCAATGCCTTAAATTGTGTGTTCGACACACAATAAACATTGATCACAGAATTTAATGATTTAAATTCTAAAGATTAAAAAACATAGAAGTTTGAAGAGTGTGGTTGCCAGTGAAATCACAGGCACATGAAGCTAAACTATATAACTATACCTGCATAATATTTTTACTATGTATGTTCCTTCCTACCTATTTGCTTTTACTGGAAATAAATATATTTTTATTATTATTATTTACCTAACTGCCGTATGCCTCAAGTTGATGTAAGGACAGTGCATATTAGGGCAAGCGTGACTTACTATTCAATGCTTTGTTATGGGGACGGCTACCGCTTGACATCAGGTGAGACATTTGCTTTCCATCAGCAAGTTGTATGAAATTCTAAATAAAAAGAGCAGATTCACGTGAAAGCCTAGAAAATCAGTTCCGTAAGTTCATTACCATTCTCGTCGGATACAATAAATCACAGATGGGCGGGTACCATTGGAAGCATGCAAGTAAATACGTGCATCATTACCTTTGTTACACTATATTTAACATTCCATTGTCATTCATGCACAACGAGAACAAAAATTCACAGAATTAAATATTTCACATAGTTAATTGACTCAGGCGTGACTTTGCGGAAGTCCATTGTTAAATATAAATTAACTAATAAAATTTAAATTAGAATTAGAGGACGAAAATAGTAAATCACTAAACTTCTTAGATTTAACAATTTCGAGAATAGGTAATAGGCACGATTTCAGAATTTATAGGAAACCCACATACACAGATGTTACAATTCCAGTATCTTCTTGTCATCCCATTCAACATAAATTGGCAGCTTATCGTAGTTTTATCCATAGATTAATGTCGGTTCCACTTTCTCAAGACAATTATAATAGGGAGCTCAACATAATATATTACATGGCTAAAAGAAACGGTTACAATAGAAGTATGGTTGACGGATTAATTAAGGGAAAACGTCGTAGTATTGTTCGATCACTTCTATATCCCGTGCAACAAGATGGACCACAGAAATATTTGGGCAGTCTAACTTATTTAGGAGCAATTAGCGACAAAGTTTCAAAAATATTGTTTAAAAATAAAATTAGGGTAGCATACAGAACGAACAACTCATTGAGACAAATTTGTAACGGTAAAGATAAATTGGAAAACAATAAAAAAGCGGGTATTTATAAATTGATTTGTGATAAATGTAATGGTGTTTACATAGGTCAAACCGGTCGTAATTTCCAAACCAGATACAAGGAGCACATGGCGGCTTACAGAGGCAATTGTCCCGAAAGATCTCATTTTGCAAAACATCTAATCGAATCCTCTCATTCACTAAATAACAATCACACTTATAAAATATTACATACCTGCGATAAAGGCTTTAGGATGTCTGTTTTAGAATGTTTAGAAATTACAAAACACAATACACAAAACTACACACTGTTGAATGAGCAAAACACATTCACAAGATCACCGTTGTTACGTATTTTTTCGAACGGTGCTGTAAACAACGATCGACCGTCCGATGACTCACCAACAACGAGTCACTATCACTAATCGTCGGCTACCTGGCGGCGCAGGTATAAATAGTGGGGCGGGCGAGTATTGACTCACTTTCAGCTCAGCGCTCGACGAGGTAACACGTTCGGTGCACAGCGGGTCAATTTCCTGAAGATGCTTCGTAGAGAAGTGAAACACGTGTCGAAGTCTAATTAAGTTTATTCCAGCTTAAGGAGATTAGTTCAGCGGATAAGTACTACATATTGCTTTGTTCGAGTTAATTTAAATATTTCACTGTTCAATTCCTAGCTTTTCACAGATGAATTCGATTGTTGGATTTCCAATTCGGGAACGTATTCGAATATTATTATTATTTTCAATTCGAATTTCGAATCGTATTGTTTTTATAGCGTCGCACTTTTAATCGTTTTATTTTTCAATTAATTCACTTTGAATTTGGAATCCAGAACTAATTCAATTTGAATTTCGAACTTATTTACACAATTCTAAATTTAAAACACATTAGCTAATCGAATACACGATTAGATAAATCACAATCGTTCAAAATTGGAATAACTTTTATAAAAAAAAATCGTTTGTTTTGAACCTATTGTTTCTTCGATGAAACAATGCATTAGACATAGAACCGCGCGTTGGTGTGGGAATGACCTACAGCACTGACTGATACGATAGCCAGCGCGCGCGCACCAGTGCAGTGAGCGTTCGAAAACTATGTTATGTCTGGAAAAGTGGTAGTCTTGATACTTTAGCATAATAAGTTACTACTTTTATCATCAAACTAGCGATCCGCCCGCGCGCCCCTGCTTCGCACGGGTGCACATATCATGCATGTATACATATAAACATTCCTCTTGAATCTATTAAAAAAACCGCATCAAAATCCGTTGCCTAGTTTTAAAGATTTAAGCATACATGGGGACATAGGATATAGGGACAGAGAAAGCGACTTTGTTTTATAGTATGTAGTGATAGTGATTGATATAGGTATTATACATATTTGTAGGTACAACTACTTAGCAAAAGTAAGGTTTACTTTATAATTAAAGTTTGTTTAACTTTAACGTTACCATTACGTCTATACTTTATTTATCGTTAGGTTATTTTAACGCTAATATTAAACAATAATAATATAGACAGTGCTGTATTTTATCAGCGGTTTCCATCACGGAGCAAATGGTTTCCATCTTTGCTTAGTGTTAGGTTTATGATTATCTAAATATATTAACTCAAAGGTGACTGACTGACTGACTGACTGACATAGTGATCTATCAACGCACAGCCCAAACCACTGGACGGATCGGGCTGAAATTTTGCATGCAGGTAGATGATATGACGTAGGCATCCGCTAAGAAAGGATTTTGATCGATTCCACCCCCAAGGGGATAAAATAGGGGATGAAAGTTTGTATGAGATTTTCAAAGTAAACGAGCGCGAGCAAAGCCGCGGGATCAGCTAGTCTTCTTATAATTGTTGTCAGTAATTTATATTTATTTTAGTATTTGTTTGATTTATATTAGGGAATGTCTTATTCCACCTCCTGCGGATGTTATCTTGGTAATAAGCCTTTTTCTAATCTAGCCTCTTTTGTACAAATAAGAAAAAACCAAGACGCAATACTGACAGGTTGGCAGATGACATCTGGGGATTTTTCGGAGTACTAGCTTGATGGTGGCTGTAATTTAATAAATTTGAATGTGTAGGGACTAACACCAAATCAGCAATTATTATCATTGTCAGGAGGCTTCTTGCTTGCCGGAGTATGACAGCGGGCATGAGTTTTCGGGCGAAGAGAATAAAACCAAGGGATCTTTATCAGTAGGTACACTATAATTACTATAATCTGTTCAAATATCGAACCACCGTCAAATGTATTGATTGTATTAGTAAATAAATGTGAAGAACACAAATGAATGTATTGAGAAGTAAAAGCAGAATAAATGCTTGGTGATATTGACACTGGAGCTTTGATTGTTAATACCTGACCACCCCAAAATTAGTTTAGGGCTAGATTAGCAGTTCTGTGTAAATGTATGAACATCATTTTTTTTATTTACTAACTGCTACCCGCGGCTTTACTCGCGTAGCAGTGATTTTAGAACATTGATCTTGCGCTTCATTTTAAAATGTAATTATGCTAATACACATATCCTATCTTAGTTTCAATTTTATCAGTGCTCTACAGGCGTGGAATAAAATAAATAAATATTAAATTTATTAATGATATTTAATCATCATCATCATCAGCCTATATCGGTCCACTGTTGGACGTTGGTCTCTCCCAAGACATGCCACTGAGCCCGGTTTCAGCTCTTCTCATCCAGTGAGCCGAAGACCGGTGATAAATATTTCAAAGATCGTTACTTTCGATCAAGTATCAAAACAGTTCACTCAGTCATCTCGTCTCGAAAGAAGCACAGAGCACGAACGCACCGACACGCATGAGTATATCGTCTTCTGGAACCGTTTTGCACTACGCGACTAAGATTTATATGCCTGATACGAATTGAATTTATATCTTCATTTCAGTGTCAAGTTGAGTGATGATATTCAATACATTTATTTTCAGATAAAAATAATAAACGTTATGTTAAAAAATTAACCCCTATTTTCTTTGATCACGACATCACGATTGGACCTTGACTAATATTATATAATTCTACTTCCTTCCTACTAATATTATAATCGCGAAAGTTTGTAATTAAGGATGGATGGATGGATGGAAGACGAATGGATGGATGGATGTTTGTTACTCAATAACTTCAGAACGGCTGAACGGATCTTGATGAAATTTGGCATAGAGATATATTATAGTCTGGAATAGCACAAGTCTACTTTTTATCCCGTGAGATAGATAGATAGATAACAAATACTGGAATTAAAACTATGCGGGTGAAACCGTGGGCCGCTACTAGTCGTTTATATTTTTTTGTTGTTTGCAAATTGTCAGGAGAAAGACACACAATCTGAATTAATAAACTCAAGAAAATTACGTAAAAAAATAAAATAAAAGAAAATAGTAGATTGTATCTTAAAGGAGCGAAATCATATTTTCACGGCGAGGGCGCTTTTTTGAATCCAGAGCGAAGTGAAGGATTCTAGAGTAGAATCCCGAGCTTAGCGAGGGATTCTTTAGTAGAATCCTGAACGCAGCGAAAACGCGAGCTGTATTTCGCGCGTTTTAAAATTGGTTTCTTTTTTTTTACTAAGCCGGCATGGCGGTCTATGGGCCGTCGTACCAGCCAGTCTTTATTCAAACAATATTTGCATTCGATTTTTTTGGCGCTGAACACTGAAGATGTTCCAAATTTAAAAAGTGCGCAGGAAAGTTAATTCCTTTCCCGCGGAATTAACTTATAGTTTCTTATAGAAAACACCACCTTTGGGTGCACATAAAGGCGAACCGAAAGTCCGAAAACCGAAAGTCGTTCTTTTCGAATAGATGTGATGAAAACCCTATCTCCCATACAAAATGTTCACGGGTTTCTTAACTGTCAAAATCTGACGTGAAGTTTTCTTGTACTTGTTTGCAGTGGACTTAGCAAGGCTCATGATAATAATAGGTATGGATTATACGAAGCACAATAAATCCCGTGAACACAGTCTGTGGCACGGACGGGTTGGTCTCTGTTAACTTTACAGTAATTAACATAGTCACTGGTGACTGGTGCAAGTAAACGAATATTAACGAATCTCAAATCTCTTGTATTGTTGGTTGGAGTATCAACGTCGTGGCGACGGTATAAACATAGTTTTGATGTCAATTCTGTTGTTTAGTATTCCTAATTTAAGGCGTTGACAACACCTAATATTCCTCTCGCTCGCACGATTTGACATTTTGAAAGATATATATCACAAAACCCAATTTTGAAAAATCGCAAACACCAAACTGTGTGCAATCAAATTGCACACAGTTTGGTATAAATTTCATTTTGATCGATGCAAGTTTTCCTACTCAAAAGTTTGCTTATGTACTAAAACTAGTAAAGCTAGCTTTTGAGTAGGTAAACTTGTATCTATTTAAATTATTTTTTTACTAAAATGTGCGCAATTTAGTTGCACACAAAATTGTTGTTTGCGATTTTTCGAAATTGGGATTTGTGATTTCAATCTTTCAAAATGTCGAATAGTGCGAGCGAGAGAAATTTTAGGTGTAGTCAACGTTTTTACCTAATTTGACAATACTAAAAATATTGCCGTCCCTTTCTGAAAGACCGAAACGACAAGGACGGCTATAATTTTTAACAGATTAAGTTAGTTTAGTAGGATAATGCAACAACAGAATTGTCATCTTAAGCGAATCTCTTAAAGCCCCTTGTAATGTTATTTGGACGTACCTATTAACGTGGTGGCGATGGTATAAATATTTGTTTAGCAAAAATATAGCTTTAAGGGTTCCGTACCTCAAAAGTAAAAAACGGAACACTTATATGATCACTTTGTTGTGTGTCTGTTTGTCTGTCAGGACCCTTTTTATCCGGAACGTATGGAGTATCTTCTCAGTGTTTACGGCGATCAAACTATAGCATGGCCCACCTTATGTTAACTGGTACCCCTCAAACTTAACAAAGCATTGCCTCTCACGTCACGAACTGTAAGAACGTGCCCTACGATACACTTCTTCCTGTCGTGTCAATTAGTTCCTTTCGAAACAGTGTGTAAGGATTTTAAGTACGCCTCGAAGCGACTCCTTTCAAGCATCTGGCCTGCATCCATCAACTTGTGAAAGAAAGAAGAAGAAAGAAAGAAAGAAAATAATTTACCTATGTGACACTTAACAAACAAAAATAAGAAGAAATACAGAACGAACAGGTAAATAGAATTACATACAAACAGCCTGTCATAATGCCAGTACTCTAAAACGGTGAAGGAAAACATCGTGAGGAAACCGGCATGTTGTTAGAACCTTATAAGTTCTACAATGACTGTGTCAAGTGCTCTTAAAGAGCCTCTATAGAGGTGCACTTAACATAATTTCACCACACTGTTCCAAAAAAAACTAGTGACACAACAGAAAAAGAAGAAAAATCATATTCGCTTGTACTTTAAGCCATCCGTATCAAGTACAGAAGCTACGAGTAATAAGCGATGATACCAGCCAAGAATGTGAACCAAAAGTTTGCGATATATGGGGTTCTGGTTCAAGATCCCATGGGACCCCGTAGCGTGTATCATAATTTAAGTATCATTAATATACATAACTTATTATTTGGTTGCTCGCGGGGTTAATCTACTGAGAGTATAGGATAATTGATCACGTGGTACGCTTTCAGGGTTTGGGCAGAACATATTGATAAAGAGTAGGGCTTTTAGGAGTTTAGCAAGACAAAGTCAAAGTTAAGTCAAAGTCAAAATCTATTATTATATACCTATACTAGTTGCGCCCCGCGATTTCACCCGCGCAGATTTTAATCCCGGTATTCCTACGGGATAAAACATAGCCTATGTGCTATTCCAGACTATAATGTATCTCTCTGCCAAGTTTCATCGAGATCCGTTCAGCCGTTCCGGTGTGAGAGAGTGACAAACATCCATCCATCCATACTTACAAACTTTCGCGATTATACTAGCAGTAGGATGTAAAAGGCAAAAGTGATTGACTGATGACAACGCACAGGCCAAACCCTTAGAGCTAAAAACTTGAAATTTCGCACACGTATTCCTCGTATGACGTAAGCACACACTAAGGAAGGATTTCTCAAAATTCAATCCCCAAAGGGGTGAAATAGGGGATAAAAGTTTGTATGAAAATTTCAAAGTAAACGTGCGCGAGCGAAACCGCGGGTTCAGCTAGTATTCAATAAATCACAAGGATCACTTCGAATGTCTTAAAGCTAGGTCAATCTAGGTGCCAGATCTACTACTACGACCTCTGTGGCGCAGCGGGCGAGAGTCCGCCTGCGACGCTAGAGGTTGCGGGTTCGATTCCCGCCTCGGAACAAATTTGTGTACGATCTGCAGAAATTTGTTCCGTTGGTCTGGGTGTTTTCTATGTATATAATAAAAATATCTATCTATGTAAGTATATAATGTATTAAATATATCAGTCATCTTTTACCCATAACACAAACTTTGAGTAGCTTACTTTGGGGCTAGATGGTGCTGTGTGGATTGTCCAGCATTATTTATTTATTTATTTATTTACTACTACTTCTACCTTTATAAACAGGCATCCGTTCATGGTAGACTTACCAACTGCCCGCATCAAGCGCTTTGCTTCAAACTTTCATAATGCGTACGGCCAAAGAATGGAACTCCTTGCCGGCGTCCGTTTTTTTTGCTTTCAAGAGAAGTGTGAACAGGTATTCTCTAGGTAAATTTGCCACATCGTAGACTGCATCATCACATGAGATTGCGGTCAAACGTTTCGCCTATATGTAATAAAAAAAAGGCAACAAACGGCTTGGTTCATAATACCGTTTGTCAGAAAGTACTACCCCGTGCCACCGTATATACCACTGCGCCACTGAGGTCGTCGATGATATAGATTAGTGGATGAGAGAATATCCTACCTCGGGCTCTCAGAGTGATGAGTGTATCTCGGAATCGCTCAGCCGATTGTGTTATAGGATAGGCGTCTGCTGTTGCGGCTGTATTCTGTATGTCACAAGTTGATGGGCGCAAGGAAGTGCATCGTAGGGCACGTTTGGGCTGGCTCAAACTAAACAAAACTCATACTCATACTATGGGCACAGGATAGCCGATATATATATTAATTATGTAGGTATTTCCTTTTTATCCTTTTTATTGTTGACGACCTCAGTAGCGCAGCGGGCGAGAGTCCGCCTGCGACGCAAGAGGTCGCGGGTTAGATTCCCGCCTCGGAACAAATTTGTGTACGATCTGCAGAAATTTGTTCCGTAGGTCTGGGTGTTTTCTATATATAACAAAAAAATATCTATCTATATAAGTATATAATGTATTAAATATATCAGTTATCTAGTACCCATAACACAAGCTTTGAATAGCTTACTTTGGGGCTAGATAGTGCTGTGTGGATTGTCCAGCAATATTTATTTATTTATTATTATTAACTGTAACACAAGGCAGAGCTACTACCAACTAAGCTATGAGAGCTGAAGGAATGACCGTTCAGTTATCAACTCGTTTATAAATATAATTTTTATTCTGTTTAATTGACTATTCGTCCGTTATTCAGTAGTTTATATCACCGTCCAATTCATGTACTATTCAAAATAATTGCAGTGCGGCATCGTTTGAATCTGCTAATGAATATTGAAGCTTAATGAACTTCCATTTAGTTTTATAGTCGGTTAACATGATTTAGTTATTATTAGAGCTCAAATCAAATCAAATAAAAATGGTCTTTATGTATTACAATCACAAGGATCACTATGGAAGCTAACTAAGCTAACTGGACTAGTAAAAATAACTAAATACTATAAGGCAAGAGACCATCCTACTATCCTACTAATATTATAAATGTGAAAGTTTGTAAGTATGGATGGATGGATGTTTGTTACTCTATAACTCCAGAACGGCTGAACGGATCTTGGTGAAAATTGGCACAGAGATATATTATAGTCTGGAATAACACATAGGCTAATTTTTATCCCGTGGGAATACCGGTATTTAAAACTACGCCGGTGAAACCGCGGGGCGCTACTAGTAAGACCATAAAAAAGTATATCTGTCCAGATTCGCGGACCTCCAATCAAAACAAAAAAAAACACTTAGTTTAAAAAATCTTTAATAATACTCTACATCTTTTGTATCTAAATACATTATTTACAATCTTACATAACTTACTTAAACAATGACATTGTCACATTTCATAATTGTCAAAATAATTATTCTAATGAACCAATGTTGGCAGAAATAGGCAGTGATATTTAGCCAAGTTGAGTATTCTTAAATATTAACATCGTTATTATAAGCTTCAGGTAATTCGAGAACTAGATACAATCCCAAAAAAATGCACTACGATTAGTCCAATCCAAAAAAATCTAAAGAAAGCAAGAATTTTTTAACTGATCAAAAAAATCATGCACTTTTGTGAGGGATGAAAGGCACTTAGACTATGAGGCAAGGAACTTACAGACATGAGCTAAGATGTTTAGCTCTTTAAAAATAACTGAAACAGCTTCACGACTTTGATCCCCAGGTACGGTAGATATCCCTTCAGATCTCCCAGTACCAAGTAGGTACTAATTTGAAGATTCTTTGAGGATGTCTAAGGGGGGTAGTCAGAGGTACGTCCAAACATTACATTTGGCACATACCCACATTTTGCAGTAGTTAGTATTCCATACGTGACAGGTTGCAAGCCCATCGCCGCTGTTAGAATACTAAAATTAACTACTCATGTTAAACATGACGAAATAATGGGTCTGTACTGAATGTGCATAATAATAATTTTACAGTGATTGATATAGTCAGTATCTGTAAGCTCCACCTCAAAGAAAACATAATTTATAAAATAGATACAAACTAAGAATCCGTCAAAAATTGACAAGTAATTTACATTATATCACACGAATCCCTCGATCTAATTCTACGAGCAGATAAAGCCAATAAATATTTTGTTAGATAATTCATTATTATGAAAGTACCTAGAGTACCTACAGGTGGTCATTCTATTTAGTTAACCCTATTTTAACCGACGAATTAATGAAATAAAGTACCTGCTAATTACCAAATCTTCAACCAACCAACCAACTACAGAATCATCATGTAGCGAAACTTTTACATATTTCTTGAACTTTTATTATGTTAGTTTCGCAGCTCCCAAAAAAGCTAAGGAGGGTTATTTTGATTCCGTTCGGTATCGGATTCGGCACGGAATACAATTTTTGAATTTAGAATACGATGGCTCCCTAACATCCTTGTCGGAAATGAACTTTACGCGATTTTGACATTTTCACAGAAAACCTTTGACATTAGGATTCGAAAAGATAACACGTGACTTTTTGCCAGCTATTCGGTGGTGGAAACCTTTCCGTGAAAGGTCGTAAGTCCAACCTGTCGTTTAAAAACTATGTAAAAACTATGTTTTAATACATTTGCTTCTAAAAGCTGCTGAAGTTGCCATCCCGTCGCTAAAAAATTATTCACTTTTAAATTACCTTCGTGGAATGGAATTTCCCGTTGATTCATTGAGACAATACGCGCGGTAGGTACATGCTTTAAAAAAACTGTTAATTCACTTTCCGTAACGAATCCGATACTGAATAAATGAAAACAGCCCCCAAGATCTCAAACATTTGACAGAAGCCATTCTTTTTTGACATAAGTCGTGCAAATCGCCTTAGAAGACAAAAAAAAATATAAAAAAAATAAAAAAAGGTCTGAAAACCGTTTTTAAAGTCACTTGAACATGTGATGGCTACTACTACAATTTGCAGATACATTTCAGCTTTATCTATCGTTTAGCTGCGGGCGCTTGAGTGTGGTGTTGGCATCCCTCTACGTTCTCCGGCCAATCGCAGACGTTCTCGTTGAAGTTGAACACTAGGTTTTGAGGACAAGGCATGTGATGCTTCCTTTCTCCCTCACACATGTAGTACATAGTGCAGTCTGCTTTGTCCGGGTGGTAGGAAATATGGCCATCTTCCTCTTCGCAAGTGACTTCGTTGGCTGAAATTATAAAAGTTTCGTATGAGCTATGAATGCGACTCCAGTTATTCTCTTAGCCATCCTTTCTCCTCTCCTCCTTGCTATCCCATCTCCACCTTCCTATCACTTCAAATTTTATTAGTCTTTTTAATTTATCTTCTCAAGAAAAAGGAAGAGCCGAAAATAATGTTTAATCGAGTTATCGATAAATGAGGAGTGTAATCTTTGAGTTGAGTTGAGCAACCACAATGCTATTGTCGTCCAATGTAATCCAGTTGTCACCGTTTTTTTTATACAACTAGCTCATGGAACAAGCAGATGGCCCACCTAGTGTTAAGTGATAACCATTATTAGCCTCGTAAGTCACGCGCGATAGAAACGTGCCCTACGATGCACTGCCCCGCGTCCATCAACTTGAGGCATACAGATATTAGGCCTCATTTGCCTGTAATTACACCAGCGTTGCTGCTTGGCTAAAGAAAAAGGCGTGGTGGTAGTACTTCCCCGGACGAGCCCTTCACAAAAAGCTCCACTACTCTTAGTTTATTGTCTCAATAATAATGTTTCATACATTGAAGAGTTAAACACTTACGGTCTTTAGTGGTGTACTGTCCATTAGGGTTGGAAGATTCGTAAGGTCCATCGTATTCAAGATGTACTTTGTAGTCACCAAGCTCCTGCTTCATGGCTGTGATGAGAGGATACTTCCCAGTACCACATGATCCCCTAAAGTCATCCATGTCTATAGACCAGACCATGATACCGCCGAAGCCTTCTTCCTTGAGCCATGCCATCTGAAATAGATTTTGATGTTAGCCTTAAAAGAATCGTATTCACCTACCACCCACCTATCACCACAGGATTGCTTTACCCAGTTTTTATAACTGGCTGTTACTCAAACCCTTCTACCCTTCCTTTGATATGTAAATGCGCGTGCCAACTACGCTACTACCTCCTTATCTCATTCGGTGATTATTTCTGCGTTTGCTGCTGCAGCACACAAACACCTAAATACCTCAGTACCTAAATGTCTGTAATACCTGTTTATCCATTTCATTTATTTTATTGTTTTGTATGTGTATGTGGGTTTTTTGAGCAAAAAAATGTCTGTAATGTCTCGTATGTTGTTCATGGTCAAATAAATGTATGTTCAATTCAATACTATATGATCGCGTCACGCAAAAAGAACGCCAGAAGGAGGGGGAGGGGATGTGATGGCGTTAGTGTTTTGTTTCCGCAAACATATCCCCTCCACTGTTTTCCAGCGTTCTTTTTGGTTGACGCGTACTATACCTTAGTTTTCAGGGATCTCTCGTCATCGAATCCAACCCACTGGTCTTCCCTGTACGCGAAAGGCACCATCTGTTCGTTGTCCCAGACCAAGGTGGTGTTGTCTTCACGGAGGAACTCGCAGATCTCGTAGTAAGACATGAAGCCAGCTTCGTTGGTGAAGCGACCTGCAGCACCTGGAAGGGATAATCAAAATTAGGCCAAGAATTTGGTGCCTTGGGAACTTCGTGATTCAAGAAAATTAAAACATACAATGAAACGTGTGATCCATTTTATAAGTTTACCAGTTTAAACGAATTTTTCAGTGACTAACCCCCAGTTTCTGAAAGTTCGATCAACACTAGGCCAACTTACCACCACCAGAAGCAGCTGCGCCAATGTCGAACTGCGTATCGTTGATCAGAGTGAACGAGCGTCCGTATGTCGGCATACCGATCATCAGCTTCTCTTTAGGAGCTCCTTGGCGGACCCATTCGCGAGCCGAGTAGTCCTGCGTTAAATAATCACGTTTAAATATAATATCAGGAGCCTTATGCACTATGACCATTTGCAGCGTGAGCTCGGCTAAGACAAGGCAGGCGGTGTGAAACGGTCAGGGCAAAGTATCTCCTATGTTATAAAGAATAAAACCCAATATCAAGTTTTGACGTTTCACGGTTTGGGGCAAGGAATCTCCTTGGAATCTCCTATTGTCACAGTGAATAAGGCTCCAGGTGGGCCATCTGCTTGTTCCATCAGCTAGTTGTATAAAACAAGGGAAGTTATGTTTTAGTTGTGTTACGATCCCCCGAGTAAGGCTTCGTATGTGCGACCCACAGATTGAAAAACACTGACAGAACCAAAGATTCAAAAGGTTACCAGTGACATTTACAAGCTCATGAGACACTGCGCCTAAATTTGATGGACGCAGGGCATCGTAGGGCATGTTCTTATCCTGGCATTGGTGATGGTTACCATATTTCAGGTTGACTATTTGTACGTACTGTAAAATCATGTATTTTATTAATGCCCTGGCTCACTGATCCACCAAGCCGGTCTCCTATCCTGAGCCACCATCTCTTGAAGCATCCACCATCTCTTGACTGACATTGACTGATATTTCAATATTAGGTACCTTACTTTTTGATCATAAAGTATACTCTATGCAGTTGATATAAGACATTGACAGAAAAGTAATATTGAAATAAGAATGCTTCAAGAGATGGTGGTACGGGCCCTGGTGTTCTAGTTCCCCTAGTCCAGATTCCGTGACTCCTGGATTCCCTCAATAACCTTGTCCCCGTCCCGCCAACTCGTATAGTTGACATTGACAGGTCAGGAGCTTGACACTGACAGTTACCTAACCGCTTGTGCATTCTGAGACAGGGTAATGTATCTACTAGATAGATACAAACACTACACGTACCACAGTCAGTTTCTTCTGATAGCTGGTGGCGCTTTCAAGAGGGAAGAGAGGGCTGTTGTGTCCTACTTGACGTTCCCATTGTCCGTGGAAGTCGTATGTCATCACGTTGATGAAGTCCTGAAACAAAATGCATTTATCATCAACAAATACATCACTCTAGAAAGATTTTATACTTAGGTCCTTACAATTACGAGCTTTAAAACTGTAGGATAGGAATGCTACTCTGGCACACCTCAAATTTATGCAGGCGTTGCGTTGATTTTTCTGATTTCATAGAGTGCTGACGAGCTTAGTGGCGCAGCGGGCAAGAGTCCGCCTGCGACGCAGCGGTTGCGGGTTCGATTCCCGCATCGGAACAAATTTGTGGATGATCTGCAGAAATTTGTTCCGTTGGTCTGGGTGTTTATGTATAATAAAAAATATCTATCTATGTAAGTACATAATGTATTAAATTAGTTATCTAATACCAATAGCGAAAACTTTAAGTAGCTTACTTTGGGGCTAGATGGTGCTGTGTGGGTAGGGCCTATGTCTAAATAATTATTTATTTCACTTAGGTAGGTATTATAAATTATACCAATTGTCTTTTTCCTGTTGACCTAATTCCTTTATAACTAGGCATTAGACCGAGTTGATGTAACTTCTTCTACACTTACCAAGTACTTCGAGATCTCCGGCACATCGTACCCAGCAGCGATAGCTTCGAAGGACGCCGGTACAGCGGCGGTCAGCAGCAGACGAGGCTGCCCTGATGTCTTCGCTTCGCCTTCAAACGCTGTGCGCAGTTCTTTCAGAAGGGAAACGAAAGCAGCACGGTCGTCACCTCCTCTGTAATGGAGCCTTGGTCAGTTACATCTCTTGCCACTCATGTCCTTCATTACTAAGACAAGTATTAGCGGTACTGGTTTATTAAAAGTGTATTCAATGCAGCTAGGCGAACACATCGTGAGGAAACCGGCAGGTTGTAGAACCTAAAAAGCTCTATAACATATTGTGTCAAGTGCTCGAAAGGAGCCTCTTTGAGGCGCACTTTCAATCCTTTCAGCACACTGTTTCGAATGAAACTAGTGACACGACAAGAAGAAGCTAGGCGAATAAACTCAGGGAATGAAGTTTTTGAAGCGATTATCTACACTAATATTTTATAGAGGAAACTTTTGTATGTAACGAATAGGCTCAAAAAGTGTGGTCCGTTTTCAAAAATTCTTTCTCCTTATGAAATCTACATTATCCCTGAGTAACATAGGATCCCTACTAAAACATCAATAATGTAACCTAAAATGTAATATAAAATGTCTCTTATCGGATACGCTGCGGAAACTATAACATTGATAGAACCAAAAAAATTAAAAGATTGTTCACCCATGTGAAGCTGGGACAGGCCGCTAGTTTAAAATATAACAACACGTAACAACAAGCTAAACCTATGGTTTCAAAAGTAGCCTGACTGCATATTTATTTTAGGATCTCTGAGAAAAAAAAATCTCCTAGATATAATTTTTTTCTGAACCACTTTTCCAACCCCGAAGGTAACACGCCAAATTCATTTGAAATCATAAAATGGTGCCAATTCTGTTGTTTAATTTTCCTAACTTAACCTAATTTGTCAGCAATAAAAATATTGCCATCCCTTTCTAAAAGACCGAAACAACAAGGACGGCTACAATTTAAGAGCTGTCAGATTAGGTTAGTTTATGATAGAGCAACAACAGAATCGACCCCAATGACAACAATTTTACTATTGAACTGAGTTAAATGCAAGACACTCTTACCTCGGATACTCCCAGTCGACATCCAGCCCGTTGAACTGGTAGTCCCGCAGGAACTCGATGGCTTCGTACACGAACTGGTTCATTCGGAACACGTTGGAGGTCAGCTCCTTGAAGGGCGTCGAGCCGAATGCCCAGCCACCAATCGCGAGGAGGATCTAAGTAATTTAAATGATCATGAACAGACTGAAATTAAAATCTAGGGACTGAAAAAAGAGGGGATACAGCTCGTGTTACAGGTTTGAAAGAATCTAGAAAGCTAGAAAAACCATGAAGACAAGTAGCGCTGAGCGTGCAGGGTCCTATCATCATCTTCCTGCCCTTATCCCACGCTAAGTGGGGTCGGCACTACACGTTCTAATCCTCCACTCTCCTCTATCATTCGTCATCTCCGTGCTCATTCCTTTCTTACTCATGTCATCCTTCACACAGTCCATCCATCTTTTCTTTGGCCTACCTTTCTTTCTAAAACCAATCACATCCATGTCTTTTTGTAATAAGACTTTCTTTTGTGCAGCTTCGTCCTATCATAGAATGATTTCGCATGCATTAAAGCAGGATGCTATTCCATACCTTCAAGTTAGGGTTTTTCTCTCTCAATGCGACGACCTTGTCATACATATCGGCGTCCTTTTCATCACCTTCAGACAGTTTATGGTCCTTGAGAGTGGCGAAGGCGTAGATAAGATGGGTGCACAGTTGAGGGTCTACGTTCTCTGGGCTGAAGCGGCCACCGCTAGGACGCTTTGAGGACCACGAGGTGAGGTAGCAGAGGACTTGGGGCTCGCGCTCTGGGGGAGATAAAGACAAGTTAGAAAAATAGAACAGAATATATAGAATAGAAAGAATACTTTTTAAATACAAAAACTAACAGCAAAACCATGAAGAAGATGACAACGTATACTGCAATAAGTAGTAAGCAGCAGAGCTATTTTAAAATATTTGGAAAAGTTTCTGATCGGAAACATTTTCGAATGTTAAAAAAATAGCATGCTGTTGTACGTACGTTTATTTTAGAAATTTGTTATTTTTTTTTGATAATCTGCTTTCGTATTTTCTACATACAACATACCGTTGGAAAAAAAACCGAATTGTTGAATACAAAAATCTGAAATTCTAAAAAAGAAGTTAACTTCAATAACAAAACTCGAATAATACGTATCTAGTTATTCCGATGTCTTTCTAAGATCCACTTGGGTACAGGTGCATAAGCAAGCTTTGCTACATTTGTAATTTTTGACATAAAATACACAAAACTTCAAGACTTTTATGAACCTCCACAGAGATGTTTTTATTCTAAGCTACTTTCTTATTTCCGAGATAGGCCAACTCTTCAAGCGCTTCAAGCATTATGCTTCTTGAATAAATTACTAAGTACACAGGACTGAAGGATGCTAGAGAAATAAAAGTCCTGTAGCACGGAACCACTTTATTCCCAAGTTACAAAATGAGAAATGGATTATTACAACTTAGCGTTTTTTGAAAACGGATGCCGTTTTTAGCGACCGTTAGGTACAAGACGTAAATTTGAGGCTTTTTCTTTATTTTTATTAGTTCTGATTAAATATTGGTCATGGCGGTTGGTGTTTTACGAGTATCATTGAAAACTAGCAATGTTCTATTACATTTGAAATTTGATAGATTTATGAAATTCCTTGTACAGTTTAAAACTTCTGATGACACTAACGAGATTGATCGAATCGCTAGTTATCATAAATCGATTATTTGTGACGGATCATTATTAAAAAATTTACGAAAATTTATCATTTTTGATTCATTGAAATTAATGGAACTGCAGACTGTGAGCCTGTGACTGAATGGTTCCAAATTGCTTCATCTGATTGATACTTTCTTAATATTTTAATAACTCTTTGAGGCTCGTCTAGAGAAGTGATACCACCGCGCCCTTTTCTGCCGTCAAGGAGCGTGCTGTGTTTCGGTTTGAAGAGTGTGGTCGCCGGTGTAATTACAGGCACATGAGGCTTAACATCTGTATGTCTCAAGTTGATGGACGCAAGGCAGTGCATCGTTGGGCACGTTCCAATCGTACGCAAAGCTTTGTTAAAGGTGATGGTTGCTACTTAGCGACAGGTGGGCCATTGATTGTTCCATCAGCCAGTAGAAAAAATACTGTGACCCGTAAAGTACCTAGCTGAAGCCGGGGTTTCTGCTAGGCTTGTTTGACGTTAACATCTAAAATATGTTATTTATCACAGCTCCTCTCAAAATCACGTAAGCACCTTCTTTCCGAGACTTGGAGGCAAGAATATCATCCTGTAGACAAGTGCCAATCAACATTTTTGTCAGTGTTATCGGCACTATGTTAAAAATACCCTAAATTCACTGTTGCTTGCGAAAAATATTTCTGTTAGTCAAAATCAAAACAGCCTTTATTCAGTTTAATCACTTTGAAACGTCTTTGATTTTTTCGTAAACACTTTTTTAAAGTATACAGAAAACACTTTTTTTATATAATTACTAGTTGCGCCCCGCAGTTTCACCCGCGCAGATTCAAATCCCGGTATTCCCGCGGGATAAAAAGTAGCCTATTGTTATTCCAGACTATAACCAATCTCTCTGCTAAGTTTCATCCAGATCCGCTCAGCCGTTCCGGCGTAAAAGAGTAACAAACATCCATCCATCCATCCATACTTACATTCGCGTTTATAATATTAGTAGGATAAGCAAGTAACAAAAAATATAAGTCTTTTCCGATTGGACATCGTGCCGCGATACACGCGAGCTTTTGCTATTCAGTCTCCGTGTCGTTTGCGACGACCACTTGTTTAGTAAAGCACACCATAAACTTGAGTGTTAAATCAAAAAAGCCATTTGCTACACACTACCAGCGGAACTTGACCTGCACCGACAGTATACGTCGCGGAAAATACTTCAAATCGTGAACTGTGCCGTCTACATCAGGGCTCATTGTTTTCTGGTGGGAAGTAATACTTGAGGGTAAAAGCATTCGATGTTTCAAACTTTAGGAGCCATGTTGTCGACTTGCTAAAGACTTTCCACACGTGCTCTTTCAGAAAGAGTTCGCCCGGGGAAGCACTATTTTACCAATCTTTTTCCTATTACTAAGTACATAGTATAAAACAAAGTCACTTTCTCTGTCCCTATATCCCTATGTATGCTTAAATCTTTAAAACTACGCAACTGATTTTAATGCGGTTTTAATAGATAGAGTAATTCATGAAGAAGGTTTATATGTATGATACATGCATGATATAGTAGAAAAACAATGAGCACCCATGCGAAGCAGGGGCGCGCGGGCGGGTCGCTAGTATTATTCAAACTAGTGATGCATGAATTGCTATGTTCCAGTAGAAGAGGGCCATTACAGGAGAGAGAATTAACAACGTTTCGGAGACCATTACTATGCCACATAGGTCACGTACTCTCTGCAACTGTTATCGGAGTAGGAAACTCACGAAGGATAGAGTAAGGGTGATGATAATGAATAAGTAAATACATTAAATCCTACTAATATTATAATCGCGAAAGTTTGTAAGTATGGATGGATGGATGGATGGATGGACGGATGGATGGATGGATGTTTGTTACTCTTTCACACCGGAACGGCTGAACGGATCTGGATAAAACTTGGCAGAGAGATAGATTATAGTCTGGAAGAGCACATAGACTACTTTTATCCTTTTATGGGATTTAAATTTGCGCGGGTGAAACCGCGAGGCGCAACTAGTAAAACCATAAGCTGAACCTAAAACCTCAAACCTGTGCAAGATAAATGTAATCAAGTTGTAAGGCAGCAGTGCGGGCCCTAAACATTACCCTTGTGGCACTCCGCTTGATATTTGTCGCTTTTACCGTCAGAAACAGCTGAAAAGGACCGCTAAGTACATTGTACGTACAGTGTTGTTTAAGTGCTTCGCACTTAGGTATTCTTTAACAGAATTGTAGCAAAAGTCGTGTTGTCTGTTTTAAATTGGTCGCGTGGAACATTCAGCAAATTTTAAAAACGTTTTAAAGTGATTCGATACTAAAATTGTTTGCTGAAAAAAAATTGCTTTCTGTTCTATTAGTAAATTTATTGTTGTAAGGATATTTCTTTGGTTTCAGAGAACGTTATTTCACATTTTTTTTATTAACTTAAATTTTTAAAACATTTTATTGACTTATCGAGGCGACGCGTGACCCAAAGGCTGGTGAGTATCTGGCTCAGCGCATCAGTATTGCCATTCAGCGTGGCAATGCAGCCAGTGTCTTGGGTACACTTCCGACTGGCACTGATTTGGATCAGTTGAGCTATCTATAGATCGTTTGCAACGGTCTGCAGATAGCTCATCTGTTTCATATGTATTTTGTAAATAATTGTAACTATTAGTTGTAATTTTCTTTGTCGAAGTCTTATTTTTGTAATAACAAACTTAGTGCAGACTTTACTCACAGTCGGTAAATTAATTTATTTCTCAACGGTTACTAAGAAACCTCAGAGGAAAAGAAAGTACTTTTAAAGCAAAATAAGTTTTTAAGCTATGCATGAAATTTTGAAGTGAGTAGGTACAACTTATTACAAGACCAGCATACAAATGTACTAAAATTTGCTTCAGACTAGAGAATAACTTTCTTTGCTTTGGAGAAATATTTTCGTGTTGCCTGCTTATTTCACAAGACGCTTGTACAGTCGTCTGCAAAGATGATTATGTACTAGTATATTGTTGTTGATTGTTGATACATCGTGGTAAAAGGATTAGCCAGCCTAGACACTGAGTTACCGTGTCTAGCTGTTTCTGGAGTGCGCCGCTGGGGGGCTCCTATCATGCACCCCAGTAAGTAGTATGTTTGGAACCATTTTTTGCAGCTGATGAACCCATCTAACCCCTAGTTGCGTTTGATCCACGACTTTTTGGCCACCCTGTATAAAAAACTTACTGTTCTTATCAAGTACAGCACTGCCCTTGATGATGTGCTTTTTATTGGTCGGTTTCTTGACCCTCTGGAGCACGTCGGAGAGGCTAATCTTGATCGGCTCTGGCTTCTCGGTCTCCTCTTCAATGACCACGCTGGAAGCGACCTCAGACCAGTCGATGTCCTTCGCGTCTTTGCCTCTTGAGATGCCGCGGAGTTCCTCTCTGGATTACATTGGAATACAGAGATAAGTTTTTGGATCGAATCTATTCAATAAATTGAGACTAATTCTCCATTCTTCATCGTGGATAGTTCTTGTAACTAGAATAAGAATAATTTATTTCCAAACAGAATTACAAGTTACAGGTAAACAGTTTATGACACAATAGTTTTTTAGTAGATACAGTCAATTATAGTTAACGGCGAAGCCCAAACTAGGCGATAATACCTGTATTTTGGGTCTGCTACACTATATGGAATATCAGGCTGATGATTCAATATAAACTCTGGTAAATTGTATTTCTAGAGCCCGACACCTGGCACGTATGGAATACCAGCTAGGCTCAGTAAAAGTGAGTATTTGCCAAATGTAATACCTGGACATACCTCTGACTACTCCCCTTATAAACCCTCTACGAATTTAGAGTTTGAACTTGGCATTAAGATATCTGAAGGGATATCTACCGTGCCTGTCGTGAAGCTATTTCTGTTTTTATATATTTTCTGTTATATGTGGAATAAAATATCATGAATCAATTCGTTTCATAAAATTCCGGTGAATTTTAATGAGTAACACGATAAAGTTTCGAAGATTGTGGGAGGCTGACCTCATAGCTCCAATAAGGGGATACTTGACGTCACCACCGCAGACGTCGCCTTTGAAGTCATCCATGTCGACGGTCCACACCATGGCTCCTCCGAAGCCGTTGTCTTTAACCCATCTGTCAAAAAAATTTAATCAAGCATTCATCATCTTCCTCCCCCTAAGAAGGATTCGAATGGAAAATAAATAATCGTGGCTGAACTAGATTCATGTAGTGTAGTATATATTTTCTAGTCAATGTGCCAATTAATGGTTTGCGTAACCGTGGACAGATAGTCACATACCACGGCTAATGTTAGAATAAGGTTCAAGATGTCTTAATTTTTTTAGAAAATTGCTCTAATTTCTTGTGTGGTATTAGTCTTGTTTAAAACTTTAAATACTTGTTTACCAATGCACATAGGTATTTTTATAACAAGACCCAACGTATTCGCTGAGTGGGGCCTGGTGACCAGTAATACAGGTTCTTACGAATCTACATCAGGCACCAGTCTTTCTCAATGCAATGCTACTTATGATCCAATTTGCCTTCTTCAATTCATCTTGTTATTCGACTTGTCAATATTTTGGTTAAATTGTATTGTGAAAGACTTATTACTTTACTTTAAAACCAACTTTGACATACCTCATTTTGTGTCTGATAGATCTCTCGTCATCGAATCCGATCCATTGGTCTCCGTGGATGGCGTAGGGTACCTTCATCTCATCATCCCAAACGTAAGCGCCTCCGTTCCTCAGAATTTCACAAACCTGTAACGTACAATTTGCATGTAATGGATGAGGTAACTTTTACTTATGACGATCATATTTTACCCTGATATCAATAGTAGGACCAGTTGTTAAACCATAATTAAAAAAAACACCAACAAAAGAGAAAAAAATAGCTTTCATTTTAAATGATATGACTTTTTATAGTCACTGTTGGTGTACATCAAGGGACTCTACTAGACCTATCGCTTTTCCTTTTGTCTCAAATTCTTCAACAAATTATGGTCGATGTACCCAGGTAATTTATTAAATTACGAAATAGGCTTTATAGAAAACAAATTAAGCAAATGTCAGCTGCATGTCAGGTTTTATATAAATCCAGGCCGTGGGAGTCTCAAAGTCAAAGACAACATTTTCGGGGAACTTATTTGGCAAACATGAATTAAGCAGCCTCGTATCTATGTAAATTAGTACCGTTGATAGAAAAGGCACTTGAAACTAGTTTGGGAGCTCAATTACAGTAGCGACATATCAGCTTGCGCACATAATTTTAAAGCGCAGAATAGTTTTCTTAACTGTAAGCAAATTATACTTCAGATTATCAGATATATTGAGATCAACAAAATTTGGTGCAAATAATAATTAGAATAGAAGACATTGACATGAGGCATTGTGCGTTTCGGGGATTTATGCACTTTATGCTTTCAGTATCTTCTATAGCGGTCGTAAGGGCATAGAGAAGACATTTGGTTGGCCCTTTACATGATCAGCAGACCAGTTGAAGGAAACTCAAACTCAATACAGAGAATTTTTTGATATTTCTAACACTTTCAATTAGGTACGTTGTGTTCAAAATATCAAGTGTGTTTAAAAGTACCTATTACCTAATAGAGCTCTTTGTGAAGGGTTCGTCCGGGGAAGTACCACCACGCCTTTTTCTGCCGCCGAGCAGCAACGCTGTGTTTCGGTTTGAAGAGTGTGTTCGCCGGTGTAATTACAGGCACATGAGGCTTAACATCTGTATGACTCATGTTGATGGACGCAGGGCAGTGCATCGTAGTGCACTTTCTTATCGTGCGTGACTTACGAGGCAATGCTTTGTTACATGTGATGGTTACCACTTCACATCAGGTGGGCCACCTGCTTGTTCCATTAGCTGGTTGTATAAAAAAATGTGTATGGTGCACTGGCACCACACTTTTAGACACTTCCTAAAAAACTTGGTGAGGATCCTGGAATTCGTATTAGAAGAGTTCACCAGCTGTTCTACACAGTCTGTGGTCAATAGCTCTACAAACTATGCGAACCGGCCCGTAATTGGAAAGGACGGCTTTGGACTGTCGGTGATTCGGAGCGAAGTTGTTTACCAGCGCGCTGCCGACGTAGGTACCTAAAGCTAGACTGAGATCAATAATGCATAATCGAGTTTCTCTGCTTTGAGAGCTTCTTTTACCATTTTTGAAAAGAAAAAAAAAGAAAAGAAACAGCTTCACGACTTTGATCCCCAGGCACGGTAGATATCTCTTCAGATCTCCCAGTACCAAGTAGGTACTAATTCAAGATTCTTTGAGGATGTCTAAGGGGGGTAGTCAGAGGTACGTCCAAACATTACATTTGGCACATACCCACATTTTGCAGTAGTTAGTATTCAATACGTGACAGGTTGCAAGCCCATCGCCGCTGTTAGAATACTAATTATTGGATAACGCCAAATATTAAACTCTGACTAGACTAACACCAAACCAATGCTACATTATGATGAAGGAGTTTTCTCTGATAGCATAAGGTAGAAAGATAGAAGATAAATAGAAATTTATTTATTGCACAAAAAATACAATGTACATAGGCGAGCTTAATGCTGGATAGCTTGATCTACCATGTAACCTTTGGGTAATGGGAAAACATTTTCAAGGTAGGTTGGTACTTACATATTATTTCTTGTCTTAGGATTTGCTTATTTATTGCAAGCTAAATTTCATTACAGTATGAAAAGCGTTTGTTGAATGGTGAAAATTGGTAAACACGAACACTTGGCATGTTCGTATAAAAATGTTAGCCGCGTTAGTTCCGCGTCGGAACTCTTTCTTGTCTAAGCCAAGGAATGTAGATGTACAGGTACTAGTATTTAAATTTCTGCTGATCTAAGATGAAAAAAACCCAAGAGTATATAACGCTACGCTAAGAAAAAAAACACTGAAAGTCGATAATAGTTCTTCTTTTAAAAAATGTTGTGCATTTTTTAAAAGAAAATAGGTAAATGTGAAAAAAGTTTCGCTCAAAAATCTCAAACCATGAAGGTTCTAAGCCAATTCACAGCACCTATTACTATAAAACGGCTATTTCATTATTTAACCACTAATAGCATTCTTTTTTTGCATGAAAGCAATCACATACTATTTTCATCACCTATGTCTAAACTCCTCCATGGCTCCTCTCCATCCTTTGTCTGGAAGAGATCGCTTTTTAGCGATAAGACCGCCCATTGTACATTTGATTTTATACCATTGTTATAATTTGTCCTATTTTGTTAGTTTTAAGGTGCGCAATAAAGAATTTTAATTAATTCATTCTACGTTGAACATGCCTTACGATGCACTGGCATGCATCCATGGCAAGTAATAGGTGATTGATACTTATTATCAGGTATATTGATTATTGATTGTTCCAAGTCATCAAAAAATGTGTCTGTAATTTTTTGAAGCAAACATTGTATTTCATTGCATAAAAGAAGTTCCTTACCTCGTAATAAGCCAGGAATCCGCCCTCCTTGGTGTACTTCCCCTCCTTGCCTCCCCCACTGGCCGGAGCGTTCACTTTGAAGTTGTTTGCATTGGACAGGGTGAATGTGCGCCCGTATGTTGGCATGCCTAGAATCGGAGGTAATCATTAGCTAAAGTGATGCTCCTAAACTTCCTTTTAAAAACTGAAACTGAAACAGCTTCACGACTTTGATCCCCAGGCACGGTAGATATCCCTTCAGATCTCCCAGTACCAAGTAGGTACTAATTCAAGATTCTTTGAGGATGTTTAAGGGGGGTAGTCCAAACATTACATTTGGCACATAACCACATTGTGCATCAGTAGTTAGTATACGTGACAGGTTGCAAGCCCATCGCCGCTGTTAGAATACTACCTGGTTTCCTCACGATGTTTTCCTTCACCGTTTAAGAGCACTGGCATTGCGCAAATAAATTTTTCGATAGAAAAATCCATTGGTGCACGACCGGATTGGAACCTGCGACCTTACGATCGGAAGGCGAGGTCACTCCCACTAGACCACCGGTGCTCTTACCCTAACATTAACATTAAACTTCCTTTTACCCTAACATTAAACCCTAAACAGCTCTATAGCTTGTCAAGTGCTCGAAAGGCGCATGCATTTAAAATAATTTCAGCACACAAGAATCAAGAAGAAGTGTCAGTTTTCAGTGCGAAAATAATGTCTTCCTCATTATGTTTGAATGACAAATAAATCAATTTTCTTTCTTTCTTTCTTCTCTATACAATACGATTACAATACGAGAGGCGTAGTACCCGTCAAACTTCTTGGCCATCGCGCGAGGTGGTAGGGGAAAGGTTTGCACTCTTCGCACCACCAAAGAGACCTATATTTTGTTTCTTTTTCATTCAAGGTCGTTTGTCCAAGAAGTTTGACGAATACTATACTTACAATCCTCCATCGAACAGTTTTGAAGTTTCAAGGCTTTTAAACTAACCAATAATGAGCTTCTCCTTAGGAGCTCCCAGTTTGACCCAGAGATGAGCGGCGTGGTCCACCGAGAGCTGCTTCCTCCACTCGGAGTCGGAGGAAGGCGCGTACAAGGGTGCGTTGTGGCCGGCCTGCTTCTCCCACTTGCCGTGGAAATCGTAAGCCATGAGGTTGATAAAGTCCAGGTAACTGAAAAAGAATGCGAAATTTAGAAAACTCTCGGGAATCCAAAAAAACATTGAAGTATCCTCTAGGTTTTTTTGATTATGAATACGTTTTGAAAATGGCTTTAAGCGTATAGTATCCATATCCGACCTTATTGTGCTGTAGAGAAACTATACGTTTACGCTACTAAATTCAAATTCCTTCGAGATAAGGCCCCTGGCTACGCTCAGATTATATAACAAAACTAGTTGCGCCCCGCGGTTTCACCCGCGTAGTTTTTGGTTTTTATTTAATTCCGATAATTTTCATATTTATTCACCTTTTAAACCTTCCCTGGACTTCCACGAATAATTCAAGGCCAAAATTAGCCAAATCGGATCAGCCGTTCTCGAGTTTTAGTGAGACTAACGAACAGCAATTCATTTTTATATATATAGATAAACTATAATAATAATTTTAGGTTTTGTTTCTTAGAGTGAGACTGAAGTTTTTCTTTAAAGCAAAAAGTTAAGTAAAGTAAGGTACATACTACATTATTAAAACCCTGTTTTGAAAAGAAATTTTTGTTACAGTACAAGAAACTGAAGGACTGAAAATTGTTTCACAAATGTTAAATCTAATTAAGGTTGAACTCTAAGCGAACCGACAAAATATATGTACATAACTGAATTACATAACTGAACATTTAACTGACATGAAATTGTTCAAAAGAAACTTTCCTAAACGAACTTGATACAGACAGACATTGACAATTTGATAAGCACCCAGACATTAAATGAAGGGAGTTTGACCAAAATCACTTGAGATACCGAAAACGTTTTCCCCAGAAGATTGCACCGTATGTCAATGGCGTAGACACGAGAACACCGTAGCAAGTTTCAGAGTGAGTAACATTGGTAGTTTGGGTAGGTTGGTTTCACGTACGGTGTACGTACCTACTGCTCGAATGGCAATATGGAGTGGGTGGAACAATAATATACAACGAATGTTAATCAGAATATTTCATGCGACAGTATTTTTGTGCCTAATTTAAGTATTTGGGTCAGTGTTTAGATGTACCTACTGTCTTGTTTTGGTTTTTAAAAAACAAAAAAACTGAAACAGCTTCACGACTTTGATCCCCAGGTACGGTAGATATCCCTTCAGATCTCCCAGTACCAAGTAGGTACTAATTCAAGATTCTTTGAGGATGTCTAAGGGGGGTAGTCAGAGGTACGTCGAAACATTACATTTGGCACATACCCACATTTGCAGTAGTTAGTATTCCATACGTGACAGGTTGCAAGCCCATCGCCGCTGTTAGAATACTAACTGGTTTCCTCACGATGTTTTCCTTCACCGTTTAACAGCACTGGCATTGCGCACATAAATTTTTCGATAGAAAAATCCATTGGTGCACGACCGGATTCGAACCTGCGACCTTACGATCGGAAGACGGGGTCACTCCCACTAGACCACCGGTGCTCCTTGGTTTTTGATGAGCGTAATTTAGCGGATGCTCAGATTTTACGTACAAAATATTCCAAAATGTATAAATCTGTTTAGGTGCTATATGGCTACCCTAGTTCATTTTTTTGTCTAGTCGCTACACATTATTTCTTGTGTATTTAGTAAATTGTAATTTTTCTTCAGTTAATTAACTTTTATGAAGTAAGTTTAGTTTGGAGAGGCATTAAAAACTAAACAGAGCACAGTTCATTAAGTACAATATTGTTGTAAAAGTAAAAAATAAAATTAAAGGTTTAGTATCTTTCTGTGATGAATAATATCGATATTTCGAAAATGTAATTAATGAACTTTTTATTTCGTACTAGCTGGTACCCGCGACTTCGTCTGCGTACTTTTAATCTCTTCATCTCTTTTTTTCGCAATAAAAGGTATCCTATGTTCTTTCTCAGGGTCTAAAGATTGTCTGTGCCAAATTTCATCAAAATCGGTTGAGAGGTTTAAGCGGGAAAGCGTAACAGACAGACAGACAGACAAAGTTACTTTCGCATTTATAATATTAGTTAGGATTAGGATTTTTTGACTGTATTTTTCATCAGACAATTTAGATATCGTAATTCGCATATCGATAACTGCAATGAAATACGTAGCTTTACTGGTTTTCCTAAGATATTTTGAACTGGCACTGCGCAACCACATACGTCCATTGGCGCAAGAACGGATTCGAAACTATGCCCTAACGATTGCAAGGCAGGGACTCCCTCCCACTGGACCACCGGTGCACCGATTTAATTTGAACCATAATAGGGACTGATTAAAAACTACTTTAGCCAGATAATAATTTAGTACACACCTAGCCACGGCGGGTACGTCATAGCCACTCTTGATGTTGTCCGGCCCGACTGGCACAGCGGCCGTGAGGAGTAGTCGCGGTTTCTTCACCTCCTGGGCTTCAGCTTCGAAAGCCTCGCGGAGTTCTGAAACAATAAGCATTTGTTTTGAGACTACAGAACTTCATGGAGAAAGATTTAAGATCAGCAGATTGTCCCTTAATAAAGAGTGAGCACTACTCCTACTGCTTTTTCTTGACGCTGCTTATTGATTGAGTGAACGAAGCGAACGAAAATCTTACAATCAACTTGGGCGATTTGGCATTTTATGTATGTATGTATACCGACCATAACTTGAGAACCGTATCCGATCTGCATGAAATTTGGTAAGTCGATGCTTGTACTTGAGAAATTTACTGGTAAGTATATGAGTAAAATCGGATGAAAGGTTTTAAAATATGGGGTTTTTTAAGGGGAAAATAATAAGAAAAGTTACCCAAAAAAATAAAGTTACATGTCATATGAAAAGGCTTGGTTTGGAGATTCCAAAACGATTTTTTTTAACTTGCTCGCTTTTTGAGATACAACAAAAAAGTTAAATTAATATAACCAACGACCCAAGAGCTCCCATTTCTAAGAGTTTAGTTGTCATCAAGGTTTTTCTACTGGTCGGCCAGCTCTTGTGCTTTTAAAATTTTTGTTTTCTTAAAATAAATTAAGAAGGATCTTGATGCTCATTAAAAGGTAATAGCGACCTATTCTGATGATGGAGCCAAGGTCTGTTCAACGGAATTAACAATAAATAGGCCAATTCAGTTGGAACTTGGCTACCATACTTAGTAAGTAGGTGGCAGCCAGAACAAGACCAAACACAATATTTGGACTTGCCTCTGACTACCACTTACTTATATTTTCGGAGCGTTCGCGTCGCGTCACGAAATCTCAGTTCGTGGCAAACTACTAGAAGCCTCCAAATGCATAATTCGGTCTATCGTCGGCAAGCCCACTCAAATTACAATCCTTATTAGCTTAGATTCACAAGCGCGCCCGAGCAACCGGGATTAGCTTAGCATAAATTACACTCAAACTTTAGCTTTCGCTGGATTTATGGTCCAGTAGCAGATGAATTAATAAGCTTTTATTCATTTCCCTAATAATAATGACGTGTTACTCGTTTCTTTTCGAACCAGTGTGGTGAAAGGATTTTAGGTGCGCCTCAAGAGGCTCCTTTCGAGCACTTGACACATGTTACAGAAATTATGTTATATTGACAGATTAGGCATTGCATCCGTGCGATTCCGGGGCGCGTTCACTTCAGTTATTTTTATAAAATAAATCAAATCCGTAGTTACATAAAAAACAAAGCATGATCATTACATACCATAACACTAGTAAAACTGCCTTAAAAATATACATGCCCCTCTTATACCTGATATTCTGTATTTCGAAACACAAAACGTGTGACGAAACCCCCCAATTTTGCTCCCCTGCCCTCTGCATACATTTCTCTTCAAAGAGGCTTTGAACACGGACCTGTTTCAGTAAGCGTACCTAACAATCTCACAAAGAACTACGTACTACGCAGAAGGTAGACAGGCAGACAGTAAATGCATTTTGTCGATTTCACGTATATGGAGAGCAAAGACTCACATACGTAGAATAGCTGACAAGCAAGGGAGGATTTACACCGGATTATTTCTGGGAAGTTTTTGTTGTGTAGCGCCTTTGACGTCACTCGTTACACAAGTACTCTTTTTAAAACATTCTAAGGAAATTTTACCAGCTATCTATTTACCAGCTATCTATTTTACCAGCTATCTATTTTACCAGCTATCTATTTACCAGCTATCTATTTTTGTTGCAAAAAAAATACTCGATTTATTTGATTACTTTGTTTGCACTTGTAACTAAGTGAAGCTAACAAAAATGTGTTTAAAAGATGCAGTGTACCGATATGATAATATTTAGAATTATAACAAAAACGTTATCATGCTTTCTATGGGTTCTTTCTTTCTTTTTATGGTTTCTTTCTTTCTTTCTTTTCTTTTATTTCTATCAAGAAGTCGTTGTCAGTCTCTTGAAGGGCAGTCAATACCACTCACACATGAAATTATTAAAGGGGGTAGCTGGCACGTTCACACAAGCAGTCTTGATCCAATTTACCACCAAATGTTGAGCGGTTGCCCTGTCTAGTTGCATTACCTCACAGCAATTTTTGCTACATTTTTGCACGATCCTCGCCGGGATGATCCATTCACAATCATGCTACAGAAATCCTTCACCGATGATCGTCGTGGGAGCAATGAATATTATAAATTGAATGATTTATGCACGCTTCATAGTCAGCACGTTCGGAAACATTTTATTGACGTGAAAAATAGCCCTTAATTTATTATTTCTATAACTTCTACAAAAACACAACATATTCACAAAACACAGAGAACTGATTCAGATGTGGTCATAAGAATAAGTAACAAAAACTAAGAACAAATATTGTCAGCTAAAAATTTTGATCGACTTTGATCACCAGACACGAATATCCCCTCAGATAGTTACATTATTGTTTAATTTAATTTTCAAATAAAGAAAGATGTGATTGTAGATTTGTAGCACCTAGCTTTAAACTCAAGATTTTAGGATGTCAGGCGGCACGGGGCAGTTTTTCAACAGTTTTAATCTACTGAAATGTATAAAAATACATGAAAAAAAAACAATAACATTACAATAATTGAACATGTACTCGAGTGCTGTGTAAAGATAGATACGTAAATAATAATAATTTTTTCGATAAAAAAAATCATAAAGATGACACACTAAATCGATATATAAAACATCCATTACAAAGAGAGACTTTTTTTTTAAATCTTGTCAAAGTTATATCGAAAGATAGGGATTAATATTTATTTATTATTTATTAAACAGGATATATAAATATAGGGTTAATATAGGGTAGTCAGGTAAGATCCAAAAATAGTACATTAAAAGAACATTGCCCCGCCGTGCTACAGGTTAATTATAAATTACTTAATCAGGTTGAACCTTGTCCGTTTCTATTTCGGATTCCAAATTCAAACCGCAACTGTTCGAAATTCAACTGAAACCGACCGCTGCATTCGGCACATTTCGAATGTAATCTATCGGCCGATATTGCAATATCTGGCGCGTCTAAATATTGGCAGCGGCCGCGGCCAGGTGCGCTGGTAGACCTACGTATTGCATAGAGGTGTTATTGTGCAAAAAACACGTGTTATTCTTCTTTTTATTGTCATGACTTTATTTATTTCGTAACAGTGTTATTTAAGAATGCCATAATTATCAAACAGTTTAGCACATTATCGTAACTTTATTGCAAAAAAATGCGTTAGTTTTTAATCAACTTTCGCGGTCATAACACATTATTGAAGCATACGCAATTATATAAGAAAGATAAAACGTGATAAATACCCGTGTAAGTAAGTAATTAGAAGTATTTAGAATAGCGTAACAAACATGAAAAAACACAGTCAAATTGAGATCCCTCCTTTTAGAAGATTTGAATAATCTAAAAAGACAGCAATTAATAAAGGATCGTTTACCATTACCACAGATAAGAGAATACTACATTACTCAGACTTGGTTGTTTGAATAATTTAAAAAGCAATTTGAATCTCATATACCTAGAACATCCACTTTATTTCCAAGACTTGACACCTAATTTGGCAACTAACCACGGTTCCCCAAACAATGCTTCTAACTTAAAAGTGACACTTCTACGCTGCAATAGTGATGTCTATTTCAAAAATGAGATACCTATACCTATCGATACTGATTACAAATAACCAGAAGTTTTGTCAGTATTAATAATCAATAGCCCGTAATAGAGCTGTCTATTTTCCTGCCTAAGTATCGATGAAATGAACAAGATTGTTGTAAGTGCCACTTCTGTGAGAAACTAGTGCTGCGCGTTCTATCAAAACACAATTTATCGATACGTATATCGATAGACCGTGTCGGTGGCTGCCCGATGTTCCGCACCTGTCGCCGGGTCGCGTAGTGAATTGAATATTTTGCCGATAAAAATTTTAATTGATTCCTTGATGCACTGTTTTGAGCTTGCAGATTTATGTCTCTTAAAATATTTTAATCTTGCATAAGGATGGAGATAAATAGGTAAAGAATAAGGTAGATTACGGATTTAAAATTTGTTTTTGTGCATAGAGATTAGATTAACCTTTTACCTCCTCATATTATTAACATTTGAAATATTAGGTCAAGGCGATATTAATATTATGCATAAAACAAGTAATTTGACACAATTCTAATTTTGAACTTTTTGCATAATGTCATGCAAATTTTTGATCAATTATTGTTTTTTACCGATTCCGTCATGATTTAAATAAAATAATTAAAAATTTGATTGATTGAAATATTTAAATTCTCATTGATATTCGCTTTGATTTTTTAAACATAAGGAAATGCTTGTATTTAAATGATTGCTCAAATTTAGTTTTGTGGTAGTTTAAAATACATTTTAGTTCTAAAATAATGAGCCTAACGACGCCCAACCCAGGGAGTCAATAAAATCACAAGTTCCGCAATACTCATTCTCATTACTCGCAGATCGTGGCACAAGTTGCGCCCAATTACCAATAATCGATAAAATTAAATGATCGATAACAATGGCCATCCCTAAGCGGCATCAGGACTCCGAGCACGTTTCGACACAACTCCATCACGACTTTACTTCGTCGTGTTTTAGTAAAATGACGGCTTTTTGCGCAAATTATAGGAATTTTGCAATAAAGCGTCACGAATGGACGCTAACCTTATCCTCCTTACGTAGTTGGGTAAGGATCGAAATACTCCAAGAAAGGGATTATGAGACCCTTTTTTCGATGATTTCGGATGGACAATAGTTTCATTAACTACTGTATTATTAAGTAACAATGATCTTACAAAATTATTAGGAACTGAGTCGTAGGTTTGTGCATGCATATGGTGCCTTATAATTTAAAAACTGTTTTATGTATACTTTTCTATGTTTTACAAATAAAAACATATTCTATTCTATTTGTTGTCTGCAGGCTGATCGCGTAACTTTTGTTACATTCAAAATCCGGTTGCATATGTTAATTTTGGCAGATTTGCGATGGCAATACTGCCAAAATTTGCAACCGGATTTTGAATGCAACAAAAGTTACTTAATCAAGGGGCTGTCCTTCTATTTTAAGTTTCATCCAAATTAGTTCAGTACGACGTAGATGAGCCACAGAATCACAAGCAAACTTTTTCATTTCGCAATTACCAAAGGATTATTCAGTGTCAAGGGCAACTTTCCACCTAATGCTCCTATTAACGGGGTTTATCCCGTGGTTTCGGGGAAATGATTTTAAATGGGATAGGCTTAGCCAGCACTATTATATATTCCTCTCCTAAGCCGGTCTAATCCATTGCAAGTCTTGGACTCTTGACAAATAGGCATGTGCGAAAATTGAGCTAGCTAATGGCTTCCTCATTCCTCACTATACTCATTGGTGACCTCTACCTTCTGCATTATTTGTGGTGGGATCAATCCCTACAAAGGACCAAGATTTATGTTTTGAACATTGATGTGTTCTCTGGACGGCATTCACAAATTTTAGGCACGCACATTTATAAATACCGGCATCTTAGAATTAGATATTTTCTTTGTTTGGTGATATTATATTTTTTGGTGAGTTTTGAAGACTTTGTAAGTAGTTGTGAGTTGAAAGCCTTAACATAGCATAGAATGAAGCAACCCCAAGAAGTCACACTTACCCGAAAACTATCGAATTTAAGTAATTAATTTCACCCCTAGGGAGAATTGATTGTTATTCCGTGTGCGTTGCAGGGTAAAGGCGTAGTCCGCTAGATAACGGCCGATATTTCACGACCGTTATTCCTGTAGCACAGTTAGAAAAAACTGAAACTGAAACAGCTTCACGACTTTGAATCCCCAGGCACGGTAGATAATCCCTTCAGATCTCTCAGTACCAAGTACTAACTCAAGATACTTTGAGGATGTCTAAGGGAGGTAGTCAGAGGTACGTCCAAACATTACATTTGGCAACATACCCACATTTTGCAGCAGTTAGTATTCCATACGTGACAGGTTGCAAGCCCATCGCCGCTGTTAGAATACTAACTGGTTTCCTCACGATGTTTTCCTTCACCGTTTAAGAGCACTACTCACTTAGATTTTTCGATAGAAAAATCCATTGGTGCACGACCGGATTCGAACCTGCGACCTTACCACCAGTACTCTTAGCACAGTTAGATATCTTTCGAAATTTATGTTGGTGTGTGCTTTTCATTTCACTACGTAAAAACTATGGAAAATTGAAACTAAAATCATGACAAAAAAAATGCGTTATAGTAAAATTAAATAAAGATATGAAAGTTCTTGGTAAATACGAAAGTGTCAAAATGTTAAGTTTTTTCGACTAAGAGGTCTTCATTTAAAAAAGCTTCAACCGAAAAAAAAAGAGGGCTGTTATTTTTTATACAACCAGCTAATGAAATAAGCAGATGGCTCACCTAATGTTAAGTAACAATCACCTATAACAAAGCATTGCCTCGTAAGTCACGCACGATAGGAACGTGCCCTACAATGCACTGCCCTGCGTCCGTCAACTTGAGGCATACAGATGCTAAGCCTCACGTGCCTGTAGTTACACTGGCGACCACGTTCTTCAAACCGAAACACAGCGTTGCTGCTTGGCGGCAGAAAAAGGCGTGGTGGTAGCACTTCCCCGGACGAGCCCTTCACAAAGAGCTCTACTACTCTTAAAATTCCAGGCGTTATTTCGGAAACTCTGGCTTACGACAGGGTGGGATGGTTTCAGTTGGACTACCGCAGTGCCTTTAATTACATGTCGAGGTCGTTAGTGTGTGAACGTGGGTTTATACTTTATAATGTTATAATGCTATTTGTAATGTACACTGTGTTATGAAAGGGATTGCTGATAGAACAAACAGATGGCTAAAGCAGTTGTAGGTGAGTCGTGTTGACTTAAAAAATGAAATTTACAGAACAAAGTGTCGGCAGAGAAAGTCGATCAACATCAGGTGGGCTAACTGCATGTTCTTAAAAAGTCCACCCACGATCAGTTATTGGATCTGATTATATTTATAACTAGTTTAGTATGTGCAGAAATAATTTTTTTATAACAATTTTTATACAATAATTATAAATTGTAAAATACATATTTTGACCAATACAATAATTATTATGTAAGAAAACTGATACTGAAACTGCAATAAGGAATGGTTTTATAGACGATGACCACCACTTAACATCAGGTGGGCCTTCTACTTGTTCCATCAGAATATAGCATAAAAAAGGGAGGCCCCTGCAGTGGGGAAGACGGGCTGTTGATGATGATGGTACAGTGCGCGTCACGCAAAAAGAACGCCGCAAGGAGGGGGAGAGGGTGATGGCACCAGTGTTTTTTATGTGCAAACACATCCCCTCTACTATTTTCCAGCGTTCTTATTGGTTGACGCGACACCTAATTAGTTCACTGCTAATTATAGCCTTGAGTATGGTTAATCCTAACAATGTACGAGTAAATATCCTTTGATTTATGTACAATATGGTATAGTTAGTATCTAGCTAGTCACCCCCTGGGTTGAATCAACAGAGTACGAACTCACAGATAAACCAATCTCGCTAGCTTATTGCGTAGGCGGCCTTAGCGCGTAATGACTTTATCTTTGTATACTAATCTCAGACGATATTCGAATCTAATCAAATCTCTTGTGTCATTTGTGTCGTGACTTGGAAAATAATTTGTTACAGTCCATAGTTACCACTTAACATCAGGTGGGCCATCAGCTTGTTCTATTAGCAAATAGTTAGTACATACCTATACCATTGATACTATTGTATGCTCGTCTATCGAGATGACTATCTTATATGTTTTAGAAAGAAAGAAAGAAAGAAAGAAAGAAAATACATTTATTTGACATACACAACAAGAAAAGAAATACATAGGTACATACAAAATTACAGCTATAAACAGAGACAAAACGAAAGAAGAAACAGTACCAAAAACAAAAGAAAACATAACTGTACGCCAAAAAGGTTTTGGATGTCTGTTACTCAATAACACCAGAACGGCTGAACGAATCTAAATAAAAGTTGGCACAGTGATAGATTATAGCCTGGAATAGCACATAGGCTACTTTTTATCCCGTGGGAATACCGGGATTTAAAACTACGCGGGTGAAACCGCGGGGCGCAGTAAGATATAAAAATAGAAGCCGAGACCAAATTGTGATCGTACAAGTTTTAGTTTTTTTTTTTTTTTTTTATGGCTCCTGTCTATCGACAATCTTGCCAGTGTCAAGTGATAGAGAATATAATTATGCTCTTTGCTATGTTTCTAGTCACGTCAGTCGAAAGTCGAGTCAGTCAATTGTTTTGAAGAAAATGGTGGCGGTTTCTTTAAAACATTTGAAACATTTTCGGTCAAAGCACGATATCACATAATACACTTTCATTTCAAATGCTTACACATTGTGCTAAGACTACAAGTAATGTTGGTTAAAATACCACCAAAATTACAAAACACAACTCAAAAAAACACTAGAAAAACAATTAAAATGAAAATGCTATGTTGCTTCGATAGATGACCATCGTACAAGTTCGTCTGAGCCCATGAAAGGAAGTGACTAAGTAGATGAAACCTTGACATTTTGATAATGTCAAGATAATTATATGTTATGTTTTAGCGGCGTTCGTGTGTCGACCGTTATAAAGCGGATGCTTTTATATTTCATTGTTTTTTTTTTTACTTTTATTTTTAGGTTCTTAACTGTATTTTTTTTTGTCAATAGGCACCTTTCTTTTTAGATTTGTGTATGCGAAAACATGTAATTGGTATTTAGTTTATTTATGTTGTTATATTCATTTTTTTTTTTATTCAACTAGCTGATGGAACAAGCAGATGGCCCAACTGATGTTAAGTGGTAACCATCACCTATAAACAAAACATTGCCCCGTAGGTCACACACAATAAGAACGTGCCCTACGATGCACTGCCCTGCGTCCATCAACTTGAGGCATACAGATGTTAAGCCTCATGTGCCTGTAATTACACCAGCGACCACACTCTTCAAACCGAAACACAGCGTTGCTGCTTGGCGGCAGAAAAAGGCGTGGTGGTACTACTTCCCCGGACGAGCCCTTCACAAAGACCTCTACTACTCTTAAAATTATCATTTTAGATACTGTTTGTTTTCCGAATAAAATAAAATAAATAGTGTGTTCTTGTCGAATTCCCCGTATGAACATAATATTATTTCAGCGTTGAACTACATTTTTGTGAGACATTGTAAGCCTCAGTGACTCGAGATTTGGGTACAAAGGCAAGAATTTTTCGTAAGCTAAACAAAACCTAAAAATACAAAATATCATACATGAAACAGGAGATACAAGTCCGCAGTCGGAATTTATATCAGCCATGCTGAGTTTTGAAGGAAAAATGTACGGAGAAGGAAAACTAGATGGATACAGAAAGCATAGAATTCTAAACTATACTTATATAAGTATAAAGTTGATATTGGTGGACATTCCACACAGCACTAAATCAAACTAAGCCAAAGCTTGTAATACGGGACCAAGATGGCTGATATACTACTTAAATACTTTTTTTTGTAAATACATTATAACACCGAGACACAGAACAAACGTCTATGTTCATCACACAAAATGTTTGTCCTCGGTGGGAATCAAACCCACGGTCTATGGCGCAGTAGGCAGAGTCACTACCAACTAAGCTGTGAAGTCTGTCAAAAAGTTAGTCGAAGTTAAGTCGAAGACAAGAGCTAATGTGACTCTCGCTCGCACGTTTTGACTTGTTGAAAGATATAAAATTCCTAAACCCGTTTTCGAAAAATCGCAAACAACTATTTTGTATGCAATCACATTGCGCACAGTTTAGTAAAAAAATCATTTTGATCGGTACAAGTTTTCCTACTTAAAAGTTTGCTTTTCTAGTTTTCGTACATAAGCAAACTTTTGAGTAGGAAAACTTGCATCAATCAAAATGTAATTTTTACCAAACTGTGCGCAATGTGATTGCACACAAAATGGTTGTGTGCGATTTTTCAAAATTTGAATTTGTGATTTTATATCTTTCAAAATGTCGAATCGTGCGAGCGAGAGAAATGTTAGGTGTTGTCAACGCCTTAAATATTAGTGAATACAACCGCCCGCAGCCGCCTGCGAACGCGGTGCGCGCTTATATTAGGTATGTATCATCTGCGATTTTCTTTTTCTGTAATTTCTGTCATCACTTCATACAAAATGTTGTTTAGTGCAAAGAATGATACCACGAATGATATAAAAATTACAAGGAAAATATTTTTGTCTTATTAGCTAGAAGATCAGAAAATATGAAAGCTATTAAAAGAAATAATAAAAGAATAAAAGAAAAAAAATGTCGTTCCCCTATGCATTGCTTAATTGGGGCTAGATAGCTTAGAATTTTTTTATTTACCCTATTTCGATGTACTGTTGGGCAAAGACCTCCCAAGGACTTCCAGTTCTCCACTAATACTTTTTTCTAATAAGAACATAATGTCTGCCCCTTCTAGCTATCTGACACTATCCCTCTATGCCTTATATCCCAGTGATGCATGTTTAGAATGTTTCAGGAAGAGCTCTTGGCAATAGTTCCGAAGAATTGTGTTGTTTGAGATATTATAACCTGTGGTTTTGAAATAAAATGACTTTCGTTTTATATAGTGACAACGATGGATGTGCAATGATTGCAAGAAAAGAGGTGATAAAACAACACGATCATCATCTAACCTGTAGAATGTAGAAAAAATAGAGTGTCAAAATTTATTTTCATCCCACCATCTCGGAAAGAGTATTTTTGCTATTCAATATCTGAATGCAAAAGCCGTTTTTATTCTCTAGAGGATAAAGTAAATTGAATTTAGAACATCGTGTGCACTAAGTTTGTGAATTAAAAAAAACATTAAACCTATTTACTGCTACCTCTATGGTGCCGAATATATCATACAACTTTTTTTTAATTTGTTATAAACTCAGACTCGGAACCTTCTTGGTGTTCTTTTTTTAATTTGCTTTGTACGCGGTTCTTTACGCGGCATTTTTTCACTACTTTCAAATTTTCTTAAATTATACCTTAGTATTATTTTGTTATAATTTAAAGATTATTCTGTAATACTTACCTGTCATAATGTAGTAGTTAATACCTAAACTGAAATAAAAGTACCTATCTTGTAATTGTAAACGTTTTTTTTTTTGCATTTAGTCATTTCCTCGCTGAGGTGGAATGAAAAGTTACGTGTTGCACTCGAGTGCAAAGATTTTTCACCTCGTGCTCTTTTGATTCCCTCGCTAACGCTCAGAGTTCTAATTTTGAATCACTCGCTGCGCTCGTGATTAAATTTTACAATCCTTCGCTTGCTCGGTCATTTGAACACGCGGTTAAAAAGCAACTTTGCACTCTTGTATAACAAATAACTATTATTCAAGCACCAACCACATGAAACATTAAAAAAATGACAACCTAGCATTTGTGATAGAATGATTTTTCTAACGTCATTGCTCGTGGAAGCTAGCTGAAGACATGGAGTTTTCCCCTGTCGGCCTCTGAGCAGCCATAAATGAAGTTTTGATATATGGTGTAATTTGTTTGGATGTTGTATAATAGGGCAGTGTGGTCGCCAAGAGAGACAGCCCTTTTGATAAAAAAAGCCACAAATAAAAGAAGAAGTAAAGACATTCTCACCTTTAAGCAGCAGCACATAGTTCTTCTTGTCCTCGCCTCCCTTAGGATACTCCCAGTCGATGTCCAGTCCGTCGAAGTTCCTGTCGCGGAGATACGGGATGGCGGAGTAGATGAAGGTCTGGCGAGCGTAGCGAGTCGCAGACATCTCCTTGAACTTCTGGGTGCCGAACGACCAGCCACCTGGAGAAGGAAAATAGGTGGTCTTAGATATAGTCGGATATAGTCGGCAAGTGCAAAAATGCTATCATAGCAAGTCTGTCAGACAGACTCCCGCTGACAAGCGTCTATAGACGGTGGGTGCAACTTGCATTCTAAGTGGTACGCGCACTTTACCTATGTGTCACCTTTTTTTAGGTTAAGTACCTATTTATTATTTAATTTGTGTATTTTTGTTTTTTGTAGATGCAAGCATTTTGTAATTTTTTGTAATGGATCTCGTGTCTGAAATAAAGATTTACTATTATTTTTATAGTCATAGGTCATAGGTCATAGATAGGAAAATAGTCAGAGGAGCTAACAGAGCTCCTCTTTGACTTTTCAGATGTATTATTATTGAGGACCTCAGTGGCGCAGCGGGTGAGAGTCCGCCCTCGACGCAAGAGGTTGCGGGTTCGATTCCCGCCTCGGAACAAATTTGTGTACGATCTGCAGAAATTTGTTCCGTTGGTCTGGAGGTTTTCTATGTACAATAAAAAATATCTATCTATGTAAGTGTATAATGTAACACAACACAAGCTTTGAGTAGCTTACTTTGGGGCTAGATGGTGCTGGGTGGATTGTCCAGCACTATATATTTATTATTATCAACTAGTTGCGCCCCGCGGTTTCACCTGCGCATATTTAAATCCACAAAAAAAGTATTCACACGGGATAAAAAGTACCCTATGTGTTATTCCAGACTATAATCCATCTCTCTGCCAAGTTTCATCCAGATCCGTTCAGCCGTTCCAGCGTGAAAGAGTTACAAATATGCATCCATCCATCCATCCATACTTACAAACTTTGGCGTTTATAATAATAGTAGGACTAGCGCGCCCCGCGGTTTTACTCGCTATTAAAACGTCCTTGTCGCCTGACTCTTGCGGCTTCGGGTGGACATCCAACATGAAAAAGGAAAGGGCCTTTTTCATTATATCATTATCGTATCATCCCCTTGAATACAAAAAAAGAAAAATAGTTGATTTCTAACAAAAAGTCTAATATTCAATCTTAGTCGGTTTTAGAGGGTAGTTCCCTATGTCAGGATTTGAATTAGCGCCTTGATTCAAAATAGTCTTAGCATTGGTGAGAGCTATTCTGTTAGTCTAGGCGCGCACCATGAAGTCACATAATAATATACGATTCAATAGCTTTATCATTTTTATTTTTAATTTTAATTCGTTATAACTATACCTGTGTACTAGCCAAAATACCCACGGTATTTTGATTTATTCAGTGATTTTTATATATTTTGGCTAGTACACAGGTAGTTATAACGAATTAAAATAAAAAATAAAAATGATAAAGCTATTAAATCGCATATTATTATGTGACTTCATGGTGCGCGCCTAGACTAACACTCGAATATTACATTTCAGAAAAAAATCTACGGTTTCATTTAATGGAGGTAAGTGCAAAAGTCGGTACTCCGCTAAATTTGTCATTTTATCAAGGTAAATGGGTGTTTTATGCAATATTTAGTATATTTTGTAGTAATTAGGGTACGATAAAGCTATTTACGTCATTGGATTTGCGAATTTCGTTGTAGTTTTCTGGTTTTCGACCTCATTACGGGTATCAAAAATTTTCATGTTTTTACGTATTTATTATGTTCTTGTGTTGTTGTTTGTACATTTTGGCTTACATAAATGATAAAAACTTATAGAAATATTATTTAGGAAGCTAACATCGTTTACAGAACTCAGATAGGGGGTCTAGTATTTTTTTATGACAATTTTCTGTTTCGCGGAAAACAAAAAACCATCAAAAAAGTGAGAGGCCCGCGGAGGGGGGCGTGACTTATCGTCGCGACCATTTTCGCATGCGATTTTTTTCGTACTCAAGAGGTTAAATCAATAAATCGAATAAAAACTGCACTAGGGGACACAGTGTTAAATAAATCTAGCACTGAAATTTCCACATTATCGTGATTTTCTTATTTGAAACTTATCTCAAAATCCCAGTTTACCAAATTGTGTAACTTAAGTAATTAGAACAAGATACCGAACATTCTCTACTAGAACAATAAGTACAGTCGGTGTCAGAAGATGAGCATTCACGCTTCAGCGTTGACTAGGCACTGAAGCATTATTTCACTTGTTATCCGAACAGCATAATGAAGTAGGAATGGTAGGTACATACCTACTGTTATGCCAAGTTTTTCGTAGTTTGTTTATTTTCTGTTTTTAATTGTTTTTGTTTGTGTATATAAATATTTCCAAAAATTATAATTCATAAAGCTCAATATAAAGACTGACAAAACACGTTGATTTACTGACACAGCATATTGATAATCAACTTTTGTTGCTGACTATACTCTAATTAAAACAACAACCAACCTAGTCGATAATTTCACAACTAGTGAGGTGAAAAAGTAGCATGTCGATTTTGTTATACAATAGAATGGCGCATTGGTATGTGTATCTCAATACGTGTATATTGAGATCAGTTTTTGTGGTTCCGTGAAAATAGGTGAAAATGATTTGCTTTTGCGTGGGAAACCGCGTTCGCGTAATGACGTGTAGCGTGGTAGTTAATATCGATGAATATTTATTTTATTTTAAAAAAGCAATTTTTCAGAAGAGCTCTTTGAGAAGGGCTCGTCCGGGGAAGAATGCCACCATGCCTATTTCTTCCGCCAAGCCACAGGTGAATTCTGCAAGATGTGGGTCGAGCCAAATGTCGTATGGACGTACCAACCTCCCTGTGACTAACCCCTTTTCACCCTAAAAAGACTTGAGTTGTTATTTGGTACTAGGAGTTCTAAGGATCAACCGTGTCTATTCGTGTATCTGTTTGAGTCTTCCTTTTCTTATTTGATCGATGTAACTTCTTGCATTTTATAGACATCCCTAGTGTATTGGTTTCGGAACCTCGTTTGCGGTAGGTCTATTGCCGACGGTAAACAGACTATCCGTTAATGAATAATGCATGGACCAACCGCCGGAACAGAGCGCAAACTTCGGAGCAACAGGATCGTAGCTAGTACACAAGTAAACGGAGGATCCAAGCCGTAAGTTTGTTGCCATTACATGAACATAACTGATATATTAAATACATTATATACTTACATAGATAGATACTTTTTATTATACATAGAAAACACCCAGACAACGGAACAAATTTCTGCAGATCGTACACAAATTTGTTCCGAGGCGGGAATCGAACCCGCAACCTCTGCGTCGCAAGCGGACTCTCGCTGCGCCACTGAGGTCGTCGAATATTGTATAATGTAGGTATTGAATAATAATATTATAAGACTAACATTAGTTTTAAGGTTTTTATTTGTGTGTTGGATTGAATTGATGTGTTGGATTGAATGATTGGAACAAATTGGATTTATATGGTCTGAAATAAATGATTTGAATTGAATTGTTCTTCTCGGTTTCGTCACGAAGAACTGACACTATAATTTTAAAACGTTTTAACGTAATCCTTGTAATTCAACTGAATCAGTACACAATTTTTTTTATAACGTTTTAACATTTGATCCATAAAATTCAACGGAATTAATACCAAAGTGGGTGATCGACGTACAAGCATATAGCAACAAACACCTGTATAGTATCAGCCAAACTTCTTGGCCATCGCGCGAGGTGGTAGGGGAAAGGTTTGCACTCTTCGCACCACCAAAGAGACCTATTTTTCGTTTCTTTTTCATTCAAGGTCGTTTGGCCAAGAAGTTTGGCGGATACTATACAACATATGAGCGACAGACAGTCGACTCTGCAGAGGCTGCCTATCCGAAGAAGAATCAGCCGCCCACGTAGTCCTGGAATGCGAGGGCGTAGCCTCCCAACGACAGCAAATCCTAGGAACCCCCAGGTCACTCCTCCACGCCTGTGAAGCCCCCAGGAAGCTTCTGCGCTTTTGTGAGGAGCTAGGCTGGCTACAATTGTAGCCAGATCACCCCTCACGCATAATGGGCCACCTTAGAGTCTAAATGCGGATACAGGAGTCCAATACAAGTAACAATTAAGTACCGCGGCTTAAACGATTTCATTATTAGGACCTTGATACGGTTCTGTCTAAGGCTTCAATGTTTGTTCTCTGCCTCGGATCGCACCCCTGGAATTGGCACTTTTGAATCGTTTAGCTGAATCGGATTGGTTACAATAAGGTTACTGTTATTAGAAACTTTTATGTTGTATTTACCAGTTTACTAGCTCTGTGTTTTTGTGTGTTTCGCGGATTTTAGCATTTTAGGCGAGAAAAGGTAGGTTTTTTAGCATAGTTTAGCGAGATAGAATCAGAAAATTTCTAAATGCAATGAGCCTTTGTAGATATTCTTATACCTCACTTACGTTTAAGGTAAGGACATAATTATCTGCGCTATATACGTGTCTCGTCTAATGTCGTCGTTTGTAAAGCTTATTGGGCCTTTTTTCACATAGGTACCTGTTTAAGTTTTTTCCTGAAATTCTCGCTATTAATTATTATAGTTGCTAGTTTTGTACTAATAAATGTATTAATAGTACAAACTTAAAGTCCTGACCGACAGACATACAGCACACAGTAAGGACTCGCCAAAAAAATCATAATCATTATCATTAGCCTACAGAAGTCCACTGCTGGTCATAAGCCTCCCCTATCCGTTTCCAGGAAGAACGATTCTGAGCCCTTTCCATCCACCGACTTCCCGCGATAACAATGTCGTCAGTCCATCGGGTAAAAGGTTGTTCTACACTTCCAGCTTATCCTGTTCGTTGTCGCCATTCGAGACCCTTTATTCCCTAGCCTTTAGTCAGTATAATCATAATTCTTCCTAGAAATAGTGGGAGAAGCATATGCCCAGAAGGCTAATCCTACTAATATTATAAATGCGAAAGTTTGTATGTATGGATGTTTGTTACTATATAACTCCAGAACGGCTGAACGGATCTTGGTGAAAGATGGCACCGAGATATATTGTAGTCTGGAATAACACATAGGCTACTTTTAATCACTTGGGAATACCGGGATTTTAAACTACGCGAGTGAAACCGCGGGGCACTTATTAATAACATTGAACTCACCAATAGCCAAAAGAGTCTTCAACTTAGTATTCGCCTTCTTCAGCTCATTTATCTTGTCGTAAAGCCCAGTTTTGCCGTCTTTTGTTTCATCATTGGACTCGAAACTGCTCAGTTTCCCCTTCTTCAGCCACCCGAAAGCGAAGATCACGTGGGTGCAAAGATCTGGTTGGATGTCCTCTGGCAGGAACTTGCCGATCTTCGTACGGTATTGGGACCAGTTGGTGTAGTAGCAGACGATCTGGGGATAAAAGAGATAGTTATGATCACAGAGAAAACCCTACGTTATGATGGTCTATCGTTCTGCGAATCCTACTAATGTTATAAACGCGAAAGTTTGTAAGTATGGATAGATTGATGGATGTTTGTTACTCTTTCACGCTAGAATGGCTGAACAGATCTGGATGAAACTTGGCAAAGTGATTATACTATGTAATAGCACGTAGGCTACTTTTTAACCCGTGGGAATACCGGGATTTAAATCTGCGCGGGTGAAGCCGCGGGGCGCAACTAGTAATACATAATAACACCCAGACAGAGAACAGGAAAATAGAACAATAGAATATAGTTTGAATGTTCAAACTTCTATTAATTTGCAAACTGCAAGTTTTTGTAAATGTAAGTGTTCTTCCAGCAACATTTTAGAAGTTCCCTCAATACTGCACTCCTCTATTTACGTGCTGAAACCTGAACAAAAAGAATCAATATCGAGCCCGGTTCGAGTGACTGAGCAGAACCAATTAGGAAGGGGTCGCAAAACAAATAGAAGTGAGCACGTCAGCCATTTTGAATGCAGGAACGTACGTGACGAAAACAGCAGATGAAGAAAATAGAACAATCTCGACAGAAGCTCATGGAATCGATACGTTGTTATTGTACTCTTTGGAATCGATTATCAGCACTCAAATCTCTTTTGCAAGTTTTCAGAGTAACTGCAATTGTATTAATCTTGGTTGTGTTGCCACAGAATAATTCAAATTCAATACATTCATTTTGGAACATTTTAGAACCTTAAGAGTTTTAAGAGTAGAAGAGATCTTTATGAAGGGCTCGTCTGGAGAAGTACTACCACCACGCCTTTTTCTGCCGCCAAGCAGCAACGCTGTGTTTCGGTTTGATGAGTGTGGTCGCCGCCGGTGTAATTACAGGCACATGAGACTTAACATCAGTATGCCTCAAGTTGATAAACGCAGGGCAGTGCATCATAGGGCACGTCCCTATCGGGCGTGACTTACGAGGCAATGCTTTGTTATAGGTAATGGTTACCACTTAACATCAGGTGGGCCATCTGCTTGTTCCATCAGCGAGTGGTATAAAAAACCCATAGATTTACACATTACGTCACAATACTTAAACGAAACAGCAGAAAACAAATACAATAGAATGACTATTTATGTTGAGACTGCTAATTTAAAACTAAATTTTTCCCATGACACTGTACCGACCATCACTGCGCACTTGTTATATGTATTTCATTTCTTAGGGTGGGTTTTACCGACTTGAGAGTAACGATACCGTTCGTGCGGTTTCGGAGAAATTTGACTTCAGTGCTTTTCAGTATTAATACAGTGAGAACTAAAAAACGGTAACAACGCGCCCGAAATTTCATGATAAATAGTTTATCGACTCTAATAAGTTGAGATATTAATCTGACTTCCATAAGAAATGGGAAAAACTAAACATCATAAAAACTTCGTGGAGAAATCAACAAGAACTTTTACTTTCCATATGCAATTTCTTAGTCTGTGTTTATTCTCTGTTATTTACTATTTAACTTAAACTGTTTAAAAATGCCAGTTCGTTTAACACCAAAAGCTTTTGACTCTTTCAAAACCATTTTGAATCTTGTACAAAGGAAATAAGATCGCTTTCTGTAGTTTAAATTTTACAATTTGAAGTTCAGTTTAAAGATGCTCGCGAAATATTTATTTTCCCTAACGAGCAATAAAACACGGCAATATAGTCTCTATTGCTCAGTTAGTAAAGTCCATTAAAACGAAATTAAAGGGTTTTCAAGTAAGCAAGCGCTCATTTCGAAGGCCAACAACTTCTCTTTTGCGTTCGAAAAGCTCATTCGTATCCGCGTTGTATACCTACTCGCTCAGCAATTCACAATTTATATAAATAAAGTATTTCCTGTCGCCTCTATTCCATAGGAATAAGGTCGGGAATCCATCTTTAGAAGTATATTTTCCGGAAACAAAAGTTTTGACGCGGTGTTCCCCAAGGTTCGATGTTAAGACCGTTGCCATTTATGATGTATGCGAGAGACTTTTAAATAGGTACCTTTCTAAAAGAATAAAACCTAGGCTGATCTTATAGGTGAAGGAGGACTTCTTAGTTGATTGAATGGCTACCTATAATTACTTTAATTGTATAGAACGTTATGACTAGACTGAGTCACATACTACTTGATAAACTTAGATGAAACTACGTATTACTATTTAATTACTAGAACAGGTTATTCTATAAAACCTAATAAATTATCCTGGTGATTCAAAATTCAGGTTTTAAATGAGTGGCAAGTTCATTTTAGTAAAAAATATATTTTAAATAGCAATTATCCATTTGAGAACATAGAGACTTCTTTAATATAATATGAAAACTATTTATGCACAACCGGATTCGAAATCACTACAGTCGGGTCAGAAGGCGCTGCGCTGTTGCGATTTTATATTGACAGATATTTATTTTACGAGGTACATTATCATCATTAGAATACATTGGTTTACTGCTGAATCGGGTAGGACTAAATTTAGGTATTTAAATAAACGGTCAGTCAGCCAGTAGAGCTTACTCTAAATGTCTGAGAGTAGTAGAGCTCTTTGTGAAGGGTCCGTCCGGGGAAGTACTACCACCACGTCTTTTTCTGTCGCCAAGCAGCAACGCTGTTTTGGTTTAAAGAGTGTGGTCGCCGGTGTAATTAATGGCATATGAGGCTTAACATCTGTATGCCTCAAGTTGATGGACGCAGGGCAGTGCATCATAGGGCACTTTCCATATGCAATTTCTTATTCTGTGTTTATTCTTTGTTATTTACTGTTTAACTTAAACTGTTTAAAAATGCCAGTTCGTTTAACACCAAAAGCTTTTGATTCTTTCAAAACGTGTGGTAGTAAACGCTGTGTTTTGGTTTGAATAGTGTGGTCGCCGGTGTAATTAATGGCATATGAGGCTTAACATCTGTATGCCTCAAGTTGATGTACGCAGGGCAGTGCATCGCAGGGCACGATCCTATCGTGCGTGACTTGCGAGGCAATGCTTTGTTATAGGTGATGGTTACCACTTAAAATCAGGTGGGCCATCTGCTGGTTCCATCAGCTGTAGTATAATTTTTTTTTTCGCAAAGTGTGCAAATTGCTCGACTGTTTCATGTGTATTTTGTAAATTTCCTATACAATTGATGAAAAATTATAAACTTACTTTATATCCATCTTTGTCTTTATGATGATCTGTGGTCACTGAGTTGTCAAGCGCTGCCGATGACTTCCGGCTAGACAGCGTCGGCCGACCGCGTATCTTTGGCCTGTTCACGCTAGCTGATATAACCTGATCTGTGGATCTGGATACGCTGGTCGACACTGATGTAGATACTTTGCTTGGCTTCCGTATTCTTCTTCGTACGGCTGTAAAGAGAAGGCAAGATTTATACAACGATATGAAATAAAAAAACGTAGGATATTTATTTGATGACATTGTAAATATCATTTTGAATCTTCTCTTAAACTAGACGAAATGCAGCATACTTGAATTCACATGATAAATGAGTTTTGGCTTATGATGTATTTTTTTAAATTGGTGTTTATGTTGATACGCGACAAATCAATGCGCCAATTTTATGTCAATTACCTAAAAGTAAGTGACATAAAATTGGCAGCCACTCAGCATGACTTGTAACTAGATCTAGATCAATATTACTAAAAAAATATTGATAATTTTGGTAGGAGAAGTTTGTACGTGATTTTTATACTTTCAATTTATGGCTATTCTTGCAACGATGAAAAAATCGTCTATCTTACTACTATTAAAAGTAATAAAAAAAATTGATAATTTAGGATGGAGAAATCTGTGCGTGTTTTTATACTTTCTATTCATTGCTTTTCTTGCAACGATGAAAAAAATCGTCTATCTTACTACTATTAAAAGTAATTAAAAAAATTGATAATTTAGGATGGAGAAATCTGTACGTGTTTTTTATATTTTCTATTCATGGCTATTCTTGCAACGATGAAAAAAAAACGAGAAACAAAAACCCTAAAACGAATTGTTCCAGGATCATCATGCAACCAAAATCTTCAATCGAGTACGATTCAAACGGATTTTATATAGCATCAGAGAATCCAATATCTTTTGAAACTGAAACGTTAAGGCGCAGCATACGTCGCGCCGCTATCATGCTCGCACAAGTGAAATTTTTAAAGATATAAAATTACTGAATGTATTTATGTAAAATCGCAATCGGTCAAGTGGTTGTCAAAGATTGAGCGAAAATAAAATTTTGATGCAAGCATCTTTTCACACTTTTTATATTTTTCAAATTTTTATGTATTAAAACTTGCTTGGCCAAGATTAAATTTACGCTCAATCTTTGTATGGCCAATATTGGCATTGACAACAACTTGACCGATTGCGATTTTACATAACTACATTCAGTAATTTTACATCTTTAAAATTTCAATTGTGCGAGCGATATAGCGGCGCGCTGTATGCTGCCCCTTAAGTAAGATTTAGTACTTATTGTTGCGAATGGCAAACGATTTGAGACGTGAATTGCTCTTTATTGACTGTGAAGTTTCGTTTGTCTGGAGCTTCGAAGCTTTTGTTAACCTTTCTTCACCTTTGTACTCTTAAGACGGCGATAACCGCCAGCGTCAACCTTTCACGCACACATTTTGAGTTTTTTTTAATTAATAAATCTAGTATTGGACGGAAACAGTGGCGTAAAAGGGGTCTATACCCAGCAGGGGTGCTAATACCGGGATCTTAAACTACGCGGGAGAAACCGCGGGGCGCAGCTAGTCTTGAATAAATAAAATTGGTATTTTATAACTTTCTAAAGTTATTTTTTTTTCATAAATTGGTTGTATTTTTTTATCTAATTTTCTGTTAATTGTGTATGTGAAATTGTGTTAGGAATAACAAGGCTTTTTTATTCTTTTATTTTATTTAAATGTCTCGACATCAACGTGCATAAAAAATAAACAAATTTCCTTTATAAAAGGCACAATAAACAAAGTTTCTGGTCTATAATATGTAAAAATTTCACTGTTTACCAATAATGTTCCGAGTGATAAACTTTGCGCATGCTGACTTCAAGAGCACGCGAGAGACATATTTCACCGCGCTTGCTAAATTTTACCTTCTGTATATGTGATACGAATTATATTTGAATTTCATGAATAGGGAATGTGGAAATAATTGGTAGGAAAGGATATTTTGTTCGTTGTGGAGAAAATAGGGATGTTCGATGAAGAATCGATTTGTTTTTGGACTTCCAATTTGTTACGTGATGATTTGTGTACTTTTGAAGGATCAGTGAAAGTCAGAGGCGATGGGCTTACGACTATCACGAAATGACGAGTTCTTGTGTACAAAAATTTTCAATCAAAATAGCTGGACGTGGCTCTCGCTACATTCTCTAGACATCTTCAAATATCTAAACTAACCCCCGGTCTCTGACACCTCGATCAACACTAATCGTCTGTCAAGTCACTTGCTACGAGTATTTCAGCTTTTACTTCAAATTGATAGAGATAGCAAGTGACTTCACAGCCGATTAGTATTATCGTGCTTTCAGAAACCGGGAGTATGAGATTACACTGTGGCGCTGGAATTTACATTCCGAAAATTCTGCCAAAGAGTTGTATTGGTTATTGACCGAGCGAGCGAAGCGAGCGAAGCATCTCAGTTTCCACATTGGCCAAAAATGCGTTTGTCCGGATGTCTGTCTGTCTGTCTGTCTGTCTGTTCTCCTCTACAGGTCGCATTTTTCAACCGATCTGGACGAAACTTGGTACACAGGTTATATGACTTATTAGATTTTTTTTGTCGTCGGGGATTTTTGATTGGAGGGGTACTTCCCCCAAAAAAAGGGCAAAAAGGGGGCTATTTGATATACTGGATATCTCCACCAAATGAGATCCGATTTCGATTATTCTTTTTTTATTTGAAAGGTAGTAACTATAAGTTGGTCTCATAAAAGTTTGGCGAAGATCTGATAAGGATCTTCAGCATGATGAACAGGATAGCTCATCAAACAATCGATGGTTTTCAATCAAATTTGAGAGGAACACAAAGGACCTCGTTCTACACAAGATGATACAAAAAAAATCAAAAAGATCAAAAAAATCACAAAACGGAAAATGCACTTGCACATTACATTCCTCAAATAGCTCACTTTTAGTATGCTCGCGTGGTCTACACCTCCCAGAGCCACTAGTTTGTAAAAGGTATAATGTAGTTCAGTTCAAGCTTTGCTTGTTGAAGGTGTATGGTTGGTACTGTACGAAATGTCCAACACTTATTTTTATAAAAAAAAGGCTTTACAATGCTGGCGACTGCTAATTCTTAGAAAAACGGCCTTATCAAAACAGAGAACGATTTAGATAAATCAGTATGCTAATCTAAATCTTTCGTGAATAACATAAATCAAGAGGTTAGTGTGGATGAGACACGAATACAAAATAAAAGCCTCGAAAAAGTCTGTCTCAGCGTCGATATTATCTTTAAACAAAATTTTTAACTATCCAAAAAAAATTGGTTTTTAGACTACCCCCGGTTTCTGAAAGCCCGATCAAAGTTAATCGGCTGTCAAGTCACTTGCTGTTTCAGATTTTACACCAAATTAGATAGAGATAGCAAGTGACTTGACATCCGATTAGCATTGATCGGGCTTGCAGAAGCCGGGGTTAGTACACTTTGTTTCAAAATTTAGTAGGATACCTGAAATTCACAGGGTAAATAAGTGTTCGAACAAGGAAACGTTTTTTTTTTTTTTTTGCTTTTACATTAATAAAGTTACGGGACGTTTTAAAGCCATTTTGGGTACTTGTTGGTAGTTTTTATTTTTATATTATTTTATGGCATATAGTCTTATATAGTGTAGAGCAGATAGTCTTTGTATTGGAGAAACACATCAGCTATAAAAGACGGAAAAATTTAGAATTTTTGGTAATCATCTTCCTCATTATTGGAGCCGTCTCGAAACTCAAAAAAAGTCGTAACGCATAAACTACCAAAAATTTCAGAAAAATTTCATAACCACCATATTATTATAACCACATCATAGCATCAACCACGGTTTCAACCAAAAGTTTGTTCTCCATGGAGATCGAACCCATAGTCTACAGCGCCGAAGTCAGAACTACTACCAACTGAGTTGAAGAGATTTCTATCTATGGTTTCTCTTGTCCACGCTAATATAACGGTACACTGAAACAACGCACGGCTTTGCAGAATAAATTGTTGGCTTTGAAACGATATATCTTTTTGTATTCGGGCGGAATCGCACATAGGACGTGTGTGATTGCGGATGAAACTTTAAAACAAAAACAACATTCGTCAGTGCAAGCTACGTTTTTTATCACCTTTTTAAAAATCTGGACAATGCTACAGAGCACCGGTGGTCTAATGGAAGTGACCCCACCTTCCGATCTTAAGGTCGCAGGTTCGAATCCGGTCGTGCACCAATGGATTTTTCTATCGAAAAATTTATGTGCGCAATGCCAGTGCTCTTAGACGGTGAAGGAAAACATCGTGAGGAAACCAGTTAGTATTCTAACAGCGGCGATGGGCTTGCAACCTGTCACGTATGGAATACTAACTACTGCAAAACGTGGGTATGTGCCAAATGTAATGTTTGGATTACTTTGGACGTACCTCTGACTACCCCCCTTAGACATCCTCAAAGAATCTTGAGTTAGTACTTGGTACTGAGAGATCTGAAAGGATATCTACCGTACCTGGGGATCAAAGTCGTGAAGCTGTTTCAGTTTCAGTTTCAGTTTAAAAATCTGGACCGAGAGCAGAATGTTTAAGGTTTTTGTAGGTAAATTCCTACGCGAATAAAATAAGTTTATTTTGAAACAATTTCTGTGTTACAGAAACAAGTTGAGTTAGAGATATTATGAGGTTTTATGGGGTTTTATAAACAACTTGCTGATGGAACATGCAGATGGCCCACCCGATGTTAAGTGGTAACCATCACCAACAAAGAATTGCCTCGTAAGACACGCACGATAGGAACGTACCCTACATGCACTGCCTTGGGTCTATCAACTTGAGGCATACAGATGTTAAGCCTCATGTGCCTGTTACACCGGCGACCACACTCTTCAAACCGAAACACAGCGTTGCTGCTTGGCGGCAGAAAAGGCGTGGTACTCAAACAAGTTGAGGTACGCTGATAGGCAACAGTAGTTTTACAGTAACATTGAGACGATCTCAGTGGCGCAGCGGGCGACAGTCCGCCTGCGACGCAAGAGGGTGCGGGTTCGATTCCCGCCTCGGAACAAATTTGTGTACGATCTCCAGAAATCTGTTCCGTTGGTCTGGGTGTTTATGTATGATTAAAAATATCTATCTATGTAAGTATATAATGTATTAATTATATCAGCCATCTAGTACCCATAACACAAGCTTTGAGTAGCTTACTTTGAGGCTAGATGATGCTGTGTGGATTCTCTAGCATTATTTATTTATTATTACTTACTGGTTGAGTTTGATGTGGGGGCGATGATGGCAACTATGAGGAAGATGGTAAACGTCCACCGCAGCAACGTCGGAGGCCACTGTAACAAACAATAACTTTTATTGGAAACTTTGTAAGTAAGTGTTGAAGAAATTACTAGAGCTCTTTGTGAAGGGCTCGTCCGGGGAACTACCACCACGCCCTTTTCTGCCGCCAAGCAGCAACGCTGTGTTTGAAGAGTGTGGTCGCCGGTGTAGTTACAGGCAAATGAGGCTTAACATCTGTATGCTTCAAAATTATGGACGCAGGACAGGGCATGTCCCTCCTTTGATTCCCAGCGTTCTTTTTGGTTGACGCGCACTATACCTAAGCGTAAAATATAGTGTTGTTTTATATACTTGTGGTGTACTATAAAGACTTTTCTATCTTTCTATGTCTTTTTCTAACTTCTACATGCTGATGATAATAATGATAAAAGTCACTAAAGTACGTGCTTGTAGGTCTCTAAGTATATACCGAAACCCTAATCAAACCGACCATCGTAACGTGCCAACGCGGTATGTTCACATGAATAATGGATCCCTCATTCGAAGGAATTGACTGACCATGCAAAGAGAAGGATAGAAGAATACCTAGAAAGAAAGAAAGAAAGAAAACATATTTATTTGCAAAAACTTAACTAGGCACTTATAAATAACAAACATAATACAAAGAAAAAAAAAAAAAAATAATACTACTAAGATACCTATGAAGTTAAGAAAAAGCAAAACGGTCCCTGACTCAGCATTAAGTCAGTTGGCTAGCAACTAACGCTGGTCTTCCGTCAGGGCCGCGCAGTGATGTCACGGACATCCAACCCACATAATTACCAAGAAGTGTATGAACAGAAACAAATAAGAAGTATAGATACATAAACAAAGAGTAAATTAGAGTAGAGAAAAATACAAAAATTAAAATAAAATCGAACTTAAATAGACATATAAAATAGAACACAAGCCGAGAAATAAAACTAAGAGCGAGGTAAGTGAATATTATATTATATTATACTTGTATCGTGTTTAAGAGCTTCTTGCTTCTTTTGATTATCAAAGAGATGTATTTTAAGTTTAATTCTAAATCCATGTAAATTTTGCAGGTTCTTTATTGGCGGCGGGATGTTGTTCCAGCACTTCGACGCAGCATAGCGGAAACAGCCCCTAAAAGAGGCAGAGCTGTGCCGCTGTATGGAGAGCTGCATCGAGCACTGGCGGGAACCACAAGATCTGAAGCTTGACATCCACTTTAGTTTCTTGTATAGATATGAAGGTGCCTGGTTCTTCAATACGCCAAACAAAAGGCACGCAAGATGTAGTTTCTGCCTATGCTTCATTTTTAATATGTGGTTTTCGTTTACCTAACCTCGTGAGTAATGTAAAAATACTGTAAAATACTACTGAGTTCTATCTCTAGGCACGATTGATATTCCCTATATCTTGACATTTTCACATCCCAAGAATTTCATTTTCAATCCAAAATATCCCAAGGTTATTTTACTATTAACTACTATCTAAAAAAAATATCATGTTATTTCCAATCACCTCCATTATTATTCCATTGTTATTTCCATGACGACCTCAGTGGCGCAGCGGGCGAGAGTCCGCCTGCGAGGCAAGAGGTTGCGGGTTCGATTCCCGCCTCGGAACAAATTTGTGTACGATCTGCAGAAATTTGTTCCGTTGGTCTGGGTGTTTATGTATAATAAAAAATATGTATCTATGTAAGTATATAATGTGTTAAATATATCAGTCATCTGTACCCATAACACAAGCTTTGAGTAGCTTACTTTGGGGCTAGATGATGCTGTGTGGATTGTCCAGCATTATTTATTATTTATTATTATTTATTAATCATACATTTATCGCAACTATTTATAGCTAGCTAGATTTTTGAATTAATCCATCTATTTTTACTTTTTAATTTCTATGGACTTAGTGGTCTGAAATAAACTTTTTTTTATTTACGAAGATCAAAAGGATCAATGTGAATCGTCATTTATGTCCCAGTTCCACGTGACAGTAGGTCAAGTACAAGCCAAAATATACAGAAATTCTCGTAAAAATAAATTGTTTTATAATGTTTGCACATTTACTAGGTACTAGAAAGTAAAAACTTTCGCATTGTTCGTGAATTATGAACCGTAATGCATCAGCGTAAAGAAGTTTTCTCTACATAAACTTAATTGCAAATGTACGACACAGTAAACTTTGAAGATTTTCATGGATTATGCCTACGAGAAATTTATTATAATTAACCGGCTAAAATAAAGAAACAAACTAGAAATTCACGCAAACTCCAAATTCACGTCGTTTTTTTTGGTGGAATTTTGAATTTAGAATATTATGATGAAACAAGCACACAATTGTATTATTCGCTTTCGAATATGTACGTACTTCATTAAAAACTTTTTTTTTAATAATATATAGATTTTTCTGAGACCTTGTAAGTAATGTGTTTCTCCGATTTTTTTATTTATTTTCTTTGATAGAACCACCAGATCACCTATAACAAAGCATTACTTCGCAATTCAGTGACCATAGAAACGTGTCCTACGATGCACTACCCTGAGTGCCTTCGTTTGTGAATTTCTATAGAATCTTTCATTTTATGAGCTATGATATGAAAAGGTGGTTTTAGTATGCCGAAACCATTTTTTTTAAAAGAGACATTCATGATTATGAAATAAAGCGAAATATTAGAATAATTGAACCCAAAAACCTACGTAGGTACTACAAAAAAGCTGAAGTGCAAACCATGATAGTTTCAAAAGGGTATTTTATTATTTAATTTAACTTGTTGTTTATGGCCCAGATGCGGCCGTGCATAGCCATTATTTTCCTGTAGCGTTGAATTATTTTAACAATAAACTCTATGCAATTTTTCATTGAAAAATGCTTCAAACTGTAACAATATTTTTTATGTAAAACAACAACCTCACGAATATAATAGCCCAGGTACGGTAGATATATGTTAAGAAAGAAACCAAGCAGCGGCAGGGTCAACAGGAAGTAGCGGTAAGTCTGGTGGGACAGGCTTGCCTATAAAATGCTGCATTTTCCTATGACAATCCTGTGACATGGCGATCAAATGCCGCCAGTAAATAAGCATTCCCCTGATACTGGGCAGCAGCTGTATCAGTAATGGCAGAAGGCCGAAGAATAGTTTTCTGGAAGGGCTTCTGACTGGACATTAAAGGGCGGCACGCCGGCCTCTAAGCTGCGGTGCAGAAAGCAAGGGGAAACTACTGCACAACACCTCCCAACAAAGAGTAATGATGCACAACAAATGCATCAATTACGCCGACAAGAGCATTGCTCTTAAATTAGAAGAAAAAGACATTATTTCACATGTGACAAATTGCAAGAGAAACTCCGCTGCTTTTTCCTCTGATGTTCAAAGTCAAAGTCAAAAGGTTTATTCACTTGATTCACAAGGACCACTTTCAATCGTCTTAAAACTATGTGAATTTATGTGCCAGTTCCACGTGGCCAAAATAAAATTGCTTGATGTTGCTTATGGAATATTGAGTTAGCACTTGGTAATAAACATTCGAAGGGTATATACCCTTAGAAAAGGGCACAGCAAATATTTACTGTGCCCGGGGTTCAAAGTCCCTATCGATTTCTGTTCTTTTAATCCTTGTTAATTTGCTTGAAAATTAATGATAAATATATTCTTTATTCTTTATTCTTTATTGTACACAGAAACAAAATACGAAAACTTAAATAATAAAGTATGTACAAAGAAATATAGAGTTAGCACTTGGTAATAAAAATTAAAAGGGTAATTTACTGCGCCCGGGCCGGGGTTCAAAGTCCCTACCTATTTCTGTTCTTTTAATCCTTGTTAATTTGTTTGAATATTAATGATTATTAATTACTTTATAAAATACCAGGAGTTTGGATAATAAGTTATAACAAGGATCATTATTCAGAAAGCAACGAAAAGCACTTTATAGGGAAACAAATAAAAATATCGAAAAGTTTCAAAGCAACAACCCGTCCTAATTAGGGATGCAGAGTTACAGGGTTGTTCCCGCAGACTGATACATAGTAGATTGGGTTATTTTTTTATGTATTATAAGTAGGAACGCTAACGCCCGATTTCTGAAAGGCCTATCAACGCTAATCGGCTGTTAAGTCACTTGCTATTTCAGCTTTTACTTCAAGTTAGAAAGAGATAGCTAGTGACTTGACAGCCGATTAGTGTTGATCGGCCTTTCAGAAACCGGGGGTTACAGAGACAATAAATGTAGGGGTGCGTTTTTAGGTACATTATGTTATTGCCAGTACAATGAGAGGCGTTACCAACATTACTTGTGGTCTTAGCACAAAGTGTAAATGCATTTGGAATGAAAGTGTATTATGTGATATCGTGATTTGACTGAAAAATTTTCAAATGTTTTGAAGAAACCGCCACCATTTTCTTCAAAACAATTGACTGACTCGACTTTGGACTGACGTGACTATATAAACTTATCTCTGAATCACTTGACACTGGCAAAATTGTCTATAGACAGGAGCCTTAAAAAAGAAAAAAAAAAGAATAAAACACTACAAAAAGCATTATGCCAAGTCTATAAAAATAAAAAATGGTGGATCAAACGGGAAAGTTCTCAAGCGCATCTGTTTATTTCCAGTTTTTCAGTTTTCGTTTGAGTTTTCAGTTTAGCAGTTCGCTGCTAGGGGTTGTTAAATGTTCATGTATTTTGACTGTCTAGTTAAAAGTTAAATGTGGGTTCATTTATTAGCTTTAAGAGCATAAATGGTCTCAACTCGACCGGTTTTAGGGTCATAGCCTAGGTTTGAATCCTTTCGTGAACTGTTATCTTGACCAACCTCTGACTGCCCTTGGAATTTCAAAGAATCTCGAGTTTTGGGATCAATGTCGTAAACTGTTTCAACAGAAAAAACGGAACAGTTCAGTTTATTAAAAAAGGCAGAATCCTGTGATTAGTACAAAACTGCGGGTTCATTTCGGAATTAGGACAACCGCTTGGGGCAGTTTTAATTTAAAATCACTATTATCCCGAGCCGGTACCGTACGCAAAACGAACACAAATCAACAGACCCATTGTTAACCATTGATACCAAAAAGAGGAAACTACGTTTTTTATTATTTAGATTAGAAATGGTTGCCATCGCTGTTTTTAAATGACTTAAAAAAAGGTTTATGGCGCGTATTTTTTTTTTACTAGGTTACATTCGCGGTCCAGTTAACGTATTCTATCTACCTACTTAGATGAAAATATAGAAATATAAAAAAAAATAGAGGCTGTCTTTATGATTCTGCTGTTAGTATCAGGTGAATTAGCACACATTTCAGGGGCCCGTACCGGGTGTTATTTATTACAGGTGCCGTATGACCCTCGCAGGGTGTACTGTGAACTATGGCTTCAATATATCGCATTAAACTTTGTTTAGCTGTGAAATAACGAACGCAGAGTTTAAAGTCAAACTCAAAAGATATTTAAAAATTATAAAAAATATTTTACTTCAGATTAATAGGATCCATAGACTTAAAACTAACATACACTATACACAAAAATTATACACAGCGAATACAAAATTTGACCAGTCATAAAACACACAAATATCACATCACAAAAATATTGGATAAATTCCATATCGGAGAGCCAAACCTATCCGATATTGTTTTCAGGATGCTGTTTTAGCTGTCCCGCACTCTGCGAATCAGCGATGCAGTATTTTTGCGGAGGATAGCAAGCATTTGATTTAAATATTTTTTAATAAAGTAGGTAGGTTTTAGGCACACGTTTGACCGCAATCTCCCTTGATGTTGTGCGATGCAATGGTGCAGTCGACCAAGAAATTCTAAACAAACCCTTAACCAGGAAACTGGATTTTTTTAAGGTTTCGTACTGTAAAATTGGTTAATGTGTATCCTACATGATTAACAATATAATATTGACTATCATCCCAACTAATATTATAAATGCGAAAGTAACTCTGTCTGTCTGTCTGTCTGTTACGCTTTCCCGCTTAAACCTCTCAACCGATTTTGATGAAATTTGGCACAGACAATCTTTAGACCCTGAGAAAGAACATAGGCTACCTTTTATTGCGAAAAAAAGAGATGAAGAGATTAAAAGTACGCAGACGAAGTTGCGGGTACCAGCTAGTAGTTTACATATATCTTGATTAGGTAGTATGGTTGTATGTGGTGGCGACGGAAACCTTGAAAAGCTGGTCATCGTTGGTAACGTGGAGGGATAACGCTCTCGCGGTAGATCCCCAACTAGATGGACGGACCAGCTTAAAGAGGGAAAATACCAGTTCTGCGATATGATCCGAATGGCCATCAATCGAAAGCGCTGGAGACAAGCAGTCCACTCCAGTACAGCAAAGACATCTTTGAGTGACCACGATCTTCAGTTATGAAGTGCTGACCACAGAGGATTAGGTATGTACTTATCAAACTAAACTTTGTTCGGCAATTGCTTTGAAGTTTTAGAGGAACTTCGATAAACCTGCATACGGTTAAAACTATAATAAAATGTAATCTATTTGTAACTGACCAGCTGAGTGCGTATGCCAAGGCCGAATGAAAGGAAAGGAGCGAACGCAAAAACTGTAGAGTAGCCGGTGTACAGAGACAATCAAACAAAATGAATGAGAAAAATATTTTGTTTAAAAATACATTGATGAACTGAGAGTTTATTAAAAGTTAAGATATATATTGATAATATTTGCGACTTCTCGTTTGGGCATTTTCAATATTTTTGAAGAGAAATTTTTGAAGTAAGAGTAGTAGAGCTCTTTGTGAAGGGCTCGTCCGGGGAAGTACTACCACCACGCCTTTTTCTGCCGCCAAGCAGCAACACTGTGTTTCGGTTTGAAGAGTGTGGTCGCCGGTGTAATTACAGGCACATGAGGCTTAACATCCGTATGCCTCAAGTTGATGGACGCAAGGCAGTGCATCGTAGGACACGTTCCTATTGCGCGTGACCTGCGGGGCAATGTTTTGTTTATAGGTGGTGGTTACCACTTAACATCAGGTGGGCCATCTGCTTGTTCCATCAGCTAGTTGTATAAAAAAAAAAAAAAAAAGTTTCGAACCACTGAATATTTAGCCACGTTTAATTAATATCACTTTCAAGAAAAAGACTTATCTTAAATGCACTGGATAATACACTTATACTACTATAACTCTAAAACTACTCAACAGTCTGACTCTAATTTAAATGGGTTCATATTACGAGCACCAGCTTTAGATTTAAATAAAATCATCGAAATCGGTGCAATCAACAATAGTTCTCATAACTTTTTACTGAACAAGCATTAAAAAAAACATACAGTCAAATTGAGAACCTGCTCCTTTTTTGAAGTCGGTTACAAAGCTAAATCAATCATTTTTTGAATGAAAACTATCTTTACTATATTTAATATGCTAAACCTGTGTATTTGACAGCCTACGTAGCTCAGTTGGTTGGTGGTAGCTCTGCCTTCTGCGCCGTAGGTCGTGGGTTCGATTCCCACCGTGAACAAACGTTTGTGTGATGAACACAGATGTTTGTTCTCTGTCTGGGTGTTATATAATATTATAAGTATGTATTAAAAAAAAAGTATATAAGTAGTATATCAGCTATCTGGTTCCCATATCACCAGCATAAGCTTAGTTTGGGGCTAGATAGTGCTGTGTGGAAAGTCCACCAATATTTATTTATTTATATTTATTATTTTCAAAACACAAGACTATAAGTGTCACTTTGGAGCGTTTTTATAAGTGAGATACCTTATACACCTTCAGTAATTTTATATCTTAAAAATAAAATGTTGAAACGTGCCAGCGAAAAGTATTTTGACGGTTTTCAGCTCCATGAATAAGTGGCTTCACTTCCTTCTCACTTCCTCTTTTGTCTTCTCCGAGTAAAATTTAAAAAATAACAATATTTCCGTCTTAGCGCAGTAGACTCCTAAAAAAACAAATATCTGACATATTATTATCGTTAAAATTTCGAGTGAAGCATTTTATGTTTTCATTGAATAATTCTATAGAACTTAAAAAAAACAAAACATGACGTAGGCGTGAAAAGTTGAATCATAAAAATCCACATAAGAATCTTGATGAGAACGTTTCGCATTTATATTTCTGAAATAAATTTACGGATGTCGATATCTTAAAAGTTTATGTATGCTATATTTTAGTATATGATGTAATTACTACTTCCTTTCTTACGTTACCTCTAAAGCTCATAAATGCGAAAGTTGGTTATATATGCTTGTACTATCTAATAAGTAATTTCTGTATAACTTTATTACTCTAACTTTTACTACAACCTACCTGTTTGTCGCATTGAATGTGAAAAATACGTAAAACTTTTGTTTTGAAAGTAAGTTTTTATTGTTATAATAATAAAACTTTTACATATTTTATTAATGTTATAAATACATAAACCACTTCCCTAAAACATTGTCAAGTCATTTGTCATCATTTAACTTTTATGTATCTCTTACATAATTCTTACCAAATATTAACAACACATTTTCATAATCATCTTGAAATTATACAGTAACAATAAATTGATTATAAAATAACAATGAAATTCATAAATAATGTTGCCCTTTATTGAAGTTAAATAGATAACGAGCACATTTATTTTATGACTCATAGTTATCATCACATCATTACGAAGAAGTTCACTGCTGGAAATAATGACTCCTATACATTGCCAGGAAGAAAAATCCTGAGGCCTCTCCATCCAGAAAATGCCTGCGACCGTTACAATGTCGCCGATGCATTGGGGTCATAAGTTTAGTTTCCCAGTTCAATCGTTGGTCAAATTGTAAAAGTAATAGTTGCGACCCATGGTTTGACCCACACTGATTTAAATCCCGGTATTCCCGCGGGATAAAAGTAGCCTATGTGCTATTCCAGACTATAATCTATCTCTACCATTCATCCAGATTCGTTCAGCCGTTCCGGCGTGAAAGAGTAACAAACATCCATCCATCCATCAAACTTTGTTATATTAGTAGGAAGTAGGATTGAAAATATCTAAGTAGCGCTTAAAGTTTATGACGAAACAAAAAAATGCGGGGTTTCAAGTAACATGAGTTTAATGGTGAGTGTTTTGTTGTAGCAAAATCTTTTTTACCTAAGAAGTTCAAATCTAACTCCTATTGGCGCATGCTTAAGTTCAAACACATTTCTTTATATTTTCCAATATATATTTCTTTGTCCACAATTTGCCACATGATAACAATATTTTATGCTAAAATACTTCTCCCTTGTTCGTTACGGAATGACGAATGACATCCTGTTTATTTAAAAAAAAAACAATTGACGGCGAATCGAAAACAGCGTCGGCCAGTTACAATCGTAAATGCGTAAGTATTTACGTAATGTAGAAAAATAGGTACAATAACTTAAATCACATTTTATAAAATCATAGACCTTAATTTAACATTATTATTTGAATTAAAATCAGGAACTTTTAAATATTGAAATTTCCACAGGAAGTAAAATAAAATGTACCTTCTACAGTTAACCTATAATAAATAAACTGACTTGTCCAACAACACACAGTAAACAATAATTAATTATAAAAATAATGTAATTACCCTAACACTCCTTTAATATTTTATTCAACTTCTAAGAGTGAGCCACTGAAAGTAGTATGGGTATGAGTCCTAACTTCATGAAATCATATAAAAATTAAGAAAAAAATCTTTTCTTTGTCCAAGAATTAAGTCAAATAAAGCCATAAATAGTTACAGCAACAACAAACTGAATATTAGCGTGGGCGTATCATTAGATAACTGTCAAATTACAACAGCAAATAGTTTTGTTGTAATATTTTGTAAATGCTAAAGGGTGATGTTGACATAACAGTTTTTGCGTGGGATGGTTTAAAATTATTGTGATACTGGAATTTTGGTTTGATGAATTTTGATTGATTTATAATATCTACCTCAGAACCTCTTTCTTTTTTTATACAACTAGCTGATTGAACAGACGTCCCACCTGATGTTAAGTGGTAACCATCACCTATAACAAAGCATTGCCTCGTAAACCCTACGATGCCCTATGATGCACTGCCCTGCGTCCATCAACTTGAGGCATACTGCCTGTAAATACATCGGCGACCGCACTCTTCAAACCGATTCTAGACGATTCTAGACCGGACAGTCACAATTAGATAGATAGACACAATCGTGATAATTTGAACTAATAGCGAGAATATTTTTCAAGAAAAACAGTTAAATGTGGAGCAAAGGTTTCAGAATTTGTTATCTCTATATTACCCTGCTCTATGTCAATCGAACAATAAGGTCACCGCCACACTTAGATAAAACGTAGTAAACTAAGGATATTTTAAACAATACTTGTCACGCAACATTTCACAATGCAGAGGTTTTTGACAAAAACAATGCATTATTGTGTGACCTTACAGGCATATGTGAGGTTATAGCCAAGGTTTGAGTCTAAGATTTTAAAAGAATTATCAAATAAGTGATTTACAAAAAAGTGCTATTCTAGTGCTTGGAACATGTTACTAAGGATTTGAGGCGCTGTAGATGTCCATTACAGTCATGATTCATGAAGCCATTGCACTTTTCAGTTTTTTTCATTTCATGTTGCATCATATCTTTTTTATAAGGCACGATGTTCTCAGTGAATATTTTATTCATAAGACACATTATGTAAAATTCTTTGTTTACAAAAACAGTTGCCTAAAATTGAGCCGATACAAAAACACATAAAAACATAACACTTCTCTTCGTTTTTCATCCGTTAAGTATTTGAACAATTTTTCCCTAAAAACAATTTATCAAAAATTTCCGCTCTGTGCAATAGCTAATTTGAACTCTACCCTCCTTCAAATAAGGGCAATGCAGTAAACGCAATGCTTAATCTCACTGCTCGTTCAAATTTCATTAGCAAACTGTGCCATAGTGCTTACAGGGTGCAAAAAAAGGTTTGCTTACGCAAAACGTGGGAATGTTTTGTTGTGAGACACAATTGTGCGTGGAGCTGTATGGCGCCTAGATTCACGTCTTGTAGACGCTTCGAAGAATAAAAAAATTGTAATAGCTTCACAATGTTATTTTGTTTTTTTTTAAATGTTATTTTCGGCTGTATGCACATATATTTACGATACAATCCAGATCAGTTGTAATATTTTAGTGTTTAAATAAATAAATAAAAAAATAAAACAACTTCGGTCTCCAGAGGGCTTAGCATGAGTTTAATGTGACGACGATCGTAACGATCATTGATTTCGAAACAATTTGTCGAAAGGATTTTAGGAGCACGTTTTTTTTACTTTTAGTGAAGTGGGATAAGGACAGGAAGAGTTTTATTTTTAAGGTTTTACGACATGCCAGTTTCCTCACGATGTTTTCCTTCACTGTTTGCGAAAATTGGCTCTAAGAGTGAGACTGAGGCTAATGACGATTACGACCATTTTTTCTGTAATCTGACGATCAGTTTTCAAATGAGTATCTTACCTGATACCTAAATTGTACACCCTATACAATTTAGGTATCAGGGACACTGTGTCTCAGAATGCAAAAACAACATTAGACCAGACCAGATAAATTTCCAATGAGTTCAACCTTTTTTGTAGGATGCAGCTCGTGCCGAAATTATCTTCAGAAGGGACGGGGTGAGAGTAAAAATTCAGTTATTTTATCGATATCTTATAAAAAAGGTAATATTATTAGTAATAACCAAATTAACGTTATTTGTTTGAGAAAATTTATATAAGCAGTAAAAGTAACAAACCAAAAACAAAATAATAATTACAAATACGTTACGAAACGAGTTCGTTAACTTAAATTCTGATGCCATTAACCTTCAGTTAACACTAATGGTTATTTAACAGGCGAACTAACTACCTGAATATTTTTGCAATTCGCTTAAAAATTACGACTATCGTTTCCTAGCCCAGAGTCAAAATGAAGAATAGAGTACTACATACAACCTGATAATAGACAAATCGATGTAGAATAATCAGCGAATCACGTCTAAATTTAGTTTTTACACGCCTTCGTCTTGTTTAATTACTAGTTTCTTTCGAAATAATAAGATGATAGGATTATAAGTGCGTCTAAAATAATAGATAAGACCCTTTGTGATTTGTAGTAGAGCTCTTTATGAAGAGCTCGTCCAGGGAAGTACTACCACCACCCCATTTTTCAGCCGCCAAGCAGCAACGCGTGTTTCGGTTTGAATAGTGTGGTCGCCGGTGTAATTACAGGCGCATGACGCTTAACATCTGTATGCCTCAAGTTGATGGACGCAGGGCAGGGCATCGTAGGGCACGTACTATCATTCGCGACTAACGAGGCAATGCTTTGTAATAGGTGATGGTTACCACTTAACATCAAGTAGACCATCTGCTTGTTCCATGAACTAATTATTTTTAACTGTTATTGTTAGTTTTGTTTTCTTTTATTTTCTAATTGTATAAAAAACCCCGCAACGTAAACATAATTACCTATGTTCTTTTCTTTCAGAACAAATATTTTTTTTTGTTTTACAGGTTCATAAAGAAATAAATGAAACTAAAAGAAGAAAATTACTTATTTTTAGGTGTTATTGGGTATGAATAAGTGTGTAACTGCTTTCGTTATAAATAAATTAATTTCGCCTGCGCCCGCGCCTAATTCTGCTTTACTGCTCCGCGATACAAAATAGCTCTTGGAAGTTGCCTAATTTTGTTTGCTAATATCTTTTATGAGTGTTTACAAATGTGACCAAATGATTTATTAACTTGTTTTTAGTTTTACTGATTGGTCATTCAAGGCTCTGGGAAAAAACCTTGCAGACAATTTTTGACAAGAAATTATACTTACCAGTCATTTTGCAATGCAATCTAAGAATATACCAAAACTCCAGTAAAAATAATAACAAAAAAACCCCAAAACTGACTCCTGAGTTCATAGTTCAGAGTTCGTAAAAAAGGGCCAGACGTTACAAATAACGAATTGAGTTTCGTAGTTCGTTTTTCGTAACGTCCGTTTTTGTATGAGAGAAGTAAAAGAAAGACAAGAATTTCCAGCACGCCCGATATAATTATCAGCTTATATAAACAAAAATGAATTAGTTAGAAGATAGATATTACCTTGTGGAATGTCTACCGATATAACTATTTCCTCGATAGTTATTTTGTACCCCATCCCTAGCCGACAACACGTTTGCCCAAAGGCACTGCAGTATACGTAATTTGAAATTAGTTGGCGTTTCGAATCAAATATTTATAGGGTCACTAATGGAGACACTATTTCAGGGGTCGGGCCTGAAACTGTAGAAACATTAATGAGGTAACTGATTCAGGTTGATTTCAGGAGTTTAGCTGAAGCTTTTGAATGATACATTATTGTTATTGTGGTGGACCATCCGTCAAAGTACTTCTCGCTCGCTCATTTCAACATTTTGAAAGATAGAATAGAAAATCACTAAAAACTTTGCACAAAAACAAGTAAAACAAAGTTTTGGACACACGATTGGTACTAATTTGGATTAGTGAGCTATCTCTAGATCATTCGCAACGGACTCGGATTGGTCTGCAAATAGTTCAGCTGCTTCATGTGTATTTTATACATTTTGTAAATACCTTAATTCAAACATTTTTACTTTAATACACAGCTAAACGTGTAACAAAAGTTAATTGTTCAATCAAATAAAATGTCTACAGACTGTAATATTTTATCAATATATTTTTTTAAAACCCTTTAGTGTCAAGACTATGGCCATGGGGTTTATTTTATTACAATTACTTGATAATAGACGTAAGATGGAAAACTTTAGAATAAAATTCAAAGATGGAAGTCGAGATCTTGACCAAGTTACTGCACTACTTAGTAATTATAAGGGCACTAAGTCGACACATACTATAGCAGGTGTAGTAACTTGAGACTGACAGCGACAATCATTATACATTAATTAAAATAATAATAATAAAAATCAGCAGTGAAAAATACATTTATACTACACCTGCTTGGAAAGTACCTTGATACTTTATCAAATTTACGGTAAAAAGTACGTCATTGCATATCGAACAAATATGCGGGGAGAAAACGCATCTGAGCGGGAGAGAAAAGTGTATGAAAATCCATTTCTTACGTGGTTTTTCTTTTTTTATTTAGGGTAAGACTATGCGCCGGTAACCTAAATATCAAAAGCCAAAAAGTTTTTACAGTGAGTTTTTATCTCCAAGTTCGCAAAATGACACTGGCCACTAGCTGTGTGTTGGATGGTGTCGGGCTGGCAGTGCGACCCTGCGGCGGCAGGATAAACAATTTGAAAAAAGAACATGTGAAAATTGCAGACGCCATTGGCGCCATTTTCAATTTGTGTGTTGTTTGAGGATTCAGTTTTAGTTTTTTATTTTCCTCGTAGGTGTAGTATAAAGCACTATGTATCACTCGAGAGAAAGTGCGATTCCCGATCTCGGGTGTTTTAAAGCCCTCGCCTACGGCTCGGGCTTCAAACGACACCCTCGACGGTAATCGGTCACTTTCTCCTCTCGGTGAACAATGTACTATTTTATGTGTAACAATAAATAAGACTTGGCAGAAGAAATAGACTCCAGTGCACGAACAAAAAAAATGCTGTCAAAAAAGAAATAATCGGACAGTATTCAAATACCTTGAATCGGACACACAGCGAGACAATGAAATAAATAAGGTTCTATTTATAAATATTTGGTGGCTCGCTGTGTAATAATGCTTTCATCGCGCTTCGGCCAATCACAAGCGCTTCGAAATTTAAATTTGTAAATCGCAAAACTGATAAACTGTGTACAGGTGATTAAGTGGATAGGTTTTTTTTATGGTCGGACCGAGAATTTTCTCGAGTACCTACAATATGAAATATAGAACTTAAAGAATACATTTACAATAAATTTGTTTAGGAATCTTTAATTTATACGAGTAGGATATCATTTATTATGTTAAAATACTGCGGAGGATATAGGGAAATGTTGTCTATTAATGGCCTTCAACGCTGTAGAGATTCAAAAGATAGCTACCTGCTTTCAGCTTTCTTGTTCAGTATTTTCATAGCCAATTGTTTAAGTGGCAAATAAATCATTTTGTTTACTAGGTTTATCCGTAATAAGCAGAGATCGGACGAAGGTTTTTTTTCCGATATTTACCGGAAAGTTCCGATATTTACCGGATTAAATTAAATATTATATTAAAAGCAGTATTTAGTAACTACAACATTTGAAATTTAAAGGCAACGATTGTTAATCGTTTATAGGTAAATTGATTTAACCAATCGAATATTTTTTTTAAATTAAATATAAGTAATAGTAGACTAAGTATATAGTGTAAAAAAAATGTTTTCTACGCATTTAATCGCGGAAAACATGTGTCCCACATAAAATGTTTAGCTAAAGAGGAGGCCAACAGGGAGGGAGCCTAACCCAGTAGTGGGTGAAGTTAGGCTGCGGATGATGATGAATATGATATTGATGCGTTTCTTTCTTTACGCCTCCACGTAAAATTTATGAAATGACGGAAAAAATGTCTTGATAATTTTAAAAAATTGGAATTCCGGAGGCATATCCATACTAACTTATCATTTGAGGTCATTGATCCTAAAACATTGTACCTACTCCGATCCCTGGTAATAAGGGATGAATAATAAGAAAAACACCACAAAACGAGTGGAATGCACGTGATTCCACAAGTCAATGATATAATCTTAAATTTTATGCAACACGGATATTAAATAAATATTTTAAAACCACAGTAATAAATTGGCAAGTGAAATATTTATTTAGAAATTGACAATTATTACTAAGTGGCCGTAACTAGAGCGCAAAATTCCGTCACGCATCGCTTTTGAAGAGTTTACGCGCGATGTGGTGCAAAGTGATAGGACAAGGTGGTGGATTCAACTTGCTATCGTCACAATACAAATGAAAATTATCTTTATTCAGCTATGTCAAATGATCATTTTAGCCTATTATCTGGATCCTCGTTAAATTTAGTATGCAGGGAGTTTCCGGAGCGGTAATTCGATATAGCTAGGACTAGTGGCTCTGTGAGCTGCACACAAAGATCCTCATCAGATCTTCACCAAACTTTTATGAGACCAACTTATAGTTACTATCTTTCAAATAAAAAAAGAACAATCGAAATCGGATCTCATTTGGTGGAGATATTCAGTATATGAAATAGCCCCCTTTTTTGCCCCTTTTTGGGGGAAGTACTCCTCCAATCAAAAATCCCCAACGACAAAAAAATTCTAATAAGTCATATAACCTGTGTACCAAGTTTCGTCCAGATCGGTTGAAAAATGCGACCTGTAGAGGAGAACAGACAGACAGACAGACAGACATCCGGACAAACGCATTTTTGGCCAATGTGGAAACTGAGACACTTCGCTCGCTTCGCTCGCTCGGTCAATTAATTTCTTAAAAATGTTTTTCATCCGTGTTTTGTTTAGCAACCAAACTATTATAATTTATTTGTCAGCGGTATTTATTACACGATCATTAGTGTTAGATATGAGGACGGAGCGGTAGGACAAGTGAAACGATCGCTGGTTAGCGTAGCACTGATTTATTGTACGATGTAACAGAGGTGGTGGGCGCAGCCACACACACATACATAACAATCCTCCCTCTAGTACAATAACACCCTAATTACATAATTTAGCTATTTTAAGTATCTTTTATAATCAAACGGGTTCGCAACAATTTCTTTGTGCCTCCAATCTGTGGTTCACTCTGGGTCTCGGGCTCGCTGTCGGCAGTGACGGAACCACTCCTTGCTGTTGCGTCAACTGGGTCGTTCGAACCGATTTGCCCCTCATCATCATCATGCGGCTCATCTTGAGGATAGTCCGCTTCCTCTTCTTCGCTCTCTCTCCCCGGCGAAATATTCGGTTCGTACACTTCCGCTCTTCTACCTTGGGGCCGGCTACGTGGCACGGGCGATAACTCTTCCAGCTGGGCTACAGACGAGCCTGATGCAGTTTCTGGAGGTATGATTGTGGACGAAGAAGGCAGCGGCGATGGCGGAGGTGACGGCGGAGGTGACGGCGGAGGTGACGGTGGTGGCGTTGACGGCGGCGTCGGCGATTGTGACGGCGACGACAACAATGACGACGGAGAAGATGACCCAGGTATGTTCACGTTTGAACTGTTTCCATTAGCTTCCTGATTGTTACTAGTCCCTTTGTACAACATTAATTGATTTATGTGTCGTTTATGACTTTCAGAGCTGTATATATCTTTTACCATGTACAAAACTTTACCTACTCTTTTTTGTATAATACCTTTACACCATGTATAATTTGTTTTGTTTACATATTTTTTATAAAGTACAACATCAGTTTTCTTTAAGATTTTTGTTTTATTACTTCCTTGCTGCTTAGTTAGCATACACTGTTGATGTTTGACGTAGTCAGATAATGGCGGTGACGAGGGTGCTGCTGATGACGTTGGATCAATAAAATCTAATCGCGACCTTAACTTGTGACCGAATACCAACTGAGCAGGGGACAACCCCGTGGTAGTGTGAACAGAGTTACGATAATCCATAAGATATTTTAACAATTTAATTGATGCTTCCTTCACTGTATTACTCGACAAAAGACAAGACTTTATTCCCTTTTTGACTATTTTTACGAAACTTTCCGCCTGGCCGTTTGAAGGAGCGTGATAAACAGGCGATGTCATGTGCGAAATATCATTTGAAGCGCAAAATAACTCAAACTCCCTCGAACAAAAAGCTGTGCCATTGTCACTCACTATTGTTTTTGGAACTCCAAACCTCGAAATAAAATCACAAAGCTTCCCAATTACCGCAGCTGATGTCGTAGCAGTATTCATGTTGTACACTTCTACCCATTTAGTATGTGCATCTACTGCCACTAAATAAGTACATCCTCTAATCGGACCAAGGAAGTCGATATGTATTCTATAGAATGGACAAGGTGGGAACTCCCAATAAGCAAGCGGGGCGCGAGGGGGCGACGGTCGTAGTTGAATGCACACGTCGCATGAAGCTATCATTGTTTCTACTGCCTGGTCGATTCCGGGAAACCAAAATCTTGAACGAGCTTCAGCCTTTGTTTTCACTATACCTAAATGTGAAGAATGTAACTCTTTTAGCATAAGGCTGCGTAAACTTGTGGGTAAAACTACCTTATGACCTCTCATTACGCAACTATTTTCATACGATAGTTGTGATCTACACAAATGGTACGGTTTCAATCGTAAATCATCAATTTTCGGTGGCCACCCATTTAAAATAAACTCTTTTACTTTTAATAACAGTAAGTCCTTATTTGTCTCTTCGCGTAATTTTCCTAAGGTGACGGGCATGCTTCCGTCGATCACGAAACAAACATACGTAGCTCGATCATATGCTACTTCGCAATCGCAACAGCGGCACTGTTCAGTGCATGCGCACTCATGTCCCGCCCGCGGTAAGCTCGAGCGAGACAAATAATCTGCGCTGTTGTCAGCACTGCGTACATATTCTATCTCGTAGTTATAGCTACTTAGGAACAAAGCGTACCGTTGTAATCTATTAGCAGACATCTCTGGAATTCCCTTATACGGGCTAAAAATTGTCAAAAGTGGCTTGTGATCCGTTCGCAAAATAAACGGTTCCGATCTGCCGTACAAATATTGATGGAACCGTCGCACGCCGTATACAATGGCGGTTGCTTCCTTTTGTATCTGAGCGTACCGCTTCTCGGCTGAGTTTAAAGTTCGCGACATAAACGAAATAGGCCTTTCGACCCTGTCTACCCCTACTTGAGACAGAATTGCCCCTAAACCACTCGGAGAAGCGTCTACTGTTAAAATTAACTTCGCATTTGGGTCAAAATGAGCAAGAACTTGTTCCGAAGTAATTAATTTTTTTACTTCCTGGAAAGCTGCATTATGAATAGTAGTCCAGTTCCAACTGCAACCCTTCTTCAACAACTCGTATAAGGGACTCAGAACAGTCGATGCGTTTGGTATGAAATTCCTGTAATAGTTTATAAGTCCTAGGAATGACTGTAGCTGAGTGACATTAGTGGGAACCGGCGCTTCCACCATAGCTTTGATTTTTTCGGGTTCTTTTTTTAGGCCGTCCTTTGTAATTATATAACCTAAATACCTGACTTCGTTTTGAAAAAAACTACACTTTTCCTTCTGTAAGGTTAAGCCTGCGTCCTGCAACCGCCTCATGACAGCGTTTAATTTCTCTAAATGTTCCTTCCTATCCTTTCCAGTTATTAGAATATCATCCAATAAACACAAAACTCCATCTAATCCTGACAGTACGCCCTCGATTGCGCGCTGAAAAATAGACGGCGCGCTAGCTAAGCCGAACACTAAACGTGTGTAAATAAATAAGCCCCGGCTTGTGTTGATGCAAGTGAGGTTCTTAGACTCATCATCTAACATAAATTGGTTATATGCCATCGATAAATCGAGTTTACTAAACTGTTGACCCCCATGGATCTTAGAAAATAATTCATTTGTTTTGGGGAGTGGATACTTTTCTACTAATAACTGTTTATTTATACTGATTGAATAATCCGCACACAGCCTAACTGACCCATTTTTTTTTAGTACCGGGACTATCGGTGAAGCATATTCTGAGTGCTCGACAGGTTGCAAGATACCTAAATTGACCAACCTATCGATTTCTTTGCAAACTTTATCGCGCATCGCAAATGCTACGGGTCGTGCCTTACAAAAAACCGGTTTCATATTATCTTTTAATGACAATTTAATCTTGTATTTATTGAATGTTCCTAACTTATCTGAGAAAAGTTCTGGGTATTGTTTTTGCATATCTTTGAGAGGTGAATCCGATTCTACACAGTAGTTAACAGGCATTAATTGTAAATTAAATAATGATATAAAATCCCTACCTAGAAGAGGCGGGCCCCCGTCCCGGACTACAAATAAACAGATATCGTGTGTCTGACCTGCATAGCACATCGGTAACCGGAATGTACCTAGACATACAATTTTTTCCCCATTATACGACATCAGCTGTTTACACGTACTTGATAATGGCACATCTTTAAAATACGTTCGGTGAAATTCCTCTGAAACTACCGTTACCCCCGACCCACTATCAATTTCGAACTTAAAAAACTTATCGTAAATACCGACTGTTTCTACCATGGGTTCTCCCCTGAGTGATCGGATATAATGAAGCTTACCATCGTCTTCATCATCACCACCCTGGTCAACGCCATCCATCTGTACGTAATTCACTTTTGTGCACATTTTACGCAAGTGGCCTTTTACGTTACACTTTTTACAAACATAATTTGCAAATCTACACTCTGACGCTTTGTGATTCGTATAACCACATACCCTACACTTCACGTTCCCTACACCAGCACTTTTCCCGTTATTTGCAATCTTGAAAAGTTGATGCGAAGCGGCGGCGGCGGCGGCGGCGGCGGGGTCAGCACTGGCGGCCATAGCGGAGCGCGCGCGGCTCAGGTTCTCTGCCAACTCCACAACCTTGGCCAGCGTGAGCTCCTTCAGGTCCTTTGTGTACAGCTTCTCTTTTTCTCTTCCCGGCTGCATACCCATGATAAACTTGTCGCGGAGCGCCTCTTCGACGTTGAGAAACTCACACTTTGCCGTGAGTCCTCGTAGCCTCGCAGCCCACTGCGAATGAGTTTCGCCGGCTTCTTGGGTTGCCGCGTAAAAGCTATGACGCTCGCCGAACCCGACACGCTTGGGGGTGAAATGGTTGTCCAGAAGTGATAGCAAATCTTGATAGGGCACTTCTACAACGTCTTTTGGCAACGACAAATCCGTTGCTAACTTGTAGGTACCCTCTGTGAGTGCGCTGAGAAGGATCGCCTTTCTCTTATTGCCTTCGGTGTCCGTCTTCTCGTTGATGTCATTTGCCACAAAATACTGAGTAATGCGGCCTCTGTACGTCTTCCACGTCTGTATTGTGTGATCGAAACAATCTAAAATTCCGTATTGCACACTAGACTTAGACATTTTTCAACGTTTTTTTTTCCCTGCGCGGGTAGATCGTCGCCACTGTTAGATATGAGGACGGAGCGGTAGGACAAGTGAAACGATCGCTGGTTAGCGTAGCACTGATTTATTGTACGATGTAACAGAGGTGGTGGGCGCAGCCACACACACATACATAACAATTAGTAAGTATGTATGTTCTTAGTTTGGTTACATCATCTTCTAGCTCACACCAACATCTGTCATCAAGTGCGTCTATTAGGTTAAGTTGATTGTACGCAAGAAAATATACAACTCATTTACATCTGTCCCGTTTTCTTTTTTCTTTATATTTTCCGTGAATGTGAACCGAATGGCAGCTCCATTTTCTTTGTACTGCTTTTCATGATTGTATTTCCTTGATTTGATAAGGGGTTAACAGCTATGTAAAAATTAGTCAAGGAGAGAGTGGGGAAAAAATAACTTTAAAATATACAAAAACTATGTATGGTGGAAACCGTGACGACACAGCGTGATCTAAACGCAAATGCGTTGGATCGGGCTATTGGACTGGTCATAGTGAATAACGCCCTAGAGCATCATAGAGGGTCCATATCGTGCGTGAGTTACGAGACTGTGCTAAAATAGGTAATGGTTACCACCTAACATCCTGTGAAAAAATTTGCTTGTTGTATCATCATGTTCATTATCATCATCATCTTCTTCTTTTTCTTCTTCTTCCTGCCCATATACCAGACATAACCGGTTTTACTCCTCCACTCTTCTCAATCAGACGTCACCATATTTTGACGACCTCTGTGGCGCAGCGGGCGAGAGCCTGCCTGCGACGCAAGAGGTTGCGGGTTCGATTCCCGCCTTGGAACAAATTTGTGTACGATCTGCAGAAATTTGTTCCGATGGTCTGGGTGTTTTCTATGTATAATAAAAAATATCTATCTATGTAAGTATATAATGTATTAAATATATCAGTTATCTAGTACCCATAACACAAGCTTTGAATAGCTTACTTTGGGGCTAGATAGTGCTGTGTGGATTGTCCAGCATTATTTATTTATTTATTTATTTTATTTTATAAAACGTATTGGCATCATCATCGGCGCGGCAGGGTTTTTTATTCCAGCCATGTCAGTGCTCCTTGTACGCTAACATTCAAGCATACAATATTGAAAACCCACACAAACTCGCCAGAACATTCTAGAACGGTCTGCAAACTTGAGGAACAAAAACCCTACATTAGCTGCGACTGACGCAAGTCACCGCTCTAAATGTCACTTGGAGACCGAACCAGTTGCCAAACCAGTTTGCCGACTGGCCAACAACAGATTAGTATAGAGTGTGTAATCAGCTGGGTATTTGGATACCGAGTCGTTCGTGGTGACTATGTGCCAGGCAGGTGACTATATGCCAGGCAGGTAAAAACTTTTTTGACATTATCTGTGAAAAAAAAGATAATTATTACGAAACTATCCAAAAATCTAATTTTGAACGAAACATGTGTTGTTAGTATTCTCAGTTCTAGTGAAAATTGGCCAAAATGTATTAACGGACCCTCATTGCACAGTCACCTACCCGGCACATAGCCACCCCGTTTGACGGTAGTTGACTAGTTGCGTTGCGGCTTATTATACGCAGTTCTGTTTTTCTAAAGTTAACCACCACTTACCTGATGTTTACCACCACTTATAAATAGACGAATGTGTGACAGGGTTAAAAGTCAAAAAATATTTTAGTTGAATCGCCTTAAAACGTCTCAAAAAATAGGTGAATTAAAAAAAAAGTTCAAAGCGCATGTCTCTTGAGACCAATGCCCAGACAAAGATATGATATAGATAATTTATTTGCATAGATAATGGTGCCAATTCTGTCGTTTAATTTTCTAACTTACCCTAATTTTACAACACTAAAAATATTCCCATCTCTTTCTAAAACACCGAAACAACAAGGACGGCTAGACCCGTCAGATGAGGTTAATCTAAGATAATGTAACAAAAGAATCGACACCAGCATGTGTGGGAGGCGACAACTGCTAGTGTTCGCACATTCCAACATTTTGAATGAATTGCAATCGACCAAGTTGCCTGCAAAACCCATTGATACACGACCGGTTTTGAAGCCGCAACCTAAGAATCGAAAGCACCAACGCTTCTACTAGACCACCAATGTTCTCACTGTTTTTACTTTTCACTTTTAAGTAGTACTTTGCCTCAGCCCCTTAGATGATTGTTGCGTCTTGTATTAGTACGGTTATAAAGCAAAAAACACTGTGAGAATATTTTTATCAGTTACATACATCTGAAATTCTGAGCGATGATAGTAATATCTCTGGGAAGTGGTAAATTCAAACTTTTGGATTACTTTTTACTGAGACAACATTTCCATAATAACCTCCTTAGAGCTCAAATAGGCTCCTTTCCAGCACATGCCGGTTTCCACGATGTTTTCCGCCACCGTTTAAGAGTGCACTGTGCACAGTCCTCAAACTCAGAGGTGGTGGAATAGGCGTGTGTAGGAGGCATTATCGGCATCCCATGGTTCTCACCATAGGTCTGAGACCACGACAGTACAAACTTGCAGTACCGTTATCCAACCTGTTACAGAGCGAACGAAAGTAAAAGTGGTACACGCCGGGTACTATTGCGTAAGACGTCGTTGGATTGATTGTTCAGGTGGAATAATGATGTGGGAATGGTGTAATCTGCCATGTTATGGTTGTACCAAACAAATATGACACCTATGGCCTAATCCATAGAACCCATGGCCATTACTATACATCGTCACGAACCACGTATTTGCGTATTTGCATATCATCTGGCTCGTGAAAATAGGCAAATACAGGCGAAAAGTCACTACACTGGTCTTTCGGGAAACTTTAAAAAATTCGTTGTTCAAATCTAAAGGAATTTATTCAGGGAAACCACAATGGTCTCTTTGATACGTCTCTAAGCTAGGTGAATCTAGGTGCCACTTCCACTCGATAAAACATAAAAGATTTGTTTTATAATGTCACAAAAGTTGTTCCCCGAGCAGGAGTGCACTATAAAACTAATCAAAATTGAAGCCTAGAAGAACACACTACACAGTCGTATTTGGGGTTTTTTGGCAGAAACTTTCAGAAATATGTCGCGTTGGTTAGTTCCTAGCTATAGAGGATAGCTAGGAACTAACCAACGCTAAGAGTAGTTTTAAGGGTAGAAGAGGTCTCTGTGGAGGGCTCGTCCGGGGAAGTACTACCACCACGCCTTTTCTGCCGTCAAGCAGCAACGCTGTTTCGGTTTGAAGAGTGTGGTTGCCGGTTACAGGCACATGAGGCTTGACATCTGTATGCCTAAAGTTGATTGAAACACGGCAGTGCATCGTAGGGCACGTTTCTATCGTGCGTGGCTTACGAGGCTATGTTTTGTTAAAAGGTGATGGTTACCCCTCTACATCAAATGGGCCATCTGCTTCTTCCATCAGCTTGTTGTATAAAAAAAGGACATGTAATGTAATGGAGGGTACACACGTACGTACATGCTCGACGAGCATGTTTCATCCGAGCATGGATATCTACAAACTTGCTCGAACCTGCGTCCTGGCTTCGAGCATTTGTCTTGAAAGTTGCGTGGTACACGCATTCGTACTTGCTCGAGATCGAACAAGTTTATCGAGCATGAACGTACGTGTGTACCCAGCATTACATTCGCATCGAGCATGTTGCGTATTGAGATGATCGCTGGATTCGCTCGTTGCTCGCTGGTTTCCGCGTACTACACAAAGTACTGACTGCATGAATGCTCGCAGTTCCCGTGACATCAGATCTCTATAGGCCTACGCTAGTCTCTCTCTTATCGTGTCACTGTTTTCTTGTGAAACAGTGTGGCGAAAGGATTTAAAGTGCGCCTCATGGAGGCTCCTTTCGAGCACTTGACGCTTGTTATAGAACCTTTTAGGTTCGATGACATGAAAATTTCCTCACGATGTTTTCCTTCACCGTTTATGAGCACTGGCATTACGCACATAAACTTTTCCATAGGAAAAATCCATAGGAAGAAAGAAAGAAAATACATTTATTTGACACACATAAGTACATACAGAAAAAAAAAGAAAAGTAGAAAGGCTAGTAGGAAGGACTACTAACTTCGAAGATCTCGCGATAAGTGAGTTCACGTTTATAAAGAATTCTGCGGTATCCCGCCGAGCTTTCCATTAACAGCCGAATCCCGTAACCCCAGGCACTAGTCCACTAGTCCCTATAACTGGTTTCCCAACGGTGTACTCGTAGCTAGCGGGAGCTGATCCCGGTAACCCGGTCGGCGACCGGTTGTAACGCGCGCGTTTTATACGGTATCTGTGATGCAGGGATTACTGGCCCGTGGAGTTAAGACCCCTCTATATTACTAGAATTATCTTATCCCTTATAATATTATATTGCGCCCCGCGGTTTCACCCGCGCAGATTTAAATCCCGGTATTCCCTCGGAATAATAAGTAACTTATGTGTTATTCCAGACTATAATCTATCTCTCTGTCAAGTTTCATCTAGATCTGTTCAGCCGTTCCGGCGTGAAAGAGTAACAAACATCCATCCATCCATACTTACAAACTTTCGCGTTTATAATAATAGTATTAGGATTATTATTATCATCAGCCTATATGTTGTTTCGCTGTTGGATGTAGGTCTCTTCCAGGAGGTGCTACTTAGCTCGATCTTCGGTTCTTCATATTTTTTATCGTACTAAGAGTAGGTATTATAGTTTTACATTTCAATATTTCTCACTAAGGGTTTTTTGTTATCACGTATTTAAAAAAAAATTGTATAGGTACAATCAATAATTTAAAAATCACTGTCATCACCAGCCAGACCACACTTAGGAGGCCTATTTCCACCCTTGGATTTATTGTGTACCTGTAAAAAGATAATCGTAAAAAAATTACATTAGCTTGACAGATGTCAAACTTCTGTCATTTGTTTTTCTAAACGTGTGTTCCATACTAAAAGAAAATAGTGTCTAAACCCTTGGACCGTAGTGTACAGGGCTCTTTATCACTACCGACTGACAGGCTAGGTATGTCGCTAGACTCTGTGGCTTCGGCCGCCAGTAATGTAGGTTACGGGCTTAACACGTTTTCGAAATGGCTGGTATTAAGTGAAGTGGTAACGGTCACTTCGTCGATACGCGATAGAAAAATAAATAATGCTGGACAATCAGCATCATCTAGCCCCAAAGTAAGCTACTAGCTTGTGTTATGGGTACTAGATGACTGATATATTTAATACATTATATACTTACATAGATGAATATTTTTAATTATACATAGTAAACACCCAGACAACAGTCACGAAATTCATGATAAAACAATATTTTTTTAAAGTATCCGAGTATAGTATGTTAAAATGGTTTTTTTGAACGAGAAAATATGACGCGACTAATATTGTTTCGTTACTCTTGCCTCTGAGCAGGCCATTTGCTTATAAAATATTGATAGCATTTTGCACTGTATAACACCACACATGTCTGAAAGAGTTCAAAGTCATGAGTGAAAAGTTCTAATAACTTCTCGCTCAAAAATTTCAATTTTTTTAATAAAGTCTAGCAATAAGTTCATTTTGCTGACTAGTTTTAATACTTATCCAACTTTTAGGCAAGAAAACTAGGTTGAATAACAATACAAAAGTATTGTTTTTAATTCAATTCTCCGAAACTTGGATAAAGCGAATTTTTAGAAGTAATTTAATTAAGTGATTTATCTTCAAACATGTTGGAATGTTTGGGAGAAAAGAATTAGCCGTAGTCTGTATCTTAAGGTGAAGACAAGAGCTAATGTGACTCTCGCTCGCACGTTTTGATTTATTGAAGAATATAAAATAACTGAAGCCATTTTCAAAAATCGCAAACAACCATTTTGTGTGCAATCACATTGCGCACAGTTTAGTAAAAATTTCATTTTCATCGATGCATGTTTTCCTGCTTAAAAGTTTACTTTTCTAGTTTTCGTACATAAGCAAACTGTTGAGTAGGAAAACTTGCATCGATCAATATTATTTTTTAACAAACTGTGTTTAATGTGATTGCACACAATTGGTTGTTTGCGATTTTTCAAAATTGGGATTTGTGATTTTATATCTTTCAAAAAGACGAATCGTGCGAGCGAGAGAAAATTTAGGTGTTGTCTACGCCTTAAGTAGGATATTGAAGGTTTCTTGACTTATGCATCACAAGAATATCCAATCTGCATAGAAATGGCCTCCATTGGGCTCATTTCGTTCGTCTGGCGCCACTATACTGATAAGTAGCTATTTTAATAGCCGGCGGACTTTCCATTATTATATTGATGATGTAATAATAATATTTGTTTTATAAAAATTTACATGTAAAGCTATAAATCCCACGAGTATTATACACAAGCAGCGCCCCGCGGTTTCACTTGCGTAGTTTTAAATCCCGGTATTCCCACGGGATAAAAAGTAGCTTATGTGCTATTCCAGATTATTATATATCTCTCTGCCAAGTTTCATTCAGATCCGTTCAGCCGTTCCGGCGTGAAAGAGTAACAAACATCCATCCATCCATACTTACAAACTTTCGCGTTTATAATAGTAGAAGGACTGCCAAACCTCATACAAAGAACGACTTCTTGTAACATTGATATTTAGTGTTTTGGACCTCCGAATGCGGAAATTGATTAATTAATAGTAGGTGTCTTTAAACTGGTTTATCAGTTTCAATGTAGAGTAGTCCAAAGAAGGCTTTACACGTAGTCCTAAACTACACTTTTTATGCTACTTGCTTGTAAAACATGCGTGTGGCAGTTTAAACGTAACCTTTTATCCCGTGGGAATACCTACCGGGATTTAAATCTACGCGGGTGAAACCGCGGGGCGCTGCTTGTCCAAAATACGTGGGAAAACGCATTATTTAGTAACCTATCTACAGTGATCAGTCATCTAATAAGGTCACTACTGCATGGACTCCACATTTTTGGGAAAGAGAACTAGCGAAAACTGATTAAAATAACTACATTTAGTAATAAACGTGTGTGTAAGTAGGTCTCTAGTTAAAAAAAAATGAATAACGCAATACAAGAATGGCTTTCCTATGATAATTGTATTTAACTTTTACACATAGGGACTTAAAACCTTTGCTCATAATTGGACTAAAACAACAAAATAATTACTACGACATTTGAACTCGACTTACTCCAAGGCTGATTTTCTTGACTTAAAATACTGGTTAAGGAAACCAGCCTTCGGATGTAAATTTGAATCTGACCCATGGGTCGAGGAGCCAAATAACTTTAAACTTGCATAATACATGCTTTGACAGTTTAACGATGTTGCTACTGTCATACGAGCCGGACGGAAAGGTTGACTGCTATTTTAGGCGTATGTTACTAAACCGATTTGTGTTACCTATTTCTGGTTTTAATAATGTAAATCCAAAGGTGCCAATTCTGTTTTTTAGTTTTACTAATTTGAGAGCACTAAAAATACTGCTATCCTTTTCTAAAAGACCGAAACGGGCAAGGATGGCTTTAATTTTAGAGCTGTCATTTTTTTTTATTGCAAGGTAGCTATGCGTTTCACTGCCATCTCACCAGATGTAAAGTGAAGATGCAGTCTAAGGTGGAGCACGCTTAGCTATAATCCACTTATTCACTCTTGTCATAAAAGTTTCAATGTTTTGACGTTCCGGAAACACCGACGACGGTAAAGAGTTCCACTCCTTGGCAGTTAGCACTAGGAAAGTGGAAGCAAAGCGCTTCGTGCGATACTGAGGAATATCCACCATATAGGGGTTGCACTTACCGTGCGTCTAGATGCCCGGAGGTAGAAGGGTGACGGGAGAATGTGAGATTAAGTTAATTTAGGATAATGCAACCACTGTCAAACTCGATGACTTCCTCTTTATTACGCCTCTCTTTCCACTCAAGTTACTGAAATATTTCAGTCAAAACAGAGCTGAAACGATAACAGCTAAAATCGCGCAACGAGTATTGAAAGAGCTATGCTGGGAGTTTCTTACGAGAAAATCGAAGAAGAACCAAACACTTTAGAGTAAACTTGCTGGTTGCGAACCTCTCGTGGTTTACATAATAGGGTACGAGGTATGTCATCAATCTTATCATATGGTTTTAAGAGTAGTAGAGCTCTTTGTGAAGGGCTCGTCCGGGTAAGTACTACCACCACGCCTTTTTCTGCCGCCAAGCAGCAACGCTGTGTTTCGGTTTGAAGAGTGTAGTCGCCGGTGTAATTACAGGCACATTAGGCTTACCATCGGTATGTCTCTAGTTGAAGGACGCAGGGCAGTGCGTCGTAGGGCACGTTCCTATCGTGCGTGACTTACGAGGCAATACTCTCATAGGTGATGGTTACCACTTAACATCAGGAGGGCTATTTTCTTGTTCCATCAGCCAGTTGTATAAAAAAATGGTGTCAGAAGTGGTAATCAGATGTAGTTGTTGAAACATACAGGTGAATGGATCAAAAACTTTCAAAATAATTTCAAATCTAAACTTTTAATAACCAAATTATTCCATATTTCAAAGTAATTAGCAGAAAATTGAATTAAAAGATTTTAATCATAAAATCCATTCACTTTGACTATAAAAATGTCGTTTCCTAACCTTCGGCAACCAAGATTTTTTAGTACAATTACCGCCTTTATTTCAACGCATTAAGAGCGTTATCACTGCATAATAACAAGTGCACACTAAAGTCCAGCTTGACGAGATAAGACAAACACCATCTTATGGGTTTAGATATAAAGTCGATTATTCAGTGGGTCTTTGAGAGACTTTCAAAGTTTTCTTGCATAATTAAACTGCAGCCGTGTTAGCCGAATTGCACGCATAAGCTGTAGGTAACAAGGTCTATTCTAATTTTCGAGTGTGTGGTTCTTATTTCCGGTAGAAACAATAGTGAAGGCTGATTTGTTCAGTTCGCATGCAGCTTACATGACACAGCTAGTTCACTCTGTTCTCGTAAACTTGGTGTTTGTAAAACTCCAGATAAAAGTAAAATAAAAAATTATGGTGTCATTACTTGTGGTCTTAGCACAAAGTGTAAGCATTTGGAATGAAAGTGTATTGTGATATCGTGATTTGACCGAAAATGTTTCAAATGTTTTGAAGAAACCGCCACCATTTTCTTCAAAACAATTAATTGAATGACTCGACTTTGGATTGACGTGACTATAGAAACTTATCTCTGAATCACTTGACACTGGCAAGATTGTCTATAGACTACCTATCTTTTTTTTATGGCTCCTGTCAGGAGCCATAAAAAAAAGAAAAGTTGTGAAACAAAAATAGTGGAGTATAAATACTGAATGAAACAGCCCTTCCATAAATTTAGTTTGTATATTTTACTTTTGGTTTGCTACTTTGAAAGAAAGAAAGAAAAGAAAAAGAAATTTATTAACCTAAAAATACATAGATACTCTGCTTTGTAAATCTTTCTTTGTTTCTTTCAATTGCTATCTTCGCCCTTATTATGCTATCCAGCATTATGTGAGCTCGCTTATGTACATTATATTTTTTGTGCAATAAAGAATTTTGTATCTATCTATCTATCTATCATGTTTTTTGCTTCACCGGAAGTGATCTAGCTGAAGTTTAGCTGTGTCTTATAGGATCGGAAGCAATGCGTTTATCTTCAGGGTTAGTTCGTATCACATGTGCAGCGGGTAGCAAGGACGGCATGTGTGAAAGGACATTGCTTCAACCTAACCAGCACCTATTGCGTTACTTGCGACAGGTTAATAAATAAATAATGCCGGACAATCCTCACAGCACCATCTAGCCCCAAAGCAAGCTACTCAAAGCTTGTGTTATGGGTACTAGATAACTGATATATTTAATTTATATACTTACATAGATAGATATTTTTTTATTATACATAGAAAACACCCAGATTAACGTTTGCGAACGGTTTGCGACAGGTTTGCGACATAACCAGCGTGTTGTATTAAAATAACTCTTTCAAGAAAACCCGCCTTAAATGCACTGGAAAACTCGTATTACTTTAACTCAAAATTTAAATGGGGCTACATGACAACTTTCGATTATAAAAAGGATCATCACAATAGGATTACTCAGTAATAAGTTATGAGGTAACAAACATAAATATAAATTAAAAATACCTAGCCGAATTGAGAACCTCCTCCTTTTTGAAGTCGGTTATAAAATTATTATTTTATTAAAAGAAAGCAGTTCTCATCTTTTATTTTGATTTCAAAGACAGTTTAATCTCGTGTCTTCATTTCCTTGCTGTCAAAGGAATCGAATCGAACTGAGGTCGAGGTCAACGCACTATCCGATGTTGTTCATAAAAGCTCGTTGTAAGGAGCCCTTGAGCCTGGAACACCTTTAGAGGTCACGGTATGGTGATGATTTATAGGACGATGATTGATTCTAATGATTAAAGAAAGTTTTTGTAACACGCTTTTAATTTATATGATTAAAAAAAAAAAGAAAAAAAAAGTATAATAGTAGGTAGAGCTCTTCGTGAAGGGCTCGTCTGGGGAAGTACCTACTACCACCACGCTTTTATCTGCCGCGAAGCAGCAACGCTGTGTTTCGGTTTGAAGAGTGTGGTCGCCGGTGTAATTACAGGCACATGAGGCTTAACATCTGTATGCCTCAAGTTGATGGACGCAGAGCAGTATCGTAGGGCACATTCCTAACGTGCGTGACTTACAAGGCTGCTTTGTTATAGGTGATGATTACGACTTGACATCAGGTGGGTCATCAGCTTGTTCCATCAGCTGGTTATATAAAAAGATGACTGAGCAGTTTTAGAAATCCAACCTACACTTTTCAAGTGAAACTCCTAAAGTTCAACCCGAATGTTGGGTATATAGCATCAAGGGTACATGAACTCGCTTATTAGCTACCTTAGACCTAAGCTATAATATAACTGACTAGCGACCCGCCCGCCTCTGCTTCGCACGGGTGCACATATCATGCATTTATTATACATATAAACCTTCCTCTTGAATCACTCATCTATAAAAGAAACCGCATCAAAATCCGTTGCGTAGTTTTAAAGATTTAAGCATACATAGGGACATGGGGATATAGGGACAGAGAAAGCGAGTTTGTTTTATACTATGTAGACTAGTGATGTATCAGATGTATGTACATGTTGGCAATAAATAAATCTAAAATCAAACAAACGAGGACCCTGTATCAAGTCGTATCGGATGCGCTAAACATCTGTCAGTTACTGGGCATAAGTTTTTTTTATGCTTTTACTTCGTGTAAATGGAAAATAAATTCAATGAGATTCTGTGCCGGATTTAAAATTTTACGATTCAAACCGAGTGAATTGAATCTGGAAGATAGAATGAACTTAAACAACAGGGATTTTCTTGAGTGCATTTATAAACTTTTCTAATTCGAAGGGCTGATTGGGGAGATTTCATTTGGAATTAGAGACAATTTCTTTTGTTATTTCTTTTTTTTTTAATACAACTCGCTGATAAAACAAGCAGATGGCCCACCTGATGTTAAGTGGTAACCATCACCTATAAACAAAACATTGCCCCGTAGGTCACGCACAATAAAAACGTGCCCTACGAAGCACTGCCCTGCGTCCATCAACTTGAGGCATACAGATGTTAAGCCTCATGTGCCTGTAATTACTCCGGCGACCACACTCTTCAAACCGAAACACAGCGTCGATTTGAAAATGGAACGGTGAACCGAATTTGTTGCCTGTTCTCTAGGCTTTGGTCACGTCGAACTGGCACCAAGAGTAACCAAGTTTTAAGACGTTTGAATGTGATCCTTGTGATTTTATTGAATAAATATATCACAACTTTTGTTTTATTGGAAGAAGCAAGCGATTGGTACAACGTTATCAGTAGTGCAATTCCGTAAGCAAAATTTACTCAAGTAACCGCAGGATACTTAGTTTTCAGGAAGAGAAAATCTTAACTTATGAAAAATATGAATCTTTCTGACATCAGCGAGTAATAATACTATTATTTTTAAGGCGAGGATATCCCAGAACCTCCAACCGATTTTTGAACAGCTGTAAATCTACTAAAATGTATAAAAAATACATAAAAAAGGGAAAACTTTAAAACTGAACATGTACTCGAGCGCTGTGTAAAGAGAAACATAAATAATGATAATTTTCTCGATAAAAAAAAATCATAAAGATGACACAAAATCGACATTTCAAACATTCATTTCCAAGAGAGTTTTTCATGAAATCATGTGAAAGTTATATCAAAAGATAGCGATTAATATTTACTAGCCCTGTGTAAAAAAAAAGTTTAAAATTTCATTATTATTATTCTCTGAGAAGAAAATCTAGGTAACCAAATCTAGCTGTTCAAGTGCTGCAAGTCTTGGAGGTTGGAGGTTCTGGGATATCCTCGCCTAAAGCTACTTCAGTAGATGGCGTTACTAAGCAACCGAGCAAAGCTCGGTCAACCTGATATTTTTAATTAAGTAATTGGTAAGGCCAGTAATTACAAATTATGTTAGCTGTTCACTATTCACATTTTTTTTATGCCAAAGCAGGCAGACGAGCATACGGGCCACCTGATGGGAAGTGGTCACCGTCGCCCATGGACACCTACAACACCAGGGGCGTTGCTGATGCGCTGCCGGCCTAAACATCATCCAGAGATACTATTAGCAACTTTGGCGACACCAATTAACCATTAATGATCTATTTTGAAATATCTTAATGAAACTTGTTAGCGAGTTTGGTAAATATATCAGGTTGCCGAGTAGTTAATTAACGTGATTAACGCTTAATTTGCGACAGAATTTGAACCTTTGAAAAATGATATCAGCAGAAAATCCGAGTGTTAAGCCGTAGACCAAAAACAAGTAGGTAAGACCTTGATCTTATTTTTAGGTGAAACAGAAACTGCTTCAAGAGTTTGATCCCTAGGCACAGTAGGTATCCCGTCAAATCTACTCCAATCTATCAAATGGAATATGCCTGTAATTTCACCGGTAACCACCCTTTAAACCAAAACACAGCACCGCTGCTTGGCGGCAGAACTTAGGCGTGTGGTGTAATTAACTCCATACTTGCAAGCCCTGCCACTACTAATAACTACTAATAACTACTAATAACTACTAATAACTACTAATAACTACTAATAATTACTAATAACTACTAATAACTACTAATAACTACTAATAATTACTAATAACTACTAATAACTACTAATAATTACTAATAACTACTAATAACTACTAATAACTACTAATAACTACTAATAACTACTAATAACTACTAATAATTACTAATAACTACTAATAACTACTAATAATTACTAATAACTACTAATAACTACTAATAATTATTAGTTGTTCGTCTCTTTGGTGTGTTCGTCTAAGTTCTTTGTTTGTCCAAAGTTGAAACTCTATTTACCTACTTTAGCGAATCGACAGCTCGGAGAATCTTTTGAAATAATTGAGATCCTAAGTTATGTTAGTTGGAGATTTTTAAATATTTTTTAAATAATATAAAAAAATTGCTCTTGCAAAAGCAAAGAAAATTGTTACTAACACTAGTATTTACAAAATATAGATAACAGGGTTCTGCAGACCGTTGCTAGTGATCTAGAGTTAGCTCAACTGATCCAAATCCGTGCCAATCGATAAGCGTCTTCAAGACATTGGTGCCGATTCTGTTGTGAATTTTCCTAACATAACCTGATTTGACAGCTCTAAAAATATTGTCATCCCTTTCTAAAAGACCGCAACAACAAGGACGGTTATAATTCTAGAGCTGCTTAGTTTCGGATAATGCAACAACAGAATCGACACCATTGGCTGTTTATGTAAAACTATAGTTGAAAACTACACTTCGGTATATTACATAATACCTACATAGCATAGAGGTTAAGTTGCTAACCTGAATTGATAACGGCTGTTTTACCCCGATAAATTACCGGCTTTATTACCGGTTATGGGGTAAAAAAAAAACAAACCCAATAAAAGGAAAACGCCTAAATGTTAACATTAGCAATCACTACAAACAAACATGAGATGTACAAACGCTTTCAATGTATTTTACACTTTCAGACGAAACGCATCAATCGGCTATCGGTACACAGCATGCCCATGGACTCCTGTATTATTAGGCCACTACTTCTGTATTATCTGGTTTCCGCACAATATTTTCTATAACCGTTTGAGAGCACAGAAGGCCAACCGCGATCTGTTGAAGCATTCTTATTTCAATATTACTTGTATGTCAATGTCCTAGATCAACTGCATAGAGTCAGCTTTATGCTCAAAAAGTAACGTAATATTGAAATAAGAATGCTTCAAGAGATCATGGTTGGCCCTCAGAACCAAGTTCTTTAAAAATAAAGGATATTGCATTGATCATTGCGTTAACTGTTCAAATATTTCGAGAAAGGCGAAAGGCATGCCAGCTGCCAGTGAAAGTACCTACCGCTAAGTAAACTAGGCCACTATTTAGAAAAGCTTTAGAACCAGCATGGAATAGTAAATTTTTTTTTCATTATTTTGGTCAGTCAAAATATGTTTGTTCAATAAAATCACAAGGATCACCTTGAAAGATAAAAACCGGCCAAGTACGAGTCGGACTCGCGCACCGAGGTTTCTGTAGAAACCTGTAGGTAAAATTATTTTTACTATCACTACATAGTATAACAAAGTCGCTTTCTCTGTCCCTATATTCCTATGTTCCTAGGTCTACTAACTACATAACGGATTTTGATGTGTTTTTTTTAATAGATAGAGTAATTCAAGAGGAAGGTTTATATGTATATAATACATCCATGATATAGTAGAAAAAACTATGTGCACGCGTGCGATGCGCGGGCGGAAAGCTAGTATTAAATAACTAAAAATGTAGCTTTTCGCAATTTTTTCATTATCTGTACTACCTATAAGACGTTGCTTTGTACCAAATGGACAGCCTACGTAGCTCAGTTGGTAGTAGCTATGCCTTCTGCGCCGTAGGTCGTGGGTTCGATTCCCACCGTGAACAAACATTTGTGTGGTGAACATAAATGTTTGTTCTCTGTCTGGGTGTTATATAATATTATAAGTATGTATTTACAAAAAAAAAGTATTATAAGTAGTATATCAGCTATCTGGTTCCCATATTATAAGCATAAGCTTAGTTTGGGGCTAGATAGTGCTGTGTGGAAAGTCCACCAATATTTAAAAAAAATTTCAAGATTCTGAGTTTACGGGAAGTACCATATGTATGTTTTGATTCCCTTGCGAGTCTCGAAAATTTGCAGCATAAAAAATGGCTGTATCTTTTGATTGCGTTCGCTTAGTAGTTTGGTCTATTCAGGGACAGCAGACTTGAGATATTTTGAATTTCAGCTTGATACCTCCACGAGTTTCTGAGAAAAGGGGTCTTGACAAACAGACAGACTAGACGGACGAACACAAAAGAGATCCTTTGAGGTTCCGTTTTTTTCCTTTTGAGGTACGGAACCTTTAAAACAATCTAGATCTAGATTACAGCCCTCACAGCTTAGTTATGAGCAGCTGCCTTCTGTGCTGTAGGCCGTAGGTTCGATTCTCACCGAGAATAAACAAGAAATGAACACAGTCCACAATCCTATTTCAACGCACCTGTTACCCAACCCAGCACGTGGTTATTCACTTTGCCCAACCCTGGGTAGGTACTTGCAATGTCCGCTGCTGACACAATGTTCGCATATTCACTTGACTCCAAAAATAACCGTCTTCATGTCAGGGTTACCAAGCTAGTACCAGCAAGAATAAACAAATATTGGTGTTCGTTCAACAAAGCAAACTAAGGCCGAGCCCGATATGTATGAACTTAAGTGATCACTGAGCCTCACACTTAGTGAGGCACGAGAAAAACTCTTCACTGTCTCGTGCCTCACTAGTCACTAAGCGTGCGGCTCAGTGATCACTTACGTTCATACATATCTGGCACCGGGGTAAGCCTCAGTTGGTAGGAGCTCTGCCTTCCGCGCCTACGGGTTCGATTCCCACCGAGGAGAAACATTTGTGTGATGAACATTGGTGTAACTTTGGCCAATATGTATTTGAAGATTTCCTTCGGCTCATATCAATGTTAAAGGCACAGCTGAATGTACCTACTTACGTAGGTGGAGAAGTAGGTATGCCTTGGGTGGATCTTCATGTCAGGGTTACTAAAGGTCATTGGAATGTTGACATACCTGTAGACAAAAATAAACATTTCTTTAGAAAATAAAAACAAATATACAGGAAAAATAAAAGATTCAACGCAATTCCAAGAACAAGATCGTCTTGTTTACTAAATCCAGTTTAATTCGTACCAAAAGAATTCCAATTTTAAATTGAATTTGGTAGTTAATGTGTTAGCTTAAAAATAAACCTTGTTACATCATTATCATTTTAAGCCAGATTTATTCCTGGAATCTTTAACTTATAAAAAAAAATAACCTCAGGCAACCTCAGGTGGGTCATTTAGTTGTCTTATGTTTTATCAGCAAATATCCATTTAATAGTATTTACATTGTTTTAAGGTCTTAATAAACAAATAAATACCTAAGTAAATAGTTTTATTTATATTAGACGGCGAGAGTTTGTTGCCTGTTCTTCTCGGTGTTGGTCGCGTGGAACTGGCACTAGAGTCACCTAGTTTTAAGACGGTTCAAGATGGTCCTTGTGATTTTATTGAATAAACATATTTTGACTTTGACTTTGACTTTGAGTGGGAGCTAAAATGACTAATAAGACGGTTGCTATCTCTTTTTAATTATGTCAAAATGAAAGTGACAAGTATTTCAAACTAAGAAGCCGCTTTAAAATGACATGTGACAATAAGGGCCTGAGTATTTTATCTCCGTTATAATGAATGCATGAAAATGCTTTATTGTACACCTTACAAACTAACAGAATATATGAAACAAGGAATAACAACTAGAAATATGTACAATGGACGGTCTTATCGCTAACAAGCGATCTCTTCCAGACAAACTTTGGATGGAGAGCCTATATAAACAAAAAATTATAACCAAAAGCCCAGAATTGGCATGCGATCAATTTCGCTTAAAAACTTATTAACCACAGTATTTCAAAACCGCTCAAAATTTCCTCAATAAAAAACTTCATTAGGTATCGTATTCTTAATAAAACTGTCATAAATCTATACACGAACAAACCAACGTATTTGTCCTTACAGACTAGTCGACCTTGCTAGCGCGTGCTCAGCTTTCGACACAAGTTACTCAACAAAACGACCACTATAATCTGCCCTATCCTGCTGTAGCAGTCTCAAAGAGCATTTCAGAGACTGAAGGTCCATTTCGATTGGGCAGTAACTCAACAAAATTACGCTGACCCGTCCGTCGAATATGGAGCTCGAACGTAATGGTCAAAGCAATGGAGGTCTATTTACGGTGGTGTTGCAAACTGACCGTGATTGCATGTGACCGATTGTAAGCTCTTTGGCGCGTTTTGTATTATACTTTAGGTAGGTAGGTTTTATTTGATTTTTATGATCAAGCCATCTTACAGCTCAATATTTTTGTAATAAAACGAAATTTAACCTTCAGTGTAGTTTGAAACATGCATCAATTTTGGCTAACAAAGAAGTCAGCTGATTTGTTTCTATTCGTTAAGAAAAGTTGTCATCTGTGTGTACCTCTTCTTCTTTGTGTGTTGCTAGTTCTTTTTAAAAAAATAGGTGAGTGTTATTAACTATTAGCCGTAGGTATTTATGGCTAGATTGTAATATTAGTAGAGTAGGTATGTTAAAAACAAAATTAAATGACGTTAGGTTTTTTTTTTTTTAATTTTGTGCTGGCTTGGATACAAAGTCCTTTCGCCAAGTCCGTTGTGTTTATCAGAGTTTTAAGTCACTTCATTCACTTTCCCCTAGGTTTGTATGTTTTGTTTAACTTTTAAAGGTCAGTTTTTGCAATCGCATGTTTACAAAAAAAAACAATTTTAAAGAGTGTCCACTGTGTTGACCACATATTTTTAAATGACGTTAGGTATTAAAACCAGTGTTGCTAGTTCTTTTGAAAACGTGTGTTTGCCGCCACTAAGAATTAAAAAAAAATTGAAATAAGAATGCTTCAAGAGATGGTGGAACGGGCCCTGATTTTTTTATATGTTATCTTCATTGTGCTAGTGTAAAGTTGTTTGTATGTGGTCAGCCTCTTAACACAGTTACGACGTACACATCGGATCAATTGCTATGCTATAGTTTGTGGTCATTGTGAAACGTCTGAAATGTTATTGTCTACCTATTCAAAATGTTTATTTCATCAAACTTACACAACTTTTAAACGTATTATATTCTCCTCATGTCAAAAGAAAAGTCATGGTCGAAAGATTTGAAATTAATATTCTACGTTGACTGCCGTAAAGGCTTTTTTTGAAATTTTACGGATTTTTGTTTTGAGGCCTAGAAAATTAACGAAAGAGCACTAACCCCCGGTTTCTGAAAGCTTGACTAACACTAATCGGCTGTCAAGTCACTTGCTATTTCAGCTTTTACTTTAAATTAGATAGAGATAGCAAGTGACTTGAGAGCCGATTAGTGTTGATCGCGCTTCCGGAAACCGGGGGTAAATGTATGGTTTTTGTTTTCCACAGTAAAAAAAAAATCGCAGTTGTTTTTTCTACTTTTACAGTCAAATTACGTAATTCTTATAATACCACCGAAATACACAACACAACTCATAATAACATTAAATAAATAAATAAATAAATATTGGTGGACTTTCCACACAGCACTATCTAGCCCCAAACTAAGCTATGCTTGTAATATGGGAGAACCAGATAGCTGATATACTACTTATAATACTTTTTTTTTGTAAATACATACTTATAATATTATATAACACCCAGACAGAGAACAAACATTTATGTTCACCACACAAATGTTTGTTTCCGGTGGGAATCGAACCCACGACCTACGGCGCAGAAGGCATAGCTACTACCAACTGAGCTACGTAGGCTGTCAGACATTAAAAAAACAATTAAAATGAAAATGTTATGTTGTTTCGCAAAATGACAAAGAACGAATCCCAGTCATATTACGGTGGTATTACGATGGTAGCCTTCTTCTTCTTGTGGAGTCACTAGTTTCTATCGAAACAGTGTGGTGAGAGGATTTTAAGTGCGCCTCTTCTGGCTCCTTACGAGTATTTGACACATGTTATAGAACTTGTTAGGTTCTACAACATGCCGCCTGTTTCCTAACGATGTTTTCCTTCACCGTTTGAGAGTACTGGCATTGTGCACATACATTTTTGAACAAAAAACTCATTGGTGCACGACCGGTTTTGAACCCACGAACATAGGATCGGAAGGCGGGGCCGCCAGCACCTGTGCTCTCAAGACGGTGGCCGTCAACGTCATAATGACGGAAGAAGCAATGACAGATGCGTCTGTGGTTTATCAGGAAGTTCTGGCTATAGAAAGGCTCACCTTATTGAACCGCGTGTGAAAGTGCGCGAAAGTTGTGTCAACATCGGCACGCAAGCGGTGCAAAGAACTCTGGTTTTCAGACCATACAAATTATTTAGAATAAAAAAGAACATTTTTATTTGAAAATTTTTGATTGGCACTAATTTGGATCAGTTGAGCTATCGTTAGATCGTTTGCAACAGTCTGCAGATATCTCAACTGTTTTATATGTATTTTTGTACATTTTTTAAATTATCACGAGTAATAAAATATTATTTTCTAAGCTACGTCAGTTAAAAAAAGAAAAAAACATTTAAAGCCGTTAAGCAACCGGGCAAAGCTCGGTCATCCAGGTACTGTTTTTTAATGTAACAGAATCACCTAAACGTAAGCCACCTACCTCAGATGTCTAGGTAAGGAAGTTTTACTAAACTGTCGCTTAGGTAATGCCTACCTCACCGTACAAAGCTTCTTACCCACAACTCTTCTATTGTCACGTAAGTGAGTAAATTATGTAAGGTGACAATTACGTATTAACTCTTACGTTTGTTACCTACACCATTACTACACCGATGTACTTATCCTTTCGCAAATAGATGTGCCAGCGCTATCAAGCGGTGAAGAAAAACATCGTCATCACACACGAACAAAAAGTATTTCAGTATTTCATCAGCTATCTGGAACCCATATTACAAACTTTGGCTTAGTTTGGGGCGAGATAGTGCTGTAAGAAAAGTCCAGCAATACTTATTTATATTCCTCACTGCACACTTACACTATTTTAACAGTGAGTAAAAATAATGCAGACAGTCTATAATCTAGTTTTATAATTTAGACAGTTGATTTACAAAGAGAAATACAATTAGGTAAATACAAGTATTTACAAAATGTACACATGAAACAGTTGTGCTGTCGTACCGTTACAAATGATCTGGAGATAGCTCAGGTGATGCCTATCGGAAGCGTCCTGGTACTGGTTTGTTGACCATCAAACCAACTCTTCTTCTTCTCCTTCGTTTTTTTTTTATATACAACTAGCTGATGGAACAAGCAGATGGTCCACCTGATGTTAAGTGGTAACCATCACCTATAAACAAAACATTGCACCGTAGGTCACGCACAATAGGAACGTGCCCTACGATGCACTGCCCTGCGTCCATCAACTTGAGGCATACAGATGTTAAGCCTCATGTGCCTGTAATTACACCGGCGACCACACTTCAAACCGAAAGACAGCGTTGCCATTATCCTACTTCATGTGGGGTCGGCAAAACAGGTTTTTGCCACTTTCCTCTGTCATCCGTCATCTCAGTTAGTCACGTCTTTCTTTCCCATGTCATCTTTCACACAATCCATCCATCTTTTCTTTGGCCTGCCTCTACTCCTTAATCCATACTAACACTGTTTTCGTTACATGACATTCATCGCTTCTCAAAACATGCCCATACCACGCTAACCTATTGCTCTCATTTTTTCGGTCACTGGCGCCACTTTCAACCATCAAAAAAACCAGTAGAAAATTATTACAATGCAATATTATGTAAATTAAATAAGTTTTGGCATACTTCTCGCTATTACCGAATTCATAAAACAGTGTCGTTTGTTTTTTATTTTAACCGCATAACCGTTGTTTAAATAATGTTTTTAGTTACTCAATATTGTTTAACGATAGCCATAACCACAGAATGTAAAGCCAAAACATAGATTGTGAGGAGCTAGAAAGGTTGTTATCCTGTCGCGTTTTACGTAATCAGGATGTATGGTGGGAGTTCGACATGATCTACGACTATTTTTTCTGTGATACGAAAAGCGAGAAAAGATGAAAATCCTACTAATATCATAATAAATGCGAAAGTTTGTAAGTATGGATGGATGTTTTTTACTCTCGAACGGCTGAACGGATCTTGGTGAAAATTGGCACAGAGATATATTATAGTCTGGAATAACACATAGGCTACTTTTTATCCCGTGAGAATACCGGGATTTAAAACTACGCGGGTGAAACCGCGGGGCGCCACTAGTTTAACAATACATTGGAAAATTCAATATATTTCTTTAGTTGGAAAGCCATACGAAACATTGTAAAGACCTGTATGAGTCGTATTTAGTTATAATAATACGAAAAGAAAATGCGTATGGAATAATTTATTTAATCAGAGAGTTAAATAAATCCTCAAAAGTAAATTACAAAATTAATAGTATACGTCGTAGTATTTTTTAAACTTTCGCGGTCATAACACATACGTATTTACTTATATAGTCTTTATACTTATTTATTCTGCCCGCGACCACGGATATTGCAACCAAGGAATATAGATGATTGCAACATAGCCGAAACGTCGGGAAAATAAAAAAGTAAATACGCGATTAATACCCGTGAAATATCATAAATAAGGGTAATTTTCTAGGTAATAGGTAAAATGTAAGCGAATGCGCACCTACCACAGACCGCGTTACAAGCTATTTGTCGGTAGGAATTTATTGGAAAAAAAATATACGCGTAGGTACACACACACACACAACACAAAATATGTCTCATCGTTAGTGAACTTGCATTTCTCTATTTTAATGTTATTTTTAGTTTCTATATAAAATTAGTAAGTAGAATATTTAGGAAAACCTGTAATTGGCTATTTTACTATACCTAAATTAAGTTTTTAAATTAATTTTATCATAACTGCTGTTGGTTTTCTAATAAAAAAAAAATAAAATAAAAATAAGTATATACGTAGTAGTTAGGTACCATACTATCTATTTGATAATTTACACGGAAATACAGTGGAAGTAGGTCACAATAATTTGTTTACCAAAATAAGCACATAATTAAGTGTAATTCTTAAAAAAACATGTTCAAATTATCGCAACATTGCAATGCAAATAACGTAATTTTAACAGTTATGCAAAGTTCGTTCAAAATAAATTGAGCCACACTCAGCACTGTAGATTTGTAATTTCTTAAAAGGCAAGTATTTGACCGAAATCACGAATTATGTAATTAACGTCTCGATAATTTCATAAAGATAATTGTTTTATTAAGGTTTAGCATTTTTCATATTTTGAATATGTCGCAGCGCAACGTGTAGGCAGCGAAATCAACAATTTTATTGAAATTAACCACAACATAACTCAATACATTTATTTAAAACCACTTATGAATTCAGCCCATATTATTACAACAAAGGTACTCGTAAAATATTGATTATTTTCTTGATCTTGGTCGGTTTTAAAAGATTTTATAAAAAAAGTAAATGCACAAATAACGCTTTGGTTAGCTGTTTTATTCAGCGAAAGTTTAATATAGCTTTTTCGATGTGTTAGAAGTTGATTTTATTTTGCAAAAATGTTATATTATTTCTTAAAATAAAGGCTGTTGGGTACTTTCGTTGTCGCATTTGGTAACAAAAATAAAGTAAAAGATTGCATATCTAGAATCTGGTTATTATAGAACCGGCGTAAGAATTTTATGACAAGATCATATTATTAGCTGCGCATGCGCAGTGAAAAAGACATAAACGCGCAACAACTTGGAGTGTTGAATCCCAACTAATATTATAAATGCGAAAGTAACTCTGTCTGTCTGTCTGTCTGTCTGTTACGCTTTCCCGCTTAAACCCCTCAACCGATTTTGATGAAATTTGGCACAGACAATCTTTAGACCCTGAGAAAGAACATAGGCTACCTTTTATTGCGAAAAAAAGAGATGAAGGGATTAAAAGTACGCAGACGAAGTCGCGGGTACCAGCTAGTATTAAATATTTAACTTATAATTTCTGCAGTACATTTTACACAGTGTTCTAGTCCCTTTTATGCCACACCTTTGCTTATTAAAAACTACGCCTATGTATAATATTACACACTATTGTCTGAGGTGAGAATTGAAAAAGTGATAATGCAAAACCGAATGAGCTTATCGGGTTTTTTATTATACTCGCTGACATGAAAAGCAACTATGTAATAATTTGTAAATAAATGTTGAAAATTCCATCAAAAAGCAATAAATTAATACATCCAGCGTTTTCAGGATGAATTTCAGCACTGAAATTGGATCATCCAGTACAATGGACGCAATCAGCTGATTTGGTTACAATGAGAAGATGCACACGAACTCGGCTGTATGGCATATTTACTAAAAGTGATGTAGAGATAGCATATTACCTATTAGTTTATTATAATATAGAATAATATATAATAGAAAAGAAAACGAAAAATGCCTTTCCTATTAATTAGCCTTGGAGAACTGGTCTGGCCTAGTGAGAGTGGCCACGTTTTCTGATACTAAGATAGATTCAAAAGTTCAAAACAGGACGTGACCAATGAGTTTTTCTTTTCCAAAATGATGTGCAGAATTAAATCCCGGAATTCCCGCGAGATAAAAAGTAGCCTATGTGTTATTAAGACTATAATATATGTCTGTGCCAATTTTCATTAAGATCCGTTTAGCTGTTCTGGAGTTATAGAGTAACAAACATCCATCCATCCATACTTACAAACTTTCGCATTTATAATGAGTAGGATTTTACATAAAGTGCACAGTGTGTGCACGACCGGTTTTGAACCCCCGTGGGATCAGAGCTGCCACTAGTCCAGCCGAGCTCTATTTTCACAAACAGTTCTGCTATCTCTACTATCTAATAACACGTGTCGCAAGCGAACGCTCCGGCGGACAGACTGACGAACCGTGAATGCAGTGAAAACGGCTAACCACCGACTTCCATATACCGTGTGCCGCTAGCACTGCTTTGCGAGTTGTGACGTACCAATCGCTGGGAAATAAATTAATAATATCTGAGTGACAGCAGGCTGGGAAAAAGCTTTGAATTCTTCTTCTTCTTTTTTATTTATGGCTCTTGTCCGTATAAATAATCTAGCCAGTGACAAGTGATTTTTCTTTTAATAATTTTAGTCAAGTCAGTCTATAGTCAAGTCACGTCATTTGTTTTGAAGAAAATGGTGTCGGTTTTCTTTAAAACATTCGAAACATTTTCGGTCAAATCACGATATCACATAATACACTTTCATTCAAAATGCTTATACTTTGCGCTAAGACTTCAAGTACCTAATGTTGGTTAAAATAACACTGAAATGACACAACACAACTCAAAATAACACTAGAAAAACAATTAAAATGAAAATGATATGTTGCTACGGAAAATGACAGAAAACGAATCAAGAGTTTGAATAATATTGTGTTCGATTTTTTTATATCATGTCATGTCCACATGACCTAATAGTATGATATGATACTAATAGTAATGATACTAGATAATGATACTAGTAAAGTACTCTTTTATCTGTGACATGACTAGCGTTCTGTCAAGGAGCTGGCGGAAGCAAAGTATTCAATTTCCTTGGGCGGAAGGATCGACAGCAAATAGGCTGGAAGAAAAGTTTGAAACTGAGTTTGATTTTCAAATAGCTGTCGAATGATTGCTAATCTAAATACGCGTAAGCGTATTTGCCGTTTGAAGCGTGAATATGTTTTTTGGCTCTTATTAGTAGCCTGTTAAAAGACGCTCTAGTTTTATGAAAGAAAAAACACTCATACTTCATTATTGTTAATAGGTCGCGTCACGTAAAAAGAACCCCGGAACCCGGGATGGGATGGGATGGCCTGAGTGTTTATGTGGTATGCGAAAACGTCACTCTAAAATTCAATTTGATCCGAAAGTTATATGTTCGTGGGCGAAATAATACACGAGTTACTTTATAATGAAAACGCTGTATGTATAACCCATTAATGTTTTTAAACTGCTGCTAAGGAGACTGAGTTGCGTTATAACAATAGGTACCTACTGTACCAATTAGAGGGTTTTATGTGGATTGAAATTCTATTTGGTTCGGTTTGAAACTTTTAGTGGAAAGTACCTATTTTTCAATAATTGTCTAGTAGGACACTAATTAGAAAAATTCTGATAGTATAACACACACAGAGACAAGAAAACTAGGTACTTAAGGTTTTTATGTATATATCAGTGTGTTTAGATATTATGTAAAGAAAGAAACAGATAAATTCATGTACCTATTGTATTTGTCTTACAAATTACATGCATGAAACAACAATTTAGATTAGGAAAAAAGCATAGGTACCTACTTAAGTACTTACTTAGGGTATAGGTATGCTAGTACATAATTGACCGAGCGAGCGAAGCGAGCGAAGCGTCTCAGTTTCCACATTGGCCAAAAATGCGTTTGTCCGGATGTCTGTCTGTCTGTCTGTTCTCCTCTACAGGTCGCAATTTTCAACCGATCTGGACGAAACTTGGTACACAGGTTATATGACTTATTAGAATTTTTTGTCGTCGGGGATTTTTGATTGGAGGGGTACTTCCCTCAAAAAAAGGGCAAAAAGGGGGCTATTTGATATACTGGATATCTCCACCAATTGAGATCCGATTTCGATTATTCTTTTTTTATTTGAAAGGTAATAACTATAAGTTCGTCTCATAAAAGTTAGGCGAAGATCTGATAAGGATCTTCAGCATGATGAACAGGATAGCTCATCAAACAATCGATGGTTTTCAATCAAATTTGAGAGAAACACAAAGGACCTCATTCTACACAAGATGATGCAAAAAAAAACAAAAAAATCACAAAACGGAAAATGCATTTGCACATTACATTCCTCAAATAGCTCACTTTTAGTATGCTCGCGAGGTCCACAGCTCCCAGAGCCACTAGTAAGATAAAATAAGTGACAAGTGTAGGTAAAATTCTCGAAATTAGCCATTATACCTAGGACGCAATTTGAAAATCCTTTCACGACACTGTTTCGAATGAACATGACAAGTAAAAGAAGAAAATCTATGAGAAGAGCGAAGGTGAGCAAGATGACAAAAACTCTTTAAACACGAATATTATGAGATTAGCAATAATGTTCTAAAAAGTTTAATATAGAGGTAGATATTATGCACCATACGAACAAAATAGTTCCATCACGAGAGTCGAACATGCACTGAAATTGGTAAAAAATATAGTGAGTAGAATTATTTACGTTTGATATTGTTCTAACAATAAGTCAACGTGTTTTTCTGAATTGGGACGCTCTCGAGGGTAATTTTGTGGGCAGATTAATGCCTACAGCAATACCTATGTATTACGTACAAAGTGGAATAAATAGTGGTAAGCGCTTTGCTTACCACTATTTATTCCACTTTGTACGTACGCTTCCTGGTGCAAACTGCCAAGGAGTGGAACACTTTACCGTCGTCGGTATTTCCGGAACGATACCTACAACTTAGGAATTTTTAAGACAAGAGTGAATAAGTGGATTATAGCTAAGCGTGCTCCACCTTAGACTGCATCTTCACTTTCCATCAGGTGAGATGGAAGTCAAACGTCTAGCTATCAAAAAAAATGTAGATAGGTAGGTGACGAGAAATAATGGAGCAGAGGGGTTATCATGAGTTTGGTGCCGATCGTGGATCGCAACGATCTACACCGAATTTCAAGGAAATTAAACAACGGCATCTAGCGTATTCTTTGAGAAGCTTAAGTGAAGCTTCTCAAAGAATGCGAATAATATATAATATGTGTAATAGGAATAATGATAAAAATAATAAGAATTTATTAGGAATATAAGAATAATAGGTATATAATATTGAATTTCCTTAAAATGCGGTATCTATCGGCGTGATCTACGATCGATCGCGGTCGGCACCGGAACTCGTGATAGGCCCTCAGATACTGGGCATACCCAAGCATTAACACAAATAGGAGTTCTCCCCTAAGTGGATTAAACATTAACATAATAGATACCTAGGTACCTATGTATAGGTACCTAATGAAAAAATTGGAAAATATTTAGTCCCACTGAAAAACTAAAAACAGCTTCGCTACTTTGATTATTTATTATCCTATAGGTATTTATTATCCCCTCAGATTTAAAAGTAGGTAATACTAGCGTAAAATTCTTGGGAGAAAACTTCACTAAACTAACTAATCACAAGTAAAAATACTAGTCTCCGGTTTCTTATATTCAAATTCAATTTTAATAATAATAACAGTACAACATTACAGACCACGTCCAATGCGTTATACTAGTTGCTAGTTTCTAAAACCGCGATCAACACAAATCGGCTGTCAAGTCACTTGCTATCTTTATCTAATTTGAATAAAAGCTGAAATAGCATGTGAATTGACAGCCGATTAGTGTTGATCGCTTTCAGCTAATCGGGTGTAAGTTTTTGTATGGAGGAAGACTCGATACACTATCGGGCGTGCTGCGAACTCGCAAGTTCGCAACGCAAGTCTCCATACGGCCTCGAAGCGACACAGCGACGATACAAAAAAAAAGAAAAAATATTACTAAGACTTAGGTAGTGTAGAGTGCATGTAAGTTACTATAATAAACACTGTGACACCCGGTCAGACGCTTGGTGTACGCTTTCGCCCGTTGCCGCTCTGTTGCCGCTCGTATTAGTAAAAGTGGCAACGTCGCGCTCCCAGCGCTGCATTGCATTGGCCTGCACACAAGCGTCGCTTCATTGCCAGTCGGCTAAGCGTATTTCTTAGAACACAACGTCATGACAGCTGCAGAATTTGTGCAACTTGTGGAACAGTATCCCTGTATTTATAACAGTGATTTGCCTGACTACGCTAGGAAGGATACGACTGAGAAGGCGTGGAGGATGGTGGCTAACGAGTTGGATTGGACTGGTAAGCGCCTACCTTTACCTACAACTTTGTTAGAGGAAACGGCGCGGCGCCGGCGGCGTGGCGGGGCGTCCGTAGCTAAGCTACCGGTCGCGTCACGTAAAAAGAACGCTGGAAGGAGGGCAGGGGTGATGATTTTAGTAGAACGTCATAAACCTATGGACTTATACCTGTTAATGCAATAATTGTAAACAAAAAATACAGTCCATGACTTTTCACATGGAGTTATTATGGTCTAAACTTATCGTTTTACTAGTTTTTACGAAACAGTGTGATGAAAGGATTGTAAGTGCGCCTCAAAGAGACATCTTTCGAGGTCTAGCGGCCGATTTCTGAAAGCTCGATCAAAACTAATCTGCTGTTGTCGCTTGCTATCTTTCTCTAATGAAGTAAATGGACTTGACAGCCAATTAGTTTTGATCGGGCGTTTAGAAAGCGTACATATGTAAACTAAACAATTTAGTCCATCTACTGTTGAAGATTTAAACAAATAATTATCTCCATTTTATTCACATAATTCCCATAATTCTGCTTGTTCCATCACAGAGTTGTCTAAAAAAATTGTTACAGTAGCGGAATGCAAAGACAAATGGAAAAACATAAGAAATGGCTACGTAAGAAGTCTGAAGCCTAGTTACAAGGGCGTGCAGAAGAAACCTTACTACCTACGAGATGAACTACAATTTCTCCTGCCATACATCAACCCAGCCACTAACATCCAACTAGACTTAGCACGAAGGATGCCCAGTCCTGAAGCAGAAATAAAACCTGTCATCGAAGAGCTTAAGAAAGAGAGCGAGGACGAAATCATTGTAAGTCCAGATATAAACCGCATACGGCAAGTCGGGAAACGAAAAACCAAGTTCCTTAAAAAGAAAATGCCCACCAGTGACGTTGACAAGGCCTTCACAACATGGCTGCAGAGCAAAAAGACCAGGATGGATGATACGAGGAAGATGTTTCTCTTCAGCTTACTGCCTGATGTGAGGAAACTGAGTGAAGAGCAGCTGGGCGTGTTCAGGATAAAGGTCCTACTGCTTCTGGAAGAACTGAAGATGCAGTCGGGTACGGGATTGCAAGAACTTATAAACCATATGAAGTAGACCTATGACGTTGGTCGTTAGTACATTTCTAAGGCGAGGATATCCCAGAACCTCCAAGACTTGCAGCACTTGAACAGCTAGATTTCGTTAGATTTTCTTTTCAGAGATTAATAATAATGAATTTTTTTTTACACAGCGCTAGTATATATTACCTAATCCCTATCTTTTGATATAACTTTCACATGATTTCAAGAAAAACACTTATTAATATTAGACACTTATTAGACCTTATACTAAAAAACCTTAAAAAATATAATAACTAATAACTAAAATATATTATTAAAAGGAGTCCCTTTGGGCAAGGATCCGAAGATACTGGCAGCATTCCCCCTTTGAATAGCTAAACTAATTCTTTGTCCGAGGTAGCTGCCAGCTCTTCGGTCTTATTAATGGATGTATGAAATATCGATTTAGTGTCATCTTTATGATTTTTTTTATCGAGAAAATTATTATTATTTACGTTTCTATCTTTACACAGCGCTCGAGTACATGTTCAATTTTAATGTTTTAAGTTTTTTCCATGTATTTTTTTACATTTTAGTATATTTACAGCTGTTCAAAAACCGTTGGTTGGTTGGAGGTTCTGGGATATCCTCGCCTTAAGAACGTACTTCGAGTAGGTACGTGACCCTTAAAGTTCGGTAATACTATTCAGGACAATTGTGATGAAAAAAAGCTCAACTATTACATAAATATTTACTGTAAAGAGTTCTTATTTAAATAGCTCTAGCTACGTACATAGACCGTACATTTTACAATTTCTTCTCATCTTCTAATGTCGACAAAAAATCTTGCCATGTCAGTTTTGAAGAGAATTACGGCGATTTCTTTCAAAACCTACAAAAAATATTTTAGTTCAAATCATTATTTGCTCAAAGCACCGGTTTCTGAAAGCTCGATCAAACGTAATCAGATGTCAAATCTCTTGCTTGTGAGTTATAGTGTAAAGATGATATTATATTTGTATGTGGTGTGCCAATGGACCGTCCTTTGACTACAACCCCACCTGATGGTAAGTGGCGAACTAACCGAGACGTTGGAGCAGAAAGTCTAAATGACGCCTATTCTCTCTTGCCTTGAAGATTCATGATCGGATCGTATTTTTTGAAAAATAATAAATAATATTAATGCACCCCTATGCAACCCAAGTCTAAGTTAAGTTTTCGCAACGTCCACCATAACCGATAGATAAAATAAGAAAATCTCTCGCCCGCTGCGCTATAACATTATGGTAGTTAAAATGTCAAACTGAAAGCCATCTCGATAACCAGACATTAGCGTAATTGGGCCGCCGGAAGCCAAAGCGTAAGTGGCCTCCGCTGATAGAACGATATACATACATATACCTAAAATTAAAAATCACTGAAAGTCGATGGACAGACAATCTCAAAATCGATCTCTCTTCTTGTGCTACTTGATGATAGAACAAGCAGATGGCCCACTAGATGTTAAGTGGTAACCATCACCACAGAGCATAAAATATTCTGTTCTGGAAATTAAACTAAAATTTACATCTGCAATTTTTTTAGACTGATGATGTTGATGACGTGTGTTTAGTACTTCAGCTTAAACATAAACCCTTATTTATTTAAAATTTTGCTCTCGGTGGGAATCGAACCCACGGCCCACAGCGCAGAAGGCAGAGCTACTACCAACTGAGCTGTGTCGTAGAAACGAATGCACACAAATACCTATATTATTTGATTAAATGGCTAATGTTCCCTTGTATCTTCCCCAATTTATCAAATTCGTTATTAATAATTCTACTCACACACGAAGTGGGAACAACATTGCGTCATGCCGCTATGTAGGTACATTCAGCGTCAAAATTTGATTACCATTCAACAAAAGTTAATAATTTATAATAAAAAGATATTTTGCAAAATTACCCACTTCAAATACACTGCAAACACATTTGCTGAAGAGAAAAAAACATAAAACTCGTAATTTCTTTAGAGTTTCCGATAATTTACCTGTTATATGGGTCATGTCCGTTAAAAATCTCATTGGCTAATGTAAATTGTCACAGTCAATGTCATATGTGATCCAAAGTTAACGACTTGTAACGAAGTTTTATTGGCAAAAAAATAATTTACCTAAATACTCGAAGTAATCTTAGTATCTGCTAAGTATAATTCTCATAATTATTTTTGCCTCAGGTCACTGATCCAATGTAGGTACTGAAGACATTGCTAATATTGCTATCGCTAGAAGTCGGAATGGAGTGGGCTACTTAGATAAAGGATAACTTTAAGAAACGTAAAAAAGTAACGTCAAAAAGTAACATCTATCAAAACATTGTAAGTATGTGCTACTTTGACTGGCCTAACTGGACAGCATCTATGATTTTCGATGCTAACAGTACAATGTACGCTTATCAGTCAGAGCGGCATCGCCGCGCTCAGAGCTACACGCTAGCGTCGCTTCATCGTCAGTCACACACACACAGCACAGTCAGTCGTCTGCGCATCTCATGAAAGGGACGACGTGATGTCAGTTGACCAGTTCGTTGTGATTGTTGATAAATTCCCGTGTATTTATAATAGGGATTCTCCAGACTACGCAAGGAATGACGCAACTGAGGAGGCGTGGAGAGAGATAGCAGATGAGATAGAATGGACCGGTGAGTGTTTAACCTATTTCTATTGGTCCAATCCCGGTAATTCCAACGTTTTTGATATCCGAACGCTTTGGATGCTCGTTCGAATTTAGAATGTTTTTTTTTATTTATTTCAAATATGTTATCGTCACCAGTAGAACACTAGGTGACGTCAGAGATCTTTTGTTGGTAAATTTACGAAGCAATTCATTTGATCGTCTGATTTTAATTTGGTTTATTTGTCCTTCGTTTTTAATTAGTAGAAAGGCTCGTGGATTTTTTTAGTCATGCTGTAAAAATAACTGTAAATTAAGCATTGGGCAGGCATGATAAAATTGTCATCCATAAATCCATGATATCGACATAAGAATGTAACTACGTAGTTGAGAAAAGTAATCTAAAAATTTTGTTTTATTCGAGTTGACCTTGTTAGAATTTATGCCCAAAACATTGATAACGTTGTTTGTATATGACTTTAGGGCATTACTAACACATAGTAACGAATAACTTAAATATTTCTTCTATTTTGCCAATAACAATCCCGGCTATAAAACCCGCCCTAAACTGACGCCGCCGCCGCCCAAAGCGTGTGTTTACTGTCCTTGAACTTATACAATCACTAACATCGCCTGCGACTCCGCTCTTATCCGAATACAAAGTATCTTATTATGTTATTCCGCCTTTTAATTATATATTAAATGTACCTTAGATTATTTCAAAATTTTGTATACCTACCTAATTAGAAGCTATTGATACTCTCTAGTAGCATTTCTTTTACAAACCTACGTAGTTCCTATTTAATTCATATCTTTTAAGATTTTTTTCAAGATAAATAATTAAAAATGAATCCATGCTGACGATTAGTGTAAAAACATACTCTTAAAATTTCGTATTTACAATATTTGTAGGAAAGAAGGGTTTTTTTTACTGCTGTCTATCAGGGTAGAGGATAAGACGATAAAAGACAGACACGAACAGAATGATACTGATTTCAGTATTAATGTTACTCATACCTACTTGTATTTATTGTTACAGTAACAGAATGCAAAGAAAAATGGCAAGAGATCCTGAATGACTACTCAGAATATTTGAAGAACGATTGCAGTGATAGACTGTCGAATAATCTGTACCACCAATGCAAAGATTTGCGATTTCTCCTGCCACACGCTCCAGAACCAGTCGATAAGAACAAACAAAGAGCACCCTGTATGGACTGGGTGCACTGGGAAGAATGGGATTACTATAAGGACAAGGGGTACAAACGAAGTCCTACTCGTTTGGAAGAAAGAGAGGCGCCCAGTTTTCTACCACACGATCCAAAACCTGTCGACACCAACAAACAAAGAGCACCCTGTATGGACTGGGTGCTCCGGGAAGATTGGGATTACTATGGAGCCAAGGGGTACAAACGAAGCCCTACTCGTTTGGAAGAAAGAGAGGCGCCCAGTTTTCTACCACACGATCCAAAACCTGTCGACACCAACAAACAAAGAGCACCCTGTATGGACTGGGTGCTCCGGGAAGATTGGGATTACTATGGAGCCAAGGGGTACAAACGAAGCCCTACTCGTTTGGAAGAAAGAGAGGCGCCCAGTTTTCTACCCCAAGTCCCAAAAACAGTCGATACCAACAAAGAAAGAGCATCCTGTATGGACTCAGTGTTCTGCAAAGAAAGAGAATTACTTCAAAACTCGACTTCAAGTAATTCTGGGTATAAACGAAGAATACCAAGTCCTTTGGAAGAAAGAGAGGCACCCAGTTTTAAGAGGTGTAAAATAAAAGAAACGGAATCGTTCTCTAGTAAAGATGACACGCCAGCACTCCATGAAACCTCTGCAGATGAGAAACCTGGAGTTTCTGGTACCTATCATGATGGGTTCCAGAATGATACAAGGAAAATGTTCCTACTCAGTTTGCTAACGGATTTGGAGAAAATGAGTGATAAGAAAATGGCTTTGTTCAGAATAGAAGCCCTGATGCTTCTGCAAGATATCCAAGCACGATATTCCTAAGTCCTTTTTTTTAGTTTTAAAACAAAATACTAAATAACTTTGTTGATATAAATATTTAGGAACAATTGGATATTGAATCCATAGACTCCCGAACTAGTTAATACTGTGTTTCAGGAGCCAGTGGCTCTAGGCTGGAGAATTTGAGAAGTGAGCATGTCATGCGGAGGGAAGAAAGTAATTGCGAAACGAGTGTTAGGTATAGTAGACTTACCTACCCCCGGTATCTAAAAGCTTGGTCAACACTCATCGGATGTCAATTCACTTACTGTCTCTTTCTAATTCGAAGTAAAAGCTGAAATAGCAAGTGACTTGACAGCCGAATAGTATTGATCAAGGTTTCAGAAACCGGGAGAATGACGAAATAATATATTGATGGACTATGTGAATCTGAATCTCTGTGAATCTGAATCAGAGAATTTAATATTGCTTACAATAAAATGCTAATGATAGGAAAATGTTACGACTTTGTAAAACACATTACCTCCAAAAAAGTGTCGCGACAGCATATTTTTGTGTCTAACGTATACTTATGTCACAATACGTAAAGTGTTCTTTTATTTTAATAACATGACTCGACTCGTAAGACGGGTAATGTTGATGTGTTTGTGTATATGTATGTGTCAAAATTTATAATTTTAAAATTTTGTGAATTATCCGTGCGAAGCTAGGACGGGCCACTTGTTGTAAAAAAATCTAACTATACTTTTTTATGGTCCAATCAAAATTCCCGCTGTACGCAAAATATGCAAAACTAAGTTAAGTGTTTGCTGTTCACTCTTTTCGGTATAGTAAAATATAATTATATTTAATTGTTATATTTATAAGCGCATAAGCTTGTTTATGTATACAAAAAGAAAAAATATATTTATGTAAACTTATTGAGCTGTTAGGTAGGTATGCGTGCTATGCATGATTTTAATTTTTTGATGAAATGTAAGATGTGAAAAAGCCTTGTAAAATTAATATAAAAAAATGATTTGTAAATAAACAAAACCTTCCATTTTTATGAATTTAAATAAAACTACATTGTGACGTTTTTTGAGTTAATTCATCTATTACTGGGGCATTATTCACTATGACAATAGGAGATTCCTTGCCCCAAACCGTGAAACGTCAAAACTTGATGTTGGGCTTTATTCTTTATGACATAGGAGGTACTTTGCCCTGACCGTGTGACACCGGCTGCCATGTCTTAGCTGTGATCGCGGCGCAAATGGTCATATTGAATAAGGCTCCTGTTTAGTGTACTCACACATGGCTATAGAAGGTCGGACAATGCGTCATTGGGCTTGCCGTACATTCAGCAGCAAAAGTAGATGACGACAAGGCCAAGCTTTATTGGTGTAAAAAAACTGGTAATATTTGTTATTTTTTTACGCAACTAGCATGGAACTAGCAGATGACCAACCTGATGTTAAGTGGTAACCATCACCTATGACAAAGCATTGCTTCGTAAGTCACGCACGATAGGTAAGTAGGTGCCCTACGATGCACTGTCCTGCGTCCATCAACTTGCGGTATACAGATATTAAGCCTCATGTGCCTGTAACTACAACGGCGACCACACTCCTCAAACCGAAATACAGCATTGCTGCTTGGCGGCAGAAAAAGGCGTGGTTTTAGTACTTCCTCGGACGAGCCCTTCACAAAGAGCTTCTACAACTCTAAAAAGTACATACTACTACTTTTTTATTCGGTCTGAGCTCTGGAACTGATAAACAGGATATCGGGTTAAGGCTTCGGTGACAGCGGCTCGCAATTTCGAGGTGCGATTGGCTATTATTTCATTTTATTTCATTTCGGGGAGGTTGTTTGAAAAAATAACTCTAAAGAAACACGCATAAATACTGTTCGAACACAAATAATACAATAATATAAGGGAAACATGCCCGAATCAGAAATCATTTTGGTATTAGTATGTTTGGTCTTACATTTACCTAATACCAAAATGATTTCTGACTCAAGCACATTTCCCTTATATTATTGTATTATTTGTGTTCGAACAGTATTTATGCGTGTTTCTTTAGAGTTATTTTTTCAAACAACCTCCCCGAAATGAAATAAAATGAAATAATAGCCAATCGCACCTCGAAATTGCGAGCCGCTGTCACCGGACTCTTAAGAAGTTGGGAATGTGTTTCAGTTTACGTTCTGAAATAGTAACTTATTACCTTTGATTATATACCTGTCAAAGCTTATTACGCTGACTATATCTCTTATCGGTCAGAGCGGCAACACCGCGGCGCGCTGGCAGCGCTGCACGCAAGCTTCACTCCGCCGCCAGTCAGTCGCTCGAGCGAGCAACAAAACAACGCAATGTCAGCCGAGCAACTAGTAGATCTTATGAAGAAAAATTTATTTATCATTGAGTATGGCTCTCAATCGGACCACAGAGAATACGCAGAGGAGTTATGGGAGCAGATGGCAAGTCAACTGAATATGACGGGTAAGTAAGTGCTGCATTATATTACTAGTAAAGATAATAGCATTATATTGGTGTAGGTGTATACCTAATAGTTTTTAAAATCGGAACAGTTGTTTTTGAGTTTATTCGTCCAAACCATACAAAAATGCAATCTTTCTTCTTTAAAATATTGTCGTAGATAAAATAATGTTTTAGATAAGTAGGTTCAATAACTAACGAGTTGTCTTACGTACATTATGTTTATCCTAACTAATATTATAAACGCGAAAGTTTGTATGGATGGATGGATGGATGGATGGATGGATGGATGGATGGATGGATAGATGTTTGTTACTCTTTCACGCCAGAACGGCTGAGCGGATCTGGATGAAACTTGGTATAGAGATGGATTATAGTCTGGAATAACACATAGGCTACTTTTTATCTCGTGGGAATACCTACCTACCGGGATTTAAATCTGCGCGGGTGAAACCGCGGGGCGCAACTAGTTAGCTTAAAAAATGATAGTAGCTAAGGTAGGTAGTTTGGTCCAAGGTTATTACTACTAGGTATGTATTTATTTTTTTGACGACCTCTGTGGCGCAGCGGGCGAGATCCTGCCTGCGACGCAAGAGGTTGCGGGTTCGATTCCCGCCTTGGAACAAATTTGTGTACGATCTGCAGAAATTTGTTCCGATGGTCTGGGTGTTTTCTATGTATAATAAAACATATCTATCTATGTAAGTATATAATGTATAAAAATGTCAGTTATCTAGTACCCATAACACAAACTTTGAATAGCTTACTTTGGGGCTAGATAGTGCTGTGTGGATTGTCCAGCATTATTTATTTATTAAAAGTCCACCAAGTTTTGGTACGTTCTCTTATTTGGAGCAAAATTTTTACCGACGACATTGTTAGAAGGTTGCGGGAATTCGTTGAATATGACTCAAAGTTTATAAATGAGGCCTTTGGGGAGGAAGAATTATTATTGAATTCTTTATTGGAGCAGACAACGTATGTGAAAAAGTAGAGCTTAATGCTAGCTAGATAGCATTTTCTGTCAGCCAACCTTGGCAGGTGAAAAGTAGAGAGGTTGGCTTGATAAAGCTTGTAGAAATAATGTACCTACAAATTGTACGAGTATACTTATTGCGGCTATGAACTTCTTAGGTTAATGATGATTTTATATTGTTCCAGTATCGGCTTGCAAGTGCTTATGGGACAGCATCATAAATGACTACAAAAAATATCTGGAGCCCAGCATGGATGGCTTGCCAAAAACTCCGTGGTATTTAAGTGAAAAAATGAGCTATTTCATACCATACATCTCAATCCCAGCCGCGAATATCGAAGAGAAAAAAAACGGACCAAAAAAAGAAACAACACCGGTTAAGTTTCAAAAAGATAATGGTGAAGAAATAGAAGATGCTCGCACGACATATTTCAGAAGACACAAGGTCAAGCGCCTGGAGAAAGAAAAAGATGGCGGCATGCCAGCATTAATACAAAATAAGAGTAAAGTGGATTTTTCCAGAAGAATGTTCCTGCTAAGCTTACTGCCTGATGTGGAAAAGCTGAACGAGAAGCAACTGGATGAGTTCAGGTTAAATATGTTACTGCTGGTGGAAAAGATTAAGTATACTGATTGCTGAGGTCTGAACAAATAAGGAATGCAATCCGTCAATTTACTCAGATTTAAAAAAAATACATTTTGCAGTTTGACCTTTTTTATTTCTGTATGCCATTATTAGACTCATTAGTTATCAGTGCGCCCGATAGAGGCGCTTATCGAATCTCCATACAAAATGGCCTGACGATACAGAAAACGAAAAGCGTCCAACAATATTCAGACTTCTGGTTACTGTACTGTTTGTTTCAACCACGATTTTACATTTGATACTGATAAGCTTTATAACTTATCCTCTTACTCATAATTGGTTGCTGAGCGCTCCATTAGCTTAACAGACTGATAAGTCTGTTGCGCTATGTATGTTTGATACGCTATATAGAGTCGCTATAATTTTATGACAGGGAATATGAATTTACTTAGTAGGTATACATTTTAATCTGTACAAAATAAGAGTAAGAGTGGCAGAGCTCTTTGTGAAGGGTTCGGCCGGGGAAGTACTACCACCACGCCTTTTACTGCCGCCAAGCAGCGACGCTGACAACGCTGTGTTTCGGTTTGAAGAGTGTGTTTGCCGGTGTAATTACAAGGACATGAGGCTTAACATCAGTATGTCTCAAGTTGATGGACGCAGGGCAGTGCATCGTAGGGCACGTTCCTATCGTGCGTGACTTACGAGGCAATGCTTTGTTGTAGGTGATGATGATGATGACCACTTAACATCAGGTGGGCCATCTGCTTGTGCCATTTTAGAGTTTATTGACTATATTAAAATTACCCCACCTATGATAAACATGTGTGATTTTTGACATGTATTTTGGTAATTTAATGTTATTAATTTGAAATATTACACGGGTATTTATCGCGTTTTACCTTTAATGTTAGTAACAGTATTTACAAAAGTAATCCTACTAACATTATAAACGTGAAAGTTTGTATGGATGGATGGATGGATAGATGTATGTTTGTTTTACTCTTTCACGCCGAAACGGCTGAACGGATCTGAATGAAACTTGGCAGAGAGATACATTATAGTCTGGAATAACACATAGGCTACTTTTATCCCGTGGAAATACCGTGATTTAAATCTGCGCGGGTGAAACCGGGGCGCAACTAGTACCTCATACTTGCATTTCACATCTAAGTGACGGTAAAAATTATAATAATTTTTTGACAGCCTTCACAGCTCAGTTGGTATATAGGCAGTGGGTTCGATCACCACTGAGAACAAATATTTGTGTGAACATAGGTGTTTGTTCTCTGTCTGGGTGTTATGATTAGTTAATATTGTATGTATTTACAAAAAAAAAATGCATTAAAGTGGTATATTCAACTATCTGGTTCCCATATCACAAGCTTTTGCTTAGTTTGGGGCTAGATGGTGCTGTGTGAAAAGTCCAGCAATATTTATCATTTATTTTTATTGCCAAACAGAACCACAGATAAAACAGTTTTAGGACACAAGCCGCATGATGTTGAGTAGTTACTTCTGCCGTCATGCAATTCATCATCGAGTTAGACCACGGAAATCGTGCCCTATTTGAACCCGCTTACCTTAAAAAAAGAAAAATCAAAGTATCAGGTAACAGATGTAATAAATTTCTAAGCGTATTTTAGAAAGTATGTTCTTGACCTAGTTTATATCCGATTCATTCATTTACGCAAAATTAATTTAAACGATAGGTATAATATTTTAAAATATACCAAAAGATATTATAAGAAAGGGATATATAAAAAAAAAATGTTATTTCCTTAAGTGTAGGTAAACACTTTAAAGGTAATCAAAATCTAAAGATTTTACATATAATTTACTAGTAGCGCCCCGCGGTTTCACCCGCGTAGTTTTAAATCCCAGTATTCCCACGGGATAAAAAATAGCCTATGGGTTTTTCCAGACTATAATATATCTCTATGCCGATTTTCACCAAGATCCGTTAAGCCGTTCTGGAGTTATAGATTAAAAAACATCCATCCATCGATACTTACAAACTTTCGCATTTATAATAATTATTAGTAGAATGTATATTTTTGACGACCTCTGTGGCGCAGCGGGCGAGAGCCTGCCTGCGACGCAAGAGGTTGCGGGTTCGATTCCCGCCTTGGAACAAATTTGTGTACGATCTGCAGAAATTTGTTCCGATGGTCTGGGTGTTCTCTATGTATAATAAAAAATATCTATCTATGTAAGTATATAATGTATTAAATATATCAGTTATCTAGTACCCATAACACAAGCTTTGAATAGCTTACTTTGGGGCTAGATAGTGCTGTGTGGATTGTCCAGCATTATTTAATTATTTATTTATTTATTTTATTTATTTATTTTGTTGATAGCTATATACTTGCACAAACTAAATTATACGTAGTAAGGTACCTCTTACTTTTCCAAATCTTTGTTTTCTTTATTGGCCTTCATCTAATGTGCACCACCCAAAAATGTTTCTCATTAGGTACCCAAAGGTAAGCTGGTAGATAATGCTATGCAGCACTAAACTCGCCTGTTTACATTTATTTTTTTGTAAAAAGTTTATTACAATATTCAGCAAGAATTATTCATAAAAAAGAAAAAATAAAATTAAAAAAGTTTCTATATACGATATTCAGCAAGAATTATTCTGAAATAATTTTGCCAATAAGAAAAAAATAGAAACAGCTTCACGACTTTGATCCCCAGGCACGGTAGATATCCCTTCAGATCTCCCAGTACCAAGTAGGTACTAATTAAAGATTCTTTGAGGATGTCTAAGAAGGGTAGTCAGAGGTAAGTCCAAACATTACATTTGGCACCTACCCACATTTTGCAGTAGTTAGTATTCCATACGTGACAGGTTGCAAGCCCATCGCCGCTAAGTAAGTTTGCCAATAAGTACGAGACAAAACTAGAGCAAGTTATGCTCTTGTGTTTAAAAACATAAATTCTGACGTTTCTTATTGGAAACGATTTCAAATGTCAACTGGATTTGATCCGGTTGATATTTAGAGTTGACCAGGCACGGTAGCTATCCCCTCAGGTATGCCAAACATTACTTAATACCAAACATTAGATTCCTTAAGATCTAATGATGTCTAAGGAGAGTAGTCAGAGGTTTGTCCAAACATCAAGTAGGCACCTATATTACCTAGTACCTACCTACATTTTAATACATTATCACTATCACTACATAGTATAAAACAAAGTCGCTTTCTCTGTCCCTATGTCCTAAACCCAAAGGTTAACTGAAAGAAAATGCTAATTAGCATTAAGTTCGCCTGATGTACTACATTTATGTGCAATAAAGAATTTTCTTATCTTATCTTATGTCCCTATGTGTGCATAAATCTTTAAAACTTCGCAACGGATTTTCATGCGGTTTTTTTAATAGATAGAGTGATGCAAGAGGAAGGTTTATATGTATAATACATGCATGATATAGTAGAAAAACAATATGTAAGAGTAGTAGAGCTCTTTGTGAAGGGCTCGTCCGGGGAAGTACTACCACCACGCCTTTTTCTGCCGCCAAGCAGCAACGCTGTGTTTCGGTTTGAAGAGTGTGGTCGCCGGTGTAATTACAGGCACATGAGGCTTAACATCTGTATGCCTCAAGTTGATGGACGCAGGGCAGTGCATCGTAGGGCACGTTCCTATTGTGCGTGACCTACGGGGCAATGTTTTGTTTATAGGTGATGGTTACCACTTAACATCAGGTGGACCATCTGCTTGTTCCATCAGCTAGTTGTATAAAAAAAAAAAAAACAAAAATGTACTCGTGCGAAGCAGGGGCGCGCGGGCGGGTCGCTAGTATTATAATAAAGTAGATTTGATTGAACGAACGACGAACTGACTACCGCATAATGAGATTTTCATAATGCCATCTACTTTCTTTAAATTTTCCTATAAATCATTATGTGAAAGGCAGTCGCCTTGCACTTAATAGAGCAATTTCATTTAGATTTTATTGATGACAAAAGTAGACGAATATTATTTTTATCTTATTCGTAGTTTTATCTGTGACCTTTAAAATTCTAAAACCTCTTATAAATTATAGACAATCTTTTTTTTGCCTAATTAGGTGTGTAGGTTGGTTTTTTAGTTATGCTACACATGTCATATTATTACAATGACGAAAAGCTTAAAAATAAGTGTGTGTTTTCAAAATAACGCTATTTTAAATTATAACTGGTGGAATGCCCGCGACTTCACTTACGTGAATTTATTATTATAAAAATTTGACGAAGATGCTTTTTTTCATGTGTTATGGTTATCTGAAAAATATGGCTTAGCCGTATTTCTTGGATTCGAATAGTTTCAACTGTTCTGTTATTGTCAGACAATCAGTTACGCACTACTTTCTCAATTGTTTACTTTTACCTACTTATTTATTATCAATAAGAAAGCAAGTCTTAGTTTTAGATCAAATTGTAAAAGGATTTGACGTGTATTTTCATAATTTACTATATTGACTAATAAAAGGTAATGCAACACGTTGTGAGAACGCAAACCGATTTCTACCAGCCAGACGATTGTTCGCCACTTTCACTCGGAGAAACTGAGTTTTTGTAGCGGCAACGTTTGCGGATCTTGAATGTCGAACGTGTTCGAATAGTTATAATTACATATTTGAATTTTGAAGCTGGAATTCTAATTTCAAATCGATCTTTTTTGAGAGGATGTGTTTCCGGTTTCTCTTTTTAAAAAAGAGGTGCAATGCAAATAAAAATTAAGATTTGAATATCGAACGAATAGGTTGTGATAGACTAGAAGTTAGATTTATATTTTTGATCCCTGTCTAATATAAAAAATAATGATTTGAGAAACAGGGGAAAACATTTGAGAAATAATGGGTAAAAAATATTAAAATAAATAAAATAGAAAGGAAAAAAAAAGTTTTTTTTAACTCGATGGCCTCAATTCTAATTTTAATTGATTAAGGTGAGCTGCAGGTGTTGAAATTTTAGAATGATTTACACGACTGGATAAACAGTCAAACAATGGACCGTGACTATCTGAATTCACCATTCATCGTCTTGCTCTACTTACTTTACAAATTTACAAAAAACTACGTGCTTTTACGCACTATTAGAAAAATTGGAACGTAAAAATTTGCGGTTTCTTAAAATGGGATTATGATATGAGAAATAATTATAAAATTTAAAACTTTATCCAGTCGTTCTCAAAAATCTCAAATAAGTATGCGAATACTCGTACCTATCGAGTATTTTCAAGTTTTAAAAAAAAGTTTTTAATTTAAAAATTATATTTTACTAAGGTAGTAAAAATATATTTTTAATTTAATTAAATAATAAGAACATGGAAAGATTTAGGGGAATTGGAAAAAAACGGTTTGCATAAAAGTAACAAGTGGATATGCAATTTAATATTTTGCACAATACTTAGAATTAACTTACCATTTTATCAGATATCCTTGAGCAGGCACAGTGTAACTTTCAAAAATACCAATTCCGCACCACTAAACTTCACTTAAGTTATTGGCCACAGAAATACCACAATTTTCGAATGCTTCAAAATTTGACACTCACAAAACTATGTTCGATATTTGAAAAAAGTCGTTGATTTAAAGAATAGGGATGCCCTATCGCCTGTCCGGGTCGGAAGACAGTAGTGGACTGACAAGTAAAGCTGTTAACGATTCTGTTGGTGCGCTTGCGCCGATATGCGGATCTAACTGTCTTGACGGTTGTGCTTGAATTTTGATTTGAAAATGAGAGTGGTTTTTGGTTTTAGTGTACCTACAGTTCGTGCCATGCGTGAATCAGATTCTTAATTAGACTGGAGTTAATTAAATAAAGAAAACAAATACTGAATGTGGTGGGTAAATATCTAGTAAAGCTCGAAAAATAATAATTTTATATTAAAATACAATCCTTGAATAAATAAATAAGTTACTAAATAATGGTGGCATCTATTCGGACCTATTATATAAAAAAAATGAAAAAATTATTATCCCTATGAAACGTAAGAAAAAGTTCTAAATGAAGTACCTATTTCGTTATTATAATATTCGAAATAATATTAGCAAGTATCAAGAACTCCTCAGCCTCAAATTACATATGTTTTTGTCAAAGAAAAATCTGTACGGTTCCTTTCACCCTTGCCTTATGCTAAAGGTACATGTATGTCATTTCAACTACATTTATCTCCTAGTAAGGTGCGGAAAAGTTGTATTTTCTTATCACTGTGACTGTTGTTCCAGTTCCACAAAAATCACAGTGACAATTCACCGTGATTTTGTCACATCGATAACTCGGGTCGCGAGAAACGACATAATTGTTTATTTGTTTTAAATGATCCGAAATAACAGCCTGTTATTTTGAGTTGAGATGAAAAAATTAAATTCAAATTCAAAACATTTAGAACCATAGATTTAAATAAAACACAGCCATATTATGCAAACTTCAACAAAAAACATTAATTAATAAAATTACAATTATAACAATTAATACGTCACTTATAATTTATTATTGGCACTGTTTCACAAACATCTATATCTATCTATATCTATATCTTCTATCTAATATCTAATTCTAATATATAAATATATATAACTCAAAGGTGACTGACTGACTGACTGACTGACTGACATAGTGATCTATCAACGCACAGCCCAAACCACTGGACGGATCGGGCTGAAATTTGGCATGCAGGTAGATGTTATGACGTAGGCATCCGCTAAGAAAGGATTTTGATCAATTCCACCCCCATATATAAATATATATAACTCAAAGGTGACTGACTGACTGACTGACTGACTGACATAGTGATCTATCAACGCACAGCCCAAACCACTGGACGGATCGGGCTGAAATTTGGCATGCAGGTAGATGTTATGACGTAGGCATCCGCTAAGAAAGGATTTTGATCAATTCCACCCCCAAGGGGATAAAATAGGGGATGAAAGTTTGTATGCAACTTTCAATTCTTTGGCGCGTGCAAAGCCGCGGGTTCAGCTAGTTGTATATAAGCTGTATTTTTAGTTATTTAACTAGCTGGAGTTACGCCCCGCGGTTTCACTCGCGCTAATTTAAATCCCGGTTACCACAACCACACAACAACAATAAAAAACACTTTATTACCCAAAAAAAATATAGGCTTTTTTGTTGAACAATTTTCAGCTCAATTAATGTCAGACTACAAATAATGTAGGTTAACATAATCAAACACCATTATCATAAAACAAAACGAAACAACAAAATAAAAAGTCTCATGAATGTTACGTTGCTTTCAAAGTCGACATAAAACAAAAAGGACCAATCACAAGAACTTCTGATGTGACGTCACACGCAATGACTTACGATAGGATATTCGATAAAAATAAATTGCTATTACAAAGTCAATCTACACGTCGTCATCGAAAAGCGAAAGTTGGAACTTCCGGTAGAGTTACCAAAAATGGCAGCCATAATTCCTATCCCTTATTACGTAGCTCGCGATCGGTTCACAACCGGCTCTACGATTTGTCATTTTTGTGATACATGGAGTACTAGTTGCGTCCCACGGTTTCACCCGCGCAGATTTAAATCCCGGTATACCCACGGGATAAAAAGTAGCCATATGTAAGTAGCAATAATGCGCTATTACAGCGGCATAGAGGGCGTCCGTCCCGCCACGCTTCCTTTTCCAGTTCGTGTCCATTCGAAAACCTTTATTCCCGCGGTTGTCAGTTCTTCGGGCTATACCTATGACCTGCCATCATTGTCACTTTAACGGACTCCTACGGATTTCCTCATTTCTGATTCTACCAGTGAAACTCCCAGCTCACTCTTTAGCCCGTTTTAGGACTTTCGTACTACATTGTTCTCAAACTTTTGTAAAGCTCTGAGTTAATAGGACATAGGATACTACCAAATTGTTCCTTGCCTCTGGGCCGGGCTCTAGAACGTACAAAGTAACAAAACAAAAGAAAATAATTCATACCAAGCAACAAAACACACTTCTTTTGTTTAAAACAATAAAAACTTGGATGAGCTGTGTGGCCAACTTTTATGCAGTTGGGTAAATGTTAAGGCGAGGATATCCCAGAACCTCCAACCTCCAAGACTTGCAGCACTTGAACAGCTAGATTTCGTTAGATTTTCTTCTCAGAGATTAATAATTACAGGATTAAACGAACTCACCTGAGTGATGTTCTATCCTGATTATTTAAGTAATTATTCTGGGATAACTTATGTAGTACCGCTCTCCACACTGGTAAATCCGCGTGTCCAAAGCCTAAAGGCTATATCTGCAAAAAAAATCTTAAACACCTGGCAACCCTTTGACACTGACTCATTTCGTTTAGAGATAACATATATCAATGGGAAGCTATGATGTTATAGCTGTTGGGAGGGTGGGACTTTCTCATCCCAGAATAATTACTTAAATAATCAGGATAGAACATCACTCAGGTGAGTTCGTTTAATCCTGTAATTATTTTTCGTAATTATTCTGGGATAACTTATGTAGATGTTTAGAGGGATGAACATAGAATAAATTACTATAAAAATCACATTACCTATTTATTAAAATAATAAGTTGTAGACCAAATCTACTAAATCCCATTTTCAAAAGAAGAAAACCTCAATTGAGGAACAATTTAAGATCCAGGAACATATACCCTAGTAACAGTTGTCATTATTATTGAATTCACAGCAAAATACTCATCCTCAGTAATTGTTAGCTTAGCGCCTAGTCTAGTTTCTACTTCGAACTATTCTAATTAGAAGAATTAAATAATATGCATTACATATTTGCAATTGAAGATTAAGCAATAACACTACCTTGTAGTGCCCTACTGTAATGCTTTGCAAAAGTCCTTGACCAGCAAAGCTAATGGAATACCCTGCTTTCTTGTAGTGCCCTACTGTAATGCTTTGCAAAAGTCCTTGACCAGCAAAGCTAATGGAATACCCTGCTTTCACCATGATATCTACTGTAAGGAGAATGATAGGTGAAAATCAGAATTTTATTCCCACTGTATTTCATTAGGTAGGTAGGTTTTGTAAGCCCTGTATTTCCTAATCCCTTTTATATTTATGTGACTCTTCTAAAGGGTATTTTTAAACTAAAAACACGTAACCAAATGATTCTTCCTCTTCTCTGACTTAATGTATTAACTCTTTGACTTGTTGTAAGAGTTGAGAACTATGTTTGGGTACCAAGCAAGCCTACCTTTAAGTGCAAACGGCCTTTACTTGAATAATCCTTCATAAACCCAAGTTCAATAGTAATTAAGTTATTAATTGGTAATGTATTTACAGGTCACTGTACACCTCGATATTCAATTCCTAAATAATAATAAAAATGCAGCATAAAATTGTAGAAATTTGTCTAATAAAAATAATAATATATATATTCAAATACTTATGTGATTGCCTTATATTAGAACTGTAACGAAAGATTACAGTTAAGTGTATGTTTGTAAAGAGGTTCCCCCATTGAATATTATCAATAAATATATAGTTTTAATTAGAACATTATTAATATTTCCTGACGGTGACCTGGGTGTCGCTGTTGCTGTGTTGTCGAATACTGGTGTCACGGAAGAACAGAAGATCAGCATTATAGTAGTGTATGCTGCTATATCATTTATGCTGAATGACAACCAAGTACTGTGTAAAGTATTTATGTGTGTATATTTGATTTTGTAGTGTATTACTTATTGCCTTGTAAAAAGGATTTATACTTCAGGCACACAGTAGATGACACAGAACCTAGATCTTGATTACTTGCCTTTCAATACACCCCCACTGTTGAACACAACTGTAATATTGTTTTCGGCTTTACTTTGGTGGTGACTCAATGATGTCTGCTATAGATTTAAGTAAAGGATACCGAACCAGGGTCAAATTGGACGCCTTGCAATACTAATACTATGTCTATTTTAATATAATATTATTATTATTAATATTTTATAAGATTTTCAGAATTAAGGGAATGTGTACCTATTTTATAAGTACATAATGACTTTTTGATGGTGAAGGCATCTACATTCCATGCAGAAAGGTTTCCGTGTCAAGACACATAATATTATTATGTTTGTTATTCTTTGAACTTGAGTGCGAAGCACACGGAGTCAACATTTGTCTTTGATTAAAGTACAAAAATCAATAAATCTATTGCAATTCAAAATTGTAGGTTTTCTACTTCTTGCTGTAGACCATCTGCTGTCCAAAATTTTTCTGTCACAAAAATAATACCGAATATTGCCTCCTTATTTCCTATGGTATGTACAATCATAGATCTTTCCCCCCCAATACGTTCCAAAGCTTAAATCTCTGTGTAAACTTGCCCTGAAAAGTGAACTGACACAAAACTGCCTCATAATGGGGCCAAATCTCTAATAGATCATTAGAGATTCAGAATTAATTTATAAGTTCTGTTATAAGTTGTTTCCAAAGCCTGAAAATTTCCTAATACTTGACGCAATAATTTTACTATCATCAGTATTAATAACAAAGCCCGAACATTTAATGTGTGTTTAATGTGTCTAATGTCTGTCTATGTCTACTTAATAGTTTATACACAATCATGATATTTGTTGTACATTCATGATCTGAAGCCCCCAGGCAAATGTATTTATCAAACTAAATTACAATTCAATAGCTTTTATAGTAAAGTGGTTTTCACATAACATGAACATGACCTCATATCTATATATTACATCATTAGAGTTTATTCGAACCTAATAATACCCATTTTTCCAATCTATTGTGCACATAGTAAAGTCTACTCTATGAGTAGGTAATTTACTGACCGTTAATATCTTCCAGTTTAAACAGATAACATCTGTTAGATTTTAAAATGTTTTAAAATAAAAAATCTTATTAGATCCATGTTTTTAGATAACAATAATAATGTGCTAAATATACTGCATCATGAATTTGCACCAATATTTAAGTTTTTAACTTTAAGTCTTCGTGATAAGTTTTCCTGGTATATTCAGTTTAACTGTCTGGTTTATAATTTTGCTATTACAAAACTGTAAAAGGTATTTGATACCATGTAGTTCAAAAATGGTGGGGACCTAATTAATTATTTTCCAAAACATATGCAAATTGAATTACTGCAAACTAAAAACAAAACACATCTCCTAGGATACCTTGTATGCCCTCCGATGTATGGATTTGCCTGATGACGGCTGTCTGTGGGCTTGTACGCCTATTGCTACTGATACTGAGGGTGCTGGTGATAAACCCCTTCCAGGGTTTTGCTATGATAATGGTGCTGTACATTACAGGCCTGCTGGTTAGGTTTTGAATCTATTTTGTTAGTGACATTTTGTGACATTGCTCATTGTTATATTTGGCCTTTTTCATTGAAGATAAAGATTTTCCTGAATTCCCTCACAGCTTCCCTTTAAGGATGCCATTAAGTTCTGGATATTACAACTTGAATGATGGGATTCTCCTAGATTCTTTATAACCTCTCTTTGACATATTGTGTAGGCAATTGCTGATGCTTCGGCACCAACTTATTTTGGTTCTTGGCTGCCGGTGTCAGAATACCAGTCAGCTTTATGTTTAGTCCGGGTGTATCTAGTAGTAAGCAATTGTTTTGAAAATTTAAGTCCACAATTTTCTCTCTCTTCCTTTGTAAATCCTTCTTCTTCTCCTCTAGAATGGTTTTCATCACCAATTCCAAAATAAGATGAATTTCATCACCATATAGCATTAAGTTCACCTATGTACGATACATTTTGTTTATGTGCAATAAAGAATTTTCTATCTATCTATCCATATAGCCATTATTTTTGATAGGCTCTCCCAAGACTTTAGCTATAAGCGCCTCCTCTGAAAAAACTATTTCTTTGTTGGGTCTCTGCTTTCTGGCATTCAAACCGATCAACAATTCAATCAATCAAGGATCAAGTTTTAGAACAGATTCTTGATCTGAAAACACATCTGAAGTCTTTGAAGATCTTTATTTAGTTCTCCCTCCCAGGGAGTGTAAAATTACCACAGCAAAATTGCAATAAATATGCAAATGTATAGTTTGTTTATAAATATGTAAATTGCAATATATTATTTATCTTGATCCTTTGAGCTAACATGACCATCCCCACGGAATGGAACATATTGCCCCGCAATATGCTTTGTTTACATGTATGTACCTAGGTATTGTATACCTAAATTATCTTGATCCTTTGAGCTCACATAACCATTCCCACGGAATGGAAGATATTGCAACGCAATATGCTTTGTTTACATGTATGTACCTAAGTATTGCATACCTAAATTATCTTGATCCTTTGAGCTCACATAACCATTCCCACGGAATGGAAGATATTGCAACGCAATATGCTTTGTTTTTTACATGTTTATAGGTATTGTAACCTAATTTGTCTTGATTCATTGAGCTCACTAATCCATCTTCACGGGATGGTACATAACTATTGACACACTACACATCTGACTTCATGATATGGCATCTGATTACCTGTAGGTAGGTGATTGCACCTATTTTATCTTGAATTAATAAGCTCCCTTTCTGTCACACCATTAGGTGTTAATACATGTAGGTATTTTACTTTATTTCATCTTGATCTTTTAAGCTTTACATAATGTTCCCAATGGTAAGCTAGGTAGGGATATATAATTGTCAAAAAATGAGCATTTGAATCATTAGAGGTCTGTTGTTCTAATGCCAACATAGCCTTCCCAAAGGGCATGTACCTACAATGTCATGTATAATGTCACACAAAATGTGCCTAATTGATAATCTGAAGTTTCAAGGGCAATCTTATCGCTTTGTTTTTGTTCAATGGAGTTAATTATAATCTCTGATTTGATCCAGCACCCTCAAAACTTTGCTAGACCAACGCTAGCAACCAAAATGGCCGGCCGGCAAATTCTTAATCTCATCACCGTGTACATTACGCTTCATGAGGACTATTTACCGTGTAATAAACACTGTTTAGGCACGAATGTATTATACAATAACCAATACAAACCACACATAAGTAAACAATTCACAACTTCTTACCTTTTTCAATTTTGCTTTAACTAGGTTAGGTACCTTATAAATTTCTTGCATTTCCTCTCCAACTTTAGTATTTTTCTGTCTGGATTAGAAGCCCTTCGTTTGGGCATGATGAATGTTGATTAAAACACTAGTTTTAACACACTTTGATCAATAATTTTGTAATAATTAAAATCTCGCGTGAAATCTGCGGACACCGCGGTTTGAGCGCGAAAGAACGAATGAGTCAGTGTCAAAGGGTTGCCAGGTGTTTAAGATTTTTTTTGCAGATATAGCCTTTAGGCTTTGGACACGCGGATTTACCAGTGTGGAGAGCGGTACTACATAAGTTATCCCAGAATAATTACGAAAAATAATAATGAAATTTTAAATATATTTTTTTACATAGCACTAGTAAATATTAATCCCTTTCTTTTGATATATCTTTGACATGATTTCAAGAAAAACTCTCTTAGTAATGGATGTTTGATATATCGATTTAGTGCCAACTTTAGGATTTTTTTTTATCGAGAAAATTATCATTAGGTATATACGTTTCTTGGCCTTTGCCCTACATTGAGACCATAACTGCTGAGTAACAATCACTATCATCACTACATAGTATAAAACAAAGTCGCTTTCTCTGTCCCTACATCCCTATGCCCCTATGTATGCTTAAATCTTTAAATACGCAACGGATTTTGATGCGGTTTTTTTTTGATAGAGTGATTCAAGAGGAAGGTTTACATGTATCATACATGCATGATATAGTAGATAATCAATGTGCACCCGTGCGAAGCAGGGGCGCGCGGGCGGGTCGCAAGTAAACTGTAAATCTATCTACTTATATGAATTTAGGTGCCAATTCCAAGCGACCAAGTTCTTATAGAACAGGCCACAGCCGTCAAAATCCAAGCTGGCAGATTGCGTGACCAATTTACCAATTATGCCAGCCGAATTACGACACGTAAAGACAAATGCAACAAAATTACCGACTGTGCTACCGATCTGCAGATTATAGGCATCATACGTTTGCTGAGTCCTCGATACCGGCTTTTCAATACCGCTGCATTCAGATGACGGCTGTTAACATGGTGAATCCCCATTTTCCCCATGCTAACGTACTCATGGTATGTGCCAAATGTAATGTTTGGAAGTACCTCTGACTACCCCCCTTATACATCCTCAAAGAATCTTGAATTAGTATTCCCAGTACCTACTTGGTACTGGGAGATCTGAAGGGATATCTACCGTGCCTGGGGATCAAAGTTGTGAAGCTGTTTTTTTTTTTTTTAGCGTAAGTCGCACAGCGTGGAGAGAGCTACAGCATACTTTTTTAATACAACCAGCTGATGGAACAAGATGGCCCACCTGATGTGTTCACCATCACCTGTAACAAAGCATTTCCTCGTAAGTCACGCACGATTGAAACGTGCCCTACGATGCACTGCCCTGCGTCCATCGACTTGAGGCATACAGATGTTAAGCCTAAAAGCTGCTGATAGCTGATAGATAGCTGATGTTAACTATTAGATGACTAATAGTTCACCTAATGAAGAGCAGTTTCTAAGATGAAGCTTGTAGTATGGTCTTGTTACCATTTTATTTTCGTTTATGATCATGAGAACATTTCTTAGAAAACTCTGCCTAACGAGTCTTTGACACAAAGCTATTACTAGTGGACTGCGACCCAGCACCAGAATCCCCAGACCTCTGATTTCCTAACAATTACCCCTCCTTAGATCAAAGGTGTATGAAGCCAGAGAGGCGGGGGAGGTCAGCATAACTGTTGTAAGGAACTACTTTCACTAGACTGTAATTTTGCAATTGACCTTAATATTATAAAGTTGTTGCAAATAGTGCATTGGGACGATTTAAGCTGCAATGGGCATACATTTAAGTATTACGTAGTGCCAGGAAAGGGCCGATGACTTGAACTTTAAAGACCTTTTGGTAGCTTTCGTGTATACTCCGAACTAAAAGATTTGTTATAATTCTGATATCATTCATCTCTCCGTTGGATGACGATATTTAAGAGGTGACGTATATGTCTCTCCCAAGACGCGCCATTTTTTTATGTATAAGATAGACAAACGAGTTAACGGCCCCCCTGATGGTAAGCGGTCACCGTCACCCATAGATAACAACAACACCAGGGGTGTTGTCAGTGCGTTGTCCACCCTGAAGGACTTTATTATCATTTTTTTTAAGCTTTTCAAGTTAATACTGAGCCAGGGACCTGTTAACCCACATTTAAGTACCTACAGCATGTAGGACTCTGTTTTTTTTTTTTCTATTATTATAATTTTTTTTTTTTTTTTAGTCTATATTGCTATTTTTTGTAACCTGCCTGTACCTATTTACCAAGGTTTTTTTTTCTGGGTTAACAAATAATTTTTCTTTATTTCTTTCTTTAAATACTAGGCAGGCTTTATTGATTATGTTATTTGAGTTGACATTTTAAATTATATTGTAATTGTTAGATAAAAAAAAATTTGCATGCTTTAAAGTAGAACATGGCTGAGCTTACTTAACTATGTGTCACCCTTTTATAACCTGTGTTTCGCAAATAAATGATTATTGTATTGTATTGTATTGAAAACCTCTGATGGTAACTCCATCAATCTGATGGATTCCACAGCATAGGAGTATTTCGGTCTCCGGCTCTTCTCGTCCAGTGCTTGTCGGCTACATTTAGCAGATTTCGCAGACTATCCAGGATGCACCAGGAAATGGGAATGTAGTTTATCCAAATCCCTTGGAGAGCACCGGTGGTCTAGTGGAAGTGACCCCGCCTTCCGATCGTAAGGTCGCAGGTTCGAATCCGGTCGTGCACCAATGGATTTTTCTATCGAAAAATTTATGTGCGCAATGCCAGTGCTCTCAAACGGTGAAGGAAAACATCGTGAGGAAACCAGTTAGTATTCTAGCAGCGGCGATGGGCTTGCAACCTGTCACGTATGGAATACTAACTACTGCAAAATGTGGGTATGTGCCAAATGTAATGTTTGGACGTACCTCTGACTACCCCCCTTAGACATCCTCAAAGAATCTTGAGTTATAGTACTTGGTACTTGAGAGGTCTGAAGGGATATATACCGTGCCTGGGGATCAAAGTCGTGAAGCTGTTTCAGTTTTTTTCCTTGGAGTCAGGATGGTCGCACACCGTTCTGTTTCAAACGGATTTCCTCTGAATGCCGAGGTTTTTTCCTGAGACTGTACCATGAGGTTCATAAAAAGGGCGTTTTAGAATATTTAAGGGGCGTGTGATGCCTCTGGTGTTGCAAGTGTTAATAAGCTACGGTGACCGCTTTCCATCAGGTGGGATGTACTCACGCTTGTTTGCTTACTTAGTTGTAGAAAAAGGGGATGGGCGATGGCATCTCTTGAATACACAGCACTCAGCATAACTGCAGTCACCTATCTTGCTGTTCTTCTGTAGGTGATGATTACCACTTAACATCAGGTGTGCTTGTACCATCAGCTAGTTGTTTCTAAAAAGATTGACCTTGGTTAATACAACGTTTCAAAGTGCTGAATAAGGCGTGTAAAAAAGTTGAGTTGAAAATCATTTTGGTATTAGGTTTGTCTTGGAAATGGCCTTACGCTGGCCCCTTAAACCAGAAAGAGAACAAACGCGAAGTAAAAACCCTCGGGCAAGCGCAAGTTATTACGTTACACACTCCAGCTATTTTATAACAGCCACACCTTGCTGCGTAATTGGTCAGCCATAATGTTTTTTCTCACCGAAAGCTTTCACGGTAAACCGGTGTATTTCCTGCATTAAATGGCGACCATGTCCGCCTACGTTAGACCGGTGTTAGAGCACTCTTCGGGTGATTTAAACAAACATGATATTTATACATAGATACCTTTATGGTGCAAAACCTCACAAACCAGACACAATAAACGTCTACATCAATATGAATCATTATGACTTTCGACCTTTCTCCGTAACTCAATGATGATTGTTGCAAATCATCTGATGATTCATGTAATATTTACACCTTTAATGATACTTTCTTTCGTGAGAAATGTTACGTCCAAGATCATTGCTTGCACTTACCTAATCATTATTTCGGTAATAACATAACTGTACGTCGATCATCAAAGAGACAGTGAATGAACCAGCGTGCTACTACTTTTAAGATAAGATAAGATAAGATAAGATAATATATACTTACTTACTATTTTTATTTACAAACTCGGTGAATCACGACTCAAAATGTTTAAATCGCAAGCATCTTAATAAATTTATAACACATGTGCTCGTAAAGGGTCTCTTATTTCACCAATTTCAGTATCGTGATGTATGTCATTACGCACTCGTGCGTTATGGTAATGTAAAACGTACGGTTTATCAAGATGCTTCAACAAGTGAATAAAGATTTATTCTTTGAAGAAAGTCCGAATTTATTTATTTCCTCGCAAATCTAAATATATATAACTCAAAGGTGACTGACTGACTGACTGACATAGTGATCTATCAACGCACAGCCCAAACCACTGCACGGATTGGGCTGAAATTTGGCATGCAGGTAGATGTTATGACGTAGGCATCCGCTAAGAAAGGATTTTGATCAATTCTACCCCCAAGGGGATAAAATAGGGGATGCAAGTTTGTATGAGATTTTCAAAGTAAACGAGCGCGAGTAAAGCCGCGGGATCAGCTAGTGTGTTATAAAACGTCGTATGACATACGTGCGCTTTGAAAATTACAGCCTCTGCTTTCTTGTAGCCCTCGCCTACGGCTCGGGCTGGCAATATCGCCTCGGCTGTAATTTTCAACTTACCGCACTCATATCATAATGTACTATTATGTTCACAGCGTGCAGCGTGATAGCAAAGTAACCTATACGTGTTTTTGAGTTTTTGACCTCCATCAGACCTTTTATTAGTATCGAGTGTGTGGAAGTTGAACTCTTGGAGGCTAACCGCTATTGATCATCATCATCATCAACCAAGAAGTTCACGGCTGACCGTCATTTTCATTCTCGTTTCAAATTCCGTTTATTTTGTGTGTATCTCCACAACATTGAACTTCCTTACTGGTCACTATTCAATATAAAAAAAATAATAATGGCATGTAATGTAAGCCAACTACTATACCTAAGACTACGCTTGAGATAAGCAGCTGGTAACCGTCAGATAACTTCTCATTCAAACATTTTGTACTAGTGGCTCTGGGAGGTGTAGACCACGCGAGCATACTAAAAGTGAGCTATTTGAGGAATGTAATGTGCAAGTGCAGTTTCCGTTTTGTGTTTTTTTTATATTTTTGATTTTTTTTGCATCATCTTGTGTAGAATGAGGTCCTTCTCTCAAATTTGATTGAAAACCATCGATTGTTTGATGAGCTATCCTGTTCATCATGCTGAAGATCCTGATCAGATCTTCGCCAAACTTTTATGAGACCAACTTATAGTTACTACCTTTCAATTAAAAAAAGAATAATCGAAATCGGATCTCATTTGGTGGAGATATCCACTATATCAAATAGCCCCTTTTTTACCCTTTTTTTGGGGGAAGTACCCCTCCAATCAAAAATCCACGACGACAAAAAAATTCTAATAAGTCATATAACCTGTGTACCAAGTTTCGTCCAGATCGGTTGAAAAATGCGACCTGTAGAGGAGAACAGACAGACTGACAGACAGACATCCGGACAAACGCATTTTTGGCCAATGCGTGGAAACTGAGACGCTTCGCTCGCTCGGTCAATTATTGCGATTTTTCTTAAATAAGGTTCTCAGCCTTTTAAGTTTTCACCACGGATTATGATCTGAAACAACAGTTTGGTCATCCATTTGACGAATCAGAAACTAATATAAAAATAAAAATGTTTTTTGACTGAATCTTCGCAGAAAAAGCATAGTTGCTATAAGTTTTATACAATCTGATAGTCATTACGGAGTGAGTCATGAATATTTTATTCCTTATTTATAATATTCTACTAGCTACGCCCCGCGGTTTCACCCGCGCGTACTGTGTCACCAAAATAGCGAAAAAATTACGAAATTTCGATAAAAATATGCATCGCACCCATCGCTAGGGTAAGCTTGGATCGGTAGAGTGAAAAGTTAAGCAGGTACCTGTACCTACTTACCTCAGTTATGACGGGGAGCTAAGTTGATTCTGTAATGATGATACCTATACTGCTACGTGAAAAAGAAAATAGGCTACATCGGCAACATTGCGCCTAAGTACTCAGATAGAGCGGTCCCAGCTTAGCGGCCCGCTAAGGGCCCCGCCCCGCGCTTCGCCAGCCACCGCTGCGCCTCTGACGCCGCCGCTCGCGCATTCCACCCGAGATAAAACCCTAAATTAGTATATTTTTTTGTTATTTATCTACTTTTACCTTTAGTTTCAAGTCCACCGCACTACGCGTACTAAAATTCTCGTACAAACTTTGACATCCCTTTGCACCCTTATTAAGGGTAGTTTACAAAAACTAAGTGTCGTTCTTAATTATTTATTTAGAAGTATATTTATTCCAAGTTTGAAATCAATCGAACCACTCGTTAAAAAACTCCCATACAAACTACAACACCCCCTTTGCACCCTTATTGGGGGTAGTTCTGAAAAACTAAAAATGACAAACTTTATTATTGTTTTGGGGTATATGCCCTCTAAGTTTCAAGTTCCGAGGTTGAAGGAATACGATTTTTTATACAAACGTTTTCAACCCTTTTTACACCCTTAGGGGTTGAATTTTGAAAAATCCCTTCTTAGTACACGTCTACGCTGTAATAACTATGTCTCCTCAAATTTAAAGTCTCTACGACCAGCGATTTAGGCTGTGCGTTGTCTATAATTATGTCAGTCAGTCAGTCAGGACTTTGATTCTTATAGTTATAGATAATAGATAATCATCTAAAATAAATTTTGAGTCAAGAGCAGAACGTATGGTATGGATGACTAAAAACTTCACAAATGACTAAAAAACTTATCCGAGAAACGTAAAGTATCTGCAATAAATATCCTCCTTGGCTGCAAAAAGAGGTTGTAAACTAATTATTTGTGATGTCTCACGTCTCACCAAGGAATTTGGATTCTATGACACAAAGTTGTCAATAATTTGTGACATATTATATAACCAAACGTGAACAATATGTAATTCAAGGAATTTGGTGAAATTGAACGAGTTCGTCCTAAGAGACTCTTTGAGGTGCCCTTAAAATCCTTTCACCACATTGTTTCAAAAGAACTAGTTGCACGACAAGAAGAAGAAGTACGTCAAATCACGTCAAATATCTCTAAAATACCGTAGTCGTACTCAAGGAGTACACAATAACTACGTAAGAGTCGTACTGTAAAAACTAGAAAATTAAAATTGTGACAAAATCTAAATAATTTAAAATATTGTTACAAATAACTTGCTTACCTTGACGCATTCTAGGATGCACTGATCCGACCGTGGTACAAGTTTGGGTTATTGAAGTCGTCCAAAGGTTGTAAAGATGTCTAAGAAGAATGTTGAATCAGCGAAGAACATGTTGGTGTTTGAAGTGGACCCCACAGAATGCCCCTTCAGAGAATTCAGGGACAACGAGTTGGCTATGGAGTTCTGGGGCCTGGTGAGCAACCCAATCCTCTGATCCTATCCTTTACCACTTCCTACTTTCTACCCTACTGGCAGCGGTCAATTCGACGAGTACGAAACACATAGGTACACAAAAAATGGTAGACTAGACACAAGGCTACAAGTTTGTTTTTCAAGGATTAGTCGCGAAACCAAACTAAGCCAAAGCTTGTTAAATGAGAACCAGATAGCTGATATTTTTTTTGTACATCCTCTTAGGTTAAAAGTGATCGTTGTGAATGAATATTTCGACTTTGACTCAGGGTCCGGCAGCATGCAGAGCTGCCATCCTCATGAGTAAGACGGTGAAGCCACCAGCAGACTTCATCTGGGTGGATGAGCAGACGCAGCCACTGCCTCGCTCGGTGCGGCAGTACCTGCATGGCTGGACCAGGGCAGAGGATCTCGCTAAGAGCCGGTGGGAGGCAGAAGTGGTTATATTTGAGGTTCCCCTATTTTATTTTTTGGTTTTGGTGACAAATTACTTCTTACAAATTCTTCTTCTGCCTTCTGCGCCGTAGGGCGTAGGTAGGCCTTCACAGCTCAGTTGGTAGTAGCTTTTCCTTCTGCGCCATAGGCCGGGGTTGATTCCCCACCATAAACCAAAAACATAATATATGTTTTTTCTCTGTCTGGGTTTTAGTTATACAGGGTCACAGGTTAAGTACCTAGATCCTGGAGGGTGTTGTAGCTTTCATAATTACCTACCAAATTATTGTCTGCTAGTTGCGCCCCGTGGTTTCACTCGCGCAGGTTTAAATCTCCGTATTCCCACGGGATAAAAAGTAGCCTATGAGCTATTCCAGACTATAATATATCTCTCTGCCATGTTTCATCCAGATCCGTTCAGCCGTTCCGGCGTGAAAGAGTAACAAACATCCATCCATAGGATTGACCAATTTTTTTAGGCCTCTTGTTTATTTGTTTTCGTGTTGTTGCTGGGTTGGTTTCTTCTGCTGCCAGTTTTTGGTATGCGTGATCTTCAAAAGTAATGAACAACAGGAAAACAACGGCGGTAAAATGTCAGTGATGGACATGCAGCTAAGCCATGCCCAGGTGTTGATGAGGTCTTCATTCTGCAGACGGGTGCTATCAGCTTGCTTTATCCTGGAGCGGGTTGAGGGTATGATGGTAAGTAGGGTTTTCTCTATTTTGTGATGTTAAGCATAATTAAGCATGAATAGTTTTACGTAAACATGAAATTACAGGACCAATATTATATGCCTCAAGTCGATGGAAGCAGCGTGTAGTGCATAGGGAGCGTCCAAATAGAACTCAATGCACTTCAAAGAGGCTTCTTTCGAGTACCCATGTTTTATTGTAAACACATTTTTGTGAATTTAAATTAATCCGCCATAGACATAAAAATAACCATGATAATTGGGGAACTGATTTTGAATGTAAAAAGTTATATTTGACAAAAAGTTCATAATAACGAGGATCATACAAAAGAGCGATAGATACCAAGAATTTGTTGCCTGTTCTTCTCGGCGTTGGTCGCGTGGAACTGGCACTAGAGTCACCTAGTTTTAAGACGTTTCAATATGATCCTTGTAATTTTATTGCATGAACATATTTTGACTTTGATTTTAATTAAATTTCACCCAGGTTGAGCATCAGTGGGAGAACTTTGTGTGCAGCTTAGTTCCTGAAGGTTGGAGGGCCAAGTACCACATCTACTCCCCGGGGCTGAAAGCAGGAGGCGGCCAACAGCACAGACCTGGATTATCCAAGAATGGTTAGACCAGGAAACCATCAGGATGCTTTTAAATTAGATTGCTGATGCCACAGGGTCTTATGCTGCTTATTTAAAAAAAATTGTACACCTGCCTAGGGCTTAGAGTTATCCTTTTTTCATGGAATTGACGTGACGTAGGAATAGTCGGACTTTCTCCTATCTGTCACAGTTATACCTTTGAACTGGCCTTATACGTCTATTTTGAAAGGGCAGATAAAAATATGCGGATAAACTTAGTCGCGCTAGGCTTATTTTACAAAAATTGAGTCCTTTCGAAAAAAATGCACACACATAAGTCAGCAATTTGCAACCTTTAGATGGTCAGACACGACAAGACCACTACTAACTATCGAGGGATATGACAGTGAATTAGCAGCAACTCCAGTCTATCATAAGTAGGTAACAGTCAGTATCATAAGACCATAAGTCGAGGTTTTCTATTATCATTTTGTTTTCCTCTCATATGCACTACTGACACATCTTATGTCCACAATACACAAAGGTTATCTGGAAGATAATGCTTTATAGCATTAAGTTCGCCTTTGTACTGTTATTATTATGTGCAATAAAGTATTTTCAATCAATCAATCAATCAATTTTGCACCATGTCTCAGAAACCGTGATGAAAACTGATTTCAGATTGATTGATTCATAGATCTAAATTGACTGATCTTAAAGGTTTTATATCATATCCCGAAAGTTGATATCCAATGTGATTTGAACCCAAAACCTTCTCCGTGCTATATAACTGCATTTACAACCTGACCTCTTCCCAGGATGCTATCTGGTTCGTCTGTTCTACCTCGGTGCCTGGCGCTGCGTTTGGGTCAGCGACCAGGTCCCAGTGGACGCCACCGACTCTCCTCTGCTCCCATTCTCTCCACTGCTCAGCCACGCTCCCGCCAAGCCTGGCAGCAAACAGGCGCCGGCTACAGTGACCGCTTCTACGGTGTACCTATGGCCTTTACTGCTTTGTAAGGTGACGTACTCAAAGCGTATGTAAATGCACACGTATACAACACAACTCAATCCACACGGATACAGATGAAACTACAAAAAGCCAATTAAAAATTATTTTTACAACAAAGACATCAACAAAGGCACATCAGCTGGATGCCTCCCGATTGGTGGGTGAAGATCTGCACACCATGGATTCCTGACGGGCGCACTGTGGGGCCAAACCATGCGTTCCGTGTCAAAAATCTGTATCTTCATTAGTTTTTTAGATAACCTAATGAAATTTAGCATACATAATAATAGATATATAAGCTACAAAATTATTTATTTTTTATGCATAAAATGGTTTTGGTTAACTTAAAAAAAAATCATAAACATAAAAGTTTTTTATTTTTCATACAAAACGGTTAGCTTTTGTGCATCTCATATTTTTAATACATAGTATATCATTATATTTTGTAAATATAACATAATATGAGATAAAACAAACAATAATTAATCTTGTAAAAAAGTCAATTATAATTAAAACTAGCAATTTTATGCTGAAACTAGTCAGTAGTTGTCTCGGTATTTAAGAGATATAAAGGTTCCTCCCAGAGCTCTTTTGAAATTGTTTCTGTTAGTTGCCTCAAGCTAGATATGTATGGATCGGATGTATATAGTAAAGCATGGAATAAATCTTCGTTAGTAGCAGATCTAGAACACTTTCTTGCGTGTGATAATCTAATTTTTCTGTAGTCTTTGTTACGCGACTCTTGTGCATCTTCAGACAGTTTTCCTATGGGTAAAACGGCAAAATGTTTAGTACATTTTCTCCGTGTATTAAGATTTTGTGGACAGATGATGGCATGTAGTACCACCCATATTTTTCAAAGTATAATTGGGCAGTGTTGCGCGTATATTCTCCAAACTTTTGTGGATTGATTGACAAACCTGATGACAGTCCCTGTCAATAACATAGAATCTTTATACTAATTCTTCGTCAACCGTCGTGATTTCAGAGGAACAGTGGTAATTTTCAAAAAAAGACGAGCTGTATTACCATCATTACTGTTGCCACTTCCTTGCCGAGGCTTATCGATGTGTAAACCCATCTGTGTTCTAAACAGACCTTGCACTATTTTTTTTTGTCTTCTTTTATTTTCTTGTTTTCTACAGTTGTTGCCGACCATTTTTGGAAAGAGAAGTTGTAGGATATGTGTAACAGCATCTCCTTGCATCTTATCCATGCGTGCAAGGTCGATAAACCATACTGATAAGCATCTTCGTATTCAGGTTTGGATGTGACTTTGTTCAAATCATTCATCTCGATCGGTTTGGCACCGCATATTGAGCATACAGCTCCAGAACTTTAAGTTTGCAATGTTATCTTACCACTACCTGTATCATTAAACCACAAACATTTGATTATCAATTTCAATTTCTCATCATTAAACCACAAAATTTTTATTATCAATTTCAATTTCTTATCAAACGAGAGCAAGAACAGAACTAGGTATATAATAAAACCATAAAAACAGTATGGTTTTGATTCATTACCGTCCTAAAAACACGTTAAACATGACATTGTTTTATATTTTATTTGTTAATATTTTTCCCGCGTCCCACTTTTTTGACTATAATCGAAAATGGGGCAAATTCGGGCAAGTTTTTTTTATCTTGTTCAATTATATACAAACTAATGAACGTAATCATATGTGTAACTCGGCATCGGGAAGTATCGGTAACAAAGAAAAGTCAATCTGAAATTCTGAAAGTGAAAAATTACTAGGAGTTCGAGAATTTATTTTTTTGCCAGTAAGTGTACTTATATTTTTCACATTTTATTATTAAAATAAAAAGAACAATTAATAGGCTTTCAAACGATATATAACACGTTTGCGTTTTGTTTCAAAATGACCTAAAATTGTTGACGTGAAAGTCTCGGTTTGTGACAGCTTCTGGGGTGCGGAATTAAAATAGCAAAGTTTAAGTGCAAAGTTTGGCTGTAAAAATTATGTGCTTAAATTTATTTTTTGTAGTGTCAAGTTGCTTAGACATCCTATTACACGAATCCACCTCAAAAACGATTAATATCTAACATTCACCAAAACCATTTATGGCACGATACGCACCGTTTGGACCCATAGTGGGGCGGCAGCCTCTTTGACGGCCGAGAAAGTGCAGGCGGTACGACTGATATGCTTTTTTTTGAAGGTAGATGGTGGGTGGAGGCTTGGAACAGGGAGAACTGGAATCTCTTCGGGGAGGCCTTTGCCCAGCATTGGGACGAAATAGGAAAAAGCGAGCGGTATAATGTGCCATGTGCTAGCATGGATGCGTATCCATGTGTACCATTCAACCATTTAAAACTAAAGGGAATGTTGATTGATTAGTAACTCGCATAATAAGAGTTACAAAAAATGTACTTATAAGCGATGCTGAACCTAGAGCCATCTCATACAAATTGGCGATAGCAGAACTGATTAATATGCAATATAATACCCAACTTTTTTATATTGTATTAAGACTCATTGTGGACTGTAAAGTCCTTCTATGAGTAAGGTATAATTAATAATAATAAAGTTCTTTAAACCGATATTTCAATATGTGCAACGTACTCTTAGTTCGAGGGCTAATTACATATTATCATTTAGTTTCTATTAAAAATAGGGTAACATGGAGTTAGTAGTACCTAATTCCTCTGTCGAAACATGTTGAAAGACCTCAAAAGCAAGATGCTGTCCTTTGCAGCTGGATAGCAGCTCCTACCTGATTTATGCCAAGTACGCTCCTTGCAAGTAGGATTGCCTCAAAACACTTTCTCATTATGAATTCCTAACAACCACAGGCTCTTGGCCTACGACACTCGAGTTTGGCTTTAAATGTAAAATGATCTTAGTTCCCCTACAGTTTAGGTTTAATTTAATTTGCAATAAGACGAATATGTAAGGTAACCGGCCAACAACAATCAGAAATCAGGATCAAGCAGATGACCCACCTGATGTTAAGTGATAACCATCACCTGTAGCAAAGTATTGCCTCGTAAGTCACACACGACAGGAACGTGCCCTACGACGCACTGCCCTGCGTCCTCAAGTTGATAGGCTTACAATGTCACGCCTCATGTGTCTGTAATTACACCGGCGACGACACTCTTCAAACCGAAACAGCGTTGCTGCTTGTCGGCAGAACAAGGCGTGGTGGTAGTACTTCCCCGGACGAGCCCTTCACAAAGAGAGTCTACTACTCACAAACTTCAGATATTCCCATAGTGTTGTTGTTGGGAGCATCCGCTGACAAACTTTCAGCTTGTATAAAATAACGAAGATCTGGGATACAAGACCTACACTCACGTCATTGGCTCTTACGTAACTATTAGAGATAGGTGAGGTAGGAGTAGGATAAGTAAGGAAGCCTCAGGGAGGATAATAATTATGCCTATTATCGATAAGATATTTTTAAATGTCACACTCATTTTGGTGATATAAAAAGGTTGATTTGATTGATATCAATCAATCAATTAATCAATCAACCCTACGTTAGGATATTTATAATTTATACTGTTACAGAAAGTACCAAGAATTTTTAATCAACCTCACGTAGTTTATTTTACAACGTAGGGATGATAAAAAATTCTTGGTACTCTCTAGAACTAATACTTTAAAAAAGCAACTTGTCAAACACAAAATACAACGACAGCGCGTTCTAGCATCGTACACTTTTTAGCAGCGCCATCTAGTTCGGATATACGAAAACAATGGTATGGATATTTCTGCACAATTTGGTACTGCAAAGTTTGACTGGATTTTTAACTTTTCTTTTTTTAGATTCGTCGTTTTCATTAATTAGCATAAAATACCTTCTGGTAGATTAAGCTAATCCAATAATATAGGTTACTTTAAGTACGTTTACGTTTTTTATATTGCGTGTTTTTACAGAGCATTTTATTTATCGATAAGGGCTTGCTGAGAAGTCTCCACCCCAAATGTGTAATGTTGGGGTCGCAATTATGCAGAAAAACAAAATTGTAAAAAAAAACTTGAACTTGAGGCAGTTAGGGAAAGCTTACTTTGCCGGGGGAAGTATGGAATAAAACATACTGTATTTTTTTATATTAGTGAAACTTCGCTGTATTTGCTTGTTCAATTTGATCTGTGGTTGAGCACAATAAAATTATGTACATTTTGCGGTTGTAACTTAATAAATCTTCAATAATTGATAACGCAACAAGCGACGATTTTATAATGTCATTCCCTTTCTAGACGCAGTCGTGTAGATATTTGCTAAATGAACTAGCAGACTGTATTATAATATGACTGACAACTTCTGCCCGTGGCTTTGCTCGTGAAGTACCTAGTTGGTAACCGATGGTCAGCCATATCACATGATGCAGACTCCCTTCCAGTGGTAATACGCGAATCTGCATCTCTGGGTATTTTTAAAGGGAGATTATACCACCATTTTATGTCCAAACAGACTTCTACAAAATTGAGCATATTATAATAGAATATGGTTTTATGTATAATATATTTTGGTTAATTTATTTTAGTAGATAGGTATGTATTTTTTATTTTTTATGTATGCATTGTTAGGGAAGTAAATATTTATTGAGTAGGTACCTATTTATGTATTTTTATCGTTGTTAGTTTAAAGGTGTTTCTATTATTTTCACTCAAAGCACTACCATCTACTCCACATAACACAAAGGTTAGCTGGAAGAAAATGCTAATTAGCATTAAGTTCGCCTATGTACATCATTTTTGTGCAATAAAGAATTTTCTTATCTTATCTTATGCAGGCTTCAGGTTCGATCCCCACGGATAACATAATTAATTTCTGTCTAGCTTATACCTACAGCATAAAATAATTTTAGGAATACTTTTCTTTAAATCTTTCAACTCAATTCACCGATTAAATAACAGACGTAGCAAAAACACCTAAAGTATTGCTATAAAGTTCCGCCAGGCATAACGAACGTATTTTTTAGTTTGAGGTTTTTTTAATACAACAACAACTGATAGATCAAGCTGATAGCCCACCTGATGTTAAGTGGTAACCATCACCTATGACAAATTATTGCCTTGTAAGTCACGCATGACAGGAAAGTGCCCTAAGATGCACTGACCTGCGTCCATCAACTTGAGGCATACAGATGTTAAGCCTTATGTGCCTGTAATTACACCGGACCATTCTCTTCAAACCAATTCGCCTTTTTCTGCCGCCACAGCGTTGCTGATTGGCGGCAGAAAAAGGCGTGGTGGTTACTTTGCCGGACGAGCCTTTCACAAAGAGCTCTACTAGGTACTCTTAGACTTTAATGAGTTAATGTAAAGGTACCTATTCATAAATAAATAAATAATGCTAGACAACCCACACAGCACCATCTAGCCCCAAAGTAAGCTACTTAAAGCTTGTGTTATGGGTACTAGATGACTGATATTATGTATTTAATACATATTCTTACATAGATAGATATTTATTATTATACATAGAAAACACCCAGACCGACGCCGACGCGACGACACAAATTTCTGCAGATCGTACACAAATTTGTTCCGAGGCGGGAATCGAACCCGTAACCTCTTGCATCGCAGGTGGACTCTCACCCGCTGCACCACAGAGGTCGTCATAATGAAGATGATGATGATGACAGCAGCGTTGATTCTCATCAGGCACTCCTGAAGCTGGCTGCGCCAGACATGAGCTCCGACGAGGATACTGACAGCGTGGAAGATGAGCCTATGCCTGAGTTTGACGTCATGCATGCGCTTACTGGATGCATGAGTATGACTTACCGGATCCGCGGTGAGTCATAATAATTTTATTATTATCACATTACCTTTTTATGGGAAATTGACAGCCTACGTAGCTCGGTTGGTATTAGCTCTGCCTTCTGCGCCGTAGGTCGTGGGTTCGATTCCCACCGTGAACAAACATTTGTGTAATGAACATAGATGTTTGTTCTCTGTCTGGGTGTTATATAATATTATATGTATTTTCAAAAAAAAGTATATAAGTAGTATATCTATGCCATCTAGTTCCCATATCACAAGCATAAGCTTAGTTTGGGCGAGATAGTGCTGTGTGGAAAGTCCACCAATATTTATTTATTTATTTATTGACCCTTGAATTGTTATTGACTCATCTGTGCACCAAGAACGAGTTACACAAAGAGCCATGGAGCGAGCCATGCTCGGCATAACACTTCTAGACCGAGTACGCAACACTGAGATCCGGCGTCGTACGAACATCTTCGACGTCGGTGACAGAACGGTAAACCTCAAGTGGAGTTGGGCAGGACACCTTGATGACGTGGTGATGGCCGGTGAAGTAAAGCCTTGACCAAATCAAAATCGGGCTGTCGAAATCTAGGCTGCCCGAAAGCGCGATAGATCGACGATATCGTAAGGGTCGCTGGAAACACCTGCACCTGAGACGCGAAGGACAGAGGAGGCTGGCAGAAAATAAAGGCCTATCGTACCCAGCAATGGGTGACACCGGCCTGAGATAATGATGATGTGATTGACTCCTTTCATTTATTTTAATACGTGAAATTTGCATCTTTACGGCGCATTCTTTTTTATGGGGATGATCTCTACCGCTTCTTGGGATTCATGAAACTCTTTTTTGTTTGGTAAATCCCCATAAAAGTTTGTAGGTAAGTATAGTACAAAAGCTTGTAAATTGGTATCTATATTTCTGTATCAGATCCAGAAGAGCTGTGGAGTCTGATCACAGCAGAAATTCCAGTATTCTCCTGGGATGACGACGACGACACTGTAGCCAGCACGGTCAAGTCCAGGAGTACAAAGAAGCCAGCTGCCAAGGAAGCTGTGGTGTCCGTATGTATTCTATACCCCAATCCAGTGCCTTCGCTATACGTACGTTCATGACAGTGATAACGCCTTTGGCACTACTCCTAGAGTAGTGCCAAAGGCGAATGAATTTCACGTTAGTCACGTACTTAAACGTAAAGTAACAAAATAAGGTCGAAAATCGCTAGGATATAATCCCTAGATCAGATAGCAGACGTACTAGAGAAAGGCCAGGTCAAGAGTACCCTAAAACGACGAGCATGTATGAAGAATGTTATGAGAGTGAATGAAGCGAAAGAGGTATGTCAGGATCGTAGCAAGTGGAAATCTTTGGTCTCTGCCTACCCCGATGGGAAATAGGCGTGATTTTATGTATGTATGTATGTAATCGCCAGGATACTTTATCATCACAAACGTCGAAATTCATTCGTTTTTTTAGACCATCACTTCAAGATCGAGTTAAAAAATTGTTGAAGATCGCAAGGCAAAAATCATATTGTATCCAAATAAGTTTCCCAAACATTATTTTTTTAAACAAACACATGGACTATACCGGAAAATTTTAGGGTATGTCCAAATTACACTGAAGATTCTTTGAGTTGAGTCTTTAGGGGATGTAGGGCCTAAATGTACTCAAAGAATCTTTGGTTGCTTTTTTTATATTTGATGGATAGTCCTTGGCCTCAACCTTACCTACTTACTTACTTTGGTACTTGGTGCTTCTATTAATGGGATATCTACCGTGGCAGAGATCAAAGTTATAGAGCTGTTTCATTTTCTTCAGTAAACGTTCATATTTACTTACGTAATTTTTGTTTACATTTATTGTATAGCCTGCAATTACTTAGAAAGTACTTTGAAATACAATTACGCATAGCGATTAAGTATAATAAAAGACTAATCACTCTTTTAGAAAGCTTAGTTTGTGTTTTTCCAATCAGTTGGTTACACAATAACATTTTTAACAAACAATGAATTTTACATTTGTGTGATGAACACCTTCCTACCTTCATCAATTACCTTCTATTTATTTTTATCCATTTCTTTTTAATTTGTTTATTATGTTTTGATTGTGTAAGAATCAATAATTGACAAAAAAACTGTTAAAAATATTTCTGATTTCTCTATTATAAAATCGTCGCCTTTTGCATTTTTTTTGATTGATTGATCTGAAATTCAAACGTTTTTTATTATGACAATAAAGTCCACAGTGTTAGTAAAAATTTAAGTACTTATATAGGGGTTAGTAATTAATAACTAAAACAGATTTCGTCCTCTGGGAGAGTTTCCACACCTTAGGACACGCATTATAAAGAAGATGACATCTACATGACATGACAAGAACATTTTACAAAGATTCCGCTCCTTAGGTCCTGGAACCGTCAGACCCCTAGGTTTTTTTATCTGCCGCCGTATTCCTGATATCTATATCTACCGTGCCTCGGGATAAAATTAGTGAAGCTGTTTAGTAAACAGCTTCACTAATTTTATGCTCAACTATTTTAGGAATTAAAAAAACGTAATATGTTTTTTTAATTCTTTGATTATCCTAGTACAAAGTTCGTTCACCTTCTTGTAGCGCAGTTCAATGGCAACCATTCTTATCGAAGATTCAAAGAGCAACCCTCCCTACGTGCTGCCTGGTATCACGCCCGGCCACGAGATGAGTCTGCTGGTCACCATGGCCAGAGATGTGCCGCTAAAGAAGCCTCTGCCTGAACCTGGTAAGGTAGACCTGGGCCCGTACCACCATCTCTTGAAGCATTCTTATTTCAATACTACTTTACTTTTTGATCATAAAGCTGACTCTATGCAGTTGATATAAGACATTGACAAAAGTAGTATTGAAATAAGAATGCTTCAAGAGATGATGGAAAGGGCCCTGGATGTCTAAGAAGTAGGATAGGATAATAGGTTACAAGTGGACGAAGGTTGTGAGTAGGACAACACCGCATCAGTTAATGACATAATAAGGCTCATTATCCAATAAAAGTGTCCTTAAAAGATCTACTTTCTGTCTTCTAAAGATGATAGGCCTAACAAAGTGACGACCTCTGTGGCGCAGCGGGCGAGAGTCCGCCTGCGACGCTAGAGGTTGCGGGTTCGATTCCCGCCTCGGAACAATGTTGTGTAAGATCTGCAGAAATTTGTTCCGTTGGTCTGGGTGTTTTCTATGTATATAATAAAAAATATCTATCTATGTATGTATATAATGTATTAAATATATCAGTCATCTAGTACCCATAACACAAGCTTTGGGTAGCTTACTTTGGGGCTACTAGATGGTACTTTGTGGATTGTCCAGCATTATTTATTTATTACAAAATGTTCAGTTTCAGTTTAAAAAATGTAATGTTACCTTTTACAGGTGTGTTTCGCAAATAGAAAATGGATCTTTTCTAGATCCCCCGGATTTATTACATAAGCCTGAGAGTTTCCACTGCTGCATCAACTTAAATAAGACGGGTTCTGTGTAGTCAACACGCTTCACTGAGGGAATAATGACCCACCAGCACTGTGGTCATTATTCCCTCAGTGGAGCGTAATAATAATTAAGAAATAAAGAGATGCTGCAGCCCATCTTCTTGTGTTTTCAGGTGATAGACATATTATCACAGCCATTGTCAAGCTAGTCCTATCAAAGCATGCCAAATTGACTCAAATTGAATGCTTAACCATTTATTATCATCATGTAATAAACTATTCATTCATCCTATATAACTCTTAATACCAGTGCTATTGTCTCAGACGTGGCATACTGGAAGTACTACCGATGGGTGGACTGGGCGAGGCAGCACGGTCTGTACGAGGCCTACGACTGCCCTAGGACGCGCTACCTCAAGGTCAACGGCCTTATGAAGCTGTCGTATGCTCCTCATCTGCTGGACGTTCAGAGCACGGATTCTGTAAGGAACTTCTCCTTCCTCCTTTCTGGTACCAAGCAACGATCTCACACAAAATACATAGACATGGCGTTTTCGTAAGACACATAGACATGACGTAGATATGATAAGCGACCCTGCAATGTCGAGCTACATATATAACGGAAAAATCCGCTGGAAAAGAATCCCAATAACGGAATACAAAATTCGAAGAACAAGTTGCCAAAAATCGGAATAGATACCGCAAAGCTATTTTAAAACGTCAGCATATACACTAAGGCCTTCCCACCTGATTTACCTTTAATGCTCCTACTCCTTTAGGTCGCAACGAATTTGTTAAATTATCTTTTCCATCCAATTTCACGATGTAATACGACGTCGACAATCTTGGATGGTTGCCATGCTGGTCAACGATGTACACAAAACGGCCACTAAACTGGCACACTAACAGAAACAGCTTCACAGCTTGGTCCCTGAGGGCCTTAGTGCGAACCCAAGAGAACTGAGACTTGAACTAAAATGGAAGCATTACTTCAAGGATATTAGGCGCAGATTATGGTACAAAAACTTAATAGTCATTGGAAATATGTCATAATTGAATGGCGGCAGTCAAATCTGAGCTATTGTCAGGCCAATTTTGAAAGGAGACTCGATGAACACCTCCAACTGGGGTATACTGAGACCTCAGAAGTCTCCTAAATGGCCTAACCATGCGGAAAACGAAAAACAAAACTAAGACGGGTGCTGATAGTCGAGATACTTGTCGAAGCTAGTGCTAGTTATTTTTTAACTGTAGTATTAATAGTGCCAGATTATTATCCAGTAACTGTAACCATTAATTTAATTTTGTTACAGATTACTTATGGGTTTAGGGAAGAACAGGACAAAACAAATCCACCGCCGGTAAGCAAATATTTTATTTTACAATGTTATTATTTCTAGAATTTTAGTCAAAAATTTATAGTTTTCTGAATAAGTAAACTTTTAGAATATTTTACTAGCTTGTTTTTGATGAGTAACCATCACCTATGACAAAGCATTACCTCCCATGTTACGCACAATATGGACGTGCCCTACGATACACTGCCACTCCATCAACATGGCATACAGATGTTAAGCTTCATGTGCCTATAATTTCCCCGACAACCACACTCTTCAAACCGAAACAAATAAAGAAGAAAGAAAGAAATAGGCTTGGTGGTCGTTCTTTCGTAGACGAGCCCTTCAAATAGTTTTACTTGGCTTATTTATACTTTTGATGTGTTGTAGATTAAGAAAGGCGGCAAAGATATAAACAGATCGCAAACTGGCATCTCAGGGATGAATCAGCAGCTCAAAGACGAGCTGAAGGAGTGGATTCAATATGATTCTGTAAGTAACGAGTATTACACATAAATTAGCAAGGGATTTTACCAGGGAGTACCACTCTACCAGTCACATAAAAAAATTACAAAGAAGTAAACAATGTTCACGGGATAATACATTATATATTTTAGTTTGTAAGGTATTTATGCTATGGGCCCTGTATTTTTAAGATCTTTTTTACTATGTTGCCTGAAATAAATGATTATTATTATTATTATAATACAAAAATCCAGGGCTGGCTGTTAGCTTTCCGCGATGTTGGATCTACGATGACAGTTGAATTGAGGACAAAATAACTCAAAATAACTCAATGATGACCTTCTATACCTTTATGATTATAAACGTTCTATGATGTTGATTAGTGTATAGTCGATGGATTTTTTTTTATCAGAAACGGATTTGACGGAGATAATGAAATAGGCACTAAAGTTAGAATTTTAACCTTGCCTTGAAAGCCCCTTAAAGCCCCCGTTTTACCCGGTGGACGTTAGTTGGGATGGTAAAAGAGCCTTGTAAAATATAAAAGTTTAAATATTTTCTCAGGGTTTTATACTTAGTAGAAGTTCAAGTCCTGTATTGTTTAAATTCTTGGTTAAACTTCGCCTGGCAAAGATTGATAACAGGGACTGTAAGGAACATTGTGATAAATGATACTGCGAAATTACATTTTGTGACTTACGAGTCCCCTAAGACAGAGGAGCGGTATAATAAAATTGCGGTGGTTTGCCACCCGTCGTCACATCAGGTTTTATGACGACCAAATAAAAACTCTACATATAGGTATAACGTGCTTTATTCTTCTCTCAGTTTAGTTTTTTTTCTTTTCTCTTAGTTTTTTTATTACCACCTACCTGTTTTTTTTTATTACTACAATTATGTTAGTTTAAGGGTCCTATCTCGCTCCAAATCAGATTTTGATTAGAAGGATAGTTCTAACACAGCTGATTGTAAGCGGCAAGTTTTTATAGTCGAATAATATTTGGTTAAGAAAACACGAAAAACTACGAAAATACAAATTATGATCTTTTAAGTTCGATTACATTGTTTTTATTCTTATTTTTTTCCACAGCTGCAAGTACTGATCAAAACATTGAGCGTGTTCTACTTCCCGTCCATGTTTCAATTCACATCAGCAGCCAGTAGTCCTCCTATTCGCGTCACTAAATCTACTTCAAACCGTGCTATAGACATCGTTGGTTCGAAGATGGCTCCACTATACCTCCAAATTGATGGACCTGAGGAGAACAGACTGAGGATGTCACTAGCCATGCTTCATCCGAGAGTTTTCTTCAACAGCGGGATACCGGTGGTTGATCACATTGAACCGGCGTATTTGATTCTAGAGAAGTTTGATTGGTTTGGAGATTGTGAGGTTCCTGTAGCTAAAGCGTTTGTGCAGACGAGAGGCTACGATTCTGTGGAGGTGGATTTTCTGCCTGGAAGACATTTTTGCCGGTTAGTAGCAGATTAAATGCTGGTATGGTTAAATAATGCATAGAATGCTTTCTGGCATCAAGTTCACAAATGTGAAAGAAAAGAAAAAAAAAGAAAGAAAGAGAGCAAGAAAAGAGAACATTCTATGAAAAAATGTGGAGCAAGTTTCTCTTGGGGGAAAGAGAGGAGCAAGGGTATCATCGGTTGGTTACGCTTAAACTAAGGAGAACATGTGGGGTGTTACCAGACTACTTCCGAAAACTTCAGGGGTTAAAATACCCAATAATATAAACAACTTTTTCTAATAAACCAGAGATGTGAACGCGAAAAAAACAGCTGTTCCACGCAAAAGTACTAACTGCTAATTGGCTTAAATGTATGAAACAGCTGTTTTTATTATGCTCACAGCTTTTACACACACACAGATTTTTTAGAACGCTTAGTTTCATCGAAAAAGTTGTTTATATTGATGGGTATTTTAACCCCCTGAAGCTTTCAGAAGTAGTCTGGTAACACCCTGTTTAGAATATAAATAAACAGTGAAGACAAACTCTTTCAGACTCTGGATCCACTCTCGCATGAACTGGCATGTAATGTGTTTGAGCGAATCTACCCTACTCCTGGGATCTCGGGACTTGATACAGTCAGCAGCAGTCCGGGAGTGTCCATGGGCAGCCAGATTTCTGAGTAACCTCGGCACGGCATTCACCAATTGGATTCGAGTGAACAGATCTAATCCTGCTGTACTGAGCATTGATAGAGAGTTTTTCAGGTAAGTCCCTTTTTGGGATAACTCAATAAGAGTTTAATAATATCAGAATATTCTTCTAGTTGGTTGTTTTTAGGTCCTATCTACCAGATTTGTACTGGGATCCGGAAGTAGTAGGCTACAACCAAGCACTCGTCCACTGGATGTTCCGTCAAGCTCTTCAGTCGTTGATCGCTAAGCGTCTTCCAACTCTGGAGTATAGAACCATCTGCGCAGTCCTCAGGCATTACTTCTGCGACCCTGACTTTGGACTGCCTCCAAAACCGGTGCCGACTAAACCCTTGAGGAAGATTGTTGCTATGGATCCTTGCGACTGCGTGATGCCCGAGGCCGAAGAGACGGAGATGGTGGAAGAGCAGACGGAAGAACAGGTAGATAATAACTGCCAATCACAGCTCAGTTTGTAGTAGTACAGATATATGGTTCAAGTACATTATGCTGGCTTAGTTTAGAGGTAGAGGCTGGTGTGTAAAATATGCACACACAAATATTTATTTATAAATAAATCAAATAGCTTTTTCTCATTGTAAAATATACGTAATAAGTTTGGGTTAATATACCGTCATACTTGTTACTTATTTTAATTGTTCTGCAGAACGTCACCGAAGAAAAGCCTCTAGTGGATCCTGTAATCATGAGGCAGCTTCTCACCCCTCCCATAGATCCCATCACCTCGCAAGTCTGTGAGCTGGCCACCGAAGAACTGCCCTGCGGTATTCTGAAGGATGAGCGGGAGAAGGTGATCCGGAGGCATGAAGCTGCTACCTTCCTGCAAGCGCATTGGCGAGGAACCTGGGCAAGGAAGTGTCTGCACGGGCATGTGGCCTTCACGCCTGATGCCTTGAAGACTGTAAGTGCAGTATCAATTTTTCATTCGCAATAAATCGAATCGTTTGTTTTTCTCATTATGTTACTTACTCAAGCCTTAGTGATTTAGTTTACCTATAGCCCCGTCAAAAAATATGTGGAAGAGATTTTTTGTTTTTGCTTAAAAAAAGTTCATAATAAGAACCGACTTCTTGGGAAGAGAAATAATGGATTTCGAATGACAACCACGAATTGTAAGATGTCCATCCTATCCCGATAATCTATCGGGATAGGATGGACTACGCTACAATAGATCGCGGATAATAGATAGGGTCAGATTGAGAAAATGTATGAGGGAGGTCTATTTCCAGCAGCAGTGGACTTCTCAAAACTTGTAATGATTGCTATTGCGAGAGCGAGATAGTGCTGCGTAGAATGTGTGTATTTATTTATTTATTGTACCTTCAGATCTTATAAACCTTGAATTAGTAATCACAACTTTATGAGCACTTTACTTGTAACTTGCGTATTCGAATGAGGAATTATATGGTTGTAAAGCTACGGCGCTTAACTCGCTAACCACCTTTGCTCAAAAGACAAGGTATTAATTTAACAAGGATATATAAACTCGAGCCATCAAAACTTTACGAACGTAATTCATTTCGTCATGTTTAAGAGCTATCTTAAATCTTGTGAATGATTCTCGCATACGTATTTAGACCCAAATGCAATACATTATTCCTCTTTGTCTGATCGTAGGGTTAAAGGTTATGCTGACTGGTATTTCCGTTAAAAACTACATAGTACCTACTTAATTAAGTATTTGGAAGTGCGCTTAAGTCTAAAAAAGCAACCAGTTCTCTACAAAAGCAGAAGCTCAAAGGTAACCGTACTGTAACTTCCTATCAAAACTTTCCGCAGTACAGAAGTTTTAATCAAAATTAGCAATTCTAGCTTACTACTCGTACTACTTAGACGAAGCACCCATATTTTTATGTTAAAGCTGAGGGTACAATAGCTGGTAAACCTTTACAAATCCACTGTCTCTTCCACACTCTCACCCACTTATGACTTTTATGAGAGCCAGGAAAGAAACTAACATTTTTTTTTATACTACTAGCTGATGGAACAAGCAGATGGCCCACCCGATGTTAAGTGGTTACCATCACCTACAAAAAAGCATTGCCTCGTAAGTCACGCACGATAGGAACGTGCCCTACGACGCACTGCCCTGCGTCCATCAACTTGAGGCATACTGATGTGCCTGTAATTACACTGGCAACCACACTCTTCAAATCGAAACACAGCGTTGCCGCTTCATCATCATCATCAACAGCCCACAGAAGTCCACTGCTGGACATAGGCCTCCCCTATCCGCTTCCAGGAAGAACGATTCTGAGCCCTTTCCATCCACCGACTACCCGCGATCCTAACAATGTCGTCAGACCATCGGGTAGGAGGGCGTCCCACACTTCGCTTTCCTGTTCGTGGACGCCATTCAAGAACCTTTATTCCCCATCGGTTGTCAGTTCTTCGAGCTATATAACCTGCCCATTGCCACTTCAACTTGCTGATTCTGAGAGCTATGTCGGCTACCTTGGTTCTCCTACGGATTTCCTCATTTCTGATTCTATCCCGTTGCGTTGCCGCTTGGCGGTAGAAAAAGGCGTGGTGGTTGTACTTCCCCGGACAAGCCCTTCACAAAAAGCTCTACTACTCTAAAATTACTATTATCTATGTTCATTAGACAAAAATATTTGTTCTCGGTAGGGATCAAACCCACACGTCCTGCAGAATATAAAGATCCTTTCAGACTTGCTACGTCCTTAAAATAATGAAGAACACAGTAAGGACAGAGGTCAATTTTATTATTAGGAGTAAACTAGCTAAGTAGATGCAACTTGACTGTGTAACCTAAGTACCCACCCACCTACTTACTTTGACTGCATTAAGGTTTTGCTCATCTGTTATAAATAACCATTTTCAGTGAGTTTGCTGTTTGTTTTTGGCATCAAGCGTTCAGTTCCTATTACAGAACTGATCGTAAGCATAATATTGGTGTACCGAACTCTGTTGTAAAAATGTATAACTGCGTATTAAACTATTTACATTGCACATGTGGCTTAACATGTCATTGTATGGCTCGTCCAATCGTGGGGGTGACTTATGAGGCGATACTTTTTTGGTGACGGCCACCGCTAACATCAGGTGGGCCACCTGGTTGTTCTATCCGAAAGTAATATAAAAAAGAATCGTAAAGAGAGAGATGAATCTAAATAAATTCCACGCAACATATTTTTTTATATTCCAATTCTAGATAAGTGAGCTAATTTTATAAAATATGTGTGTAATTAATTTGGAAATAAAAGCTTTATTATTATTAATATAATTCTAGATAATGGAGAATGTCTTCGGCAACATAGAGTCCCTCTCAGCTCTCATGAATGAGTTCTTTGGCATGTATCCTGGAGCGAAGCAAGCTTACTCCGTTGCCTCCGCTCTAAGTGGGGTGTACGGCCTGGCACAGCACCATGGAACCTCCTCCGTCACTCCGAAATGCAAGTGGATCCCGTACTTCCAAGTGGTGTTCTACTGCCATGGACCTGTGAAGGTCCACTTTGACGTCCAAAGCAGTTTGCAGCACAGCACGGTGGCTGTGTACAACAACGACACTGGGTTGCAGATGCCTCAGACGTTTAACGCTCATCTTACCTTCAACTTTGTGATGAATAATCATGGGTGAGTGCCATTGCACATAGAATCACAGTCATGTTTTTCAATGGCGATGGGTTTTCTACATGCCAGTTATGGAGTATCAAATTAATTCAAAATTCCTCCCCCTCAAAGAAGAGTTGGTATTAAAGAATCTGGGATACCTAGAATTTCCTGGGGATCAAAGTTCTTTCTATTTCCCAAAAAAGTGAAGTTAACTCTGTAGCAAGAAAAGCATTGGTTCTATAATGTGAACCGCTGGTGTTGCAGGTTTTACTAGACAGTAAAAACAAACCATCCAGCCATGAAAAGATTTCCATTTTACCGAGATCTGTTGCTTTATTCGGTATCGGGCACTCCTAAACAGGTCCATAGATCAATTTCAATTTCAAAAGCCTTTATTTAACTACTTAATACTACACGTATAACTTATCTAATCTAATATTATTATGACAACGGTAGTGTTGAGGTTGTTTCGCTTTTCAGCATAGGCCTCCCCCAGGCCTTTCCAAAGTTTTGTACTTTGGTCCATAAATCAAGAAATATTAATATTCAATTAAAATAGGTGGTCTTCCCTTTTACATTTAGTAAAAATATAAATAGCCAGTTTCCTATAGCCAGGTCCCCGCTTAACTCATAATTACAGCTACACAGTAATGGCTCATGGAACGTTGCACCAGCCAGCCGGCATCAACATGGAAGTTCACTGGCAGCTCACAGTATTGACCTCCATTGATGGCATCTTCCACGTCTGCGACAACGACCTCGACGGCTGCAAGGAACAGCCTCTCCAGTCGGCGTACAAGCTGCATATAGACGAGATCTTCCTGCCTAATAGGAGGAACATATTGGGAGGGATCCTGGTGTCAGTGACTAAGCATGAGGAGATCAGCTTTCGGGCTGCGTCTACTTCTCCTGATGTTAGTGTCTTTAGTTTTTTTTGCACATACACATGGCTTTATTCTATGTCGCATTCTACCAGTACGACCTATTTTTGAGTGTAGCAGAGATCCATAAAGTTGCAGGACGCAGGGCAATGCATCGTAGGGCACGTTCCTATCGTGTGTGACTTGCAATGCAATGCTTTGTTAGAGATGATGGTTACCACTTAGCATCAGGTGGGCCATTTTCTTGTTCCATCAGTAAGGAATGTAAACAAATTCAGTTTGAAATCTACGCCTCTTTAAAAAACGTGATGGCAATTTAAAAAACTTAATGGTAATTAATCCGTACGAGAACCATGGTAGAAAAGAAAGAAAGAAAAAGAAAGAAAATACATTTATTTGACATACACAACAAGAAAATAAATACATAGGTACATACAAAATTACAGTTATAAACAGAGACAAAACGAAAGAAGAAACAGTACCAAAAACAAAAGAAAGCATAACTGTACGCCAAAAAGGCCCTGACAGCAATGGTAGCCGACATAGCTCTCAGAATCAGCAAGTTGAAGTGGCAATAGGCAGGTCAAATATTATTATTGCTCGAAGAACTGACAACTGCTGGGGAATAAAGGTTCTCGGATGCCGACCACGAACAGGAAAGCGAAGTGTGGGATGCCCTCCTACTCTATGGACTGACGACATTGTTAAAATCGCGGGAAATCGGTGGATGGAAAGGGCTCAGTACTGTTCTTCCTGGAAACGTATAGGGGAAGTCTATGTCCAGCAGAAGACTTCTGTAGGCAGATCATGATGATGAATGGTAATTTCAGTTATTGCGCCCTTGAAATGGTAACAATAACTAGTAATAAAAACTCCACAGCTAGAAATAGTAGCGACTCTCCGGACAACGAACTCAGACCACGAGGTGCAAGAACTAGCTCGTTGCACGGGCAAGGGTGAGATCTACTGGCCGTTCATTAGATTGAAGCCATCTCCTCCGCCTGACTTGTTATCGATGAAGAAAAAGTCCATGTCACATGCTAACCTGGTAAGCTATAATTCTTTAAGATTCCGAAAACATCAGGGGGTTAAAGTACCTAACTAAGTAGGGGGTAAGTAAATAGGGTTTATTGTTTGAATTTATTATGCGTTTATTTCAGTTTTTGGAAAATAAACGATTATGATTATTATTTAAATTATTTCTTTCAGAATAAAAAAGATTCAGCCATTCATAGTGCACGTATATCACAAAAGTCTCCTAAACCATCCAGTGCAGGAAAGAACAGATCGATGACCAAAGTAAGAAAACACTTAAATATTAGTGAAAATTAAAAAAAATCAACAATCTACAAGACATGCTTTAGTAAGAGTCATGCGAGACTTCCTCGCATGACTCGCGGAGTGAGACAAGGGGATTTTGTATCCCCCAAATTGTCCAAAGGTGTTACGCAGGGATAAATATTAGGTCTTCTGTTGTTTTTTTAATTAGTCACTATAATTCTAGTAAAATCATTGCATAATTATATTCTATACCTACTATTTTGCAGATAAGAGATAGACCGGCGCCAGTGGAGCCAAAGCAGTATTCCATTGAGTAAGTTCTCCATATTCCAATGGTTTTATATGAGGGGGGAACATTTTGTATGTTATTTTTTTTATATTAAGGTGTTCTTCTCAACTCAGACACAGAATTTTAAAGCGATTTCAATTTAGAATAAATAAATAAATAATGCTGGACAATCCACACAGCACTTCTGAAGAATCTCCACAGAATCTTCAATTACTTAAACATTCTTTTTTTGTCAGAGTCACCGCTCCTTCAGGATGGCCTCTAACGCTAGCGCAATGGAAACGAGTGGACGAAGTCAGGAACTCGCAGGAATATGTCAAAGTTGAAGTTCCTTCCAAGAAAGTGACGAAAGAAAAGGTTAAGAATATAAATGAAAGCATGAGCTCTCCAACCAAAAACAGTTGTAAATCTATTTGTGAAGAGCTCGGCCGAGGAAGTAGGTACTACCACCATGGCCTTTTCTGCCGCCATGCAGCGTTGCTGGGTTTTGGTTTATGAGTGCGGTTGCCGAGGAACCCACAGGCACATGAGGCTTAATATCTGTATGCCTCAAGATGGACGCAAGGGATGGTGCGTCATCCTTTTCAAACTGAAGAGTTAGTTTTCATGGTCTTCTTAATGGAACTCTTATTTTAGTTATAGATTCTATCTGATTATGGTCTGTTCTATCTGGAAAGATAAGTCAAGAATTGTACATTGTCAAGCCAATGTCTTCATTCGTACTAGAAATCTATCCTATTACGTTGTAAATTTATAAAGCTGATGGGATGAATGAACTTTCCAGCCCGTATCTGCCAAAGATAAGGATAAAGATAAGGATAAAGACAAGCCTGCGCAATCACTACCAGCCTTCCAACCTCTGCCAGACGACGCGTACATAGAACTGGAGTGTTCGCTGCCCATCACCGGCGGTGCTTACGCGAGGCGTGATGATGAAAGGAATCTGGAGTTCGTGGCTTCAAGGCGTGCCTGGGACGCGAGGGAGCCGGGCAGAAACCTTAGAGGTGCCCAGATCAGGTCAGGTGTTAAAAGACTAGTCATGAATACTTAAAACGAATTTTCTGACCATAATTTAAAACATATTATGGCATCTGAAGTCCACCTTAAGGCACGTTCCTACCATGCGTGACTTACTAGACAATGAATGATTTGTTATAGATAATGGAAGCTTGGTCCATTAGCAAATTGTGAAAAAACACTAACACGTTGTTTTCTGAACACTCACTTTCTGAACAAAAGTGTCAAAGTTGATTAACAATTTCAGGGCTCAAAGGGGATCTTCAAATTATAAAGTTCAAGATTTTATCAAAAATGCGCAGGCTAAAGAATTCTTCATCCACTTTAGTCGCTGACTGTTCTGAACAGTGCACAGTGTAAGAAAACGCAGTAGGATATTTTTACAAAAAGTGACCTCGCTCATGAGCCTCACGCAACCTTTAGATATCCCAGATCGAGAACAAAAAGATATTTAATGTATACCGTGACTACGTGAGTCTATTTCTATTTTTTTTTACAGAAAAGATTTTCGTGCTGAGTTTTTGGAAGCTCTGCCCCTACCCCCTTCCGAAAGTACGCACACTTTGGCCGAGGTTAAAATAATTTTCTTATTTTATAAGCTTTTAGGTTTTACAAAAGTGGGTATTTATTTATTTATTTATTGTATGTGCCAAATGTACCTAATGTATGGACGTACCTCTGACTACCCCCCTTAGACATCCGCACAGAATCTTGAGTTAGTACTTGGTAGTGAGAGATCTGAAGGGATATCTACCGTGCCTGGGGGTCATCAAAGTCGTGAAGCTGATGCAGTTTCTACATTTTAGGTGCACAAATGTATTACCAACTAGTTGCGCCCCGCGGTTTCACCCGCGCAGATTTAAATCCCGGTATTCCCGCGGGATAAAAAGTAGCCGATATGTTATTCCTTAGCTAAGCCTTTTTGACTCACTCACACAGGGAGAGGCTTAGGCTTGTGTGTAGGTAGCAGGCTATCTTTTATTTTTTAAGTGTTTGTAAATCTACTGTGTATTCTCTACCTACTGCCTTATTTTCTGTTCTTTCTTGTCAGTATGCTTCTTCTGTGTGTTGTCGTCAAATAAACTTATATTCTATTCTAATGCATTGTTGATTTTCTAGGAATTTTTCGGAGAAGAATTTTTAGGCGAAGAAGGTAAGAGTAAGTACATGTTTCGTATTGTTGGTATAGCGATTTTATGTGACTTTCATATTTTGTTTTTTTTCGCAAAAGACCAGACTCCGATCCAGCAAGGACCGACACCGGCAACTGAGAGTGGGAGTAAGTTTTTTTTTTCTTATCTATATATTCTTATCTTTTTTTCTCGTTTGTTTTTCTTATCTATATCAATCGTTTTAATATAAATAAACTAGTAGTGCCCTGCGGTTTCATCCGCGTAGTTATAAATCCCGGTATTCCCACGGGATAAAAAGTAGCCTATGTGTTATTCCAGACTGTAATATATCTATGTGTCAATTTCACCAAGAACCAAGAACCAGCCGTTCTGGAGTTATAGAGTAACATACATCCATCCATCCAACCATCCATACTTACAAACTTTCACATTTATAATATTAGTAGGAAGTAGGATAAATACTGGTGGACATTCTACACAGCACTATCTCACCCCAAACTAAGCGAATAAGCTTGTGCTAAGGGAACCAGATAGCGATATACTACCTAATATTTAGTTAATTGACTCAGGCGTGACTTTGCGGAAGTCCATTGTTAAATATAAATTAACTTGAACAAAGCAATATGTAGTACTAATCCGCTGATCTAATCTCCTTAAGCTGGAATAAACTTAATTAGACTTCGACAAGTGTTTCACCTCTCTACGAAGCATCTTCAGGAAATTGACCCGCTGTGCACCGAACGTGTTACCTCGTCGAGCGCTGAGCTGAAGACTTTCAGTGTCGAAGTCTAATTAAGTTTATTCCAGCTTAAGGAGATTAGATCAGCGGATTAGTACTACATATTGCTTTGTTCAAGTTAATTTATATATTACTTAATATTTTCTTTTGTAAATAAACATTAAAATATTATATAACACCCAGAGAACAAACATAATGTTCATTACACAAATTAATGTTAGTTCTCGGTGGGGATCGAACCCATGGCCTACGGCGCAGAAGGCAGAGCTACTACCAACTGAGCCGTGTAGGCTGTCAATGGATATTTGACAATGTATATTTTATGTACAATGGTAAATTTACTATTAATTACATACCATGATTTGTAAATTTTATTGTTTCCCGATATATTGACACAATTTGGTGGTGGTCACGCCCGGGTTACGTTTAAGCACACTTGTATGCAATTGTGTTAAAACGCGAATGTTTAGTATTGGCATACAAATCGGTTTACCCTCTTTTACACTCTTGTTTATTTCAAAATTATCTAGCCAGTGTTATCCCGAGGCTGAGCAGTGCCATAAAAACGAAAAAAAACAGCACTTTTAGTTTTGGAGTATCATGAGTATTTATTACTTATAAAAAAAACATGCATTGCTACTACGTAAAGTTACTCAACGGAACTTTTAATCTTTAAAGTGCTGGAGATGACTGTGGAAAGTGAAGAGGAAGCCAAATACTTAGCGATGCCAGAACAGCTGAAGGACAAGTTCATCCCGCTTTACTTCTTACCCTTCTGTATGAAAGAGAAGAGTGAAGAAGAAAGGTACCTAATATCTTACCCTAATTCACCCGCGCAGATTTAAATCCCGGTATTCCCACGGGATAAAAAGCTTTTATGTGGTATTTCAGACGATAATCTATCTCTCTGCCAAGTTTTATCCAGATCTGTTCAGCCGTCCCGGCGTGAAAGAGTAACAAACATCCATCCATCCATCCATACTTACAAACTTTCGCGTTTATAATATTAGTAGGATCCTACAAATAGGATATCATATGGTAGGATATACTTACATACTTATACTGATAAAATCACTACATAGTATAAAACAAAGTCGCTTTCTCTGTCCCTATGTCCCCTTGTCCCTTTGTATGCTTAAATCTTTAAAACTATGCCACGGATTTTAATGTGCTTTTTTTAATAGATAGAGTGATTCAAGAGGAAGGTTTATATGTATAATACATGCATGATTGTGCACCCGTGCGAAGCAGGGGCGCGCGGGCGGGTCGCTAGTTCTTGTATATTCCCTAGTGTGCTGATAACTCCAGACATGGCAGAAGCTGCTAAACAGGACAGGCATGCACGCATAGAAGCAGCTGCGGACCGCATGCGTGAATTGCAGCAGTACAATGAACTGTACGTGCTGGGGCGGCAGAAGAATCGGTCTCAGCTGCTGGAGAAACTGTTTTTTGGTAAGTCCAGTTTTGTGATCGATGCTGCTTTTTCTAGAACCTTGTAGAATTCCCACCAAGAGATTACAGTCAGGCCAGTCCAGTAATAAAACAAGCCTTGATAAGATTTCTAGCAGACATAAAAACAGATTCTAAGAATATTTTTTTCTGGAGGATATGTGGAGATACTTCTCCTGAGATCTAAAACAAGTTCTTTCTAGACTCTCAATGGTGCTCTGAATTAGAAGAAGTGTTAGAAGAAAGAGACGAGGCGATCGCTAAAGAAACCCTCAACAGGGCACTCTCGGCTACGAAGAAGAAAGAAGCTCTGAAGACAAAAAAGTAACATGAGAGAGGAATTATTAAAATGTTTTTGTTGTAAGAAAAGTTTATTTTAAGTTGTATTTGAATAAGTTTATAAATAAATGGTTTCACTATACAATATAGTATCAAAAAAAAATGCTGGACAATCCACACCGCACCATCTAGCCCCAAAGTAAGCTACTCAAAGCTTGTGTTATGGGTAGATGACTGATATATTTAATAGGTACATTATATACTTACATAGATAGATATTTTTTATTATATTCATAGAAAACACCCAGACCAACGGAACAAATATCTGCATATCGTACACAAATTTGTTCCGAGGCGGAAATCGAACCCGCAACCTCTTGCGTCGCAGGCGGACTCTCGCCCGCTGCGCCACAGAGGTCGTCATATATTTTAATCGAAGGAACATCTAACGCTCGGACGATTCGTCCGAGATCTAACGACAGCTCTCAGAATTCATATCATGATCTCAGCCCGGTGACTGCGGCGTAGACCCTATCCTACTTCATGTTTTGCAAGCTATTCTCTCCTGTCTGTCTCTGGTCCAGGTGTTTTCGGCGACCTTAACGATGTCGACCCATTGAACTTTCGGACGCCCTAGACTTTAGCCACCTTTCAGTTAAGGCCTTCACTGGCCATTACTGCGTCTTACGAATTGAGGTACCACTCCACTTGATGCTCACCGCCCTGTTAACAACGTTATAGAATTAGCAACTTGGAAAAATTTATTTACAGGCCCGTAGAAATTCATGAAGCGAACGCGCATTTTATCATTTTCCTTACAGTTTCATAGCTTTCGGTGTAGTTTTCCGTCTCTTGTACTTGCTCATTGCCACTTCAACTATCTTATTCTGCATGCGTCGTTCAACTAGATTCTAGGCTTCATATAACTGAATTCTATACTCAAAAGCAATAAATGCAGTACTGACGCGTCTCGATACTTTAAATGCAGGCGAACAGACGCTTTGCAATAACTATTGATTCAGCTCCTCCGATGGAATAGACACAGATATAGAACAGATGGGACAGTAGGTAGTAGGTATTACCTTGACGAAAGACTGGTCTTCCGTTAGTTGCTAGCCAAATGACTTCATGCTAGGTCTATTTTGCAGCTCTTAGCTCCTTATTTTATTAATTTGTGTTATGATTTGTAATAAGCTTATTGTGTGTAAATTTATGATTCATTTGTTTCTTTTTCTTTGTTTAACGCAAAAAATAAGTTTTTTTGTAATTGAGATATGTGTACTCAGTAAAACATTCAAAAGTGTATGCGCACTCTCTCTAACTCTTACGGCCAGGTACTCTCAAACAGTGAAGGAAAACATCGTGAGGAAACCAACAATTCGTAGAACCTGAAAACTTCCAAAACATGATGACAAGTGCTCGAAACGAACATCATTGGGGCACACATAAAATTAATCTTAAAACTAGTGAAATTACAAAAAACTACTGTAATGTCTTGGCTAAAACTGAAGCTTAGACGAAATAATAATACATAGTTCGAAACATAGATTAACATTCTTGGCTACTTTTCATCTATCTATCTACTTGTCTTTTTTTTATTTTTTTTTTGTCCTTCTGTGGTCTATATAGATAGACCACAGAAGGTTTTCTCTGTTCTGTGATATAGACCGTTCTTTGGCCACGATCTCGCCTGGTGGTAAGCGACGATGTAGCCGACAATGGAACAGAACGGTCTAGAAGTGTCTTGTTCGCTGACTGTCCATTTATCAATTTTTTTTTATACAACCAGCTGATGGAACAAGCAGATGGCCCACCTGATGTTAAGTGGTAACCATCGCCTATAACAAAGCATTGCCTCGTTAGTCACGTACGATAGGAACGTGCCTTACGATGCCCTGCTTTGCGTCCATCAACTTGAGGCATACAGATGTTAAGCCTCATGTGCCTGTAATTACACCGGCGACCACACTCTTCAAACCGAAACACAGCGTTGCTGCTTGGCGGCAGAAAAAGTCGTGGTGGTAGTACTTCCCCGGACGAGCCCTATCTACATTATTTATTGATCTATACGCTGCTGTGAAATTAATGCAACAGCAGAGTTGTCGTAAGCACATCTGTATTAACTACATTTTCTATGGCACTCCAGGCCGGCTGTGGATTCACTGGTGTTATTAGATTTCGGTTCCAGCATGTTTCTCGCTTCTATAATACCATAATCTCTAATATTTTTGGATTACTGTACAACAGTCTTTGTAGTTGAAGGAGCCTTTTTCTGAACAGGAAAATTCTTATTTATGTATACTATGCTATCTTTGGCATGGCGGAAGGATGCAGCTCCAACACTGAGGTGCGAGCGGTGCGGGTTTGAATCTAGCGTAGGCACGCTAGATTCAAGCGCTGAGATCTTGGTAGATCAGATAGTAGACGTTCTAGAGAAAGGCCAGTCAAGAGTACCCTAAGCCGACGAGCATGTATGAAGAATGTTATGAGAGTGAATGAAGCGAAAAATGTATATAAGAATCGTAGCAAGTAGTGTCCGTCTCTGCCTACCCCGATGGGAAATAGGCGTGATTTTATTATGTATGTATGTGATCTAACAATATCTTTTGACTTTAACTGTCAACTTTATTTTCCTCGGATCAAATCCCGGTTGATATGTTATCTTTGGAATTACAGCAATAGCTCAAATTTCCGATATTATATCAGAATCTCATCAAGTAAGATGAACGGTAGATATCGTCCAATTTGCATAGAACTTGAGGCTTGATCAAGTTAACTTGATCGTGAGTTTGAATTTGCATGACAAATGCAGCGTGCGATATGCACGAACTATAAATTGGATGCTAGACACTAGACCCTAGCGGCTGCTTTCTGAAAGCACGATCTAAGCTGTCAAGTCACTTGCTATTTCAGCTTTTACTTTAAATTAGTTAGAGATAGCAAGTGAATTGAGAGCCGAATGGCTTTGATCGAGCTTTCAAATACCGGCCGTAGACCTCATAAATAAAATAGATAGATAGATAGATAGATAACTCTTTATTGATTATCACAACAAAGTATACATAACATTTTGACTTAAAAACTAAAAATTGTAATAATTCAACGGGCGGCCTTATCGCCTTAATAAAATAACACCCTGAAAACGAAGAAACATCTATGTTCAACGTCGGTGGGGTTACTACAGCACAGACGTCAAGACTACCACCAACTGAGCTGTGAAGGTATATAAATAAATAATGCTGGACAATCCACACAGCACCATTTAGCCCCAAAGTAAGCTACTCAAAGCTTGTGTTATGGGTTAGATAACTGATATATTTAAAACACTGTATGCTTACAAATAGATAGATATTTTTTATTATACACAGAAAACACCCAGACCAACGGAACAAATTTCTGCAGATCGTACAAAAATTTGTTCCGAGGCGGGAATCGAGCCCGCAACCTCTTGCGTCGCAGGCGGACTCCCGCCCGCTGCGCCACTGAGGTCGTCGAGGTTGTTGAGATGCATGAAAGGAGCATGTTCATTGTACTGCAAATGCTTTTGCCTTAGTAAAATTGTAATGAGCTTTACACATTCGGTCGCAGTAATGGGTCGTGCGCTCTAGAGCATACATGTGTAATGAGCTAACCCAACTCTGGTTTGATACCCGACCCTGAGTGCATCTAGACCCTGTTAATATTTAAGGCGAAGCAGTAAGTGCCATATCTACTTGTTAACAAAATTAACCCGACCACCAGTAGTTAAGTCAATTTAAAAACACAAAAACAGTTTCATGACGTTTATCCCCTAGCATGGTATCAATAGCAATAGCAAGCATCAGTAGTATTACCTTACAATGTTAGCCGTCCATCAACTTGCATACATTTAAGCCTCATGTGCCTGTAATCACACCGGCGACCACACTCTTCAAACCGGAACACAGCGTTGCTGCTTGGCGGCAGAAAAAGGCGTGGTGGTAGAATATCTTGGATTAAGCTTTCTCAAACAACTTAAGACACGCTAAGTAACAAAAAAGAAAGAAAATAGATTTATTTTGGAAACAAAACATACATATACCTAACAAACAAATAAACTAGTAGGTGCGTACACAAAATCTTCCAACTTAAATCCATTTGATAGATTCAAATGTCGTCGCCTCGTCTATAAATAAGTGTAAAGTGAATAGTATTTTAGTGAAAAGTTAATACATAGTTTATAAAACACTTTGGCTCGGTCTCGGGGAATACGCTAAGTGGACTTTGATGGGCGTCTGCTAATGGGTGTAGCGGAAGCGATGAGCTGAAGCGATTGTACCCAAAGCTTGAAAAATAGGCTCACTTCGGTTTAGACATTTGACAGCACTATATATATTGCCTTCCCCTTCCAAAAGACCGAAACAACGAGGACAGCTATAGAGCTGTCAGATTAGGCTAGTTTAAGATATTGCAACAACAGCATTCACCCTCCCGGTTGTCTATGTACTTTTTATTTGATTTAGCGCTTATTTCATCTGTAATGCTATCCGGAAAAGTAAAAATACTTCCGTCTTTGTTTTTGACAAGCCTACAGTACAGACGGATATATTTTGATTCGACGGATAACGTTTTAACGAGGTGGGCGTATTCTATAGGCATTTATCCTAGTATCATTATTCAAATTCCTTGCATTAAACAGAGAACATAATACGAGTATTAGGCACCACAGATTGGTAGGGATGCTAACGCCAAGCCGTAAGTTTGTTACCTGTTCTTATCAAATAAGCGTTGTCGCGTGGAACTGGCACATAAGATTAGAATTCTTTGTAATTTTATGGAACAAATACCTTTTGAATTTGACCCGCTATCTCTTGTGCATTGAGCCTGTGCCGCCATCATTCCCCGCTCATTACAGCCGATGTTTCAGCGCAGTGTACGGCAGCCCACTGGAAGCTCTGTCAGGAATTATGTCTCCAGATTGGAAGGAACCGTCAATTTCCGTGCTCGGACTTATTGGAAGGTTCTGTGAATGAGTTTTTGATAAGTTGGGTGTGCTTCTATCTACATAATGTATATCACAATGTAATGCACAATGTATATCAGATAGTTTAAAATAGACAATAAGACTAAAAATGTGTAAAACTGTAAATCTAAGAATAATTTAACACTTGAATTTTTATGAAACAGCTTCACGACTTTGATCCCCAGGCACGGTAGATATCCCTTCAGATCTCCCAGTATCAAGTAGGTACTAATTCAAGATTATTTGAGGATGTCTAAGGGGGGTAGTCAGAGGTGCGTCCAAACATTACATTTGGCACATACCCACATTTTGCAGTATTTTTAGTTTTTTTATTGTAGTTTTTTGTCGGAAATTAATATATTTTCCGTTGAATCAGAAACGAAATAATAAATAGGTACATGTTATTAGTTATTGGTTTTGGTTAGAAGGGTGCGAGTGGTAGAAAAAGACAACGTTAAAATAAAAAAAAATAAGAGAAATGGTTTCGCTGGTTCAGTTGTAGGGTGATTAACAAGAGTATTTCCATAGGAATGGACACAGTGTACCTTAATGAGCTCTGGTCACCAGCATTAGGTCTTCGTCGAGCCTGCCAACCTACCACACTCTTCAAACCGAAACACACAGCAATGCTGTAGGCTTACTCCGAATTTCCACAAGAGTACTATTCGAATTACTGAATCGAAAATTTGTTCAATACTGATTGAAATTACTGATCCATTTGAAAAGTGATTTCGTATCGCAAAGTTGTTCTTGGGAATAAGCATTCGGAATAAGTCTTTTATAGATCATGCTGTATGAAAATATCCACCAAAATAACATTTTCCATCGTGACGTACATGTAAATATAATGCACCACGGTGACTGTAGAGCTTTGGGCTAGCGTCATGTCATGTTTTAATAACTCCAGCTTGGCGACATCGCAACTTAATTGATTCTGTCGCTAGCATTCTGCTCCCAGCCTAGATACACCTAGAATATCTAGATACATGCCTAGAGTGCAGCTAAGCCTTCTGGATTGGGGATTATGCAGTGCTTCCGTCGGCGACTTCGTTTGCGTATCGCAGGTAACAATTTATCAGTAACTCTTGTAACTCTCTCTCTCTCTCCCTTGTAACTCAGTAACATATTTTCTTGCGTATCGCAGGATGCAAATTACGGAGTGACGTCATCACTATCATCACAAAGTCGCTTTCTCTGTCCCTCTATATCCCTATGTCCCTATTTATGCTTAAATCTTTAAAACTACGCAACGGATTTTGATGCGGTTTTCTTTTATAGATAGAGTGATTCAAGAGGAAGGTTTATATGTATAATACATGCATGATATGTGCACCCGTGCAAAGCAGGGGCGCGTGGGCGGCTCGCTAGTTATATCTAACTTCTTTTTGTGTTACACTATTTCTTCCAAAACAACTCATGGTTTAGAACTTTCTCCCTCACCTCATCTTTATCCCAATCCAAACTGCTTCAGCGGCGTAGATTTGCCCAAACAACATAAATTTCTTACTTTTACATTATATTTTTCAAATTTCATAGCCGAAGAATATTCACTGAAAACCCCAAAACATTTTCAAGCAATCCTTAAAATTTTCAGCATCATGCGTATTCCTTTTTGCATAAATCGTAAGTACTTTTACCTTCTTCAATTCTCTGAACGAGAACTCATGTACTTACACCCCTAAGAGGTGTGGAGAATTGTAAATGGGGTTGAAAGGCTACAGAGAATTCGTTAGGGGTAGGTGATATGATTTTGATTATATACCTAGGGTAGCTATGTCAAACAGCGACGGTGTATCACCTCTGGTATATGAATGGTAGTAGGTATGTCAAACGCTAAGGTTTTCCATCTCAGTTGGTAACTTAACAACTACAAGAAAACATGGTACAGGTACACAGTTTAGTGTAGGGCGACAGTGAATACTCACCGGTGGGCCGTAAACCTGTTTGTCATACAAAAAACGCAAGCAACTAATCCTTTCTGAAAGCTCGATCAAAGCTAATCGGCTGTCAAGTCACTTGCTATTTCAGTTTTTACTTCAAATTAGATAGAGATAGCAAGTGACTTGACAGCCGATTAGTGTTGATCGGCCTTTTAGCAACCGGGTTTAGTTTTAGAGAGCACTTGCTTTTGCGAGCATTGCATCACATCTTAAAAATCCCTCGTCTTACTATGCTAAGACGCAGACTCGGCTAAATTAATTCTAACATGCATATTTTTGACTTTTTTAAAGATATAAAATCACAAAGATGGAATAGTGCGCGTCACGCAAAATGGGTGGGTGGTAGTATCCAAATTCCTTGGGTGAGTGTGATGGCGCGAGTATTTTGTATGCGCCAACACATCCCATCCAATTTTTTCCAGCGTTCTTTTTGGTTGACGCGACCTATACGAGTATGAAATATGGCCATGTTTCTAAGATTAGCACGGAGGTTCAGGAAAAATCTTACTTGAATTCAATCAAGTTTTGAAGTTTAAAGAAATGTGCAAGAAAGTAAATTAGCTGTTTATTGGCTTTGGACATTTTTCTTTATTGACATCATTCGTGCAAATCGTTTAACCTCTCGAATCCGAAAAAAATCCCATGCGAAAATGGCCGTGAAACGATATGACACGCCCCCCACCGCGGGCCTCTCAAATTTTTGATTTTCCGAAAAAAAATGTCATAAAAAATACTAGACCCTCTATCTAAGTTCTGTAAACGATGTTAGCTTCCTAAATAATATTTCTATAAGCTTTAATCATTTATGTAAGCCAAACTGTACAAACAACAACACAAGAACATAATAAATACGTAAAAACATGAAAATTTTGATACCCGTAATGAGGTCGAAAATAAGAAAACTACAACGAAATTCGCAAATCCAATGACGTAAATAGCTTTATCGTACCCTAATTACTACAAAATATACTACATATTCCATAAAACATCCATTTACCAAGAGATTTATAAGATGTGAACCTAGAAATAAATAATTTTATACACGGTGGAGTGAAAAAGAGTTATTTTGGCATTCGTATTGGCAATCGTGTAGTTTGTAAAAGGCATTGGCACCTTGAAGTGCGCCTAGCGTGTCTGACCCGAGCTCTCTGCTACCTGACGTGCATTACAAGTACATGCACGTTGCAACGAGTCTTTGGATAGAAAGTTCAATACGAGTGCACTACTAAAAGAAGACGGGTACTTTCAGTATTTTTATTTACAAGTTGACGGAACAAGCACATGGCTTAACTGATGTTAAGTGGTAACCATCACCTCACTAAGTATTGCCTCGCAAGTCACGCACGATAGGAACGTGCCCTACGGTGCACTGCCCTGCGTCCATCAATTTGAGGCATACAGATGTTAAGCCTCATGTGCCTGTAATTACACCAGCAACCAATAATACTCTTCAAACCGAAATACAGCGTTGCTGCTTGGCGGCAGAAATCAAATCAAGTTTATTGTTTCGGAAAATTATGTAAGTGTACAAACCATTTTGTTAGTTTGTCTTGTAACTGTCGGTTGTAACTAACGGTTGCCAGCCTCTTAAGACGAAGACAAGAGCTAATGTGACTCTCGCTCGCACGTTTTGACTTGTTGAAAGATATAAAATCACTAAACCCATTTTCGAAAAATCGCAATCAACCATTTTGTGTGCAATCACATTGCGCACAGTTAAGTAAAAAAATCATTTTGATCGATACAAGTTTTCCTACCTTAAAGTTTGCTTTTCTAGTTTTCGTACTCAAGCAAACTTTTGAGTAGGAAAACTTGCATCAATCAAAATGAAATTTTACCAAACTAGGCGCAATGTGATTGCACACAAAATGGTTGTTCGCGATTTTTCAAATTTGGAATTTGTGATTCAATATCTTTCAAAATGTCGAATCGTGCGAGCGAGAGAAATATTAGGTGCTGTCAACGCCTTAACTAGCCATGTAGCCTTTGCAATGTTTGCACCTTATCAGAGTAACTACTTGGCATGGAGGTATTCCGACCATTGTGACATAAAACAATAAGATAATTAGAATACTAGCACTACTGAATCGATACGCGACAGCGATAAGGTTCTATGCGGCCATTGTGCTGGCCCATTGGAGACCCATGTCGTATGAACAATCACTGTCACCGTTATTGTTCAGGGCTGACGTGCTGGGTTTGGGTAAAGTTTCATTATTTCGGATAATTTAATTCTAAATATATTTTTAAGAGTTCTGAAGTCGGTGGATGAAGAGGGCTCAGACAGAACCTTTTTGCCTGTAATTTTCAAATTTTCTGAACATTTTCTTTCTGTCAGAAGACAGCATTTGCCAATGAGGCTTTAGGATTTGGAATAAAAAAAAAAAAAATAAAAAAAAAAAAAAAAACAGCTTCACGACTTTGATCCCCAGGTACGGTAGATATCCCTTCAGATCTCCCAGTACCAAGTAGGTACTAATTCAAGATTCTTTGAGGATGTCTAAGGGGGGTAGTCAGAGGTACGTCCAAACATTACATTTGGCACATACCCACATTTTGCAGTAGTTAGTATTCCATACGTGACAGGTTGCAAGCCCATCGCCGCTGTTAGAATACTAACTGGTTTCCTCACGATGTTTTCCTTCACCGTTTAAGAGCACTGGCATTGCGCACATAAATTTTTCGATAGAAAAATCCATTGGTGCACGACCGGATTCGAACCTGCGACCTTACGATCGGAAGGCGGGGTCACTCCCACTAGACCACCGGTGCTCTAAATAATTTGGAATAAAAGTGTACTAATTATCGTGATTTGACCGAAAATGTTTCAAATTTTTTGAAGAAACGCCACTGTTTTCTTCAAAACAATTGACTGGCTTGACTTTGGACTCAAAACTTTTATCTCCGATATCACTTGACACTGGCAAGATTTTCGGTAGACAGAAGCCATAAACAGGTTTAAGATATTTATTTTCTCTAAGAAGAATAAAATTCACTTATTTAGAGAAACAACGGCGTCTTAGGTATTTAGTTATAAGTAAGTTAGAGTAAATACGAGTGTCAGAAGGACGTGTTAGCTTTAACAAAATAAAGTAAAAAAATAACAATGTGTTAGTAAACGTAGATAATACAAAAAGAGAAAGAAGATTCACTAAAAGAGAAAGAAGATTAACTATCATTCTTTCGAACAAGCGAAAGTGAAAACAAGACGTAAGTATATAATAATATTAATATTGAGCAATTATGATAAACGGATTTCAAACTAACGAATAACCAGTTAGATAATTTTACTTTACAGCCGAGACGTTCTATTGTGCAGTGGTTGGCTGGTTGGTATTGGTTACGAAGTATCTCGTCTTCTTCGTCTTTTTTCATAATAATCACTTATGGTACAAGCATATAGTCCACATGATGTTAAGTGGTAACGATCACCTATAACAGAGCATTGCCTCGGATGTTTCGCACGATAGGAACTTGCCCCCTTCCATCAACTTGAGGCATATAATCTTAGTGTTATATAGGCTTTTTAACCCACTTAAATGAAGAGGAGGTTCTCAATTCGACTAAGATTTTTTACACACAAAATGCTGCTGTATAATAACTGCCAAATGAATTGTTTCAGATGATTCTCATTTTGTTTGGTAGGTACTTCAGAGGTTCTATAAGAAAATATCATAATTATTTAGCGCATTTTTTGTGCGAGTGCTAATAAACGGTACAGAAAAACCTCTTGAGGAAACCAGCATAATGTAAACATAATTTTTTTAAACATGTGTCAAGCTCTCAAAGAGCCTCTTTAGGCGCGCTAAAATTCTTTCACCCCACTGTTTCAAAAGAAACTGGTGACAGAATAAGAAGATTTAATTTTGCTCCTTTACTTTGGTGTGTTAGAAGTGCAATGTAATGTGTAAATATCCTGCTAATATTATAGTATTTTATGTTAAATGTATGATCTGAATGTGGCATCTTAATAAATAAAATTTTGATTTGATAAACGCGAAAGTTTGTAAGTATGGATGGATGGATGGATGTTTGTTTCTCAATAACTCCAGAACGGCTGAACGGATCTTGATGAAATTTGGCATGGAGATTATAATCTGAAATAACACATAGGCTACTAGGCACGGGATAAAACCCGTGGGAATACCGGGATTTAAAACAACGCGTGTGAGAAACGGCGGGGCGCTGCTAGTATGATGATAAATGATACTATACTGTTTAAGATCTAACGTAAGTATTTAATGTTATAAATAAATAATGCTGGACAATCCACACAGCACTATCTAGCCCCAAAGTAAGCTACTAAAGCTTGTGTTATGGGTACTAGATAACTGATATATTTAGTACATTATATAATTACATAGATAGATATTTTTTTATTATACATAGAAAACACCCAGACCAATGAACAAATTTCTCAGATCGTACACAAATTTGTTCCGAGGCGGGAATCGAACCCGCAACCAAACTTCAGCGAAACTTTTGTTTTATATTTATTTAAAGTAGGGTGGTTTTTGCAAAAACGTAATATTATTAAAAAAACATTTGAACATTCATTCACGTGACGTACACAGAACAACCCTACTAACTCGCTTAACAGTATTGCCAACTTTCCCACAAGTTCTGCCTTGCAAGAGCTGTATTGTGCTATTGGGTATTGAGAACGCTATGTTTAACGTTCGTTGTTCGTTACGTAACGTGTGTACAGGCTTTTATTCCACTGCCTTTGTGTAAAGTGTTTTTTTTTTTTTGCTTTCACTTATCTATTTTCTTTACTTTTATAGTCAGAGGTATGTTCAAATATAACATTTTGTCGCATACCCACATTTTGTAAAAGTTACCTATTCCATACGTGTCAGGTTGCAAGCATATCGCCGCTGCTAGGATTAACTTGTTTCTTTACCATGTTTTCTACTACTTACTGCTCAACTATGGGTCGCGTCAACCAAAAAAATGGAAAACAATGGAGGGAATGTGTTTGCCCCCCCCCCCCCATCCGGCGTTCTTTTTGCGTGACGCGCACTATAACTTTGCAGCCACTGACTGCATATGCATAGTCATTTTCATTTGCATTTTCGAAGAGGAAATCTATTGGTGCACGACCGGATTTAAAACTACGATCGTAAGATCGGAAGGCGGGTCAATCCCACTAGACCACCGATGCTTTCCGGGATTATTCGGATGTGATTGAAAAATTTTGTACTTATTCACATTTTATTCTTAAAAAAAGAAGCTAATTATTCAAATTATCCTAATGATCTATTCTACCTGATATTACGAGACATATAGCAAGAAAATTGCTTCTGTGATTTTGTGTGTGTTAAGTAGTAATTTTTTTCTCAACAAAACAGGGTACGTATGATTTTAAGTTTCCGTACGTATATTTTCTGCTGCTTCTGCTTAAAATACGTTCAAGTTTTCAAACTTTAAACAGAAAGTACGAAACCCTTTGAAATCCTGCTCATTCCAATTTAGTTGAGAAGTTCTTAAATCTTGAGTTGATCTCTGCCTGAGATCTTAACTAATTTTTTAATTTAACTTTATCATCGGCGTATAAATCAATTCCTTTACTTGTTCTTTTACACGAACTTTTATGGCGTGCGCATGAGTATTTTTCGATGTTAAAATCAATTGAGTTTGTTTGGATCACTGAAACGTCTTCAGGCGAAGAAACCATTTAAACTTATCCTATAACTTATACCTATAATAATAACAATTTGTAAGATGTAAATGATCGAATGTAAGGAAATTCTTTTAGTGATCTTAGCTCTTGAAATGCCAGTACTCTCAAACGGTGAAGGAAAACATCGTGAGGAAACCGGCATGTTGTAGAACCTAAGTTCTGTAACATGCGTCAAGTGCTCGAAAGGAACCTCTTGAGGCGCACTTAAAATCCTTTCACCACACTGTTTCGAAAAAAACTAGTGACTCGACAAGAAGAAGAAGCTATGGAAATCTTGGTTGAATACGGTATTCAAAAACCAAGTTTGTCTTATGCATATTAGTGTTCTGTTTAAAACCTCTGTTACTTTTTTTTATGTGTCACTCGGCAAACCTATCATTTTGATCCAAAGAGTTTTACTGCTAAAAAGTTTGCTTTACAAGTTTTTATACTAGGTCCTACCGAGATACTTATCCATCAATAAAGATAGGTATAGTGCGCGTCACGCAAAAAGAACGCCTGAAGGAGGGGGAAGGGGTGTGATGGCACGTATTTTGTATGCGCAAACACATCCCCTCCACTGTTTTACAGCGTTCTTTTTGGTTTACGCGACCTATACCTATTCAAATGATACGTCCCTAAAATCATGCATTTCCAATCAATCACGGATGGCTACCTCCGTGTGTAGCAAAGTATGGATGGTGCAGCAAAACTCATACTACCCGTACATCTGTTTGTAGGTCGGCTGACATAGAGGATTGTGCGAGTTTCCATTTTCTCACGATATTTTTGATAATTGTCCATTTCAAAGTTTACCTTGTCTATGTCTATACTCTGTCGGCGGAAAAGACGAAGCGTATGACGCTTTTCCTCCGACCGGACAGACGACCTCTCCTTGTGAATGGAGAGGGCCTAAAATGGTTTTCTTGGAAAAGTATGAGCGAGATCATCCCAGCAGTGATTTTTTTCAGGCTGGCGGTGATAACAGCGGCATAAGTTTTTTAATAAAAGTAAGCTAATTAAACATTTCAATAAAAAAGATGGGTGATTTAAAAAACTATGCAACCGATCTGGCACCTACTTTGCTATAAGCTTACACAAAAAAATACATGTAAGTACTTACTCGTCGTAATGTTTCACAACATGTCATGTCAAAGAACAAATTTCGCAACGTGTTTTGTTGGTCACGTTCGAACTCCAGGTGATCCTGTGGAGTAGGTTAATACAAAGGTAGATCTTAAGAACTAATATGAAACAGGCTTTGCCTGTTCTTCTAGGCTTTGGTCCCTTGGAACTGGCGTCTAGAGTCACCTAGTTGTAAGACGTTTCAAAGTGATCCTTGTGATTTTTTTTAATTTTGACTTTGAAACTGTAAAAAGTTTTGCAACAATTAGTAATAATAATGCAAACAAAGTAGATTTTCAGTATGGCAATTATTATTATTTTGTGTATTTTTCTTTTAGCGTCACGTAAAACTCGCTACATTGACCAAAGCAGAGCTTTGAAGATGTTTTTGAGTTAATATTTTGGCATGATAACTCACTGTTAGATAAAATCAGCGAAAGGTGTTGATATTTTGGCAGTGAAAACTCAAAAGTGACGGCATAGAGGTATAATAATGCCGCGTAACAATGGAAACAAACAACATCACCTACTCAACTCATAGTATTAAACGGTCAATATGCATCGCGAGAGTCGACACGAGAGCTGCATGTGTGAGTATATTAGGAGTCTATGTGTGCTAGCCCTTGTCTAACAGATGGCCGGTGGAAAACAGTATGTCATAATTTTTCTGTTAGATTTTAATAAAAACAAATAGAACCTAGACTAAACCATATTATTTTCTGTTACCGTTTCAGAAATAACCGATGGTTACAAAGACTATACATTTGCCTTTGGTATGGGAGTTTTGTTTGAGTGCGTTTTTTTAATAAATTCGTCAATGCTCTTCAATAGTTCGATTGCTAAAAGAAAACATACGATATAATGATAAACTGACGGTAAAATCGGGGTTTAAGGTACTGACACACATGCTTATTTCTAAGCCAAAAGCATGCTTTTTTCGAGCCTTGCTCATAAAAAAGTGCTCATAAGCAAGTGTGAACAGGTCGTGCTAGTAAATAAGCATGCTTATTTGGTCGGCTGTCGGTTGATTTTTGAGCATGCTCAAAAGAAGCATGCTTATTTTTGAGCATGTGTGCCAGTACCTTTATAGACATAGACTGACTTATGTACTTATGACAAAAATAAACACACATACACAAACAAAACAATAAAAGAAATGACAAACAGTTAATAATAACAGTAGGCATGTAGGTGTTTATATGCTGCAGCAGCAAAAGGGTCTCGTTTCAGCGTACGCCTCACCACTAATTTAGTAGTTGGGCGCTGTTATTTTACCGAGGCCTTCTGTTTGTGTTATCCTTGCGTACCTTAGATGTTTTCTAATATAAAACTGTAATTTCATAGGATTTCTGGTTAGCGTGCCAAAAGAATCGCAATCTGTCGTTCAAACACGCGCTCATCTTTAAGGAAGGATATTAATAAAGTTCACGTTCTGGAGCGTAAGATAGATGGAGCCCGTACAATTTTTACTTAATATTTTTTAATATGAAGTGCCTGAAACCAGTAGAAAAGACACAATTGGCATGCAAGATAATTTCTCCTATTTTTAGCAGACTTTTCTTTCTCAGCCACATCCAGCTTCCCACACGCAATCAAACGGTATCAAGACCTATTTTTTTAACAAATTAATCTACTGTTGCATGATACATTCTACTCAATTAGAGCGTAGAGCGGCAGCGAACCCATACTATTCGTATTAAAACACTGGCACTCAAGATAGTCGGTTGGTTTTTCATTAGACTGAACGACCTGTCCATTACCAAACGGTACGAAAAAACATTCGAAATTTAAAAATTTAAAAAATTGACGCGTGAACACCATTACAATTTTGCGTGTGTTAGGTATCGGCTTTGTGTGCGTGACTAGTGCGAAGAAAATTCATTTTGGTAATAGAGTTACGGGAAAAATCAACATTCGAAATTTGAATCAGCGAATGAACTATTTTTATTTGCTAGTGTGTGTGGTGTACGTGTGTGTGCTAGTGAGGGATTATGCTGTAATCGAATTAGGAGTAGGTAATTAGATTAGTTTTGTTGCGAGCCAAGCTACGGTATGTCACGCAGTGGAATGTAGGTCTCATTTTTGAGGCCAGTGTGTACCTACTTGTGTTGTGTTTTATTATGTGACTGACTACACTGTATCTGAAAACTTGATAAAATTAAATTCTATTTTGAAATTCTTGTTGTGATACAGTTCGGTATATGATAAGAAATTGTTTTAAATGTCTAATAATTTAGTGTAAATTTATTGTTTCATAGGTAAAAAAATGTTTTCTTTCATCTTTTTTTTACGTATTATGGTTTTTTGGATAATAATTAAATGTATGACCTTCGTTACAAAGTTTGCTTGGTCATCTCTGGACCAATTTACGTTCACCAACGTTGGGATACCACTTGGATGGTTGACTGCTACTGGTATTGGTATATTCATTTGGGCGTTTCTGTCTTTCGGATAGCATGTTAAGCTATCAATGGGGTCTCTGTCGTGGCATAAAGTCTGCTAGAAAGAAGACTTTATGCCATGATGGCATAAAATCTGCTCGAAGACTTTATGCCATGATGGAGCCCGGAACACCTCATTTGTACCAAAATTACTAGTTTAGGTTGTTTTTATTTCTAAATTAATAAAATAGGAACACAATCGATATACAGCAGATGCGACCAATTATGCAATCGATACTCGATAACCGCACTATCGATCTGATACGTCAAGTCGTATTTAATCACTACATGAGGTTAATAATTTAATTGTAGCGACGATAACATCACACAAATTATATTATGTCTTATGAACTCAGTAATAAAGCTTAGAATCGTGAGTAGGTTGTCTAGTACTTATTGAGTGAGCAATAAGATCTATGATTGATTGGGTCAAATATCAGATCAGAGTTCTTATTTCAAATTAATTTTAATTCAGGTCTTTATACAGCGACTGACAGTACACCGGTGGTATAGTGGGAAGTGACCTGGCCTTCTGATCGGTCGTGGGTATGTTACCGGTCATGCAACAATCAGAAAAATAAGTACGCAACACCGGTGAGGGAAAACATCGTGAGGAAACGGCAATGGGCTTGTATGTAACATGTCACGTAATGAATAAAAATGAAAGAAATAATCTCAAAGATGAAAAAATAAAAGAAAGCTTAGTCTCCGTGGACATCTTTTCAGATCTCTCAATATTTTGGACGTGACTCTGACTACCCCAACTCCAGAGAGAATCTTGAGTCATTACTTGTCTTCAAAGTGGTAATGGGAATTTAGGTGAAACCTATTCCATCTTCTTCTTCTCGTGTCACTAGTTTCTTTCGAAACAGTGTGGTGAAAGGATTTTAAGTGCGTAAATTCTTTCGAGCACTAGACACATTTTATAAAACTTGTTAGGTTCTACAATATGCCGGTTCCCACACGATGTTTTCCTTCACCGTTTGAGAGTACTGGCAGGGCGCCCATAAATTTTTGAACAGAAAGCAGAAAGAATCGGTTTTGAATCCACGACCTTCGGATCGGAAGGCGGGGCTGCTACCTCTAGACCATCAGTGCTCCCCACCAAAATCTACAGAATGAACCATTTCGTTTCAGAACGCGGCCACAGCCATCTCTACTACTCTAGCAAGAGAATAGAAGCTTCTAGAAGAAGGAAACTAGACGTGAGTATTATCTTATCTTTATCTTCCTTGTCTTCCATGGTGAATCGCTCTTGACGGATATAATGATCCCATGGTGTTTTCCCTTAGTTTACTTACGAAAAAAACTCAAAATGTATACCTACTAAATGAAGCGCCCCCAGACGGGTGCGTTTTGACGAAGAGCTTGGGTGCCCTTCATTTGGGTGCGCTTTGAAGAATAGGTACCTCATAATGAGATTTTTCCGAGTGTTCCACCAAAGTTTTTTATATTCTAATAAAAAAAAATGTTAATGTAAATCGAAAAAAATATTTCATGAGAAAACTCTTTTTCTAAGCTCGTTGAGTAAACTCGTGTTTGTACATGTCTTTTCATAAAAATCATTTATTGTTTGTGGATCCAGGTTACAATAAAATAATCAGATGGTAGGTTGGTGCGGTTTGGAATCTCCAGAGCCTGCTTCTTAGCGTACAAACATTAATTAAGTAAATTGATTAATTTATTCTGAAAATTACAACTAATAGTTACAATTATTTACAAAATGTACAAAATATACAAAATACATATGAAACAGTTGAGCTATCTGCAGACCGTTGCAAACGATCTATAGATAGCTCAACTGATCATTAAGTAATAAAAACAATTTGAATGATGTCAACAAAATATAAAAAAAAATAGAACATTAGCAAAAAATAAATAAAAATACCTATCTACAATGTCATGGTTATCTGAAAACAGCCTACGTAGCTTAGTTGGTAGTAGCTCTGCCTTCTGCGCCGTAGGTCGTGGGTTCGATTCCCACCGTGAACAAACATTTGTGTGATGAACATAATAAATGTTTGTTCTCTGTCTGGGTGTTATATAATATTATAAGTATGTATTTAAAAAAAAAAGTATTATAAGTAGTATATCAGCTATCTGGTTCCCATATCACAAGCATAAGCTTAGTTTGGGGCTAGATAGTGCTGTGTGAAAAGTCCACCAATATATATTTATTTATTTATTTATGAATATCACTGTCACATAAAAATTCACTTACTGTGTAATCAATTTTATAATTACAATGCAAATGTTTCCGAGTACATTAAATAATTTAAGAACCCTAATATTTCTCTACAAATAACATTTTTTACGCTGTCCGTCAGTATGTTTACACCAGTAACTCTTTTACTGCGCAGATGGCTGCTGTGGACTAAACTTGTTCAAGTAGCTTCTAAACTGATATAGTTACTGGCACGGCTGTGTACATCAAGGCTAAAAAAAGATCAAAAGGGTTCCAGTAGGGAAAACGGGTACACTAATAATTTTAATTTCAAACACCCATATTTTGTAACTACCAGAATAAAATAACCTATTAAAAAAACTTATAAAATTTTAAACAATTTATTTATTTATTCAAGACTAGTTGCGCCTCTCGGTTTCACCCGCGCAGATTTCAATCCCGGTATTCCCACGAGATAAAAAGTAGCCTATGTGCTATTCCAGACTATGATCTATCTCTCTGCCAGGTTTCATCCAGATCCGTGTAACCGTTCCGGCGTGAAGGAGTAACAGACATCCGTCCATCCATCCATACTTAAAAACTTTCGCGTTTATAATTGACCGAGCGAGCGAAGCGAGCGAAGCGTCTCAGTTTCCACATTGGCCAAAAATGCGTTTGTCCGGTCTGTCTGTCTGTCTGTTCTCCTCTACAGGTCGCATTTTTCAACCGATCTGGACGAAACTTGGTACACAGGTTATATGACTTATTAGAATTTTTTTGTCGTCGGGGATTTTTGATTGGAGGGGTACTTCCCCCAAAAAAAGGGCAAAAAGGGGGCTATTTGATATACTGGATATCTCCACCAAATGAGATCCGATTTCGATTGTTCTTTTTTTATTTGAAAGGTAGTAACTATAAGTTGGTCTCATAAAAGTTTGGTGAAGATCTGATGAGGATCTTTAGCATGATAGACGGGATAGCTCATCAAAAAATCGACGGGTTTCAATCAAATTTGAGAGAAACACTAAGGACCTCATTCTACACAAGATAATTAAAAAAACAATAAAAATCAATAAAATCAAATGAATCAAAAATCGGAAAAATTATATCTACCTACCGCTAAGCCAGTGAATTGCTCACTTTTAGTGTGCTCGCGAGGTCTACCAGCTCACAGAACCACTAGTTTTAATTTCAAACACCCATATTTTGTAACTACCAGAATAAAATAACCTATTAAAAAAACTTATAAAATTTTAAACAATTTATTTATTTATTCAAGACTAGTTGCGCCTCTCGGTTTCACCCGCGCAGATTTCAATCCCGGTATTCCCGCGGGATAAAAAGTGTAGTGTAGTAGCCTATGTTCTATTCCGGACTATGATGTAATTACAGGCACATGAGGCTTAACATCTGTATGCCTCAAGTTGATGGACGCAGGGCAGTGCATCGTAGGGCACGTTCCTATTGTGCGTGACCTACGGGGCAGTGTTTTGTTTATAGGTGATGGTTACCACTTAACATCAGGTGGGCCATCTGCTTGTTCCATCAGCTAGTTGTATAAAAAAAAATGATCTATCTCTCTGCCAGGTTTCATCCAGATCCGTGTAACCGTTCCGGCGTGAAGGAGTAACAAACATCCATCCATCCATCCATACTTACAAACTTTCGCGTTTATAATAGTAGTAGGAGTAGGAAGGATGTACTAAAGAAGATGGCGTTGTTGTTATTGAGCAACGAGCAAAGCTCGGTCACCCAGATATTAATAAAAGCCCAGATAAATAGACTATTTTATCTTCCAAAGTAACCAACACGGGCTTGGCCTTCAGCCGACTCCAGCTGTCTGAATCAGGGGGCTTGATTAGTTCCAAACAACCTCCTGATGAAGAGTAACTCGATTTGCGCGGACCAAAGTCCACGGCCAATTTTACACCGTTCAATCTCTCCCTGATTTCCCCTCAAAATCTACTTATTTTGTGCTCAGTTTAAAATTTGTTGCTAATTTGTTGACGCGACGTCACTTTGCCTTTATAAATTTTGAATATTTATGGTGGAATTTAGTAAGATTTTTTTATTGGAAATCATCTTCATTATTTTGTATTAAATTAATTTACTTTAATATAAACGGTTAGAACAACACCATTAATTATATGCGATACTAAATGAATAAGGCTTAAACTAATAAAAATCAGCCAAGTGCGAGTCGACTCGCGCAATAAGGTTTCCGTACCTTCCATTATCTATAAAAACTGCAAAAAAACACGTTTGTTGTATTGTATACTCCTCTATTTGGGGCTCCCATGTTATAACAAACGTGATTTTTTAAATATATATTACTAATAAGTATACTATATTATTTACACTGAAATACATATTTATTTTATTCTGTTTTTTAGTTGTTGTTGTTATAGCTGCCACAGACAGTGAAAATTTTCAAAGATAATGTATAAGTGAAAATTCCAAATGTCCAACCATCACGGTTCATCAGATACAGTCTGGTGACAGAGGACAGACTAACAGACATCGGAGCCATAGGAATAGGGTTCCCATTTTACCCTTTGGGCACGGAACCCTAACAAAATATTCAGTCACAGAAAAGTCTAAAATAATTATATGTGACAATATATTCAAATATTAACAAAAAAACAATAAAACCGTAAATTTTATGCTGAGTGACGGCCAATATGTCACTTACAATGTATAATGACAAAGATTTTATGTCTCAAAAGTTATTCTCCGAGCGGGATTTGAACCCGCGACCTTCCCCTTGATAAGCACTTTAAATCTAACAGAAAAAAATGTATCATAAAATATTTTTGTATTTTTATAAAAATTGTATTTACATGTGGCTTAAATAAATGACTTTGTATTGTGTTATTGATAACGTCAGTGTAGCAAAATAATACTATCCCAAGAATCACGTGATCAAATAAGACCCAATCCCGTCGAAATTGACCCAGGGCGTGTCACGGTAATCATTGCGGGATGCACAGAGCAAACGTCCTAAGTGTGGTTGTGTCTGATTTCCGTCGATACCTTTGACGTGTGAACTGCACTCAACCGCCCTCTCTGTCTCCTGCGGGAAACAAAGGAACAACTGAGTATTAGGTACGCCTTAATTCATTAATTTTACAATTACAACCACACGCGAAAATCAACCGTAATGCGCAATCATAGAGTTTAAAATTTACCAGGTAATATTAACTAACTTGGCGCAAGCTAGCTTCAGTGTACCTAAAGGGGTTGTCATAGAAACTGTAAAGTGTTGCGCGCGCATCGTCCACACTAATGCAAAGCACACATGCAGAGTTTTAATGTTGTGTGCGTAAGACGGGAGCGTAGTACAGGCGCTGATAAAAGTGTAATGAAAAAACATAATATATTTTTATTCATTACGAGAATGGTCATGCAAAAAAATATGCAAAAATAAAAGAACCCATAGTTAAAAATATTTGTTCGTTCAAATCAATTACGAGTTAACTTTTCTCTAGACTGGCGTAATTTAAATTAAATTATCATTTAACGCGCAGTAAAAGCGTCTGCAATCGACAAAGAATTTTTCTTGTTTAAAATCCTATTAAGAGATTATGATTTTTTAATTTTTTGAGCATAGGTGGTCTAGTGGGAGTGACCCCGCCTTCCAATCGTAAGGTCGCAGGTTCGAATCCGGTCGTGCACCAATGGATTTTTCTATCGAAAAATTTATGTGCGCTATGCCAGTGCTCTTAAACGGTGAAGGAAAACATCGTGAGGAAACCAGTTAGTATTCTAACAGCGGCGATGGGCTTGCAACCTGTCACGTATGGAATACTAACTACTGCAAAATGTGGGTATGTGCCAAATGTAATGTTTGGACGTACCTCTGACTACCCCCCTTAGACATCCTCAAAGAATCTTGAATTAGTACCTACTTGGTACTGGGAGATCTGAGGGGATATCTACCTTGGGGATCAAAGTCGTGAAGCTGTTTCAGTTCCAGTTTTTTTAATCAAATTTTCCTTATTCTAGTCAATTTATTTATCAAATAACCTAGGCTAGCGTTTCCCAATTGGTGCATAGAGAACCGGCACCGGGCCATCAAAATAAAACATTACTATGGATAAACAAAATAATATTCACGAGGTCACGAGGGGGCAAAAAGGTCACCTGCCCACGGCAAAACATTGTCTGGGAAATATTGCACTCCTCTTATACAGCGTTTACACATACCTCAAATGCGCAGCGACATGGGTAATGCGCAAAAGGCAACGCGTACGGTAAGGCAAGAGAGAGAGCGTTGACATTTGTGTTGCCACGGACATGAGCTGAGTGTAAACGCTATATTACCAATACTGTATTAAAAACAAACACCGCATAGTTCTCTCTTTCCACTTCTCATGACAACTGTACGCCGCACGTCCCTGATACGTACAACGAGATCCATTACACCGCGTTTATATGTGTGCGTGCTTCGTGCCACAGATTCTGCGCCATGGACCCCAGTATACTCGCAGCCATGGACAAGGAGGCACTGAAAAAGCAGATCGAGAACATGAAGTACCAAGCTTCGATGGAACGCTGGCCACTATCTAAAAGCATTGCAGCGTGAGTAAAAAACCAAATTATTTTTATTAAAAACAAACAAACAGTGTGACGTCATGTGAAGTGTGCAATTAGGCCGGGAGTGGTTCCTGTCAAGGGAAAATAGTGCTTTTTGTAACGTGGTGGGGTGTAGAATTGCTTGGTGCAACCGGGTAGGCGTCGATATATGGATTTTTTTGTTCTAAATTTAAACGGTTTTAATACCTTTTTGCTTTGTAATTCAGAGTTGCCATGCTCAATTCAATCTTACTTATTGATTTGGCATGCGGTTACTTGCGGCTTTTTCAGTGCCAATTGCCTACGTCATCTCTATGTGTCACTGTGGTTAAAGTTCTTCGGCATAGTGTATTCAGTTCCTTAGCTTGTTTCATTTGAGGAAAGTTGTGGCTAACAAACACTGCTTGAAACGCGGAATTCTCAAAACAGTACAAAAGCTATTGTGTGCAAATCGTGCCATACAAAACCACGATTTCCTTAACGTTGCGAACGTCTTTTAACTGGTGTTTGGCAAAAACGTTTAGCGCAACGTTACATTTTACAACAACAGTAATATCATATCGTATTTTGGTAGTCCTTGGAATTGTAGTAAGCAGTCATTGAAATATTTAATCCAAAAACGACTTATTCAACAAAAAAAAACTAGATTTTCGACTGATTCCCTAGCACGATAGACTAAGCCCCGGTTTCTTAAAACGCGATTAACACTGATCGGCTGTCAAGTCCTTGCTATCTCTAGGTATGTAGTTTGAAGTCAAAGCTGAAACAAATAGCAAGTGACTTGACAGCCGATTAGTGCTGATCGAGCTTTCGGGAACCGGCGGCGGTAAGTAAGTTTTTTTATACGTCTAAAATACGTTTATGTACGTTTATGTTGTTTACGTTATTACCCGGAAAAAAGTATCTACCCTAGGCAGTACCTAGGTGCCTATCAACTAAATATTCTATACCATAAATATCAAAACTGTGTAGGTATTTATTCAGTTCAATCACAGGACCACTTTGAATCTAATTAACACCTTTTGATTTGCTTCATTAGAGCTCAAATTCAGAAAACTTAAAAAAATATTTTTTTTTAATTCTGGATATATTTTTATCTGTGTCATTATTTTTCTCTGTGTATGTTTATGTGTGTTAAATTAAAAATTCATTCATTCACGTATGGAATACTAACTACTGCAAAATGTGTGTATGTGCCAAATGTAATGTTTGGACGCGGTACCTCTGACTACCCCCCTTAGACATCCTCAAAGAATCTTGAATTAGTACCTACTTGGTACTGGGAGATCTGAAGGGATATCTACCGTGCCTATTATCAAAGTCGTGAAGCTGTTTCAGTTTTTCAGTTTCAGTTCCAGTGAAAACGTAACTAAGCGTGCTTTATCTTAGTCTTCTAGAGTGCATTACAAGACATGACAGGTACTTATTCACTGATCTGTATTTAACAAGTTAGCAGTGCAAGTTACCGTTCTCATCGATCGCTTAATTCGACATTTAGAATCGGCAAAATTTGTTAAAAATGATTTATCCATTGTTGAAACCATTTTTAACAAATTTTTGACGATTCTAAATGTCAATTAAGCGAGCGGTAAGAACGGTACTTGCACTGCAGGTGATTCAAAATGATACCTGTGATTCTAAACAAAGATCAGGTAATATATTTCCAAAAGGCTTTTGAGGGCTATTATTCAAACTTAGAATGTATCTATATAGCAATAGATAATTATTGCCAAAATTTTGTCATACAATCATATCTTTGTAAGTAGATCTTAGCTTATTTAGCCAACATGATGGCAATGGTTTTTGGGGGACTGTAAAACCAAGCCTTGTTTTTATTATTTCTTTCTAGTCTTCTTCTTCTTGTCACTAGTTTCTTTTCGAAACAGTATAAAATGCGCTTCAAAAGCTCTTTCCAAGCTTTTTTTTTCACAACTTACCATGCTATAAAACGAAATAACAGTGACAATTATTTCAATTCTATTTGCATAATTTATTATTTCCAGTTGCTTTATAACTTTTTTGGTAGTTACAAAATAGCAATAAAAAAAGTAAGATGAAGCAATCGGTTTTTCATGCTAGAGTGCATTTCAAGTTGATGATAATAATATAGAAATATACAAATACACAGAGCGAATTGTTTTTTTTTGTGAATGGGACACTACACATTTATGATCCGAAAACTATCTAAAAAGGCACGACTGATTTTATGTATGTTTGTAACAGTAGGTAGAGCAGCAATTTCTTTTTTTAATAATTACTTTTAGTAATTACAAATGGCAACACAATTATGCTAGAGTTCTTTACTGGCAAAAGGACTTTGTTTTCAAGCCAGCACAAAATTAAAAAAAAGAGTTCTTTACGCACATGAAGTGATAAGTCCCACGGGGTTAGCATGTCGCGTGACGTTACTCCACGCTCAGAAAATCAATAGCCTAGCGCCGGCCGGTCCCACCGCTCTTGCATTCATTATATTTTAAGGCGTTGACAACATCTAATATTTCTTTCGCTCGCACGATTCGACATTTTGAAAGATATAAAATCACAAATTCCAATTTTGAAAAATCGCAAACAACCATTTTGTGTGCAATCACATTGCGCATAGTTTGGTAAAAATTTCATTTTGATTGATGCAAGTTTTCCTACTCAAAAGTTTGTTTGAGTACGAAAACTAGAAAAGCAAACTTTTAAGTAGGAAAACTTGTACCGATCAAAATGATTTTTTACAAAACTGTGCGCAATGTAATTGCACACAAAATGGTTGTTTGCGATTTTTCGAAAATGGGTTTAGTGATTTTATATCTTTCAACAAGTCAAAACGTGCGAGCGAGAGTCACATTAGCTCTTGTCTTTGTCTTAACAGACTTGACGGCGTTTTATATCTCTTGAATTCTCATAATTGATACAATTCGTTATTACTATCTTATATTAAATGCCTACCTTCTAGTTTGAAACAAACGCATTACAGTGATCACTTTTTAAAACTTACTATTATTTTTACTATAGCGTGACGAAGAGTTTATAATTATCTGACAAATTGAAAAAATTATCTCAATGCCATCCCAATTTTCTTGTTTTGTACAAGACTTTGTAACAAAATTGAAAATAAAATTGTTGGTCACTATGTTCTTTATTATAATAATTATAGAATACCAAACACAGTAAAATATGTGTGTGGGTGTGCCAAATGTAATATTTGGATGTGCCTCTGACTACCCTCTTATACCAAGATAATCCTAGAGTTGGTATGAGAGATCCGATATCCCCTCTACCGTGCCTGGGGAACAAAATCTGAAGCTGTTTCTGTGTACTCTCACTTATAAATCCTACAAAAGTTACATTGTTCGAATGATAAGATTTATAGGCAATCACTACTTTATTGAAAGTTATTATAGTGTGTAAGCTTTACTCTGGTTTCCTCGCAGTTTTTTCCTCCACAGCTGAAGATCCCTGCTATATACATTCTAGTTAAGTATTAGTCAGCGGAAACGGGTTATTGTTTTAATATAAAAATAGAGCTACACCAAAGTGTGGAGACGTATGGCCATGTGTATCGAATGAGAAATTTTATTTCATAATCTAGGATCTTTTTATAGATTCGCTTGCGTTAAGCTCTTTGGCGATTTTACTGCTTTGGAGGTGAATGACCACCATGTTGCTGCGTTGACGTCATTGGTTCTTTCTGGGTCACCATTTTCGGTGTTACAAGGTATCATAATCTTATAGTCGCTCAGAAACAGCATGACTATGATATCCAGGCACGGTAGATATCACTTCAGATCTTATAGTACGAATTAAATACACATAATAGTGAATATGTCTAAGAGGAGTAGTCAGACGTCATATTATCATCGCTCTGCCCTTATCCCACGCTAGGTGGGGTCCGTGAGGTCATTCATTCATTCATTCTCAACCGGGTTTTTTTCTTCCTCTCTTCTCTATCATTCGTCATCGGAGTAGTCAATGTATTGGCATATACCATCATTTTCATAACGCATATGAAAACAAATATTAATAGACGTACTTTTGTCGCTATCTGTACCTACTCGTTGATTAGTATGACTCGGTTGTACACCAAACTTCAGGCAAATAAATACATTTCATTTCATTTCATTTCATTTCATTTCATTGTATGCTGTTAAATAATCTATCTATAAATTTTGTACTAATTGAGGTTGTTTATTACAGTATTTTCAAAATTATCCTTATTCGTTACTAATTTTGAATTGGTTAGGTATGGCTTCACATTTTATCTATTTTATTTAGGTATTTTATTATTAAATGTATAAATAAATTGACCAAGACTTGACAATGTAAATAATACAATAGACACCAGTTATTATAACACAAACCTTTTTATTTCAATTTTTTATTAAGTATTTTATTTTTTTTTATTTTTATACAACTAGCTGATGGAACAAGCAGATGGTCCACCTGATGTTAAGTGGTAACCATCACCTATAAACAAAACATTGCCACGTAGGTCACGCACAATAGGAACGTGCCCTACGATGCACTGCCCTGCGTCCAACAACTTGAGGCATACAGATGTTAAGCCTCATGTGCCTGTAATTACACCGGCGACCACACTAGTAAGCAGCTCTATATTTTATCAAAATAACCCAAAACACGAGGTTTTCTAGTTTTTAATGATTTTTTAGACAGCCAGAGGTAATTACTTAACATCAGATGATGCAAAATGTGGGTATGTGCCAAATGTAATGTTTGGACGTACCTCTGACTACCCCCCTCAGACATCCTCAAAGAATCTTGAGTTAGTTTTTTTTTTTATACAACTAGCTGATGGAACAAGCAGATGGCCCACCTGATGTTAAGTGGTAACCATCACCTATAAACAAAACATTGCCCCGTAGGTCACGTACAATAGGAACGTGCCCTACGATGCACTGCCCTGCGTCCAACAACTTGAGGCATACAGATGTTAAGCCTCATGTGCCTATAATTACACCGGCGACCACACTCTTCAAACCGAAACACAGCGTTAGTACTTGGTACTGAGAGATCTGAGGGGATATTTACCGTGACTGGGGATCAAAGTCGTGAAGCTGTTTCAGTTTTCAGATGGAGGTTTTACTTGAATAATTTTTCTCGATAAATTGATACCGCTGGTAGTTAAATAAAGCCTAGTCAAATAACCTTTCATCTTAAAATATGCAACCTTCTTTATCTAAAAATCCAACAGTACCCAAATCTCCGTCTCCCCAGCATTATACTAAAACACCATACGAGCCACTTAGTGAACACTGACCTAAAAACAACTCCCTACCTCCCCTCTTGGCAAGTGACAAGTGGGGGAGATTCGGCGACTCATCCCCTAGCCACAGTTAAATGGCAGGCAGTATATAAAATTATAAGAACAATTAAAGAAAAAATACAATAACGAAATCCTCATACAATTTTCGAAACTATCATGGTTCAAAGAAATCGATTTCAGCGATAAGACCGCCCGTTGTACCTACTACTTTATTTTTAAGTGTTCTTTTTTTGTAATTTTTGGTGTACAAAAAATAGTTTTTCATTCATTCATAATTTACTAAATTTTCGCAATATTCGGGCGCACTTAAAATCCTTTCACCGCACTGTTTCGAAAGAAACTAGTGACATGACAAGAAGAAGTAGTATAAATTAAACTTAATATCGTTACGGTGTAAGCTAACTTACTGCAGGGTATGAGAATATCAGCATGTGTTTAAATTTTAAGATTTAATAACGGCTAGCCTCATTTAATAATTTATTAATGAACACATGGTAGCCAACTGTCATGGCACTCAGTTCCGACAGATGTACCTATAGCTAAATCCCATTTATAAACTAAAATCCTATGTGCGAAAACATGTAATTGGTGATTAGTTTTTAAGTAATTTTAATTATAGAATGTAACACTGTTTGTTTTCCAAATAAAATAAAATAAAATAAAATAAAATAAAATAAAATAAAATAAAATAAAATAAAATAAAATAAAATAAAATAAAATAAAATAAAATAAAATAAAATAAAATAAAATAAAATAAAATAAAATAAAATAAAATAAAATAAAATAAAATAAAATAAAATAAAATAAAATAAAATAAAATAAAATAAAATAAAATAAAATAAAATAAAATAAAATAAAATAAAATAAAATAAAATAAAATAAAATAAAATAAAATAAAATAAAATAAAATAAAATAAAATAAAATAAAATAAAATAAAATAAAATAAAATAAAATAAAATAAAATAAAATAAAATAAAATAAAATAAAATAAAATAAAATAAAATAAAATAAAATAAAATAAAATAAAATAAAATAAAATAAAATAAAATAAAATAAAATAAAATAAAATAAAATAAAAAAGCATGAAAGTTCAGAAGGCTTTGCTCGCGAGTCATCATTCTAGTTTATAAGACAATACTTATGGTCTTAGCACAAAATGTAAGCATTTGGAATGAAAGTTTATTATGTAATATCGTGATTTGACCGAAAATGTTTCGAATGTTTTGAAGAAAAACGCCACCATTTTCTTCAAATCAATTAACTGACTATGGACTGACATGACTGGAAACTTTATCTATATATCACTTGACACGGGCAAGACTGATAACGACAAGAGCCATAAAAAAAACCCGGCTGCATCGCTGGCGTCGTCCGTGTTTTTGATGTTACCCTTCTGTTCCTATTATACACTGTGTCACAAAATGGTGATTTCAGCTCTTATGGCTGCGCGTATCCGATTGTATTGTTGAGAACTGCTGCTATTCTACCATGAAAAGCGATGGCCGAAGTTTCCTATTGATATTTTGAGTTATACGGGGAAACTTGTCCATTCCACAGTCAAGATTGTCTCTACCTCGCTCCCACGCAGTGTACCCGTGTCACCGTGTGTAGTGTGTGTGTTCACCACACAGAAACATAGTACAGGGTTAAAGCAAACAAGCAGATAAATTAATGGGCGACCTTATCGCTGATAGCGATCTCTTCCAGGCAACCTTGGAAGGATTAAAAACTACTTAGAATTGTCAGCAGTGTACTCACGGGATACATGCATTTTGGATCTGACAACTGAAACAGCTTCACGACTTTGATCCCCCGGCACGGTAGATATCCCGTCAGATATCTTTTTTTACGGTGGTGGATGAATTATCGGGTTTCTTTTTATTTCTTTCTAAACGGGGTTTCATAAAGGAGCGTTGTCAGAGGTACGTCCAAACAACATTGAGCGTATACCCACATTTTATGGACCAGTTTTGAGCACGTCTGATAGAAATTTTCTGTGAAAATCAGAATCTCGCAAGAGATGAAACCAAAAACGAAAAGAAAAACTTGGACTAGAAATTTCTTGAAAGTAATTATCACTTCGTGGCAATCTGTTGTGGTCCAAATTAGGCCAATTAAGACCTATTAGTGTTTATTACTCACTTGGTAACCCAGAAGAATGCTATAGGAGACCTCTGAAACACCAGTGTCATCATCAACATTTCAGCTTTTAAACTTCTGATTACATGGTTGGGGGTCCGAATCTCGGGGTTACTCTGATTCATCGGTAACAGATTCGTTACGGAAAGTCAATTGACAGTCTTTATAAGGCATGTACCTACCGCGCGTTTTGTCTCTCAATGAATCAACTTGAAAATTGAATTCTACGTAGGTAATAACAATAAGTGAATATTTTTTTAGCGACGGGATGGCAACTTCAGCAGAGTTAAGTTCAAGCAAATGTATTAAAACAGAGTTTTTACATAGATTTTAAACGACAGGTAGAACTTACGACCTGTCATGGAAAGGCTTCCGCCACCGAATAGCTGGCGGAAGGCTTCGCTATCTTTTCAATTACTAACGTCTAAAACTTTGTGTGAAAATGTCAAAATCGCGTAAAGTTCGTTTCTGACAAGCATTTTAGGGAGCCATCGTATTCTTAATTCAAAAATTGTATTCCGTGCGGAATCCGACACCGAATGGAATCAAAATAACCCTCCTGCAGTGCAATTACCGTTCTTATCGATCGCTTAATTTGACATTAAGAATCGACAAAAATCGTTAAAAATGGTTTTATCCATTGTTGAAACCAAGGAATTTGAATACCTATATTCCTTGGTTGACACCATTTTTAACTAATTTTTGACAATTCTAAATGTCAATCAAGCGATCGATAAGAACGGTACTTGCACTGCTGTCGTAAACCAGTGGAATATTCACTAATAAGGTATTAAGAAAGAAAGAGAAAGAAAGAAAGAAAGAAAGAAAACATATTTATTTGCAGCAACTTAAATACAACATAAAACATACAAAAAACAAAGAAAATAAATCAAATAAAGATAACCTAAGAGCTGCTAAAGGGACCCTGGCTCAGCATAAATCAGTCGACAGGCAACTGACGCAGTAATGTCAATGTCAATATTATATTTGGCTAGATTAATCTTTATTGACAAAGAAAATTACAACTAATAGTTACAATTATTTACAAAATATACAAAATACATATGAAACAGTTGAGCTATCACCTCATATTATATTATTGATACTAAGAGATCTGAGTGGATATTTACCGTGGTTCTGATTTTTTCCAACCTCTTTCTTTACTATTTCCGTCTTATGATGTCCGTTATCGACACCGCTATTTAGGAAATTCCTGGCTCAAGCGTCCCAGTTACAGCCACTTTACGGCCAAAACAGTAAGCCATAAAATCCGCTCCCGATATACATTTAAAACTAGTATCTATAACAATGCTTTATGGACTATTTTTGAACGTGGGTGGGATACTATTGGTTGTATTACAGGAAATCGATTTTATACGTTTTCATATAGCATAAAGCGTGGAAGATTGAAGAGATTTATTTTTTCTTCTTTTCTAAAGCGCACCAGATGTCTAGTCTAGTGGGAGTGACTCTGCCTCCATAATCTCCAAAAAATTTCTGTGTGTGATTTTAAAACTGAAACAGCTTCACGACTTCGATCCCCAGGCACGGTAGATATCCCCTTCAGATCTCTCAGTACCAACTACTAACTAAAGATTCTTTGAGGATGTCTAAGGGGGTAGTCAGAGGTACGTCCAAAAATTACATTTTAAAACTACATTGTGGTTATCTATGTAGACCTCAGTAGCGCAGCGGGCTAGAGTCCGCCTGCGACGCAAGAGGTTGCGGGTTCGATTCCCGCCTCGGAACAAGTTTGTGCACGATCTGCAGAAATTCGTTCCGATGTTCTGGGTGTTTTCTATGTATAATAACAAAATATCTGTCTATGTAAGTGTATAATTATTAAATATATCAGTTATCTATTTATTATCCATAACACAAGCTTTGAGTAGCTTACTTTGGGGCTAGATGGTGCTGTGTGGATTGTCCAGCATTATTTATTTATTTATCCTCAATTTTTTTAGGTATGCAAAATTCCTGACCATTGACTATTGACACCTGAGACACTGTATATGTGTCTTAGAGGTATTCCTTCAAAAGAAATAGACGCAATTCATATAAAAAGTGTAAATTTTAGTTTACAATTTTGGTAGCTAGTGTATTATCTCTCTTAGCGTTTTATCTAGTAGGTCATTGATATAAGTACGATAAGCTAGGTATTGTTTTTATGACAAGTGCGTGGTTTATTAAACAGATAAAAATACCTGGCGCTTTATTAGATATAGACTAGCTGCTACCGCGGCTCTGCTTGTTTGTTATAGTAGTGATTCCTAATAAATAAATAAATAATGCTGGACAATCCACACAGCACTATCTAGCCCCAAAGTAAGCTATTCAAAGCTTGTGTTATGGGTACTAGATGACTGATATATTTAACACATTATATACTTACATAGAAAGATATTTTTTATTATGCATAAACACCCAGATCAACGGAACAAATTTCTGCAGATCGTATATAAATTTGTTCCGAGGCGGGAATCGAACCCTCTTGCGTCGCAGGCGGACTTTCGCCACGCGCCACTGAGGTCGTCATATTTAGGACGTTTATGTTTTCTACTATGTTTTCTACCTCTTTCTTGGAGCATTTCATCTAATATCTATTCATTTCCCAAATTCTTAACAGATCTAGCAATTCTTCTAATTCGAAAATGGTCACGAATTTGAGTGAATCGTACTCAATTACAGCACTGTTCGTTTTCGGGATCTTCTTGTATATAGAGTCACTAGTTTTTTGCGAAACAGTGTGGTGAAAGGATTTAAAGTGCGGTTTAATAAGCTCCTTTCTAGCACTTCACACCTGTTATAGAACTTGTTAGGTTCTACAACATGCCGGTTTCCTCACGATGTTTTCCTTCAATGTTTGAGAGTATTGTGCACATACATTTTTGAACATTCATTGGTGCACGACCAGTTTTGAACCCACTACCTCAGGATCGGAAGGTGGGACCGCTACACTTAGACCACTCAGTTTTCAGGATAAAAGTAGCCGATGGTATTAAAAGTTACGAACTAATATTATTATAATAATGTTCTTCTAATCCCGAATGGTTCAGGTTAGGCATTATTAAGCCACAAACATCCAAACATCTAAACATCGTTACATCATCCAGTCCGACTTAGCCCATTACTGGGATAGGCATCTTTTTGCTTTTTCCATTTTAAACGATCTTGGGCTACTCTCACTCGTATTTATTATTCTTAGGAAAAAGAATAGGATGCGATAGTATATAAAAAAAATTTCTAAAAAGGATCAAACAAAAACGACCCATGTAGGGTTAGGCTGAGGGTTCTTTTCTGTAGAAGTTTCTATGCACCAAATAATGTAATGCAAAAAACGCAATTCTTGTTTGAAAATCCGCTTTATCTCCCACAAAATAATGTTCAATTTAAAACAAACCTTCGTACGCTGATCATGTAAGCATCCAAGTAATTTAACCCCAATATCGAGCAGAAAGATTTATCGTACCCGGGAACAAATTAATCCATCTCGTCCGGTATTGGATGGTGAAATGGGCCTTTACGCACAATGTCCGATACGATCGGATTTAAATTGGAAAATATAAATAAAATCATCATCATCATAATTTCAGCCTGTTTGCACCCACTGCTGAGTATAGGCCTCCTCTTTAATTCGCCACTCTTTCCGGTCCCTTGCGAGTCTCATCCATCCATTTCCAGCACTTGCTACAATGTCATTTGACCAACGCCACCATTCTGTTGTCGCCTTAATCCATCTGCCGTCGTCCCTTCTTGCTAAGTGTCCTGCCCATTTTCACGTCAGTTTCGGGATAAATAAAAATAATAATATAGAATTTTAATGAATGGCAAAGAGTATAAACCAGCATCAGTCTCAGACCAAATAAAAACTAAGGACAGACTTCTGTGAACAGCAAAGTGAAGCCAGTTTTCTAAAGATGTGTTGCGGTCAAACTACGCCTCGCCCCGTGTACATACACAACAAAACGCACACACACAGAAAAGTGAAGCCAGTTTTCTAAAGATGTGTTGCGTGGGCCGATTTGGTGTGTGCGTGCGAGGCGTAGTTTGACCGGCTTCACTTTGCTGTGCACAGAAGTCCGTCTTTTAGTTTTTATTTGGTCTGAGGCATCAGTATAGTAAAGACCGTTCATAACATTAATTACTTTTTTTTAATACAATTAGCTGATGGAACAAGCAGAATGCCCACCTGATGTCAGTGGTAACCATCACCTATACAAAGCATTTCCTCGTAAATCACGCACGAGGAACGTGTCCTACGATGCACTGCCCTGCGTCCATCAACCTAAGGCATACAGATGTTAAGCCTCATGTGACTTTAATTACACCGGCGACCACACTCCTCAAACCGAACACAGCAACGCTGCTTAGCGGCAGAAAAAGGCGTGGCTGTAGTACTTCCCCGGATAAACCCTTCACAAAGAGCTACCACTCTTATGAATGGCAAAGAGTAGAAACCAGCATCAGCATAGTAAAGACCGTTCATAACATCAACTACTTTGCCTCATCTTGAACATAAGACGCGCCAACCTTGAAAACGATACAGACAGTCTAGAATACGTTATGTAAGAAAAAGACAATGTGTAATTGAATAGCTGTTGTGACGAAAAGCCTTGAAAAGCTATACAATAGATAATTCTCGCTGGTTGTCTTATTATAGCCGGCAGAGGGCGTAAACCTAGATTTACACAATGCATTTGAAACTACGAATAACTAAACACACGGAATTGCAACATTGGATCTTTAAATGAGTTAATTATCGGGTTTTTCTTTCCCTGACAGTCCGCAACGCATTTAGGCCGCCTCTGGAGTTACATTATGTGTTCATTGACCACTTTCCATCAGGTGGTCTGTCTCCTAATTGAAACTGAAACTGAACTGAAAAAAGCGTCTGCTAGCTATTATAAAAAAGCGGTAGTCCGCAAACAACTATGAGTAGTAAAAAAGTCAATGGCCATGAATAAATAAAAATATTTTCCTTCATATATTTGGAAACCTGATGCTTAGAAAATGTCCTGTTTTTTAGAGGTTTAAAGAAATAAACCCCCATAGTGATACATAGCCCCAGCAATACAAATGACTTGAAATAATTATTTTGTCACATATTCTCTGAAATTCTGAACGTTGATGGCAATTTAATTTTTATTCAGCTTTAGTTGCAAAATCTTTAACAAAAAAGGACCCACTTCGAGACTAATAATCAAATACTTGAAATAAAAAAATTAAAATGTTCCTAAAGTAATTAATAAACATTTTAAAAAGGGTTATTTATTTATGCTTATAATGCAAAATGAAAAAAAATCGGGTCGGGTACTTTGATAAAAGTTAATAAATTGGCCACAACCAATCATAAGGCCCAATCAGGCGCTGATTAAAAATTCAGAGCCTTAATGGGAATCCATATTGTTGACAAAGGTTTCACAAACTCTGTTCGACTACCTTGGTTGTTTTATTAGGTAGTTGAGATTAATTATATTAACTTAATGAATAGCGATGATGCACTTGCAAACTGTCACGTAGAAGCCAACTACTGCAAATTAAGGGGATATTGCGAACCCTCTTATTCACAATCCCTGCCATTTTATAGCGGCTCTAATATAAACTCTAATTAAATAACTTTTATTGACAAAGAAAATTACAACTAATAGTTACAATTATTTACAAAATGTACAAAATATACAAAATACATATGAAACAGTTGAGCTATCTGCAGACCGTTGCAAACGATCTATAGATAGCTCAACTGATCCAAATCAGTGCCAGTCGGAAGCGTACCCAAGACACTGGCTGCATTGCCACGCTGAATGGCAATGCTGATACGCTGAGCCCGATACTCACCAGCCCTCGGGTCACGCGTAAAAATTAATTACTATAATTCCGAAACAGTAGGACATTATTTAAAAAAATCATGGGAGAAAGACAGTAAAACAACAATGCTGTAGGTACATTTTTATTCAGTACAGTTGTTCATTTTAACGACTTTGGACGTAAAAGTTAACGATTTCGGTTTTAATGATCGTAAAAAATATAATGGAGCCGTTTCGACTAGGTACGTCTCATTTAGTACTAATTATAATGATTGAAAACTTATTTGTTATGAAACTCGATAAAAAATTTAATAACTAACAATTTTATGTTAGACTGAAAAAAATCTGCATATATCTCTAATCTGTAAAATATGAAACATTATCATCTTGTATTATAAAATAATAAAAATACGGTACCAAGAAAATTACAATTAATACATTCAAATAAAAAAAAATATGCATATTTAACATAACTAATTTAAATAAAACTTAATATATTTTTCGTAGCATAGAATAATAAAGGCTACATCACTTCAATCTTAAGAGTTAAAGTTAGTTTAAAAAAAACAATAAGAGCACGACGGGATAATACTCGTATGAAAGGCTCTTTCTCATAAACTTCAATCAAGAAAATCTATAATTCATAGAAAACTATGATACAAAAGGCAGGTTGAAATTAAATTGGCAATGTGAGAAAAGTTTATAGTGATTCTTTTACAAAGTACGATTTTGAAGTAAAACGAGTTCAAACAAGTTTGGTATAAATAAGGTTTTATTTAAAACAAACTTAAAAAAAAAACAAAGTGCCGCAAAGTATACCTATTAAATAGGTACCTACTCAATCTTTTTTCAACAAAAAACCAACTTCGAACTCACTGGAAAACATAGTAATGCAAAAATTTTACTGAATGAACGAAATCGCCATTTGTGATTTTCTATGTTGTTTTTTTCAAAGAGTACTAAATCAATATCGATAAAATTTATATATTACCACCCTGAATGATGACCATGATGATGATTTCATAAAAAAAAAATACCAGTCATTTTTTTATGCTATTTTATGGTGGAAAACCCAGACGACTCGTCAGTGTTTGAAAATTATTTATCGTTACTTATAATATCCAAGAGAAGTAGAGAGGTATTGTCCTATTATAAGGACTAATATAAAACCATCTACAATAATGTGAAGAAGCTATTTTTATGAAGCCCACTCGAGGATCCAAAAAGCCTTTTTGTGTTACAATACCAGATAAATAATAACTACGTCTGTTTTCCTCGACAGCGTCTAATTAACATCATTTATTTTTGTTATTTGCCCGTCTGGGCGCGCCAACATATTTTTATAGGCTTAATTTATTATTATTATATTATGTTCCATGGTTATTTCCTAGATTAACAGAGTTCATAAGACTTTAAATGTGATCCTTATGATTGAACTGAATAAATACCCTTTTGATTTGATTTATAACTAAGTGACAAAATAGCAAAAACAAAATTAAGAAAAAGAAACCTTACTGTCAACCAAAACCAGTCTTTATTCAGGATCACTGTGAAACATCTTTTATGGGTCAGCAACGCGAGTGTGACACCTCTAGTGTTACAAACGTCCATAGCCTGCGGTAACCGCTTCCCATCAGGTGGGCCGTATGCTTGTTTGCTACCTTGGTAGTACAAAAAAACATATTTTATACTAACTAGGTGGATTTATCGTCAGTTCCTCACGATCAAAGCCTAAGAACAACAGGCTACTAGTAAAACTATGTAAAACAAGACAAGTTAGTAGCTTAAGCTTATATGTTAGTAGCTTAAGCTTATATGTTATTTTTTATTACAGAATGCGGGACTACGTGGAGGAGAACGAAAAAAACGATCCTCTCATACACGCCCCCGACAAGAAAAACAACCCCTGGGCCGAAAAGGGGAAGTGCATCATTATGTAACTATACATTACTCACCAAACATCACCAATATTCATCAGTTCAATGGCCACGAGAACCGTCTGGTATCCTGGAACCATCCGGTATCCTGGAATCATCAGGTATCCTGGAACCATCCGGTATCCTGGAATTATCAGGTATCCTGGCACCATCAGGTATCCTTGAACCATTAGGTATCCCGGAACCATCAGGTATCCTGGAACCACTAGGTATCCTGGAACCATCAGGTACACAGGGATCGCCTCCAAGATGCTCAAGACAAATGCAAGACCTACCAGACGTCTAAATACAAAGCATAATGTAGAAGCCAACATAACGTAGAGGTTATTTTTGTTTCACGTAGTATTTCGTTCCCAAATAATTCTAGTCCTTAAAATAAGGAATGTACATTTCGGCTGCGACTGCAAGGATGTACTTATGAGTGTTAATTTAAAAGGGAAATTTTAAAAAATGGTTGTAAATACGTTAAATTTTGTATTTCTAGTATAGATGTTGGGGAGTTCGTAGGAGGGCGAAATCGTAGTTGGAAAGTCAAAGGAGGAAATTACGAGTAACGCATGGAATGTAAAAAATATCTCAACGGTAACAACCGAATTTTGTTTTTTTATGTTTTTATTTACGACGAGAGTTGCCTTGGGGTCTTCTATATCATTTGTTACAAGAATCCGTACAGTTTCATCCAAACAAGCAACTTCCTCTTTCGTCTGTTTGTATGGGCTGCTGTGGATTCTTCTCTGCGCCAATCAAAGCTCCCACTTTGAGCGGACTCACGGACGAACCAGTGAACTTTGCCATCTTATCGTTAGGGATAAAAATAAATATGGATATTCGAATTTTTTGAGCTCACGAATGTCCGTATTTAAAAAGATAATTAAATGTATAGGGTTAAAATCGCACGTCACAACTTAGCCTGTGTTTGTGGAATCACTAAATTAAGCAAAGGTGTAATTAAAGGTATTGGCAATAAAGAAAACTTAGAGGAAGGATAAAATACGGGAGGTGTAAAAGTAGAAAATTCTTAAATTAAGGAGTAAAAAGCAAAATAATCTTGTTTGAAAATATTGATAAGCTGACTTAGGATACTTTTTTATAACTTGGGTACATTCCGCAGTGCCATTATCGTGTAACGCTTCTACAATTAGCTGTAGCGTTCTCTTCTTCTCCGGTCTGGAAATCATAAATTAATTTTATCTTTGTGACTCTGTCCTTAGGTTCATTTTTATAATTAGCCATCTCAGATTTAATCAAAAGTTTCATATCCTCATGAATAAAAACATACAACCTAAATTTAAATTGACTAAAACCTAGTTCTTTAGCATAGTATAATCAAAATTGAGATTCTTTCAACAGCTAAGTTACCATCTAACGTAGTTCCAAAATAAACTTCCTTCTAAAATCTAATTTAGATTAGATCTTAGGAAATCTTAGGAATCTTAGGATTTCTGGGATACTACGTATTGAACATTTCTAATTTCTAGATAATTGAATTTTTCGGGAGTTTTTTGGGAAATGTTCAATATTATTCATCCCGTGTAGTGCTAACCTAACATTCCATTTAAAAGGATTGACTTAATCCTGTTTTCGAATAAATAGAAAAGTTTAAACTTACGCACTGTAGATAAATTTTAGTATAAAATAAAAACTTAAATAAATTACTTAAAAACTATTAATATTAATCTACCTTCCCTTTATCATATCTAAATACATGAAGTATAAAAATCATTCTGGCTGTGACGATTTTGTTCAAGTAGATGCTTCACACATCTTTAGAGGGTTCATTTTTTGTATATCTTTGCAAGTACAGACAATAATTCATTCATCTCTTCGTACTGCGGCTAGTACTTTACTTGTCATCATCATCATCATCAACAGCCCACAGAAGTCCACTGCTGGACATAGGCCTCCCCTATCCGCTTCCAGGAAGAACGATTCTGAGCCCTTTCCATCCACCGACTACCCGCGATCCCAACAATGTCGTCAGTCCATCGGGTAGGAGGGCGTCCCACACTTCGCTTTCCTGTTCGTGATCGCCATTCAAGAACCTTTATTCCCCATCGGTTGTCAGTTCTTCGAGCTACATGACCTGCCCTGCCACTTTACTTGTATCACTGACATATTCTTTCTCATCAACACGGTGGTATAACAACGCTATAAAGCGTGTCCTTTTTTACTTCAAATAATTCGTCATTGGCTTTATCTTTTCTTCGATACCCTATCCTTTGATCTATCATCTTTTTCATACTATCCCTTCTTAGTATAAAAATAGTCTAAATTTAGAAGTCTAGCAAGTAACATTGTAGTGATAGTGTTAAATAAGAAATGAATCAAAAGTTGTTTGTTAATTAATCGATATGATAAAATTGCAATTCAGAATATTAATCTTAGATTTAAAATCGATAACTTTAACAGTTAAATAAATGATTTAGTTTAAATAAGGTATATAGATGGAAATGATGGCAAAGTATCACTTTTTGTTTTTTTTTTATATATTCGAGGCAACAGGTAGTCAGTTTATTTAATTTTTATTGTCAACATAATTTATTTCTGTTACGCTAAGTTAAATTTTAAACCAAAGAATATTGTCTTCGTTTTTACATACGTTATTTATTGTTTTGTTACATAATAAGGCATTCAAAGTCTTTCCGAGGCTAGACATTATTATTTCTGCGTAAGCTAAGTACCATGTAACAGTAATTTTTTCATGGATTTATCCAAAATTTAATAAATAGCTAAGGGTGATATTGGAAATGATTTTTTTAGAATCAATAGCTGTAAGGTATCGTATGTTATAATAATTATGTAATCAGTAATCACTGAAATAAATGAAAAACCCTATGTGTTTGTTTTTTTTTTCAAACTCCTAAATGAATTTCAGCATTTTTTTTTGTCGTGTCATGGATTTTAAAATAGTTCCTGTTTTATATTTATTTCTGTTTAAATAAACCTATAACATCCAGGAAAGCGACATGTTTTGGAAGATAAATGTTCTAAAACATGTGTCAAGTGCTCGAAAGAAGCCTTATTGAGTCACACATAAAATCCTTGATGACAAATATATACATACATAATATGCCAAATCGCCCATGTTGATTGTAAGATTTTCGTTCGCTTAGCTCACTCAATCAATAACTTTGTTTCAAACATTGGTACATGGACAGAATATGTTAGGGTTTGTTATTAATTAGAGAATATCTACAAGCGGTCAAAGTCCAAGTCAAAGACAAAAAGTATTTATTCATAGATCACAAGGATCTATTTGAAACATCTTTAAAGTATGGCCCGTTTCAGAACAAATATACTTTGAACATCGCGGTAGTCAGAGGCACGTCCTTGTGAAAGGAAGTAGCATCATACTTACCTCCAAGAGCTATTATTTCAGTTATAAGGTTTCCAAACCCGATAGGTTAGATCCTGCTTCTTGACCTGAAAGTAATCTAATAACTAACCCTCCTCCACCCCTTATCACGACAACCCTATACCTAACTAAATATACCTAAATATTGGTGGACTAACCACAGAGCACTATAAAGCCACAATCTTATAGAAATACTATAAACAAAGCTGGTAATATGAAATCAACCCGACCCCACTCGACATAAGGGGACCCAATCGTCATATCTATACTTACATTTCTGGACTGACTTTAGATTCAGTAGAAATAACCTAATTATGTGGGGAATCAACCAGAATGTCGTGTATGTAATACATACATGTAATTATTTTCAACGAGTTTAAATAAAAAAAAAACAGCTTCACGACTTTGATCCCCAGGTACGGTAGATATCCTTTCAGATCTCCCAGTACCAAGTAGGTACTAATTCAAGATTCTTTGAGGATGTCTAAGGGGGGTAGTCAGAGGTACGTCCAAACATTACATTTGGCACATACCCACATTTTGCAGTAGTTAGTATTCCATACGTGACAGGTTGCAAGCCCATCGCCGCTGTTAGAATACTAACTGGTTTCCTCACGATGTTTTCCTTCACCGTTTAAGAGCACTGGCATTGCGCACATAAATTTTTCGATAGAAAAATTCATTTGGTACACGACCGGATTCGAACCTGCGACCTTACGATCGGAAGGCGGGATCACTCCCACTAGACCACCGGTGCTCAATAAAGTCGTAAATAAAGCTGTTTTTAATTCTTTTAAAAAAGCTCCTTATAAAAATCTTAGAGCAAAATTTGCCAAGATACCGATGGCATTGCTATTAATACTTACTACACAATACTTTTGATTATAAGTAGGATGAGGCTAATCCTACTTATAATCAAAAGTATTGTGTTAGGTTACTTGGTTTCTCGTGGTACAGGGTAAGTTTGAGGGCAAAAGATCACGCGGTAGGTCACACATAAGGCAGCCATGGATGTGCCTCTCAACGAATGCGAAAGGACATTGAGTAAGTACTTGCTTAGTTCTAAAACAACGGAAAAAATGTTTCCAAAATGTCCACCGGCCCTGGAGATTACAGCAATAAGCCATATCATTTTTTATTTGTCACTTTTTCTAATAGAAAAGTTACGCCATTAGTACCCCAATTATTGAACCCTTCTAAAGTTAAAACTTTTGAATTCCATGTCCTACTGAATTGTAACTAATGGTGCCCCTAACTTTGTGACCATAATGACGAGCTATTATTTGAGAGGAGTATAGCCTTTGTGAAGGGCTCGCATGGGGAAGAACTAGCAACTTGCCTGTTTCAGCCGCCAAACAGCGTTGCAGTGTTTATGTTACACAAAAAGGTAAGCGAAATACTAAGATCAGAATAATAAAAATAAGTAAAATGAAATGAAAATGATTATATATTATTTTTCTACACCAACGTCCTCGCCTCTATCATTCTTCTCAAATCCATTCTCATCCATCCCAAGATTGTGTGGAAGAGATCGCTTTTAGCGATAAGACCCATTGTATATCACTCAGATGTTTTTTGTTGTTCTGTTGTGTGATATTATGTGGTGTGCAATAAATATTTTCCATCTATTTCTATCTAAATTACAAAATATCAAAGAATAAGACCACAAAATAGGTAGTCTTAACCCCGGTTTCTGAAAGCGCGATCAACACTAATCGACTGTCAAGTCACTTGCTATCTCTATCTAATTTGAAGTAAAAGCTGAAATAGCAAAGGACTTGACAGCCGGTTAGTATTGATCGCGCTTTCAGAAACCGGGGGTTAGTATTTGATGCACTGCTAATGCCAGTACTTTCAAACGGTGAAGGAAAACATCGTGAGGAAACCGGCATGTTGTAAAACCTAACAAGTTCTATTATCATGTGTCAAGTGCTTGAAAGGAGCCTCTTGAGGCGCACTTAAAATCCTTTCACCACACTGTTTCGAAAGAAACTAGTGACACGACAAGAAGAAGAAGAACTGCTAATAACGCTGGTATTCAGTGACGCAAGTAAAGTACGCAAATAAGTGTGTTTGCCTTCTTTCTTTGCATTTCAACCACTCCGTTCAATTTCTCGAACATCCAATTGCATTTTCAGGCATTTTCTTTCAGTGGAAAATAGTTTTTTCTATTCTAAAACTCTTTTCATTAAGTCCACGTCAGAGTTCCGGAAAGTTTACGCCAGGAAAGTTCTTAGAATCTGCGGGGTTTCATTTGATTAGTGCCTGCTTGTCTTGTTGGCGCGAAGAATATGTAGCTGAAGAGTAAAAACTTTAGTGCTCCTTTTCATCATCATGATCCGTAGCCTGGATGATGATGATGTGATGATGATGTGGCGGATTATTTGTACGCGAAGACCCAATTCCGCCTCAGGGTCGAAAGATTAGAGCCACGCCACAGGGTCAACTTCAACTCTTTCGTGGTGAGAGTGCCGACCCAACTTCTGTCGACATTCATGAAGGAAGATCTGTGGCCTAAGGGAATCCTTCATCGACGTTTTCGGGGTAGGTTGCCGTCATCAAAGTGGCCTATGAGTCTTGATTCGATGGCGTGGCTTCTAGTGTCTCTGCCGGCCATGAAGCATGAGCTTGCTCATGAAGAGCATGAAGTCGCTCAACTTGTTGAGTGACTTCATGCTCTTCATTATTATCATCATCATCATCATCGTCATCCTCCTCACTGTGAGGAAAACCAGACAAATGTGGGTCGTGGAGTCGCTGGGATTGGTAAATAGTGCTACTTGAAGGTGGTTGCTGAAAACAAAAATGTGGACTTTACTATATAATTTGATGAATACCTTACTCAACGTGTATGTCACATGGGTATATAGGGATACCCCTATAATCCCGGAAGCAGGATATTCTACAGGTCACGGCGTACACCTTTGTTTTCACTAGTTACTTACTCCTGGAAATGGATCAACTTGAACATTGGGCGAGCCAGCTCCGTAATCGTGCCGCAATATGTTTAAAAATTTCAATTCCAAATGTGTCAGTTCCGACACTGCAGACGGACCTCCACCAGTCTGGAGATGAGAAGCCCGTACTGCAGATGCCCTCGATTTATGTTTGGTCTTATAGTCAGTCCAGTACTGTAAAACATAATTGATTTTCAAATGATTAATTAAAGTTTTGTATAATAAAGCGGTCAGATACAACCCACTATTTATTTTGTTACACATAGATTATCTATATTCTGCGTGCCTGCGTCTATCGACTTGAAGCATTATAAATGTTATGCCTCATGTGCCTGTATTTTTTAGGTGGGTGGGTAGGTGTAATATGCCTGTGAAATAAATTAATAAATATTATGTGGAGTGGACCCAAACTAAGCCAAGCATTCAATTATTTAATTTCATTTGAACTTACGAGGGACCACCCTTTCCAATTTTTTGTGGCTCCTTCGCCCATTGCATTTAATACATCAGCCACTGTCTCCCAAACTGACTGCGAACGCCTTCTAGCTTGGGAAGATCTGCAGTATCCTACAGCTATATCTCCATGGAAGTCAAGAAACAAGAAACTCCCACAGAGATTCAAGCTGAGCCTCGGATACCCGTTGTCTTGCGTTTCCCTGTCTTCCACAAACAAATAACTAGGTGAAGAACATATTATAAATACTAGATAAGTTACAAATAAAAAGAATAAAGCAAAATCTTGCATTTTTCAAAAAGGTAGGATAATATACATACGCTGCCATTTCATTGATTTTTCTTGAAAAAAACCCGCAAGTAATTTATACTGAATAACCGTAATAGTACGAGATCCCACTGCAGGGTTAGTGCGTTCACCGGTTTTTAAAAATTATTAAAAGGGTGACAGATCGAACTTTTTTTTTTCCATCTGTCACCTAGAGGGGACAAACTGGGGTGACAGATGGGAATAATCCCATTCGACGCATGCGCAATGACTTAAAAGCGTCGCACAGCTGGCAATCGCTATCCTCGTCTGACAAATGATTTTACGCGCTAACTCTCTTTCACTCTACCTTAAATATCTATAATTTTTAAAAGCCAGCAACCCTTATTTGCGGGTAGATTTATTTAGGCAACCATATATGATAATAAATAGAAAAAAATTGCTTTAATTTGGTATATAATTAATGAATAAACGTTATGAACGTATAAATGTATCGAAATCATACCTGTTTACACCTGGCTGCGAAGAGGTGCGGCCAAGTACACAACGGCAACCGTGATTTTTTTGAATCTTCATATAAATTGCAGTTATGTAGACGTTATTTTATTTAAAAAACAAGTGAACGATATTTTTTCCCAAAAATCAATTAAAAATAGTGGCGGCCAAATTTTGATAGGCAACTTGATAAATATATATTCTCCTAATTATAAATAAACATAAAAATTCGGTTTTCTGCAAAAAATCGATGAACGCACTAATCCTGCAGCCGGATCTTAGACTATAAGTCAGAGGCTTGCCAATGAAATATTACCTTCCTTTAGTATTACTCTATGGCTTGTTGTGACACCAAAACGTTGCATATTTTTTAAATCACGGGTTCGCACATTGTGTAAGTGTTTCGCAACAACTTTTAAAAATAAATAAATATTGGTAGACGTTCACAAGATACAGACACAGCACTATCTCATAAATAAATAAATAATGCTGGACATTTACACAGCACCATCTAGCCCCAAAATAAGCTACTCAATGCTTTGTGTTATGGGTACTAGATATCTGATATATTTAATACATTATATACTAACATAGAATTATTTTTTTATAATACATCGGAAACACCCAGACCAATCGTACAAATTTCTGCAGATCGTACACAAATTTGTTCCGAGGTGGGAATTAAACCCGCAACATTTTGCGTCGTAGGCGGACTCTTGCCCGCTGCGCCACAGAGGTCGACGATAGCACTATCTCGCCCCAAACTAAGCCAAAGCTTGTGATATAACGACATAATACTTATTTTTATATAGTTAACTACATACTTTCAAATGCATATCGAGCTTTATATTTGTGAAGAGGCTGCTGTGTTAATTTAGTGTACAAAACTTAGTCATGATGTGTGAACCCACTGAGAGAGTTAGACAAAGATGAAAAAAATCGGCATTTACCCAACCAAAAATAAGTTCATAGATTGACGAAAAAGTTTAAGATGTCCAAAGACAACAAAACCATGTCAGCTAATTTACGCATATGTGTGTTAGAGCTCAACTTATACAAGCCATGTTTGATCAAGAAAGTTTTCAAGAAAGTTATCACAAATGCTAAAATTGACAAATCAATTCTAGAGGTGGCGGTCGGCCTACAGTTCTTCTAAGCTTTGGTTGCGACGAACTTACCTAGTATAAGTCTTAGGACTTTTACTCTAATGTCTGGCTATCGAGATGGCTTTCAGTTTGACATTTTGATCAAAGTACCTATAGAATACTCTGACGAGAGCATTTAATTTTGATCCCCCTAATGTAATAGCAACATATGGATAGATCTTGTATCTGAATTCCTTGGATGGATGGGAATCAAAATATTATGCCAAACTGAAAGCCCTCTCAATAGCCAGACATTCACTAGCGTAATCGGGCCGCAGGTCTACTAACTTCTGATTCTGTGTATGCCCATACATTTCATTAACTCTGAGAAAAGATTGCTCTCGAACTGGCGACCTTGGTTTGACGTCAAATACCTGCAAATACCAAACATAGTAATCCAGCCGTCATATATAACCTTAGCAACAGTCTCAGCAATAATATCTTTGATAGGGAATGCTTCAGGCCAATGTGTATAGCGGTCAATGACCGTAAGTAAATACCGGTAAAGTGGTACCTGTTCATACATTTAGGCTGTAAAGAACTGTATGGTACTTTTGTAACGAAAAAGTATCAAATAAAAAAATCAATTTTCATTTTCAATATTTCGTCCCTTAGTTGGTTCGCCGAAATGTTTCTGAACACATGTGTCCATTGACCTCTCCTTCCGGGCTTGGCAGATAAAAACCGAAATGTACACTAATTTCCACAACACAAATCCGTGGATTTCTGTGTCGTCCCGATAATAAAGTCAAGTTTGACTTAATAAGGGTTTGCGACACATTTTCCCGAACCCTTAGGGCGGATGTTTTGGTTTTCGCAAAAAATGTATTGCGCGCGTTATGTGGCTCAACAAAACAATCTGATACATTTTTTTTTATACAACCAGCTAATGGAACAAGTAGATGACCCACCTGATGTTAAGTAACCTATGACAAAGCATTGCCTCGTACGTCACGCATGATGGGAACGTGCCCTACGATGTACTGCCCTGCGTCCATCAACTTGAGGCATACAGCTAAGCCTCATGTGCCTGTAATTACACCGGCGACCACACTCTTCAAACCGAAACACAGCGTTGCTGCTTGGCGGCAGAAGAAGGCGTGGTGGTCCCCGGATGAGCCCTTCACAAAAAGCTCTACACTCTTTTGTTATATATAGCATTGGGTGGAAATAAGAAGTATTCAAGAAGAGGAAGGAATGATTAAAAACATTATTTTTTTCAGTGTGTGGTTCGAATCCACGGCTTACAGCGCAGTGTGCTATTCCGATAACAACAAAATCACGAGGAGTATCACCCAGTGAATCCAGTCTCACTGCATTTACCTATGCTTTGGCTCACTTACATTGGCATTTTCACCACCAAAACCTCACGCGGGCGCTAGCGATAAAACGCATAATGCAAATAGAAGACACATCACGGATTCTTTTGTGTTCTTCTTCTTCTTTCTTTTTATGGCTCCTGTCATAGACAATCTTGCCAATGTCAAGTGATTCAGAGATTATACTCTTTGTAGTTATGTTTCTAGTCACGTCAGTCCAAAGTCGAGTCAGTCAATTGTTTTGAAGAAAATAGTGGCGGTTTCTTCAAAACATTTGAAACATTTTCGGTAAAATCACGATATCACATAATACACTTTCATTCCAAATGCTTATACTTTGTGCTAAGACCACAAGTAATGTTGGTTAAAATACCACCAAAATTACACAACACAACTCAAAATAACACTAGAAAAACAATTAAAATGTAAATGCTATGTTGCTTCGTTAGATGACAGGAAACGAATCCTTCTTTTGTGTTGGTTGTAGTCAGAAGAGCGATTCTGAATGCAGGCACTATCAACTGAGCTGTGACAGCTGTCAATAATACAGTGGTCCTCAAAAAGTCACATGCTCTAAAAGTGCGCGTACACGGGCAATTTTTGAGCATAATAATTGCTCGGCAATACGAATGGATAGATCTAGAGTAATAAGTGAAGCGATATTTCAATTTCAAAAAGAGCGGTAAAGTCGGCAATATTGCTTCTAATTGCTCCATTTAATCCATATATCCAAATATTCTTGGGCCATGAGTTCAGTATTTGTCGTTTCTGACATAATATGGAATATACAGGGTGTCCGGAAGGTCGATGCAAAGCCGTGAGGGGGGGTAGGTCACCTCGTTACGCATCTATTCAGGCTAGATTGCCTATTTTTTTTTTATTATTACGTGGATACAGATGATTGTTTTGGTGTTTATCGATTGAATACACATTATGCTAGGACGCAAACAAATTGTTAGGCACTAGTAACTGTCTGTTTGAACACTGAACGAATAAGCATAAATGATTTTGGTAAATTTTTCAAAAATCATAACTCGGAATTCGTCGACATTGGACTAAGGTAATCTAGCCTGAATAGATGCGTAACGAGGTGACCTACCCCCCCCCCCCCCTCACGGCTTTGCATTGACCTTCCGGACACGCTATATGGAGCAAATTAGAAACAATTATTGCTGAAGTAATTGCCGCTTTTTTTGAAATAGGCAATTTGTTGGCTATTTTTCAGGTGGTTCATCTGCTTGTATAATTAATTAGTTTTATAAAATAAATCCTGTATATTATCGCTCTACTAATTACTCCAGACCATTCGTCATTCGTCATTCAAATCGGGCCGACGAAATCTGGGCCGTCCGAAAGCGAGATGGGTCGATGACATCGTTAAGGTCGTAGGAAATACCTGGACAAGAGACGCACAGGACAGAAGAGGCTGGCAGATAATGAAGGAGGCCTATACCCAGCAGTGGGTGACACCAGGTTGAAATGATGATGATGATTCGTCTTTTGTGTTGCCGAGCAATTATTATTGCTCATAAAATTGCCCGTAGCCTCTCGCACAAAAGCGAGTTTCTTTGTCACGTAAAATAATGTTTGTTTGTTACTGGAGATAAACGAGTGCTGTGTCAAGTGACTTGGCCTAGTAGCTCGCCTTTGTGATCTTTTGAAACAACTAGATGTTTTTTTTATTTAGTTCAAGGGACAGTTTGTACAAGTCGTATAAATAATGTTAGCAATCACTACCTATTTTACTACACTTTTTGCTGTGGAAACAAGCACATGGCCTACCTGATGTCAAGTGGTAACCATCACCTACAACAAAGCATTGCCTCGTAAGTCACGTATAATAGGAACGTTCCCTACGGTGCTCTGCCTTGTCCATCAACTTGAGGCAAGCCTCATGTGCCTTTAATTACACCGGCAACAACACTCTTCAAACCGAAACACAGCAACGATGCTTGGCGGTAGAAAAAGGTATGGGATGGGATGGGATGGGTTCTCCTCTGGACAAGCCCTTCAAAAAGAGCTCTAATGAGCTCTTATTATAAATGTTGGGTGTATAAAGGTACTGACACACGTGCTTATTTTCGAGCTAAAGGCATGCTTTTTTCGAGCCTTTTTCAATAAAAGCACGTGTGAACAGGTCGTGTTAGTAAATAAGCATGCTTCTTTAGTCATACGTCGGTTGATTTTGAGCATGCTCGAAATAAGCATGCTTAGTTTTGAGCACGTGTGTTTGAGCAGTACATTTACCATTCAACGAAAATACAGAAATAATAGAGCCTCCCGCCTTCGTTATAACCCTGGTATAATATAATTAAAGTGCTCCAAATGAACCTATTAGTGTAATGGTCATGAAACTCTTAGACCACGAACAAATACAAACATTTCTCATAAGCGTCATTTGCAACAAAAGCCTGTATTTTCGGCCAGGCTTGACTCATTAGCGTGAAAGCCAGAACATAGACAAACGGAAAAACTTATGTGATCGTTTATGGATTTTATTGGTTCGTTATAGAAGTTAAAGGTTTGTTATCATTAATAAATAAATAAATAAATAATTCTGGACAATCCACACATCACTATCTAGCCCCAAAGTAAGCTACTAAAGCTTGTGTTATGGGTACTAGATAACTGATATATTTAATACATTATATAATTACATAGATAGATATTTTTTATTATACATAGAAAACACCCAGACCAATGAACAAATTTCTGCAGATCATACACAAATTTGTTCCGAGGCGGGAATCGAACCCGCAACCTCTGCGTCGCAGGCGGACTCTCGCCCGCTGCGCCACTGAGGTCGTCATTCACCCGGGTAACCTGTTTTTGTAGTTTTTTCTTATGGAACCACCTTTTTAAATTAATACACAGCAAACAAAAACCAGCGCTGCTTACCATCAATAAAGAAATCGGTCCTCCTAGAAAAAAGTTATGGGGTAAACATAAAAAAAATACATTCAAATTGTGAACATAATTTTTTTGAAGTTGGTAAAAAAGAGATAACTGATTATAAAATGATGATGACGTCATCGCATTGCAACTTACGTGTCACAGACTCATCACAGCCTCTACTTTTTGTAACCTGCTATTGCAGGTGGTATTCGAGCATCGAACCTACACTCACGCATTCAATCACTACTTTCTACCATAGCACTAGGAGACCCGCCTTCCGATCGTAAGATCGCAGGTTCGAATCCGGTCGTGCACCAATGGATTTTTCTATCGAAAAATTTATGTGCGCAATGCCAGTGCTCTTTTACGGTGAAGGAAAACATCGTTACTAACTACTGCATAATGTGGGTATGTGCCAAATGTAATGTTTGGACGTACCTCTACTACCCCCCTTAGACATCCTCAAAGAATCTCGAATTTAGTACCTACCTACTTGGTACTGGGAGATCTGAAGGGATATCTACCGTGCCTGGGGATCAAAGTCGTGAAGCTGTTCCTGTTTTTTTCACTAGGAGAACTCGCCATTGGTTAAGGGCCCGGTGACAGCGGCTCGCAATTTCGAGGTGCGATTGGCTATTATTTCATTTTATTTCATTTCGGGGAGGTTGTTTGAAAGAATAACTCTAAAGCGACACGCATAAATACTGTTCGAACACAAACAATACAAAAATATAAGGGAAATGTGCTTGAGTAGAAATCATTTTGGTATTAGGTAAACGTAAGATCAAACATACTAATACCAAAATGATTTCTGATTCGGGCATGTTTCCCTTATATTATTGTATTATTTGTGTTCGGACAGTATTTATGCGTGTCGCTTTAGAGTTATTCTTTCAAACAACCTCCCCGAAATGAAATAAAATGAAATAATAGCCAATCGCACCTCGAAATTGCGAGCCGCTGTCACCGTAGCCTTAAGTGAAAATATAATCTGATTTAATTATTTAACGATTTCTACTTAAAGTGTGTTGTCTTACTTCTACTTTTAAGTTATATGTTTTGTTATTACAAAAACTAGCTAACGAACTTTTTTGTAGGATTTTTTTTATGAAAATCCTATCCTACTAAGTTTGGATGGATGGTTGGATGTTTTTTTTTATACAACCAGCTGATGGAACAAGCAGATGGCTCACCTGATGTTAAGTGGTAACCATCGCCTATAACAAAGCATTGCCTCGCAAGTCACGCTCGATAGGAACGTGCCTTACGATGCCCTGCTCTGCGTCCATCAACTTGAGGCATACAGATGTTAAGCCTCATGTATGTTTGTTACTCTATAACTCCAGAACGGCTGAATGGATCTTGGTGAAAATTGGCACAGAGATATATTATAGTCTGGAATAACACATAGGTTACTTTTATCCTCCCGTGGGAATACCGGGATTCAAAACTACGCGGGTGAAACCGCAGGGCGCTACTAGTTTAAAATAAATATTTCTATTGAAATATGTAAAATGTTATATCAATACTAGCTGAACCCGCGGCTTTGCTCGCGCCAAGGAATTGAAAGTTTCATACAAACTTTCATCCCTATTTTATCCTCTTGGAGGTAGAATTGATCAAAATCCTTTCTTAGCGGATGCCTACGTCATAACATCTACCCGCATGCCAAATTTCAGCCCGATCCGTCCAATGGTTTGGGCTGTGCGTTGATAGATCACTATGTCAGTCAGTCAGTCACCTTTGAGTTATATATATTTAGATTATTAGCTTGATTGTTCACGATTTTTTATAAATGAGTTATATTAGATAGGTACCTATATCTTCAAATTCGTGACATGTGCATACATACAATGCGCTATATTTTTTTGTCATGTAGGTTGTAAATCAATTAAGATGATAATGCTTGGAAGAAATCGCTACCAATGATAATATGGTCATCCATCGTATTTTTTATGCTTGTGTTTATACAATCATGAACAAATTGTATTCGGCATAGTGAGGGTGAGCCCAAGCGACGCATCCCCTAGACAAGGGCTGCGTCCCTTGTCTGAGGGTGCCTCGCTGGCGTCAATAAGCGCTGTGTGTGTGTGCGTAACACCACACTTTGTTACCAATGGTTTGGCGCAAGTCAAAAGCGACAACGTTTCAAAACGTTTGCTTACAAAAACATAATGAACAAAACGTTAATCCCTCAGATACAAACTTATATCTTAAAATGTCGATGTCAATATCACAGTCAAATATGACACTTGGCACTACCCATATTTGAAGTAGTAGAAGAAGAAGAAGAAGAAGTAGGTGGTAATCCATTTCTGACGGTTGTAAGACCATCGCTCATGATACTAACTGGTTTCATCAAGATAATTATCTTTATACTACACCTGCTTGGAAAGTACCTTGATACTTTATCAAATTTACGGTAGAAAGTACGTCATTGCATATCGAACAAATATGCGGGGAGAAAACGCATCTGAGCGGGAGAGAAAAGTGTATGAAAATCCATTTCTTACGTGGTTTTTCTTTTTTAATTTTGGGTAAGACTATGCGCCGGTAACCTAAATATCAAAAGCCAAAAAGTTTTTACAGTGAGTTTTTATCTCCAAGTTCGCAAAATGACACTGGCCACTAGCTGTGTGTTGGATGGTGTCGGGCTGGCAGTGCGACCCTGTGGCAGCAGGATAAACAATTTGAAAAAAGAACATGTGAAAATTGCAGACGCCATTGGCGCCATTTTCAATTTGTGTGTTGTTTGAGGATTCAGTTTTAGTTTTTTATTTTCCTCGTAGGTGTAGTATAAAGCACTATGTATCACTCGAGAGAAAGTGCGATTCCCGATCTCGGGTGTTTTAAAGCTTCAAACGACACCCTCGACGGTAATCGGTCACTTTCTCCTCTCGGTGAACAATGTACTATTCTTCATCAATTAAGCACTGGGCATTGCGCACATAAATTTTCTGACAAGTTTTTTTTTCCTTTCCAATTACACAATACAAGTACTTGTTTGAGAAAAAAATCGCTTTAACTTATCAACTAGACCATTTAGCGTCTCGGTAAGTCAAACTACATACCATGCATGCTTCAGCACCAAAATTGCTTATATTTTTAGTGAAAAGAACTTCGACGTCTGTGAGGATGCAATTGTTTTAGGCGTGCCTCTACCCTCAGACCAAATAAAAACTAAAAGACAAAGTCTTGCGGACAGCACGAATGAGGCCGGTTTTCTAAAGATGTGTTGCGGTCAAACTACGCCTCGCCCCGTGTACATACACAACTAAACGCACACACACAGAAAAGTGAAGCCAGTTTTCTAAAGATGTGTTGCGTGGGCCGATTTGGTGTGTGCGTGCGAGGCGTAGTTTGACCGGCTTCACTTTGCTGTGCACAGAAGTCCGTCTTTTAGTTTTTATTTGGTCTGAGCCTCTACCCCAGGAAATCTTCAAAGAATTCTGAGTTGTAGCGATCTGAGGGAAATTCTACCGCGGCTGGTCCCATAACTAAATTACTAGCTTAAGAATTTGAATTTAATTATAAACCAAAAATGTGATGATTTAGAAATTTTTGAGTTTTTGAGTAGCACATTTCACTCCTCACTATCTACGCCCCAACTAAATAAAGCTTGTTATATAATGTATCAGATAGCTGCCTTAATACATACTTAATATAAATATAACACCCAGACAGGACCGGTGGTCTACTGGGAGTGACCCCGCCTTCCGATCGTAAGATCGCAGGTTCGAATCCGGTCGTGCACCAATGGATTTTTCTATCGAAAAATTTATGTGCGCAATGCCAGTGCTCTAATTAATGGTGAAAAGTTCGTAAACTAACGATCTTACGGTGAAGGAAAACATCGTTAGGAAACCAGTTACTATTCTAACAGCGACGATGGGCTTGCAACCTGTCACGTATGAAATACTAACTGCAAAATGTGGGGATGTGCCAAATGTGTGGACGTGCCTCTGACCACCCCCCTTAGACATCCTCAGAGAACAAACAATTAGGTATGTTCATCACAAAAATGGTTCCGTGTGAGGATCGACGAACCCACGGCCTAATGCGCGGAAGGCAGGAGCTACCAACTGAGTTGATGAGAAGTCTCCAAGCATGCAATGAGTGCGGTTCGACCCTGAAAGGAGAAACAGCCATGTTCATGCAGGATGCTTTGTGCTCGGCATGGCTCCAAGGTGTCTTTTGCAGCTGCTCATTATGCGAACATCTTGGCTACACCTTCATAATGCACGGAACATAGACTGATTGAAGACTGCTCCTGGAAACTGAAAATGCGTGCCCTATCGACACTGAATAAATGGATTTGACGACCTCAAAGGCGCAGCGGGCGAGAGTCCGCCTGCGACGCAAGAGGTTGCGGGTTCGATTCCCGCCTCGGAAAAAATTTGTTCCGTTGGTCTGGGTGTTTTCTATGTATAATAAAAAAATATCAATTTAGGTATGTATATAATTTATTTAATATCTCAGTTATCTAGTACCCATAACACAAGCTTTGAGTAGCTTACTTTGTGGCTAGATAGTACTGTGTGGATTGTCCAGCATTATTTATTAGAAAAAAAAAGAAACAGCTTCACGACTTCGATCCCCAGGCACGGTAGATATCCCTCCAGATCTCCCAGTACCAAGTAGGTACTAATTCAAGATTCTTTGAGGATGTCTAAGGGGGGTAGTCAGAGGTACGTCCAAACATTACATTTGGCACATACCCACATTTTGCATTAGTTAGTATTCCATACGTGACAGGTTGCAAGCCCATCGCCGCTGTTAGAATACTAACTGGTTTCCTCACGATGTTTTCCTTCACCGTTTATTATTTATTATTATTATTATTATTCGTTTTTGGACATTTTAAAGTAATATAGCTTTTTTTGAGTTGTTTATTGTGTAATTTCGGTGGCATTTTAACCAACAGTTTTTGCGGTCTTAGCACAAAGTATCTAGGGAATGAAAGTATTATGTGATGTCGTGATTTGACCGAAAATTTCTTAAATGTTTTGAAGAAAACAGCCACAATTTTCTTGTAAACAAGTGACGGTGTATTAAATATCCTTATTTGACCGAAAATGTTTCAAATGTGGAGAAAACAGCCACAATTTTCTTGTAAACAAGTGACGGTGTATTAAATATCCTTATTTGACCGAAAATGTTTCAAATGTGGAGAAAACAGCCACAATTTTCTTGTAAACAAGTAACGGTGTATTAAATATCCTTATTTGACCGAATATGTTTCAAATGTGGAGAAAACAGCCACAATTTTCTTCAAAATAAATGACGGCCTGACTTGATTATGGATTGACTTAATTAAAGACTAATTAATTTTTTTCTTGTACTTATATTATTTAAATTCTGATTTAAATTTATCATTTCACACTGGAAAGATTGTCTGTGAAATATAAAATTAAAAACTAAATAATTTATGACTATTTCACATATTTTCTAAAACAAAGCTAATATTGCAAGCTAATAGTGCAGAAAGCGTTCGGTGTAATTACACCTGTATGCCTCAAGTTGGTGGACGCAGGGCAGTGCATCGTAGGGCACGTTCCTACTGTTTATAACTACGATGCAATGCTTTGTATATACCTATAGGAGTTAACAGTGCAAGTACCGATCTTATCGATCACTTAATTGACATTTAGAAAGTCAAAAATTCGTTAAATATGATTTCAACAATGGATAAAACCATTTTTAAAGAATTTTGACGATAAGAACGATACTTGCACTGCAGGTGAACCATTCTGCGTGTGCCACTAGCTTGTATAAAAAAAGGAAGCAAAGATTTTTTCGACGATTATCAGCCCCTTAAACAATACGTACAATATTCAATGTACGAGCGCACAACGAAACAGCATGATAAACTGCGGCATTAACATTCTAATCTGTAGAGGACGGATCGAGTGGCGCTCTGCCAAGCTTTGTATTGCAGCTTGTGGTATCTTCTGTGATTGTGAACCAGCTACAGATAGAAGATACAGAGCTGTGGTAGCTATCTTCTGGGGTTGTCGCCCAGCTACAGATAGAATAGCTTATCTATATAGTGTAATGTTCATGTTTTTTTTATTTCACTGTAACTTCTCTATTTCTTAAAACTTCTCTGTAAATAAATAAATAAATAAATAAATAAATAATGCTGGACAATCCACACAGCATTATCTAGTCCCAAAGTAAGCTATTCAAAGCTTGTGTTATGGGTACTAGATAACTGATATATTTAATACATTATATGTATACTTACATAGATATATATTTTTTATTATACATAGAAAACACCCAGACCATCGGAACAAATTTCTGCAGATCGTACACAAATTTGTTCCAAGGCGGGAATCGAACCCGCAACCTCTTGCGTCGCAGGCAGGCTCTCGCCCGCTGCGCCACAGAGGTCGTCATACAAATACTTTAACACTTTGTAAATACTGCCTAGGATGGAAGATCTTGTTAATCTTAGATACTCACATTTGTTATTTTCGGCTCAATATTTTCGTCGGCTCGTATTTTAACTTTATAAATCTCAATTTTCAATTCAAACACTAATCGATAGAGCATAATTTTCTGATCCTGGGAGTATAAATGATGCTTTATTAATTATTATTCTAAGTAGCTAAATTTTATCAAAACATTGTAATTTTCTCTTGACAATAGCGACACTGTCAGTTGCATTGGCATATCTTTTAGTTTTAAATGTCAAAAATGGTAAGGTTCTTCAAAAATACTAATCAAACCTCTTCTTTATAACCATGGCCACTAGCAGCTCAAGATTCGTTATTCAAAATTTGATGGACGGAGCACCACTTACACACACACACCTCTCTGTGCGTGTGTGTAACCAAATATAAACGGAACAACGAGCTATTCGAGATCAGTCAAAAGGCAGATACCAAAGTATAAAGAACTGAATTATAGTTCCTAATATACAGGACAGGAGGAACCCCTGAAGGACCTGAATCTTGAAGATCAATTCTACCGGCCTCTTTATCCTCTTCTAAAACTTGAAACACTACTCCGGGACCTGCTTCTTCAAAAGACTCCTAGCCACGGGGTACTCCTCGAACCTCTGACTTAAAGACACGTTCACCTCTTCAGGTCGGCCACCAGCGCTGCACCTGCTCCGGACATCATTCCGATCCGGGGAAACGCCAGCGCTGCACCTGCCTAGGACGTCCTCTCCACTCATAAACGTCCACTGATCAGGAACCTGCCTCAAGATCTCTCCGTTTCATCTCGTGGTTCACTCTGGGTTATTTAATAAATTTTATAATCATTTCGAGCCATTTTCCTTTAAAATCTTAGGATAGGTAGTTTCTGAAATAACTTGTACGTCAATCTCCCTCTTCAAGGGAGATTGTAACGTTACAATAGCACAGCTATAGCAAGAGCTCTATTCTACTTTTCCTACTTGTCGTATACCTTCTTATCTTATCTTATACCAAGCCGAGTTGGTTGCCTGTTCTTCTCGGCGTTGGTCGCGTGGAACTGGCACTAGAATCACCTAGTTTTAAGACGTTTCAAGATGGTCCTTGTGATTTTATTGAATAAACATATTTTGTCTTTGACTTTATCTTATCATATCTTATTTATGATACAAATTGAAAGTCTAACAGAGGATATAAGATAATATAGGTATTATCTTATATTATCTTAAAGTAAGTACGTAAATGAAAATGCTGAAGTATAAGTAAGTAATAGGTACAATTTATTTGTGACATGTGGACCTATTTGGTAGCGCGCTTACCTACACTAAGTCAAGCAGGAAAGATAATATAAAGTAGGATGCTGTGGTCAACCAGTCTAACAAAACTATAGCACTAGTGAGGGTAACAATAAATCTAATGTTTTGTGAAAGATGAGCTTTGTTTCTTCTAATATCGGGGAGTGGATTATTTATGACTTGATGCAAATACGATGCCTTGCCAAGTTTCCACGATTCATATTACCATAGCGAAATGGATCCCTTGTAACCTTGAATCAAAATGAATCAAGTTTCAGAATGAACAAAAACTGAAAGGGCTGGGACTTTAACTCCAGGCACGGTAGATATCTTTTTATAGATAGGCAAGTGCCAGTTTATTATTTGAGTATGTCTAACGGCCGGTTTCTGAAAGCTCGATCAAAACTAATCAGTTTTCAAGTCACTTGCTATTTCAGCTTTTACTTCAAATTAGATGAGAGTGAGTTGAAAGCCGATTAGTTTTGATCGAGCTTTCAGAAAGCAGCCGTAAGAGGGGTAGTCTAATATAATATTACTTATAGCACAAACCCACATTTTGTAGTAGTTACCTAGTATTCCATAGGTGAAAGTTTGCAAGCCCATCGCCGCTGCTAGAATGGTTACTGGATTCCTCACGATGTTTTCCTTCATCGATTTTGAGTACATACATTTTTGGTAGAGAGATCCATTGCAACATGTGGTTATATCAAATGCAATTTGGGCTTGCCTCTGACTAACCCCCTTAGAAATCCGCAAAGAATCTTGAGTTGGAAAAAGATCACAGACAGTGCAATTGTTGGGCACGTTTCTATATATGCTATATGCTATAAATAAATATATATTCTATATGCTATATGCGATAAAAATATGAAAAAAAAATTTGGCCCTCCCATAGTAAATCAATCAGCTGGTAGTCAGTTTTGTAAGGGAGGGCCAAATTTTTTTTTCATATTTCGACCTATGTTCTTTGGGGAAAGTTTTTGAGTTTCATGAGCACATTCACCTCCTTCAGGGTTGACACCCCCCTTCCGTTACACGCTGTATAGTGATTAATAAAAAAACTATCCGTACAAACGGTAGTTTTGGCAAAAATCCATCCACACACGTTAGCACCGGATACGGTCCCAGGAGAGCTTGATTTATATCCTCACTTGAGAATCTAATGCAGACCAATTCTCAGGTGATTTTTAAATTGTCTCTCGTAAGATAAATGGACTTTCCGTGGGCGTCTGGTCTTTGTTTTAGCGACTATCTGTAACAGTAGTCTGGTTTGTTTAACTTATGCCGTATTTCATTTTTCGTAAGGCCTTTTTTATCCGACTTCAAATAAAATAAACCTTATTAACAAAAAATTTTACCGCTGTAAAACTGAAAAAATAATAAATCTTTTTCATTTAATCCTATAAAATAAGTTCAATAAACTAATTTAAGTTAAGTATGCCTAAGTAATTCTGAGTCGGCTTCACGTAATTAATTATTTGCGTGTACCAAACAAGCAAATAATCCAACTCAAAACTATCGATTAAAAAATAATTATCAAAATCGGTTTACAAACTTTCGCGTTTATAATAGTATAAGGATTTTAATCAATTCTAATCTATCAACACGCTTGCACTGTCACCATACACGAATATGACTTGGACCCCAGCCAGATATCACCATAGAACAGAAATGACGTCACCTCTCAAAAAGAACGACACAGGACCTGAAACCAAATTTTCAACAAATAAATTGGGCAATCGTGACAAAGCTCATAGAGCAATCCAAATATTGGTGATCTACGAAACAAAATTACATACATCCACATCCTGTTTATTTTTTGACGCTGGGAAAAATGCGTTACGCATTCCCCCCCATTGGAGGATGGGAGGAATATGTGGGACTCCCCGGTTTCCGCTACCGGTAAACCCACTAAACAGCCCAGCGGCACTCCTGCGTCGTCTTTGTTGGAGGGGAACTGGGAAACTGGCAGACCCTTTTCATCCAGTCCCCCGCTGACGACCGCCCGCCTTTACAGCGGGGCCCGCAAATTTCCCCACCTTTACGGCGGGGCCCGCACGCCCCTCCCCCTTTGCAGGGAGGGGCCCGGGAACGACCGCGAGTGCTCGGCCGTTCCCGCCCGACGGGAGTGGTGAATATGTGCAATGCGGGAGAAGGTGCCCCCAGGTCTTCTCCCGCTATTCACCACGTAGTGGCGCGAGAAGTTAAGGCGTCTCTCGCGCGCGCTCTACCGCCTCGTCCGTCCGGGCTGCCTAAACAGCCCAGACCCACCTGGGCAGACCAAAAAGTCTGCCCTGCCTCATCACACTGTGCCCTCTGCTGATCAGAGGGACACGTGGAGAGGCCCGCCGTGCCGGATTATTAGCCACCATGAAACACGTCCGCAGTACTCTGCAGGCGTGTTTCATGGTGTTACCAGGGTGCACCACGAGGAGGTTACCCGACCTAGCACCCCATACATCCTAATCCTATCCTAACTAATATTATAAATGCGAAAGTTTGTAAGTATTGATGGATTAATGGATGGATGGATGTATGGATGGAATTTTGTAACTATTTCACGCGGGAACGGCTGAACGGATCTGGTTGATACTTGGCTGAGAGATGGATAGTCTGGAATAGCACATAGGCTACATAATATCGCGTGGAAATACCGGGATTTAAATCTGCGCGGATAAAACCGCGGGGCGCAACTAGTGCATACATAAAATCACGCTATTTCCCATCGGCGTAGGCAGAGACCACGGATTTCCACTTGCTACGATCCTGACACATCTCTTTCGCTTTATTCACTCTCATAACATTCTTCATACATGCACATCTGTTTAGGGTACGTACTTAATAATACAATACCGAATCGCTAAGTTGTCGCTAACATATACTTTCGCTTAGTCGCTTCATTAACTCGATAATGAGCACGCGTTAACAGCAGGCTGGTGATGATGATTGTTTACGATGACTGTTGTTTAATTGCATAATATATTGCATGTTTACAAGGTTGTTATGTAACCAGCTACAGCACCTGGGTTTCTCGCGAATCGCGCCGCGTTTCGCAACGATTAACCTGCCGCGACCGATACAAAGGAAATGCTTACGCTGCATTTCAACCAGGTGTCGGACCGTGTGAATTTTTGGACATATTAAAAGTGATTCACTTCTGTTCTTCACTTCAGACATTAGTCACGTACTTTTAATTAGAATTAATTAGTATTTAATTATATTCATTAAATTTAATTTTAAACAGTTCGGTCATTTTGTATCCGCCCTCGCAGCCGTACATAATTGGCGCAGGCGAAAAGGGATACTCGCGGTCGGTTTCGCGTCGAACATTTCCGCAAAAAGCCGCCCGTGTGGCTATCAAGCTACAAAGAGTGTCAGAATCTATCTACAGTTCGTGCTGCTTTGGGAGTATCCAGCCATCGATACGTGGGTGCAAAGGGACCGGAATCATGTTCACGTGAGTACACTAGATTCTTTTTAGTGGTTGCTCACTTCCTAGATTTTAATCCTTACCTACTAACATCATCATCAGTGGGAAGAAGTCCTTTGCTGGACATACCTACTTAGGCTTATAAAATAAACCTAATTTTTTTTCGATAACGAAAATCTAGTATAGTTAGAGTAATAGATAATAGCATCATCATCAGTGGGAAGAAGTCCTTTGCTGGACATAAGTACTACTTAGGCTTATAAAATAAACCTAAATTTTTCGATCACGAAAATCTGGTAGAGTTAGAGTAATAGATAATAGGCGTAGTATAAATTTCTTTAGACTAGAAAGAATTTTAAAATTAATTTTTTTTTTAATTTAATTTCGACTAAATAGTAGATAAATCAATAGAAGAAGAAATAGATACAATTTATAAATCTTTGAAATTACTACTTACCGGAATTGGATTAATCGGATTGAATTAAAAAACGAGTATCATATATGCGGACAAGCCGAATACGATCGTAACCTAGTAAGACCTCGTTTCCAAATTGTACCACCACCGACAAAACCCTTTCAAGTACATTTAGATTTACTTAGTGTGGAATCCCAAAAGTTTCTGACTATATTCGATGCTTTCTCGAAATATGCTCAAGCATATTCTCTGAAAGATGCTACCGCTGTAAGCGTTGTTCAGGCTTTATTAAAGTTCTCTTCTCATCACGGCATCGCTTTTTCTATTATAACTGATAAGAGCTCTATTCATAACTTTACAAAATTTATCTCAATTGACATTATAACCGGTCACCTAGATCCTCGCGATCCCGTAGATATGAATGTAACTCAACTAATGCAAGAATACATTCAGGATCACTATAGGAAGCGTATTTTAAAAGTTTTACGTCGCACTGAAATAACTGAGAACGTTAATAAGGGTCGAGAATTCGAACGCAATTGTACTCCTCTACAAGAGGTATTGATTAGAAACCCTACGGCTAATAGACAGAAATTAGCGCCCCGCTTCACACGGGATACGGTGGTAAAAAAATTGCCTATACATATTTACACTAAAAAGAAAAGAAAGCGACGTGTACGTAAGTCACGTCTGAAACGAGTACCTCATCGTCCTGACCTTGATCCAAAGCCTCCATCTGGTACAAGCGGACGAGCTAACACTCGAGTCTGGGGTTCTGCCTTTCAAACTGGGACCCACCTGAGTTATTTCCCATTACCATTCCTTTGTCCAGGCTACATTTAGATAGCATTTAGTTAAGAATACGGACTATATAAGAATGCTTAAAATATATACAAAAAAAAAAGACCGCTTTTAAGTAATAAAACGTCTTCACTTTACTTTCCTCACGTTAAATAACTAGAAGTTAAATTAGATGACATTAATTTCTGAACAATTTTCATCATTCAAGGTCAAACTTATAGACGGCCTAGGTTCTGTTATATAAAGCATTTCCGGAAATTTATACGAAGCATACGAGCGCTTTAAAATACGACAGTTTCAAATCGGAAAATCTATTTGCCTTCATTAAAGCTAAAACCATTCATCATTAAGTACTTAGCTATGACACATATACCTATAAAAGCAAGATGAGTAGATTAGATATTTTATATAATAAGGAGAAAATTTTAGATAGGTATTAGTTTTAGGGATTATTTAAGGTAATGATAATTTCTTAATTATTATGTTTCCGATTCGTTCGTCCAACTAACTATATCCTTTACAGATTATCCTTATCCCCTAATCATGATGACAAAATCCTATCTCCTACCTATCCATTTGTGGCAATTCACGACAAAGATCTTTTGTCTATGGAGACTGAATGTCCGAAGTATAACCACGGTCACCTTTGCGAAGACAATTCAAGCCTCCACAACGGGGACCAACGGACCTGCATCCAGGAACTTTTACTTCGACAGCATATCCACCAGTCCTGCCATTTCACTTCAGCTATCTTATCTTCGGAAGCCATGGAGCAGTTAGATGATCACCACTACGTGTTGAGCTTTCCTAATCTCACGAAAGTTCGACTTACTTGTTTTCAAGACCTATACAGGATGCTGCAGGGTAGTTATCTGGCCATCATACCTAAAGGATGCGCACTTCATACTTCAACCTTAACTGCAAGTAACCATCAAGATCAAAGTAAACGCACGGATGTTAAAAATTTTGGATATACCGGTCAATGAAGAGGAGGCGTATAAAGCACCAGTGAAGAAGACCATAAAACTGAACATGATTGATTTGAACCACCTACATTCTAGTAACTATAAAATAGCTCTTCAAGAACAAGTCACTCTGAACTCAGAAAACAATGAAAGCATAATTATACCACACAACGATTCCGCTCTATACCATGTTCCGTGCAGCTGCACTTTTCATCAACGTGCTCTTGTTTCGAAAATTGAATAAGCCACGAGTTCTAAAAGTTGACTCAATAAAGTTAAACGAAGTCTACTCTAAGAAGGAAGATGAGTCAGACCATATAGAAACCAAAGATGGATCTGCTTCCAGAGAACCAGCTCATCCAATATCTACACTATTCTCGGCAATAGCCTTAAAATAGATGCAGATCTTTCGGAGGGAGATGTTATGTAACCAGCTACAGCACCTGGGTTTCTCGCGAATCGCGCCGCGTTTCGCAACGATTAACCTGCCGCGACCGATACAAAGGAAATGCTTACGCTGCATTTCAACCAGGTGTCGGACCGTGTGAATTTTTGGACATATTAAAAGTGATTCACTTCTGTTCTTCACTTCAGACATTAGTCACGTACTTTTAATTAGAATTAATTAGTATTTAATTATATTCATTAAATTTAATTTTAAACAGTTCGGTCATTTTGTATCCGCCCTCGCAGCCGTACATAATTAGGTGTAACTTGAGCAAATTGCATAATATATTGCATGTTTACAAGGTGTAACTTGAGCAAATTAAAACAACTCAGAAAAACGATACACCTGAAATCTCTAATAACATAATACGAAATCCGTGTGATTGACTATCATTAAAATTGTATATTGATAAAATCCCAAATGTTATAATTAGAGTGGAACTCGAACCCACGACCTTCCACTTGATATGGCTCTTCCAGGCAACCGAGGATGGATCAAGCTAATTAGATTTGACAGCGGTGTAGTCACATATGGAAAATACGATAAGTTATACATACACATAATCATTATAACTGGGTGACCGAGCTTAGCTCGGTTGCATAACAAAAAATAACAGTTAAACATTTTCTAAAAATGAGTCCTAGCTAGATCGATTTATCGCCCCCAAAACCCCAAATACCAAATTTCATGAAAATCGTTGCAACCGTTTACATACGAGTTGACATTGGTGAAGACAAGAGCTAATGTGACTCTCGCTCGCACGTTTTAACATGTTGAAGGATATTAAATCACTGAAGCCATTTTCGAAAAATCGGCATTTTGTGTGCAATCACATTGCCAACAGTTTAGTAAAAATTTCAATTTGATAAATGTTTTCCTACTTAAAAGTTTGCTTTTCTAGTTTTCGTACTTAAGCAAACTTTTGAGTGAGAAAACTAGCAATGATCAAAATGAAATTTTTACCAAACTGTGTTCAATGTGATTGCACACAAAATGGTTTTCAATTTTTCGAAAATGGCTTCAGTGATTTTATATCCTTCAACATGTTTTGACATGTTGAAGGATATAAAATCACGTGCGAGCGAGAGGTAAATTTAATAATGCCTTATGTTATACAACTAAAGTCGCAGGTAACGTGTATGCAGAATACTGCAATAATTTGTCAACAATGAATCTGCTATTTAAGACAGAGTGCTTCTACATAACGGTGTTGGAAGTGTGGGTTCAAACTTCAAAATAATGATTAAGAACAATACTTTAACGTGATATTACCTACTATAACGTCAGAGCGCATAAAACAGTTCATTTCAAAATGAGCTTCAAAAGGTACGTTGCATAAGTAATCGCTTGAAAATCAATTATTAACAATAGTAAAATAAAATTTGTCCCCATATAAAATATTTATTTAATTGCAAAACTTCGATGGATTTTATTTATTTTTTTTATTAATTAACTATCACATGTGTAAGTGCTAACGCTACGCTTCGAATGATAAGCAAACGTACAATAAAGAACTAGAAACATATTAGCTTAGGATGGGGGTGGACATAATTTTTACATTTTTGGATAAACCTATATAAATTGTAAGTTAACTTTTGTTACAAATTGTAACAAAATAAAACTTTTGTTAACATGTTCCTAAGCATTTAGACTGGCAACAGCGGGGTATGTGTATACGGGGAATGCGGGGCCCGTTCGTTCGTACGTCGCCTGTTACCCGTCATGTTGTAAAATGTTAGTTAATGTTTGTAAAACTAAATATTGTTCATTGGTTTTCATTTTCCTTCTCAAGGCTCCTGCTCTCAAAACTTCTAACATTTCCTAACAGAATGTAACAACTCATAACATTGTTAGCAAATGTTTTAGTGTTAGAAAATTGTTTATTTATAATCATTTTTTCAGCAGTTTGGGAGCACCAAAAGGCTTGAAACGCTGACTAATTTTTGTTATTTCTTTTACAGTTTCAAAGTTCCTATTCAACTCATACTTTACTTCGTATTTTCACAACTTCGTACGTGTACAAGCGATTTTCCGTACGTATTAAGTCCCCGATTTCTGTAGGATTATTTTTGGTCAAGTGGGAGTGACTCCTTATATAAGATGAATCCGATTTATCTTTAAAAAAATGTAAGCCATAAAAAAAAAAAAATAATATAAAATAATGCTGGACAATCCACACAGCACCATCTAGCCCCAAAGTAAGCTACTCAAAGCTTGTGTTATGGGTACTAGATGACTGATATATTTAATACATTATATACTTACATAGATAGATATTTTTTATTATATACATAGAAAACACCCAGACCAACGGAACAAATTTCTGCAGATCGTACACATATTTTTTCCGAGGCGGGAATCGAACCCGCAACCTCTAGCGTCGCAGGCGGACTCTCGCCCGCTGCGCCACAGAGGTCGTCTCATTGTGTTCTTAATCAGTGAAAGATGGCGCTGGGGGCACTTGGTGGTCCCAACGGGGTTCAAAACCAGTCATGCACCAATAATTTTTCTGTTCAAAAATTTATGTGCACAGTGCAGTACTCTCAAACGGTGAAGGAAAACATCGTGAGGAAATCAGCTAATATTTAAGCAGCGGCGATGTCTCGTTTGGAATATTGACATTACTTCCATTCTTGAATCTTGTATTGTTATGATGTCTACAGTGCCTGGGATCAAAGTCGTAAAGCTGTTTGTTTACATAATAAAATGCCAAATCACCCAAGTTGATTGTAGGATTTTCGTTCGCTTCGCTTACTCAATCAAAAACTACGTTTCTATAACATTTTTTAAAGATTCACATGGATCGAAGATGACAACTTCTTTGACTGCATCGTTGGCATTGTGCTAGATGGGGAGCCCGTTAGCACAGGAGTTATAGTCGGCCACCACTCCGTCATCACCTCAGCGAGCCCTCTACATCACAAACAGTGGACCAATCCTAAAGGAAACCTTCTTGGCCCCAACGGCCCCGTCAAAGTAAGAATCTACACAGATACCAAACCACGTTCACTCATAATGGACCTCCCTATAGTCTAAATGCGGATACAGGAGTCCAATACAAGTAACAGATACCAAACCATCAAATAGATTGAAGAGGAGTAGAGGTCATTGTGAATAGCTCATCTGGGGAAGTACTAGGTATTTTACCTATTTATGCCGCCAAGCAGTTGCTGTGTAGGTTTGGGATACCTTATTGTCGACTGCTAGACTTACGTGCGGCTAACTATAGTAAAAAAGAAGCGTTAATATTTGACCGAAATATATTTTGAATGTTTTGTAGCTTTTTTCGAAACTTGAATTACATATTGCGGTCATATTAAATAAAATTTCAACCCATGCCATCCCACCGGCACCGCTAGGAAAAAGTCTCTCCCAAAATTAACAGTTTCTATTCTTTTCTCTTTTCTTTCTTCTTTATCTTGATCAGCTTGACCGTGGTATAAAGCTGAAACCGTAATAAACCTTACCTTTTCAGCTGTATATGGTCGATGGTAAATGGAACATAGCCAGGCATGTGTTTGTCGACCGTGTCATTGGCAACCAATATGACCGGAACAACCATTGGGTGAAGGTGGGTCTCGACTCCCGCCATAACACAGTCTATGATCACTTATTCATAAGTATTGACCTTAGATACAACAATATGACGAATTGGAAGCCAAGCTGGATGCGGAAGCCTTACCGCATTGGAAGAGCTGGGCTTGGAGACGCGTATCACCCTTACGGTTGGAAGATGGCTGCGTTTGGCTACGTGGACCGGGATCACGTGGAAGAGAGCCTAACGCTCATCAAAACGACGTACTACTCGGAAGATCCATTGGAGGACTGCGATGAATGGCTCCCGCGAGCGTGGGGTCACTTTATATGCTTGAACAACCGTGACAACTTCGCCGGTATCCAGTCTGGTGCAGCGCTTTTTAATGGACATCTGCTGTTTGGTCTCGGCGCGTTCGAGGTCAACAAAGGCAATGAAAGTATACTGGTTTTCACGGATTTGCGGTATGTTCCGCATTATAATGTGTGGGTCACACAATACTTGGGCGAAAAGCCTAAATAAGTTATTTTCTTCGCAACATTCTCCAAAAAAGTAGAGTTAACACAAATTAAGGCTTTTATAGACTTCCATAGTGCTGCAATCAATTGCTGATTAACGAGAAGCACTCTTCGTCGTAGAAATGGTGCGAAAGCGCCATCTCACTCAAAAGTAAACATTCAAGATGTCCGCCTTACAACATTGATCACAGAAAGAAGTAGTCTATCAGCAAGCGTATAAAAGAAAACTTGAAGCGGTAATTGTAATGTTTTTAATTTGTTTAGCAAGCGAACCATGTCTTCTGTTTCATTTTATAGCTACACCTGAAAGAGAAAAAACTATTAAAAAATAATATTAATAATAATCATTTATTTCAGGCAACATAGTAAAAAGATCTTAAAAATACAGGGCCCATAGCATGAAACCTTACTTAAAAAATATATATAATTATATGACTTATTTATTAAAACATAAATATTAAAATCAAAATGCTTGTTTAGTGATGGCTAGCTTTAAATACTAATTATCTATACTGACCAGGGACCTAATTGTCTAACTCGCTGGTAAACATAATCTGCACAGATGAGGGAAAAATAACTTTTTTTTTTATACAACTAGCTGATGGAACAAGCAGATGGCCCACCTGATGTTAAGTGGTAACCATCACCTATAAACAAAACATTGCCCCGTAGGTCACGTACAATAGGAACGTGCCCTACGATGCACTGCCCTGCGTCCATCAACTTAAGGCATAGAGATGTTAAGCCTCATGTGCCTGTAATTACACCGGCGACCACACTCTTCAAACCGAAACACAGCGTTGCTGCTTGGCGGCAGAAAAAGGCGTGGTGGTAGTACTTCCCCGGACGAGAAACAGCTTCACGACTTTGATCCCCAGGCACGGTAGATATCCCTTCAGATCTCCCAGTACCAAGTAGGCACTAATTCAAGATTCTTTGAGGATGTCTAAGGGGGGTAGTCAGAGGTACGTCCAAACATTACATTTGGCACATACCCACATTTTGCAGTAGTTAGTATTCCATACGTGACAGGTTGCAAGCCCATCGCCGCTGTTAGAATACTAACTGGTTTCCTCACGATGTTTTCCTTTACCTTTTAAGAGCACTGGCATTGCGCACATAAATTTTTCGATAGAGAACTTCATATTATTATGTAGTTCAGAAAGTTTGACACTTGAAACCCAGAATATCGCCATGGTAATGGGCTTCAAGTTACACAATTAGGTGTGTTCGTAAAAAAAACTGTATCCATAATTGATAAAGAAAAGTAGTTGGTTGATTGCTTCCTCTTGCAACTCATAGTCTTTGCAGAAACTTTATACCATAGCTTATACAGCGTGTAACGGAAGGGGGTATCAACCCTGAAGGAGGTGAATGTGCTCATGAAACTCAACAACTTTCCCCAAAGAACATAGGTCGAAATATGAAAAAAAAATTTGGACCTCCTTTACAAAACTGACTACCAGCTGATTGATTTACTATGGGAGGGCCAAATTTTTTTTTCATATTTCGACCTATGTTCTTTGGGGAAAGTTGTTGAGTTTCATGAGCACATTCACCTCCTTCAGGGTTGATACCCCCCTTCCGTTACACGCTGTATAGGTAGTTATAGTATATTTTCATTTCTTAGTTTTGAGGCGGCTATACTCGTATAGTGCTGTGTGGAATATCCAGCAATATTTATTATTTATCTATTTATTTATTTATTCTGCAAGCTTGCGCTTTAAGTTAGTAGGCACCTTTCGAGAAACATGATGAGTGTGCCGGCGGAGAAGCCTAAAGCCAGCATGATGAAGGCTGGTGCAGCCCCGCCCAGGGCCAGCGCTCGCGGAGAACTGCCCTCGCATGACACTGGGCGGGCGGTAGTGCGGCGCTGCACGCATGAGACTATCCCACGCTCCAAAAGACGCGTGAGGCTGGAAAAGAATCCACCATATAACTAACCTACACTTTTTTTATACACCTACCACCTGGTTGGATTATTATGTTGGTTGGTTGGTTGGATGGTTACCTCTTAACATCAGGTGGTGGGTCATATGCTTGTTCCATCAGCTAGTTGTATTAAAACACTGATGGAATAAGGAGATAGCGCACCTAATGTTGAGTGGTAACCATCAATGACAAAACATTGCCACGTAAGTCAAGCACGACGGGATCTTGCCCTGCGATGCCCTGCCTTGCGTCCACCAACTTGAGGCATACCGATGTTAAGCCTCATGTGCCTGCAATTACACCGGCGACCACACTCTTCAAACCGTAACACAGCAACGCTGCTTGGCGGCAGAAAAAGGCATCTTTAATTTCTATCTATCTAGGTATCTGTTGAGCCTGTATGCACCCACTGCTGGGTATAGGCCTCCTCTAAACGCCGCTCTCTCCGATCCTGCGCCAGTGTTTGCCATTGCCGCCCAACTACTTCAACTATATCGTCCGACCATCGGGCGGGCGGTCTGCCTGGTGGTCGCTGAGCGTCTCTGGGCCAGCATTCCGTTATCGCCGCTGTCCATCTTCCGTCATTCCTTCTTGTCTTGCCCAATAATTGTTTTAGCTTTAATCATAACGACCTCAGTGGCGCAGCGGGTGAGAGTCCGCCTGCGACGCAAGAGGTTGCGGGTTCGATTCCCGCCTCGGAACAAATTTATGTACGATCTGCAGAAAGTTGTTCCGTTGGTCTGGGTGTTTAAGTATAATAAAAAATATCTATCTATGTAAGTATAACATGTATTAAATATATCAGTCATCTAGTAGCCACAACACAAGCTTGAGTAGCTTACTTTGGGGCTAGATGGTGCTGTGTGGATTGTCCAGCATTATTTATTTATTTATTTATTTATAAACTAGTAGCGCCCCGTTCACTCACGCAGATTTAAATCCCGGTATTCTCACGGGATAAAAAGTAGGCTATGTGCTATTACGACCGTAGTTTGGTTTAGTTTAGTTCCAGCGTAAAAGAAAAACGAACATCCATCCATCCATACTAAAGTTATAAGGTGGTACCACAGTTCAAGGTACCTCCAAGTCAAAAACTCTTTGTAGGGGCTGTTCTTCTGCACTCCTGGATAGAGAAGGGTTTTCGTCATAGATTTCAAAGACCCCAGTTCGCATAGCTGGCTTTGGGTGAACGTTCTTGCTATGAGCCGGTCAGCAGTGTCAGTTTCAGTGTGATATGCGTAACCTGAAAAAAAACTATTTATACTACACCTGCTTGGAAAGTACCTTGATACTTTATCAAATTTACGGTAGAAAGTACGTCATTGCATATCGAACAAATATTCGGGGAGAAAACGCATCTGAGCGGGAGAGAAAAGTGTATGAAAATCCATTTCTTACGTGGTTTTTCTTTTTTAATTTTGGGTAAGACTATGCGCCGGTAACCTAAATATCAAAAGCCAAAAAGTTTTTACAGTGAGTTTTTATCTCCAAGTTCGCAAAATGACACTGGCCACTAGCTGTGTGTTGGATGGTGTCGGGCTGGCAGTGCGACCCTGCGGCGGCAGGATAAACAATTTGAAAAAAGAACATGTGAAAATTGCAGACGCCATTGGCGCCATTTTCAATTTGTGTGTTGTTTGAGGATTCAGTTTTAGTTTTTTATTTTCCTCGTAGGTGTAGCATAAAGCACTATGTATCACTCGAGAGAAAGTGCGATTCCCGATCTCGGGTGTTTTAAAGCCCTCGCCTACGGCTCGGGCTTCAAACGACACCCTCGACGATAATCGGTCACTTTCTCCTCTCGGTGAACAATGTACTATTCCAGCTCCTCGACAACACGGACATAATGAGAAGACTTAAAAGAACTAAACCATTTGACCTAGTGTAGTGGAAAATTATAATCCATGCTGTGAATGTGAAAAACTAATAAAGAACACGTAACAAGGTGTCTTCACTATAAAAATACCTGAAATGCCCTTGGCATAACATCTGAAGGGATATCTACCGTGCCTGCGAATCAAGAATCTGATGGTGTATTGTTTCTTTATACACAGTAAAACATCTGTATGCCTCAAGTTGATGTACGCAGGGCAGTGCATCTTAACGCACGTTCCTATCGTGCGTGTCTTACGAGACAATGCTTTGTGGTGATGGTTACCAGTTAACATCAAGTGGGCCATCTACTTGTTCCATTAGCTAATTATATAAAAAAACGACCTCCAGCTTTCACCATGGCGATGCCTTCTTCCAAGGGAACATAGATGGTGTCTTTCTTCTTTTTCAAGATCTTATGACGTATTTTGTCTTCAATTTCCATGTTCCTCTTGTTGTAATACCAAGTACCGGGATTCTGGAGCAAATATACTACATTACCTCTAATCATATTGGTAAACTTATCTACACTAATATTGCAAAGAGTGTAACGATTTCAAAAATCTTTCACCATTGTAACGCTACATTATTTTGACGACCTCTGTGGCGCAGCGGGCGAGAGCCTGCCTGCGACGCAAGAGGTTGCGGGTTTGATTCCCGCCTTGGAACAAATTTGTGTACGATCTGCAGAAATTTGTTCCGATGGTCTGGGTGTTTTCTATGTATAGTAAAAAATATCTATCTATGTAAGTATATAATGTATTAAATATATCAGTTATCTAGTACCCATAACACAAGCTTTGAATAGCTTACTTTGGGGCTAGATAGTGCTGTGTGGATTGTCCAGCATTATTTATTATTTATTTATTATCACTGAGTAGCATAAAAATATTTAAAAATTATAAAAAATAAATTTGTTAATTTTATGGACGTAAGGTAGTGCATCGTAGGGCATGTTCCTATCGTGTGTAACTTACGATTCAATGCTCTGCTACCACTTAAGTTAAGATCAGGTCAAATGGCTACCATGATCTTATTCCATCGGCTATAAAATTGCAGGTCACACAGATAGCAAATATTAGGCGTAGCTCAGGTCCATGGCTAAATAATAATGGTTAAAACAAAACTAAGACATAAGGCACTGCAGGCCTGACTTTACGAAAAACGAAATAAAGTAAATACAGCGAGAACTTGGGGTACTTGTCTCACCGATATCCAACTCCTGGTGTAGCCGACGTCCTGGTACACTAGATCCAGAGGGCTCTCCAGCAGTTCCTGGAGACTGGTGATGGTCGGTGGAGGCCCGTTCAGAAGCCAGCTCACGACACTGCTCGTATAGTAGTTATAGATGAGCACGCAGGATAGGCCGATTATGAACAGGGTTAGTTTTCGCGCTGCAATTAATAATGATAAATATTGCTGGATATTCCACGCAGAAAGAAAGAAAGAAAGAAAGAAAGAAAAGAAAGAAAACACATTTATTTTGGACACACACGATACATACACTTATAATAATTAAAACAAGAAAATAAAATAAAAACATTAACAGAAGCACGACAGAAAAGCAAACACGAGAAGACAAAGAAGAACAATTTCAGAATAAACTGTAAGTAGAAAGGAGACACACACAGACTATATCAGCACCCAAACTAAGCCAAAGCTTGTAACAGGACCCATAATAGCTGATATAATACATAATAATGCTTATATTGCTAGTTATTTTTTTTGTAAAAACAACTTGATTAGATTAGAAAATTTGTTATTGCACAAAAAGAAGTATGTGGTGAACACCTTATATTTATTTACTTAATTTACATGCAAACATTGTCCATACAAATATATACATAAATAAATAAACGTTATATATACTTTCTTTAATATGTTATACACAGATTAGTACATGCAATTAATAAACAGAATATAATATTTATCGTATAAAATAATTGTCGTGAGCGCCCGCTTGCCGACGTAGTATGGAAACACAGCTAGGTATCATTGCTCCATACTAGATATGGTTTACGCTGTGACACGCGGCCATTCGATGGCTGCGTGAGCGCTGAGCGCTCGCATACCAGTGCCGACCTAGCTAGCCCACGCGAAGCCTGCGTGCATTTATTTATGCTTCCTACCGACAGTACCTATTGCGAATTACTTTGTGCGATTCTCGAGCGTGATATACTCGAAACTAAGTGCTGCTTATTTAGACTTATAAATCCTTCCATTTTTATATGGCGTTTTGTTTGTGTGTGGAACAATAAATAAGGTTATTGAAGAGACAGAGTTTGTCGTTCCGGCTACGGATTATCCCACTAGTCGGGTAACTACCCCACCACATACCATACACCCATAACTGGTGACCCTGTGAAGAACAATTTGAAGTAAAAATGAGCAGTGACGGCGGAGAAGCATCCACGCAGCAAAGTTCTGCTTTGCAGGGTGAGCGCGTGTCCATTGACCCACCCAATTATCCACCGGATCTTTTTCGTGTTGGCGTACGGATACCACCATTTTGGCCCGAGAAGCCTACAATATGGTTCTCACAGATTGAAGGTCAGTTCAGCATGGCGCGGATCACCGATGACTTGACAAAATTTCATTACGTGCTCTCACACTTGGATAGGCAGTATTCCGTGGAGGTAGAAGACGTTATCATTTCACCCCCGGCCACCGGAAAGTACGAGAAGCTTAAGAGTGAGCTCATCAAGCGCCTCTCCGTTTCGAAAGAAAAAAAGGTGAAGCAACTTCTCCAGTCGGAGGAGTTAGGTGACCGCAAACCCTCACAGTTCTTGCGACACCTTCAGCATTTGGCTGGCCCCACGATCCCAGAAGATTTCCTCAGATCCATATGGACGAGCCGGTTACCAAATAACCTGCAGACCGTGATCGCAACGTGATCAGAGCCTTCCCCTGAGTGAACTGGCTGAATTGGCTGATCGCGTCCACGATATTGCACCGGCCTCACCCCAAGTGGCGGCGACATCGAGCTCCAGTTCTAATTCTGCGCTAGAAACCATGGCACGTCAGATTACGGAACTAACCAAACAGGTCAGCGCTCTCACAATGGAAGTACATGATCGTTCCCGTTCTCGCAACCGGCAGCCGTCACGAGGACGTGGCGGGCGTAGCCACACTCCGTCAAAAAGGTCCGCGTCGAACTATAGGAAGTTCCCTAACTGTTGGTACCACTATAGATTTGGCCGCCAAGCAGTCAAGTGTATCCAGCCCTGCGACTACAAGGCGGGAAACGAAAAGGGCAGTCAATAATGGCGGCTGAAGATTGCCCTTCAACTACTGGTCGCCTATTCGTCACAGACCGCAGATCGGCTATCCAGTTTCTAGTGGACACGGGGAGCGACTTGTGCGTCGTACCACGATCTGCGTTTCGACAACGTGTGAAATCGGACTACCAATTGTGTGCTGCGAACGGTTCGTCTATAGACACTTACGGTTGGGTTGAGATGAACTTAAACTTAAGTCTCCGTAGGGATTTTGTGTGGCGCTTCATTGTAGCGGATGTAACAAAACCGATAATAGGTGTAGATTTTTTATCCTATTTTAATTTAATTGTAGATATCCGTAACCAACGCCTAATTGACGCCACAACAAATTTGTCTACCGTAGCTAATGTTATTGCTGTAAGTGATAGCCTAATATCAAGTGTAAAGGTCGTGACTGGAAATTCTAAATATCATGCTTTACTTTCAGACTTTCCTGACTTGACAAAGCCAACGGGCGCTCATCGCACACCTAAACACAATACAGTACACCATATTCGCACCACACCAGGCCCTCCAGTATCGTGTACGCCTCGTAGACTGGCACCAGACAAATTCAAAATCGCTAGGTCAGAGTTCGAGGCGATGTTGGCGAATGGTACCGCTCGTCCGTCGGAGAGTCCTTGGTCATCACCACTACACCTAGCTCCTAAAAAGGACAATAGTTGGAGACCGTGTGGTGACTACCGTATGCTCAACGCTCGGACGATCCCAGATAAGTACCCAATCCGTCATATACATGACTTTGCCCACAGTTTATCTGGTTGTAAGGTTTTCTCCACTATAGACCTTGTAAAGGCCTATAACCAGATACCTGTGTTTGAGGATGACATTCCAAAATGCGCCATAACGACGCCTTTTGGTCTCTTCGAGTTCCCTTACATGAATTTTGGCTTGCGCAATGCTGGCCAGACGTTCCAGAGGTTCGTTGATGAGATGACTCGTGGCCTAGATTTCTGTTACCCATATCTTGACGATTTTTTAATATTTAGCAAAACTGAGTCCGACCATGAAGATCACTTGCGTCAGCTCTTCACACGGATGCAGGATTATGGCATGCTCATTAACACCGCTAAATGTGTCTTTGGTAAGTCAGAGGTAACATTTCTTGGCTACCACATCTCTCAACACGGAACAAAACCTCTGGAAGGTAAGGTTGCAGCAATCAAGGAATTTCCTGTTCCTAAGACAGCTAAACAGCTTAGAAGGTTCTTGGGAATGTTAAACTTTTATAGGAGATTTATCCCCCAAGCAGCCCAAGTTCAAGCTCCCTTGAATGCCTTACTGACCGGTTCCATCAAAGCTTCGCAGCCAGTCGATGTAAGCGGTGATTCGCTAAAAGCCTTCGAATCTTGCAAAGAAAGTCTTTGCAATGCAGCAATGTTGGCTCATCCTGATTCTGAATCCAAGTTAGGTCTCGTAACTGATGCTTCAGATTTTGCCATGGGTGGAGTTTTACAACAACTGAAGGATGGGAATTGGCAGCCTCTAGCTTTTTTCTCACGTAAGCTCAGCCCTACGCAACAGAAATACTCACCGTACGATAGAGAGCTTCTTGCTATCTACGAAAGCCTTAAGTATTTCCGTCATTGGCTTGAGGCTACGACATTCACCATCTATACTGATCACAAGCCACTGGTCTTCGCATTCCATGAAAGGAAGGCACACTGCAGCCCACGTTAGTATAGACATCTAGACTACATATCACAGTTCTCGACCGATATTCAACACATCGCTGGAAAAGATAATGTTGTTGCCGACACGCTTTCCAGAGTCGATGAACTGCATAGTCCTGTAGATCTAGAGGTGATTGCCAAAGCTCAAGACTCCGATCCCGAATTGGCAGAATTCTTGAAACAAAATACTGGTTTGCACATTAAGAGGTTGATTATACCTGGAAGTCATAGTCAAATGTACTGCGATGTCAGCACAACGACTCCCAGACCTTTAGTACCCAAGACCTTGCGCAAACAAGTTTTTGATAGCTTGCACTCGCTTAGCCATCCCGGTGCTAACGGGAGTGCGAAATTAGTAGCAGAACGTTTCGTCTGGCCACTGATGAGAAAGGACTGTCGCGAATGGTCTAGGGCGTGTTTGCCTTGTCAGCGCACAAAGGTAAATCGTCACGTAGCGTCGCCTTTAGGCACCCATGATTTACCTAAAGCGCGATTCAAATACGTTCACTTAGACCTAATCGGACCATTACCTCCATCTGGTGATTTTAGGTACTGTCTGACAGCCATCGATCGCTTCACGCGATGGACTGAAGCTGTCCCCCTCACCAATATCACCGCAGAATCAGTGGCTAAAGCGTTTTTATCTGAATGGATAGCTCGATTCGGTTGTCCGACCGACATTGTTACTGACCGCGGTCGGCAATTCGAATCGGCGTTGTTCGACCAGCTATCAAAGTTTATTAGTTTTAAGCATCGTAAGACAACTAGTTATCACCCTCAGTGCAACGGTCTCATAGAAAGGTTCCATCGACAGCTTAAAGGCAATAGTATGCCATGCCGCCGACAGTAGCTGGACCGAAGCTTTACCCCTTGTACTACTTGGCATAAGAAGTTCTTTCAAAGAAGACCTCCAATCTTCTTCTGCCGAGCTTGTATACGGTGAACCGTTGCGCCTTCCTGGCGAATTCTTTGGCCAAAAAGTTGACAAATGTACGACTGATATCACCGAATTTTCAACACGTATCAGATCATTCGCCAACAGCTTACAGCCAGTCCCAACTTCTCACCACTCGAATAACAATATCTTTATTTACAAAGATCTTTCGTCATGTTCTCATGTCTTTCTTAGAGAAGACGCTTTGAGAGGTGCCCTACAACCAGCTTATACTGGTCCCCATGAAGTAGTTGAGCGAAGTGATAAAACTTTTAAATTAAAAGTCAAAGGTAAAGTTGTGACGGTATCTATTGACAGATTAAAACCGGCCTACATATTGTCACAAGCAAACGACACTACTCCCGCTCAACCCACTTCTACTCTTTCTCCATCTCCGACGGCTAAAACTACTCGTTCTGGGCGTCATGTTCGCTTCCCGGACTATTATCGCCCGTTAGACACGGTCTCTGGGGGGGAGTGATGTGGTGAACACCTTATATTTATTTACTTAATTTACATGCAAACATTGTCCATACAAATATATACATAAATAAATAAACGTTATATATACTTTCTTTAATATGTTATACACAGATTAGTACATGCAATTAATAAACAGAATATAATATTTATCGTATAAAATAATTGTCGTGAGCGCCCGCTTGCCGACGTAGTATGGAAACACAGCTAGGTATCATTGCTCCATACTAGATATGGTTTACGCTGTGACACGCGGCCATTCGATGGCTGCGTGAGCGCTGAGCGCTCGCATACCAGTGCCGACCTAGCTAGCCCACGCGAAGCCTGCGTGCATTTATTTATGCTTCCTACCGACAGTACCTATTGCGAATTACTTTGTGCGATTCTCGAGCGTGATATACTCGAAACTAAGTGCTGCTTATTTAGACTTATAAATCCTTCCATTTTTATATGGCGTTTTGTTTGTGTGTGGAACAATAAATAAGGTTATTGAAGAGACAGAGTTTGTCGTTCCGGCTACGGATTATCCCACTAGTCGGGTAACTACCCCACCACATACCATACACCCATAATTAATTGACTCAGGCGTGACTTTGCGGAAGTCCATTGTTAAATATAAATTAACTCGAACAAAGCAATATGTAGTACTTATCCGCTGAACTAATCTCCTTAAGCTGGAATAAACTTAATTAGACTTCGACACGTGTTTCACTTCTCTACGAAGCATCTTCAGGAAATTGACCCGCTGTGCACCGAACGTGTTACCTCGTCGAGCGCTGAGCTGAAAGTGAGTCAATACTCGCCCGCCCCACTATTTATACCTGCGCCGCCAGGTAGCCGACGATTAGTGATAGTGACTCGTTGTTGGTGAGTCATCGGACGGTCGATCGTTGTTTACAGCACCGTTCGAAAAAATACGTAACAACGGTGATCTTGTGAATGTGTTTTGCTCATTCAACAGTGTGTAGTTTTGTGTATTGTGTTTTGTAATTTCTAAACATTCTAAAACAGACATCCTAAAGCCTTTATCGCAGGTATGTAATATTTTATAAGTGTGATTGTTATTTAGTGAATGAGAGGATTCGATTAGATGTTTTGCAAAATGAGATCTTTCGGGACAATTGCCTCTGTAAGCCGCCATGTGCTCCTTGTATCTGGTTTGGAAATTACGACCGGTTTGACCTATGTAAACACCATTACATTCATCACAAATCAATTTATAAATACCCGCTTTTTTATTGTTTTCCAATTTATCTTTACCGTTACAAATTTGTCTCAATGAGTTGTTCGTTCTGTATGCTACCCTAATTTTATTTTTAAACAATATTTTTGAATTTTACACAACAACAATTAGCGACAAAGTTTCAAAAATATTGTTTAAAAATAAAATTAGGGTAGCATACAGAACGAACAACTCATTGAGACAAATTTGTAACGGTAAAGATAAATTGGAAAACAATAAAAAAGCGGGTATTTATAAATTGATTTGTGATGAATGTAATGGTGTTTACATAGGTCAAACCGGTCGTAATTTCCAAACCAGATACAAGGAGCACATGGCGGCTTACAGAGGCAATTGTCCCGAAAGATCTCATTTTGCAAAACATCTAATCGAATCCTCTCATTCACTAAATAACAATCACACTTATAAAATATTACATACCTGCGATAAAGGCTTTAGGATGTCTGTTTTAGAATGTTTAGAAATTACAAAACACAATACACAAAACTACACACTGTTGAATGAGCAAAACACATTCACAAGATCACCGTTGTTACGTATTTTTTCGAACGGTGCTGTAAACAACGATCGACCGTCCGATGACTCACCAACAACGAGTCACTATCACTAATCGTCGGCTACCTGGCGGCGCAGGTATAAATAGTGGGGCGGGCGAGTATTGACTCACTTTCAGCTCAGCGCTCGACGAGGTAACACGTTCGGTGCACAGCGGGTCAATTTCCTGAAGATGCTTCGTAGAGAAGTGAAACACGTGTCGAAGTCTAATTAAGTTTATTCCAGCTTAAGGAGATTAGTTCAGCGGATAAGTACTACATATTGCTTTGTTCGAGTTAATTTATATACACCCATAAGTACATAGGCGAACTTAATGCTAGTCAGCTTTTTCTTCCAGTTAAGATTTAGTAACTGATCAATTATGTAACACCCAGACAGAGAACTAACTATATGTTCACAGAAATGTTGGTTCTCGGTGGGGATCGAACCCACGGTCTACGGCGCAGAAAGCAGAGCTAGTACCCACTGAGCTGTGAAGGCTGTCAAATTTTTAATAACTTTTTTGGTCACTCGTGTGTAACACGACATGTGTTTCAGGCATGCATAATGTGTTGTTTTTACCAGCTGATGGTATTCTAGTCAGCGGCACGTCATCTTCAAAAACTGCAAAGAACGGAGAGAAAATCATTAGTAGGTAATTGTTCTGGTTTCTGGGTCCACTAATAACGTGCTGGAGAGACGATGGCGACGCTTCGCGACACAATGGTGGCGATATAATGATATTACATAATTAAATGATGAACGATTATTATAGGTAATATGATGGTGGTCAAGCTCGCGAAACTGACAACCGCTTTGGGATAAATATTCTCGAATGGGGAAGAACTGAAAAACGAAGCGTGGAACGTCCAACCTAAGAGACTGACGACATTGTAAATATCGCGGGAATTCGGTGGACAGAGAGAGCTCAGGTGCAATCTATAAGGGAGGATCCAGGTCCAGCTGTGGATTTTTTCAGGCTGAGAATGATGAAGATGCCGATGGTGGAAAAAACAAGGGATAGAGGTGGTTGGAGAGATGTGGGGACTTTGCCTAGTGTAGGACGTCATGGGTTGCAAAAAAATAACTCTTTGTGAAAGGCTCGTCCGGGGAAGTACTACCACCACGCCTTTTCTGCCGCCAAGTAGCAACACTGTGTTTCGGTTTGAAGAGTGTGGTCGCCGGTGTAATTACAGGCACATGAGGCTTAACATCTGTATGCCTTAAGTTGATGGACCCAGGGCAGTGCATCGTACGTGACTTACGAGAATGCTTTGTATATAGATGATGGTAACCACTTAAAATCAGGTGGGCCATCTGCTTGCTCCATCAGCTAGTTGTATAAAATAAAGTTTTTAATAACCTCCGAAGCGTTCAACCTACATTGCTGGCAAATGTTCGCGATCACAGAGAATACAGCATACTGGACAGACGATGGACGCTGCTCCAGTTTAGCTGTCGCCACCAGGATCACCATGCCCAGCATAGCCACGCCCACAGTGCTGCGCCAAGCGCCTGTGCTGAGGGGTCTGAGGAACTGGTTCTCGTATCTTCCGGGACCCGTTGTCGGGATTCGAAAGTAATATCTAGTTCTGTAATGTAAAAAAGCTAAAAAACATCTCAATTGCTTTAACCCTGAGGCACGGTTAATGTCCCCTTAATTTCACTATCCATCCAAACATTGTCTGGAAGAGACCGCTTTCAGCGATATTACCATCTATTATACAATAAAATCTATCGAGATATTACTTTTGTAACTAAATGCGCCCTGTGGTTTCGCGGTTAAAAACCGGGATACCACGGGATAAAAAGAATCATAAGGTGCTATTCCAGACTATAATCTATCTCTCTGCCAAGTTTAATCCAGGTTCTTTCTGCCGTTCCGGCGTGAAGGAGTAACAAACATCCATCCATACTCACAAACTTTCGCGTTTACAATATTAGTAGGATTTTCTAATATACTGTTGCTTTGTTTGGTGTACAAAAAATTATTTTTATTCATTCATTCTTCGGATCTCTTAACACGATTTCTTGGCTTACAAATTATCAAACTTACTCGAGAGAAGTCAAAGCAGTGGAGAGGTAGCTGATTTTATAAGTGTGTTGCGTTGCCATACGTAGAACAGAGGTAAGGTCTTGCTCCCGAAAGTACAGAGAGTCACCCGCTATCTGTAATCGGTAGTATTTCGCATCATTCTTTCATTCAAAACTTGCGAGAATTTTTTCTTTACAAAAAAAATAACAATTAATTCCAAAAAAACTTAAGGCGTTGACAACACTTAAAATACCTCTCGCTCGCACGATTCGACATTTTGAAAGATATAATATATAAAATCACTAAGCCCAATTTTGAAATGCCAGTGCTCTTAAACGGTGAAGGAAAACATCGTGAGGAAACCAGTTAGTATTCTAACAGCGGCGATGGGCTTGCAACCTGTCACGTATGGAATACTAACTACTGCAAAATGTGGGTATGTGCCAAATGTAATGTTTGGACGTACCTCTGACTACCCCCCTTAGACATCCTCAAAGAATCTTGAATTAGTACCTACTTGGTACTGGGAGATCTGAAGGGATATCTACCGTACCTGGGGATCAAAGTCGTGAAGCTGTTTCAGTTTCAGTTTTCCAATTTTGAAAAATCGCAAACAACCATTTTGAGTGCATTTACATTGCACACAGTTTGGTAAAAATTTCATTTTGATCGATGCAAGTTTCCCTACTCAAAAGTTTGCTGAAGTACGAAAACTAGAAAGGTAATCTTTTAAGTAGGAAAACATGTATATATCAAAATGAACACAAAATGGTTGTTTGTGATTTTCCGGAAATGGGTTTAGTGATTTTATAATATATAATATAATATATATATATTTTATAATATATATTATAAATAATTTTATAATATATATCAACAAGTCAAAACGTGCGAGCGAAAGCCACATTAACTCTTATCTTCACCTTAAAACTAAACACCACTGGTTTCTGAACGCTCGATTAAAGCTGTCAAGTCTCTTGCATTATCTAATTAGAAGTAAAAGCTGAAATAGCAAGTGACTTGATAAGCTTTGAAACCGAACCGCCTTCAGAAACTGGCGTTAAGACGCCTCTAAAAAGGATCAAATGACACACTTACTGTTGAGTTTCTTTTTTCAAAAGTGCTGATCCATCTGTCTGCAAGAGTGTGGACGAACCTGCGAATAAATACATGTATTTTCTTCTTCTGCTTGTTTTACAACTTCTTCAAAATCTAAAAAAATATGTTTTTTACATAATTTAGGTGAGGGTTTTCTCTCGATGCTAAGGCACATGTTATGCCTTAGGCTCCGTTATTTCTCCTATCATAATTATTACTTTAACATAATAAGAACCCTATCTTGAATAATATGTATTTCAAATATTAAAAACTGTGTTATACGTCCCGTAAATAGGGTCCCGTAAACGCAGTCAATAAATGAAGAGTCATCTAAAAAATCTTCGTTATCATCACCATCATCTACATCATCATCGCCACCATTATCACCATCGCCCTCATCACCAATCAGATGCCAATAGCTAGATGCCAATAGATGCAAAAAATGACGTTACTTGATATTATGGACTTCAGCTACCACCATCAGGATGATGGTTGAGGTCTTCGTGATGGTGGAAACTCCTGGGATTGCCTCCACGCTGGTCAGGATTGTCGGGTCGAAGGACGTTGGTGAAACAGTTGCCTGTTTATTTTCAAAATATTGCATTAACATTCTTTATGAATAAACAGTTATATTTACATGGCATTTTTCTGTTCTGCATAGATATTGCAACGTGTTAAACTGAAATAATATAAAAATGGATTTAATTTATATTAAATTATTCGTAATCTCCCAAAATTTTGCAGTGGTTGGTAGGTATTCCCACGTGAGACGTTGCATCATCATTGCTAAGACGAATACAAGATTTAATGTGACTCTCGCTCGCGCGTTTTGACTTGTTGAAAGATATAAAATCACTAAACCCATTTTCGAAAAATCGCAAACACCTGTTTTGTGTGCAATCACATTGCGCACAGTTTAGTAAAAAAGTCATTTTGATCGGTACAAGTTTTCCTACTTAAAAGTTTGCTTTTCTAGTTTTCGTACTCAAGCAAACTTTTGAGTAGGAAAACTTGCATCAATCAAAATGAGATTTTTACCAAACTATGCGCAATGTGATTGCACACAAAATGGTTGTTTGCGATTTTTCTAAATTGGAATTTGTGATTTTATGTCTTCCAAAATGTCAAATCGTGCGAGCGAGAGAAATATTGGGCGTTGTCAACGCCTTAAATCACACCATGACTCATAGATGGGCATCAAAGTAAGTGGACTTTGATGCCTATTAAATGTGTCTAATTAATTAAGTACAAAGATAAGAGATAAGATTTTTAGCAATTTTACCAAACTTACAACTGATACCATCCTCATTGGCCATTGGCCGAAGTCCCACCTCCTGTAAAACTTGCACTCGTTCAGTTCAGAGCTGAAGCCAGACGTTGAACTCCAGGTGCCAGAGTCCACGACCTTCAGTGCGCCACCTTGGACTTTACCGAAGTTGTAAATATCACGGTGACTGTACTCCAAAATGTCTGCAACAAAAAATCACGCAGCTGAAAGTTTATACTTAATTATTTAAAGCACAAAAAAGGTTATTATTCAGTGCAATCATAAGGATCATTTTGAAACGTATTATTTGAATCTACCGCCTGTTCGTCGCGACCTAGAAGCACAGACAAGAAACTTACAGCTTGGTTTCTAGCGTTATTTTGTATGATCCTGTAGTAATTCAGTAACATTTATTTAGAACACAGACAGCGTACAAGTTATAAAATAACGAAGAGGCTGCGAAAGTTGTAAACTGCGGTGTAGTCTCAACGCCACCTTTTAATCGTTTGGCTTTTGTAATGAGCTGGAGCATAGTTCAGGTCCAAGCTTTTTTGCTGAGCACACAATTACAATACATAGGAAAAAATCAGAAATATCTTTCTCTAATTGTCTACCCTGGGGGCCTAGAGCCCTTGTCTACCCTAGGGGCCTAGAGCCCGCGTCTACATTAGGGGCCTAGCGCCCGTGTCTCCCGTGGAGGCCTCGAGTGTCTTCTTCTCTCCTGGCGCGCGCATCAGCCGCTCCTGTCCAGCCCGTCGCGCACTCGCGCACCGGTGCCTGAGCTGTGCTGGCCGCCAGCGACACGCGTCCCTCTTCCTAAAAGTCGGTATTTACTTATTCTAAAGCTCCCGTTCATCAGGGTTATACTACAGAGATCCGGTCTTCAACCGGTGGCGCCCACATTAGTTATGTAATAGTTGTAAGGTCCTGGTGTTTTTAAAGAGTAATTAATCATATTAAAATCTGTAACTAAGAAATTGAATGGATATTTTATAACATAGCTCATCGATCACCTGATAACGTACTCACTTTACCCTGAAGCTGACTAGCCGGTCAAAGCTTTATTTAAGATCTTAGGTAGTTACATGTTTTAGTTGGTGAGGTCCGAGCCTTATTGTCTAGGTATAGATCAGAAATCCCTTCAGGCTAGGCATACGCTGTAAACTTTCTTTATTGTTACCATGTAACAGTTCTCACTGATATACTTTTAAAATTCTATCAATTAATTATTTCTTATTTTTATCCTATCCATTTAAATATTACATTTAGCATTCCTATCAAACTAACTACCTAAATGCGCGCACGCACGTTCAAATTCGGACAGCGTCGTGGTATCAACTGGTGATTCATTGTGTCGGTTGCCTTGCAGTCAGTTAGGTGGGACCCGGGGAGCGGGGAAAGGGAGTATGACCGGGCGTTCTCTAGAGGTCGTTGAGAAGCGACGCTACACGAGACTGCGAGTGGACGTACCTAATATTTATGCTGCGTACCAGCTTTCTTGGCGTTTTGTACCAATTTTACTTAAAATCTGTGCCGTTAAACCCCATATTGGGTGAGTGTTGTATTGTGTATATTTAGCTGTAGTGTTAGTGGGTGTGTGGTGAGTTTTTCTATTGTACATTTTGTAACAGTTAAATGACTCAACCATTTGGGTGCTGAATGGCTTTATAAATTGTACGCTTGGCCACGAATCATTCATTACCATATAGTATTATTAATCGCCAGCACCACATCATGCAAATCTGTAAAGGTCTCGTACCTACCTATCTACTTGTAATTACTTAATTACAATCACACTGTCTAGCTTATTGTATCCATCACTGTTTGACTGCCTCATCATCGATCACTACTTTATGCTAGTTGCCATTGCGCTTTTGCCTTGAGAAATGGATGTCGCAGTTAAACAAGAAAAATGGATCTTTCCTAAAATGCCCGGATGTGGGTTCCAGGGTTTTTCGCTTACCGGCAATTCTGCACGTGCTGACGTCGTTGGCTGCGCCTACACCGCTCCAACGTACCTACCTTACTGCTGCTCCGGAAGCTGATCCGGCAGAGGCCGGCCGCACTCATCCCGGCCGCACTCATCTCGGCCGCACTCATCCCGGCCGCACTCATCTTGGCCGCACTCATCCCGACCGCACTCATCCCGTCGACGGGAACGCATCGGCTAGCGGCATTGCCCGTCTCTAAAGCTAAGGCCAGTGGCATACTAACATTGGTTTTTCAACGTCTATCGGAAGCAAATAAGACCCCCCCCTGAACTCTCTTGCATAAAAATATCTCTCTACTCTCTATTCTATTATATGTTAAAATTCTTGTAGATACTTATAACCTCTGTATTAAATCTAATTTTGTTACTTACCCTATCTCGTTTCAATTACTGAGCCAGTCTACCCGCTAAATTAGGTAGGCTAGGTAATTCATAGACAAAGTTACATTGGCGCCCGATTATATAGGCTATATTTGTTTCCGAATAGCGTTGCTTAACTTTTTGCATCTAGTGGGTTTTCCTTGGTGTTGGCTATAAAAATATTAGTTTTAAGTCTGATTGCTGTACTAAAGTTGGCTTGTATGTGGTTAGTTGTGCGCTTACCGCATTCTCCTATAAATGCTTTTATTAAGCCACTACTGCAGCCTATTAAGCAACTTCTGCCACATATTGGTTAAACTCTAATATTAGTTGCTGGTAGTAGTTTGTCAAGTTTTTGGATAATTTTTATTTTGTGTACCTTTATTTAATTTCGCAACACACACCTAATATGGCGTACGTTATAAAATTCTTATCGCTGCAAAAAAATGAATTGGAATATGAAGTAGAGCTTCGCGGTGGTACAGGAGGTTCTGTTCAAGAACTGCGCAAGCAAATTGTAAAACTGGTACAACAACTACCATCCGAAGATATCTTAGAATCACACCTTGATCCTACAGTTGATTTAGTAAGTCTTCAAGATTGTCTTGTAAAATCCAAAACCTGTCTAACAGCTCTTAAACAAAAATTTGATAAAAATTTATTTTCGCGTACAGAAACCTTGCTACATCATATCTATCACAGAATAAATAGAATAAGTAACCTGTTAGAGGGCCAAAAAAATTGTATGACTAATTTTGAGTCTCAATATAAGGAGTTGTCTGCTCTACGGCCATTAACTCCTCAGTACAAGCCTATCACTGCAGGTACCCTCACTGAGTCTACTGCTACCACTCTATCTGTCTCTTGTGAACGCAACCTAACTTCGGAAATTAGTAAACTGAAGTTTTCTGGTAAAACATGCGTGCGCTCATTTATCTTGAAAGTTGAAGAATTTGTTCTCTCTAGGGGGATATCCTATGATAAAATAATGCCCTTAGCATTTGAGATTTTTACTGATGACGCCTTGCATTGGTATCGCTGCAACAAAGATATTGTTAAAACTTGGAGTGAATTGTGCGAGTTACTTAAAGAGGATTTTAGTAGCAGTGACTACGACTACAGGCTCTTAGGTGAAATTCGATCACGCACTCAAGGGGAAAATGAGAACATTACTATTTACCTAGCGATTATGCATGGTATGTTTTCTCGCCTAAATAAGTCTCTCTCTGAAGACGATAAACTGGAGATCTTATTGCATAATATTCGTCCTTGCTATGCTAGCACACTCTCTGCTTCCCCGGAGATTAAAACGATCAACGTACTAAAATCGATTTGCCGTAATTATGAAAATATTCAAGCGCGGTTTTCTCAGTTCCGCGAACCTCCGAAAGCAACAAACTGCACAATTGCTCCTGAGTTTGCATATAAATCTAACCCAAGCACGTCTAATTTATCAAACAGTAAATATTATGGTTATAGGAAAAACTCCTACTACAACAACCAAACTTCTAATAACTCTAATAATACTACCCCTAATAATACTACCCCTAATACTAGTGAACAAAAACAAGCTAACGCCATAGATGTCCCAGTTGCAGCACTAAATGCTAGTTCACCTAGACCTGTTTTTTGTCCAAGATGTAGAACAGATGATCATTCCTTAAGGAAATGCAAACAGGAACGGTTCCTTATTTGTTTTAGATGCGGGAAGAAAGACGTTACTTTTGCGAAATGTCCTGATTGCAACACTGTCTCGGACACTAACAACCAAAAAAACTAGTTAGGACGGATTGGAACGATGGTGTTAAAAAGTCGACATTCCAGGGCAAAAACTTCAATCAAAAGGAGTGGAACCACTGGTTAGGCTTTATTTCTAAATTTTTCACCTACAACGCTGTCTCTTCAATCCGAGATGATAAATCTACTGTTGATAGATCTCGACCCTACGTCCAGGTGAATATTAACGATAAACCAATAATTGGTTTACTTGACTCTGGTTCTTGTACAACCATTCTGGGTAACGGAAGTCATGAATACCTGTTGAAGGCAGGTTTTCAACTGGAAACGGGTAATAAGGTCCAATTTGTAGCTGCAGGCGGTGATAAACTCAATTCTATAGGAGTTTTGAATCTTCCAATCAAATTTCAAAATCAGGACCATGTTTTAAAAGTTTATGTCGTTCCTAATGTAAAACACTCTTTGATTTTGGGAATGGATTTTTGGAGGCTGTTTGGTCTTTTTCCAAAATACTTAGATCGTATAGCGTACTACAAAGATTCAGATGAAATATTTGCTGCTGATTTAGAGAAACAACAACCTTCAACTCAAAACTTATTTTCGTATGACCACTTATCTGTCGAACAAAAACTAATGGCTGATCGCATAATAGCTAAATTTCACGCAATTTCTTACGAAGAGCGTGGTCTAGGACGTACTCATTTGATCACGCATGTGATAGATACTGGGGATGCTGCCCCCATACGTCAACGATACTACAGAATGTCACCTGAAAAACAACGCATATTAGCAGAACAATTGGATGACATGCTAAAAGAGGATGTTGTTGAACCTTGTGAAAGCCCGTGGTCTTCGCCAGTTCTCCTCACGCCGAAAAAAAATGGAGAGTTACGTTTTTGTCTGGATAGTAGAAAACTCAATGCTGTAACAAAAAAAGACGCATATAGTTTACCCTACATATCCGAGATTCTCGATAACCTGCGTGATGCGAGATATCTTTCAAGTTTAGACCTCTCCAAAAGTTTCTGGCAAATATTGATTCAAGAAAAAGATAGACAAAAGACTGCTTTCTACATTCCATCCCGAGGTACCTTCCAGTTCAAATCAATGCCTTTTGGACTTACAAACGCTCCCGCTACCCAGCAAAGACTGGTGGATGCCTTGTTTTATGGTCCCGAATTTGAACATAGGGTTTTCGTTTTTGTTGATGACGTTATTATTGTTTCTAACAACTTTGAACAGCACTTGTCCCTACTCACACGTGTGCTCGAGAAGTTAACATCGGCCAATCTAACAATTAATTATAAGAAGAGTCAGTTTTTTAGAACTGAGCTGAAATATTTAGGCTACATCGTAAATTCTAATGGCCTACAGGCCGATCCTGAAAAAGTAGAGTCTATTCTAAACTATCCCACTCCTACTAACCGCAAAGAGGTTAGACGATTCCTCGGAACTGCTTCCTGGTATCGCAGGTTTATCCCTAACTTCAGTGCCTTAGCTACCCCTCTGAATAAGCTAACGTCACAGAGGAAAAATGCTGCACCATTTGCGTGGTTGCCTGAAGCTGATGACGCCTTTCACAAGCTCAAGTCCTGCTTACTGTCAGCTCCCATCCTCTCATGCCCAGATTACTCAAAACCCTTCGAAGTTCACACTGATGCGAGTGATTACGGCATTGGTGCAGTGCTCACTCAAAACCTCGAAGGGGATGAAAGGGTAATTGCCTACATGAGCAAATCATTGTCACAGCAGGAACGAAACTACAGCGCTACGGAACGCGAGGCACTAGCTGTTCTATCTGCTATCGAACATTGGCGTTGCTATTTAGAAAATGGCCTCACGTTTACCGTATTTACAGACCACTCTTCCCTGAAATGGTTTCTCAACATCAATAACCCAACTGGGAGACTAGCTAGATGGGGTGTGCGCCTCTCGGCCTACAATTTTGTAATCAAGCACAGAAAAGGAACCGAAAACGTGGTTCCAGACAGCCTGTCACGTTCGGTTCCAGTTACAGCTATCAACCCCTCACCTAATACACCTTCCTTAAAAACGAATGACCCTTGGTTTCTAAATGTATTCAATGGTTGTCGCGATTCTCCAACGTCATTCCCTAACTACCGTGTCGAAAACAGTCAGTTATTTCGATTTATGAAATCCATTAATCCACTTACAAGAGAATTTGAGTGGAAAGAAGTGATTCCAGTCGAACATCGGCAAGCCATTATTTCACAAAATCACTCTGAGCCCATTTCTGGTCATCTCGGTATTTTTAAAACTCACAAACGTCTCAGTTTAAAATACTTCTGGCCTAGCATGCACCAGGATGTGTCAAATTTTGTTACCGGTTGTGATATTTGTATCGCTCATAAACACTCAAACCACTCCACTCTTGGAACAATGGGTCGTCCTAAGGAGTGTAGTAGGCCATTTCAAATGATAAGTATTGACCTAGTCGGACCTTTACCCATTACTAGAAAGCAAAACACCTTTTTGTTTGTCATAACTTGCTGTTTTTCTAAATATTGCTTAATATACCCCATTCGACGTGCCACAGCTGATATAATCTGTCGTATCCTTGAAGAAAACGTTTTTCTGGTTCATGGTATACCAAGTACTGTTTTCATGGATAACGGAAGGCAGTTCACTAGTAATATAATGGGCAACTTACTATCAACATATAAAATCCCTAACATTTACTATACCCCCTTTTATACTCCTCAAGTAAATATGGTTGAGCGGTATAATAAAACTATTATGACAGCTGTGTCTACTTTCATCGATAATGACCATCGTACGTGGGATAACAATATCCCGAAAATCCAGTTTGCCCTGAATAGTGCTGTCAATGAGGTAACGGGTTTTACACCATCATTTTTGGTTTACGGGCGTGAATTAGTTAACTGTGGGTCACACTATATTGATCCGGACTTGGAAGGTAATATCGTATTTACACCTCGCGACGCTTATGCCGAAAACTTAGGTGCACTTAAAAAAATTTTCGATAAAGTCCAACTTTCTCTTATTAAGGCTCATTCCAGGAACAGTACTTACTACAACTTACGTCGTAAAAATGTTGAGTTCAATATAGGCGATGTGGTATGGAAGCGTACCTTCTACCAGAGCGACAAAGATAGCAGATTCTGCAAAAAGCTTGCTCCAAAGTTTATTAAATGTCGTATCGTTGGAAAAAAATCAAAACTTGTATATGAGCTTGAAGACATGATAGGTCACAACCTAGGGACGTGGCATGTGAAAGACTTCAAGTTAACCTAGTCTGTTGAGTCGTAGTTAGCTGACTAGTGGATTTTTCATAGGAAAAACCCCAATCTTAAAAGGGGGGTATGTAACAGTTCTCACTGATATACTTTTAAAATTCTATCAATTAATTATTTCTTATTTTTATCCTATCCATTTAAATATTACATTTAGCATTCCTATCAAACTAACTACCTAAATGCGCGCACGCACGTTCAAATTCGGACAGCGTCGTGGTATCAACTGGTGATTCATTGTGTCGGTTGCCTTGCAGTCAGTTAGGTGGGACCCGGGGAGCGGGGAAAGGGAGTATGACCGGGCGTTCTCTAGAGGTCGTTGAGAAGCGACGCTACACGAGACTGCGAGTGGACGTACCTAATATTTATGCTGCGTACCAGCTTTCTTGGCGTTTTGTACCAATTTTACTTAAAATCTGTGCCGTTAAACCCCATATTGGGTGAGTGTTGTATTGTGTATATTTAGCTGTAGTGTTAGTGGGTGTGTGGTGAGTTTTTCTATTGTACATTTTGTAACAGTTAAATGACTCAACCATTTGGGTGCTGAATGGCTTTATAAATTGTACGCTTGGCCACGAATCATTCATTACCATATAGTATTATTAATCGCCAGCACCACATCATGCAAATCTGTAAAGGTCTCGTACCTACCTATCTACTTGTAATTACTTAATTACAATCACACTGTCTAGCTTATTGTATCCATCACTGTTTGACTGCCTCATCATCGATCACTACTTTATGCTAGTTGCCATTGCGCTTTTGCCTTGAGAAATGGATGTCGCAGTTAAACAAGAAAAATGGATCTTTCCTAAAATGCCCGGATGTGGGTTCCAGGGTTTTTCGCTTACCGGCAATTCTGCACGTGCTGACGTCGTTGGCTGCGCCTACACCGCTCCAACGTACCTACCTTACTGCTGCTCCGGAAGCTGATCCGGCAGAGGCCGGCCGCACTCATCCCGGCCGCACTCATCTCGGCCGCACTCATCCCGGCCGCACTCATCTTGGCCGCACTCATCCCGACCGCACTCATCCCGTCGACGGGAACGCATCGGCTAGCGGCATTGCCCGTCTCTAAAGCTAAGGCCAGTGGCATACTAACATTGGTTTTTCAACGTCTATCGGAAGCAAATAAGACCCCCCCCTGAACTCTCTTGCATAAAAATATCTCTCTACTCTCTATTCTATTATATGTTAAAATTCTTGTAGATACTTATAACCTCTGTATTAAATCTAATTTTGTTACTTACCCTATCTCGTTTCAATTACTGAGCCAGTCTACCCGCTAAATTAGGTAGGCTAGGTAATTCATAGACAAAGTTACAACCATAGAACCATATTTAACCTACCTGTGTAAGATAATTTATATATCTCATAGTTCTAACGGTTTATCTCTCTGTATGGATTTTTCATGTTGTGTACAGTGTTTACAAATAAATGCCCTTTACTGAGCTTTTCTGTATTTTACTTGGACGCCCTTAATTTAGGTAAAGGACCTCCCGTTTTCAAGTCGTAACAGTGGCTAAAGTGGCTTTGATTAGTTTGGTAGAAGAAAATTCTATATTGGGTGAAGCTCGCCTTTGACTTAAAAACTTAAAAAAAAATAATGTGTCAATCATACCTCTTTTTGTTGCCATTTTGATATCCACATTGACACTTATGTTTAGCTGTCCCAATATCTCTTCCGCTCTTAGTTGATGGTCACCATGATCGCTAGGATTCGTGTTATTAACGAACAAAGTCCCATTCGCCTCATTTTCATCTATTAAAAGCCATAAGTGCTGAGAATCAAGCCACATGTTTTCTGAAGCCTGCAAAATAGGAATAAATAGGAGAGGCATACTCGTAACATCTGTATGCCTCAAGTTGATGGACTCAGGGCAGTGCATCGGGCACGTTGCTATCATGCGTGACCTATGAGGCAATGCCGGAGCATGTACACTTTGTTCGAAAATTTGTTTAAAAATTACGCACGTGCAATAAAATATTTACTCTCCATTGATACAATAATTTAAATCTCACCTAAGTAACTAACACTAACTATTTTACCACATACCCCGTTGTATAGCACCGTGCGTATTCTTTACGGTTTTTTTTTATTTCCACAAAAATATTAAAAGAATTCCAACAAGGAGATTCACATTACGAGAACAAATAAACTGACTGATCGAACCTCCTTGGAAGCGCTTTTGCTGAATACATTTCTAAAGATTAAATGAGACGAAAGATGTAGTTCTAATTTTGAATTTTCACCACGTGCATGTGACGCGCGACGTAAATTCGCGCCATTTTCAATAGTATAATGTACTGTTCGCGCAAATGTGTTGAAGAACATGTCATACAATGTTCTTCAACACATGCACACGTGCAGAAATTGGTACCAGCTAACCGCACCAGTATCCTAAATAACTATTACTACTCTGTTTCAAATCAAGAAGATAATTTATCTCCCCTATCCCTTCAGTGGTTCTCATCATACCTCTCAGGCCGCCGTCAGATGGTTCGCAATGGCCAGGTTTTTTCAGATTGGAGTGAACTGGAGGCAGGCGTCCCGCAGGGAGGTATACTTTCTCCTTTATTATTTTCTTTGTTTATAAACATGCTCTCTTCTAAATTACAATGTCACTACCATTTCTATGCTGATGACCTTCAACTATACCATCATGTCGAAGTTGATCGCCTAAACGATACCATTAATGCTCTTAATGATGACCTTCTTCAACTTCTATCCTGGTCGGCTAACTATGGAATTCAAGTCAACCCCAACAAATGTCAAGCAATTATCATTGGTAGCCCCCGCCAGTTAGCAAAAGTCAATCGCCCTAATCTATTATCGTTGCGTTTCAACTCTATTGCTATTCCTTTTTCACCTGTAGTAAAAGACCTTGGCATTCTGCTGGATGAGAATATGAGTTGGTCCGCTCAAGTAAAAGAGGTATCACGGAAGTTTTTCGCTTGTCTCCACTCTATTTTACGTTTTAAAAACTTTCTTCCTGAGAAAACAAAAATTTCGTTAGTAAATTCCCTCTTAATCCCTATAATAGATTATGCAGATGTAGCGTACCTCGATCTTACAGCTGAGCACCTTAACAAGTTGGATCGCCTGCTGAACTGTTGTATCCGTTTTGTTTACGGCCTTCGTAAATATGACCACGTGTCTGGTTATCGAAGAAAGTTGAAGTGGCTCCCAATCAGACAGAGAAGAAATATGAGAATCTTATGTCTCCTTTTCTCGATTCTGAAGGACCCTAACTCACCTCAGTACCTGAAGGCTAAGTTTTTTTACCTTTCTGACGGTCATGAGCGTGACTTGAGATCCTCAGACACTCTCTGCTTAGCTACTCCCAAACACTCTTCCGGCTATCGTGGTAATTCGTTTGAGGTAGTGGCTGTAAGCTTGTGGAATGCACTTCCCCTAAGTATAAAAATGACGTCCTCAAAACCCGTTTTCAAACGCCTTGTACATGACTTATATTTTTCGACCACATGAATACTATTTACTATATTTTTGTAAGTGTATATGTAAGTATATTATAGATAGATATATATATTTGTTTTTTATTTATTAGATATTATATTTAGTTTATAGTTTTAGGAAATATGCTACCATATTATTATTGTGAATGTTAGTATAATTAAGCACGCCAACCTATGTTCTTCTACCTGTTAAGGTTGGCTGGTAGAAAATGCTGTCTAGCATTAAGCTCGCCTTTTGTACTCGGTTTTTAGTGCAATAAAGTATTAAATAAAATAAATAAAATAAATACCCACAGTGAGGAGTACATCTTCGATAGTTCCACACGTGGTCATCACCACCACTCCAACATTGGTGGTCGTCTGCAGCACACACTGTTCCATATCCCGATGCCATCCGATTCTGTTGGTTGAACAACTTGACACTGCGATCGAGAGATTTGCAGCCAACTTTGCGAACTCCTGGCTCCCTAGAAAGAAAAATAAATACTGGCGAGATATTCGACACAACACTATCAAACAAAACTAAACATAAATTGTAAAGATAGAGCTGATTATACAAACATAATTAATAATAATAAATAAATAATGCTGGACAATCCACACAGCACTATCTAGCCCCAAAGTAAGCTACTCAAAGCTTGTGTACATAACAGATATATTTAGATTATTATTACATAAATTTTTATTGATTATTTTACATAGAAAACACCCAGACCAACGGAACAAATTTCTGCAGATCGTACACAAATTTGTTCCGAGGCGGGAATCGAACCCGCAACCTCTTGCGTCGCAGGCGGACTCTTGCCAGCTGCGCCACTGAGGTCGTCGAATTTTAAAAAACTATCTCAGTAAGAACCTAATTTACTTACAATGCAAGTCATTTTCGCAGTTCACCAAGCAAACGAACGGAACCCTCCTCTCCCTAAAGTAGTCAACGGAGAACAGGATTGAGTCATGGAACCCTAAAACAGCTGCGGGGCACAGCAGAAGTATGTACCACATCGCACAGCCCCTGACTTGCTCTGATTGGTTTATTCGAAAAAAGAATTCTTATAATCAGTCGAGTACTGTTGGGCGAGTAAACCTTTGTATATTGGCTTTTTCTTTGTTATTGATTTTAAATTTTCATGTATCATATTTTCATGTATATCAGTGATTTTAATAGAAGATACAGATTCGCAGTAATGAATTCTTTTTTTATATCTGATAGACTGTCCTATGTCCAATTCACTGTTCACTTGGATGTTTCTATTTTAATCCCTTCAAAACAAAAGTAAAAAAAATGATTTTTAAAAACAAGCTTTTCACAAAAAGCGTGTATATACATTTTGTTTTGTTCTTTATCAAGCTGTTCCACAAAATAAAGAGGCGACTGTACCAAACAAATAAATAAAGGTAATTTGAATCCGTATTTTCTTTGATCCAATTGAATCGTCAATGTCTCGCTGAAGCTTGGCTCTTCGTGAAATAGCGGCCGTCAGAAGACGATATTTGTAATAACAATAAAAGTTAACTTTTTTTTCAGTCGATAGTCTAGTAGTTACTTGTTACTTGTGTTGGACTCCTGTATCCGCATTTAGACTCTAAGGTGGTCCATTATGCGTAAGGGGTGATCTGGCTATAATTGTAGCCAGCCTAGCTCCTCCCAAAAGCGCAGATGCTTCCTGGGGGCTTCACAGGCGTGGAGGAGTGACCTGGGGGTTCCTAGGATTTGCTGTCGTTGGGAGGCTACGCCCTCGCATTCCAGGACTACGTGAGCAGCTGATTCTTCTTCGGATAGGCAGCCTCTGCAGAGTGGACTGTCTGTCGCTCCGATGTTGTAGAGGTGTTTGTTCAGTGGGCAGTGACCTGTTATGGTCCCCACAATGGTTCTTAGGTCTCGTCGTTGTAGGTTCATTAGGCGTCGTGTTAGCCTAGGTGAGGTGGCTGGTATTGCTGCTCTTGACTGTCTGCAGTCAGTCGTCCGCGTCCAGCGTAGTTCGTGTTGGTTTTGGTAGTGTTGTCGCATCCATGTGCGTAGCTGCGAGAATGGCAGAGGGAGGAAAGGTGCCGGTCCTTCGGTTAGTGTTTCCGATCCTCTTCTGGCCAGCTCGTCAGCGGCGTCATTTCCAAGGGATCCACTGTGTCCTTTTATCCATTGTAGAGTCACCTTGTTTTTGGTAGCAATGCTCTCTAGGGCGAGGTGGCATTCGTGTATGAGCAAGGATAGTCTAGTAGAGAAGCGTATATATTTTTCAGTTGATAGTCTAGTAGAGAAGCGTATATATTTTTCTTCTTAGTTAGATTCTTCCTTTTTGTATGTTAACTTACCCGGGTAGATTTGAACCACGCCATGTATTCCCGCGGAATAAAACGTAAACTATGTTTACTCCAGACTACAATCTATCTTCATGGCGAATTTCATCTAGATCCGTTCAGCCGTTATTGAGTAAAAAACATTCAAACTTTCACATTAAATCCTTGTATCCTACGGGATAGTTGCTTATGTGCTACTCCAGACAATAATCTATCAATTTGCTAAATTTCATCCAGATCCGTTCAGCCGTTCTGGCGTTATTGAGTCACAAACATCCATAAGTACATCCAAACTATCACAACATTTAATTAGATATTTTTTTATTATATTCGTTACTTAGGTAAGGTAGTTACTGCCCTGGCGCGTTTACTCGCCTATACTGCAAACCATGCAAACTAAGTAGAAATTAAACTGTAGAAAATTATCTCCACAAAATTATCCACACGTTATTTCAAAGACTGTCATGCGTTTCAATTGAATTTATTAGCGTTCGGATTTGACAGTTCATAGGGAGAGGATAGAGAGAATTTTATAGTGATTTTCTTTGATTTCGTTGTTTTGATTCTTTTTGATAAACATTTTGACGATAAAATGGTGAAGAATAATTGGGCCGATTGTGCCTAAAGGTAATTATTTCGTAGCAAGACTATGCGCGAATTCGATGCCTAGACGTGCTTCTGGCTATACCTTTGCTTCAAGGATCTTTCAGAAATTCGAAATTATTTATGTAGGTACCTAATAACTGTAGTAGTCGGAGAGTGGACGAAAATGGGGGAGACCTTTGCTAATAACTGTAGTAGTCGGAGAGTGGACGAAAATGGGGGAGACCTTTGCTAATAACTGTAGTAGTCGGAGAGTGGACGAAAATGGGGGAGACCTTTGCTAATAACTGTAGTAGTCGGAGAGTGGACGAAAATGGGGGAGACCTTTGCTAATAACTGTAGTAGTCGGAGAGTGGACGAAAATGGGGGACACCTTTGCTCAGCAATGGGACAGTAGGTTAACAATAAACTATAGTACAAAAAAGATCGTATGTCTATGAAAAGATGCATATTTCTTACATAGTTTGTCCGTTGCGGACGTACAACAAATAATGACGACGACCTCTGTGGCGCAGCGGGCGAGAGCCTGCCTGCGACGCAAGAGGTTGCGGGTTCAATTCCCGTCTTGGAACAAATTTGTGTACGATCTGCAGAAATTTGTTCCGATGGTCTGGGTGTTTTCTATGTATAATAAAAAAAAATATCTATCTATGTAAGTATATAATGTATTAAATATGGGTAATAATGGGTTCCATGACTCAATCCTGTTCTCCGTTGACTACTTCAGGGAGAGGAGGGTTCCGTTCGTTTGCTTGGTGAACTGCGAAAATGACTTGCATTGTAAGTAAATTAGGTTCTTACTGAGATAGTTTTTTAAAATTCGACGACCTCAGTGGCGCAGCTGGCAAGAGTCCGCCTGCGACGCAAGAGGTTGCGGGTTCGATTCCCGCCTCGGAACAAATTTGTGTACGATCTGCAGAAATTTGTTCCGATGGTCTGGGTGTTTTCTATGTATAATAAAAAAAAATATCTATCTATGTAAGTATATAATGTATTAAATATATCAGTTATCTAGTACCCATAACACAAGCTTTGAGTAGCTTACTTTGGGGCTAGATAGTGCTGTGTGGATTGTCCAGCATTATTTATTTATTATTCATTAATGCATTTTTTTCTCGAAGTTTGCTCCCAAGAACAACTAAATCGTTTTGATACTACCCCCACCCCCGGTGGGGGGGCACCGGTGGTCTAGTGGGAGTGACCCCGCCTTCCGATCGTAAGGTCGCAGGTTCGAATCCGGTCGTGCACCAATGGATTTTTCTATCGAAAAATTTATGTGCGCAATGCCAGCCCTTCACAAAGAGCTCTACTATACTCATAAAATAATCTTACGACTAGAAATGGTTAATCGTTTAATAACTTCGTCTAATAATAAGTCAAAGATTCGTCTTACTTTTACTCCTCCATTCCCTTTTGTTTATCCTGGTTTTTAAAACATATCAGTGTTTTAATAAATGATGTGTTTCAAGCTCGTCAAAGGTTCGCCTTTTTTCACTCTTCAATTGTTTTTGTTTATTCAATCAGGGCCCGTACCACCATCTCTTGAAGCATTCGTATTTCAATATTACTTTCATGTCAAAGTCTTATATCAACTACATAGAGTCAGCTTACTTCCTAGATAAAGACAATTGTAGATAAAATAATGTTTTTTTTACTTTCATTTATTTAATTTACCTAAAACTTACCTTAAACTCAATAATTAATTAATTATTAATAATTAATTTAATTTTTGTTTCAAAACAATTAAAGAATTGTTTTGCTTTTGAAACCACTATTTTTTAATGTCACTCACTATTTTTCTGTTTATTTTTTGTTTTTAAATTGTTTTTAGCTATATCTAAAATTAACTAATAATGTTCACCTAACTCGTTACGTACATAAATGTTATTTTCGGCTGTATGCACATATATTTACGATACAATCCAGATCAGTTGTAATATTTTAGTTTTAGTTTTTTCTTGGTTGTAATGTGTTTTGTGCGTTTAAATAAATAAATAAAAAATAAAAATAAAATAATCATATGCGCATACTACCTCGTCTTTCGTTTTAACGAATCAATTTTTAGTTTCTCTTCTTGACTCAGATCTCCGCCTTTTTGTTTTAAATCTCGTTATCAACTTGATATTGACAAATTCGTGGCAACCCATGCGTTTTGACATTTCAAATTTAGATCGGAGTCTAGAGTTTAAAATGTATGTTGGATAATGCAGTGCTACAAGTTGTTTTATTGAATAAACTTATGTGGGGGACCAAATAAAATTTGGCAAAATGAGATTTTTATTAGTTAGACCATACTTAAACTAGGGGTCGTGCGGGTTTATCTTTAAACCGTGGTTTAGGGGATAAACTCCGTTTTATAATAACGTCTGATCTAAGTCTTTGATTTTTCTATAGAGCAGGGACCAACTTCGGTATCAAAGTTAGACCACGGACCAGTTAGTCCTGGCTTAAGCTTAGTCTAACTCACATTTTTATAATAAGACGGTTAGTTTTAATTTTTCACACCGCCAAAAAATATAGGATTACTTCTATTTCCATTCGACCTTGGTTCCGTATCGCCTTCCTTTTCTCCCACTCCGTGCAACGTGGAATGAAAGAGATCGATATAATAATATCTCCGCGTGAGTCACGCGTTCCGAGTTGGTTGTGTATCAGCCAGGTCAGTATCACACCAAAGCTGTACGATAAACATTGTTTGTTTATACCTAATTCTCGTGGAAAGAGTGCTGCAATGGGTGTAACGTGTCAAATACTGTTGAACAAAAAGCCTGAAGGTATCTACAGAGCTGGTCAAACTGTGACAGGGATTGTGAAGTACGAATTGGACAAACGGACGGAGTACAAAGCAGTGACGCTCTCGTTACTCGGCACTGGAAATTGTTCGTGGAAGGAGTCTGACTCAGACAACAAATCTACAACATATTCCGGATCGGAGCAGTATGTTACCATTCATTTAAACTTACTAATAAAGAAAACACGATTTCTGGACACCAGAGTCACATATGAGTATCCTTTTGAGTTCCATTTACCAGAAAACATTCCATCATCCTTCAAAAACTCGACATGCACGATTGCGTATCGCATTCAACTTAAATTCGAGAAACCAGAATTCTTCAGCTTCAACAAGGTTTTTAGCACGGAAATACCTATTTACGGCAACGTCGAACCCACAACAGAAGGTCCGATCATATTCGGCTTGGAGAAAACGCTCATGAAACTATTCGCTGATAAGAAACCTGTGATCAATTTGAAAGCAGAACTCATGAAGACATGTTTGACACCTGGCGAGAACGCACATCTGGCGATGGTAGTGACAAACGATACAGACGTAAAGCCGTCAGTAAGAACAGATCTGTACTGCCATACAAAGTACACAGCTAACTGTGGACGAACTAATGTATCAATATTGAAAGTCAAAGATTGTAGTTCTGCTAGTGCTGAGCTTCCCGAACGAGGCGTGGCCAATTTATCTCAGACGGTTCCAATAAGCCCTAGTTTATACTCTTTTACAACCAAGGTAATGATGAAAGAATACAAGCTGAGGGTCACGGTTAGACTGCCTATGCCCCACGTGAACGCTTGGGTAGACATAGCTATAGTTATTGGAGAAAGAAAGGGGAAGGTCGATGTGGATGGAGTGGAAATCTTAAGAGAGGAAGGAGAAGTGAATGCGGAATTTGTGGAACCAGGGGAGGATACTGATAGCCCACCTTCGTATTGGGAAGTTATGTGTGAAGACAAAGTGAGTGAGAAGAAATAAAGCAAGTAAATAAATAAATAATGCTGGACAATCCACACAGCACCATCTAGCCCCAAAGTAAGCTACTCAAAGCTTGTGTTATGGGTACTGATATATTTAATACATTATAATATACCTACATAGACAGACATTTTTTATACATAAAAAACACCCAGACCAACGGAACAAATTTCTGCAGATCGTACACAAATTTGTTCCGGGGCGGGAATCGAACCCGCAACCTCTTGCGTCGCAGGCGGACTCTTGCCCGCTGCGCCACTGAGGTCGTCAAGATTGAAGTAAATACTATATCAACGTGGCTTAGTTTTTATACTAATTGCTAATGAAACAAGTTCCTACCTCGATGGTACGCCTGATATGAAGTGGTAACAATCATTTATTACAAGACACGGACAATAGGCACGTACCCCACGATGCACTGCCCTGCGTCCATCAACTCGAGGCATGTGTTTTATTTTTATTCATTTATGTACCTGTAATTATTAGCCTGATGATTTATTAATAACTTACCTATACTTGATGGTTACCAGCTAAACGCAATATGTGCAGTTTGACCCTCGCAAACTTTGAGTAAATATTTGTTCAGTCTAGATGTTTCGGTATTTAATATGGTATTTACTATAATGTTTATAATAAAAAGTAAGGGCGAGTTATTCTATCAGCTATCTTGTTCTAATAAAACAGCTTTGCTTAGGTTTGAACTAGATGGCGCTGGATGGAATCGTCGAATGTGTTATCAGTACGTTAGGTACATAAGTGTTTGTAATGAATGAATCAATCGTCTTTTTCAATGATGTACTGACGTAAGTATTTTGTAGTTTTATAAGTACATATAAATTTTTATAAGCACATAATATTAAAAATAATTAAACGCCTTGATTTAAATAAAGATGTTCTAAAATCGAAATTTAAATCTATGTACTTCGCTAAAAATAAACTTTTTTGTTAACCTGACAATCATAGTCTAACATGAGACACCATTAGCCAACTTAGTCTTGGTCGCTTGGAACTCCTAGACTCACTAAAAGTGGTCCATGATTCATCTGACAAAATACTTCGACCTTGAGGATTCTGAGTGACTGGACTTACGATCGTACCACTAGGCCACCGGTGCTCAAAAATCAGAAGGAATAGGAAATTGCAGATGTAAGATTTCCCCTCACCTGTAGACAATAGGGTAGGATTTGTGAAGGCAAGGGTCGCCTTTTGTTTCCTGTAATGTGATTCTGATAAGTCTTGTTTGCAGTGAGCCGAAGTTAAAGCACATTTCAGACGATCTCCATTTTTTCCCACACGCACCACTATCATATAAAGTAAATATCAAAAAGAATTTATTCATTAAATCATAATTCTTAAACAAATACGATTTGTCTTTGACTTAGTCAACATTATCCATGAGAGGTGATTAAGTCAATAAAAAGTTAAAAGATAATAATCAAAATATCACAAGGATCACTAAGAAGGGTCATATTCATATTAAGCTGGGAGCACAGTCTGAAAGCTCCTTTACATTATTATTTGATGCGGTCTTGCCACTGTCAATAACCTCTGCTTACATGTCGAGATTATGGACCAATATCCCGACCCCGGGGGAAATCACATCGTCTCAGATTTTGCTATGACAACATTTTATACATGTAGGTCGCAGGTTCGAATCCGGTCGTGCACCAATGGATTTTTTTATCGAAAAATTTATGTGCGCATAGCCAGTGCTCTTAAACGGTGAAGGAAAACATCGTGAGGAAACCAGTTAATATTCTAACATGGTAGTTTTTGAGGGAGAAGCGCACCCGTGGGCTGAGAAGAGTGAGGATTTGAGGAGCGACCGCTATTCAGAGCGAACAAGACGAAGTGACTTGTAGAAATGTTCTATGTGATAGTTTGTCAAGAATTATCAAATCGTTGTTGTCATTTCTGAGAGTATTACAGAAGATCGGTTTTTGGTCACTACGAATAAATAAATAATAAATAAACAAATAAATAATGCTGGACAATCCACACAGCACCATCTAGCCCCAAAGTAAGCTGCTCAAAGCTTGTGTTATGGGTACTAGATGGCTGATATATTTAATACATTATATACTTACATAGATAAATTTTTTTTATTATATACATAGAAAACACCCAGACCAACGGAACAAATTTCTGCAGATCGTACACAAATTTGTTCCGTCGCAGGCGGACTCTCGCCCGCTGCGCCACTGAGGTCGTCGAATAATAAGTCTCGTTAAACAATATCCGTCTTTCAGCGGTTGTAGTTTCTACTCACAAGCAATGGACATACACTTACATACATACATAAAATCACGCCTATTTTCCATAGGGGTAGGCAGAGACCACGGATTTCCACTTGCTACACTCTCACAACTTTCTTCACACATGCTCGTCGGTTTAGGGTCCTCTTGAGCTGGCCTTTCTCTAGAACATCTGCTATCTGATGTAAATAGGTCCGCCGAGGTCTTCCCCTCCCAACAGTCCCATTCACACTCGCCTGATGCACCTTTTTCGTCAATCTTCTTTCCATCTTCTCTACACTAACTATATCACGCGCGATATAACCTCGCTTATTTCAAAGCCACAGGCAGGCTTTTTTGGCTTTAGACGATAATTCCCATGTTCTCAAAGAAGCTTTACCTATTTAAATTTAAGGGGTACGGAGGGGAGGGGAACTTCAGGCACATCACACTGTAGGTACCTACACTTTTACTTCTTCAGAGCGATGGTTCCAGTGCAAAATAGGCATATAGCATGCTTATAGGGGCTAGTCTCCGCTGTCACAATGACGTGGATCTCCTAGGTGTAAGCCGCGTTTGCACTACATAGGGGGCATGTCGCGGAGACATATCTCAATAAATCAAACTACTTACGCAGTGATAGAATCAAAGGTGGGTCTACGCTAGGAGCCAAGCACGAGCTGAGCACAAGCCCAGCCGCTCTACTCGTGGGGTCAAGTGTGGACGTACAACAAGCCTACAATAATCACTCTCTAACGTAGTTTTTCGTGATGCAAATCCTTTTATACTGCACCTGCTTGGAAAGTACCTTGATACTTTATCAAATTTACGGTAGAAAGTACGTCATTGCATATCGAACAAATATGCGGGGAGAAAACGCATCTGAGCGGGAGAGAAAAGTGTATGAAAATCCATTTCTTACGTGGTTTTTCTTTTTTAATTTTGGGTAAGACTATGCGCCGGTAACCTATATATCAAAAGCCAAAAAGTTTTTACAGTGAGTTTTTATCTCCAAGTTCGCAAAATGACACTGGCCACTAACTGTGTGTTGGATGGTGTCGGGCTGGCAGTGCGACCCTGCGGCGGCAGGATAAACAATTTGAAAAAAGAACATGTGAAAATTGCAGACGCCATTGGCGCTATTTTCAATTTGTGTGTTGTTTGAGGATTCAGTTTTAGTTTTTTATTTTCCTCGTAGGTGTAGTATAAAGTATGTATCACTCGAGAAAAGTGCGATTCCCGATCTCGGGTTTTTTAAAGCGACACCCTCGACGGTAATCAGTCACTTTCTCCTCTCGGTGAACAATGTACTATTGTGTTCGTCAAAAAACCGACAATAGGCGGAACACAGTCGAGAACGAGCCAAACGCTCGAAGCACGCTCGTTCGCCAGAGTCGGTCTATACTACACGGCCTTTGCTCGGATCGTGCTTCATAAAGTTTGTTTCTGATTTAGTACCAAGATTAACGCCTATTTCCACCGTTCTGTGCATATTTGACTAGTGTGCACTAGACAAAAAATTTAAAATAATAATACCTAATTCCAACGATTCAATTTCAATTTTTAATAATTTCAACAATTAAAATTCAATTATCAATAATTTCAACACTGTGACGTAGACATATCAGCGAAAGCTGCTCGTCTATAAATAAAATAAATAAATAAATATTTCCATTGCAATGCTTTCATTGCGTGAGCTCATTTCTTTTCTCCTTTGAGAATTAGGGCCTGTCCTTTCTATCCCAAAAGTGAATAATGGGTGTAGCTTGGTTACTGATTTCTGTGCCTACATAAAGGTTGAGCTAAGGCGGGTTTTGCATGTAAATGGGACTTGGGATCGCTTGGCTTTTTGCTACATAATTATATAAATATGTATTAGTTTATTTCAAAATAATGAGTGTCAGTTTGACGGGAAAATCTAATTGATGGACGCAGCGCAGTGCATCGTAGAGCGAGTCATCATTGTGCGACTTGCGAGGCAGTGATTTATGGGTGATGGTTACCACTTAACATCAGGTGGGTCATTTGCTTGATCCAGCAGCAAAAAAGGCATCTCTAACTTTACCGTTTAGAGTCATTTTGTGTGTTTTTGTGGCAAATAAATTTATTGATTGTCTAGGTTTACGTCTAAACCTTTTACACTTAGAGTGTATCGGAACTCAGAAATTCAAACAACTTCCTAAACTGTCCAAAGTGAACGTCACCCGATCTTAATTTATTTTTTTATTTATTTATATAACTAGAACGGTAAACACCAATTACTCTAATTATAAATTACATTCTGGCTACTATAATTACACATTGAAATTAATAAAGAACAAAATATAAACAATAAATTATGTCAAATTACACATGTCAAACAAAATAATAATAATAATGATTCACCAGTACACATGCCTTAAAACTTGAAAGACATTTTGAAAAACATTGGACTAATGATAAAAAGCCTCATCTAAGATGCTAAGTTTTCTAACACACCTACTGGATGATAGCAGAACACAATTAGACTTCAAATAAACATAACACACTAATGCCTGTTTCACAAACTCTGAGTAACGCTATCTATAGTCAGTAAAAAAATTACCATCACTACTAAAGCTTTTTTTGTACAACCTAATAGACAGGCAAGCTTACGGCCTTAAGTTACAGTTAAGTGAGATTCAATGAACGTATTAAGATGGCCGCTATTGCGAAAATCAGAAGGCACTAGCTGTAATAAAAACAATTTTATTCTAAACACATCGCAAGCAACGCATGTTGTGTAAAATCACATTAAAAAACTGAAACAGCTTCACGACTTTGATCCCCAGTCACGGTAGATATCCCCTCAGATCTCTCAGTACCAAGTACTAACTCAAGATTCTTTGAGGATGTCTAAAAGGGGTAGTCAGAGGTACGTCCAAACATTACATTTGGCACATACCCACATTTTGCAGTAGTTAGTATTCCATACGTGACAGGTTGCAAGCCCATCGCCGCTGTTAGAATACTAACTGGTTTCCTCACGATGTTTTCCTTCACCGTTTAAGAGCACTGGCATTGCGCACATAAATTTTTCGATAGAAAAATCCATTGGTGCACGACCGGATTCGAACCTGCGACCTTACGATCGGAAGGCGGGGTCACTTCCACTAGACCACCGGTGCTCTTCACGGTGCAAAATCACATCACATTACACAAAGCAAAAATATTATTATGATGAAAACAAAGTAAGAACCAGACAGGTTTTTCAACTTATTTTTCTTGTCGTGCCACTAGTCCTTTAGAAACAGTGTGGTGAAAGGATTTCAAAGGAGCGTCTTTCTGCTAAAATGTTTGCAAAAGTACTAAAACTCATAAAGCAATCTTTTCTGTTAGGAAAACATGGTTATTGGCCGTTTTTCTTTAAATAGGTAAATTCGGTGATCCTACTAATATTATAAACGCGAAAGTTTGTAAGTAAGGATGGCTGAACGGATTTGGAATAACACATAGGCTACTTTTTATCCCGTTGGAATACCGGGATTTAATACTGCGCGGATGAAACCGCGGGACGACTTATTTCAAAATATTTAATTGTGTGCTAGCGACTCTTTTAAGCTCAGTAGGCAGAGAGCTCTTTGTGAAGGGCTCGTCTGGGGAAGTACTACCACCACGCCTTTTTCTGCCGCCAAGCAGCAACGCTGTGTTTCGGTTTGAAGAGTGTGGTCGCCGTTGTAATTACAGGCACATGAGGCTTAACATCAGTATGCCTCAAGTTGATGGACGCTGAGCAGTGCATCGTAGGGCACGTTCCTATCGCGCGTGACTTACGAGGCAATATCTGCTTGTTCCATCAGCTTAGTTGTATAAACAAAATGTTCGTAGCATGACATTAGAACGAAAGGAATGAGCACCGAGATAGAAGATGCACATGATAGAAGACACACAAGCAAGAGACTCAGATGAGGGCATGTTGATAATTATGGACATCATTATGACAGTCACAGAGTCACCAGAAACCTAGCTTCACTAAGTAATAAACCCTGTCCACGAACACTCGTAAATCTTTGAACATACTATCCAAGCTTCGAGGTCAGAGGGAGAAAACAGCTGGGTCAGTTTCTTGATGTCAAGTCAAGTTGTTCATCCCTGACTGGTAAGGCTAATAACGATATCGAGGAAGTATTTGGAAGTGAAAACTTCTTTAGCCGCGTTGAGAGATTTTTGTCAAGGGAAAACCCTATGGATCGCGTCACCTATGACGTCGACATACCTGTGACGTATTGCGCCAGACTAGCGCCGAGTACCTACTAGCCGTAGCCGAAACAGGCGTGGATGACATCATAGCGGCCTTTGTACATGAGTTTTCACACATGACAGTCCTTATGACTGCCTCTATTTTTTATAGAACTTGCGAATAGAACAAGCAAATGGCCCCCTTTTGCATGTTCCTTACGTACCTATGTGTCATCAACCCCACCAGCACACCAAATCACTAGCAACCACACCTAGCGTTATTGACCGAGCGAGCGAAGCGAGCGAAGCGTCTCAGTTTCCACATTGGCCAAAAATGCGTTTGTCCGGATGTCTGTCTGTCTGTTCTCCTCTACAGGTCGCATTTTTCAATCGATCTGGACGAAACTTGGTACACAGGTTATATGACTTATTAGATTTTTTTTGTCGTCGGGAATTTTTGATTGGAGGGGTACTTCCCCCAAAAAAAGGGCAAAAAGGGGGCTATTTGATATACTGGATATCTCCACCAAATGAGATCCGATTTCGATTATTCTTTTTTTATTTGAAAGGTAGTAACTATAAGTTGGTCTCATAAAAGTTTGGCGAAGATCTGATAAGGATCTTCAGCATGATGAACAGGATAGCTCATCAAACAATCGATGGTTTTCAATCAAATTTGAGAGAAACACAAAGGACCTCATTCTACACAAGATGATGCAAAAAAAATCAAAAAGATCAAAAAAATCACAAAACGGAAAATGCACTTGCACATTACATTCCTCAAATAGCTCACTTTTAGTATGATCGCGAGGTCTACAGCTCCCAGAGCCACTAGTATACCCTTTGACCACACCCTCAATCGAAACATAGCAACAGTGCATGACAGCAAACACCCGTGGCAAGAAACCGCATAGTTCTTTATTCAAATTTTTGATAATACGTCTGCCATTCGTGGGTGGGGATAAAAGTCGTGAATCTGTAGGTATCTCTTTTTCCTATGGGATCCAGTTTATTGTAAGCCAGCTGCCTGAATGTATGCTGACGTCAATGCCTGGTAATCCTGAGGCATGGCGGCGAAGGTATTTAATTGCGTTGAACTAACTCCCGCTCACCTCAATTACTCTCATTTTCTCGGCTTTGGGAACTTGTGTCGAAAAGTGTTTTGGTGCCAAATTGAGGGGGTATTTTTAGGTAGGTGTCTACTTATCGAGAGTTATAAAGAAGTATTTTTTTTTTACAATGAATCACAGTCGTTTGGCAATCTCATCTGATGGTAGGCGAAAATATAAACTAACTAGCCCGCAGCTTCACTCACGTTTGCTTACATGAGTTCGTTTATTAAACTTCGCGATAAAATCGATATACAATGAAACCTACGAGGGTTACGAACTAAGTTTCGTTCCAATCTGGTTCGGTCGTTAGGGAGTCATTAAGTCACAAACAGCGTAGAATGTTGGATAATGTTAATAACTGATTACACTGACCTTTGGATATCTACCGTACCTGGGGATCAAAGTCGTGAAGCTGTTTCTTTTCTTTTTTCTTTCTTTTTGGATTATTTAACTTGTTTATTTATTAGGATCGCCAAGAGAAAATTAGTATCGCCAAGAGAGAGCTTCTTACGAGTTTTTTCAAAGAATACAATAATAGAAAGACGACCAATAGTGGACCACTCTCTGAATATGAATAAAAATTGAGCGTTGAACAACTGAAATTGTTAATCTACTTTTGTTGCTGAGCGTACTTCGTAACATTTGTATTCTGTTTGCTATTCAACTCGCTGCTCCTCAATTCTTCAACTTGAATGATCGTCTTATTAGATTCTGTAGCCAAGTAGCCTTTATTTTAGAAAATAAACTAAACAAAATTCAATTCTTTTTAGACCCTGAATAAGTCAAGAAAGCACTGGTAGTACGTATCTACTCTTTATGAAGGGATGGTCCAGGGAAGTACTACCTGCTTAGCGGCAGAAAAAGGCGTGATGGTAGTACTTCCCCGGACGAGCCCTTCACAAAGAGCTCTACTACATACTCTTAGATACTAACCGGCCAAGCAGCGTTGCTGTGTTTCTGTTTCAAGAATGTGGTTGCCGGTGAATTAAAGGTTCTTACATGAGGTTTAACATCTGGGCAATGTTCTACACAACAAAAACTAAGTAAGCAAATACCAAATAACGATATGAAAGTACTAAGTCGAGTCAATGACGTCGTGGGTAAAAGTAACATTATTAATGAGTTTCAATGAATGAGCTCATAATTTCATGGAAAAATAGCTTACCCAATAATAATACTGTATCCCTAACTTACAAAAAAAATGCTAACGATTAATCCAAGTAAATTTTGTCTATCCCCTAAATTCAAGCAATCACCCCCATTAACATTATCAGTAATAAATCAAGGGTAGTAAGCAGAACCGTTTTAATTCCGTGTTCGATTGGCTCGTAAATCGTGGGGGTCGTTTAGACCATCCCTTGTCGCCGAGACTTTCAACCCCTACTTGCAGTGTTTACTTTTCAAATGGGTATTTAGGAGACGAAAAAGGTGAAGTACTAAAAAGGTTATTTTCTACTGTTCGTTTTTTATTAGCGCGTTTACTATCTGCTATAAAAAACATATTGAATTACGTTTAACGATTACAACCATGTCCAATGGAGGATAACAGATGCCTACTAATATGATACTTTTTAGGGATTGACTCTTTATAAGGTTAAGCTCGCCTTTGTACATGCTTTATATAAATAAATAAATAAATAATAATGCTGGACAATCCACACAGCACTATCTAGCCCCAAAGTAAGCTATTCAAAGCTTGTGTTATGGGTACTAGATAACTGATATATTTAATACATTATATACTAACATAGATAGATATTTTTTATTATACATAGACCCACACCATCGGACACCCAAACCATCGGAACAAATTTCTGCAGATCGTACACAAATTTGTTCCAAGGGGGGAATCGAACCCGCAACCTCTTGCGTCGCAGGCAGGCTCTCGCCCGCTGCGCCACAGAGGTCGTCAAATATTTAAGTTGACTTGTTATATAATCTTTATTGACAAAGAAAATTACAACTAATAGTTACAATTATTTACAAAATGTACAAAATATACAAAATACATATGAAACAGTTGAGCTATCTGCAGACCGTTGCAAACGATCTATAGATAGCTCAACTGATCCAAATCAGTGCCAGTCGGAAGCGTACCCAAGATACTGGCTGCATTGCCACGCTGAATGGCAATGATACGCTGAGCCAGGTATTCGCCAGCCCTCGGGACACGCGTCGCCTCGATAAGTCGGCTGGATAAAATTTTGAAGACCCGGTAGGCCTCGGTACCCCACGGACCTAGAGTCTCGACCCCAAGAGGAGCAAATACGTACTTGTTATATTCACTGTGTACAACAATTCAATAAAGATTTATGAGTATGATTAATCTTCTTCTTGTAGGTATTGCCACTGGTTTCTTTCGAAAAATTGCAAATAGTGAAAGGTTTTCATCAAGCATTTAGTGGTGAATCGGATATCTAAATAAACACCATTTTTAGCTGTTTCATAGATAGACTAGCGACCCGCCCGCACGCCCCTGCTTCGCACAGGTGCACATAGCATGCATGTATTATACATATAAACCTTTCTCTTGAATCACTCTATCTATTAAAAAAACCGCAACAAAATCCGTTGCGTAGTTTTAAAGATCTAAGCATACATAGGGACGCAGGGACATAGGGACATGGCGATATAGGGACAGAGAAAGCGACTTTGTTTTATACTATGTAGTGATAGAAAATTCTTTATTGCACAGAACAAAATGTATCGTACATAGGTGAACTAAATTCTATAGAGCATTCTCTTCCAGTTAACCTTTTTGTAGTATATGGTAAAAATTGAAAGGGTAGTGCACAAACATGAATGATAGGGATTGATTTTTTACAATAACAATTAAACAAAAATAGTTACTAAGTTTTTCATATAAAAATAAGTATAATATGCTTATATAATTTCTATAAAATATAATTATAGTTTTTTATATATAATTTCATAAACAGGGGCTTTACGAAGAATCAAAAAGCTCTTTGCAAATAAATAATGTCATTGTGATAAAAAAATACTTTCGTTGCTGTCTCTACCCATCCGTATGTTTATACATTTAACAAGCTCATCCATAAACGCAAAACGGACATAGCAATCCAATTCCATTTCCATTCCATTCCATTACTTCCTAAAAGTGGATTGCGATAATAGTATTTAGGTATACCTATGTCTGGCGTAGCGGGAGCTTGTCCTTTTTGTCAGTTTTTTATACAACAAAGCAGAGAAACTAGTTTACGGCTCGCCTGAGGAAGCGGGTACCGTAGCCTATGAACGCTTGCAATACCAAAGGAATAACTTGAACAATTTAATACGCCCTTTCTGAAGTACGTATTTTGGGAAAACTACAACACACACACAAGCAATGAGATCTTTCCAAAGTCCGTTTGCTCGCAGAATTTTCTTTGTTAAATCAATGATTAGGTATTATAGTCTAAATATATATAACTCAAAGGTGACTGACTGACTGACTGACATAGTGATCTATCAACGCACAGCCCAAACCACTGGACGGATCGGGCTGAAATTTGGCATGCAGGTATAAGTACACACAGGATATGACGTAGGCATCCGCTAAGAAAGGATTTTGATCAATTCTACCCCCAAGGGGATAAAATAGGGGATGAAAGTTTGTACGAGATTTTCAGAGTAAACGAGCGCGAGCAAAGCCGCGGGATCAGCTAGTTATAAATAAAACAAAAGAGGTGTATAGATTAAATACATAATAATAATAAATAAATATTGGTGGACTTTCCACACAGCACTATCTCGCCCCAAACTAAGCCAAAGCATGTGGTATGGGAACCAGATTGCTGATATACTACTTATATACTTTTTTTTATACTTACATACTAATAATAAATAACACCCAGACAGAGAAGAAGCATCTAATGTTCATCACACAAAAGTTTGTTCTCGGTGGGCATCGAACCCACGACCTACGGCGCAGAAGGCCACTACCAACTGAGCTATGAAGGCTGTCAACATTTAATATCAGGCAAGGAATATAAATAAATAATGCTGGAAAATCCACACAGCACCATCTAGCCCCAAAGTAAGCTATTCAAAGCTTGTGTTATGGGTACTAGATAACTGATATATTTAATACATTATATACTTACATAAATAGATATTTTTTATTATACATAGAAAACACCCAGACCATCGGAACAAATTTCTGCAGATCGTACACAAATTTGTTCCAAGACGGGAATCGAAACCGCAACCTCTTGCGTCGCAGGCAGGCTCTCGCCCGCTGCGCCACAGAGGTCGTCTCTAATGTAAAATAATTTTTAAATTGTAATTTGTAAAATAATAATAAATCTCTAATATAAAATACTACGTCAGAGGGCCAACCGCGATCTCTTGAAGCATTCTAATTTCAATACTACTTTTATGTCTTATATAAACTGCATAGAGTCAGCTTTATGATCAAAAAGTAAAGTAAAATTAAAATAAGAATGCTTCAAGAGATCGAGTTGGCCCTCTGGTTTTAAAGTCGTTGGTTTAGTGATAAGGAGGTACAACTAGAATTTTCCACGAAAATACTTGTTTATTTCGTAGATTAAAAAAAAAACAGCTTCACGACTTTGATCCCCAGGCACGGTAGATATCCCTTCAGATCTCCCAGTACCAAGTAGGTACTAATTCAAGATTCTTTGAGGATGTCTAAGGGGGGTAGTCAGAGGTACGTCCAAACATTACATTTGGCGCACACCCACATTTTGCAGTAGTTAGTATTCCATACGTGACAGGTTGCAAGCCCATCGCCTTTGTTAGAATACTAACTGATGTTCCTCACGATGTTTTCCTTCACCGTTTAAGAGCACTGGCATTGCGCACATAAATTTTTCGATAGAAAAATCCATTGGTGCACGACCGGATTCGAACTTGCGACCTTACGATCGGAAGGCGGGGTCACTCCCACTAGACCACCGGTGCTCTTCGTAGATAAAGGAAGACAATCTCGCGAGTATCCTTTACAAGCTTCTGAAAGGGTTTTCTATGAATTATTATCTAAAGCGACCCTTTCTTAGTAATATGTAGCAAAAACCAGCCTGTTATTTGAAGACATGAAAAATTGAGCAAGCTTAGATATCGAGATGAGAATGAGAATGGTAAGATTAAACTAGCATTTCTGATAGAACAGTCGCTATTTCGGCGGACGTGGATCGCGTCAAACAAAAAGAACGCTGGAAAACAGGAGGGGATTAACTTGAAATATTTCACGGGTATTTTTCACGTTTCACCTTTAATAATTTCCCGACGTTTCGGCTATGCTGCAATAGCCGTGGTCGCGGGCAGAAATTGTTATTGTCGCCGTAGGCCGCGGGTTCGATTCCCACCGAGGACAAACATTTATGTGATGAACATAGATGTTTGTTCATATTTGTATTAAACATAGAGTGTTGTTGTGGTATTAAAAGTATGTTTATAAAAACAATATTATAAGTATAATACTTATAATAATATAAGCTACCTTGTTCCCATAGTACAAGATTTGGCGTAGTTTGGGGCTAGATAGTGCTGTGTGAAATGTCCACCAATATTTATTTATATTTTATTTATTTATCTTTTAGCGGTATCTTTCACCGCTTTCTAGGAAACCGATCTTTTAGAAAAACGGTGAATAATGCGCGGAAGAAACTGAAAGGGAAAATCATGCAGCAAAAACTTTAGGAAGAAAGATATTGATTAACTTTGTCGTATCACTGGTTTTTTCTTGGATCCGCTGGCTAACTATTTATCAATTCTTCTCTTCTCTTTTTTTATTACATCACCTAATCTATCCATCTTAACAACTAGCTGGTGAAACAAGCAGATGTCCCACCATTGTTGGTAACCACCACCTAACAACGCATTGCCTCGTAAGTCACGCACGGTAGGAACGTGCAGTACGTACGTTTAGCCCTGAGTCCATCAAATTGTGGCAGAATACAACATTAAACGATTAATTTCAGGATCTAGAGATCCTAGATTTAGAGCTCTTTACACAATGGCATGGTTTGGTGGGATAATAGCACTATTCTGCAGTTAAATCATTGCATGCTTAGTGCCTTTGTCCATGCGCACGTGACTGCCTAAACAACATGACGTGACTTCAACCTCAATAAGCCTAGGTCTACTTAAAGGCTCTTCTCCACAGGCGCGATAACAACGCGCGTTTGGATTTTCCTACATCCAAACGCGCGCTCTTATGTGCAGCAGTGTGTAACTGCGTGCGCGTCTTAATACGAAATGTACTGAAAACAGATATCGCAAAAACGTAATCGCAGAACGCAGAAAAGAATCGCAGAAGACGCCTGTGAGGGAGAACCTTAAAAGTTGATGTTTTTACCTCCCAATCATAAGTTTTGGAGGGTGCTCAAATTTCTCGTGCAGAAATGTGTAGGGGAGGCCTATTTAATTCAACTCAAATAATTTATTTCAGATCATAATATGATCTGAAATAAATTGGATTTATATAAATCCAATTTGTTAGTACGCACACAAATAAAAACTAATGTTAGTAAAGCAAAACACGAGACAAATACATTTATTTATATGTTAGATTCAGGCCTCAAACAGATGTTGTTACCTCCTGGCTATGACCAGGTGAACTTCTTGAGGCCGATGATGATGATGATAAATCATAAATTTAGAAAATCTATGATTAAATGGATGGTGGGAATCGAATGTCAAACTGAAAACTATTTCGATAGCCAGACACTAGCGTAATCGGGCCGCGAGTATGTGAAAAGGTATTTATGACGTATGGGCACGTTGGTATGAATATGAACGTTGGTATGAACAATAAATAGCGGCTACGAGTATAACTCCGCATACCTTGCAACCCGCGGCTCTGGAGTCTGCGTTTTCTGTTGTCTAATGTGCCTGCAGTGGCAATATTGTGGTATCCACTCTGGATACCTAAAGATATGACATCCTACTATTTAATATTGTAGTAAACTAGTTGCGCTCCGCGGATTCACCCGCGCATTTTTAAATCCCGGTATTCCCACGGGATAAAAAGTAGCCTAAGTGTTATTTCAGACTATAATCAATATCTCTGCCAAGTTTCATCCGGATCCGTTCAGCCGTTCTGGCGTGAAAGAGTAACAAACATCCATCCATCCATCCATCCATACATACAAACCTGTCCCAGCTTCGCATGGGTGGACATAATTTTTTCAAAATTTTAGGATAAACTTAAGACTCCCGCGCTTCGTAGCCCACGAAGGTGAAAATACACGTGCCAGTAAAATGGAACAGTAGCGGGCGTGCAAGTTACAGGCATGCAGGATTTATGGACACATTGTGAATACATTTGCAAGTTAACTCGTCAGGTCAGGTGTCGCGACGTTCACACATGCCGGTTTCGTAGCCCCCTGCGTCCCCTCGGTTACGTGGCATGCCGACACGTCAGGTACTGGCATGCCTGTACCTGTCGCGACGTTCACACATGCCGGTTTCGTAGCCCCCCGAGACCCCTCCGTCACGTGGATGCCAGTATACCCGACCTAAAATAGAATGTTGTGCTAACTACTTGCATGCCAGGTACAGGCATGCCAATTAGCGTATAAGTCTGTAGCTTGCATGCAAGTGTGCCAGCTACGGGCATGTGTATTTTCACCTTTGTGCCCACGCTGAGTGAGAACTCTCCTCGCTGTCGCGCTTTCTAAGGCGCACAAGTTTTTAATTTCATAATATCTTTTGAATGGAATGTCCGATTTGAAAAATTCAAGAAGTAATCTACAGGTATTGAAACAACCTTGCATAAAAAAAATGATTTATTTGGATAAGGATTAATATAAAGACATAGATAACATGGTCTTATTTTGGTCGGCGTTTTTATCAACATTTAAAATGTAGAAAAGTAGTTATAGTAACAAAACTAAAATAGTTAGACATATGCTATCGCTGACTTAATTGTAGATAATGATGTGTCCTTTAATATTGTAGAACATTTTTTTGTTCTATCGTCAATAGTTTCCGCAGCGCATGCAATGAAAGACATTTTATATTACACCTTGGGTTACATTTTTTATGTTTTAGTAAGGATCCCTAATTTTTTCCAGCAATAAATGTAGCCTATGTTAGTCAAGGATAATGTAACTTTCATACGGTGAAAGAATTTTTGAAATCGGACCGGTAGTTTTTGAGCCTGTTCGAAACATACATACGTACATACATACAAAGTTTTCCTCTTTATAATATTATAGTGTAGATGACATAGGAGATACTTTGCCCTGACCGTATGACATCGGCTGCCTTGTCTTAGCTGTGATCGTGGTGCAAATGGTCATAGTGAATAAGGCTCCTGAATCTAATCTAGATAAAACGCCTTACCTACATAATATACACGCCTGATATTAGGTACGCCTCTTAATTAGCTCACAGAAAGATCGCTCTGAAACTAAGAGAAACTTACGCCAGTACCTCGCGACCAAAGAGAAGGCAAAAGTCTACCTGAACACAAAATTATGGCGTTGACAACATCTAATTTACCTCTCGCTCGCACGATTCGACATTTTAAAAGATATAAAATCGCTAAACACAATTTTGAAAAATTGCAAACAACCATTTTCACTGTGTGCAATGTGATTGCACACCGTTTGGTAAAAATTTCATTTTGATCGATGCAAGTTTTCTAACTCAAAAGTTTGCTTAAGTACGAAAACTACAAAAGCAAACTTTTAAGTAGGAAAACATGTATCGATCAAAATGAAATTTTTACTAAACTGTTCGCAATGTGATTGATTGCACACAAAATGGTTGTTTGCGATTTTTCGAAAATGGGTTCAGTGATTTTATATCCTTCAACAAGTCAAAACGTGCGAGCGAGAGTCACATTAGCTCTTGTCTTCACCTTAAATAGGTTCATTATCAAGCTTAATTTTAAAAAGTTATTGCGCAACGGATCTCGACACAAACACGCTTCGTGCCAAACGAAGGTGTACAAAGTGACTAAAACTCAAACTCACAAAAGACAGCATAAACCGCAACATTTTACTGCGCTGCCGAAATCCAGCGGAATTTAAAGCAAATCAGTTTTGGCAGCGACGCAAGCTGGCAACATCGGCGTTGCCAACGCGAGGACCAGTTGTGGCTGAAACTTTTGGGATTGCACACGATGGCTCAGGTTGCATGGCATGCTGCAGTTTTTAATGGTGGTTTCTGCGCGGGGAGAGCGTGGCGGCTCAGTTGAAAGCTGCAGCTTTTGCAGCGAAACATTTGTGTATTTAATTTTAATGATGGAATCATTTTTCTCTTTAATTTTTTCATTGACTTTACTTAATTATAATTGAAAGAAAAAAATGTTTGTGTGTGTATAATCAAAATATCAGGCGCAAGCTCATGGCCGAAATTAATGTTATAGAGTAACAAACATCCATACTTAAAAACTTTAGCGTTTATAATATTAGTAGCATTTTTGAGCATATCCAAGGGGTCAGTTAGAGGCACGTCTTAACATGACATATGACACAAACTAATTTGTACAGTACTAAATAGATAGATTCCAACAAAATCAACCCAAACATTAAGGGTCAAAGTCAAAGTCAAAGTATATTTATTTGCTGAATTACATGTACATGAGATGTTAAATGTTTATATTGACCAGTGTAATTCGACCATACACGGGCATGCAAAGTTATAACTTTTAAACAATAAGTCAAAATAAATAATAAATAATATAATGTCAGAGAATGATAAATTTAATTAAAATTGTAGATAAAATGTCAAATGTAAATAAAAGATAGTTAACATAAATTAAGAAATAATTGTGTTGGTCAGTAGTTTATCTGACATAAATTCATTAATCGTATAATAACATTTACCAGCCAGAATAGTTCTTAGCTTCCTCTGAAATATTGGCGTTGGAAGTTCTCTAAAAGCTATCGGAAGTTTGTTGAAGATGAGTGGAGCCATAAAACGGTGTCTAACCCACCAGTTATCTAGTACCCATAACACAAGCTTTGAATAGCTTACTTTGGGGCTAGATAGTGCTGTGTGGATTGTCCAGCATTATTTATTTATAACTTTAAACAATGTCTAAAATTAGCGCTGTCTCTGTTTGCTATTACGCAATGGCAAGAGATGTCAAAAGTTTAGGCGTTGTGTAACGTCTGCTTATTTTTTTGTACTAAGGCCCTAAATGTTTCACAGTGATTTTTGACCACAGTGTCAAAATAAATACAGTGCAACGATACAGTGAGTCATGCCTGCGACTCGCACCAAACATCACGACATCGTGTGTAAGAGCCTCTCCACGCAAGATAGCAATGCCTGAAATTTCGTGTTTTCGGTTTTGTATTGTAGATAATATGGCGCAAGCTTTTGAAAAACTTTTTAAACTAAACCAAAAGGTGAAAGAAAGAAATAACATTCATTGTCTATTAAGAATGGTGAATATATGGCAGAAATAGGCATTGAGTTTTTTGCTAATCTTTTTTTACTTAACCTACCACAATGCCTATTTCTGCCGCCATAGCAGAAATAGGCATATGCATATCATGTTGATGGACGTCGGGCAGTGCTTCGTAGGGCACGTTCTCACCATGTCTGTCTTGCGAAGCCATGCTTTTTAATAGATGTGGTACACATAAACATAAACATCAAATGGCTCATCTGCTTGTGCAGTTAAAAAAACTGTGTGCTAACAAGACAAGCAGGTGAAGTTGCGAGCGCAGCTACTAGCTCAAAATAGTAACCATGCCAATAGATAGCACATTCTGTGCCAATGCGACATGCCGGCATGCGGGATATCCAGACACCGCACGCGTCTGCCGGCATTCTACGCGGACCACAGAATGCAACACAAGTAAACAGTCTCTGAAAAGCACTTCCATCCGATCCTTACATACGGTGTCTTACCATGGGAAGAGTTTCAACAGTTGTTGAAACATACGTTCAACAAACGATTAGCGGTATTCTCTGCCTTAACGGAAAGCTAGTCATCGACATAGTGTTTTCGGAAATCGTACATCGGAGAAAACAATTGGGACATGCAGCTCGAATAGAACCACGCCTCCTCCATTAGCGTCGGATAAAAACAATCCTGTGTATTTGCCAAGTTCACAGGGCTCGCGAAAACCCACACTAAGGAATTTGAAAAGTTTCTGAAATGGTGTGTTCCGAGTTTCAGTTGAAGGCAAATACAGGTGGCCTCTTTGACGTGGCTAGCCGAGAGATCTGCGGGTTCGAGGTTTGTCTCTGTACATTCTCGTATCCTTTTTTATACTTGTTGACTGAACAAACAGAGATGTTAAATGATAACCATCCTACTACTATTATAAACGTAAAAGTTTGCAAGTATGGATGTTTGTTACTCTTTCACGCCGGAACGGCTAAACGTATCTGGATGAAACTTGGTAGAAAGATTTTAGTCTGGAATAGCACATAGGCTACTTTGTATCCCGTGGGAATTCTGGGATTTGAATCTGCGCGAATGAAACCGCGGGGCGCAACTAGTCATCTATAACGAAGCATTGCCTCGTAAGGCACGCATGATAGGAACGTGCGCTACGATGCACTGCCCTGGTTCCATCAAGTTGAGGCATACAGATGTTAAACCACTGCCTGTGGCATCGCCACCTCGGGACATCTGTAGAGTTGTAGCGATCGAAGCCCAGCATGGTGGAAGGGGGCTTTGATGCACCGAAGGTACACACGTGCTTATTTTCGAGCTAAAAGCATGCTTTTTTCGAGCCTTGCTCAATAAAAGCACGTGTGAACAAGTCGTGTTAGTAAATAAGCATGCTTATTTGGTCGGTCGTCGGTTGATTTTTGAGCATGCTCAAAATAAGCATGCTTATTTTTGAGCATGTGTGTCAGTACCTGTCGGTTGATTTTTGAGCATGCTCAAAATAAGCATGCTTATTTTTGAGCCGTGCCAGTCGCACGACTGGCTGTACATAGGGGAGTGTTAGTGCCGACATTAATGTATGGTAGTGAAAGTTGGGTATGGCAGAAAAAACATCAGAGTAGAGTAAATGCGGTAGAAATGAGAGCGTTACGTAGTATGTGTGGTGTGAATTTGAGTTATAGAATGAGGAATAGTGTGATCAGAGAGAAATGTGGAGTGCAAGAAGACGTAGTGATGAGGGTAAAAAAAGGTATGCTAAGATGGTTTGGGCATGTAGAGAGGATGGATGAAAGAAGATGATTAATGATGATGAGAAAAAGGTGCATCAGGCGAGTGTGAATGGGACTGTTGGGAGAGGAAGACCTCGGCGGAGTCGGCGGACGTACCTAGATCAGATAGCAGATTTTCTAGAGAAAGGCCAGGTCAAGAGTACCCTAAACCGACGAGCATGTATGAAGAATGTTATGAGAGTGAATGAAGCGAAAGAGGTATGTCAGGATCGTAGCAAGTGGTAATCCGTGGTCTCTGCCTACCCCTATGGGAAATAGGCGTGATTTTATGTATGTATGTATGTATTTTTGAGCACGTGTGTCAGTACCTTGACCTTGAGTACTTGACTACTCGGCTACCAGACTACTCAGCTAGTTTATCCCTTTGTGCCATAAAGAGCTCGTATGTGAAACTCTGAAATCGAGAAATTTTAAATTTCCTCGAAATATGCTGACGCGAAGTGCTATTTGCGAATGAATGGAAAAATTGCAAACATTTTGACTACCAGAATAATTTAGCAGTAGAATAAAGATAAAGTGTATGTAGATTACATCGGTTCTCTGAAATAGAGGATTTCAGAAAACCGTCGAACAAAATCACGCTCGTTTTTTTTTTCAAATCTTTCAAAAATCACTAAACGTATTTTTATGAATTTTCGCAGTTTCGGAGAACTAAAATATCAATTAGTTCCAACCACGGAACAGAGAAATACCCGTTCCAACCAACAGAATAACTTTTAATAGTTGACTGATAAATATGTATTTACATACGTTTGCTATATTCACATAATATGTTATTTTTGTAAGTCAGTCAGACATAGACATAGACATTTATTTATTTGCCACAAAGAACACACAACATATACAATTAGGCTTGGAATTACTAGAAAATGCGTGTTAAACATGTTAATTTTGAGACCTAAAAAACCCATGGCAAATAATTACATTAAACAAATGCTAGATCATAGTCGTTTGAATATTTATCTCAGCTTTTTAGATAATTGGAAAAGCGGTGTACAAAGGGAATCATGCCAAGACCTTACAAGTTTGTCTTGCGTTTTTTTCTAAACTTAGCTGACGCACTGCCGCATGCCGTTGAGATAATGTAAGGAGAGAGGCTCCGATAACAATTTGAACCCAAGACCTTAGACAAGCTATCAATAACATGTCGCCAGCTGGGAATCCCGTTGCCTCTCCTATTATCAAGTACCTCTATACTTATAAATAAGTTAGTTGGTAATTTTTTTCAGTACATAATTGAGGCTGGTTTTTAACCGTTGTGTTTTGTTATTTAGCAAAATGCTTAGTAGATTTATGTTTATACTGTTTTTTCTCAATGTTTCGGCTATTTATGGTGAGTTAGATTTATAACATAATAATCTTGTATAAAATTTAATTTCAATTTCAATTTTTTTTAATGATAAATGAAACCGCTTGTAAATCAGTAGTCAGTTGTCAGATTTTCATTTCTCTTTTGTCTGTATTATACCTCTAAGGAAATTACAGGCGCGTTTTCTGAATTAACACTATCTAGCAAAGTTTGTACATAATATTATATGAGAACCAAATAGCTGATAATTAATACCGAAATTATATTTTTAGGTATATTGTATACATATTATGTCCTTATAAAAAATGTTAACACCCAGACCAGTTTACTCACGGAAGTCGGAGTCGGCAGTCGGGAATCTATATTCCGACTGCATATTCGGTCACAGAATAACAGACTATATATTATTGTTACAGGTGCAAAGTTTAGATTCGACTATACGTTCACTAAGTCTGTAGATGGCTGGCTGAAGTTTCATCGGGTGCCTTTGACGTGGAGCGACGCCAGGCTTCTATGTCATGCTGAAGGTAATCTATTTCAAGGGAATTTTTTACCGGTTACTTCGACCCATTATAATCGCTTTACTTCCATCCCCAAGACATTATCATTTTAAGTGTAGTAGAGCACTTTGTGAAGGGCTTGTCCAGGGAATTACATCACTGTGCTCTTTTCTGCCTCTAAGCTGTGTTTCGGTTTGAACAGTGTGGTTGCCGGCAAAATTACAGGCACATGAAGCTTAACATTTGGACGCCTCAGGTTGATTCACGCAGGGCTGTGCATCGTAGGGCACGTTCCTAGAGTACCTGACTTGTGAGGTGATGGTTACCACTTAACATCAGGTACAAATACAAGATCATGTTTAGGTACCACTATGAAAATATGCAACAGGGCTCCCTTATTCCAACTCTAGCATCGGACCACCAAACGTACGGATATGAGACATGCATCCATGGTTGACATCAAGCGCTTTGCTTAACTTTTATACTACAAAGCTAAATAGTTCAGTTCTCTTTTTTCATCCTTAATAAAACTTTTAGGTTAGAGAACGTGTTTGGATCAAAATGATCGGCTCATTTCAATGCTCATGCTATCGTTGTTGCTCATTTTTAGATAACAACCACGCACGGCCAAAAAAAACCTAATTGTAGAACTATATTGGGATACAACCACCCACAATAGCTTGTTTGTGTTTGCAGGAGCAGTGTTGGCGTCGCCACTGAATCAGGAACTGCACAACGCTATGATGGAACTGGCGTCAGCACAGTCGGTTCATACCATCTTCACAGGGGTGCATAGTACCTTCTCCAAGGGAGCCTACGCTTCTATCGAAGGTAATTTTCGGTAGGCGCAGCGAGACGACGTTTATCTTCTAACTTGAACGAATTGTATGTTTGAACGTATACATGGTGGTCATAAGGGCGTAGTGGATCAAACGCAACTAGAGGTTGGATGGGGTCATCAGCTGCAAAAAATTTTCTACGGAGGGTTCTTGAGGTTTACTGGGGTCCTGGGGTAACAATTTATTTTGTGTTTTTATGAGAAAATTGACTATTTTTACTAATTCTTATTAGAATTCGAAAAAATCTGCTCATTAAAACACAAAATACATTATAACTCTGCAGGGGTTGACCTCCCGTAAAACATTTTTTTGCAGCTGATGACCTCCATCTAACCCCTAGTCGCGATGATGATGATCCACGACTTTCTGGCTGACTGATTTTATATCTTTCAAAATGTTGAAATGTGCGAGCGAGAGGTAAATTAGCAGTCGTCAGCCTCTTTAGTGGGTACGGGTACTCAGGAGGTCCTACTGGCCATTTGGTCTAGGTGATTTCTATGTATATAATAAAAAATATCTATCTATGTAAGTATATAATATCAGTCATCTAGTACCCATAACACAAGAATTGAGTAGCTTACTTTGGGGCTAGATGGTGCTGTGTGGATTGTCCAGCATTATTTATTATTTATTTATTACATTAAAACCTTACTTGACAGGAGTACCACTATCACGGCTACCGATCAGCTGGTCGCAAGGCGAGCCTAACAACTTCCAGAACTCTGAGGACTGTCTTGCGATGCTGACTTACAGTAACGGCACCATGATGGATACATGTTGCTCGGACGTTTTCCCGTTCGTCTGCTACAAGAAGAGAACTCAGACGCTGGTGGTCACTGCATGTGGAACTCATGATCCAGGTATGAAGTTAACTTGACAATGAACCTATAACTCGTACAATTCTTCCATAAGGGTTTGGGTCCTTGGCAGTCCCCCACACAGTTCTAGTAAGCGTTGAGATCATTTTCGTTTGCAGACCCTGTTCAATTATTTATTTATTCAATTGGATCGCAAGATCTCTTAGAAACATCTCAAAGCTAGGTGAATCTATGTGCCAATTCCACGCGACCAAGCCTAACCCCCGTTTCTGAAAGCGCGATCAACACTAATTGGTTTTCAAGTCACTTGCTATTTCTTCCTAATTTGAAGAAAAAGCTGAAACAGCAAGTGATTTGACAGCCGATTAGTGTTGATCGAGCTCTCAGGAAATGGGGGTAAGAGAACAAGCAACACACTTACCACTTTAGTATGACCCTTGTTATAAATTATTATAATATTGGATCTCCTGTGTTGGCAATCAAACTTAGTGAAGCGTAGCCGAACCGAAATATACTGAGGCAAAAGAAAGAATAATTGTCGAACCTCCAAGTGAGAACCGAGGTTGGTTGTGTAAAACTGTTGGGTTTTTCATCTTGCAGAGTACAACTTAGACAAACGCACAGGCAGCTGTTACAAGTTCCACCGGCGTGGGCTGATCTGGTCCCAAGCGCACATGACCTGCATGGCTGAAGGAGGTCACCTAGTCATCATCAACAGCGACCAGGAGCAAACAGCCATTAAGGAGATCTACAGCAAACATGCTGACAACGTGATATCATCTAAGCGACCTCAGTACGCCCATATCGGACTCTTCGATTCTAGAGACGGAGGTTCTTGGATGACTATTCATGGTAGGTGCATTGTTTCTTAATACCTCATTATCATTAACAGTAGTAGAAGAGTTCTTTGTGAAGTGCACCTCCGGGGAAGCACTAACACCACACCACGCCTTTTTCTTTCGCTAAACAGCAACGCTGTGTTTTGTTTCGAAGAGTTTATCTTTTTTATTTTTTATCCGTGTTTTCAGGCAATGAAAACCCCAACTCAAACATAAAAATTACTCTTCCTGACATGTATTGGCGAGTAATAATACTATTACTCTTTAAGCTACTTCAGTAGATGGCCTTGTCAAGCATCCGGGCAAGGCTCGGTCACTCAGATATTGAGTATTAATATGAGCACGTATATGAATAAGAGTCTTTCCCTCGTACTAAAATGGTGCCTAACTATAGACAATGTCTAAAATTAGCGCTGTCTCTGTTTGCCATTACGCAACGGTAAGAGATGGCAAAAGTTTAAGCATTGTTTATCGTTTGCCTATTTTTTTGTAGTAAGGCCCTTTACATTTAATTTTAGGCCAAACTCCAACCGAAGCTGGCTTCGACCGATGGTACCCTGGACAGCCTGAAAACGGCACACAGCCTCTTGGAGAGTTCTGCGGGGTGACCGACAGGGGCAGTGCTCGACTGCTTGACGCACCGTGCAACTGGCTCCAGCCGTTTATATGCGAGAAGTCACCGGAAAGCCTTGAAAATCCCGAAGACTTGTACTAACATTATATCCAGGATCCTCATCCTCTTTAAACGGCACAACACGGGAGTTTCGCCATAAACTACTAAAAGGATTGTGTTGAGGATATTAAATATTGGTGGAAAATCCACACAACACTATCTAACCTACCTTAGTTTGGATCTGTGGCTTATTTCAAGGACACAAGAAATGACCAGTGAGGCTTTGAGCTGAGTGACGACTGATTAAGATGTCCTATCCAATATTTTTCTTTGTATTTCGCCTAAGTTTTGTGACGCAAAATAAAAGATTTTTAATTTAATTTAATTTAATTTGTTTTTTTAGATTAGACAGTAGTTGAAAAATGTGCGCCTTCAATACATGTCCGAGCAACCATCGATAGGCTATCATATTCAGTTTTATGCGCGCTCAGAAACATTTTTTTCGTCATAATATTTTTTTTCATTAGGTTATATTCAATCAAAAAACATCTGCGTAAAGTACCCTCTAAAACTTTCGCCACAAAGTGTAAAAGTAATAAATTTACCGAAAGTGGATCTCAGGAAATTGGATGGCTACCACACACCGTAAATTCTACTGTATACTGTCATACCTACAACTCTTATATAGATTTATGGCGACTAAGGTGGAAGGGAATATTATAATAAATATTTATAGTAGGAATGACAAGAATTATGAAATAAAATGTTATGCTGAAACTTTTTTATTTAATCGTAAAACCAACTTATTTATACCTAGTACATAATATTCTACTTAAAATAAAATAATAAATATAAAAACAAACTTTTATAAGAAATCAAGGACCTTGTTTCGAGAAACGGACTCTTAGTACTTAGTAAACTGAACTAAACCAAAATTTAAGGAAGTTCAAATACCACTTACCTACCAAAACGTTCGGTATCTATTTAAGCTTAGAAATATTAAAGAAAAAATACTAGAAAATAACATTTAAAGAATTAGAGTCTAATTATCTAGAAAACTGCTACCTCTTCCAGGAACTTAAATTCAACAATTGTGTGACCATTACAGGTATTTTTCTTTTCATAGAGTATGGTGTAACTACGTGAGTAGGTCATGAGTAGGTACTTTTAGCTAAATTCTACCTAAATGTGATTTAGAACGTTTGTGCGTTTTAAAAGTACGCAAAACCTGTGACAAAACACAAGAGATAAAGTTTATTTTGTTGCAATAAAACGGACAAGAACGATTTAATCCATCGAGTTCGTAGTTCGTATAACGAGCTACCACGTCAATTAGGAAAATCGAGTTATATTCTTCTCCTTTTTGAGTTAAAATTGTCTTATTAATCGACTAATTTTGACCATCCCAAATAGTACGTTAATTCGTTGCAAGTAATTTTTTTTACTTTATACACCGTTTTGAAGCCACGTTCTCGCCTGGTGGTAAGCTTTTGTAAAGACGATGGAGCAGATTTGAAAAGCCTCCTCTATAAATTCGGTTTTGAGCACTCTCCGTCATTCCCATTTCATCATCCATTTTTGACTTTCCGCGATCTTCGCACGGCGTCAGTCCATCTGTTAGGAGTAGGCTGGTGGTACAGTGCACCTACGGATCCCTGATTTAAAAAATAAATATGAATAATCACAATAATGGATAGTTGGGTTAAAGAGCAAGCACCAAATATCGTATTTTTAAGATAATAGAAACAGTCTACAATCTTGTGTGAAACCGTCATCATGTGGCTAAAAATTGTGTTAGTATCAATTTTTGGATTTACCAGTTCTGTAAGTTCTATTGTCATTCCTATGGATAAGATTTTCTTCTTCCTTTCGAATCACTAGTTTCGAAACAGCGTGGTGAAAGGATTTTAAGTGCGCTTCACGGATGCTCCTTTCGAGCCTTTGACACATGTTTTCAAGCTTTTCAGGATCTACGGTATGCTGGCTTTTTTACAATGATTTTTTTCAGCGTTTGAGAGACCTAGTAGTACTAGTTTTACTGTTCACATAAATTTTTGAATAGAAAAACTCATTGTTGCTCCACCGGTTTTAAACCCACGACCTTGATCAGAACATCGACAACGCCAACAATGGAACAACACTAGAAGTCCAATAATTCTTATAAAATGCATTTTTCCCAGCTGACGACCTCCTTCGACCTCCGTGGAGTGATCCATGGAGACCGCATGGCCGGTGTCCCGCTAGGCTCCTCGCTAGGAGCTGGCGAGGTGGATGTGGAAGGTGTCTGCAGCCAGTCTGGCATGGCCTGCCAGAACTGCAGCCAGGCTGTCACTTGCATCGCACTACCTGTTGGCTGGCTAAAGGTTTGAAGATCTCACGTTGGCTACTTTCTTTTTACAAGCATATTTAGGGTTCAGTCTGATTCTATCAAAAGACTTATTGTAACCCGAGTGCTGGTCTGATCAGATATTAAAGCCAGTGTAAGTATATCCCAGTGCACATGATTTTCTACTGTTATTTGACTGTCCCCGTCATCTAAAGATAATGGTACGGACTTACTTTGTATCCTTTCCAAACTTCCAGGTGCCTCTAGAAGAATGTTCTGAGGGTCGAACCTGTAACGCCCACCTGGGGGGCTGCTCCTCAACACCAGTGCCGGAGTGTGATGGTGGGAAGGAGTACCAGCATAGCTGTGAACAGGTGGGGCTATGTAACTAGGTGCCTATATATCTACCTACTAAATGGACCTGAGTAATTTCTGAAAACTCTTATTATGATGTACCACAGTAGACCCATGGTCTGAACCCTGGAACGGTGGAATATTAACATAATATAATGCTGCATATCAATAGCTACAGGTATTTATTTCAGGCAGATGATTCTATACAGCACATACTAAGCACCGAACAAAACAATGCATTGCAATAATCCGTGCTGAGATAATCTCGAAAACAAAGGTCAAGGCGCGAAGGCAGCCAATAAAACCGTTACATTACTACCTCGGGCCCTTCCTGGCTGGCCTAGTTCTGATAGACAAACAGTTTAAACCAGAGACGTAGCCAAGGCCTATCGTAATAATTTTGGGGGCCCTGTCCCGTAGAACTACTAACTGTAAATTTATTTATTTTATATAACTAGAACGGTTAAGACCAATTACTCTAATTATAAATTACATTCTGGCTACTATAATTACATTTTCATTTTTACACATTCATTGAAATTAATAAAGAACAAAATATAAACAATAAAGGATGTCAAATTACACATGTCAAACAAAATAATAATAAGTCAGTAAGTCAATAAATTACACACAAATTACACACACATTAACAACAATTTACATATTTTAAAGAACAATTTTATCAGAGTGTGTCTGTCTTGCAGTGGGCTAAACATTTCGACACTGCTTCCAATGTAAAATGTGGGATGTGCCAAATGCAAACACAGTTTGGACGTATCTCATTTATTATCCCCCTTAAACGTCTTCAAAGAATCCCGTTCGTACTTGGTGCCAGATCAAGGGATGTTTACCGTGTTATAGTTATTTATTTATAGATATTATTCTTCGGATTTTCTAAAATTCTCAAATACCCTTGAAGTGCCCTGCCATAGACATTCTTTCTCCTTATTTTATAATTTATCAACCCTTGAAGTGGGTCAAAGTGTGTTCTAAGTCTTCCCAGGAGAATTTAAGCAGATCGGTATCTACTTTATGGTCATAACTGGAAGAGATCGCTGTTAGCGATAAGGCCGCCCATTGTATTGCTACAAAGTGTTAGTTTTTAAGTAAAATGTGTTTAACTAATTATGTTGTGGTAATCAATAAAGAGTTATCTATCTATCTATAACTAAATAAGTTACAGAATAAACTGGATATCGATCTTTATAAATTTTATAGTTCTTCTTCTTGTCGTGTCTCTAGTTTATTTCAAAACAGTGTGATGAAAGGATTTTAAGTGCGCCTCAGGAGGCCTTCGAGCACTTATAGCAATTTAGTTTTAATTCTAATGTTTACACATACTTCAAATCGGAAATCGGATGTTAGATTAGAGTCCGATGGCTTAGGTGGTAGCATGGCCCCGTATCAAGGCGAGGTCGTGGAGCTTTTGGGACAATAAAAAACTTTGAAAACATTTCTCGGTTCCAGGTAGGAATTTTTCCCGACGCTCGGTCCTGTAGGAAGTTCCACCTCTGTTCTCCTCCCCAAGGCTTGCCCGATGGAAGACCTGCTACCCACGGGATTGCTCTGTGCCCTAGAAACTACGGATATAACCCGCAAACTGCACAATGTTCGGTGAGAATATCAAAAATGTCCAAAACATCTAACGTGTTGCTTGCTTTGGGTGATTGTTAATACCTGGCGGGCCATATGCTTTTTCCATCAGCAAGCAATATAGTTAAAAAGGATGATACACATTCGTTGCAGATAAAACTTCCACATGGACAATGTCAGACCACCCCGGTACCCAACTGCGCTAAAGTCGGCGACTCGGGAGCCGTCTCCTCTTCTCTGAACCATTACTACGTATGCCTGATGAAGCAGGGGTCTATCCAACCACAGATCTTCATCTGCCCCCACGGCTGGTTCTTCTGGGGCGGCTTCTGCAGACCAGAAGCCGAACCTGGCTCTCCAGCATCAAGAGCATCCGAAAGTGCCAAGTGTTCAAAAGCAAATTCGTCTGAAAGCAGTGAAGAGAGAGAGAAAGAAGTAAAGCCAGAAACGACAACGAAAATAGTAACAGAAAAGGCAGTTTATAAAGTAGATAGTTTTTTCTCGACGGAGAAGGCTACCACCTACGCGGCAGACACGTTCTTGGCCGATAAGTTCGATCTATCAAACTACGAAACGGTTGATGAAGATGTGCCTAATAGGGACACTAGTAATGATTTCTATTCCAATGAGATTTTTAATTAGTTAGTAGATAGAGATTTTTAATTTTTAATTGAAATAATTAATTAGTGTTTAATATATTTATGTTACAATGATTTATATTGTCCAAGATTGTAATAAATCGCACAAGGATAATAACTTTTGTGACAATATAAAAAATCTTTGTGATTTCCATAGTGTCGTAAAAACTTTAAACGAATAAACAAAATATATTCATATATTTAAGAGTTTGCTTTACTAGTAAGAAAAGAGAGTAGGAGAGAGAGGAGAGAGTAAGAGTTTTTAAGAGTAGTAGAGCTCTTTGTGAAGGGCTCGTCCGGGGAAGTACTACCACCACGCCTTTTTCTGCCGCCAAGCAGCAACGCTGTGTTTCGGTTTTAAGAGTGTGGTCGCCGGTGTAATTACAGGCACATGAGGCTTAACATCTGTATGCCTCAAGTTGATGGACGCAGGGCAGTGCATCGTAGGGCACGTTCCTATTGTGCGTGACCTACGGGGCAATGTTTTGTTTATAGGTGATGGTTACCACTTAACATCAGGTGGGCCATCTGCTTGTTCCATCAGCTAGTTGTATAAAAAAAAAAAAAACTAGTTTTCGTACTTAAGCATTTGAATAAATACTTAGACAGCCTCAAAATAAGCATTGCTATAGGTTATCAAAGTTTGGTGCGATCGCGCTCAGCTAATCCAGTCTTAGATTCCATTGAAGAGTTTTAAAACAATCGCACGGCCCATCCTCACGACCTGCTGAAGACAAAGGACTTATCGCTGCGATCTCTTCCAAGCTTTGCTAAATTGGTGTATGGTGCAAGCCAAAGGCTAAAATTTCGATTAACTGATTATTTATGTAGGTTTTAAACATGTTAGTCTTGTGGCAGAAACTCCGCCTTTTGATCCGAAAAATCTCTTTTTGAAGCTCTTTGTGAAGGGCTCGTCTGGGGAAGTACTACCACCACGCTTTTTTCTGCCGCCAAGCAGCAACGCTGTGTTCCGGATTGGAGAGTGTGGTCGCCGGTGTAATTACAGGCACATGAGGCCTTACATCTGTATGCATCAAGTTGATGGACGCAGTGCAGTGCATCGTAGGGCACGTACCTTACCTGCGTGACTTACGAGGCAATGTTTTGTTTGTTATAGGTTATGGTTACCACTTAACATCAGGTGGGCCATCTGCTTGCTCCATCAGCTAGTTGTATAAAAAATATAAAATATTGCGCCCCGCGGTTTCACCCGCGCAGATTAAAGTCATGGTATTCCCGCGGGATAAGAAGCTTATGTGCCATTCCAGACTATAATCTATCTCTCTGCCAAGTTTCATCCAGATCCGTTCAGCCGTTCCGGCGTGAAAGAGTAACAAACATCCATCCATACTTACAAACTTTCGCGTTCATAATATTAGTAGGATAAATTGAATACAAAAACTTCCTTCCGCTTATTACGCGCACCACTCATGCGCAGGGCTAACGGTGTAAAAAACCTGCACCTCTGCCATTAGACACTGGAGTTGCATCAGAGCTAGTGCGACTGCGATCTGCCGTGGGAAGCTTACCTATGGGCTATAGGCTACAGGCACAAAGAGTTCGGGCTACCTTGCTGTGGAAACGGCTTTTTTTTAATATTTTTTCAGTAAAAAAAGAACTGAAACTGAAAAAACTGAAACAGCACGGGATTTTTCAGTGCAATTTTTTGGCAAAAATAATTTAAAAGCTCATTATTCGCATGATTTTGATTATGTCCCAAAAGTTATTTAAATACATAGTTATGTAATATCTTACTAATATTATAAACGCGAATGTTTGTAAGCAAGGATGGATGGATGGATGTTACTCTTTCACGCCGGAACGGCTGAACGGATCGGGATGAAACTTGGCAGAGAGTTAGATTATAGTCTGGAATAGCACATAGGAATACCAGGATTTAAATCTGCACGGGTGAAGCCGCAGGGCGCAACTAATAAAGGGTTTGAGCCCACCAGTTTTTTTCTTGGGAGTGTAGTGTGTAAGTGGAAGGAGTGTGGAAGCTCAGACCTTCCATTGGGCTCACTTATCACTTGTTAATTACATGCACCTGAGTGAGAGTGCGAGAGAGTGGTAGTCAAGAGTACGTCCAATTTATTTATTGAACCCTTGCCCATTCTTTGCAATAAGATGATTTTACTAGAAGAAATAATGTTCTATTGATCAGATGAAATATTTAAATTTTTTGCATTGATTTAATAATGCCTCATTTTTACTGTTGTAACAATAGGTTCGCTGGTAGGTACTTCATTAATAAACCTACAATAAATAAAAATAAAAAGGTCAACATTCTGATTAATGACATCAAAAATGTAGACTTGTTTACATTGCCGTGTTAAATTTATTCATCCATTTTGCATATTTTTAATTAAAATTGATAGATTTTGTAGAATCAAGGCAAAAACATATAATATCTTCATAATTATTAAAAATTCAAGTTTTTTTGACTAATAGCTATAGGTCGCGGTTTCCCTTGCAGACTATGTGGATTGAAAAAATGCTTTTATACCATTCCTCCTCTAAAAAGCTTATTTTACTCATTGAAAACAGTAAATAATAAGCAATCTTGTTCACTGTTTTGGTGCTTGAATTTAGAGCGCACAATACACGACCTCCATCTCAATGCTTTACGACCTTCTTTTTTCAGAACTTTTTTTTTATTGAATGTCTATTTTCACATACTTATTACTATTACCACTAGCCTATGGTGTCCTATTGTTGGGCAAAGGCCTCCCCCCTTGTCCGCCAGTCACTTCTATCACGAGCCTATTTTCACTTAAATCCTTCTTTTTCTCATAGTCAGGACTTAAAATAAGCCATCGTGTAAAGTATAATATGCAAATCTTGAATAAAACAATTTATATCGAGGGCCTTGAATCACGCGCGTCGCTCAGGATTCTTTTGTTTGAAAGATACTCACAGACTATCAGTCCGTTATTGACCGAGCGAGCGAAGCGTCTCAGTTTCCACATTGGTCAAAAATGCGTTTGTCCGGATGTCTGTCTGTCTGTCTGTCTGTTCTCCTCTACAGGTCGCATTTTCAACCGATCTGGACGAAACTTGGTACACAGGTTATATGACTTATTAGAATTGTTTTTGTCGTCGGGGATTTTTGATTGGAGGGGTACTTCCCCCAAAAAAGGGCAAAAAGGGGGCTATTTGATATACTGGATATCTCCACCAAATGAGATCCGATTTCGATTATTCTTTTTTTATTTGAAAGGTAGTAACTATAAGTTAGTCTCATAAAAGTTTGGCGAAGATCTGATAAGGATCTTCAGCATGATGAACAGGATAGCTCATCAAACAATCGATGGTTTTCAATCAAATTTGAGAGAAACACAAAGGACCTCATTCTACACAAGATGATGCAAAAAAAAAAAAAAGATCAAAAAATCACAAAACGGAAAATGCACTTGCACATCTAAAAAATTTACAAAATTAAATAGAAAAAACATCACATCACACACACACACACAACATTTTGCATTATAGTTAGTTTTCAATACGTGACAGGCTGCAAGCGTTTAGTCGCTGTTAGAATACTAACTGATAATTATCTTCATGATGTTTTCCTTCACTGAATGAGAGCATCAGCATAATAATAAGCCTTAAATTAGAAATTAATAAATGTACACTTAAAGACTTTCAGAAAACACCTTACACGACATTGATGATGCTGATTGAATTGTGCTGGCGAGGTCTACAGCTCCCAGAGCCACAGTTTTATAATTTGCGGATCTTTTCTAATAAATTTATACGGCTTCGCTCGCGCACGTTCACTTTGAAAAATTTTCAACCTTTCTATAAAGGTAACTAGTAGGTACCCAAATAGATTTTTAATAAAGTAGGTACTACCCACTTTATTAAAAAATCTCTACATAGTCAGCGGGCCGCTCACATTTGCCTTTTGTAGTGTTAGATTTCCTCTTTATCTAAATACTAGCTGAAACCCGCGACTTCGTCTGCGTACTTTTAATTTGAATATTATGCAATAAAAGGTAGCCTATGTTCTTTATCAGGGTCTAAAGATTGTCTGTGCCAAATTTCATCAAAGTCGGTTGAGAGGTTTAAGCGGGAAAGCGTAACAGACAGACAGACAGACAGACAGACAGACAGACAGAGTTACTTTCGCATTTATAATATTAGTTGGGATATATAACTCAAAGGTGACTGACTGACATAGCGATCTATCAACGCACAGCCCAAACCACTGGACGGATCGGGCTGAAATTTGGCATGCAGGTAGATGTTATGACGTAGGCATCCGCTAAGGAAGGATTTTGATCAATTCTACCCCCAAGGGGATAAAATAGGGGATGAAAGTTTTTATGAAACTTTGAATTCCGCGGGATCAGCTAGTATAATATAAAGAGGAAATCTAATAGTGTAGATCTTGTGTAGATCTAATAATATAGTGTAGATTACGCCCTCTTAAAGGTTGAACTTTGGAAACCGCCGAAATAATTAGATCTCTCTAACTTCTAGAAGAAAACTATTTACGGCTAAGCTCTCCTATAATATCTTTTTTGTGTTATTAATTTTGTGTAAGTTCAATAAAGAATAAAGAGGAGAGGCTCTTAGGGCTTGAGTTTTGGAAAACGCTGAATGCCGTACTCAATTCATACGAAATATCATGCACAAATAATATGTCCAAGGAATAAAAAGTTACATACAAACATTTATCCCCAATTTGACCCCCCTGGGGGGTTTAATTTTGAAAAATTATTCCATAATGGATGCCTACGTCCCTTCATAACTGGAATACGTGTGCGAAATTTAAGTTTCTAGCCTTAAGGTTTGGGCTGTGCGTTGTCATTAGTCAATCAATTTTGCCTATAGATTTCTAGATTATTTATGTGACCACACATATCTTTTTATACTGCTAAAAAGGTAAGCGAATAAGCGTGGGAGCCACCTGATAGAAAGTGGTCACGTCGTAATCTATAAATATTTGCAACGGAATTTTGAAAATATGTTTTATACGGCAAGGTTTTCTGGATCTTTGAATTCTAGATTTCATTTCTGGAAGATACGACGGGTGGGCACCATATTTTAGGTATGTAGGTACCTATTATAAAAATCGATCGAGCCACCAATTCAATCACCAAACCATCCAGGCCTAACTGAACATCTGAACTGTCACATTATTATCATTCTGATTATTAGAGGGTTACTATTCTATATATTTATTAATATATATAGCTTGTAACGGTAATAATATATTCTAGATGTAAAGGTTAGCTTTGAAATATATCCGAATTTTTAAAATGTAATATAAATGATCTGTCAAAAATAACTCGTTATTTGCTTTTAATATGATATGCGGTCTACTTAAAGATAATTTAATTTTTATTTATCATCATCAGCTTGCAGAAGTCCACTGCTGTATACATAGGCCGTTTCCAGGAAGAATGATTTTGAGCCCTTTCCACCCACCGACTACTCACGATCCACCACCACCTAAAAAACCGGCAGTAAAAAAACCTATTTATGGTTTTTCTAGTATGCAAATTGCAATACTACACTAAAGCCTATTCCATATCAATCGCGCCGTCCGCGAGTATTTTGTCAGCCGAAATGCCAGGTCGGTGCGATGCGAATCTACTACGGACCGCTATATACACTGTACCGAGACGTATAATCTTGATACTTGCGACTAGAACTACTTAGAAATATTGCACTGTTTCTTTGAAACAGGTGTTTTATAGCATTATTAACCTACTTCATAGCAGCTTCTTAGCATTATTAACTTAATTATGTACCTACTGCAACTGATTGAATGATTAGTTTCGTAAAAAAGGTTTTATTATTTTGTATTTGACTTTTAAAATGTTCTTTATTGTTAGTTTCTTTCTTTAGTGTAGTAAAATGGTTTTCCTTATGTAATAACCTATTTAGGTTATAAATAAAATAAATTAAATAAATTATGCTGGACAATCCACACAGCACTATCTAGCCCCAAAGTAAGCTACTAAAGCTTGTGTTATGGGTACTAGATAACTGATATATTTAATACATTATATAATTACATAGATAGATATTTTTATTATACATAGAAAACACCCAGACCAATGAACAAATTTCTGCAGATCGTACACAAATTTGTTCCGAGGCGGGAATCGAACCCGCAACCTCTGCGTCGCAGGCGGACTCTCGCCCGCTGCGCCACTGAGGTCGTCGTTATTATAACTAATGGAATTTAATTTAATTCTCTTAGAATTTCATTCATTTAACGGAACTCAATTTTTGCTTAAGAAGCTGAACGAATTTAAATAAGGTTGGTAACAATAAAAACATTGATTAAAAAAAGGAAAAAATCTTGTGACGACAAAATTAACTGCTGCAGAAAGTAATGGCGTCCAATAAAAATTCGCGACCGTTATTAAAAGTATCTCAGCGCATACGTCCCCCTATTTATGAAGGCACACATTTACCGACAGACCGAGCACCTCACTACCAGACCATTCATTACTCCAGCATCGCAACAGATGCACTCGGTACGACACTAGCCATTCCAAATTTGAAATTTATTTATTTCTCTAACTCTAAATTTCGCGAGTCGAATTTGCCCTGTCATTTTGACAAGCTGTCAGTCCTCCGCGCCATTTTTGCGATTGCGTATTTTTTCAGCCAGTGTTTTGTTTGTTTTTTTTTTGTTCGCTGTGAATGCACGAAGGTTGATTTGTTGCTGTTTTTTCGGGCTGAATAAAAGGTGAGTTGAATAGTACTTTTTACAGATAGCCTACTAAATAAACACAATGGGTGTCTAAATGTTTTTATACAATAAACCCGCAGAATCTATTGTTCACAAATACATAAAACGAAAAAAAGCTTCAATCGAAACTTTTAACGAGAAAACTTCTTTGACATTTTTGTAAAGTAAGTACATACCTCCTACATAATAATATTGATCTTCTAAGTTCTAGATAATTAGAGTAGAGTATTATACATAATACCTACATTGGTTGAATAATTTCATAGCCTAAATACCGAACCTCATATTAATAAACTGAAACAGCTTTACGATTTTGATCCCCAGGCACGGTAGATATCCCCTCAGATCTCTTGATACCAAGTTCGACTTTCTTTGAGGACGTCTAAGGGGGTAGTCAGAATATGTCCAAACATTACATTTGGGTAACGTACCTACGTTTTGCAGAAAGTTAGTATTCCTCTAAAATAATTACATTGCTCTTAATTGGATTGATTTAATTAACTTTATTTAATAAATATCTCGGTAATGTAAAAGCTCGTGTAACCTAAATTAATACATAATTAATTCACAAACAGAATAATATACAGTTTTGACGAGATTCTAAATTAGCTAATAACACCTAAAATAGATCTGATTATGGGCGTCAGGTTTGTTGCTAGCTGATTCTTGTGGCAATTTTTATTTTTCTGTTTTCTTTTTATAAAAGTCATTACAAATGACAGGAGATCGAAGCGTGGAACGCCCTCCTACCCGATGGACTGACGAAATTCCCAGGATCGCAGTAATTCAATGGAGGATAGGGCTCGGAATCGTTCTCCCTGGAATTAAGAGACGGCCTGTCCAGCATCCTACTACTATAATATTATAAACGTGAAAGTTTGTAAGAATGGATGGATGGATGGATGGATGTTTATTTCTCTTTCACGCCGGAACGGATCCTAACATAAGCTCTTTTTTATCCCGTGGGAATACCGGGATTTAAATCTGCGCGGGTGAAACCGCGGGGCGCATCTAGTATAAAATAAAGGCCATAGTTTTCCATTTTCATCTAAAATTACCTACACGAACCGTAGTTTAGTGAATCATGCCAAAATTAAGTCATTATATGGAACGGAATACATTTTAAAATACAAAATTACTGCAAAATAAGTCTACACGCCTCAGCTTTCTATCCAGCTAGACTTTCTCTAGGTCTTGATGCACCGCACTGATGCCGACAGATTCCTAAGCTAAGACCGCGGGTCAATTATATAAAAACAAGCCAAGCGAAAGCATGTTAATTGAGTCGAAAAAAATTATAACAGATGCCTAGTAGACCTGCGGCCCAATTACGTTAATGTCTGGCTATCGAGATGGCTTTCAGTTTGACATTTGATTCCCATCCATCTAAGGAATTTAGCATCCATCACAAGGAATTTAGATACTAGATAGAACCATACATATGTTGCTAATATGGGAATCAAATGCTCTCTTCAGAGAGTATTATATTCCTTGATCAAATGTTAGCGTAATCGAGCAGCTGTGTTGACTTTTCGCAAATTTAAAATCAAATAGAGGACCAACATCTATTCATCGCACAATTGGTTATCGATGGGAATCGAACCCACCGACAGCGCAGTCAGCATAGCTCTACCAACTGAACTGTGACTCTTGTGGTGTAGTGGTAACGATGCCACTTTATGGTCCCTAAGGAGTCTGACCTAAGTCAGAGCACATTCAATCAACCGTGGGTTTTCTATTCGGAAAATGTGTGTAATGCTGGTCAAACACGTTTTTTCTAGTACACTTTCAACAAGCACTAATAAGTCGGCGTTGATAACTGCATTCTGTAATTTATGGACACCCTACGATAGAGCTATTACTTGCGCTAGGCAGACATCCTGCATCCTGCGGGGACATTTGCGGGCCCCGCTGTAAAGGCGAGCAGTCGTCGGCGGGGGACTGGATGAAAAGGCTCTGCCAGTTTCCCAGTTCCCCTCCAACAAAGACGACGCGGGAGTGCCGCTGGGTTGTTTAGTGGGTATACCGGTAGTGGAAACCGGGGAGCCCCACATATCCCTCCCATCCTCCAATGGGGGAAATGCGTAACGCATTTTTCCCAGCGTCAAAAAAAAAGGCTGACAACCAACAACTTCTGGCATTTCATTAGCTTATGCGTCACGAAAAATCACCATCTCCTAAAGCATTCTTATTTCAATATTACTTAACTTTTTGTTCATAAAGTAGACTCTATGCAGTTGATTTAAGACATTGACAGAAAAGTAATATTGAAATAAGAATGCTACAAGAGGTGGGTACGGGCCCAGAATCATTTATTGACTCTCCAGACCCGGCTTCGCGCGGGTGCAGTGCTACGTTCCTATAGTGTGACTTACGAGGCAATGCTTTATTTTAGGTGATGGTTACCACTTAACATCAGATGGGCCTTCTGCTTGTTGCATCAACTAGTTGTATAAAAAAATTAATAGCTGTTACTTAAATAGATGAAGCAAAGGACTTCAACTCCTTCACTCAAAAAGTTCAATGTTTTAAGACGTTGACAACACGTAATATCTCTCGCTCGCACGATTCAAAACTTTTAAAGATATAAAATCACTAAAGCTAATTTTGCACACAAAATGGTTGTTTGCGATTTTTCGAAAATGGGTTTGGTGATTTTATATCTTTCAACAAGTCAAAACATGCGAGCGAGAGTCACATAAGCTCTTGTCTTATACCAATACGTTACACGGATCAGAATATGCATTTATCTGCAAGGCCCAAGGTTGCGCACTTCGGGAAAATATGTATTTTGAGTCCTTTCGAATACATTGTGCGTTCAGAATGTCATTTACAACAAGATGGCTATCCGCCGGTTTCTGAAAACTCGATCAAAGCTAATCGGCTGTCAATTCACTTGCTATTTCAGCTTTTACTATAAATAAGTTAGAGATAGCAAGTGATAGCGAGATTAGTGTTGATCGAGCTTTCAGAAAGAGAGTAAGTGAATTTACCTTGTGCATTTACTCTTCTTCATTAGCGTCGTAGCGTTAGTACGCGCAAATACATAATACATTGATAGGTAATAAATTTAACCCTCTGCAACTGAGGTGGTAGTCTATTAGATACCATCAATCATTTCAACGTAGCCATTTCTCTCGTTATAAATTCACTGGCTCCCTTCAAACTAAAACCCAGAAAAACGCTGCGTTGATTGAAAACAAAAATAGGCATTACGAAAAGGATTACAATAAAATGAAGTATTGACTAGTGGCTCGGGGAGCTGTAGACCTCGCGAGCATACTAAAAGTGAGCTATTTGAGGAATGTAATGTGCAAGTGCATTTTCCGTTTTGTGATTTTTTTGATCTTTTTGATTTTTTTTGCATCATCTTGTGTAGAATGAGGTCCTTTGTGTTTCTCTCAAATTTGATTGAAAACCATCGATTGTTTGATGAGCTATCCTGTTCATCATGCTGAAGATCCTTATCAAATCTTCGCCAAACTTTTATGAGACCAATTTATAGTTACTACCTTTCAAATAAAAAAATAATAATCGAAATCGGATCTCATTTGGTGGAGATATCCAGTATATCAAATAGCCCCCTTTTTGCCCTTTTTTTGGGGGAATTACCCCTCCAATCAAAAATCCCCGATGACAAAAAAATTCTAATAAGTCATATAACCTGTGTACCAAGTTTCGTCCAGATCGGTTGAAAAATGCGACCTGTAGAGGAGAACAGACAGACAGACAGACAGACATCCGGACAAACGCATTTTTGGCCAATGTGGAAACTGAGACCCTTCGCTCGCTCGATCAATTATTAATGTTAAATAATTCTATCAAAAAATCACGATAACACATCTACTTTACGATGTAAAAAATTGCATATTTTTGCCGCGTGCTAAACGAAGGTTTTAGATGCAGCCTCTTTAGCGGATAGTTGACAACCTGTTTAATAAAGTACCTACCAATCGATTAAAAACGAATTATTCAAACGATTATAATGGCACGAGGTTTGTTTTTATTCGCTGTTGATAATCATCTAATTATGTACATTACGAACGAACTATATCGTGCAAAACAGTGTAGTTTAGCGTGACATCGATAGTATGATGCACAAAAACTTGCTAGCCTAGTTTTGGTATGAGTTAATCGAAGATGTTTTTCAAGACTTGTATTTAGGTCCTGTCATGCTTTGACAGCTTTCATAGCTCAATTGGTAGTAGCTCTGCCTTCTGCGCCGTAGGCCGTGGGTTCGATCCCCACCGAGAACACATATTTGTGTGATGAACATAGATGTATGTTCTCTGTCAGGGTGTAAGTGTAATAATACTAGTTGCGCCCCGGGGTTTCACCCGCGTAGATTTAAATCCCGGTAGTCCCACGGGATAAAAAGTAGCCTATGTGTTATTCCAGACTATAATCTATCCCTCTGCCAAGATCCGTCTAGCCGTTCCAGCGTGAAAGAGTAACAAACATCCATCCATCCATACTTACAAACTTTCGCGCTTATAATAGTAGTATACATACATCCTGTATGTATTTACAATAAAAAAATATTTAAGTATTATTATCCGCTATCTAATTCCGGTTCCCATATCATTAGTAACTAAAGTCTTGCAACAAAGAGATTTATTTACAAACTTTTTCTAAATTGAATACTTAGTAGTATAATAAAATGTTATTGTTAAAGTTTTCGGACGAGATGAAACTTTTAAAAATTATAATTTGGTGAGTTCTAAAGCATTTCGGGGTTTTGTTCAATTGAATAAGTTGGAAAAGTCCATTTGTTCTTTTTGCGATTTAACCTACATCTCAGACACAGAGTGACGACCTCAGTGGCGCAGCGGGCGAGAGTCCGCCTGCGACGCAAGAGGTTGCGGGTTCGATTCGCGCCTCGGAGCAAATTTGTGTACGATCTGCAGAAATTTGTTCCGTTGATCTGGGTGTTTTCTATGTTTTTTTTTTTTTTTTTTTTTTTTTTTTTTATATTTGATAGACTGTCCTTTGGCCACAATCTCACCTGATGGTAAGCGACGATGTGGCCGACGATGGAGCAGAACGGTCTAGAAGACACCTATTCACTCTTGCCTTGAAGAGGCCCAAATTATAGCGATCAGGAAAGACAGACGACGGCAATGAGTTCCACTCCTTGGCGGTTCGCATAATAAATGTGGACGCAAAGCGCTTAGTACGAATGGGTGGTATATTTACCAGGTATGGGTGGTACTGAGCCGTACGCCTAATCGTCCTGTGGTGGAAAGGAGATGGAGGTATCAAGTCGTGCAGTTCCTGAGCACATTCACCAAAATGCAACCTATAGAATATCGAAAGGCAAGCAACTTTGCGGCGATGTTCTAGGCTCTGGATCTTAGCCTCTGCCATGTGTTGCTCGCCTATTAGTCTGAAAGCTCGCCGTTCTATCGAGTCCAAGGCAGCAAGCTGGTGCTTGGCAGAGCCATCCCAGAGGTGGCAGCAGTACTCCATACCAGACCGGACTTGTGCTTTGTACAGATTAAGAAGCTGTCCAGGTGTGAAGTACCGCCTTACCTTATTCAAAATGCCAAGCTTCATAGAAGCTGTTTTAGCCCTGGACTCAATGTACGAGCCAAAGTTAAGAGCAGGCGTAAGCGTGGCACCAAGGAGTTCAAGGTGATCGCGTATACTTATAGGTACATTTTGGAAAATAGGAACATGGAGAAACGAACTTTTCTTTGCTGAGAACAGACATGCTTGCGTTTTCGTGGCATTGAATTTCACCAAGTTGGCATCACCCCAGTCAGATACCGCCTGTAGTTTTAAATTCAAGCGCTGCAGCATTGCGTCTCGCTCTTGCTGAATCACATTCTGTCTGGCTTGGGCATTGGATGTGTATCTTTCCACGACTGTGCTGTCATCTGCATATCCCATGATGCCGGGCATGAGCAGGTCGTTGATGTGCAGCAAAAACAGCGTGGCAGATAGCACGGACCCCTGAGGTACACCGGCGTTAATATCCAATTGATCAGACGAGCAGCCGTCAACAACTACTCGAATAGATCGTTCCCTCAGAAAGTCTGCAAGCCAAGAACAGAATTGGACTGGAAGTCCGTATGCGGAAAGCTTGCCAATAAGGCTTGCGTGCCAAACCCTATCAAAAGCCTTTGAAATGTCGAGTGAAACAGCCAATGATTCACCGTATTTTTCTAAAGCTTCACTCCAAATGTGCGTGGCATACACAAGAAGATCCCCAGTAGACCGGTTTCGGCGGAATCCGTACTGGCGGTCGCTGAGGAGGTCGTTATCTTCGAGGTATGCGAGGAGTTTACCGTTCAGTACACGCTCCATACATTTGCAAAGTAGAGAGGTGACTGAGATAGGGCGGTAATTTGTCGGGTCGGCGCGGCTACCTTTCTTGGGCACAGGCTGCACATTAGCAAGCTTCCAAGACTTGGGGACTGTACCAGTTTTAAGTGATAGGCGGAAAAGTCGTGTAAGAATTGGAGACAACTCAGGTGCACAGGTTTTAAGAACAACTGCGGGGATACCGTCGGGTCCACTAGCTTTATTCACGTCGAGACTACGTAGTGTTTTGAGCACTTCCTTTTGCTGGATGCGAACTTCAGGCATCTTGGAATCGCATTGAGGAAGGCTAGGTGGAATTTCACCAGAGGTATCTAGACGCGAGTTTTCCGCAAATTGAGTAACAAATAAATTTGCTTTCTCAATTGCAGTGTGAGCTAGCGATCCATCAGGTTTCACCATCGGTGGAAGGGAAGGACGGCTGAAGTTGGCTTCGACCGATTTGGCCAATGACCAGAAAGCTTTGCTTCCCGCGGGGTACGAGGCAAGCTTAGCTCCCATGCGGCCAATCCGTTCGAAACGCGACTTCCGTATCACCTTTTTGCTGGATTTGGCGGCTTTGTTGTAAGCTTTCTTCTTCTGCTGCGTATCAGAGGCTTTGCCATTCCGTGCATCAACCCAGGCAAGATAGGCTGCATGTTTTTGCGCTTCTGCGCTAGCACATGCTGGACCAAACCACGGGCGACCACTTGTTGAAGGCGAAGCATCAGAGAACGGAATAAAGTATTCCATTGCTCTTTTGATCACCTCCGTGACGGCATCAGCGCAATCCGTGGGATCGCTAGAAGAAAAGCAGGTTGGCCGCCAAGGATAAGACGCAAAGAAATGGCGCATCTCATCCCAGTCTGCTGACTTATATCGCCATATTCGCCTACATCCTCTAGGAGACGGGTCAGGTGGCGAATATGACGATAAAGACCTCACCACACAGTGGTCTGAGGTGCCCAAAGGAGGCAGCACTGACACCGTGTGACGATCTGGTTCGTTTGTCAGCAGGAGATCCAAACAATTGGCTGTGTGACTCTCGACATCAGGTACCCTAGTTGCTTCACCGACCAGCTGTGTGAGGTTAAGAGATAGGGCAAGTTTATATGCCTCTATTCCAGCGTGATCAGTGATCTGGTAAGGGAACAGCCACTGTTGGTGGTGGGCGTTGAAATCCCCTAGGAGCACCAGTTGCGCATCAGGGTAACGTCTTTGGGCCACATCCGCCGCTTCACCGATGTAGTTGAATAACCTGGTTGTCTCGGAGTCTCCAGTGTGTGAACGATATAAACCAGCATAGACAACTTTATCTAGGCCAGTATCCACCAAAACCCATATTACAGAAAAGTCGTCTATGTATAATAAAAAATATCTAGTAGTAGTAAATATAGTTAGTTTTTAGAATAAGTTTATGTGAATCCACTTTCAAAATGGCGACCGTTATCATGGAGACATCTTTTAGGGTGTGTCGGTGATAGAGCTGACACGACCATATCTTAAGCTTCCTACGTGATGATGGCTGTGGTCTGAGGGAGAGAAAAAAGGAGATTACAAATAAAGAGGCTACCAACTTGATTTGATAAATCTACATGAACAAAACGAAAACAATTAGCGCTGAACACCACCACTTAACATCAGGTGGGCCATCTGCTTATTCCATCAGCTGGTTTTATAAAGAAAAAACTGATATAATCTTAAATATATATAACTCAAAGGTGACTGACTGACTGACATAGTGATCTATCAACGCACAGCCCAAACCACTGGACGGATCGGGCTGAAATTTGGCATGCAGGTAGATGTTATGACGTGGGCATCCGCTAAGAAAGGATTTTGATCAGTTCTACCCCCAAAGGGATAAAATAGGGGATGAAAGTTTGTATGAAACTTTGAATTCCTTGGCGAGAGTAGTTACTACATAACTGTGTTATAAAAGAAACTTAAGTAATGCAAAAAAAGTACATAACGTATTTGACAAGCTTTGGTTTAAATTGGGGCGAGATAGTGCAGTGTGGAATCTCCTATAATATTAATTATTTCAGTAAATTGAAACCCAGCGCATTACATTTTTGAACCTTAATTCTACTTACTATTATAAACGCGAAAAGTATTGGATGGATGGATGGCTGTTTGTTACTCTTTTACGCCGGAACGGCTGAACGGATCTTGGTGAAAATTGGCACAGAGTTATATTATAGTCTGGAATAATACATAGGCTACATTTTATCCCGTGGGAATAATAGCCGAGTTTGTTGCCTGTTCTTCTCGGTGTTGGTCGCGTGGAACTGGCACTAGAGTCACCTAGTTTTAAGACGGTTCAAGATGGTCCTTGTGATTTTATTGAATAAACATATTTTGACTTTGACTTTGAATACTGGGATTTAAAACTACGCGGGTGCTACTAGTACTTGATAAATTTATTTAATCGCTTCCTGCCCTCACTTAGAACCTCATTTAAACTTAGGGCAGCACTTATCTTAAACGAAATCTTTAGGTGCGTATCGATCGGTACTTATCGTGGATGGATACCGCAGGGACCTTTTGCTATGACACGAGTCGAAGAGTTTTAGTTACGCTGTTCTAAGCAATAGCTAAAACTTTAGTTAACCGATGAATCCGCATATTACTACTAATACTATTATCATTGATTAACAACTAGCGAACCGCCCGCGCGCCCCTGCTTCGCACGGGTTCACATTGTTTTTCTACATACATAAACTTTCCTCTTGAATCATTCTATCCATTAAAAAAAACCGCATCAAAATCCGTTGCGTAGTTTTAAATATTTAAGCATACAAAGGGACATAGGATATAGGGACAGAGAAAGCGACTTTGTTTTATACTATGTAGTGATAGTGAAGAGAATTACAGTGACAAAATTAAAATTACAATATACACTGCAACATTTTTGAAGATATTTATTCCAGTACTTTATTTCTATAAATAGCACGACAGTCGAATTGAGACTCCCCCCCCCCCTTTTGTACAGTTAAAAAACCTTTTTTAGATATAGCTTTTTCTGAAAATTTGGTTCCCATTTTCGTCAAGATGTTTTCCTTCACCAAGCACATTAAAAAAAAACATTAGTTCAGTACAGAACTGAACAAAGAAAACCACTCATACTTTATGCAATCTGCAGAACCTCATAACGTCACCCCCACCCCTCTTGGTTTATTTAATTAAAAATACCTGCGCTGCCTTACAGATTACTTTTATATTACGGTTTCTTAGCTTTATTGGATTTTCATCTTCAAGAAGGATGTCTATGAAAAAGGAGTTGTGTCATCAATATTATGGAGCCAGTCGGCACTGTGTACTGTTTACACAGTGGTGGCCAAAAAGTCGTGGATCAAACGCATCTAAGGGGTTAGATTGGGTCATCAGCTCAGTGAAAGTACATACATGCATATATAAAATCACGCCTGTATCCCATAGGGGTAGGCAGAGACCACGGATTTCCATTTGCGGCGATCCTGACATACCTCTTTCGCTTCATTCACTCTCATTTCACATTCCTCATACATTCTCGTCGTTTAGGGTACTCTTGACCTGGCCTTTCTCTAGAACGTCTGCTATCTGATCTAGGTACGTCCTCCGAGGTCTTCCCCTCTCAACAGTCCCATTCACACTCGCCTGATGCACCTGTTTCGTTCTCCTTCCATCCATCCTATCTACATGGCCAAACCATCTTAACACACCATTCTCTACCCCCATCACTACGTCTTCTTTCACTCCACATTTATCTCTATCACACTGTTTCTCACTATATCACTCAAATTCACACCACACATACTACGCAACGCTCTCATTTGAAAGTCATAACCGTCAATAAAAGCAACAAAACTGCAATGAGACAATGTCATAATAAAACTTCTTAGCAAACGTTAATTAGAGGCTGTCATGGCGGCTCTAGAAGTGTGCACATAGTAAGTAATTCGACGAGATCAACCAAGGAATATAAACATTTAAGTGATGACAACTCTATTTAGCTTACGACTTAATGAAATTGCATTTTGTCTCGTAATTTTTTTTTTAACTTTTCTGTGGTGTTCATAGACCAAACCCAGAATCAAATTATGTACTTTACGAATTTCTGTGCACTGATCAAATAGGCATACTCTGAGTGAATGTGTATTGCAAATCTATTTATCCAAACTTACCATTTAACATAAGCGAAATGAGCTTCTTTACGATGCACTTAAAAATTCTTTCACCACACTGCTTTAAAAAACTACCCGACATGAAGAAGACTCAGATTAGCCATCTGTGATTAGACCCTGATTGAATCCCAAACATTAAAACATTACGTTTGTAGTATACATACAATTCGTTTTACCAGTGATTACCATTTCACATCAGGTGGGCAATCTGTATTCTATCAGCAAGTGTTGTTATAAAAACATAGCCAGAGGCGGTTGACCTAGAGAGGACTAGTGTAGACGTCTCATGAATGATGCTGTAACGGTGTCTGCCCACTTCCGGGTTCATGGTACCTATCCGGAACAACTGCGGGGAAATCCTATTAAGGCGCAGACTACCGCTTATTTCAATTATAATTATAATAAAGTTTATTAGACAAAAGAAGAGCGTACATTAACAAAAGTAGATTAACATATTTAAATAATACAAAATCATAATGTTGTACATCGGTTTAAATAGTTTATTCTCTTATAGAACAATTCACTTAAAATGAGACAAATGTTGTAAATCAAGTAGTTTTAGGCTAGTGGCAAAGCATGCCTAATATTATAAAACAAGATGACTATCAGTTAAGTAGGCTGACAACAATAATAAAAAAGTATATATGAAAAAGTTAGTTGAGTAGGTAATTGGTAGGAATAGGTATTAGGTAGGTATTCATAATTTTTGTTGACAATAATACAATATTAAAATTTTACAAACTCAGAGTTCGTCCAAAAAAGTGGGTAGTTATGATGGAATGCAGAATGCAAGTCTAGTGCGCGTGTACTACGCTGTCCGTCGCGCGCTTGACGGACAGGACAGGACAGGACATGATCGTAAAAACAGATAAGCTCCTTGATTTCCTAACTATGTGAGAACTTGTGTTTTGGGAACCAGTGTTCAAATTTTTGGTTACCCTTGTACCTGAGTTGAGGGTTGGGGATAGGGGGGATGCAAGTGGGGGTAGATGGCAAGTCTTCCCCTTGAGTCCTTTTTTCTAGGAAATGAAAGAAAATATTACTTCAAATTTCTTAACTCTAAAAAAAAAAAAACCCTAACCTAATGAGAATTCCTTCCCTTGAGTCTTTTTGTCATAGTGATGAAATATTACTACCAATTTTCTTCATATAAAAAAAACCCCTAACCTAACTAGAAAGAAAAGAAAGAAAGAAAGAAAATACATTTATTTGACACACATAAGTACATACAGAAAAAAAAAGAAATGAAGAAATAAAGAACGGACAGGAAACTACATTAGGTAGCAATAAAACATATTAATTACAATAGAAGAAAAGAAACAAACATAACACACATATACAAACATACACAAAGAAAAACAATGTCTGCGGCCAGTCCCGTCCCGTTCAGAGTAGTGCGTAGGTACGTACTGTATGCCAAAAAGGCCCTGACTCAGCTTTTGCTGCTTAGCAAAGTTGGTACCTAGGTAGCCAACCTTGCCAAGCCGCGCTGGTTTTCAGTCAGAGCCTTGGATAGGGTACTAGTAACTTAACTGAAAAATTAAAGTATTTTTTTCATTTCCTAGAAAAAAGGACTCAAGGGGAAGACTTGCCATCTACCCCCACTTGCATCCCCCCTATCCCCAACCCTCAACTCAGGTACACGGATTGCTATAGCCAACCCAAAATTTTTTGCTGAACCGTGGTCGAAAACATGTGGCAAGTGCTCTTTCAGGTGCATTTCAAATCCTTTCACGACACTGTTTCGAAAATATTAGTGACACGACTAAATGAGCCGTTTGCAATGAAAAAAGTGGGTTGATTTGGTTGATAGCTGTTTTCATAAATTAGTTCATTGGTTTTTCATATCTTAGACATTCTTGAGAATCTTGAGTTAGTACTTGGTACTGATAGATCTGAAGAGATATCTACCATGCCTGGGGATCAAAATCGATAAATCAGACGCTAAACTTAAATTAGGTACTAATAATACTGATAAGAGAATACTTCTAAACAAGGCGAATAAAAATCAAAGGGATTTCAAGTTTTCACTCATAGAGTAAGTACTTCAAGTTTATGTATCAATTAGTACATAATAGAGTACATAAATAAATAAATAAATAAATAATAAATAAATAATGCTGGACAATCCACACAGCACCATCTAGCCCCAAAGTAAGCAACTCAAAGCTTGTGTTATGGGTACTAGATGACTGATATATTTAACACATTATATACTTACATAGATAGATATTTTTTATTATACATAAACACCCAGACCAACGGAACAAATTTCTGCAGATCGTACAGAAATTTGTTCCAAGGCGGGAATCGAACCCGCAACCTCTTGCGTCGCAGGCGAACTCTCCCCCGCTGCGCCACTGAGGTTGTCAAAAGAACATAAAGGCTTAGGTTCCGGATACATGCCCCAATGATCTGAATCGGACCGGTCTGGTTGCTCTAACTTGCGTCTTTATTATTTGCCCGGTGTATCGTGGAAATTCTATACTACATAATACAGTACACTAGCTATAATATGTGTAACTAGTTGCGCCCCGCGGTTTCACTCGCGCAGATTAAAATCCCGATATTCCCACGGGATGAAAAGTAGCCTATGTGTTATTCCAGACTATAATGTATCTCTCTGCCAAGTTTCATTCAGATCCGTTCAGCCGTTTCGGCGTGAAAGAGTAACAAACATCCATCCATCCATACTTACAAACTTTTACGGTTATAATAATAGTAGGATGTATTATTATGTGCTATATTTATATATTTTTTTAATATAGCCAATGTTGCTCAGGGATAATGTAGCATTCTGATGGTGATTTTTTTTTGATGAAATGGGAACAGTAGTTTTTTGTTACATATATACATGAATACAAAGATTTCCTCGCAATCATTAGCGTAGTAGGTATGTATTTACAAAAAATGCAACAAGTATTGTAACAGTTATCGGCGACGTGGAACACCCAAAATGAGATGGAGAGACGAGCTTGAGTGCCACCTAAGCAGATAGCAGTAGCTGCGTTAAATCGCGAAGAGTGGGAACTAGGAAGGTAGGCCTTTGCCCTGCAGTGGGGTCAAAACGGCTAAATAATAATAATCAGCTATCAGGTTCTTATAGTTCAAGAATGCAACATTATCCCTAAGTAACAAAGTCTATAATAAGTTGTCAAATAACTATCCACCTGTCCGAAGCCGGGACGAGCTAGTAAATAACCGGGCGGTGGTGGTTGTGACGTCATCTCCACCAATGACATTTCAGAATGCTTCATATCCTAGTTTCACAGAAACGAGTACACCCCAGTTACAGATAACGCATAGTTAGTACAGCCTGGCACGCAGTAGGATGTCCGTGCGACCACAACCAATAAATTATGATAGACTTGTTTAACGCCCCGACTTTGTTTGCGACGTTTCTTGCAACTTGTTATTGACATTTGAAGAGTGAACAGGTATTTTCTAGGTAAACGTCACACACGGCCACATCGTCGACCGTATCATCACTGAGATTGCGGTCAAACGTTTTTACCAATAAGTTGTAAAAAAAACGAATACATGGCTAATTAATGTACCAATCTACTTTCAAGTGTTTATGGGTAAAATATTATACCGTCTGCGTGTAACTGAAATCAAAATAACTTCTTCTTTTATTTTGTCACTACTTCTTTCGAAACAGTATGGTGACAGGATTTTAAGTGCGCCTGAGTGAATATTTTTTTAGTTTCTGATTTATTCGCATGTATTTTTTTTATCAAGTTTTGAAGGTGCAAAATCTATCTTCAATAAAAACAGTTTTATTTTTTTAGCCCGCCTCTTTTCTTGTAAGAGCCATTAAAGATCCATTATCAAAACAATTGAGAGTAGAAGAGGAAAGATGAATGGCCATCTTGTTAGACATGACAGCTTTATAAGAAAAATAATCGAAGGAAAGGTAGTAGGAAAAAGAGGCAGGGGACGACCTAGGATAAGCTACATGAGTCAAATAAAAGCGAAGGTTGCCGTCATGTCTTACAAGGAGGTCAAGAAGGTTGCCCAAAAAAGAAACACCTGGAGAGATGCATCAATTACGCCGACAAGAGCATTGCTCTTAAATTAGAAGAAGTTCCTTGTAACAAACGTCAAACATATTCATATCATCATAGTCAGTCAGATAGTGTAATACATTTGTATGTATATTTATTTGTGTGTTTTATGTGGAGCGCTGGCTGACTCAACAGGACTTGCTGCTAATTGTCGAATTCATAGTAGCTTGACATTATTTAGTTCGGAGAAATACTTAATTTTATTACCTATGTACTTTATTATACACGATGTAAAAGGACTACGGCCGAAAATACAAACCGGACCACCTTAATTGATTCTTACAGAAAATAGCGAAACTTTTAGAATTTCCAATATTTATACAAATTAGAGATATATTTTGATATATATTAAGAAATCATGCATTAATACAAATAATTGAGCTATTTTCAGAAACCGTTGACGTAAACGAACGTCTAAACGAAAAGATCTTTGAAATAATTGAGTAGGAAAATTCTAACACTCTTATTCATAATCCCTGCCATTTTATAGCGGTAGATTTACGTATTTTATCAAAATCAAAAATCTAAATCAAAACTGTCTACAATCAGTAGGTACAATTACAGGGATCACTTAGATTAGAATATCTAAAATCTGTGGTTTTAAATTCTCTGGACAAAGTGTTTTTTTTTATACAACTAGCTGATGGAACAAGCAGATAGCCCACCTGATGTTAAGTGGTAACCATCACCTATAAACAAAACATTGCCCCGTAGGTCACGCACAATAGGAACGTGCCCTACGATGCACTGCCCTGCGTCCATCAACTTGAGGCATACAGATGTTAAGCCTCATGTGCCTGTAATTACACCGGCGACCACACTCTTCAAACCGAAACACAGCGTCGCTGCTTGGCGGCAGAAAAAGGCGTGGTGGTAGTACTTCCCAGGACGAGCCACACACAAAGAGCTCTACTATTAAGCTGTTCTGTGGTGTTAAGCTGTTCTTCGGGTTGATAATGTAAGAAGCATTGCCTATATTGTCCGCGGTAACCATACGATTGGGTGGCGACTAAGTAAATATCTCAACTGATTTATGTGTATTTTGTAAGTTCTTTGTACATATTAAATTTTCTTTATAAATTAATAGTTGGCACTTTAAAATATAAATAATTATGATAATTACAAGTACTCGCTCTTTTTTAACAAGCCGATACGCTTTGTTTTGTTAAAAATTTGCATAAAAGCTTGCAATGTAACCGGTTATCACTGGTTTGGTTACCGACTTTGCACCAATTTCACTTTTTTTTTTTACAAAAAAGCTACTGGTTTTTAGGGTTACTTGCCCAAAAATAACCATGCAACATTAACCTTGCATTTTTATTTTATTTTCAGTTCTGTGTAGCCTCAGAGAGGTGGAAGACAACTCTTACGGCTGGTTTATGAAAGCTCAATCAAAACTAATCGGACGTCAATTCACTTGCTATCTTTATTTTATTCGATGTTATAGCTGAAATGGCCAGTGATTTAACATAATCTAATCTGATTATGGATCGAGCTTTTAGCAACCAGCCGTTAGAAAAATATATTTAACCTGTTGAGATCAATTTATTATATTTTTAGTCAGTATCAGCCTTTGCTAAGTCAGTACTTTTTACTTTTAATTTATAATACCTACTCATTTTTTTACAGATAATTGAACAATCCTTAGGCACTATACCAGTGGAGTAAATTCATAAGTATCTTAAATTATGAATAAAACTTAATTGATGTCGGACATGATTGCCTACTTTAAAAACTTACCCTATTATTCATAACCCCTGCCATTTTATAATGGCTCTATAAAGTATTCTTCTCTGTCACTTTCATGCCAACGAAAAGAGACAGACAGACGTAGACTTATCAGTCTGATAAGCTATTGGCGTGGTCAAAGACCATTATGAATAAAGGTTTTAGTGATAGTAAGGAACCTTTATGGCATCGTTCGACTTGCACTTGACCAGATTTTTAACTCTTAGCAACCGCGCTACCTTGAAAGGGTTCGCGATTTTTATCTGGAGCAATTACACAAGAATGCTCTGCTTTTTAATTTGCACCTTATTTCGAAGGTCTTAAGAGTTATGAGGTGCGGTCTCATGATTTTTAAGTGCAGGAATTTGCCACCAAACCTGCATAATTGTTAACCTATAGTTATATTTATGTATGTTATGTAAAATGCTTCTGGTATCTGCTTCAATGTATTAAATAAAACCTCTTGAATTAACAATTGGCTAAGATTCGTGATCGTACAATATTGATTCATTTTTTGTTAATCAATTATGTAATCTAATACCAGTACGAGTAATTTTTGTTTATAATGCATATTTATTTATTTATAATCTGAATCTCTGAAACGGCTTCAACGATTTTCATGAAATTTAGTATAAAGCATAAACCCCCTACGGATTCGGGGGCGATAAATGGAGCTAGGATAAATTTTTAGCCATAATATATGATAAAGATTAACTGGGTTGCTTAAGGGGCAGCATAGCTATTACCAGTAAAGCGATTACTAGTCACCCAGATATTATACATAACCTCAATCCTTAACCCAACATAACCTCATACAATCATAAAATGTAACCTCATTACTTCGACCATCTTTAATTGTCAGTTTCATGTTACACTTTACTGTTACTAACTGTACTGTCTGCATTGCTATTCCGTAATCAACATTCACCCAAGTGACCGCGAAATCTGCAGTGAGTTTTCACTTTGGGATTCCGTTGGTTTATTATATTCTGAGTTATGGCTATAAGTTTTTTCGAATTTCCTATTCGGATCTTGTTTTCCAACGGCGTGAATAAAATTAGTTCTCAACTTATCTTCATACAAACCCCGTTGAAAACAAAATCCAAATGATTAAATTAACAAGTATTATCTATTAACAGTATTAATTAGTTCGGAAGCCTATGGATTCAATATTAAATTGTACTTAAATATTTACATAAAGTTATTTTGTATTTTAATGATAACAATACAAAATCCAAATTAAAAAAAATGTAAAACCCAGACGAGACAAAGCTACATAAAACATACGTTTGCGTTTCACAAGCACTACCCGTGTGAGTGATATGCGGGTGGAAATGATTACGTAAATGAGGCAAAGCTCGTGTTCGCAGTCAGCAAGAATCCACTAGGTGAACCTCCCGTGATTTTGTTTGCTTAGAGAATCGACACACTGCTACGGATTCGGACATGCCAGTTATTTTTAATTGCCTCGTCGAAAAACGATAAGCTTTTTTAATTGCTATGGTCGCTTCGTTCAAGCTTTGGTCTACAATGAAAAAAACAATTTATTAAGAAGCTGACAACCGCCCAATCCTGCCTTCTTATCTGAGGTCACAATCTAGCCTTTTTTTCTTTTTTTTATTGGATTATTAAAAAAAAATTTAATAATCCAAGATTTTAAGCAATACCGTCACACAACTCCTTGTTCACACTTGATACTAAAAAAAACTTAAAAACATTCCTAGCCCCGGTTTCTGAGACCTCGATCAACACTAATCGGCTGTCAAGTCTCTTGTTATTTCAGCTTTTACTTTAAATTAGATAGAGAGCAAGTGACTTGAGAGCCGATTAGCGTTGGTCGCGCTTTCAGACACCGGGGATTAGTCTCACATCTACTGACTTACTTATATCAGAACTTCATGTGATTCCAGGTACAGGATGTCCCAGAACTGCAAGTCAACGTACACGGCGACGGCCACGACGAGGGACGCGAATAACAACACCCTGTACCACAGCGGGTCGGCTCAGGCGTGCGGGGGGAGATACCCCCCGGCGGGAAGCAATGGCAACAGCAATTATCAGGTAATTGTTCGACTGAAACAGCACTAAGAGCTCTGGTGGCCGTGGTGGCGGCCCCGCCTTTCGATCCTAAGGTAGTGGATTCAAAACCGGTCGTGCACCAATGAGTTTTTCTGTTAAAAAATGTATGTGCACAATGACAGTACTCTCAAACGGTGAAGGAAAACATCGTGAGGAAACATCGTGTAGAACCTAACAAGTTCTATAACATGTGTCAAGTGCTCGAAAGGAGCCTCTTGAGGCGGATTTAATATCCTTTCACCACACTATTTCGAAAGAAACTAGTGACTGGACAAGAGAGAGACTGAAACAGCTTCACGACTTTGATCCTTGTGATTTTATCTCTTTTATCTTTATAAAAGGTAAAAGTGATTGACTGACGACACAGGCCAAACCCACATTGAGATTTCACACACGTATTCCTCATAAGACGTAGGTGCCCACTAAGGGAAGATTTTTCAAAATTCAACCCCCAAAGAGGTGAAATAGGCGATAAAAGTTTGTATGAAAGTTTCAAAGTAAACGAGCGCGAGCGAAGCCGCGGGTTCAGCTAGTTGAATAAATAAATTTTGACTTTGACTTTGGAGAGACATACGTCCAGCAGTGGACTTACACATTCACTATAATAACATCAACACCAGTCACGTGCATTTATTATTCATTCTTATCATTAGAAGACATTAATGATGTAATCATTCTAACAATCAGTCTTAGTTTGATCGAATATAATTTTAATAAATAAATAATAATAAATAATGCTGGACAATCCACACAGCACTATCTAGCCCCAAAGTAAGCTATTCAAAGCTTGTGTTATGGGTACTAGATAACTGATATATTTAATACATTATATACTTACATAGATAACAACAACCTCAGTGGCGCAGCGGGCGAGAGTCCGCCTGCGACGCAAGAGGTTGCGGGTTCGATTCCCGCCTCGGAACAAATTTGTGTACGATCTGCAGAAATTTGTTCCGTTGGTCTGGGTGTTTATGTATATAATAAAAAATATATATCTATGTAAGTACATAATGTATTAAATATATCAGTCATCTAGTACCCATAACACAAGCTTTGAGTAGCTTACTTTGGGGCTAGATGGTGCTGTGTAGATTGTCCAGCAATATTTATTTATTTTATAGATAGATATTTTTTATTAGACCAATTTGATGAGTTTTATCAATAATCATGTGATTAGTTCATTGAAGGAATCGAACGATTTTCTTTATCAGATAAGTGGCGGTGACGCCTGATGGATTCAAATTTAAAATCTAATCAAAATCTAAATGATCTGTATTCCGAAAACAACAAGGTTCTCTTTTTATACAACTAGCTGATGGAACAAGCATATAGCCCACTTAATGCTAAGTGAAACCCATTATCTCTAGAACGTGCCCTATGATGCACTGCTCTGCGTCTGTTATGGTGGTGGTACTTCACGGACGAGCCCTTCCCAGAGAGCTCTGCTCTACTACTCTACAGTTACTAGTTTAGTTTCCCCAGTATAAAAAACCTAGATGTAATAAAACCAATGACAAAACTTGCCTAAAATAGAAACCAAAATGTTTCCGTATGAAGTATAAAAGAGGAAACGTTTATGAGATCATTTACAACCAAAAAAGGATTCTCTGTTCAATGTTGTCCGAAATTCGACCTTAAACGTATATAGATAGAGCCCCCAAAGACCTTTCCTACCTTACATATATAAAAGCATTCACTGACTTCAGGGTTGAAGTTAGGGAAATATTTGGTGCAAAAATTAAATATAACTACTAACTAGAATCTACGACGACCATTCTAAGATTATCGATCTTATAACAATATTTAAAAGCAAAAGTCACGTGTGCATGTCTCCAGCTTCCTCATATTGAAAATGTAATTTCTATAAATGCCAATATTTAAAGCATAATTAGTGCACTCATAGATTTGAATCATAATTTAGCTGCCAAATAAACAACGATGCTATAAGCTTATAATAGTGTGTAAGCTGGAGTAACATGTCTCCAGCTGCCTCAGTCAGTGTGGGCAAACGGCTAATGATAGAGATATATAGTAAACGCAAGGATTTAGTACCTATTTAGTGCACCTGGTACCAAAAATTTCAGGTCTGTAGCTAGGAAACTCTTCGAGTTATAAGACTTCATTAACGTGTAAGCTGGAGTAACGGTACGTGAAAAAGCATATGCTCGTTCTCTGGAATGGCTGGAGCTAGCAGGTTGCTTTAAGTCTCCAGATTTAGTACCAAACGAATTAGCGAGGTACCAAATATTTGAAGTGTCTCTGTTCAAAACTCTATGAGTTACAAGCTTTTCCAGCTTTTTTTGTTTGTCCAGCTTGCACATGTTGGATCTCAGCAACCACAATAGGTACAGACTCGGTTGATGTCTCTGAACCGAGCTATGAATTAGTGCACTCGGTACCAAAAATTTGGAATCTCTAGGACAAGCAGTTCTGTTGTAATCAGCAAAATAACATTTTACCGCTAAAAATTCAAAGCATTTCGACGCGACCACAAAAATGATGCGTTGCCGCTCTGAAGGTGATACTACGCGCCAGTCACTGGTTGCGTCTATTTTATTTTTTGTTTTTGTCACATCCGCATGAACATCCGCATTATTGGTGCGATGCGGATGTCCAAATCGATGCGGAAGAAACATACATAGATACAAGAGGTGCGTTTTTACTGGTAGGTAGCCCCTCTTTTTACCTTTTTGGCAGTGTTAAAATAACGGAGTTGTATCTGTATCTACATAGGTACCTACTCAAAGCGCCAGTTCTTTAACACCTACCACAGTACCCATAGGAGAAGTTAAGTAGTAAAACTAATAAATGATTAGGTACCTACGTAAATCTAAATTTACCTAATTATTTATTTAACTGCTACCTACCATAATACTGGTTTATATAGGTAGGAAGGATTCGTTTTTGCAAATCGAAAACCTCTCAAATTTGAATGACTTGACTTAGGTCTGATGACGATTCACTTGACATGACACTAGCAAGATTAGATGGGCTGTCAAACTGTCAAAATACGGACGGACGGACATGCTTCTCGCTCCCTGCCTTGCCTGCAAATTCTGCAATATATATAATTGGTACATTTTAACCTCTCAAATTCGAATGACTTGACTTAGTTTGATGACGATTCACTTGACATGACACTAGCAAGATTAGATTGACTGTCAAACTGTCAAAATACGGACGGACGGACGTGCTGCTCGCTCCCTGCCTTGCCTGCAAATTCTGCAATATAATTGGTATATTTTATCAAAAAAAAAATATAAAATGTCAAACCATACCAAACTATTTAATTGATGAGATATGGCAACATACAACGCCCCGCTCTTCAACGCACATCGGAAAGAGAAGGGTATAATAATTATGCCTTCAGAAATTTAAAGGACTGAGTGCATACAAAAAAGACTCTTATCGCGGGTAAAATACGTTCAAATCCGCAGAGCGTAATATCACCTTCAGAGCGGCAACGCATCATTTTTATGGTCGCGTCGAAATGCTTTGAATTTTTGGCGGTTAAATGTTATTTTGCTGATTACAACAGAACTGCTTGTCCTAGAGATTCCAAATTTTCGGTACCGAGTGCACTAATTCATAGCTCGGTTCAGAGACATCAACCGAGTCTGTACCTATTGTGGTTGCTGAGATCCAACATGTGCAAGCTGGACAAACAAAAAAAGCTGGAAAAGCTTGTAACTCATAGAGTTTTGAACAGAGACACTTCAAATATTTGGTACCTCGCTAATTCGTTTGGTACTAAATCTGGAGACTTAAAGCAACCTGCTAGCTCCAGCCATTCCAGAGAACGAGCATATGCTTTTTCACGTACCGTTACTCCAGCTTACACGTTAATGAAGTCTTATAACTCGAAGAGTTTCCTAGCTACAGACCTGAAATTTTTGGTACCAGGTGCACTAAATAGGTACTAAATCCTTGCGTTTACTATATATCTCTATCATTAGCCGTTTGCCCACACTGACTGAGGCAGCTGGAGACATGTTACTCCAGCTTACACACTATTATAAGCTTATAGCATCGTTGTTTATTTGGCAGCTAAATTATGATTCAAATCTATGAGTGCACTAATTATGCTTTAAATATTGGCATTTATAGAAATTACATTTTCAATATGAGGAAGCTGGAGACATGCACACAAAGTCACTATACTGTCAAAAGATTTTTACGTAACAATATTATCTCAAAAATAATTTTAAAAATTTAAACCACCAGCTACTAATATTATAAACGTGAAAGTTTGTAAGTATGGATGGGTGGATGGATGGATGGATGTTTGTTACTCTTTCACGCCGGAACGGCTGAACGGATCTAAATAAAACCTGGCAGAGATATTCATTATAGTCTGGAATAATACATAGGCTACTTTTTATTCCGTGGGAAATCGGGATTTAAATCTGCGCGGGTGAAACCGCGGGGCGCAACTAGCATCAAATAAAGAATACCTAGGTAGGTACCTTAATAAAATGAAACATATGTTTTATCCATTTATTCCCTGCAAAATGGGGTATGTGCCAAATGCGATGTTTGGACGTACCTTGTGACATTAACAGTAATAGAGATATTTCTTTTTTCTTGATACTAAGAGATGAGGGTATATCTACCGTGGGATTAAGTCATGTAGCTGTCTAAATTTTGTTTTTTTTTCTTTCACGATGCCGTATGCCCCTGTACTACCCTGGCTTCGTCCCTGTTAAAAAGCGACCTTATTCAAGTCGTCCGGTGAGTTTTGCCTCCGTTCTGTCACTTGTCAACGTCCCGAGATTATAATTATGAAATGTGGAGCAGTAGCGATCGCCATTATAATATAAATAATATGTTAAGGGGCGGATCAAATTTGAATATGCAAATTATTGCGTAAGATGAACGAACAGGTGCAACTATTCATGAATACGAATTTGTTATTAGTCAAAAGTAGGCAACGAAGTAGAGTAATAGAGGTTTAGCTGTACTAGGGTGACTAGATAAAGCGTGGCCACACGGTCATGGATAAATAATTATTCTTGACATTTCACACAGCTATTCCGAACGGACTAAATGTTGATAATCGTATGACGAGCTGCCAGCAACCCAACGTCACCGCCAGCTAACGTTACTGTTAATTATTTTAGACTCAATACGGAATACAATTTATTATTATTTTTATTAGTCAAATAAAGACTTTGGATTGTTAATCTTCATGCACAGTATAGACATCCCATAAGTCGTTAACTGTATTTCTTTTCAGGTTTTTGTCTTTGACGAGTCGATAAATTATTTGTTCTAAATTTATGTGCATTATAGTATTCCCAAAGGGGGGAAAAAATGGTGTGAAAACCGGCATACCTACAAACTAAAAAGTTCTAAAACATGTGTCAAGTGCTCGAAAGGAACCCCTTTTAGCGCACTTAAAATCCTGTCACAACACTACCGTTTTTAATAAATCAATTATAAAGCAATAGCTGGACTTTCCACACAGCACTATTTAGCTACAAAATAAGCTAAAGCTTGTGATGGGAACCAGATAGTAGCTAGTAGTAGCAGATAGTGGTGCCAATTTTGTTGTTGCATTATCTTAAACTAACCTAATCTGACAGCTCTAAAATTATAGCCGTCCTTGTTGTTCCGGTCTTTTAGAAAGGGATGGCAATATTTTTAGTGCTGTCAAATTAGGATAACTTAGGAAAACTAAACAACAGAATAGGCACCAGTAGCTGATGTAGTGTTTCAATACCTTTTTTTGTAAAAACTACTTTTAATTACACCCAGACGAACAAACATCACATCTATTAATTTGTGGTCACGGCGCAGAAGCCAGAGCTACTACCAACTAAGTTGTGAAGGCTGTATAATGAAAGAAGTGACACAAGAAGAAGGAGTTTTAAAAATATATTCTGCTCCACATTTTGCGCCTTATGAGAGCCTTTCTCCATGCAATAATGGCCCTCCTAAATGGGCCTCCTTAATTTCGTCAGAACCACCGAACCAATTTCTACAGACACCGTTGGCCAACGAATGCATTATGAATTTTGCAATGCACTCTTTGCCTGTAAAGACAGGTGTATTATATTAACATTTTTAGTCACAATCAAGAATCTCAAGTTCGTAGATAGATAATAATTAACACTTTATCGTACACAAAGATGCTCATAAATCTAGGTGTAAAATAGGCCTTACCTATAGCTGAAAACTCACTTAAATTAACTTAACTTAACTTTTTAAATTCCTGCTTGTTGTGTTTTTGAAATTGTTTTTTTTTTCCTTCTTTGATTATTTCCTGTTATTTTATATTCTATTACTATTTCTTAATCTTAGTGTCTATTTTTAATTAGTGTAAATGGCTGTGCCGTTCTGATTAAATAATAAATAAATTCATGTGTGTGCACTGCCCTTTCGGTTTTTTTCAAAACTACACAAAGGTTAACTGGAAGAGAATGCTCTCTAGCATTAAGTTCGCCTATGTACGATACATTTTGTTTATGTGCAATAAAGAATTTTCTATCTATCTATCTAATTAATTAGTAGTAGTATTTAAGTTAAACAAGTATACCAAACTAAACAGAATTAGAGCTTAAATAATTTCCTTTATCAAAATTGCGCGTCGTGGCTTATTTTTCATGTGTAAGATTAAAGAAGATGTTAATTGTGATTAGTCTCTAAAATGATGAAGGGCTCGCTAAACGCGATTAGTGATCATTATGGAACCGGCCTTCGATTCTTTCAAAAGTAATATTATTGAAAAAGCAAACGTTTTTTAAAGATCTAAGCTTGACTTACTCAGCTTATTTTTCATAGTATAATTTTTACCTTTAAATCATTCGGATCACTTTTGAAACGTCATAAATCTAGGTGAATCTTGGAGGTTCCACTTTTTTTTTGGTTTGGATAAATTAATATTTTTTACCAGGGTTAAAAAATAATCCTCATCCTCGCGTGGTACTCCTCACTACTGAGGGTCGTGACCCTCTCCATGGATTACTTCATCATTCACAACTCTTCGCCATTTGGATCTGTTGCCGGCGACATGGGTAGCTTCATAGACCTTACATCGAGAGTATTGCGGATTTGTTCGGACAACGTATCGGGCTTCGGCCTCTTGGTATCTTGCCTTCAATTTTGCCAGTAGTGACGAGTTTTTCCATGTTTTCTCCTGGTTTTCTGGCTAAGCCCGAATTACTCAAGGACTCGCTGGAGGCAGATGAATGACTGCCTAGTAGTTACTTTGAATTCCTTGAGAACTGGTACATTGGTCCTTCTCGCTGTCCAGGGAATCCGTAGCATTCTCCTCCAACACCACATCTCGAACACGTCTACGCTTCTATATAATAATCTATAATCAGATCCATCTAATCTGCGGTTACTTGTTTATTGCTTTACCAGAACACGTCCGCCAAGGACGTTCCCCATTACGTATATTGAGCTTACCTAACCATCTATTCAAATATTTAGCGAAGCCGCCAAATCAAAGATTTATAGAAAAAGGATCGCTGGAGTCTGTGGAGTCCTTTTTCCATAAATCTCACGGTTATTGAATGTGTAGGAAATACTCCGACGCATAATATATTCAACATTTTGAATACTTGACGACCTCTGTGGCGCAGCGGGCGAGAGTCCGCCTGCGACGCTAGAGGTTGCGGGTTTGATTCCCGCCTCGGAACAAATTTTTGTACGATCTGCAGAAATTTGTTCCGTTGGTCTGGGTGTGTTCTATGTATATAATAAAAAATATCTATCTATGTAAGTATATAATGTATTAAATATATCAGTTATCTAGTACCCATAACACTATAACATAAACACAACATAAACACAAGCATATAACATAAGCTTTGAGTACCTTACTTTGGGGCTAGATAGTGCTGTGTGGATTGTCCAGCATTATTTATTTATTTTTTTGTTTTTGATAATGATTGTGACGAGTCTTCTTTTTGCCGTGTTACTAATACCTTGTTCGCACCAGGCTTGTAGCAAGGCGAGTAGGACCTCTTACTCACCACGCGTCCGGTGGTGCGAACGGGCTTTAAGAAATAATGCAAGAATTAAACAAGATCCTAGTTTTTTAGATCCACAGTCAATGCATAAGCAGTAGGCGCATTTATCGCTTTAATCATATTTATCAGGCAATACAAACTTATTAATCCAATTCAATTGCATGCAGCCATCAAAAGACACCACGGCTGGTGGGACGTACCTACTCTAGGTCCCGGGCAAGCCCAACTCCGACCCCAGACAAAACCGAGAGAAGAGATAGGATAAAGGAAGAGAAGAGAGAGAAAGATAGGATAAATGAACCTTGGCACAGTAGGAACCTTAGTACCTATGGGGATAACGTTTTTATTCAATCTATAGGTACTTACCAATACATAGAACTGTCTCTAGAGGTAGGTAGGTACCTATTAAAATACCAGTGCCAGGCAATAGCCGCCACGTAACCTATAATCATTGATGCGATGCGCAAGTTATTGCCAATCTACCAGCTATTCATCAACTAATGACCTATCAACTTGTGTTGCAGCAAGTGACGGCAAAAGTCCTATTCGGCAGCGTCTCATCGATCAACGACCTCAAACGGCAGGACAAAGTAGAACGTGAGACGCGGCGGTCGCACTAGCGACATCTAGCAGCAAGCTGGTTAGTTTGTAGTTTTTAGTCATGATAAGAGATGGCGCTATTGTTTTTGCCAGTGAGTTTCTAGTTCGACTGCACTGTGAAAGATGGCGTTGTGGACATATTTTATTGGAGATGGCATTTTAGATGTTGGGTTGAAGTTTTGTTGGTGAAAGCAAGAGGGCGTATTAATAAATGCTTTTCCTTTTGCCTAGAAATAAGTAGTTTTTTAATATAAATAAATAATGCTGGACAATCCACACAGCACTATCTAGTCCCAAAGTAAGCTATTCAAAGCTTGTGTTATGGGTACTAGATAACTGATATATTTAATACATTATATGTAAACTTACATAGATAGATATTTTTTATTATGCATAGAAAACACCCAGACCAATAATATACCTACTAAGTAATAATATCGAGGCGACGCGTGACCCGAGGGCTGGCGAATACCTGGCTCAGCGTATCAGCATTGCCATTCAGCGTGGCAATGCAGCCAGTATCTTGGGTACGCTTCCGACTGGCACTGATTTGGATCAGTTGAGCTATCTATAGATCGTTTGCAACGGTCTGCAGATAGCTCAACTGTTTCATATGTATTTTGTACATTTTGTAAATAATTGTAACTATTAGTTGTAATTTTCTTTGTCAGTAATAATATTATTGAAAAAGTAAAGTAAAAGAAAATAAACACCTTTTTCGTGTTATCGTTGTCGTTTAACGACATAGTCCTGAATTTTTTCAAAGCTCCACTGAAACGTTACTGAAACTGCTTCATGACTTTGACACCCAGGCACAGTAGATATTTGTTTTGAGATAAATCCATTGGTTCAAACTGAACTCGAACCCACGAAGATCGGTTGGCGGGATAACTCCCATGCACTGGTGTTCAAGTCCTAAAACTGTTTTTTTTTTAAATGCAGGTTTTAATATGTATTTTCTTTATTTTCAGGTACCTTAAGATCGATGATGAACTAATATGGAAGCTAAGGAGTGATCTCGGAAGCAGAGTGCTATGTCCATAATAATTATACATAAGTTTATGTTATTAATTTATGTTATAGATATATGTAAGTACTTACTAAAATATATTTGTATCATAGATTTTATACACCGTTTTAGTTAGTTTGTAAGAGATTTTAATAATGATGACTCGATCTAATGTACTACTGGAACTTATAGGAATGTAACGAAAACAAATAAAAGATTGGTCTAAATAGTCTGAATTTTTATGCGGAATTGACTAAGTTAGGTATTTTTGTTCTCCTGACTCTTTTTTTTATTACTTTACTTACTGATGACATACTGATAAAAGCCAGATGGATAGCGCTAGCAAGCAAAGCACTGCTTCAAAAGTCACGTATGAAATGAACGTGCCTTACGATGCACTCTCGGCTTTCAAGTCTCTTGCTATCTCTATCCTATTTGAAGTAAAAGCTGAAATAGCAAATGACTTTACAGCCGATTAGTTTTGATCGAGCTTTCAGAAACCAGCAGTTAAACAACTGTCAATGATCGATGTGCTATTCCGTAAAGACCATTCACCCAAGTGAGTGCGGAATCTGCAGTGTGTTTTCAATTTGGCATTCTGTAATACACCACTCTTTAGTAACGAAAAAAAATAAAGGCTGTTTCGGCAGAGACTTCTGATGATAGAAGGTCAGCTTTTAAATCTCTACCTATCTACCACCAAGTTATCGAAATTTGCTTTTAGTAAAAACGCGACAAATGTTACAAATCTTGTTCCCAAAATACTGCACAAGCAATACTCGTAATGAGGTTGACCTGAGTGAGAAGTATTTTCTAGTACTGTGCCCATAAAATTGGTCCCGTTTTTGGCTAAAAACTAAAAAACTTAGGTATTCCCAAAAAAGTTAAAAAAAATACTGATCGTGGTCCTATCATCAAGTAGCCTCTGCTGAAACAGCCCTTATTTTTTTTTCATTACTTTACTATAAAGTACTGTTTAAAATACGTATAGTGGTGTATATTCACCCATTATCATCACCAGCCGCGTGAATGTATTGACTTGTGGAAATGGCAACGTGGTGGCTACACTGCCAACGTCAGTAGGAGGTATTGAAATGAGCGAGGATCCATTCCATCCATCAGGGCACGCTCCGTGATTATTGATTAGAGAATAAACAAAATAGCCGTGATATCTATCGATAGTTGATTAAATAATTCAATTTGATCACGTCTAGTCTGTATCTGGAATTCGTTATTATTTATCAAAGTAAATAAAATAGATGAACGATTACGGTTGGATTACATTTTGTGTCAACAAAATCAAGAATCATTGATTGATTGCAAAATTACTATCATAATTGTTAAACGATTAGACGTTTAGGTTTTAAGATAAGTATCATTAGCTCATAGTTTTTTATACCTATTAAAATGAATTTTAATAATTTATTTGTGTTTTACCCTGTCGTATAGCTGCTCCTCCCTTATTCCTTAAATCCTGTCTAAAACTTATCCTACTAATGTTATGATCTCGTGGGAATACCGGGATTTAAATCCACGCGGGTGAAACCGCGGTATTATACTATACTAGTTGCACCCCGCGGTTTCACCCGCGTGGATTTGAATCCCGGTTTTCCCACGGGATTAAAAGTAGCCTATGTGCTATTCCAGACCATAATATATCTCTCTGCCAAGTTTCATCCAGATCCGTTCAGCCGGCGTGAAAGAGTAACAAACATCCATCCATACTTACAAACTTTCGCGTTTATAATATTAGTAGAATTTATGTGCCTTTTCGTTTTGACGATTGGTTTTGGGGGTCAGGGGTGTCTGAAAGGACAGAGGGTAAAGGACATACTTTTTAATCGGGTAACAACCGAAGGGCGCGAATAGTATAAACTAATTCTTATGCAAGTCCCGTCCCCGTGATAGCCCAAGGCGTGTTGTGAAACGCATTATAGGTGTTTGACGTGACATGGGTGAAAAAATAGGTGACCGTCACCTAATTTACTTTACGACGTGGTAGTTATGGTTAACAAGCACGATGACACTGAGCCTATGACATACGCCTAAGCATAGTTATTATTATTATTATTATTATAGTGGCGCCATTTTCTTTTCAGTCGATAAGGACGGCCTGACGGATGTAGGTTTAGTGCGCGTCATGCAAAAAGAACGCCGTAAGGAGGGGTGGGTATAAAAGCGCGAGTATTTTGTATGCGCAAACACATCCCCTCTACTATTTTCCAGCGTTCTTTTTGGCTGACGCGCACTATATGCAATGTTATTTTTTAACGTACCCCTGACCACCTTTAGACGTCTTTGAAGAATGTGGAGTTCGTATTGTGTACTAAGAGATCTGAGGGGATATCGACCGTGCCTGAGGATCAGAAGTTTATCACTATTAATACAGAGACCGCCAACGATGGCTGTAGGTACTAATATATCTAAATAACTGTTTTATTGAGTACCTACCTCTTTACCTATTAGTTTTCAAGCATACCGAATCACAGTAATGAAAAAGTTGATGAATCAGTTAGGGATAGCAAATTGTTTATTTATCGGACCACCGCACCGCGCTACAAATACCATACAAAAAAATATGACTGCGTTATAATAGAATGTTTTACGAGGTACTTTTAGCGTTTTCTGAGCAGTCACTATTATTTGCTACTGTCTTATCATAATAGGTATATTATAATGATTTTATTCGTAAACACCTATAATTGGCTTTCTCGTTTCTATATCTGGTATGTAACCTATATTATAATAAAAAAAAACTGGACAAAAACTGAAAAAACTGACTAACAAAGGTTAACTGGAAGAGAATGCTCTCTAGCATTAAGTTCGCCTATGTACGATACATTTTGTTTATGTGCAATAAAGAATTTTCTATCTATCTATCTATAATAAGCTGATGGTTTGCCAATAAATAAATAAAAAAATATATATAATAAAACTGTAAAAAAAAACAAAAAATCTTCATGACTTTGATCTTCAGGCGCCGGTAGATCCCCTCAGATCTTCTGTTAGTAAAAAATACTAACTCCAGATTCTTTGGGAGGTAGTCAGAGGTACGTCCTAACATGACATTTGGCACATACCATTATGATCAAATGTAGTAACTTAACATTACCTCAGGTAAGAGAATATTATAAAAACTAAACATTTATTTCTAATACAAAATGAAAAAGAAATATTTGGGTGCGCTTCATTTAGGTGCGCTTCGAGGAATGCCCCGTGACGAGTTTTGTTTAAAAAGGTAACTATTTAGTAAGAAAACATATATTTATTTGCAAATGCTATGCAAATAATTAAATACTACATCAAAAAATTCAGGTTTCGATGTGGTCACAGATCAGCACAAAACATAAAACAAAAACCAACCAAAAAAGTGCCAAACAATAAAGTATCCCTGTTACCGACAAGTTTAATCGAATAACGGCCCAATTATAAAAGCAAAAAACACTTGCAAATGTTTTTATATCCGCGACGAATGTTGAATGTGAAGGCGCCAAAAAAGCTCATTTTGCCACAAAGCAACGGAGGCAGAGATCATCGCTCGATCACATCACAGAATAATCACAAGTTTGTACAACAACTCGACTGAAATAGACACTGGACTATGTACGCAAATACACATGCAACATTGAATCTTATACCTTGGACTTTATAAGCTACATTACAAGTCATTACTTAGAAAATCACCGCCGCTGAATCACCGAGCTTTTGATCGCGCAGATTTATACCTCAGGCTATATTGAATTTAAGCCCAGCGTAACACAGCTCATATTTCGCTGAAGGTCGATATCCAAAGGCACAAGTCTCGCGGGGTCTTATAACAGTACTTTAATCACAGCAGCCTCCAGACATTATGTAACAGCTAGTCCTATAGTGGATTCCATCACACCACAACGCGGGATCGGAAACCACTCGCTGGAATTTTTTATTTTACCTCCGAACTTTGAATTTTAAACTTGGAACGCGCCTTGACATTCGTCGCCGTTATGTTTCAAACCCGTTCTTATTTTAAAACTGTGTGAATTTTGTGAATACTTTTTTTTATGTCTTTTTTTTAATAAGACGAGATAAACAGTTTCGATCGCTTGTTTTGAAGCTAAGATTGTTTAACAGGGATGATATATTTTTTTTAAATAATGGAAGTCGTAAGGTTAGTACCAGTAAGCAAAGCTCTTAGGCCCGTATGCAGAAACAGTGCTTGAGTTTGAGTCGAGCCTCAAGCATAGACATAAGCAGAGATTTGATTCTAGAACGCTGCTTGAGGCTAGATTCTTTGATTGGAGTTCACGTGAGTTTTGCATATTCTGAAACGTCACTAGGCCGAATCGTTGCTTGAGCATCTGTCACTTTTCAAAGAAAAACGAGACCGATGCTCAAGTAGGGTCGCGACCACGCTTGAGTATGACATTTGCCTTGGTTGTTGCTTGGATGCGAGTAAACAATGGATATTTTGAAGAATTGAACATTTTTGAAGATATCAAAAGAATTAGATCGATCGGCTTTCCGTTAGGTAGGTCTGTACGATATTTTCGGGATATCTCGAAAATATCGTACAGACCTAGTGACCCTTTTGGTAGGTATAAATGTACAGTTGATAAAAGATAATGTATTTTATGTACATGGTATGTACCTATCGGTTTTCACAAAATTTGGTAAAAAAAATAATTTTGCCTATAGGCAGGAGGCAGTGAAAATGACGAGCATCCAGAAAGCGAGGATGTCTAATTCCTCTGGAGTAGCAAATTTTATCATTATGTTTGCGTTTTCACGCTACCGCATCTCACCGCATCATACCCGTCATACCTACACACCAAATTTTTATTCGCCCTTCATGAGGCGAGGCAGGCTAAAGTCAATAGCGGTTATTCTACTTCTCTACCTTGACATGAAAGTAAACACGTTCCGTTGCACGTAATTTATTGTAAAGTCATCCATTACACTGCTGCATAAAAAAAATACAATTAGCGTATCAACGTATGCGTAAAACGGATTGATTTTCGAAGGAAACGAAAAAACAAATCGAATTGTAAACGAGAACCGACTCGATCCATAGACAACTTGCAAATCCCAACTGAGCAGAGATTTGAGTCTAGATTCAACTGAGTGACGTTTGAGGGCTGTTTTGTAATAAACGCAATACCTAAGCAGCGATTCGATGCTTGAGTAGAGAACACCTGAACTCTACTCAGGCGCTGCTTGAGCGTTGTTTCTGCATACGGGTCTTAGTGTACAGGAGCTCGTAAATAAGTTCGTTTTCTGGTAATTTCTTGCTGCGATTGTTTGGCCCTCATTTTGTGTGAGTGAGACGAGAGTAAATGAGTAAAGAAAACTGTATTAGCTAATTATTGCCACAAAACCTATCTCATTTACAAGCGCAAAAAAAATATGCAAGGATCATACAAAAAACGCTAGGAACCGAAAGTTTCTTGTCTGTTCTGGCAGTTGATTCACCTAGGACGTTTCAAAGTGATTCTTTTGAGTGTACTGACAATAGATGTAATAGTACTGATCACAGATCTATAATATCTATGGTACTGAATAAAGACTGTTTTGAATTTGGAACTGACCCCTTAGCTATAGAAGCCTTCACAGGCCAGTTGGTGATTAGGCCGTGGATTCGATAACCAACGAATTGTCTGCTATAGTGTTATAATAATAAACAAGTACATAATGTTTACACATACAATAATCTTATACATAGGGTCAGCTATTAATGGTCGCCATTTATAAGCTTTACTTCGATTAATTGGGGCTAGACTAACTAAACTAAGCTATTAGAAGATTGCTCCTATTCATTATTTTGAATATCATGTTTAAAACTTTAGTTAAAAAAGCCATAGGATGGTTTGCTAGATAATCCACCTAGTTTATAAAACGCTGCAATTTTTTGAGTTTTTAAATTTTATTGAAAAAAAACTGACGAATTTATTCCCAGAAATATTGTGATATTCACATTACGGAGAAGATTAACAACTATATGATATTATTAACCTTTTCTTGTTATTGGTTATCTCACATAAATCAGCCTCATTGGCATCTTGTAATCTATATGTACAATAATAAAGTTCAAGGTTCATTGGCAATAATATTTGCATAGCGGGATAAACACTTATTTATATACAATCGAATATTTTTCAGATACAGGTTTTTTTTTAATGAGAATATTTAATAGAAAACACGGTGTACTGAAGATTAACGGTTTTTTCAAAATAATGTTTTTATAAAGATATAACTTTTAAGTAGATGTTTATACATATTGAAATGATAGTAATAAAAAGAAGTTCATACTTCGAGTAATTTAAAATGAGAACAAACTTGTGAAATCATTGACTCATATTAAGAATGCCTTAAATTACATACATACACATTGAAAGATACTATATGACCTTTTAATGATGACCACTTCTAAAAGGTGTCCACACTTTAGCAAAAGGTTATATTACCCACTTAACTTAAGTCATTCTGTAAGTTCAGTAATACGATTTGAATATTGCTTCACAATAAACAAGAAACCCGTTTTCTTTCAGATATAAATACATTTTCATAGTTGTGTTAATTGTGGCAACATCTGTTAGCAACGTGAAAATAATCAACAAAACTGAATCACACAAAGGAACCTGCAAATTTTCCAAAATCATAGAAGATATTTTCAAAATGAACAAAAGTCAGGGAAATTCACAAATTAATAATAGTGAGAGAGCGAAGCTATTTCTACATTCTATAGCAAATATAACAAGCGATAATGATGATGTTAGTCAGGAAAAGCTTGTTGATGATATAATAGCAGCTATTAATATAATAAAAAACAATTTGACGATAGAAAATAGCATCGAGTCGAAGATGAATGAAGCTATCATATTGAATCCAGAAAGCAAAGATGCTAATAATGCTAAAGAAAATATTAGAATGCAGATCAAGAGTGGTATAGAAGAGAAGAAAGATATTAAACACAAAAATAAAACAGCATCCCATAGCCCTACAGCAGAAGGAACAAATTACGTAGAAATACTCACAATAGAACCAAACAACACACACAAAAACAATGTATCTTCGACCAGTATTATTGAAATTCTCAAACATTTAATGCCAAGGATAAATGCGACATCCACCAACGATTTACACAATATAACAATAATAGAAAAAAATATAAACAGAAATCATTCTTACTCAACCACAAAAAATGTATCTACTATTATTGTTACTTTCTGTGATAAAGAAAACTCAACAAGTTCCAATATCACAACAGAAACGGATAAAAAAGCAGATTCCGAAGAAGATGATTATGATTACTACGGAGAAAACGATTCTGATGATGAAGAGGATCCGGAAGTGTCAGAAGGCGATAAAAGAGAGGTTTTAGAGGCAGCTGACTACGGGATGCAAAAGATGCATGAGCTCTACAGTGTTTTGGAGCCAAAGTTATACTCAATGGGTAAGCAGTTACGAATGTTTGTATATTAATAAACCGAAAAAACAAAATACGCGTCGATTTAAAAAACTCCTCCGTTTTTTTTCGTCTGTTAAAAATCTGCACCTACCAATGAATGAATGAATGGTTCTCTATGACTTAATCTAATGCTTAGAAACGAACAAATGAGCTAAGAATCTTAGTTACATTTTTTGTTTGTTTTTTCCTCGTTTAGACCGTTCTTTTAAGTATTTTCTAAGATCTTATTTATATTAGCATCTTTTACATTACATTCGTGCCAGAACATGATTTTCACAATTTGTTTGACCAGGTTTCTGGCTGGACAAAGACAACCCGGCCCGCTACGTTGCCGCCTTCAATGCTCCTTCAGAAGACTCTGCCAGGTATTCCAGATACGGCTACGCTTCCCTCCAGGCCTCCGCTAAGCTGAAAGAGTTAATCAGGTTAGTGTTTGAAATAAGCAAACCCTTTCGTCTATCCATTATCACCTACTTCACACAGCTTCACACAATCACGACCGCTCTTGTATGAAGTACTGTTATATGTTCTGGGATGGCTCCCAATGGGGGATGATGGGAAACCCAAGTTGAGTCATTGGAAACAGTGAAAAACGAGACTGTGAAGTGAAACGAGACGAAGCTCATAATATAGGCATATGGAAATCTATACTTCCGAGACTCAAGGATTAGACGCAGATATATAGTTTATTGGCCTAACTTTCATTTCTAACGGGATATTTACCTACCATGATTTGTGAGTTGGATTGTTTCCCGATATGTTTGATAGTTTATTAACCTTCTATTTATTGCCATATTCATATTTTAATATCACTATAAAAATTGCTGGAGGTCGCGAGGTCTTAAACCGTATATTTCTAAAAATATAGGGCATATTTCTAGCAGGACTTCCTCAGGTTGATGACAATGAGGAAATACAATGTATGAATATATGACATTATAAGACTAACATTAGTTTTTTAAGTTTTTATTTGTGTGTGTACTAACAAATTGAACTTGGATGGTCTTAGAATAAATGATTTCATTTGATTTTGATTTGAATGTCAAATTAGCTCTATAGTTTTTAAGTAAAGTCGTGTCTTAATCTGAAATGAATCGCTTCAAAGTTTACCTTATAATTTCAAAACAATCCGGTTTAAGCTTTTTAAACGATTTTATTACAGAATGATCATTATTTTAATTAAAAATGTATATTCGTTCGTTGCTATCCACATTGCAAAAGATTCGATTCCCCGTCTAAAACAAGTTGGAAGAGAAATAACACGAAGAGTAACAGAGTAGACTATGATTCGAGTTCTTTGTGTGTGGCTCCTCCGGGAAGTATTACTCCCACGGGATAGGCGTAAAGGCGTAAGCTTAAAAATGTCCTATCAAAACCACACCTATCGCGTCGTAGGTACAGTATCTACAGAGTTCATAATTTCTTTAAGCTTTCGAAAGATACGACATAATTATAGCATACTCACAATGCTCTACCATATTCGATAAAATTGCATGATAGGGATGGTCAACAACATCACGTTCTCCGTATAGATACATTAAGGTCTATTAAAATATTTTTGAATCTGGTTTTGCAAGACGGGATGTAAGTATTTACGGTATAACTTAAGCAACTTGCTCGTTCTATTAAAAACTATTTAGGTACTCTTTCAATTGTTTATTAGCTTTATAGTACTTAACTAGGTGCATACTCAAGGAAATCGCAAAGATTTTATAATGTACCAAAAGTTATTGAAGAACCCGCGACCTTCCCCTTGATACGAGGCTGCGCTACCACCTGCGCCAACGGAGTTCTAATCACAATCGACGAATAACTCTTGGACATGTTACTACGGTACTTATGCGTCCGTGGCTATTTACTCTCTTACCATCAAAAATACTTTACCCTCGGTGTTCACCTATATTTATAAGATGTCATCTTAAAACATACCTAACATTAAGTGGTAGCCTTCACTTATGAGAAAGCATTGCCTCCCTCACCAGTCACTCTCAATAAGATCGTGCCCTAAGATGCACTGCCCTGCGTCCACCAACCTGAGGCATACAGCTAAGCCCCATGTGCCTGTAATTACACCGGCGACCACCACTCTTCAAACCCAAAAACAGCAACGCAGAAACCAAAACCGGCGGCTGAATAAGACATAGTGGTTGTACTTCCCCGGACGAACCCTTTACAGAGCTCAACTAGGCTTCGTCAGCGGTCGAGACCTCGTTAGGAAACTGAGGTTTAACAGGTTATCTGATGGCTCATTTCCTGCCAGGACGTGGCGCAAATACTCATAAAACTGTAAATGCTACTTGCATTTTGTAACTTTATTGGTGTGCAATCGAAGATGCTTTGCGTAGCGATTTCATATTATATTCAATTCAAATTCAATTTATTAATAATAACAGAACAACAATTACAGACCACGTTTAATGCGATGAACTAGTTGAACTAAAACTATTTACAAACAATAAAATATTGAGATCAAATTACACACGAGGTACCTGCTAAAAATATACTAGCAGTTCGCCCCGAACTGAGATTTCATGACGCGACGCGAACGCTCCGAAAACATAAGAAGTAGTCAGAGGCAAGTCCAACCAAACATTGTGTTTGGACTTGTCTCTGGCTGCCACCTACTAACTAAGTATGGTAACCAAGTTTCGAATTGGCCTATTTATTGAAGAGTTCCGTTAAACAGACCTTGGCTCCATCATCAGAACAGGTCGCTATCACCATTTAATGAGAACCAAGTACCTTCTTAATCTTTTTCAAAAAAAAAAATTGGGCGACCAGTAGAAAAACCTTGAGGCCAACGAAACTCTTAGAAATGGGAGCTCTTGGGTCATTATAGTTATCGTAATTTAACTTTTTTGTTGTATCTCAAAAACCGGGCATCCTAGAAAAAAAATAAAAATGGTTTTGGAATGTCCAAGCCAAGCCCTTCCATATGACATGTAATTTTATTTTTTGCTTAACTTTTTAATTTTTTGCCCCCTTAACAACCCCCATAATTTAATAACCCCTCATCCGATTTGACTCATATTAACAGTAAATTTCTCAAGTACAAGCTATCGACTTACCAAATTTCAGGCAGATCGGATAAACGGTTCTCAAGTTATCGTCGGTCAAACATACATACATACACACATAAAATGCCAAATCGCCCAAGTTGATTGTAAGATTTTCGTTCGCTTCGCTCACTCAATCAATAAAGAATAACTTTATATTATTATATAAATAACATTAATATTAATAACTTATTTTTTATTAATTATATAATTAATATTAAATATTAATAAATCAATCAATAATTTAATATTAATAACTTTATATATAAAGAGAAACTGTATGTAACAAAAGGAAAACACATATTTATATAATACTAGCTGGTACCCGCGACTTCGTTTGCGTACTTTTAATCTCTTCATCTCTTTTTTTCGCAATAAAAGGTAGCCTATGTTCTTTCTCAGGGTCTAAAGATTGTCTGTGCCAAATTTCATCAAAATCGGTTGAGAGGTTTAAGCGGAAAAGCGTAACAGACAGACAGACAGAGTTACTTTCGCATTTATAATATTAGTTGGGATTGGGATTTATGAAAAGATCTCGATGAACTTGGATGATGAATGGTTGTTTGGTGTTGGACTTCTTCAAGCTGTTGATCCTATTTATTCAGTTGATAAGGATCGCTTTGAAACGTCAAAGCTATGTGAATCTTTGTGACAGTTCTACACGGCCATTACTAGAAGAACCGGCAACAAGCTTACTTGCTTGGCTTGGTTCCTATATCCGTTAGTAGTATCCTTTTCACTAGTTCTTTCGAAGCGTAGTAATAGGAATTTAGATTTTTTTTAGGTAAGCTACATAGAAGCTTCTTTCAGGCACTTAACGCATGATTTTAGAATTATTTAGTTCCTACATGCCGGTTTCCTCACGAGTTTTCCTTCACCGTTTGAGTACAGTAGCTCTGGACACGTATTATCTGTACAGAAATACTAATTGGTGCATGACCAGTTTCGAACCCACGACCTTAGGATTCAGAAGGCGGACCCGCTACCACTAGGCTACCAGTGCTCTCTTGGCTGTTGATGATGACGAACACAATACCACCGCCATTTCTGCCGCCAAAATTAAATAGCATTGCAGTTTCGGTTTGAAGGGTGTGGTTGCCAGTGAAATTACAGGCACATGGGGCTTATGCCTCAGCTTGATGGAAGCAGGGCAGAGCATTATAGAAAGAAAGAAAGAAGAAGAAAGAAACATAATTTATTTTGACCCACATACATACCTAATTGAAAAGACTAACAATAACATTAATTAGGTAGGTGCACCATACAGAAAACAGAAGAAAATAAGTAGATAGATTAAATATTATGTATCGACAGCCTTCACAGCTCAGTTGGTAGTAGCTCTGCCTTCTGCGCCGTAGGTCGTGGGTTCGATTCCCACCGTGAACAAACATTTGTGTGATGAACATAGATGTTTGTTCTCTGTCTGGGTGTTATATAATATTATAAGTATGTATTTACAAAAAAAAAGTATAATAAGTAGTATATCAGCTATCTGGTTCCCATATCACAAGCTTAGCTTAGTTTGGGGCTAAGATAGTGCTGTGTGAACAGTCCACCAATATATATATTTTTTTTAACCTTAAAAAAAAGATACATAATATTTAAACAGTAGAAAAATAAGTAACCTACACCAAAATACAAAATCGGTAGGTACTTAGGTACGTAGGGTATGTTCATATCGCACGTTATTTGCAACATCAGGTGGGCAATAATCTTGTACCATCTCCTAGCAGTATTAAAAAATACAATAGCTTCTAAAACTAATAAAAAGTGAATGATGAAATGCCGTTATATGATCATCTGTACATACAACTGAAGACAGCGCCACAGAATAGAATAGCAGTGTTAAAGTAATGACACTACTGGGAAAACAGTTAGGTTCCGTACCTATGCCTATTTTTACCAACTTAAGGGCCCGGCGACTGCGGCTCGCAGTTTCGAGGTGCGATTGGCTATTATTTCATTTTATTTCATTTCGGGGAGGTTGTTTGAAAGAATAACTATCCAGTGACACGCATAAATACTGTTCGAATACAAATAATACAATAATATAAGGGAGTCTCCAAGCAATAAAATGTGCTTGAGTCAGAAATCATTTTGGTATTAGGTAAACATAAGGCCAAACATACCATTATCAAAATGATTTCTGATTCGGGCATGTTTCCCTTATATTATTGTGTTATTTGTGTTCGAACAGTATTTATGCGTGTCACTGGATAGTTATTCTTTCAAACAACCTCCCCAAAATGAAATAAAATGAAATAATAGCCAATCGCACCTAGAAACTGCGAGCCGCTGTCGCCGGGCCCTTAACAGGGCTATTTTACTAACTTCCGTTGCCGAAACGGTAATATTCTATGTATTCTGTGCCGAAAATCAGTTTTTTGACATTGTGTCGAACCAATAATAATATAAAAAAAAAGTAGCGTAATTTGTTTGATGAAAACGCATAGTAGAAAATATGAAATCAAATTTATTTTTCATTCTAAATAATGATCATAATGAGCTAACATTCTAGGAATTCTTACTGCTCAGCTAAAATAAGAACAGCTTAAAAAAAGTATAGGGAAAAGCCACGCCACAACGTCTATGGGCGATGGTGACCACTTTAGCAGTCTTTTATATAATAATAATATTATATTGTTGTTGTGTCCAATATAATAATATATTCAGGATGGTGTTGGGTATGCCACGCTTCTGTAGTGCATCGGGGATGTTTGCTGAATACCAAACTGATGGTTTCGGTGTCATCATTCGCAATCATCATCACTGATCCGCAGAATGCGTGACAGTCACAACAGCATTCTGAAAACCATAGCGGACAGATATTCGTCACCGCTGTGGGCAAGCCTGATTCACAGAGTGATCCCGGGAGAAATCCCGCTATTGTGGTAAAGTCACGCTGCGAATGGGACCTGCTTTTACTATTATTATTTTATTTTATTTTGTTGTAAGTTTTTATGTGAATTTATTAAGTACTAACCATTCTGCTTATTTTTTACTAACCACATATGGACTCATATTGTCCGAAATAAAAGTTTTTTTTTTTTATTTTATAAAAATATTCATATGTTATCTTTTTTTGTGGTAGATTGTATTCAGGACTACCTAGTATTTTGGGGCAACAATTCAAATCTATTTATTATTCGGTCGAGGTTGTTTTATTTTTGTTTGTTCGTTGTGTGTTTTAATTTAAAACCAGTGGTTCTAATGAAAAACTAAACATTACCTGTGATGGTTCCGCTAAATACCTACAGATCCACAATTTCCAACGGGCATCTCACGCGATTCCGTTCCGGTATATAGATAATAATTGATCGAACAAGCGAATATTTTCATACAGTTAAGTTTGTCGTCAGGCTGGATTTAGGAAACTCGATAAGCGCTTCTATCAAGCTTGCGGTTTGAATATGGCTGTACGAAACCTTTTGGTTTTGATTTGATATCTACAGAATTACCCCAGAAAATAATCCCATAACTTAGCTGAGAACAAACTGATCCGTGGTAAGCCTGTTTTGCGATCATATGAATTGTAGGTTTATTTACCTTTCTTAGCTTTTTTTTGGATAATTTGCTGATGGATCAAACGGATGGCCCAAGTGATATTAAGAATTATCCCCTATAGCCAAGCATTGTCTCGTTAGTCACCCACAATAGGATCGTGCCTTACGCACTGCCATGAGCCATGAGCCTGTCCATGAGAGGAATACAGATGTGTGTCTGTACTGTAATTGCACCGACAAAAAAAACTCTTCAAAGCGAAACACAGCAATGCTCCTTGGCGGCAGAAAAAAAGCATGTATGAGTAGGTAGCCCTTCACGAAGAGCTAACACTACCTCTTCGAACTGAAAAAAACTGAAAACAGCTTCACGACTTTGATCCCCAGGCACGGTAGATATCCCTTCAGATCTCTCAGTACCAAGTACTAACTCAAGATTCTTTGAGGATGTCTAAGGGGGGTAGTCAGAGGTACCTACGTCCAAACATTACATTTGGCACATACCCACATTTTGCAGTAGTAAGTATTCCATACGTGACAGGTTACAAGCCCATCGCCCATCGAACTCTTGATGGTAATTAAATAATTTGGAAATTACGTCCATGTGTTTTTTTTATTTAATCGTATGATAAGATTGTGCTACTTCATAATTATCTTGCAGTTTTGTTTACCGACATAAGGAAAACATTGATAGCAGACGATTTAGGGTATTCTATAAAGAATAATGAATTAAAATATATTACATTTTTTTTCCTAGCCTATTCCGTCCCACTGCTGGGCAAAGGCCTCCCCCAAGGACTTCCAGTACTCCCTATCCCGAGCTCCTTCCATCAACTACCTTCAAAGGCATCTAGGTCGTCCCGCCAGCGCTTTCTCGCGGCCTTTCGCTTTTCGGAAACTAAATTAAAATAATTATATTTCCTGTCTTTCATAATTATATTTAACTAGCTGGTACCCGCGACTTCGTCTGCGTACTTTTAATTTGAATATTATGCAATAAAAGGTAGCCAATGTTCTTTCTCAGGGTCTAAAGATTGTCTGTGCCAAATTTCATCAAAATCGGTTGAGAGGTTTAAGCGGGAAAGCGTAACAGACAGACAGACAGACAAGACAGACAGACAGACAGAGTTACTTTCGCATTTATAATATTAGTTGGGAAGTTGGGATTTAACACGTCGCAGAGATCTTTGGTCGTTATTTTGTTAGTAAACAATCATCATTATCCAATACCATATTTCAATTTTTGTTTGAACGTTTGAAACCAGAGGAAGTTTTATATTATGTAATGGAACCCATTTACACTTGTCGAATTGATGTGCAATTAGCCAACATAAATTAAATACCTAATTACCGATTAATGCTTCAGATATAAAAAGAATTTCACTGAACTTAAAATAATAAAATGATAATTATACCTAAATAATGATAAACGCGGTGTATATTCATAATCTACCTAATTTATGTATAATCATTTAATTATTTATTAAGGATGATAGTAGGTACCTATGACTAAAACCGCGCTATCATTGGTTGTATATTGTCAACAAGTAGCTATAAATACAAATATGATTACATAATATAATCCTTCCACCACACAGTTTCGAAAGAAACTATTGATTCGACAAGAAGCAGAATATCCTACTACTATTAAAACGTCAAATTTTGTAAGTATGGATGGATGGATGGAAGGATGAATGTTTGTTACTCTTTCACGCGGGAACGGCTGAACCGATCTGGATGAAACTTGGCAGACAGATAGATAATAATCTGGAATGCATTTGTGCATACTACTACTTCAACCCGTGGGAATACCGAAATTTAAATCTGCGTGCGTGAAACCGCGGGGCGCAACTAGTCACCTATAAAAAAGCATTGCCTCGTACCTTTCTTACCTTTTTGTTGTATAATTTGCTGATGGATCAAGCAAATGACCCACCTGATATTAAGCGGTAACGATCCCCTATAATAAAGCATTGCCTCGTAAGTCACGGACGATAGAAACGTGCCCTACACTGCCCTGCGTCCATTAACCTGAGGCACACAGACGTTAACCCTCATGCGCCTGTAATTTCACCGGCGACCATGTTCTTCGAACCGACATAATATAGCATTAACCTTCGATGATGGTGACGTAGAAATCTACAGTGAAACAGTCGCGAAAGCCGCCTATAGAAAGCTCTATGGGAGGACCGGTTTCGTGCAGATAAATTAGTGTTCACCTGTGTGAGAACAGTTTCTCGTAGCGCACAATGCGTTTGGTTCACCAAAGTCAAAATCAGTTAAATCACAATGATACCTTTTTATACAACTAGTTGATGGAACAAGCAGATGGCCCACCTGATGTTAAGGTGAAGACAAGAGCTAATGTAACTCTCGCTCGCACGATTCGACATAATAAAAGATGTAAATTCAATAAATTCGTTTTCGAAAAATCGCTAACAACCTTTTTGTGCCTAATCACATTGCGCACAGTTTAGTTAAAAAATCATTTTAATAAATGCAAGTTTACCTACTCAAAAGTTAGCTTTACTAGTTTTAGTGCATAAGCAAACTTTTGAGTAGGAAAACATGCATCGATCAGAATAAAAATTTTACCAAACTGTGTGCAATCCTATTGCACACAAAATGGTTGATTGCGATTTTTAAAAACTGGGATTAGTGATTTAGTATCACTCAAGATGTAGAATCGTGCGAGCGAGAGGTAAATTAGGTGTTGTCAACGCCTTAAGTGAGCAGAAGAAAAGCATCGCCTCGTAAGTCACGTTCGGTAGGAACGTGCCCTACGATGCCCTGCGTCCATCAACTTGAGGCATACAGATGTTAAGCCTCGTGTGTCTATAATAACACCGGCGACCATACTCTTCAAACCGAAATACAGCGTTGCTGCTTGGCGGCAGAATAAGGCTCTACTTACTCCTATACTACATAGTATAATTATCATCATTACTCTGCAGTAGCTCAACTGTCTGATGTATATTTTGTATAGTCAATACTTGTATTCAGAATAACTTAAATAATTAGTTTGCTAAGTAGGTGTCAAATTGGTATACAAACACCCGCAAAAATAAAGGATCACCTTTTAAAACGGCAGTAACTTCAAGAAATGATCAATATAACTTCTTTTGCTTTGAAATTAAACAAAAATTTGATACAACTAAATAAATAAATAACGCTGGACAATCCACACAGCACTATCTAGCCCCAAAGTAAGCTACTCAAAGCTTGTGTTATGATATGCGGGCTGTATGCAACCCTCCATTTAACCTTTTACTGTAATGATATAAAAAAGCTTTATAAGTAAAAACTATTTGTTTTCAAATAGTGATTCATTTATAAATTTCGATTTCTTTGATTTTATTTTTTAACTTAGATAAATATGTGACTTATATTGATTTTCCTTATTCAATTCGAGAAATTCTTGCAAAATCATACCTTAAACTTTAACGCACCAGAATTCTTTTCATTTTCAAATTAATAGAAAGATAGATCATCTGTTTCATGTATTTTGTACATTTGGTAAATAATTGTGCCTATAAACTGTTATTTTTTTTGTAGGTAATTAAATATTTTGTTTGTAAAAGTTATGCAAAATAAAGGGTTATTTTGAATCTAACTGCAGTTTATTTTATGCAACCGTGGTAATTAAACCTTAGAAACATTGATACCCGCTACAAAATGACGATGAGTAAGGCCTCCAACTAAGCTATAGTTATTTTGGTTTATATTTTAAATATTAGTGTTCCAAAAAAATTTGATAATTTAAGCATAAAAAAAAAACATTTTTTCTGCTAATATCATGGAAAAATAGACAACACTGAAAGGAAGCATAAGGTAGCTTAAGTAGAGAATGCGTCTTCGTTACCGCGAATAAGCTCGGCAAGAAACTTGTCTGCCTAGTGTATGGAGACCGTTTTATAACTAGTATATCTACTCTTAGGCATGGAATCTGCTTTATAACACCGGAATTAGATGTCTCTGTAGGAAGCAATGCTTCAACAACTCTACTTTCAAGCTCGACGTAACGGCTCGACGTAACGGCTCTACATTTTATAGATATGTATTCACTTTTAATGATAATGCATTTATTTAAAATAAATCTATATTACATTATATTCAATTTTATAACTGTGTAATTTTGTAATGTTTATGTATTTTAATTTATTTTTGCTGGACAATCCACACAACATCATCTAGCCCCAAAGTAAGCTACTCAAAGCTTGTGTTATGGGTACTCTAGATAACTGATATATTTAATACATTACTTATATACTTACATAGACAGATATTTTTTATTATACATAGAAAAAACCCAGACCAACGTAACAAGTTTCTGCAGATCGTACACAAATTTGTTCCGAGGCGGGAACCCACAAACTCTGCGTCGCAGGCGCACTCTCGCCCGCTGTGTTTTAATTGTTGTTTCTAATTAATGTTAAGGCAAAGGGTAATTTTGTTACCTACCCCTAACAATGATGATTTTTAGATGACGGATGATAATAATATAACCGAGAGAAAAGACAGGACGACGATTACACGCCTTGTAAAACAGACACAATTTTTCCCTGAAATTCTTTTTATAATCATGAAAAATATGTCCCTCGGAATGCCCGCAGCTGATACATTTTTCAGTTGCGGGCATTGCCCGTTATGAGGAATACGTACAAAATTCATAAATACTTGACATAAGCCCTGATTAGACCCTGAGAAGACCGCCCAATCAAATCCTCGTTATTTGTAACAAAGTACCTACAGGTAAATTTGTTCACGGTGCAACAACCCCAAATTACTTGCATTATGCATTGTGTGTGTGTGTATACAATATACATACCCACTACACGTTGCCTTTCACTTTCAAGACCAAGGTCCGACTTTCTCTGCCGACATCGGTCGTACTTTCGATTTTACCTTGATGATTATAGCATTATATGCTTTGTGCACTCTAATATAAATATTTTAGATACTAGACCAGTATCCTACTATTATCTTTATACAACTAGCTAATGGAATGTACTGTCTGATGTAACCATCACCTATTGAATATTGAATGTTTAGTATGTAATGTTTTGTTTAATGGAAATATAATGTCCCAATGTACCTAAAATTTCACCATGACTTGTAAACTGTTTTAATCAATAAATAATTTGTATCTTTATACAAAGCATGGCCTCGTAAATCACGCACGATAAAACGTGACCTACGATGCATTGCCCTGCGGTCATCAACTTGAGGCATGCATGTAGGTAGGTACCTGTAATTTCATCGGATACCGCACTGTTCATACAGAAACACAGCAACGCTGCTTGGTGGCAGGAAGGGGCTGGTGGTTGTACTTCCCCGGATGAGCCCTTCACAAAGAGCTTATAAAGGTACTCATAAAACTTCCGACTAATAGATGAATGCGAATTTGATAATGTTTGGATGTTTTGATCCTGACGGAAAGAAGCTTAGATTTTATAGTTCCTAATTTGGATTAAAATATTAGCTTCGCTTTATCCCACAAAAACCATGAACGAACACAATAAAGAGAATAATTATACCATCGATATCAATAACACACAAAAGGCAGATCAAGATATACCTGCGATCAAAAAATAAATAAATACGATTTCATAGTGGTTCATTGTTTTAAAAGTTATATAATATTTGAACCTTTTTTTTTCCTCAAATTAGACATAAAAATACATACAATATGTACATGTAACAATAAACATAATTTCTAATTCAAACCTTATTTTTTATTATTTGAAAGGTTAGGACCGAATTCTTTTTTTAATTAAAATAGCACATTTGAAAAAAAGTGCGTTAGTAAAAAATGATTATTAATTCAAATTGGTTATAAATGAATCATATTTTTTTTAATAAAGAATAAATAAATACATATTGATGGAAATATAAATTAACTTGAACAAAGCAATATGTAGTACTAATCCGCTAAAATCATATATCAGCGGATTAGTACTACATATTGCTTTGTTCAAGTTAATTTATATTTAACAATGGACTTCCGCAAAGTCACGCCTGAGTCAATTAACTATATTGATGGAAATAACACGCTTACTAATTAATTATGTATTTTCTTAATTATTAAGCCCATTGTCCAAGTAAAAACAAAATTATTTATTTAATTACTTCATCACCTATTGTAATTTAACCAAATTTTAATATTGTCTAATTTAGTGTATAAATTTAGTACTAAACTAATACATAAAAATATTAACATTTACCGGCTCCCAATAATTATTAAATAGTAAACAAAATATAGTTTTCAATAAGAGACACGTTTGTATTCAAGTCACGTCTAAGTAATATTAAATCTACCATTAACATGAATTTAATCGTAATCATTATGTGATCGATGCACCTCAAGCGATAATAACATGTCATTAATACTCAATATTAAGTACGAGTCTATTATAATAAAATAATAAATGAAGGATGTGTCTGTCTATTCTATAGTTTTTTAAGAAAACCTCTGTATCAATTTTTATGATCATAGTTAAACCTATAAGTAAATAGCATTCTAGAGAAGTAGGTACCGAAGCTATCTACTTAATAGCTTTCTTAACACATAATTATTAGTCCCAATCCAAAGCAGTGGCAGTGGAAAGAGCTATGTTGGGAGTTTAACTACATAATAGAATCAGTAAAGGTAACCAAGATCATCCTCATCTTCCTGCCCCCATCCCACGCTAGATGTGGTGGGCACAACTCTTTCAACAGGCTTAAGATCACACAGAAATAAGAAGAGTGTGAATAAAGGAAGGCTATAGAGCTCATGAATCCGATAATCCCTATTAAGGTTTAATGAATCTTCACAAGTGGCGACGACCAACTACACCTGAACATCAACTTTTGATGCTAACTGTAATTAGATCTTAAAAAACATCACAAACTTATCAGTTATAAAAGATAGTATCTATCACTGTTCATATATAAATGGATGTCAAGTCAATCGATCGGTACTCATCATGAAGTTCTTCATTGCTTTGTCCGCCTTGATCCTCGCAGCGTCAGCACTGCCGGTCGACATTGGCAGTGACATAGACGATCCGCAACTGCACAATGCTACCTTCACCGGCCTCGCTGGCTTCGGCGCCGGCAACATCGGCGGTCAGGGCGGCGCGGTCTGGACCGTCTGGGACCCCTGGGCGCTGCGAGACGCCCTCAACACGGTCGCGCCCAGGATAGTCTACGTCAGAGGCCGCATCGACCTAAAACGGCTGTTCACTGGCTCTCCTGGCGTTAGTATAGCATGCGGACCTTTCAAAACTATTATTGGAGGTGACGCCAACGCTGAAATCTACGGAGGAGGTTTGAGGCTAAACAACCAACAACATGTCATCATACAGAATATCAAATTCTATAACGCTTTGTCGTACGCTCCCGGAGAACAACCCAACGGTAACGGTGGCATCATCTCTCAACAAGCTGGCGCCTGGTCTCTAATTGACGCTCTCGATATCAGTCGCAGTGAGAGAATATGGATTAACCACTGTGAATTCGCCGATGATCCGTGGAACGCCGCTGCCACCCCTGAGAACCGCCGAAGACACGATGGTTTGATCGACATTACTCGAGGATCTAGTTTGATTTCTGTTTCAAACAACATTTTCAGAAACCACAATCTTGTCAGTTTGGTAGGAAACTCAGATGGCTTAGCGGCAGAAGACAGAGGCAGACTTAGGGTCACCTGGTACCTCAACTGGTTCCGGGGCACCGTCCAACGCAACCCCAGGGTCAGGTTCGGAGAAGTGCACGTTCTCAACAACCTGTATACTGACGTCACTAGCTATGGTATCGGTATCGGTGTTGCTGCTCAAGTCTACGCAGAAAGAAACGTGTTTATCAACACCCGTCGCGCTTGGGGCTTTGCCGCTGGCGTTCCGAACCCCCCGGGTTTCATCTTCAACGATAACAATCGGCTGGTCAACAGTGGTCACGACGCAAATATGCCCAACAACGTCAACTGGCGGCCTAACCAGCGCTATTCTTATACTCCTATGAACCAAAACAATGTCGAAGCTCATGTCAGGAGACATGCTGGTACCTGGTGAATTTAAAGAGGTACTGTTTACATATAAATGAAATTTGACAGCAATATCCTGCAATAAATCATGTAAAACTCTTTTGATTGTTTTTTGATTCGATTAATTAGAAAAAGGCAGCTTTTAGTTCCAAGTCAAGTTCCAAGCTTTTAGTTTTTGTCCTAATATTGAGACATTAAACTGCAACATGTGAACTCTAGATAAGAAGTATAGAAAGTTGGATAGGTAGGACAAAATAGGTAAGTAGGTAGGTACTTAGGAAGGTAAACAAAATACTAAACTAACTAATCTTTGTGGATTAAATCGTAATCTAATAATTGATTGATGTGACTTACGTGATAAAGAAATCATAAACACTTAACTATACCTAATTGCAATTACGAAATGTGTCTGATTGTCAGATATGTTTTAAAGTAACCAATGAACTGATTTCTATGAACTTTATATGCATAGCATTTTTGACCTTAGCTACACTATTGACAGACCTTTTTTTGCCGGGAAAATATCTAAGGCATACTCCAAGACAGTCCCTGCCCTTACGCGAACATTAGAGATCAATCGTCGCCAAATCGTCTTATCACAATATCGCAAAGTCCATCAGACGAAGGTCTGTATTTCCAGAGATGTTGTGAGTTTTCGACGAGAACTCTGTAATCAAAAAATGTCGTTCACCAATGAAATTTTCTGTTCAAAAATATAAATGCTCAGTGCCAGTACCTACGAGCACTAAACACTACAGTACCTACTCTCAAACGTGAAAGAAAACACTGTGAGGAAACCAGAATGTCATAGCAGGTACTAAAAAAGTTCAAAAACATGTGTCAAGTGCTCAAAAAGAGCCTCTTTGAAGCGGTTTTATAATCCTTTCACCACACTGTTTCGAAAGAAACTAGAGACACGAAAAGATAAAGTACTTATGGAACTGAGGCGTAGGCTCTAACCATCGGCCTTATGCACTACCTGAAAGTCACACAACGGGCTGTGGAGAAAGTTATATAAGTTCCAGTTCGTGATAAAATCCAAAAAAGAAAATCCGTAAATAATTAGCAAGTAGCTATTGGCAGGTCATATAGCTCTATGAGAACCGACAACGGCTTATCTAAATTCCTTGCAACGGCTAGTAAATTTAGTTATAGGAATTTGAATAGGACCACAAAGGAAGACGAAACGGGATGCTAGAAGCCCGACACGGAACACAAAAGACATTATACACAATATTGCAAAATTTGGCGGGAAGTCGGTGGAAGAAAAGTTTCAAAATCGTTCCTTCTGGAAAAAAAATCTAGGTCTTTTAAATGCCAGCAGTAGACAACACCTGATTGAAAATGATAACAACTGGGTTATTTTACTTTTTATTATCCTTTGCAAGCCATCTACTTTTGATGCTGATAGTAAATTACTAAAGATCTTACAAAAATATCAATAACATATAAGAAATGACAGATTGCAGTTTTATTGTGCATATATAAATGAATCTCAAATCATTCCATGGATATTCATCATGAAGATCTTCATTGCTTTGTCCGCCTTCATCTTCGCAGCGTCAGCACTGCCGATCGACATTGACGATCCGCAACTGCCCGTAATTATTATAAACTTACACGTAATATTTTATTATTATTATTATCAGCCTGCGTCGTCCCACTGCAGGGCAAAGGCCTCCCTATCCCCTTCCACTTTTCTCTGTCCTGTGCCTTGGACGACCAATCTTTCATAAATGAATCCAGGTCGTCCCGCCATCTCAGTCTTGGTCTGCCGCGAGGTCGTTTGCCGTTGTTAGGGGCCCACTCCGTCGATGTTCTAGCCCAAAGATCGTTCGGCATGCGGCAGACGTGCCTAGCCCAGTTCCACTTTAAAGTAGCCGCTTTCCGAGTAACATCGGCAATTTGAGTCTTGGAGCGCAGTATGGTGTTACGTATTCGGTCGGTGAGATATACAATAGTACATTGTTCACCGAGAGGAGAAAGTGACCGATTACCGTCGAGGGTGTCATTTGAAGCCCGAGCCGTAGGCGAGGGCTTTAAAACACCCGAGATCGGGAATCGCACTTTCTATCGAGTGATACATAGTGCTTTATACTACACCTACGAGGAAAATAAAAAACTAAAACTGAATCCTCAAACAACACACAAATTGAAAATGGCGCCAATGGCGTCTGCAATTTTCACATGTTCTTTTTGCAAATTGTTTATCCTGCCGCCGCAGGGTCGCACTGCCATCGTGGCCAGTGTCATTTTGCGAACTTGGAGATAAAAACTTATTGTAAAAACTTTTTGGCTTTTGATATTTAGGTTCCGGCGCATAGTCTTATCCAAAATTAAAAAAGAAAAACCACGTAAGAAATGGATTTTCATACACTTTTCTCTCCCGCTCAGATGCGTTTTCTCCCCGCATATTTGTTCGATATGCAATGACGTACTTTCTACCGTAAATTTGATAAAGTATCAAGGAACTTTCCAAGCAGGTGTAGTATAAATATTTATTATTGTCAATATCAAGATATACCTACCTTAAAACTAGCATACATAATATAATATAATATCAAACCTTTATTGACAAAGAAAATTACAACTAATAGATACAATTATTTACAAAATATACAAAATACATATGAAACAGTTGAGCTATCTGTAGACCGTTGCAAACGATCTATAGATAACTCAACTGATCCAAATCAGTGCCAGTCGGAAGCGTACCCAAGATACTGGCTGCATTGCCACGCTGAATGGTAATGCTGATACGCTGAGCCAGATACTCACCAGCCCTCGGGTCACGCGTCGCGTCGATAAGTCGCCTGAATAAAATTTTGAAGACCCGGTAGGCCTGGGTACCCCACGGACCTAGAGTCTCAATCCCAAGAGGAGCAAATACGTAGGCCCTGTCGAGACCTGCATATTTGCGCCTCTTGAGACCCTCAGCTGAATCTGCCGCCGCGCCAGCACCAACGGATGTCCTCGGCAGATGGGAAGGCGCAAGTGTGTCCACACAAGTGGCATCCCACACCATGGGCCTCCCCAACTCCCAAGGAACCAGAGTCATACCGTCGGGCCGTAATAATATTAAATTACACCGCACAAAAAGTCAGGGCACTTTCTTCATTAGAGGCGCTTCCCGATACTTTCGATTATACCCACCTCCTGTTGTATGTGTCTCGATCACCTCTTCCCTCAATCAGTGGTTACCCACTTTGTAACCCCTTTTATACCACGAATAACCTGGCATTTAAATTATTGATTAGATTATTAATTAATTATAAAAATCCGACATGATTATTCGCAAAATTAAAAAATACTTCTTGATATAGTTCATAAATCACTAACACGATTGTACGGCACGGCAACTAAATATGAAAACGATCTATCGCCGATAAGGAATATTGCGATTAAATCGTTATCACTAATAATTGAGCTGTCGTATGAATTAGAAAGAAAGAAAGAAAATTTATTTATTAACCCATACTTTATATTTTATATTTGTTTTATTAGTTAACTTTCACCTTATTATTTTGGTTTGTCTTTTCAGTATCATCTGCCTACCTACATAAGTTGCTTATAAAATGTAGATTCGATTTGGTTTATGCACAATGTATATTATATAGTTTATATTAGACAATAAGAAAACTGTGAATCTAAGAATGAATAAATAAATAAATAAATAAATAAACCCAAAAAAATACATACTTAGGTACAAGTAGGTTACAAAAAATAATAATTTAAAAGATTAAACAAATATTAGAAAAAGTAGAGTGGTGTAACTATGGGTTAACAGGCTCAGTATTTGCTGCGCCGATACCCTTTTTTTATTAACATGATAAATGATGTTTTTTGAACAACTTACTGATGCAAAAGGCAGATGGCTCACACAAAGAATTATCTAGCAAGTCATGCATGCCAGGGACGTGCCCTACGATCCACTGTCATGCGTATATTCTCGATCGACTGCGTCCATCAACTCGAGGCGTGCAAATGTTAAAGCTTGTGCTGTAATTTCACCAGCACAGCAACCACACCCCTCGAACCACAGTACCTACCTACCTAATAGTAATAGTAACAACAACTTCAAAATCAACAAAACAACGTCCGCGGAAATGAAAGACGCATTTTCTGAGTGGTTGATACTGTGAGTTACGATTTTCATCTTAAATATTGTTTTGCGTAGAAATATTTGTCACTCGCGAACAAAGAAATAAAACAATTTCTTTCGATGCTGACCGTACATAATAATAATAACCCATCTCAAAAAACCTGCAATTACTTATCAACAAGAGAGATATAGTAGTATTATCGTACATATATAAATGGATGTCAAGTCAATCGATCGGTACTCATCATGAAGTTCTTCATTGCTTTGTCCGCCTTGATCCTCGCAGCGTCAGCACTGCCGGTCGACATTGGCAGTGACATAGACGTTCCGCAACTGCACAATGCTACCTTCACCGGCCTCGCTGGCTTCGGCGCCGGCAACATCGGCGGTCAGGGCGGCGCGGTCTGGACCGTGTGGGACCCCTGGGCGCTGCGAGACGCCCTCAACACGGTCGCACCCAGGATAGTCTACGTCAGAGGCCGCATCGACCTAAAACGGCTTTTCACTGGCTCTCCTGGAGTCATTATACGAGTTGGACCTTTCAAAACTATTATTGGAGGTGACGCCAACGCTGAAATCTACGGAGGAGGTATGACTTTAAATAACCAACAACACGTCATCATACAGAATATCAAGTTCAACAACGCTCTGTCGTACGCTCCCGGCGAGCAACCCAACGGTAACGGTGGCATCATCTCTCAACAAGCTGGCGCCTGGTCTTTCGTCGACGCTATTGACATCAGTCATAGCGAGAGAATATGGATTGACCACTGTGAGTTCTCCGATGACCCGTGGAATGCCGCTGCCACTCCCGGAGATCGGAGAAGACACGACGGTTTGATCGACATTACCCGAGGATCTAGTTTGATCTCAGTCTCCAACAGCATTTTCAGAAACCACAATTTTGTCAGTTTGGTTGGAAACTCAGATGACTCAGGAGCGCAAGACATTGGCAGACTGAAGGTAACTTGGTACCTCAACTGGTTCCGAGGGACTAACCAGCGCAATCCCTTGGTCAGGTTTGGAGAGGTGCACGTCCTCAATAACCTGTACACAGACGTAACTAGCTATGGCATCGGAGTCTGGGTCGCTGCACAAATATATGCTGAAAGAAACGTTTTTATCAATACTCGCCGCGCTTGGGGCTTTGCCGCTGGTACTCCAAATCCAATGGGAAATTTCTTCAACGATAACAATCGGCTGGTAAACAGTGGTTTCGATGCCAATATCCCTGCTAACGTCAACTGGCGGCCTAACCAGCGCTATGCATACAGCCCTATGAACGTAGCCAATGTGGAGGCCCATGTCAGGAGATTCGCTGGTACCTGGTAGATTTCAGATCTTGTTCTGCCTTCATTATTTAGCATTTGTTTAATTTTGCTACGAATAAACTACGTAAGCTGTGTAACATGTCTATATTTTCTCACCCCTGCATATTCACACTAATAATATTATAAAGAGGAAACCTTTGTATTTCTGTATTGTAATATAAAAAAACATTCTGAATACATTCGACCAATTGGCTAAATGTTAAAATTTTACTGATAAAACAGCAAACCGAAGTGATAGGTAGGTGTAGGTAGGTACGAGTATATACATAATTTTAATACTAACATTATCGTCACAAACAAGACTAAGTTAGGTACCTAGTTGGTAAAAGAAAATAATAGAATAGGGACTACGAGCCAAATAATAAGGTAGGTAGGTATAAGCAGCAGGTATGTGTTGAGATATAGAAAAAGATATCTACATCTAAGATCGAGTTCATATGACAAACTGCGAAGTCGATGAGTTGTTTTATTCTTTATGTAACTGGGATCATAAAGCTATTAAAAAAAAGAGCAACAATTAATGCGGTGACAAAAAAGGACAACACTCAGTATTTCCTAAAGAGCTCAAAAAGCCAAACTTTCAGTAAAATAACAACAGAAAGATAAATTCGCGGAAACGACTTACTTGTGGCTCATACCTACTTTGAAACGGTGTTGATGTAACATCTATAACTTATCACCTAAAAGATTGTAAATTAATAATCTTTCATTCACGATAATCCATTCATATATAAATGGAATGCAAGGCCACTCGACTACTCTTCACTGACTCAATTCATCATGCAGATGCAGCTCTTGATAACGCTGTCTGCCGCGATCCTGGCGGCGTCAGCACTGCCGACTGACATTGGCAATCAGCAACTGCATAATGCTACCTTCACCGGCCTCGCTGGCTTCGGCGCCGGCAACATCGGTGGTCAGGGCGGCGCGGTCTGGACCGTCTGGGACCCCTGGGCGCTGCGAGACGCCCTCAACACGGTCGCGCCCAGGATCGTCTACGTCAGAGGTCGCATCAACTTAGAACAGCTTTTCACTGGCTCTCCTGGAGTCGGTATAGCATGCGGACCTTACAAAACTATTATTGGAGGCGACGCCAACGCTGAAATCTACGGTGGAGGTTTAAGTCTAAACAACCAACAACATGTCATCATACAAAATTTAAAATTCACCAACGCTATGTCGTACGCTCCCGGAGAACAACCTAACGGTAACGGTGGCATCATCTCTCAACAACCTGGCGCCTGGTCTTTAATTGACGCTCTCGGCATCAGTCGTAGTGAGAGAATATGGGTTGATCACTGTGAGTTCTCTGATGATCCGTGGAACGCCGCTGCCACCCCCGAAGACAGGAGGAGACACGACGGTTTGATCGACATTACCCGAGGATCTAGTTTGATTTCAATCTCCAACAGCATTTTCAGAAACCATAACCTGGTCAGTTTGGTTGGAAACTCGGATGACTTAGCAGCTGAAGACAGTGGCAGATTGAAGGTCACTTGGTACCTCAACTGGTTCCAGGGAACCGTCCAACGCAACCCTAGGGTCAGATTCGGCGAGGTGCACGTTCTCAACAACCTGTATACTGATGTCAGAGATTACGGCATCGGCGTTGGACGCGATGCGAGAGTATATGCTGAACGTAACGTGTTTATCAACACCCGGCGTGCCTGGGGCCTTGCATTGGCCAGCGCGAGTCACTCGGGCCACTTATTCAATGACAACAACCGGCTGACCAACAGTGGGCATGATAATAATGTGTCCAACAATGTGAACTGGCACCCCAGCCAACGCTACGGATACTCACCAATGAACGAAGGTAACGTTGAAGCTCATGTCAGAAGATTTGCCGGTACACGGTAGATAACTTATTCCAAAAATGTATTTAAAACAACTTGTATAATAAAAACATTATTCATTAAGTTTTGCCTTGTAATTGCCCATAAAACATGTTCATAATGCACTCCCATGAATAATATAGGTATATAGCATTATAGTGAATAATTCTTCTCATAGCTGTGTGGGGCCCACCTGTGTGTAAGTAAGCTCTTAGCATTTTAAGCCTTCTTTTTTCTTTTTTTTTTTTATGGCTCCTATCTATCGACAATCTTGCCAGTGTCAAGTGATAGAGATTATATGATCTTCGCTATGTTTCTAGTCACGTCAGTCGAGAGTCGAGTCAGTCAATTGTTTTGAAGAAAATGGTGGCGGTTTCTTCAAAACATTTGAAACATTTTCGGTCAAATCACGATATCACATAATACACTTTCATTTCAAATGCTTATACTTTGTGCTAAGACCACAAGTAATGTTGGTTAAAATACCACCAAAATTACACAACACTACTCAAAAAAACACTAGAAAAACAATTAAAATGAAAATGTTATGTTGCTTCGATAGATGACAGAAAACGAATCTCCATTTTAAGCCTTTTTTTCATGTGTGGACGGTGACGACGGTGTCCTCGAGAAATATTTCAACTTCTAAAAAAACAGAGTATACAAAATAGAGTATGTACAATTGTACATATTCATATCATATCATATCATATCAATAAAGAGGTATTATATATCTTCTAAAAAAAAGCCAAAAGAAGAACTATAAAAAACTTTCATAAAGAAAGCATATAATAAGTAATAGGCTAATAATGGCACAAATTTTAATAGGAGGGCCGAAATATATGTGTTATTTCTTTGTTATCATATTTTTAATAATCATAATCTTTTTTCAAGATAACTGTCACTTAATCTCTTGAATGTGTTATGTAAGGTAAAATCAGACAGCGCTACTGATAAGGCAAAATTTAAGCAAGCCAGTCTACCAGTAGGTAAACTAATATTTTATAGACTACTGTTTGTCTGTTTGTTTATAAACTTATAAACTACTGGTCCGATTTTCTAAGCTTTTTCACCTTTTCTTACACTTTTTAACTTTTTTTATATCTAATTAATGTATTTTTCCAAAATAAATTAAAAAAATGTTGGTTGGTAGAAGACATAGAAGAAAAGGACATACTTTTTAAATCGGGTAACACCTCGGGGCGCAGCTGGTTAAATATAATTAAAAAAAATTGACAATATGCAAAATATCGAGCTATCTGATAAGTTAAAATTTTAATATTAAATCGCAAAAATGCCATGACGACTAGAATATTATATCGAACTAAATAATCAAGGAGATTATTATTATCTTCGGTATATAAATAACCGGTAATGCTTTTTTTTGTGTTAACCCGTTTTCGTTTTTGATAATGCAGTACATCATCACGACGGTGTCCGCCGTCTTTCTCGCTGCGTACGCGCTGCCCACTGACATTGGCAATAAGGTGGACAATAACGTAACCTTCACAAATGATGGATTGGCTGGCTTCGGCGCTGAAAGCTTGGGCGGCCAGGGTGGCGCTGTCTGGAACGTGTGGGACCCCTGGGCGCTCATAGATGCCATCGACAACCCTGCCCCCAGGACCGTTTACGTCAGAGGATTCATCGACATGACCCTGCTTTTCACCGGCTCTCCCGGCGTCCTTCGGCACATCGGATCTTACAAAACCATTATTGGAGGTGACGCTAACACTGTGATTTTTGGAGGAGGATTCAGGCTATCCAACCAACAACATATCATCATACGGAATATTAAATTTCATAATGCTATGTCTTACGCGCCTGGAGAACAGCCGAACGGTAACGGGGGCATCGTGTCTCAGGTGCCCGGGGCGTGGTCTCTGCTCGACGCTCTAGATATCAATAACAGTCAGCACGTCTGGGTCGACCATTGCGAGTTCGCCGACGACCCGTGGAACTCCGCCGCCACGCCTGAAAGCCAGAGAAGGCACGACGGCTTGATCGATATCAGATCCGGTTCCAGCTTGATCTCGATTTCCAACAGCATATTTAGAAATCACAACCTGGTAAGTTTAATTGGGAACTCCGATGCGACCGGTTCGCAAGACATAGGCAGACTGAAGGTCACTTTTTACCTGAACTGGTATCAAGGAACGACCCAGCGCAACCCCAGAGTCAGGTTCGGAGAAGTGCACATGCTGAACAACTTGTATACTGACATCATTAGCTACGGCATCGGCATCGGGGTTGCTGCGCAAGTCTATGCTGAGAGGAATGTGTTTGTCAACACACCGCGCGCTTGGGGCTTCGCCGCTGGCACTCCGAACCCGATGGGGTACTTCTTCAACGACAACAACCGGCTATCCAACAGTGTTCATGACTCTAATATCCCCGCTGATGTTAGCTGGCATCCCCGCCAGTACTACCCATACATTCCAATGAACGAAGCTCTTGTGGAATCTCATGTAAGGGCATATGCCGGTACCCGGTAGACTTTAAAACATAAATTATGTTCGGCCGTATAAATCTTGCAATGATTAATTACGCTGCGTAAATATGTAACCTAAATTATTGAATAAAAAAAATTTGGTAAACCCAAGAAAAAATATTATTTAAAAAATATGTATAAGTATAACAGCATAGCTCGCAGAATTAGCGAGTTGAAGTGGGTAGGTCGACATTGTGATGAAAAGTGGGCTTCTTCAAGCTGATGGTGATGATGAAAAGCTCCACCTCTTACCTCATCTAGGCATTGTAATCCTACTGTTTGACAATTCGGCAACTAATGTATACAGGTTTTAGGAACTACGAGTAGATACCTGGCAACTGAAAACTCATCGCTCATTCCGCGGCCACCGAGTGTCATTATTAGAACGCTTCTGATAAACCCGAGAAGAGGTTTAATAGTCACCGCCTCCACTCAAAAGTTGCGTATTGATGTCTAATACCACCAATAAAATATTTGTCAAACTCCATAAAACAAGTGGTAATCTTTTCGGTTTGTTACGAGACAATAGTAATCGATTGGATTGAGTCAGAGTGCTTGCCCAAGAGGTGTTGACATGGCATGATTGAGACAAGTTCCCATGGTACAATTCGTAATAAAACGCCAAATAACTATACAAGAATTAGAGGAAAAACTAAAATTGCTCATTTTAACGTAACAAATTCTAGTGTGTGCCTTTTTCTGCCGTCAAGCGGTTGTGTGTTTCGGTTCGAAGAGAGTGGTTGCCCATGAAAATATACTCTAGTCTCAAGTTAATGGACGCAGGGCAATGTATCGTAGGGCACGTTACCGCCGCAAGACAAACGAGGCAATGCTTTAAGAGGATGTGAATGTGATGATGGTTGGCACTCACCATGTTGGCCGTTCTGCTTGGTCCATCACCTAATGTATAAAAAAATAGAACACAATACATGTAAAAGCGTATATAGAAAGTTTAACTTCTTTGAAAACTACAAAAAAATCGCTTCTCTCACAATGTCTAATAGAAAAGCAGAATACAAAGGTTACAAAAACGGCAATGACTTTTCCATTACAATGGCGGGATTGGAAACCCGCTCTTCAGTTATTTTCTCGACAGGTTTGCGCGCAATTTGAAACAAAACCTGAAACAGAACTCCGAATAAACTACAGTTGGTTTATGATGTGCGTTTATTTATACAACTAGCTGAGGAAACAAGCAGATGACCCACCTTATGTTAAGTGGTAACTATCACCTAACGAAGCATTGCCTCGTAAGTCACACTCAATGAAGAACGTGCCCTACGATGCACTTCTCTGCGTCCATCAATTTAAGGCGTAAGCCTCGTAACCTAAACACAGCGTTGCTGCTTGGCGGCAGAAAAAGGCGTGGTGGGTGGTAGTACATTCCCGGACGAGCCACACACAAATAGCTCTAGGTACTATTAAAACGTGCGTCAGTCACACAGAACTGCGGTTGTTAATTTAGATGATGAACCGTTGTTTACCACCTCAACTTTCTTAAACGCTGGACACCTACATCAATTATTCAATAGCCATTGGACCTTGACGTTAGCGGTCACTTACGCATCACCATCATTTAGTGCCGTGATGACAACTTGTGTTCATGCAGTCTTTTTTAATAGGTACGTTTAAAAACTATTAAAAGTATGTTTTTTATAATTTTATACTACTTACTGGTAGAACAGGCCTATGGTAACTATAATTTATAATGGTAATATTTTGGCCAGATAAAGAAATTAAAATGTTCAAACATTTCATTCTTAAATAAAATAAAAAAAAACTTAAGTACCTTTTGTAAATCCGGGTATTTTGATTTTCTCATTCATCCAAACAAAAATAAATAATAAATAAAATAAATAAATAATGCTGGACAATCCACACAGCACTATCTAGCCCCAAAGTAAGCTATTCAAAGCTTGTGTTATGGGTACAAGATAACTGATATATTTAATACATTATATACTTACATAGATAGATATTTTTTATTATACATAGAAAACACCCAGACCATCGGAACAAATTTCTGCAGATCGTACACAAATTTGTTCCAAGGCGGGAATCGAACCCGCAACCTCTTGCGTCGCAGGCAGGCTCTCGCCCGCTGCACCACAGAGGTCGTCGAAAAAGACAAGTAAGGTTAGTAGGATCAGCAGCATCAAAGTACCGTATTTTTTTATGTTATTTCTTTCATTATGTCACCCATAATTATTTCTCTAGCAGTCCGATAGAAACCATAGCTCTTTATTATTTATCTAGCAGTCCGTAATAAATCATAGGTCTATTATCTAAGAGCAAACACCTTACGTAGAATTTATTTAAGTTCGTGTCTAAAATCAAAAATAAAAAACTAAATTGAATTTTTTGTGCACTTGCGTTTATTATCCAACATTAGATTGCAACTTTTATCAATCTCAGTTTCTCTTCACGCCATACATTCTTCGCTAATTTAAAACCAATTCGTTACATAAGAGATGAGAATTACTTTATCTGGTTTTGGTCGTTGAACTGCGCTTTCGCGAAATGTTGGGTTCGTTTTCGCTTTCACCGGCGGCCGTGTGAGGAGCCTCTAGAGCTATTCATACAGCATTCATATTGCAACCATCAATAAATAAGACTTACTATCTTCTTTTTTTTTAATAATAATAGTATAGTACATTATGGTACTAGTGTGGTACATTGAGGATTACCGCTGAGGCGCCATTGAGGGGTCTTAAGAGAGCCGAGGACGGTAATCATCAATCCACACGTGTATCATATGACGTTTTCAACACATTTGTGAATAAAATAATAATAAAAACTCACAGAACAGATATTTTTCCTTGGAGTTTTCAGGTAGTAAAGTTTCCATACGTTATGGGCTTTCATATCATAAATCGGGCGGTGTACAACATAAATCATTTTCTTCGTAACTAGTACTTGTAGACATTTTTTATTAATAAATAACTATAATTTCAACAGTGAAAACGAGTTGTGAAAAATGTTTCACTTCGGCGGGAAAAATTAATCAGTTTTCATAAGCGCGCGCATTGCGATCGGCCACAGACTAAAGGGATGAGGTTTTTTTTTATTTTCCGCGCATAGCGTTTGCGCGTTTGCGCCTATTCTGCCACGTACAAAATGGGGAATTCAAGTTTTCTTTTATGACAGAGAAAACAAAAGTTTTATTTGAGTGAATGTTTTACTTATTAAACACGTACGAGTTAAAATTATCTATTTAAATAAGAAGTTGCATGAAATAAGCAAGCAACAGGAACATTAATTTATTTGTTCTATTAAACACGATTTTTTTTAATAAAACCTTTTTTAGGAACAAAACAACTCAACCAATAAAATTTTAAAAAAAATCTATAACTCACTAGTGGGTTATAGCAATGAAAAAGTCACAGTTTGAATAATGGGTGTCATTCAGTGCCTAATTGCGGTGACCGTAGAGCCTCTTTATGAACAACTGTGTTGAAAATATTTTTATAACTATTAACTGCACTATCCCCCGGTTTCTCTATCTAATTTGAAGTAAAAACTGAAATAACAAGTGACTTGACTGCCGGTTAGTGCTGATCGAACTTTCAAACCAGGGGTAAAAGTAGTAGAGCTCTTTGTGAAGGGCTCGTCCGGGGAAGTACTACCACCACGCCTTTTCTGCCGCCAAGCAGCAACGCTGTGTTTCGGATTGAGGAGTATGGTCGCCGGTGTAATTACAGGCACATGAGGCTTAACATCTGCCTCAAGTTGATGGACGCAGGGCATCGTAGGGAACGTTCTTATCGTGTTTGACTTACGAGGTAATGCTTTGTTGTAAGTGATGGTTACCACTTAACATCAGGTTGGCTATCTACTAAATCCATAAATAAGTTGTATCTTATAGTTACATCGTAAAGTTTTTTGATTGATCTATACATTTTATTCTATAAAATTAATGTTAAGATCTCAAAAAACTTTTTTTGTATCACTTGAGCATTGCACCCGTGCGAAGTCGCTACGGGCAGGTCGCTAGTCTATTATAACAACAAACCAGAAGTTGCAATAAATTGAAAATCGATAAGAAACAACACAAGAACAAGGAAGAGTCATGAACACGCGACATTATCACGACACAAGCATCACTTATATAAACAACTAGCTGGTACCCGCGACTTCGTCTGCGTACTTTTAATCTCTTCATCTCTTTTTTTCGCAATAAAAGGTAGCCTATGTTCTTTCTCAGGGTCAAAAGATTGTCTGTGCCAAATTTCATCAAAATTGGTTGAGAGGTTTAAGCGGGAAAGCGTAACAGACAGACAGACAGACAGAGTTATTAGTTGGGACTAGCAACCCGCCCGCGCGCACCTGCTTCGCACGGGTGCACATTGTTTTTCTACTATATTATGCATGTATTATACATACAAACCTTCCTCTTGAATCACTCTATTAAAAAAAACCGCATCAAAATCCGTTGCGTAGTTTTAAAGATTTAAGCATACATAGGGACTTGTCACACAGCACTACGTAGCCCGAAATTAAGCACAGCTTGTAATATGGAAACCAGATAGCTGATATTAATACATATATGCTTTTTTTTTAAATGTTATAACACCCAGACAGAGAACAAACATCTATGTTCAGTAAAATCCTACTAAAAGTAGAAACGCGAAAGTATGTGAGTATGAATGGATGGATGGATGGATGTTGTTACTCTTTCACGCCGGAACGGCCGAACGGATCTGGATGAAACTTGGCAGAGAGATGGATTATAGTCTGGAATAGCACATAGGCTACTTTTTTATCCCATGGGAATACCGGGATCTAAAAATTCGCGGGTGAAACCGCGGTGCACAACTAGTGTTTCATAAATAAAAATTAAAATAATGGAATGAAACAGCAGGTAAACCTATTTCCAGCTATCTAGAAAGTAACCGACTATTATTGACTACTTAGCTTTCTAGATGCCCACTCAGTCACAAGAGTTAGAGCTCGGTAGGGTGTGCATGTCTCCAGCTTCCTCATATTGAAAATGTAATTTCTATAAATGCCAATATTTAAAGCATAATTAGTGCACTCATAGATTTGAATCATAATTTAGCTGCCAAATAAACAACGATGCTATAAGCTTATAATAGTGTGTAAGCTGGAGTAACATGTCTCCAGCTGCCTCAGTCAGTGTGGGCAAACGGCTAATGATAGAGATATATAGTAAACGCAAGGATTTAGTACCTATTTAGTGCACCTGGTACCAAAAATTTCAGGTCTGTAGCTAGGAAACTCTTCGAGTTATAAGACTTCATTAACGTGTAAGCTGGAGTAACGGTACGTGAAAAAGCATATGCTCGTTCTCTGGAATGGCTGGAGCTAGCAGGTTGCTTTAAGTCTCCAGATTTAGTACCAAACGAATTAGCGAGGTACCAAATATTTGAAGTGTCTCTGTTCAAAACTCTATGAGTTACAAGCTTTTCCAGCTTTTTTTGTTTGTCCAGCTTGCACATGTTGGATCTCAGCAACCACAATAGGTACAGACTCGGTTGATGTCTCTGAACCGAGCTATGAATTAGTGCACTCGGTACCAAAAATTTGGAATCTCTAGGACAAGCAGTTCTGTTGTAATCAGCAAAATAACATTTTACCGCTAAAAATTCAAAGCATTTCGACGCGACCACAAAAATGATGCGTTGCCGCTCTGAAGGTGATACTACGCGCCAGTCACTGGTTGCGTCTATTTTATTTTTTGTTTTTGTCACATCCGCATGAACATCCGCATTATTGGTGCGATGCGGATGTCCAAATCGATGCGGAAGAAACATACATAGATACAAGAGGTGCGTTTTTACTGGTAGGTAGCCCCTCTTTTTACCTTTTTGGCAGTGTTAAAATAACGGAGTTGTATCTGTATCTACATAGGTACCTACTCAAAGCGCCAGTTCTTTAACACCTACCACAGTACCCATAGGAGAAGTTAAGTAGTAAAACTAATAAATGATTAGGTACCTACGTAAATCTAAATTTACCTAATTATTTATTTAACTGCTACCTACCATAATACTGGTTTATATAGGTAGGAAGGATTCGTTTTTGCAAATCGAAAACCTCTCAAATTTGAATGACTTGACTTAGGTCTGATGACGATTCACTTGACATGACACTAGCAAGATTAGATTGGCTGTCAAACTGTCAAAATACGGACGGACGGACATGCTTCTCGCTCCCTGCCTTGCCTGCAAATTCTGCAATATATATAATTGGTATATTTTAACCTCTCAAATTCGAATGACTTGACTTAGTTTGATGACGATTCACTTGACATGACACTAGCAAGATTAGATTGGCTGTCAAACTGTCAAAATACGGACGGACGGACGTGCTGCTCGCTTCAGCCGCACCTTCAGAGCGGCAACGCATCATTTTTATGGTCGCGTCGAAATGCTTTGAATTTTTGGCGGTTAAATGTTATTTTGCTGATTACAACAGAACTGCTTGTCCTAGAGATTCCAAATTTTTGGTACCGAGTGCACTAATTCATAGCTCGGTTCAGAGACATCAACCGAGTCTGTACCTATTGTGGTTGCTGAGATCCAACATGTGCAAGCTGGACAAACAAAAAAGCTGGAAAAGCTTGTAACTCATAGAGTTTTGAACAGAGACACTTCAAATATTTGGTACCTCGCTAATTCGTTTGGTACTAAATCTGGAGACTTAAAGCAACCTGCTAGCTCCAGCCATTCCAGAGAACGAGCATATGCTTTTTCACGTACCGTTACTCCAGCTTACACGTTAATGAAGTCTTATAACTCGAAGAGTTTCCTAGCTACAGACCTGAAATTTTTGGTACCAGGTGCACTAAATAGGTACTAAATCCTTGCGTTTACTATATATCTCTATCATTAGCCGTTTGCCCACACTGACTGAGGCAGCTGGAGACATGTTACTCCAGCTTACACACTATTATAAGCTTATAGCATCGTTGTTTATTTGGCAGCTAAATTATGATTCAAATCTATGAGTGCACTAATTATGCTTTAAATATTGGCATTTATAGAAATTACATTTTCAATATGAGGAAGCTGGAGACATGCACACCTCGGTAGGTACTTAATGTTACTCAGTAGGCACACACAAGTTTTTGCTACATGGAACTTTCAAACGAGAAACAAATGGGATGCAAAGTGCTTTTTATAAACATGTTAACGAGGGGCCCATTAATGAACACGGCGCATATTGTTATACAGGATGTAGCTGACTAACAATGGCTATTTTTATCTATATATTTATTACTAGCTGGTACCCGCGACTTCGTCTGCGTACTTTTAATCTCTTCATCTCTTTTTTTCGCAATAAAAGGTAGCCTATGTTCTTTCTCAGGGTCTAAAGATTGTCTGTGCCAAATTTCATCAAAATCGGTTGAGAGGTTTAAGCGGGAAAGCGTAACAGACAGACAGACAGATAGACAGAGTTACTTTCGCATTTATAATATTAGTTGGGATTGCTGATAAAGAAAAACTACATAATTACACAATATTGCACACTTCGATATCGAAAACTTTAACCGTTTGCTCTTTTCTGGCTGAAGCCATTATGACATAATATATAATAATATTGCTGGACAATCCACACAGCACCATCTAGCCCCAAAGTACTACTCAAAGCTTGTGTTATGGGTACTAGTAACTGATGTATATAATACATTGTATAGATAAACATTTTTTATTGTACATAGAAAAACCCAGACCAACGGAACAAATTTCTGCAGATGCAGAGAATCGAACCCGCAACCTCTTGCGTCGCAGGCGGACTCTCGCCCGCTGCGCCACTGAGGTCGTCAGATAGCTGTCATGATAAAGAAAGGTACACCCTGTAGGGTATTGATATCTTCGCTTGCCTTGGTTGATTATCGGTGCAACGCCGGATGTACGTCATATACGTACCTGTGATGATGATATTTACATTCGTGTCATATTGAAAAAGTTGTTTAACCCTCAGATTATGTGTGTTATCATATTGAATAAATAATCAAGGCGATAAATTGTGATACAACGAAGATGTTTTGTGAATAGCGTACACTATATATATATAAAAATACATGTAATATTATTTATGTATGTATTATTTCCGTGAAAAATGTAATTTTATTGCTCTGGAACCAGGATCTAATATTTTGTAATTATCAGATCCTACACATAAATATTTAGGTGTCTTATTTATTAATATGTAACATTTATACAAGTAATGATTTATCTACGTTAACAATACTAATTATTTTGCAACCATAATTCTTTTTATTCTTCTTATTTTTATTGCATTGTTAAATCAGTATTTGCGTTTTATCTTTGCTATATAAGTCGGTAGGTATATCCAAAGTGCGTCACCAACCGCAGTATTCGTGTATTTGCCTATTTTTCTTGTTCATGAAAGGCAAATATAGGGAAATAGAGTCGCTACACATATGGCAATTAAGGTGAATACGCGAACGCTATGAGAAGTGTGTAAAAGTTAAGTCTTGATACCTAGTACCTAACAGTATTTTGTTAACACTACAGATAGAGGTATAATCTTGTGGCTTACACCAATGCCACGTTTTGTTGACAAACACCTCAGTTTCAGATGAAACCATTCGATTGATTGTACCTCTTGGACAAAACCAAATTACACCGTGGTTGCGTATTGGGCGAAATATGTGCAATCTTTTTGCTGTTGACTTTTTGGTAATCAAAACAATAAACAAACTGCTAGTAGGCAATGTAATAGAGTTATTTCAGTAAACCGCAAAACGGTTATAGAGATTTTATGTAACGTATTTTTGAATATTACAAATGGGCACACGATTATAAAGTTTGCAGTGACAACGCATGATGATTTAAATGCATCGCAAGCAAGCAAGGCTTTGAAATATTATAGAAGCAACAACATATGTTTTTCGAAGTTGCCAGAAAGTCAGAGCTTCCGAAAGTGCGATGGGTCGACGACATCGTAAAGGTTGAATAAAACCCTGGATCAGAGACGCACAGAGGCATTATTCTCTATGACATAGGAGATAAGGATGGGACAAGGATGTTCCAAACCGTGTGAAGTCACAACGTGATTTTGGTTATTATTCTTTATGATATATGAGATACTTTCCCTAACCGACGTCATAACGGGATCTAAACGCAAACGCGATATCGGTCATAGTGAATAACACCCCAGACAAAGAAGGCTGGTAAAGCAAAACATATAGGTCCACCTACCTACCCTGCAGTGGTTGATACCAGGCTGAGATGCAGATGGTTAACTCCAAATAAAACTTTTTACTGACATGCATTTTATAAAACATGAAGGAAAAACTCAGTTTGTATTTCATCATACCATGTTGCAATTCGAGTTGTCATGAATTAAACTAAGAAACACCAAAAGATTTTTTACTTTTTTAGTAATGATGAACGTTGGCTAACCACAATTGATAAGTTTCGATAGCTCAACGGATGAGTGAGCGAACGTAAATTTTCGTCACCAGAAGTCGGACCAACCAACCTTTTTTTTTGTTGCCCAGGGGAAATCCTTTATAATAATAATAATATATCTTTATTTCAGACACGAGATCCATTACAAAAAATTACAAAATGCTTACATCTAAAAAAAACAAAAATTACACAAATTAAATAATAAATAAATAGGTACTTAACCTAAAAAAAAGTGACACATAGGTAAAGTGCGTGTACCACTTAGGATGCAAGTTGCACCCACCGTCTATAGACGCTTGTCAGTGGGAGCCTGTCTGACAGACTTGCTGTCTGACAGACATTTTTACACTTGCCGACTCTTATATTATGGATATTTATGGATACCAACTAGCCGGGCCCCCCCCCCCCCCGGTGTCAAGAGTCCGAGGTAACTCTCTAGCCCCCTAGAGAGTTACCTCGGACTCTTGACACCGACTAAAACCCCTAGGGTGTTCCTTTGCTGTGCTTTTAATCTAGCTTCCACTTCTTCTTGGTGTGTCACTGGTTTATTTAAAAAGAGTGTGAAGAAAGGATTTTAAGTCCTCTCAATGAGGCTCCTTTCGCGGCTAAGGCGTTGACAACACCTAAAATACCTCTCGCTCGCACGATACGACATTTTGAAAGATATAAAATCACTAAGCCCAATTATGAAAAATCGCAAACAACCATTTTGTGTGCAATCACATGAAGCGGTTTTGCGATTTTTCGAAAATCGGTTCAGTGATTTTATATCCTTCAACAAGTCAAAACGTGCGAGCGAGAGTCATCACCGTTTATGAGTACCTATTGGTAGGTAACTGTGCAAATAATGAACCACCAATTTTACAAAATCCGATATTTATTTGCAATCAGGTCAATTGTCTCGGTGTTTTTAGTTAACTGTGGATAAAATGTCAGTGTGACGAACAAATTGAATTCGCTACGTTCGACATCGACAGCAATTTGTTTAAATTAAAAATGTAATTCGTACACTTTGTAAAGTAACAAAGCGTGGCTTGGGAAATAAATTAACTAGCTTGTTAGCTGGCTTTGAAAGGAAAGGCTTTTTGGTGTTTAATTATTGTTTGGAGGGTGTCGCCGTGAGCACGGGAATGGCTGTGGATATTGTTTCTGGGATGTGCTCAGGCAATTAGCGAGAGGGGCGCCGATATAATTATGTTCTTTTAAGAGTCGACGGAGCCCCTTGAAATGCAACGAGGCGGCCACCGGGGTGGTTTTAGTGAGTCGACGAGTCCGTCATCCCCACACTACCCTATCGTACCCTCGATGCGGTAGGTGTGTCTGTGTGCAGATGTCCACCAAACAAAAAAAGTGTTTAATTAAATACCTATCATCTTTAAAAAAAATACAGATTTTTTTTTGTGTTTCAAAAAACACGGTACCTAGTTTTTTGATTTAGTAAATAATGTAGTAGGTATACAGTCTACGTAGAAAGGAATACAGTTCTATGTATATGCACTTGTGAGTTGCGTGTTGAGTGCCTGAAATAGTATAATGCAATAGAAAAAACTTGAAAAAAAAACTAAACTATGCAGAATATAAATCTATTTAATGCACACAGCAAATGTATCGTACCTACGTAGGCGAACTTTAAACTAGGTTCTTCCAAATAGCATTTGTGTAGTTAAAAATATATATAAATAAGATAGTTAATTGACTCAGGCGTGACTTTGCGGAAGTCCATTGTTAAATAAAAATTACCTTGAACAAAGCAATATGTAGTACTAATCCGCTGATCTAATCTCCTTAAGGCTCCGGTGACAGCGGCTCGCAATTTCGAGGTGCGATTGGCTATTATTTCATTTTATTTCATTTCGGGGAGGTTGTTTGAAAGAATAACTCTAAAGAAACACGCATAAATACTGTTCGAACACAAATAATACAATAATATAAGGGAAACATGCCCGAATCAGAAATCATTTTGGTATTAGTATGTTTGGTCTTACGTTTACCTAATACCAAAATGATTTCTGACTCAAGCACATTTCCCTTATATTATTGTATTATTTGTGTTCGAACAGTATTTATGCGTGTTTCTTTAGAGTTATTCTTTCAAACAACCTCCCCGAAATGAAATAAAATGAAATAATAGCCAATCGCACCTCGAAATTGCGAGCCGCTGTCACCGGACCCTTAAGCTGGAATAAACTTAATTAGACTCAATTAGAAGTCTAATTAAGTTATATTAAGTTATATATAAATAAATAATAGTTTCTTAGTCCCCTCAATCATTGAGGATAGAACCAAGGGACAATCGATCAGTTCCGTCGCCAATCGCCGCGCTCAGCCTTCCGCGGCTGTTTGTCAACATACACCATTTCAACTTTTAATTACATTTACAACACATCGCCGACGCCGGCTGCAGAGTAGTGGTACTATTAGAACGCTTGCTTCGTCGCACACGCCGTAGTTCCGCGAGGTCGCTATGGCGGCCGAACGTACCGCTCGTACCAAATATAAAGCTATCTAGTCATTTAGCAAGACTGAATTCGTGACTGACATGTGACTGTGACTTGTGACTGGTGACTTGACATGACTGGGATTGACTTTGACAGATATTTGACTGTTCGGGAGCGGGGGATGCAGGTAAATATTTTATTTTAAGGGCTTTGTCGTTCAGTCAAAAGGTTGATTTCAGATTGAGTTTTGAAACGTTTTAAAAGGTGAATCTATGTGCCGCCAGTTCGCTCGACAACACTGCCGCTTTAATAAACATGAAAAAATAGAAATTTCAAAACTTAATCTAAACTTAACCCTGTTCCTGCAAACCTATATACATCTTGGCGACCTGACAAAGGAAAAGCTGAGAAGCTATTAATTTAATCATACCAACATCATTCATCCGCCTTCCAAAACAAAGTACGAGTAATCTAAAAGCATTGTTTTTTGGCTTGGGCGTTGGCTTTCTAACCGTTCGGTTCTCCAAAAATGATTTTCCTTGATACCTTGGGTCAATATAGGCATTTTCTATTTATTTTCAATCAAACAAAATTTCATTCACCTACATAGGTAGGTAAGTACATAAAACATTATAAACTTGAAAACAGTTTTTTTTGCCTAAGCAGGTTCGATTCCCTACCTAAAAACAATCGAAGGTTAAAAGTTGTAGATTTAAGAAGTCCATAACTCCTCGTGAATAATATGTTGTGATTGATTTGGGTTAAAACTTCACAAACTTAATTTACATAATCAATAATATATCTACAAATTCTATGTTTCGCTTGTAACAGTATACGTAGGTGCATATAAAACCTAGTACTAACTACCTTGCAAACATTTAATTATTCGCAATTATTCAACATCACCTCATAACCATCTCGTGTCTGAAATAAAGATATATTATTATTATACTATATTATTATTATTATATTATTATACTTATTATTATTATAATTATTATAATCCAACTTGCATAGAAACGGCACCATCTTTTTTCTTTCATTGTCTTCTACCATTCGTCAGCTCATTTCTCACAAACGTATCATCTCTAATTTCTTTGCTCTATCTTTACCTCCATCCATCCACATCTAACACTTATCCAATAACCATCCATTATTCTACCGATAACATCCGTGCGCATAACGATGTCACAACACTACGTAATGCCAAATACACCACACATGTCATAATCATGGCGCGAAAATAATGACGCTACCGTGCGTCGTGCGACTTGCGAGTGAAAGTATTGACACACACTTTCTCTGTCGATTATTGCATGGGCGGACGTGACTAGCCACGGTCATAATTATTTAATTAATGTTATAATAACATAGATTAATAGATAGAACAGTCTTTATGGCAAAAATAAAACATACTGTACATTGGCGAGCTTAATGGATAGCATTATCTACCAGCTAACCTTATGGTAATAAAAAAGCGTTTTTGGGTAGCACACATTAGATGAAGGCCTAATAGGTTCCAACTAAACAAAGCAAATATTTAAGTAACATAATGATTGGAACAATTTTTACCATATCACTTGCACATAGTGATTATTGAAATCAAAAAATATATCATACCAGCAAATAAAATAAAGACTATAAATTTTTCGATTCATAAAAATTTATAAACCTATTTATCATATTTATCATTTTGATACTGTATGAATCTTCATCAAAATGACAAATGGGTAGCGAGCGCGTTGAAGTCTTTTGTATGAAACACATAATACTTCTCTACCTACGCACGTACGATATTATTACATTACTAGTTGCGCCCCGTGGTTTCACCCGCGCAGATTTCAATCCCGGTATTCCCACGGGATAAAAGTAGCCTATATGTTATTCCAGACTATAATCTATCTCTCTGCCAAGTTTCATCAAGATCCGTTCAGCCGTTCCGGCGTGAAAGAGTAACAAACATCCATCCATACTTACAAACTTTCGTGTTTATAACAGTAGTAGGATTTGGCTTGAACATCTTTAGTAATGCAGTATTTTATTTTATGTCAAATATTTTAGTAGAAAACCATACAGTCCATGGCAATAACTTTCACTGCGTTGCGTAGGTGAAAGATCCAGCAAGGTGCTACTTATGAGATTTCGACTTTTACAATTCTGCTTAATTTTCACTTTCCCTTGGACCTTGCTTCAAGGGAATAGTGGTGGGGTCGCGGGTTCAGTTCTAAGTGTTCTAACATGTTATGACAGTAAAGTATTTTTTTTGCATCTTAAGGCGTTGACAACTCCTAATATTTCTCTCGCTCGCACGATTCGACATTTTGAAAGATATAAAATCACAAATTCCAATTTTGAATAATCGCAAACAACCATTTTCTGTGTAATCACATTGCGCATAGTTTAATAAAAATATCATTTTGATTGATGCAAGTTTTCCTACTCAAAAGTTTGCTTGAGTACGAAAACTAGAAAAGCAAACTTTTAAGTAGGAGAACTTGTATCGATCAAAATGATTTTTTTACTAAACTGTGCGCAATGTGATTGCACACAAAATGGTTGTTTGCGATTTTTCGAAAATGGGTTTAGTGCTTTTATATCTTTCAACAAGTCAAAACGTGCGAGCGAGTCACATTAGCTCTTGTCTTCGTCTTAAATCGTTTCTCAATCTAGAGCAGACTCGATTACCTACACTAATAATTTAAACCAAGACTTATGTTAGTTGAATAACTGTAAGCCAAGGTTGAACCTGCGGTCATGACATTATGGTTTCATTAAGACGTTCCCACTTTGCATAATCGGAGATTGTGGAACTGTAAGGATTAATAATTATAAGGTCAAACTCCTATGCTAATAAGCTGGTAACTGTTTGTTTCATCTGATGGAGTTAGCTCGCGAGTTAGTTTTTGTGTTTTTTTACAAGTTTTACCCTCTCGCTTCAACATATAATACGGAAGAAGTTGCTAGCTAACTATTAAGTGCACATCATCACTACATAGTATAAAACAAAGTCACTTTCTCTGTCCCTATATCCCTATGTCCCTATGTATGCTTGAATCTTTAAAACTACGCAACGGATTTTGATGCGGTTTTTTTTAATAGATAGAGTGATTCAAGATAAAGGTTTATATATATAATACATGCATGATATGTGCACCCGTGCGAAGCAGGGGCGCGCGGGCGGGTCGCTAGTTATAAATATCACACAAACTTTTTGGTATATTTTATCTGTGCTTAGTCCTTTAGCTAGTAGCTAGATAACTAGCTGAAGGGCTTTAGCTGTAGGCTTGGGCAATGCGTAAGTAGTACTACCTACTCCTCTTTTGATCCGCAAAAATACATTCCACTATCTAACCCTATCAGCCTCTGAGCAATCGTTGAAACCCCCGTGAACGTCAGTTCATATCCCATGGTCATTAAAAAATACAAGTCTATACATAATACACATAAAACAGCTTTGCCATCTTCGCGATCTTTGCTGTTCGTATTTCGTTACGTCAGGCTTTTTGGTTTATTGTCATAATCCCCACCAAGCTATCCCCAATATTAGGGATTAGGACAATCTTCAAAAAGAGTTTTAGTTTGTATGGAGACTTGTGAGTTCTCAGCACGCCCCGAATCCGAATCTCCATATAAAAAAGTCATAACGTTATGAAAAACTAAATACGAAAAGCAAAACTCAGACTTGGCATACCTAGGTAGGTACTGTTGATGTTCATGATCAGAATTCCCAGAACCCGGATTCTGATCAGTTGATGATCAGAATCCGGGTGCGCAGCTCAATAACTCACGACTCGGACTGGAGTTGATAGCGACCTTTACCTACTGCCTGTCTATACCGTTACATAATCTTAATTCATTTCGTAACTTCCAGTGGCAACGTCGACGGCCTCGAGGGCCGCACGGAAGACGCCCAGTTCCCGACGGCCAGCGCACTCCGTCAGTCGGCGCTGATGCAGCACTGCCCCCTTAAGGGCGTCCCAAAGTGCCCTCCTGCTTCCAAAAGGTATTTCCTGCTCTACAAAGTTACTTCAACTTTCGACTGGTTTGAATATACAGACGTTGAGAACTGTGTAAATGCCTCTTGAATTATGAAAAACTGGTGATCATAACAGGTTCGTATTTATTGTAACTGAACTATTTACAAAGTAGTTGAACTATAATCGAAGTCACAATACCTGCCTACACTGAGTATTATATAGGTACCGAAAAAAACTGGTAGAAGTAGAATGGATGGTAGTAATCTGAAGTAGTTCCAATTTAAAACCCCTTTTATTTCTAGATACCGGACCCACGACGGAACATGCAACAACTTCCACCGTCCCAGATGGGGCTCCACCATGACCCCCGTCCAGCGCTTCCTTCGCCCCTCCTACTCCGACGGCCTTCAAGCCCCGCGACGTTCCATCTTCGGCAACACCCTTCCATCAGCTAGAGAGATCAGCGCCCTGGTCCATGAAAGCCATAATGTGGAGAGTCCAGGAATCACACACTTACTGATGCAGTGGGGACAATTCCTGGACCATGATGTGACCTCGTCTTCTCAGTCGAGAGGGTTCAACGGATCGGTGCCAAGGTGCTGCAAAGATGGCGGCAAGGATTTTGTGTCAAAGGAGTTCATGGTAAGTTTAAATGTTCAATGGCACTTCTTAAATCTTAACGCTTTTGAATCAGTAAAATAAACACAATCCACACAGCACCATCTAGCCCCAAAGTAAGCTACTCAAAGCTTGTGTTATGGGTACTAGATGACTGATATATTTAATACATTATATACTTACATAGATAGATATTTTTTTTGTAATCAGTAACGCTATCCATCAGAAAAAATACTGTGTTTTTCAACCGCGGACTGTAGGTTCCTCTTTTTTCTTTTAGACAGCTGCTGTATAAGAATTGAAAGAAACTATTTTCTTTTCAGCACCCAGAATGTTTTCCCATCGCAGTCCCATCATCAGACCCGTTTTACGGTCCCAAAGGCGTGCGTTGCCTGGACTTCGTGCGTTCATCTCCAGCGCCGCGCGACGACTGCGCGCTTGGCTGGCGCGAACAGCTCAACCAGGTGTCCGCCTACATCGACGGATCTCCGCTGTACGCCAGCTCGGCGAGGCAGTCCGACAAACTCAGGCTTTTCAGAAACGGTATGCATAACAATCATCACATGCTTGGTGTCCGCCACCAACTTCAATGAATCCACACCTTGGTCTGGCGTGTCTGGTTTAGATTCGCAATACCAAGGCTGGTTAAGTGTCCAATCAAAAGTACTTATAATATGCCATCTACAACATAATATGCTTATACCTGGACCTACTGTGTGACACTGTGTTTTCCGACAGGCATGCTCCAATACGGCCGCGTTCAGCAACGTCGTCCGATCCTACCGCCCGAGCGACGTGACGAGCTCTGCCGAGGAGGCGCGGTGTCCACCGACTGCTTCAAGTCTGGAGACGCCAGGGTCAATGAACATCCAGGCCTGGTCGCTGCGCATATCGTTTGGCTGAGGCAGCATAACAGGTGAGCAGATAGGTACTCATTAGGAATAGGGAGGTAACTAACCTACACATAGTTTCCAGTTTAGTTTAGTCATCTGTGGTTTCGAGATATGGACAATTAAATAAACTGTTTATCAGCCACGGTTTACATAACCAGACACCTTGGTATTGTGACGATGTCTTAGAGGTTTTCAACAACAACTCAACCTGGGTACAATTATAACTAGTGGCTCTGGGAGCTGTAGACCTCGCGAGCATACTAAAAGTGAGCTATTTGAGGAATGTAATGTGCAAGTGCATTTTCCGTTTTGTGATTTTTTTGATCTTTTTGATTTTTTTTTGCATCATCTTGTGTAGAATGAGGTCCTTTGTGTTTCTCTCAAATTTGATTGAAAACCATCGATTGTTTGATGAGCATCAGCATGAGCTGTTCATCATGCTGAAGATCCTTATTAGATCTTCGCCAAACTTTTATGAGACCAACTTATAGTTACTAGTACCTTTCAAATAAAAAAGAATAATCGAAATCGGATCTCATTTGGTGGAGATAGCCAGTATATCAAATAGCCCCCTTTTTGCCCTTTTTTTGGGGGAAGTACCCCTCCAATCAAAAATCCCCGACGATAAAAAATTTTAATAAGTCATATAACCTGTGTACCAAGTTTCGTCCAGATCGGTTGAAAAATGCGACCTGTAGAGGAGAACAGACAGACCGACAGACAGACAGACAGACATCCGGACAAACGCATTTTTGGCCAATGTGGAAACTGAGACGCTTCGCTCGCTTCGCTCGCTCGTTCAATTAATCATCAGCAACAAAACATCGAACAGTTATCGAACAGTATGCCAATAATATTTTCTTTTTCCAGAATGGCACAGGAGCTAGCGCATCTCAACCCTCACTGGAGCGACGAAAAGATTTACCAGGAGACGCGTAAGATCGTTGGGGCTATGGTTCAGCATATCACGTACCGGGAGTTCTTGCCTGTAGTGCTAGGTAAGTAGGTACTTTCGTTACTAGCTCGTGCTACGTCTTTTTGGAGACCTGCGGCCCGATTACGCTAATGTCTGGCTATCGAGATGGCTTTCATTTTGACATTTGATTCCCATCCATCCAAGGAGTTTAGCATCTATCACAAGGAATTTACATACTAGATCCATCCATATGTTGCTATTACACTATGGGAATCAAATGTCAGAGAGTATAATATTCCTTGATGAAATGTCAAACTGAAAGCCATCTCGATAGCCAGACATTAGCGTAATCGGGCCGCTGGTAGGGCATAGGTCGTATTCGGGTACAGAACAAAATGTATTGTCCTCCATTTTCGTTGGATCTGCAGGTTACCTACCGGTGTAGAACAGAGTAAAAGACTGGTTTTATCTGGTTGTAAACCCTTCAACACATTTGTTTTCAATATTACCTTTCTTTCAGGATCAGATGTTATGGAGATTTTCGAGCTGGAGCCTCAGAAGAAGGGCTTCTCCAAAGACTACAGCCCCAAGATCAACGCGAGTCCGGCCAGCTCGTTCGGGTCCGCAGCCTTCCGCTTCGGGCATAGCCTGGTGCAGCCTTCTATGATGCGCTACGACAGGTTCCATCGACCTATTCACAACAGTAAGTCCATCGCTATTCAAATCGCAGCAGCTTTTCGCAGCTTCGCAGATAAGCAGGTATTAAAACCTAGCTAAAGATACCCACCAAAACCTATGTCTTGTAGGTATGTAACAGTGGACTTTTTAAGGCTGATGATAACGGCCCCAGCGCAATAGTCTGGATGTGATAGTATAGTTTTTTTAGACACTTCCACCGTCATCCACAAATTGGTAGGTACACCTATTAGGTAAATACGGATATCTTTTACTTCTTATTCCAGATGTTTCCCTCCACATGGAGCTAACGAACCCGTCCAACATCTGGAGCATGGGCGCAGTGGATCGCCTTCTCCTCGGCATGGCCAACCAGCCCATCCAGCGGCGCGACGAGTTCATCACGCACGAGCTTACCAACCATCTGTTCCAGACACCAAGCACCAGCTTCGGGATGGACCTAGCTGCCATCAATATACAGGTAACTACCAGTTTCAGTAAAACTGGTTCTGTCTTTCTGGTGGGTACAAGGTACCCACCTACATATTAAAAATTAAAACAGTTTAACGACTTAGAAAGATCTCCTAGGTCTCGTAGGGACTAACCCCAAATTATATAAAAAATAAGGTTTTTTTTATGCTCTGGATTCAGGTGGTCCTCTACAGAAAACCTTTAAATGGGGTATAATAATAATTATCCTTAATCACACAGCGAGGGAGGGATCATGGAGTGCCACCGTATACATCGTGGCGGGAGCCGTGTGGACTCAGTGTGATCTCAGGGTTCGAAGATCTGTTCAAAGTCATGCCGGCTAGAGCTGTGAGGAAACTGAAGGTGCTATACAGGTACCTACCTATTTTTTTGCCGGACACACATACCTTATACGTAAGCACTACCAATTAAAATCCAAATCAGAAACAAAAGCCATTACAAAAACATTTCGCCAAAAGTTAGAGGTTTCATTATTGTTTGGGACCAACTCAAAATCATTCTTTATCATCAATAAAAAACCTATTATAAAATCAGATCAGCCATTTTCGCATATTATCCCATCACAATAATTTTGTACATACATAAAAATTTACATCACATAGAAACAGACATTCATTTGTAAATGTATACTAAATCAAAATATTTTATTATTATTATAGGCACGTTGATGACGTAGACCTGTTCACGGGAGGCATGGCAGAGAGACCCGTCGTCGGCGGATTGGTCGGACCCACGTTTGCCTGCATCGTCGCCCAACAGTTCTCAAATCTTCGCAAAGGAGACAGGTTTTGGTGAGTCTACCACAACATACCTTAGGAAAAGTTTGAAATACGTTTTTAAGTATAAGACTAATCTGATAATTTAAATTTTCAGGTACGAAAACGGGGGTTTTGATTCATCATTCACGCCGGCACAGCTTCAACAAATACGAAGAATATCATTCGCACAAGTCCTCTGCCGAACTCTCGACACTATCGATGACATTCAGCCCTTTGCTTTCCTCTCTCCTGACCACCCCAACAATGACAGGATATCCTGCCAGAACGGACTGCTAAACAACTTTGACTTATCCCCGTGGGTCGAGATAGACTCTGAATCTGACAATGATATAAGAAAATCTGATCGCAATACTGAAAAACCGCGTAAACCAACGACTACTAAACCCCCAACGACTACAAAAATGAGTAAAATTTCTAGCAGCAACAATAAGAGACCCCATCATGACAGCGCTAAAACTATGAACGTGACCCAAGAACTGACTGACGATTCTAATGTTACAGCTAAAGACAGTGACGATACGCTTACCTTTACATTCAATGGCGACAAAGACGACCACGTTAACAAGACTGTATCAATTGACGATAAACTTGACTTCAAGAATAAAACTAAACGATTTGACGACACTGACTCTAGAAACAAACCAGGAAAACAATACGCCGAATCTGACTATGACTACGACGACGAGGAAGACATACAAAGCGTACAATCCGTAGTAATAAACCAGGGCCCGCCAAAACGACCTTACTATTACCAAAACCAAAACCAAAACAAGAGACCCATTTTGACTGTAACTGAAAATATCAACAAATACACATATTTGATCAACTACGTTCCCAGACCGACAGAATCCTACAGAAGGACTACTAGAAAGACTTTTAACAGAGACAGAGATAGAGACATTGTTAAGGTAACGTATCAGACTTATGACGACACATACAGACGACCAATCAGACCCCAATATCATAGACCTGACTATAACGACAACTACAGAAACAACAGACCAATTACACGCACTACTGCGCAAGACAATCTCCATTCTTCAGCGAGATATAATGAGTACAATGAGCAAACTACTGCACATTCCATGACTTCTATGAAGCCTCAATCTGAAAGCATAGATAAAAATAAAATACCTGACTCGACAACTGAAAACCTTTACAAATTAGTAACTTTCGGCTACTTAGGTAATTACAGAGGTGACATGGATGACAAAATAACTCGGGTTGATAAAATAGAAGCGAAACGTGACACTATTAGCAAAGACTTTATGAAAACAGACGATAATAAAGACAAAAATAATTCGTTGAAACTTACGACTTTTTATGTGTTTGACTCTTCAACTAAGGCAACTGCACAAAGATCGACGAGACGGAATGACGATCACGAAATCTTGCAAACAAAAAATAACATAAAAAATATGCCTAGATACCCTGACCCTGTCATAACTTCGACTGACAAAGTAGGGCCACTTAATAAAGACGAGACAAAAAGACCTGACAAGACGAATGACAAAGTACTAAACAACAAAGACATTCTCAAAGAAAACTACAACAATCCCGGGATTCCACAAGCAGATGCTGAAAAGCGATTGTCTTTGGACAATATGCCGGAGTTGGGCAAAACCGAGTCGAAAGCAGCAGCAAGTAAATTGAGAGTTAAAGTAAAGGAACCCTCCAAGCCTGCACAGACCCCTTCAGTGGCTTTCCAAGTTATACCAAGTGAAATAAGGTGAGCAAAAGAAACCAAAAACTTTGCTTTCAATTGTATAGTACGCATTTTGCTGAGTATTATAATGGGCATAATGTAAGTAGTAGAGCCGTGCATTGACCGCAACCATCAAACACTAAAGTTTATTTTCTTTTTTCGCAGTCCTTCTCAATGGGCAGTTTACGAAGAGGATTCAAATCCGTCGGACCAGCTACCTCACCGGTCACCACCTATCAAGACCGACCCTCACGCACTGAAGGAGATCCCTAGACCCATAGCCCTAATCGGCCTTAGGAGACGACGGCCAGGACTGTTTTGGCATTGACAGTCTGTTTTAGATATACTAGAATGAAAAAAAAATAAGGAATGAACATAGGTTCATGATAGCATGAAGATTTCAGCGAAAAGTTAAAAACCAACCGATTGGACTAGAAGGAATGAGACAAGAATTAGATTAGACATTTCGTTTTGACCGACTACTGACTTAAAGCTAAATGACCAATTTATTTCACGTACTTATCTACATTAGTATTCAATTGGACACTATGCGACTTTGATTGAAGTATGCGACTAAACTATATGAACTAAAGAAAACTGACCAATTCAATAAAATTTATGACTAGGAAGATTAACAAATTGGCAAAAAACGACAATGAACAATCTTGACTGACAACAGTTATACAAACTTATCTTGAGTCGTCCTGATGTTAGCCATTTATGCCTAAACTTCAGTGGGGCTCAGATACGTTGGTTTAATTGCACCTACTTGACACAACTAAGGAAGGTTTACAACTAATAATGACATGAACATGACTGTCTGACTGACTGACCATTGATGACCTGACTTCTTTGAGAACGAAAACTAAACCTACTACGAGTATGTGGCTCCTAAGACTACCTACCGATCGACTGATTTGACCATTAACTACTATTTAATTAACAATAAAGAACACTCACCATTTTCTTCAATACAATTGACAGACTTGACTAGAAACTTTTATATTATCACTTGACACTGGCAAGATTATCTGGTACGGACAGGAGCCATAAAAAAAAGACTGACGAAAAAAAAGGACTGATTACTCAATAATTTCAAGTAAATAATAAGCTATGACTTTGATGGAAGAGACTTGTACCTATGTACTTAATTTACTTTGGACTCTACTTACAAAGCTGCTTATGTTCTTGCCTAAACAAACTTATGATAGGCTGACCGAAACAAATGACTATGAAACAATGACTGAAAATATTTAGGTACCTATAATTTGACTACCATTGGACCAACTGTAACAACATGTTTAAAAATTACGTAGAAACCTGAAACTGACTAACTATTGCTTAGAGCTTTGATCGCCTCAGAAATCGGTCTACCTATACTATTTAAATAAAAAGACAAAGACTGAATATGACTGGACTAAGACTGACTAGGACTTATTGTTACCTATCTCTGACGACCAGCAAGAGCGACTATTTGAAAATCTGATCATTTGAAAGTCTGGCCTTATGAAAATACTAGGTAGGTACCTACCTACCTACTATGACTGACTATGACATTGGAATCCGATTGGAATCGAAACAATTATATGAATCGACTGACTACCTAGACTATTAATATGTATTACACCTATTAATTAAAGACTGATAATGTGCTGAATGAAAAAAGACTGACGTCATTTTTTAAAACGACTAGGTGCAATCTTAGACAAAACTACAGATAGGTAGGTACTGTGCTGACTGACTGTTGTGTTCAATCCAAAATTTACTTTTAAGTTGAAGAAAACTAGTATGTAATAGACGTGGACTACGAAAACGACTGACTGAGACAATTAGGTATTCCTAGAAATCTACTGACATTTCTCTTGTGTGACGACATGATTTATTTTTTGGTTACGGCAAGCGAGCATAATGGACTTTTTTAATTATCAGACCAGAAAGACAGGGACTCTGAATAAACCAAAAGATCTCACTGACTGACTGACGCCGCAGTATTCAAAAAGTAGAAGTTGAGTTGACTGCAGACTGATAGGTAGGACCTATTGTTAGTTTATGCAAGCAAATACCTATATAGAGGTAACTAAATACATAGGTACTAAGTAGTTAGGATATGTACCTACATTCTATGTTTAAGGTTTCTCTGACCAAGAGGTGGTTTTAAAATTAGACTTGACAGTGGGAAGCTTACCACCGAAAATGTATCACTAAATAATAAATTAGGTAAATGACTTAAAAGTACATACCAGTATGTTAACATTGGTTTATTTAAATTCTTTTTAATACATTAACACTCAATAAATGGATAAATAAATAATATGGTATATTTTTTTCGGATTAACTTACATAACTAGGTATAGATAAGCTTAGATCATTAACCCCCGGTTTCAGAAAGCATCATCAAAGCTTATTGGCTGTCACGTCACTTGCTATCTCTATCTAATTTGAAGTAAAAGCTGAAATAGCAAGTGACTTTATAGCCAATTTACTTTGATTGAGCTTTCAGAAACTGGCGGTAAATTAATCAATGCGAGCCTGTTTAAAGTAGAGGATTTGTTTGGAGACACAGACACTATATTATCAACAACTAGAGTGAGGCAACTAGACTCCATTGAACCACACCAATAAACAAGGCTTGGCAGTTGTAATTGTACATAATCAGGGTAAAATGGGGTCATTATATACAATCAGCGCATAAGATGTATGAAACATCATGCTTTACTCGCCTTCTGTGTTGTAGGAAAGCCATTTGGCAGAAGATTTGGCTTCTTAAATTATATATCTGCACTTTCATTCTATAAACACACACAGATAAAACAGTGGGTGCAATGCACATTTTGCACATAGTTTGTTCTATCTATTTGTGGTGAGTCATCTGTTATGGACACAACATTGGTAGGTTTTCAGCTAACTTAGTTAGTCACAGTTGAAATTAGTGATCTACAAGATAGGTATGAGTGGAAACACCCATTTTTACAGGCACATCAAGTGTTTGGTTTAAAAAGGTCCAAAGGCATCACCTACATCATGGCATATGAAACCCTATTTCAATGGAAATATGCATTATTTTGGTTAAATTTATAACTTTTGGGATAACAATATCAGTGATTAAGTATATATTAATTACTTGTTGTTAAAGATTAGAAGTGTCTGAATTAGATAAATTTACATTTTTACTTTTCTTATTGAGATCATTTTTCATTAGGTAATAAATCCTAGTGTAAATAGTCCTCTGATAATCTTTTAACAATGATCTTTCAATTGGTTAATCACGCTCCGCATAAAACTGGGCTAGTGATGCAACCAACTCTTGAGCCAACTCTGGGGTGGCAGCACACAGCACCCGCCTTGACAACAAATCCAACTTGCCGCCAGCCGGATCAATGCACACTCCTCCAGCCTCTCGTACCAGTATGTCTCCTGCAGCTATATCCCAAGCATGGATTCCAAACTCGAAGTTAGCATCTGCTCCACCCAGAGCTACCATTGCCATGTTCAATGCTGCTGATCCCAGACACCTCACCCCATGCGCATTGTCAACTACCATTTTGAAGTTGGTAAAAACGACATCCCGTTTTTTCGTATCGCGACTAGTACCTGCCTCAAAAGCTACCAATGCTTTGCTGAGCTCTTTAATATTAGACACATGTATTTGCCTTTCATTATAGAAGGCTCCTTGACCTTTCTTGGCTGTAAATAACTGTTGAAGCATTGGGTTGTAGACAATACCTGCCACCACTTCTTTGTTAATGGTCAAACCAACAGATATGCAGCTGTGAGGGAAACCGTGGATGAAATTCATCGTGCCATCGACTGGGTCTATAATCCATGTCGGATCGTCAGTCAGCTCGCATTTCTCCCCGCTTGAGACAGTTTCTTCACCGATAAACTTGTGACTAGGGAACTTCACCTTCAACCCGCTTATAAGAGTGTCTTCCACATTTTTATCAACTTCTGTCACAAGGTCTATGTCGCATGATTTCAGCTCAAACGACTTACAGCCGCCAACGTGATCAGTTATAAGGTTTCCAGCCTTTTTCACGAGGAATAGAGCTTCCACAAAGTATTCGTTGATTGCGGCGTCAGTCATGTTTTTTTGTAGTTACTGAATAGGTAGGTAGGTACCTACTATATGCACAATCATTTTGTTTTTGTAAGAAAATGACTGAAAATCAAGGTAATTGGATAATAGTACTTGGTTTAGCTAATGAAATTAGAATTGCATTGCACTGCACATACATAGCCAGCCGCACTCCGCCCGCAACAAAAGAACAAAACAAAAACCAAAGAGTATACATACAATAACTACACAAAAACAATCGATCCACAGACTAGACACTAGTCTAGTCTGTGGATGCAGTAGTACAAAAAAATCCCGGTGATCACCGGGATCACCGGGATTTAAATCTGCGCGGGTGAAACCGCGGGGCGCAACTAGTTTACTATAAAGTCTTTGTTTATCGCTCGCCAGATGCACCTATTTTGTTAATCTCCTTTCATTCATCCTCTCTACACACATGCCCTTATCATCTTATAATAAATCTTAATGAAAGAAGACGTAGGTATAAGTGAGTGTAGATAAAGGTTTCTCTACACTCACATACGTCTTCTTTCACTTCAAATATCTTTCTAATTATATTGTTTCTCACTCTATCCCTCAAATTCACTACCTACCTTACTATTTATTACTATTAATGTTACAGATAGTTCCTACCTACCTTACTATTAATGTTACAGATAGTTTCCGGATACCTACTCATAAACATGTCTAGTGCCTGTTATCTCTATTTTCAGCAGTCACTCTATTTAAAATATCATTTGCATGCTTTCCATCCTTTTTCTTCGCATTTCCATCTTTCGTAAATAAAATCTCTAAAATATAAATTGTCTAGTAGTAGTTATTTTTGGTTCTCAAAAGTAAAATAGCTGAAACTGACTATGTAGCCAATATTGGTTGGTTTTATTAGGAAGTTGCTAATTACTTGTACTAGTGGCTCTGGGAGCTGTAGACCTCGCGAGCATACTAAAAGTGAGCTATTTGAGGAATGTAATGTGCAAGTGCATTTTCCGTTTTGTGATTTTTTGATCTTTTTGATTTTTTTGCATCATCTTGTGTAGAATGAGGTCCTTTGTGTTCCTCTCAAATTTTATTGAAAACCATCGAATGTTTGATGAGCTATCCTGTTCATCATGCTGAAGATCCTTATCAGATCTTCGCCAAACTTTTATGAGACTAACTTATAGTTACTACCTTTCAAATAAAAAAAGAATACCTAATCGAAATCGGATCTCATTTGGTGGAGATATCCAGTATATCAAATAGCCCCCTTTTTGCCCTTTTTTTGGGGGAAGTACCCCTCCAATCAAAAATCCCCGACGTCAAAAAAATTCTAATAAGTCATATAACCTGTGTACCAAGTTTCGTCCAGATCGGTTGAAAAATGCGACCTGTAGAGGAAAACAGACAGACAGACAGACAGACATCCGGACAAACGCATTTTTGGCCAATGTAGAAACTGAGACGCTTCGCTCGCTCGGTCAATTATAGGCAAACTTTGAGTTGGCACATTTCTTGATAGTAATCAACAGCAATATTTGACAATATGAAATGAAATGTCAGTTTTGACAGTAAATACCGGACTTGTGAGAAAAAAAAATCGGTAGGAATAACGGAATAGGTATTAATTAGGTAATCATCTTAGCGACTAGCGTAGCGTTACATTATAATTATATACTCTTCGGGAATAAATAATACCTTCCAAACAAAACAAATGGCGAAAATACGAGGGCGAAAACATAAAAAGGAAAAGCCTGTTATCTAACTAAAGCGGAGTTCTCTCGTCACGTCAGTGTATTATATTCCTTTGCGGAGTTTGTATATAACGCTGATTTTTATTAGTCTAAAAATGTCGGGATTAGATGTGTGTAGAATTTGTCTAGCTGCTAATGTCACCATGCACCACATTAGAAACACACGAATTCAAGCAATATTCGAGAAGCTTACAAGTAAAAAGGTAAGTAAACCATGTCAGATGCAAAGCTGTTCAACCTCACAAGGTAGGTACAAATGTTAATGCAGCGCATACCCCTATACAAGAGACAAACTAGATAGATATAAAGATAGATGTATTTTCTAGCTACACAAAAAATTATAATAACTGTATGTACTGACCAAAGTGACCTACTGCAAAATGTGGGTATGTGCCCCGGCATGAGGGTGCTAAGAATCATCGGCAGAGACCCAGCTCGGTTAAACTATAGCTACCCTGGTACCTGAGTTGAGGGTTGGGAATAGGGGCAAAGCATGTGGGGATAGATGGCAAGTCTTTCCCTATATTTCTTTTTTCTGGGAAATGAAAAAAAAATTTCTTCAAACATCAACAAGCTCAAAGTTGCACAACGGGCTATGGAGAGAGCTTTGCTGGGAGTTTCACTACGAGATGTGTGCCTGTTCAATTTATGTTTGATGCTGATAGTTTTAATAGTGGTCTCAATGTAAAAATGGTGGTCTTCATTTGAGGTGTACCATGTTATACACAGTTTATAGGTATTACTTAACTGTTATATACAGAGATCGGAGTAGGTAGAATGATTTTACATACTTGCATCAAGGTTTCATAGCATGGATATGGCTTTTTTCCGATATTTACGGGATTAAATTAAATATTATATTAAAAACAGTATTTAGTAACTACAACATTTGAAATTTAAAGGAAACAATTGTTTATCGTTAATAGGTAAATTGATTTTTATTAACCAATCGAATATTTTTTTTTAATAAAATACAAATAAGTAATAGTAGAATAAGGTTTTTTAGCATTTATAACATTTTTTTTACACTATTTAGTGTAAAAAAAAATGTTGGAAATGCATGTGGGAAACACGTTTCCCACATGTTTTTACTATGTTGTTGTAAGACTGCGGAGATTGGCAGACGCTAAGGGAGGCCAACAGGGAGGGAGCCTAACCCAGTAGTGGGTGAAGTTAGGCTGCGGATGATGATGATGATATTGATGCGTTTCTTTCTATACACCTCCACGTAAAATTTATGAAATGATGGATAAAATGTCTTGATAATTTTAAAATACCGGAATTCCAGAGGCATGTCCATACTAACTTATCATTTGAGGTCATTAATCCTAAATCATTCTACCTACTCCGATCTCTGGTTATATACCTAGGTACTACCTTTTATATATTACTTATTTCAGCTTACAGAAAATGGAAGACCAGAAACAATATGCTTCCTCTGCTACTCACAGTTGCAGAAGTGCAGAAAAGTGCTGGACCTTTACCAAAAAACTGATAATGTATTTGCACAACTTGCTAATGGCGGCATTGAGGTAACTTAATCTAACTTTGATTGACCCTACAGACATGCTAATTTAACTGAAAAGATTTGCTTAGTTGAAAATAACTAATTATGCAGGTATATTATTGATTTTTACATGCTCTGGCTAACCCCTAAGACCTCAAATGAAAATAAAAGCCTATTATTTTATTAAGATTCAATTTTTAGATAACTGAGAACACACTTTATTTTGTCAAGAGAAGTAATATCGTAAACCGGTTGGTTACACCTTTAACACACATAGATGTGATACCAGTGACTGGCGTGAGTAAAGTTACAGTGGAAAATATTAATGAAGTAGTTGTCAAAGAAGAACCAAAAGATGAAGCTATTGAATTGAAAATTGAACGAATTGAACATGATGAAGTGTCCGAAGGTATTTTATTGAATTAGGCTTTTCTCTGGCTTGTTTAGTCCAATATATGCTTGAGATATGCATGGATTTTATTTAAGTCAATGTTTGTTTTGTGTTATTTGTGGTATTATCTTTTAATATCCGTGTGACTGAGCTTTGCTTGGTTGACAAATCTTAACTAAATCAATTTATTGTCCCTGAAACCCCCTGTATACCAAATTTAATGAAAATTGTTGGAGCTGTTTCCAAGATTCTGCTTATCACATCACACTAATATCATAAATGTAAAAGTTTGGATGTTTGTTACTCAATAATGGTTGAGCGGAGCTGGATGAAATTTGGCTCAGAGATAGATTATAGTCTGGAATAGCACATAGGCTGCTACTTTTTATTCCTAGTTAGCTAGTTTTTATATATACAAGAATTGCTTGATAAAAGGCAGATTCTTTGGGGATGTCATAATCACTACATAGTATAAAACAGTCGCTTTCTCTGTCCCTAGCATACATTGGATATGTATGCTTAAATCTTTAAAACTATGTAACGGATTTTGATGCGGTTTTTAGAGTGATTCAAAGGAAGGTTTATATGTATAATACATGCATGATATACCTAGTATAAAAACAATGTGCACCCATGCGAAGCAGGGGCGCGCGGGCGGGTCGCTAGTGTGAAATATAAATTACGTAGGTATCAATTTACTTACAAAATATTAATTCAATTCAATTTTTATTTCAGCATTTTGTGAGGACTTTATAAAATCAGAGGAAGAGGATTATACAGAGGATAGTACTTTACAGAAGAAATCGACAGAAAAGCATTCAAAATCAAAGAGAAGCAGGCCCCTCGATAGTGAACTATGTCAATTAAAATCCTACATCTGTGATCTATGTAACAAAACATTTTACAGCCGAAGAAATATAAAGCTACATATTAGATGGCATGGTCGGGAAAAACTATTCTCTTGTGACGAATGCAAACAAACATTCACATTTAAAACGAATTTAATAAAACACTACCAATCTTTCCACAAACGCTCAGAATTCCCCTGTGACATTTGCGGCAAAGCATTCAAAAGAAGTGATTATTTGCAGCGTCATAAAAAAATACATTTTGGGAAAAAGCCATATCCATGCAAAATTTGCAATATGACGTTCACAACCCCTAGCAATGTGCAACAGCATATAAATAGTACCCACCGTACTGAGAAACCCTTTGTTTGTGATGTATGTGGTAGGCTTTTCAATCGAAAAGGGAACTTAAAAGCACACTACAGAGTCCATACTGGAGAAAAGCCATTTAAATGCACGAAGTGTGATTTTCAGTGTTCCCACAAGACCAATTTAACTAAACATGTGGAAAAAGCCTGTGGTAAAACAGCATTTTGAATCTTTCCGGCGTCATGTGGATAAAGGTGCGGCCGTAACCATGGCGGGTAGCGCTCGACCCTACGGTGGCACGTATGTGTCCCCATGGCGAACACAAGCTAATTTAGGTACCTCTCTCTCGCACGTTACGGCATGTGGAAAGAATGAAAATCACTAGGTTAGGAAGTGCGCTTCACGCAAAAAGAACGCCGGAAGGAGGGATGGTAGTGTGATAGCGCGAGTATTTTGTATGCGCAAACACATCCCTCCACTGTTATCCAGCGTTCTTTTTAAATGACGCGACATCTAGAAGTCTGTAGTACTGCAGTTGCAGCTTGAAGCCAAGCAGTCGATACTAACTGATACAGGCTGTTCGTACCTTTAGGCCTCCGGCCTTATCTATAATTTAGCAGTGTTTCGTGTGCACCATTTTTCTATTCTGGCAAAATCTTTTGAATTGTAATTGTAGGTAATATTATAATTATTTAAAATGAATATTTACGTAGTTAGTACAAACTATTTATTGACAAAAAAAAAGAATTATAAAATTAAACTATAAAAAACTATACAAAGCTTACAAAATGTATTTTGATGTGGTAAAACCACTAGGTATGTAGGTACTTAAGTAAATAGTAAAATTAGTGTTTTAAAAATAATTATTCAGACTAGGTATATTCTAAATGAAATAAAATTGATTTTCAAACCTGTGCTCTTTTTATTTTTAGGTTTATGTGTTTATGGGTGGGGTTCTAGCTATCATTGAAATAAAACCAATGGTTAAAAATCATGAAAAATTGTAATTGGCATACCAACTTGTTACAACCTATGGCCAATTTCACAATTAAATCAATGTTGTTAATTAAATATAATATTTAAGTAAAATATGTTTATGCTTTAATGGTTTACTTACATTTAAATTTTATATTATTAATTAGAAAACTATAATATTGATAAAAAAGAAATGTCGTTTAGACTCTGTAAATGTCGTAAAATGCTTTTATAAAATACAAAGTTTTATCAAATCAGTGATAGGCCTTCGCGCAGACATCCTTTTACGTATTACTCCATAATAAAAAACCTAAGGCCACAGTTAAGAGTACAACAACTAGGTACCCTATAGAATAAATAACTCCATAGGATACATTCTAGTTTATGATATAAAGCTAGCAGAGTGCCGCTAAAGCTCGCGTTTCGCAAACAAACATGATGCCTTTTCGTTAGTAATTTACATTATTCTACTGAATATTGTATTTACAGTTAGGTGTCGTCTCGAGGCGTAAGATAAAATCAACAGATAATAAAAAGGAGGGGACAGCAGCACACGACAAGCTTTTGTAACAATTGAATTTGAGTTATGAGATTATGTGCCTATTTCACAATCTCTGAGTAACGCTATGTCAGATAAAACTATTTCCGCCTATAATTTAGGCTTTACCAAACTGGTATATTTTTAATAAATCTGAGAGATGGTGAAATAGTTGCGAAGTATATTCTTTATTGTACACAAACTGATTTACACAAAAAATACATAATAGTCATGTACAAAGGCGAGCTTAACCCTATATCCCAGAAAGAAAAGAAATAATTCTAAACAGATTTTTATTTTGAATTTTCTCTGAATTGTAATAAATAAACAATCTAGGCCCTTGACATTGATTTTATCAGTTAAAATTCAGAGCAGAAAGATTTCGTCGCTTGATTTACAAAAAATGGTTTATAAACGTGCGTCTGCGCCGTTCCCTCTCCCGCCAAAGCTAACATGATCACTTATAAACTATCTTTAAGATTTGTATGGCAACACAGTGAATGCACTGACTATTTACATCAAAAGATTGGAATCGACTTGAGCACTTTACTAATGTTTCTATGAAGTATTTGGATCCGAATATTGTCGCAAAACAGTCTTCAACTCAGTCGCGTTAAATGCATCATAATAAATCGGTAATTACGAACTTTTGCCACGTTTTAATAATACTTTTTTATACAAATTTCATTAATATCACCCAATGGATGAGACGCCCGATAATTAAGTGGGAAATCTCGTTTGATAGGAATGTTTAGATTTAATACTGGATCGACAGAGTTCATTAGAGTTACATTTTATCAGCTATTTATCAAATGCTCAGAGATTCCTAGACAGTTCCGAAAAAAATGCATCTTTTAGAAATTTTGAGCACCCAAGTTGCAGTCGAGTTGTGTCAGTAGAAATATGAAAAAGAAGCATCAGTTTAAACCTAAGCGTCTTCTGTGTAAGATTTGACATCTCTTCATATTTCTACTTTTGGTAAATAATGCGCCAGAATAAGTATATAATACAAAACATGCGGGTACACAGTCCTCAAAGCCGCTGCGATCTGCAAATAACCATACAGTAATAATAAGCGCTTGACACACCGACGCGTTTCACCTGCGTCCAGATCGCCAGCGTGGACGCTACCGCGGACGCAGACTGGACGCATTAGTCTGGCCTGCGTTTTAGGGTTAAACTACATACATCAATGTTCAGCAACGCGACCGTATTAAAGCATTGTACAACAAGTATAAAACGTCGCATCCGACATCTCATAAAAAACACGCTGCTCATAAAATACATTCAGTAGCGCATTGCTGAAGCATGCAATGCATAGTTCAAGCCTACACACCCACGATTAGTAACTCATACAAAACTGAAACCAATGCTATTGGTGTTTGGGTTTGATTTACAAAATATTCGTACAAATTACTAACACTAGGTACGCTTAGACATGATAAACAATTAAGTACATACAATATTTTGGTATTTAATTTGCTATTGTCCAAACCAAATTAATCAAATAATATCATGTTTAAGCGTTTATGTATAAAAACCTAACATGCACTAATCTAGAATATTTTTATACCTAACTAGCTGGTACCCGCGACTTCGTCTGCGTACTTTTAATCTCTTCATCTCTTTTTTTTCGCAATAAAAGGTAGTCTATGTTCTTTCTCAGGGTCTAAAGATTGTCTGTGCCAAATTTCATCAAAATCGGTTGAGAGGTTTAAGCGGAAAAGCGTAACAGACAGACAGACAGACAGACAGACAGACCGACAGACAGAGTTACTTTCGCATTTATAATATTAGTTGGGATATATTAATACACTGTTTTTTTTTTTGTAATCACTAAAATTGAAATTTATAGTGTAAAATGTATTGCAAAAATTAAATAGGCTCATGACTATAATACCCAGGCACGGTAGACATGCTTTCACCAAACTGTTACAAAAGAACTAGTGAAAGGAAAAAAGAAGATTCATACGTTATTTCTAAAACAAAAGGATATGGGCTCAGTACTGGCTGATAGTAACTAAACATGAGTTATATTTTAGCAATCTTGTTTTGCAGGAGCTTTCAAAGTTGCTTCGTCAAGCTTCACTTAATAACGATCTTCAGCGACCACACTAGCTATTTGGTATTTAATAAAGGCGCGTTTTATTACGTGCTTTTGTTTGGGGAATCAAGAGCTGCGGGTGCATTATGTAGAGCTCTATCGCTTTAGTTACGAGTCAGCGGTACTTGCACGGCTGACTCAGCCGTGCAAGTACCGTTCTTATCGATCGCATAATTGACATTTAGAATCGTCAAAAATTCGTTAAAAATGGTTTCAACAATGGATTTTGACGATTCTAAATGTCGAATTAAGCGATCGATAAGAACGGTACTTGCACTGCAGCTAGTGTTTTTATTGGGAATGTCAAAAATCAAAACACTTGATTTAGGTAAAGCCCAAGAATCACTTCGATGTGACCAGTGTGTTACTGGTGACTACTGTTTATTTTCTGTAATTTTTTTTCAAAAAGATATTAAATTTCTGCCATTATCAGCTTTTTGTACTGCAGCCGTAGATAGATTGGTTTAGGCTGAAAACAGCCCTGCATAAGCTATACCTACATAATGTGCTGAATCACTTTTCAAGGATCAATTATTTATTCTTCATCCATTAGTGTCTGTATGTAATTCTGTAGTAAGTATATTATGTCTGTTTCATAAGCTGAGCCTATTCCAATCCTCAACTTAAGATTTTAAATGTATTGGTGATCTCTTAAAAACACTTTGTATTGTATTAAAAACCTGTACAATAATTAAGTATAATAGTCTAGCGTAGTGCATGTTACTCTAAGGATAGGTGCGTTCTATTCGACGCTGTTGGTGGTATCGTTGACTTCATCGAAGGATTCGTCGCCGGAGCCGCCGCCCGGTGCGAGCGACGTTCGTTTCATGCGAGATGATGAGGTGCCGGAAAGACCGATGGGACCTCCTTGTCGTCTGGAAACGAAGGTTATAATCAGCTAATGTCATCGTCTGGAAACGAAGGTTAAAATCAGCTAATGTCAATGTCAATCTTAAAATGTCAGCTAGCCTCAAAAAGCTAGGTGATGATGTGGATTTTGTTATCGCAAAGACACTGACTGATGTACTCTATTATGTTTCAACTTTCTCTTCTTGGTTGTTAGCGATTATTCAAAACTACATCCAGTTATTTCATCTTCAAAAATTATATGACTGCACGGCCACGGTTTTGAAAGACCAAGCTAGAAATGGAGAAGCAATAAGTTGTCAATTTTATTTTGTTATACCTTGACACGCAAAAGGAAGCATTATAGGGATGGGAACAGATGAGTTTATCTCAAATACATTGTTTTTTTTTTAACAGTCCTTTTATGAGTTATCCCACCGCATACGCCATAAATTATTCTCCATCGGTTTGAGTGAATCTTGACATTAAGACGTCGGTCGCTTTAACAACTTTCATAACTAAGGCAAGTTTTATATCAGTAACGAATTTATATCAATAACGAAACGGCCACTAGGTAGGTGTACCATGTCCATAGATTTACATACTTTATGTAAATCTATGGAAAATTGTTTTTGTTAACCTTTAAACCTAACTATAATAGGATATGATATGGATAGGTTTTTAACCATTCATAAATCGGAATCTAACTTTCTTATCATAATGAGGCTCCAATGAATTGATTGCAGTTTCAAAAATCAGCCAATCAGCATGCATTATAAATTGCTACAAAAACAACACTGAAAAAGGACAGCCACATTTGACACCATTTCAAAATAACGACCAAACTGAAGTAACCATAGAATTCTGTCGATGTATTGTAGCCCGTTCGAAAGCCGATATCAATAAAAATAACTACTTTCGAACTTCAATTGGCGCAGCCAAAAGGATATCGACAGAACTGTTGGACACCTCTTTATAATTGTCGATTCTGTTATCATCACAAATTATCCCAAACTAACTTAATTTTACAACGCTAAGCTTATAGCCGTCGTCGTTGTCTTGGATTACAAGAAGGAGTCAGCAATATTATTAGCACTGTCAGATTAATAATATAATAATAACTTTACTTCCAAAAAATAACATACAGCTAGTTATAAGTACAATGCGCCTTCCTGTTTTAGTTTTGGCTGTGTTACAGGAAGTAACGCCTTTCTCAAACAAGACATGTAGGTATGAGGAACTACAAACTAAAACTTACTTATGATATCTTGTTTACAAAACTAAATTACACTTAGTTTTGGATAATGCAATAACAGAACACCAATATCAACCAAATGAACGATTCCAAAGGACATAACAATGAATTTAAGATGATCGGAAGTTTCGATAACTCGTTCTCTGCGAACTTTTATTATCAATGATGATGATGATGATAACAACACAATTAATTGACCGAAAATTTCATTAAAATTGCCAAAATTCCCAAGAAACCTGTTTTTGGGCCCCTTAATAGTGTCTTCTCATGCATAGTCACTAATTTATTAAAAAAAATCGTTTGTGGCTCTTTAGTACGATTGGACGTATATTTGCGTCCTGGCGGTTCGTTTGTGGGTAGCTAGAGCGAGATAGAATGATACTACAAACTGAAAACATTCAAGGTGAAATTAAGGCATTTGTAGGCCCGCGTATCATCAAAAATCGGTAAAATATTGAAACTCATCTCAAAGTTAAAATGGCTGTTAGGAGTTGCCATCTCTTTTCGGTGATATTGATATGACAAAAGCAAATACCCTAGAGCCGCTATTAACCTCTCGTACGTTGAGATCGCCCGCGAGAAAAAACGCACGTCTGTGGCGCCGATTGCACGTAAAGAGACCACGTCACCAGGCGCCCGTTTATATTTTTTTTTTGCATAAAAATGTATGAATCACTATGAATCTGGCAAATGGTATCGAAAGTCAGATACCTAATGTACGTTTTTAACTATACTTCATTGGTAAATAATGTTAAAATAATATTCCAGAGGCTCTTGACGCCGACTCAATGGTTGAAAATGGTTCCGCTGTATGAATTTGCTGTTATTTGCAATAAAACTTTATTTCAAAGTGGTTTGTTTGATTTAGAAACAAAGGTAATTGATATACGAATCCAATGATATGAAAACAATAGAACGTCTAGAATAAATTGAAAGATCAATTCCAATTTGAAAAGTACAAATGAGATACACAATGAACGCCGCTGACAGTGTCTTGAAACTGAACTTTTGGTCCTCCCAATCACGTAATTACTTGGTTTGAGCTAGTGAAAAGCATTTATTTACGTAACTAGTATATCTTTTTCCACATAAAATTGATTACACTGCAGAATAGACGTCAGAAATTAATTTTAGAGTAAATAAACTAGACCTATACCCAGTTTACATAGCCTACACTTCATCCGATTATTCTGAACATATTTCGTATCTGTGCCTCACAAAAGTGGTATTGCCATAAAGTAGAATAAATTTTCTTTTATTTTGGGGTATTTAGCACCACTGTTTCTATAGAAAATACTAAAGAAAAAGGGTAAAATAAAGTGGGGTTCCAAACTAGCAATAATTCATAATTTCTTGCATGTGTGCGTGGATCGCAAATCCCCGCGTCTGGCGTGTCACAGATCTGTGCGATCCCAAATTACCGCGTCTGTTTTGACACAGATCTGTGCTAGTGCATTAGTTCCTTAGTCTGTCTTGTCACGTATCTGGCAGACTATACAGTATGTTTATTTTTGGGTTCGTTCAAGCGCACATGAGTTATGAATATTTTACGAAGTGTACCTACCTAATCGTGAAAACATATAGCTTTTGTTGTTGTATCTACTACCTACCCACTACTTACTGTAATATTAGCTTTTGTATTTTTTTATTGTTGTAGGTGGTAAAAAATTATAATTTAACATATTATATCATAATAATAACTACAAATTTTTTTTTACCAAACAACTTTTCTGTAGGTTTTTTTTGCTATAACTTAAAAAAAATATAGTTAATATTCTTATACATAAACGGGCGTCTGGTGACGTGGTCTCTTGACAATGCAATCGCCGCGACAGACGCTTCACTGAGTACAAAAATATTGTGTTTGATAAAAAAGTATGAATAATATGTTGTTGTTCTGTAATTTGATACAATATAGGTACCATCACGTTTTGGTTTACATTGTGATGGAAAAGAAAGCAAAATTTTCCTATGTTGTATTGTGAAGTTTCTATAGAAATAAAACAATAAAATCGTCAAAACAGTTTATTTTAGTACTTAAAATTACACTGCCTATACTTACTAATTTTACACCACAATAATAAAGAGGAATCCTTTGTATTTTTGTATATGGAACAAATAGGCTCAGAAACTACTGGTCCAATTTCAAAAATTCTTATACCATAACAAAGCTAAATACATTATCCCTGAGTAACAATAATTATGTACTATTATATTTATGTATGGCACGCATCGTAGGGCACGTTCCTATCGTGCGTGACTTACGAAGCAATGCTTTGTTATAGGTGATGGTTACCACTCAACATCATGTGGAAAATTTGCTTGTTCCATCAGATAGTTATATAAATGTTTTAGCACCGTACCTATATATTGACCGCACCTAGGTAGGATACCTATCCACCTATCTCTATCGAGATTCGATATTTCGACATTACAGACACTTCAATTTTGATTATTTCTAGAGAAATTATTTATTTTTTTATCAATCATAATAATAGGTATCAAATATCATGGCATTATAAAAAAATCAAAGAATTTTTGAACATCCTCTATAACAGATGACGGAGAGTATGTGCGCACACAAAACATCCGCCATTTTAACTGCATATGTGTGCGTGTATTTGAACACTTGGTACGTAAAATGCGTAATTTCATCATAAAAATATGAATAATGCGCAATTATGACAACGAATTTGTAATCCTATTGAAATTTCCTTTTAGATGATATAAAATACTATGAAAAATCTTACGCAAAATCATTGTAAACATAAAGAAAATAAAGTTTGCAATAACGGTTACTTAGATGAGGAGGTTTTTTCGAAGGAATACTCGAAAGTTGTACCTATTTTACATGTTTGATTTGAACAAGTAGCATCTAGATATACTAAAGAACAATTATCAAAACATTTACTTACCTTTTTCTTGATTTTGTGGTTAAAATTGGATAAATCACTGTAGCACTCTTCGCACCGCTTCGCACAGTACAGCCGCGAGAAGTGAGTCAATTTGAATGCACTCGTATGAAGTACTGATGCTTCAAATATACCAAGTGAATATTGTCTGTGGTAGATTAGTTTATCCTGCTTCGATTCAAGCTATTCTGAGCACTGTTTTCATTAGATTAAATATTAAAATCGTGTAAAAACTAGCGAAAGTCACTCTAGCACAGATCCGTGCCAAAACAGTTGACGGTGTAAACACGGATCCGTGTCAAAACGTACGAGAGGTTAAACGAGCGAGCGCTTTAGACCTGTGCATAAGAAGACACCAAACAATCCTCCCCCAGACACAAGAACCCAGCATCTGTCACCCCAGATACTTGTACCTCGCTGGCGCCAGTAACTCGGCTATTCGCTGTCTCCCTCCGACATGGAGATAGAGGGTCCCCTAGTGACAGACGCGCTCTGGCGAATCGGACGCGTTTCTACCGAGCTGTTGAGGAATTACATCGTTTAGGACGGTACGTGACCCCCTCTTCTTAATAGGAATGCCTTAGCAGCACCCAAATACTTGTCTCTTTAATAGTCTTGAATAAAATCAATTTAATACAGAATAGCTATAACGCCCGTCAAATAGGATTTAGAAATTCCTATTTTGAGTTTTGGGTGCTGATCAGATTAAATTCGATCACCGAGGTTTTGATGTCCAGTCCTTTTTTCCAATGTTTTTTGTATGTTTGTTTTTGTTTGTGTGTGTAAGGATGTGTGGGGTTTGAGGGAATGTGGGTGTGTGTGGTGTGTAAAGGTGTGATGATGTGAGTGTGTGTGGGTGCGAGTGTCTAAGTTTGTGTGTGTGTGTGTATGGTATTGGATGGTGTGTGCGAGTGGATGTGTGAGAGGGTGTGTGTGTGTGTATATACCTGAGCTTGTTCCTGAGGTTGGAGCACTCGCGCGCGAGCGTCTCGTGCGCCTCCAGCATGTCCTCGAGGTCGCGCTGCGCCTTGCGCTTGCCGACCTTCTCGCGCTGCACCTCCTCCTCCGCCTCGTCCACCTGCCGCTTCAGCGTCTTCACGCGCACGTTCATCTGACGAACAAGCACAGCGCACGGTCACTCCCGTCACTACGCTCGCCATAGACCACCGGCGACGACGAACCAGCATTGTCGCGCTAACGTATCCCAGCGATGCTATTATAACTATTTAATTTTATTTAATATGTAGGGACATGCTGTGACTTTTTTGTGTTATTAGTATAGATTTAAATTAATTATAATATTGTATTTTTTAGATGTAACATTCATATATAATTTTTAACACAATTATGATTGAATAAATGAATTGATGTTAGACCATTCGGTTGTTAGGGATACGATACGTGTGCTCGACTAACGGTCTTCTGATCCGGAGTAGCAATGCACGGTAGTTGAATACGTGGCGTCCTCGTAATAATAATCGTAAAACTCAGACACTCATAGCGGTAAGACCGCCCATTGTGCTTCACTGTAGTTTAAATACATTTTAATATTATGCTTGACATTGATGATTGCCTCCTGGGGCCTTATTGTCTAACTCGCGGGTAATCGTAATCGGCAAAGATAAGGGAATATTTAGTGTCGTCATGTCACAGATAAACTTGATAATTATGTAGTACACATATGTATCGCCACGGTAATGGGCTTCAAGTTAGAGAATAAGGCCCCTGGTGCGTCCCCAGACATCAAGCAGGCGAGGTACCTTCTCGATCTGCTCCTTGTACTGGTCGGCGTGGCGACGCTCCTCGTCCAGCTGCAGCGCGAGCTCCTTCATCTTCTTGTCGAGCTTGCGCGACGCCTTCTGCTGCGCGAGCCGCTCGCGGGACTCCACTTCCAGCTGCTCCTCCAGGTTCGCTACCTTCAGCTCGAGGGAGGTTATCACGCCCTGGGGAACAACGTTTCATATTAGAAGTTAAGTAAGAAGTCCTAGTGCGTGGGTCATTGGTAGCAATTGTTATCATGCTAAAGCCATTGGTAAATTTTCTCAGTCTCATGCTCGCTTTGTTCTTTTTTGTACTACCTGTATACATGTACTACTACCCGTATTTATATATATTATACGGACGTACAATGCCCTACCCTGCGTCTATCAACTTGAGGCATACAGATGTTAAGTTAAGCCTCATGTGCCTGTAACTACACCGGCAACCACACCCTTCAAACCGAATCACAGAAACGCTGCTCTTGGCGGAAGAAATAAGCATTGACTGCTTGACTTGTTAGTCTAATGATCTCATAGTGATGGTGATGTTAGTGTAGGTATGTTGTTAAATTTTTATTTTGTCATCATGTTATTTTTTTATGTTGCACCCAAACCAACCATCTTTTATATAGGCTCCTCTGCATCCAAAGGTTTTCTGGAAGAGATCGCTTGTTAGCGATAAGACCGCCCATTGCACATAATTATCTATATTTGTTATACTTTGTTTCATTTTTTGTTAGTTTGTAAGGTTCATTCATTCATTCATAGTCTACTCTACCTTGGTCTTCGTCCTGGCTTGCGTCTCCAGCTCGGCTAGCTTGGCCTTCAGCTCCTTGTTTTGTCGCTCGAGCACCAGTTTACCGCTCTCGAGCTTTTGCGTCGCAGACTTCTCCGTTCCAAGCTCCATCGTCACTTGGTCGATTTGGTTCTGGAAATAGACAGCTCGTCAGGACACATCTATCAGGTACTAAGAGTCCCGTTAATAGGGGCATGGCTCAGAATAGTCCTTTAGGTGTAATTTTCTCACTATAACAGAAAAGTGTGTGCTTTGAGAGAAGAATATCTGGCACTGTGGTGGTATTCAACAAGATGTACTTATTGCTATGGTATAGGTCGCGTCACGTTAAACGAACGCTGGAAGGAGGCGGCAGGGGTGTGATGTCGCCAGTGTTTTGTATGCGCAAACACATCCCCTGCACTTCCTTCCAGCTTTCCCCAAATGTAATGCAATGCAACACTGTTCACAGCCAGAAACAAGTACGCGCTGGTATAGGTCGCGTCGACCAAAAAGAACGCTGGAAAACAGTGGAGGGGATGTGTTTTCACATACAAAATACTCGCGCCATCACACCTCCCCTTCCTTCCGGCGTTCTATTTGCGTGACGCGTACTATAGCAGTTCCTTTGATAAATTAGTAGAATTGTATAATTGTTATAAATATTTGGTATACATACCTGTGACTTCCTCAGTCTATCATTGAGTATCTCGTTGTTGGACTGTTCCTCGTCCAGATCCTCTTCGAGCGCCGTTATCCTGGCCTCCAGCCGCTTCTTCTCATCGGTGAGAAGCGTGCCCTGTTAGCGAAATGTATTTGTTACTAATAGTCAAACGACAAAATAAACAGCAATAGAGAATAAATATACAGGGTGTCCCAGAACTCAACGTCAAGCCGAAACGGGGCGACAGGATTGATTGTAAACATCATGAGAAAAATCAGATTTAGACAGACTTGACAAATACGGAACATAATAAGGGGGCGTCCATAAATTACGTGCGATGTTTAAGGGGGGAGGGGGTCGAGTCACATCTCATCTAATCTTACGTTGGAGAGAGGGGGGTCTCGGCAAATATCACGCAATATTTTTTCTGATTGAAACAAAAAAAAGTATACTTTTTTGGTCCATTTAATCCAGATAATGCACGCGATCACGTTACGATTTAAGTATTCTATTGTAAAATTTTGAAACACTTATAATTAAACTCTCAGCAATCTGATTCTAACTAGTCGTAAATAAAAGCACGAAACAATTTTTTTTTTACAATAAAAATCCAACGCTTTTACTTAAGAAACCCACACTTTGAAAAATCTCACGTGAGATAGGGGGATGGGGGAGGGGGTTGAATAAAATCTCACGACATCTCACCACGGGGGGAGGGAGAGATAGAAAATAAAAAAAAACATCTCACGTAATTTATGGACACCCCCTAAGTAAGTATTGTGATTGTACCTTGCTGGTGGTGTTGTTGAGTTCGTCCATGAGATCGTCCCTCTCGGCCTCCGCCTGGCGGCGCGCGCGCTCCGCGGCGGCCACTTCTTCGCCGTGCTGCAGCGCCTCCGCTTCCAGCACCTGCGCATACAGAACAAACATTATATTTACACTCTTTATTTATTTTATTTATTTACTTCAGGAAGACCAACAGCTTTTTTGCGAGTGGAAATGCTAACGTGAATCCTGTGAGCGTGAAACTCTGTCTTTAAGGGTTCCGTAGCCAAAGAAACTCACGCCTCTTCCACCTTGCGCAACGCTTTCTCCGCCTCGCGCAGCGCCTCATCCGCCTCGCCTTCCACACCTGCTTCATTATGTGCACGAGTATGGGTAATGTTACCTTGAGCCTGCGCTCGGTGTCCCTGGCGCTGGCGGAGGCCTCCTCGCGGCCGGCGCGCGCCTCCTCCGCCTCGCGCAGCGCCTCCTTCAGCTGCTGCTGCAGCTTCTTCACCTGCTTCGTCGCGTCCTCCTTCACCTGCAAACACATCACACTCACATGTATCAGAAAGGAGACAGAATAGAGATGTCGACTGATAAATGAGTTACAAATGATGTCGATTCTGTTGTTGCATTATCCTACTAACCTAATCTGACAGCTCTAATTATAGCCGTCCTTGTTGTTTCGGTTTAGAAAGGGACGGCAATATTTATAGTGCTGTCAAATTAGGTTAAGTTAGGAAAATTAAACAACAGAATTGGCACCAATAAAAGTTATCTATGTACTAGTTGCGCCCCGCGGTTTCACCCGCGCAGATTTAAATCCCGGTATTCCCACGGGATAAAAACAAGCATATGTGTTATTCCAGACTATAATCTATCTCTCTGCCAAGTTTCGTCCGGATCCGTTCAGCCGTTCCAGCGTGAAAGAGTAACAAACATCTATCCACGTTAGTAGAATGTTTAGTAATGTTGTGCGTGCGTTGTACCTTGTTGGCGAGATGCAGCGCCTGCTCGGCGTCCTTGAGCTCGCCCTCCAGCTTCTTCCTGGCGGCGAGCGCGGCGGCGCGCTGCTTGCGCTCCTCCTCCAGCTCCGCCTCGACGTCGCGCAGCTGCTTCACGATGCCGCGCCGCTTCTCCTCGCCCGCCTCCTCCTTCGCCTGCAACCACAGTCTTACAATTGAGTCTACTTGTGTCAAAACCGACAGTCCAACTCACAAAAATGTTGGTACATTGAAAAACTTACCAACTTTTTTTTTTCAACAATTTAGCAACAATCAGTTAAGCTGTGTATGGCAAGACAAAGATTTAACGAAAACAAAATTTTGATCTAAGCCAGCGAAAGCAATTGAAAATGGGACTTCATACCATTGACAACAACATAACCGATTCCGAGTTGACTGAACTACATTCAGGGATTTTATATCTTCAAAAATGTTCAATTGTGCGAGCTAGATAGCGGCGCGCTGTATGCTGCCCCTTAAGTGTGCGATTACAGTGGGGGGGGGGGGGGGGGGGCAGCGGGAACGAGCGCTTGGTGCACCTCATTCAAAAACTTGTGTTTGCGTTTCCCGCCAGCGGATCCCGCTACCCGCCCCTCTGCTACTGTAACTTCACACTTCTTCTTATCGAGTCACTATTTTCTTTTCGAAACAGTATGGCGAAAGGATTTTAAGAGGCTCCTTTCGAGCACTTGACACGTTATAGAACTTGTTAGGTTGTACAACAATGCCGATGCATTGTTGTACACCTACAACCTAACAAACCAACACCAACCTAACAAACATCGTGAGGTAATCGTACCTCACGATGTTTTCCTTCGCCGTTTGAGAGTACTGCACACTGCACATACATTTTTGACCATAAAAACTCATTGGCGACTGGTTTTGAAGCCACGACCAAGGGCTGCTACCAGCACACACAGCAGCAGTGCTCTATTGAAAACGTAAACTGGAATCTTATTATTTTAGAATTATTTTTCATTAATATTCGAATTATATGTGCCTACTACTTGTGTTTATAGAATTGTAATAATACTTGTGTTTAGAGAATTATATCATACCTGCTTAAAAATGTTGCATGTCGGTTATCGACGAAGTTTGTGAGAGCACAATTACACTTAGACCACGATTCACCAAACTTCAGGCAAATGAATATATTTAATTTCATTTCAGTTTGGCACGTTGCCTACGCACCTGCAGATCGCGCTCGAACTGCGCCCGCATGGCCTGCATGTTGACCTCGAGGCGCAGCTTGGCGTCCTCCGTGAGCTGCAGGTCGTCCTCGATCTCCTCGTTCTGCGCCTTCAGCTCGGCGAGCTGCGACTCGAGCGCGCGCTTCGCCTTCTCCAGCTCGTGCACGTTCTTGTCGGCCGTGCCCTGCGTGTTCGCGAGCTCGTCCAGCTCCGACTGCAGCAGGCGCTTCGTCCGCTCCAACTCCTCCACCTGAGGATACAGAGAAAGAAAACATATTTATACTACACCTGCTTGGAAAGTACCTTGATACTTTATCAAATTTACGGTAGAAAGTACGTCATTGCATATCGAACAAATATGCGGGGAGAAAACGCATCTGAGCGGGAGAGAAAAGTGTATGAATATCCATTTCTTACGTGGTTTTTCTTTTTTAATTTTGGGTAAGACTATGCGCCGGTAACCTAAATATCAAAAGCCAAAAAGTTTTTACAGTGAGTTTTTATATCCAAGTTCGCAAAATGACACTGGCCACTAGCTGTGTGTTGGATGGTGTCGCGCTGGCAGTGCGACCCTGCGGCGGCAGGATAAACAATTTGAAAAAAGAACGTGTGAAAATTGCAGACGCCATTGGCGACATTTTCAATTTGTGTGTTGTTTGAGGATTCAGTTTTAGTTTTTTATTTTCCTCGTAGGTGTAGTATAAAGCACTATGTATCACTCGAGAGAAAGTGCGATTCCCGATCTCGGGTGTTTTAAAGCCCTCGCCTACGGCTCGGGCTTCAAACGACATCCTCGACGGTAATCGGTCACTTTCTCCTCTCGGTGAACAATGTACTATTATTTTGATACACACAAAGTGGGTAGGTCAATACATCATACATAAAACTGCTTCAGTTTTATTTAATTTAAATTAAGAGGAGTCAATAACGGCAAATACGGCATGTTATTGTACGGCATGATAATGTTCACCCCAATATGTTAGAGTAGTAGAGCTCTTTGTGAAGGGCTCGTCCGGGAAAGTACTACCACCTTTTTCTGCCGCCAAGCAGCAACGCTGTGTTTCGGTTTGAAGAGTGTGGTCGCCGGTGTAATTACAGGCACATGAGGCTTAACATCTGTATGCCTTAAGTTGATGGACGCAGGACAGTGCATCGTAGGGCACGTTCCTATCGTGCGTGACTTACGAGGCAATGCCTTGTATATAGGTGATGGTAACCACTTAACATCAGTTGCGCCCTCTGCTTGTTCCACCAGCTAGTTGAATTAAAAAAAATGGACACCCAGTAATCCGTGTCCACTACTTTTTTCGCTGGATTTCTAGGTTTTGTAAAGTGTTTATCAAGCATTGACTTCCCAAACTCCTGATGAAGAGAATTTAACTGAGCCCCTCATTAGCTATCAGACCCATAAGTCTATTGCTGTCTCTTTTCGTTGTCATAAAAGTGACAGTGGCAATACTCTATAGTATACTCTATAGTATAGAATGGCAGGGAATAAGAATCCCAACTAATATTATAAATGCGAAAGTAACTCTGTCTGTCTGTCTGTCTGTTACGCTTTCCCGCTTAAACCTCTCAACCAATTTTGATGAAATTTGGCACAGACAATCTTTAGACCCTGAGAAAGAACATAGGCTACCTTTTATTGCGAAAAAAAGAGATGAAGAGATTAAAAGTACGCAGACGAAGTCGCGGGTACCAGCTAGTAAGCCATAAGGTCCTTAAAATCTAGTCTAACCTTTTCAGCGGAATCGTCGAGTTCCCTCGTGAGCGAGAGGACGCGAGTTTCCTTCTCCCTCGCCTCCCGCTCGGCTTGGTCTCGCTCGGCCGCGTACCGCTCCGCTATCGCGCGTTCTTCTGCGACCACCTACAATATAATACACTGATTAATATACATAATACACAAACCATTGTAAACCAATTCACATAAAATAATAGGTAACATTTATTTAATGTTTTTAAAATTCAAATTCAATTTATTTATTTTAGATTTTAGACAGTTTTCAGCAGTTTATTGATATAGGTCACGTCAACCAAAAATTAACTCCTCCCCCTCCTTCCGGCGTTCTTTTTGCGTGACGCGCAACTTCACCAATAAATTTATAACAAGTTTAACAACATGAAATGTTAACTGATTTGATTGAAGCAATAGTGTATAAAATATTGATGATTTTTTGAATGATTTGAGTTTCTTATAATTTAATTAGTATAATTATACATACATGACTTACTAATATTATTTTTTACTTAATTGAAAATTAATTATGGACTGCTTTACATAACATTAAATTTAATATACCGTTATTTAATTCAACTATCATATTATTTAATTGTACCAAAGTTACATGCCAATGATTTAACATGCCAATGATTTGGTGAAATATGTGAAAATACTTACCTACTAAGAACGGTCTGCAGATACCATTTCAAACATTATTTTGTAAATACTTTGTACCTATTTATTGCAATTTTTTTAAATATTTTTTAGTTGAATATTGCTGTGCCTTATCAGGGTTTATGTTTGAAACAAACATTTAACCTACTTTAGGATTCTGTAACAACATACGTGCAATACATAATTCTTATTATAAAAACAATCCATTTCATTACATATGTCAGGAGATATTAAAATGTACCTTATCGAAGCTCTTCTGCTTCTTCTCCAGCTCCATGACCTTGGACCGCTGCGCCTCCAACTCGATGCTGGCGTCTTCCAGCTCGGCTTGGACCTTCTTCTTGCCTGGAAACAGAAATTTACTTTAATTATATTACTATACTGTTACTTAAATATATTATTTTATTTATATTTATTTATTTACTAAAACTGACTCTCGACCTAAAACTCGCTAAAACTGACAAACGTCAAATGTGGCTTCTAATCGCGGCCGGACTCGAGAGACTTGAATTACAAGAAAAAAAAACTAGCCTCATGAATTTGATGCCATGCACGAAAGATATCCTGTTACTTAAAAGTATTATTCTTATTAGTCCCTGAGCGCTCCACTAGAACATGTAGACTTTATAGGGCTGCTGTAAGATGGCAGATAATATGATTATAGGCCTAACTTTTTACTTAAAAGCACTTCATTGTGTATTATTTTGATGAGAAAAATTATGTAACTAGCTGTGCAACTAGTGTCCACCGGATATTAAGCGGTCACGGATGTATACTCACTCTTGTCCAGTTTATCGTTAGCCTGTTGCAGCTCGTCGATCTGTCGGTGCAGAGCCTCGACATCCTTGCTGAGCTTCTTCCGCTGTTCTTCCAAGATGGCGGCGGTTTCCGCTTCCTCTTCCGCCTTCTTCTTGGCGTCTGCCACTTGTAAGGTAAGTGCTGCCACCTGGTGGAGAAGGTTTTCGGTTGGTCAAGTAGCAATTGCATTTTTGGGGATTGGGAGTGCACTCTGCAAACTGCAACACACACCTTTCAAGGTTGCTGATACATTTTTTTTAGTTCTAAATAACCAAACAACCAATTTATATCGTATCACGCTGGGGTCACCACTGTTGGGGTTAACAAATACATAATGAAAATTGGAAAATGTATAACCATGTTAAAGCCTTCAAAAATTAATTAAAATTAATGAATCAACTCACTTGTTTCTCGAAGTTCTTCTTCGCTTCCTCCTCCTCTTCGAGAGAGTCCCTCGCTTGTTCCAGCTGTTGCTCGATGTTCCGCAGCTTTGTTTGCAGAGCCAGCTTCTGTTTCGTCTCTTCTTCTAGCAGCGCCTGGTATGGAATGTTGCATTAAATATGTTAAAATACGAATCTAATGACGAACCTATCCAAAAAATCCATTCAAATAATCTAATTAGAAATAATACATCAGTGCACAGGTTGTGTTAAAACGCAGGCGAACATGAACTAAACCTGCTACGAATGAATCGTGGAGTGATGAAAGGCGTTCGGAAACATGCGAGTACTAACTCACGTTCGGTTCGTGCACGCGGTGCGTCCATATTGATAGAATTCTGTTTTCAAGTTAAGGTGAAAGTACACATGCCCGTGGCTGGTACACTTGCATGCAAGCTACAGGCACATGCGCTAATTGGCATGCCTGTACCTGGCATGCAAGTAGTTAACACAACAATAAATTATATTTTCGGTCAGGTACTGGCATGCCACATGAGCGAGGGGGCCGTGGAGGGCTACGAACCCGGCATGGGTAAACGTCGCGACAGGCACAGGCATGCCAGTACCTGACATTATTGGCATGTCACGTGAGGGAGGGGCTGCGGGGGGCTACGAAACCGGCATGTGTTATCTTGCAAATGTATCCACAATGTCGCTGTAACTTGCATGCCCGCTACCGTCCCATTTTACTGGCATTTGTATTTTAACCTCAAGGATCGGAGGCCTGGGTCGGTAATGTTACCTGCGCCTCCGTGTGGTGCGCGCTGGCGGCTGCGGCCTGCTTGCCGGCCGCGGAGGCCTTCAGCTCGGCGGCCTCCAGCGCCGCCGCCGCGCCCTCCGCCTCGCCCTGCAGCCGGACGCACTTCTCCGCCAGCTCACATCTACAACAAACACGTTCATCAATAATCATAAATATTAGTGGTGCGTCACCATACAAAACTCGGCCTGTGCATTGGGGCGAGACATTTTGCGAGGTGACAACCTCGATCGGTTCGCGCGAGTAGCAAGTTGTGTAAATTCCGAATAAGCCTACTTAAATAGTTTCAAATGTTTAATTGCTGTGCCACACGAGACATACATTATCAAAGTCTATGCAATCATACATTTTGATCAAACATGTGAAGCTATGCCTGGCGCCGGGGTTAGATAGAGGTAGGTGGTATACCTGGCGCGGAAAACCGGGCTGCAGGAGCTAATCGAGTCTTACTCCCCTGCATCCACATCATCATCGGGGATGCTAGAACATTGCTGCCACCAACACAAAGTCCTGCTCCGCTACTCAAGGAGCTGGGCTGGCTGGGGCGAGGTTAGCAGGGGGACAATGCACAATACACCACACTACGTGACGTCAGTGCAGATCTAAAGGTGCGGTTAAACGGCGCGCCATCCGTGTAGGCGCGTCTCGGCTTAATTCGGACGCAAGCCTGCTCGTTTAAACGTCGCGGGGTAGCACGATCCTACGCGAGCCGAACCATCCGTGGAGATGCGGCTTGAACACATCGCGCTATTGAACCGCGCTGTCCGCTTGTGTTCAGACGGCGCGTATTAACACAAGCCGAGCCCCTTTGATTCGTGTCGAAAAACCGACAAGTGATGGATCGTGCAAACTTTGCTCTAACTCTCTAACACCCGAATACTCAAACGCAACTCAGATTTGAGCACGTCTCAAGTCGTGGTTTCTTGACAGTTTTTAATGAAATTCCGTCAAAAACTCATCACATGAGACGTGCTTAAATAAATAAATAAATAAATAATGCTGGACAATCCACACAGCACTATCTAGTCCCAAAGTAAGCTATTCAAAGCTTGTGTTATGGATAACTGATACACTTAATACATTATATACTTACATAGATAGATATTTTTTATCATACATAGAAAACACCCAGACCATCGGAACAAATTTCTGCAGATCGTACACAAATTTGTTCCACGGCGGGAATCGAACCCGCAACCTCTTGCGTCGCAGGCAGGCCCTCGCCCGCTGCGCCACAGAGGTCGCCAATCTGAAATCTGAGTTGCGTTTGAGTATTTGGGCATAACTCTGTAACACGAGCCGAGCCTGGCCGGTTAGAGCGCGCCGTTTGACCGCACCCTTACTCCCCCACCATGAATGAGAATGTGTACCTGGCGCGGTCGACCTCCTGCAGCTTGGCGGCCAGCTCGGCGAGCTGCTGGTCCGTCTGCTTGCGGCGGCGCTCGCCGTCCGCGCGCGCCGCGCTCGCCGCCTTCAGCTCGGTGGCGAGGTCGGCATTCTCCGCTTCGAGGGACTGCTTCGCCTTCTCCAGCGCTGCACGTTAATGATGGTAGATAGAATAGATAGATAGATAGAAAATTCTTTATTGCACAAAATACAGTGTACATAGGCGAGCTTAATGCTGGATAGCATTATCTACCAGCTAACCTTTGGGTAATGGGAAAAACATTTTAGGTAGTGCACATTTGACAAGGACAAAGATAGCAAATAAAGAAACAAAGCAAAGATTTAAGAGAAATTACATAACAAAGTAGAAAACTAAGAGTAAAATAAACAAACTAAATTTAGGTCTTAACTTAACATGAAAATTATATAAAAAGGTAATATAACATAGCTCACATGTAGCAACAGGGAAATACGGAAACCTAAAAGAAACTATTGGTTGGTATAAGATCCCAACATGAGGGACAGGTAATGGGTATAGATTTTGGATTTGAAGGCTTCAAGAGAGGGTGCCTCACGATATTGATTAGGAATACTATTCCAGAGTCGAGTAGCCGTTGTAGTGAAGGAGTCTGAGTAGCAAGATGTGCTGTGCTGAGGAGTAGTTAGCATGAGTCTAGGTCTTTCTCTAACAGGGCGGTTTGTGATATGCAATGGAGTAAAGCGTTCCTTAAGGTAGTTCGGAGCTTGATGGTTATTCAGGATGCTGTAAAGAAGACACAGTATATGAACATCCCGACGCTCTCTGATCTCAAGCCATTTTAGTTGCACACGGTAAGCAGATACATGGTCATACTTACGCAGACCATATATGAAACGGATACAGAGGTTTTGCAACCGTTCGAGCTTGTTAAACTGTTCTTCAGTGGCGTCAGGGTAGCACACGTCAGCATAGTCGAGTAGGGGAAACAATAGCGAATTCACCAACGCCATCCTAGTAGATTGGGGCAGAAAGTTCTTCATGAGGTTCAGTGAATGCATGCTTCCATACATCCTCCTACTAACCTGAGCAATGTGTAGGTCCCAGGATAAATTGCTGGTCATATATAGACCCAAGTTCTTAACTTCTGTGCAGAATTTTAGAGGATGGTTATTATATTTCACTGGAGGGAGATCGTTAAGGTTAAGCCTGGAAATATAGTAATTACTACCAACAATCATTACCTGGGTCTTAGAATGGTTAATGACTAATCCAAACTTCTGAGTCCAGTCATATACAGCACTGAGATCTCTATTTAGAGAGTCAATGCCGTGGCTTACTCGGTCGGGCTCGAAACTAGTATATAGCTGAACGTCGTCCGCATATAGGTGGTAACAGGACAGGGAAATTGACTGCACAAGGGTGTTTATGAATATAGAGAAAAGGAGAGGTGAAAGAACACCACCCTGGGGAACCCCTGCGTCAATATTGCACCAAGCTGAAGAGGTGTCATCAAGCCTGACACACTGCTGGCGCCCACCTAGATACGAGCAAAACCAGAGTAAGCTTGATTGTGAGATGCTTAAGGAGCGAAGGATAGCCAACAGTATATCATGATTAACGCAATTAAACGCGTTACTAAAATCCAATAGAGTAAGAAGCGTGAGTTTCTTATTGTCAATAGCTGATCTTATGTCGTCCGTTATTTTGATAAGGGCAGTAGATGTACTATGTGAAGATCGGAAGCCAGACTGGAATGGGGAAAGAAGAGTGTTATTTCGGAGAAAGGAAGAAAGCTGTCGGTGAACCACCTTTTCTATGATTTTTGAGAGAAAGGGGAGAATAGAAATAGGGCGGTAGTCCTTTAGTTCGGGAGCGACTGTTTTTTTAGGAATGGGTATAACGAAAGCCTTCTTCCATTCAGAAGGGAAACAACTATATTGAATAGAAAAGTTTATTATGTGTGTTATGTATGGAGTAATTAATTCAAGAATTGGTAGTAAAAGCTTGCGACCGATTCCATCGCATCCCACTGCCTTGGTACTAGTAGCCATAACGATCCTCCTAACCTCGATCTCGTCGGTAGGTTCAAGATTGAAAGAAGTGTGGTTGCCCAAGGGCAGTCTTGATATTTGTGCTATTGTTTCATCCTTGACGAGATCATTTAGTTTAAAGGGTACTGCTGAGAAATGACGGTTAAGCTCATTTACATCAACGGATGGATCAGCTGCGCGCTTACTCTTCCCAAAGCCTAGGCTATGGAGTACCTTCCAAACATTACTAGGAGTACATTTTTCAATTTCGGCATAGATGTCACGACGCTTCGCATTTCTGATCATCTGGTTGCATCGGTTTCTCGCTCTTTTAAAATCCAGAAAAGTCTCCTCATTGGGAGTCTTCCTGTACTTGCGATACAAATAATTACGCTTTGCCATGAGTCTGCGAATATCGTCTGTAAGCCAAGGAGCAGGTGGTCTTTTCATACGAACTGGTTTAAGAGGAGCATGTCTATCATATAAAGAAGTGAGAGCCGAGTTAAAAAGACTAATTTTTGCATCGATATCACAGGCACCAAGCAATTTCGACCAGTCAAAGGCCTCTACATCCAGACGCAGTTGCTCATGATCAATGGCCGCAAGGTTCCGTTGCATCACAACCTTCGGTTTGATCTTAGGTGATTTGATTTTAAATGATGCATAGATAAGATCGTGGTGTGAGAAACCAGGCGCCGGAAACTGACCATGCATACAGATACGCTCAGAGTCTCCTGTAAGGATGAGGTCAAGCTTAGTATGACTGTCATTCACGTGGAACGTTGTGTCAAGGTCTAAAATAGATATGTTGTAAGCGGTAGCTATATTCATAAATTTCTTGCACCTTGTGTCGTTTCGTAAAAGACAGGTGTTAAAATCACCCATTATGGTATAGTGGTTATATTGTGGTATAAATATATCAAGAAGGTTTTCCAGGGTACTAAAGTAATCAACTTTAGGAGCAGCATATACTACGCCCAGGAGAAACTTAACACAGTTAATGTCAATTTCTAGAAACAGATGCTCCATAGATCCTGTGAACGCGGAGGGTGAGCAAGATATAACACGGTATCTGATGTCCGCACGCAAGTAGATGGCAACACCACCGCCACCTTTGCCTGTACGATCATTACGTATTAGGACATATCCGGGAAGAGAAAAAGAAGTCGACGGTAGGGTGGGCTTAAGAAAGCTTTCAGATATAAGGCAGGCGTGGATCGATTCGCTAGTGAAAGGTGGTCAAAATCTTGACAAAACCGGCATGTCGTGGGACTAAGTGACATGACAAGTAGAAGACGAGATTTTAATCTATTTTATTATCTTCTAAAAATTGTCAGTCTCAATGAAAGGAGTAAGGATCTCGATATATCTTTTACTCCGAGATTACAAATCGCAAAACACTGTGGTCGGTATCAAGTGGTCAAAATGTTCAATGTTTTACTTGTAGAAAAAAGCCTTACAACTTGGAGGGGTGTTTCTACTCATTTAAAAATTTAGTAACTTCCAGAAGTGACATTTATTAATTTCACTGAATTATGTAATAATAGAATTGGGTTGGCTATAGCAATCCTTGTACCTGAGTTGAGGGTTGGGGATAGGGGGGATGCAAGTGGGGGTAGATGGCAAGTCTTCCCCTTGAGTCCTTTTTTCTAGGAAATGAAAAAAAATTACTTTAATTTTTCAGGTAAGTTACTAGTTAGGTTAGGGTTTTTTTTTTATATGAAGAAAATTGGTAGTAATATTTCATCTCTATGACAAAAAGACTCAAGGGAAGGAATTCTCATTAGGTTAGGGTTATTTTTTTTTTTTTAAGTTAAGAAATTTTAAGTAATATTTTTTTTCATTTCCTAGAAAAAAGGACTCAAGAAATATAGGGAAAGACTTGCCATCTACCCCCACTTGCATCCCCCCTATCCCCAACCCTCAACTCAGGTACAAGGGTAGCTATAGTTTAACCATAGAATTTATTATTTTAATCTTTTTTGCATGTTAGTTTAAGATTTAGACATGATTGGTAAGAAAATTGTTAATGAATAAATGAATTTGAATTATATCCGCGATTGAGCACCAAACATCCAAACTATCACATATGAATAGGATTGTAAGCAAACCTATAAAAGAAGCATCACATCTCCTTTCCGGCGAGCTACCGCTTTTGCACATCGTCTGCCAGTAATCTCTCGCAGAGTTAAACGTACTGCCCTCTTCGTAAAACGAAGACTCCACCTCGAAGTTATCGTCTTTGGACAAGCCGAATGTCACGTTCTTCTGTCTACGCTCTTTCAGTGTAGCCATTGTTCTATCACATAATATTTTGTTACGATAAATTGGTATAAAATTTTAGTAAATGCTGCAGAAAATATGTATATGTATTTTGGTATTTCGAAAATTTATGTTAATGACGTGACAGGAGTTTGTATTTTGAATGGAGTTTTGTGTCAAATTCCAAATAGTTTTTATTTCTGTAATTTCAAGAGATCGGAGATCTACTCCGTGTCGAAATAAAGCTGTGAATACACAAAATAATGAGTGATGCATGTGCCTGCATGTGTAACAAGTGTTGTTTGGTGTAGTTTTTACGAACTACATACGCGTTTGGATGGTTATTAATATTCCTTCTCCTGAATCGTAACAGTTACTAACGTAGGTATCCATAGGATACTTGCCACGATACTCGCCATTTTTCTTTAACTTTTTTTTTTTTTTTATACTGTATCACAAACCCATGTAAGATTGATGAGGAGATTAGTGTAATGACTGCGCCTAAGACTTACGTAATTATATTATCTAAATATATATAACTCAAAGGTGACTGACTGACTGACATAGTGATCTATCAACGCACAGCCCAAACCACTGGACGGATCGGGCTGAGATTCGTTTTCTGTCATCTATCGAAGCAACATAGCATTTTCATTTTAATTGTTTTTCTAGTGTTAGTTTGAGTTGTGTTGTGTAATTTTGGTGGTATTTTAACCAACATTAACATTAACATCAACATTTTGTGGTATTAGCACAAAGTGTAAGCATTTGAAATGAAAGTGTAATATGTGATATCGTGATTTGACCGAAAATGTTTTGAAGAAACCGCCACCATTTTCTTCAAAACAATTGACTGACTCGACTTTCGACTGACGTGACTAGAAACATAACAAAGAGCATATAATCTCTATCACTTGACACTGGCAAGATTGTCTATAGACAGGAGCCATATAAAAAAACGAAGAAGAAGGATCGGGCTGAAATTTGGCATGCAGGTAGATGTTATGACGTAGGCATCCGCTAAGAAAGGATTTTGATCAATTCTACCCCCAAGGGGATAAAATAGGGGATGAAAGTTTGTATGAAACTTTAAATTCCTTGGCGCGAGCAAAGCCGCGGGTTCAGCTAGTTTTATTATATAGCTCTTATTACATTATAGATACATCTTTCTTTTGAATGAAACCGTTTAACTTGAAAAAAATTACTTGTTTTATTTTTGGAAACCTTGAAGCCAACTCACCAGCCTTCGCCTTCTTGATCTGCTCATGCTGTTCGTTGAGCTGCTGCAGCTCTTGGCTGTGCTTGTGCCGTTGCTCGGAGAGCGTGGCTTCGTGCGAGCCCGACTCTTCCTCGAGGCTTCGCTTCAGCACAGCTACTTCCTGCTCTCGCTTCGACCGCAGCTCTTGTTGGGCTGAAGTCAATTAAGAAATATTGGTTGACATTCTACAAGGATGTATAAAATAAGGAATGAGTATATTATAGGAAGTTTGAAAGTAGCGCCTGTGACTGATAAGTTGAGGAGCAATGGTTAGCATAATACGGTCATGTATGTCATTACGAGAAGAATGTAGACATGAATATGGATGGTTTTAGAAAGAGAGGTAGGCCAAAGAACAGATGGATGTATTTCGAAGATGACATGAGTAAGAAAGGAGTGAGCATGGAGATGACGAATGATAGAGGAGAGAGGAATAAAACCTGTTGTGCCGACTATCACGAAGAACATTAATAGATGTTACCAACCTTTATAAAATTTGGAATGGCTATTTCAGCGCTCCCGAATTGCTCATTAGTGTCCCTCTAAATATCCCACGTCGTAACTTCAGACTCTGTACTAGGAAAATATTCAGACCATGGTCCCACAAAACAAATTTAGGCTCGCACTCATGTCTTAACCGCATGATGAAAAGCTACCACTCTTTTTTTAGTTTAAACAATAGTTTAGATATGTTTGGGCTCAGCCTACCAGCATTCAAGGCTGAGGCCAAGAGATCCCTCTCACTTGCATGCCACACTTAGTTTAAGTTTTTTAGTTCTTCTTATGCATATTTTTTTTTGTCTTTTGTGTACTGACTACTTTGCATGCTCCTTACCATGTCAATGCTGTACACACCTGTAAGTGACAGCGCATATACTACCTACTTTATAATTTAATAATTAATCTTGCATTATGTATCTGTTGTTGGTGTGTCGAAATAAATAAATAAAATAAATTGGTATGGACACCTTGCCAGACGTGCTGATGGGCGGTGGAGTAAAGCCTTGGCCGATATCGGGCCAAAGAAATCTGGGCCGACCGAAAGCGAGATGGGTCGACGCCATCGTTAAGGTCGCAGGAAATACTTGGACAAGACGCACAGGACAGAAGAGGCTGGCAGATAATGAAGGAAGCCTATACCCAGCAGTGGGTGACACGGAGTTGAAATGATGATGATGATGGTCATCCAGCACTTCGCGGATGGTGCTTGATGTCGAATGATAGAGAAGAGAGGAGTAAGAGCTCTGCCTCATTATGACGCCATGGCGACGTCGCCGGCTACGTATCCAAGCAGTTAATATTGAAATGTATGGTACCTAACTCACTTGGCGACGGTTTGGCAACGTCGCCAAATTGGAAGCGTGGCCACGAGCTACAGTTCTCTACGTGGCTTCTGGATACTCTGGCGGCTTGGCCGCTAGCGACGTCGCCAAGGCGTCTTAATGAGGCAGAGCTCTAAACATCTTGTGCCGACTCCACTTAGCGCGGGATAAGAGGGCAAGTAGACTACGTTACCGGCTGTTGTGTCGAGCGAGTCGAGCAGTTCGCTCTTGAGCGCCTCGAGCTCCTCGTTGAGGTCGCGCTTCAGTTTCTCCGCCTTGGTGCGCGCGGCGCGCTCCGCGTCCAGGTCCTCGTGCGCGTCGGCGAGCGCGGACTCGGCCTCGCGCGCCGCCTTCTGCGCGGCCGCGCGCCAAGCGCCCTCCTCGTCCGCGCGCGCCGCCGCCAGCGCCAGCTCCTCCTCGCGCTTGTCTGACAACAAACACATACATTATTTACTGACTTACACATCTTCTATACGTAGATTTTTTTTTTTACTTTCCACACAGCACTATCTAGCCCCAAACTAAGCTTATGCTTGTAATATGGGAACCAGATAGCTGATATACTACTTATAATACTTTTTATTTGTAAATACATACTTATAATATTATATAACACCCAGACAGAGAACAAACATTTATGTTCATCACACAAATGTTTGTTCACGGTGGGAATCGAACCCACGACCTACGGCGCAGAAGGCAGAGCTACTACTACCAACTGAGCTACGTAGGCTGTCACTTACACATCTTCTATACGTAGTGCCCCCAGTTTTAGAAGTAGCAGCAATACCAGCAACCACACCTAGACTAACATGTCGTCTACTAAACCTGCAAAGACTGGACCTCAAAACTATCTAAGGTAAGTGAAATACAAAATTTACGAACCAGACAATTTGTCAAAAAGTTTAAATTATGGCCTAAAGAAAAGTTTTTATAAAGTCAGTGATTTTTTAAATACTTGAATTTGTATGTAACTGACTTAATAATTGTATATAACTATTCTTCAACAATTTATTATGGACTCTCATATCTATAGAATACTATCTGGGTATGTGCCAAATGTAATGTTTGGACGTACCTCTGACTACCCCCCTTAGACATTCTCAAAGAATCTTGAGTTGGTGCTTGGTGTAGTACTTGGGACTGAGAGATCTGAAGGGATATCTACCGTGCCTGGGGATCAGTCGTGAAGCAGTTTCAGTTTTTTCTCATATCTAATCTTAAATCCGGTGTAATCCGGTCCGGTTAATTCCGGTGGTCTAGTGGGAGTGACCCCGCCTTCCGATCGTAAGGTCGCAGGTTCGAATCCGGTCGTGCACCAATGGATTTTTCTATCGAAAAATTTATGTGCGCAATGCCAGTGCTCTTAAACGGTGAAGGAAAACATCGTGAGGAAACCAGTTTGTATTCTAACAGCGGCGATGGGCTTGCAACCTGTCACGTATGGAATACTAACTACTGCAAAATGTGGGTATGTGCCAAATGTAATGTTTGGACGTACCTCTGACTACCCCCCTTAGACATCCTCAAAGAATCTTGAATTAGTACCTACTTGGTACTGGGAGATCTGAAGGGATATCTACCGTGCCTGGGGATCAAAGTCGTGAAGCTGTTTCAGTTTTTTTTTCAGTTTAATCTTAAATAGTTTAATAAGCAATTAATGAATAAAGGACGGATTTAAAGCGAGGGCCATAGATGAATCACGATCAAGTGAAAGATTCTGAATCACGACCGTAGAGTGATGATTGAATCACTAGCGCAGCGAGTGATTCGTGGTACAATCCTGACAAAAAGTGGTAGAATCCTGAGCGACGCACGTGATTCAAGGCCCTCGCTATAAATCCGTTTTATTCAAGAGTTGCATACTATACTTTATACTATTTTATGAAAAGGCCCGCAACTCATAATAACATAGTTAACCCTGAAGACAAACTACCCTGAAGATAAACAAAGAACTGCGTAAACAAAGAACTGTGAGTGCCATGTCACAGTTCTGCGCACCATTTGATTGGGAACAACAAATAGTACAATAGAAAACTTACTGAGCACAATCTGCAACTCCTCAACCTGCGCCTTCTTCTCGGCGAGCTGTTCCTTCACATCTTGCAGCTCCGTCTCTAGCTTCCGCTTCGCTCTGTCCACTTCCTGCCGCATTTGGTGATCCTGCCCAAATAAAATAAAATTAGTAGAAAATTCACTTTTGACACCGATGCATGCGCCATATTAGTGCATAATTCGATCTAGATCAAACTAAAAAATACATGTCATGTTCTTTAAATAAATATTAGTGGATATTCCAAACAGAACTATCTAGCCCCAAACTAAGTCAAATCTTGTACTATGGGAGCCAGGTAGCTGAATAATACTTTTTTTGTAACTACATACTTATAATTTATATAACACCCAGACACAGACCAAACATCTATGTTCATCACACGAATGTTTATCTTTATAGGTGGGAATCGAACCCACGGCCTACAGGGCAGAAGGCAGAGTTACTACCAACTCAGCTGTAAAGGCTGTCTCTGTTAGGTAATTTATGAATACTAGCAGAGCAGACTTTAAATAAAACTTTCACAGCGACGGTAGATCTCAACTTCAATGTTCCAGTCTGCCCGCGACCACGGCTATTGCAACATAGCCGAAACGTCGGGAAGTTATTAAAGGTAAAACGCGATAAATACCCGTGTAATATTTCAAATTAATTATTTAAATAAAACACTGTTAAGACTCACCTTTAGTAGTTTCTCTTCCAGTTCAGCGATAGCAGACTCCTGTTTGGACTTGAGCTTGCCGAGGTGCTTCGCTTTCTCTTCTTCTTCTGCCAAGGCTTGGGAGAGGTCATTGGCCCTCTCTTCTAAAAGCTGAAATATTCAATAACATATTTTAATGTCATACTATGGTCTGATACGTTTAGAAGGTAGTAAAGTATGCTTACTTTTCCTGTCTTGGTATTAGTTTCTTTAGAAACAGTGTGGCGAAACGTTTATAACGTATAGTATTTAAAGTAAGTATGCTTATACTAATAAACAGAGTTTTTTCGAAACCCCCACAAACGGTTGAAGTTATTCTCTATATATTTTGATACTTAAGATTATTATCAGAGGACCAAATATATCTTAAAATAAGGTATTGAATAGGTTACCTTCTTCTCTTTGAGCAACTTCTGGTTTGTGTCTTCACTGAGGGCCAGCTCCTCTTCAAACTTCTTGATTTTAGAGTCGCATTGCACTCGCTCTAACTGCAGCTTCTGTCTCGCTCCCTCTTCCTCCTCCAACTGTTCTTCTAAGTCCTGTTGAATTGGAAGTCAGAATATTATATCAAGAACTACCTACCTCGTGTCATTTTCATATAATTTTTATCTTTCTTCTGGCAAAACGTAAACGCAGCCAAAAAGTGGGTCTTGTCTCCTTGGTTTATTCATTGGTTTCGACAAGCCACTATGTTCAGTCTTTTCTCCTCTTGCATCACCATCACATTTCCAGCTAGCTTTCTCCATCATACCACAAATTCTGCTCGAGGCGACTTCTTCACATCCCGTCTCTACTTTTTTTCGAAGCAGTGTGGTGAAAGGATTTGAAGTACGCCTCCTTTCAAGCAGTCGAGGCGACTACCGGATAGGTATCCATAGGTACCTGTATGTTGAGCTGGAGGCGTTTCTTCTCCTGCTGCAGGGCATTGCACCGTTCCTCCTCCTCCTCGATCCTGCCCTCCAGGTCGTGCAGCAGCTCCTCCAGCTCCTGCTTCCTGGCGGCGGCGCGCGCGCGGCTTTCCTCCGCCTCCGCGCAGAGCTCCAACTCCGCCTGGAAAAATCAATATGATCTTCTATAGGTATGTATTTTTTTTTTACAACTTATAGATAAAAACGTTTGACCGCAATCTCATCTCACCTCTGATGTTAAGTGATGATGCGGTCGACGATGTGGCACGTTTACCTAGAAAATACCTGTTCACTCTTCTCTTGAAAGTATCCAAATTATGGGTCATCGGAAAGACGGACGCCGGTAAGGAATTCCATTCATTGGCTGTGCGCATGATGAATGAAGAAGCAAAGCGCTTGGTGCGGATGTATGTCTGTTTTAAGAAGCCTGATAGAGATTCTATACAGATCTCTATAAAGAATAGAATACAAGAAGTTTTGGCCACATAAAATGAAGAAAAAAACAACAAAGTTATAGATTGTAGAATGATGTCCATGAAGAGTAGAGACATGTCTTTCTAAACTAACCCTACTTAAAACTAAGTGTGTATGCTGCTAAATTCTGCTCCATCGAAAGAAGCAGCACTGGTTTTCAACATTTCTTTCTGAACCTTGTAGTTGTCTGTTGTGCCATAAGCCTCTTACGTCAAAACTTTTGCAAAGAAACATGTCACTAAAGGCAAGCCTCACCTGTAACTGCTCGGCTAATTGTGTCTTCTCAGCGCTGGCCTGCTGGAATTTGTTTTCGTACTCCTGGCAGCGTTTCATCTGGTTATCCAGACGGTCGCGGATCTGTTTCAGCTCGTCTTCTTTCTGCGTGAGCTTCTCTTCCTGCTTCGTTACTTCTAATAGAGGTTTCACCTGGAAAATGCAGAATAGGTTACAAAAAATGGACCTCGGCACTATATCATGCATCCAAAAGGGTTCTTGTCCATGTTTATTGCTTTTAATTCCATCAAAATTGGAATCTAAAGTACATGGATTAGAAGATACCATATATCTCCTCACTTCACCAACTCTAGTACAATGTTGCCCCTAATTTCTCCTAATGGTGAGACAGTAAAAATCCCACGTGAAAATGTGTAATAGATAAGTTACAAAACAGGTACCTTGAGCCGGTTTACTATTTTCCGTATGCGAAACATAAACAGGCCCATTTCTTTCAACAATAGGGTTACGTATGTTAAATAAACGAGCCCTTGTGTGTGAAACATATCATAACTTGATAATAATAGAAGTATAGTACTGGGTTGTTTTCAAAATAATTCCTTACCTTGATGTACAGTCGCCACCACTGCCAGTTCCGAAGCTTCAAGTACGCAGCGCAGTTCCTCTGGATAATTCTGATGGCATTCAGCTGCTGTAGTCTTTTCTGGTAGTTTCTTCTGGCGAGGAACCCTCGGCAGAACGCTTGGAAGTTCACAATTAGATCTGTTATCTTGTAATCGCGCTCTTCTTCCAAATGCGCCAACACACCAGCTCGGAAGAAGATCTTCGACTGTCCCACGCGGTACAAATTGTGGTCAAGTTCTAAAGCTTTGATCATTTGCTCGCAAGCTTTTTTTCCGTCCATGAAACCTTTAGGAATGATGTTCGGCGTGAGCAGTTCGTATCTCTGTCTGAATTCTTGGAAGGGAATTCTGTTGGGGAAACCTTGTCTGCAGATACGGATGCCCTCGAGCACACCGTTGCAACGAAGCTGGTCTAGGACTAGTGGTGCTTCGATCTTGCCCGCTTTCTTCTCGTGGTTCGGAATGATACACCTCACGAAGTTGGGGTTCGTGTTCTTGAGGGTAGCCATCAGTTTCGTCAGCTGCTCTTTGTACAGCTGGGAGACTGTCCTGAACATACCCTTCCGTGTTCTTGCACCGAATTGGGTGTCCGTCATCGCTTGCTGCGCCATGCCGACGATTTCGGCGTCCTTCCAAATATGGCACACAAACGGATCCTGTGACGATTGGAGCAGAGACACAACGTTCTCGTTCAGAGGATCCATGTTCTTCATCAGCCACTTCTCAGCTGAATAATCCACCTTGCCAGCGTAGTGGATAATGGCGAAGTCAGCGATTCCACGGAAATCCGTTTTCATGAACTTGGGGTGGACGGAATGCGCCGAGACGAGCTTCTCAACGAAGGTTTTGTCTGTGGCTTTGGGGAACCAGCACTCCTCGTCTAACAAAGCCATGATACCCATGGGCTTGTCGATAAGGTCGATGGTCGGCTGAAGGTCGAGACCGAAGTCAATGAACTTCCATTCAATACCTTCCCGCTGGTACTCTTCCTGTTCTAGGATGAACATAGTGTGATTGAAGAGTTGTTGGAGTTTTTCATTCGTGTAGTTTATACAGAGCTGTTCGAATGAGTTGAGGTCGAATATTTCAAAACCAGCCATATCGAGAATGCCAATGAAAGAAGCTCCCTGCCGTTTCGTTCGGTCCAGGGACCTGTTAATCCTATTGACTAGCCATCTGAACAAGCGTTCGTAACATGCTTTGCCTATGGCTTCTACTGAGAACTCTACTTGTTCCTTCGTCTGCGCTTTCGTTACGAAATCGCGACCCACTTTTATTCTCGGCTTCAAGAACGCCTTCGTCATCTCTGTTACTGACAGACCTGAAAGAGACAAAGTTATCATTAAAGTCAGTGCCCTATTTAAATGAATTGAAAGATTGACCAATGCTGATGAGTTTCTTACCGAGTAGGTGTGCAATTTTTTGTGCCACTGTGTTGTCAGGTAATGTGGCCTGATCTGAGTTCCGTTCTTGCTTGAACTGCATGGAACCGAACAATAGGACAGCTGACACTATCCTGAAGATAGTTTTGAAGTCCTCAGTGTTCATTCCCATAATGTGCATGGACTTGATTGTCGCTTGGAACTCCGCTGCATCGTCGATCCCCGGGACCGGTACAGCACCGCTCGATAGGAAGGGGTAACTCTTGGGGTCTTCTAAAATGTAATCTGCCTTCTGTTGCGCTGTCGCACCGGACAGAAGTTGATAGAAGATGTGGAATGTCCTTTCGTCTTTCGCTTGTCGAATTGCTCTCGATTTTTCTAATAAATACGTTTCAATGTTCGCGCCCGCTATGTACCCTGACGCGTCGAAGTTTATTCTTATAAATTTACCCTAGAACAGACGTGAGGATGATCAATTTCTGCAGATTTATTTATGTTTTGAGTGAAAACGAACAGATACTCACGAATCTAGAGGAGTTGTCGTTTTTGACCGTTTTCGCGTTACCAAAAGCTTCTAGAATAGGGTTTGCCTGCAGCAGCTGTTGTTCCAATTCACCCTATAAGGAATGTTACTATAACTCTGGCCTGGTATTTTTATATCATGTAACAAAGTTGTCAATCAAGCAATATATCATGAACACTTTCAAACTCATTTAGATACTAATTGACTTGGTATCGAATCGAGAAATACGAATTCTATCGTCAAAAATATTTATTATACTCATATGCGGTCATTGCATAAAAGTTTGAATGTGCTCTGGTATAAATAGATAGATTATGCTTAGACTTTGTCTTTATTCGTATTATAAAGACTAGCAGCGTTTCTAATCAATATATTACTGTAAATTGATCGATAAGACATAAGCAAGGCTGTTTTCGTCTATAAATAAACACAAAGTCTAAACAGACAGAACACTCCAATGAAAGTAGCTCATTACCTCAAATGTGGGTCCGTTTGACTACGATGGAGATTAGCAGCGTGAAATGAAAGGATAGATTGTTAGTGAAAGGATTAGATGATTATGAGAACAAGTACAAATAAAAATGGATTTACATTTCGATTAACTATTACACAACTGGAAGACGTAATTAAACTTGAAGAGTTAACGTTAAGACATAAGATTAATGTTTCAATAAGTAATTACGTTCCTCGTGGACGTGCTTTTTTATACCATGCTGATGGAACAAGCAGGGCCATCACCTGATGTTAAGAGGTTTAAGAGTAGTAGAGCTCTTTGTGAAGGGCTCGTCCGGGGAAGTACTACCACCACGCCTTTTTCTGCCGCCAAGCAGCAACGCTGTGTTTCGGTTTGAAGAGTGTGGTCGCCGGTGTAATTACAGGCACATGAGGCTTAACATCCGTATGCCTCAAGTTGATGGACGCAGGGCAGTGCATCGTAGGGCACGTTCCTATTGTGCGTGACCTACGGGGCAATGTTTTGTTTATAGGTGATGGTTACCACTTAACATCAGGTGGGCCATCTGCTTGTTCCATCAGCTAGTTGTATAAAAAAAAAAAAAAAAAAAAAAAAAGGTAACCATCAACAAAGCATCGCCTCGCAGGTTAAGTCCGTTAGAATGTGATTTACGATGCAATGTTCGTCAACATGAGACATACATGTGTTACAGACAGAGGTAGCTGTCACATCATAGATGGGTCAACAGCGTGTTCCGTCACTTCTTGTAAAAACACTATAGGAGAAACTCTATATAGGGTTAAGCTCGCCTTTGTACATGACTATTATGAATTTTTTGTGTAAATCAGTTTGTGTACAATAAAGAATAAAGAATTAGAATAAAGAACTAGAACGATAAGTGACAGAACAATGGCCCACCTGAAATAGAGCAGTTGCCTCTACCAATAACTCTTTCACCAAATCAAAATGTATGCTTTATACTTTGGCTAGATGACGAAACCTTTAACATTTAAGTGATGAACAATAGCAATGAGTAGGTTTAGGTAGAACTCGTAAGTTATGTTTTATTAGTCAAATTATAACGAAATGTAATGAGACATAATTATATTTTTTTGCTCTAATTTCATATCTAAATCTAATACGCTTGATATAGGTAATCTTATCGTACATCGTACGTAATACATTAAAAATAATTAATAGTTCTATTGATTATTATCATCCAATGATTTGCATGTGAAAAGTGGTATATTGTCTTCTACACTTTGAGGCATTGAAGATATCTTAAACTAAAGGGAATAGACCAATTTCATGAAAATTACGACTCTGATGCAATTTGAAGACAAAAGACCACTGAAAATTTTAGTTCAACCCGTTTCATTAACGAATCTTAATGTCATGATGTGCTGTTGATATAATATCTCACGAGTGCGTAAGAGAGGTAACTAATTTTAACAATACTGTGCGATTGAGAGAAAGTTTCTTATAATAGTTTATTTAACGAAACGGGTTGACAAATGTCAAAGCTACCTGCCGGGTTTGTTTTAATCTAATGAATACTTACTATGATCAACTGTGGCACCGGCCCCTGAAGTGCGGAGTAGCGGGTATCGTGGAAGAGAAAAGAAACTATTACAATGTGATAGATTTATAAATTATCGCAGGAAATTATGCATAAAAACAAAAGTAACACATCGGAATGTCACGGCGAGTGTGTTCGGCTGTATTCATCTGATCCTCATTCCAAGACAGGCTGATGAGTATTGCCATCTCATTTTCTTCAGATGAAATTGACAGAGACAAAGATATTTTCTACAGACGTGATGAATATGAGATATTACATTTTTACTCGTTAATATTGACACTCATAAAACATTAAATAATAGCGTAAACCTAGCAATTTTTAAATGTACCGAGGATGCACTGGCTTTGAAGGTATGTGCTGTCATTAAAGATGGACTGCCAAGTCACCTCCTTATGCAGGGGAGCCGGCGGCGCCGCGGCGTAGCAAACAAACCTCCGTTACACAAACAGAGGTACAACACAGCCACCCTTGTACTATTAACCATAATATTCTAGACTTAAAAAACAGAAATAGCTTCACACCATCCCCAGGCACGGTAGATATCTTTGTAACAAGTGCGAACTCCATATTCTTTAGGCTAAGGCCGCACTACGGTTAAACCGCTGTGGTATTTAATCGCGTGAATTTGTGCCCCTAGAAAAATTGTACCGCAGGTGCGGCCGCTTGTACTAGTTTTCTCCCTAAAAAAAAAATTCACGCGATAAAAAACCACAGCGGTTTAACCGTAGTGCGGCCTAGGGGGTAGCCAGAGGTATGTCAAAACATTCATCTAGCTTTAAATGTAAAAAAACATTTTCAACAATAGCGAGAACCAAGTACCTACATACTAGCTTTCATACACCAATTCGTTCTTACCCTAGTACGATGGTCGAACCAATAGACATTGGATATCTAAAAAAAACGCGTCGATTTGAGAACCACCTCCGTTTTTAGTAGTATTTAAGTACTAAACTTAATTCATAACTAATTAGGTAAAATAAAACTAAAAGAAAAAACCTATTTTCACATCAGAAATAGAATTGAAATTCTGTGTGACTCATACAAAACTAAAAGCCATTTCACACGGACCAAACATTTTAAAACTTATTTAGGTTTAAGACGATTCTCGTCGTGTTATTTCAACACCACTTACTCACACCGTAAAAGGAAGTCTCGGTGAGTAATCGAGGTCCGACACATATGGTCATTTTACTTGATATTCGTGAAATCACACATAATCCATCACTTGGATTGGACCTGGGTCTTTGTTAATCAATTGCACAGCAAGCTATGCGTTAGTTTAAATTATGTTTCTGTAAAAGGCAATAGTGGATTTATTATAAAACCGAAATGGGAATCGCAAAGTTTTTTCATCCACAGTTCTTAGAATTTAACATCTTTAATTTCATTGGAATTCTAAAGATGGCATGTGTTCACACAAAAACGATGTCCTGCCTAATTGCTTGGACTTCCAATCCCTTTCTCTTCTTCACAATCAAACCTCATCTTCGTCTTTCGTAACTAAGCTTTAATTTTTTGTTTTTGATTCTTAAATATACAGTAATTCTATAAATTTCTTTAATCTACACTTTTTCAAACTTCAAAAGTGAAAACTTACCGCTCCTGAGCCTTTAGGTTTTGAAGCGGCGACGTACGCCAAATACTGGATTACTTTTTTCGTGTTCTCTGTCTTGCCAGCACCTGATTCTCCTGTGCATAATATCGACTGATCTTCTCTGTCTGAAAAGAGAAAAAACTCTTTAAATCTTTTGATATGAAATTAAACTGGAAAGTGAACATCAACTATATTTCTAAAATTACTAATTAACTACCTTAAATCGTATGTTTTCCCTAAAACTAACTAGGTACGTCGTATTTTTCATTTTTCCCGAAACGTTTATGAATAACGTAGATACAAGTATGGTGTACTCTATATTTTTCCCATAGTCGTATCCCGGTCAATAGCATTTCCGTATGGTGACACACAAATCACTTGTATGTTTTTCCTTGCACCCTAGACCAGACAACAGGTGGTCTGTGTATGGTCAAAGCCAAGCTTGTTTTTATTCAATAACTTAATTTATTATAGCTTTGGCTTTTCACAAGTGTCAATGCTACTCGTACCAAAAACTGTCAAATAGCCATCACAAACTTTTTCAGTTGCATTCCGCTATATATCCACTCCCCCAATTCCGCACAGCAATCATATGTTAGTACATCACTCCCCTTGTGCCTTTGTTTACTACGTTTCTGTAACGTACGAGTACGAATTGTCGTGGGCGTTCCCTGTTACCTGTGCGCTGAATGCATTTCTCATTATCCTGAGCGCTGAGCGCTATCTCCCTGAGTGATGGGAATCGGGAGGAAGTTCACACAATTTTGTAAACATGTGTGTGTAAAAAATAGCAATAATTGAAATGGTAGTACTTAACACATTTAATTACGTTTTCGATGAAAAATAAATAACTCTAATCAGCCACATACATGGCCCTGACTCCATACAAGTATTTTAATGCCAACCAATTTGTCTTTCGGAGGAAAATTAATGGCGTCTTAGTCGCCCGCTGCGCCACAAAGGCTGTCAAAAAGATCCAAGCTAAATACAATAAATAATAATAAATATTACTTAGTGGACTTTCCACTGCACTATCTAGCCCCAAACTAAGCAAAAGCTTGTGGTATGGGAACCAGATAGCTGATATAATACTTATATGTTTTTATGGAAATACATAAGTACTTATAATATTATATAACACTCAAACATCTATGTTCATTACATAAATGTTTGTTCTCGGTGGTAATTGAACCCACGACCTACGGCGCAGAAGGCAGAGCTACTACAAACTCAGCTATAAAGGCTGCCAATCAAAGTGTTTTTAAACCAAGGCACTGAATAAGAATAGACGTTTAATTTCCATATTAGGAAATTTAATACTGAGGTCTTCCCCAAGGAGCTACAGTAGGACCGCTTTTATTCGTATTATATGAATAAAAAAGCCAATGAACTTCGAACGGCACTAGTAAAGCGTAGATATGCGACCAGTTTAGGGACGGGTCGTTTGTCTAATTGTTCACTAATGGCCGCGCCAACCGATACGGGAATGAGTTATGGCACGACTATGTTGTGATAATCCACTTTTATTTCAAGTTTTTTTATATAAGTACCTATTTATATTCTGTGCCTATACTCTCTTTCAGGCTGTGTTTTTGTGCGACTGTTAAAGCGGGCGTAGAACTGGTCGAATAAGAGGCGATTAGTGCCATGCAAAAGCGACAAAATCTCTTGATTGACAGGAGTTGGGCAGGACTTTGGTAATAAGGGATATTGATGAAAGCTATCAATAAAGTTACCAACGTTTGCTTGAAAACCTATCTGTAGACCACCGCCCAAAGACAGTGTCAAAAAAGTTGCAAATGTAAATATGAGTCTTGAAATGAATATACGTATGACTGACTCCGACATGTATGTAGGGGGCACGGACGATTTGGATAATTCGTCCGTGGTAGGAGGCCTACATTTCTAGCAGTAGGTATGTCTTTTCTATGTAATTAAATTGTTATTAATTACGTCATATTCTTCTGCAGTGACGTCATCCTACTCAAGGCTCTGACTGAAAACCAGCGCTGCTTGGCAAGGTAGGCTACCTACTTTGTCAAGCAGCAATTGCTGAGTCAGGGCCTTTTTGGCGTACCTATAGTTATGTTTTCTTTTGTTTTTGGTACTGTTTCTTCTTTCGTTTTGTCTCTGTTTATAGCTGTAATTTTGTATGTACCTATGTATTTCTTTTCTTGTTGTGTATGTCAAATAAATGTATTTTCTTTCTTTCTTTCTTTCTTTTAGTAGGTGCAAACGGGTTGAAATGGTAATGAATTCTGTACCGGTATTCTTTTGGAAACAGCTAATTCCACACCCAAAATAGACGTTTAATATTGTGTCTGGGTGCTATTGTAAAACTGGAAACAGCTTCACGACTTTGATCCCCAGGCACGGTTGTTATCCTTTCTTAGTAAGTAGCAAGTACAAACTCCAGATAGTTTTTTGTTGTTTGGATGTTATTTCAATTCGTGGTGGTAGTACTCTGCCTGACGAGCGCCCTTCTCAAAGAACTCTACTACTCTTGAAACATATTCCCACTACAATTTCTGAGCGAAAACATTGTTATACCTCACTTTACAGAACAGTATCTATCACTACTATCTAGGTATCTATCTACTTCTAAAAAAATCTAGTTCATTCATTTACCTAAACGGAATGTCTAGACTAATATATTTTATCTATGTCGACTTCTTATCAAGTGGCCATCTGCCTGTTCCATCATTAAGTCGAAGAAAGAAAAGTCCGTGCAGAGCCAAAAGGAGAATATACCAACCTTGTAACATAGAGCGATATGCTGTGTCTGTGATGGCGAAGACATGTGGAGGAACCTCGTGCCGTTTGATGCCTTTATACCTCTCCATAATCTTCTCCGTGTAGATGGGTAACTTCTTGTAGGGATTCACCACCACACAGAAGAGGCCAGAGTATGTCTGTGGAACATAAGTTGATGTTAGTGTTGGATAATATATCAAACTGGAAACCCCCGGTCAGAATTGATGATCGATGATATAATGTAAGGTTTTTTCTACTCTCTTATGGAACCAACAGATGGCGCACCATATAATGTTAAATGGTAACCATCACTTATAACAAGCATTGCGTTGCAAATCACGCACGATATGAATGTGCCCTACGATGATGCAGTTCCATCAACTTGAGACATACGGATATTTTTTTTTATTTTCTTTATTTTTTTTCATATTAGTCGAAAAACAAACATGTTGAGCCTCATGTGCCTGCAATTTCACCAGCCATTTCATATGAGCATATTTTCGTTTCGCATATTGCAAATGCTTTCCATTCTACCCTTACAACGAATGTTTAAAGCCATACACAAGAGGTCGTTAACGTGAATCATAGTGCTTGCTTAATTTATTTTCTCTCTCTTATATTAAGTTACCTAAAGGGAGTCATACGATCGGAAATTCCTAACTTTCATACATTGTTGCATAAAATTCATATCCGATGAGTCATTTTTAAAATCCACATCAACAACCAGGTACTTAGTACAGTTTTAACCAGTAAATTTTCGGATGCTAGTGGACAATTCTGGTGACAGAGCTTAATGCCGATCGAAAGTCCTTCATGGCTTAACGACTGCCTTGTTAGCCGCGCTTAGACGGTTCAGTGACCAGACAATCTATCGCCGATCTGAATTAACAGAAGATCTACATTGTCCTTCAAATGCAAAGACAACGCAAGCTTCGCAGAATATAATAAACTGATCCACGCAATCCTATTAGTGAAGACCTTGATCTTCGTAATCGCCTGATGGAAACAAAGTTCAACGACACGTGATTTGCACAGCAAAAACCGGCAAATTTTAATGTTTAGACAATAACAACAATAACTTACTGATTATTGTTTGCACGATAAACAAAGTTTTAAAATGATATCCAGGAATGTGATACATTTAGAGACCTTGTCAACGTAAAATGTTGTGTAACTGTTTTATAAGAACGCGTGTCGCAGATGCTGCTGCTCTACTCTTTATGGCGCCACTGAAAACCAGCGCTGTATGGGCTTGAGCTCATACAGCAAATGCTGAGTGGTGGCCTTTTTTGTCATCAAACAAATTGTAAAAGTGTTTTAAAAAATTATGAGATAAAAAAAAAAAAAAAAACATTTACAAAACAGCAAACAAAAATAGATCAAGTTGAATTCCTAGACCACGTTTTATTTTTTATCGTAAAGCCTACATTACGCCAAAGCAGGGAAGGAATCCCAGGAATCCTGCACCACCTCGAAACTGGCGAGTAAAGCAAGTTTAGCTGACAAACCAGGTCAAGTAGTAACCCTGGCAGTCTATAAAATCAGCGCAAACAACTAATTAGTAAGAGAATTTATTACTTGGAACTAATTGGTATCCGCCGTAAAACTGTGACCTGTGTCCTACCTACCTAGCACATTTAACATACTCAGAGATAAGTTATACCTACTTAATACTACCTACATTTTACTGCACAAGTTCCACAGATCCAAGATGTCTAGAAAAACTTAATAGGTAACTTTTCTTGGATATTGATCATAATATTGAAAAGAAATTGAATTGAAATTCAATTCAAAAAGCAAGTTCAGCGTTTTATCTTCATTCGGCAGCATCAAAAGGAGCAACTACAGATAACATTACACGGCAATAAACAAAGATAAAGAGATTATTGAGCGAATCAATTTACTATTTGACCCGAGATATCTAACTAATAACTGCGTAACTAAGCAAAGGGGAATTGTGCACCACATAATATGTATATTAGAACTGGTAGTACAAGATATTTCTAATAAGAAATATCTTTATCTTATATCTTTCTGCTTGTTCCATCAGCTAGTTGTATAAAAAAAAAAAAAAAAAATAAGAATCAAAAATCTTTTTTTAATGCAATGAAATCACAATAGTACCTACATTTTTTAGGTGCATTTACACCAACACAGTTCCATGCACAGACGTTGGAATAATCCATGGTTCCATGCGATTAAGAATAAACATCAGGCAGGGTTTCGTATATCGATATGATGTGTAGTAGATTATGAACCGCGAGCGAGTCCTGGATTCCTGGATCGGAAAACCCGGCTCATCATGAGGGTTGTGTAGTTGGCATCTCACAAAAATATGAGCTTGTAGTAGATACCTATTTGGATTCATGGATGATGAGACACTCGCGTCTGGCCCAATGGCACAATATAACAGTTCACTTTACATAGTGCCGATGGTAAGTCCTTTAAAACCACTTGGTTTAGCCAGACATGTAAAACAGAAATCTTGTCATTTTGTTTTTGGTGTATTGAGATTACTTAATTTTTTCGCTATAGTTATTCCGAAAAGCCCAAGTTATGTCGCAGGACATTAGATTCTTTTATTGGTGGTAGTTGAAAAGGTAGACGCCCACAAATAAGAACCGGAAATTGACAATAATTTATGTATTGAAACCGAATTACGCATTCTAAATTAGACATTTGTATGCAAAACATTTTGGCAATTCTTGTAAGACGATAGGGTATCAGCTATCAGCATTGTTGTTGGGACCGTAAAAACATTTAGGTATTAAAACTTTCTAAAAACTGCAGTCTTTCGTAAGCAACTAGGTCTTATTTGCATTCCGCGAGTCTATCATATTGATGATACTATTTCTTCTAGTATTGTTCACACAGTTTCGAAAGAAGTATTGTCACCACTTAGAGGAAGTATTAATAATGTTTAATTTAGCGTTTTAGCTAGATAATTGTCCGTACTAGGGAACCCAGCGTTCTTTAAAGGTGTGAGAGGCGGGTTTGAAAAGATGCCCCTAGGTAATGATAATGTATAAAATAATCATCCCAAAACTAAATGCCATAAAAGATGGATACACAATCAGTAGGTAATGTCGGTGACTCGGTTAGGTAATCAAATACTAATAATGACGACCTCAGTGGCGCAACGGGCGAGAGTTTGCCTGCGACGCAGGGGTTGCAGGGTTCGATTCCTGCCTCGGAACAAATTTGTGTACGATCTGCAGAAATTTATTCCGTTGGTCTGGATGTTTTCTACGTATAGTAAAAAATATCCATCTATGTATTTGTATTAAGTATTTAATATATCAGTTATCTAGTACCCATAATACAAGCTTTGAGTAGCTTACTTTGGGGCTAGATGGTGCTGTGTGGATTGTCCAGCATTATTTATTTATTTATTTAAATAGGTATATTCAGCAGTTTTCATGTCAAATGAAGACCAAAACCACACTAGCCAACTGTAGTATCATGTCGCAAGAGTCGCGTCGCGACCACATGACCAGTTGTGAAAGGCACAAAAACAACAGCGACACAGTTTCCACGAGCGGTCACCCTTATTTGGTCGTTGAATTCATCTCCTTTTATGGAGTTAACTAATACATTACAGTTCAAATGTGCGTTGAAAATATATTAATATTTCAACAACTCGTTTAAAAGATTGATTGGTTTTATTATTTATCTGTTGGTATTTTAATGCGAACCACTTTGCTATTGCATTTCTTGCGACACATCGTACAGCAGTATAGTCAGATTAGATTTTTAAATCGTAAGCTTTATTCTGAAAGGTCATTGTAAATTTCCATATGCGGGCATTCCTTTTGTCAACAAAAATCATCCTCCGACAAAACCCTCGATGTATCATCGGCACGCAGGCAACAAATTGTGCTTACAGTGTAAAAGTGGTTTTTGTAATATTCTCAGAGCTGCGTGCGGATGACTCAGAGATTCACAATTACAACCCTCCCCGAAAAGATTCTAAATAATCTGTATTACAAGGGGATTTGAATCATTTTGTTACAAATTGGGTATTGTGAGCTTTTCAGAATTGAAGATCCTCGCACCTTTTAATTGAGTAACGGTTAAAATTTAAATGAGTTATGGAACAGATATTGCTTTGTGAATATTTTAGTGAGATTTTTCAGCAATACAATTTCGGAGAAACATTTACAATGCGGAAACTCAGTCACAATAACTACAGATTTTAAACATTAATCATGTATGACGATCAAATCTGATCTGCCTTTGAAAATAGCAGGAATTCTGCATTCGACGTAATGCATTGCATGGTAACAAATGATATCATTGCGTTTTCTGCACCGTTCAACTAAGAGATAAAGAAGGTCCTGTATTTTCATGCTATAGCTAATATGAATTGTCTCAACGATAAGGTAAGAGAATATAGATAAATTTAGTACGCATATAATTTATTATCGAAAAATATACACACACGTATCAGATGCTTTTGAATTATATTAAAGGTTACATAATAATATAAATGATGACAGATGGTAGATTGATGAACTGACTCTAATGAACGTGAGGTCAGTAATAAAAGATGTGGGCCACGATTTGGAAATGTACATTTGGGTAATGAAAATAATCACTGGGAAAATACTCGCAAAAGAGTCCAAAATACTAGATTTCAATATAATTGAGATTGACTGTGCCTTTAGAATACAATCATGAGCCTTTTTATTTAATTTAATAATATGACTGAAAACCTAGAGCATTGATAAAGATGGTGTTAGTAAATCCACATTTTAAAATTCTAACATTGCTGAAACTGAAGTTACCATAGCATAATTATCATATTAATAATGATTCTTCCAGTAGTGAGCGAGGCTGTACATTACTTCTTTGAACATGAGTCACGAGCGATAGCAACGCGTGAGCATCTGTGCAAGCAAACGTATAACAACTTTACTAATGGCAAGGCCGTACGAGGCCGCTTTTAATTACTGCACTATAGAAACCCTCGAAGACACGGCTATTATTTTACTATTCGTAAAATGAACATTTTATGGCCTAATGTCCGTAATAAATATACCTGCTTTCATTGCATCATATTATTCACTTCATATTTATTTACTGTTTTCATGGAGTATGTAGTTATTTAGTTGGATCAATATTATCATGGCAAGTTGTCAATACGTGTTGTCTATTAGAATAAATAATAACTCGTCCTATATTAGAAGCATTTAACAGAAAATCATTTTAATAAGCTAGGCTCCCCTAAGTTTGTGAGCACATTTTCTTATGAAATTTTACTTTTATATCTCCTCCGAAATTTTATATATGGCCTCCAACATAAGTCTCTATTCAGCCTTAAAATGTAAGGTAAACAACACAAAAACCAATTAATGCTGGCATTATTAAAAGGAGAGATAATCCTTATCTATCGCCCACATAACGTTCTCAAGTATATTCTAATTCTTACAAAAGTTAAAATAAAGTTGAAATTTCTTCGCAGTGAGTATTGAGTGATGTACCGAGCATGTATGAGTCAGAAACTACAAACACGTTTACGGGTATACGAACATATACGGAAGATCATACGTGACTTGTAAGCTGCGGCCATATTTGGTAATTTAACTGTTTTATATAGTCAGCGTTGCTGTTTTCATATAAATTAGAGCAACGTCTTTCTGCTGGTATGTATTTTTAATTAACTCATCCATCGACAACTGTATGCTTTAATGTATTTTTCTTTTCTTTGCTATGTTCACGTTCATGAAAATCGTTAAGGGCTTTGGGTGCTTCCCAAGTTTGACCCAATTGAACATACAGTTTCTTGTTCCCCTATAGCGTATACGCAGATGAGTTCAAGACTTTCTACGTCGCTCATTCATGATGTATGATGTCACACAAACCAGGTTGAAACCACAATTTTGTGTAAGGATTCAGTTCTTATTTGCGAGTCAAGACTCAGACGGACTTCCTTGAAACAATATGTGCCTCCTCAAAAGCCCTATGGCTCGTTTACAGTTTACAGTGTTCTCAGTCTTCGATTATATTCATTTGATAATTACTATTCATGATTTTGTACGAATACAGATCTTGAACCATGTGAACTTATAGCAATAATACTTCTCAAGTTAGATCAACAATGCCCTCAGCCACGCCAGCGCCAAATCGGCAAAACAAACAGACCGACGACGTGATTTATACAATCAGGGTGATGTAGTCAGTAATATTGGACAGGACATTTGTTTACACTATCATTTATCATTATTCCATTGTGGTGTCTGCTTCTGTCTCACATATTCAAAGTTCAATTGGACTAATGCGCTGTTGCATAGTTATGAAGGAATAAACGAGAGTGATCTTATCGATCGAAATCCCCAAAAGTCCTAATCTAAGATATTATGAGGATGGCAAAAATAAATAAAAATTAAGTAGAATAATACATACCAAGTGAGATTGCAGTCCTACTTTTTCCAATTATTTATTTTTAGGAGTAATAGAGCTCTTTGTGAAGGGCTCGTCCAGGGAAGTACTACCACAACACCTTTTTCTGCCGCCAAGCAGCGGTGTAATTACAGGCACATGAGGCTTAACATCTGTATGCCTCAAGTTTATGTACGCAGGGCAGTGCATCGTAAGGCACGTTCCTATAGAGCGTGACTTACGAGACAATGCTCTGTTATAGGCGATGGTTGCCATTTAACATCAGGTGGGCCATTTGCTTGTTCCATTAACTACCTGAATAATAAAAAACTACCTACTTGTAAAACGTTATACTTAAGTAAGTAACTGTTTATATTATAAATAGGTTTATTTGAAAGATGGAAATCCTACCACTCTTGTGCATATATCTGGTCGCATAACGTGAGCCGCAATAACAGATAAGCCTACACCACACCACACTGGCTGTTTGAAGTGCAACATCGGTGTACTTTTTCTGTTTATCAAGTAAACAAGCTCTCCTTTCATTTTTAATTGATAAAATATTTATCAAAGTTGCGTTATGTGGGGGTCGTTCAACTGTGCAGGATATAGGCACATACTCAACAACAGTTATGATGCAGAGCTTTCACTCCGGCTCTGTGTATGAATCTGACTGGCGATCAACACAGCGAATCAATGACACTCAATTTCACTTTCTTGTTTGCTCGTCCTTTCGAAATTGGTGATGCTTGCTTCGCTCAAGAGACTTCGGAATTCAAGTTTCAACAATACATATAGTGAATCTACAGTTATCGTGGTAAAGTTTATTTTAGATTGAGGGTCGCTTTATAGTGGCATAGCCCATGATATAGGCTCATTTCGCGTATCGCATCCGCTCAGATAGCCGACCGACTGCATTCTGTTGTGTTGCTCTTTTCCGTGATTCAGATGAATCAATGTCCTATTGGTTAAAAATAAACCCGGTGAAAAAGGAATTATCCGTACCTACCTATTGAATCTGCTCTCTAGTTCTACATACAAGATTTCAAATTGAAAGCCATATGGTACTATATCAAACCCTTTTTTTTTTAAGAAAAAAAAAATTCAAACATGAGAAAGTTTAAGACGAGTAGTAGAGCACTTTGGGAAGGGTTCGTCCGGGGAAGTACTACCTACCACCACATCGTTGCTGTGTTCGGTTTGAAGAGCGCAGTTGCCGGTGTCATTACAGGCAGTATCTGTGCGTATGCCTCAAGTTGATGGACGCAGGGCAGTGCATGGTAGCCTACGATCGCGCACTATAGAAATGTGCCCTACGATTCGTAAGGCACGTTCCGTGCGTGACTTATACGGCAATTTTTTGTTATAAGTGATGGTTACCACAGTGGTAACCATCACACTTAGCATCAGGTGGGCTTGTTCCATCAACAAGTTGTACAAAAAAATGTACTATAAAAATAATAATAAATAATGCTGGACAATCCACACAGCACTATCTAGCCCCAAAGTAAGCTATTCAAAGCTTGTGTTATGGGTACTAGATAACTTATATATTTAATACATTATATACTTACATAGATAGATATTTTTTATTATACATAGAAAACACCCAGACCATACGAACAAATTTCTGCAGATCGTACACAAATTTGTTCCAAGGAGGGAATCGAACCCGCAACCTCTTGCGTCGCAGGCAGGCTCTCGCCCGCTGCGCCACAGAGGTCGTCTATTATCTACTATAGATTATCTATTATATATTATAGACTATTTATCGCAACTTGATTTTTTTGTAATACTGGTTAAGTTGTCGTCCGAATTAAATTGCGAATCTTCGTATCAATAAATTCCAATACTGCTTAAAACCAGCAGCCGTATAATACATATACATCTACAATCAATATGCAAATGCATAGTATGTTGTCAACAAATTGAACATTTCACGTTAAATTTTCAAAGCATGTACGAGTGACGTCAGCAGTTGTAGTTTCACCATCGGCGATGATCTAACGATGTATCTAATCTCGGCTTACGATGTTTTTATAAAGGCGAATAAACACGCGGACCTTGAGGCAGGGCCAGCTTAGGCGTGGGACATGGCGGCTCCTCGCTACATTTAGGTATTTTTGTGTGCGGCTTACAAAATCGAGGATACGTAAATAAGCAATCATCGAAGCTGCAGACTGTAGAGAACCGGATGAGAATAAAATGCTGACTGATATTCCAAATTTTTCTCATTGAGACCCTGCCTGATGTCTGACGAGTGAGTAAAACCGCGGTCTTATGATAGATAGATAGATAACTCTTTATTGTTCACCACACAGAAACATAGTACAGAGTAAAAGCATACATTTAAGGTAAAACAATGGGCGACCTTATCGCTGAGAGCGATCTCTTCCAGGCTTCTGATGGCTCGGACTAGAGCTTTACCGACAAGCCATACGACTGCAGTTTTATTTACTAACTAAAATAAAACATGATCTGCGTCATTCCCACAACTATGCTTCATAGCACTTAGCTAAATGAACAGCACTTTCCTTACAATGTGTCCATCCCATCGATAAAATACTAGTCACTTCAACAGGGTGTGGCCACGAACTCATAAACAACACCGATAGTACGAAGAACTATCATTTCTTCGGTGCCGAAGGACTGTACAAAAAACTTGTTTACATTTTTTATAAGCTTTCACAAGTCGATATCAGAGTCGAATCAGACGGGTTTGGGGGACGTTGCACCTGTCTGGAGAAGGGGACTCGAACCATAGATTAAAGGAACAGTTATTATAAGAAACTCCTGCCAGCCACCTGTCGAAATACAAGGTTATTTGTCTCTGAAGGAAACGGTAGGAAATTTCTAACGGAAATCACAATAAAACGTTATCGCTTTGAATGTTTAATGGAGGTGAGAGTAAATTGGATAATTCAAGAATTAGAAAAATGATGTTATTGATTGTAAAATTTGACCAGAAAATATTGGTACATAGGGAAAAATAAAGACCGCGTGGTTATAAGATTTAAACCAAGCAGAAACAATATAAACTTGATACAAGTATACTTTAGTTCGAGCAATACTTAAGAGTCCGGTGACAGCGGCTCGCAATTTCGAGGTGCGATTGGCTATTATTTCATTTTATTTCATTTTGGGGAGGTTGTTTGAAATAATAACTCTAAAGAAACACGCATAAATACTGTTCGAACACAAATAATACAATAATATAAGGGAAATGTGCTTGAGTCAGAAATCATTTTGGTATTAGGTAAACGTAAGACCAAACATACTAATACCAAAATGATTTCTGATTCGGGCATGTTTCCCTTATATTATTGTATTATTTGTGTTTGAACAGTATTTATGCGTGTTTCTCTAGAGTTATTTTTTCAAACAACCTCCCCGAAATGAAATAAAATGAAATAATAGCCAATCGCACTTCGAAATTGCGAGCCACTGTCACCGGAGCCTTAAGAAATTGGAATTACCTAATACTACGAGCAAACAAAACGAATATTCAAAATTCACAAGCTTGAATATTTCCTCGCATTTTTCCAAGAATTCCTGTGAACCACTGTCTAACACTATTAGACAGTGCAGTATCCGTCGGCGTCAAGTTGTCGCGTGCCAATTTTCCGGTCTGACGCGGAACCGGTCTAGCGGGCGTGCCCTTGCTAACTCTGGTGCTCTATCGAGCTGGTTCTGAAGATGAGAAAGGATGAGCAAACGATGCAATGGTTGTTCTGGATTTCATTGAGCTAGTAAAAATAACTGATATAGGTAAGTTGATAATGTAACACAAGAATTTGTGCCTGGACTAATTTAATAGTGACTGTGCTGCTGGGTTACAGGGCTCTTTCTAGTAATATTATGTAGTTTTATGTAAAGCATAACTGGAAATCGTTAAAAGTCGTGACTGCGTTAAACAATGTATACTTCTCCAAACTACACAATTACTAAGAATCAGCACCAAATTGGGGCACTTTAAGGCTCCGGTGACAGAGGCTCGCAATTTCGAGGTGCGATTGGCTATTATTTCATTTTATTTCATTTCGGGGAGGTTGTTTGAAAAAATAACTCTAGAGAAACACGCATTAATACTGTTTGAACACAAATAATACAATAATATAAGGGAAACATGCCCGAATCAGAAATCATTTTGGTATTAGTATGTTTGGTCTTACGTTTACCTAATACCAAAATGATTTCTGACTCAAGCACATTTCCGTTATATTATTGTATTATTTGTGTTCGAACAGTATTTATGCGTGTTTCTTTAGAGTTATTATTTCAAACAACCTCCCCAAAATGAAATAAAATGAAATAATAGCCAATCGCACCTCGAAATTGCGAGCCGCTGTCACCGGACTCTTAAGGCCTCATTTGGAACAGATTACTGGCTAAAACCACGAGTCACGTCATACGCGCGTTACAACAGTTGGTTCTCCGAAAACAGAACGGTTTCCGATAGAAACCATCGTACGATTACGGCGTGTTGGATGCGTCATGCACTTGACACAACTCCAGCCACCTGCGTGATTTATTTAGAAACCAGAATAGAGTTTTTAGGCTTTGATTCAGTGATAATCTTATCGTGCTATTCCATAAAAATAAATATATAGAGTCTGACAGAAATCCTAGAGACTGTCAAATTTTAAACATAATTAGGAAATAGCACATAATCATCCTATTGGAGTAAATGTGTTCAGTTTTGTTGATTTTGAGGGTCTTTTGAGAAAGTTACAAAACATTTCCCACACTTCCTAAAAACACATTAACATTTTAAGCCAAGTCACTGTATCGCTGACCACGCAGACATTCTTATTTTAATTCCAAAGGTCGACGCATAACAATTCAACAATAAAACGAAGACGTAAGACCACACAGGCAGTCGCAGTTGCAATCACTTAGCAACAATGTCAAGCGGCATTTGACCCAATAATGCTTAGATAAATGCATCTGTGATTTGTTGCAAATTGACACACTTGCAGTTAAAGGCTGGCTAGAATCTCAGTAACGTAGCGTAGACATTAGAATAATTACATGTTTCAAATGTTCGCTATTGCACGTATTTGGTTGAATACCTAACTTTTCTACCTCAGCAAACGCGTATTAAGGTCATGGCATATTATTTTCCTCATCATAATCCTCTTGTCGGCAGTTTACAAATGGTAACTGACAAATAAATATAATGCACCGCTCGAGAATTTCATTTCAGTTCTTCGCACCTTTTCTATTGCAATACCTCTTAGTTTGTTGATTAATAATCGTCCACGTAATATAATGTATGCACAGCAGTATTACTATCAGAGAGGCGCGACTCGGAAAGTTGTGTGATTCACTTATCAGGTATCCGCGTATCATTTAGGTCAACATAAGATCCTTTGGTTTGGTTTGAGTCATCAAAAAGGCTTGTTAAAACTTTAGATTTTAGGCTACATCATGTATTGTGAACCACACCAGTCGCATCTAGTCTTAAAACTAGGGAAACCACATAATAACAGACATAAAAAAAAGTATACGCTGCTTAGAATTTTTCTAAGCAGCGTATACTTTTTTTTCACCCATTATAAAACTTCATACATTTACAAAGATTTTATAATGTATTCATACAGTTGTCTATCCACAGTGAGAAAGGAAACGAACCCACAACCGTACGCAGAAGGTATTAGCTACTATCACGTGAACTGTGATGCCAGTTGCTATTGCATTACGTGAATCACGTTCTCAGTCAGATTTTTATAATTTGTATGAAATTACTTTTATCAAGCATAATCAGTATCTTGTTACAACTATCTAGTGCTATTTGACTCTAGTCAAGATTCAACATGAAAGCTTCAAAATAAATGTGAATAAAGTCCTTCTGGGTAGGCAACGCACTGACTCTTGGTGTTGTTGATGTCTATAAGCGACGGTGACCGCTTACCATCAGGTGGGCCGTTAGCCCTTTTGTCTATCTTTTACATAAAAAAAGTCAGAAACAGACGCAGTCACGCAGTGCACTGTGTTTCGTATCTGATCATAAGTTATTTGATTGCCTTGCCAAGGACATACATTAAGCCAATTAGAAAACTATCATTCTAAATTAGCTTTAATTAAATAACGTCTGTCTAAAAACTAATTTCAGTACGTGCGATACGTCATTGTTCCATAAAAATATACCAATAACAAATTACTCATGCATCAGCTGAACGCTACGATCAAATTTGATTGAAGGCTGAACGCTTCTATTTAAGGCGGTACGGGACGGTTTTTGAACAGCTGTAAAACTACTAAAATGTAAAAAAATACATGAAAAAAAAACTTTAAAATTGAACATGTACTCGAGCGCTGTGTATCCCATCCATCCTATACAATTGCTATTACACTGGGAATCAATGTCAAACTGAAAGCCATCTCGATAGCCAGCCGCATGTCTAGTTTATTTCAAACGTTTTGATGCCTTCATTCGCTACTGAGCCTCTCTTTTCAATCAGCACTATTGTTGGAGTTGGATGTTGATCTACCAAGTTCAGTCTTGCTTGTATTGTGTTATTCGCTCCATGTTTAGCGCGAAACTCCGACTTTTTACGCGTTGTAAATAGCTCATTGTTTTAGCTGAGTGCGAGTGCGTTGACCATCGGAGTTCATTGCGATTGACCTGCGGAACACCACGGCTGCAGGCTGCCAAGAGCAATCAAATATGCACTTTACGAGGCGTTAAGTAACACTTTCGGTGATTTGTAGAGTTCTGGTGTCGGAATACGATGACAATTTGGGATGAAGATTTCGATTTAAAGAGGTGCCAAGGTAGTCTAATTTTGAAAATCTTAAGATTATTTTTAAATATCTAACACGTTGCTGGTATTTTGATTGTAGAGTAAGGTTGGATTGTAGCACATACGTGTTGTAAAGGGGACCTAGTCATACAAGCTGGCTGTCATTTCTTTTTTTTACAAGTACCTATTCGGGATTGTCATACAGACTGGAAATTCTTTACTGTGCGTGGTCCGACACGCACTTAGCCAATTCGTTATTTGAGAAACCATGCTTGAGCCTATATATACAGTTTCTACTAAACCTGGGGCATTGACCATTCATTTAATTATTGTTGACCCCTACCTTATTCAACATGCTGATGTTAAAAAGAGCTGCCAAAAAGATAAACAGCCAAATGTGTTATTACAGCATCATAAATATGAGAGTGAATGAAGCGAAAGAGGTATGTCAGGATCGCGTCGTAGCAAGTGGAAATCCGTGGTCTCTGCCTACCCCTGAAATAGGAAATAGGCGTGATTTTATGTATGTATGTATGTATGTAAATAAGACAGTGATTTGGAATCTATTATTATCATTTTAAGTACTTCTACTGATAGAGTACTTACTCGTACACAAAGAACGGTAATGATGACTTTGTGTTCCGTGAAGTTTTAACTTTCAATGTCAATGTATACCTACTTAGTACTCAGCCGGTGTAGTACCTTACCTTTACTTACTAGATTATACTTTTGAGAGAAATTAATGGACCTTTTTTAATCGAAATTAAACTTAAATGAAACATCTTAAATTGCAAAGATAATTGCTGTATAAATAAGTGGATAATCAAAAGCCAATGATTCACCACGTGACATTTAGCACATGTTAGCTTATTGGTCGCGCAAAACCGGACAGATACTAGAAGCGACCGTTACGGTGACTCACGCTGAGGTTAGCCTTTTGTTTCCATGCCGAGCTTAGCTAGGTACATTACGAGTAAAAAGTATTGTTAGACATGCGCGATACTCACATCACAATAACAAAGTTTTGAGCTCAAACATTTCCTTATAGAAATTATGACAGTTTTGATGAAGGTGACGAAGTCATAACAGCGTTTCCAAGCAATGTGATAAGCTTAGCTAGAACAATGATGAAGCTGGTTCTCAACAAAGTGTAATACTACGTAGGGCATGCCAGTCATGTAAGTAGGTGTACCTACCGGAGTGTTGTGCTCAACAATCCGAGACGCAAGGTCCTGCCCTTCGAACCGGAACATTTTAAAGTGATTCAGAGATTTCTTAAGCACTGCCCAAAAGTACACCTTAGTCAGCTTGTACTACCACCACGCCTTTTTCTGCCGCCAAGCTGCAACGCTGTGTTTCGGTGTGAAGAGTGTGGTCGCCGGTGTAATTACAGGCACATGAGGCATAACATCCGTATGCCTCATGTTGATGGACGCAGGGTAGTGCATCGTAGGGCACGTTTCTATCGTGCGTGATATGTCACGCACCATCACCAAACCACCATACAAAGCATTGCTTCGTAGGCGAAGCAATGCTTTGTTATAGGTGATGGTTACCGCTTAAAATAAGACGGGCCATCTGCTTGTTCCATCATCTAGTTTAAAAAAACATTGCACCAAAAAAAAATTACACAACAAACAACACAAACAAACATTTTACCTTTAAGTCCGAAGACAAAACCACAGTGAACAGTCAGCATGTAGGTTTACTAGCGGTAGAATTTACAACATCAATTGACGGCAAGAACGCTATAAAAATTTTGTATCATTAGCAAGGACGATATTTACGACTCCGTAAGCAAAATGATAGCGATTTCACATGGTTGCACGTTTCACTGTAAGCTCATTTTACAGATCATTTCACCGTTTATGACAGCAGCAAATAGGCAATACCTTAGAAGAGAGACATAGCTGTAGAGCCACTAGGCGTTCTGCCAGGTTTGTCAGACAGGATAGCTCCGATACGTAAGCCGTCATTTGCTTTGGATACTAACCATGGATAAATTTGTACATACACATGCAGACAAGGTGCGTATCAATTTCATACCCTACTAGTGACCTCAAAGTTGACTTGTTCAGACAAAGAAGAGCAAAAATGATAATAGTTTAAATCAGTAAGTAGTCTTGGACCTGCGTACCTGCAAGGGTTTTCCAGTTCAGCTTCTTTGTTTTCAATCTATACGTCATGTCACAGACATTGTCATTACAGCGCTATGTAGATTACAAAACATGAACGGAACGACCACAATGGCAGTTGTAATACTATGTACTACACTAATAATTGTCCGACTGCGTGGCCGCTAAAATTGAGGTCATGGCAGGCATCGCTATTGTCTTAAAGTTTCCTATTGGTGATCAATAAGAAAGTCAGTTGAGAATTTTAAGCGCAGATTATGAGTGACCAATACTTAGAAATAACCGCATAAAATTCCACTTACGTAGAAACGTGAGAATATATTCAATGTGAATGCGTTTTGGTGACAAGACATCATACTATAGCGGCATTGGAACAACAGCGCTGCTGGGCCTTTGCTGGAGTAGCAAAAACGCTGAGTAGAAAAATAACATATCTATTCACAGTAATATTTAAACAATTGAAAGAAAAGAAAGAAAGAAAATACATTTATACTACACCTGCTTGGAAAGTACCTTGATACTTTATCAAATTTACGGTAGAAAGTACGTCATTGCATATCGAACAAATATGCGGGGAGAAAACGCATCTGAGCGGGAGAGAAGTGTACGAAAATTCATTTCTTACGTGGTTTTTCTTTTTTAATTTTGGGTATGACTATGCGCCGGTAACCTAAATATCAAAAGCCAAAAAGTTTTTACAGTGAGTTTTTATCTCCAAGTTCGCAAAATGACACTGGCCACTAGCTGTGTGTTGGATGGTGTCGGGCTGGCAGTGCGACCCTGCGGCGGCAGGATAAACAATTTGAAAAAAGAACATGTGAAAATTGCAGACGCCATTGGCGCCATTTTCAATTTGTGTGTTGTTTGAGGATTCAGTTTTAGTTTTTTTATTTTCCTCGTAGGTGTAGTATAAAGCACTATGTATCACTCGAGAGAAAGTGCGATTCCCGATCTCGGGTGTTTTAAAGCCCTCGCCTACGGCTCGGGCTTCAAACGACACCCTCGACGGTAATCGGTCACTTTCTCCTCTCGGTGAACAATGTACTATTATTCAACTACACTAGACACATTACATAAAGATATATAAAACAATTTTAGTTAAAAAGATTAAGTTAACTGAAGGTTGGGACACGAACAACCAAGGAATTTGAATTCTATATTCCTTGCGAAAAACATTGGAGGATTTAAATTCGAAGCAAAAAAGGCTTTTTAGTCTGAAATTCAATAAAGCAGGTTATGCTACTAATGTTTATTTATCATCGGAACATAGACATTAAGACAAATAATTAGATTGAAGATAGTGATAAAAACGTGTATATTTCAGTTTCCACTCAATTAAGCAAATAGAACAACAATGTTAAAGAGTCAAGATAAAAAGCTAAGTGACAGTCATGACACACACCCAGTATTGTCACGTAACGTTGACTTACGAACGTGAGAAACTCCTCATGTTTAGTGGAACTGAAAAAACACTAATGAGGAAATTACGCAAGTTAATTGTATGCATTTATAAATTCCGAGAATATGGTAAACGGATTTAGCACATTGAGAAAATAAAAACAAAGTGAATGCTTTTCGGATTTATATTTTTCCGTAACAGATTTTAATAACCTCGCCTAATCTTCAAAGACAGGCAGTACAAAAAAACGAACTTATGTAAAATAGGGATATCATCGGAGCGTTTTAAAACATGAGGGATGTCTGCTCTATTACGTTCTTTATGCCAACAGACAATGCCAACAGATAATTAAGTTTATACCAAGCAAAGCCTAGCTATGTCAACTTGTGACTTCCTTCCGCATTTGTTTGGCAAAATTATGAATGACAATTTCTTATCTGTTTATTTAAAAACTGCTCGCTGGAGTCTATTAATAAATAAGCTAGAGTGCCTTTCTTTGCCTGGTCAAGATTCCTGATCTGCTTTGGGCTTTTACTCTTTTGACTTTAAAGAATGAAATGATCTAATGCAAAAACATTATTGCAAAGCAGTCATAACCGCATTAAAAACAATTTGAATACAGCAATTATCCTGTTATTCAAATCGCTCCAACACAATGACATTCGCACATTTCGTGTAGGACGTTGAACTAACCCAACGACCTCTGGCTTGCGCGAATCGCAGGTTCGATATGGGCAAATATTTGCTAATCCAATCACAATATTTAGATACGAACAAATTTTTATTTGGACCGTACTCAGTTACTCGTTTTACAGGAAAAAATATAGAATTAGTTTGTATGAGGTAATGGTCAAATGAGGACCAAGTTGTAGGCCGCCCCAAGGCCTCGGCATGGATTGAACAACGACTGCGAGTGCTGAAACCATCGCAGCAGCCTTAAGACACAGCAAGAAGTTTCTAGTTTCCGCTGGACGCATCCAGTGATATGGACTGTAAATCAATATAAGATGCATGTAGTCATGGTATTCAGGATACTCTTGTTCCACAATACAACAAGCACACATACAAGTGCACCAGCAACTGCACTTAAGGCATGCTGTAACTTAAGGCAAGTCAAACCATGACAAAACCTCGTTATCAATGTTGCTACTCAAGCAAATTAATACACATCGGCAGACTACGCCTCGTTATGTATGTTGTATTAATTAGTTATTAGAAAAGCATAAACAAACTGTATTTATTGACCTGTTTGTGAGAACGGTCATCGCTCATACCTAATTGAGTTTCCTTAATTAAATATCAATTAGTAAACTGGTCACCGGACAAGCTGCATTTAGACCAGCGTATTTGACTTGTATCGGTAATGCGTTTAAATTAATTCTTATTTAACAATAACGCCGTAGCTCGAAATACGAAAATATTGAGCGAATTGTTAGAACTAGTCATATCCTAACCTCTACCTACCCCCTCCTGTACCTCTGACTACCCCCCTTAGACATCCTCAAAAGAATCTTGAATTAGTACCTACTTGGTACTGGGAGATCTGAAGGGATATCTACCGTGCCTGGGGATCAAAGTCGTGAAGCTGTTTCAGTTTTCAGTTTCATATCCTAGGGACTGGCATCGCGTCGTGGCTAGAGCAATCGATCACCGAAATAATTACTGCATTGAACATCTACAACTACAATGGATATTCACTATTTTTCTTATTTATTTATTTATTTATTAATACTAAGATTCACAGTTATTCTTATTGTCTATTTTAATCTAATTGAAGCACACTGCACAGTAACCAAATTGAATCTACATTTTATAAGCCAAAATAATTAGGTAGGTACTAGGTAGGTAGGTAGGTAGTTAGATAATGAAGTATGTAGACAAACAAAAAAGTAGGTAAAGTGATAGTTAACAAGTAAAACATAAATCGAAAACAAAAGTTGAAATTAAATTAAGGTAATAAAAATCGCAAATAAATAAATAATCGCAAAAAACAAGTGTGTTAAACGTGATAGCATGAATGTGATGTAGTGTGTGTGAGTGTAAAGGTAGGTAAGTAGTAGTTAATAAAATAGGTTGATCCTAAAGAGGTGTGAGTGTGAATGAATAGACAAACGCCTTACAAAAACTGCAACACTACCAAGCGCAACGCTGCTAGTAGTACTTAGGTAGTAAACAAGAAACTGGTTTATGCACAGTTTCGATAGGGATGGCTTACATGGGGACCTGATCAAAATATTATGTTATTTTTTTTTTTTTTTTTTTTTGCTACAAAGTAACAAGAAACATACAGAGAACTTTAGAAACTGCAACTTTGTTGCCTGTTCTTCTCTTCAGGCTTGGTTTGAACTGGCACTTAGATTCACCTAGCTTTAAGACATTTCAAAGTGATCCTCGTGATTGAACTGAGTATAGACCATTTTGCTTAAGGCTCCGGCGACAGCGGCTCGCAATTTCGAGGTCCGATTGGCTATTATTTCATTTTATTTCATTTCGGGGAGGTTGTTTGAAAGAATAACTCTAAAGAAACACGCATAAATACTGTTCGAACACAAATAATACAATAATATAAGGGAAATGTGCTTGAGTCAGAAATCATTTTGGTATTAGGTAAACGTAAGACCAAACATACTAATACCAAAATGATTTCTGATTCGGGCATGTTTCCCTTATATTATTGTATTATTTGTGTTCGAACAGTATTCATGCGTGTCACTTTAGAGTTATTCTTTCAAACAACCTCCCCCAAAATGAAATAAAATGAAATAATAGCCAATCGCAACTCGAAATTGCGAGCCGCTGTCGCCGGACCCTTAACATGAGACATAAGTAGGATGTTCGTATCACAAGAACGCCCAAGTCAGCTCGCTATAAGCGGGGTCTTAGAACTTATCAATTCAATTATATTCTAGCTCTTCGATAAGGAATTCCACAGGATGACATCACCGCGAGAGGTCAGCGAAGAGCTCAAGCAATTATTGTGCTTGAGTTTAAGAAAGAATGAATAATTCATCGTAGAATTGTGTGTGCGTAGCGGTCGGAGGCCGATAAACAGTGGTGCAGGTTCCACTTGGTCAATCAGTTGCAAACTCAAAATATTAGTTCCAACCCTTAGATGTTAAATGCACGTTATGGTACACTAGTTGCACCCCGCAGTTTCACCCGCACAGATTTAAATCCATGTATTCGGTATTCCAGACTATAATCTATCTCTCTGTCATGTTTCATCCAGATCCGTTCAGCTGTTTCGGCGTGAAAGAGTAACAAACATCCATCCATCATCATCTTACAAACTTTCGCGTTTATAATAGTAGTAGGATTAGGTAGCTAGCCTACACGAGTTTTACATACAGTGTATATCCTACTACATAGTTACATAGTTTGTAAGTATGGATGGATGGATGGATGTTTGTTACTCTTTCACGCCGAAACGGCTGAACGGATGTGAATGAAACTTGGCAGAGAGATACATTATAGTCTGGAATAATACATAGACTACTTTTTATCCCGTGGGAATACTGAGATTTAAATCTGCGCGGATGAAACCGCGGGGCGCAACTAGTTATGTATATTTGATGTCGTAAGTAGGTACTTATATTATAATTTTTGTAAGTAGGCACTGCACTAATAAACCTTCTATGTGCTTGTTAGAATAGGAAAGCGAACAAAATAACAATAGTAATTTGTTCAAGCAAGAGCATTAGTCACTAATGCACACATGCTCAAGCGCTGAAGTACAAGACGAACCACTAAGCTATTCTAAAATCAAATTAACAAAATTATTCGCGCCATGTTCCACATCCGGTACCAAACTGCCATATTGTCATTCGAAATTCGAAGAACGTGCGCGTGCGACGACCTTCGCCCGCTGAGGGCACTGTGGCCAATGGGAGAAGAGGAGGCTCTTGAGGAGTAATTAGGGTTGCCTCTTGCTACTATTTTGATTACTTTATCGACGAAAGCCCATGACATTGCCGTCGCGTCAATATCAAATATTATGCAGGGTGTTCCCCTGTTATAATAATGACTTGGATTTTGCAAAGAGGGTGATTTCCTCCGATTAATTTCATATCACTTTGTAAGTACTTTCGACTTCGTTTAGAGGCGAAATTCAGATTAACAAATCTATTATTGACACGACACATACAAAGACAATGATGATATTTTGTGTAAGTATTGTAAAAAATATATAAATTACGAAACACATGCTTTAATAAAATTATTTTTTTGAAGTACATCTGAAATTGATCAATGAATATGTGTTGTTATTAATAATCATTCAGCAGCCCTACATTCAAGCCACGAAATAGCAAAAAAAACTTGAGACAAGTAAACGTTAGACATGTTCTTGACGCACCTTGCTACAATTCCAGTTAGATTAGACATCTAGAGTCTGTGATCCTTATTCCTTAAGCCTTAAGGCTTAAGGCGTAAGCCTCATTTTGAACAAATGTTTTTTTAGGTTCTATAGATAGTATTTACTATACAATTCAGTATGGGTGGGACTGCTTGTTAAATGTGGTGTTTAAACACCACAGCTGTGACAACAACATCGATTGTTTGACAATCAACTCAAGGATTTGCACCTAGACCACTTGAACAGTACTAATAACAAAGTAGATAGTAGAAGAAGAAACTTTATTTTAATATAAGATCTTAACTTAGTAATTTATGCAAAATGGTTTAGAAAAGAAAACATAAGCCAAAATAAAAGTAATGCAAACACGCCAATGAAATATACCACGTCCAAAAAAAGTTTTAAAAGGGTCAGGCCCACATAACAACACTATAAACACAGATTTCGAAAGCACCGACAATAACAAGAATCACGGCGCAACCACCAAAACTATAAACAAAGAGAGCAATGAGTGTAAAAAGAACACAAGGGACAACCTCCGACCCGTTCCGTTTCGAAACTTCGAAGCCTTCGACCAATGCGGACAGGTCTGCGTGAACTATTAAGTGAGCTATGTAATGTAGCTCATGAAGCCAACTTACAAAGCTTTCGTAGTATTACATTTTTAAAAGTACAAACTACAGACCTCGTTAAATAATTTTCAATGGTGGGTTTCCAATGGAGATGGGTGGGGCTAATTCGTATTTTTTTCTTATTGTAGAGATGGGCTAACATGTCGGTGGATATAGCCCGCTCTAAAACAATCCACCTCGCTCATGACATGGTATTTTTTTAGAACAAAGTGAATGCAAGAGCTATATTTTTTAAACTTTATTTATCGAAAAAAAACCTTAATAAAGGTAAAACGCTATAAGTAAATACCCGTGTAATATTTCTAATTATGTAAGAGCTATTATTTAATTTTCTCAATTTCGCAAAAATTTCTTAATTTGAAAATTTTACAAGTTTGTCAATTATGTTATTTGCAGACGACAACGACCGGCAACGGCGACATCGACACAGGCAGACATAAGTACCGGTTGCCGTTTATACGAATAATTAAAATTCTGCCTTTTGCAACTGGTAATTTTCGATGCAACGATAGCAAACATTTAAATATCCAATCTACGAAACATTTAGCATGACATAGCTAAAAAATGCGTTAGTCTTGTGTGTTGTTTGTTGTTTCTGACAGAAAAATAGAATTACTTCCATCGACAATGACACATTCAATGATTCACCTTAAGTTAATTTTAAAAATTTACTAAGTAGGTAATTAACAAAATTTGGTTTTGTAATTAATAAATTTAATGTTCTTTTAAGTAAATTGTAATAACTTGTACCTACTTTATCGTTATCACGGGACAGACTTAACGCACATAGCACAAATATCTGGCAAAATTTAACAGCCTTATTATAAACAAATCAAACCTGGGTTTAAACCTAGCTCAAGTCACGTTTTCTTATTATAAACAACTTAAACCTGGTTTATCTCATAAATTTAGGATCATCTCAGGTTTATCATTTTCGTATTACAAAAGACACTTTAGTCGAAGACTACATAGTACCTGAGATAGTCCATGATTCATCATCACAGAACATAAACATTCAACAAATATCCACAGACTATAACAAATTATGGCAATCGATCGTTCATTCATTTTGGAATCACCAACTTATCTGAGCCGGTCTGAAGTTAGCCGCTTGTGCATAAATGGCCAATAGTGAATCGAGAATTCTCTAAACAGCTAACTTCAGACCGGCTTAGATAAGTTGGTATAACTGTACTCTCTTGTCGCAGGCTAAAGTCATATGCGCATACTACCTCGTCTTTCGTTTTAACGAATCAATTTTTAGTTTCTCTTCTTGACTCAGATCTCCGCCTTTTTGTTTTAAATCTCGTTATCAACTTGATATTGACAAATTCGTGGCAACCCATGCGTTTTGACATTTCAAATTTAGATTGGAGTCTAGAGTTTGAAATGTATGTTGGATAATGCAGTGCTACAAGTTGTTTTATTGAATAAACTTATGTGGGAGACCAAATAAAATTTGGCAAAATGAGATTTTTATTAGTTAGACCATACTTAAACTAGGGGTCGTTCGGATTTATCTTTAAACCGTGGTTTAGGGGATAAACTCCGTTTTATAATAACGTCTGGTCTAAGTCTTTGATTTTTCTATAGAGCAGGGACCAACTTCGGTATCAAAGTTAGACCACGGACCAGTTAGTCCTGGCTTAAGCCTAGTCTAACTCACATTTTTATAATAAGACGGTAAGAGTTTAAATATTCAAAAAAGATTTAAAAAATAACATAGAAACTGAAACAGCTTCACGACTTTGATCCCCAGGTACGGTAGATATCCCTTCAGATCTCCCAGTACCAAGTAGGTACTAATTCAAGATTTTTTGAGGATGTCTAAGGGGGGTAGTCAGAGGTACGTCCAAACATTACATTTGGCACATACCCATAAATAACATAGAGGTGAGAGATATAGAGCGGTAAGTTACAAACATGTCCAGGATTAATAAAGGACTATAAAATACAGAAAAGCCACGGCTACCGATGTGAAACTTGCGACCCATATACCAAATGCTACGGTCATCGATACCGAGACCGGTTCCCAGATCCGAGACAGACGCACGCAACTGAACTCTCTGGTGATAAAATATAACACGTCGATACGGGGTCTCTCGGGGTCGATACGGGGGAGATGGGCCTCGTTAGCATTGTGCTGCAACCTGTCTAGGAGAAGGAAAACTCCAAAATAAAATCCGGGGAGATGGGCCTCGTTAGCATTGTGCTGCAATCCATCTAGGAGAAGGAAAACTCCGAAGTCAAACCAACAATCAGGGAGCATACCCGGAAATAAACCCCGATTCCAAGGTGTAAACCGATTCCGTGCCGATGGATCCGTGGCCAGAGGGCAAGCTGGTGACTAACGGAGGGTGTCTGTGTTGGTGGTCACAGGACACAGTTTGTATTCCGCCTTACCTCCGCAAAGGGCTCTGTGGGGGTGGACCTTTAAATCCCTATTACTCGTGGGAACGCAATGAAGATTTTGAAAAATGTTAATCTACTGAATGACGGCGACGTGGTTCGCCACCCGTCACGCCTCGTTTCCCGTGGGGGCGAAAAGTGGCTCAGGGAAAGCCATTTTGCTACATTGAATGTTGGAGGAGGAATGGAAGATAAGTTGAATGAGGTATATCAGATGATGGATGAACGACGAATAGATGTGCTATGCGTGAATGAGACGAAGCGGAAAGGATGTGACACCACCAAGCACGAGACCTATACGGCGTACTGGTCTGGGGTACCCAGTACTGCCAGAGCCTGCCAGGGAGTTGGTGTCATACTTTCCGCACGAATGGCTGACTGTGTGAACGAGTTTGAATGTGTGAGTGCAAGACTGCTTTGGATCAGAATGAAAGTTGGGCTATCCCGTATCTTTGTCGTTGGGGTATATGCTCCTACAGACACTGGTACGGGTACGTCACAGAAAGCACGAGAAGAAAGAGAGGAGTTTTGGGAGAGTTTAAGAGATGTTTTAAAAATTTGTAAGGATAATGAAAGGATAATAATGCTAGGAGATTTTAATGGTTGGGTTGGAGTGAAGCGTGATGGGTATGAAAGTGTTCTAGGAATGTATGGTGACGAGAGAGTGAATGATAATGGTAGAAGTTTACTGGATATTTGTTTGGAATGGGACCTTTGTGTGACAAACACTATGTTTGACCACAAAAGGATCCACATGTATACAAGAGAAGCGAAGAATGTCAGGAAAAGTATGATTGATTTTGTGATAGTGGATGAAAGAATGAGAAAGAATGTCCAAGACACTAGGGTTTATCGCGGAGTCGGCATCCATTCAGACCACTTCCTGGTAATGAGCCGAATAAGTGGTCTCTTTAAAGGTTGGCGGCATCGAGTACGGGGAACCCCAAATGTTTTGGAAAGAATAAAAGTTGAGAATTTGCAAGATAATGAAGTGAAAGATGATTATAAAAGTAAATTGGTTGAAAGTTTTAATGGTTCTGATGGTATTTGTGATATTGAAGAGTTATGGAAGGTATTTAAGGAAAAGGTTGTGAGTGTGGCATCTGAAGTATGCGGTGTGAGTAAAAGAAAAAAAAGTACAAAAGATGAAGCAAGTTTGGTGGGATAAAGATGTGCAAAAGGTTGTATGTGAGAAAAAGAAAGCGTGGTTAGACTGGCTATCTGTCAGAGCTAACCAAAGAATGCAGAAGGCGACGAATGAAAATGTGGATGAATCTAAGAACGAATATAAAAGGTTAAAGATGTTAGTGAAAGAAGTGATTGCAAGAAAGAAAGAAGAGCAAAAGGATGTGTTTGACCAGAGGTTATCTGAGGATTTCCGGACGAATATTAAGTTTTTCTGGAAATCCATTCGTTCAGCCAGAGGAAAATCCCAGAGCTCTGAGCTGAACTCGATCAGAGACCAGAACGGCAACGTAGTGAAAGGTGAAGAATGCTTGTTAAAAAGATGGAAAGAGTATTTTGAAAGTTTGTTCGAAAGAGAGGAGGCACGAGTGCCTACCTTAGTTGTGAATGAAACCATTGATGAGAGCGGAATTAGCATGAATGAAATAGTGAATGCATTGAAAGGTATGAAATCAGGAAAGGCTGCAGGATATGATAGGATTACAGTTGAAATGCTGAAAGCTGGACATGGCGTAGTAGCAAGTCAGTTGTGCCGCCTTTTTAATTTGTGCTGGAGTGCCGGTCGAGTGCCAAGCGATTGGTGCAAGGCCGTCATAGTTCCGCTATACAAGGGTAAGGGCTCGCAACAAGACTGCAAAAACTACAGAGGCATTAGCCTACTCAGCGTTGTCAGCAAGCTGTATGCAAAAGTGTTGATTGAAAGAGTTGTGAAAGAAACCGATGAGAAAATATGGGACGCACAGGCGGGATTTCGAAAGAGTATGGGATGTACGGATCAGGTCTTTTCCTTGCGATGCATAGCCGAGAAATTTTTGGCCAAGGGTCAGAAGGTCTATTGCGCTTTCGTAGATTTGGAAAAGGCCTATGACAAAGTGATGAGGAATGAACTGTGGTCGGTGCTGTCTGTGTATGGAGTAGACAACAACCTGATTCAGGCTCTAAAATCTCTCTATGAGGATTCTAGAGCTTGCGTTAGGATAAATGGGTCATACACTGAATGGTTTAGCATCGAAAAAGGTGTTAGACAAGGATGTGTAGCGTCTCCATGGTTGTTTAATCTATTCATGGATAGTTGTTTGCAAGATTTGAAAGATAGTGAATGTGGGTTAAGAATGAAAGAGTTACTCGTCAAATGTCTTCTCTATGCTGATGACCAGGTTATACTTGCGTCATCGGCGGATGGGTTACAGGAGATGGTAACAATTATGCATGGAGCTTTTGAGAGAAAAGGAATGAAAGTAAATGTTAGTAAGACGAAAATTATGGTATTTGAAAGGGATGAATGTATGACAGAATGTAATATTTTGATTGGTGGAGAAAGAGTGGAACAAGTGAAAGAATTTGTATACTTGGGGACTTTGTTTACGAGAGATGGAAAGCATGATAATGATATTGAAAGGAGAGTGACTGCTGGAAATAAAGTGAATGGGGCGCTACACACGTTTATGAGCAGCCGGAAACTGTCCAAAAAGGCACGACTGGCTGTACATAGGGGAGTGTTAGTGCCGACATTAATGTATGGTAGTGAAAGTTGGGTATGGCAGAAAAAACATCAGAGTAGAGTGAATGCAGTAGAAATGAGAGCGTTACGTAGTATGTGTGGTGTGAATTTGAGTGATAGAATGAGGAATAGTGTGATCAGAGAGAAATGTGGAGTGCAAGAAGACGTAGTGATGAGGGTAGAAAAAGGTATGCTAAGATGGTTTGGGCATGTAGAGAGGATGAATGAAAGAAGATTGACGAAAAAAGTGCATCAGGCGAGTGTGAATGGGACTGTTGGGAGGGGAAGACCTCGGCGGACCTATCTTGATCAGATAGCAGATGTTCTAGAGAAAGGCCAGGTCAAGAGTTCCCTTAACCGACGAGCATGTATGAAGAATGTTATGAGAGTGAATGAAGCGAAAGAGGTATGTCAGGATCGTAGCAAGTGGAAATCCGTGGTCTCTGCCTACCCCTATGGGAAATAGGCGTGATTTTATGTATGTATGTATGTATGTATGATACGGGGTCTCCCCGTATAAGTATAAATGTTTGGGGGTATTAAAATGTTGTAAACAAATAATACTGTAATGTAATAAAAGTGAAGTACCACAAAATGTGGAGGTTATCCTGTTTAGTATGAAAAAGAGTTACAAAATTACAATATTTTTATACAAGTAAGTACTTACTTAAGTATTTTATGACTTAACAGAGAAAGACAGGAAATAATAAGTTTTTTTTGGTATTGTACAGAAATCCCTCAATAATACATAAATATAATCGTGAAAGTTTAAAAATTGTACCCTATTAGAAGCTTTTGAAACCATTTTCGGTTAGATCATTTTATGATGTCAGTATAACCTGTGATATAAAATCTTCATTCCAACAATGAATACGCTATGAAATTAAAGCTATAAAATTTTGATTGAAAATCTCGAAATTGTAGGGAAAGATTATAGTGGAGTAATAGGTTTGCTATAAGGATGTATCACGCGTGCCGAAGACAATGCTTGGGAAACAGTCGAGCAAGTCTCAAGTGGAATAGTACTATGGCATGTGGTGACGCCAGTCATCGTACATTCACCGGAGACAACAGAAATTATAAACAGGAAGTTATGGAGAAGGTCGTTAATGATAGTGACATGAAGAATCTTGTAACCCTGGATTTATTGATATCAGTATAAACGAATGATGAATTTTACATCTTTTTTAGCTCTTTTGAACTCACTGACAATAAGGTACAGGAAAATATAAATATTATAGGTAATTGGTTCTGCAGTAAGTAAAAGTACTGACCCTTCGATAAATTATACAAATCAGGAATATTAATTTACGACTCAATCAAACAATCTGAGGATTGCTATAACAGCTACCAAAGAGCCGAGACATGCTCGTCGAAAGTTAATGAGCAAACGAGGATCTGAGACGAGAGCCTACAGAATTTTAATTATTGATGGACAATGGTCCTCTTTCACACCGAGATGGCATTCTCGAGAACCGTTAATGTCAGAACGATTACGGCACGGCACCTAGTAAGTAGTTACATCGGACCCGGTCCTGTCTGACCAGATGGCATTAAAGTCGACCCACTTACTGAAGGTCCACCCGACCGGACCGCATGAACCATGTAAGGAGTTCCAGGGTTACGCAACACGAGTGATTCTGCACCGATAGTATATTGTTCCGAATTGCGCATTTTTATCTCGTCAAAGATCTGGGGCAAGTTTTGTAAAACTGTCATCTTAAATTAAATTTATGAGAATGTCACGACCGACATGCCCGTAGTCGTGTAAAGCAAGAGGTCGATTTTGAGATTAAAATAATGAGTGAAAAGATCGTCAATGCATAAGAATATCTGTATGTACTTAATGTAAAGTAAGAGGCTGCCGTAGACATTGATATACATTTATTTAAGCGGATATACCTAATACTCCTAGAACATGAATATTTAACAAGTAACCGAGAAGAATCGATAATGCAGTCTGATTAGATCAGATCTGCGGACGACCGAGATTTGCTAATTACACGAGATCGAGTACAAATGGTACATGCAGTCTAGATTACCATTTAATTCTACACGGTAATTAGTCCTTAAATTATCAGTTTCAAGAATGTCACTACAACATTTTGAGCAAGATTTCTCGTATCCAGCCAGATGTTTGGTGCGATGATTGCGCTCCAAAGTTGTTTACAGGAAATCAATGTAACATCTTTAAAGCTAAAACAATCAGTTAGCTAAAATAAAACAATCGGAGGCGACTCCTGGTAGCGTAGCCAAGTCTCGTAAAACCTTTTTGATTCTGCGAAAAACTATGTTTCGTGTCTACGCGTTTGAGTTGTGGTAAACCTTGGCAAGACCAGTAGTGAGGCATAAACTTATTGTACTACTGACTAACTTAAGGTACTTTGGCTAATGGATTAGGTGTCTTTTATCACAATATAGTGTAAAAATAATTGAGCATAAAAGTATGTGATTAGGTGTTAAAAACGCCTATGTTGAGATTTTTTTCGTAAGTCGTGTCCAATCTTTTCTAGCCTTATGGGCCGCCGTGTGCTGCTGGCGCTGTTTCCCAGCGGTGATACATAGAAATAGCATATGGCGTCTAAAACATCGCCTTATAAGGTATGCACATATGGACCGATGGCCTGAGCCGAGCTGGCTGACAGATTAGGTACTTCTGACGAAATCAGCTCAGCACGACTTGCCTGCTAAAATACGTTGCCATAAAATAGGTGATTTGAAATATGACTTCACGTCTACATTGGTGTCAGCTGTCAATCTGATTCATTCGAGGTAAGTCAATAAAGTGGTGATTTAACATAATCAAACCTTAATAAATCTCGAAGAACTTTCGTTTTGATACCGAACATAGTATCTTGAACCTAATCCATTAATTTAATAATTGAAATCTATCAAAATGTTATTCGTCGCGTTTGCAATTTGACCAAAATAATAAATATCACAATGCAGTAAAGCGTTAACTATATTAGCCAACCGCGAAAAAAGAAAAAAATGTTGATGTTAAAACCTAAAACGCAGATTGAAGTCTTTGTGAGCTTGTGAACCAATAAGCGACTCTCGCTTATCACGAATAAGAGAGCTAATCGCCTGTCGGGTGGCCAGGTCAAGATTCTGATGAGCATGTGCCTTTGTCTTGAAGCCCTGTCCCCCACCCCTACTACCTCAGTGCATCATTTCGCATGAACATTTGCTATATTGAAATTGAAATTGTTCTGCACGTCATCTGTTTCCATATGCAAAATTAATTTACAACTGTGTGATAAGTAACATTCATTGTCATTTGCTTCTCGCATCCATATTTTTTTTTTTGTATAATCAATATTGCTTTGAAGACAGAATTGTTAAAATATGTATAGCAAGAATATTGACATATCGTTTATAGATTTTATTAATGTTATTGGAGACCAATCAGATAATCGCAATAAGGATCGCAATCACGCTACGAGAAAACCTTCGGAAAAGATCCAACTAGGTACTTCAAATAACATATCGGTTCGGCAGCATGCTGTCTTAAATTACAGACCAAGTAATGACAACCTGACGAATACGGTAACGGTTTAATTTGCAGCAATGATTTATTGGGTCAATAACTGATTTAAAACACATTTCAGTAGAGTTGCACCAGCCTACTCAGTAATTTTGTTGACCCACATTACTTGGCTTGGTATGCAGATGCACCGCACGTACCTTTAATACCCACAAGGTATTGCAATGCAACTCGTTATGCCTTTACATAAACTTGTATAATGTAATACTGGTTCTCAAATATTGGGAATACTTTCGATGTGACACAAGACTTATCGGAGGCTGAATTGCATTATGTAGACGTTTCGACAAGTAATAATTAAGATACCGCGAGTAAAACGCTTTGAAAGCTTAGGCCCGCGCCCTTTTAGTGCCTGTTATATACATAGATTTACGACACGCCGTCTAGACACAAAACAGCCCATATCGCAACTCAATTGTAAGTACCTAGTCTGTACAACTTAGTAGACAGGTTCGGAAGGCTTAGGTACCTACTGGCAGAACTACTTTACCGAACTAAGATGAAAATGAAATACTACTCGGTAGTTAGGTACGATTGCACACACCTAGTATTTATTTTTTTTCGAAATGTGTTAATTCTCCATAAATGGTTAATATAATAAAACACATGGCCACAAAGGGCCAGGAATCCTAATTGAAGTACGCAGAGCAACCATTACAACGAATATAGGTACTAACATAATTTAATCTATAATTTAATTTATAAAATAGATGAAAATGGACTTAATTCTATACAATCACAAGGATCACATTGAAACGTCTATATACGAGGTGAACCTACCGCCAGTTCGTCGCGACCAACTCTACTAAAACATACATCGTAACAAGAAATGATCCACTATCAAAACAACAGGTTCATTCATAGACCAGAATCCATAATTTTACAAAAACGTGTATCCGAAGGCGTCGAGTGGATCACGTTTCTAAGACCACAAACTAAAAAAACATGCATACCTAGTACAGAACTACAGATATCAAGACATGTTCAATAGTCATGATTGTGAAGTTTAAATTACTTAGACAGAACAACAAAGAAAGGTGGATCTTAATTTTACACCATCCAAAGAGTATTTGTGTAGCAAGCGTTACGTGGGCGAGATCTACCGAAAGATAACGTAATTTAAGTGCGCCAACAAGAATGTCACAGTAATAACAACATTTAGAACTATTTTACGAGTTCATTTACAACTCTACAAATGTTTACGTTGGCTAGGACACATACTTCTGTTACACGATTGTAATTTTCTCTCATTCACGCGTCGTTCTAATAAATACAAAATAATGCATCAGTCAGTGATAGATAAATTTAAAAACAACGTGCGCGAGTCTCGCAAATGTTTTCGATGTACCTAAAAACAATATTACATCATCTGGTCTAAATATAACCGGCTCTGGACCATCGCAAACGCATAAATTGCGCGTGACAGCTAATACTGCAGATGAATTTTCCATTACATTCCAGTAAACCTTCAGAGCTAAGTAGGTACAACTTGTTTTAAGAGCAGTGAATTTTACTTTTACTTAAAATATTATGTAATATACCTTCGCCGAATAGTATGTTGTATTACTTTCGTCGCTTTCATGGCTTCATTTTTGCCCTATTCTGTTTATCATTGACCATTGAATGGTATAAAAATTTGCAATCATTCTGGTAGATTTTTTACCTAATATCGCGAATCCAATGCGTCAAATTCTGCAGCGTCCGTATCTGCAGTGCAGCTGACCAACACATCTATATTTAAAAGAGCGAATGCAGCGATCAAGTTTTTACAGGCTGGATGGTTCTAAAGGTTTAAGGTTTAAGGTTTTTAACTTCAGACGCAAGAGCGAAGAGTAAAATCTAATTTGTTTTTGCTGCCAAATTCAAATAAGGGAGTTAAGGCTCCGGTGACAGCGGCTCGCAATTTCGAAGTGCGATTGGCTATTATTTCATTTTATTTCATTTCGGGGAGGTTGTTTGAAAAAATAACTCTAAAGAAACACGCATAAATACTGTTCGAACACAAATAATACAATAATATAAGGGAAACATGCCCGAATCAGAAATCATTTTGGTATTAGTATGTTTGGTCTTACGTTTACCTAATACCAAAATGATTTCTGACTCAAGCACATTTCCCTTATATTATTGTATTATTTGTGTTCGAACAGTATTTATGCGTGTTTCTTTAGAGTTATTATTTCAAACAACCTCCCCAAAATGAAATAAAATGAAATAATAGCCAATCGCACCTCGAAAATACTCGAAATTGCGAGCCGCTGTCACCGGACCCTTAAGTAATCTTATTTGATGACAATGAATACGTAAGTTAGTAAACAAATAACCCTACGTTTAATTAAATCTAGCGTCAACAAATAAACAAATAACAATAAATACCTAAATAATGCTGGACAAACCACACAGCACCATCAAGCCCCAAAGTAAGCTACTGAAAAGCTTGTGTTATGGGTACTAGATATCTGATATATTTAATACATTATATAATAAAAATATAATATAAATTACTAGATAGATATTTTTTATTATACATAGAAAACACCCAGACCAACGGAACAAATTTCTTCAGATCGTACACAAGTTTGTTCCAAGGCGGGAATCGAACCAGCAATCTCCTGCTTCGCAGGCGAACTCTAACCCGCTGCGATTTCAGTAAATAAAATAAGGGTAAGTGTAAGTTAATTATTGCGGTATAAATTCCAGAGTCACAAAAATTATAAAAAATGGCAGAACCAATGTTCTGCCAACAATGTGAGTAAAAAGTCACGATAAAAGCCGAAAACGCCATTGGTATAGAGTTTCAGTACATTAGCGCCGCCATCGCTAGTCGACTGCCAAAACAAATTTGTTATGTTTTCATGTGGCAATTATACTTTGTTATTGTACTTTGGTCTGCTCGAGAGGCCACACAACCTTTAACGCTCATATCACGATTACTTCATTAACCAAATAACGTCCTTAAACATTGAGATCTAAGATGTTAATTAAAATAGAATAATCCTATCCTACCTATCAATATTATAAATTATTATTATACCTACTAATATTATAAATGAGAAAGTTTGTAAGTATGGAATATGGATGGATTGATGGATGGTTTTTTTTTTTTTTTTTTATTTATTCAGCAAAACTTAAATAACAGTTTTAATAATACAACATCGTGAAACCTAGCAAGGTTTGTGTCGATGTTGGCACTGACTCGAGCTGTTGCAAAACATAAAATTAATATTTATAGTAGGTACATAGTATAAATAAGTAGGTAAGTACACTTATGCTAATAATTATGAATGTATAAGTCACGTCACGCAAAAAAGAACGCCGGAAAATAGAGATGGATGGATGGATGGATGGATGGATGGATGGATGGATGGATGGATGGATGGATGTGTGTTACTCTATAACTCCAGAACGGCTGAACGAATCTTCGTGAAAACTGGCACAGAGATATAATTATAGTCTGGAATAACACATAGGCTACTTTTTATCCCGTGGGAATACCGGGATTTAAAACTACGCGGGTGAAACCGCGGGGCACTACTAGTACTTCAAATACAGAGTAAAAATAAAGAGAATACAAAAAAATCAGGGAACAAGGGGAAAAAGCCGGATCAATTGATTTTTGAGGATCTAAAACACATCTTCCAAATCTAAACACCTAATTTGTCTGCTGATCCTGAGAACCCTCCTCCTCAATGCTACAAAATTACAGTCATATGTCCGCATATCCCGCGATTTCGTTGAAAGTTTCATAGCCCTGTCTGCGTCCTATCTCCCCTCTCTCTCAGGGGTCGCGGTCGTCTGGATAGGGTGCGGCGAGACTGCGGTGTACAGGTAGCTTTTGTGTATGATCGAATTATACAGCTGAGCTTACAAGAGTTTTTAATTAAGCTTTTGTCTGAAGCATTCAGGAAATGTCTAAGTTTGAAAACGACGAGTTTTTGTTTTTTATTGACAAATTCGAAATACCTAGGTTCGATTATTTTAGAAATCCAATAATATGGAATTTCAAGGTGTTTGTTTCTGGGACATTATTCTCTATGACATAGGAGATTCCTTGCCCGAAACCGTGAAACGTCAAAACTTAATGTTGGGCTTTATTCTTTATGAAATAGGAGATACTTTGCCCTGACCGTGTGACTTCACGACGTGATCTAAACGCAACCGCGATTGGTTTGGTCATAGTGAATAACGCCCCTGGTGAGTGAGTGATGTCAGTACCTAGAACGTGAAAGCATTCCTATATCTTATCGCAGTTGATCGATAAGAGAACAGATAAGAGATATCGTCCATTGTTATAACGGAAACAATTGCGGACGTAGGGCTTCAACTACTAGACACGGACACATTGTCGTTGATAAAATGGTTTTGGATGACAACCATAAACTGTGCACACAAAACATACTTAATGCAATATAGGAACAATCTATGGACCATCCGCAGATGTTCTATTTTAGGTGACCCACGCGGTTTTGCCGATCAAGATTGCTTCCATCATGCGTGACAGTAAACTGTTAATTCTATTAATTACTTATGCACGTACACAGATTACCTAATATAGATATCTAAAAGTGCTTGATAAATCGAGAGCGTCGAATTTAACGACAGTTGACCTCTATAACCTATCGCCGACAAAATTTTCTTGTTTATGAAGCTGTGCTACGTATTCTAGGGATAAAATCGAGAGAGATCGAATAGACAAAATGAAATATCTATGCAAATCGGAGAAATCCTTCCGTAGTTTTAAGAAGCTGTTATGGTAATGGAATAGATGCGAGGAAGTGTTGTTCACTAAGACATTTTCCACATGGAAGGGCAGTAAACGTGACTGACGATGGATACAGTTTACAACAACGCGAGGAAACTTACACGGTTTTGGCAACGATTTGTTAACAGAAGTCGATTTTATTGAGAGATTGTCGAACACGTCCTACAAAGAGATGATATTCTCTGAGTAAAATCAAAACTCTATCGAAATAATTCTTCGCTTTTTTTTCGATTCGTCAGTGAGCTCCAGCGCCTGATAGCTCAGCGGACCAGGGAAAAGCTAGTAAAGCTTTCAAGGGAAAAGGAGAGGCTAACAGTAAAGTTCGCCAATGTACCAGGATGTCAGAACATCTGCGGAGGTTAAACGACGAGTACAATATATTCGCGTGGGCCGCCCCCCTACTCCCGGTAGGGTCAACGACTGCTGCGGCCGTTTCGGCCGGCGGCGCGCCTCACCTTGACATTCATCTCGAGCACAACGCTTTAGCCAAACGTTTGATTTGAATTAACCCGAACAACTTTCGAACACCCAGTCAACGGTTCACCCTTGTTGGTATCAAACGCCTACGCAAAACGGTCGCTTCGCACTTCGCATTGTAGCGATGCGTGATAATCCGCTTTAGGTTTATGGGCGCCTAGTAGATTGAGCTTGCTCTGATGAAGAAATGGAAATTAAATCTTGTCTTGGTGGACAATGGCCGGTATTTGAACTGGCTGTGGTTTTAATCCGATATTTCCACGGAGGCCATAACAAATGTACCTACTCGGAACAAAAGCGTATATTAAGAAAAACATTGACATAATAAATAGGTTGGTAGATACCTATACATATATGAAATACGTGACGGGACACCATACACGTTTACCTATCTAACCTACTAGTGGTGTAAATCGAACCGCAAATCTCTCGCCCGAGGTCAATAATCTCTTGTTAGAAATTATTGCAATCTACCTAGAGCCGGCCTTATAATCGTACATATGCGTCACATGCCTTTCGTGGATCAACTACCTATACCTACCTAGTCGATGGCATGTTATTTAGGTCCTAAATCTTAGAACGTTAATCAAACCCGCTTTTGTGATATTCAAGAAGAAGGCTCAAGAGTTTTTTTAAACTAGGTAGGTATGTTAGTTTTGAACACATTAGACGGCCTTCACAGCTCAGTTGGTAGGTAGTAGCTCTGCCCTCTGCGCCGTAGGTCGTGGGTTCGATTCCCAGGGTGAACAAACTATTGTGTGATGAACATAGATGTTTGTTCTCTGTCTGGGATGTAACTATGATCTATAATAGGTACCTTAAGTATGAATTTTATAAAAAAAAAAGTAAGTAGGTACAAGTAGTATATCAGCTGTCTGGTTCCCATATCACAAGCTGTGACTTAGTTTGGGGCTGGATAGTGCTGTGTTGAATGTCCACCAATATACCTATAGGTACCTATTTATTTTAACAACAAAAACACATGCTTCACGACTTTGACCTATTTATTTTATTTCCACCAAATCGGAGAGAAGATTTGTTTCGCGGAGCGGAGATCATTCCCTATCTCCGCTGCGCTAAACAGATCTTCTGTGTAGAATGTCCATCGATATTATTTATTTATTCAAACTCACAAATCATGGTAGAAGAGAAAAAAATTAAAGTTAAAAAATATTCCATTACTTAAGTAAAATAAATATTTACGCTCATGATCACTCTTTCTAAAAATGGGGGAACTCATGTCTAGCAGGCGGTGGACTGCTAGGTATAAGCTGCTATTATGATAGACGAACGAAGTCACGGCAAATCTGTTATTTTTATTAGGATAACAAAAGGGTACCCTCAGCCACCATTGTTACAATATAAGGCCAGGGATGATTCATACGGGGAAAATGAAGGCAGGTCCCAATCATTATGCCAACCAACCACACCTAACGGAGAAACACGTCACATGAAATGAAATTGCACACAATTCGAATCAACAAATATGCAGCTTGATGGAAATGGAAGGGAGGTGGTAGAGGTGAAAACTTTATGAATACTTACCCAGTTTCTTTTTCTAGGTTACCAAGGGCAGGTTTATGAAAGCTCGATGTAATCAGATGTCAAATCACTTGCTATTTTAGCTTATTATGTACCTACATCAAATTTTACTGAGATAGTAAGTTTGATCGAATTTTCAGAAACTGGCCCCAATTGTATTTGGAGGTCTCTCTGACCATAGTAGGTGTTTCTTCTAAGCCAACTAAAAAATAGGTTTTAAGGTTTTTATAAGCATATATTTTTATTCCTTTAAGTAATTATAAAAATATTATTACTTAGTATTCATATCGGAATCGTTTACTTACATAATTGCGCTTTGGAAAAAGATTTAGATTTTTCGTTAGTAGGCAGTTATGAAACTACATAATGTTATTTAGGTAGGTAGGTAGGTACCTTGTTAAAATAATCCCATAAGATGTCCTCATTAATCAATGTATTCGACGCTAATGGACCATGAAATCCTTTGATTTGCATGACAAAGGCTGCTAGTACCTAGGTCGTGTATCTACTTTATAGCACTGTGGTAATTGTTCGTATTTTGGCGCTACCAAAACCTACGAACGTGCGGTAGGTCAAAGAAACCTAGGTTTATTGAAGAGTTTAATACCAATAGGTACCTACTAAGTATACTTAGAACGTACTTAACGTTATTCATGTTACACGTACATGTATGTAGGTAGGTAAGAGATACTTGTGGAAAAAATTATGAGATATGCAGAGTATCCTGGTGCAGTTTTGGAAGGACGAAACTTCGTTCATCGTATTTTACCTTACTCTACCCTTTACCTCAGGACGTGCCTCTGGCAAAGCCGAGTGTAAAAGCTATCGCACTATAAACTGCACACGGCAAATTGAGATAATTGAATTCAAATACCTTTCCAAATGATCCAACCTGTTAGACAGGTATGGTCACAGACAAGGTCGTTTCTGGCTAGCAGCATACAAAATAAGAGTAAACAATATTTGCAGATTAGAAGACTTGTTTCGGAGTACACCTAGTACCTACTAAGTTTTTTTAGGCGGTTTAGAATGCTCAAAGAATGGGGCGTTCTGCAAAATGTAGCTGGCGAATACTGCAGAAAAGACGAAGAACGAACTCAGTAGCACGTCTTGGGAGAGACTACGTCCAGCAGACCTTTAAGGTATGACCATTGATGACTTATCGCATCTACTTAGGTACAAAACGGAAAAACACTGTCGAAAATGGGAATAGACAAACCACTCTCCTCATAGGCAGTGCATCGTCGAACATCGGCACTAGAACGAGTCACAGGGTCCCGGCTGGATGTACCTACCCACAATAACCTATAAAGTGCAGCCATTGTACCTATTTGACGTGTAACCTGTGTTATTAATAAATGAACTTTGAACTTTGGATGCAACTCGCGACCTTACCGTATCACAAGTAGGTAAGTACTCCATCCATCTAGAGTACCTAGTTTCTAGATCAGACTAATAAAAAAACAGATGTATGTAATAGTTTCCAAATTGGAATTGATAAATCTGTCTTCAGATGTAATAATATCCAATGATATCTAACCCTATTTCAAACAAAATACAGATGTCGTCGTAGGTATGAATAATCATATTATATCAGATAAGATTAGTGGCTTCTATATCAACACACAAAATGTTGACTTCACTATTCTGTGATGCAAACAATTTTTTTCTGTGATTCTACATTTAATTGCTTGCCTAGTGAATTCATCATTATTTTCTCGGATTTTCACAGTATGTACCTAAGTAGGTCTTAGGGCATTAAATTCAACATGGATCATATTGAAAATGTCAGTACAAAAAAATCTTCTGAGAAAAAACTACACACTGCTGAATACTAAAGTGGAGTAATAAAGTTGTGAGCTTTTTCAGGTCAAGTCAGGTACAAGACACATAGATAGCCTTTTAACAAGCCATCTGTCAATTTATCACCTATATCCTCCAAGGCAATAAATTCAATAGGGCAGGCCAAGCATATACCTATTGAATAATTCATGTCATAACCAACAATTATACTATAAATTATATAATTGTTCACAGACTCCTTTGGACATTGCCGTATGAGAGGTCCACTCATTGCAAGCCTTATAAGTCCTCTTAAATTGGGACTTGAGGCTTTGACAGTTAATGGTGGAGTTAATGCAACTTGTTTCATATAAACTTGAGATTTGTTAGGTCTTGCTTTTGTAGATTCTACAATATGAATTGTGATATTACCACTGTACTTAGATTATTTTACACATTATTTTGAGGACATGAAAATGATTGACCAGACCCGAGGTTTTCACTAAATCCACATACATATACATATGTATATTTCTTAAGCACATAAACTTTATATATTAAGTAATTTTATTGTAAAATTGATTCGGAGTGGTAGGTACTTATTCTAACCAACTTAGCAAAAAGTGATAAATTTACAATTTTAACCTGAGAATTTTTATTGTTGCCATTAAGTACCATACACATACTTAAATTAAATTTAGGTATTGCCATATCCTTTATGCATTGAGATAGAATAGTAGAGGCTTTATTTTTGTATATATCATTATAAGGTCTATTTAAGTAGCAGTAAATAGAAAAAAAATTGTATAAAAAATCTTGAATCTTTTTCTGAGAAGAGGATCTTACACACACCAACAGCTATACAACAAAGTGACCCTAAATCTAATTCATGGTGGAGGGCGTAAGATCGCCACTGACTTCCCGCAGCAGGGTGTATTGTGAATAATCCCCCTGCTAACCTCACCCCAGCCAGCCCAGCTCCTAAAGTAGCGGAGTAGGACTTTGGGTTAATGGCAGCAATGTTCCAGCATCCGCAATGATGATGATGTGGATGCAGGGGAGCAAGACTCGATTAGCAAAGTGATCCAATAAAGGTTATGTTTTATAGGTTTAGTGCTTAGTAGTTTTAAATTTTTTGTTACCTATAACATCGGAAAACTACCTTCTTAACAACAAGCATCAAGAAAGCATAAAAAAAAATTATAAGAAAAACACTTTCATGATAATATTCTAATAATGCCAGTGTATTATATCATACCTTAGTAAACATCAATATACCTAAGTTAGTACTCAATATATCTTCTGAGTATCTATCTGAGTAGGAAGATAATTAACATGAAAAGTTGCCTAAATGGTTAGGGACTGGTGCATCCACCCAATATTACAAAATTATGACAGTTTACCTTACCATAAAACACTGTTGTCACAAACTTTTAGTGACAATGTGCATTCAGATCTAGTCCAATGACTCATCATGTCCATTACCTATGTTGTTACAGAACTGTGATGAGCCTGTAACTGTCATCATGTGGTGTTTTTTCTAATAAATTGGAATTCTAGAATCTCTTGTTTTCCCTTACATTCATTGTAAGTACCTATACAGGAAAAAACCTACAATTTCATGTTTAAGGGCATGGTATAGGTTGTGCATGATTGTATTTTGACACATTTTGAATTGGTAAGTACTTCATTGAAGAATATTTACTATTAAAGTTTCCTACAAGTGATCCTGTGTCAGTAAACATACATAATGAATGTGTTAAAATGTTAATAAACACTGTATTAGACAGATTGTCATACTTTACTGGAACTCCCAGTGATTCACTAACCTCATAACTACTAGGATACTAAAATTGAAATCAAGAAATACTCACATAAATGAGCCCCGAGTAGTATCTGTCCTTGATGTTGTGCAGCACAGACGCTTCATTCAGGCAGGTCAGCTCGGCCATGTCTTCAACTTTGTCAAACTTCGGTGGATTCATCTTCTGGATATCATCAATTGGCACCAGTATCCGCTTCCCCGACTCCGCAATCTCCACTTCCACTTCATCTCCTCGCTCTCCCTTGATTCCAGCAGCCACAAAGCCCTGGTTCTCATGAGGGACCCACACCAGCCGCTTCTGCGACCATTCCGCCTGCGTGGCCGGGTCATTGAAGCTGTTCCGGTCTACCGAGAGGTACCGGAGCTCGGGGTCGTTTCTGTCCATGTCCACCATCGCGCCGCCCGATCACGCCGCGCGCCCTAAACTGCTATAACTCAACACCGGCACTGGACAACACATTAAACGGTCGCGGCGACCGACACTGCACCTCACAACACAGTTTGATCTTCACCTCGTTGTCGAAGTTCTGTATTTACGCGCGTGCCGTGATACCGTGACCGTGCACGGCGCTGACTCGTACAAAATGACGACAGCGACTGACGGAACGCCGACGGTTACGGGTTGGAGGGGTGGACTGGACCGGTCGACGCCCGAATTCACGTTGAACTTTGCCAAATTTCGTGCGTAATTATTGATGTTACCAATACCAGAAAGTTATACAAGTTGCGGTTGGAATGCACATGGCACGATTATTTAAATGTGGAAATATGATGCTATACCACTTTATTTGTAGAATTACAGCTAAAATAAACCCACAACGATCTGCCGACACTCACTTCTCTTTTTCTTTTCTTGTCGTTTGAGTTAGAGGCTTGTTATCAGTTACATTTTTTGGAACGTGGGTGTTTGCAAAGAAAATATATACTTTGTCGTATTTCTCCATTGGCCACATGGTATCGATTCCTATATCCACCAATGAGACAGCAGCAATTTGACAGCTGTCACAAAAATTATGCTTAACATCGCGTCTAAAAACATACTAATATCGCGATCCTTGCAATTTTTGCCCAGTTGCGTTCAGAAATCAATTGCTAGCTGGTTTAGAATCACTGACCTCAATAAATTACACAGAGTAGTTTATTGAGGTCAGTGCTGTGGGCTGATTCTAGCCCAGTTTTTGTCACGGCCGCACGGTAACAGTCAAACTTCAAAATTTAACAGTAACCGTGATATTAAGACAAGTAAGATAAATAATTTGAACAGCCATAAATAAAAGAAGAAGAAGATAGATAATTCCTTGTATTATTCAAAGACAGAAGGTCTTTGGTATTATTACGGCCGCACGGTAACAGTCAAACTTCAAAATTTTACAGTTACCGTGATATTATGACAAGGAAGATAGATAATTCCTTTTACTATGATATTAAATTAAATATGTAGTTATGAACCTAAGTAATTCGCTTTTATCGCCTATGTTAGTATTTTCGCAAACCTGTGTAATACGTACATACCTACTCGCTTTTCTCTTTTATTTTTAATAGGTAGGTACATTTAAATTTTACTAGGTAACAGTTGTTTTTATTTTTATTATTTTGTAGTTTATTAGTGTTATTGTGTAACTAAGTGTTTTTTCTGTTACAATGTTTCTCTTTTTATAGAGTTATTTTTAGCAGGTACCTCTAATTTTGATCTCAATATTTAAATCTATTTTAATAATAGTATAACGCATTGAACGTGGTCTGTAATGTTGTACTGATATTAATAAATAGAATTTGAATTTGAATTAACTAACTACCAAGGAATTTGAATACTAGTCTAACTACCGCAAGGAATATAGATACATTACTTGTATTCAAATTCCTTGAACTACCACCACACCCACAGAACATAATATCCCTAGAATGCCCCCCGCGCGGTAGTACAAAAAGTGACAAAAAGATCTAAGGCTAAGTACAATTTGTCTGTGATTGCGGACGTAGAATTTACAACCAAGGAATTCAAATTCCGTGTGTACAATGAAAATAAATTGTTCTAATATCACTAGCAAAGATACTCGAAAACGGTTTTTCGATACGTTCTATTTAATTTGAGAGAAAAGTTTATGTAAATAACCATTTTTTGTATGTATATTATTCTACACTATAGTTTCATAATATTCTAGGCTAGATTACCTATTTTTTTTTTACATGTGGATACAGATGATTGTTTTAGTGTTTATCGATTGAATACACATTACCTATGCTAGGACATAAACAAATTGTTAGGCACTAGTAACTGTCTGTTTGAACATTATGAACGAATAACTTCGAGCATGCTCGAAGACGAATAAGCATATGATTTTGGTAAATTTTTCAAAAATCTTCCGGACACCCAGTAATTCTTCACTTTTCGGCTATTGACGAACTGTCTTTGATAGACTTGTTTTTGGGTTTGTGTAGCTTATTTTGTATCTGTGCGAAAGCTATAAGTTTTACTATTTCGGAACGATTTTAAAAACGTCATTCTGACAGAAACTTAACACTAACGTCAGTAGGTGGTTTGTTGACTTTGTTGGTTTTTTATTGTATACCTTGAGTGTTTGTGCGAAAGAGTTGATTTCGCAAAAGCAATATTTCTAATCTAACGGGTCCGGTTAATGTACAACCACGTATTACGCAGCCCGAGAATTCACAGCCAGGAATGTACAGGCAGGAATACGCAGCCAGGATTTCACGTCCAAATGTACATGAAATCCGTGGTCGTGCTATCCAAATGTGTGCAGGGAATGTACACCAAGGAATGTACACCCCTGTAAAACACGGCCAGGAGTTCATGTACATGAACTGCGGGCCGTGTTTTCCTGGCTGTGCTTTCCAAGTACACTTGGGATTGTACAGCCAGGATTACACGCCCATGGACTTGGTGACCATTGTTCTGATTGGTCAAAAGCCTATGCTTTGTTTAGATGGACTAGTGGTAAAAACTGTACTATCCCATCGTCAATAAGACAAGTAGCACAGATAAAAAATGTTTCTTTTTTATCAAACAGAGGGAAATTCTTAGTTTAAGATTAGGTTCCATTAGGTATCGATCCACTACCATTATCAAGGATAATGGTAGTGGATCGTAGTATTGGTAGGAATTTAAACAAGAAATAAATTCTGAACACCCAGTACCTACATACAAGATTACCTACTAAAAGATTGGAATGCATTCATAAAAAATATAAATATGACTTGATAACCCTAAAATACCAAACAAAACATTGACAAATATATACAAATTGATATTGTAGGTATAAAAGGAGCATCCTTTTATTAGCATGAACGAAATAATAAAATAAAATACAATTTTCTAGAATGTGAATCCTTAATAATTTAAAAATCAAATCATTTTGTGTTTAACTCCATGTAGTAGTAGGTACAATGATGTGTTGAATTTAAAAAATAAAATAAAATACGATACGATTTTAAATTGAAACCTTTATTACAATAAAATTTTATAATGTTCACAATCCTAAACGCAGACTGTTTTTATCATAGATAATAACTGTAGTACTCAAGGAGGATCACTTGTTCCCAAAACACAAGTTCTTACTTAGTTTTGAAATCAAAGAGCCCATCTGTTTAACCGATCATTGTACAACTTTGTGATTTTATTCAAATAACTATTTTTGCTATAGTACGCTCTTTTTATGTCTAATAAACTTAATTTTTATTATTATTTGTTGTTTAGCTCCATCTATTAATGACAGCGTTTTACCTAACAATAAAACGCTTATTATGCGAAGTACCTTATTCAAAGAATATTTTATTATTTGAGAGATGGCAACTCTGTTTTTCACGTCGCGCGTCGCGTATCTGGCTTCTGATTGGTCAAATATCCCCCTCCTTTATTTCTCCCTTCTACCACCAGGGTGCGTGCGCTAGCGCGCTATGCAGTTTTTACTCTCATTGGATCTCAAATGAAAATACCTACGATGATACGATGCCATGCCACTCACATGATGTGATGTAAATGAAAGGAAAAAATTAAAATTAAATTTCATTGTTCCAGAAATCTTTCAAAGGAGACTAGACTACACCGTGGCGTTGCGTTGGTGGAATGTGCTAGATTTTCGACTGCATGCCATGGAGGAAGTAGGGAGAATACTTTGTCCAAGGCAGAAATGTGAGTGAGTCACAGAACAGGCATATGACGTTTGTGAACTGAGTGAATGAATGAAATGTAAATAGCATCCAAATAGCATCGATCATCGTGTGGTAACGTAATTACGTAATGTAAACAAAAAATTAAATGTATTTCTATTTTAAAGAAAAAACCCCAGGCAGAAATAAAATGTATTCTTTGAATAAGGTACTTCGCATAATAAGCGTTTTATTGTTAGGTAAAACGCTGTCATTATGCTTCTTAGCCTTATTCAAAGAATATTTTATTATTTGAGATTATGTTTGTTATCGCCTGGTGGTAGTAAGCGCCAATGTGATAAAAGATCGATTTTATGAATTACTTACAAGGGACCTAGGTATCTGTGGATCTAGGTTATCTGGATGAAAACTATAATGTTCTATTGTTTTAAATATCGATCAGGTAAGTTTTAGTTATTCTATTGTATTGTATTATCTACCTATCAGGTATGTTTTGAAGGTTGTTGTTGCATCAATAAAAAGGTATATTTGAAGCAGTATTTTATTATAATACAAAAATCCCCTACCAAACACAGCAAGTACTAGGCTAAGTATACACATGATATAGGTACTTATCTTCAAGAGAAGCACAATAGGTAATAATTTATTATTACAATCACTTTTACAATCATTATTATAGCAGGTAGATTACACAACTTGGGGACAATTTTATTAATAGTTAAACAATATTGATACTACCGTAAAACACCAGTAGTACATACAGTATTTAACCTTTAATAGGGACAAAACAGATACTTGTACTGGAGAGAGGATCTGTAGGCTTGATGACCCGACAGTAATATTTCCTGAAGGTCTTCAGTGATCTCCAGTTACCTCGAGCTAGGATATCTTCGAGGGGACAATCTTGGACCCAGTTCTTGGATGCTACCGCTGGGCGAATGCTTCCAGGGCTGGCTTTGATCCCCGCGTCCATCAAGACTTTCTTCACCCAGTTTGCAATGATAGTTGGAGTGGCTGCCTTAGGTGGTCCGCAAGCTGTTAAGAATAAATTGTTTGATTTACATATGTTGCGTCTTTCAGCTGATAAAGATATGACCTTTTTAAGCCATAAAATAGGATCCAAAGCTTTACTATCCTTATTTACAAATAGCCTCCAACCAGACTGGCGGTGAGTAGAGGAATCTGTTTTAGATCCGAATTTAGGCCAAAAAGTTATTGAATTCTCAGAGACAATACAACTATTAGAGTCAATTGATAGTAAACACAAATCATGAACACGTCGACCTGAGCACAGTAAAAGCAATGTTGCGGCTCTTTTTGAACATTCGAAAAGGCTATTTTCATTAACAGGGGTATTTTGTAACCAATCTTTTAAACAATCAGTATCCCATATAGGAGCTTTATCTACTTTAGGATTCTTATTTCTGATTGCTTTCAGAGCATGCTTGACTAGGACATGGGAGCTTAATCTGTTGTCTGAATTAGGGTCACAAAGTGTAGAAATTGCTGATTTGTAAACTAAAATAGTAGAATAAGAAAGATTTTGATTTTGATATAAATCTATTAAAAATCTAGCTAAGTCAGAACCAGATGGTTTGAAGGTATTGATAGAGTTACCTCTGGACCATGTGGTCCACTTCTCCCACGCTGGTTTGTAGGTTTTCAGAGAGGATGTCCTCCAACTGGAGAAAAGGAAATCTCTTTGTTCCTGAGACCAGTGCTCTAGGCTTTCTGACCACCCCCACATTTCCAGACTTCCAGCGTCATGTCCTGTACTTGTGGTGGGGGCCGGCCTGTTACAGTGTCTATCAGAACTTCTGCAAGATTGTGGATCGTGAATGGAGCGGCCAGTGCTCGATTCCGTAGGTCGGGTCTCCAAAACACTTTCGGCCACCGAGGAGCAACCAACATGTAAATCCCTGTAGCTGTATTGAGATGGGTCAGTACCCGTGGTATTAGGGATGGAGGAGGGAACAGCCACGCTAGACTGAAGTTCCACGTTTGGCTGAACGAGTCGTGTATATGAGCTCTGGAGTCTGTCACATCCAGAGATGCGTAAGTCGGAACCACGTGAGCTGTCGCTGATGCAAATAAATCTATCTGTGGTGTTCCCCACTTGTGGAATACTTTCTTCGTTAGCAGAGGAAGTAGGTGCCATTCCGGTAGAGGAGATAATCGAGACAAATGGTCTGCTTCGGGGTTGAATCGTCCCGGGAGATAGTGAGTCTCTGTATGAATGTTGTAAAGGTCCAATATTTGAAAAATCTTGTAGCATATGTTCAACAGCGGAAGCGATCTCGTGCCTCCTTCGTTTCTCAAAAACGACACTACAGTCTTGTTGTCGCTCTGAATCAGCAGTGTCGAATTTGCTAGGAAGAGACAGCGATCTTTTAGGGCGTACAGCACGGCCAGCAATTCTCGTTGATTTGAGTGAAGAGCAGACTGATTTTGGTGCCACTGTCCCCAAACATTCATATTGTCTATTTGCGCCCCCCATGCTAACTCTGATGCATCCGTTACTAGGTAATGAGACACGGGCGGGTAGTGTATTAGAGACTTGTTCGATATGTTTATTCGCCACCATTCTAGTTCGTCGAGGGCCCCTTGGGGAATTGGAAACTGAAGAACCGGACGATGATGTAGGAGATTTTGACAGTGTTTTAGAAGAGTTCGATGATTGAGTCGCCCCCGTGGCACTGGGAAACTGGCAAAATTCAGGGAACCTACTATGCTCTGAATTTGTTTTAGGTTTGCTTTCTTTCTTATTATTAACTTTTTTATTTTCTGATCTATATCTTTGCACTTTTTGGGAGGTAAGAATTTTACGTTGGTGTGCGGGTCCCAGCTTATTCCCAAGAATTCTATTACTTTTTGTGGTATCAAAATTGATTTTTCGAGATTCACTTGCCACCCTAGATGCTGTAAAAGCTGAACGGCTTCCCGACTCTGATTTTGTAAAAGGAACGGGTCTTGATTGACAATACAAAAATCGTCCAAATAGACTATAACACGGAAGCCTCGGTACCTCATCACTTGCGCGACCCAGTTGGTAAGAGAGGCAAATACTTTTGGGGCACACGCAATCCCGAATGGTAGGCAGGTCATTTGGAAGACTTGGTCCTTGAAAATCAAGCGTAGAAAACGCCTGTGCGTTTCTGCTATTGGTACATGGAAGTAAGCATTTGACAAGTCTATCTTTATTAGCCAATCGTATGGTTGCAGGAAAGCAGGAATTTTCTGTACGTTTATCAGACGAAATTTTGAAACTAGTAGGTACTTGTTTAGCCTTTTTAAGTTGAAAATCGGCCGAGTGGAACCGTCTTTCTTTGGGGTCAGGAATATCGGGGACGTAAAACCGGGGCCTGAACCCGCGGGTTCCAAAACCTTCATTTTTATCATGGATTGTATTGCTATTTCCATATCTTTTGAAAATTGGGTTTGAAATTTTAGATTCGGGACACCAAGCGGAGGTTTTCTGTAAAAAGGTATTCGTAGGCCCTGAATTATTTTTACAATCGTAGGGGGGGCATGCAATGCCTGCCATTGGGATACAAACTTTGTTAAACAGCCCGCTTGAAAATTCATACAGTCATGGTTTTCTTTTCTGATTATAGTCCCTGCGCGGGTAGTTTTGGCTAGAGATTTTGCTCTGGCCTCGTGCATTATTTTGACGGGAGCCATCTGAAAATTGTGCACGCGGTCCTCTCTGACGAGGATGATAGGCTTGAAAATGTTTCTGCCTTATTGTGGGGCGTTGCATGTCAGACCTCATAGGGTTAAAATATTGTTGATTACCTTGCGTAGGCAAACTCATCCTAGGCATATTTTGATGAAAATTCATGGGCTCAAAGGTACCTTGCGCAGGTATTTTATAATTATTCTGGCTTGACCCCGCTTGCGCAGCAGGTTTGGTTTGGTATGGTTGGCGCACAGGCCAGAATGTTTTAGAACTACCCCCATTTTTCTCAACTGCAGAGGAAAAAACCTCTTTTTGAAAAAGATTTTCCGAACTCGGAGGAATCTTACGGAGTGTCGCCTTGAAAAACTTGTCTTTTACAGAACGAAGTATGCTATCTCTACGCTGCTGAATAAGATCCGCGCGGTGCCCACAAGCCAGCTGTAGGGCATCATTCGAAATTTTTTGAAAATCTCCATCAACGAACAGTTCTTTAATTTTATCAACTAGCGATTGGGAGGATAACTCTGTCGATGACTCTGACCACGCAACCAATGAGTCGAAAGCATTTTGTGCAGCCTCTTGTTGTCTAATCAGAGCGTGTGTAATTGCTGCAAATCCGCGTTCTGTGAGGCTTAAATTCGTGAATTTATCATAGGGTTTTACCTCCTCGTTAGTTTCGAGTTCCACAAACCCTGGACGGGAACAGTAACTCTTTTGGACTTCGGCATATCTAAGATCAGCCCATTCCTCAGAATCGAAATGTTGAATAGCCTGAATTGTATCGACATGGGCCTTCGTGGATTTAGGAATTGAGGGTTCTTTCAAAACTGTGTTAAGTGAAAGTTTGAGGGTAGTAGGGGGTTCTGTAAGAACTGTTGGTTCATGACCTTCCTCCGAATACAACTCACGGCTGACATCAGCATTTAAATCGTCCCCATTCACACTCGATTGGTATATTGGTTGGCAAAAATTGCCAAGAAAATTGGTTATCTCACTGACCTTATCTGTAAGTTGCTGTAATGCAACGCTTGTACGCTGCCGCTTTCGGCTGGGTTCATTAGTAGACTTAGCAGTCTTACGCTTCGCAGGCTTACGGGGCGGCTGCGGCGGCGGCGATGGTGGAGTGGAAAGGCTGCCCTCATCAGCATCGGAGGATGAGCGTGAACTTGAATCCGCCATCTTCTAGAAATAGAAAAAACTATTAATTTCAAAAAGGAATTACATCCGAACGGAAAACTCCGTTTTATAATTTTATATAAGTAATTTTAAGATTTATAAAAAACCAGAATAAAAAAGTGCCCAAAAGACTTAGGTAAGATCTTTCTGCACATACGAACGCGACGAAAAACAAAACGCCAATGAGAGTAAAAACTGCATAGCGCGCTAGCGCACGCACCCTGGTGGTAGAAGGGAGAAATAAAGGAGGGGGATATTTGACCAATCAGAAGCCAGATACGCGACGCGCGACGTGAAAAACAGAGTTGCCATCTCTCAAATAATAAAATATTCTTTGAATAAGGCTAAGAAGCATAATAAGAAGATGCGTTAATTTGTTATCAACCTTTCGAGTTTCAACTTTCTGTTTCAACGGCTGCTAGCTAGGTTTCCGGCCTATGAGTCAGCGCCATCTAGGCATCTCGGAGTTTCGAGCTCCTTGTCCATGATATGAGGCACAGAGTACATTGTTTTATATATTAGGTATTCAACTCTTTGATCATCATAATATTTATCTAAAAAGTTAACTGTACAAAGTTTTCTATAAAAAAATATACTATTTGGACGTATATGTAATAAGAAAAACTAGAGTTTATGATAGTTTTGTAAGTTCATATAACACCGCCATACTTTCATAAAAAAATTATCATAGTAGGGTTTATCATTAAGGCGTTGACAACACCTAATTTACCTCTCACTCGCACGGTTCGACATTTTAAAAGATATGAAATCGCTAAACACAATTTAGAAAAATCGCAAACAACCATTTTGTGTGCAATCACATTGCGAACAGTTTAGTAAAAATTTCATTTTGATCGATGCAAGTTTTTATAGTCAAAAGTTTGCTTATGTACGAAAACTAGAAAAGCAAACTTTTAAGTAGGAAAACACGTATCGATCAAAATGCAATTTTTACTAAACTGTTCGCAATGTGATTGCACACCAAATGGTTATTTGCGATTTTTTGAAAATGGGAGTAGTGCTTTTATATCCTTCAACAAGTCAAAACATGCGAGCGAGAGTCACATTAGCTCTTGTCTTCACCTTAATTTAGCCTTGGCACATACTACGGACCAAAATATTATTTAATGATACATTATGATTTAATGTTGTTGAAGTGGGGTAGGTAGGTATATTACATATACCTAGGTAGGTACCTACCTACTATCAGAATCAACGCACGGAGTACCTATTTCGCAATACACGCTGATGCTGATGATGCAGATGCTGATATATTTTATTGTCAACACAAGATTTGCTGCCATTGAGTTAGAATCTATAGAATCACAATCAGCCAAATAAAATGTCCGCGCAAAAACTCGGCGCACGCTATGCAGTGCGTCGAGTTTTTGTTTAGTTGTTTATATGTTTCCACATACTTATTTACTCTTTGGTTGTATGGCAACCGCAATCCTCGTACAACGTCCGCGATCAAATACGTGCGAAAAAGGATGGTGTTTCATTTTTTAGGTATCATAACAAATTTGACTATACACGATGCATATTTACATTAATTATAATAACTTTCATATTTTTAGCACAACAAAACGCTAACAGCCTTGTTACTTTTTCACATGTTAGGCACAAGCAAGCTTGCTACTTTTTTATATGCAAGAGTAAAAGAGAAACATTTGTCTCCCGTGCGTTATTTTGTTCCAACGCAGAGCTATGGAGTTGATTGATACACTAAATATTTTCACATAATGAACATGAATAATTACCATATATTAAGTAGGTACGTACCTACTAAGATATAAAGTCTCAATTAATTCCTATTAATTATTCCAGATTGATGATGAGTTATGGAAAATTGAAGAAATAAGTCACCAAACTAACACTGTATGCTTGCAAGTAGATAATCTACGTCATAAATGACATAAATGGATAAAAAAATGTTTTCATATTTTTATTTGCTTCAGGAGGACAAATCAAGAGAAGTAGAATGAAGTGACAGCAGTATAACTAGTGGCTCTGGGAGCTGTAGACCTCGCGAGCATACTAAAAGTGAGCTATTTGAGAAATGTAATGTGCAAGTGCATTTTCCGTTTTGTGATTTTTTTGATCTTTTTGATTTTTTTTGCATCATCTTGTGTAGAATGAGGTCCTTTGTGTTTCTCTCAAATTTGATTGAAAACCATCGATTGTTTGATGAGCTATCCTGTTCATCATGCTGAAGACCCTTATCAGATCTTCGCCAAACTTTTATGAGACCAATTTATAGTTACTACCTTTCAAATAAAAAAAGAATAATCGAAATCGGATCTCATTTGGTGGAGATATCCAGTATATCAAATAGCCCCCTTTTTGCCCTTTTTTTGGGGGAAGTGCCCCTCCAATCAAAAATCCCCGACGACAAAAAAAATCTTATAAGTCATATAACCTGTGTACCAAGTTTCGTCCAGATCGGTTGAAAAATGCGACCTGTAGAACAGACAGACAGACAGACAGACATCCAGACAAACGCATTTTTGGCCAATGTGGAAACTGAGACGCTTCGCTCGCTTCGCTCGCTCAGTCAATAATGTGTTAATCCAGGGTATAAGATGTCTGCTAATAGGTAACCCATAAAAAGGTGTCAAACTCCCATTTCACAATAAATATGTATTACCTCTTTACCTATACATTTTGTTTAAATAGCGTCTCCACTGCTCCCTCTGCTCCCTGTCCGTACGCATGGCCTGAGTTATGGCATAGTGTACAAGCAACATTGAACATTATACAAGCGAGATAACGTTTACATTCGAGCATTTGGTATTTGCAAACGATATAATTGATTGAGTGAGCGAAGCGAACGAAATTGGACGATTTGGCATTTATGTGTGTATGTATGTTTGTCCGACCATAACTTGAAAACCGTTTGTCCGATCTGCATGAAAGTTGGTAAGTCGATAGCTTGCACTTGAGAAATTTACTGGTAAGTATATGGGTAAAATCGGATGAGGGGATATTAAATATGGGAAAAATTAAAAAAATTTACCCAAAAAATAAAGTTACATGTCATATGAAAGGGCTTTGTTTGGACATTGCAAAACCGTTTTTAATTTTTTTCTAGGGGGCCTGCTTTTTCAGATAAAATAATAAAGTTAAATTACGATAACCAACGTCGCAAGAGCTCCCATTCCTAAGAGTTTCGTTGACGTCAAGGTTTTCCTACTGGTCGGCCAGTTCCTTTGCTTTTTCAATTTATTTTTTCTTGAAATAAATTAAGAAGGTACTTGGTTCTCATTGAATGGTAATAGCGACCTGTTCTGATGATGGAGTCAAGGTCTGTTCAACGGAACTCTTCAATAAATAGGCCAATTCAGTTGAAACTTGGTTACCATACTCAGTTAGTAGGTGACAGCCAGAGACAATTCTAAACCTAATGTTTGGACTTGCCTCTGACTACCACTTACTTATGATTTCGGAGCGTTCGCGTCACGAAATCTCAGTTCGGGGCGAACTACTAGTTTTAGATCATTCTGATGATTCAAATGAAAAAAGATGTTCTAGACTAGAGAAAGACCAGAAAAAGTAGGTACTTACCCTAGGCCGACGATAATGTATGAGGAATGTTATGAGAGTTAATGAAGTAAAAGAGGTAAGTATTTATGTAAGGATCTCGTAGCAAGTTAAAATCCATACGTGATTTTATGTAAATATACAGGATGTCCGGTAATTAATAGATAACCTTGAAACGTCTTTAGTATGACAGCTGTTCTAGGCCGCTCTGAAAAAATATACCTATCATACCTAAATAAAGGTAATACATCTTTGATATCTTTTTTAAAGAAATATCAATTTTTTTTATCTTATTTTACTTTTTTGAACACTATGACTAGAAAGGAATGGATTCTATTAGTTTAATGTTGTTTAAGTAATAAATAATAAAAACTATTTGTGCTGATATATAGAAAGACGACTAGCTATTGCGGTTTTTTTTATATAAAAATTCGCAAATAATTTCATTTTTGAAATATTTTGCAAAAAAAAAAAACTCGTTTTTAATAACACCAAAATAGAAAAAAATAATTTCTAGTGCTCAGGAAAGTAATATATAATAAAACATAGAATTTTTCTTAAGACGAAGACAAGAGCTAATGTGACTCTCGCTCGCACGTTTTCACTTGTTGAAAGATATAAAATCACTAAACCCATTTTCGAAAAATCGCAAACAAACATTTTGTGTGCAATCACGTTGCGCATAGTTTAGTAAAAAAATCATTTTGATCGATACAAGTTTTCCTACTTAAAAGTTTGCTTTTCTAGTTTTCGTACTCAAGCAAACTTTTCTTTTCTTTCTTCTTGAGGCCAATTCTAGCTAGCGAGGCAGAGGCAAGGCTTAAAACCTTGCCTCTGGTGTTTAAGTCAGCCACCATAACGTCACTTAAATATGTATAGTGATAAGCATGTATGAAAATTAGCCCAGTAACGCACATATTATATCACAAAACCTACCTACACATGCATATCCTTTACCTAAGAAGAATGGTGTAAGTCTAAGTGAGATTCGTGCCGCCGCCATTTCGCTCGCATGATTGCACATTTTTGAAGGTAATACAATCACTGATTGCAATTTTACATAACTACATTCAGTGATTTTATTTATATCATCAAAAATGTTCAATTGTGCGAGCGAGATAGCGGTGCGCGCCGTATGCTTAGGTGAAGACAAGAGCTAATGTGACTCTCGCTCGCACGTTTTGACTTGTTGAAAGATATAAAAACACTGAATCCATTTTCGAAAAATCGCAAACAACCATTTTGTGTGCAATACATTGCGCATAGTTAGTGTTAAAGTTTCATTTTGATCGATACATGTTTTCCTACTTAAAAGTTTACTTTTCTAGTTTTCGTACTTAAGAAAACTTTTGAGTAGGAAAACTTGCATCGATCACAATGAAATTTTTGTCAAACTGTGTGCAATGTGATTGCACACAAAATGGTTGTTTGCGTTTTTTCAAAATTAGGCTTAGTGATTTTATATCTTTAAAAATGTCAAATCGTGCGAGCGAGAGGTAAATTAGGTGTTGTCAACGCCTTAATTTCCTGAAAGCGCGATCAACGCTAATCGGCTGTCACTTGCTATTTCAGCTTTTACTTCAAAATATGAGATAGAGAGAGCAAGTGACTTGACAGCCGATTAGTGTTGATCGCGCTTTCAGAAACCGGGGGTTAAGCTTACATAGTCTACATAAATTATCGTAATCCACAAACCCATTTATTTCCATGCTCTGTAATAATCACCTATTGGGTTTCGAACATTTTTATATGTAGCTCTGGCATAGGTACCTACCTACTTACTAGGGCGCCATTTTGAAAAAAACATGTTTTGGCCGCCAGTGAGTGATAAAATGCATGTCAATCGACAGAGTAGGTAGGTACCTAAATGATTACATACAAAAATTCAGTTCAGTGTTCAAATCTCCTAAGTGATTCGGTCTTTCTTTAAAATAAGACTTTTTTGATGATGTACCTACCTATATTTTTTAGTTTCATTCATGTACCTACCTAACGGCCGAATACTCAAACGCAACTCAGATTAATGCAGACTTGAGTTGACTCAGATTTGAGCACGTCTCATGTGACGAGTTTTTGACGGAATTTCATTAAAAACTGTCAAAAAACCATGACTTGAGACGTGCTCAAATCTGAGTTGCGTTTGAGTACCTATTCGGCCCTAAATCTTCTAAAGGCGCATGAAACCCGATGACATTCAACGCATGTCGTTTCGGTCCCAAAAGAGTGGTATAGATTGGTACCTACATACACAGTAATGCACAGAATTATTGCAAAGGGAACTACTTGGAGGTAACATCTTCGCCAATATTTAGGTGAAAGAAAAATGACAAAATCTGTCGTTTAGATGTAGAAGCCAATTTTCAATCGAAAACTTTGAAAAATGTTATTTTCTTTCACATAGTAAATAAACAGGTAGTTTTTTTTGTTTGTACATTTTACTACTACTACTATAAGGAATGATGTAAGGCTGCGACTCATTCCAACTAAGTAAAATTTCCTACAAGGATCCATCAACAAGTTCCTATATACGCCTTAATGCACTTTAAAATATTATTTCTGTTACTATTTGTATAAGTTTATCTTATTTGGGTTCCATACCCACAGGGTAAAACGGGACCCTAATATATTAGGTACCTACTAAGACTCCGCTGTGCTGTATCTCATGAACCGTGATATACAATTGAAATTTTTGGGAATTCCTCGAAGCACACCTAAATGAAGCGCACCCAGACGAAGCGCACCCATTTACTCCTTGAAGCACACCCATTTGGGTGCACTTCATTCAGTAGGTATAAATGTTAAGTTTTTATTTCTTGAAGCGCACCTTTGACAATTTATGGTAGTAGTGATGGGGTAAGTACATAAAATTCACATTTTAATGCATTACTAACTAACTTATTAAAGCGACTAGTTATCGACCAGGTAGTTAAATTAAGGTGAGGATTTTTAAGCGTGGCTCTCTTGCACTCTCTGTGTAGTACCTACTGAGCAAGACGGTGCGCAGACAGCCGAGATTTTGTAGCATTTTATTAGGTATTTAGGTGTTTTTAATAATATTTGTATAGCATATAAAAACATTTTCTTGTCATACTATGCGTTTGTAATATCTCTCTACGTTTGTAATGTTTTGGTACAAATTTTGTGTTATTTTATTCATTTTTCTATTCACAAAGTTACATTTAGAGGTAACTTTGTAATATTTTTCTATTAGGTTAAATGGCACCATTTGTGTTTTTGTCTTCTGATGCACTAGAAAATATCCTCAACTATATCTGATTTTCCAAACTATAAGTTTTATAGTTAATGAGGTACGGACAGTTAAAAATCAGAAATCCTGCCCTGCTATTAACTCCTACAGCAGCGCAAGTAAGGGAAGCGGTGACACATATCAAGCGCAGCGCAAACCAGCTTAGGGCAGATTTGAATGCATTTGACGAGTCCATCCGATTACAACCGAATGCTCGCGATCCTTGCTACGGTTATGTATGTTCTAGTGTTCTGTAAGACTGATTTTCTAAATAATGTGTATTTCCAAACAAAAATAGTTATATTAAATTATACTTTACAGTTTCTATTAGATAGATAGATAGATAGATAACTCTTTATTGTTCACCACACAGAAACATAGTACAGAGTAAAAGCATACATTTAAGGTAAAACAATGGGCGACCTTATCGCTGAGAGCGATCTCTTCCAGGCAACCTTGGAAGGATAAGAACTAATCAGAAATTGACGGCGGTGTAGTTACGGAATAAAGTTTAGATAATCTATTGGACCTAAACCTACATATTTACTAATAGCCATGTAGGTACATAAGTACCTACTCAAGGCACAAGCTAACTTAACCTAACTAGCCTAACATGACAAACTAAGCAATTCTAATACGTAGGTACTTTATAGTTAAAAAAATAAATAAACTAATATATATAAATAAAATATATACTTCTGCTTAATAACAATATACGGACAGATAACTAGGTAGTGATTGACGATAAATAGTGCTCCTTCAACTTCAACTTAAAAGTAATGTGTGAGGATGCCATTTTAATCTCCAGAGGCAGAGCATTCCACAGCTTGACAGCTTGGACAGTAAAAGAGTCACTGTAAAAGGAGGTGTTATGACATGGAGTTTTCAGTAGTAAGTTATCCGTTGACCTTAACAAACGATTACTGCAGGAATGAAGATACTCGAATCTATCTTTAAGATAGCGAGGTGAGAAGGGATTGAAAAGAATAGAATAAAGAAGAGTAAGAAAATGCATGTTACGGCGAAGACGAATAGGAAGCCATTTAAGTTGAGAACGATAAGGAGACACATGGTCATACTTGCGAAGGCCAAAGATGAACCTTATGCAGAAATTTTGGAGACGTTCAAGTTTGTCAAGCTGTTCCTCAGTGAGGTCCAGATAACATGCATCGGCGTAATCCAATACAGGGAGTAACAGCGATTGTGCAAGCGCAGTCTTAGTGGATGTTGGCAAAAAGTTACGAAGTCTCCTCAAAGACCCAGCTGAAGCAAATAATTTACGACTTGTTTCATTAAGCTGATCCCTCCAAGAGAGGTTGCGATCCACTGTTATTCCTAGATTTTTGACAGTTTCGCTATAAGGAATAGTGACACCATCGAAAATAACCTGTGGAGCCGCAGACCAATCCATCTTACAAAGCGTTCTAGAACTACCTATGATTATACTCTGAGTTTTGGCAGGGTTTATTTTCAATCCATGAACCCGGGTCCACTTACTGATGAGGCATAAATCGGAGTTAATTTTATCAACAGCTTCGGAAATCTTACTCAGGGGAGCTTGTGCGTATATCTGAAGGTCATCGGCATAGAGGTGGTAGGACGAACTAAGATTTTGAGAAATAGAGTTGATGAAAATAGCAAAGAGAAGAGGAGAGAGAACGCCACCTTGAGGTACACCAGCAGACAAGTCACACCAAGAGGAAAAGGATTCTTCAAGACGGACTCGCTGACGGCGCCCATGTAAATAATTGAAAAACCAGCCAACCACAGCAGGGGAAATATTAAGAGAGCGAAGAAGTGCAAGGAGAATGTCGAAGTTAACGGTATTGAAAGCATTGCTAAAATCGAGCAACGCTAGCACAGTAAGCTGCCCATGTTCCATCCCCAGACGAATGTCATCTGTGATTTTAACAAGAGCAGTGACAGTACTGTGGCCTTTGCGAAAACCAGATTGCATAGGGTTAAGGAGATTATTGGAGGAAAGATAGGAATTTAATTGATTATGGACGAGGCGTTCGAGAACTTTGGACAAGAATGGAAGTATAGAAATAGGACGATACTCAGCAAAGGATTTTGGATTGGGCTTTTTTGGCAAAGGAATTATTTGTGCTTCTTTCCAAATTGAGGGAAAAGCACCATTCAGTAAGGAGTAATTAAAAAGATGACAAAGTATAGGTAGGATTATATCAAGGATAGGGATAAGCATATTGCGACTAATACCGTCGACTCCAACAGCGTTAGACGTTATTGACAAAACACCTCTCTTAACCTCCCCGGCAGTGACTTGACTGAAAAGAAAAGGAGGGTGATTAGGAGTTGGAAGTGAAGAAAGATGATTAAGGGTACTGGTTTTTTCCAAATCACTAATGCAAGAAGAGGAAGAAAAATGTTGGTTGAGAGAGTTAATGTTCAAATCGCCGGGTATGGTATCCTGGCGAGATTTACCAACTCCCAATGATCTTAAAAACCTCCACACTTTAGCTGGATCATCATCGGAAACGGATTCGTGAATATGGTGGCGTTGAGCGTCTCTGCACACCCTATTACAGCGATTACGAGCATTAAAATATTTGGTCTTATTATACTCAGTCGGAATCAATTTGTATTTCGTTTTAGCTACGGATTTTTTATGAATAAGACTTTTAATATCATCAGAAAGCCACGGCGCTGGAAGATGCTTGAGTTTAATGGCACGAAATGACGCATGGACATCAAATAAATGAGTAACAATAGAGTTAAAACAGTTGATTTTGTCATCCACGGAGCTAGCATCTAAAACCAATGTCCAATCCTGGCTCATAGCATCTTCGAGGAATTTATCCTTATCCATACCACCAAAACTGCGCTGCAAAATGACTTTAGGCTTGACCTTGGGGGGACGTATTTTATATGATAGAAATATTAAGTCATGGTGGGAGAATAAATCCGCTGCGCACTGGCCGTGCTTGACAGCGTGATCAAGAGAGGATACGATGATAAGGTCGAGAAGCGACGGCTCCCTGTTAGGGACATGGTGAGTAGCACTCAAGGGGAGAATATGTAAATTACATGACTTAATGATGGATTCAATAGAGGTGGAGCGAATATCTTTTTTGAGAAGACAAGTGTTGAAATCACCCATAATTATGGAATGACTATAAGAGGGAACAAGTTTTTCAAGGATATTTTCGAAAGAAGGGAAGAAATTAACTCGATATGAATGAGAATAGTATACTCCGAGCAGAATTTTAGTATGAGAAAGAGTGACCTCAAGGAAAAGATGCTCACCGGCCTGGGAGGGTGGGGGCTGTGCAGACGTATCTATAATAGTAAAAGGGAGATGAGCACGGAGATAAATAGCGACACCGCCCCCACGGCTACCAGTCCGATCATTGCGAATAAGTCTAAATCCAGGTAGAGAGTAAGAATTAGAAGGAAGGCAAGGTTTGAGCCAGGATTCAGATATAAGAATAGCGTGAATGTTAGTGTCATTAAAAGACGTTAACATTTCTGGATAGTGGGCCGGGACACTTTGAGCATTAATATGGACAACATTAAAATTTCTCGGCACATCCGAAAACTCAAAGCTCAGATGATCTGAAAGTGGGGGTAGACTGACAAAACTATCGTCGCTGGAACTACTTTTATATAAAGAGGAACAAAGTGATTGATAAACGTCACTGTCCTCGTCGAAAACGTTATTAAGCATAATAAGAAATAAATATATACTAACTTTATAATAATAAATAAACAAAAGTATAACAACAATACCTACTAACCTACAAAAAAAGGGTAACTATACCTACCCAATATTAATTGTATACAGTTAAAACTAGTTTATACAATTATGATTTTGTGAACAACAAAAGACACAAAACCAAAATTCAACACCTGCTGGTTGTGCATTAAAAAAAAAAAAAAGAGACAAAAGAGAACGCATAACCTCCCATACCACTTATTCAAACAAGTAGGTAGACACATACCTCCGTACATTAAAGAGCATACCTAGGTAGGTACATAAAAGTAAATTAAAGTGCCTAGGTACAACAGAAAACTACAACTAAAGAAATAAATACAGTACTACTAGGTATGTACATAGTATACCTACTAAAGAAACAACCTAGGCAGGTACTACGTATCTAGATTAGTTTTATAGTGAACTACGGTACACAACAACAACTAAGTAGTCCTACACTAAATGTAAGCAAGTTTAAGTTAGGTAAGTGTAAATCTTACAAGTCTTATGAAAAACACATTTTTTATTAATTACATATACCCCATCACCCCATTACCCCATCACTAGGCCCTACCTAGGTGTCATAGGTGCGCTTCGAGAAGTTAAAACTAAAGATTTATTCCTACTAAATGAAGCGCACCCAGACAGGTGCGCTTCGACGAGGTACTTGGGTGGACTTCATTTAGGTGCGCTTCGAGGAATGCACCAAAATTTTCACAGATGATATAATTATTTCTGATGCCGCTCGCCGCTCCAACAAAATAAAATAAAAAACAGAATACAATAAATATTGGGAACTTCCATACAGCAAAATGTGATTAGTTTGCCGTTTTTATAACTTGGCAATTTTTTTAATTATTTTAACCGAAAAACCTTTATTTTCACTATGACAGTATGGTTTTATATTATTAGGAATGACCGTTTACATTGAAATTTCAACTTTATTTCCATACAGATAGATTATATTTTTATTCTTCTCCGAAAAATACCTTTCGATGCCATTCCGCTAATGGGTGCCGGGCGAGAACTTTTATTGCTTTAAAGGGACTGACACACGTGCTCAAAAAAAAAGCATTCTTGAAATAAGCATGCTCTGCAACTGTTCACATTTGCCACCAATAGGTATGCTTATTTTAAGCACACTCTCAAATAAGAATACCTATTAGAGGAATTTTGACTGTGACTGATAAGTTGAGGAGTGAGGCGGTGATTGGTTTTAGAAAGACAGGTAAGCCAAAGAAGAGACAAATGGACGATGTGAGAGATGACATGAGTAAGAAAGGAGTGACCACCGAGATGACGAATGATAGAGAGGAGTGGAGTAGAACCTTTTGTGCCAACCCCACTTAGCGTGGGACAAGGGCAGGAAGATGACTCATAAATAAGAATGCTCAAAGCAAACGTATGGGTAGGCATGCTATTTGGCACCAGGCTCAAACCAGATATAAATCTATATAGAACGAGAGCCTCATACAAACTCTTTTTGAAACTGTGTCCTACCTAACAATATGCATGCTCATAAGCGAACCTGTTCAGGCGTGCTTGAAGCCCCCTTCTACCCATGCCTCAAGAAGTATGCTCAAAAATCTCGAAATAAGCATGCTTATTACTAGCAACGCCTAGACAAACGTGCTACTAATGTGAACAGTTGCAAAGCATGCTTTTTTAGCACGTCTGTCCGTACCTTTAATTCAAATGAATCCTAAGGCCCGTTGCCGACTAAATTCACGCCGAGTCGAGGCGGGGGCGAGAAACAGGCGGCGTAGAGACGAAGCGTGGTCGCGGCGTTGTCTCTATGAAGCTTGACTCCACAGGCTCGCACAGGCGGCTATACTTCCTTCTCACATTTTGGACCGAAAAAAACGAAACGGAATGACAAAATGGCAGTAGTTACGGTGCGGGTTGGCACGGCACCCTCGCAAATGTAAAAAAATACATGAAAAAACGAAAACATTAAAATTGAACACGTACTCGAGCGCTGTGTAAAGATAGAAACGTAAATAATGATAATTTTCTCGATAAAAATAAATCGATGTTTCAAACATCCATTATTAAGAGACTTTTTCTTGAAATCATGTCAAAGTTATATCAAAAGATATGGATTAATAGGTATTTACTAGTGCTGTGTAAAAAAATTTTTTTACATTTCATTATTATTAATCTCTGAGAAGAAAATCTAACGAAATCTAGCTGTTCAAGTGCTGCAAGTCTTGGAGGTTGGAGGTTCTGGGATATCCTTGCCTTAAGGTGAAGACAAGAGCTAATGTGACTCTCGCTCGCACGTTTTGACTTCTTGAAGGATATAACATCACTCAACCAATTTTCGAAAAATCGCAAACAACAATTTTGTGTGCGATCACATTGCGCACAGTTTAGTAAAAAAATCATTTTGATCAACACAAGTTTTCCTACTTAAAAGTTTGCTTTTCTAGTTTTCGTACTCAAGCAAACTTTTGATTAGGAAAACTTGCATCAATCAAAATGAATTTTTTCCCAAACTATGCGCAATGTGATTGCACACAAAATGGTTGTTTGCGATTTTTCAAAATTGGAATTTGTGATTTTATATCTTGTAAAATGTCGAATCGTGCGAGCGAGAGAAATATTAGGTGTTGTCAACGCCTTAAGAAAACGTAGAAGCGGTGCGGCGCGCCTTAAAGGCGCCTGTGCCTTGACGACGCGAGACGCCCCGCCGCGCACTGCCGCCTTTACTCCAGCTCATGTGGGCACAGGCCTTAAGGCTCCGGTGACAGTGGCTCGCAATTTCGAAGTGCGATTGGCTATTATTTCATTTTATTTCATTTCGGGGAGGTTGTTTGAAAAAATAACTCTAGAGAAACACGCATAAATACTGTTCGAACACAAATAATACAATAATATAAGGGAAACATGCCCGAATCAGAAATCATTTTGGTATTAGTATGTTTGGTCTTACGTTTACCTAATACCAAAATGATTTCTGACTCAAGCACATTTCCCTTATATTATTGTATTATTTGTGTTCGAACAGTATTTATGCGTGTTTCTTTAGAGTTATTATTTCAAACAACTTCCCCAAAATGAAATAAAATGAAATAAAATGAAATAATAGCCAATCGCACCTCGAAATTGCGAGCCGCTGTCACCGGACTCTTAAGCACTTGTGATGTGTATTATGAACAGGTTTAAAGTTACAGCATAACTGTAAACATAGTCGTGTAAACATAACATATTATATTTGCCAGCCGTCACAGCTTAATTGGCTAGCAGGTAGGTAGATCTGCCTTGCGCTGTGGACCGTGGGTTCGATGTTTGGTGGGTATCGAGATAGAGAGAGAAAAACATTTATGTTCATTACACAAAATATCTCAGTCTGAATGTTAGGTATTATGTAATTAAGTAGGTAGGCATATATTTTCAAAAAAGTATTATAATTAGCTATGTGGTTCCGATACCACCTGCAAGCTTTGCTTAATTTGGAGCTAAGTAGTGCTGTGTGGAAAGTCCACCAGTATTATTGATTGAGCGAGCGAAGCGAATGCAAATTTTACAAATAACTTGGGCGATTGGAAATTTGAAGTATGTACTTGCGGGCTGTCGCAGCTTCGTATGGGTGGACATAATTTGTTTCAAAATTTTAGGATAAACTTAGAATCCCGCTCTTCGTAACCCACGCCTTCGGCCGCCAAGTCCCACGCTGAGTTAGAATTTGCCTCGTTTTCGCGCTTTACAAAGCGCACTAAAACTGTAATATTTTTTGAATGAAAAGTCCGATTAAAAAAATCTACAGGTACCTATTGAAACAGCCTTGCAGACTAAAATATTTATTTGGACAAGGATTATTATAAAGGAAAGATAATTATAGGTAGATAATAATCTGTTTTTGTCGCATTTCTATCAACATTCAAAATTTAGAAAAGTACAAGTTCAGTGTGGCTGTAGGTTTGCACTAGGGGTCGGCATTAAGCTCATATTTGTTTCTCCTGATTATAGATGCACTGACATTGGGCATACAGGAAGAAGCACCCTGGTGCATGCTGTTCGCCAACGACATTGTTCTTGTTGGTGAAGATGCGCTTGAGGTCCAGAGCAGGCTGGGAAAATGGCAGGAGAAATTGGAGAGTGTCGGACTGAAGATAAGCAGGACAAAAACCGAGCACTTGTTCTGCGACTGTGGTGTTCCCTCCAGTTTCACCCCTATTGCCTCAGATGGTGTATTCTTACCAGTCTGCTCCGACTTTCGGTACCTCGGCTCATCCATTTAGAACGACTTGACGGTGAGATCGACCGATACATGAAAAATAGAATAAATGCGGGATGGATGAAATGGTGACAGGTCTCAGGAGCAACATGTGATCCACGAATGCCCCTTAAATTTAAGGGGATTGTTTACAAGACGATCATAAGACCTGTCGTGTTGTATGGATCTGAGTGTTGGAGGATGACATGAGACCGAGATGACGAATGATAAAGGAGAGTGGAGGAGTAGAACTCGTTGTGCCAATCGTACTTAGCGTGGGATAAGGACAGGAAGATGATGATTCAAAATGTAGAAAAGTAGTTATAACTAGTTACATCTACAACAGTTAGACATACCTATGCTATCGCTGAATTATTTGTAGATAATAAGGTAGGTATGTGTTCTTTAATATTGTAGAACAATTTCTTGTTCTATCGTTCAATAGTTTGTTCATGCGATGAAAGACATGTAATTATATATTACACCTTGGGTTACATTTTTGATGTTTTAGTAAGGATCCCTAATTTTTTCCAATAATAAATGTATCCTTGCTTTTTCTTATTTTTTTCTTGAAATGAATTAAGAAGGTTCACAGTTCTCATAAATAGTGATAGCGACTGTTCTGATGATAGAACCAAGGTCTGTTCGACGGAACTCTTCAATAAGCATACTTACTGTCAACCTACTCCTACTTTCAATAGTTACTTTTATGTATAGCACTGTTACCTAGCTGGAGTCAGACCAGTACACTGTGTTCTTTGAGAAATAAATATCTTTAACCACAAGAAGGCCAATTCTACAGGCCAGTTCAGCTGAAAAATGGTTACCATACTTAGTAGGTGAAAGCCAGAAGCAAGTCTAAGCACAATGTGCACTAGGACTTGCTTCTGACTACCACCTAGTTATAGGTATATTCAGAACGTTCGCGTCGCATCTCAAAATCTCAGTTCAGGACGAACCTCTCTCCAGTTTATTTATAGTTGGACTAGTGACCCGCCCAAGCTTTGCTCTGGTGCACAGTGTTTTTCTACTATGTAAATGCATATATTTATAAATCTTTCTTCCTCTTGAATCTATTATAAAAACCGAATCAACATCCATTGCGTTGGTTACAAAGATCTAAGCATACCTACATACGGAGGGAGAGACAGACAGACAGCGGGAAGTGACTTTATTTTATACTATATACTTACCTAGTGATAGTGATATAATATCAATAAGAATCATTTATTGTAAACCTGTGTTAATAGATATTACAAAGGTATTTTAGTTCCAACAGTCTACCCATATCGGTGTATTGCATACAATATTGCAAATACCTACATATAACCTGGAAGAGATGGCTCTCAGCGATAAAGTCGCCCATTGTTTTACCTAGTATGTATGCTTTTACTCTGTACTATGTTTCTGTGGGGTACTTGGTACTTGGTGAGTGGACTGGTTTCCGCAAGTAGGCGGTTTTTGTGGGATAAACAATAAAGAGTTATCTATCTATCTATCTATAACTATCTATGTATGCATATAATATTATTTAAGTATATAATCCTTCTATCTATTTAGAGTGTTATTTGATCTATTTGTTTACATACTATCAACTTGGTTTTTTCGGGCACCTGCGATCAACTTCCTTAATTTACAAATCTCTCCATCCAAAGGTTGTCTGGAAGAGATCGTCTCAGCGATAAGACCGCCCATTGTAAAGTTAGTTTTATTCCTTATTTATTTTAGTGTACTTACTGTTTTTCTTTTAAGGAGTACAATAAAGTATTTTCATTCATTCATTCATTCATTCATAACAAATTCATAGGTAGGTAATCTAAGATTAGTCTTACATTGGAAGGTAGGTATTCTACATAAAGTATTTAATATTTGTATTTTATTTTTTATGGCTCCTGACAATCTTACTATTGGTGTCGATTCTGTTTGTTGCAATATCCTTTTTGTTTTTTGACGCTGGGAAAAATGCGTTAAGCATTCCCCACCATCGGAGGATGGGAGGGGTATGTGGGACTCCCCGGTTTCCTTTACCGGTATTACTCACTAAACAACCCAGCGGCACTCCCGCGTCGTCTTTGTTGGAGGGGAACTGGGAAACTGGCAGAGCCTTTTCATCCAGTCCCCCTCCAACGACCGCCCGTCTTTACAGCGGGGCCCGCAAATGTCCCCACCTTTACGGCGGGGCCTGCACGCCCCCCCCCTTTGCAGGGAGGGGCCCGGGAGCGACCGCGAGTGCTCGGCCGTTCCCACCCGACGGGAGTGGTGAATATGTCCAATGCAGGAGAAGGTGCCCAGAGCTTCGCTGACATAAGTAGAAAATAATAGGGGCGCCACTTCACTGGCCAGGTCTTCTCCCGCTATTCACCACGTAGCGGCACGAGAAGTTCGGCGTCTCATTTTACGTCACATTTGTATTTTTCATGTACATAATGCATGACAGTGACACAGACTGAAAAAGCCATGTAGAGAAAGATAAGGGAATGCCGATCACCTGAGAGAAAAATGCTCTATTTGTTTTTTCATTTGTCTTATCTGTCTGCTCAAGCATTACAACTCTGCTGCAGCGTAGATTGAGCGGTACCTAGGTATTACCTGACACGATCGCCATTATCCCTGCTTCCCCTAACGTTATTATTTAACGTTTAATTATATCAAACTAGTTGCGCCCAGCAATTTCATCCACGCAGATTAAAATCCTGGAATTCCCACGGGATAAAAAGGAGCCTATGTGTTATTCCAGACTATAATGTATCTTTCTGCCAACCGATCCGTTCTTCACCCAGATCCGTTCAGCCATTTCGGCGTGAAAGAGTAACAAACATCCATCCATCCATCCATATTTAAAAACTTTCACGTTTATAATATTAGTAGGACTAGCAACCCGCCCGCACACCCCTGCTTCGCACGGGTGCACATTGTTTTCCTGCTATATCATGCATGTATTATTATACATATAAACCTTCTTCCTAAATCACTCTATCTATTAAAAAAACCGCATCAAAATCCGTTGCGTAGTTCTAAAGATTTAAGCATACATAGGGACATAGGGACAGAGAAAGCGACTTTGTTTTTATACTATGTAGTGATAGTGAAGTAATGTATAGTTTCTTAATAATTAGTTGTTTTGTACCTACTTACCTAGATAATGAAAATTGATGCATCGTAGATACTTACATTATTCATCAGCAAACATGAAATACCTATGTACGTACTTATTATGTACCTAGTTACTTATTGATTTGTAACACAAAATTAAATAATAAAGGAAACGTACCTTGATTTATATATTACTAGTTGCGCCCCGCGGTTTCACTCACGCAGATTTAAATCCCGGTATTCCTACGGGATAAAAAGTAGCCTATATTATTCCAGACTTTAATGTATCTCTCTGCCAAGTTTCATTTAGATACGTTCAGCCGTTTCGGCGTGAAAGAGTAACAAACATCCATCCATCAATCCATCTATCCATTCTTACGAACATTCACGTTTATAATATTAGTAGGATTAACTAGTTAGCATTCTTAATATTTATACATTCACACAGTTAAGTAAAAATTTCACATTGATAGTAGGTACAAGTTTTCCTTCTAAAAAGTTTGCTTTAGTAGCAAACTTTTTAATGGGAAAGCTAAGCCCCCTTCTAGGCTTCGTTGAATACCTCTTGGTCATAACAACAAAATCAGCTCGTTTATATAGGCACCTACATTGTCCAGTCAAGGACACCCTTAAGCTTTCAATATAACTCAGAATATGGTAATAGGTATAGTATATAATAAACACTTTGTTTACCTAATTATTATTTAAAATTAATGCTGGTTTAGGAAGCTAGAATATGACGTGGTAGGTTTTTCTAGAAAAACGCATGGCTCCTTGTAAATTTTTAATACCCACACACCGTATGGTATGGCTATGCCGTTGCTCATGGATTTACTGAAGGTGCTTCAATATTATATAAAAGCAGTCGGGCCCTTCTTCTATCTAGGTGCTTAGTTTTCGATTAACATGTTTCGATCAACGTTTTAAAATATGATACTTAGCTCATTGGTCAATGGTAAAATAGGTTTTTTATTGATTGGGTGAGCGAAGCGAACGAAAATTTTACAATAAACTTGGGCGATTTGGCATTTTATGTATGTACGTATTCATGTTTGTATGTTTGTCCGACGTCAACTTGAGAACCGTGCATGAAATATATATAATATGTTTTATACCTATTGTAGTTTCCTGTCCGTTCTGTATTTCTTATTTTCTTTTTTTTCTGTATGTACTTATGTGTGTCAAATAATGTATTTTCTTTCTTTTTTTTCATTCAATTTAGTTGAATCTTGGTAACCGTACTTAGTAAGTGGTAGCCAGAGACAAGTCCAAACACAATGTTTGGATTTGCACCTGACTACCACTTACTTTTATTTTCGGAGAGTTTGCGTCGCGTCACGAAATCTCAGTTCGGGGCGAACGACTACTATTTATTAACTAACAAAACCCAGACTTTCTGAAAACCAAGGTGAGTTAGTTCTATATAGAGGTACCTACGGATAACAGGATAATAAAGTTTGGGTGGTTCGGAACCGAATTACCTTTTCTTTTGACCTATCATCAGAGTACCTACTCCTGCCTTATACCGTCATCAAACATCATTAAATTAATTGATTGATATCGTAGACACTAATTAAATCATAAACAGCTATTTAGCTAGGCTTTTCTATGAATTGTTGTAGGTACAGTAGTTCACAAAGTATACATTTGTAACAATCTATATTCAAAGTTTCAATCATATTAGATCTTCATCAATACACCTTTTCACTTGCACAAGCTCGACTCTTGTTCAATTCAAGTTACTGAGTAAGCAACTGGCAAGTGTAAATGAAGCATAGGATTTGGCATCGAAATCCATGGGTGTGAAATCCATGGTTGTACATTCCTGATACGTGTGGGGATTGTACGACCCGGATTTGGATGCCATTGGCAGCGTATTCCAGGGTTGTGTATTCCAAATGTGTGCTAACTTTGTACGGCTTGGAATGTACACCCGCGGATTACACAGTCATGGAATTGGCAACCAAATTGTACATCAATTCCGGGCTGTGTTTTCCAAGGTTGTGCAATACGTGGTTGTACATTACTGGCTCCCAATCTAACCACCAAAGAAAAGTAACAATTTTGTTTTGTTATCTTTTGATTTCTTGAACCTTGAATTGAAATTTGAACTAAAAACTTCAAAGTATTTTATTTTAGCTACCGAGTGGTAATTATATAATCTGAAAAAAATATTTAACAGTCAAAAAAACAATCAATCCTCATCTAGTTCGTATGTAGTGAATTCGTTGCTTCATTCGTACAAACCGGTTTTTGAGTTATATTTGAATAAAGTGGATAAATTACAACTCAGTATCTCATCATCCTGCAGTCGATTTGATTTGTATTATGTATAAACAAACAAATTAAATAAGTACTTATCTTTTGGTTTAATCAGCGCTGGACGATTGGTGTGTTGCATCGCAGGGCAGCGGGCCGAAGTCGATTATTTTTGCATTGCATTGTAGGTATTGTAGACTGTAGTCATTGAGAGGCGACATTGGTGGCAATGGCTTTCATAGTAGATTTGAGGTCTGATACTGTGACGAAGCCGACCGAAGCCATGAAGCATGCCATTGCGAACTCAGCATTAGGAGACGATGTGTTCGGAGAAGACCCAACCGTTAATGCATTGGAGAGTAAAGTGGCTGCCCTGTTGGGCAAGCAAGCTGCCCTGTTTCTGCCTTCCTGCACCATGGCTAACTTGATTGCTGGTAAAGTATTATAGCAACCTTTTTGTGATATAGGTATCATATTGTTAAGTAACCTATTTAGTCATAATTACATCATATTTTTACCAAATAAGTGAGATTGGGTCTTGGGTTGCTTACCCATTATGAGTCCACACTAATTGATTGATCATCAATCAACAGAAGTAGATTGATTGGTGTGGTAGCTTTCATTGTTTGATGGTTACAGATTGACTAATTATTAGATCCACCTAGTAGTAGAAGTATTCCACCTAACATGCAGAGCTCAATTGACTTCAACTAATCCAATCTACCATCAATCAATGGCATTGATTTGGTGTGTCAACACCCTAAGACCTATCCCAATTTCTTTCTTTCCGCCTGACTTTAACATGAGTGTAGGATAATCACCATTTATAGGTACAGTTATTAGAGCGGTCATGTCACTTATTATCAGCTTAAAATTTTATTATTTACAAACTATTCTGTGACCTGTCATGTTGATAAGCAGAAGTAATAGGTATGCAGGTTTATGTATCTTGTAATAACTTTAATTTAATATTATGGAAAGCCATGTATTGTGTCAGGAACCCTTAGAACTGGCATGTTATCATCACAATAACATGCCATTTGCTCATGTGATTGGCTACTTCCTATTTTGGCAACAAGATGTTCGTCCTTTAGACATGCCTACTCTTAAATATACTGGGACTGAGTACAGTTTATTTTTGCCTGATTTCAGTAATGGTTCACTGCAATAAAAGAGGAGCGGAAGCCATCGTGGGCCACCAATCACACATCTTCAAGTATGAGCAAGGTAAGAAATATGAGCTGGTGTGTTTCATCAGTCAAATGTAAAATGAATATATTTTTTAATTAAGTACCTACCTGCATTAAAAAGCTTACAAACATTGCAAAGGTGAACAAAGTTAACATTAAAAAGTTACAAACACTCACAAAGGCTTACTTATTAGGTACCTACTTACTAAGGTAATAATAAGGTACCTACTATGGTATAATAAGTAGACAATTATAGTGTGTTATTTATATCCCCATAGAAGTAAAAGTTTTGTAACAAAACCAGTGTAGCCTCCATCCTACTTAATATTATAACGGCGAAAGTTTGTAAGTATGGATGGATGGATGTTTGTTACTCTTTCCCGCCGGAACGGCTGAGCGGATCTGGATGAAACTTGGCAGAGAGATTGGTTATAGTCTGGAATAACACATAGGCTACTTTTTATCCCGCGAGAATACCGGGATTTAAAATAGCGCGGGTGAAACCGGGGGGCGCAACTAGTTGGCTATAAGGATCTCTGCTCCAGACCTTCATTATTATATTATTTTGTAACAAGGATCATACAAAACAAGGGTAGGTACTATGCTATAAGTTCATTGCTTTGTTTTTATTTGTTGCTAGGTCTGGTTCTGTGGAAATGGAAATATGCTGGCACCTAGATTCACCCAGCTTTAAGACACTTTAAAGTGATCCTTGAGATTCTTCGACTTTGACATTATGTAAACTCATGACTGATCTATGACGAGCCTCAATAAGCAAACACTGCTGTTGGGTTTTTTAAAAAGATATATTTATTTATTTTTATTTATTTACTTATTTAAACATTACATCTATTATTACAGATCAGAGTAGTCCTCAAATTCATATAAAATCAAACAGTACAATTACAAATGTCATGCATAGAACAAAAAGCAAGAACAAAACAAAAAATCTATCAAATATTAGTCAAATTATTAATACGCATGCAAATGTCATACATAAAGGGAAATAATAATAATTAATTAATAACAAAAAGGCACAAATCAATTTAATATTTGTGGTTATCGCCTATTCACACGCAAACGCAAACAACAAAGCTTTACTTTCAGGGGGTGTATCAGCGTTGGGCAGCGTCCTGCTCTCAACAGTACAGAATGACAAAGACGGCATGTTTGATCTGAAAGAGCTGGCGAAGAAAATTCGAGGATCGGATATACACGAGCCAATAACAAGTATGGTGGCTGTCGAGAACACACATAATGTTTGCGGGGGAAAGGTCAGATTAACCACCTTGTATTTTGGGATAGTGTAAACACACATTGACAGCTTTAGATTGCTGCTTGAACCAAGAAATGTAATACTTATTTGAGTTTAATCTAAATTGATGTCTGGAAATACATCCAAATATATAAACATCCCAACATCAAAGGAACATCCTATTTATGTTTACAATACAATCTCAGAAATTTTGGAAGACACAGCATCTTGGGTCTCAAATGCGATTCGCTGAGAGGATGGTACGCGCCCACCCTGGCTCCCAGTGTGTGAGGATGAACTCTGCGGTGCAGCGGTGGTGGCCAATGAGCAGCATTTAAAAAGAAATAATTATAACCTTCCTTACAGGTGATACCACTTAGGTTCCTGGACGAATTGGGTGCGCTGTGCAAGGAACGTTCGCTAGCACTACACATGGACGGTGCTCGCTTGTTCAACGCATGCGCGTACCTAAAAGAGGCGCCCAGCAGAGTGGTCAGGGACTGCGACAGCGTAGCGGTTTGTTTTAGCAAAGGACTGAGCGCTCCAGTGGGGTCCACCCTGGTTGGGTCCTATCATTTTATACAACAGTAAGTGTTATTTATTACTTCTCCTTAGTTTCTTTTTAGTATGGTTTTAGCGGTTAGAACTCTGGTAGTCTAGTGGTAGCAAGCCCGCCTTTCGATCCTAAGGTCGTGAGATCCAAACCGAACAAAAATGTATTGTTGAGATGTTTTCCTACACCGTTTCAGAGCACTGGCATTGCGGTTTTCTCGAAGAGTAAAATCCATTGGTGCACTACCGGATTCAAACCCTTACGATTAGAAGGCTCACTAGACAACCAATCAAATTGTATAACAGAGGACTATACTAAGTACTCAGCCCTCACAGCTTAAAAAATGTATACCAAAAAATTATCATTTTTCCTCCTTTCTTCAAAAAGATTCAAGAAAAAAGTAGATAAAGTTCGGCAGGCAACGTAACGACAGCGGTGCCTATGGGCGACGCGACAGTCACCACTTCACTACATAGTATAAAACAAAGTCGCTTTCTCTGTCCGTATGCTTAAGGCTCCGGCGACAGCGGCTCGCAATTTCGAGGTGCGATTGGCTATTATTTCATTTTATTTCATTTCGGGGAGGTTGTTTGAAAGAATAACTCTAAAGTGACACGCATAAATACTGTTCGAACACGAATAATACAATAATATAAGGGAAACATGCCCGAATCAGAAATCATTTTGGTATTAGTATGTTTGGTCTTACGTTTACCTAATACCAAAATGATTTCTGACTCAAGCACATTTCCCTTATATTATTGTATTATTTGTGTTCGAACAGTATTTATGCGTGTCACTTTAGAGTTATTCTTTCAAACAACCTCCCCGAAATGAAATAATAGCCAATCGCACCTCGAAATTGCGAGCCGCTGTCGCCGGACCCTTAAATCTTTAAAACTATGCAACGGATTTTGATGCGGTTTTATTTAAAGAGTGATTCAAGAGGAAGGTTTATAATATACACCCGTGTGCGAAGCAGGGGCGCGCGGGCGGATCGCTAGTTTTATTTATAAATAGATACAGCTTTCCCGTACATAAAGAAAAACTCTATAGAAAGTCATCCAATAATTCTGTTTAATTATTATTACCAATACTTATAAAATGCAGAGCTCGACGTACCCGCAAGGCGCTGGGCGGCGGGATGCGCCAAGCGGGAGTGCTCGCAGCGGCCGCTATCGTCGCGCTGGATGACGTCATGCCGTCTCTCGATCTCGACCACAAGCGAGCGATGCGATTGGCGCTAGGTATGCACTAATTAAGGGGCTGACACCCAAAATACTTCTACATCGTACATTTAAACATTTAGATAGATGTAACAACACTGTTGTATGCATAATGCACACAACTTAGTTCACTGTGAAGAATTCAGGAATTTGTATCTTTCAAATGTTTAAATGCGAGAGGCTGAAGATTGCATAAAAGCTAAATTAGGTACTACATTTTATGCCGCCAAGTAGTGTTGCTGTAGCGGTTTGAAGTGTGTAGTTTCCGGTGAAATTACACTCACGAGGTTTAACATCTGTATGCCTCAAGTTGACGGACGCAGGGTAGTGCATCGTAGGGCACGTTCATGTCGTGACTTGCGTGGCAAGGCTTTGTTATATGTGATGGTTACCACTACAGTCTTCTTCCATCAGCCAGTCGTATAGAAATCTACCTAGCTTGGGAATGGGAAAGTCATGAACCTTATTTTTCCAGTGATCCAAGGTCTCTTCACCAAGTCCTTCTCCGTGGATGTCGACAGTCAGCACACCAACATGGTGTTTGTGCGGATCTCTCCCACCAGCCGTCTGACGCCCGGCGACGTGGTCACAAGGCTGGCTCAGGTCAGCTTAGCGGAGACACAGGTTAGTTCCACGACAAGTCTAAAGAGACCAGTAGTCTATTGTCTATTTAGACTTACAACTGTTGTTAAGCTATGGCAGAGGCTGGTAGCTGTTGAGAATACATCTTTAGATTGTCCTTAGAATGATATTTTAAGAGTAGTAGAGCTCTGTGTGAAGAGCTCGTGTATGCCTTTTTCTGTCACCAAGCAGCAACGCTGTGTTTCATCCGGGCTAAGCAGTTGCTTTGCTAAGCCATGAAGGCGGCTGTTGTTGGTGCACGGCGGTGGAGAATCTAACTTTCTAGTCGGCGGTCGAGAATCAAGCTTATAATGTCCTAATAGAACGATAATTGAACCGCCCAATTTAAGCATGGCGAATTGTTCGACCCAAATTATGAATTAAATTACTCTTCCTAACAGGGTGACTGCAAAACCGAAAACGACGAAGGCGTGATAGTGAAAGCGTTGGAATGCGGCCAGGGAGACAAGATGGTGAGGTTCGTGCTGCATCGGGAGATAGGAGACGAGGAGTTATGGCTGGCGATTATGAAGATCACTTATGTGTTTAAAGAGCTCGACGCAAACGCTTAGAAACCTGAGAAGTACCTGTACCCAATTCTTTTGTTAACTATTATATTTCGTAACGTCAGGCTTTTCTTTTGTATGGAGCCTTGTGAGTTCTCAGTACACTGTAATCGTGGGTTCGAATCCGGTCGGCACTAATGGATTTTTCTCTTCGAAAGAAGTACACTCGAGAGCATAGAAATCGCACATAGGGTAATTTTCCTGCATTTTGATTTCGACACTTGTTTTTTTTTTAATTACAGATCGGTTGCAAATATAACTTAAATTAAATAAAAGTACACACTGTTAGCTTCCTAAAAACCCATAATGTCTGGTCTTGATCTTCCAAATCATACCAGTGGCGGCATAACAATGGAATGGCCTAAATTCGCTCGTTTCAGGTAGCGCGGGTTGTGGGACTTTGAGCAGGTATAAAACGATAAGGGATGATTGAAATGACATCATTTGCATACCAACACCCAGTCAGAAAGGTCCTTTAACGAATACGTCATCTCTCTAAACAAAAAAATGGATACCACACCAGAAGCAGCGTCTCAAGTGGTTGCACTAATCGAAGCTGGACAGAACCAAAGTCAAGTGGCTCGTCAATTAAATTTGAGCAGATATGCTGTTCGACGTGTATACCAGCGATATCAGCAAACTGGTGGCTATACCAGGCGACCAGGAACAGGCCCAAAACGTGCGACAACACAGCGCGATGACCGTTTTCTTGTGAATACATCACTACGAAATCGCCGGTTGAATGCAGTTCAACTCGGACAGCAGCTCCAGGAAGTTAGAGAAGTGGAAGTCAGTCGGTGGACGGTTAGAAGAAGACTAGCCGAAGGAGTTCTGACAGCGCACAGACCAGCAACTGGCCCAAAATTAACCCCAGCGCACAGACAAGCACGCCTTCAGTTTGCTCGAAATCACGTTAATTGGACTATGGATCAATGGCAGGCAGTCCTCTTCTCCGACGAATGCAGGATGTGTCTCCATGGTAACGACGGACGGGGTAGAGTTTACCGAAGACCCGGTGAGCGTTTTGCTCAATGCTGCATCTCCGAACGGGTCGCATACGGCGGTGGTTCGTGTATGTTCTGGGGAGGCATTTCACTGGAAGCGAAAACCGAACTTGTCTTCATCACAGGGCCCGATACCGACCGTCGATCGCGTGGATTGACTTCCCAACGTTACGTCGAGGAGATCCTGCAAGAGCATGTTGTGCCCTTTTCGGGATTTATCGGCGAAAACTTCGTTTTTATGCAGGACAACGCTAGACCACACACCGCTGCTATAGTACGCCAGTACTTGGAGGAGGTTGAAGTACTCGTTATGGAGTGGCCTGCTCGAAGCCCAGATCTCAATCCCATTGAGCACTTATGGGACGAACTAAAGAAACGAGTAAGAGCCAGAAACCGCAGTGCCTACGAGTCTCAGAGAGCTCCAAACCGCGATCAAGGAAGAATGGGACAGCATACCGCATGATTTCGTAAAAAAATTGATTTTTTCAATGAAACATCGAATGGAAGCTGTTATTCAGGCTAGGGGAGGCAATACCTCGTATTAATAAATCGTTACATTCACAAATTTATTGTTTTTTTATCCTTTTATACCTGCTCAAAGTCCCACAACCCGCGCTACCTGAAACGAGCGAATTTAGGCCATTCCATTGTTAAGCCGCCACTGCTATGATTTGGAAGGTCAAGGCCAGACATTATGGGTTTTTAGGAAGCTAACAGTGTGTACTTAAATTTAATTTAAGCTATATTTGCAAACAATCTTTAATTAAAATAAAAACAAGTGTCGAAATCAAAATGCAGGAAAATTACCCTATGTGCGATTTCTATGCTCTCGAGTGTATGTACCCAACCAAATGCTAACAAGTGCTGTCAAACAGTGAAGTAAATCATTGTAAGAACAGTTAGTGCCTATTTTAATAGCTGCGACCCCTCAGACATTCTCAAAGGAAGTTAGTACTTGGTACTAAGAGATCTGATGGGATATCTACCGTGCCTCCTCTTTGATCCCACCTGGGATCGTAGTTTTAAAACTGTTTTTACTGTACGACATTTGAATGGATTGCAAATATGCCTGATGACATGTCCGCGCCCTAACCAGACACTATGCGGCTTACGCTCTATCGGGTCTAATGTTATAAATAGGGGATGCAATAAGGGTTGTGAGTGTCGCCCTTTAGAAAATTAAACAGCGAGTCTGTTTAATTTTCTAAAGGGCGGCACAAAAATGACATTAGCTTAACAGATGCTCACGGCAAAGCAATGCTGTTACTAGAGGGCAACTACTGGCCTCTATTTTTTTTCCATTCAATATATTATTTTATTGTGTGTGTCATTGCCGTCGTCTGTCTTTCCTGATCGCTATAATTTGGGCCTCTTCAAGGCAAGAGTGAATAGGTGTCTTCTAGACCGTTCTGCTCCATCGTCGGCCACATCATCGCTTACCATCAGGTGAGATTGTGGCCAAAGGACAGTCTATCAAATATAAAAATAAAAAAAAATACACAATACATATTTAGGTAGGTAGATCTTTTTATATCTTTTTGTAGGTAGTCTTCTTTATATTAGCTTGTTCTTTAGCATTTCCGTGGCAAGTGAAACGATACCAGTGTGCGCCTTAAGTTCTACTTTAGGTAGATGCTTAAAAATTACGAAATAAAAAACAAAAGTACGTGCAGAACGAATGTATTCGCTCGAATATTACAAATGTTTATAAAATGTGCATGAATGGGAACAAAATACTAAGTAATTAAAGTTAAGTTTTACAAAGTTTATAATAGTTATGTTAAATTAAAACTATACTAGATGATAATATTTTTTATATGAATGAAAAAATATTAGTTACCACATGTTATTTAATTATTGTTATTTATTCAAATATATTTTTTGTTAGACACTAGAGAAAATGGGATATATTAAATTGACTATTCAAAAATGCTTGTTATTTTATTGAACATGAAATAGTGGCTTTTAAATGCTAAAAATCTCAAAATTATTTTAAACTCGTGCTAACATTCACCAGTGCTATTTTGTCAACAACAGTAATGCATATATGACCGATGATCTAAGATGAGTTTTCAAATTATGTTTTGTAATATCTTATGCATGTCCAGTAAATGTGTACACAATCAGTAGAAAATTAGGTAAATCAACTTTTGGGGGGTACAATTTTTTGGGGCGTTTTAATGAAGATTATTATTTTAAGGATGAACTTATTATTACTTGAATACAACCTAAACGCCACCGCTATATTTACATGGGCGTGTGTTTTTCCTTAAACTATGCCCGGCATTATTTCTCACTTTTATTTTTATAACTATTATAAAGTTAAAGAATTACACGCCTTCTAATAATAGAGTTAAGCTACATAAAACAATACTAGCTGTAATTCTAGCTTGATTACATTTTATTATGATTCATCGCTAGAATTACAGCTTTTTCTTTACAAATTCTAGTGTTATCTATCTAGGGGAATCTGATTGTGGTCGTGACACAATTATTAGTTGACTTGTAACAAAGCTAGGAATTTTGATTCACCAAGTTTTAAGAAGTTTCAAGGTAATCCTTGTGTTTTTTAACCGACTTAAAAAAAGGAGGTTTGACTGTTTTTACCCGAGTGTCGAGGGTTATGGCGTGTATTACCTATGTATGTATGTGCCCACCCTTCAATATTTCCTTTAGTAGCACGTAGCAACCAAACGGCTGGCTGGATGGATTTTGATGATTCTGGTATCAAAAGATTCGTCGCAACTTCCCAAGTGTCCTTAGAATAAAAAAAATAAAAAGTCACGTCGGAAGGAAAGCATGAGGGATATTATCTCACATAAAAAATAAATATTTTTGCCGTTGCAGATGTTGAAGATAATTAATTATAATAGTTTTGTTATAAAAAAATGTGACTTGGTAACCCCAAAGTGATCAAAATGAGGTCAGTAAACTGCTAGGACATAGGTACACCAGCCTCCGACTGTCTGCGATCATTACATTTTATCATTCGTCAAGACTGAAGAATGGATTTACCTATCAAAAAGTACCAAATTTAAAACATTATCTTATTTACCTCATACACCACATACTTTTAGTTCGGGCAGTGGGGTTTTTTTGATTTTTTAATAAATCTTCTTGTTTATGTTCGTTAAAAAGGGGATCCACAATCCGATTCCCTGACGTTATTTTACTTAAATACACAAACATAATCTTAGTTACATTTTTTAAACAGACTCATGTTATTTTAGATACCTACCTATCTCATTACTTACTAACACAAGTATATTACATTTAAAGTTAGGAGCTTACAAGCTTTTCCAGCTCATAAATCTATGGTTAACATTGATCCCAATGTAACTTTATCATTACGAAGAATGTGACATTAGATTTAACTTAAATTTATTATATCTACGTTACAAGCTAACATTTTTATACGACCTTAGCCTTACAAGTTAGTTACAAAAAATATGTTTTACATGCTGAATAAATATTTACATTTATCACGCTAACTTTTGATTATCAATAATACCTGCTATGTTCAAGCTTATGAACTAACAAGCTAGTTTAAGGCTTAGAAACGTTAAACTAAACATAATAGTACACTAAGTATTTAACTAAATGTAAATGCACACAAGCCTACAGCAAAGTTTCGGTGAAACGATATCTAAATATATATAACTCAAAGGTGACTGACATAGTGATCTATCAACGCACAGCCCAAACCACTGGACGGATCGGGCTGAAATTTGGCATGCAGGTAGATGTTATGACGTAGGCATCCGCTAAGAAAGGATTTTGATCAATTCTACCCCCAAGGGGATAAAATAGGGGATGAAACATTGAATTCCTTGGCGCGAGCAAAGCCGCGGGTTCAGCTAGTAAATATATAATTTTAATCTAGACAGTTTGATTAAAACTGGTTTTGTATATTATATACTGGTTTTGTATAGTATATTTTCTAAACCTTTGCAATGTTCTTGAAACGTTTAAGATGTACTGTAAAAATAACCACTACCCCTTTTGATAGACACTAAAAATTGGAAGCCTAGCCTATTACGGGTTTGGTTTCGCAGTAGGGCACTATTTTCGTGTAAGGCAGTTAATGCTGACCAGTTATGTATTTTCTATGTTATTATAGAAAATACATAACCGAACTGAATAACCAAAACGTGGGTATAAATGCACATGACATGGGTTGGCAAAAGAGAAAAAAGGGCAAAAGATAAATATATGTTTTGATGATATTTCCGTTTCTTTTTACTATGGCTTCTAGCGTTATGGCTCATTGTATTGCTATAACGTTTAAAGTATTGAATTTTAGTGTTAACCTAAAGTTTTTTTAGCTTTCTAAGTAGCTATTATATGTATCACTCTAACATTATTACTTAATCTTAAATTTTATAAGGTATATTTGATATACGTATTATTTCATGCTACCACTTCTCTGTCTATCCTGTTAAGACCTACATCTATAATACACTTACAGTACTTTATTTATTAATTTAATATCTTACTAAAGAATATACAATAACTAAAACACATGAGTTAAGAAATGATTTTTTTGTATTTTATTTTCTTTTAACAAAATAATAATAGACTAAATTAAATTTAAAGTAATCAGTAATGTTCTAGTAAAAAAGGAACGGTGTTAGTATCATATTATCGCAATTACAAAATTAGTTACTTAATACTTTTATTAACCAAATCCTGTTTTCATTTTGATTTCACTAATCTTATTAAAAAAATACATTCCTTAACTATCTTCGTCTAAACTATTGCCCGAACTATACTTTACACAGGCACCTCTTATAAATCTTATTAAATTATTTTCTGGATTCGTTCTTCTGGGATGCTTAAACTCTACCACACTAAATAACTAGATACTCTGGTTACCATACGCTCAGTGCTATCTACTCATCAGTTTACCTTGATTCTTCAAAATCGTAAAGGCTACAAAAAACTATGATACCATACTATTACAAAATGTAAAATGAAAACTGGCTTCATTAAAAACTCGAGGGTGGGCGCTAATGCCTATCATACAAGATATTTTTATCTTAGTTTAGGTATTAGCGCGATCACTCAAACCTAACCTATGTCTACCTTAAAGCCGGTAATATTTATGTACCTACCTATTATTTACTACCTATTGTAACTGTAAGGTGTCAAATAAAGATTTTTTCATTTTTCATACCCATAGTATTATACCGGGTATGTATATAGGTATAGCGAAAGTATAAAGGTACTGACACACGTGCTTATTTTAGAGCTAAAAGCATGCTTTTTTCGAGCTTAGCTCAATAAAAAAACATGTGAACAGGTCGTGCTAGTAAATAAGCATGCTTATTTGGTCGTACGTTGGTGGATTTTTGAGCATGCTCAAAAGAAGCATGCTTATTGCCCCTTCAGTACAGCTCTTAAAGTAACCAGAGATTATTTTATAATATTTTTTTTATTTTAAGGCTTCTTAAAAACTAAGAACTAAAAATATATTAAAAGTTAATAAAGTATGAGATAGGCATAATATAAGACAATTAACAATTTATTTTAAAAGATCTTGACTTACTAATTTTGTCAAGAGATGCGATGATAAAATTTTTGGCGCATTTTATAAGTGGGATAAAATGCGCCAACACATAATCATAATAATGGCTCCTAGTAAGATCTCATCAGATGCTTTTATGTACATAACTTTAAAGATAGTTTTTTTTCATAATACTAGTAAAATATCTATAATTATACATACATAGAATGCTTGATAATAACATTCTTCCTGACTTGAGTCTTAGTTTATGTATGTTTTAAGTAATTATAAAGTATGTACCTACTTACTAATCACTAAGCCAGCAATTTAGCGTAAGTTATTTTGTTCATTCCATGCAAACACCAACAGATCATGATTATCGAATCCGTGTGACGCTATAACGTCTCTATAACCCTCCCTGTCATACTTCTTCTTATAAAAGTAGAATCTATCGCAGTGAGTCGGCGTGACCCCTACTTTCCTCGCTAATATCCCCAAGTATATATCATCAAACCTAAAATGCTTCACGAAGAGGCTCGCTATGTATAAAACGTTCATAGTACGCTTATTTACTACAAAAGCCCCAGCGGTCACGTAAGGGGGCCATTTATTCCACGGATACTCTTCTAAGGAAACTCTCCATTTGCTTGTGTACACTCTATGTGGTCCAGACTTGAAGACATAACCAGCAAGGAGGTAATCTTCGTCGTTCTGAGTCAAGTTCTTCGTAGGATCTGTTTTGGGTTTCGTGCTAACGTAGTCTAAGAGATTCGGCACGGATATGTACATGTCGTCGTCTGTAAATAAGTAATGTGCAGCGGACGAGCAATGTTCGTAGAGCCATCGAAACGTCATCATTGTTTTAATGGTGTTATTGAAGTACGTATCCAGGAAGTCCATTTGTATTACATCTTTGTGCTCTGCCATTTCGGTTTGGATTTTCCTTTGCGTGTCCGAGCTGGTGCCTACTCCTAGAAAGAATATAACTTTGACGGTGCGACCAGGAATCATGGTTTCTTGTCCATAAGTCTTTCGTATAGTCTGCCTGTGTTCAAAGTTGTTCATAGCTGATTTGACGGCGATGAACAGGTCTAGCTTTCCAACGGTACTGCATTTTCCTGAGTTTGTTAAGTATCTGTAAGGGTAGTAGTTGATAGCTGCAACGCTGGGCTTCTTCCCCGCTATGACGTCTTTTACTAACGGCCTGATATCAATGTTCAGAGGATAATCAAAGCTGTCGTCGAAACTTCTGGAGTGGATGTAGTCACCGACTCCCAGAAAGAAATAGAACGTGTATAACACTATGATGATTATGAAGAATCGTTTTATGTTTCTGTGCTTCATACTGGAGATTCGTACGAGATTCTGTTTAATTGGTACCTTCTGAAATGAGCAAATACCGAGAAATAGTAATAAATAGTCATATATCCTCCCCTCCCGTGCCCCTCGATCGACTTGGATACCACAAGGCCTTAGGGCGATGACCACTCCAAAGTTTACGTACTTAAGAAAGTTTTCCTAGTGAGTTTTCACAGTTTGGATTAATATCGAGTTTTCTGAACTGTGTGCAATGTGACTGCTAAGGAAAGTTATTTAGTATCTTTCAAAATGTATAAATGAGCAAGCGAGTGGTACCTAACAGTAGTCTTCGCCTAAGTCAAAGGGTATTTATTCAGAAGAACCACAAGAATCATTTTGAAACGTCTTAATGGTAGATGACTCTAGGTGCCAGTTCCATGCGACCAAAGCATAGAAGAACAGGCAACAGACTTACGGCTTGGTTCTTACCGCTCTTTTGTATGATCCATGTTACAATGTAATACACTTATCTCAATATTGAAGCTGCAGTGTGTTATATATATACTCAATATTGAACCACCGAGCCGAGAAGAATACTTCTCGGCTATGGTCGCGTGGAACTGCTTGTGATTTTATTGAATAAAAATATTTTGACTTTTTTGACGTATGCAATAGCAATCATAAGGGAGGTAAACAAATGAAGGCACACATGAATCGCAATCTTTATTTTTATCTTAGTTCCCATTTTTAATCCTTATTTTAATTTGAATTGTCTGTATAATTAGTGTAATTGGCGGACGCCGTTCTAGTTAAATAAATAAAAATAAAATAAATAAATGAATATCGTAGGGAAGTGGTCTCACCTGTTCACATCACAGGGACGTGTCGACGGAAGAGCTGATGGAGACGGGAGGCAGGTAGTGGCTGCGGATCTGCGCGTGCAGGCGGCCCACCTCGCCGTCCAGCGACTCCATGTCGCGGACCAGCTGCGTGAACTGCACTATGCCTGCAGAACCATGTCCACTTGTATAACTTGTCCAGAACGCGCAAGCTTACGCGCGTGGCCGAGATACTAGAGCTACAGACAACCCGTCCAGAAGCTCGCGTTTCACGCGCGATTGGACTCACGCGTAAAACGCGTCTTCTAGACAGGCTCTAGGGGTCCATGTTAGCTAGTTGACGATTGACTGATGCGCGGCTGGCTTCGCGCATCGGATCGCTTATTTATTTTATTTATTTATTATTTCTATCCAAAACTTAAAAAATGATGAAGATAGAGAACAGAAAAATACGTAGATACATACAAGGACTACCTTAAAAAGGTCTGAGGCATACCTATACAACAGAGTGTTATGGCTACATAGACAGACAACAAAACTGGGTATACAAAATATAATAACGCGTTCACACTTAGCTCGAACGCGCAGGGACATGGGCAATGCGCGAAAGGCAACATGTGCGGGAACCGGGAACCCGAGAGAGAGAGAGAAGGTTTGCCTCGCATCATGTGACCAGCTCAATGCAGTGGTTTCGGATGCCTATTGTTCTTGATTCACATAGACATGACAAAATGTTATCATCGCGCCGTCTCATAGTAAATGACACGCGACCGCACCGATAATACAGTCGTTAAAATACAAAGTACCTACCTACCTACCCTTATCGATGTCGCAAACTCAATGTCGCATCGCAGCTTAGAAATAAATTTTAACCTCTGAAGTAGATTATTAGGGAACGTACCCAGAGTGACTGCTGGAAACAGAGTAAATGGGGCGCTACACACGTTTATGAGCAGCCGGAAACTGTCTAAAAAGGCACGACTGGCTGTACATAAAGGGGTGTTAGTGCCGACACTAATGTATGGTAGCGAAAGTTGGGTATGGCAGAAAACACATCAGAATAGAGTGAATGCAGTAGAAATGAGAGCGTTACGTAGTATGTGTGGAGTGAATTTGAGTGGTAGAGTGAGGAACAGTGTGATTAGAGAGAAATGTGGAGTGAAAGAAGACGTAGTGATGAGGGTAGAGAAAGGTATGTTAAGATGGTTTGGGCATGTAGAGGATGGATGAAAGGAGATTAACAAAACAGGTGCATCAGGCGAGTGTGAATGGGACTGTTGGGAGGGGAAGACCTCGGAGGACGTATCTGGATCAGATAGCAGACGTTCTCGAGAAAGGCCAGGTCAAGAGTACCCTAAACAGACGAGAATGTATGAGGAATGTTATGAGAGTGAATGAAGCGAAAGAGGTATGTAAGGATCGTAGCAAGTGGAAATCCGAGGTCTCTGCCTACCCCTATGGGATACAGGCGTGATTTTATGTATGTATCTGTGTATGTACCCATACTACGTGACCCGTTAAGGGGGAGAGCGGAGTCTTTGAAATACTACGGTCAGTCACAGGAGCGGGAGGGGGGGGATGCTCAGGTTTTTGTCACGTAGTCGATTTTACTGAGAGAAATCTCGTATTTTTTCATCCTATATTCGAATACAGCGCGCAGTGTTTAGCGCTTTTTAAACTCACAGTTGGTGGCGCTTGTGTTCGTAAATTATGTTACTGTAAGTTACACACGGTATTGCAATATATTTTCACAAAGGTTGTTCTTTTCTATAATATATAATTCACTAGTAATTTAAGTATGCATGCAGTCTTATGCAATAAAGACGAGTATGAGCAAAAAAATTTTTTTTTTCAATTTTTGCCTGTGAAATGATTAAAAATCATAATTATGAATTACTACGTGAAAACTAAAGGGGGAGGGGGGGGGGGGATCTTGGCATATATTACGAGTCGTCACCGAGGGAGGGGTCGAAAAAACTAAAAAATTCGGTCACGTAGTATGGGTACGTTCCCTTACTTACCTAATAGAATAAATAGCCTTGCTGGTAACATAATAATATTATAATCTCTGGCTTTGGGTTTCTCTACTATGCTGATGAAGGTTATTTTTGTGAAACTGTCCGGGGTCCATTGCATTTTTGATTCTTGTTCTAATGAATTCTCGAATAAATAATTCACATAAATCTCACCTTCTCTGGAATTACTGAATCCGTGACGCTTGATAGTTTCCATTTCAATCTGGACCACCATTGGGAAGACGATCTGCATCAGCTTCAGCATCTCATTCCCTGCAGCCTCCTTGGCCTCGTCCAGCTTGGAAGCATAGTCTGGGGACTCGAGGGCATCCATCACCTCTCCTAGGATCTGGCGCATTTGATCCACCGTTATGCTTTGTGGTGACGCCATCAGTTAATTAACTGAAATGGAATTAACTATTTATTTACTAATCACGCCTGTATCCCATAGGGGTAGGTCCCAGAGACCACGGATTTCCACTTGCTACGATCCTTACATACCTACCTTACCTAATCATAAAATAATCTTGGTCCTAACAGAATTTCAAGACGCAACATAGGTATAGGTAACTTAAATTCACTCAAATGAAGCTGAAGGTAGAGTATTTCGTAAGAACGGTTAAAGAAAGTTTGTTGCCTGTTCTCCTAGGCTTTGACCGCGTGGAACTGGCCTAGGTACCTAGATACATATTATTGTAAGCCAACAGAGGCGGTTTAGAAGATCTGATCATAGAGACTTCCAGAGAATAATATCTCGGAGCACAGGTGAAGAGACCTAGACCTACCTACTTTTTTTTTATTTTATTTGTAATAGAGTTCTCTGTGAAGGGCTCGTCCGAGGAGATAGGCCACAAAATTCACACACAGACGAACTTACCATGCTTGTCGACCTGCAAAAAATAACGTAGGTACCTACGTAGTTTAGAATAATTAAAATTTATCGGCATTTTTAACGGAGATATAGCACCACACCACACAATACCTAATAGCAGCTTCAATGAAGGAAATTGACGAAATGGAACACATACCTACCTACCTAGCGCGTGCGCGAGTGTATCGATCGCATCGTCTCCGCCACGCAGAATAGACTAGACTGTCTCGATATCTTGAAACGTTGAAATAGAATGGTCTCGAACTGCATAGGTATAGCATTATCCAATGAAAATATAACATACCTATGGATTAGATAGGTACCTACTAACTTTCTCGTCAAAAGATGGTGTTCCGATATCTTTATAAAAACAAAGGCAATTCTTTAAGAGTTTATGAGTTCATACTTCATACCCACACCCTACACCCTACGTATAGTAGGTATGCTACATATAATAATAAGGCATGATCATGAGCGAATTTGACCTGTCGCGTAAACATTGTTCTTTAATCGCAACAGGATAAGGTCGAATACCTATCTCTTGGATACGTTAACGCCACATAGGTAATGTCTAAATTATTTTGTGATAAGGCCCCTGTAAGTACACACCCGCCGCGCGGCGCGGCCGACCGGGCGTTACCTACATTACAAGTGGTTTAGCTTTTTCTTTGGAGGCCATTATTATTCGAAGCCGCGTCATACCTACCTTACCGTCGCCTTGAATATTGCTCCTAGAAAGAACTACCTATCTAAAAAGAATATGGCATGGGATGACATCGAGGGGATAGGTACGCGAGAAAAAAATTTAAAATGTAATGTTTTGCATGGAGACGCGATAGCTGATAAGCGTCATACCTATCCTGCGTCCTGAAAATTCTCGTTAGTCCAAAACCCAGGCTAGCAATTCAGAAAACCAAATAAAAAAAATACCTACTTGAGGTTCAGCAGACGCCTTTTTTATTCTGTGCCCTGGTGATACACCATACAGTACATGTGCTAGTTAGATTTGTACCTTGGTGTACCTAGATGGGTTAGTAAGAATAGGCAGGTACCTAGTTTAGCTGTTAAAATGTGTAATACCTAGTAGACAAACACAGCTACCTGTGTTTGCCATACCTACGTATGGTTCATTTGTTTTAAGTAGGTACCTATGCTATTTACCTACTTAAAATACTATCTCATTCACATCTCTTATTCCTCTCACTATCACATTCTTCCATATCTTTAATACCTATGATAATAGACTTAAGAATTTGCAGTTTTAACGGTAGGCAAAATCTTTGTAAGCATTTGTTTACCAATCTGTAGGCAAGCATTTATTTTATTTCCTCATTACCACAAATTTTACTGCAACCCTACACCCCATGCACTACCGATAAATCAGATTTTTAATCTAATAAAAATTTACTATCTATCTATCAATCCTCTTTCAATCTTTAAATGTAATTCTTTTTATCTTTCAAAATCATTTTTATTTCATACATATTCATTCTACCACCAACTCAAATTTTATTTAACGTGTTTTGTTATTTTTGTTTGTTTGGTTATCAAAATTGCTAAAAACCAAAATATTCTATTCAATAATTTCTATGAGCCTATATTTTTTATTTCGGCCACTTCTATGGAAGTAACTTGGTGATCAGTCCCCAATAATAATTGACCTAGCACGCACAGGACGTGGACGAAATAAACATCTTTAAGCGAAGGGAAGCAAGTAATCAACAGACTACCGAGGGCCGAGGGGTTCCGAGGATTGTGTCAATTTTGAATGAACAGGCTAGACTACTAGGCGATTGGTATTATCGTGTCAAGTAGGTAAAATACTAACGTGGTACAACGAATAATGCATCATAGCATTTACCAAATTAGTTTCTTGGTAGTCAATTATGTAGGTAGGTACCTACTGAAATGCAGGAAACTTACTTTTATGTGGTGTAACGTTTATTCCATCAACAGACTTACCAAATTAGTTTCAACAAACAAACAAAGGACTGGCTGACTGGCGGGAGGCGTCAATCGGCGTCATAGGTGAGATTATGTGATATTATGATGTGAGTGATACACTGTAATACACTTTAGATTACAATTTTCTGGTCTGGGACACACGCACGCATCGCGTCAACAAGGGCTGTCCAGTCCAAAAAGAATGTCTGTCAAGGGGCAGGCGTCAACGTCAATTTCAAGAACGAACTCAGAAAAAATTAAAAAATAAATTGTGTGCATGACAGCGACAGCCAAGAGCTTGTATTCTTTTTTATTATTTTGTGCTGGCTTGGATACAGATCCTTTCGCCAAGTCCCTTCTGAAAGGCAGAGAGGAACAGGGTTGCCAGATGTTTTTGATGAGCGATCGTAATCTCGGATATTTGAAATCGTATATCAAGGAGAATCGAAATAAAAAATCGTACATAATATATTTATGTAAGAAAGTTTAGTAATACAATTTGCTGTGTCAATTTTTTGTAACAGTTTTTAATGTTCATCAGATTGAGCGTTTCGGAAGGAGTTTCGGGCCAAGTTTCTAAAATGCGAGCTTAGCTAGGAGGCTGAAATTTTTGTCACACATAGGTCTACACATAAGAAGCCCACATCTAGAATAGCTTTTCACGGAAACGCCTAGTTTTTGAAAAATAACTTTATTAATCTAAATTTTCCCTACAAAGTGCAACTTACACGAGATTTTTGCTCATCTGACACAATGTCATGTTTCCATAAAATAACGGGGTTTTTGGAATCTGACAGTTCTTAATGTGTCACAGAACCGACACAGAGCATCCCGACTTGAGTAGGTAGGTTATGTTCGAAATGTGTGACAGAACCGACATAGAGCGCCCCGACTTCCACGTAGTCTTGAGGTCCCAACCCCTAGAGTGTATATAAAAATCGAGAAGCCAGAAGCTCGAGTTGAGGTCCTGGGTAGAGCAAGCCCGCGAAGTCGAGTGGAGCGAAGGGGGAGGTGGCGAGCAAAGTGAGCCGGCGACTTCCGAAGCGGAGCGATGGTTGAGTGGGAGAAGCGACGCTCAGGGGCGACCTCGCCAGAGTTCTGGCTGAGCCATTCCAGAGTCAAGCCCGAGGCACCCCAATTTGTTAAGCTTACGTTCGAAATGAGACGCTAAACAAACACAGTGCCACAGAAAAAAGTGATGTTTTAATTTTACAAATAAATTAATAACTTTCAATTTACACATCTCTTCGGGAATCTGACTTCAGAATGGAGCTTCCCTCCCCCCTCCTTCACTTCCCCACATTTAGTGTATTTTTGATACTAATAAAAACTAAAAAAAAAAATTCTCTGAAACTGAAGGTTTCCGTTTAACCAAAGAGAATGTAAAACTACGAGGAACTCCTTCCAAAATGGGAGCCAATTTGGTACTTTCTAAAAAAAAACTCCAGCTGAAAAAGTAGCTAAGTGGACACGGATTATTGGGGTGTACAGGTGTACATTATCGTCCCGTACAATATCATGTCGTGCATTATTGGCTCCCGGGCGCGATAATACAACAAGAAAAAGAAGTAACAAAATGAATGTTGTTTGTTTACTTACGATTACGTTTACCAAAATTATCTTAGCGTACGTAGCGTTATATACTCTTGGAATACCAACCAAGGCCGCAAGGCGTTTACCAACAAAAGAATACACAAGTTTTATTTATTAATACAAAGAGTTGAGTGGGTTGAAAACAAAACGAAACAGACGTTTTTTTGGTAATTTTTAACCTTTATTTACGAAGCAGTATCACAAACCATAGTTACCTAAAGTAGAAATCAGTGAAAGTTACAGTAAATTCCTTTGGGAAAACTTTAGGTACCATGGATGGAGATATAATAGATTCTGAGGATATGGAGCAGAGGCCATCAAGCCGCCGTACCTTGACTTCAAGGAACAATGCTGCTAGGCAGGTGGCAGTCAACTTCATGCCTTCCCGGCAGCTGCCCTATAGTAAGTATTCTTCAACTACATAATCTCATATCTGATGGAAATATTTAAGTAGCTTTTCTGCTAGCTGTTGGTGATTATGGTGATTACTCATTATTTTGCTGTGTATATTTCCCTTATCTTATCATATCTACTAATATTAAAATTGTTTTCTAGTTAGTACTGTGTAGGTACAGATAAGGGCATAGTAGTTTGCATGAAATAAATGTAGTATATGGAACATGATTTTTATGGCTTGAGTTTTGTTGGCGGGCTTAACTATTCTCATACAAAAAAAATCATAATTTTTTATTGATTTTATTTACCTACTTAGATAAAATAAATATAAATATAAATAATGCTGGACAATCCACACAGCGCCATCTAGCCCCAAAGTAAGCTACTCAAAGCTTGTGTTATGGGTACTAGATGACTGATATATTTAATACATTATATATTTACATAGATAGATATTTTTTATCATACATAAACACCCAGACCAACGGAACAAATTTCTGCAGATCGTACACAAATTTGTTCCGAGGCGGGAATCGAACCCGCAACCTCTTGCGTCGCAGGCGGACTCTCGCCCGCTGCTTGTAGATGATAATGATTTGGACTTATGGCCTATTATGATTTAAAGTCTGTCACACATCAGTGCCGTGCTAGGGATGGGCCAGGGACATGTTTCGTCAGGAGTCTACATAAATATAATTCCATACATTGTCTATGAACTTGATCACACATGTCCATGCCCATGCCAGCAAACGAAGCAAAGAAGGCAACAAACTTCCTGCCCCGTCACTTACACTGCACTTATTTGTGGGGGTATACCTTTAAGAATATGATTCTGAATTTATTGAAAACTACACATCATAAACATACACAAATACCTAATGCCAGTTCATACCAAATTATCATAGGTTTAAGCATTTGGTACTTAAGTAATATAACAGACATTATTTCTTTTTAAATTTTCAGATAGAAAATTAATATAGGTGATGGTTACCACTTAACATCAGGTGGGTTAACGGCTTGTTCCTACAGCAAGTAGTAAAAAAGCCCTTTCTAAAGGTTAATATCATTGGTGCTCCTACTATAAACATGCACTAACTACCTCTAATTAAATAAACAACTGTGAATCATACCTACTGTGTCTGTGTAGTAGTGAGCTCACATTCTGCATCCTATGGTTTACCTTGTTAGTTAAAAATACCTTGCACTGTAAATAAATATATCCGCACAGATCTTAGCCACACCTGAGTTCGTTTTGCTAGTGGAATGCTAAAATATTTTTAGTTAGACCTGTATATATCAAAATACAATGTTTTGAAGTGCATATAGTGTTGTGGTATTTCTCACTTGAATTTGCAAGTTATAGTGATGGTTCAGAAGAAGTATTTATCAGTTGAGATGCAAGAGCTCTGTAAGTTTTTTAATTGTTTCGATAATGACATGTTATGATATGCCTCAGGAAAGTCTATGTTTGTTTAAAAAATCTGTGACTACTATCAGATCTACATCCTTGGATTTTCTTTACTTGGATTATTGACTTGTCAAAAGTCATCAATTCAGTTAAATCAAAAGGGTCATCTTTTTGATTAGTTTCCTGTCATCTAACGAAGCAACATAGCATTTTCATTTTAATTGTTTTTCTAGTGTTATTTTGAGTTGTGTTGTGTAATTTTGGTGGTATTTTAACCAACATTTCTTGTGATGTTAGCACAAAGTGTAAGCATTTGAAATGAAAGTGTATTATGTGATATCGTGATTTGATCGCAAATGTTTCAAATGTTTTGAAGAAACCTGCCACCATTTTCTTCAAAACAATTGACTGACTCGACTTTGGACTGACGTGACTAGAAACATAACTACAAAGAGTATAATCTCTGAATCACTTGACATTGGCAAGATTGTCTATGACAGGAACCATAAAAAGAAGAAAGAAGATGGGTCACTGAAGATGAATCTATGTTAAAGTTCCATGTGACCAAATCTAGAAGAATAGCCAACAAAATCCAAGCCTCCTGCCAAGCATGGTGACCACTGATGTATTGAGAGATACTTTGTCTAGCTTTGACTCCTAAGTTCATGATGATGAAACCTCTTACCCCCGGTTTCTGAAAGACTGATCAACACTAATCGGCTGTTAAGTCACTTGCTTCTCTAACTAACTTTTTTTTTTTTTTTATACAACTAGCTGATGGAACAAGCAGATGGTCCACCTGATGTTAAGTGGTAACCATCACCTATAAACAAAACATTGCCCCGTAGGTCACGCACAATAAGAACGTGCCCTACGATGCACAGCCCTGCGTCCATCAACTTGAGGCATACAGATGTTAAGCCTCATGTGCCTGTAATTACACCGGCGACCACACTCTTCAAACCGAAACACAGCGTTGCTGCTTGGCGGCAGAAAAAGGCGTGGTGGTAGTACTTCCCCGGACGAGCCCTTCACAAAGAGCTCTACTACTCTTAACTTGAAGTAAAAGCTGAAATATCAAGTGACTTAACAGCCGATTAGCGTTGATCACCGTTTCAGAAACCGGGCGTTAAACACACAGACTAGCTTAAAATACCTAATTTGCTGCAGAATAACAATAACAAGCAAGCATATATAGGGACATAGGGATATAGGGACAGAGAAAGGGACTTTGTTTTATACTATGTAGTGATGCTGGTGGATCGTTATCCAATTTCTATCTACCTTTTCCAGGCACTTTGCGTCTCCGACGGAGAAACTCAGAGCAGAATGCATTGCTGGACGAGCTGGTCGAGGCAGACGGCCCCGACACCGCCAGCAAGCAGGCAGACATCATCGTCCGCGAGCTGGAGCAGCATCAGGTGCTGATGGAAGACAACCCTGTGTCTCAGGAGTTGAGGAGGTATTCTGATCAATAGAAAATGGGCACAGTGCCAGAACTCTCAAGAGGTGATAGGAAACATAGCTAAAAAACCGTTGTTGAACCCTATAGTTTCAAAAAACATGTGTCAAAATCCTTTCACCCTGCTGTTTCAAAAAAAGGAGTGACACGATAAGAATATCACTATATTCTGAATTGAAAAAATTCTCTGCTACTATATTTTACAATAAGTGGTTTTTTTCCTGCAACTACGCTCTTCAAACCGAAACAGTAACGCTGCTTGGTGGCAGAAACATGTGAGCGTAGGTGTATTCAAATCAAATCAAAATCAAGTATGTATTTATTTGTCCTTTGTACAGCACATAAGGACTTATAGTAGGTAGGTAGGCCCGAGATACCTATAGCATATAGGTATGATATCATGTTATATAGTATATAGGTATGGTATATTGATGATCATGTGAACTTGTTCCAGGGAGGCGCTCCGTGACCTGCCTCAGGGTATGACCATGAAGAGGAACGTACGCGCCAAGCTGTCCGCCTCAGTCAGTCTGCGCTCGAAGAGACGACCGATCTCCATGTTCAAGCGGATAAAGTATCGCGCCAGCTTTGCGTGGAAACGGGTAAGCACTCCTTTCTTTATCATAAGCTGGCCCACTGCTAGAAATGCTACAGATCAACATCATAGTTATATTTACTGTGAGCTATAGTAGCCACACATCAGCCTACACACTACATAATAATATGTAAAAATGAATGTAAGGACTTATTAATTTTTCTGGCAAACAGCGCGTTGTGGGGCGAACGAAATAACAACAACGTAATAAAGAAGTTCTCGATCAAATGACAGTTACTTATTTGTCCGGAATGGTTAGATTTCAATGAGATTGTCGTATTCCCACGGAATAAAAAGTAACCTATGTGCTATTTCAGACTATAATCTATCTCTGCGCCAAATTTCATCCAGATCTGAGACCCGATTACGCTAATGTCTGGCTACCGAGATGACTTTCAGTTGGACATTCCCATAGTGTAATAGCAATCATATAGAATGGATCGGGATCTAATGTCTAACTGAAAGCCATCTCGATAGCCAGACATAAGCGTAATCGGGCCGCCGTTCATCCGTTCTAGCGTTATTGAGTAACAAACATCCAAACTTTCTCATTTATGATATTAGTATGATTGTAACAAGGTTCATACAAAAGAGCGGTAGGAACCAAGAAGGAAAGGTTTCAAAAAGGTCGCGTGGGACTGGCACCTAGAGTCGCCTAGCTTTAAGACGTTTCAAAGCAAGCAATATAGATAAAACATAGTGTTTAAATTCCTTGTTTGAAAGTGATCCTTATCCTTTTGACTTTGGCTTTGATATGACAGCCTTCACAGCTCAGTTGGTAGTAACTCTGACTTCTGCGCCGTAGGTCGTGGTTCGATTCCCACCAAGAACAAGCATTTGTGTGGTGAGCATAGATGTTTGTTCTGTGTCTGGGTGCTTTAAAATATTAAAAGTATGTATTAAAAAAAAGGTATTGTATGTATATTATGTCAGCTATCTGGTTCCCATAACACAAGCTTTGTCTTAGTTTGGGGCTAGATAGCGTTGTGTTAAATGTCCCAATACCATGCCTATAGTGTGTGTAGAGAATGTACGAGGTCCTGTGAGCTGAATGATATCTCTATACTGGGTCCCTTCTTATTTTTAGTTTATGTAAATGACCTTCCACTTTTTGTTAAAAATTTGTGTGAAATTGTTCTATTCGCTGACGATACCTCTTTAATTTTTAAAATCGACAGATTGAAGGCTAACTTCGATGACGTTAATGCATCTCTGTCGCAAGTACTTAACTGGTTTACTGTAAATAATCTTTTGCTCAATGCTGGGAAAACTAAATGCATAAAATTTACTTTGCCAAATGTGGTTCAGCGACCAACCAGTATCAAATTAAATGGAGAGTCACTTACCCCTGTCAATTCTACAATTTTTTTAGGACTTACTATTGATGCAAAATTGCAGTGGGGTCCTCACATAAAATCACTTGCTGGTAGACTAAGTTCGGCTGCATACGCAGTTCGCACTATAAGATGGCTTACAGATGAGGCTACAGCTAGGCTGGTATATTTTAGTTACTTCCACAGTGTAATGTCCTATGGTATCTTGCTATGGGGTAGAGCTGCTGATATACAAAGTATATTTGTACTTCAAAAACGGGCGATACGTGCCATTTATAAAATGAAACCACGTGACTCATTGAGGGAGCGTTTTAAGGAAATTAATATTCTCACAGTAACTTCACAGTATATTTTTGAAAATTTATTGTACACTCATAAACACATAGGTAGCTTTAAGAAAAAGAGTGACGCACATAACGTTAACACTAGAAATAAAAATAAATTATGCATTCCGAAATTTCGATTACAAAAGGTAAATGGCTCGTTCATGGGGAACGGTATACGCTTCTATAATAAACTCCCAGAAAGTGTCACTGGGCTTCCTATTAAAAAATTTAAAGTGTACATTAAGAATTATCTGATAAGGAAAGCTTACTATACTATAGATAGTTATATTAATGATAAAAGTGCGTGGCCTGATGTCCCGGTCGCTCTGCCCATCGACGGCTAACATATCTGCAATGTCTTTACTATTATGTTATTTAAAAAAAGATTTTTTTTTTCCATTGTTGTTTGACTTACTACACTTCTTACTTATGTATTAGTATTATTGGTTTGAAGCGTGTGTTCTTTTATGAATCTGTTTACTTTTCCTTTTCTGTTAGATTACTTTGTATTATATAGCTTCAATAGTGTAGGTATTTTATTACATTGTAACGAGGATCATATAAAAGAGCGATAGATACCAAGCCGAGTTTGTTGCCTGTTCTTCTCGGTGTTGGTCGCGTGGAACTGGCACTAGAGTCACCTAGTTTTAAGACGGTTCAAGATGGTCCTTGTGATTTTACTGAATAAACATATTTTGACTTTGACTTTGACTTTGATAGTGTTCGAATCAGTTCTACATGATAATTTATTGTGTATGTTCTTTTTATTCTTGTATCTCTTTTCGTCTGTATTCCATAGCGCATTGGTGTAACTGTAACGCTGGGTAATTATTGTCTAAATAAATAAATAAATGGCTGGGGATCAAAGTCGTTGGTTGTGTACAGGGCCGGGAACGCCTCCACGACGCGATGTTTTCCATCGAGCTGTGGCACGAGGCGATCCGCGACATCGAAGGTCAGTTCGGCTCGGCCGTCGGCTCGTACTTCTGCACGGTGCGGCGGCTGGTCGCGCTGGATGCGGCGCTTGCGGCGCTGCTGCTAGGCTTCGTGGTCATTCCTCAGGTGTTGCACGACCAGGCGACGCCGGGGGTCGCCGGCGCCGCTGAGGCGAACTGGCCGCTCGATTGGATCACTGGGAAGGTGAGATAAATAAATGATGCTGGACAATCCACACAGCACCATCTAGCCCCAAAGTAAGCTACTCAAAGCTTGTGTTATGAGAACTAGATAGCTGATATATCACTACATAGTATTAAACAAAGTCGCTTTCTCTGTCCCTATATCCCTATGTATGCTTAAATCTACGCAAAACTAACTTAAAACTACGCAACGGATTTTAATTGCAGTTTTTTTAATAAATAGAGTGATTCAAGAGGAAGGTTTATATGTATAATACATGCATGATATAGTAGAAACATGCATGATGTAGTAAAACAATGTGCACCCGTGCGAAGCAGGGGCGCGCGGGCGGGTCGCTAGTTTAATACATTATATACGTACATAGATATTTTTTATTGCACACAAAACACCTAGACCAACGGAACAAATTTCTGCTGATCATACACAAATTTGTTCCGAGGCGGGAATCGAACCCGCAACCTCTTGCGTCGCAGGCGGACTCTCGCCCGCTGCGCCACTGAGGTCGTCGAGAGAGAGAGAGATGTATGTTGTACAAGCTACTGGCATCAAGCGCTTGTTTTACTGGCAGACGAGTATTCAGGCTACCTGGAAAACGGTCACCGTGACTCTTGAAACCTGCAACACCGAGGCGTTGCTAATGCGGTGCCAGCCTTTCAAGTCTGCTTTGCTTCACTTTTATGACTAATCGCGAAGGGGGGAATGCGGCGACAGTGGCGGGTGCGCATGACAGAGATAGCGCAATTAGACACCTTCCCGGGGGGAAGAGGTTAGCTATAGATCTGTGTCGCAAAGAAGTAACTGACGTAAGAGGACGTAAACGACAAATGATAAAACATAGTACTTCTTAAAAAGTAGTAAATATAAAAAAAGAAATCTCTTTCTGTTTATTTAAGTACATATTGTAATTATGCGCATAATATAATCATGTTTCTGTTTTTGATTTATTTAGATTACACCCTCAAGTGATCACTGTAGTGCCAGATATGTATGAACTTACGTGATCACTGAGCCGCACGCTTAGTTTTTTTTTTTTTTTATACAACTAGCTGATGGAACAAGCAGATGGCCCACCTGATGTTAAGTGGTAACCATCACCTATAAACAAAACATTGCCCCGTAGGTCACGCACAATAGGAACGTGCCCTACGATGCACTGCCCTGCGTCCATCAACTTGAGGCATACAGATGTTAAGCCTCATGTGCCTGTAATTACACCGGCGACCACACTCTTCAAACCGAAACACAGCGTTGCTGCTTGGCGGCAGAAAAAGGCGTGGTGGTAGTACTTCCCCGGACGAGCCCTTCACAAAGAGCTCTACTACTCTTAGAAGTGAAGGCATTAAGTTAGGCAGTGAAGAGTTTTCTCGTGCCTCACTAAGCGTGCGGCTAAGTGATCACTTTAGTTCATACATATCCGGCACCGGCCTTAGGTGCATAACCTGTGCCGTTGCTGAATAGGCATGTAACGCAGCGACTCCAAGATTTTTATATATCCTCATGTGCCAGGGCGGCGTGCAGCACTCGGTCGCGTTCTACGGCCACTACCGCGGCGGTGCGACGGCGCCGGCCGCGCAGTACGACATGGCGTTCGCTTACTTCTTCACTGCGCTCTGCTCATACCTGGCGTTCTTCGCGCTGCTCTGCTATAAGTGAGTCGGAGAGCTCCTTTATACTGCTAAAAAATTACACTATTTACGAACGTAGGCCATTGTACATATTGGTGTCGATTCTGTTTTTGCAATATCCTAAACTAACCTAATCTGACAGCTCTAAAACTATAGCCGTCCTTGTTGTTTCGGTCTTTTAGAAAGGGGTGGCAATATGCTGACAAATTAGGTTAGGAAAATTAAACAACAGAATTGGCACCATTCCTTGCCGTTTTATATTTTTATTTATTTGATAGAACTAGGTTTTTCGACATGTTTTCCTCGCGATGTTTTCCTTCACTGTTTTGAGAGTACTGGCATTGTGCGCATGCGATCTTAGGGTGGCATGGCGGGCCGCTACCACGAGACCACCAAATGGCCCCTGCAGGTCTCGAAAGGAGCCTTTTTGAGGCGCTGATTATCCTTCACCACAATATCTAGTGGGCCATTTGCTTGTTCTATCAACAAATTTTAGGTACTGTTTATAATATAAAATAACTTGACCAAAGCAAAATTAATTTCCTGAAGATGCTTCGTAGAGAGGCGAAACACGTGTCGAAATCTAATTAAGTTTATTCCAGCTTAAGGAGATTAGATCAGCGGATTAGTACTACATATTGCTTTGTTCAAGTTAATTTATATTTAACAATGGACTTCCGCAAAGTCACGCCTGAGTCAATTAACTACTGTTTACAATGTCGTTTTAACCGTGAAAACCTTTTATTGGCTCCTTCGTTTTTATATCTCCTATGTTAATTAAGTTATATTAAGCTGTTGGTTTTTCAATCAATAAATAAATAAAGTATAAAAACAAACGTTACTCCATGGTACAGGACGGCGGAATCATACCGGCGTAACTTCATAGAGACGTCTGGAGCCTTGAACCACGTGTTCGCTAACAAGGTGTTCTGCGGCTGGGACTTCGGAGTGACGGCGCCCAAGGCGGCGGCACTCCACGCGCATGGCATCTACAATGAGTTCAAGGTTATTATTATTTATTTATTTATTTAAGGTTGATCAACTTTAATTTGTCAGTTGCATTTTTTTAGGCTTAGTATAAGTTAATATTGTTACTCGCTCACAGAATAACGTTTTTGAATTTGAATCAATGTAATGCTTTTACTGAATCTACAAAGACTAGTAAAAATTAATCTTTTTTTTATAACAATCTTCAGTGATTTTATATCTTAAAAAATATTGAAATGAGAGAGCAGTTTAGAATTCACTTTGCAGAAAAATAAATTTTTATTAGTTAAGTTTTTGCGCAGTTGGTTAACGCAGCCCCGTATCAAGGGAAAGGTCATGGGTTCAAATGCCGCTCGGAGAATAACTTTATGGACATTATAAAAAAACTGCATAATTCATAGTTTATGTTCTCCCCAGGAACTCCTAAACGAGCAAAACAAGAAGCAAACATCACTATCGTTCTGCACACGACTCGGTCAGAGCTTTGTGAATATAACCGTTACGGCCCTTGTATTAGGGTGCATCGGTGGAGTGCTGTACGGACTGTGGGTGCTGTTAGAGAAGGAGGCGTGGGAACTGCAGCTGTCTCTCTTACTCACCCTTGTGGTGTCTGTGTGTCCTGTTCTGTTTCATACTATTGGGAGGTAATAAAACTGCTAAATAGCTAATTGGAAATAAGTATCTACTTGCAACTTGCATACAATTTGTAAAGTGGAAAGCTTGCAATCAAGTTGCAACTTGTATACAATTAGGTTTAAACTTGTACACACAACACTCAAGTCAGCTCATCTGCATACAAATTGCAAGCGCATGCGCATTGCGCAGGTGTATCAATTGCAGGGATCAACTAGAAAACAACAGAAAAACTTGTATGCCACTAAAATCTTGTATGCAAGCTGCCATTTCAACAAATTCGTGTTTTCAATTCAAATCACTTGCACACAAGTGTGACGTAATACTTGCATGCAAGACTTGCCTAATGGAATCGCGCTTAGTAAAAACAAAAAAGGTTGAATATCGATACGATACGGTAACACCACAGCTAGTATAGTATTCTCTTATCTGTGACCACAGATGTCATAGTGTGATCAAGGCTTAGAGGCTGTTTCTGTTTTGTTTAGATGCGAGTTCTACAATCCCCGATCGGCTCTTTACGTGGCGCTGGCGCGGACTTGGCTGCTAGATATCGGGATTCTGGTGCTGCTGTTTTTCTACTGGTCCAGGTCTCAAAAGGAGGTAAGGCCAAAGTCAATACTCAATACCATAAATATAATAAATATTGGTAGACATTCCACAGCGCTATCTCGCCCCGAACTAAGCTTATGCTTGTGAAATGGGAAACAGATAGCTGATATACTACTTGTATACTTTTTTTTGTAAATAAATACTTACTAATATTATATAACACCCAAGCAGAGAACAGACATCTATGTTCATCACACAAAGTTTGTTCTCGGTGGGGATCGAACCCACGGCCTACGGTGCAGAAGGCAGAGCTACAACCAACTGAGCCGTGAATATTGATAAATATTGCACATCTAAAAATTATTTTATACGAATAGAAATCAAACTACCTTGGCATGTGTTTAATATCGTAATAGGTATTGTTTATATATATATATAAGTATATATAGGTTGGCATATATGTATATATATATATATATATATTTATCTGTGTAATTTTTTGTGTATGTAATGTTTATGTAGGTATTTATATTATTTAAAAATAGAGTTAATAAAATTGCAAAGTATGTTTTTAAAATCACATTAGACTCCCCCCTCTCTCTTTTATGTTCATTCCTGTCCATCCCAAGGTCGCATGGAAGAGATCGCTGTTAGCGATAAGGCCGCCCATTGTATTGCTGCAGTGTTAGTTTTTAAGTAAAATGTGTTTAGCTAATTATGTTGTGGTAATCAATAAAGAGTTATCTATCTATCTATCAAAAGAAGCATAAAATAATTGTTTTAACAACGAATAAATACCGGACGGTTAGTATTTCGTGCGACAGAGATAACTCGAAGCCGAAATTAGCCGATTGTCTCTTTCCAAAGGTGAAAGATGTGCAATATTTATCGTCGAGTACTGTACATTTATTGCTTATTAGCGACCCGCCCGCGCGCCCCTGCTTCGCACGGATTCACATATCATGCATGTATTATACATATAAACCTTCCTCTTGAATCACTCGATCTGTTAAAAAAACCGCATCAAAATCCGTTGCGTAGTTTTAAAAATTGAAGCATACATAGGGACATAGGGACAGAGAAAGTGACTTTGTTTTTTTACTATGTAGTGATGCTTACACATGGTTTAGTTCAGGTACATACATTTGTTGGTTGTTAGCAAGTAAAGTATTACATAAACCCTGCATAGATTACTTCAACATGGAGACCGTAGTTTTTTTTCCAGTCTATATACTTGCGGTTTATTTTTTAATTGCATGTAATAATAATATAAATGTAGTAAATAAAAAATAAGTTAAGTTGATACAAGAATAGGGGGTATTCTAGTTACGACGATGGGCCATTTCATACCTCTGACTGCCCTTAGACACCTTAAAGTTGAGGTGATACTTGGTAATCAAATCTGAAGAGAAAGCTATGCCTGTATGGAGATAAAACTCGTGAAGGTTTTTTCGATTTTTTGTTTTGTTTCTTTCAGTGTTGGGAAACTCGTTTCGGTCAGGAGGCGTATCGCCTGGTGTTGCTCGATGGTGTAGTCTCGTTGTTAGTGTTGCCAGCTGTTGAGAGTATTAGAGCTTTTATTTATAAGTGAGTTTTGTTTTATTTTATTTATATTTTTACTATAATTTTTATGGCTACGATGTAGACCATGGGGCACTAGTACTGTGTTTTTAAGATTCTTTGATTCGAAAAAGGATAATTTAATTTTGATTGAGTTGTATTCACATTCTAACAGGATTATTTGCATCTCTTAAATAATTTTAATTAGAGCGATTTTTTTTGTGGTAAAATCATTAATTTGGTTTTAATTAAAAATTTCATTTTATTGGGACGACATTCAAGACAAAAACTAATAAATTCAATGTAATAATCAGTGGTATGCAGGAGTTATTTTGTTATTTGGATGATTGTTGTTTGGATTTGTATTTTAATCTGTTAAATCGTACCGAGCAAAACAAGCGCAATTGGGCTCCAGTGCTCTTTCTGATATCAGACAAAACTGATTTCTAATCAAACACGCACCATCTAATTCACTGATTTATTTTCTGAAACTCATTTTGTGTTTTCTATCACGCAGATTGCGACCCAAAGGCAACGCCCCAGAGTTCAATATCGCGTACAACTCGCTCACGCTAATCTACAACCAGTCTGTGCTGTGGTTCGGCATGCTATTTTCGCCTCTATTGGTGGTGGCAGTAGCAATCAAATTCCTGCTGCTGTTTTACGTGAAAAGGGCGTGCCTACTACGAGCCTGCCAGCCGGCTAGGAAGGTAAGCTATTTCTACTACAAAATCTATATTTATAGACGAGATATTCGCTCACTTTATGATAGCTATTGAGCAACAAAAAATCAAAACCAGTCTTTCTCAAAGTGGGCGATAACGCCACTTATGTGTTCTAGAGGCCTACAGGGGGGCGATAAAAGGCTTAGAGAGCAAGATTGTACGTTAAAGTTTATCACTCACTGTTGGTCCCGGGGTTATCACACTATCTTATGATGTACACGTATTTACCTACCAGTTTTAGTCTGCTCATGATGAGTAGTTAGCTCTGCGGTCTGACATTTAGGGACGCAGATTTTGTTCTCTGTCTGGGTGTTATTATAAATACGTATTTACAACAAAACAAGTAAAGAATGAATGAAAATGCTTTATTGTACACCTTACAAACTAACAAATAAAAATGAAACAAGGAATAACAACTAGAGATATGTACAATGGGCGGTCTTATCGCTAACAAGCGATCTCTTCCAGACAACCTTTGGATGGAAAGGAGCTTAATATATAAAAGATGGTTGGTTTAAAGAATTATTATAGCACCTATCTGGATCCCAAATTACAAGCTTTGCTCAGTTCGGGGCCAGATAGCACTGTGTGGAAAGGCCACCACTAACAGGACGGCGCATATTGATTGTAACTTTTTTGAAATAAATTGAATTTTTGTATTTATCTTTTGTATCAGGTATGGCGAGCTGCGCAAACGCAGACGGTTCTGTACATGCTGGTTACATTGTCGCTGTTCGCTACTCTGTTCGCTGTCGGATCCTTGTTCCTCAAGTAAGCAGGGGCATTATTATCTATGACAATAGGAGATTCCAAGGAGATTCCTTGCCCCAAACCGTGAAACGTCAAAACTGGATGTTGGGCTTTATTCTTTATGACATAGGAGATACTTTGCCCTGACCGTATGACACCGCTGCCTTGTCTTAGCCGAGCTCGCGCTACAAATGGTCATAATGAATAAGGCTCCTGACCATTCTTTCTGAATGTATGTCATAAGAGTCCGGTGACAGCGGCTCGCAATTTCGAAGTGCGATTGGCTATTATTTCATTTTATTTCATTTCGGGGAGGTTGTTTGAAAAAATAACTCTAGAGAAACACGCATAAATACTGTTCGAACACAAATAATACAATAATATAAGGGAAATGTGCTTGAGTCAGAAATCATTTTGGTATTAGGTAAACGTAAGACCAAACATACTAATACCAAAATGATTTCTGATTCGGGCATGTTTCCCTTATATTATTGTATTATTTGTGTTCGAACAGTATTTATGCGTGTTTCTCTAGAGTTATTTTTTCAAACAACCTCCCCGAAATGAAATAAAATGAAATAATAGCCAATCGCACTTCGAAATTGCGAGCCATTGTCACCGGACTCATAAGTCAGTCAAATAGTACATTTTTAAGTCAAATAGTTCTGTCAAATTAGGTTAAATCAGACAAATTATTACCTTCTTTATTGTACACTGTAAAAATAATAAGTAAACTTAAATATAAAGCGTGTACAAAGGTGAGCTTTTAACCCTAAAAAGAGTTCTCTTCCTTAAAGGAGAGAGAAAAGTGAATTTAAAGTGAAAATAAACAACAGAATTGACACCAATGTGCGTAGATAAGGTATTCGATAATTAGACAGATTGTTATAATAAAGTTTCGGTACACAGCGTATTTTTTAACTTCATAGACCGTTCTTTGGCCACGATCTCGCCTGGTGGTAAGCGTCGATGTAGCCGACGATGGAACAGAACGGTCTAGAAGACACCTATTCACTCTTGCCTTGCACTATTACTACACTTCACCCAAATTACATAATTGTATATATGCCTGTACTAGCTGAACCCGCGGCTTTGCTCGCGCCAAGGAATTCAAAGTTTCATACAAGCTTTCATCCCCTATTTTATCCCCTTGGGAGTAGAATTGATCAAAATCATTTCTTAGCGGATGGCTACGTCATAACATCTACCTGCATGCCAAATTTCAGCCCGATCCGTCCAGTGGTTTGGGCTGTGCGTTGATAGATCACTATGTCAGTCAGTCAGTCACCTTTAGGTTATATATATTTAAAATAGAAAATAGATTTTAGATTAGATACCCGGTAGGTGAGTGTGATATGTGGTAGACAAAAAGCCTAATACAACTGCAAAATTCTGAGCGTGTAGGCGAAGTGCAGATATTGTAATATAATTCATTGCGATACAATAAAGGCCAAGCGTGATGTTAATGTTAATTAATAACAAATATCTTATCATCAATCAATGATTTGTTTCGGTATGACAAAATATCAAATTAATGATGTGATAAGGCAATGCAACAAATAATAATCGCTTTCTATTCTAGGTAATCGGTGCACACCTGATTGATAATTGCAATATAATGATAACGATAAGAGCTTATCAGTGAAAAACAGAATCGGCTTTACGACCTCGAAATCCAGGCACAGTAGATATCCCAACAAATCTCAAAAGTATCAACTTAGCTTTACATTGGTGTTGTTTCTGTTGTTGCATTATCACTACATAGTATAAAACAAATCGAAAAATTTATGTGCGCAATGCCAGTGCTCTTAAACGGTGAAGGAAAACATCGTGAGGAAACCAGTTAGTATTCTAACAGCGGCGATGGGCTTGCAACCTGTCACGTATGGAATACTAACTACTGCAAAATGTGGGTATGTGCCAAATGTAATGTTTGGACGTACCTCTGACTACCCCCTTAGACATCCTCAAAGAATCTTGAATTAGTACCTACTTGGTACTGGGAGATCTGAAGGGATATCTACCGTACCTGGGGATCAAAGTCGTGAAGCTGTTTCAGTTTCAGTATAAAACAAAGTCGCTTTCTCTGTCCCTATATCCCTATGTATGCTTAAATCTTTAAAACTACGCAACGGATTTTGATGCGGTTTTTCTTAATAGATAGAGTGATACAAGAGGAAGGTTTATATGTATAATACATGCATGATATGTGCACCCGTGCGAAGCCGGAGTGGGTCGCTCGTAATAATATTATAATCCAGTTTTAATAATGGCAATAGTAGTTTATGAAACTGTTGCATAATGAGGGGTATTAAAACTCGAGGGGGTGTTTAAAAACCGAGCCGTAGGCGAGGTTATTAATAGTATCCCACGAGAGTTTTAATACCTAGTTGTGCAGTTTCATACACTACTTTATCTACTCTCATACATTAGTGTTGAACCTAATAAATAAAATATCAAAGTTAGTAAGAAATCCAGTTGACTGAAACAAAACGTATCAATTGGCGCCAAACCAACCGTATAACAGCGCATGCGCGCGCTGCGCCGCCGCCGCCGCGCCGCGCCGTCGCCACAGACTATCAAACTCTTTGGCTGTACGGTTTCAAGACCCTTGCCTTTTCCAAAAAGAAAAAGAACTGTATCGTTATGGTAAAAAAGTTATTTTATACAACTATCTTTGTACGAGGAGCTGTATCATAATTAAATTTTTCCATTTGGTTACGGTATTGCGTTTATAAAGTATATCAATATGAATTCGTTTTGACGTTTATAATTCGAATTTTATGACATGAGAGTAGATAAACTAATATTATGTAATTGAAAATGTTTTTTTATTTTCGCAGGATGCCTTCAAAACACTGCGGCCCGTTCCGTGGCTACGATTACGTATACATGGTATGAATTTTCGAATTAACAAAATAAATTATTTATAAATAAATAAATAATGCTGGACAATCCACACAGCACCATCTAACCCCAAAGTAAGCTAATCAAAGCTTATGTTATGGGTACTAGTTAACTGATATATTTAAAACATTTTATATATAATACTTACATATTTAGATAGATATTTTTTATTATACATAGAAATTACCCAGTCCAACGGAACAAATTTCTGCAGATCGTACAAAAATTTGTTCCGAGCCGGGAATCGAACTCGCAACCTCTGCGTCGCAGGCGGACTCTCGCCCGCTACGCCACTGAGTTAAAGATTTGATAGCAGAGCTCTTTGTATGGCTCTTCCGGGGAATTCTACAACAATGCCTTGCCTTTTTCTGCCACAAAGCAGTGTTGCTGTGTTTCGGCTTAAAGCCGGTAAAATAAAAGGTTCATCTGTATGTTTCAAGTTGATAGATGCAGTGCAGATCACGTAGATTAAGGGGCTGCATACGGCGCGCCGCTATCTCGCTTGCACAATGGAACAATTTTAAAGATATAAAATAATTGAATATAGTTATGTAAAATCGCGATCGGTCAAGTTGTTGTCAATGGCATTATAAAGATTTAGCGAAAAAAAAATTTGGATCCAAGCACATTTTCATACTTAAAAATGCGACTTTATATTTTTCAAATTTTTATGTATAAAAACTTGCTTGGATCAAAAAAATTTTTACGCTAAATCTTTGTAATGCCATTGTCCACAACTTGACCAATTGCGATTTTACATAACTATATTCAGTGATTTTATATCTTTAAAAATATTCCATTGCGCGAGCGAGATAGCGGCGCGCCGTATGCTGCGCCTTAAGAAAGAAAAGAAAATACATTTATTTGACACACATAAGTACATACAAAAAAAAGAAGAAACAGAACGGACAGGAACCTACAAAATAAAACATATTATATTACTTGCAATAAAAAAAAATACACAAAGAAAAACAAAGTTGGTGGCCAGTCCCGTCCCGTTCAAAGTAGTGCGTACCTACTGGATGCCTAAAAGGCCCTCACTCAGCTTTTGCTGCTTAGCAAAGTAGGTAGGTAGCCTACCTTGCCAAGCCGCACTGGTTTTCGGTCAGATTTACTTCAGATTTGAATAAATTCGTCGAAATAATAATATAATTTTGACGACCTCTGTGGCGCAGCGGGCGAGAGCCTGCTTGCGACGCAAGAGGTTGCGGGTTCGATTCCCGCCTTGGAACAAATTTGTGTACGATCTGCAGAAATTTGTTCCGATGGTCTGGGTGTTCTCTATGTATAATAAAAAATATCTATCTATGTAAGTATATAATGTATTAAATATATCAGTTATCTAGTACCCATAACACAAGCTTTGAATAGCTTACTTTGGGGCTAGATGGTGCTGTGTGGATTGTCCAGCATTATTTATTTATTTATAATGTTCTATGTGTAGGTGGCGAGCGAAGGAGTACTTCAGCTTTCCAAGCGCTATGTCCTGGGGAGGATAGTGGGCTGGCTCACACGGCCCGCCGTCATTGGTTTTGTCATGTTGCTGCTTTGGTAAGTAAATAAATAAATTACGCAAATTGTTATTCTTAGTTTAAGGGTCCGTCGCCCAATCGAACGAAGTCGAGCGTTTGGCGCGGACTGAGAGCTGGGCGCGTGGCGTAGCTTGATAAAAGTGAAGTTTTTAAAAAATCGTTTATGAAAATGAGTATAAGCTAGAATATTTTTATCTTTTTTTATTTATAAACATTAGTCTGTTCTTTCATGTGGTATACGTATTCTGGTTTTAGACTTCGTAACATGGAAGACATAACTGATAGTTTGAAGCGGAAAAATGCGCTAGAGCCGCGTTTTTAAACATTTTAGAAACAATTATTTGAATTTTTTTATATTTTCTCTATGCATAAAGATAAATGCAAACTATTTAATTATATTGCATTTTTACAAATATAATGTGACTTCGTTTACGGGTGTATGGTGGGTCAATACAAAGGCAAAGAGTACCATTTTACGAAATCGTGCGTTACAACTAAAATTTATTAATCTGTTGAAAATAGTAACTTTATTTTTTTTCTATAACTCCTTTTTATGAGGCATCAGACTTTTATTTGCTTTTATTTTTGTGATCGTGAAACGTAAACTGTAATTACACCACGGGATAACCCAAGCTCGAAAAACGGCCTTGTTGTTCAAATCGCGCAGGAGCGTTCTTAAGAGCACTGGTGGTCTAGTGGGAGTGACCCCGCCTTCCGATCGTAAGGTCGCAGGTTCGAATCCGGTCGTGCACCAATGGATTTTTCTATCGAAAAATTTATGTGCGCAATGCCAGTGCTCTTAAACGGTGAAGGAAAACATCGTAAGGAAAACATCGTGAGGAAACCAGTTTGTATTCTAACAGCGGCGATGGGCTTGCAACCTGTCACGTATTGAATGCTAACTACTACAAAATGTGGGTATGTGCCAAAATGTAACGTTTGGACGTACCTCTGACTACCCCCCTTAGACATCTTCAAAGAATCTTGAGTTAGTACTGGGTACTGAGAGCTCTGAAGGAATATCTACCGTGCCTGGGGATCAAAGTCGTGAAGCTGTTTTAGTTTTTCAGTTATTCTTAGTGACGCGAGGAAACCAGTATGTAATAATGAATATTATATAACAATTATGATGTAGGTATGTGAATGAGTGATGGTTAATGGTGAATGAATGAGTGGTTGAATATAATAATAATATTTATTTCCAAAAAGGATTACATTATTGGTAAGGTAAAGGTTAACATAAGTTATAGGTTTACATTATTTATTCTATGTAATATTAATGAAAGATTTTATATTGTTGCATTATTATAGCAACATATTTATTAATATTAAGTTAGCGGCATTTCGACATTCTAAAAAAACTGTTGGAATGCTAACTGATTTTCTCGCGATGTTTTTTTCACCTTCACCGTTTAAGAGCACTGGGCATAGAAGTGTATAATGCGCGTGTAACATGCGTGTATTTCTTTTATTTTCGTGAAAATCTATACTAGCTACTATATTGTACTCTTTTCTGTTTGTGGTGTTGGTTTTCCTTTTTTTTATACAACTAGCTGATGGAACAAGCAAATGGCCCACCTGATGTTAAGTGGTAACCATCACCTATAAACAAAACATTGCCCCGTAGGTCACGCACAATAGGAACGTGCCCTACGATGCACTGCCCTGCGTCCATCAACTTGAGGCATACAGATGTTAAGCCTCATGTGCCTGTAATTACACCGGCGACCACACTCTTCAAACCGAAACACAGCGTTGCTGCTTGGCGGCAGAAAAAGGCGTGGTGGTAGTACTTCCCCGGACGAGCCCTTCACAAAGAGCTCTACTACTCTTAAATTCTCCTATATATGTATAGCTTGTGTTTGTTTGTAGCGTGTGCGTGTACTACGTGCACTGGCGGGCGCGCGCGCAGGCCTCGCTGGCGCGCCTGCTGCGCCGCATGCTGCGCGACCAGGCGCGGGACAAGGACTTCCTGCTCGCCGCCATAGGGCACGTCTCCAACGGAGGTACGACAAAGCACACCGCATGCACACGAGTAGAGTAGGGTTGAGTATATTTGACTCAGTAGGGTTGAGTAGAGATAGAGTTGAGTATAGTTGACTCAGTAGGGTTGAGTAGAGATGAGTCGAGTTGAGTAGAGTTGAGTGGAGTAGAGTTAAGTAGAGTTGAGTAGAGTAGTGTTAAGTAAAATGGAGTAGAATACAGTAAAGAGTAGAGTGCAGTAGAGTACAGTAGAGTGAAGTAGAGTAGAGAGAGCATTAATAAGAGCTCTATGGCTTAGCGATATATTTGAAGTCTCATAGTTCAGTTGCTCACAAACATCCAATCATCGGGCGTGATTGAGCCACAATCATCCAAAGTTACTTTCATAAATATAACTTTTGTATATTTAAAACTCACAGAAAACAATGTAGTAATAGGAGGACTTATGCTCATTGTCTACCAGTCATCCTGGACGTGCCAAAAGATGGAGTGGCATGGTTTGTAAAAACTGTTTGGTTTTAAGGTGGTCGCGCGTGCTGTTACATTACTTTTATATTAATGAATGAATTGCAGAATGGCTGTACAGTCCCAAGCCGGAGGAAGGTCCGAATAGTCACACGTGGCGCTATCTCCACGAGGTCCGCAAACCCTCCAACTCCAGCTTCCACCTCGACGCGTCTCGCCTCAACCGCTCCCTCGCCGAGCGGCCCAGGTCTTACGCAAAGGAAAACAGACCTACTTCCAACCACGCGGAGAGGCCCAAGTCGAATGACGGAGACACTGACAGCAGTTTCAGCTGGCAAGGCAGTGCGAATGATTTGAGTACTGTTGAGTCGAGGGGAGAGTAAGGTGACACGTGACATTGAGTATTGTATTGTAACAAAGATCATACAGAAGAACGGTAGAAACCAAGCCGTAAGTTTGTTGCCTGTTCTTCTAGGCTTGGTCGCGTAGAACTGGCACATATATTTACTAGCTATAACATGTTTCTCTTTTGTATTTGATTCAAAGTCAAAGAGCATAAATAAATAAATAATGCTGGACAATCCACACAGCACTATCAAAGTAAGTATAGCTAGCTCATTATGATCATTATTTAGAATGAAAAATAAATTTGATTTCATATTTTCTACTATGAGTTTTCATCAAACAAATTACGCAACTTTTTTTTAATATTATTATTAATAAATAAATAACGTTGGACAATCCACACAGCACTATCTAGCCCCAAAGTAAGCTACTTAAAGCATGTGTTATGCGTACTAGATAACTGATATATTTAATACATTATATACTTACATAGATAGGTATTTTTTATTATACATAGAAAAACCCCAGACCATCGGAACAAATTTCTGCAGATCGTACACAAATTTGTTCCAAGGCGGGAATCGAACCCGCAACCTCTTGCGTCACAGGCAGGCTCTCGCCCGCTGCGCCACAGAGGTCGTCAAATAAATCACTTTGAATCGTCTTAAAGGATGGTAAATATAAGCGCCGCCAGTTTCACGTGCCTTGTCGATCAGTCACTAGGTTTGGTCCCTACCGGGTATCGTATGATAATTTTACAAAGTACTAGCAATGATACTCCAGTGTGGTGCCAAATTTTATATAATCATGTACTTTTTGAAACATTTTATTTAAAGAGCCCATGCAGACTAAACTCTATCGGCCGATAGTTTGGACGGCTTCTTAATCAGTATGAATAATAGTATAATATAATATAAATATATAGGGCCTTACTACAAAACGGTGTCTAACTTTAAACAGTGTCTAAAATTAGCGCTGTCTCTGTTTGCCATTACGCAATGGCAAGAGATGTCAAAAGTTTAGGCAGTGTTTAACGTTTGCCTATTTTTTTGTAGTAAGGCCCCTAGTGTGCACACACAACGTTACAGCAGCGTTGTTAGAGGGTGGGGTTCCCGGTAAAATACAAGCACTATGTGGGTTAGTTCTCGAAAAAAAGTGTAGTCTGCTTGGGTTCTAAGTTTAACTACGTACATCGTACATGCATAAGAGTTATGCATATACGATGATTATGATAAGACTGTATTGCAGATATATTATTTTGAGATATGAAATATCATATCAATGACATAATAATTTAAAATGTTGTGATTTTTTTAGTGTGGCAATAAAATAAACTAGATGTCTGATTCATTTATGTACTAAAAATGTAGAATGAGGCGGTGCTTGCCGATTAAACACAATTTTCGATGTATGTACCTTCTAAAAACATTTTAGACTGCTATAGCGATATTGAGAGAGATTTCAAAGATTTTAATACCGTAGGAGCATGTTCCTTGGACTGCGATGGCGCAGTTGGTAGCGTAGCCTCGTTGGGAAACCTGTGTGATTTCCTTATGAGTATTACCTATACACTATAAAACTAATAAAAAATTTAGAGAGATTTGTTTTAAAACAAAGCAACGATTTGTCTAACTGTTATTGTGGTATTGCTTGTTCTCGGTGCCAGATATGTGTGAACTTAAGTGATCACTGAGCCGCACGCTTATGTGAGACACGATACCTTATGATCGAAGCACAAGACAGTGAAGAGTTTTTCTCGTGCCTCATTAAGCGTGCGGCTCAGTAATCACTTAAGTTCAAACATATCTGGCACAGGGGTTAGGTAATGAATCATATATCATATTTGCGTCAATGGTGTGTTCAAAGTAGTGACAAAATTTATAAAATAGGTAGCAGCCATTCCCCATAGCTGGGATGCAAGTCCTACCCCAAGTCTGAGTTTGTTTTATCGCTTTTCGTATTTTTTTATGGAGACTGGGACGAATTCTAAGTACGCCCGATAGTTAGCGCTTATCGAATCTCCAAACAAAAAAAGCATGGCGTTACGAACAACTAAATCTGGCTTAGGGTTATCGCATTTATATATCTTAATAGACGAAATATGAGATTATGGCCCCGCTGTCTTTATAAAAATGGTGCTTTTATTTGTAACGATTTAAGATTAGGTTTATACTTATTTACATAATAAACTCATTTTTTCAAGGATAATTTAATTTTTTATTACAGACGCTACGAAGTCGAACCTACCGTTTGATTATAATTTAAGTACCTAACGTGTAGGTTCTTTTACATAAATAAGTATGATGACAGATATAAAGAACCAATGAAAATAATGTTCTAAATACATGTTATTGGCCTTTTTCATATCGGTGACTGAGGGCTCCATTAGCTAAAAAGATATTTGACATTACAGTGAGCGAGAAGTGTACCATTAGAGCCGTTACAAAATGGAATTTAAAGCAATATGATTGTAATAAAAATAAAGGTTTTAAATATTGAGTTAAAATTTCGCGCACGTCTACTGAAATAGTTTTCTAAATTTGTCGCTACGTTTGTCGTCATACCTATTTTGTATCTCAGATTATATTAAATGACTTTCTAATATTAATCTGTGAATATAAGACATATCGTGATAAATCGGTCGCCGTGCTTTAGTAATTACAAATAGTGACAGAGCAATAATGATTTAATAACGTAATAGAAAATTAGGCAGTAAGGAATATCCTTCTTCCTGTGGTTTTTAATAATTTTATTTATTTTTGAATATATGTCGAGGATGGGGGTACGCGAATCGCGAAACTTAAGTTGAGGTGGGCAGGACACTTGGCAAGAAGGGACGACGGGAGATGGACGAAGGCGACAACAGAATGGTGGCCAAGGGATGCTCAAAGACCTAGAGGCAGACCACCCGCCCGTTGGTCAAAAGACATTGTAGCAAGTGCTGGAAATGGATGGATGAGACTCGCAAGGGACCGGAAAGAGTGGCGTATTAAAGAGGAGGCCTATACTCAGCAGTGGGTGCAAACGAGATGAAATGATGATGATGATGATGAGAGAGATACGATAATGCTCGATAGGTAACGCGTCGAACTGGCATCCAGATTCACCTAGTTGTAAGGCGTTTAAAAGTGAGAAGTAAGGTGGTGGCGTTTTCCTTGTTATTTTATTGAATAAATACCTTTTGACTTGATAAACTTGTATTTTAGGTTAACTAGGTATTTTATTACATTGTAACGAGGATCATACAAAAGAGCGATAGATACCAAGCCGAGTTTGTTGGCTGTTCTTCTCGGTGTTGGTCGCGTGGAACTGCACTGAGAAAAATGAAATTCTGGCGTAAGGTTAATAAAGTCTTACACGGTTATAATGTAATTACGTAGGGCGAGTTTGTAACGCTTACAACCCGGTCAGAATATCTGTGCACCTCGCTGGAATGCGGCGCCTCTCCCGCTTCCCCTGTCACCTCTCCGCGCACTCCCCGGGGCGACTGTACGGTTAGCATCTTCGTTGGTGATACACGTCCTGATAATTTTGATATTTTCGCTTTGTTGTTGTTTTGTTTTTGTTTTAATTTATTGTTAAGTTTAGACTGTTTACTGTTAAGTTTGGACTGGTTTGGTTGTTATTAAAATTGTTGTAGCTGTTAAACTGAAGTCATGGGAAAAACAATACACAGCAAATCAAGAAATTTAATCTTGACTGAGTTTAATAATAAATGTTTTTGTAATCAAAATTATTGTTTTTTAATAACAAACCCTTCATCAATAATAAATTGATTTGAAAAGGTTAGTAATTTTTTTTTACGTCCACATTTCTCGAAAGAACTATTTTTCACACCGTACCCAGACCGCCGATATGACGTCACGAAGTCAGGTGCACAGATATTGTGACCGGGTTGTACCTTAGTTTTGACATAACTAAGTGAACACGTTAAAACGATACCGTCTATTAGCTGGTCGCAAAACAACCAAATCAACTTTATGGTAAAGCGTTTTAGGAATTGAATCTTATCTTGTTAATAACGCAGTGCTGACGGTTAAAAACACTATTCGCTTCCGGCGGTAAATTTTCGGCGCATGTTGCCGTAAAGAAGGCATTTGTTGCCGTAAAGAAGGCATTATCGGCTTTTATAAAAAGTTTATAAGCCAAAAAGGTACCAAAAAGGTACAATCCTAGATCGCGCTGACGAAAACGCACGGGAAATATGTATAAGGCCGCACTTTACTGTATATTTCGAAAATCAATGAGATGTATAAAACATGTGAAAAGATGTGTTAGTATGTCATTGGGTTATTTCACCACCTATCGCTAATAGCAAAGCTAGTGCGCTAGCTAGTCTAGCTAGCTACCTTCGCTGTTGTCTATCTACCCAGTAGGTAGCTTAGCTAGTGGCTCTCGTCAGAGTATTATTATTTTCCTTGGCTAGTGGCTAGTAGCCACTGGCTAAGGCCTACGTACGGCTAGCTACAGTAGCTACCTATCCACTAAGCACTGCTCTTGTACGGCTGGTACGTACAATATGCCATATTGTTGAACGTTAGGTATTATTATTATATATAATACGGTATAAAACGCCTTACGAGAAGGCGTTGCTGACTTGAGATGCGTCGAATATTGCCCTTGGAAAGATTTGCGTGTTTGCTGAGCTACCTTGCTTATTTTTCGCCTTACCAGAAGTTGAATGCCGCCGTCAGTACCTCGATCTTTAACTCGACGGTTCAAGATGGTCCTTGTGATTTTATTGAATAAACATTATTGGACTTTGACGTTGTTTTGGCCGAAATCTGTCGAAATGCTTGAGCTATCCCAGTGCTCAAAAGGGCCTTCGATCGACGTATAGGTTAGGTTTAAAGGTGTATAGGTGCGAAGGTTAGGTGTCTAGGGTTGGTTATTTTGTCTTTCCATTTTGAGTTGTGTGCTTCTTGTGTAAGTTAAATCCTTCACCTACAACTGAACAGTGTGAGCATGTAGGCTCCAAACTTTAGTCGACAACGCTAAATCAATTGAAAATTAATTTGAATTTGAAAACTTACGTCCTAAGGCAGCCTTCGCTCAGTTGGTAGTAGCTCTGCCTTCTGCGCCGGCCGTGGGTTCGATCCCCACCGAGAACAATTTTTTGTGTTATATGAATATAGATGTTTGTTCTCTGCCTGGGTGTAATTATACAGGGTTACAGGAAAAATCGTGCTAGATCCGTTAAGGGCGTGGATGGAGTACCCATCATTTCGGACTTATTTCACTATTTTATATTTCAATATTTTTTTTAGATATCCCTTAGAGTAAATAAACTTTCAATTTTTTTTTATTTCTTAACTTTCACTAGTCTACTACGGTTTATTCAATTAACTTATGCACTATTTTAATGATTGACGTCCTAAAGCATCTTATTACACATGTAAAAATGCAATAGATAAATTTAGTAACCTAAATATCTCGCAAAGGGTTAAGTTTAGGGTAGGGTGTTTCATAGTAAAATAAGTCAGAAATGATGGTACTCCACGCCCCTAACGGATCTGGCACGAGTTTTTCCTGTAACCCTGTATATTTTAAGTAAGTATCTACCTATGTATTCACAAAAAAAAACAAGTAGGTACCTACATACTACCTATTAGAAATATATCAGCTATCTGGTTCCAGTACCACAAGCTTTGGCTTAGTTTGGGCATGGGCGGCCACCTATCTCTAAGAACAGTTTTTTAGTTCCAAATAGACTTCAATAGATGGCGATACAGGTTTCGATTGAAATATAGGTTTTTATTTTAATCCAATTAAGAAGAATTATGGTCATGAATAGCCTGAGTTATACTGTGAAAAAATCTCTGCACGGGAAGATGATTACAGGCAATTACAGGCACATGAGGCTTAACATCTGTATGCCTCAAGTTGATGGACGCAGGGCACATCGTAGGGCACGTTTCTATTGTGCGTGACATACGGGGCAATGTTTTGTTTATAGGTGATGGTTACCACTTAACATCAGGTGGGCCATCTGCTTGTTCCATCAGCTAGTTGTATAAAAAAAAAAAAAAAAAAAAAAGATGAGGAAATATGCTTTTATCAAATTCTTTATGTTTTTGAAAATGTTTTAATTTCAATATTGATCTCACTTCTTCTGGTGGCTGTAATTTGTACTACGTTGTTGTTTGCTTCCAAAAGTTTGTTTTGTGTATTGATGGATAGCGCTGTAAACGATTTTTTTGCGTTTCGTTCAGGCATTTCAATAATGTATGTAATATTTCCTAATTTAATTACCAATAAAAAAATACATAATTAAGTCTCCATCTATTGGTTGCAAGTGCGTTTTACGAGATGCCGGCCGCTTGCTAGCAACGCAACTTAGCGACATCTAGTGGCTGTGCGGGCTATTTTGTTAAGCTAAGCGGGCAAAACAAAATAGCCCGAAGAATAGCCCGACTCAGAACGGGACGGTTTCAATGTATGACGTGAGGTATCTGTACTAGTATAGTATTCTCTTATCTGTGGTTTGGGGCTAGTTGGTGTTGTGTGGAAAGTCCTGCAATATATTTATAAGGCTCTGCGGTATCTGTACCAAAGAGTATACAGGAGAAGATGTGTCGTGGCTTCCCCAAGGAATTTGAATACAAGGGCTTCCCGAACGCTGCCCCTACAACTTTGAGACCTGCTCATCCACTCATAGAAAACACAGAATATTGCTTTAGAAAACTTTATTAATCTTTCGTAGTAGGTACCTAATCCATATTTTGTATAATATTTTACCAAATTCCGGCTAGATGACGTACGTGAGCTTCAACGTTACCGATCGGCAGTGATCCGTGGTTGAAGTACTGATTGGGATTCCACCCGACGTTGTTGGGCACCGCGTCGAAGCCACTGTTTTGGAACTGGTTGACCACATTGATCAGGTTGCCCATTGGGTTGGGAACGCCATCAGGGTGTCTCCAAGCAGCGCGTGTGTTTATGAAAACGTTTCTCTCAGCGTAGACCGAAGCCCCCGCTCCGACCCCGATCCCGTAGCTTCCCATGTCTGTGTACAAGTTGTTCATTATTTGAACCTCTCCGTATCGAACCCTGGGGTTCCTCTGCCTGGTACCCATGAACCAGTTGCAGATTATGGATACCTTCAGTTTGCCGACATCCTGAGCAGCGTTGCCGTCGCTATGCCCGATGAGCATGTTCTTGTTGTGGTTTCTGAAGATATTGTGTGAAACGGTTACCCAGTTGGAGGCTCGCTTGATGTCGAGGAGACCATCGTGACGCATCTGCGCATTGGCGACGTTGTTTGCAATCCACGGGTCGTCGGCGAATTCATTGTGATCTACCCATACGTGTGTAGCCTCTTCTAAAAGGAGAGCGTCGATTTCTGTGAACTCTCCTGGACGTTGAGACACAATTCCTCCGTTTCCGTTGGGCTGCTCGCCCTGGGCAAACGAGATAGCGTTGTGGAATTTAATGTTTTGTATGATGACTTGCTGATTACGGCGTATTCTCAACCCACCGCCGAAGATCGTAGCGGCGCGGTCGCCACCGATGATAGTTTTCCAGGAACCGACGTCTAGGACGACTCCAGGAGAGCCGGTGAAGAGTAGTGTGAGGTCTATGAATCCTCTGACATAGATGATTCTAGCCGCGTTACCGGTGATGGCGTCTCGCAGTGCCCAGGGGTCCCACACGGTCCACACAGCGCCGCCGGCGCCGCCGCGGGTCCCGCCTCCGACGTTGGCGAACCCGAAACTCCTCTCAAACCGGGCGGAGTAGAGAGTCGCGTTGAACACCTCGCTGTCCTCATCCTGGCTGGCGATCTGTGTGGGCAAGGCCTGCGCACAGAGCACCACAGCGGCTAACGCGATCAATACTTGCATTTCAGGCTTGTTGCTTCTTGCAGAAATCGGTCAATTTGGTTGTAGATATTCTCTGGGTAAGTTTATATAGGCAAGTAGGTAGGCACTTACCAGAGTTAGTGATGATAAGGGATAGGTACTATGTTTATCTTGATTCTGGGCTCTATGTACCTACCTAATGAGTTAATTGATTGATTGATGAAGATCTGATCTGTATGTATATTATTACAAATATGAAAGTCCTGACTGATTTGCTGCCTATAAACTAGATTTTTTCATATAAACCTGCAACATGAAACATGGCTCAAATAATTAACTACGATGAAGATATAGAGGTAGGTAATAAAATAGTTTATTAGACACACAATACACAGAAAGACAATATAAAGAGAGCCTAACAGAAGAAATTGGTTCCTAAACAGAAAACAACATTGATAAATGAGTTAAGTTTGGAGCAAATTAGTCGCCTCTGTGTAGTGAGGGCCAAATCCAGTCCAGTCTGTGGTCCAAACTCACAGCATAAAAATGCTGCTCTAAGTGGAAAGTTGGTAGGTACGTTGCGTGATGCAATTTGCTTGAAACTTGGTAGGTACCTACCTACTCCTAACATTGTAACTATGTAGTTGTAAATTATTCGATTGTGAATTTAATAACCGTCATAACATGAAGGAACGAAAACTGACTGTAGTTCAGGTTTCCAAAAATATTCCGCGTAAAAACATCTTAGTTCTTACCTGCCATGGGTTACAAAGAAGGGACATGCGGATGAAGTCGCGAGGACTAGCTAGTAACTTATAGATAATTTATGATGATGATAAAATGTCAGCTAAGTAGGTAATGCTCGCATTTGGTCATTGCGTTTGGCTGTGTGGTCGAATAAACAGGGCAGTACCTAAAGACTATTGTAAGTACCTAACTACCTTACACCATATTTTATTGATAAATAAATAGATATTGGCGGACTTTCCACACAGCACTATCGAGCCCCAAATTGAGCCAAACCTTGTAATAGTTGTAATAGGTTAAGGAACGAGATAGCTGATATTATATTTATAATACATAATTGGTAGGTAGGTATACTATTTTTGTAAATATACATAATAACACCGCGCTTAGGTCGGTAACATTTGACAGTCATATTTTTATAGAGAGTGTGTGTGGTAGAAACACGCTACTGTAATATTGAATACCTAGGCTTTAGCTGCATCATGGCCGCTATAATCGTTATTTTTAACCGACCTCAAAAAAGGAGGTGGTTCTCAATTAGACTGTATTTCTTTGTTTGTTACCTCATAACTTTTTACTGTGGACTTAGTTTGATGATTCTTTTTTTATCATAAGCTGATGCAAGCATCAGCAATATTTAAGTGGGACCACATGACAAGTCATGTGGTCCCTTTTAGATATTTTAAGAGTAGTAGAGCTCTTTGTGAAGGGCTCGCCCGAGGAAGGACTACCATTAGCCTTAAATAACTGGCACTAGAGTCAACTAGTTTCATGGTGATCCTTGTGATTTTATTGAATAAACATATTTTGACTTTGACTTTGTATGGGGCACGTTCATATCGTGCGTGACTTTTGAGGCAATGCTGTGCGTGGGCCATCTGCTTGTTCCATCAGTTTGCAAAAAAAAGAGAATTATGTTAAAAAAATACAAATTTTTTAAATTTTTAATTTACCTAATTCACTTGTTTTTTATGTCGATAAAAGGTCGTTTTGATGATTACTAGGTCATTTGACTCATAACGTTTTGCAATTTGAAATTAAAACACCAAAATATTTGAAAATAAAAAACCAATAAATAAGGTATAAATAAATTTATTTTAATCAATCGTTTTCGCTACTATAATTAATTTCTTCAACTCCCGACATGGTATTAGATTCGTCATCATCGATTTCACTTTCAGAGCTGGATTCTTCGCCTCCAAGGGAAGTTATAAACTCTCTTTCTTCTATTTCTTGGAGACCGTCTTTTTTCCAATACTCTTTTTCCAACCTTTCAATGTGGTTCGTTTCTTTCTTCCAGTCAGCAACTGTAATGGACTTTATAGCCTCCCGATAACGGTAACAAAGATGCTATCGCTACTGAGCGCTTACGGCGAATGCGGGGCGCCCCGCGGGGTAGCGGGAGAGGGGTCGCATTCCAGCGGAGTGCACAGTTGATTCGTACGAGTTGTACGTACGAGGTTATTTCTTTTCTTGTGGATTACGATCTTTTTTTTGTAAAATTTGAATATTTCGAAATTTTTCCGATGACTGATGGTTGTAATCATAAAAATATAATATTCTCTGTTCCGTGGTTCTAATCCAACTCCAACCTTTTGTTTTTTTTTTTTTTTTTTTATCGACGAAAACAAAAACAGAGGATTTGTTTTCATTTTTTCAATTCGACGCGTATATTTTTTTTATGTATGACGGCGCATAATTTTTTACAGAGTAGACCGATTTTGAAAATTCTTTTTTCAATCTATTGAAAAAAGAAAGAAGTCTCTTAATTTGTTTCATAAATAAATTATCAAAATCAGATTACTCTGTAAAAAGTTACGCGTGGTCAAACGTTATCCGTCAATCAGTGAGTGCAGTGGTGAATCATCCCTATTTTGCTATGCTTAGGTTTGGTTTCGAATCTTTGGGGTACATATTTCTTTTCCAATTGACGCAACAATTAAGTAGATTAGGGCAACAAAAAATTAATAAAATAACACCTTTTAACATTTTAAAACTGAAAAGCAAGAAATAATACTTAAAAGTTTATTAACTAAATTCTTAAACTAATGTAAGAATACCTAAGTAATTTTGAGTCAGCGCTACACAAGCAAATTCAGTAATTACGTAAAGCCGACTCAGAATTACTAAGGTATAATACTACGTTTATAAGTAAGGCTGTTATAGGGCCTTGCCGCTGTGCGACCACACTGCCCTATAACATCAAACAAAACAACATCAAAACAAAACATAATCTACTTAATTCCCTAAACCCCTAACCCTAATTCTGCCAACCTATAATAACATCTCACCTCAGTGGCGCAGCGGGCGAGAGTCCGCCTACGACGCAAGAGGTTGCGGGTTCGATTCCCACCTCGGAACAAATTTGTGTACGATCTGCAGAAATTTGTTCCGTTCGTCCGGGTTTTTTAATACGTTAATCGTATTAAAAAAAGTTTTTTTTTTGTAAAAATCAACATTAAATAAACAGAAAATAAAATCGAAATCTTAAAACTTTACCGTTAATATCCGTGTTAATAATTGTTTTGATTATTTCTTCACTCACACATAGATTCACTTTTTCAGTCACAACATTATTAATTCTCACTATAACTTTTTTAATTTTTTCTTAATTAAATAGCATAATACTGTAAATAATAATTAAAGAGACTTATAAATCAGCATTTTAAAAAATCAGAGCTTCAACAGCTTTGTGCGCTTTGTCTGTTTCTGACAAACAGATGTTGGTTTAATTGTGTTTAGGGCGTTAAGCAGCACCTATTTCCAAACTTTCTGTGCGTTTTCCGGTTACTTCAAACAACTAAAGCTCCCTTTTTAATGCTGCTCTTGTTTTTCAATTATTTGTCCTTCAATTATTTGAAAATAAAAATGATTAAAAAACAATTTTTAAAATCTTGTCTCGTCTCGAGTCCCGTCCCGACCCAAAACTCGGGACTCGAGACAACTAAAATTACGAAAAGTCCCGGGACTTCGAAACACGAGACGTCCCGGGACCCAACCCCTAATCACAGGTCACTGCGACCTCAATTACCATCGTCTGAAGACGGGAGCGACAGACAGTGACCTCTGTCGTGGCTGCCTGCGGGAAAAAGAAACTGTAGCGCTCGTAGTACTGTATTGCTCTGCAACAAGCGAAACCAGATATAAAACGGGGCTGCAGGAGCTAATCGAGTCTTACTCCCCTGCATCCACATCATCACCATCGGGGATGCTAGAACATTGCTGCCACCAACACAAAGTCCTGCTCCGCTACTCAAGGAGCTGGGCTGGCTGGGGCGAGGTTAGCAGGGGGACAATGCACAATACACCTCACTGCGGGACGTCCGTGCAGATCTTACTCCCCCACCATGAATCTGAATCTGAATCTGAACATTAGTGTATAATTAAGTTTAGGGTAATATGTTTGACATGATATCTGATTGCGGAGTAAAAAAAAAGCTATACCTAGGATCACAGGATGCTTTCTATGTTTTATGAGCCTGGTGTTTGAGTTGAAGTTCTCTGATTGGATAATGTCGTCATTCTAATTGTTCCAGGTCGGTGAAGTCGTGATATATACGTACCTTTTAGGGAATATTTACATACAATCAAAAGATATGAGTGGTAGGTGCAATAAGGAGTAGTGTTGACAAAGGAATTTAGATACTTCATGTTCTTAGGTGTTGACCAAGGAATTTGGATACTACGTACATTCAAAGAGCTACGCTATGGCGTACATTCTTCTAAGGTGTCGACTGCTTCATCAACTTCTGTATCTAAAAGAACATCATCTCAAGTGGATTTGGTTACGTGACCTTAAAGCGTAGGTAGATCAATCAAACTTTTTGAAATTCCAGTCAATTTCTAGGTTAATTTTAGATTGCATTTGCTTCTAAATTTCATGGCATTTGCTGAGATTCTATTACTATCACAGGGTTTACATCTTGTATCACCTACCTACAAAGAGTATAGGTACAATAACTACCGTAAGGCTAAGTACCTAAAACAACATAATAGTGCAATAAATAATTTTATTTGAGTTGTTCATCTATATGCTCGTGTTTTCATCGGTAGGTATTTTACCAATGGAATCACAAGTGCCTTGCCTAACTTTCATTAAACATTGGATGAATAAATGAGAACAGGCACTTGCTTTAAATTCTTTATTTAATTGTTATCGTCTCGTTTGGTATTGTTTTACCAAATTCCGGCTAGATGACGTACGTGAGCTTCAACGTTACCGATCGGCAGTGATCCGTGGTTGAAGTACTGATTGGGATTCCACCCGACGTTGTTGGGCACCGCGTCGAAGCCACTGTTTTGGAACTGGTTGACCACATTGATCAGGTTGCCCATTGGGTTGGGAACGCCATCAGGGTGTCTCCAAGCAGCGCGTGTGTTTATGAAAACGTTTCTCTCAGCGTAGACCGAAGCCCCCGCTCCGACCCCGATCCCGTAGCTTCCCATGTCTGTGTACAAGTTGTTCATTATTTGAACCTCTCCGTATCGAACCCTGGGGTTTCGCTGCGTGGTACCCATGAACCAGTTGCAGATTATGGATACCTTCAGTTTGCCGACATCCTGAGCAGCGTTGTTGTCATTGTGCCCAATGAGCATGTTCTTGTTGTGGTTTCTGAAGATATTGTGTGAAACGGTTACCCAGTTGGAGGCTCGCTTGATGTCGAGGAGACCATCGTGACGCATCCGCCCGTTGGCGACGTTGTTTGCAATCCACGGGTCGTCGGCGAATTCGTTGTGATCTACCCATACGTGTGTAGCCTCTTCTAAAAGAATTGCGTCGATGTCTGTGAAATCTCCTGAAACTTGAGACACAATTCCTCCGTTGCCGTTGGGTTGCTCGCCCGGAGCATACGAGATTGGGTTGTGGAATTTAAGGTTTTGTATGATGACTTGCTGATTGCGGCGTATTCTCAACCCACCGGCGTAGATCGTAGCGGCGCGGTCGCCACCGATGATAGTTTTCCAGGAACCGACGTCTAAAACGACTCCAGGAGAGCCGGTGAACAGTTGTGTGAGGTCTATGAATCCTCTGACATAGATGATTCTAGCCGCGTTACCGGTGATGGCGTCTCGCAGTGCCCAGGGGTCCCACACGGTCCACACAGCGCCGCCGGCGCCGCCGCGGGTCCCGCCTCCGACGTTGGCGAACCCGAAACTCCTCTCAAACCGGGCGGAGTAGAGAGTCGCGTTGAACACCTCGCTGTCCTCATCCTGGCTGGCGATCTGTGTGGGCAAGGCCTGCGCACAGAGCACCACAGCGGCTAACGCGATCAATACTTGCATTTTAAGCTGTTGGCTCTTCGAACTAAATAAATTAGTTCGCTTTGATGATAGATTTGTTCTGGTCATGTTTATATAGGAAGATACTCACTAAAGTTAACGACGATAAGTACCTAATCTTGATTCTTAAATTGATTAAAATGGTGTTAGAATGTTTCAAAGTGTTCCTTGTGAATATACTGAATAAGGAACGTTTTTATTTAATTTGATATACGAGATAGTAGATAGTAAGTAATATTGCGTGTTGATCGTTTTAATTCTACGATGGTTCGTTTAGTATGTATTTAGACTTGATTGATACAGTTTCCATAGTTGGTTTCTTTCCTCTAATCATCATGTCCACGGAACAGAGAAATACTAACCATGTCAGTGTCTTTTGAGCTGGTCCAAGGAATCAAGGGATTTAGATACTACTTGATACTACTGGTCAGTAAGCTATCTTGCTTCCAATGTGACAGAAAACGAATCTCATTAAAGGCCTTGACCGCCGAGCGAGTAAAACCGCGGTCTTATGGCTTGTCGGTAAAGCTCTAGTCCTTATGGCAACGACGGACGGACTTTAGAGCGATTTTTTTTACGAACGGACTATAATGCGTTTTCAAATTCCTTGGCTAGCTTATCAAGTAATTTGAATACTAGCTTGTATAATCGTACGAGACGATTGCTGACAGCGTTACCGGACAGAGCGATTTCACTCGCTCGTCGGACGCCTTTCTATGGTTTCAATCGTAGGTAACCATCCAGTTTGTGGTTTCAATTCACTCTATAGTAGTGTTTCAATCAAGGAATTTTTCTCGTTTATCAAGGAACTAGCTGATCCCGCGGCTTTGCTCGCGCTCATTTACTTTGAAAATCTCATACAAAGTTTCATCCCCTATTTTATCCCCTTGGGGGTAGAATTGATCAAAATCCTTTCTTAGCGGATGCCTACGTCATAACATCTACCTGCATGCCAAATTACAGCCCGATCCGTCCCGTGGTTTGGGCTGTGCGTTGATAGATCACTATGTCAGTCAGTCAGTCACCTTTGAGTTTTATATATTTAAAGATATGCGTTAGAATCCCTACTAGTCTGTGCAAGGAATATTTAGGTACAATTTCTTTGTCTGCCGTAACTCTTTAGATTAGGTAGATTTTAGACAATCAAAATGTTTAAAAAATATATTTTATAATTATAATATTATATTGAAGAGCGATGGCTCCTAATACAGATATTTTTACTTAAAAGGAGGTGTCAACTACTGTTAAATTATGGTAAAATTTTTGGAAAGTAAAAAAAAATTGTATTTGTGATTCATCTACCAAGAAATTTGAAATAGTACATTGTTCACCGAGAGGAGAAAGTGACCGATTACCGTCGAGGGTGTCGTTTGAAGCCCGACCGTAGGCGATGGCTTTAAAACACCCGAGATCGGGAATCGCACTTTCTCTCGAGTGATACATAGTGCTTTATACTACACCTACGAGGAAAATAAAAAACTAAAACTGAATCCTCAAACAACACACAAATTGAAAATGGCGCCAATGGCGTCTGCAATTTTCACATGTTCTTTTTTCAAATTGTTTATCCTGCCGCCGCAGGGTCGCACTGCCAGCGCGACACCATCCAACACACAGCTAGTGGCCAGTGTCATTTTGCGAACTTGGAGATAAAAACTCACTGTAAAAACTTTTTGGCTTTTGATATTTAGGTTACCGGCGCATAGTCTTACCCAAAATTGAAAAAGAAAAACCACGTAAGAAATGGGTTTTCATACACTTTTCTCTCCCGCTCAGATGCGTTTTCTCCCCGCATATTTGTTCGATATGTAATGACGTACTTTCTACCGTAAATTTGATAAAGTATCAAGGTACTTTCCAAGCAGGTGTAGTATAAACTATTTTTTATACCTTGTACAATTCGTCGTCATGCCGGCTGATGCTGACACCGTATCCATAGCGACGCGTCTGAAGACTATCTGTTTGTCAATATTATGACGTCATGCGTTAGAATTGTGTTGTCATCTATTTGCAATGTGTATTTTTATTTATTTAAAATAATATTATTATAGGAAGTTTGTGCGTATACATTTTGTTTTGGTGAGTACCCATCTACCTACCTACCTACCTGTGTTATCATTTTGATACATCTTTATAAATACTTATAAGTATTAGGTAAATACCTATGTATTTACAAGAAATATATTGATAACAACCTCTATACAGTACAGTAGGCAAGGGCAGGTCATATTAAGGGTTGGCTATAGCAATCCTTGTACCTGAGTTGAGGGTTGGGGATAGGGGGGATGCAAGTGGGGGTAGATGGCAAGTCTTCCCCTTGAGTCCTTTTTTCTAGGAAATGAAAAAAAATAATTTAATTTTTCAGGTAAGTTACTAGTTAGGTTAGGGTTTTTTTTTTTTATATGAAAAAAATTGGTAGTAATATTTCATCTCTATGACAAAAAGACTCAAGGGAAGGAATTCTCATTAGGTTAGGGTTATTTTTTTTTTTTTTTTTAAGTGAAGAAATTTGATAGAAATTTTTTGGAAATTTTTTTTCATTTCCTAGAAAAAAGAACTATAGGGAAAGACTTGCCATCTACCCCCACATGCTTTCCCCCTATCCCCAACCCTCAACTCAGGTACCAGGGTAGCTATAGTTTAACCCATATTAAAATAAGCACAAGCAATAAGCATACTTATTTTTGAGCACGTCTGTCCGTACCATAATTAGCTTAGTTAGAGAACCGATATCGCTGGGAAATGCACCTATGTTTGCATTCTCGAATTACGAACTGGAAGAAGAAAGCGCACCTAAGACCGCTCGATGGACGACGTCATTGTTATCGTGGGGGAACTTGAGATAGGCACGTGTCCATCAGTGAACTTCTCCCGAATGATGATTATGAGATAGTAGGTAAAAATACCAGCAATTATTTAGGGTTGGCTATAGCTACCCTTGTACCTGAGTTGAGGGTTGGGGATAGGGGGGTTGCAAGTGGGGGTAAGTGGCAAGTTCTTCCCTTGAGTTCTTTTTTTTAAAAAGTAACTTCACTTTTTCAGGTAAATTACAAGTTACGTTTAGGTAGGGTTTTTTTAAAGTGATGAAAATAATAATATTACATCTCCTAGACAAAAAGACTCTAGGGAAGGACACCTTAACCTAATGGGAGGGACCATTAGGTTAAGGTTATTTTTTTTTGAAAAAAAAAAGCAAAGTAATTACAAGTAATTTTTTCTTTATTTCCTAGACAAAAAGACTCAAGGGTAGGACTTGCCATCTACCCCCACTTTCATCCCTCCTATCCCCAACACTCAACTCAGGTACAAGGGTAGCCATTATTTAAAAGAGAAGTTGATGGCTCTACGCGCGTGCCTTGTGGTCATCGGCCATGACTTACGGCCTTTCTCATCGTAACCTGTTGACGAAAACGGTGACTAATCACATATTATAAATAATAAATAAATAAATATTGGTGGACTTTCCACACAGCACTATCTACCCCCAAACTAAGCTTATGCTTGTAATATGGGAACCAGATAGCTGATATACTACTTATAATACTTTTTTTTTGTAAATACATATTTATAATATTATATAACACCCAGACAGAGAACAAACATGTATGTTCACCACACAAATGTTTGTTCACGGTGGGAATCGAACCCACGACCTACGGCGCAGAAGGCATAGCTACTACCAACTGAGCTACGTAGGCTGTCAATATTATTATGTATCAATCCCCAACTTTTAAACAGCTTCATCGTCGTTATCATAATCAGCTCTTTATGTATTGTATTGTGGTATTGTAACATACGGATCATACAATAGTCCTATGGTCAAGCAGTCGGTCGGTAGGTAAGTTTGTAGTTCGCCCCGAACTGAGATTTCGTGAAGCGACGCGAACGCTCCGACAATATAAGTAAGTGGCAGTCAGAGCAAGTCCAAACATTGTGTTTGGACTTCTCTCTGTCTGCCACTTACTATCTAAATATGGTAACCAAGTTTCAACTGAATTGGCTTATTTATTGAAGAGTTCCGTGCTCTACAATGTACTACTGCTCTATGTAACTCTACCACAGAAAATATAATAAGATTGTACTTACTAGTTTCTCAAAACTCATCATTTAATTTATCTGTATCGAAGAATAATGTACTCCATTTTCATTACATTATGTTACCAATTTACTGTTCTTACCGCCTCCGTTTCTGAAAACTCGATGAAAGTTAAACGGCTGTCAAGTTACTTTCTATTTCAGCGTTTACTTTAAATTAGATAGAGATAGCAAGAGAATTGATAGCCTATTAGCTTTGATCGAGCTGTCAGAAACCGGCGTTTGTTCTTTTTAAAATAGGTGAAGAATGGCGAGTGGGGACCGTAAGCGACCGTTGGGCAAAAAGACAGCCCCTAGCAGCGAGGTTAAGGGGGAGAAGTGTCCTCCACGGTTCCTGACTCCGGCCAGGGCTCAGCCACGTCCTCGAGCTTTGACTAGGTACATGCAGCAATGTTCTTCCCCACACCTTTCTTTACTTTCACACAACAATGTAGTGCTGAGAGTATTTAATGCTAATAGCATTGTCTACCAGACCTCCTTATTTAGATCTTTATCTGCAGGCCATTTTGCTCACTTGTTTGTATTGTTAAGGCAATCGATGACAATAAGGTATAAGGTACCTACATTTCGCATACACTTCAGCAAAAATAACATTTCGATCCTCACAAGTTTTCCTATCTAAGTACCTACTAGTTTTCGTGCCTAACCAAGCAAAATTTTTAGATGGCGGTTGTTTTCGATCAATAAAGGGTTACAATAATATAATAACATAACTCTGGTTGAAACTCATCTCATAAATAAGTTTAGTCGTTCTAAGTCTTTCAGAACGTTGAAATGAGTGAGCGAGAGGTAGTAGTACCAAGTAGGTACCTCTATATTAGCTTTCATCGTCTTTCTTTTTGTGACTCAGGGCCGGCTATGATGATGAATTGGAGAAGGACTGCAGACTACTCAGAGCTGCTAGAAACTATTATCCTGAAGGTAATTTCAAGTTGATTAGTACCTACTTGGTACTGGGAGATCTGAAAGGATATCAACCGTACCTGGGGATCAAAGTCATGAAGCTGAAAGGTTTCCGTAGCTTCAATAATCAGTTAACTACCTCACTTACATGAAGCACATACTGGTGAAACTAAATGTAAAGGAAATTACAAGAATTTAAAACACTTTCTGGACCTTGATCCTGAACTCACTTACACATTTGGTGGTTGTTTGTACATACATACGTTATTACCACGGAATTGGTTATTACCACTAAAGACAATTTTTTTCGTGGTTAGACGCCAGGTATTTTAATATTCTTTCGATTATATTTGTGTGTCAGTAGGTCCTTGTGTGATTGTGACATTTTAATATTTTTTTCAAATGCATTTGAAATAAGTTATACTGAGGCCAGCCGTGCAAGTACCGTTCTTATCGATCGCTTATTTGACATTTAGAATCGTCAAAAATTCGTTAAAAATGGTTTCAACAATGGATAAAATCGATCGTTATGAACGGTACTTGCACTGCAGGTCTCAATCGATCAAGCTTTATCTGCGTCTAATAGGTTTTTTATCTTTATACTAAAGGGGAAAGCGAAGGCGGCTGTAGCGAGTTCCCGCCACTCTTGTTAGCCAAGTCCTGGACGCGTGGCGTGCCTTACCGGGATGGCATCAACCACGCTAAGCCTTCTGACTCTACAGGTAAGCTAAGCTAAGGCTAAGCCTGTGTTATACACTTCTGTCCACGTACCGTAGAGGCCTGTGACTTTTGTCAAGAACCTGTAAGTGTGAGCGCATAGGCGTCTTTTCGCGGTGATGTAGTACCTACTTAGCGTGTCTGTAAACGTGTGCGTATGTATATCAGCATCGTGCAATGGTGTCGATTCTTATTGCATTTTCCTAATCTAACCTAATCGGACAGCTCTAAAATTATGGCCGTCCTTGTTGTTTCGGTCTTTTAGAAAGGGATGGCAATATTTTTAGCTAATCTCACTTCCTAAGGTAGTAAGTAATAAATAGGATAGGTAAGAATTAGATTGTAGTGATGAGATAAAAAACGTATGACGGCAATTAATTGAACTATTGAGGTCCTCGGATTAAAAACCGTAAATAAAGTCCGATTTCAAATGCATATCAACTACTGCTACTCTACTATATCTAGGTTAACTGGAAGAAAATGCTCTCTAGCATTAAGTTCGCCTATGTACGATACATTTTTGTTTATGTGCAATAAAGAATTTTCTATCTATCTATCTACCTATCTATATCAAGAGGCGCCGGGAATTTCGACTTAATCGCAAAATTAGAATGATAATCTTATCAACGCAAGGTTGCTACGACAACTACCTACCTACGTAAAGCTGGTACAGTGATTTTGCCATAAATAAATTTCATGTTAATGTTATAAAAACAAAACATTTTGTATTTATAATTCCCAAGCGCTAGGTATCTACCTAACATGGATTCCTTTTTATTTCAAAAGGAAACTGCTATACCCCAGCGACTAAGACCCTGCGTTCGATCAACATGCCCCCAAAGCACAGGCCGCCACCGAATCTGTACGGACCGATCGGGCCGAATGGCGAGCTACGCTTCCCACCAATGAAGCCGTGGGCCGAGAGAGAGAAAGAACGACTCGCTCTTATTGAGAAGGAGAAAGGAAAAAATAAGCTACAAAAAGGTTAGCGCTCTTAGATTCTATGCAAACTTCTTCTAGGAGGTGAATACTCAGTTAAGATAATTGGTTTTAGGTTTAGTTCTACTAGAAGATCTGATATCAGGCGATTACGATCGCAGGAAAGCAGCGGAAGCCGACGCTAAACGAAGAAGGATCGAGAAGAGAAAGCGCGAGAAGGCCGAAGCCGAGGTCGTCGCTAAAGAAGCTCTAAGAAAGTAGGTTGAAACAATGGTCATCCTCAACTGATTTTTTTTTTTTAATATTATATATTATATTTTTTTTTATTTTACCAAACAAAAAAAATACGATACTGCGATCGGTCGGCTCTTTTTGGGAGGATAGTGAAGTTTTTATAAACAGTGCATATTATTATTTATGGTAATACATACATACATAATATTATGCAATGTGCGTGCATACTGCATTCCTTTTACAAAGTTTAAAAAAGAACAAAGATTGTGCGCGCGCAGTCTAAATTCGAATTGGCGGGAAGCAAAATTTGAATTTTAAATATTTTTGTCTGTTATCAGCTTTGCGTGTAAATGAATAGGTAATCAAGTTCATTATGTAATGTGTTGTAATACAACTCTGGATAAAATATGTTTCGCACAGACATTTAGAAAAGCTTCAGTTCGAACTGCCTCGAGATCCGGACGAGCAGAAAGTGGAAATGCTGAAGATAACAGAAGAAGAGCACTATCGTCACATCCATCCCAAGGATGTGGAGAGAATAAGCTACTATCTGACTAAGGTATGTACCTACCTATCTAGTATTTATACTACGAGTATCACATTATTTCACCGCTTGAAAAGATGCTTCCTTGTTTTGATAAAATTTGGATTTAAAAGATTACTTACAATTATCTTTATTCCATGATTCTCAAGCCATACCGACATCCTTGTTTTTTTTATTGCTGATTTATTAGAATTATGTGCATAAGTAATTAAAAAAACTCATGTAAGTGGATTTAGGTAAATGTCAAAAAACAAAACCAAACCAATGATAGGTATAGTGCGCGTCACTCAAAATGAACGACGGAAGCACGGTGTGATGGCGCGAGTATTTTGTACCAGTATGACGCAAACCCATCTCCCACTGTTTTCCAGCTGTCTTCTGAACGCGACCTACAGTGGTGGTCATATAATTAAGGACAGCTAGAGCCTATAACGACATTTCCTTCAAGTGTTTTATATTTCGTAGAATAATAATATGATTAAATAACTATTTATGTAAATCAATAGCTTGGAAATTCTGTAATTAGAATTAAATAATAATAATAATATAATACAATTTTTTTTTATAAAAATTTACCGAATACAATAATTTGCATAATGTTTATGTATTGGCTGGTGGACAAATAATTAAGGACAGAGAGTAAAAATGTTTCGGAATTTAAAAATTTAAGAAAAACATGGGTATTTTCCTGTCAAAATTCAATTTCCCGCCTTTCTTCACAAACTCATGGAAATAGTTTTATTTTATTGTGGCTAATTTGCGTGATAAAATATGGGAAAAAATAAAAGTTGCGACGCTTCTACACGCAAAATTATTATTAATTTTTATCGAAAAGGTTGGTCCTGTCGAAAGATTGCAAGTAACATAACATGTTCTAAGACTATGGTAGAAAATGCTATTAACTATTACAAGACCCATAATACAACGGAAACTGTAGCAAGGAAACCTAAGCCTCGCAAAACCTCACCTCGGGAAGACTCCCTTATCACTAGAGAAGCCAAAAAATATCCATTTAAAGGTTCCGAACAAATACGAAACGACGTTTTTGGGGTCGGAACAGGTAATGAAGTCTCCGCAAGAACTGTTAGAAGACGTTTAGTTGAAGTAAAGTTATTTGGAAGAATTCCTCGCAAAGTTCCACTTTTGTCAAGACAACATAGGAGAGCAAGACTAGCATTTGCCTACAAATATAGACAGTGGTCGGCTAACCATTGGAAAAATGTGTTGTTTTCGGACGAAACAAAAATAAATCTAGCTTCTTCTGATGGAAAACAATATGTGAGACGGCCACCTAATCAAGAAATGGATTCTCGGTACACGAAAAAAACTGTCAAGCACGGAGGTGGAAATATAAAGGTTTGGGGTTGTTTTTCTGGACATGGTACAGGACCCGTAACAAAAATAGAAGGTAATATGGACCAGTATCAATATCAAAGAATTTTAGAGGAGACCATGTTACCCTATGCAGAAGATAATTTACCTGTTGTTTGGAAATTCCTACGAGATAATGACCCAAAACATACTGCACGTTCAGTAAAAGCCTACCTTGAAAATGAATCGGTATTCGTTTTAAACTGGCCATCATTTAGTCCCGATTTGAACCATATTGAAAATTTGTGGTTCACAATTAAGAAAAGACTTTCTAGAGTAAGGACTACTAATCGAAATCAACTTTTTGATGCCTTTCAAGATGCTTGGTCGCAGATAACCGTCGAAGAGTGCAATAAGTTGATTGAATCAATGCCCCGACGATGTGAAGCTGTCATAAAAGCACATGGCCATCCTACTAAATACTAATACGCTCGAAAATATCTTGTTTATATCCAATTTGTTTTATTAAAAAACTTATTCACTACTAGATTTAGTTATTATTGAAAATTCGTAATATTTTTCTTTGTGTCCTTAATTATTTGTCCAGCTTGGCTCGCGTACAATTACGAGGCCCATTTAAATAAATTGAAATATAAAAAAATGTATAAAACATATTGAGCCAATTTTGTCAGTGGTACATCGTACAGTTATATACCTATCACAGAATATACTTTTATGATAAGTAAGTATTAATTTAAACGTAGGAGGTGCGATTACTTTGACGAGTACCACATGCGTCAGTACTGTCCTTAATTATGTGACCACCACTGTATAATCCTACTTTGTTGCTTGTGACCTAAGGCTGTATCCGGTATCCACGTCCCCGACTACCCGTCGGCTCTATACAAGCGCGCCAAGCTGCAAGTGGACCGACAGACCGCCGCTATCAGGAAGCGTTTGCTGGTGGTGACGTACCAGGCGTGTGTGCGGCAGAGCGAGCTCGATATCAAGGAGTTCTTCGTCATGGCTATGAAGCGGTGAAGATTAACACTCTTAGTCATATTGATCGCTGAGCACTCCATTAGCTAATCACAGGGGTTCCCAATGTTATTTGGCCATGGAACCCCAATTGATAATACATTTTTAGGCGGAACCCTAGCTGGTGGTTTTGATAAGTTTACCTTGTAGTTTGAATATAGGTATGCAGGTTAGACTCGGGAGAAAGAACAAAATATAAATGAGAAATAATTATTATAAGTATTGCAAAACATCGACGCGATGCGACGCGACGATGCGGCGCGGTTATGAGTATTTTCCACGAACGTTTTATTTAAATCTCGAACAGATTGCGGAACCCCTGTGACCCTTCCACGGAACCGCGGGGTTCCGCGGACCACCATTTAGGAAACCCTGGCTTATCAGACCGATGAGTCTATTGTCTCTTTTTGTTGGCATGAAGACAGTCACTAGTATACCCTATAGTCGCTATAAAATGACAGGGAAAATAAAGCCCTATAAGTTTGCCCTGTTGCATTCAAGCTCTTTGTGAAGTGCTCGTCCGGGAAAGTACTACCAAGTTTTTGACAAGTCTATAAAGTAGAGACGGATATATTTTTATCAGACGCGTTAATCAGAGATTGTGAATTAAGCAGTTAGAATTTTAGATCCTATTCCATCTACACAGATGCATAGTGTCCTACATCCTGGAAGACCCGAACGAGCGAGAGAGGTTGAAGATCGCCTTCCTCCCTCTCTTATGGCCCTCGCACACAGTGCGCGCGCCGATGCCCTGGCACACGGCGCTCGTGCGCGCGCGACAGGCCATGCACTACCGGTACTACGAAGGCAACCCTGTGCTCATTGAGCTGAGGAGAATCTGGCATGAGAAGTGAGTCCAATCCTGGCCGATCGAGTGAGCGAAGCGAGCGACTATTTCTCAAACAATTGGAAAACTTGGATATATTTCCAGATAGATAGAACTAGAAGTGGCTCTTAGGGCTTACAAAAATGTATGACAAAATAATTTTATTGTAACTTAATGCAAATATTGACAAAACCAATAAAACTTGAGCTCCCAGTTCAAGGTATGATTGGAGATAAGCTACCAGCAAACCGTGAGCTCAAGGTAGATTGGTGATAAGCTAGATCGATACTGCTATCGCTATTTTTCACCTATATGCAATCGTTTGACTGCAAACACCTGTGGCCTAAACATGAATGAATTTAGATATTGTGGCGTTATCGTATTCCAGCAATATTCAACAAGGTCATATTCTGGAGCCTAATCACACATCACTAATCACAACAGCATAAGGTCGAATATCGGTAGAACACGTTAACGCCATAAATATCAATTATTAGTCAAGGCCCTGATAAGATCATGGTCAACAGTCCACGCTTTCCTTGACGGTAGTCTTTTTTTACCCGACTCCAAAAAAAGCAGGTTCTAAATACGACCGTATGTTTTTTGTATGCTTGTTACGCGATTACTCCGCCAATTATAAATTAACAATTGATGATTCTGTTTTTTGTTTGGCAGGCGCTGTGAAATATACATTTTATTAAAATTAATTCAGAGCTTTTTGAAAAACACAACTAATAAAAACAATAAATAATGCTGGACAATCCTACAAACAAGCTACTCAAAGCTTGTGTTATGGGTACTAGATAACTAATATATTTAATACATTATATACTTACATAGATGGCTATTTTTAATATATATAGAAAATACCCAATAAAAATATTAACACAGATGACATTTTGGGCTTGGTTGAAGTCGGCTTTTTTTAAATGTATTATTACAGGTACCAAAACATGTACATATGCGATATGAACAAGATGCAAGAGGAGCTGCCTTTCCCGCAGTACCCGGCCGAGTTCACGGAGCGCCTCAACAAGCGGTGCGCGGACACCAGGGCCGAACTTACGGACAACTGGCTGATAGACGTCGCGGATACCATGGTCAAGATGAGGAGACATTGGTCGGTCTATGTGGCGAAGAAGAAGAAGGAATCCACGTTTCAAGTGGAAGCATTTTTCAGGTACGGAATTGGAAGACTGCTTGTGCAATGAATAAATCAACCTCCGACTTCAACCCTTTGGTTGTGTGCAGTCAATAAGCATGTCAGCATATGCCGCCCCATTACTAGAATGCAGAAAGTGTTTGTGGGCCACTGTGTAGTTCTTTTCTCTCCAATATACCTCGGCAATTCTCTAAAAATTAAGGGTGTATTATAGATTTGGTTATTAAACTAGGTATGTCATTGATTTTAGTCAGTAGTAAGATTCTGTTAGCAACCAGGATTAAATCTTACAATGCTTTTTTATTTTATTTTATGGTTTGATGACTAGATGTTCAATTGAAAGAAAGAAAGAAAGAAAGAAAGAAAGAAAGAAAATACATTTATTCAACTACACAGACACATTACATAATGATAGATATACAGAAATTTAGTTACAATTTTACTAAAATATACTACAGTGAAACACAAATACATAATAAAAAATAAAAAAACTGGAGAAGTGAAATATTATAGGAAAGAAAGAATGAAACATATTTATTTATTTATTATTAAATATAAACCAATATTATTAAATATAAATATATATCAATTGCCATCTCACCTGATGGAAAGCGAAGACACAGTCTAAGGTGGAGCATGCTGAGCTATAATCCACTTGCTACATACTCACCTGGTGTAAAAATGGGTGTCTCTTTTTATTGCTGTCCATTGACCATTTCACAGCATTTGTGAGAAAGGTCTCTGTCTCAGGTATACTAGAATTCATTAAACCAAATACGATCCCTAATTTTTCAATTCATTCTGTACGTGGTTTGGTCTCCGATCTTGTCAAAACATTTAACTTATCGCTTTTTTATTTTTAATTAGATCTATCGCGAAATAGATTGGAAATTTTAGTCATTACCAAAATACCTTTTATCTATTACTGATAAATATCATAATAATTTTGTTTAGATCTAGATAAAAATTGGTGTTAAACATAAATAGACAATTAGATACTTACCTTATGATTTATTATTTAAATGAATACAAGTGAAAACGCTTGGCTATGCGCGTGTTCCAGGTCATTAAACTTAAATTTCATTATATGAACTTTCATTAAATTGAACTTTTTTCCTAAATTGTAATTTGTAAATTGGAGAAGCATATGCAACTGATTTTTTTAATTCTATTTAAGAGTTTCTTGTCTGCAAATTGCCTAACGATTTTTTTTCGTAATATTTGTATTTGTATTTTATTTAATTTATTCATTACTAGCTGGTACCCGCGACTTAGTCTGCGTACTTTTAATCTCTTCATCTCTTTTTTTCGCAATAAAAGGTAGCCTATGTTCTTTCTCAGGGTCTAAAGATTGTCTGTGCCAAATTTTATCAAAATCGGTTGAGAGGTTTAAGCGGGAAAGCGTAACAGACAGACAGACAGACAGACAGACAGACAGACAGAGTTACTTTCGCATTTATAATATTAGTTGGGATTGTCATTGTATTTTATTTTGTATAAGTAAGTAGTTGACTATCAAATATGGTGTTTTAGTTTTGTTAGGAAGTGCATTTCAATTTATTTGTTCACAATAAAAAAAATAGGAACCAAATCGTCCTATTTTTTTATTGTGAAATAAAAAATTCAAATGCACTTCCCAACAAAACTAAAACACCAAAAAAATGCTAGAGCAAACTGTATTATATTGGCTGATACAAAGATAATGTTATTTAAAATGGTCTATGAATAAAATTACTGAATTTAATAAAAAAAGTGGCTTATAATGCTTTACACGGTGAAGGACATAATCGTGAAGAACTCTCTCTTGAGCTTTGTTGGCAACAGGGGTTTTCGTCTGGTCAACCGGTTCCACTAGTATTCTAAGAGCGGCGAAGGGCGTGCAATCTGTCACAGGAATTACCCTTATAGGTCCTCAAAGAATCTGGCTTTGTAATAAGTAGGTAACAAGAGATCTGAGGGGATATAGTGCCTGGGGCTCTAAATCCATGCACCAACTTTTATATCTATCTGTTTAGCCGTGAAATCGTACAAACGTCCAGACACTTCTATTTATTTTCTTTGGATAAACAGTTAGCATGAATGACCTGCGTCAAGCTTGCGTCATACATAATCCCTTGTGCAAAAACAAACAATTCTAGGTACGAGGGTACTAACGCGTGTTATCGTCATGCTTTGAAAACACGTTTCATTTTCATGCTCAAAAGAAAAAGATACTAGTATAACTACTTTTTATTTTTGTTTTCTGTTATCTTCGTATTTTTGACGCAACCTAGGTCGCGTCACGCAAAAAGAACGCCGGAAGGATAGGGAGATGGTGTGATGGCGCCAGTGTTTTGTATGCCCAAACACATCCTCTCCACTTTTTCCAGCATTCTTTTTGGCAGACGCGTACTTGTGAAAACAATTGTTTTTTTATTTGTTACCACTTAACCATCGATCTTTCACAGATGTATCCATGGATTAATGTCAAAACAAATTCGAGACTTAGTCGAGAGGAGCGTCAAACATTTCGCTGAATACTTTTCGTATTACTATGTAAGTTTCAATAAATTTCTCCTAATTAAAACAACATTAGTACCGCCGCTTTGCGGGAAATGTAAGCATTGATGGTGGAAACCTGTAATAGTCTCATAATCTAAATTTAGCAAATAATATTTGAAAATTTGCCTTGGCCCATAAAAATTCCCAAGCCACACTGTGCCTTCTATATAACGCGTGTTACTACGTGGTCAATCCAGTACCACCATATTTGGCTATATTTGGACAGTTGAGATATGTTCTTTAATTAGTTTATTGGTGTATTCGTATTCATTGTAATTTTTTTATTAATAAAAGTTTTCTATATTTCGGTGAGTTTAGTATGAAATTTTAAAAGCAAGCTATATTTCCAGGACGGCAACCGTTACAGCGGCGCCTACAAAGACTACACGTTCATCAAGCAGCCTCTGGTCCGCATCAAGGTAGTGGCGCACCCCGGCACCACCAACATCAGCTTCGAACCCACACTCGATCAGATGAAGGTGCAGGTGGCCAAGTGGTTCCACTCCATCATCAATGTCAACTATCAGCTGCCGAGCGTTGATGCGATCATGTATCCTGGTGAGCTTGTTATAGCGGTTTTAACTAAACCATCCGATCCTAAGGTCATGGGTCCAAAACCAGTCGTGCGCCGGAATTTATTTGTAAAAAAATATATGTGCACAATGTATCATCATTGTCTGATTTTTTTTTGTAAGAATTGTGTATTTCTCACTGGAAGCCCTGAATAAATAAATAAACAATACCAGCAGTAGGTAGAGATCTTCCACTTCAAAAATGCACGCCCCTCTATACTAGGATGAAGGCAAGGCAAACGTTTTTTGATTGATATTAGTCTTCTTTTTCTTGTCGTGTCACTAGTTTCTTTCGAAACACAATACATAATTCGAAATGCAATACATGCCACCAAGCAATTTCATTTGTCATTCAGTTTCCCGCCAGACATGAGTGTTACTTTAATTTTTTTTTAATTTAACCTGATGATATTAAATTTTTTTAATTATCAGATATCATGTATTTTGTCTATACACCTCATTTGCTTCTGAGGGTGAAGGCAGGTAGAGGGGCGTGCATTTTTAGAGTGGAAGATCTCTACTCTTAAACGATGAATTTATCTGATCAAAAATATATGTTTACAATGTCAGTAGGTACTTGATACGTACGATGAAGGACAAAATCGTGACGAAACCGGCGGCATGTCGCAGGACCTAAACAGATCTTGAACGTTTGTTGTACTCGAATGGAGTCTCTGAGGCGCACTTGAAATCCTTTTACCACACTGTTTCGAAAAAAACTAGTGACACGACAAGAAGAAGAAGACTATGGCATTAAAATTTAATCAAAAAACGTTTATTTTGTTTCATAAAAACATGAACGAAATGTTGTATATATATACGCTGTAATGAAGGGGAATAGTGCGAGTGTTTTGTATGCGCAAACACATCCTCTCCACATTTTTCCAGCGTTCTTTTTAAATGACGCGACCTTTGAAGTATGACCATTGTGCTGGCAGGTGCAAACCGGCCGAAGCCGTACCTTATGACGGTATACCCCGACGAGGCGTACATGGTGGATATCATCAACTCGTCGGTGCGGCACCTGAGCGCCAACCGCGCCGGCCCCGCCAGCTTCCTCTCCAGCTACGAGGAGTACTTCTACATCCTCGACGGAACCGCGGAGAGGGAGCTGCAGGTGTTCTTTGCACAGGAACCACCGCCTTATCTGAAGGTCAGTGACCTTACGTCCAGTTACCGGTGGCGAACATGCGAACAGAAACCATACAAGGAAACCCATAGAATAAAAGTCTATGATAGGTAGCCGAAGCCGACCAGATAAGTAATTAATATATTATACATGTAGGTATAACGGAAACCACATCGCATCAACGTTCTGTTTTCCACATCTGTGCAGCTGCAAAATACGCCGTTGCTGGATCGGATAGAAGAAATTCCCCTAGTGGTCATCAATACATTTTTCAATATTAACGTTTTTAGAGGCATCTAGATCGTACCGCCAGCGCTTTCTCGGCCGACCACAAAGATTGCCATCCGTCAGGAACCCATGGCTTATACTATGGTGGCCCGCCTCTCTATAGGAAGCTCAGGATAGGGTCAACTAGAAGTCCTTTGCCCAGCAGTGATATGACATTAGATTATAGAAAAAAAACCTTTTAGAAAAAACTGAACTGAACTGACTGTAACCCACAGGCACATGTGTGTGGCTTTTCGTAAAATATACAGTGCTAGTCTGACCTGTCATTCCCCAGGATTACTCAGCCCGTATCATCATGTACGAGGAGCTCCGGGACGAGATCCTGTTCCTCCGACGGGACATTCCACTCAACATGGTGATGCTGGACTGCGCGCCCATCAACGACGCTATGTGGGACATCGTCAACGGTCTCCGGCAGTTCATCGTCGACCACTTCATCGCCGTCAATCGGAAGTGGAACCGCTCGTAAGTGCCGTGATTTTTGGACAAAAAACTGAAATAGTTTCACGACTGATCCCCAGACGTGGAATATTTGCGAACTTAAGTTTCCTTGAGGATATTCAAGGTACCCACGGAAGTCAGAGGCACGTCCAAATATGAATTTAGATTTTGAACATATTGGAATATTGGATTATTGTTTCTGAAAACAGATTGCCAAGAAGCAGGATAGATAAAAAAAAAAAAAAAAATAACTGTAATAGCTTCACGGCTGATCTCCAGACATGGTATAGGTGCGAACTTAAATTTCTTTACGGATATCAGAGGAAGTCAGAGGCACGTCCAAATATTCCATTTGGCACATATGTATCGTTTGTGGTATTCCATACTCTACAGATTTCAGGCCCACCGCTGCCGCGCTGCTGCTTGCTGCTTGCATACTAATAGTATTTCCTCGATGTTTTTCTTCGCCGTTTGAGAGCACTGGCAAGGTAGGCTCTAGTAGGAGCAAAAAGAACCCAGGAAGGAGGGGATTGGGTGTGATGGCGCGTGTGTTTTGTATGCGCAAACACATCCCCTTTTTGCAGCGTTCTTTTTGGTTGACGCGACCTATATCCGCCAGTATCTGCAACGTGTACGAGGAGATGGCAGCGCGCGCGTCGGAGACCCCTGAATCGACCGCGCAGCTTGTCGACCTGATCAACTACATCACGGAGTGCCGCGACTGCGCCATGTTCGACCTGCGCGAGAAGTCGCGCACCACCGCCGAGTATGTGCTCTTCCTGATGCAGCACGCGCATCTCCACTGTGAGTGCTTTCAACAATTATGCTTAATGACTAGTCTACAATAGAATAGAATAGAAAAATATTTATTTTACGACACAAAAACACAGATAGCCCCGTCCACAGTGCGCCGGCCGGGCCAGCCATTCATGTTACACCGGGGCCCGGCCTGTTTGGGTGTATTATTTACACGAGTAGTGTGGTTTTGTTAGGGCCGGACCGTGCCGGAGACGGAAAACAATACCCATCGACACGGGATGGGGCACGGCCGAGTCACGTTCTGGCATGTATTACTTCATACAAAAAGTATACCATAATGTTTGACGGTCGCGACACGTTGTAGCGTGAATCATCCTTAATACGTCGCGGATACAACGACGCAAACGTTGACACGCGCGGGACTATTGAACCAAAGCACATCAGGCATCATCATTGAAGCAGTCACATCTCCGTCTCGTTCACGTCCCGTCCGAGGTGTTATCTTGTCACGTATGCAGCGATCTCTACTCAGAAATCCCCTTTTCAGTTGAGGATATAAACTTAAACACCCGCGTGTTCCTCTGGCCGCTGGACATGGAGGACACCATCGACCTCACCCTCAAGACGCTGATCACCAAGAAGTCGATGGCGGAGGACAAGCTGCGCTCGCGCAAGGCAATCTTCGAGGAGAAGCTGAAGAGGCATGAGAAGGACCTGGAGCTGTTCCGGAGGTTCGACCCTCCGCTGCTCAACCAGGATCTGTTGAAGGAAGTGGTGGGGAAGGTCGATGAGATCAACAGTAACTTGGTGGTAAGAATTGAAAACGGAAACAGCTTCGGGACTTTGATCCCCAGGAACGGTAGATATCTCCTCAGATCTCTTGGCACCATTTTCTAAATATTTACCAATACTAAAATCATCTTAGACACACATCAAAACAGACGAAATATGCGCAATCTCATTTTTCATTTCATTTATCACTACATAGTGTAAAACAAAGTAGCTTTATCTGTCCCTATGTCCCCATGTCCCTTTGTATGCTTAAACCTTTAAAACTACGCAACGGATTTTGATGCGGTTTGTTGTGGCTTTTTTAATAGATAGAGTGATTCAAGAGGAAGGTTTATATGTATAATACATGCATGATATGTGCACCCGTGCGAAGCAGGGGCGCGCGGGCGGGTCGCTAGTATTATATACAATGCTCTTACTGTTTTATTAAAACAGAATCGAAATTAAGATAAAAATAACATTGAAAACAATATTAGAAATATCTAGCTCCACTAATCTAGTTTGTTTATATTATACCTACAAACTATATTTTCACTCGCTTATGTAATAGATTCGGTTGTTGTGTACCTATCTAGATATTTATAAAATATATTGTATCTTATCCTGCAACTTTACTTACAATCTTATGTTAATTAAGATTTTAGTGTAAAGATTAGCTGATTATTAAGATAACTTTATTTATTTATTAAAATTCACAAATCGAATTACAATCGAATCATCGAAAAAATAAAATTTGCAATAATGTTAATTCTTAGATCTAGATTCGTAATCGGTATAGTGTCGAATGCATAAAGTTAAAATTTCTATTATTTATTTATTTTATTTTTAGATCCTCAGTTTTTCTTGTTTTTAATCTATTTGATGTATTTGAGGTATGAACAGGAAAACGAAGCGTGCGACGCCCTTCTACGCGATGGACTGACGACATTGTTAAGACCGCGGGAACTCGGTGGATGGAAAAGGCTCAGAATCGTTCTTCCTGTAAACGTACCTATAGGGGAGGTCTATGTCCAACAGTGCACTTATATCGATGATGATGGTGATGATGTAGGTACACTGCTAGTGACCACATTGAATCTAAATTTTATGAGCAAAGTTAGTTGGTAGGTAGATATGAGTAGACCTGTGTAAACAAACAAAAATAATAAGATTGTACTGTACGAAGGGCGACAAACGCGAAGCAGAAGACATAATCAACGAGGAAGTGCTTCTCGACCAAGAAGTGTCGGTATACTTCAGCCTCCAGAGCATGCTGGCCGGCGTCGAGCCTTTCCACAAGCTGTGGCATACTGCCTTCGACTTCTACGACGGATATGAGAAATGGTAACCTGCGTTCACTTACTAGTTAACTTTTACTTACTTAGTTTTGGTATTTGGTCAAAGTAAAAATATTCAATAAAATCAGAAGGATCACTCTGAAACGTCTGAAACAGGCAACAAATTCGGCTTGGTTCCTATCTTGGTTCCGCTCTTTTGTATGATCCTCGTTACAATATAATATAAAACCTACACCATTGAAGCTATACAGGGTGTCCGGAAGGTCGATGCAAAGCCGTGAGGGGGGGGGGGGGGGTAGGTCACCTCGTTACGCATCTATTCAGGCTAGGCTCACGGCTTTGCATCGACCTTCCGGACACCCCATATAATACAATAAGTAATCTAAAAGAGATAGGAAAAGTATTAATTGTAGTATATATTTTTTTTTTTTTTTTTTTTTTTTTATACAACTAGCTGATGGAACAAGCAGATGGTCCACCTGATGTTAAGTGGTAACCATCACCTATAAACAAAACATTGCCCCGTAGGTCACGCACAATAGGAACGTGCCCTACGATGCACTGCCCTGCGTCCATCAACTTGAGGCATACAGATGTTAAGCCTCATGTGCCTGTAATTACACCGGCGACCACACTCTTCAAACCGAAACACAGCGTTGCTGCTTGGCGGCAGAAAAAGGCGTGGTGGTAGTACTTCCCCGGACGAGCCCTTCACAAAGAGCTCTACTACTCTTATTATTATTATTATAGGTATTTCCGTAATGCAAGCCTCAGTTTAGTATAAAGCCAGCACGCCCGATAGAGGCATTTGTCATAGAGGCAAGTCTCCGACCTACAGAACGCTAAAGAAAATAAAAAACAATAATTTGTTCTTAATACTAGTAGGACCATTTTTATATTGTTAGATCTATTCTACGCCATACTGTCGTAGACTTCCTACGACGTAGATCGCGTCGATTCATTCTACGCCGTAGACTTTATAGACTAGCTACGCCGTAGCTCACTTCGAACTATTTTACGCCGTAGAACATGTTCTAGATTCTAGTAGATTTACAAGTCCCCGACAAAAACATCTGTGTTCGTCACACAACTGTTTGTTCTCATAAGGTCATGAAGGTCGAGATAAAAAAAGATGTTGGCGTGAATTGGATGAATAAGACAAAAAATAGAGACGCTTGGAGCAAAATGAAGGGGCCCCTTACTCGTTGAGTCCTCATAGATTAACATTACCTACTTAAGGTTAATATTTAATTTATTAATAAATGCATGTAAGAAAATTAAATAATGATAATGTATAAATTTTCGTAATTTTAATCAAAATCTAATCAAAAAGGTATTGTTATTTTACTGTGTTATTTTATTAAATTGTATTAAATCCTACTACCATTATAAACGCGAAAGTTTGTACGTAAGGATGGATGGATGTTGGTTACTCTTCCACGTCGGAACGGCTGAACGGATCTGGATGAAACTTGTCAGAGAGTTAGATTAGTCTGGAATAGCACATAGGTTACGTTTTATCCCGTGGGAATACCGGGATTTAAATCTGCGCGGGTGAAACCGCGGGGCGCAACTAGTGTACAGTACACCTCACCGCGGGACGTCAGTGTAGATCTTACTCCCAATTGAATGAAATATAAACTGCCTTTTTATTAATCTATAGAATTGTTTTTTTATCAAAAAGTTAAAATAATTTAAAAATGAATCCTATTTTGAAGGTACCGCGGTCCGTTCGTGGGGCTCCATGAATTCTATTTTGATGGTACCACGGTCCGTTCGTGGGGCTCCATGAATTCTATTTTGAAGTTACCACGGTCCGTTCGTGGGGCTCCATGAATTCTATTTTGAAGGTACCACGGTCCGTTCGTGGGGCTCCTTGAATTCTATTTTGAAGGTACCACGGTCCGTTCGTGGGGCTCCTTGAATTCTATTTTGAAGGTACCACGGTCCGTTCGTGGGGCTCCTTGAATTCTATTTTGAAGGTAACACGGTCCGTTCGTGGGGCTCCATGAATTCTATTTTGAAGGTACCACGGTCCGTTCGTGGGGCTCCTTGAATTCTATTTTGAAGGTACCACGGTCCGTTCGTGGGGCTCCTTGAATTCTATTTTGAAGGTACCACGGTCCGTTCGTGGGGCTCCTTGAATTCTATTTTGAAGGTACCACGGTCCGTTCGTGGGGCTCCATGAATTCTATTTTGAAGGTACCACGGTCCGTTCGCGGGGCTCCATGAATTCTATTTTGAAGGTACCACGGTCCGTTCGCGGGGCTCCATGAATTCTATTTTGAAGGTACCACGGTCCGTTCGTGGGGCTCCTTGAATTCTATTTTGAAGGTACCACGGTCCGTTCGTGGGGCTCCTTGAATTCTATTTTGAAGGTACCACGGTCCGTTCGTGGGGCTCCATGAATTCTATTTTGAAGGTACCACGGTCCGTTCGTGGGGCTCCTTGAATTCTATTTTGAAGGTACCACGGTCCGTTCGTGGGGCTTCTTGAATTCTATTTTGAAGGTACCACGGTCCGTTCGTGGGGCTCCTTGAATTCTATTTTGAAGGTACCACGGTCCGTTCGTGGGGCTCCATGAATTCTATTTTGAAGGTACCACGGTCCGTTCGCGGGGCTCCATGAATTCTATTTTGAAGGTACCACGGTCCGTTCGCGGGGCTCCATGAATTCTATTTTGAAGGTACCACGGTCCGTTCGCGGGGCTCCATGAATTCTATTTTGAAGGTACCACGGTCCGTTCGCGGGGCTCCATGAATTCTATTTTGAAGGTACCACGGTCCGTTCGCGGGGCTCCATGAATTCTATTTTGAAGGTACCACGGTCCGTTCGCGGGGCTCCATGAATTCTATTTTGAAGGTACCACGGTCCGTTCGCGGGGCTCCATGAATTCTATTTTGAAGGTACCACGGTCCGTTCGCGGGGCTCCATGAATTCTATTTTGAAGGTACCACGGTCCGTTCGCGGGGCTCCATGAATTCTATTTTGAAGGTACCACGGTCCGTTCGCGGGGCTGGACGCGGAGCAGATCGCGGAGGACGTGGAGGCGTGGTGGAAGCTGCTGTACAAGCTCGGCAAGCAGCTGTACGAGTTCCCCGGCGCCAAGCGCATAGCGGACATGGTGCGCAACAAGGTCGAGAAGTTCAAGGTTCTGCTGCCAGTGCTCTGCGCTATATGCAACAAGGTGAGTCTGCCTTACCTTCTACCTTCCTTTTCTAGTTGTACAGCTCTTTCAGATTAGTGTGCTGAATGGGGTTGCTGTGCGCCTCAAGAAGGTTGTTTTGAGCAAGGAACAAGAGTAAGTTCAAGGTTCTGCTGCCAGTGCTCTGCGCTATATGCAACAAGTTGAGTCTGCCTTACCTTCTACCTTCCTTTTCTAGTTGTTCAGCTCAAACTAAACTATAAGCACTTCGTATACACTGCAAAGATCAAGACAATTACCTAATTGATTCAGGTGGGACTTTGCGGAATTCCATTGTTTAATATAAATAAACTAACACAAATTACAGTATCAATCTTAAATTAGCGGAGTAGTCATCATCATCATTTTCCTGCCCTTATCATGGTTTTTGCTCTCCACTCTCCTCTATCAGCCGCCATCTCAGCAGTCACTCCTTTCATACTCATGGCATCTTTCACACAGTCCATTCATCTTTCCTTTGGCATAACTATACTTCTATATCCATCCTCATTCAAACTAGCGGATTAGTACTACAGTTAACTTATATCTTTAGAGATCAAGGTACATATTTTCGTTGGTTTGAACCCTTCCTAAGAGTTAAAATAATTTTAGGGTATGCGCGACCGGCATTGGGCCAAAATAAGCGAGCTCACGGGAACCGAGGTGGTGCATGACCCGGAGACGTCCCTGGCCGACATGGTGGAACAAGGAGTGCATGTGTTCGCGTCGCAGCTCGAGGAGATCGAGCAGTACGCCTCCAAGGAGTACTCTCTCGAGAAGGCGCTCAATAAGATGAAGGATGAATGGGTGGGGATCAAATTTGAAGTCGTGCCTTATAGGTATGTCTTACTCCTGTTATTTGCTTAGTCATAATGCATTAATCTTATTTTAGACTGTTTTGAATAACCACGCCTTTTTGTTCATATATCTATAACTAGTTTTCATGCAAGTTCTGTTAGTAGCTTGATCCTATCCACTTCCTTAACACCATTCATTTCACATTCATTCACGACCTCTGTGGCGCAGCGGGCGAGAGTCCGCCTGCGACGCTAGAGGTTGCGGGTTCGATTCCCGCCTCGGAACAAATTTGTGTACGATCTGCAGAAATTTGTTCCGTTGGTCTGGGTGTTTTCTATGTATATAATAAAAAATATCTATCTATGTAAGTATATAATGTATTAAATATATCAGTCATCTAGTACCCATAACACAAGCTTTGAGTAGCTTACTTTGGGGCTAGATGGTGCTGTGTGGATTGTCCAGCATTATTTATTATTTATTTATTTATTTTATTTATTTATTCTGCCCTTATCTCACGTCTGAGATGGGTGGTGTCGTTACAACAGGCTTTCTTCTTCCACTGCTCTGTCAGTCGACATCTTGATGCTCACTTCTTTCTTACTTATGTCATCTTTCACACAGTCCATCCATCTTCTTATTGTATTCACCTTTGGTAGATTCTGTCATAACCTTTGTATTTATGATCTTAGTGTGCAGTCATCTGTTATATAATCTTAACCTAGCTAAGAAAATCATATTCAAAATAGTTTATTTCATTGATATTGTTTGTCCAGGGACACGGGCGTGGGTATCCTCACTGGGCTAGACGACGTCCAGCAGCAGTTGGACGACCATATCCTCAAGTCGCAGACCATGCGAGGCTCGCCTTACGTCAAGGCGTTTGAAGCAGACATGGTGGCTTGGGAGGAGAAGCTGATATCTATGCAGGATATTCTAGACCAGTGGCTGATTGTAAGCCATCTTTAAAACTATTTATTGTAATACAAAGCTCAAAAATGCATCCACAAGCATCATGGGGAAGGACTTGGGTTCCTCCCCGCCCCACTACGACATTGAAGTTTAAGACATTATTAATATCTTGATCACAGTGCCAAGCAACCTGGATGTACCTCGAGCCGATCTTCTCCTCCGAAGACATAATGCGTCAGATGCCGACCGAAGCACGCAACTTCCGTGACGTCGATAAGGAATGGAAGACCATAATGACGGCCACGTCGAAGGATCCCATGGTCCTGATGGCCACTGACTTTCCTGGGCTGTTGAAGAAGCTGAAATACAGCAACGCTTTGCTGGATGATATACAGAGGGGACTCAACGATTATTTGGAGAAGAAGAGGCTGTTCTTTCCGAGGTGGGTTCTAGATTGTTCACCTTCTTGATAATAACGGTTTTAAAACCTCATTACGTATATTTGATTAAGAAGGTGGTAGGGATGAAATCTTCTTGATTCGCGAAGCACATCCTCATAAACCTTCTAGGTGATAGGAAAAAGGAATGAACCAACTCTTTTTCTTTCTAGATTCTTCTTCCTATCTAACGATGAGCTACTGGAGATCCTGTCTGAGACCAAGGACCCGATGCGTGTGCAGCCTCACCTGAAGAAGTGCTTCGAAGGCATATACACTCTGGACTTCAACGCGAATAAGGAAATTGTGGGCATGGTGTCTTCGGAGGGTGAAATCGTCAAGCTGTCGAGCAGCATCCAGCCGGCTGACGCTAAGGTAATCGTCTCTTCTGCTTTTTTTTTTTTTTTTAAGTTGGCGACTACTGCACGTCTTTTTCCAAACAAGTTTTTCTACCAAAAATATGTTTCAAAGTGTGGCTCGTGTGTCGCATGTATGACTCATGTGATTATTTATTTATTTATTTATTGTGTTATATATTTTTACATGCGACTCAAGTGTGACTCAAGTAGTAACACACGTATGACTCAAGTGTAACTTAAGTAATGACTCGAGTGTGACTCAAGTAAAACTCACGTATGACTCAAGTGTGACTCAAGTATAACTCATATATGACTCAAGTGTGACTCAAATACAACTTACGTATGGCTTATGTGTGACTCAAGTGTGGCTAAATGTTACTCATGTTTGTCGCACGTATGACTTGAAAGTGGCCCGCATATATTGAGATAATGTACTATGTTCTGTTGCAGGGCATGGTGGAGCGCTGGCTGCAGCAGCTAGAGCAGCAGATGATAGTGTCGCTGCGGGACGTGGGCACGGAGGCGCACCTCGCGTACTTCACGAGCGTGCGCGAGGACTGGGTGCTCGCGTGGCCGGGACAGATCGTGCAGGCCGGCTCCTGCGTGCACTACACTACGGAGGTAACGCTGGCTGCAGCAGCTGGAGCAGCAGATTATCATCTGTATCCCGCAGCGACATGGTAGTGTCGTTTTTCGTCGCAATTCGGGACGTGGGACGGAGGCGCCTGCACTACCTACACTACGAAGGCACTACGCACTGAGTTGACAGCCTTTACAGCTCACTCGACAGTAGCTCTGCTTTCTGCGTTGTAGAACGTTTTAACCAATACATCGTATCCTCAGGCAACAGAGGCGATTACCAACTTTGCTCTGCCCGAGTTGGTGCTGCGCTCCACGGAGCAGATCACGGGGCTGGTGTACCTGGTGCAGGGCGAGTTGGAGCCGGGGAACAGGATCACGGTGGAGGCTCTCATTGTGCTCGACGTGCACGGTAACTTGAGCTTTATGTCTCACTTGCTAAAGCTTATGGTCCTTATTCATAGTCCCTGCCATTTCATAGCGATTCTATAGACATAGGTATATTATACTTGTCACTGTCACTTTCATGCCAACGAAAAGGGACAGCAAAGGACTTATCGCTCTGATAAGAAAAAGAGTGCTCGGCGACTAATATGAACAAGAGGGTAAATGTGCTTCTGCTCGAACTGCTTTGTGAGTTAAAGTCTTAGGGGGTGACAAAATGTCCAGGACATGTGCCCGTTGGGTCACAACAATGGTTTTTATGCCCATTTAATGGGTATTTTAAATTCGGTTCTTAGGTAACTGACGCACCTTATAAGTTATACAAATTCCCTGTTTCCTGACAAAAAATATTTGTTGCATCCAAGGGCGGTCCATCCTCGAAGATATGGTCGCCCGTAAAGTGTTAGACATCACCGACTTCAACTGGATCTCGCAGCTGCGCTACTACTGGCGCGGAGACAAGATGTGGTGCGCCATGATCACCACGGAGGTGGAGTACGGGTTCGAATACCTCGGCAACATCGGCCGACTTGTCGCCACGCCACTAACCGATCGCTGCTTTAGGTATGCACCTGGATTTTGCAACTCTTCTTGTTTTTCAAGTATCATGTGTTTTAGGTAGCTTTTTTAATTTATTTCTCTCTCTTAAATAAATCACTCAATACTGGGGTTTCATTAGGCATTGGTACTTCGTGAAAATCCCAATAAACTATCCATGATATAAGTTTCTTTCTTGTTCTCCTTTCGCATGACGCGAACAAGCCTAGATAAGTATTCAGCAGAACAACCTTTTGAGAATCGTAGAGCTTTTGTTTTTTTGGTTCGTCGGGGAATGTACTACCACCATGCCTATTTTTGCCACCAAGCAGCGGTGTTTTGTTACGGAATAACATAACATCGGGTGTGTCTGCTTGTCAATCAGCAATAGCATTAAAAAAGTCACAGTCAACTCCCGTGGAACTGGCTCTATATTCATCTAGTTAAGACGAAGTTTCAAAGTAACCCCTCTGATTTAATTGATCCCATGGTTAACCACAACAGAACGCTCATGAGTGCTCTGAAGCTGAACCTGGGCGGCGCGCCCGAGGGTCCCGCCGGTACTGGCAAGACGGAGACCACCAAGGACTTGGCGAAGGCAGTCGCCAAGAAGTGCGTCGTCTTCAACTGCTCAGATGGACTGGACTATAAGGCGCTTGGGAAGTTCTTTAAGGTATCTGAGAAAATTTGTGTTGAATTGTCCTAAGTAAAACTACAGTTTTAATACAATATTATGATTCGAGAATCCAGTTAAACAAGAATCCAAATATACAATGGACCCATGTACCGCTAGTAGATAATTGGACACTACGACGGAGTCGTGCGCAATAACTCAAACGCAATTCAGCCTGCCCAATGAAGATGAAACTTGGCATCAATATTTTTTTTCATCTAGAGTGTGAGTAAAGTCGTGTTTACAATCTGCTTAGCTCAAGATTTGGGCAAATACTAAGGAAGAAAGGAAATCATTACAACACTACACGCAAAGTTTCAGTGTGAACGTGCCGCTAACTACAAAATTTAATTTTTACTAATTTTGTGTGACTTGGTAAAATTGGAGACCCATACCTTGCCTGCGTAACTTTTAAGTAATTTATTTAGGGTCTAGCTCAGTCTGGCGCGTGGGCTTGCTTCGACGAGTTCAACCGCATCGAGCTGGAGGTGCTCTCCGTGGTCGCGCAGCAGATCCTCTCCATCCAGCTCGCGATCCTGCGGCGGGAGAAGCGGTTTGTGTTCGAGGGAACCGAGATCAGCCTCAACCCAACTTGCTCTGTCTTCATCACTATGAACCCTGGGTGAGTTCATTGCAGGTATTTTTACTTCTTTAACACCACCATACGAAAGAACGGTAGGAACCTTCGTAAGTTTGTTGCTCGTTCTTCTATGCTTGGTCGAGTGGAACTGACACCTAGATTCACCTTTTTTTTATACAACTAGCTGGTGGAACAACCAGACCCATCTGATATTAAATGGTAACCATCACCTATAACAAAGCTTTGTCTCTTAAGTCACGCACGATAGGAACGTGCCCTACGATGCACTGCCCTGCATCCAAATACCGGCAATCAGATGTTAAGCCTCATGTGCCTGTAATTACACCGGCGACCACACTCTTTAGACCGAAACACAGCAACGCTGTTTGGCGGCAGAAAAAGGCGTGGTGGTAGCGTAGTTATATGACTTTGACATAAAGTTTTTGCCCTACTCCTATGGCTCTAAAGCCAAGCCTACCCTACTAATAGGCTGGCAAAATCCCATAAAAATATAAATATTTCGTATACATACAGTTACGCTGGCCGTACAGAACTGCCGGACAACTTGAAAGTGCTGTTCAGGACTGTGGCAATGATGGTGCCAGACTACGCCATGATCGGAGAGATCACTCTTTACTCTAACGGCTTCGTAAACGCTGGCCCGTAAGTATTACGTTAACTAATTTTTAGCGCGGTTACAAAATTACATTTTCTATTGTTACTGTCTTCAAGAACTGTCTGTGGATGTTCCAAGTATATAAGTAGTAAATTGTAAGCAATAATACCAAAATAAGGGTTGGATGCAAAAAGCCCAAAGTCGGGAACCTCCTTGAAACATGTAAAATGTATCTAAAATCTGACAGCGGCTAACTAGTGCCCAATCAAAAGAGGCTTTCAGTGTTTCGAGTCATATTCGATTCAAAACTTTAAAAAAATGAGAAATTTTTAATCTACAGATTGGCTCGGAAGATCGTGCAAGCATACAAACTGTGCTCGGAACAGCTGTCCTCCCAGAACCACTATGACTACGGCATGCGCGCTGTGAAGTCAGTGCTGTTGGCAGCTGGAGCGCTGAAGAAGAACTATCCCGATAAGGACGAGGCGCAACTCGTACTGAGGGCTATCATCGACGTCAACTTGGCCAAGTTCCTCTCACAGGCAAGTCTTTTGAAGTCAGCAGACAAAGTAAACCTTTTAAGGGTCACTGGTATTTTAGGTATACATTATTAGGTATATTAGAATGGCCATAGCTTTTTACCGTTTCGTTTCAACATAATTAGCCTAAAAATGTCCACATCTTTCCGAAAAACCTCTGTATTTAGCAACTTATATTCTCGCATTTTTCCCAATCTCAACCGTCCATCGGGTGAGACTACTGTTTTGTCTTGCTATTTGTAAGTTGTATTATCTAATAAACTAAAGTTATTCCATGCTTTATGTGGTCAGGATGTGCCACTATTCATAGGCATCTACTCGGACCTGTTCCCCGGCGTCGAGGTCCCGCAACCGGACCGTGCGGAGCTGCTGCGTTGCATCAACACGGAGATGGAGAAGCGTAACCTACAGCCCACCGATTGGTACCTCGAGAAAATAATACAGGTTAAAACTGATCAATATCACTATAATAATTTTATGCTGCGTTGAGGGTTATGATTTCGCTCAACTGTGGGCATCAGATATCTCAAAATTAGTAAGCTTGTGTAGTAGCCTAAAACATGATTTTAGATGGAATCACACTTAGCTCACAATGCAGAATTATTTAGGTATGTATTCGAAAGACATTTTGATTGTTGCGTACACTTTGACTTTTGATTGACCAAACCGGGGAGTTTTTTACGATGTTTGACAGCGAAGCTCGTAAAGTCGTAAAGTTTTAAATTTGATCACGTGGATCAGATGCTTAGAATCATTTTTATTTTATTTTGAAAGTGTTTTAATGAAACATCTGTCTTTTATCCAGATATACGAGATGATGCTCGTCCGGCACGGTTTCATGGTGGTAGGCCCGCCGATGGGGGGTAAGACACAGGCGTACCAGTCCCTGGCGGACAGTCTGCGAGCGCTGCAGCTGATGAAGCCTCCTCCGCGGCACAAGGAGTTCGGAGCCATCTACCGGATCATGAACCCGAAGGCAATTACAATGGGCCAGCTGTATGGCTGCTTCGATCCAGCCTCTCATGAGTGGTAAGGAATGTGTAGCTAAACAAGCATTATATTTTATATCAGTTATCGGAGTCCAACAGTGTCTCTAAGTTTGAGGCAGGATGGTGCTGTGTGAAATGTAAAATTATAAGAGACAATCTCGCCACAAACGTGGACTTATGATTCATACTGCAAAAAGAAGATCTATCTTTTTTTGAACATTTTTGATTTTAAGAACCATGCGATGTGTTCCTTACAATAAAATTAATACTAGCCAACTGCCAACGCAACGTATTGGCAATATATTAAATTTCGCGCCAGCATGAAATGAGCACCGGTGGTCTAGTGGGAGTGACCCCGCCTTCCGATCGTAAGGTCGCAGGTTCGAATCCGGTCGTGCACCAATGGATTTTTCTATCGAAAAATTTATGTGCGCAATGCCAGTGCTCTTAAACGGTGAAGGAAAACATCGTGAGGAAACCAGTTAGTATTCTAACAGCGGCGATGGGCTTGCAACCTGTCACGTATGGAATACTAACTACTGCAAAATGTGGGTATGTGCCAAATGTAATGTTTGGACCTACCTCTGACTACCCCCCTTAGACATCCTCAAAGAATCTTGAATTAGTACCTTCTTGGTACTGGGAGGTCTGAAGGGATATCTACCGTGCCTGGGGATCAAAGTCGTGAAGCTGTTTCAGTTTTCAGTTTTCATGAAATGGTTATGCTGGCAAATTTATTTACTGTTGTTGTTTTATTCGTTTTATAGTGCTTACGTTATGAAAATTACATCCCACTCCCACAATATTTGGGAACCTACTTGTGACAGGCTGTGTACCAATTTCCTAGTATTTTCTACTTATGAAGGCTTACCACCCCAGGTCCGATGGTATCCTCGCCATAGCGTTCCGTGAATACGCCATGTCGATAACTCGCGACCGCAAGTGGATTCTGTTCGACGGGCCCGTGGACGCCGTGTGGATCGAGAACATGAATACTGTGCTCGACGACAACAAGAAACTGTGCCTCATGAGCGGAGAGATCATTCAGGTTACACTTTGTAGATATGTATGTGAACTCAAAAGTCTCTAGTTGAAACAGCTTTGCTACTTTGATTCCCATTTTCCATGCACATTACATACCCACCATTAAAAATCTTCAGCTAAAATCTTCATTCATATCGCTGAAGATTTTTTACCAGGTCAGGTCAGGTTTGGTCATCCAAATATTACTTACTAGTTGCGCACCGCGGTTTCTACCGCGCAGATTTAAATCCCGGTATTCCCACGGGATAAAAAGTAGCCTATGTGTTATTCCAGACTATAATGTATGTCTCTGCCAAGTTTCATTCAGATCCGTTCAGCCGTTTCGGCGTGCAAGAGTAACAAACATCCATCCATCCATCTATCCATACTTACAAACTTTCACGTTTATAATATTAGTAGGATATTTGGCACATACCCACATTAATAGTTAGTTGGTATTTAACTGTGTTTGCTTGCGATACCATCGCCGTCAGTTCTTATATCAACATCATAATGTTGTTGTTCTTAATTTAATTAAGAATGGTTTTCTGTGAACGGACTCTATGAGGTCACCTATCATCAGTAACCAAGTCCGGCCAATTTTTTGGTATTTGGTTTTCAGTATTGCGAGCCCGGGTTTTGTACGGAATGCTTTGTATGGACTCTCACCGACCGATATCCAAAACCAAAAATCCGATATCCAAAACCAAAAAAACAAAACACGTGGGTCTGCTTCGTCATAGATCTGATTATTCCATCAGATTATATCGTCACCATGAGAACTTTTTTGTTGTAGATGACGAATAAGATGAACCTGATATTCGAGCCGGCGGATTTGGAGTTTGCGTCTCCGGCCACCGTCTCGCGTTGCGGTATGATCTACATGGAGCCGGAACAACTAGGTGAGCCAGCTACCTACTCCCTACCTCAGCCGGCAAGCTCGTCTGCACAGGTCACGCAGGGCTAGTAGCCACTGTGCTCATGGAGTTTCCAAGCTGCGCCGAGAACTCTGTCGTGGCTCATCGCCAAGATTGATATAGTATCCGTCAAACTTCTTGGACAAACGACCTTGAATGAAAAAGAAACAAAAAATAGGTCTCTTTCGTGGTGCGAAGAGTGCAAACCTTTCCCCTACCACCTCGCGCGATGGCCAAGAAGTTTGACGGGTACTATAGCATAACGTCACCCCAAAAGTACTGAAGTGCTTGTTAATCTCGCAGAGCATTGCTTTTCATAGTTGATATCTTCACTATCACTACATAGTATAAAACAAAGTCGCTTTCTCTGTCCCTATGTATGCTTAAACAACTAGCTGATGGAACAAGCAGATGGCCCACCTGATGTTAAGTGGTAACCATCACCTATAAACAAAACACTGCCCCGTAGGTCACGCACAATAGGAACGTGCCCTACGATGCACTGCCCTGCGTCCATCAACTTGAGGCATACAGATGTTAAGCCTCATGTGCCTGTAATTACACCGGCGACCACACTCTTCAAACCGAAACACAGCGTTGCTGCTTGGCGGCAGAAAAAGGCGTGGTGCTAGTACTTCCCCGGACGAGCCACACACAAAGAGCTCTACTACTCTTAGCATATAATATAAACCACGAACGCTTCCAAAAGGTGAAGGAAACCGGCACGCTGTTTGAAAACATAGAAGACGTGTGTTATCATATATTAATCAGCCTGATTAAGTATACCTACTGCTAAGCATAAGCCTCCTCTTCTTATCGATCTACAATGTCGTCCCTTCTACCTTCCCATTGTCACATACAAAACTTTCTAATCATGAGTGACAGTTTCCTACGGATTTCCCTGTTACTGTACTAATTTGCATGCTATACGATTACTTGCTAAATGTATTCGTAGGGTAAGCATTTTACAATTTACTAAAATGCTTTTCTATTACTTATTTGCTAGGTATCACATGTACCAGGGTACATGCCCCACGTGGGTGGGTAGTTAGGCCCCAGGGGGCCTAACTGTCTAACTCGATGGTAATCGTAATCGGCACAGATTAGGGAATATGTAGTATCGTAATGTCACAGATGAACTTGATATGTAGTACAGAAAGTTTGACACTTGAAACCCAGAATATCGCCACGCTAATGGGCTTCAAGTTAGACAATAAGGCCCCTGGTACAAACCTCTCTTTCTTTATTGGCTAACTTAGGCTAAATAATATTGGCTAAATAGGCTGGAGAGCGTTCCTCGAGTCGTACAACACGCACTTGAGTAAGAAGCTGATCCCGGAGCAGTTCGAGCTGATCCAGGAGCTGATCGAGTGGCTGGTGCCGCCCATCTTCGAGTTCCAGCTGCTGCGGTGCCACCACTTCTCGTACGTCGGCGAGATCCACCAGTTCTATGTGAGTTTTATTCATTGCTAGTTGCGCCTCGCGGTTTCACCCGCGCAAATATAAATCCCGGTATTCCCACGGGATAAAAAGTAGCCTATGTGTTATTCCAGACTATAATGTATCTCTCTGCCAAGTTACATTCAGATCCGTTCAGCCGTTCCGGCGCGAAAGAGTAACAAACATCCATCCATCCATCCATCCATACTTACAAACTTTCACGTTTATAATATTAGTAGGATATGTTTTCTTCGTTTCTCTCGGTTTAGGATTACTTTGTTGTCTGTGTCCACACCATTTCTCACACTGACCCTTTCGTAAAGGTTAATAAATAATAGTCTATTACTATGTATCTATAGAAGTGAAAGCACCATTTCTCATTCTGAGATTACTCTTTCGTAAAGGTTTTCCTCTTCATAAATAATAGTCAATAACTATCTATCTATAGAAGTGAAAGCACCATTTCTCATTCTGAGATTACTCTTTCGTAAAGGTTTTCCTCTTCATAAATAATAGTCTATTACTATGTATCCATAGAAGTGAAAGCACCATTTCTCATTCTGAGATTACTCTTTCGTAAAGGTTTTCCTCTTCATAAATAATAGTCAATAACTATCTATCTATAGAAGTGAAAGCACCATTTCTCATTCTAAGATTACTCTTTCGTAAAGGTTTTCCTCTTCATAAATAATAGTCAATAACTATCTATCTATAGAAGTGAAAGCACCATTTCTCATTCTGAGATTACTCTTTCGTAAAGGTTTTCCTCTTCATAAATAATAGTCTATTACTATGTATCTATAGAAGTGATAGCACCATTTCTCATTCTAAGATTACTCTTTCGTAAAGGTTTTCCTCTTCATAAATAATAGTTTATTACTATGTATCTATAGAAGTGAAAGCACCATTTCTCATTCTGAGATTACTCTTTCGTAAAGGTTTTCCTCTTCATAAATAATAGTCAATAACTATCTATCTATAGAAGTGAAAGCACCATTTCTTACTCTGAGATAACTCTTTCGAAAAAGTTTTCCTCTTCATAAATAAAAGTCAATTGCTATCTATCTATAACACGAATGTGTGTCTGACTGAACAGATCCCAATGAAATTTGTTACAGTATTTTTTTGATCCCGTTGATGGACTTGTGCACTTTCTTATTTTTTTAATTGCAAAGTAAGCTATATTTCCCATCATGGCTTTTTAGATTGCCATTTTTTACACCCGTGTTATCGGAAAATCGCGTGGCTTTTTGACGTAAATCTGTGTTTACTGATTTAAGTCCGCATCAATTAATCAAAAGTTATCTATGCCAGTTATCCAATAGTAGGTATATCAATTCATGAATACTAGGTAATCAGTAAGTATTTATCGATGTATCATATCTGTAAATACCCTATAGCCGCTTATCGAAAATCAAGGCTCTAACACATGACGCCACGTTGTATCAAATCCTAGGTAGGTCGTTCTAAGGGGTAGTTCTGGGATGATCAAAAGGGCTTTTATCTACCAGAAGCAATGGGTTTGTGGTATGTGTAATGAAAGTCGCCTTACATCCTTGTTCCCAGAATTAAATTTGCTTACTCTTCCAGGCCTATAGATATTTTCGAAATATGCCTTTGTGCAAAATCATCTCGACTTCGTCACTGTGCACACAAATTTTAGAACATCTGGTTTTGAATCCACGACATTAGGATTGGAAGCCAGCGCGGCTTAGACCACCAACCGGTCTTTGAGTGACACTATCCGTCCGATAAAAATATTTGAATCTCTACTTTGGAAATTGAGATAAATAAAGGCTGATATATTTTTAACTAGTTGCGCCCCGCAGTTTCACCCGCACAATTTAAATCCCGGTATTCCCACGGGATAAAAGTAACCTATGTTCTATTCCAGACTATAATCTATCTTAATGCCAAGTTTAGATCCAGATCCGTTCAGCCGTTTCGGCGTGAAAGAGTAACAAACATCCATCCATACTTACAAACTTTCGCGTTTATAATACCTCGTTAGGATTGAAGTTTGGAGAGATGATGAAACTTGCCATTACTTAGTTAATAAGAAATTTTTCGTTCCGCAGTCTTTCTCTCGTCTTTTCACGTGTCTGCTGGAAGGCGAGTCCCAGTTCAGCACAGTGTGGCTTCAATGCACTTTCGTATTCGCTTTGCTGTGGGGCCTCTGCGCAACCCTCACGGGTGAGTTCACTAGCTCATCGTTCACAGCTTTCAGGGGCATTATTCTTTATGACGCAAGAGATTCTTTGCCCCAAACCGATTGAAGTCACAACGTGATCTTCGACTTTATTCTTTTCGACATAGGGGATAATTTGCCTTAACCGTATGACGTCACAAAGTGATCTAAACGCAGACGGATTGGTCATAGTGAATAACGCCCCAGATTTATTAAACTCGGTACAAAACCGTTGACGTATAAAGGTTTTAGAATAAATTCAAGTCGCTTTTAGCCTGTTTCATGTCGAAGTCGAAATATGTTTATTCAGTATAATCACAAGGATTTCCTTGAAATATCTTAAAACTAGGTGACTCTAGTGCCAGTTCCACGCCACCAACACGCCGAGAAGATAAAACAAACTCGGCAATGGACGAATCATATAGCTCGAAGAAGTAACAACCGCTGGGGAATGTACGTTCTGGCTACCACGAACTGGAAGACGTGTCGTGGGATGGGTTTCTTTCCACCTGATGGACCAATTACATTTTCGATCGTTGGAACCCGGTAAAATATAGAGATCTCAAAAATATGTCAAGCAGTTGTTTGTGAAATCTGAGCTAGCAAGGTTGATTGATATCACGTAATTTATTTTATCTACTCTCATGTCATAAAATTCGAATTATAAACGTCAAAACGAATTCATATTGATATACTTTATAAACGCAATACCGTAACCAAATTAAAAAAATTAATTATGATACAGCTCCTCATACAAAGATAGTTGTATAAAATAACTTTTTTACCATAACGATACAGTTCTTTTTCTTTTTGGAAAAGGCAAGGGTCTTGAAACCGTACAGCCAAAGAGTTTGATAGTCTGTGGCGACGGCGCGGCGCGGCGGCGGCGGCGCAGCGCGCGCATGCGCTGTTATACGGTTGGTTTGGCGCCAATTGATACGTTTTGTTTCAGTCAACTGAATTTCTTACTAACTTTGATATTTTATTTATTAAGTTCAACACTAATGTATGAGAGTAGATAAAGTAGTGTATGAAACTGCACGTAACTAGGTATTAAAACTCTCGTGGGATACTATTAAAAACCTCGCCTACGGCTCGGTTTTTAAACACCCCCTCGAGTTTTAATACCCCTCATTATGCAACAGTTTCATAAACTACTATAAAAGTACTAATCATGGCAGATAAAAATGTGCAACCCACACCAATTTGATGTCATAATTCCGATCTTACGATACTGTGCTTCAGATATACATCTTAATTATTTTTTTATCCTGAATGTACGCAATAGGCATACTTACTTAATTATTTTCGGATGATAGTGAGAAACATATTACAAAACAATTAAATATTATTATTATTAATACTCATAACATAATATCTTAACAACTACATATTTATTGATTATCTATAAGGAAAACAAAATAAATTTAAAAATTTAACTGTGGAGTATGCTGCTTAGGGTCAGGTGTTTATTTTGTAAGGGTTTGTAGGGTTAGATGAATACTTCAAAAACTTTGTTTATCATTACGTCAACTCATAACAAGCACTTTTCTATCTTTAAGATATCTAAGCAATTTGGGGATCTAATATGATGCTTATAATCTATGCCTCAAGTTGATGTCAGGAGGCACAGGGTAATGCATCGTAGGGCACGTGCCTATCACGCGGGACTTGCGAGACAATACTTTGTTGTAGGTGATAGGTTACCACTGAGGTAACATGAGGCCGTCTGCTAGGTCCATCAGCAATCAACAGCAAAAAAGCAACTTCAATCGACGCTGGTCGATGCATCGATCGACGACCAATCAATTGGTGTGGTAAAACCAGTCGACTGGGTACCGTTTTACCCTTTGGGCATGGAACCCTAAAAAGTACTATAAACTACATGCATATTTAATATATTATAATAAAAATGTAAATTTAGGTGATAGCCGCAAGCTTTTTGACCTATTCTTCCGGAAGCTTCTTGAAGGCAACAACGCAACATACCCCAAGCCCAAGTCTTTCAAGCTGACGAAGAACCAGCTCTTCCAAGACAAGGACACTGTCTTTGACTTTGTTTACGACAAACGGAACAATGGGACTTGGATACCGTGGGTTGAGCTGGAGAAGGAGGTGCCTCTGCCGGCTAGCGCCAAAGTAAGTCTTGTGTCTCGAAGAATAAGGTTCTTTTTACTTGGTATTTATTTTGTCAGATTCCCACACTTTTCTGTAGTTGGTTTTCAATACGCGGCAATTTGTTAGTCCACCGATGTTGCTGTAATATGTATGTATACCTAGAACAATTCTATATGTAAACCCACAGAAGGACGCTTAAAAATGGAAAACGACGCGACGTCACGACGAGAATGAGGAGAAGAAATGTATACCTAGCTTAAGGATTGGCCTACAGTTGATCAAAGCAGAACAGATTGGAGAGAAAGAAGGGAGGCCTTTACATTGCAGTGGGTCACTACAGGCTCTTAATAATAATAATTATAAATACGTAGACATTATATACCCATACTTTTTTAACAGAAAAAAGTTATCGAAGTTTGCTTTTAGCAAACTTGGTGGTAGATAGATTAATAAAAGTTCTGACGGCGCTACTATCATTAGTGGCCTCTGCTGAAACAGTGGTTTAGTGGTGGTATAAACAGCAATTGTCTGTTCTATCCAGGTGAACGACCTAATAATCCTCACGAACGAGAACGCGTGCCTTCGCTACTTCGTCTCAAAGATGGTGAAGTCTCGCATCCCGATCCTGCTGGTGGGCCCCACCGGCACGGGCAAGTCATCTCTGGTCCTCAACTTCCTGCTCTCTTTGCCCAAGGAGAAGTACATCACCAATACTATCAACTTCTCTGCCAGGACCACCGCCAATCAGGTGAACTACATTCATATGCCATAATGATCCAATTATTGACAAGAATAATCAAAAAATCAGGATTTAACCTTATTACACTTTCATTACAAATGCTCTTTTCCTCACTCTTTGTGCTAAAATGGAATTACACGTCAAAACTTGACTGTCACTAGAAAACTAAATTTTATTATTTCCAAAGATGACGGAAAAAACATTTTAATGTAAACTACGTTTCAGACTCAAGACATCATCATGTCGAAGGTGGACAAAAGGCGCAAAGGTGTTTTTGGTCCTTCTATGGGCAAAAAGGTCAGCCTAACTTTGGTAACCCTTTACCTCTGAGAATTCATATCTGTTATGCTTCTAGGACATTTTTTTTATTATGACTAGGGCGTAAGCTTTGATTTTAGGCAGTCGAAAGAGATCTTATAACCCTGGGTCATCGATCAACTAATAAGTTAAATAATATGATAATATGACGACCTCAGTGGCGCAGCGGGCGAGAGTCCGCCTGCGACGCAAGAGGTTGCGGGTTCGATTCCCGCCTCGGAACAAATTTGTGTACGATCTGCAGAAATTTGTTCCGTTGGTCTGTGTGTTTGTATGTATAATAAAAAATATCGTTTATAATGTATTAAATATATCAGTCATCTAGAACCCATAATACAAGCTTGAGTAGCTTACTTTGGGGCTAGATGATGCTGTGTGGATTGTCCAACATTATTTATTATTATTAAAAAAAAAAAAAAAAAAGATTCTAATAATTAATGATGAGTGCGTTAAACACTACCAATATTGTTCTTTATAAGTTTATTTTGTGTCACACAAACGCCTGTGTGCCTGCTTTTGTGTGACACAAAATAAGCGTTTGACACGGTGCTTTGGCGCAACTGGTTGATGCGAGGTGGTCCTCAGTGCGTGCTATTCGTGGACGACCTCAGCATGCCTCAGAAGGAGACGTACGCCGCGCAGCCGCCACTCGAGCTGTTGCGGCAGTGGATCGACCACGGACACTGGTACGACCTCAAGGAGATGGTCAAGCAGGAGGTCGTCGATGTGGTGAGCACTGTGCTGCTTCTAGCAGTCAAATGTTGATGGCCCGCACAGCCCAATCGGTACTAGCTCTGCCTACAGCACAGAACGCCGCGAGGAAACCGGAATATCGCAGACCCTAAAGGCCTTACTACAAAAAATTAGGCAAACGTTAAACACTGCCTAAACTTTTGACATCTCTTGCCATTGCGCAATGGCAAACAGAGAGAGCGCTAATTTTAGACACTGTTTAATGTTAGACACCGTTTTGTAGTAAGGCCTTAAAAGTTTTAAAACATGTGTCAAGTGCTCGAAAGGAGCCTCATCGAGGCGCACTTAAAATAGTTTCGCTGCACTGTTTCCAAAGAACTAGTGACATGACAAGAAGGCTAACAACTGAGCTGTGAGGGCTGTTACAGAAGGTTAAAATGACGCGACCAAACGCCACATATGGTACGTCTTATATGTTTCATTCTGTCGCGTGGTTCGTCATTTAGCGAACCGATTGTTTGTGACCAAATTATACCTGATACCATTTTGGTGTACGTACGCCAGCTGTTCGTGTCAGCAATGTTGCCGCCCGGAGGAGGCTCCAACCTGATCACGTCACGTCTGACTCGGCATATGCTGCTCATCACACTCGACACCTTCGAAGACAACACCTTGAATAAGATCTTCGGCACCATCATGGACTGGCATTTTACTAAAGGGTTCAATGATACCCTCATGAGGAGTAGCAAGGTTTGTATCACCATCGTCATTATCCACAGTCTGCCTACAGACTTCACCCATGGCTGGGTAAATATTGCGTACCCAGTCCTCTTTGTATCCTGCAAAATTAAAATCAAAATGAAACGGTCTTTATTCAGTACAATCACAAGGATCAAACCAGCTTGCCTTATCAGATCTTATACCCACGATGTATATAACAATTTATTATTTGGTATCTCGTAGCTTCCGCCAACAGCTTTGTTCGTTTATTTCGTGTGCTATTCCTACTCAGTTTTGCCGTTGAGATATTGATCAAGTCGAAAACAAAAAAAAAACAAAGTGAAATTAATGTACTTGATTCTGTCATTATCAGGTTTTTCAGTTAATCCATTTCCTTGCAGGCAATAGTATCAGCAACAATGGAGGTGTACAAAACAGTCACCGTCCAATTCTTGCCGACGCCCAGCAAGTGCCACTATCTGTTCAACTTGCGAGACTTCGCGCGCGTCATCAAGGGAGTCCTGCTCGTTCCCTCCACGCACATGAAGGATATCAACAAACTGGTGGTGCTGTGGGTACATGAGACCTACCGGGTCTTCTACGATCGGCTGGTCGATGATGCTGATAGGTGAGATACACGACATAATCCATCTGATATCGCAGTTGCACGAGTTATAGATGAGTATATGCTGCACTACGTGAGAAAATCCGTAGAACATAGCTCAAAGAAGAGTGACAAGTCTTATTACTCGTAGAACCTGAAACTGATTATATTGGTTATTGAATGGCGATTACGATTCGGAAGACGAAGCTTCGGTCTACGATATTGTAAAGATTCGGGTGGATGATAAATACAAACTTTTTCTAGGGCATAGTGTTCCCATAGTCACATTTCAGGGAATCAGCAGGTGTAGTAAGGTAAGAAAATTGATTAGTATAATTGCCCTTAGAGTGAAACTCTTCGATCTGGTCTACAAAGCGGTGTACGGCAATTTCCGCGTCCACATGGATCAAGTGATGAACGAGCTCGGCTACATCCCCGAAGGAGAGAAGCTGAGCAACAAGCATGCAGCTAATATCTTCTTCGGGAACTACATGGAGCCTGATGCTGATCCTAAGATATACGATCAGGTAAGCAAGAATTAGCAAGCTGAAAAGGCAATGGGCGAGCCATTCCTTTCGTAGATACTACGAAAACTGGGTGAAAGTTCTAGAATGTTAACGGCGAATCGGAAGAGGAAGCATAGGACTTCTTACTCTTGGTTCACTCTTTGGATTCCCTAGTGTCTCTATAGGACAAGACAAGGAAAGTCTGCTAGTGCTCTTGACTTATCGAGACGTGGACTAGGGACTTTAATAAATTTTGTTAATATTTGCATGCCAACGACTTGGTGAAATATGTGAAACTGCCTAACTACCTACTAAGAACTGCTAACTTTTAACCATATTTCACGCAAATAAACTATTTCATTTCATTTCATTTCATTTATTGAGATCGTTTAAATAATCGCCCAAAAATTTATAGGGATGCCTATGCAGTTATATAACATTTATACATTTTAGGAATCTATTAATTATTTTATATACCTACTTTGATAATTTTTTGACAAAGCCCCTATACAGCTGCATCATAAGTAATGTAAATATTTTATTTTGTTTGACGTAACTAAGTGTTCTACAAGTCCCTATGGTTTTAAAATAAATGAATTGAATTGAATTGAATTGAATTGAATTGCAGTGGACTACTTCAGTCTGATCATCAGGAAAGCTTATAATTATCAGTCTGCATCGTCCCACTGCAGGGCTAAGGGCACACTTATCCCCTTCCACTTTTTGAGGTCGTGTCTTAAAATCCCGCCTTCGTCTAAATCGGCGGCTTGAGTGAAAGCTTGCTTCATTAGATTAACATTTTGCTGTATAGGTAATGGATCTTGACGACATGGCGGTTAAGATGGAGTACTACCTTGAGGAGTACAACGTAGTGTCTTCGTCTCCGATGTCGCTGGTCATGTTCCGGTACGCGTTGGATCACATATCGAGGAGCACACGCGTGCTGTTGCAGGATAACGGTGAGCATAACATAGTCAAGGGACACATCTATGAAGGTAGCGCAGCCCCGTATCAAGGGGAAGGTCGCGGGTTCAAATCCCGCTCGGAGAATAACTTTAGGGACATTATAAAATCTTTGTCACATCTATGAAGCCAAGCGGTCTACGGAATGTATATAGAGCTTGGAGATTACAGCGTGAAGCAGATGAGATGAGTAAAGATGCGAATAATACTGGATGAGTGGGATAAAATATTTGCTTTGATTTGTAAATTTTAGTTTTGGATTTGGTGTGTCATCAGATTCAACCTGAAAAAGTAGATGTTACCCTACAGCGCCGTTTGTTTTTGTAATTTTTAAAAGTAAAAGTAAATCTTTCTGGTAGGTCGTAGATCAAACTATCAAAAAATAATCGTATTTGAATGGTAATGGCAAGCTGGTCTGATGATGGAGCCAAGAATTGACGGAGCCCTCCAACGAATAAGCCAATTGATCTGAATCTTGGTTATCAGACCAAATAGAGGTCATTAGTCAGATGGCAGTGTAAGGATGTCTTCGATGTCTGGTGCTGCTCCTTACTTTCCGTTGAGACGTGTGAGGGGTGTGAAATAATAAAAACTGTATCACTGGAAACTGTTTGTATTGTCTTTACACATCAAATTGCTATGTGACTGAATCTGACGGGAAGGGCTGTGCAACGCGACTGACGAGTGACGCTACATAAAACAATAAAACCTACTCGTCAGCCCGTTTGATGTGGCTAGGTACCAAGCCGCCACAGCAGTTTGAATATTGTGTTTGCTATCAATGTAATTTAAGACTGGAGCGAACATCACGCGAGAACCAATAGCTTATTTATAGGAGGGACATTTGTTTTGTCACAGGTAACTTACTTCTAGTCGGAGTCGGCGGCAGTGGCAGAAGCAGCGCTGTCAAACTAGCTGCTAGCATTTTGGAAATGAACGTCATACAGGTACAACCTTTGACAAAGTCGACTACACACGGTTACACAGAACGCTACGCAAAGCCAAAGACAAATGACTAACTACAAGGACATTGAAGCGAGCAGTACAGAGTGCAGCGTATAAAAAAAAATGCTGGACAATCCACACAGCATCATCTAGCATCATCATCATCTATGATGCGTATCCGTGTGTACAAACTTTAATACTTCAACTAGAGACCCGCCCGCGCGCCCCTGCTTCGCACGGGTGCACATATCATGCATGTATTATACATATTTTATAAACCTTCCTCTTGAATCACTCTATCTATTAAAAGAAGCCGCATCAAAAGCCATTGCGAAGTTTTAAAGATTTAAGCATACATAAGGACGTAGGGATATAGGGACAGAGAAAGCGACTTTGTTTTATACTATGTAGTGATAGTGATAATACAACAGCCCAGCTGATAACGATGTACCTTTGGTACGGTTCCATTGAATATGTGTTAAAATAGGCTTAGATTAAAATAGAAAATAAACTTAGAATTATCGATAACTTTATCTTTAATGTTATCATGTACGTTTTAGATCGAGATATCCCGCGTGTACGGCCAGACGGAGTGGCGCGATGACATACGAAGGATGCTGATGAAAGCTGGTATTATCGGGAAGCCCCTCGTCTTCTTGTTTGCTGACAATCAGGTAACGCAATAGATTGTAGAAGATTAGTCTGATTCTGAGAACTATTAGGGCTTTTGTTCTGTACTAATTGTCCCTTGAGTAGACAAAGATGAATTAGGTATGTTAAACGATACCAACTCTAGGACGAAGACAAATAAAGTACCTGTCGCTACCACATTTCAACATTTTGGAAAAGGAAAACTAGTAAAGCAAATTTCATCGCTCAAAAGTTTTTTCTCTGTGGAGTTCTGACCCAAGGCGCAGAAGGCAGAGTTACTATCAAAGCTCTGAGGGTTGTCCTTAGTTGGCTCTTACCACATCCACGGCAGGTGAAAGGGGTAGGGGTAGGGGTCCTATTCTAAGAACCACCGACAACACCATGTGAAATGGAATAAATATTGATTTTCGTAAACAGATAATGTACGAAGGCATGGTAGAAGATATCAACATGCTCTTGAATACTGGAGATATCCCGAACTTGTATGGAATGGATGAGAAGGTCGAGATTATGGACAAGATGCAAGCAGCCGTCAGGGAATCGGTGAGATCATTAACTGCTTATCAACTTATCTTTGATCTCCTCTTTCAATTGCGTAGAGATCTGATAGAACGCATTTTGAGGATCAGTCATTGCAAAAATTACTCACGTGACTATAATATATATTGAATAAATAACTTTCGACTTTGACTTGGACTTGCCTGCATTAAGATTTTATAGTGTCCCAAAAGTGATTCTCCGAGCGGGATAGTAATAAGTCAGACCTGAAGATGGAGCCACGGTCATATTGGTATCGAGTGTGTTTGGACTCCGATGGCGATTAGCGTAGCCCCGTATCAGGGGGAAGGTCGCGGGTTCAAATCCCGCTCGGAGAATAACTTTTATGACATTATAAAATCTTTGTGATTTCCCTAGGTGTATATCCCAACTAATAATGTCTGTCTGTCTGTCTATCTGTCTGTCTGTTACGCTTTCCCGCTTAAACCTCTCAACCGATTTTGATGAAATTTGGCACAGACAATCTTTAGACCCTGAGAAAGAACATAGGCTACCTTTTATTGCGAAAAAAAGAGATAAAGAGATTAAAAGTACGCAGACGAAGTCGCGGGTACCAGCTAGTATAATATAAAACTAATAAAATTACCTGCATTAGTCTTTTGCACCACCTCATAGCGAAACTCATTGACTATCCGCTATTGTATTCACCAGGGCAAGAAAATAGAAACGACCCCGCTAGCCATGTTCGGTTTCTACGTGGAGCGCGTGAAGGCGAACCTTCGCATCGTGATGGCCATGTCGCCCATCGGGGACTCGTTCCGCAACCGCCTGCGCATGTTCCCTTCGCTCATCAACTGCTGCACTATTGACTGGTAAGGTACCTTCCCGCTTTCACTCACGCCTGCGAGATGGAAATAAAAAAGCATCAACTAGCTGCGAAAAGCGACTTTGTGGTACATCGCTAGTTGACGCCGCGAATTTCGTACCGTTCAGTTTAATAGCCAATGAACGTCAGATTGACAGTTACGAAAGCCGTGAACGTTTTGTTTGGGAAAAAATATTTTTTTTTTTATTTGCGCATTTTTTTTAATGTAATAGCCTTCTCCTGGCAAAAAACACAAAAAATAAAGAATCTCCTTAATTCTTCGAATTTCATCGAATCGAAAAATCTGAGAGTAAAGGCCATAACGGAGCGATGCATGGCAAGCGATTTAATTTTTAACCAATGGACATTCAAACGTCTTTCTATAGAGTTACGACATAAATCGTGGTGCGTTAAAATGATGCCGTGGCAAAGGGATTTCATTGATGCCACTTAAAGCATAACAACCTATGTCGTATCTATATAGCAATACGTTTGAATATCCATTGGTAAAAATTATCCCTTGCCATGTCCCAGTCTGCGTAAACCGATTAAGGCGATTGTAATGCATTGTCCTCTTGCGATTTACAGTCCCTCTCTTTGTTCTCATGATCCCGAAACGACTTCGGATCTTCCGCCAGGTGACGTTGTACTAGCTTCTGATCTGATGTAGATCATGTGCCTTATTTATCATAACTTTCAGTTTTTTTCATTGTAATAATAAAATAGTAAAACAGAAGAGTTTTAAGAGTAGTAGAGCTCTTTGTGTGTGGCTCGTCCGGGGAAGTACTACCACCACGCCTTTTTCTGCCGCCAAGCAGCAACGTTGTGTTTCGGTTTGAAGAGTGTGGTCGCCGGTGTAATTACAGGCACATGAGGCTTAACATCTGTATGCCTCAAGTTGATGGACGCAGGGCAGTGCATCGTAGGGCACGTTCCTATTGTGCGTGACCTACGGGGCAATGTTTTGTTTATAGGTGATGGTTACCACTTAACATCAGGTGGGCCATCTGCTTGTTCCATCAGCTAGTTGTATAAAAAAAAACACTTAATAATAAATAGTAATAATAATAGCCGTTTATTCAGAAAGGTTTTTTACATTTTACACTACACACAAACACATTTTTTGTAATTCATTTTTGATTTTCTGTGTGCCCTTTGGCATAGGCCTCCTCCAACTCCTTCCAATTTCCTCTATCATTTGCTATTCGTGGCCATAGCTTTCCTCCTGTAGCCTCCCAAATCATCCTTCCATCGTTTATATAATCTCCCTCTGGTCTCCCTCTAGTTGCAGTTCTTGGGTACCACACGGTAAAAACACTTATTTGGTTTAAAATGTCAGGTTCACAGCATGGCCTGCGGAAGCCTTAGAGCGCGTCGCTTCCATGTTCATATCCAAGATGCAGAATGTCGGCGACGAGCTGAGGGAAGCGTGCGTGGAGATGTGCCAGCTATTCCACATGAGCGTGGTGTCGCTCAGCGACAGGCGAGTTTGCACCTTCACTAGATGACTTTATGGTATAAATTATCAAAATAAAAATAATGCTGGACAATCCACACAGCACTATCTAGCCCCAAGATATTTTTTATTATACATAGAAAACACCCAGACCAACGAAACAAATTTCTGCAGATCGTACACAAATTTGTTCCGAGGCGGGAATCGAACCCGCAACCTCTAGCTTCGCAGGCGGACTTTTCGCCCGCTGCGTCACTGAGGTCGTCTTATTCTTTTTTATCACTTCACGACATAGTATAAAATAAAGTCGCTTTCTTCTATATCCCTATGTCCCCATGTCCCTATGTATGCTTAAATCTTTAAAACTACGCAACGGATTTTGATGTGGTTTTTTAGATAGATTGATTCAATACTTTGAAATGAAACTGAAGACACGGCAAATTAAGGTATATGTCGCGTCAGCCAAAAAGAACGCTAGAAAACAGTTGAGGGGATGTGTTTGCGCATACAAAATACTCGCGCCATCACACCCCCTCCCCCTTCCAGCGTTCTTTTCGCGTGACGCGACCTATACCATCATGAAATGTTTTGTTTCCAGGTTTTACGCGGATCAGCGTAGGAAGGTGTACGTCACTCCTACCAGCTATCTGGAGCTGATCAAGGCTTTCCAAAGCTTGTACGCTATGAAGGTGAATCAGATCACAAATTCTAGGATACGGTGAGTTTTATTTTTAAGTTTAAGTGACCGTTCTTTGGCCACGATCTCGCGTGGTGGTGGCGATGTAGCCGACGATGGAACAGAACGGTCTAGAAGACACCTATTCACTCTTGCCTTAAAGACACCCAAATTGTAGGAGATCGTGACCAAAGAACGGTCTATTAGGTTAAAAAAGGGTCATCTGCTTGTTCCATTAGCTAGTTGTATAAAGTTAGCTTCGTGCGAGTCGGTGGTATGGTAACGTTTCCTCAGATACGAGACGTTAGCTTCGTGCGAGTCGGTGTTATGGTAACGTTTCCTCAGATACGAGACGTTAGCTTCGTGCGAGTCGGTGGTATGGTAACGTTTCCTCAGATACGAGACGTTAGCTTCGTGCGAGTCGGTGGTATGGTAACGTTTCCTCAGATACGAGACGTTAGCTTCGTGCGAGTCGGTGGTATGGTAACGTTTCCTCAGATACGAGACGTTAGCTTCGTGCGAGTCGGTGGTATGGTAACGTTTCCTCAGATACGAGACGTTAGCTTCGTGCGAGTCGGTGGTATGGTAACGTTTCCTCAGATACGAGACGTTAGCTTCGTGCGAGTCGGTGGTATGGTAACGTTTCCTCAGATACGAGACGTTAGCTTCGTGCGAGTCGGTGTTATGGTAACGTTTCCTCAGATACGAGACGTTAGCTTCGTGCGAGTCGGTGGTATGGTAACGATTCCTCAGATACGAGACCGGGCTGGAGCAGCTGGACTTCGCGGCGGGGCAGGTGGCCGCGATGCAGCAGCAGCTGATCGACCTGCAGCCGCTGCTCGTGGAGACCTCCGACAAGACGGAGAAACTCATGATCAAGATCGAACAGGACACCGTCGTCGTCGAGAAACAGAAGGAGGTACTTATGTTTTTTAAAGTCTTTTTTGTGCAACTGATGTTAAGTGGTAACCATCACCTATATACAAAGCAATGCCTCGTAATTCACGCACGATAGGAACGTGCCCTACGATGCACTGCCCTGCGTCCATCAACTTAAGGCATACAGATGTTAAGCCGCATGTGCCTGTAATTACACCGGCGACCACACTCTTCAAACCGAAACACAGCGTTGCTGCTTGGCGGCAGAAAAAGGCGTGGTGGTGGTACTTCCCCGGACGAGCCACACACAAAGAGCTCTACTACTTTTAAAAAATGTTCATAGTCAGTTGATTTCATATTAATTTATTATTGTAATTTTAACTTCTTTAATTAATGTAATTGGTTCTCACCGTGTTAATTAATGTTAATAATAAATAAATAAATAAATTACTTTCTCTATTACATCGGAGTCGGTGGATGGATAGGGCTCAGAATCAATCAAAACAGCAGTGAAGCGGATGTGTTTGCGCTCACAAAATACTCGCGCTGTACCGCGCTTTACGCGCTTCCTAACCTTCCTTCCAGCGTTCTTTTTGCGTGACGCGCACTATATATATTGACTTACCTACAATGCATACATAAAAACTAAAATGCTACAGATAGTGGGCGCGGACGAAGCGTTGGCGAACGAAGCGGCCGCAGCAGCGCAGGCCATCAAGGACGACTGCGAGAGCGACCTCGCGGAGGCGGTGCCGGCGCTCGAGGCCGCGCTGGACGCGCTCAACACGCTGAAGCCGGCCGACGTCACGCTCGTCAAGTCCATGAAGAACCCGCCGGCGGGCGTCAAGCTGGTGATGGAGGCGGTCTGCGTCATGAAGGGCGTCAAGGGGGACCGCAAGATGGATGCCAATGGTACGTTTTATACATACATGAAAACTGAAACTGAAACAGCTTCACGACTTTGATCCCCAGGCACGGTAGATATCCCTTCAGATCTCCCAGTACCAAGTAGGTACTAATTCAAGATTCTTTGAGGATGTCTAAGGGGGGTAGTCAGAGGTACGTCCAAACATTACATTTGGCACATACCCACATTTTGCAGTAGTTAGTATTCCATTATACATACATACATACATAAAATCACGCCTATTTCCCATAGGGGTAGGCAGAGACCACGGATTTTCACTTGCTACGATCTTGACATACCTCTTTCGCTTCATTCACTCTCATAACATTCTTCATACGTGCTCGTCGGTTTAGGGTACTCTTGAGCTGGCCTTTCTTTAGAACATCTGCTATCTGATGTAGATAGGTCCGCCGAGGTCTTCCCCTCCCAACAGTCCCATTCACACTCGCCTGATGCACCTTATTCGTCAATATTCTTTTATCAAAACGGTCTTTGTTCGACAGCCTCCGTAGCTCAGTTGGTAGTAGCTATGCCTTCTATGCCGTAGGTCGTGGGTTCGATTCCCACCGTGAACAAACATTTGTGTGATGAACATAAATGTTTGTTCTCTGTCTGGGTGTTATATAATATTATAAGTATGTATTTACAAAAAAAAAGTATTATAAGTAGTATATCAGCTATCTGGTTCTCCCATATTACAAGCATAAGCTTAGTTTGGGGCTAGATAGTGCTGTGTGGAAAGTCCACCAATATATAATAATATAATAATATAGACGACCTCTGTGGCGCAGCGGGCGAGAGCCTGCCTGCGACGCAAGAGGTTGCGGGTTCGATTCCCACCTTGGAACAAATTTGTGTACGATCTGCAGAAATTTGTTCCGATGATCTGGGTGTTCTCTATGTATAATAAAAAATATCTATCTATGTAAGTATATAATGTATTAAATATATCAGTTATCTAGTACCCATAACACAAGCTTTGAATAGCTTACTTTGGGGCTAGATAGTGCTGTGTGGATTGTCCAGCATTATTTATTTATTATAATATACCAATACCTCTGACGACCTCTGTGGCGCAGCGGGCGAGAGCCTGCCTGCGACGCAAGAGGTTGCGGGTTCGAATCCCGCCGTGGAACAAATTTGTGTACGATCTGCAGAAATTTGTTCCGATGGTCTGGGTGTTTTCTATGTATAATAAAAAATATCTATCTATGGAGCATAGTTCAGTCCCAAGCTTTTTTGTCATCTATGTAGATCAGATATTTTGTTAAGCTTTTGTCAAGAGTTTTCTTTTCTTATGTTTTTGAATTTGCTAATCGACAACTGATGAATCAGGTGCTAGAAGTCAAAGTCAAAAGGTATTTATTCAATAAATTCTCAAAGATAGCTTCATAATGTTTGACGACCTCTGTGGCGCAGCGGGCGAGAGCCTGCCTGCGACGCAAGAGGTTGCGGGTTCGATTCCCGCCTTGGAACAAATTTTTGTACGATCTGCAGAAATTTGTTCCGATGGTCTGGGTGTTTTCTATGTATAATAAAAAATATCTATCTATGTAAGTATATAATGTATTAAATATATCAGTCATCTAGTACCCATTACACAAGCTTTAAGTAGCTTACTTTGGGGCTAGATAGTGCTGTGTGGATTGTCCAGCATTATTTATTATTTATTTATTTTATTTTATGTCTTAAAGCTAGGTGACTAGGTGCCGTGACACGCGACTGCAGTCTTAGTGAAGTCACAATCTAGTCCCAAACTAAGCGAAGTTTCTTTATATCGTAGTAGTTGCGCCCTGCGGTTTCACCCGCGCAGATTTAAATCCCGGTGTTCCCACGGGATAAAAAGTAGCCTATGTGCTATTCCAGACTATCTATCTGTCTGCCAACTTTAATTCAGACCCGTCCAGCCGTTCCGGCGTGAAAGAATAACAAACATTCATCTATACTTACAAACTTTCGCGTTTATAATAGTAGTAGGATATTGATGGACTTTCCACACACCACAATCTAGTACCATACTAAGCGAAGTCTCTTCAATACTTGTATATTTGAAGGGAAACCATTCGAAGACTACTGGGGCCCGTCGCAGAAGATGCTCGGAGACATGAAGTTCCTGGACGGACTGCGGAACTACGACAAGGACAACATACCGGTGCCCACTATGAAGAAGATCAGAGACAAGTAAAACTTTCTACTTGTCGAACAGCTTTTGATATTTTTAGGTTACATGCCGATTTATTTACGGTGTTTTCCTTCGCCGTTTGAGAGTATTGGTACTGTGTACATAAATGTTAAAACAGAATGACCGGATTTTAACTGATGAACTTGCCATAGTGCAAGTACAGTCGGCGGATCTATGTAATTGTGAGGTTATAGGAACGGCAGATATGGTTTTGTGTTACTGCAGTCGTAAAAAAATAAATAAATAAATTTTATATTATCGCTCAGCTAAATGCCTTAAATTTACTTTTGTGTGGATTCCCCGCCTGAACTATTTATCAAAATCACACTAGAACTCGTCATAAGATCGTAGCACTTGCTACGATCCTGCTACGCTCGTAGACATGCTACGAAACCATTACTTTTGTTAGTGGAGAACCAAAAGGTTTTATTTATATTTTACCACCACGCCCTTTTTTGTCGCCAAGCAGAGTTGCTGTGTTTCGGTTTGAAGAGTGTGGTCGCCGGTGTAATTACAAGCGCATGAGGCTTAACATTAGTATGTCTCAAGTTGATGGACGCGGGCAGTGCATCGTAGGGCACGTTCCTGTCGTGCGTGACTTACGAGGTAATGCATGATTATAGGTGATGGTTACTACTTGACATCAGATGGGCCATCTGCTTGTTCCATCAGCTGGTTGTATAAAAACACTGAATACTTTATAGCCTGTAGAGCCGCTTAAAATGAAAGGGCCTAATACTTTTTTTTTATGTAAAAGATAGGCAAACGGGCTAGCGGCCCACCTGATGGTATGCGGGCACCGTCACCCATAGACAACAACAACACGAGGGGCGTTGTCAGTGCGTTGCCTACCCTGTTTAGCCATTCGTCTGGTTACAGATACATTCCGGACCGTGAGTTCGACCCGGCCGTGATCGCGAAGGTATCCTCCGCCTGCGAGGGACTCTGCCGCTGGGTCAGAGCTATGGACGTGTACGATCGCGTCATCAAGGTCTGACATTATCATACTGAGGGAGAAGACCAAGAAAAGACTCATCGTAGACCGATATGGAAAGTTCGTGAATGGAAGCACAAAATGGTTCTCCACAAATGTTGAAATGCCTATGTTCAGCAGTGGACTTAAGTTTTAGGTCAGTTAGCTCAGTATCCGAAGTCTTGAGTTTTGTTTTCTGTATCATCGGGCCGGATTTTCAAAGGAGACATAAGTGCCTTCATCGGGTGTGCTAACAAACATCGTGGCTCTATATGAAGCCCATTGGAATACGGACAACCAAATACCAAAACCGAAAAAAAAACTGTCTACAGATAGCTGACGAACGGTTGCTTTTTTAAATGTTTTTGGTTATGCACCATTATAAATTTCGCATCTGATTAGTACTAGTCCTACTAATATAATAAACGCAAAAGTTTGTAAGTATGGACGGGTTCGATTCCCGCCTTGGAACAAATTTGTGTACGATCTGCAGAAATTTGTTCCGATGGTCTGGGTGTTTTCTATGTATAATAAAAAATATCTATCTATGTAAGTATATAATGTATTAAATATATCAGTTATCTAGTACCCATAACACAAGCTTTGAATAGCTTACTTTGGGGCTAGATAGTGCTGTGTGGATTGTCCAGCATTTTTTTTTTTTTTTTTTTTTTTATGGATGTTTGTTACTCAATAACGCCAGAACGGCTGAATGGATCTGGTTGAAATTAGGCATAGAGATAGATTATAGTCTGGAATAGCACATAGGCTACTTTTTATTCCGTGGTAATACCGGGATTTAAAACTACGCGTGTGAAACCTCAGGGTGCAGCTAGTTAAATGTTGAATTGGTTGTTTGTTGGTTCGCAGGTGGTAGCGCCGAAGAAGGCGGCGCTGGCCGAAGCCGAAGGCGAGCTGCAGATGCAGATGAATACCCTCAACTTGAAGCGAGCGCAGCTGCAAGGTGTCCTCGACAAGTTGCAGGCTAGTTACTTATCTAATCACAGGTTAACTTTATGGTACGCGTCCACTGCGCCCGCATCGCTGCGTACGCAGCGGACGGAGCGTCGGTATTTACAAAATGCCGATGGTGTGCTTTCGATTCCCGTCTCGAAACAAATTTTTGTACGATCTGCAGAAACTTGTTCCGTTGGTCTGGGTGTTTATGCATAATAAAAAATATCTAACTTTGTAAGTATATAATGTATTAAATTTATCAGTTATCTAGTACCCATAACACAAGCTTTGAGTAGCTTACTTTGGGGCTAGATGATGCTGTGTGGATTGTCCAGCATTATTTATTATTATTAATTATTAATAAGTTAATAAATGCTTCTGATAAGGGAAATTCAATAATAATCTAATGTATCTTAATTTAATCGTATTTTAAATTAAATTGTATTAATTCATTATAAATAATAATAAATAAATAAATAATGCTGGACAATCCACACAACATCATCTAGCCCCAAAGTAAGCTACTCAAAGCTTGTGTTATGGGTACCAGATGACTGATAAATTTAATACATTATATACTTACATAGTTAGATATTTTTTATTATACATAAACACCCAGACCAACGGAACCAATTTCTGCAGATCGTACACAAATTTGTTCCGAGGCGGGAATCGAATCCGCAACCTCTTGCGTCGCAGGCGGACTCTCGCCCGCTGCGCCACTGAGGTCGTCGAATTGGATTGTATTGATATAGATGTACATTGGATTGTATCAAATCATTTTTTTTTACTTTTGGTTAATATGTTATTTTAGTTAGTAAGGAAACTAAAAAGGTTAATTATTATTAAAGGTATTGGAATGGCAATCTCGAACTGAAAGACGAATCGTGGGAAGCGCCCCTATCAACTTACTCAACGTCAGAGGCAACTTTTTAACATAAACCTTCTTTACCAGACTCTAAACGACGAGTTCGCCGAAATGACCCGCAAGAAGAAAGGTCTAGAAGACGAGATAGAGCTGTGTTCCACCAAGCTCGCCCGCGCGGAACAGCTGATCGGCGGGCTGGGCGGGGAGAAGACCAGGTGGACCGAGCTGGCGAGGCAGCTGCAAGAACTGCTGTCCAATATTATTGGTGAGTTTTCAGGGTAAAGTATCTTTTCAGGGAGAATATACCAGGTGATAGACAGCATCATCTTCCTGCCCTTATTCCGCTTCATGTGGAGACACGATATTATACCGCCATCACCATTGCATCACAGGACTAGTAGACGCACGGCTGGGTATCTTCCATATCAGGCTAGCATACCACCTATTCACTTATTTACTTAATACTCACTAGCTACCTGGTAACAACTACTTACTGGTAAGTACTTTCCTCTTAGTGCTTCCATATTTCGTGCACGTTTACTTGCTTACCCGGCTACAGCATTCGATAAGCCATGACAATTTCGTTATTAGAGTAAGCCACCAGCTTCTTAGTTATAAGAAACAATTTCGTTATTAGAGTAAGCCACCAGCTTCTTAGTTATAAGAAACAATTTCGTTATTAGAGTAAGCCACCAGCTTCTTAGTTATAAGAAACAATTTCGTTATTAGAGTAAGCCACCAGCTTCTTAGTTATAAGAAACAATTTCGTTATTAGAGTAAGCCACCAGCTTCTTAGTTATAAGAAACAATTTCGTTATTAGAATAAGTTATAATAGTTATAAGAAACAATGTTTGGTTGCAGGCGACGTGTTGCTGTCAGCTGGATTCATCGCATATCTGGGCCCCTACACCGTCAACTACAGGCGCGAGATCATACAGATGTGGAATGAGAGGACCCAGAATTTGAGTGAGTGTACCTAATAACATGAAACAGAGGAGACAAAATCATAAGAGAACACATATTATGCACAACTTAAAGACTGCATAAGTAAAACTTGTGGCGCGCTGTTTCCGTCCAGTTATTACACCTATGAACGTGGCGCGTGGCTGGGGAAACGTGCCATGGCAGCCATGAAACAAAACACGATAGTAGGGCGAACCTTCTCTCGACGCGATGGATGATGGGCAAAGTTGTAAATGCCGCGGGAGTTCCAATCCTTATATTTATAAGAAAGTCTTGTTAGTTACACCATTTATCTCAAGAACGGGTGAATCAATTTTTTTTATATCGTTTGATTTTTGTGTTTTTGGATTTGTCTTCGTTTGGAGTAGAATGGAAAATTGAATTAACAACAATGGAAAATTGACAAAATAATTTAATAAAAGAAAAATGATTTTCTCATAGACCTTCGTCATGTTTTACCAGACTCCGCTGTGCTGTGCATCTCTTCAGGTCAGGTCCAGGTGTTTCTGGTGCTTTCGGAGAATGTTGAATGCAATATATAAGAGATCGCGTCATTTAAAAAGAACGCTGAAAATTATTGGTGTGTTTTCGGTTTGCGCATGCAAAACACCCCCTCCTCGTGGAAGGAGGCGTTCTTTTCAGATGAGACGAGCTATAGATTATATAACATTGCAGACATCCCGTGCTCGTCGGCGTACTCGCTGGTGTCGACGCTGGGCGAGCCGGTGGTGATCCGCGCGTGGAACATCGCCGGCCTGCCGGTGGACGCCTTCTCCATCGAGAACGGCATCATCGTCGCCAAGTCGCGGCGCTGGCCACTCATGATTGATCCGCAAGGTAATCAAATATTTGTCTATCGATTACTGAGTGCAAATACATGCCAACACCTACGAGTGATGCAATATAGTCACTAATGCAACTGCCACAAGACCTTCTATACCCTAGGCCGGGATCAGGCGGGTAGTGGCTATCTGGTGGTATCCGCGATCTGGAGTTTGATTTAATTTTACTTTGCCGGCGTTTCTTAAGCTTAATTAAAATCACCTCTTGATTGCTTAGATTTAGGTAAATTTTAATTTTTATTATGTTCATTTTAAGATATGGATCCATGACAGCTTGTTTTTTTTAAATAACTGCTTGGTCTATCAAGAGGCCCCTGTCTGGCAGTATGTTTCTAAATAAATAAAAAAATGTTAGGCTAAGGGCACTAGACAAATTATGGAATTGCATTAATTAACACTGCAATAACATAATTCTTTCTCGCACTCAATCACTCGAGGAGAAAGTGAAAACTATGAACTGTGATGAAATCACTAAAGGTGGTTATTTCAGTCTCGAACTCTTGTCGCTTCGAGGATTTACCAGTTGCCTCACAATGTTTTACTTCAAAGATTTTTTTTTAATTTCTAGAACAATCCAATAAATGGGTGAAGAATATGGAGCGAGAGAACCAGCTGAAGGTCATCAAGTTGACGGACGGCAACTACGTGAGGGTTCTGGAGAACGCCATCCAGCTGGGCTTCCCCGTGCTCATGGAGAACATCCGGGAGCAGCTGGACGCTGTGCTGGAACCGGTGCTGCTGAGGAATGTCTTCAGGTACTTATCATGGAAGCCGATATTTTAAGAACATCATGAATCAGAAATTTAGCGATACCTGGTTATTTCAAATTACACTTTGTGTTTTTAGAAGGGGTAGCGGCCCCGCCTTCCGATCCTGAGTTCGTAGATTCAAAACTGGTCATGCACCAATGAGTTTTTCTGTTTAAAAATTTGTGTACAATGCCAGTACCCTCAAAGAACTTCTTGACTGTTTCGTATGAAACTAGTGACACGATAAGAAACAGAAGAAGTAGGCCTATCATACAAACCCTTTGTTCGGCAGAGTATGAAGCATGCTGATGCTAGTATACCTAATTGCGTACATGTCGTAGTTTGTCATAAGTCGTAATGAATGATCAAAAACCTTGGTGACAGGTCCGGTGGTATAGACTGCTTGAAGCTCGGCGATAACATCTTGGAGTACAACCATAACTTCCGATTCTATATCACGACGCGGTTGAGCAATCCTCACTACCTTCCGGAGATAGCCGTCAAGGTGAGGAACATCAGGAAACGTAGAGGTTAATTCATTGGATACTTCACTCGAATGATTAATGGGAGTCTTATCACGGCGTTTTGTCTTGTTTCCAGGTTACGATGCTAAACTTCATGATAACACCACAAGGCTTGCAAGACCAGCTGTTGGGCATCGTGGTGGCACAGGATAGGCCTGAATTGGAGCTGAAAAAGAATCAGCTTATCGTCGAGGGAGCCAATAACAAACGTACGCTGAAGGAGATTGAAGATCAGATTCTTGAGGTAAAATCTCTTCATGCAGTTTTGAAACTGTTCAAAGCCAGCTATGCTTGATGAAGGAATACGTCTTCAAACTCTGAAGCCAAAGGCCAAGCTCAAAGCCATCTTAAAAACCTAAATCTTTCTTAGATGATTACCATGAAAACGAACTCAATTTACATTTTAAAGGTGCTATCATCAGCTGGCAACATCTTAGAAGACGAGTCAGCGAATCGGATTCTCTCGTCATCCAAGGTCCTCTCTATAGAGATCACGGCGAAGCAAGCCGCAGCTGCTGTGACAGAGATAGAGATAGACGAGGCGAGACTGCTATACGTGCCGGTGTCGAAACACAGCTCTGTCTTGTTCTTCTGTATATCAGATCTGGCGGCCATTGATCCTATGTACCAATATTCGTTAAACTGGTAAGCACTTTTCAAAAATTTTGGTACCTTCTTACAATTTATAAAATCAAGTAATGAAACGGATTTCATTGCGTATCGATTTAAATTTTTGGCTTTGAGGTGTCATCCAGGGATCCAAACAGGTCTTTTCCTTAATCTTCGATACATTTGTAATTTGTAAGATTTCTGGGATTATTTCTAGGTTCATTAACCTCTACAACCAGGCCATCATAAACTCTCCCAAAAGCGATAATCTCGACGAAAGGCTGTCAGGACTCAACGCTTACTTCACCAAGAGTATCTACGAGAACGTTTGCAGAAGTCTGTTCGAGAAGGACAAGCTGATATTCTCTCTCGTTCTCACGCTTGGAATTTTGCGGCCAAAGGTAACGAAGCCATTTGCGAACTTTCTTTTATTACGGTTAGGTAATGAACATAATTATAGTGTTAATCTTTTGATTCTCCCTAGTACTCTTGGCTCCTGAGAGAGCCGCTAGATTTTCAAAGGGTTAAATAAAATGTATCATCATGAACAGTTCTTCTCGTGGAATTTGTTCTCAAAAGAAAAGGAATACCTACGCGCACCTCTCAGCCAGCCAGTCACCCACTAATTTCCTTAATTCCAGGGTGAGATTGACGACGACCTAGTAGCGTTCCTGCTGACCGGAGGAGTAGCTCTGGACAACCCTTTCGAGAATCCCGCCCCATCTTGGCTCTCCGACAAGGCGTGGTCGGAAATAGTGAGGTCAAGCAATATGAGTGGGTATGTTAAGCCTAGCTCTAAAATGTGAAAAAGAAGATAGATTGGCCCTTTTTTATTATTATTAGTACTATTAACTTGTTCTTTGTTACAGTCTACGCGGATTCAAAGAAAATTTTGAAAAAAACGTTCAAGCTTGGAAGGAGTTTTACGATCTCTCATCTCCACATGAGACCACGTTTCCCCCTCCATACGAAAATATTAGAGGCATTGCTAAACTTATCATCCTAAGGTAAGATGATGTTCACTTGTTTACTCTGGTGAAATTAAGACTCGTTATTTTAATAACGCTATGTTAGACGGTCATTTAGCCAATAAATACAACATCGTTTACATGACAAGACAAGTTTTTGAGACTCTCAGACTGGTACTTCTAGACTAAGACCCTTATTCATAATGGTCTTTGAGCGCGCCAATAGCTTATCAGACCGTTAAGTCTGTTGATTAATCTGTATTCTTTATTGCGCACAGTAAAAAAACATATGGTAGGTGAACTTAAATAATAAAACATGTAGTTACAAAGGCAAATATGTACAAAGGGTTGCTGTCTCTTTTCGTTGGCATGGAAGTGATAGTGACAAGTATACTCTATTGAATAGAGTTGCCTCAATAGAGTCTATTGAGCCGCTATAAAATGGCAGGGAACGCCTAGCGGAATGCCTACAATGCCAACAAGGGGATTATTCTTAGTTTGTTTTTCTATTTCAGTTCTTTAACACACAACAATCCCACAGATGCATTCGGCCGGACAAGATGATACCTCTCGTGCAACAATACGTCGTGGAAGAGATGGGCAAGGTGTATATCGAGCCTCCTCCGTTCGACCTCGAGAAGTCATACAACGACAGTAACTGTTGCTCACCTCTGATCTTCATACTGTCAGCCGGCTCCGATCCCATGTCAGGGCTGGTCAAGTTCTCCATGGAGAAGAAGGTCGTCTCTTTTGAGACTATCTCTCTGGGGCAAGGCCAGGTATTACGATCTGTTCATCCTTGAATACAACAACGGCCTCTATATTCCGATTTTTCAAAACTACACAAAGGTTAACTGGAAGCACTGGAAGGGAATGCTCTCTAGCATTAAGTTCGCCTCTATTCTGTGCAATAAATGCTCCATCTCTCTATAGCTCAATATATAAAGCAGCTGTTACAAAGTACCCCACAGGCTGCTGTTGATGACATCCCTATTTGATGTATGATACTTCTCCACCAGGGTCCGATAGCATCAGCCATGATAAGCCAGGCCATCCAATCCGGGGGGTGGGTGGTCCTGCAGAACTGTCACGTGATGGACTCGTGGATGGGAGAGCTGGAGCGGATCTGCGCTGAAGTCATCGTTCCGCAAGTCACTCATCCTAGCTTCAGGCGAGTTATACACCTGCTACTTGTACTACTAGGTGAAGCTATGTTGTACGAACCAGTTGGTCCAAGGGGAGCGATTTTGTACAATTGATGTTTGAATAGACGAAAGCCTGATATGAGACCCTTAACTTGCAGATGTTGGTTGACTAGCTATCCAAGCCGATCTTTCCCTGTTACTGTTCTGCAAAATGGTGAGTTCTGCGACTTTTGCTCACCACTTTTGTGGTGCAACAAAATATAGTTACGTCTTCGATTCGACTGGCATTCTATTCCTCTACGTAGCTAATGAATAAATTCATGTGCAGTGGTCGCTACAGGCATGTAGGGTTCATTTAGATTTTGAAAAGTATGAGAGATTAAAAAGAATTGAAGATGCTCAAACGCGATGTTCAAATCATACTACTTGATGAAGCTAAGCATTTACCGGCTAAAGGTAAATGCTTATGAAGGTAAGGTGTGGGAAAACGCAATTGAAGTTTTGATTTATGTCAATTATGTTGAATAATGACTTTAAGGCTCCGGCGACAGCGGCTCGCAATTTCGAGGTGCGATACTAATACCAAAATGATGCGAATCATTTTGGTATTAGTATGTTTGGTCTTACGTTTACCTAATACCAAAATGATCTCTGACTCAAGCACATTTCCCTTATATTATTGTATTATTTGTCCCGCGCGCGCGCTACAGACAACAGCTAATGGTGTGCGTTCTTTGTAAATAATTTATATTTCATAGTTTTTAGTTCAAAATGTGTTCTTCAAAAGTGTTTCTTGTGTGCCCATCTTCTCATGAACACTTTAGAGGATTGCCAGAATAATGGGACAGTGATAATTAATTGAATTATAAGGTTTTTGATTAAAACATAACCAAGCGTCATCAAAATCGATGTGCGTGTGTGTGTGTACGAACTTGGAAATTCAAAACATCCACGCGTACGTGTAAGTGTTACTACTACCTATTCTGTGGCTGACAAACGGCTCGCTCGATCGAACTTTTTGGCGCGAGAAACGACGCGGTTGTTTGTTTCGGTGTTGTTAGTACATGGCGGCATCGTGATAAAAAGTGTGTTCGTGTAATTGAGCTAAGAACTATTATTGACTTTTCGGTAACTGGGGTGTTTGCATGTTTGAATGTCGCATGAACTATGTACCTACTATAAATAGGTATTGACTTTTGGTGTCTGGGTTTTCGCATGTTTTTTTTTTTTTATCTTGTTTTTGCTCCTGTGCTTCTCAGTTGTGTTTGAATAATGGCGCCAAGCCCTTCGAACAGCAATAGCAATAACTGTATGAAATGCCGAAGAGCTATTACTAGTAGGGATTTTCTGAAGTGCAGCGCTTGCAAAAATATATTTGACATTGAATGTGCAAATATAAGCGAAAAACTCTTTTTATCAATGACACCAGTAAGAAGATCTGCATTTAAATGTCGTGCTTGTATAGACGTCTGCTTGATGCCTGCCTATACTGCCTGCCGCTCACGTCAAGGTTCAGCCTCTCAATCTGCTACTACAGAGAGAAAAGCAAATGTATCTCCTCACGCCACTCGGAGCAAGAACCGACTTATTGAAATACCTGTGACCTCTGCCGTCACGCCCGTCTCTGCGGCCTTACCCGTCTCTGCGGCCTCACCCGTCTCTGCGGCCTCTACCACCACTGCCGCTGCCACCGCCGCATCTGTGCCCATTGCCCATGCTGAGGGCTATGTCACTGAAGGAAGACTAATTGAAATCCTTAAGCAGGAACTGGGCACCACTATCAAGGAACAGGTTACGGGCCAGCTGAGCATTATCAAAGAACAAATGACTAGTTTCCACGACTCATTCACCTACTTCAATGCCCAATTCGAGGAAATGAGAAACCGCATAGAAGAGAAAGATTCTATCATCGAGCAGCTAAAAGCTGATAACGCCAAGTTGCATTCTACTGTTGACGCATTGACCTTTCGATTGGGAAACGTTGAACAGCAAATGCGTGAGAGCAACATTGAAATAAATGGTATTCCAGAGCATAATACCGAAAATCTTGTCAACACCGTTATAAATCTCACAAAAACTATAGATTGCACTATGTCAGAGGATGATATCGTACACACGACCAGGGTGGCCAAGATCAACAAGGATAATAATAAACCACGTGCCGTGATTGTCAAATTGCATTCTCCTCGTCAGCGCGATATAATTCTGGCGGCTGTTTCCACGCATAACAAGAAAAATAACAAGGATAAACTTAGCTCGCATCATCTCGGGATCAGTGGTTTGTATCGGAACATTTGAGTCCTGCCAACAAACATCTACACGCGGCTTCTCGCCAGCTAGCCAAAGAACTGTCATACAAATTTGTATGGGTCCGTAATGGACGTATTTTTATGCGCAAAGACGAATATAGCCAAGCAATACTTGTGAAATCTTTTGATTACCTAGAACAACTGAAAAACCAGGCATCCTTGCCTGTTTAACTAAGCACCTGGGTAACGGTATTTGCAGTGCTTACTTAGTTGGATAAGTTTAGTTTTATTTCTATTTCTTTATATTTAAGTAAAAAAAAATATCTTACGATGATTCAGATTTATTATCAAAATGTAAGGGGCTTAAAAACTAAAATTGATGATGTTTGTCGGATGATACTCTCCACCGATTTTCCAATTATTGCATTTACTGAAACTTGGCTTAATCCAAACATATCCAGTAGCGAAATATTTGATTCCAATTATGTTGTATATAGGCATGATAGAGATTTTTCTTTAAGTACCAAGGAAGACGGAGGAGGAACTTTGATTGCAGTCTCTAACAAACTAAAATCAAATAGAATGACATGCTGGGAGACAGCTCACCCTAGTTATGAGGATTTATGGGTCACCGTTGATGTTTCCGTTCAAGGTGTAATTAAGAAATTTGCAATTTGCTTAGTTTACTTGCCTCCTCCGGCTAAATTGGACATTCTTACACATTTTCTTGCCAATGTTAGTGACCGTATTGGTAAAGTTGATGATATAATTCTACTAGGCGATTTTAATTTGCCTTTCATCTCATGGGGTCCTTGCAACGATGTTCCCAATTCTGTTGTACCGTCTAATTATCAGAATGCTCTGGGCTATTCCCTGGTTGACTTTGTTTGTCTCAATAACCTCTATCAATTTAATAATATACCCAATGAAGACAACAAACTCTTGGACTTAGTTTTTAGCAATACACTTGATATTAAAGTCACCAAACCGATGTACCTTTTAAGCAAACTTGATAAGAAACACCCCAATTTATTAATATCTATATCTAACAAAAATCCTGATTGCTTACAACCTAAAGCACGAGCAGGTCACAACTTTTACAAGGCTGATTATGAAAACATTTTTATTAAGTTGTCTGACATAGACTGGGAAACCATATTTATTAAGAGTAATAATGACACAAATGAAATGGTTTCCCTTTTTTATAAAACAATAAGAACCGTCATTGATGAATTTGTGCCCAAATTTACTAGCAGAAAATCGCAAGTTCCATCATGGTTCCCAAATAAACTTGTCAAGCTACTGCAAGAAAAGGAAAGGTATAGATTAAAGTATAAACGTTATAAAAATCCACGCGACAAAATTTGCTTTGAAAAACTTAGAGAGAACTGTCACAAATTTATTGATAAATGCTATTCCGACTACAAAAGAAATATTGAAACGAGTATTATAGAGAATAAAAATCCTAAATTCTTTTGGAGTTATATAAAGGACAAACGTGGTGGTAAATCAAACCTCCCATCTGACATGTTCATGGGCAATTTAAAAGCTGACACAGGTAATGATATAGCTAATCTATTTGTTCGACATTTCTCGTCTGTTTATAGTGATGTATCCAATAATAGTGTTGCCACACTTGGAACAGATTTGATGAGTAACACACTAAGTAATATCGAACTCTCTGAAGCAGAAATATTGGATAAAATAAAATCACTTGACTCATGCAAGGGTCCAGGTCCAGACTCTATTCCCCCCCTTTTCATAAAACGTTGTGGCAAATTACTGACTTATCCCTTAAGTATTATTTTTAATCAATCATTGGCATCGGGAGTATTTCCAGAAGAGTGGAAGAAGTCGAGAATAACGCCTATTTTTAAAAAAGGTGACCCAAAAGATGTGACTAACTATCGACCCATATCAATTTTGTCTTGCTTTTCTAAGCTATTTGAGTCACTTATTTGTCCTATACTTACACGACACCTCGATGTGATTATATCTGATTCCCAACACGGATTTAGATTAGGCCATTCTGTTCAAACTAATTTAGTTAAATATGTTTCCGACATATCAGAAGCACTTGATGATAGGCATGAAGTGGACGCGATCTACACCGATTTCAAGAGTGCGTTTGACAAAGTTAAACATTCTCTCTTATTACGAAAACTCGAATTTAATGGTGTACACGGTTCCCTTCTAAACTGGTTTGCATCATATTTGCAGAGCCGCTCGCAAACTGTAGTAGTGGATGGATACGAGTCACATATATATCTTGCCAAATCAGGAGTTCCTCAGGGTTCACATCTGGGCCCGATTCTATTTATTCTATTCATTAACGATTTAACTCATATTCTTAAAAGTAATAGCCTCATGTTTGCTGATGATCTTAAATTATACAGAGTAATTAAATCTCAAGATGATATTAACATCCTCCAAAATGACTTAATCACAATTCAAAAATGGTGTACCGATAATTTCATGGAACTGTGTGTTAGCAAATGCTTCCATATTCGATTTTCAAAAAAAAAAAAACCTAATATTGTCACTTACTCCATAATGGGCAATAATTTGCAAACAGTGCATGAAATTCGGGACCTAGGCTTAATTATTGATAAAAATCTAAATTTTAATTCGCACTTTGATCACGCTGTAAAAAAATCTGCTCGAATGATTGGTTTTATCAAACGTAATACTAAGGGCTTCAAGCATGTTAGGACAAAAATAGTACTTTATAACGCACTTGTACGAAGCCATCTTGAGTTTGCATCAGTTATCTGGAATCCGTTTTATTCTGTTCACTCTCAAAGAATTGAAAATATACAAAGACATTTTACCAGACATCTTGCGTTTGTATCACCTGGTGTCTTTCATAAAACCCCGTATGCGGAACGTCTGAGTTATTTTAAAATGATGACGCTCAGGAACCGCCGAATAACCCATGACCTGAGATTTTTACACAAAATTATAAGTGGCCAAACCGGATGCAGTAGTTTATTAAGTCGAATCTCTCTTTCAGTTCCATATAAATACCCTAGAAAACCCAATAATAGAATTTTTAGTACCCCTTTTGCACGAACAAACCTTGGCCTTAATTCTCCGTTTACAAGAATGTGCAATGAGTATAATAGTATATCGCAAAAAATACCTGATTTGGATCCGTTTGGTGACTCATTATCGAAATATAAAAGTAAATTAAATAGTCATTTTTTAAATCTTGCCAAAAGTCCCCAGTTTGATGACTGAGAAGTAAAATTATAATTTTTTTTTTATCTATTAATTATAGTTAGTAGGTATTGTGTTTTAGATTAAGTTGTAAATAGTACCTAGTTATAAGTTTTATTCACTTTGTGTTTTTAGATTAAGTTGTATATAGTAGTTATAAGTTTTATTTTTGATTCTCTTTTTTTCTGTCTTTGCTGTTGTCTGTTTCATTTTTGTAAATGCTGTGCATGCCTGTAATTGGCACACATTCTATAGTATAGTTTTATTTCATGTGTTTTTTTACCAATGTCTATTATGTGTGCTGTTGGCGTTGCCTAATAAATAAATAAAATAAAATAGAGTTATTCTTTCAAACAACCTCCCCGAAATTAAATAAAATGAAATAATAGCCAATCGCACCTCGAAATTGCGAGCCGCTGTCGCCGGACCCTTAAGCAGGTGCCATATCGAAGAAACTAGAATAGCTAGATTTAAATAGGTTTTTGATTATTAACTCATTCAGGCGAGTGCGCCGGTCCAATAAAGGTACGAGTAGATAGTGACTCCTAAAAATAAGCCGACGATATAGTGGCTCGCTTCTCACCACACTACTAACTCGTAGGTGTCAAGATGACGAACGAAGCTCCGAAAGGCCTCAAAAACAACATCTACCGCTCGTACATATCGGACCCGATCTGCGACCCCGAGTTCTACATCTCGTGCCCGCGCACCGAGGACTGGCGTCGGCTGCTGTTCGCGCTGTGCTTCTTCCACGCCATCGTGCAGGAGAGGAAGACGTTCGGCCCGCTCGGCTGGAACATCCAGTACGAGTTCAACGAGAGCGATCTCAGAATTTGTATCATGCAGCTGCAGGTAACCTTCAGGGGCGTTACTCAACGATCTATCCAATCGCGTTTGCGTTGAGAACGTTGTGACGTCACACCGGTTAGGGCAAAGTATCTCCTATGTCGTCACTACATAGTATAAAACAAAGTCGCTTTTTCTGTCCCTATATCCCTATGTCCCCATGTCCCTATGTATGCTTAAATCTTTAAAACTACGTAACGGATTTTGATGCGGTTTTTTTAATAGATAGAGTGATTCAAGAGGAAGGTTTATATGTATAATACATGCATGATATATGGACCCGTGCGAAGCAGGGGTGCGCGGGCGGGTCGCTAGTAAAGAATAAAGTCCAAGATCACGTTGTGATTTTAGGTACACGGTTTGGGGCAAGGAATCTATATCATAGAGAGTAATGCCCCAATATTGATAAATCTTTTTCTAGCGTGCCTTGCCGTGTAAGTAGGTATAATACCTAATTACAAATATTTCAGCAAATTTCGTGTTTTTTGTTTGTGTTGTGAGGACCTGTGCTCTAGTGGGAGTGAGTGCCTTCCGATCGTAAGGTCATAAGTTCGAACCTGTGCACTACTGGATCTTATCGATAAATTTATGCCGGTGTTCATAAATACGGTGGAGGAAAACATCATGAGAAAACCAGTTAGTATTCTAACAGCGGTGACGGGCTTGCAACCTATCATGTATGGAATACCAGCTATTGCAAAATATGGGTGCAAATGTAATGTTCGGACGTATCTCTGACAACGTGACCACCCTTCCTGACCAAACGCGATCTCAAAACAATATTGAAATAATATTACACTGACATTTCGCAGGTAGGTACCATGACCAACCGAAATGTCAGTAACGAATGGTACGAAATGTCAGCGTAATATTGCTGTATGAGATCGCGGTTGGGCCCCTGATCTACCCAGGCATCGTCAAAAGAATCTGGAGTTCGAACTTGGTAGGTACCTAACTTGCTTGGTTTTAAGATCTGATGGGATATCGATGCCTGGCGATTATCGCCATGAAGTCAGTTCAGTTATTTGTTGGTGTCGTTAGATGTTTCTGACGGAGTACGCCGAGACGCCCTTCGACGCGTTGAACTACTTAGCCGGGGAGTGCAACTACGGCGGCCGAGTGACGGACGACAAGGACCGGCGGCTCATTCTGTCGCTGCTGTCCGTGTTCTACAACGAACAAGTCACCAGTAATCCAAAGTAGGTCACTTTCAATATTTGGTATTTTTACTTCATTCTCGTCAAGCAACTTCAACAACTCATGTAGGTAAACTCCCTTGGTATCTTTATCCTACTACCTACTATTATAAACGCGAATGTTTGTAAGTACCTATGGATGGATGAAACCGCGCGGTTTCACCCGCGCAGATTTCAATCTCGGTATTCCCACGGGATAAAAAGTAGCATATGTGCTATTCCAGACTATAATTTATCTCTCTGCCAAGTTCCATCAAATCCGTTCAGCCGTTCCGACTTGAAAGAGTAACAAACATCCATCCATCCATCCAACCATACTTACATACTTTTGCTAAATATCTGCCAACACCCGGTATTCCCACGGGATAAAAAGTAGCCTATGTGTTATTCCAGACTATAATCAATATCTCTGCCAAGTTTCATCCGGATCCGTTCAGCCGTTCCGGCGTGAAAGAGTAACAAACATCCATCCATCCATCCAACCATACTTACATACTTTTGCTAAATATCTGCCAACACCCGGTATTCCCACGGGATAAAAAGTAGCCTATGTGTTATTCCAGACTATAATCAATATCTCTGCCAAGTTTCATCCGGATCCGTTCAGCCGTTCCGGCGTGAAAGAGTAACAAACATCCATCTATCCATCCATACATACAAATTTTCGCGTTTATAATATTAGTAGGATAGGATAAACGTATATGTATGCCCACAGTTACTCGTTCTCTCCGAGCGGCGACTACTGCATGCCGGCCGCGATGGACTACGGCAGCGTGCTGGAGCACATCCGCGCGCTGCCCATGCTCGCGCGGCCCGAGGTCTTCGGCCTGCACGACAACGCGGACATCACCAAGGACAACAAGGAGGCGAACGCGGTCAGTGCATTTACACCTACTAGCTGCTAGCTGTCGCCTAGTTTGGGTTGGCTATTTTTGGAATAACAAAAATATATATACCCCACGAACAAGTGGTTATTTTTGTCTTTTCATAGAACGTATACACATAAGCTTTCAGTTGTAGTCTGTAGTTAGTACCGCGCTTAGCTCTCTATAACACACACCTCGCCTGAGGAACTTATTATACAGTTTTCATTATATTACTTTAAACCTGGACAGGTGACAGATTTTCGCGCGGACGTCGCATCAGTCAAGTCAGTCCACAAAATCAAGTGGGCCAATATGACGAACAAAAAGAAAAACATTCTTGGATGCGTACCGTTTCACGATATTTTTTGTTTGCTGGAAAATATGTTTAAAGAAAATTTACTTTGACCTAAGTAACACAAAAATAACAATACATATTGAGTCGTGTAACATGTAGGTAACATTAGAGGAACAAAAGTAACATAAAATGTTGCAAACTCGGTTGCAAAAGTAACATTCTGGCAACGCTGCAGCAAAAGCTAACTAATTTTGACAAGTAGGCAATGACACTGACAAGTTGAAAAATCAAAATCCAAAGATTTTTGATAGATTCTTTGTATTATATATGTCTAGCGATCCGCCCGCGCGCCCCTGCTTCGCACGGGTGCACATATCATGCATGTATATACCAACAAACCTTCCTCTTAAATCCACTCTATCTATTAAAAAAACCCATCAAAATCCTTTGCGTAGTTTTAAAGATTTAAGCATACCTACATAGGGACATGGGGATATAGGGTCAGAGAAAGCGTCTTTGTTTTATAGGTACTATGTAGTGATGATGATACCTAACAACATGCAAAAATTTTATACCTAAAATTTCCCTTTCGTTTCTTGGTGGTCCCTCGAAATCTCGTTTCATAGAAGCCGTACCTACTACAGTGAGGCCGATACGAGATTTGGTTTTTATGCTTAAGTACTAGGTAACCTCTCGAAACGAAACTTCGAAACTGTAAACGAAATGTGGTAGGTAAAACCTGTACTGGGTTAGAATTTGGTAGTTCGACAATTTCTATCCAAAAGTTTGGTTATTCCATCTGCTTGTTCTCTGGTTGTGGTGTAGTTGCTGTACGGCTGCCTGCTGACGCAGACGTCAGTGATCGCGGGCGGCGGCGGCGGCGAGGGCGAGGCCGGCGGCGGCGTCGTGGACATGACGCGCGACATGATGGCGCGCCTGCCGCGCCCCTACGACGTGCTCGACGTCGCGCAGCGCTACCCCGTGCAGTACTATAACAGCATGAACACAGTGCTCAAACAGGTCACAACACAACTCTCTCTCATCACATACATAGCATTGCAACAAATACTTCATTCATTCTACAAAACAAGCGTTTCGTTTCTACCCTCATTTATGTGACCCGCTAAAAATGATTAGGTGTCTTCTAGATCGTTCTGCTGCAACGTCGACTAGGTAGGTACATCGTCGCTTACCGTCAGGTCTTACGACCTCAAAGTATAAAAAATATGATGGACATCCCACACAGCTCTACGTGGAAAAATTTGGGATTATGGGAACCAGGTACCTACCTGATTCGAATTCATATTAGGTACTCGTCATATAAACTCGGAATGGGATAGTGATCAATCATTCACCGTAAGGTGGGCCCGGTCACTTTAGGGCTTTTGGGCATCACCTCATTGAAGAGCCAACCAACCAACCAACCAACTGAGCTATGAATATGAAGACTGCTTGTTTCGGTTCCCAGGAGTTGATAGGTCGCTGTAGATAGCCAGCCAAGAGAGGTTGCGGGTTTGATTCTCGCCTCGGAACAAATTTGTGTACGATCTGTAGAAATTTGTTCCGTTGGTCTGGGTGTTTATGTATAATAAAAAATATATATCTATGTTAGTATATAATGTATTAAATATATCAGTCATCTAGTACCCATAACACAAGCTTTGAGTAGCTTACTTTGGGGCTAGATGGTGCGGTGTGAATTGTCCAGCATTATTTTTAAGTAGGAGGTGGGCCATATGCTTGTTCCATCACCAAGTCGTATTAAAAAAACCCTAGTTACTATTACTAATGTCGTAATGAATTGAGGAGTAAAATGCAGCAATAGTCTAAATACTCGTCTAATACGTTCGTCCTGTCTGGCGATCGTGAAGGCTGGCTGGTAACGGGTGTTTGTGTGTTGTCCGCAGGAGTTGATCCGCTACAACCGCCTGCTGGGCGTGGTGCGTCGCACGCTGCACGGCGTGCACCTGGCGGCGCAGGGCCTGGCCATCATGAGCGCGGAGCTGGAGCAGTGCAGCAACGCCTTCGTCAAGGGAACCGTGCCGCCCGGCTGGATGTCCAAGTCATATCCCTCCATGAAGCCGCTCGGATCTTATGTCGCGGACTTCCTAGCCAGGTAACTAATTCACTGCCTAACCATGATATGAAAGGAAGAAAAACAGCAGGTTAATTTTTGAGGTTAGGTTAGGTAGTGGCATTTCGAGATTATTAAAAAAACCTCTTAACCATGTGACCTGTCTGGCCCTACGAATAAATAATATGTCGTCTGGCCACATGGTTACCTAGAACCCTGGTTCTTTTATGCCAATATTTTTAACATGTTTCAGAATTTACGTCGACCTGGATTTTTAAATTTTTTGCTATAACATTTGGACCACCGTTCAGTAACAGACTGTGTGGTCAAATGTGTTGTGGATTATCTTCGTAACGAATGATTCTAAAAAGTCAAAGCTTTTTAGCACAATTCCCTATACGTTACAAATGTACACAAGTACTTGTGATGTGCTTTCCAGGCAGGCTCTTTAGTTACCTATTTTTTTTGTTTTTTCGTGATATTATAGGTAACCTCAAAACCTGAGTTAAGAACGCTCCTGCGCGATTTGAACAACAAGGTCGTTTTTCGAGCTTGAGTTATCCCGTGGTGTAATTAGTTTACGTTTCACGATCACAAAAATAAAAGCATAAAAAATTCTGATGCCTCATAAAAAGGAGTTATAGAAAAAAAATAAAAAGTTACTATTTTCAACAGATTAATAAATTTATTTGTAACGCACGATTTCGTAAAATGGTAGGTACTCTTTGCCTTTGTATTGACCCACCATACACCCGTAAACGAAGTCACATTATATTTGTAAAAATGCAATATAATTCAAATAATTGTTTCTAAAATAAAATGTTTAAAAACGCCGCTCTGGCGCAATTTTACGCTTCAAACTATCAGTTATTTCTTCGATGTTACGAAGTCTAAAACCAGAATACGTATACCACATAAAAGAACAGACTAATGTTTATAAATAAAAAAAGGTAAAAATATTTTAGCTTATACTCATTTTTATAAACGATTTTTTGAAAACTTCACTTTTATCAAGCTACGCAACGTGCCCAGCCAGTCCGCGCCAAACGCTCGACTTCGTTCGATTGGGCGCCGAGTCGATCCACGTTCAAATCGTGCGATACTGACGAGGCAACGCTTTGATACACCATCATAGGTGATACTTAGTAGGTGGGCCATATGCTTGTTCCATCACCAAGTCGTATTTAAAACCTTATTTACTATACTATTGTCGTAATGAATTGAGGAGTAAAACGCAGCAATAGTCTAAATACCAACATTTATTACAATCAAGTATCACAACACACGGTTAATACAACAAACCGTGCCCGCTACACAGAGGTACGCTCGGTAGGTACTCAGTCTACCACTTGTACTGTAGGTACTGACTGATATCTGAGCAATAAGCGAGCTATAGAACCAAGACATGGTGATTCAATTCCTTTCAATTCCATCACAAGGATCACTCGTGGACTTAAGGGTCCGGTGACAGCGGCTCGCAATTTCGAGGTGCGATTGGCTATTATTTCATTTTATTTCATTTCGGGGAGGTTGTTTGAAAGAATAACTCTGAAGAAACACGCATTAATACTGTTCGAACACAAATAATACAATAATATAAGGGAAATGTGCTTGAGTCAGAAATCATTTTGGTATTAGGTAAACGTAAGACCAAACATACTAATACATGTATACTAATACATGTATGTATACATGGGTACATGTACTCGCTTACTAGCTACCTAAGACCTAAGCTATAATATAACTGATGTATGTACATGTTGGCAATAAATAAATCTAATCTAATCTAATCGCACCTCGAAATTGCGAGCCGCTGTCACCGGAGCCTTAATATGAAACTAGAAGCTAGACGCCGTTTTATTTCGTGTTTGTCGCCAACTAATTTAGAAGACAAAGTGATATAAAGCTTGCTTGCTACTCTTAAAATAATTTTGATAAATACCATGGCCTGCTTGCACGATAGTTGTGATAAGCGAAAGCGTCATAGTAATAGTATATTTCACCTAATAAAGTAAAATGAATACAGTGTGAAAAAACTTCCCGAAAATTTTGATTTCCTAAGCTCTAGGTATTATCTGGAGTTAGAATAAATGTCTATATATTTTATGGTGGTGCCACTGAGAAAACAAAGAAAATATTTCTATTTCTACAATATTTCTGACAACACGATTTCAAACGCTTTTTCATATCTCGGATATTCGGCGTAAGTAAGTATTGTAGTATGTACGTGTGTGTTTCAGTTTTTGGGAGTGGTCTTTGTACATATAGTATTTGTATTATACCTACTTATACCTATTTTATAAATTCAAGTAGTTAGTTTTAAATATCAACAGTAGGTAGGCACCTACAAATACACTGATTTGAAACTTGTAAAGGTTACTTACAAACGGTTATATTTATTTGATAAATATTCAACTTGAAATATACTCCGTACATACTACATTCAAAATAAACATTAATTGGTAGGTACATTCAAAACTTAAAAATAACTTAAAGAAACTACGTATTTAAATAAATGCTACTTATAATTTTATTATCAGCGAAGAATTTTTTCGACGAATAATAATTTTGGCGATAAAGAAGTAAATGCTATGATGATATAGTTATAAAAAACAAGATATTAATTTTTTTCCTAAAATTATAATACCCAATTTTGATATCTAATTCTAATACATTGCATAGCCTAGCTACCTATAACGAGATAATAGGCCTCAAATAGAGAGCGTTCTTTTAAAAAAATCTTACATCAGCCATAAAAGGTCACTAAATGCTAATACAACTAACCTAATTATATTTTTTCTATTCTCAGTTTTTGTACTATACAGAAAATTAAATTACACCAATAAAACTACCACAGCTAACAGAAACAAGTTATTTTAAAAACCAGGAACGAAAATTTCACAATCTTTTGACAACCTACTAATTGACAACATATAATTGCACCAAGATCATGGCCTATAAACAAACGTCCGTCCACCGGTAGCGTAACGCGAAAACGCCAACGTGATGGCAATGCTGGTAACTTTTAGGGACCGCATCATGCCTTTAGCTATTCAATTCCCTGAGTATTTCCGAGATTCGGTCGCGATACGGACAATATTTGATGTATTACTACATTTTAGAGATCATACAGGGTTATTTTTCGGCTATTCTCGCACAATTACTGCTGGTTTTCGTTCATGGAAGGACGTTTGTATAGAAGTGCATCAACCTTCGGATTTCTTCGCTAGATCGAGTAGCTTATTCATGAGCTCGCCGCCAAATGACTCTCGATATTTCTGGCTGATGTTATTCAACAATGCGTAAGGCGTTTCATAGATCGCGTGATCCGCATTGGCTAGAGACATGTTATCATGTCTTTTCCCGATAATTTTGAAGCCGAACGCAGACATCTCTATGCAGTAATCTTTGTTCTCGAGTGTCGTGAGGTTGATGATGACACGTTGGTTGTTGCTCTTGATTTTGGAGGAGATGCTGGCGGCTTTGACGTGCTTTCGGATGTCGTTGATGGTTGCCTCCGCTTCTTGAGGCCAGGTCTCTTCGGTGAGGACCTGGTCCGTCATTATTCTGGAAAGAAGAAGAAGTTCTTAAGTTCTATCCTTTAAAACATTTTCATTTTGGGTATTTTCAAACACGAAATATGTAGGTGCATCCGTTAAATTGTAGTCCTTCGCAAAACACTCAATTGTAGGTAATCTCTAATCCGACGATTTAATTCTAATCAATCACAACTAAACTTTGTATCAAACAATATTTTACATAATAGATTTAATAACTACCATGAAATTCAAACATAGCTTACACGGAACTTGAAGTTATAAGAATATTATGCAAAAGCGTAAGGGAGCTATTATTTTTGCAAAAGCACATAAGCATTACCTTACCTAAAACCACGCTATCGAAACCGCAAGCAAAAACATGTCAAGTGAGGAACTACATAAAGCCTGTTCAAATATGAAAGGTACACACAATTCTAGCATCGATACTTAATTCTATTTCCATAGTATCGAGCGATAGCCGACGCCTACTCGGAAATAACTCCTGTCTTCAATGTAACCTGCACGAATGTTAGAAGGTTCGATACAGGTCATAGTATATTGAAACTTCGACTGGCTGTCTACATTATTTCTGATTGAATCAGGGCAGACTCTATTTTACACGTTCGGCTGAGTAGTATCTTCAAGTTGATAAAGGGGTTGGGGTTTTTTTTGTAAAATTATCTTGTTACAATGAGGCCTTATTGCAAATTTCTAGAACTGTCTACGACAATTTTAGGACAACCATTGGACATGTGGTAGTATTTCAAATCATATTTTATTTTTCGTTTTTGGTTTACAGTATTTTGAGTTCAGGTTTTAAAGCGTGAATTCTCGTGATACAAGACCCGGGCTCACAAAACAGAAAATCAAATACTAAATCCAAAAAAAAAAGTACGTACTTAATAGTAAAGTAATGTTGAAATAAGAATGCTTCAAGAGATGGTGGTACGGGCCCTGGTCAATTTGTTCCGTGGTTCAGTCACTTACATGGGGGTGCCTCCTGTGAAACCATGGCTCTTATGAGACATCTCGTATAGGTAACCAGGAGACCCCCTCACACAGTTTTAATTTTGTAAGTTTTCGTAACTTTTAGTTTGTTTTTTATACACCCCTCTTAGTTCCTTATCTACCAGAGCTATTGCTCATATTTACCACAGTTTATAACTTTCGCAGTTTCATTTATTTCGTAACTTGTGCACTTGTCTGTTTGAATAAATATTACTGAATTATGGTGCGCGTCACGTAAAAAGAACACCAGAAGGAGGGAGTGTGATGGCGCGAGTATTTTGTATACGCAAACACACATGCCCCTCCGCTGTTTTTAGCGGTTTTTTTTTGTTTTTTTTTACAAAAACCTGTTTCGGTCTACAGGCTAAAGTTCCTGCAAGACTGGATAGACGAAGGCCCCCCCATCGTGTTCTGGATCTCAGGGTTCTACTTCACGCAGTCGTTCCTGACTGGCGTGCTGCAGAACTACTCGCGGCACAACAAGATACCGATAGACCAGGTGCAGTTCGAGTTCGTTATTACGAGCTATGAGGCCGAGTGCAAGGAGGAACCCAGCTTTGGAGTCTATTGTAAGGTGAGGTGCCTTTTATGTTAGTCTGAAGTTTCATCTCTAGACTGAAGCCTGTGCTACATCCTACTACTATTATAAACGCGAAAGTTTGTAAGTATGGATGGATGGATGGATGGATGTTTGTTATTCTTTCACGCCGGAACGGCTGAACGGATCTGGCTGAAAATCGACAGAGAGATAGATTATAGTCTGGAATAGCACATAGGCTACTTTTTATCCCGTGGACCGCGGCCCGCAACTAATAAGTAATAATTAAAAAAAAAACTGAAAAACTGTTTATTAAGCTGTGTTTACAAATAATAAATTAGTTTTGACAGCTCTCGCAGCTTAGCGGAAGTAGCTCTGCCTTCTGAGCTGTAATTCACACAGACAACAAACTTATGGGCCTAAAGTTTCATCACTAGATTCGGCTGTTAATTCATGAATTTACTATCTATCAGGTTGTAAAAGGATGCATTTAACAAACATAATATACACAATGTATATTTTTGTTCAACATTTTAAAACATTCTAGACAAATTACACTAAAAAAACATGTGTGTGATGAATGCTTGTACTCAGTCTTAGAGGTATTCTAAGTAGGTATGTATGTATTTAAGGAGCCTTCAGTCAATAATTTTCATTATTTGTTTACCTGTTTTATTTGTTAATCTTACAAGCAGCAATCTCAAGTAATGGACAAGCAGAATCATGAGCACAGTGTGTTCATTTGGGTATGTTTTAGGGCATGTAGCGATAAATGGATTTGAAGTGTGGACATAATATACATAGAGATAATTAAATAATTTGGCACAGTAGTTATAACTACAGAACAGAGAGAACTGTTCTGTCTACAGTAGAAGAGAGAAGTAGACTACTCTGTGGTAAACAACCTGCACTACTGTAAAATAATGTTTTGTGCATTAAGCTTATGCACCGATAAAGCACCAAAACGAACAAAATAATATTTTGTAGGTAGGTACAATAAAAATCAACCATGTTTCAACATTGCGAACACACTCTTGGTTAAAAAAAAGTTGGTTGATTGATTAAATTTGTTTGGTTAAATTGAATTTGTACAAAAACTTCCCATAACATATTTTAATAAATCATATCTTTCTCCACAGGGTATTTTCCTGCAAGGTGCTCGATGGAATCGGCAAACGATGCAACTGGATGAGTCTTATCCAAAGATTCTCTTTGACACCATTCCCATAATCTGGTTCCAACCAGCTATGATAGCAGACTTCAACCCACCCCCGTGCTACTTTTGCCCTATTTACAAGACCAGTGAGAGAAAGGGTGTGCTGGCCACTACTGGCCATTCCAGTAACTTTGTCATGTATATAACCCTGCCCTCCGATATCGCCCAGCAGCATTGGATCAACCGTGGTGTGGCAAGCTTAACACAGTTGGATGATTAGCTCATTGTATGGTCAGATATAGCAGTTTTCTAACTTAATCTGTATATTTACTTAATTACATATCTTTTTTTTAATGCAAGATCTGACTAAGTACATAATAAAGCTGTTCTGTTAGAAATTTATTAACTTGAATAGATTTATGATAGTATCATTATTTTTATATTCCACTCAATTCTGACTGATGTTAGGTACTGTGATAAAGAAGATCTAGTCCAATTATTATTGGAATAATTAAAATATTGGTTTGCTAACACAGTGTTTTTATTACAGTGTAAGTAGAAAAATGCTAGGAAAGAATCCCTTCAGTTCTTATAGGTACTAAGTGTCTATAGGATAACCAGAGGTAATAAGCTAATTCATCTGGCCAATGATCTCACTTGTTTAGTACACAGATCAGTGCATCTGACAGACCAGTACTACCTACTAATTTGGTTTTTAACTGTTCAGTAGATAGACCAGTGGCAAGAAAATTTCGCTTTCGACTGTATTTTCTACTTCAATCACTGACGCCCCTGCCTCTTAGAAAGCTGTTTGAGTTTCGCGCTTTCTTCCGAGTACCTACGTACTTTTAAGTCTAACTACTGTCGCTTACCAGATCTGCTCGTGCCAAAGAATGGAAATCCAGAAACAACAGCCGTGCTAACAAACACTTTTTCTGTCGTTATACACTAATCGGTTTAATTAAACGAAGATGTCATCAAATAATGACAAAACGAAACAAACAATTATAAAGAAAAGAAGTACAAACTAAAAAAAAAACGGTCTTTGATTGAAGTGAAGTGTAGCGGTCGGTCGGTACGGTTTGGGGTACGTACGTACGGTAAATAAGGTACGGTATGGTAGTACGGTACCAGTTGGCCCAGTTGGTCCGGTATACTCTTAGAGCATTTAGAACGGGAGTTGCCAATCGCTACTTTTAGTACTAAAATCTTTCTGTCGGTTTTCGCGGGGGGCGAGGTAGTACGGTACAGAACACATTTACATAATCACGCATACTAATGCAGAAAAATTAAGCGTTCCTATAAACGCACACGCAAGTAAAAGCTGTACACCAACACAAAAACAATAACACAATTAAAGAATTACTGTTGTTACACTTATGTTTAGTTACACACTAACACAAAAAAGTAGTGATGGGTTGTAAAAAGACCGACAAAATGAATGATTTCATATGAATGAAATCAGGGTGGTTCAAAATCATATACTTTTCCTTTTTTTTAACCGACTCCAAAAAAAAGGAGGAGGTTATCAAGTCGGCTGTATGTTTTTTTTATGTTTGTTACCGCATAACTCCGTCATTTATGAACCAATTTGAAAATTATTTTTTTTGTCTGAATCTGAAACTAAACCCTATAGTAGGCGTCTTCAACCTTTTTTAGTGCAAGGGCCAAACATCGATTTCACATCGTCCGAAGGGCCACAACTTTTCACGACACTTTATCACCTTATCAATAAAATAAAAGACATACATAATTTCAAATTTCAATAATCTTTATTAGTGGCCGCGTGCCGCAAGAAATTAGCTGGCGGGCCACATGAGGCCCGAGGGCCGCAGGTTGAAGACCCTAGCCCTATAGTTTCAGATTGGTCCCATAGAAATTTCACCAAAATCGGTTGAGTAGTTTGGCTTTTAATATTAAATTTCGTATTTTTTACAAGCTTTTATCTAACTTGCAATGTACTATACGTCGGCAATGTATTTAGTTAGTTCGGAGAACCACTTCCTCTATCCTACGGAGTTGAATTTTTGCAATGACGATGATAATGCATTTTATGGTAGGTATGCATAACCACAACGGACATCCAGGATTGGCTCCAGATAAAGGAACTCTTCAACGGTCAACAGGACAGGCACGAAATTTTGTGTACGCATTCTATTAGGATAGCCGGTTAGAAGATCCACTATGACAGGCTGCTGCACTCAAGAATGGTTCCTAATGAGAGAACTCTTCAACGATCAACAGCACAGTCACGAAATGTTGTGTACGGACTCTATTACGATAGCCGTTTAGATGATCCACCATGACAGGCTGCTGAACTCAAGAATGACTCCTAATGAGAGAACTCTTCAACGGTCAACAGCACAGTCACGAAATTTTGTGTATGCATTTTATTAACGATAGCCGGTTATAAGTTCCACCATGACAGGCTGCTGAACTCAAAAATGACTCCTAATGAGAGAACTCTTCAACGGTCAACAGCACAGTCATGAAATTTTGTGTACGCATTCTATTAGACGACGACGACGACGACGACGATAAGAAAGTAGCCCATGTCCCTCTCCAGCTAACATACTACAGCTATACAAAAATCACGTTTATACGATTCTGTGTTCAAAAAGTACAAAGCAAATAGCAATAAACCAAATACACAGCACAACAAAAATTTTAAGGGAGCTCCATAAAGCGACGTATTGAAGGCAGAATGACAGAGACAGTTTTTGTAGAGTCCAATACTGAACCTCCTTTTTTTAAATCGGTTAAATATGGGTACAAAAAACATCGCATTTTATTCTAATTTTACGTTCATTCCATCATTCATTCAATCGATTTCGCTCAACTAATCCCCACACTACGCCTTCTACCAAGGAATATAAATTCACCGACACCTCCTACCAAGACGTTGGCGTCGTATTAAAACTGTCGTAACTGGTATTCCATTAAATATAAATTAAACGTAATTACAAAAGCAATTGACTAAAATATCAATTACTTGTGATAGGAAATACAGTGTTCCCTAAAGTTTGATGTCTCTGATCTCCTTTTACACTGAAATACTGCACAATTCACCATTTTTACTGAGCACTACTTCGCGACACGAAACGACAACTAATGGCCGCGCGGTGAGTGAAGTAGTTTTATATAACGTCATAACGTGCATGGCCAAGTCGCGTCTTATGGCCGGCAGAGGGGTACGCCTTGCGTTAACATCTCCAGTTCTAAATGCTCTAAGGGTATACTAGACATGAATATCAAAACGCAACTTAAATCGGATATGGGTTTCATATCATATCAAATCGATATGTTTATCAACATAGCCATTTTCATGATAACTAGCCAAACCCAACCGTTACTAAAAACACGATCAAAACGAAAACTACCCAAACCAAACGATCGATCGATATGAATGAAACTTAAACCAAACCACTTGCAATTCACTCCGTCCCTTTCTAATTAGGAACTGTTTTACTGGTAAAAAAGGGATGGGGCAAATTTCTGTAACAAATCATGATAATGGCGTGCATGAAAACATACCTTATGCCGCTAGCAATATGTTTTACTTTCTATTGTAACTTTTTTGAATCATGTTTTCGTTAGCAGTCTCTGGCTAGATAGGTAGGTACTATTTGACTCAAAGAACAAAGACTCGCTCGCCGCTCGCTGCGCCGGGCAATAAAAACGTGGGAAAAACAGGCCTACACAACACAGTCCTACCCCACCAGTTGCACTTGCAGGTTTTATGGAAGATAATAGTGAAGTTCAATCCACTATCTTATCGATAATAATACGATGAAGCATTCACAAAACATTTAATGAAAACAATAGATAAGTAGGTACTAGGTAATTATCCAATTACTTGCATGCTAGCAGCTTGCATTTTTAAATGCAAATCTACAAAAAAACTATTAAATTTCTTTTTAAAGAAAACAAAAAAAAACAAAGAAAACATTTAAAAAATATTAAAAGAAAAAATGTATATAAAAAACATTCAATCAACAATCATTCTAAATCTGTCGATTTTAAATGCACCAGAAAAGTTATCTCTGATAAGTAAATAATTGTCATCTACTTTAATAAACTTTTCTGCTAGTCCTAAGCCTTGTAAATCATGAAGGGAAATCGACATAGTTAGAAGTAGCTAACTAAACTGATATCGATGAACTAAATAACTGTAGCTATATGTTTGCGTTTGTCGTTTTGTTGTCAGTTTAGTTTGCTAAGTTAAAACCATGTTATCGTTTGCAAACCAAACGACTGAAATCGATTTCTGAAAACCGTTTTGGAAATCGATATGCAAACCGTATAACGGCTACATAACCGTTTGCGGGAGAAACCGTAAACGCCCATGTCTACGGTATACCTACTAATTCCTTGGTCCGGTAGCGGTAGTCCGGTAGGATAGGACAACAGACTAGTAGGGATGCTAACGCATGTTAGGACCATAGCATCCTAATACTAGTCTGTAGACCATAGGGTAGGACCGGCGGACCGATTACGCTAATGCTTGGCTATAGAGATGGCTTGCTTTTTAATTTAGATACTAGATCCATTCCTATGTATTTCAATGTTTGGTTCGTAGCGTTCGACCGACGATCGAAAACAATCTGGACTTGTTGGGATTTTGACTCATTTTCAGATCAGGGACTGTTTTTGTGTTACCGAAGGATATACGTCAGTAGCTGACGTATTAATATAAATACCCCCGTTGATTGTTAAAATTAGGAATTCAAATTAAAATAAGTTGATAAATTCATTATAATATTAAATAAGTTGATAAATTCATTATAATATTTATAATGAATTTAGGTATGATTATTTTTAGGAGTTAGTTAAAATAACGCCCCGGAAGTTTATTTTCAAAAGATTATAATAAAATAGAAAATAGTTACTCATTAAATGTAATCAATTTAGGATAATATTATTTCATATTTTAAATGAATTTAGGCATTATTAATTCTTATGAATATTCAGTTAATTGTTCCCGGAAGTATTTATTTTGTTTAATTTGTAGTTTATGAAATTTAATAGGAAATATATATTATTATTTTTAAATTAAATCGTCATAAATCCATTCAGAAATTGTAGTGAATTTAGACATAATTATTTACTGTAATTTATATATAATTTGTATTCCGGATGTATAAAAATGTGAACAGGGGAGGTATGAATCTACTTTTGACTTGTAAACGGTTTTGGATTGTATAAAAGCAGTAGCACTAAGGTACTGGGGATGCATTTGTACGAGAACTTGAATCAAGGGCGAAGCTCTGCCCGAAAATAAAAGATACCACATAACCAGAGTTTAATTTCTGAGGCTAACTAAACCATCGGTTATACCTCAGAAGTGGGATGTCAGGCCCATATGCCGCTGGCCTTGGAAAAAGGAAGAGGAAACACTCCCAAGAAGACACGTTGGACAATGCAGAAACCGAAGAAGACACAATTTTTTTTTCTTCGGACACCATATCAAGGAAACGGAACCGAGTAACAAATACCGACGCAGAGGTTATCCCCAAATTTCGACCCGAAGATAGCAGCAGTAACATCAGTAGCTGGCTACATAAGATCGATCAGCTTGGTGCAGTTTATGGATGGAACGCGACCGAAAGACAGTTCGTGATGCAACTTCGCCTACGTGGTTCTGCTAGACGCTGGTATGACGATCTCGATGACTATGACCTCGATTGGGAAGGATGGAAAGACGCCTTAAAAACAGCTTTTCCACGATCGACCGACCACGTGGACAAACTTGAGGGTATGTTGGCTAGAACTAAAAAAGATTCCGAAACCATGACAAAGTACTACCACGACAAAGTATCCCTGCTCAAAAAATGTAACATCCATGGTGAAGAAGCTATCTCGTGTATAATAAGAGGTCTACCCACGGAGTTGCGCGCAAATGCTAAAGCATACCAGTGCAAAACGCCCGAACTTCTATACTACGGATACTTGTCATCGCTCGAAGACTATAAAACTAGACAAGAAGCCTCAACATCATCACGCAAGTCGACCTGGAGAAGAGGAACCTTCAATGGAAACTCAGCCTCGACGCCATCGCAGCCTGGAGTCAAGCGGTGCTACTCCTGCCGCCGAGCGGGACACGAAGCACGGGACTGCCGAGCTCAACAGCGCTGCGAAACCTGCCAGCGCGCCGGTCACACCTCGGCTACCTGCTGGTTTGGAGCAGCTTCTAGGACAAAAGAGCAGGACCACCAAGCAACACGGGTGAGTCGTGTTATGTACACTTCTACAAATAATTCTCAGAGTATCTACAAACGCCTTGCATACATTGGCACTGAGGAACTAATTTCTTTCATTGATACTGGTAGTAAACTAAATATTTTAACACAAAGTAAAGCTAAACTATTGGACCTAGTAATTCTACCTTCTGCCGTTGTAATGAAAGGGTTTGGCGGTGCTCGCATGCAATCATTAGGCAGGTCACAAGTAGAAGTGTGTATTGATAATGTGTGCTTGAAGGGTTATGTCGAAATAACAGACTACGATCTATCAGATATAGATTTAATCATAGGTCAGCAGATGATTAATCAACCAGGTATTAGCCTAGTGACAACGTCAAACTCCGCTAAGGTTATTGAAACTTCTTTATTAAACGATTGTCTAAAACCTATTGAATTAGATAACTCTGACTTCAACACAAAGTACGGTGTCTATCTTAAATGCGATGTAACAATTCCAGCTCAGAGCGTGTGCCTAATTGATGTGTTTGTGGATACTGAATCTAACAGTGAATTGTATTTTTTAACAAATTCTGTTAATTTACAATTGGGAAAATTATGTTACGCTATTCCCGGAGGAATTATTTGCATCGAAGGACGATTGAAGTTAGTGAATATGGGTGACGTAGCAATAACATTCCCAGCTCATAAATTGATAGCGCGTGCTGAACTAGTAACTCTTGCCTCTGATCACATCCATGACGTCATGACTTTGGGTTTATCATTTCCTCCCAATAATTCTAGAACATTAGACAAAAATGATATAGACGTAGGAGAACTAGAGAGTACCGATTGCGATAGACTTTTGAACTTATTAAATAACTATGATCATCTATTCGCTAAGAGTACAAAAGATTTAGGTTGCACAGATCTCATAGAAATGCATATTCAGACCACGACCGACAAACCTGTTCACTTCAAACCATACAGAGTGTCCCATAAGGAGAACGAAATTCTCGAAGATAAGGTCCAAGATTTAATGGAAGCTGGAATAGTGCGCGAATCGATGTCTGAATATGCAAGTCCAGTTATATTAATTAAAAAGAAAAGTGGGGATTATAGGTTATGCATCGATTACAGGGCATTGAACTCTCAAACCGTCAAAGACCGATACCCCTTACCGCATATCGACGATCAGGTCTCAAAGTTGGCGGGAAAATGCTATTTCACAACCCTTGATCTAGCCCAAGGTTACTATCAAGTTAGACTAGCGGAAGATTCAATACATAAAACTGCATTCGTAATCCCTTCTGGTCAATTTGAATTTTTAAAAAATGCCGTTTGGCTTAGCTAACGCGCCTGCTGTGTTCTCTCGGCTAATACGGCTCGCTCTAAATGATGTTAGAAATGATGTCGCAACATATCTTGATGACGTCATGCTACCTACAGTGACCGTAGAAGCAGGTATAAATTTGCTAAAACGTGTACTAGAATTATTGAAAGAGGCCAATTTAAAACTTAACTTGTCGAAATGTTCATTCTTGAAAACTAGCGTTAATTATCTAGGTCATGAAATATCTGCAGGTACAATACGGCCTGGCCAAGCAAAAATTCACTGTGTCTCTGATTATCGACGACCTAGAAACGTCCATGAAATTCGTCAGTTTATTGGGCTAACTTCATATTTCAGAAAGTTTATACGCGGGTTTGCTGAAATTGCTCTTCCCTTAACAACACTTACTAGACAAGGAGTAGAATGGGTTTGGGGTCCCGAACAAGAAAGAGCGTTTCAAACATTAAAACAAAGGTTAGTCGAAAGACCAGTACTCAGTATTTATGAAAGTAAAGCTGTTACAGAACTACATACTGACGCCAGCAAGTTAGGTTTAGGTGGCATTCTGATGCAACATCAGCCTGATGGGACTGTAAAACCGATAGCATATTTTAGCAGGGTAACTTCTAAAGAGGAACAGTTCTATCACAGTTATGAGCTAGAGACCCTCGCTGTAGTTGAGTCACTAAAGCGTTTCCGTATCTATTTGACTGGAATCCCTGTGAAAGTTGTAACTGATTGTGCAGCCCTACGTACTACGTTAGTAAAAAAAGATCTCATTCCCCGAATAGCTCGATGGTGGCTAGCGATACAAGATTACGATTTACAAATAGAATACCGACCGGGAGAAAGGATGAAACATGTAGATGCTTTGAGTAGAAACCCCCTTCTAGAATCCGTTCTCCAAATAGAAGAATCTGACTGGCTAATTACACTTCAATTACAAGACGATATTGTTCAACATATACTTACGCAGTTAAGGGAAGGTACGACTAACCCAGATATCATCAATAATTACATTGTAAAGGATGACTGTTTATATAGGAAAGCTTTGCATGGCGAGCGTTTTGTCATTCCGAAGTTAGCAAAATATGGCCTTCTGCAGAAATATCACGACCAAATAGGACACCCAGGGTTTGAAAGATGTGAGAAAACTATCAAAGATCAGTTTTGGTTTAAAGGGATGACGCGATTTATTAGAAAGTACGTGAAATCATGTTTACAGTGCGCGTTCGGTAAATCAGGGTATGGCAGGTCTCAAGGGGAGCTATATCCAATCGAGAAGGTACCAGTTCCTATGCATACTTTGCACGTTGATCACTTAGGTCCTTTCGTTAAAACTAGAAAGGGAAATACTTATGTTCTGGTGGCTATTGATTCTTTCACGAAGTTCGTATTTGCTAGAGCCGTCAGAAACTGTAGTTCCGTGGAAACCATTAAGCACTTAAAAGAAATTCTAACATTGTTTGGCAATCCAACTAGAGTTATTACGGACAGAGGAAAAGCTTTCACCAGCCGCTATTTTAAACAGTTTGCTGAAGAAACTCAATTCAAACACGTTTTGAACGCTATTGCCAGCCCTAGGTCGAACGGTCAGGTCGAGCGAGTAAATCGCACTATTATTGACGGTTTAAACACAATGTCCGAAAGCGAGGGTACATGGGATGAGAAACTTCCTGATGTCGTATGGGGAATAAACAATACTCCTAATGCTACCACCACTTTTCCCCCGTTTAAGCTCATGTTCGGGCATGAAAATTCCCGTTTGCCGGGCTATCCTTCAAGTCAGCCTCTAGATTTTCCTACGCAAGAGCAAGCACTGCAAGATAGGAGGCAAAGTGCAAAATTAAACATCGATAGAAATATGACCGTCATGAAAAACCGATTTGATAAATCTCGTAAGAAATGCATAAAGTATTCAGTAGGACAATTAGTACTATGGAAAGATGGCGCTAGTAAAGACCCTTCTGCTAAAGTTTCACAAAAATTAAAAAGCCCCTATACAGGTCCTTATAAAATTTGTAAGGCGGAATCAAATATAGATCGTTATACAATTTGTAGCGTAAAAGGAATGAGAGGGTATAAGAAATTCAGTGCAGTTGTTCGGGGTGAAGTGTTAAGACCTTACAAATCAATGGTTTCCGATGCAGATAGTTCATCTAGTGATATAGAAATAGATAGGGACGATCTTATAGACCTTCTAGAAAGTTAGTGTTATTTTGAATTGTAAGAGAGACATTTAGATACCTACTTATCTACCCGTTTTCAGTCTAAGATTCTCGAAATATTACCTGATTACCTACCTAGCTTATGATAGGGTTAGATGCCTACCTATCTGTAAATAAAACTCGCTACCAAAAGTAATGTATTGTTAACAACACGCTAAGAATTATAAGGAGAAAATTTTATCTAACTACATAAGTCTAAAAATATAATAATGATCATTAGAAACTAGGAACCTGTCTGTAAATAAAACTCGAAAAATAGAAGCCATTTATTGCATTCAACTCCTTAAACAAATATATAAAAATATGAAGGTACTTTTATATAAAACTTCTTGATAACACGAACAGATGACGTCCACCGTAACTCTTTTAAAAGTCAGCGTGTGTCTTCGGGCGAGCTGAAACAAAAAACAAGATGAGAGGTTGCTTAAATAACAAACTATGTAGCATACACATTATTCTTTTCTTATAAATCATGAACGTTTAACCGCTACTGTGTATAGTTAAAAAACCTTCTAGTCTTTGTGACAAATGATCTCTGATACGTCTGTGTGACCTACGCATGTAAATAGTCTGTGTGACCCACGTTATATATAGTCTGTGTGACCCACGTTATATATCGTCTGTGTGACCCACTGTATATAAATCGTCTGTGTGACCCACGTTATATATAGTCTGTGTGACCCACGTTATATATCGTCTGTGTGACCCACTGTATATAAATCGTCTGTGTGACCCACGTTATATATAGTCTGTGTGACCCACGTTATATATCGTCTGTGTGACCCACTGTATATAAATCGTCTGTGTGACCCACGATACAATATTGTCTGTGTGACCTACATTTTATACATAATCCTGTTAAACTTTCGCATAAAATGTCTAAGTGACCCAGAGAAAAAAAAAACCTCTACTGTTTATACTACGTGTAAATTCTATCTGTGACCTAAATAGATATTATATATATATATTTTTTTTAAATTTAATGTGACCACGTGGTTTTTGTCATAAGTTCTTTGTTTTTTTTTGTAGATTGGATTTATACGTAATATCACTGAATGGTTATACCCCTAAACTAAAGCTGTGTGCACTATGTGATATAAAATTACGAAGACTTACCAGCGAATATGGAATGAGGACTAAACTGGCTCTGGTATAATATTGCAGACCAAAATCGAACACCATTACAGAATACCACTCTGGATACAAAAATTACTGCTTCTTTTATTTTCTTTTCCAGGTGACTGATGTGGAAGCGAGGATGCCGTTGACTGACCGCCGTGGGACACGGCCATTGCAGGATGGCCGAATGTTACCGAAGGATATACGTCAGTAGCTGACGTATTAATATAAATACCCCCGTTGATTGTTAAAATTAGGAATTCAAATTAAAATAAGTTGATAAATTCATTATAATATTAAATAAGTTGATAAATTCATTATAATATTTATAATGAATTTAGGTATGATTATTTTTAGGAGTTAGTTAAAATAACGCCCCGGAAGTTTATTTTCAAAAGATTATAATAAAATAGAAAATAGTTACTCATTAAATGTAATCAATTTAGGATAATATTATTTCATATTTTAAATGAATTTAGGCATTATTAATTCTTATGAATATTCAGTTAATTGTTCCCGGAAGTATTTATTTTGTTTAATTTGTAGTTTATGAAATTTAATAGGAAATATATATTATTATTTTTAAATTAAATCGTCATAAATCCATTCAGAAATTGTAGTGAATTTAGACATAATTATTTACTGTAATTTATATATAATTTGTATTCCGGATGTATAAAAATGTGAACAGGGGAGGTATGAATCTACTTTTGACTTGTAAACGGTTTTGGATTGTATAAAAGCAGTAGCACTAAGGTACTGGGGATGCATTTGTACGAGAACTTGAATCAAGGGCGAAGCTCTGCCCGAAAATAAAAGATACCACATAACCAGAGTTTAATTTCTGAGGCTAACTAAACCATCGGTTATACCTCAGAAGTGGGATGTCAGGCCCATATGCCGCTGGCCTTGGAAAAAGGAAGAGGAAACACTCCCAAGAAGACACGTTGGACAATGCAGAAACCGAAGAAGACACAATTTTTTTTTCTTCGGACACCATATCAAGGAAACGGAACCGAGTAACAAATACCGACGCAGAGGTTATCCCCAAATTTCGACCCGAAGATAGCAGCAGTAACATCAGTAGCTGGCTACATAAGATCGATCAGCTTGGTGCAGTTTATGGATGGAACGCGACCGAAAGACAGTTCGTGATGCAACTTCGCCTACGTGGTTCTGCTAGACGCTGGTATGACGATCTCGATGACTATGACCTCGATTGGGAAGGATGGAAAGACGCCTTAAAAACAGCTTTTCCACGATCGACCGACCACGTGGACAAACTTGAGGGTATGTTGGCTAGAACTAAAAAAGATTCCGAAACCATGACAAAGTACTACCACGACAAAGTATCCCTGCTCAAAAAATGTAACATCCATGGTGAAGAAGCTATCTCGTGTATAATAAGAGGTCTACCCACGGAGTTGCGCGCAAATGCTAAAGCATACCAGTGCAAAACGCCCGAACTTCTATACTACGGATACTTGTCATCGCTCGAAGACTATAAAACTAGACAAGAAGCCTCAACATCATCACGCAAGTCGACCTGGAGAAGAGGAACCTTCAATGGAAACTCAGCCTCGACGCCATCGCAGCCTGGAGTCAAGCGGTGCTACTCCTGCCGCCGAGCGGGACACGAAGCACGGGACTGCCGAGCTCAACAGCGCTGCGAAACCTGCCAGCGCGCCGGTCACACCTCGGCTACCTGCTGGTTTGGAGCAGCTTCTAGGACAAAAGAGCAGGACCACCAAGCAACACGGGTGAGTCGTGTTATGTACACTTCTACAAATAATTCTCAGAGTATCTACAAACGCCTTGCATACATTGGCACTGAGGAACTAATTTCTTTCATTGATACTGGTAGTAAACTAAATATTTTAACACAAAGTAAAGCTAAACTATTGGACCTAGTAATTCTACCTTCTGCCGTTGTAATGAAAGGGTTTGGCGGTGCTCGCATGCAATCATTAGGCAGGTCACAAGTAGAAGTGTGTATTGATAATGTGTGCTTGAAGGGTTATGTCGAAATAACAGACTACGATCTATCAGATATAGATTTAATCATAGGTCAGCAGATGATTAATCAACCAGGTATTAGCCTAGTGACAACGTCAAACTCCGCTAAGGTTATTGAAACTTCTTTATTAAACGATTGTCTAAAACCTATTGAATTAGATAACTCTGACTTCAACACAAAGTACGGTGTCTATCTTAAATGCGATGTAACAATTCCAGCTCAGAGCGTGTGCCTAATTGATGTGTTTGTGGATACTGAATCTAACAGTGAATTGTATTTTTTAACAAATTCTGTTAATTTACAATTGGGAAAATTATGTTACGCTATTCCCGGAGGAATTATTTGCATCGAAGGACGATTGAAGTTAGTGAATATGGGTGACGTAGCAATAACATTCCCAGCTCATAAATTGATAGCGCGTGCTGAACTAGTAACTCTTGCCTCTGATCACATCCATGACGTCATGACTTTGGGTTTATCATTTCCTCCCAATAATTCTAGAACATTAGACAAAAATGATATAGACGTAGGAGAACTAGAGAGTACCGATTGCGATAGACTTTTGAACTTATTAAATAACTATGATCATCTATTCGCTAAGAGTACAAAAGATTTAGGTTGCACAGATCTCATAGAAATGCATATTCAGACCACGACCGACAAACCTGTTCACTTCAAACCATACAGAGTGTCCCATAAGGAGAACGAAATTCTCGAAGATAAGGTCCAAGATTTAATGGAAGCTGGAATAGTGCGCGAATCGATGTCTGAATATGCAAGTCCAGTTATATTAATTAAAAAGAAAAGTGGGGATTATAGGTTATGCATCGATTACAGGGCATTGAACTCTCAAACCGTCAAAGACCGATACCCCTTACCGCATATCGACGATCAGGTCTCAAAGTTGGCGGGAAAATGCTATTTCACAACCCTTGATCTAGCCCAAGGTTACTATCAAGTTAGACTAGCGGAAGATTCAATACATAAAACTGCATTCGTAATCCCTTCTGGTCAATTTGAATTTTTAAAAAATGCCGTTTGGCTTAGCTAACGCGCCTGCTGTGTTCTCTCGGCTAATACGGCTCGCTCTAAATGATGTTAGAAATGATGTCGCAACATATCTTGATGACGTCATGCTACCTACAGTGACCGTAGAAGCAGGTATAAATTTGCTAAAACGTGTACTAGAATTATTGAAAGAGGCCAATTTAAAACTTAACTTGTCGAAATGTTCATTCTTGAAAACTAGCGTTAATTATCTAGGTCATGAAATATCTGCAGGTACAATACGGCCTGGCCAAGCAAAAATTCACTGTGTCTCTGATTATCGACGACCTAGAAACGTCCATGAAATTCGTCAGTTTATTGGGCTAACTTCATATTTCAGAAAGTTTATACGCGGGTTTGCTGAAATTGCTCTTCCCTTAACAACACTTACTAGACAAGGAGTAGAATGGGTTTGGGGTCCCGAACAAGAAAGAGCGTTTCAAACATTAAAACAAAGGTTAGTCGAAAGACCAGTACTCAGTATTTATGAAAGTAAAGCTGTTACAGAACTACATACTGACGCCAGCAAGTTAGGTTTAGGTGGCATTCTGATGCAACATCAGCCTGATGGGACTGTAAAACCGATAGCATATTTTAGCAGGGTAACTTCTAAAGAGGAACAGTTCTATCACAGTTATGAGCTAGAGACCCTCGCTGTAGTTGAGTCACTAAAGCGTTTCCGTATCTATTTGACTGGAATCCCTGTGAAAGTTGTAACTGATTGTGCAGCCCTACGTACTACGTTAGTAAAAAAAGATCTCATTCCCCGAATAGCTCGATGGTGGCTAGCGATACAAGATTACGATTTACAAATAGAATACCGACCGGGAGAAAGGATGAAACATGTAGATGCTTTGAGTAGAAACCCCCTTCTAGAATCCGTTCTCCAAATAGAAGAATCTGACTGGCTAATTACACTTCAATTACAAGACGATATTGTTCAACATATACTTACGCAGTTAAGGGAAGGTACGACTAACCCAGATATCATCAATAATTACATTGTAAAGGATGACTGTTTATATAGGAAAGCTTTGCATGGCGAGCGTTTTGTCATTCCGAAGTTAGCAAAATATGGCCTTCTGCAGAAATATCACGACCAAATAGGACACCCAGGGTTTGAAAGATGTGAGAAAACTATCAAAGATCAGTTTTGGTTTAAAGGGATGACGCGATTTATTAGAAAGTACGTGAAATCATGTTTACAGTGCGCGTTCGGTAAATCAGGGTATGGCAGGTCTCAAGGGGAGCTATATCCAATCGAGAAGGTACCAGTTCCTATGCATACTTTGCACGTTGATCACTTAGGTCCTTTCGTTAAAACTAGAAAGGGAAATACTTATGTTCTGGTGGCTATTGATTCTTTCACGAAGTTCGTATTTGCTAGAGCCGTCAGAAACTGTAGTTCCGTGGAAACCATTAAGCACTTAAAAGAAATTCTAACATTGTTTGGCAATCCAACTAGAGTTATTACGGACAGAGGAAAAGCTTTCACCAGCCGCTATTTTAAACAGTTTGCTGAAGAAACTCAATTCAAACACGTTTTGAACGCTATTGCCAGCCCTAGGTCGAACGGTCAGGTCGAGCGAGTAAATCGCACTATTATTGACGGTTTAAACACAATGTCCGAAAGCGAGGGTACATGGGATGAGAAACTTCCTGATGTCGTATGGGGAATAAACAATACTCCTAATGCTACCACCACTTTTCCCCCGTTTAAGCTCATGTTCGGGCATGAAAATTCCCGTTTGCCGGGCTATCCTTCAAGTCAGCCTCTAGATTTTCCTACGCAAGAGCAAGCACTGCAAGATAGGAGGCAAAGTGCAAAATTAAACATCGATAGAAATATGACCGTCATGAAAAACCGATTTGATAAATCTCGTAAGAAATGCATAAAGTATTCAGTAGGACAATTAGTACTATGGAAAGATGGCGCTAGTAAAGACCCTTCTGCTAAAGTTTCACAAAAATTAAAAAGCCCCTATACAGGTCCTTATAAAATTTGTAAGGCGGAATCAAATATAGATCGTTATACAATTTGTAGCGTAAAAGGAATGAGAGGGTATAAGAAATTCAGTGCAGTTGTTCGGGGTGAAGTGTTAAGACCTTACAAATCAATGGTTTCCGATGCAGATAGTTCATCTAGTGATATAGAAATAGATAGGGACGATCTTATAGACCTTCTAGAAAGTTAGTGTTATTTTGAATTGTAAGAGAGACATTTAGATACCTACTTATCTACCCGTTTTCAGTCTAAGATTCTCGAAATATTACCTGATTACCTACCTAGCTTATGATAGGGTTAGATGCCTACCTATCTGTAAATAAAACTCGCTACCAAAAGTAATGTATTGTTAACAACACGCTAAGAATTATAAGGAGAAAATTTTATCTAACTACATAAGTCTAAAAATATAATAATGATCATTAGAAACTAGGAACCTGTCTGTAAATAAAACTCGAAAAATAGAAGCCATTTATTGCATTCAACTCCTTAAACAAATATATAAAAATATGAAGGTACTTTTATATAAAACTTCTTGATAACACGAACAGATGACGTCCACCGTAACTCTTTTAAAAGTCAGCGTGTGTCTTCGGGCGAGCTGAAACAAAAAACAAGATGAGAGGTTGCTTAAATAACAAACTATGTAGCATACACATTATTCTTTTCTTATAAATCATGAACGTTTAACCGCTACTGTGTATAGTTAAAAAACCTTCTAGTCTTTGTGACAAATGATCTCTGATACGTCTGTGTGACCTACGCATGTAAATAGTCTGTGTGACCCACGTTATATATAGTCTGTGTGACCCACGTTATATATCGTCTGTGTGACCCACTGTATATAAATCGTCTGTGTGACCCACGTTATATATAGTCTGTGTGACCCACGTTATATATCGTCTGTGTGACCCACTGTATATAAATCGTCTGTGTGACCCACGTTATATATAGTCTGTGTGACCCACGTTATATATCGTCTGTGTGACCCACTGTATATAAATCGTCTGTGTGACCCACGATACAATATTGTCTGTGTGACCTACATTTTATACATAATCCTGTTAAACTTTCGCATAAAATGTCTAAGTGACCCAGAGAAAAAAAAAACCTCTACTGTTTATACTACGTGTAAATTCTATCTGTGACCTAAATAGATATTATATATATATATTTTTTTTAAATTTAATGTGACCACGTGGTTTTTGTCATAAGTTCTTTGTTTTTTTTTGTAGATTGGATTTATACGTAATATCACTGAATGGTTATACCCCTAAACTAAAGCTGTGTGCACTATGTGATATAAAATTACGAAGACTTACCAGCGAATATGGAATGAGGACTAAACTGGCTCTGGTATAATATTGCAGACCAAAATCGAACACCATTACAGAATACCACTCTGGATACAAAAATTACTGCTTCTTTTATTTTCTTTTCCAGGTGACTGATGTGGAAGCGAGGATGCCGTTGACTGACCGCCGTGGGACACGGCCATTGCAGGATGGCCGAATGTTACCGAAGGATATACGTCAGTAGCTGACGTATTAATATAAATACCCCCGTTGATTGTTAAAATTAGGAATTCAAATTAAAATAAGTTGATAAATTCATTATAATATTAAATAAGTTGATAAATTCATTATAATATTTATAATGAATTTAGGTATGATTATTTTTAGGAGTTAGTTAAAATAACGCCCCGGAAGTTTATTTTCAAAAGATTATAATAAAATAGAAAATAGTTACTCATTAAATGTAATCAATTTAGGATAATATTATTTCATATTTTAAATGAATTTAGGCATTATTAATTCTTATGAATATTCAGTTAATTGTTCCCGGAAGTATTTATTTTGTTTAATTTGTAGTTTATGAAATTTAATAGGAAATATATATTATTATTTTTAAATTAAATCGTCATAAATCCATTCAGAAATTGTAGTGAATTTAGACATAATTATTTACTGTAATTTATATATAATTTGTATTCCGGATGTATAAAAATGTGAACAGGGGAGGTATGAATCTACTTTTGACTTGTAAACGGTTTTGGATTGTATAAAAGCAGTAGCACTAAGGTACTGGGGATGCATTTGTACGAGAACTTGAATCAAGGGCGAAGCTCTGCCCGAAAATAAAAGATACCACATAACCAGAGTTTAATTTCTGAGGCTAACTAAACCATCGGTTATATTTGTTTAATTTCTAATGTTGGTGCAAGGCATATTATAGGCAAAGTCAAAGTATTTTATTGCATAAATACATGTGTGAGAAGATGTCACATAATTATAATAATGTCCAATGTATTCTACTTAAAACTAGGCGTGCAATATTTTTGATTACATGATAATATATAAAAAGACAAAGGAAAAAAGAGACCGTCAACAATATTATTATTTAAAAATACCTACAGTCAATAGAAATAAATTTAATCAATTACCTACCTACATATTTAATCATAAATTATATTTATTATTTTGTTAAATGTCAATAAGGATACAATGGATTCATAAATTCATTCATGTCATAAAAACACTTCTCAGCTAACCATATTATAGGCAGGCCTATAATATTGGTAGGTACATACTCAAAGTAAGTTACCTAAGTAATTACTTACAAACTGCAATTGCTATTAGGTACGTAAACAACGTGAGGATCTTTTCAATCTCATTACAATATATTATTTAAGTCACTTGCTATTTCAGCTTTTACTTCAAATTATAAAGTGACAGCTGATTAGTGTTGATCGCGCTTTCAGAAACTGGGGGTGTCTTCTGTGCTATAACCATTTATCGACTTATGGCGTGTTACTGCAATCGATAAAAAATGCTTTCGGTACCTTTTGTTCTCTCCATAGTCCATCCCTAGCATTCACGTTCCATTACACGAAAAGCCGTCAAACGAATATTCAGTCTAACGCCCGGTTTCTGAAAGCTCGATCAAGGCTAATCAGCTGTCAAGTCACTTGCTATCTCTATATCTAATTTGAAGTAAAAGCTAAAATGGTGAGTGACTTAACAGTCGATTAGTGTTGATCAAGCTTTCAGAAATCGAGGGTAAGTAAAAAATACATTGCAAGCTCTTTGAACAATAAAACATTTAAAATTAGAAATCAATACTTATTATTCCAATTAGTAAAGAGAGTTTTATTGTATTCAATAAATTACTAGCAGCTCGAAATTATAACATAATCATTTTTATTTTGCGTAAAATGAAACGTTAGCGTTATTTGTTGTTGATGAGTTGCAATTGCATAGATGGCGCGTCGATCTTGTAAACTGCGGAATAGGTAATGACTGACTGACGTTTTTGGTTATTTTTGTTCTCGCCTCGTGTTTACTTAGTGTCTAATTTCGGTTCAACTGTGACAATTGTGTTGTGCAACGACATAAACGGTAACAATTCAATCATAGTTACTATCGCGGTACGAAACCGTATCGATCGACCGACGAATCCGTACGGACCTCAGTTTATGTACACTACACAGTTCTATCACGTGGTGGTGTGGTGGTTTATATAATTCTTGTTTACCGCACAAGCAGAAAGTTTGCGCATGTGCGTTCCATCCGTAACCTCAAATCGTGAAGGCACAGGTTCGGCAGGTTCCGGATATCCGGGTCGCGAGGCGACGACGACGGTCCTTTAGATCTGTGATGTACCGCTGTGCGGACGAGCGGGTCGCGTGCGGACTGCTTTGGTGATATTGTTCGCGTGCCTGTCATGGCCCAGACTCAGTTCACGCGGAGCTCGGAGAGCGACGCATGGGCGCTTTTGTCGCTGAAGGCGCCGCCGTCGCCTTCGAAGGTGCAGTGGGCCCAAGAGCCGGCACCGCAAGCCATCGCGCGGCTCGACGGGCGCGACTTCGAGTACCTAATCCGGCAAAGGCGCGTGGTGATCGGTCGCAACTCGAGCCGCGGGCAGGTGGACGTCAACATGGGACACTCCAGCTTCATATCGCGTCGCCACCTGGAGCTGTTCTACGACCACACGGAGTTCTACCTCACATGTAACAGCAAGAACGGCGTGCTCGTGGATGGCGCATTCCAGCGCAAGGGTGCCGCCGCCATGCTGCTTCCCAAGAGGTGAGTGCCTTACCCCTCCTATCTCCCATTGATAAGCCTATTACTATTTACTCATTAACTTTTGTTGGTAAACAAACTTATTTGTTTATGTCCTACCCACCTGTTATTTTGATTGTTGTTTTATTTCAATAGATTTTGTTGTTGACACATATGGACTGAGACACCTTTTTTTGTGTCTATTATCCACTTTGTAATTTTTATAGAACAATGTTTACCAAGGTGACTAAACTTGTGTCTATGAACAATAATAGAAATGAATCATTAGTTGTAAACAAATAAAATCTTAGGTTATAAAATTTTTCCAACTCATTACATTTGCATGATTGGTTACTTACTACTTTGGTTTATTCATCCATTACTACTGATAACACTATTATCTTCTCATTATAATTAATTGTTTCATTTGTATGCCAAGAAACTGATTCAAATAAACATAGTTAATTTGTGGCATTATTTAGATGATGCAATACATTAGTGTCTTGTAGGTTAAAAGTCATGATGAAAAGTAATTTATTTTTATCTGTGTGGCTTTAATGCTTACCATAGGGTAAAATCATAGGAGATAGTTTGTTTCGTTTACAATATTGGTAAGTGGAGTTGACAGTTTGTAGGTACATACTTGGTGGACATGCTCAATAAGTTTAGGTTATACATATACCTAGATCGAAGGGGTTGAAGGAACCATCCAATATCAGGTGAGCTGTCAGATTTTTTTATTATTGATTCTAGCATTATTTTGCAGCTTGCAAAAAATTTGAGCACACTAACTATTACAAATCATTAAGATTTAAGTACTAAATTGACATCAGAGTGTGGTGATTTGTAAGTGACTGTGGCCCGATTACGCTAATGTCTGGCTATAGAGATGGCTTTCAGTTTGACATTTGATTCTCGTATTGTAATAGTTACTACGTATAAGGATGGATGAGAATCAATTGTCAAACTGAAAGCAATCTTGATTGCCCAACATTCGTGTAATCGGGCTGAAGGCCTGTAATAATTTGCTAAAAACCATTCAAATTAGGATATTGCCATAACAAGATGTAACTTACCTACCATTAATAAAGCCATATTATATATTATGTATAGTTTAGTTTCAGGGAAGGAAAATATCAAGAGGAAATTTGATAAATAAAACCTGTTTTATCATTTTCTAAAATATTTAAGTATAATTGCCAGTGCACTAGTTAATTAATTGATTCAGGCGTGACTTTACAGAATGTAATTTTTAAATATAAATTAGCTGAAATGAATGTATACCTAGTAAGTACCTAAATATCAGCCAATCTAATCTGTGTAAGTTAATCTAATTTAGACTTGTTTGTGCATCCTACACAAGCACCCGCAAACCCTGCAAAGTGAAGTAAGGGTGTAATAGGTGTAGATAGACAAAAATACCACAAAAAATAAAAACTTAAGTACCTACTTAACAGTATATCGACAGATGTTTGGCCTCTATGAAGAATCTTAAGGAAAATACTTTTTGTGCACTGAAATCAGAATGTGATATCTCATCCAGGGCACTTTTCACATTAGATTAACTTACACAGATTAGATTGGCGGATTTGTACTAGGTAAGTACCTACATTTCAGCTAATTTCTATTTCAGTGTATTAGCTCCCATACCTTATTTAACACATAATTACACCTGTGTTCCATTTAGTGGTAGGCATAGGCAGTGCCCACTTAAAGCAATCCTGACAGACCAACCTTGCTTTTATTAACATTCTTCATATGCTCATCACAATACTTATTAGGTTTTCCTAAATTTCTTTTTTACTGGCATATTTTTGTTAAAATGTGACATCATGGTAATAATTATAATAAATCTACTTAATAATGAATGTCATATGGCAGGCACACTCAGTTATATATGGCAATATTTGACCTGCTGCAAAATGTTTGATATGATTCTGCATATGTGCCAAATCTAATATTTTGACATCCGACTACCCCTGTTAGACATGCTTATACCTATTATCTCTTTATCTACCGCACCTGGGGATCAAAGTGACACATTGATGAATAGTGACCATGCCATGTTTTATGCAACATTTATGAGTACAGGTTAGTGTATAGTACCTATGTACCTAGTAGGTACTTTCTATATGCAGTGTGACTGGCCAGCATGTCTATTTGTGTCACATGCGCTGTCGTGGTTCGGGTGGCCTTGCGTTCTACCTATATCTAGGTACCTATTCCTACCTACTAAGTGGACTACCTACTTATGTGTAGTGAAGTAAACAACATAATGTAATAAGTATTGTTTACTAATTTCTATTACTTATGACATAGTTTGTGCCCTTTTCTAATCTAAGACCATCATTGATAATTAATTCATCAATACATACGCTACTACAAAGACAACATAACATCATGAAAACCTAGTGAATCTAGGCCAGTTCCTGTATTCATGCCTATTGATTATTCATATCTATCTACCCAAAGGCAAAAAACAAATACCTATGATGTCTACAGCGCCATAGGTACCTAACAGCGAACAGGGTTTAGCCTGATGCGTGTACCTCCGTGTTAGATAAGTTGTTTTGCTAAATCTCATTTTTTCGAGCTCTCTCGAGAGACTCTTTTAAATTGGTCTCGACAGTGAGGGCGAATTATCAAGGGCTTAGCTAAGCAGGATGTGTCGTCCCTTGGATACAAGATTGGACAACTCGTCCGTAACATTAGTTATTTTATTACGGAACAGCCATATTGTAGGGGTCTAGGTAGTGTAGTTACCTATAATAATACGTTTGCGCCTAAAATCGTTTCTTCTAGGAATCTATGGGAAGTCCAGCACCGGAATAGACAGTGGATGGTGATTATATTTATTTATAATTTATTTGGTCCAAGCGCTCGTGGGGTAGCGTGCTTGTTATAGTGCTCGTCACGCCAAAAGAACGCCGGAAAGAGGGGGACAGGGTGGGATGGGGCGGGTATGTTGTATGCGCAAACACATCCCCTCCAGTTTTTTCCAGCGTTCTTTTTGGTCGCGCACCATAGTCCTGAACGGTAACCTGCACTTGAATCAACGCGGCAGCACATCCACACCAACCGCGCTTTTGGATTGCGCTCCTGCAGCGAGCGATCGAAGCGCGTAGGATCGTCCGGTGTACCCGGTTTATGAGAACCATAAAATGTGCTAAAATAAGCCTTTTTGAGGCGCATTTAAAAACCTTTTCACCACACTATTTCGAACTATGAGAACTAGACTCGACAACAAGACGAAGTACCTACCTACCTGTAGTTGTAGTATATTTCAATCAATATGATTAACAAGCACGATAAATCAGTGGTCTACGCTGTTATGATCGGCAACCAGCCGTGTTACTCCCATGACCCCAATACCCTGTTCTGACTTGTGTTTGTACTTGCAAGCAAGTGACATAATGTATGACGCAGATAGACACTAATGACTTGGATACCGAAGCTCCTAGTAATAATAAATTGGTGGACATGCCAAACAGAACTATCAAGTCCCCATGATAAGCAATACTAAAACAGAGTTTGCGTTATGGGAACTTAGATAAAAGATAAAAATCAATGATCAGATCAAACTAAATCTAAACAATAGATTTGGTTTAATCTGACATAAAAAGTAATGAATGCGGTTGGATACGACTGATTCAGGAACTGACTCTCAGTTACTCAAAACTAAGGCGATATCTCTCAAAAGTGACGTATTCACCCTTTGATTTTTCACCCCATGCATCAACAATGCTATGAAATGTCTGCGGCGAAAATTGGTGAGGCATGAAAGAACGTATGAACACAGAAATGTTTTAACATCCGTAAAAAATCCTGTAATTTGTACATAATTTCATCATCTAGCCTTGCAATCTCAGTCGCAGTATCTGTGTTATGTTACGTCACAACTAAAATGGTCAGGAGTCGAATGCACCCGCAGTGACACCGAAGCGAAGATAAGTTTACACCGAGCTCGTGTTTACATGTGCGTCGTGACGAATGGTTTGTTTGTGCGTCTACTGCTTACGTAACCAGGGCCGGTGGCGACACAAGGTGCGGGATTACGGCCGCTTGCGTCCAACTATCGGAACATCAGCCTCATCAGTATCCTTAGGTTACTGTGTACTCTCTTTAGTTATAGATCACAGTCATTGCCTTCTAACCCAGCCCGCGTGGTTTTAAACTTAACCGCGTGGTCAATACTGCTATTTCAAGTCATAAAAAGTTATCGTTGAAGGTTAGATAAACATTAGTGATGTGTAGTAACATTTTTGTGTCATCAAAGTTTTGATCTTGAATTCAAGATCCGCCTTATGCCAAAACTATGCAAACTGAAGTTATCAGTTCCGTGATAAACCTTAATAATATGTACACATAGAACAATCGAAAAACCGAAAAAATCTATTGTGCCGACCTCACGGTGGGATAAGGGCAGGAAGAAGAAGATGAGAAATAAATGAAAATGTTAGTTTACTTTTTCGCTGTGTTTACTAAAATAAATCATGTCCAACAGCCCCGGCATTGTGAAAAATTAATCTGACGCTGTAAAGGTACCTAAATCATCTTGAATAGCTTTATCTAAAGGCTTGTTTACTCGCGAACACTCGTTCTTAGAACCGGATCGAACGAACGAAGTATTGATACTGCCAGTATTGATCGTTATTGATAACGCTTTGTTGTTAGGCGTTTATTTGTATTTGGGTGGTCTGCCGCGTCAAGGATTCGAAGTCCGCAGTTCTGCAGTAGGCGCGGTACAAGGTCGCTGATACGACAGTTTTATTTTTCAGATTACAGATATCTAAGCAATTGAGCGATGGAGCACATTTTGGCACACGTGTTAATCCTGTTGTAAATTATATGAAAACTAGGTGTTACTTAAAATACTAAAATTGTTTAAAATTTGAAGGTTCCTGTTAACACTTAAGCTCAAATGACAATGAAAATGTACAATGAAAATAAACATGTTTTATTCAGTCGTCGGTATTTTCATGTCAAATTAGCCCTGGCGCGAATTTACCTAGGTAGGTACGTTACGACTCAATCCGCGTAAATTCCCGCAACTGAATAGAAAAATGCTAATTTTAAAAATGACGGTCTGAGGTGGCTTTTGTGCTGAAATTTAAAAGTAGCCTCGATAGCAAATCCAGATAATAAAATTCATTATAACTTACTGACATAAACAACAAACAAGTTGTACTCCGACGAACCACGTGACTAACGCAGAACGCATTTTTTATTTGAATTATTTTGAATAGGTATTTCTTCAGTGCCTAGTTGTGAAGTCTGTTATATTTTTCGTATTCTGGGCCTGCTGAGAACTCTGGAGTCAATCTGGAGTAATTACTTAAATGGAGCAATTAAAGGCAATATTGCCGAAACAATTGCCGCGTTTTTTTCAAAATTGCTGCGTATCACTCCACTAATTACTCCAGATTGATCCATTGGTCACTCGAGTTGCCGAGCAATTTTTGCTCAAAAAATTGCCTGCGCACATTTACTTCCATTCGTAAGGTCGCGTCGCGTCCGTCGCCGGGTTTTTCACTTCGTGTATTTCCACGGCACGCATGCGCCGGCGAGTGCGGTGCCAACGTTCTCGTTGCGCAACGCTGTGTATTGGTAAACAAGAGCTGCGAGACATTCCTGCCTCTAACTGACAGGTTAAGAATTGTAAGGATTTCCAATGTCATTTATCTGTCTACCATACACGAGCCCTCTGAAAGTACTTTTACCTGCTTACTTTGAAGACGTTTGCTTACCCTGACTAGACTACCTATTAAAACCTCTCATTTAGGTGTTTTCCGTGGTGAGAACAGACAACTTGCTACCCGGGTATACGGGATAGCGCCAATAGGACTTACATGCTCAAAATTGAATTTCAGCAGTTTACGACTGGATTCAGTTGTGCAATGAGCATTGCACTCACCTGAAAGGAAAATAGTGGTACTCAAAAAAATATTTTTTTTCTCTTCTCTATATTTTCTGACTTAGACGCACTTAAAGAACACATAAATAAATAATAAATAAAGAATCTGGAGTATTGTGTACCTACTTGGTCCTAAGAGATCTGAGAGGATATCCACCGTGCCTAGATCGGTGAAGCTGCTTTATCTAGTTCAATCTGTGTCGCTAGTATTGTAGCCAACCCAATTTTCAGGCACTGGATATCCATCCACATGGACAGCAATAAAAAGTGACTGATACTGGTTGGGAGTCCTGCCAGTATCAGTCATTTTTACATTTTTTAATGCGACAAATTGATTTTTTTTCAATACTGTTATTGTGACCTTAGTTCGTAGTTTATTTTTAATTTTAATTTAACTTTTATAAATGTGATATGGGTCTATTTTTTTTTACAAATCGTGTCTGAAATAAACGACTTTTATTTTATTTATTATTGTTGATACTAGCGACACAGATTGAACTACAGCAGCCGTTTCGAAAAGCCCAAGTTTTGGAACTAGTCCAACAACGATGTTGTGACAGCGGAATAATAACTCGGATAATATACAACTGTTTGTTTTTACTTTTGTGTTTGTTAGTCACGTGCAGTTGGCGAAATTAGAAAATGGTTTATAAAAAGAAATTTACGGAGGGATGCTATTTTATCATTATGATTAGCGACACCCGCGCGCCCTGCTTCGCACGGGTGTACTTACATTGTTTTTCTACTATATCATGCATGTATTATACATATAAACCTGTATCTAAATATATATAACTCAAAGGTGACTGACTGACATAGTGATCTATCAACGCACAGCCCAAACCACTGGACGGATCGGGCTGAAATTTGGCATGCAGGTAGATGTTATGACGTAGGCATCCGCTAAGAAAGGATTTTGATCAATTCTACCCCCAAGGGGATAAAATAGGGGATGAAAGTTTGTATGAAACTTTGAATTCCTTGGCGCGAGCAAAGCCGCGGGTTCAGCTAGTTATACATATAAGCTTGTCTGCTCGTCTATTATGTAAATTATAGGTAAGTAGGTACTTATTTGTTTTGACGCCGTTGCTAATCGCTCGCACTGCCTGAAGGTTACGGCATAACTAGGTATTTTAACGAGCGCACCTTTGATTCATATTCCTTGATGACTAAGGTGCGTTTTGCAATGGCTTTTGTGGATCTCGTTTGGATGTTATACAGGTTTGGTGACTTATACTAGCGCAATGGCTACTTGTGCTTGAAAACTGCTTTACAATTTCTGTAGTACCTACTTATTTATGTTTTTTATCAAACACGACAGTTTCAGTACAAAAAACTCATTCGATTTGCTTTGCTTATTTTTATTGAAAAATAGGTTATTTAAACTTCTTTGTTTATTTATATTGGGTCTGCAGCCGCTCATCAATGTCTGTATTTACCGATGATGTTTGTTCAATGAATTCCTAATACGTCTAAAATCCAATAAATGCGTTAGGTGTTGTCAATACTGATCTTGCGTATTCACTTGCCCGCAAACGCACATGAACAAGGAGAAAAGTTTTTCAAAAACAGCTTCATGAATCTGGATCTCTTGGTACTAGTACCAACTTAGGATATCAAGGATGTCTAAAATGTAGCAAATATCCAAACATACACAACACAATAATAACAAAAATACAAACGAGGATGTACCTATAAAGCATTACCCATTCAAACATGTCGTGATGACGACATATTAAGGGCAGAGCCTGGTAGGCCTTTTTATAAAAAATGTTATTTTTGTTAGACTGGTTTGGTGGAAATAACTCCCCTCGTTATGCTACACTACACTACGTCCCTAGCCCTAGCTCTACTTACGTAGGGAACCACGGACGCTTTCCGGATACGAGAAGGTCCTTAGGCGTCATTATGTTACAGCCAGTCTACATATTCTATGTTTATAGAGCTTAAATCAAGATCAAGATTCTTGATCGAAGGCTATTTATGATCAGAATTTTTTATTGATACAGTAGGACTACATTTATTCTGATGGAAATAAGCTACTAATCTAAATATATATAACTCAAAGGTGACTGACTGACATAGTGATCTATCAACGCACAGCTAGAGATGGGCGGTTACCCGGTAAAAACCCGAACTTTGGGTTTTTACCCGTTTATACCCATTTTTACCTACCCATTTTGAATTAATACCGGGTAAAAATTCACATCTTTTTTTGGTCATTTATGTTTTTATTTGTTAGTTTTATTCTGATTTTAATTATCTAATCTTAATATTCTGATTATCTGATAAAAAAGAATCATTCTAGCTTATTTCACACAAAGATAATAAATGAAAGATATGTTTTATAGGTACTATTACTACTATTACTGGGGAAAGCTGACCATGGGTGGCCACCGCACCACAATTTGATTTTGACAGTGACATTTGTTTGTTTACCTTTTATAACATAGTTGAAAAAAACGGTGTATAGACTATATATTTATATATATTTTACCCTTCCAATTTTTACCCACCCGCCCATCTCTACGCACAGCCTAAACCACTGGACGGATCGGGCTGAAATTTGGCATGCAGGTAGATGTTATGACGTAGGCATCCGCTAAGAAAGGATTTTGATCAATTCTACCCCCAAGGGTAATAAGGGTAATAAGGGTTTTAATGGTTCTGTCTGAAAACCAGCGCTACCTCTTTCATGGTTCATGCAAGGGGTAGCATTATGCTGAGATAGTACCAACTTAACCTCACCAGGCACAGAGCAGGACCAATTATGACTTATTTAGTTTATTTTTGTTACCTCATCCTTTTTTCATTGTTTTATTTTCATTTTCTTTTTTAACTTCCCTGTTCTGTGTTTCTATAATGTGTGTGTGTTAATAAACGTATTTCATTTAATTTTTTCATTTCAAGGGGATAAAATAGGGGATGAAAGTTTGTATGAGATTTTCAAAGTAAACGAGCGCGAGCAAAGCCGCGGGATAAGCTAGTAAAGCAATAAAACGTTCCAAAATTAACTCGATACCTACGACGTCTCCATCAAAAGCAACCTACGCATTCGCGTAGGCTCCGCCACAAATGAAACGATAACGTAAACAGACACGCTGTCATACCCATGTGCTATGGCGTCTTATTGCGAGACCTAGGCACTTAGGGCCTTACCAGCAAACCTGACAAAATCAATTATTTGTGTTCCGTTGCGCAGACACGGTCCCCTTGATGACAGTAAGGAATTTGGTGGATATGGATCGCAACACTTCATTACGGTCCAAACTCAGGAACCAAAGTTTGAAAAATTCTATGATTTTGTCGGTCGTGTGTGTGATTACGGTTAATATTTTAATAAAATATTTTATGAAAAACTAATCACCGCTAAGTAAGTAAGTTTTTTTTTTTTATTTATTTTTTTTATCGTTAGGTACTAATATGAAGTGGGTATCTTGTTGGGATTGCAATGACAGGCATTTACAAACGTACAACTTTCGAGCTTCGGAGACCACGATATGATGGTACCGAGTATACTGACCCCCCTCCCTTACCTCATCTTGCGTACATGACCACTTGGAAGTCAGCGAATACTATAAAAACTTTGTCACTGTAGTTGAACACAAGCGCATAAAAACTAACTTTACATGAAAACATTGAAATGAACACCATAAAGCCGGTATGTAAAGCAAATAGTCCGAATGCCCAATGGCGGCCGATGCACTGGACCGGTAGAATGCAGTCCCGCCTATTGCTCCCGACGACACAAAAGGGGCTCTGGAATCGCGACTCTCGATACACTGTGTTCAAGGATTTGAATTTTGAAGGATTAGAATCCTCCGTACTGAACACAGGAGTGGTTATGGAAGCAGAGGTGGGCTACTAGTCATTTATGGAAAATAAACTTTCAAAATTTGGGTTAGGTTGTGCCAAATGCATCTCCCATGGGCATCCTCAGATAACCATTAGTGCAAGAGGTCTGATCCGGTACGGCCACCCGTCGTCAACGGAAACGTACAATCATGAATATTTATCTACCTTTAACATTGATATAGGTACACTAATCACCATATCGCAATAAAGTTGTTATCTGAACACATTGTTTGCATGCCGTGTCGCGGTGCGCTAAAACACCTGGATACTTTATCTCGACCCAGATCTGCGCCTAATCTATCTGATAACAGCCTTGTCTGAAACGCGTATTTTTATCTTGAGTTTTTGATTTTAGCCTAGTTCGCGAGATTTACAAACAAACTTGGTTAGTGGGTTAGGTTACGCCACATAAACATTGAAATACTGGTATAATTAATACAATAATACGTCTTTCCAAAAAAAAAATATTACAATATACGAGTAGCATTGCTTTACTAACTGCAATATTTAGATAATTAAGAGATTTAGATCACATTTTTATTGTATTCTCCTACAGTTTTAGAAACTGTTTAGCGAACTCATTGATCACGTCCTATTTCAATGTATTCTGCAAAAAAAAATTGTTTTAAGTAGCTTCCTTATCTAAAGCTAGCTTATCTTCTCACTCAAAATCTTAATTACAAACGAATTCAAGATTCTTTCTTTTTTTCAATTCTAGATTCTTCAATCGAAAGCTAGAAATAATGTAAAAATAATACAAGCACTATTATCATAATGGATACCAAACCGTGACCGATATATAGAACAATGAAGCGGCAGACGCCAAAACACGCTACGTTTTGACAAACAAAGAATAAAGTCTTGGAAGTCGGCACAGACTAGACACGGGCACTGCAGTCTGCAACGGTCGACGAACTTCCAGAGAACGTGCGGAAACAAGGGCATGGAAGGTCTTGCTAAGTAATAGTCCTCAGTGCAATCAACTTTGAGCTGTAACATGGCTGTAACTCAATATTTGTAGTGCCTCTAAGACTACCTACGTGTCTTATTAGAATTATTATTCGATTCTCGACGAATGACTGCCTTCTTTTTCAGGTGAACGCTCTGCGACAAAAGCCAAATGTTATAAAAATCTCCAATATAATATACTAGTTGCGCCTCGCGGTTTCACCCGCGCAGATTTAAATCCCGGTATTCCCACGGGATAAACAGTAGCCTTTGTGCTATTCCATACTATCTATCTTTCTGCCAAGTTTCATCTAGATCCGTTCAGCCGTTCCAGTGTGAAAGAGTAACAAACATCCATCCATACTTACAAACTTTCGCGTTTATAATATTAAGTAGGATTTAGAAACTGATCCACATGGATGTCTAATTTGGAGAAAGTGCTAAACTGTAGTTTGCTTTATATTTGGATTGAAATGCGTAATTGTCCTGTCTGTTTTTATTCATGCTCTTTGGAAACGTCGCTGATATTGCATGTGCAAGCGAAATGCTGCGGAATCATTATTTAAGTTTGTTTACCAGGTCAATTCGAAATTAATTTTATTCGAAACTAGCGACCCGCCCGCGCGCCCCTGCTTCGCACGGGTGCACATTGTTTTTCTACTATATCATGCATGTATTATACACATATAAACCTTCCTCTTGAATCACTCTATCTATTAAAAAAACCGCATCAAAATGCTCTACGTAGTTTTAAAGATTTAAGCATACATAGGGATATAGGGACAGAGAAAGCTACTTTGTTTTAAAACTCTATTTAGTGATGTATAACCGAAGTAGGTATCTTCGATGAATAACAAAACTAGGTAGGAACCTGTAGTCTTATTGAATTTCTTTCAATCGTGATATCTGGGATCTGATCAATTGTTATTGAGAATGTACGAAATCGTCCACATAAAATAAACATTCGAGTGTAATTTAGTTCACCGATTGTCAAATGTATTGCGATCAGTAAATTTCGAGCACGAATGGGCCCGTCCGTTCCACAAACATTGGCACGAAAAACGTATTTACATCGGTTTTCAATGTTAAAAGTGTCGTAAGCACGCCCGATGTAGGTATCTGAATTACCCATCGTAGCATCCATTGTGGTAAACGAAATGTTGATGAGCATTTTATATATTCGCTCGTTTCAGCTTACGATTATTACACTTATCAAAGCTATCAAGTTACACTATCAAGTATAGAATTCAGACACGATTTGTAAGAGAATTTTTATGGGATAAACGAATGGAATTATTGCATGTGATACGATTACCTAAAACGTTTAAGACGAAGCCTTGTTCTAAATCTGCTGGTATATTAAACACGAATGCATTGCGAGCAGTAAAATATATCAAGCCGTATAATTTCATTCTGCCTCACCAATTACCGCACTCCCTGAATTCCTACATCTCTCCACTCAACTGGTCGATTAATTTGAACGGTATTTTTTCTCGGTAAATAAGCGTCCGATAATCTTCTATTGTTTAATTTTACGTTCCTCTGCATTTAGCATCGGGCGACTGTCACTACACTAGCAACGGTGCATTGCCAAAAATACCTACTGTCTGCAAGTTGTGCGCTCGCGACCTATTTCGGATTCGCTGCTCGATTTGTTTTCAAAGGGTTCTTGGACAAAGGAATGCTTACATCCCCTTTGATACGCTTGTGTACGGCTACATTGTTTCGTCTCCTATATCAGTTTATTTAGCTCTTTTGAGATTCTCTGTGTGTGTGGTGGGAGGTCGCTTGACTCGTCCGTCGTAGTGTAATGAAAATGTAACAGCAGTACAGATAGATAATAAATTTCATGCCGCATTACTTTTAAATTACCTAAAACTAGTTTGAACGTAACGAAATTAATTTGTTTCTTAGCTAAGCCCTTGATTGCCAAATGACAATGACGACAAGCTCTTAGCTCTTCGACAGAATAGTGTTAATGATACTGTGCCTGAAGTTCGGATTCTTCTAAATCTTTTTTTCAGAAGTAATATTTCTTTGAAATATCTTCAATATAAGACAGTATATCAGAGGAATCATTCACATAATACTATTAAGTCACTTAGTTTGTTGTTATTGCACTAATAATTCGCCCTTGAATAGAGATCAATCATCAAACCACATTCTTATTTAATTTTTTTAATATAATGCTATGCCATACTTAAAATACACGACACGGTTTAATCATAGTGTTAGGTATTAAGTATAATGGCTCTTCTAAAATGCTTCTATTTTGAATTTGAAGTGCTCACATCCTACATATTGCTGCCAGCATTTTAATGTCCTTACGTTTGTCTCCGACGAATGTCCTCATTCAAAATCGTAGTTTTCTAGCGATCTAGTTTGCCTAGCCAGTGTTTTAACAGTTGTTGTTTTATCTTAAGTGAGCAAAACTAACAATGATGGATTATGGGCAAAGGCCTCCTCCTAATACTACCACTCTTCACGATGTTGTGTGAGTAATAATTATTATTGCCGTTCCCTTTCAAAATAATAATAACACTAAATTAACTATCGGTAGTTGTTTTAAAACGTCTACTGACTGTAGTCTCTGTGCACCATGCATTGCATGTCCTACATCCTAATAACCTGTTTTCAGAGTGTCTACATTCCACTAAGCCATGGCTTTCGCGAAAGATACGGTCACTGATCCCCCGAGACGTCATGACGTCACTCGCCGTCCTCATTGCCTCCCGACTATTGCGTACATCAACCGGATGGTATTCCTATAATTAAATAAGTATTTGGACTGTTCTTGTGTATTCTGGTATTTAAACCTATAAAAAAAAATTGGCAATTGGTTTGTTTGGCTATACATTGTGGTTAATGTCTGTTATTAGTTCTACTTCGTCTGGGTAAATAATCATTGGCATTCCCTCGAGACATTCATTCACGTAATGTTTACCGACCACGTTGTCTTTGATAACGGTTCTTCGGTTTGCATTGCCTAAAAAGCATGAAAGCAGTGAATTAAATTATAGCTGGTCTGGTTTTATTTACACAAATATTTAACGATATGTTTTGTAACACGCCTCGTGGCGTGCTCACGTTCAATCACGTTTCCGAAGTGGATCAAACAGCTGTCTTCGAAATTTTAAATCTTACAATCACCATCTTTAGGTTAAGTTTCCTTCGCAAACCTCTCCTTTTTGCTGATAAAAGACACGTCAACATAATTTTCCACCGTCTTACGAATGTGTAATGTCGTTTTTGGTTTGCAGGTGTTTTGCGTAGCAACACGACTTGCTATCAATCTTTGTCTGGGAGTACTTGACATTTTTGCAATGCCTCTTGGCATATTGTAGTCTTGATGTTTATGAGCTACTCTTTGGGAGTACTGCGGTCGGACGTTGTCAGGTAGGGGAAAGTTGAGAACTTGCAAATTGAAGTAGAGAAAGAAAACAAACATATTTATATTTGCAAATAAAAAATTTCAAATTTTACATCATTTAAGTAAGTATATTAAGGTATTTGTGAAATCAGTTCTATGGTTTTTTGTTAATTTTTATGTAAAATGAAGTATTGTATTTTTTATGCTCTATTCATACTCTAACTTCTATTACTACTTTAACTCTGGAAAATTTCGGTGCTTATAAACCATGAGTCATGTTAATTTTGCACTATTATGTGCCAAGGTCCTTGTGACAGGACATAAGCCTCTCCCCACGTGTCGGCCTATGAATCACTCCAATCAATGACGTCATACATTAAAATAGGATGTAGAATACAATATACTTCTATTTTATAGTATTTTTTGGTCAGCCTTCCGTCGATTCATGCGTCGTCGACTCTGTGTGGCAGGCAGATATTGTTTGCAAATAAGCAGCGTTCTATTGAAATGGTCACTTTGAATGTCGACACCTTTGCCTCCTTTGCATAATGTAATTTGTTTTTATTTTCACACTGAACAGTCTTTTGATAACTTCCGGTACAGCTAGTTTGTCAATCACTTTTCTTCGTACATATACACATGTATTTTAAGTCATGTTGTTTTCATATCTTCTAAATCAGGGTGTATCTTGTGTTGTGACGGTCATACGGCACGTGCTGATATTGAGCGCCTCAAAATATGTCCACGACCGACGCAACTGTCAGATTGAGGTCACTCTTTGTTGTATCTCCTACCTATCGTTTTAGAATTGGCTTTGATCTGTGCTGTGGAATTTCAGCTACATTGTGTGTTAATTGGAAAAACTCTATAGAAAAATATACTTTCAATCGCATAGGAGCTGATATCGCGTGGCAAATGTGCATATCGGAAAGGAACCCAATGAGGTTCGTGTTTCCTGTAAGAGGGTTGTAGCTAGCGGTGTAGGTAGAGGTTCGAGGGTAAATTTCCTTTTCATTAGTCCTAATTAGGGTCATGACGAGGCAGTAATTGGAAGGCGAAGTTCTCGATAGATGTATATGTTTCTGGCTTTGAAATTGGGTGTCTGATCAGATCAAATAAAACCTCTTCCTCAGTCAATGCCTCCGTGACGGAAGTCATAAACTTATTTACGATTGCCGTCTCTGTACTGTTAATTATGTCATCATTATGTGTGTATTATGTACCTACTTATACTTACATGCTAGTTATATACCTATATGTTTTGTAGGTACACTTTTTATAGCGGTATCTTAATAAAACTTCTGAAACGCTATTCCATTTCAACATCGAAGTTTCACTTAACAGTATTGTTTTTATTTAGGGAGCAAAAACCGGCAAGTTTTTTTCTTCATTAAGAGATACTTTCTAACTGAAGCCTTGTTATTATTGCAAGCAACTCTTGTTGCTCAATTGTTGAAATGAGCTCTTTAAAAGACTTTTGTTTTTCACTTGTGTGTTTTCATGAGTATGAACATTTCTATGGTAAGAATAAGATCGCAGATTTTTTTATAAATGTTTGTCAGTAAATTTCTTCATCTTTTGATTTATGCCATCAGGGAATAGATTAGATATAGATGACACAACGCCCCTATAGTGAAAATATAAGTTGGTGACACTCATTATTGTACTACCAAATCACTATGACAAGTATAATGTGTACAATCCGATTTCGAGAACGTTAATCAAAGCCGATCTCGTATCTCTAGGGATACCTTTCAGTATCAACAAGCTAATTCACGTTGACACGCTGTCACGTCCGATGACGTGGGTCGATAGCGTGACGTCATCGGCTCTGATCAGCACTAGGAATAGATGTGACGATGTAATGAAATTTAGCATTATAATAAACTGCCGATTGAATAACTTTATGGATTCGTGTTATGCAACGAGCGATTATTTATTGTTTACGTGTAGTTTACGATATGAACTAAGCATAGAAGCTTGCTAGTGAGACTATTACTTTTTATTCTAGACTTATTTGCGTAGAACTGGCACGAGACGGCCGGCCGGCGCCTATATTCCTATAGTAGGTACCTATATTCTCTAGTCTAGAGGTAAAAGTGATTTTTGTGATTGCATCGTCTTAAACTACTATTTAAATTTATGGCTTTGTTTTTTTACACCATTATTAATATTATTTATTTGCGTCTCGTTCGATGTGCGGTGTCCACACGTTTGTACGGATAATGTTTTGAGACGTAAAATGACGTCAAAGACAGAATTCATTATGATAAGCGTTCTGAATATTAATTCAACAAATCTTCTCACTGAACAATATGTCTCGTTCGTATTGTTATAGCCAAATGAACATGTTTCGATATTAACTTCAATAATTATTGTTCTCTGGTTATCCAATTGTGCTTTAAATGGCTTACAAATATATTAATTAAACAAGGGTTATTTGGGAAGCCTTAGCCAAAAAGGGCTAACAGTAAGCATCGATGGCACAGCTTCAAATATTATTTCGTTCTGAAAATGCATTGCTATTAAATACTTAAAATGACTAGTGGTGTGACTGGTGCTATACCTACCAGTGGTCCCTGCAATAAAACTAAAAAGCAATATGCAGTGAGTATAACCAGTTTCCACGCTTGTATTATGTCGGAGTGATACATTCAACCCCATTACTACCCTCATTTGGCTGGTTGGTATCTGGCAGTGAAGTTCTCGCAGCCATCTCAAATATCCCAGTCCGTCTGTCCCGAGCCCCGACGCAAACACGTTACGTAAGTGCACAAACAGCTACGACAAACAAACCTGGATACTGCCGCTAGTGGATAGTGCCACTCGGCGTGTCTACTCGCCTGACGACTGCTGGCATGATCTGTCGTTCGCTATATGTCTAGTATTTCTCGGTTATTTGATGCAGAGAAAGGTCATTTTTCAGGAAATCTGTGTCCAGTTTTAGACTTCTTCGGGGTCTTGATTTGGCTTGGTCGCTAGCTAAGTGTAGGTAATACCAGTGTGACAAAAAGCACATTAAGCGTATTCTTGCATTTTATTTTTCTTCAGTCGAATACGAATCACGCACAGTCAGTTAATTAGTGGCTCTGAATAAAATTCAAAGATTTCTTTCAATTCCGCAATGACTAAGCTTGTGTCTATATCCACACGCTCACGCATCGAACCGACTATTTGTATTAAGATTTTTCTGATGTTTATTTTGATTCTTGCCCCAGATAACGTGTTTATCCGCGTTCTGAAGAAATGCGATTAACATTTTTGCGCTGGTTATTCTGGTTCAAGTTCGATGCTATGTTTTCATGGCCGATAACTTTTTACTCAATAAAGTGGACTTCCGTTTATAATAGAGCTTAGTTTTCTTTGCAGGTGAAATTTCATTACTTAGTATTGTTCATGAACGCTATAAGATCAAGATAAACCCTAATAATTAACATAGGAACACGCTGAATCTAGCTAATGATAGCGTATCTATAATATCAAGCTAACACCTACTCGTACAGCTTTTCGGATTCCGTTTTCTAGCGGTATTGCATTGTCAAAAGTCGGAGCAGACGCTCAGGAAAGATCTTCATGACGTGATCACGATCTTCAGTCATGGAGTGCCGACCTCTGAAAACAAGATCCTGAAGTTAAACATTAGGATGTAACATAAATATTCAAGCCGCAATACTTACATGTACATACATAATAGACTACGAGGCGGAATTACATTTGAGGGTCTCGTGTCTTGGGACTGCGACCTTGGAGGGCCGACGACCGGTGACGTCACTGCGTATTTCGTACCCCCACCGTTTGTTGCTAAACCAAAACCTCAAACTGAACGATCTGATAGGGTTGACAATGTTACTTTTTGAATTGTAACGTACAAATCTCTTGTATAAAATCCCTAATTACTAATACCAGAATTGAAATTACAAGTAATTTAAAAAATGAAAAACACGCACGCTCTTGATTAATCATGGGGTGACAGTTATAAATAAATAAATAAATAATGCTGGACAATCCACACAGCATCATCTAGCCCCAAAGTAAGCTTCAAAGCTTGTGTTATGGATACTAGATGACTGATATATTTAATACATTATATACTTACACAGATAGATATTTTTTTTATTATACATAGAAACACCCAGACCTACGGAACAAATTTCTGCAGATCATACACAAATTTGTTCCGAGGCGGGAATCGAACCCGCAAGCTCTTGCGTCGCAGGCGGACTCTCGCCCGCTGCGCCACAGACGTCGTCAGTTGGTCAGCTTTTGGATAAATATAATAACCTAATGTTGCAATGATATTTTTATTTAATACATTTGATACACATTCATGGGCGAAATTATAATGAGCACCTATTTCTGAGTAACGCTATCTGTCAAGTTAATTTAATTTAATTTATTTTATTAAATCAGACAATTTTGGTCCATATTTTGTTAGTCAACTTACAGGCTAACTTATTTGCTATGTTAGTACATATTTATAATAAAAGCAAGAACCAGGTAAGTTTTTTGTGTCTTTCATTCGGTACCCGATCCCACAGTCTCATGATATGAGACTATCGGATCAGGACCCGAATGAAAGACTTCATTACGGGCAGGTCATACCTATCAGGTATGACTAAGTTAAAATGTACCCGTTTGTTTTTGACGTGTCGATAGAGTAAAGACGTAAATATTGTTATCTGTAGCGATTGTAGTACCGTTCTCATTCATTATATACCTACTTCCAATTTTTTGTTGTAATGTATTTTTTTTTGTTTCAGGTAAGATACAGAGAACAGTCGAAGCAGTGGTCGTAAGAATTAAAAGTTGAAATAAAAATTATTTAATTACCAGTTGCCGTATTTCCGGCAATGGGTAAAAAAATATTGTGCTTGTACCTACTTCGAATATTTCTTGATCACTGAAAAGTTAAGGTTAAGCTACACATACGTTCGTTTAAGACGTAGACAACCGTCAAACAACTTCTCGCTCGCACATTTGTTCATTTCTGAAATTTTATATTTTTGATACTTGTTTGGATCAAAGTACCTACTTATATTTGCGAGAAGTGGTTGGATGATAGTCAGCCTCTTAAATACGAATGAAAATCAGGCTAACAGCCTACCTGATGAAAAGCGGTAACATACCCTGAAGTAATCTCTACATCTCTACAATCTCGCACTATCGTTCTTATCTTGACAGCCTTCACATCTCAGTTGGTAGTAGCTCTGCCTTCTGCGCTGTAGGCCTTGGGGTCCATTCCATTCCCACCGAGAGAACAAGCATTTGTCTGATGAACATAGGTGTTTGTTCTGTCTGGGTGCTATTTATATTACCTATAAGAGAACTATTTCAGTATTTTTACAAAAAAAAATGCTTCATGTTATGTCAGATATCTGGTTTCCATATTCCAAGGTTTGGCTTAGTTTGGTACTAGATAGTGCTGTGTGGAAAGCCAACCAATATTCATTTATTTATCAGGCATTATCTATACTGCTAGGGTCAGGCAGGCGCCAGACTAGCGTATTCTATTCCCATTTTGCACATACCAAGATAAACTCCTGACCCATTTGTTATTTCTATCTCCACTCCACTGTCGAGGGTGATATTCTCGATGGCTTGAATATTAATTGCTCGAATGGAATCGAATGAATTCTGCAAATAGATCTGTAGTTACTTCATAGCATGAATGAATGAATGTTAATACTATAATGTAGGTACACCAAACAAAATAACAGTTCACAAAAAAAACTACAATGGGCGGTCGTATCGCTGAGAAGAATAGAAGAATAGATAGAATTGTAACAAATAAGGATAGTGTGCTGGGTGTAATTAGAGTCCGATGGCGCAGTGCTTAGCGTAGTGCGCACGAACCGGAAGGTCGTGGGTTCAAAATTCGTATAATAACTTTGGGATATAACAAAAATCCTGTGTTCCTTAAGTGTAGTAAACACTATAATAAAAATTAAATAAGTATACGTTTTGAAAGTATAATTATTGGTGAGGGCTTCATTACAAATGTTAAAGAACTATATTAATGAGTTTTGTACTAAAGCTCCCTGTCCACTGCAGCGTTAATCGACCTTCTACATAGTAAATTTTTTTGTCACGCACGATACGAACGTGCTGTAAGTACGTCACACTAACCTGCGTCCTACAACTTCAGCTCACAGATGTTAAGCCTCATGAACCTGTAATTTTGACGACCTCTGTGGCGCAGCGGGCGAGAGCCTGCCTGCGACGCAAGAGGTTGCGGGTTCGATTCCCGCCTAGGAACAAATTTGTGTACGATCTGCAGAAATTTGTTCCGATGGTCTGGGTGTTTTCTATGTATAATAAAAAATATCTATCTATGTAAGTATATAATGTATTAAATATATCAGTTATCTAGTACCCATAACACAAGCTTTGAATAGCTTACTTTGGGGCTAGATAGTGCTGTGTGGATTGTCCAGCATTATTTATTTATTTGTTTATTATTTCACTGGCAACTACACCCTTTAATTAATATCAACGCTGCTTGGCGGCAGAAATGAGCAGCGTGGTAGTACCTTCCCCCTGACGAGAGAGAGTGAGACAGAGCTCAATACCATTATTATTGATATTCTCTCATAGAAAATTTGTCAGATATGCCATTTTCCCGAAATTGTATTGAAAATGAATTGAAATTGTTCACAGCGCAGAGCCCATTTTGGCGAGAAAATTTAAAAGCGCGTTATATCTAAAACAGTTAAAAGCAATCCATGTGCATGTTCACAACACCCTTAGTTAAATAAAGGGGTGCTTCAAAGTGAAATGAGGGCGATTTGAGCCCCCTAATAGACTGGGGCAGACAGTGCAGTGTCCTTGTGCGCAAACAACACGGTTGGGTGAAATTTATGGCGTTTTGAAACAGTGTTAGCTGTTTTTATAAATCGTTCTTAAGGGTCCGGCGACAGCGGCTCGCAATTTCGAGGTGCGATTGGCTATTATTTCATTTCGGGGAGGTTGTTTGAAAGAATAACTCTAAAGTGACACGCATAAATACTGTTCGAACACAAATAATACAATAATATAAAGGAAATGTGCTTGAGTCAGAAATCATTTTGATGAAACGTAAGACCAAACATACTAATACCAAAATGATTTCTAATTCGGGCATGTTTCCCTTATATTATTGTATTATTTGTGTTCGAACAGTATTTATGCGTGTCACTTTGAGTTATTCTTTCAAACAACCTCCCCAAAATGAAATAAAATGAAATAATAGCCAATCGCACCTCGAAATTGCGGACTTGTTGACTTGTGACATATTCTTGTTGACTTGTGACATATTCTTGTTGACTTGTGACATATTGATAGTACCTACTTGTTGTTTTTCATGTGAATTACACTACAAATAAATAATAAGGAATTACAAAAATCCGTAACGTTTCCGTTTTTCCGCTGACGTTTCATCGATATGTATGTGCCAAGCTATTTCTATTGAAAATCAAAGTCCTTGAAACCAGCTAACCGATATCCTTAAACTTGCATAGAAGGTACTCGAAGTTAACGACGTCCGAAGTTTTAAGACTGCTTCCGAAATTCGTCGGGTAGCACCGAAAGGGCACCGGGTGAAGGACGTCTCGTGTTTTCTGCTCGGAAATCGGCGATCGATACTCGTCTGTTCCCCGATTATGCAAATATAAGTCTTATCTTGTCTGCGCAAAGTATATTTTTGTGATACAGAACAGTTTGTTGACCTGTTGGGCGTCTACGTGTTTAGAATGTGAGTGCCTCCAACTTAAACAGTGCCCATGTTATTCACCGCTTGTCAGCGTGGAGTTTTAATATGACTGGGATGGCTCAAGCGTTCCGTCAAAAATATTATTCCTCAAAATATGACTGGCCTATGTCTTTCCAGAATGTTTCTTCTTATCTACATAATTGTCTGGTCTGTCCGATTTCGTTTGAATGATTCTACTGTTATCATTTTTAATCCATGTCATGGTTACGTTAAAGAAGGTGCTTTGGTCACCACAATGAAGATGCCCCGGGCGATGTGTCTCGCCAAAGCACATTGATCCACAATTGATCCAAAGAGACCTTCGCCTTGCATTGTGTCGTTCCGCAAGTGTTGTGATGATAGGTATGGCAAGTTTGACGGCGCAATATCTATTAGCGAGCCACTTTGTGATTCTAGAAACGTCGTCCGCGTATTATCAATCCCCTTTTGGACAATATTAACCCTTTCCCCCCGGGGTTGTGTTTTTTAACGAATTTCCGCTTTTGAACTTTATTATTATAATAAGGTAAGTAAAAGGAAACGCACAGATTTTTTTTAGATTTTTATCATACCTAGAAGTACTATTTCCAAGACCTAGACTTTAAAGTACCGTCAGGAACTTCGTGTTATCAAAATGTTAGGAACTTTCATAGAAATAACAACAGTGATGAGATCCAATCATGACTTATTTATAATTAAATTATTAGGTTTTTAATTACAGATTCAACTCGTGGTATTCAAGAAAACAATTTTCCTTTTCATTTACACACAGAAACACGTTGCAGTGCGAACATTTACTATGAGGTTTCGACTGAATCTTCTTCAAACTGCAAACCTCACACCTTCCCCTGTTCTCTATGAACTTAGGCCAATGGATGCCTCTGTTACCCAAGCATACGTCTTTTATAGTGGAATAGTCAGATTTGCGCCTTTTGGAAGGGCCGCATTCCGCAGTATTATCAGTAGAAGTATTTCTTTTCTGACTAGCATATTTCATTGTCATCAAGCCTTCAGTAACAGAGCGTCTAAAATCTTTTACGGTAGTCTGTTCCATTATAAGTCCATAAATGGCATATGAATTGACAAATGCGATGTCCAGAAAACCTCAAAACAACCTGTGCCACCTGTTTAGCAAAGAAGTGCATTGTTGAGATCAGGTGCCGAAGAATAATGGTCTCTCCACGCCGGCGCCGGACGAGTATTGGAACCCATAAAAACAAATCATACCTATAAATGTTAGGAGTTCCTCCTTTTTCAGGTTTAATACCTTGACTTTCTGAGTAGAATACTGGTTACTTTGGCATACAATATTTTCAATAATATCTCCAATCAATACTAAAAATATATCAGTCAGTGTGGTATAGTGAGCAAAACAGTCTTCTACTACTTCAGTATCTGCAATTTACTCCGGTAAAATTGTATCTAGGTCCCTCTTTTTCCATTTACGGTTTGGTTCGGGTAATCGCGTGAAGACGTATTTGCAGATAGTAGATCAGTCTGAAGACTAGATCCAGGTATTGGAGATGTGGGTACCTGATTTATAGGGCACTCTATTACATGTTCATTTGACGGCGAGGATGGCGGAACTTCGGCAAAAACACTGTCTAGAGCTCTTTCGAAAACCTCACCGAAGCCTCTTGGTGAGGGTAGTTGAAGATTTTCCACTTCATCATCGGACACACCTGCATCAGAATCTTCGTCGCTGTCCCAGAAGCTCTTCTAATAACAGGGCTTCGATCAGAGCACAATTGTTTGTAATGTCCACCTCAATGACTGAAACAATAAGAAAATAGGTCAGAACAATAATAATAATATAAAAAACATTAGTTTATGATCAAACAAAATACCCACTTCATCGAGTATGTGTATCATAAAATCACATAATTTTTGAGACTACAATCACCTGACGGTACTTCTAAGTCCACATCAGTTATTATCAAATATTCAAATAAAATAAAGTCTTATACATTATACCAGCTTTTAGAAATGAAGTCAAATATATAAAAAACGTAAATTGTTAAAAAAATAGCACTTACCTATGAAAATATGAAAATATGAAAAATATTTATTTGCAGTAATTGAATATCTACAGTAAGTGTGAGGCTCTGTCTCCTGGAATAGCGTTAGCTGTGGCCCAGAAGACAGTACTCTCCCTATGATATTACCTATGATATTCTATTTATAAAATATTTCCAATTACACTGCACACTGAAGTGATAAAATGTTCGACAGGTTGTCACTCGCTCTTCAAATTATTCGGCAACATTACGCGGTAATTCAAATAACGCGTTGTGATTGGCTTACGGAAACGGTACTCTAAAGGATCGTCAGTTGAAGTTATCATAAAGTGTTTTCGTTCCTAAGTTATTAGACGAAAAATGTGGGGGTACTTCTAAGTACCGTAAGGCGGGAAAGGGTTAAATAAATAAAATAAATAAATAATGCTGGACAATCCACACAGCACTATCTAGCCCCAAAGTAAGCTATTCAAAGCTTGTGTTATGGGTACTAGATAACTGATATATTTAATACATTATATACTTACATAGATAGATATTTTTTATTATACATAGAAAACACCCAGACCATCGGAACAAATTTCTGCAGATCGTACACAAATTTGTTCCACGGCGGGAATCGAACCCGCAACCTCTTGCGTCGCAGGCAGGCTCTCGCCCGCTGCGCCACAGAGGTCGTCAAAATTATATATTATTATACAATATTTTATGTTATGTTTACCTCGAGTGAAAATGAAACCCTAGCAGCCTAGGCTGTTTTTAAATTGCTACCTAACCCTTGTTATGCTTGAAAACAGTTCTTTTTTATCTTTTTATCACTTAAATTTATACTTTACTAGCTGACGCCCGCGGCTTTGCTCGCGTCAAGGAATTCAAAGTTTCATACAAATTTTCATCCCCTATTTTATCCCCTTGGGGGTAGAATTGATCAAAATCCTTTCTTAGCGGATGCCTACGTCGTAACATCTACCTGCATGCCAAATTTCAGCCCGATCCGTCCAGTGGTTTGGGCTGTGCGTTGATAGATCACTATGTCAGTCAGTCAGTCAGTCAGTCAGTCAGTCACCTTTGAGTTATATATATTTAGATTGTTACCCTGGTACTCGATAGTAATAAAAATACTGCAAATATCTTTAAGTAATTTTCATACTCGAAAAAAAAACACGTTGTTTTACGTTTTTCTTAGTTTAATCAAAAATAATAGCAAAATTACATTATCAAGTGCTTGGTGCCTCATTTCTGATGAGATATCAGTGACAGCTGGCACAGATGATAAAAACGATGGCGTTCATTATCTATCACTTTATTATTTACGTCTGTCATGATATCCATAAAACGAACATCCATTAATCTTCAACCATGCCAGCCTTTTAACCTCAGAATTTGCTGGCGTAACATCGATTTGTGTCAATTGCTTTTGTGACAAGCATGAACTTATGCTGCGTCTACTTCTACTCCATTAACGCCCTTATTTCAATAAGTTAAAGGTTCTTTTAAGATATAAGTCGTCTATAAGCAGTCATTCTTTGATGATTTCAGCATGCAAATCAATTGTGCTAGGTTTTCTATTGTGAAAGCGTTTAACGTCTCATTTCAATTAACATGCATCTCTTTTCCACATTTCATAGCGCGTGTCACTCCTAGCTAGGGCTTCAAATTCCATTGTGTGAGGTGGCTTACCTTGTGATTGAGAAAACATCATAACAATGTCCTCTACGATGGCGTAGTAAGACTAACTAATCCACCGATTACGTGTCTCAAACTCTTGCCAACGCAAATCCCACCTTGAGCTTCATACCCTCAAAGTTTCTTTCAGCGTGTATCGCGCCGAGAGCTACGTAATATTAAATTACAACTCCCACTCCTTCGTAAACAAGCAGTATTGATTTGTTGTGACCCGAGTACTGTGTGCTGCCTAATCTGTTGGGGTCGCGCACTACGTGCTACATAATCTGTGGGGTTGCGTACTACGTGTTATCTAATCTGTGGATTGATGCTATACCGTAGTCTGTGTCTTTTGTTTTTGTTTTGCCGGTTTTGTATGTTGTTTTTGTTAAATATGTTATTTTCGTTTTAGTCTGTTGCCCCATAAGGCGTACTTTATTTGCGAGGTTTGGTGGACAGTCTGCATTATAGTCAAGTCCATCGGTCCGATTATCTTCATGTTGGTAGATCGTTATTGTACTCGCGTTAGAGCATCCCCGTATGCGAGTCAATGGGAGAGCTGTAGGTTCATATAGCACTGAAATAATAACCTTTGATCGTAGTTTGGGGCATTATAGAGTCTGTCTGTCTTTGCAATCAGCTGAGCCCTCCGGAGATCGGCGCTTTGATGTCAATGCGACTAGCGATCACCTGTCCAAATTGAAACGCATAGGACGATGCTCAACTTAGCCGATCGATTAGGAATAATCCAGTAAGCTACGACACGAGGATTTATTTTTACAAATTGTGTTTGACCGCAATCTCACTATACGCCCATGTAGGTCAGATACCTACTGTATTATAATTATTTAAAGTACATATATCATTATCATTAAAAATGCTAAACTCCAAAGTCCCCCGCTGGTTTATCCAACTCCAGACAAAATGTAGGACGTAAAATGTACGTTTCACATTTTATTCCTACCCGGCACTGTAAATTTCGATTTACAGAGAAAAGCGTGTGTGGTCTACAATTCGTTGTTGGGATAAAGGATCGACATCCCGCTTGCACTACGAGCTCTATATGATTCTGAATTCTATCACGTTTGGTGTAACCATAACGAATAGAAGATACGAACTGCCAAAGTCAAAGTCAAAATATGTTTATTCAATAAAATCACAAGGACCATCTTGAACCGTCTTAAAACTAGGTGACTCTAGTGCAAGTTCCACGCGACCAACCAGTCCAGACCAAGGAGTGGAACTCTTCTTATGCGCTCTATTTCTGGATCCTGTCCGTCGATATTAAAATATTCAGAGGTACGAATGGGCGGATTGCCCATTAATATGGTCAAGCAGTTCAGGTACCTGGGACACTTGCTGACGGAGTCATTAAAGGATGACAATGACATTGAGAGGGAGAGGAGAGCTCTTGCTGTCAGGGCAAACATGCTCGCACGCCGCTTCCCTAGCTGCAGCGCGGACGTAAAGATCACCCTTTTTAAGGCGTACTGTCTGGGTATGTACACATGCCAAATATAGTCCAACTTACGCGAAAATCCATCAGCACCATAAGGGTCCAGTATAATAATGCATACCGGGCTCTTATGAGATTGTCAAGATTCTGCAGCGCGTCGAGCATGTTTTCCGAGGCGGGAGTACCTGATTTCTTTGCCATAATACGTACTCGCATAGCAGCATTTTGGGATCGGTTAGGTCGCTCCAACAACACTATACTGAGGGCTGTGTCTGACTATCTAGCCAACCCCATTTTCAGGCACTAGATATCCATCCACATGGACAGAAATAAAAAATGACTTATACTGGTTGGGAGTCCTGCCAGTATCAGTCATTTTTACTATATTTTTAAATTTATTAATGCGACAATTTGATTTTTTCAGTACTCTTATTGTGACCTTAGTTCGTAGTTTATTTTTAATTTTAATTTAAGTTTTATAATTGTGATATGGGTTTAGTTTTTTTTTATAAATCGTGCCTGAAGTTAACGATTTTATTTTATTTTTAAAGCTAGCAGTCATTTGTTTTGGTGGCGCAAAAATGGTGGCGTTGTCTTCTATCCGAAGAGCCGAAGAAAGATTTTCGCTAAAATCAGGACATTTTATAGCCGGATAGAGGCGCTTATCGCGTCTACATACAAAACCCGCTGAAACGGAATACCAAATCCGAAAAACGGATTAACTTGAATGTTGTCAAAAGTCGGAATAGATAGGTACCGAGCGACAAGCTTTATTTGCATGCTTCAATGTTAGCAAATATTGAGGGGCGAGAACGTTGGCTCACGAAGTCAAAAAGACATTTATTCAATTAAATCACTTTAAAAAGTAAAGCTGAGAGTAATATAGAGCTCTTTGAGTGTGGCTCGTTCAAGAAAGTACTACTACCATTCAGCATACCGCCAAGCACTTGAAAGAAAGAAAGAAAGAAAACATATTTATTTCGTCCCACAAACACAAGTAGGTACTTACTTAGAACTAACTGAAAATAAAATTATAACCTACACTAATAAAGAACCTACCTACCGTTGTGCAGGGCAAAAAGGTCACGTCTCAGCTTAAATGCTGCACTAAACCTAGGTACCTAGGTACCGGAGGTACAGTGTAACGCTGGTTTTCAGACGTGGCCTGGCCTGGTGTGACACTTGCTGTGTTTCGGTTTGATGAGTAACCTCACTCTTATCAAAATTATGAACCGATGAAATTACATGCACATGAGGCTTAAGAACTGGATGCCTCAAGTTGATGGACGCAGGGTAGTGCATAGGGCACGTTCCTATAGTACGTGAGCATCAGCAAGTAGTATAAAAAATAAGTGTCAGTTTGGCGTGTGGTCAAGCCTAGAGCACATTACGGCGCTTACTACGTAGTAGGTAGTTGTTTTTCCATTCAATACTTTGTAGTGGAGTTATTGAACTGAAATAGTTCCATCTGACGCTACAGTGTTTGTAATGAGTTTGCTTCAGCTAGCATAAAGTTCAATATTTGCGCTGAATTCTCGGGAAACTCCGTCTCAGTGCTATCGAGGTAGTAAATATTGTGTTACCTACTATGTGTACGTCGTTACATTCTACCTACAAGGAATGTAGTGCATTGTTGTTTGTGAAGTATTCTAATTACTTAGCTACCTTAATAATTGGATTGCTATGTTTTTCTTACTCATGGCCTAGCTTATTTGGTCATTCCTAAACGGATTTACTAAGGTAAGCAACGTTTACGACACCATTTGTATGGGTGACCGCTTAGGTACTGTCTTATTGTCGTACGAGCGACAGCAATAGGACGGAGCCTTATAGTATCTGCACCTGGGCCGTTATTAACTATGACCAATCCAATCGCGTTTGCGTTTAGATCTCGTTGTGACGTCACACGGTTTCAGAAAAGTATCTCCTATGACATAAATAATAAAGCCCAAGATCACCTGTGACGTTACACGGTTTGGGTCTAGGAATCTGCTATGTCATAGAGAATAATGCCCCTGCACGCTTCGTAGAAAAATTGATGCACGTCTGGATGTCTGGATTGGAACCCACGACCTTACGATCAGAAGGCGGGGGCCACTATACAGTACAATAAATATTCTATTCTAAATACCAGTTAAAGAGAATGGTCAAACACACACGTTTCATGTTCCCACATTTACAATTCTGAGTTATCTTTTCCGTGTAAAATTGGAGCTTCCAGCAATCCAACGCTGCTACCTATATTGATTTATCGTACTCGTTGCACCGGCACATAAGTATACCACAAATGTATACTTATGTTGGTACAGGCAGCGATAAATGTTACTGAAGTCAAAATTTTACAATCCCTTCCCTGATAGGTATAACAAACCAAGCACAAATAAGTAATATATTGATTTAAACAACTTGAATAAAGTATTTCCATAGAACTTCAAAACTAGGTACTAATGTGTTTGTGACTTTGACTAGCAGTGGAGTTCTTGAAGCTGGTGATGATTAAGTTAGTTATGAATAAGTTAAAATTACCCAAATATCAGCCTGAAAGCTGATGGCACCTTATCGTGCGAGGTGATGGTACATAATTATATGTATCGACATTATATTCATTTAAGTGTGTACTTCAAGTATTAATTTCTATACGTGTTGTTCTTGCGGAAACCGGACTAGGTACCTGAACATTACCATGCCAAATTGGACCTAAAATTAAAGCATAAAAGATTACTTTGAATCGAAAAGATTGGTAGTGACAATGTTAGTACCACCCCATTCCAGGAACGTATTACTGCCAGGCCACGTAGGTAAAACGAACTCATCGGGAAATTGCTTTCTAGATTATTATAGCAGTGTTTTGAAGTGGAGCGAGTCATTCATTTTTAATTGTATTGGAGTTTATTTCTATTTTAAGTGTATTATGTGACACGGAAAGGGTTTACTTGAAGCAATATTCCCGGAAATGTAACTACCCTCGTGTACTACAGCCCCTACGTTATATAAGTTTCTATGGAGAACAAAATTAACCCTGTCATTCTTTGACGTTGCCAATTAATGGTAAGAAGATATAGCATACCAATCATCATCATTTTCCTACCCTTGTCCCACTTCATGTGGGGTCGGCACAACAGGTTTTTTCCCTTCACTCTTCTCTATCAGCCAGTATTTCTCAAACTAACTGTACCTATTGGTGCTCTGTCCATTGCAATGTTTTTACACGAGTTAGCCGCTGTCGTTGGCTTAAATGTGACGTTGAATCGAAACCAATACTAGTCTGACGGGAGGTCCGCACCGTTCCCCTATAATGAAAGAAAGAAGAAAGACAGAGAAGGGTTCAGGCTAGTTAATAATACGCTACGTGCTTACCTAGTTTTGTTTTGTTCTGTGATTGTTCTCTCTCAGATTTAGAAAAATATTTTGGTTTCGGTTTTTGTCATTACCAGCAAATACGAGTGCTGGCTCGATAGGTTTGCACGCTGCACATAAAGGTAAATACGACGCTGTCTGGTGTATACTTCCACTTCTGTATATTTCGCTTTATACATGTAGCCTTTATGACAAGCATACGAAAAAGTCTTGGGATGCCCGAAGCATCCCAGTAGTATGCAGTATAATGCAGGGTGCTGATGAGGCTACCGCGCTTCTGCAGCCCATCGGGAATGTTGACTGACGCACAAGTCATGGATTCGCGGCGATAACGCGGTCGTGGACCCCCGCGCGAGTGTCAGTGCTCAAACGGTGAAGGAAAACATCGTGAGAAAACATGTCGTAGAATCTAGTAGACTAGAATCTAGTGTCGTAGAAAAAAGCATCATCAGCAAGCATCTGAAAACATGTGTCAAGTGCTCGAAAGGAGCCTCTTTGAGGCGCACTTAAAATCCTTTCAGCACACTGCTTGGAAGAAACTGACACGATAGCTCCAACTAACCAACCTACCTCATTGCAGTGAGGCTAGACCAGACACTGAATGCCTCTTGAGGACCCATGAGACCTTTGTTATATGGCCTGAATCTCATGTCTCAAATATAATCATTGTATTTATACACTGAAAATATCAGAAATTACTGAAGCATAATAAATGTACCTCGTACAGCAAATAACCTCGTTCTCAGTAAGGATCTTATTTCGCGTCCTGTCGTAGGCGTCTATAGCCAGAGTACTGTGAAGTCTATTCAGCTCGGCTCAGAGGAGGTTGCCATGGCAACGGAACAAGAGTGCCGGCTTAAACCGTAACAATCGAGCCGTGCGGGGCTTCAAGCCGAAAAACAACTTTTTCTTCGATTTCATATAATACATGAGACTACATAAAGTTTCATGTAGGTATATAGTATCTATACAGCGTGTAACGGAAAGGGGGTATCAACCCTGAAGGAGGTGAATGTGTTCATGAAACTCAACAACTTTCCCCAAAGAAATATAGGTCGAAATATGAAAAAAAAATTTGGCCCTCCCTTACAAAACTGACTACCAGTTGATTGATTTACTATGGGAGGGCCAAATTTTTTTTTCATATTTCGACCTATGTTCTTTGGGGAAAGTTGTTGAGTTTCATGAGCACATTTACCTCCTTCAGGGTTGATACCCCCTTCCGTTACACGCTGTATATGCCTGTTTTGTTGGTACAAATGAAATTTTCATATAATGTTATGTATGACTGTACAATTTGAGATTATGCGCGAAAGCTTTCATCTAAACTTATTGACATTCTTGTTGCAATTTCTTAACACTGCATTTTGCTAAACTAGCTTTATTTGAATTGAATAGGTTTAAGCTTGTTGAGTCGTTTTAAAGAATATCAATAATAAAGGTAGGTACGGGCTTCTTATTGATGTGTGACTTTATAAAGCCTTACCAAAGATAAGGCTAACGAACTCGATGCACTGCATCTTACGGTTCTTAACGTGTACTTTAGTACAGCTCAGCTTTGATTCTTGAAATTGAACTCCGAAACAAGTTTTATCTTGAAATTCATCTCATATGAACGACTATATTATTTTGGATGGGTCGACACCGCCAAACGCTAGATGTCGCTAGAAGCTCAGCTTTTAGACGTACAATATGTATATTCAAATCTGTTTAAAGCTGAGACGCTTTTCATATTTTAATTTCCGGCATAAATTATGTTAAAACCTAGAGGTTGCTTTTAGTATGCAATGGTAAAAGCAGTTCGATTCCCGCCTTGGAACAAATTTGTGTACGATCTGCAGAAATTTGTTCCGATGGTCTGGGTGTTCTCTATGTATAATAAAAAATATCTATCTATGTAAGTATATAATGTGTTAAATATATCAGTTATCTAGTACCCATAACACAAGCTTTGAATAGCTTACTTTGGGGCTAGATAGTGCTGTGTGGATTGTCCTGCATTATTTATTTATTTATTTATTTATTTATTTATTTCGTTGCATATACACATTTTTTACCATACATTCTATTTTCTAAAAGTTTATTCATGCTTATGCAAATCGGTATGAGTACGTTCTAAATGTTTTCTTTGAAAATTCCTCTGACACCTCCTTAGTCTTACTTCTCTATCTATCATTATCTATACATTATATTATACATTATCTATCATCTAGCTAGGTGGTACTTAATAGTCGCTATGGTCTCTCATCTAGCTGGTATATTTTTTAAATAGCGTAAATTGCGCAGAATAAAGAACCTACTAATTTTTTTGAGTAAATTTACATTGTCCGCAAATTTTAGCTAAGAACTTTTCCATTAACGCTTCTGCGTTTTTTTATAAGTGGCACTTTTTACACATACACACTTTTTTGATGAACCCAGAGGTGTCATAGCAAGTGTCATACATTAATTTATAATACTTAATTATTTCCAGATGTACCCTACGGTTTCCATCCACGAACATCCGCCTGGAGTTCCAGTCTCTGCTGGAAGAGAGCGGCGCCGGCGGCAGTTCCGCGCCGATGCCTCCCCTCCGCATCACCATACCCGCGGACAGCGACGGCCGGAGCCCTGCGCCTTCTCCCACAGGTGATACCACCAGACCAAGTCTGCGAAACAAAGCGAAGATTAATGAAACCGTTATCTTAAGACAATTTAATGGCCCTGATCGTGAGTTCAAAATCTAACGCAGCTTTCTGCCAGCATCCACTTTATTGTTTAAAGCATTGTCTTACTCGTCCTGTGTGAAGGTATTGGTATAGATTGAAGCTCCCTTGCAGCAGTCAAGTCCATATTCCAAGTTTTTAAAGATTAAAGGGATATTTACCGTCACAGGATATCCCAGGTACCGTACATGTTCCTATCCAGGGTTGTTTTTTTTTTTTTTTTTTTTTTTTTTTTTTAACTGAATAGACCGTCCTTTGACTACAATCTCACCTGATGTTAAGCGACGATGTAGCCTACGGTGGAGCAGAACGGTCTAGAAGACACCTATTCACTCTTGCCTTGTTGTTTATGTTATTGTACATCGTCTAACTTGGGCCTGGGGTCGAACGATGAACTTCCCAACTTGCCACATGCTAGTAACCTAAAGGCAGGTGTACCTGACTGCACTACCTCTAGAAGCAACCGGGATGGATACAAGTAAATACAATTCATGTGATTCTCGTTCCAGGCACAATAAGTGCGGCCAACAGTTGTCCGACGTCGCCGCGGGGGGCGGGCTCGTCGGGCCGACGGCACGTGGACCTGGGGCTTGTGGCGCACTACAGCTCACTCGCGGAGCCACGACAAAGCTCTAACGGCACTGGGGTAACAACTCTTTATAGAACCTTCTCATTCTGACTCTGACATCCTATGAGTTACATTTGCCTGTAACAATTGCATTACTTCAAAAAGCACGTTTATTGATGACAGGCTCGCACGCTCGGTGTTGCAGTGACCCCGTTACTCTCGAGGCGTAAGAGTGTAAAGTCATGTGTGTTATTGCACCTGTAAACAATACACTTTAAATTGGAACACAGCAATGCGAGCATCACTGTAGAAATTCGTTCAGCTGTAGTAATTCTCCCGGCGAACTCATTCACAACTATTACATTTGGCACATACCTATATTTTTCCCCTGATATTCTCCCGGCCTCATTTCTGATTCTATCTCGTAGTGAAACTCCCAGCATAGCTCTCTCCATAGCCCGTTGTGCGACTATGAGCGTTGATGACAGGCAACACACACTGGTTGAAGACTTCTTTTTTTTATACAACCAGCTGATGGAACAAGCAGATGGCCCTCCTGAATTCTAAGTGGTAACCATCACCTATAACAAAGCATTGCCTCGTAAGTGACGCACGATAAAAACGTGCCCTACGATACACTGCCCTGCGTCCATCAACTTGAGGCATACTGATATTAATTCTCATGTGCCTGTAATTACACCGGCGACCACACTTCAAGCCGAAACACAGCGTTGCTGCTTGGCGGCAGAAAAAGGCGTGGTGGTAGTACTTCCCCGGCGGAGCCCTTCACCAAGAGCTCTACTACTCTTATTTATTTATCATTTATTGCACAAAACACAAAGTTAAAGTACAAAAGGAGGGCTTAATGCACAAGCATTTTCTACCAGACCCCTAAGTGGTGGTACAAATTAGAATTGACGTGCGACAAATAATGTTACCCTAAAAACACAAACAAATATATAACTATAATGCATATTAAATATATTATATATATATATATATATATATATATATATATATATATATATATATATATATATAAAACACATATTAAACATATATATATTATACAATATTATATATATATATATAATATTATATAATATAAACCTAAAAAACATACGTCATACAATTTCTCAGTCTTGAAAAGCCTTACAACTAGCGTTTACATTACAGTGTCGGTACTAATAGTATCCGTCAAACTTCTTGGACAAACGACCTTGAATGAAAAAGAAACAAAAAATAGGTCTCTTTGGTGGTGCGAAGAGTGCAAACCTTTCCCCTACCACCTCGCGCGATGGCCGAGCAGTTTGACGGGTACTATACCACGGTATACGTGATACACGTGATACACGTACGCGGATACCTGATCACAAAAAAGTCTCTGACTTGACAGACTCTTAAAAGTATCTGCGGTATGTCCAGCAATGTATTACTATTACAGACGTCGCTATCCTCCGAGTCGGGGTACAGCGGCCGCGAGGCGCGCGACGGCCGCGAGTCGCGCGACTCTCGCGACGGCCGCGAGTCGCGCGACGACGCCAAGCCGCCGTACAGCTACGCGCAGCTGATCGTGCAGGCGGTCGCGTCCGCGCAGGACAAGCAGCTTACCCTCAGCGGCATCTACAGCTACATTACCAAGCACTATCCGTACTACCGCACCGCCGACAAGGGCTGGCAGAACTCTATACGACACAACCTGTCACTCAACCGGTAACAACACGCGATTATACATATAGCATTACTATAACTGTTAGAGAAGGTTGTCTTGTAGGGCTAGGGGAATCCGATACTGAATGGAATTAAAGTATGATTCCATTCAATATCGGATTCGGGACGTAATACAATTTTTGAATTTAGAATACGAAGGCTCCCTAAAATCCTTGTCCACTACTAGTTCACTCTTTTTTAAATTTTATAGCTTTTATAGCTTACTGTACAATATCTGATTATGCAGATGACAAAAACTGGGACTGAACTATCCTCCAACTCATTAGAAAATAAACAATTAAGTAGGTCCATATTTTGTAGAGGATCATACAAAAAAACGCTTGGTTCGGCTTCGGTCGTCTCAAAGTGATCCTGTGCATGTACCGAATAAAGAACCGAACCGTACCGTTTTGCTGTTCATTTTATAGTTAAATGTCAAATCACTACATAGTATAAGCAAAGTCGCTTTCTCTGTCCCTATGTCCCCATGTCCCTTTGTATGCTTAAATCTTTAAAACTACGCAACGGATTTTGATGACGTTTTTTTTAATAGATAGAGCGAATGAATGAATGAATGAATGAAAAATTCTTTATTGTACACCAAAATTTACAGAAAAAAAGAACACAGTAATATAAAAATAAAGTAGTAGGTACAATGGGCGGTCTTATCGCTAAAAGCGATTTCTTCCAGACAACCTTTGGATTAGAATGATTCAAGAGGAAGGTTTATATGTATAATACATGCATGATATGTGCACCCGTGCGAAGCAGGGGCGCGCGGACGGGTCGCTAGTTGTATGATACAACCTTTATGTTTTGCTAATGCGTGTGTTGTCCTAATCCAGGTACTTCATCAAAGTGCCGCGCAGCCAGGAGGAGCCGGGCAAGGGCAGCTTCTGGCGCATCGACCCGCAGAGCGAGGGCAAGCTCATCGAGCTCGCCTTTCGGCCGCGACGGCCGCGCGGCGTGCAGTTCCGAGCGCCCTTCGGCCTCTCCTCCAGGTGCGGTATTCACTGACCAATCCGATCGCGTTTGCGTGTAGATCTCGTGACGTAACACGGTCTAGATATGATAACAAAATTCTTTATTGCACATAAATGAAGTACATGGCGAACTTAATGCTACTTAGCATTTTCTTCCAGCTAACCTTTGTGTTGTGTGGCGGTTTAGGGCATGCCATCTTCTATTAAACTTGGCAAAGACAACTTGGCAATGACTTGGTGAAATATGTGAAACTGCCTAACTACCTGTCTACTAAGAACTAACTTTTAACCATATTTCTCGCGAATAAACTATTTCATTTCATTTCAAAGTGATTGACTGATGACAACGCACAGGCCAAACCATTAGGGCTAGAAACTTGAAGTTTCGTACACTTATTCCTCTTATGACGTAGGCACCCACTAAGGAAGGATTTTTGAAAATTCACCCCCAAACCAGCTAGTAGAGAATAAAGCCCAAGATCACGTTTTGACGTTACACGGTCCCAGACCGCAAGGAATCTCCTGTCATATTTTTTTTTACCTATTTCATAATTTTATAATGTAAATCCGTTATTGGCTGCATGTTCGAAATTTAAGTATGAATAGTGTATTTTTAAGAGCTGTGGATTTTGTTCATAAATAAAATAAAATAAATAAATAAATAGAAAATAATGCCCCATTTAACATGCGCTCACTCCATGTTTCAATCAAAAGAAGAATGCCAGTGCTCGTACACGGCGAAGGAAAACATCATCGGGAAACCAGTTAGTATTTAACAGCGGCGATGGGCTTGCAACCTGTCACGTATGGAATACCAACCAATGCAAGTTCCAGTTGGTATTCTAACAGCGGCGATGGGTCACAAATATGGGGCATCAATACCAACTACTGCAAATTTGGGTGTGTGCCAAATGTAATGTTTGGACTAACCTCTGACTACACCCTGTAGACGTAATCAAAGAAACAGAGTTAGTACTTGGTACTAAGAGATCTGAGGGTATGTAAGCTGCGCCTGGAGATCAAAGTTCGTGTATTCGTATTATTTTGTCAAATATGACGATGTGTTTTTAATCTATCCACAATATTTGTGGTCGTCTATAGTGCGAATGGGCTTCTATTCCAGGTAACGAAGGCTCGGGCTTATTGCCCTGTATAGAGGATCAGTTCTGGTGTAGTCAAGTCATTGCTACAAGGTACTTAGTTTACTGGCAGACCTTGTCACGTGACTCTGTTTTTAGTCCATCTTGAATACATAGGTGTAATAACATGAGTGAGTAATGTTCTTGTATTTGAGCACTTAACTGTTACACTAGATTCGTTTTATAAAAGTACGTTCATGAATAGATAAGTTGGTATTTTGGGACACAATATAGTCTGTACATTAGTATTTCAATCACCTCTTGTAACAGCATAAATGTACTAAATCGTTGGGAGAATGCAACAATCCAAAATTCGACCCCATAGACAACTTATCAGGAGTAGCAGAACTCTTTTTGACAGGCCCGTCCGGGTAAGTACTACTCTATTTCTGCCGCCGAGCTGCCGCGTTGCTGTGTCTCGGTTTGAAGGGTGTGCCGGTGTAATTACAGGCACATGAGGCTTAACATCAGTCTGCCTCAAGTTGATGGGCGCCGGGCATTCAAGCAAGTCACGCACGATAGGAACGTGCCCTACGATGCACTGCCCCGCGTCCATCAACTTGAGGCATACTGATGTTAAGCCTCATGTGCCTGTAAACCGAAACGCAGCGTTGCTGCTTGGCGGCAGAAAAAGGCGTGGTGGTAGTACTTCCCCGGACGAGACCTTCACAAAGAGCTTACAACTCGTTACAAAACATAACATCAGGTCAGGCCATCTGCTTGATCCATCAGCAGTATAAAAAAAAACAGGGAGATAATTCCGCCGGCATCATTATAATGTTCAGTAAGTGTACACTGTTTGGAATGGTTCTGTTTGTTTGTGCAGGAGTGCGCCTACGTCGCCGTCGCAGGTGGGCGTGTCGGGGCTGGTGACGCCGGAGGAGCTGTCGCGCGAGCCCACGCCGGACCTCTTCACGGGGGAGGAGCACGACCAGCAGGTAACCACAATGGCGTGCGCAACCATCGCCCGCCGTAAAATATGCCAACATCACTATCACTACATAGTATACTAGTGGCTCTGGGAGCTGTAGACCTCGCGAGCATACTAAAAGTGAGCTATTTGAGGAATGTAATGTGCAAGTGCATTTTCCGTTTTGTGATTTTTTTGATCTTTTTGATTTTTTTTGCATCATCTTGTGTAGAATGAGGTCCTTTGTATTTCTCTCAAATTTGATTGAAAACCATCGATTGTTTTATGAGCTATCCTGTTCATCATGCTGAAGATCCTTATCAGATCTTCGCTAAACTTTTATGAGACCAACTTATAGTTACCTACTACCTTTCAAATAAAAAAAGAATAATCGAAATCGGATCTCATTTGGTGGAGATATCCAGTATATCAAATAGCCCCCTTTTTGCCCTTTTTTTGGGGGAAGTACCCCTCCAATCAAAAATCCCCGACGACAAAAAAAAAATCTAATAAGTCATATAAACTGTGTACCAAGTTTCGTCCAGATCGGTTGAAAATGCGACCTGTAGAGGAGAACAGACAGACAGACACAGACATCCGGACAAACGCATTTTTGGCCAATGTGGAAACTGAGACGCTTCGCTCGCTCGGTCAAAAACAAAGTCGCTTTCGGGGATAAGAATCGCCATGTCCCTATGTCCCTATGTATGCTTAAATCTATAAAACTACGCAACGGATTTTGATGCGGTTTTTTTCTAATAGATAGTGATTCAAGAGGAAGGTTTATATGTATAATCCATGCATGATATAGTAGAAAAACAATGTGCACCCGTGCGAAGCAGGGGCGCGCGGGCGGGTCGCTAGTTAACCTATAAACCAGTTTTTAGAATATGTTATAATAATAATAATAGTTGTTTATTCAGAAAAGTGTTTGTTTACATTTTACACCATTTAGAAACTCAATTTTTAATCATTTTATTGGATTATCTGTGTGCCCTTTTGCATAGGCCTCCTCCAACTCCTTCCATTCTCTTCTATCATTGGCTATTCGTGGTCAAAGCTTTCCTCCTGTAGCCTCCAAATCATCCTTCCATCATCTATATGGCCTCCCTCTGGTTGTTGTTCCAGTTCCTGGGTACCACACAGTAGCTCTTAGACTCCACTCGTCAATGCTTCAGAGTGTATTTCCATCTCCGTTTTAGGGTTCTGATTTTGAAGATGGCGTCAGTAACCTTAGTCTCCCCTCGTATTTCAGAATAGGCTAAAAAATATGTTAATCTCTTTGAATCCTAGTCCAGCCACAGCGATTCAAGTGGTTCTATTGTGTTTTGATCAAATCCGTTGAAAAAGAATCCTTGAGAATCACTACATAGTATAAAACAAAGTCGCTTTCTCTGTCCCTATGTCCCCATGTCCCTATGTATGCTTAGATCTTTAAAACTACGCAACGGATTTTGTTGCGGTTTTTTTGTAATAGATAGAGTGATTCAAGAGGAAGGTTTATATGTATAATACATGCATGATATGTGCACCCGTGCGAAGCAGGGGCACGCGGGCGGGTCGCTAGTATTTTATTAAACAATACTTTATAGATGTAAATGTTTGTCTGTAGGGTCGCGATCAGCGGCTGTCAGGCAACAACAACGCGTCGCAGTACCTGTTCCCCCAGCGCAGCGGCGTCAGCCAATCAGCGCCCGGCTCTCCAGGTAACTAACACTGCCAGTGCCAACTGTACCTAACCCGGGTGCCAGATATGTAATGGACTTAAGTGATCTCTGAGCCGCACACTTAGTGAGGCACGAGAAAAACTCGTCACTGTCTCGTGTCTCACTAAGCGTGCGGTCTATAAACTTGGGAACGCGAGAACTATGTGATAATCAAGAAAATGAACATGATTTTCGTAGCCATTTTTATTTTATACCGGAACTTAGTTCTTTGAAGATAGGGCAAGCCATTTGTGAAGAATTTTAGGCAAAAAACTTAAGATTTGCCAACTAGTTCAGACAATTGAATCTCTTATCTTCTCTCTCACTCTCTCTTATCTCGTGTTGCAGGCCACGGTCTGACTTACAACGTCATGGCGGGACACCAGATCACAGTGGTCACCAACGGCGCCGGCGGCGAGAGGGAAGGTATACATAGACATCATCATCATTATCATCATCATCATCAGCCTGAAGTAGTCCACTGCTGGACATGGCCTCCTCTACACATTTCCAGGAAGAACTATTTTGAGCCTTATAATGTCAGATGAAAAGAAACATGCAAGAAATGCTCAATCGACGACCTCAGTGGTGCAGCGGGCGAGAGTCCCACTGCGACGCAAGAGGTTGCGAGTTCGATTCCCGCCTCGGAACAAATTTGTGTACGATCTGCAGAAATTTGTTCCGTGGGTCTGGGTGTTTTCTATGTATAATAAAAATATATCTATTTAAGTAAGTATAAAACGTATTAAATATATCAGTCATCTTAATACCCATAACACAAGCTTTGAGTAGCTTACTTCGGGCCTAGATAGTGCTGTGTGGATTGTCCAGCATTATTTATTATTATAATCAATAGATTCTTAGTCATCAACCTTAGTCTCGCTGGTGCTATGTTTGATTGTCGATTTCACAAATTTTAGGATATTTAAAATTATCTCGAATCAATTGGAGATAATTTCAATTTCTTTTAAAAGACCAGGGTAATTTTTTTGTCAGAATACATAAAAAGCCATTAAGGTGTTGACAACACCTAATTTACCTCTCGCTCGCACGATTCGTCATTTTAAAAGATATAAAATCACTAAACAAATTTTGCTTTTCTAGTTTTCGTACTTAAGCAAACTTTTAAGTAGCAAAACATGTATCGATCAAAATGAAATTTTTACTAAACGTTTCGCAATGTGATTGCACACTAAATGGTTATTTGCGATTTTTCAAAAATGGGTTTAGTGGTTTTATATCTTTCGACAAGTCAAAACGTGCGAGCGAGAGTCACATTAGCACTTGTCTTCACCTTAAGTTGATTGCAGAGGATAAAGTTGGAGCTTGTTGTATCGTATTGTTGAGGTTGGTGTTGGTGCGTATGTTTCAGAGAAGTACGTGGTTGGTACCAGCACGGCCGGCAACCTGGTCTCCATCCGCGAGGACGAGCCCTCGCCGCTCTCCCACGAGCCTTACTACGCGTTAGTATATACCGACCAACATGACCATATTGTTCATAGCTCGCGTCAAACAAAAATAACGCCGGAAAACAGTGGAAGGGATAAAACAAGAAGGGGCAAAATACACGCGCCATCACACCCCCTCCCCCTCCTTCCAGCGTTCTTTTTGCGTGACGCGCACTATACAACCGGTCGCGTAAAATGAGCGTGCCTTCCCCGTGTGTCTGTAACCAAACGATGGATGATCCAATTTCGAAGCTGCTTTTTGACTTCAAAAAAGCAGCTTCGAAATCGTTCGAAAGGTTCTTTCGACTGTTTCTTCTTACTGCAAAATACATTAATACACTACATACTGTAAGTTGAAAATTTATCGTCAGATCTTACTCATATTTAAACAGGACCACGTAGGAAGCATCAGCTTTTAAATAAAAAAAAATAGTTATCAAAATCGGTTCACAGTCGAAAGTTCTGAGGTAAGTCAGGTAAGAGACAAATACAGTCGAATTGAGAACCTCCTTTTTTGAAGTCGGTTACAAAAACACAACACTGCATTCACTTATAGAATGCACCTTTTCAATGAGGCATCAAACTATGTATGTCATATTGTTGTTGTTGTGTTGCCATCGTAAATTGAACTTTATAAGTGCAGCGTTAAGATAGCTTGTGGCATTCCAGCGGCAGTTACGGGTCCGGCGAGGATGGCTGCGGCACGGTGGGCGGCGAGCTGGTCATCGAAGAGGCGCCCGACGATCCCCCGCACAAACGTGCGCGGACCAACAATGTACGTGATGACTATCCCACCATTTACAAACGCGAAACCGGTCGTGCACCGTTTTGCTGTGTATATATATGCACAGTGCCAGTTCTCTCAAACGGTGAAGGAAAACAACGTGAAGAAACCGGCATGTTGTAGAATCTAAAAAGTTCGAAAACACGTGTGTCAACTCTCGGAACTCGGAGGGAGCCTCTTTTAGGCGCACTTTAAATTAAATAAAAAAACGTGACACGTGATTACTAGCGACACGATAGGCCCACACTACATAATTTTGCTGTTGGTTAATGGACGTGTGCGCCGACATGACGAATGATAGAGGAGAGTGGAAGAAAACCTGTTGTGCCGACCCCACTTGGCGTGGGATAAGGGCAGGAAGATGATGACCTAATTTGCTGATGGCACAGCCATGTGGTAACTATCACCAATACCAAAGCTTTGCCTCGCAAGTCACACGCAATGGAAGCGTGCCCTACGGAGCACTGCCCTGCGTCTATCAAATTGAGACAAACAGATAACTAGCCTGTAATGTCACCGGTGACCAGACCCCATCAAGCCGAGACACAACTACGCTGATAGGAGGAAGAAATATCCTATTTAGATTTTCAATAACCTACTTGTTTATTGTATTACAGATGGAGTTGGACGACCGGCGCGCCTACTGAGTCGTTAGCGCCGCCGCAGCCACGCAGTTAGCCACGTGCGCTGTCAGCTGTCACTGTCACCGACACTTGACACCTGTCAGCTGTCACCTGGCGGCTGTCAGGCAGAGCGCGGGCGCGCGTCAAACTCGCCCCCCGCTCGCGAGACGTCTCGAGCCGCCGAGACGCTGCGTTTAGGATGCAAACTTCGACCAATGAGGCTGATTTTTATTGTATTTATAACTGGTATGATTTTATGATGTCTGTTCATTGGAGGGTAATGGAAAGGCTCAGGACTTATCCTCGTATGACAGAACTTTGAGTATGTGAGTCGTAGTTATGGGGGAATACGAGACTACGGTAGTGGCGGTAACAAAATTCAGCTATTACTTTTAAAGCAATACCATCAATTGAAAATACTGAATAATTTATTAAACTTTATTGGAATAAATTTATATGGGATTATCATTGATGATAATATTTAAATTAGTTATTTCGAACTTTGTTTTAAATTCCACTGTAAGAAAATTTCTTGCAAAAATTTATTTCACTACAACTTCTATTATAAATAAATAATCTTTGTATGAAGCTATGTCCGGAAGTGTGCGAGTTTTGCTTCCCATTTATTTTAGGATGTAGGACACAATAAAAGACAAAATATTCTCGGATTTCACAGCTCTTGTATCACTGAATGTTATTTACTTATGCAAAATAATTAGCTGTCACATTGTAGAAATTTACACTATGTATAAAAAATGAATAAGATACATACATTGTCTTATTCTATATATTTCCTATTTATATTATGAAAGTGAGTTGACCATTTTCATTATCAATATGATATAATTAATGTACTAGGTGTATATTACATAACACATAATTAAAACTTATCTATACTTATGTATTAAAAGTTACTACATATCTATAACTCCAATTGTATTGTACATTCCTGTTCCATGCTATATGACTAATCTAATTATAGAACCTTACAAAATATATTGTTACAAAAATTCGAATTACCGGTTTGGTTCATGTTTATGCTTTGAGTTTTCACCATAAGGTTTCTTTTTCAATGGTTCTTATTGAAATATATAATACTGGTACCAGGGGATACAAACACTGGAATTTTAACGGAGTATTAGAGTTTCCCAAATTCAACATTAATGATCATTGTATGTGTGTCAATGAATAATTCCATGCTAAGCCCAGAAATGTGCTCCTCTTAGGTTCATATTTGCATAAAATTATATTATTAAAGAGCCCCATTGGTCGAAGTGACTTGAAGTGAGGAATGGACGCTAGCAATAATAGAGATAGTAGACGATGGCGTACCTCCAGACTAGTTTATTGACATAAATATCAGTGTAAATTAGACCCTACAGTGCTAAGAATAAAGTGTTGTTTTGAGTGACAAAACGTTTTAAGTTGTGCTGGCTTATTTACAAGTGAAGTGTACCCAATAGAAATCTCAATTCACTGTATGCTTGGGCGATCTGCAGGGCTATTACGTAAAAACAAGCAATAGAGATAGCATTGAACTGAAGTTGCTTGTTGATTAAACAAATCACATTGCTATTGCTGCCTATTTATGCTGTCACATGAAGTACATCCATTTTCCCACGAAGAGATCTGTTACCCGATCACACCACCCATTGTATATTGATTTTAATGATTCCTTTTTGTTAGGTAGTTCATACTTCAGTTTTATCGAAATTAATTCTGAATAAAATTTTAATTATATCTACAGGCAACCACAAAACTATTGCTGCTATCGCGATTCCTTGTTATTATGCAATAGCTCTACCGGTACGTATTAGATTGTACCCAGTTATATCCATTAGTTTGTTATACTTGCAGTTCATTGTACATCTCTAGATTACAAGTTGTAGGATGTTGCTATTTGCGTAGATTACATGGAGACTTTTCAAAACTATTAAAAAAATAAGAAAACGTTAGAAGTGACGGTTGTATTCTCATGAACCTAGTTTTTTGTCCAATCAGTAGGTATAGACAGGTTCATAGTAATTGAAAACAAGGATCACTTTGAAACTCCTTAAGGGTCCGGCGACAGCGGCTCGCAATTTCGAGGAGCGATTGGCTATTATTTCATTTTATTTCATTTCGGGGAGGTTGTTTGAAAGAATAACTCTAAAGTGACACGCATAAATACTGTTCGAACACAAATAATACAATAATATAAGGGAAACATGCCCGAATCAGAAATCATTTTGGTATTAGTATGTTTGGTCTTACGTTTACCTAATACCAAAATGATTTCTGACTCGAAGCACATTTCCCTTATATTATTGTATTATTTGTGTTCGAACAGTATTTATGCGTGTCACTTTAGAGTTATTCTTTCAAACAACCTCCCCGAAATGAAATAAAATGAAATAATAGCCAATCGCACCTCGAAATTGCGAGCCGCTGTCGCCGGACCCTTAAAGCTAGGTGACTTTAGATGCCAGTTCCACATGACTAAGTCTAGAAAAACTGGCAACATACATACGACTTGGTTCCTAGTGTTCATTTGCATGATCCTTGTTACAATAAAACAATAAAGAAGATCCAGTGTGGTGCCAAATGAACTTGATATTACGTATAAAGAAGTTGCTAGAAGAAAATAAAATGTCTCTGACGTTACAGATCACTGCTAATAAACTTATGGCTTGGTTCCTTGCTGCCACATTTAGGCCGCATTCCGAAATGGCTATAATTGATCACAGCGCTCACATCACCTCACAGGCGTCCCGAATTAGATATTGCGATTATGACAGCTCAGAGCTGTTAACAATTCGGAACGCTCGTAAACCCACTCACAGAAACATCCTAGGAATCATAACCTCAAACCCTGTGTAATAACTGGAACTGCTTGGATATTTTCTGGATTTGTTATTTTATGATCGCAGAACATATTATACCCTATAACGACTATAATGCGACTGAAAACATCTCAAATAACAACAAAACACAAATGCACAACTGTCATTTTTGACAGCGCTCACAGTGATATTAGAATATTGCATGGTCGGCGTAATCGCAAGATGGCGCATGTCATGACGTCATCTATGACGTTTCATGGGTCATCGTTATCGCGCTCACGCTAATTCGGTACGGGTTTGTGAGCGCTCAAATCAATTATAGCGTATTTCGGAACGCGGGTTTAGAGACATGAAACAGTTGCCGTCACTTAAACGTCACGGAAACTACCTTTTCGTAGGCCTATGCCGTTGGCTACATCGCAACAAAAATTAACAGATTTTTATGATCCTGATAAAACTATATCAAGTTCTACTGAAAAGTCCCATCTGTGTAGTCTACGGAAGTAGCTAAGATGTATTAAAGAAGCTATATTATGCATTGCAGTTTAATATTTAAGTGTAATTCTAGTGAAATTGCTCAGGCGAGGGTCTGCCGGCTGAATGCGAATATTTTATTTCAATTTTATTTTGTATGTACACGAGCTTTAAAATCGGATCCTGATTCCGGAACTCAGATTGACATTGTTTTCCCTTATTGTACATATTGCGCGGTATGCCAGCTTCAAAAATATTGTATCAATGCCCTTATCAAAACAAACACTTGACGGCTTTTCGTAATTTTTACTGACAATAGATTAAAGGTTTTATATGGTCCCAAATGTAATCAACCAAGTGCTCAAAATGGGACTTTGTGGCGCATTTATATTCCTGCTTGAAACACTGTTTCGAAAAAACTAGTGATACGGCAAGAGATCCAATGTGGCATCAACCTTCGAGCCTACCCTTGATTTAGGGGAGTAACCCCTTGATAGATATTATGATCAGTGTAAACTATTACCATTTCTCAACAATGGGCGATAATGATCACAAACAGCGCTAAAGATAAATAAGCGATGTTTAATTTCGGTAACATCTATATAAGGTTTTAGTTTTACACACGGGTTACATCTTTGGTTGGGGCAAGCTACATCTATCTCTGCTTGTTCGCTTCAGTAAGATCAGCAAAATTATTGCATAGCTCTAATTCCAATTCTTAATAACATTTTTAATACCAGCTCACTGCTGGTATTGAAGAGATGAAGCTATACCATAGCTATTAAAGGCTTATGTGTACGCAGCTATGATACACTCGCTAAGACAGTCCATACAAACATGCTATTACTGAAGCGTACCTATATCACAACTATTTCCAACTTGGCTTACCTACCTATTGCATGTTCTACACCGATATCGGTCTGCGTACATTAAGCTACATAATTTGATTGATTGGAGAGAATGTTTAATCTATGGGTTCTGTTCATCCCTGTCGCTGATTGTACCTATAGCGACGCGACGAAAGTCACATATAGTTTTGTCGTACGACAAGCCCGGAAATAATGTGAAATGTAACGTATTGTAAAGACAATATTACGTGCACCGTTTCACTTTTACCGTTCAATTTCGATGAAGCAACCAAATTGAACATAAAAGTTAATCATTAAATTCAATGAATTCCTTTCATTTCTGCTCCATCAACCAAAGTTTTTTGTTTGGTTCAACCGTGTAATATTATCGGGGTACCTAAGTATTTGTGAGGCAATGCATTTAATATTTTTGTAGCTGGTGTCATTATAATGAACATGTACTAAGTGCAATGACTATTTTAAGCTTAGTTCAAATAAATACTTAATGTAACCTTAGTTTGGAGTTTTATTTTGATTATATTGAATAAACCTGATAGCTATCGGCCCGATAGTGTCAAAACGAAACAACAGACGTTAATATCCTCCGTGTACACTCCGTATCACAAAATATATATAGGTATAATAAGGTACATACTATAAATGCATGGACATAGGTAACTATAGATTGGTGACGTCGCTATCACCTTCGTCACCAATTCATAGATACGGTTCCTATTTTTTATTCGGATAACTACATAAATATATTTCAATATTGCCCATTTTTTATCATGTACATATTTGAGAGTGCCGCTAGCTTCCCGGATAACCTATTTACTTATAATATAAGTTGAAAGCTGTTGGTCTTCCTAAAAAAAATAAATAAATTATTATGTATTTTTGTACAAGCTTGTTTCTACGTAGGGTTCGTGTTTATGTTAGGTACTATCGGTTAAAACGTGGTAAATACTATCGGGAGCACTTGTCTAATGAATCATAGTTTATTATTAGTAGGTAAGAAATCAGAAATAATTTATTGTATAACTGTAGTACAAAAAAAGATCTTATTCCTATGGTTAGGTATGTACAGTTCTAACAGTTTGTCCGTTTCAGACGTACAACAAAAATGTATCTGCATGTATCAATGTATCTGGAATTTAAAGCGGACCTTCACTAAGTAGGTACACAAGCATTACCACTTATGTTACTTATTTATAATGTAATTCTAATTACAAGTCGGTACTTAGGTAACGAGCACGGTTTGTACCTTCTTGTGATCTTATTAGGTAATAAGATTAGCATTAGATCGTAGACTAAAGTGACCATCACAAGTAAGTAGGTATGACATTTGAAAACCTACAAAGATATGAGTTGAACGAAAATCTGCTATTTATTACGTAACAACTAAATAAGTTAGTTGATAAGTAGGTACCTACATATTTTTTGCGTTATTAAACTTCTCTTTACAAAAAAAAAACAAGTGAAAAAATTGGATACATCGCAGAACATCCCTTATCAGTGACGTCAAAAGCTGACCCTGAGGTCATCGCAAATTAGTAATACGTGTAACCATCATTCGGTCCACCGCTCAGTCTGATTCAACCCGGCGCGATGTTCAGGCACATCGCAGTACTGTTCCTAGCTACGCAGCTCACAGTCCAACAATCCACCGAAATAATCGACGACTGGACCTTCCAAAAGTTCATCGACGAAGGAATCAATATGAACGCATTCTTCCAGCTGCAGAAGAACAAAGTCGAAGGGATCCTTACCAACACCTACAATGGAGCAGTCGAAATAAAGGATTCCATGAACAAGTACGTCGAAGACCAGCAGAAACTAGTCTCGGATGAAGTCAACAGGTATATGCTGGAAAGTGGAAGAAAACTCACAAACAAAATCTCATTCGAGCCTGAGAATCGAGAAATAACCGAGTCAGAAAAGCTCGTAAATCCTGATGTGGTACTCACAGTCCCAGCTATCGCACAACGGAATGGATATCCATGTGAAACCCACACAGTCCTGTCCCAAGGATACGTGCTAAATATCCATCGGATACCACCCTCCAAGAACTCTAACACTCCAAAGGTTGTCCTGCTTCACCACGGGCTGTTGGCCAGCTCAGCGGACTGGATCATCAACGGTCCTGGTAAAGCCTTGGCTTACGTACTCTCCGACGCCGGCTACGATGTCTGGATGCCCAACATACGAGGTAACAAGTACTCCCGAGAACATATCTCATTGAACACAGATACCAAAGCCTTCTGGAACTTCTCCTGGCAGGAAGTAGCTGCATACGACGTTCCTGCCATCATTGACTACATCAACAAAGTGACGAATGGTGCTAAGCTCGCTTACATCGGACACTCGATGGGAACTACGCTGCTCTTCGCGATGCTTTCGTCTCGGCCGGAGTATAACCACAAGTTGGTAGCTGGTTTCGCCTTCGCCCCGGTAGTTTTCATGACTGACATCAAAGGGCCAATCAGATCCCTTGCTCCGATCGCCAGTAACGTGGCTTACATGGAGATGCTGTATGGCTCTCATGAGTTTATTCCCAAGCACTCTTCCATAGGAGGCTTGACGAGCTCTTGCCGTGGGGATAACATCAAGGGATCAGCGTGCAAGAATGCTGTCTTCAGCCTTTGCGGATACAACGAAAAACAGTTCAACATGACCCTTCTCCCCGTTTTCCTGTCTCATATAGGAACCGGTACGTCGTGGAAGACGGTGGTACACTTCGCGCAAGAGATTCAATCTGAAGGAAGGTTCCAGAAGTTCGACTATGGAGCTCATAACAATGATAAACTATACGGAAGTGAGAAGCCCCCTGAGTACGATTTGAGCAAAATAACGTTGCCTATAAAGTTGTTTTGGGCGCAAAACGATTTGCTGTCTAGCGAGAAGGATGTGAGGTCTCTGTTTAAGAAGTTACCTTCAGGCAGCGAGATGTACATGGTACCTGATCCCAACTTCAACCATTTAGACTACCTCTGGGCCATCGACGCACCTCGGCTTTTGAACCAGGAAGTTTTGGAAAGCCTCGATAAGGCGTTTAGCAAACAACACTATAGTATTTTTAACATTTGGTAAACATGTTGTTTTGTTCGAATTTCTGAGTAAAGCTGACGCATACTGTGATAGCCCAACTTGGGCGTTTAGGTAGGAAGATAATTTTGTATTAAGTTATGATGTCATGCCAACTTTTGATACCTAATTATCTTAGTATTACTTTGCCATAATAACACAGTACTTTTATAAACTTATTAACCTTATACTATCTATAGGTACTATCTATAGGTACTCTTATTATTACTCCTCTCCATCTTGTTACCTATGATTCCTACTAGGTAGACGATATAAATCTAACAGGAAATACCGATGAACTGGATATTTCGACTAAAAGGGGTGCCGGAACAGTCACTTTACTCCCAAAATAACATTTGGCAATGCCCTTAGGCCCGTATGGTACCTAACCGCTTACCATCAAGTGATCCATCTGCTTAATCCATAACTTTTTCGGTCTCAAAAATCTGCTTCAAATAAATTTACCTAAATAAATAAATATTTGTGGACTTTACACACAGCACTATCTAGCCCCAAACTAAGCTTATGCTTGTGATATGGGAATTATTAGATGGCTGATATACTACTTATATACTTTTTTTTGTAAATACATACTTATAATATTATATAACACTCAGACTGAGAAAAAACATCTATGTTCATCACACAAATGTTTGTTCACAGTGGGAATCAAACCCACGACCTACGGCGCAGAAGGCAGATCTACCAACTGAGCTGCGTAGGCTGTCGCTAAGATTTATTACTTCTACTAAAAGTACCATTAATAAGGAGATTATTTCTAAAACTCTTTTCATAGCGGTTACTAACTGCTGCGGCCTGTAGGTACATCCATTATCCTTCATAAGAATTTTCATAAAATATCGGTTTCACAAAAACGTAAGAAACTGTAAAAGAAACATTACCTACCTGCTACGGCGTAGTACATGTCTACGCAAGCTACGGAGAAATCTCGTAGCGATATCCGACAATAACAACAGAAGGGGCTTCTAAAACTTTTTGTCTGGGTTTTGTTTTTAGTAACGTCAGCCATTTTTTTCTGTGGAGGCTTGATAGTTCTAAGCATGACCGATAGATGCGCTTATCGAAACTATACTTTTTTTGGTTTGACGATATTACAGGGCACAAGACCCCCACGCGTCTTTATTCAAACTTGCTATAGTATGGTATTCTGAATCTCAACCCCGTTTCTGAAAGCCCGATCAACACTAATTGGCTGTCAAGTCTCTTGCTATTTCAGCTTTTACTTAAAATTAAATAGAGATAGCAAAAGTCTCTTGCTATTTCAGCTTTTACTTAAAATTAAATAGAGATAGCAAGTGACTTCACAGCCGATTAGTGTTGATCGCGCTTACAGAAATCGGGGGTAAAACAATATACTCCGGTTTCACTCTCCAAACCTAAATATAACAACACTTAGCTGTCGTCTGATATATTTAGTAAATACATCATACAAGTAAACCTTCATCAACCATAATGGAGTAAACACCTAATAGGTACAAAACCTCACAATCCCGGCGCGGCGCTACGGATATAAATATCAGCAGGACAAAAACAATATTATTGTCCACGACATAATGTATCATTTGTCAACAATTCAGCGGGGATAGATAATCGGTGTAGGTATCACTCCGTATCGCCACATCCAGACGTGGACTTAGGTTTATACAGTGTGGGTCTGCATAGAATGTACAGGGCAGCGCACTGACAACGCCCCTAGTCGTTGTTGTCTATGGGCGACGGTGACCGCCTACCATCATGGTAAGCGTGGTGGGCCGTTAGCCCGTTTGTCTTTCTTTTACAAAAAAAAGTACAAACTGAAATAAGGGAAACTAAACCCTAGTTTAGCGATGGAAAATGTGTTAAAAAATCTATTTTTCATAGAGTTTTTAAACTTTGTTTTCGCAACGGCAACCCCCAGCTAAACAACATGGTGTAATTTTTAAACTATAACCAATCAATTGTTATGAAATAAACTTGGCAATGATTGGAAATAACATGGTTAAACTCGCCTTTGTCCATGTCTTTCTTGGTAGGTGGGACTAAACGTCTAAACGTAAACGGATGGACAGTTGCACAGTAAACTTCTAACGACGGTGTCAGGTAATTTTCTGTACTATATCATCAGTGGTGTCAATTCTGTTGTCAAGGGCCCGGCGACAGCGGCTCGCAGTTTCGAGGTGCGATTGGCTATTATTTCATATTATTTTATTTCGGGGAGGTTGTTTGAAAGAATAACTATCCAGTGACACGCATAAATACTGTTCGAATACGAATAATACAATAATGTAAGGGAAATGTGCTTGAGTCAGAAATCATTTTGGTATTAGGTAAACGTAAGGCCAAACATACTAATACCAAAATTATTTCTGATTCGGGCATGTTTCCCTTATATTATTGTGTTATTTATGTTCGAACAGTATTTATGCGTGTCACTTTAGAGTTATTCTTTCAAACAACCTCCCCGAAATGAAATAATAGCCAATCGCACCTCGAAACTGCGAGCCGCTGTCGCCGGGCCCTTAAGTTTTCCTTATTTAACCTAATTTGACAGCACTAAAATATTGCCATCCCTTTCTAAAAGAGCGAAACGACAAGGACGGCGTTCAATCTAGTTTAATCTCAACAGCTTCACAAATAGTATAACACGGAACAGAGAAAATGTATGTGGTCTATAAGTATTTTTAACTACACTACACCATAGACAGAGTTTTCTTTGCGGAGTTTCCATAATAACTTGCGCTGCGCTATTTTGCCCAATCCAATCTGTTTTAGTTTCCAACTTTTAGGAAGTGATGTCACAACTGTCAGGCAAAAGCTGTTCGCTGAAAGTTGTAAAAGATGACACTTCCGGGTCTTACCATAATTCCGAACTTCGATGACGTAGAGTTGAGAGTAGTTATTTTTGGTGGGCACATTCATTATAACATGTAAAGATGCTACCTACTTGTATTGGTCTCTTGCATTTGTTTTTTTTTTACTTGTTTCTATTGGTCAAGAGAAATGACGGTTATGAACAGCCGCTAAAGAATATTGTTATTGTTACTCGAACAAACCAAGTGTCTTCCTGTGTTCGGTATGGTGAATACTAGGTAGACCTACATCTAAGCCTCATTATGCCTGGAATTTCGTAGAGAGAGACTGAGTTAAAAAATCGACGCAAGTAGGCCCGTATATACACAAATTATAGACGCAAATGACAAAAGTGCTCAGGAAACATTTAAGATGAAATGAAACGGAAAGCGTTTCCGGGTGAAAGGAGAATGTTGCCAGCCTCAAGTTTTAGATTAAACTCTAATGGAGGGAATAATTCGTTTGGGCCACAATCGGTTTTATTTAATGCAAATAAAATCCCCGGCGATTTCGTTCGCGCGACATGACGTTTTGTTTTACAAATTCGAAACCTTGGTGTTTTGTAATAAACACATACTCGTAGGTACTACATAAATCTTCGGGTTTCCACTTTTGGGACATTGTATCATCCCTAAATGAATGATGTCCTCAAATTTATGTCAAGCCATGTTTTTAGAACATTCTTTGGAATTCTTTTTTCAAAGTTTTGTTTTGAACTCCGCGTACTTAGGTACATACCGTTGGCTTAATAGGTAAATTCTAGGAGCGTGCTTTATTTTAAATAAATATAAATAAATAATGGTGGACTTTCCACACAGCACTATCTAGCCCCAAACTAAGCTTATGCTTGTAATATGGGAGAACCAGATAGCTGATATACTACTTACAATACTTTTTTTTTGTGAATACATACCTACTTATAATATTATATAACACCCAGACAGAGAACAAACATTTATGTTCACCACACAAATGTTTGTTCACGGTGGGAATCGAACCCACGACCTACGGCGCAGAAGGCATAGCTACTACCAACTGAGCTACGTAGGCTGTCATTTGTAATATGGCTACAAGTAGCCAAAGATCACGACTATTTTACAAAATAGTAATACCGACATAGATCAAGATCTAATAAATAAATCTAATTAATGCTACATAATTGTCAAATAAAGGATGCCAACTACGTACATAAGATTCATCAGGTCGTTGGGTACAAGGAAAGTTTCAGAAATTCAATAATTTACGAAACTTTCTCAACCGTGTGAATTTTAGCCTTCGAGATAGCTAGAAGCGAAAGTTTTTGTTGCATATAGTTTTTAGAACTACTCCTATAGCATTGCTAACTTAATAAAATTGGCTTATTAGTCCATGTATAGACAACAGAAAAAGTAGGTACGGTGGTAAGTAATAAGCAGGTAGAGAAAGCCGGCAGACTATCCCAAATAGCACACGCATGTCATAATACAAGTACTTAGGTGTTTAAGTTTTTTTAATACAAGTACACAACAATGATGAGGACGATTAATTGTTTCATTACTAGGTCGTAGATACACTGCCACTACTATGTTCTAACCGAATCAGGTCAAAGGTATTTCTGCCAGAAATTATACGACACAGTTGGGAAATCACTCGCAAGAAAGCAGGCGTTTATAAACGGTGCCGAATTGTCGAGGGAGTTGGGAAAACGTCGAGTTGATTGAGCTTGAAATTATCTTAAATCACGTCTTGGCTTCTAAAACTATAGTGGCATTTCACAGTCTTCACAGCTCAGTTGGTAGTAGCTCTGCCTTCTGTACCGTAGGCCGTGGGTTCGATCCCCTCCGATAACATACTTTATGATGAGCATAGATGTTTGTTCTCTGTCTGGTTGTTTCATAATAACCCCATCCGTAACCTGGGCGGTTATTCACAAGTGACTTACATTTGCATTACAAGTATCACTAACCCACCACCACTTATAGCATCACACATAGCACCACCCCACAGATCTAAAAACATTGTCATAATCCTCGCCGGCCAGAACTGCGTCCATCAACTTGATGCATAAAAGTAACCTAAAATCTTTTCACCACACTGAAAGAGCATAGTGGTGTCGATTCTGTTGTTGCATTATCCTAAACTAACCTAATCTGACAGCTCTAAAATTATAGCCGTCCTTGTTGTTTCAGTCTTTTAGAAAGGGATGGCAATATTTTTAGAGCTGTCAAATTAGGTTAAGTTAGGAAAATTCAACAACAGAATTGGCACCAATGACACGACAAGAAGAAGAATGGATAAAAGATGATAAGCTTCCTGTGTCTCTAATTTCACTGACACTCCTCAGAGCGAATGACAGCAACGCTGCTTTGTGGCAGAAATAGGCATGGTGGTTCGTTAGCTCACAAACAAATAATGGTAGATTAATTCGTGTGACGGACCTACCCAAGCATTTTTACCATATTATTACCGACTAGGTATATACCGACTCTTGAAAACTTAGAAGAACCAGTATAGTATACCCTTATATTATAGTATAGTGAACCCATTGAATTGGCTGCTAGATACACTGCTCTTCCACTTTGCAAGAAAAACATGATCATATCTTGTCAAGACTCAAGATAGCTGTTTCAAATATGAAGATGTACGCGCAACGCGCAACTGATGTTTTTATTAAAATGCAAATGGCTACGGCAATATGCCGCGCGTAGAGTGGAGCGCCACGTTGAATACGAATATCTACCCGCTAAGAATGCTTTGTTAGCTTGAAAGCAGTACCTAGGTATTAATTGATCCGACTGAAAAGGAGGGTGTCAATTCGATTATATGTTTTTTAATATAGATAAAAAAGGGTTTCTCTATTTGACTGTTTCTTTGCATTTTTGATGCGATTACTCCGCCAATTACTTAATTGTTTTTGATGAATCAATTTTTTTTTATGATACCATATACATTTTATCGAAATTGCTACATATAATAATACTAGCTGAACCCGCGGCTTTGCTCGCGCTAAGGAATTCAAAGTTTCATACAAACTTTCATCCCCTATTTTATCCCCTTGGGAGTAGAATTGATCAAAATCCATTCTTAGCGAATGCCTACGTCACAACATCTACCTGCATGCCAAATTTCAGCCCGATCCGTCCAGTGGTTTGGGCTGTGCGTTGATAGATCACTATGTCAGTCAGTCACCTTTGAGTTATATATATTTAGATGAAAGAATCAATACTACGTTACAAAAAATATATTTTCACGCAGATGATGTTTTGGCTCGTGGTTCCCTTCAGCATGTTTTGTTTTATGTGAAAATGTAGGAGTCACTAGGCCATCAGTTTCTTTGCATGTTCTTCTAGGTTTGGTCGCGCACCCCATCCTGGGCCGAATGCAGGAACGAACAGAGAAAACCACTTAACATTCATGAAATATTATTATTATCAATCACTACTGATACACGAGCTAATCCGCGGAGCTGCTGGTGTAGTCTCGACACTGAGGGATGTTCAGTTTAATTGAAGCCTAGTGAAGTTCCCCGCATTAGATATAATTACCGTTTGAAGAGATTCGCGATTGAAATCCGCATAGTCATTAGGCGTCGAAAGCGAAGCTAATTCTCTTATCGCATCCCCTATTCTAACACATGCAAGCTCGGCGACAACGTGGCGTTTCAAGGAGGTTTACAAAGCAAATACAGTAAATAATTATTTATTGAAAAATTAAAGAAAGCTGGAAGGATGATTTTGGTTGATGCGCACTTATACCTGGCACTAGTTATTACACACCAGACATTCTTTTTTTCAGATATTGTTATGAAATTTTCATTAATTTCACAAGTCCTAATAAATAAATGAAATATGAAAAACAATTCCAATTAATTTTTGTTATTAGTATTTATAATCATCACAACCGTGCACATTGACCTACTATAAAGTAACGGTTGATAGGCAGTTGATATAGATAATATTATAACAATTTTGTCGTGTTATTCTTGAAACAAAGTATATAAGATTACAGATAGGAAGGTCAAGAGAATCGAGTGGAACTATCTGTTAACAATAACTAAGTTACCGCTGTTTGTTTTAGAGGATTTTATTTTAAATTGACGTAGGTAGAGGTTATGGCTATGGTTGGTTGGTTAGTTATAACTCTAAAGATTAGTGGCCGGACAACTGAGAGGATAGTTTATGGGCAAGGTTTAAGGCCACAGTACCTTGGCAAGAATCCTACTAATATTATAAACGTGAAAGTTTGTAAGTATGGATGGATGGATGGATGGATGTTTGGTACTCTTTTGCGCGGGTGAAACCGCGGGGCGCAACTAGTACATTATAAAAAACGGCTCGGACTCTAGGCGTCTCATAATAGGGTTTGTCAAGAATCGAAAAAAATATATGCAGAACTGTATATTATTTGCAGCTCTAGTGGTCTAGAGGTATGAAGCAAAGCAAGCCTTCCTTCGGTCTTCAGTTTGAATCATAGCAAGGCTATGTTGTTATTCTAGGATTGGTCGCGTGGAACTGGCACCTAGATTCTCCTGGTTTTAAAACCAAAGTGATCCTCTTATGATTCAAATTTGACATTTTGACTTTGACTTTATGTTTTGTTTAAGTGATGGCTACCAGTTGACATCAGGTGGACCATATCACTACTACCAGCAAGCTATCAGCAAGTAGTGAAACCAGTTATTTTATTGAAGTGGACTGTAGACTATTTTGTGTTATTCCGTTATTACTACGAGTACCATAGCTATACACACAATTAGGTCGATTATATAGGCGTATTTTTAGCCATGTATGATGACATATGGAACTGAGACGTGGTCGCTTACTATTGGCCTCATCACCAAGCTCAAAGTCGCACAACGAGCTATGGAGAGAGCTATGCTAGGAGTTTCACTACGAGATAGAATCAGAAATGAGGAAATCCGTAGGAGAACCAAGGTAGCCGACATAGCTCTCAAAATCAGCAAGTTGAAGTGGCAATGGGCAGGTCATATAGCTCGAAGAACTGACAACTGATGGGGAATAAAGGTTCTTGAATGGCGACCACGAACAGGAAAGCGAAGTGTGGGACGCCCTCCTACCCGATCGACTGACGGCATTGTTAGGATCGCGGGTAGTCGGTGGATGGAAAGGGCTCAGAATCGTTCTTCCTGGAAGCGGATAGGGGAGGCCTATGTCCAGCAGTGGACTTCTGTGGGCTGTTGATGATGATGATAGCGATAAGGCCGTCCATTGAATTATTACAATTTTTAGTTTTTAAGTCAAAATGTTGTCTATATTTTGTTGTGAAAATCAATAAAGAGTTATCTATCTATCTACTATCTATCTATGATGATGATTTTTAGCCATTCTATTTGTTTTAAAATTAAATTAAGTAAGGGCCTGTTTACTTTACCTTCTCTACTTCACAAAATGAATAGTGTTTGAGTCATAAAAATGATTATCTTATAGTGAAATAATAATTTAACTTTCCGCTTGTCCGTGCACTTTCGTTTCATAATTTTTCTATATTAGGTATAATAAAGGTTGTCTTGATGCCTTTCTTTTTATCAAAAAGTTTGCCTTTGTATATTTTGAGAGTGAAATAAAGTGTTTTTCTATCGATCTTATTAAAAATCTCAAATCTCAGTGTCTCTGCAGCTTCAATATCTAATATTGAATCATATCAATATCTAATACTATATTAATTCAAGAGCCCTATAGCTTAATGCTCATCTTATGCATACTAAGTGTCTTGGAAAAAACATTTGAGACTACACAAGGGTTTGTGCCACGGGTTTGTACCGACAGAAACTTTAAGTAGTAGTAGTTTCGTTGTACCAAGGTAAGATTAGGAAGCTTTAGATACAGCTGTACATATTACTGCTGCATGCAATAATATTTTTTTATCGGAACCAATCACAATCAAATTGGTTTTATACTTGCAGCTTGATGAATTGATTGCACCCTTTCTCACCTGTAGACTCTCACTTACGTAGACGCAATAAAAATGCAAAAAAGTTAAAGTATTTTTTTAGAAATTTAGTTAATTTTTATCACAGTTACAAAACTAACAACAATTTATAACAAAAAATCTGAGTGCTTTTAGAAATATTAATCGATTTCATTTATAAAGGAACACTTCTTCTAAGCGTATAGGCTTCTACGTCCAGGTCTTGTGGACTCAGGTTGGTCAGGTTCCATTCACCATCAGGATATGCCCGAGTGCTGAACACCACCTCGCCCTCACCACAGAACAGTTCCAAGGAACTGGCGTCCAGGAACAGTCTCCAGGAGTGAGAGCCGATGGGAGACCACTCCACCTGTCTGACATCTCCATTTCGGTCTACTACCACTTTACCAACTTCAGGATCCCATCTTAAGATCACTTTGTCTCCACCGTTGCGACCTTCGATGAGCAGCTCGATTTTCTTTTCTAGGTCACCATTAATGATAATTTCTCCGGTCTGGCTGATTCCAATTAATTCGTTTTCATTTAACTGGCCATTAAGTATCAGTTCATGCCGCAATGAAATCATATCATCCAGAGGTTTTTGCAGAACTCGGTCGCCTACTAAGACTAGCTCTCTGATTATGGTCATCGCTCCCGCCCAGCCATCAACCTCCTCAGGGTGTGGAACGTCCCACATGTTGAACCACGCAACCACGTACCTTCTACCGTCTTTCTCCATGGTCTGAGTTGCGTAAAAGTCGTGACCGTAATCGAGCTCCTGGAACTTAGTTTCTTGAACAAATTCAAAGTCATCGTAATTGAAATCTCCAACTATAAAGCCGGTTTGGTAAAGATTCTTGTACCTGTCACCGACAGGTTCCATACCCTGAGGAGACCAAAGCAGAACGTGTTTTCCATCCAGCTCAAAGAAATCTGGACACTCCCACATGTAGCCTAGATCTCCAGATGATTCTCCTAGGACTCGCAGAAACTCCCAATTGATCAAATCCAATGACCTGTACAAGAGAACCCGTCCTCTTTGATCGTCAGTTTTGCTTCCGAGGACGACATACCAGTGTCCATCGTGTTCCCAAACTTTAGGATCACGGAAGTCCGGAGAGCCATTGGGGGCCGCTGGCAGAACAGGGTTACCTTGATACTTGGTAAACTCCACTCCATCGTCACTGAATGCTAGAAACTGGGTTTCATTGTAGTAAGGTTCTAAATCTGTGACCTCGTGCGCAGTGTACATGAGGATCAGTTTGTCTCCTTGAACTATAGCGCTCCCTGAGAAGCACTGTTCTTGATCTGGCAGGAGGGCCGTGGGCAGCGTCTTCCAGTTGACTAAATCAGGGCTGGAGGAGTGGCCCCAGTGCATGGGACCCCAGACGGCATCGTACGGGTAGAACTGATAGAAAAGATGATACTCCCCTTTGTAGAAGGAAAATCCATTGGGATCGTTCATCCATCCCACCGGTGGAGCCACATGGTAGTGGAGACGGTAGCGTAGGTTCAGCTCGGGCCTCTTATTGGCAATGTATTGTTCCAACTCTTCCTTTTCCAGATCACTTTGCCGCAGTACCTTCGGCTGCGCGGCTGCTAACACGCAAAGCAGAATAAAATAACAAGGCATTAAAATAACAAGGCTTTGGAGAGCCATGACGGGTTTTGAAATATGGACATTTCCTCTGACTTATATAGTTATTGAACGAGAGAATGATAAGATAATCTGAAGTGTTTTGTTTGGTTTGAGGAAATGTGAAAATTATCTACTCAACTGCGTTTTACCCCAACGAGCAAGTTAACATTTTTTTTGACGCAATTATGGGTTCTAATGCATAATGAATGAGATCTTGTACAAATAAAACAACTTTTGCAATACCGGGTGTTATAATACCTATTTTAGCTAAACGTGCATGCACAGCTATCCATTTAAGCTCTCATCATCATTATCATCATCAAAAAAAAGGAGCCCTTACTTTCATTCATCTCTAATCTTATCTATTTAGAAGTGATCCATTTGGTCCGTGCCGTGTGATTACAAATGATAGTATCATTTATTAATTTATACAAAACTACTGGAATCCCACGCGATTGGTTCGCACAAAGTGGTGCATGCAAACCTTGATTTTCGCTGTAGCATTTTAGGTTTTAAACTTCAGGAACTCCTTTTTTATCTTCACATACGCATTTGGGATACCCTCATAATTTTGTCTCCTCGAACAGGTGTTTTGGCTCTGTGTTTTTTCATGGATACAAAATAAAAATAACCTACCTATCTAAGGGCACTATCACTGACTATGTGCTACACTTTGTTCCCTACATCGAAAAAATTGAAATAACTTATCCTAGCCTGGTAGCCTGTCTAGCCTGTGTGGTCCTTTAAAAAGACCCTGCTGGCTCATCGACATATATACTTTGTACAGTACTGACTTTAGAGGCCGATGAAAGAACGTGCCATTTGCTCACACCCTGCGCCAGTTCTTGCCAGCTCCTGCTGGTTCCAGACTTGCACAAGTTGGTCTCGAAATTCCAGCGATACCGCAGACACCACATAATTCATAAGAAGCTCTCCCAACTAGGTTACTATCTAATACTTTAACCCCCGGTTTCTGAAACCGCGATCAACACTAATCGCTGTCAAGTCACTTGCTATCTCTATCTAATTTGAAGAAAAAGCTGAAATAGGAAGTGACTTGACAGAAATCTCAGAAACCGGAGGTTAAACGTCTTGTATATTTTTTTATAGATAATCCGAAATCTCGGAAACGTCTCCTACAGTTTTCAGGAATCCCTAGTATTCAGGGCGTTTCGGGGGCGATAAATCGACCTAGCTAGGATTGATTTTTAGAAAATGACATTTTATAATCCGTTTTTTCAGGCAGTGAAAAACTCAACTTCTTCCTGACATCTATTGGCGAGTAATAATACAATTATTATTAAGCTATTTCAGTAGATAGCGTTGTTAAGCAACCAAGCAAAGCTCGGTCATCCAAATACTGGTAAAAATAAAACATCAATATTTTTAGACGTATGTATGTTGAGGGTTTTTTTATTAAAGTTATGAACTAGCAAATGTTTAAAAGAAGGAAACTGAGTGAAAAATGAAAAATCTATTTAATTTATAAAGGAACACTTCTTTGAAGCGTGTAGGCTTCTACGTTCAACTGTTGCGGACTCAGATTGGTCAGGTGCCATTCACCATCAGGATATGCCCGGGTGCTGAACACCACCTCACCCTCACCACAGAACAGTTCCAAGGAACTGGCGTCCAGGAACAGTCTCCAGGAGTGAGAGCCGATGGGCGACCACTCTACCTGCCTGACATCTCCATTTCGATCTACTACCATTTTACCGACTTCAGGGTCCCATCTAATGATCACTTTATCTCCACCATTGCGACCTCCAATGAGCAGCTCAATTTTGATTTTTAGGTCACCGTTGATGATGATATCACCCGTCTGGCTAAGTCCAATGACTTGGTTTTCATTTAATGTCCCATTGGTTACCATTTCATGTCGCAATGAGATCATTTCATCGAGAGGTTTTTGGAGAACTCTGTCGCCTACTAAGACTAGCTCTCTGATTATGGTCATCGCTCCCGCCCAGCCATCAACCTCCTCAGGGTGTGGAACTTCCCACATGTTGAACCACGCAACCACGTACCTCCTACCGTCTTTCTCCATGGTCTGAGTTGCGTAAAAGTCGTGACCGTAATCGAGCTCCTGGAACTTAGTTTCTTGAACAAATTCAAAGTCATCGTAATTGAATTCTCCAACTATAAAGCCAGTTTGGTAAAGATTCTTGTACCTGTCACCGACAGGTTCCATACCCTGAGGGGACCAAAGCAGGACATGTTTTCCACCCAACTCAAAGAAATCCGGACACTCCCACATGTAGCCTAAATCTCCGCTAGATTCTCCGAGGACACGCACAAACTCCCAATCAAACATATTTGACGACCTGTACAAGAGAACTCGTCCTCTTTGATCGTCAGTCTTGCTTCCGAGGACGACGTACCAGTGGTTACCGTGTTCCCAAATCTTTGGGTCACGGAAGTCCGGAGAGCCATTGAGAGCCATTGACAAGACAGGGTTACCTCGATACTTGGTAAACTTCAGCCCGTTGTTGCTGTAAGCTAGAAACTGTGTTTCATTTTGGTAAGGTTCTATATCTGTCACCTCATGTGCAGTGTACATGAGGATCATTGTACCTCCGACAACTATAGCGCTCCCTGAGAAGCACTGTTCTTGATCTGGCAGGAGGGCCGTGGGCAGCGTCTTCCAGTTGACTAAATCAGGGCTGGAGGAGTGGCCCCAGTGCATTGGACCCCAGACGGCATCGTACGGGTAGAACTGATAGAAAAGATGATACTCCCCTTTGTAGAAGGAAAATCCATTGGGATCGTTCATCCATCCCACCGGTGGAGCCACATGGTAGTGGAGACGGTAGCGTAGGTTCAGCTCGGGCCTCTTATTGGCAATGTATTGTTCCAACTCTTCCTTTTCCAGATCACTTTGCCGCAGTACCTTCGGCTGCGCAGCTGCTAACACGCAGAGCAGAATAACAAGGCTTTTGAGAGCCATGAGGTGTTTTGAGTTATGGATATTTTCTCTGACTTATATAGTTATTAAACTAAGGGATGATAATATGGTGTTATGTATAGGGTAGTAGGTATCGGCGGATGCCGCAGGAGTATATAAATAATAATTGTCCAACTCACTGTTACTACTTAGGTATATTGTCCAATTATACAACACCAAGCATCAGAAGGCACAAAAGAAATTTAGGCAAGCAGAAGCACATGTAAATAGTTCGGAAGTGATAGATAGACGAGAGAAATAGCACAGATTAAATATATAAGCAAACAAACGGCAAAACACTGTTCGCGATCTATATTACGCAGGCAAAATGAGCGTACGTTCCGCGTCGTGGCTAAGCTGTGACTGCTTTGACCGCTGCGCCGCGCCTACGCCCGAGCGTGGTATATAACGCTTATGTGCTTGCGCAGCACTAGTGATGGGGTAAGAGTCGATGACCCCATCACTGAGTTTCGATAGCACTGGCAACTGGTAGATAAATATGAAGATGTAATAATATAATAATATGGATAAATGTATGGTATATAAATTATTTATAAAGTGCTGAATTATTGTAAATATAAAAATGATGTGTAGGGAAGTTGCCTACACCACCCCCCACCAGAGCCCGTCAAGGGCGATAAAAATCAGGGAATCTGACATGACGGCCAGATCGGGATACGCGATTTTGTGGAACTGCAGGTGGAGGTTCGTCATTGTGCATAGAGAGTATGAATGCCGGCTTCAGCCGGTCTATAGACACCGTCGTCTCTCTGTTATTAACGAGAAGTTTGAAAACTTTATGCCCTCTGCTAAGCACTTTGTGAGGACCAGAGTAAGCCGGGGTAAGAGCACCTCTTGATGTGTCATCTCGAAGGAAGACGTGATCGCAGGTTTCGAGTTCCCTGTAAACAAACACTCTGGATTTACCATGGCGTGAAGCAGGAATAGGTCGAATGTTCTCAGCGAAGTTTCTGAGCCTTGCGGAAAAATCGGATATATCCGTTGTACCGCTTACTGTAGGCTCAAAGAATTCACCGGGTAACCTGAGTGGCTCGCCGTAAACCAGTTCTGCTGAGGAGGCCTGTAAATCTTCTTTGAAGGCAGATCGAACACCTAGCAAGACCCATGGCAGAGATTCAGTCCACCTGTCATTCGCATGACACACTATAGCAGCTTTGAGTTGTCGGTGGAACCGTTCAACTAAACCGTTGCAGGCCGGATGGTAGGCTGTAGTCCTTTTATGAACAAATCCTGCTATCTTTGACAGACTTTGGAATAAGGACGACTCAAACTGTCGGCCACGGTCCGTTGTTATATCAGTCGGACAACCGAACCGGGCAATCCAGGTCGACAGCAAGGCTTTTGCAACGGTTTCGGCTGTGATATCTTCTATCGGTACTACTTCTGGCCAGCGAGTAAATCGATCAACTGCCGTTAAGCAATACCGATAGCCATGCGAAAGAGGAAGGGGACCTATCATATCTATATGAATCTGTTTGAACCTGGCGCGTGGAAGGTTATAAGTACCAAGCGGGGAAGACACATGACGGTTGACTTTTGCCCGTTGGCACGGTAAACATGAACGCGCCCAATCCCTACAGTCTTTTCTTACCCCCGGCCAAATAAAGCGCTCAGATATTAGCTTGGCTGAAGCATTACAACCAGGGTGACTCAGGGAATGCAGACTATCGAAAACTTGTTTTCGAAGAAACTTTGGAACATAAGGCCTAGAAGCCGATGTACTGACGTCGCAATACAGGGAAACCTGACTTCCAGGGACATTTACTTTTTGGAGCTTCAAAGCTGAACCTTTATCTAAAAGCTCTTGAAGTTCAGGGTCGGAGGCTTGGTTTTGGGCTATTGTCTCGAAGCTGACAGGTGCTCCCAGTTCTTCAATCCGCGACAAGGTATCGGCAACCACATTATCCTTACCGGATATGTGCCGTATGTCGGTTGTGAACTGGGATATATAGTCAAGGTGTCTATACTGCCTTGGCGTACAGTTGTTTTTCCTTTCATGGAATGCAAAACTGATTGGCTTATGGTCAGTATAGACTGTAAAATGACGAGCTTCGAGCATATACTTAAAATACTTGATAGCCTCGTAAATGGCTAGCAACTCTCTATCATAAGTTGAGTACTTAATCTGAGAAGGGCTTAGTTTACGGGAGAAAAACGCAAGCGGTTCCCAAGCATTATCCTTGCACTGCTGCAAGACTGCTCCGATAGCTTTGTCGGACGCATCTGTAACTACAGCAAGTTTTGCAGAGCAGTCAGGATGAGCTAACAATGCCGCGTTATACAAGCTCTCTTTACACGCTTCAAACGCTGCAAGGGTGTCTCCAGCAAGGGTGATTGGCTGCAATCCTTTCACTGAACCCGTCAATAGTGCGTGCAGTGGGGCTTGTATCAGGGCTGCTCGAGGAAGAAATCTCCTGTAAAAATTGAGCATCCCTAAGAAGCCTCGTAATTGACGCACGTTCGTGGGAGGAGGGAACTCCTTCACAGCCTGCACCTTGGAGTCTAAGGGTCTGCATCCACTTGCCGAGATGAGATACCCCAGGAAGGTTACTTCTGATACCCCTAAGACACATTTAGACGTATTTACCAACATACCATATTGCTGCAGCCTTTTAAAAATTTCGCGCAAATGCTCCTCATGCTCAGCCTCGCTTCTAGAGTAGATAAGAAAATCGTCAAGATACGAATAAACAAAATCAAGTCCTCTGGTTAACTCGTCCACAAATCGCTGGAACGTCTGCCCAGCATTCCTCAGGCCAAACGTCATGTACGGGAATTCGTATAACCCGAAGGGTGTCGTTATGGCGGTCTTCGGAATGTCCTCGGGGTCGACAGGTATCTGATTATAGGCTTTCTCTAAGTCTAATGTGCTAAACACGTTACAGCCTGCAATGCTATGCGTAAAATCGTGAATGTGCTTAATCGGATATCTGTCAGGGACCGTACGGGCATTCAAGTTGCGGTAATCACCGCAGGGACGCCATCCGTTATTCTTCTTCGGTGCTAAATGTAAGGGCGAAGACCAAGAACTTTCAGACGGTCTAGCTGTACCGTTGGCCAGCATAGACTGGAACTCTTTTTGGGCGATTTTAAGTTTATCGGGTGCTAAGCGACGAGGTGGGAGAGAAACTGGGGGGCCTGGTGTCGTACGTATGTGATGGACTGTGTTGTGTGGTGTAGTGTTGTGTCTACCAGCTGGTCGTGTTATCTCGGGAAACTCGTCAAGGATTTTATGATACCGGGTCTCACCAGTCACAACTTTTACAGATGACACGTTCTCACAAATGGCTAAGGTGGCAATAGCTGAAACAGAAGTTAAATTATCTATTAGGCGCTTGTTGCGGCAGTCTACAATCAGGTTATAAAAGTTTAGAAAATCCACACCTATTATTGGTTTGGTAACATCGGCTACTACAAAGCGCCATATAAAAGACCTACGTAAGCCAAAATCTAAATCTAAATTGAGATAACCGTATGTAGCGATATCAGAGCCATTAGCTGCACTTAAAATATAGTCCGTTCGCACACGACGTGTAGGTAGCGCCGACCGGGGATAGACACAGAGGTCGCTTCCAGTGTCGACCAGGAATTGCGTCTTCGTAGATCGGTCGGTGACAAACAGGCGACCAGTAGATGGCGAAGGGCAATCGTCAGTCGCCATTAGCGACTGCCCTTTGAGTTTACCGAAGCGAAGTCACAGGGGAGAATACACTTAGTGGCCTTGTCTCCGAATTTACCATGATACCAACATAGGGGAAACTTGCGATAATTGGATTGAGATCGCTGGCGCTGCCTTGAAGGAGTACTTTTTCTGCCTCGGGATGAACGGGACTGAGATCGGCTGTTCCTGTTTGACGCCAAATTCTGGAACTGCTTGCGGAGCTCAGCTACTTCTCTAGTCAGGTCGCTCAAGACGGAGGCGGGGACGTTGTTCACGGAGGCTACTCCCGGCGATGGAGAAGTAAGGTCGTTCACTCTGTCGGCCAAGTCAGCTAAGTCCTCCAAAGAAGTTGCAATTGGCTGACCGGCGAGAACGGCTTGAACACCGTGCGGGAGGCGGCTAGTCCAAATAGTTTTCAAAAAATCATCAGGGACTTCGGTGCCTGCGAGTCCTTTGAGGTGGCGGAGAAACTGAGAAGGTTTGCGGTCTCCAAGTTCCTCGTGCATCAAAAGCTGCTTAATCTTCTTCTCGTTCGACGCGCTGAGTCTCTTGATAAGCTCGGTCTTGAGCTTCTCATACTTCTGCGTGGCGGGCGGGTTGACAATAATGTCCTTCACTTCCCTGGAGTGCTGGTTGTCGAGGTGCGCAATAACATAATTGAATTTCGTGGAGTCGCTCGAAATTCCAGACATAGCAAATTGACCTTCGACCTGGGCAAACCATATTTCTGGCTCTTCGGCCCAAAACGGTGGCACTCTCACGCCAACTTTAAAAATATGACTCTGATTCATCGACATTGCCCCATCACTAGTTCCGGCCATTGTGCCTAACATTGCCCCATCACTAGTTCCGGCCATTGTACCTAAGTCAGAACTTGCATCTTCAAATTCCTTTTCCATGCTCGTTTATAGGGTCACCAGTATGGTGTTATGTATAGGGTAGTAGGTATCGGCGGATGCCGCAGGAGTATATAAATAATAATTGTCCAACTCACTGTTACTACTTAGGTATATTGTCCAATTATACAACACCAAGCATCAGAAGGCACAAAAGAAATTTAGGCAAGCAGAAGCACATGTAAATAGTTCGGAAGTGATAGATAGACGAGAGAAATAGCACAGATTAAATATATAAGCAAACAAACGGCAAAACACTGTTCGCGATCTATATTACGCAGGCAAAATGAGCGTACGTTCCGCGTCGTGGCTAAGCTGTGACTGCTTTGACCGCTGCGCCGCGCCTACGCCCGAGCGTGGTATATAACGCTTATGTGCTTGCGCAGCACTAGTGATGGGGTAAGAGTCGATGACCCCATCACTGAGTTTCGATAGCACTGGCAACTGGTAGATAAATATGAAGATGTAATAATATAATAATATGGATAAATGTATGGTATATAAATTATTTATAAAGTGCTGAATTATTGTAAATATAAAAATGATGTGTAGGGAAGTTGCCTACAATAAGATAATCTGAAGTATTTTGTTTGGTTCGAGGAAGTGCAAGAAATAGCCACTGTTTAAGGGGTTAAATGGAGTTGAGTGGCTACTACTTACTTTTCACACTTTCCTGCAGTGCACCTCAACGAGCAAGTTATCAATTATTTGCGCAGGTACCAATTGAGACAAACAGCCACCAGTTGCGATTAAAACTGAATTACTGTTGCGATTTGGTGTGTGAAAATATCACTCCCGATAGCTATAAGTGCATGTACCAGCAATCCTTAGCTTGTCTCATAGACTTTACAAACATTTATATTGATCATGGTTTATTAGATCTTTCCATCCAAGGTTTCCTGGAAGAAATCGCTCTCAGCGATAAGGTCGCCCATTGTTTTGCCTAGATTTATGCCTCTAACCTGTATTTTGTTTCTGTGTGGTGAACAATAAAGAGTTATGTATCTATCTATGGTCATGATCGCAACAGTTGTTTAATAGGTGTGATTTTATATAACTCTTTTTACACGCGTCTGTAATCTTATCGTATTTTATTTTATGTCAGTAGCATTTATTATAGAAATTTTATACAATACATATTAATTTTATACTAGTGGAATGACGTGACGGTTTCGCATGAAGTTGTTTTCATGCAAACCTCGGCCCTCGCTGTACTTCTTTAGAGGAATTTTAGAATTTTTTTTTGTTAGCTTCATTTACCTACGCACCAAAGCAAATATACCCTGTAATTTCAAGTAGAGACTTCATTCAGCAATTTTATTCGTGTAAGACCAAATATTCTACAGTATGTAAGATACCATCATTTTTTAAGAGTAGCTATATAGGTACTTTGTCCAGCAGTAAACTTAGGATTAATGATTATATAAGTGCGAAGAACATTGATAGATGCATATTGTTATCAGCAAAGTTATCAGAGCAGGTTTTATTTTATCTTATGGCATCGTAGGGTACCTAGTACTTGAGATACCTACGAGTACTTAGATACGTGATGTAGGTACTCGATCGAAATATCTTTAATCTTAACGTCTCGCCAGTGTTGTCTATCTGAATGTAATATACGACCAGGAGGTTCATCCACATACACACACTACCGTGGAGGCAGTGGAATTCAGGTCGATAATGATGAACAAAATATATATATTTTGAAGGACTATCATGTATGTAAGGCCATATGGTATTGTTTTACTGTGTAGTGTTTCAGAAAAACATTAGCATGACGCTGTAGTGTGTGGTGGCTTCAACTAAATGTTATTTGATTTTTCACTAAAAGCCGGTAATAAAATACAAGAAAGCAACGTGCTGTGAAAGCGAGCAAATTTTTTTTTTTTTTTTTGGCTCTTGTCTATCTACAATCTTGCCAGTGTCAAGTGATAGAGATTATATGCTCTTTGCTATGTTTCTAGTCACGTCAGTCGAAAGTCGAGTCTGAATTGTTTTGAAGAAAATGGTGGCGGTTTCTTCAAAACATTTGAAACATTTTCGGTCAAATCACGATATCACATAATACACTTTCATTTCAAATGCTTACATTTTATGCTAAGACTACAAGTAATGTTGGTTACCACCAAAATTATACAACACAACTCAAAATAACACTAGAAAAACAATTAAAATGAAAATGCTATGTTGCTTCGATAGATGACAGAAAACGAATCCGAGCTAATTATTCAAACAGCAGATGACGACGGTGACAGATATAAATGACGTGTATGGAAATTTTTGTGCTAGTAGATCAAGAAATATAGATAAAACATTCAAATTCCTTGTAGTAGATAAATAGGTAGGTTGGATAGGAACTAGTGGCGGTAAGCGAGGCGAATTCTAATTAAAAGTTTAAAAACTAACCAAATTTGTGTTGTTAAAGCTGAGTTGTGTGTCGTCGTGAACCGAGGACTTGTAACCCAAGTCTGGATTTTCTTTTTTCATAAAATTGGCAATTTGCCGCAATTTCTAGCCCGTACATTAGACAATAATATTTATAACAACAAAGGCTACATTGGCAGAATGCTAATTAATTATAATGTATCTGATATTTTTTTACAGGTTCATGGTATGTGAGACCTCGGTAACATACCAACAAGCGAAAAAAATATATTTGTCATTTAAATTTTGCAGATTCTATTTTCGTCAAAATAAATAATATGTAAAATTTATAATGCTATACAACTTTTTAACCTGATGCATGTATGAAGTGTTTCTCATGCATTCAAATAATTGAAGAGACTAAATCTTAAATTATCCAGCATAGAATTATCCGTATAGAAAACTTCCAGAACTCTCTGAACAGACTGGAGTCAAGATAAGAAGCACACAACTCTGTATTTATGGCGAGACTATGCTAGGGGACCGATTCTCGGCGATTTTAAAATTTAATTCGTACACAGTTTGACAAGTTCATGTGGACCTCTTCAACCTCTCAAGTGAATGAATGAAAAACCTTTTTTTGTGTGTACATAATAATATTGTGTTTATTGTATTTCTGCAGTTTATTTATTGCATAACTAATGTATGTACACGTTGCCATTAATTATTTTAGGTTTATACCTTGAAGAAATCTGCACCTTGTTTGTTTGTGATGTTATCATTTTTAATACAGATCAGTGTAACCAACACACGCAAAGTATTGTACCGTAAGTTACGCACGATAATTTGCCCTAAGATGCACTGCCCTGCGTCCATCCACTTGACGCATACCTGTAATTACATCGGCGACCACACTCTTCAAGCCAAATTTGTTGCTGCTTGGCGGCAGAAAAAGACGTTGTGGTAGGTAATACTTCCCCGGACGAGCCTTTCAAAAAGAGATCTACTACTCTAATTCAATTTAATTCATTTATTCAGTCATAATTGTTTTAAAAATTATGTAGGAATGTTACTTACATCTAAAAAAACATAATATTATTAATAAGAAGTAGGCACACCCATTAATAACCTATTCCCATCCTAGCTTATACTATTAGGCCTTAAGCTACAGGAAAGACGAGGTCAAGGTACCGTACGATACGTAGAGCCAATGTCTATTTTCTACCCTTGGCAATTATTAGGAGACTATTTCTGTATTTCTCGTGAAGATTATTTATGGTTAGGCAGATCATTTATATATAGCAAAAGGTTACTAGCATTATGTTTCAGCAAGACTAAGTTAGTAATATTGCTCGAGTAAATATGAAAGTAGCTAGATACCTAGTTTGAGCATTTTATAGGCATCATTTGAAACAAATAAGCTATAATGTATTGGAAAAAGTTCAAGTCAGTTATATACCATACCTAGGGTAGTTTGAAAATGGTTTCGTTCTGTTTCCGTACCTAAACCCTGACTTGTGTTGTATCTTTATGACTTTTATAAACGGAGGTAAGCGTCGGGCGTGCTGAGAGCTCACACAAGTCTCCTTAAAAGCGCAAAGTTATGTAAAAAGTTGTTTCTGTCGCTGTATAAATGACCTGGAATAAATGGATATAAATTCCTATTTTCAAAGTCAAAGTCAAAGTCAAAATATGTTTATTCAATAAAATCACAAGGACCATCTTGAACCGTCTTAAAACTAGGTGACTCTAGTGCCAGTTCCACGCGACCAACACCGAGAAGAACAGGCAACAAACTCGGCTTGGTATCTATCGCTCTTTTATATGATCCTCGTTCAGTCAACTCGATTGTCAACTTGCCGCAAAATTAGAATCGGTTCAATTCGCTAGTAACTAAATATTGAGACACGAAGCTTTGCAACTTTCTAAATAAATACTTCGTACAACTTGCTCCCAACTTTCCATTGTCTCGAAAGGAAGTTGTAGCTGAGCCTTGAACAAGCGAGCTAGCTGTTCTAGTAACCGATAGATGAGTTGAACTTTCTTCAAGATTCTTTGAGGATGTCTAAGGGGTAATAATATGTGCGACTATATTGTCCAATTCAATTCCCACCAAATCAACTTCGGTAAATTAGGATTTGCTTTATTCCTATATCGATAAGCAGATTAAAAATACCCAAAAATAGAGATACCATTTTTTTTATGAAGATTAAAACAGATTAGTAGATAAAGTAGTTAGCGTTAAAGCACTCTCCAGTTCTCCGTATCTATTTTATCTTGTTTATTTGAGTCAACTAAGTGGGTGGCGTTTTGTAGGTAAAGGTACGCAAAAAACCACTTTATTTATGACAGCCTACGTAGCTCAGTTGGTAGTAGCTATGCCTTCTGCGCCGTAAGTCGTGGGCTCGATTCCCACCGTGAACAAACATTTGTGTGGTGAACATAAATGTTTGTTCTCTGTCTGGGTGTTATAATATTATAAGTATGTATTTACAAAAAAAAAGTATTATAAGTAGTATATCAGCTATCTGGTTCTCCCATATTACAAGCATAAGCTTAGTTTGGGGCTAGATAGTGCTGTGTGGAAAGTCCATCAATATTTATTTATTTATTATTTATCCTACAAATATGGATGGATGGATGGATGTATGTTTGTTACTCTTTCACGCCGGAACGACTGAACGGATCTGGATGAAACTTGGCAGAGAGATAGATTATAGTCTGGAATAGCACATAGGCACAGATAAGAGAATACTACAGATACCCCACGCCATACATTGAAACTGTCCCGTTCTAAGTCGGGCTACTCTTCGAGCTATTTTGTTTTGCCCGCATAGCTTAACAAAATAGCCCGCACAGCCACTAGATGTCGCTAAGTTGCGTTGCGAGCAAGCGGCCGTCATCTCGTAAAATGCACTTGCAACCAATTTATGTATTTTTTTTATTATGCAGATAGGACATTGGTAATTAAATTAGGAAATATTACATACATTATTGAAATGCCTGAACAAAACGCGAAAAAATCGTTTACAGCAAGTAGCGCCATCCATCAATACACAAAACAAACTTTTGGAAGCAAACAACAACGTAGTACAAATTACAGCCACCAGAAGAAGTGAGATCAATATTCAAAATAAAACATTTTTAAAATCATAAAGAATTTGATAAAAGCATATTTCCTCATCTTCCCGTGCTTATAGGAGATTTTTTCACAGTATAACTCAGGCTATTGATGACGTTATAATTACTACTCATGACCATAATTCTTCTTAATTGGACTAAAACAAAAAACTATATTTCAATCGAAACCATACAGGTTTCGATTGAAATGCCATCTATTGAAGTTTATTTGGAACTAAAAAACTGTTCTTAGAGATGGGGGCCCATGACATAGGCTACATTTTATCCCGTGGGAATACCAGGGTTTAAATCTGCGCGGTCGAAACCACGGGGCGCAACGCAACTATAGTAGCTTAAATATTGCTTTTTTTTTTTATACAACTAGCTGATGGAACAAGCAGATGGCCCACCTGATGTTAAGTGGTAACCATCACCTATAAACAAAACATTGCCCCGTAGGTCACGCACAATAGAAACGTGCCCTACGATGCACTGCCCTGCGTCCATCAACTTGAGGCATACAGATGTTAAGCCTCATGTGCCTGTAATTACACCGGCGACCACACTCTTCAAACCGAAACACAGCGTTGCTGCTTGGCGGCAGAAAAAGGCGTGGTGGTAGTACTTCCCCGGACGAGCCCTTCACAAAGAGCTCTACTACTCTTGCTTGTCCCATTCTGTTATCTGGTGGTACCTTTTGGTAAAACCCGCCCTAGGTAACACTACTTCGTTTGCCCTTGAACTGTTATCGTTGTGATTGCTATGTTATTAAGATAACGGAGTGAGTGCTTCATTTGATTCATTCGTGTTGTGCATTGCGTTATAAAGAGTAGGTGCGTTTAATTAAAAAGAAATATGATAAAATAGTGCAAACGCTGCGAGTAAACAGTGTAATAGTGTAACAGTGTAATTTTGGTATGTCGTTCGTACTTAAGTATTGTAAGACTTTAAGATAAGGACACACAGTAATTAACAAAAAAATAGACACAGACAAACGTAGAACCTCCTCCTCTTTGGAAGTCGGTTACAAAATAAATTAAAATGCACCTAAGTGCGTACAATATCACTCAGGGAAAAATCATCAATGTTCATCGCACAAATGTTTGTTCTCGGTGGAGATCGAACCCTGCGCTTACAGCACAGGAAACAGTTTTTTTTTGCTGATTGCACAAGTAATGACCCTGCTGATGTTAAGTGGGTATAAGTACCTATAATAAAGCATTACCTCTTAAATCACAAACGATGGGACCGTGCCCTACGATGCACTGCCCTGCGTCCATCAACAGACATATGCTAAGATCCATTAGCCTGTAATTCAATAACAACCACATTTCAAACCAAACCGATTTAGCACTTAGGTATGATGGGCTGCACAGAAAGTAAAATTAAATACAATGAAATATACCAAGTGATTCTGTATATCCAAACAATAATAAGATAATGTTGATCCTACAGAAGATGACATGCTTGAACAGCACGTGTGCAGCTTACAGTCAGGGCTCAGCAGGGCTGGCCCTCACCAGTCTGGTGACTCATCTTCTGGCTGCCCAGTGCTTGCTGACTGAGGAATGGCCTATGGACTACTCATATGGCCTTACTAGTAAGTTTCTTGCCTCTCAACTACTGTATCTACACAACTACTTACACCATTTAAACATTGAACAATGCTGTTTCAAATTAGATGCTTGAGATAGTTGAATTAAAATTCAAATCAGCATGCAACTAGCGCGTCACAAGTCCATTGAGAGGTCAAATAAATAAATAGACGGCATGGGCTTGCAAACTGTCACGTATACAACAGTTATCATTTTGCCCGACAATGTTCCCATTATTTAAAGTTGGTAGGTATGTGACAAATGTACAAAGAAATCTGTGAGAACGTCTGCCGTGCTTAGGGATTTTCGTGTGCCTAATCCATTAAATCTATTTATCACCAGATGGCGACCATTTCGACTTCATAATAATCGGTTCAGGCACTGCTGGGTCTGTGCTGGCCAACAGACTCTCCCAGATCGAGGAATGGAAGGTCCTGCTGATAGAAGCTGGGGATGATCCTCCTATGGAGAGTATTGTTAGTATTTAACTCCTAAGCTAGGCGAAGAAAGACCTATATTAAAACAATTGCAACGCTTACTGATAATAATGTTTTAAATTCTAGGTTCCGAGCTTCTCGACTGCAGTGCACCAAACAAAGCACACGTTCCAATACTACACAGAACTAGATGAAACGACAAACCGAGGTTGTGTCAACAACAGGTCTTACTGGCCGCGAGGGAGGCTTCTTGGAGGAACTGGCTCTATCAATGGGCTCATCCACATGAAAGGGAGTGAGGGAGATTATGCTCCATGGCATTTAGAAGACGGCGATGGTTGGGACTGGCCAACTATACAAAGTTACTTCAAAAAAAGTGAAAAAGTTTTAGATCCGACTATTATTAACAACTCTGAATTAGTTAAAAATTATGGCACTGAAGGAGAATTTATAATTAATCAGCTTAACTTTACGCATCCTGGCATAGCAGAGAAACTGACTGAGGCGTATAAAGAACTTGGATTGAAATACTTAGACGATTTGAATGGTCCGACGCAAATGGGAGTAGGAAAGCTCCGAGGTAGTAACCATAACGGTAAAAGAGTCAGCACAGCTACAGCATTTTTAAATCCAATCAAGGATAGAAAAAATTTAAGGGTTTTGAAGAATGCGTTTGTTACAAAAATTGGATTTGAGGGTAAAATTGCGAAATCAGTTCAAGTGGCGCTTCGGTATGGTGATGTTGAAACATATTTTGCTAAAAAAGAGATCATCCTGAGTGCTGGTGCAGTCAATACTCCAGTGCTCTTGATGTTGTCTGGTATAGGTCCAAGAAAGTTTTTAGAAAATAAGAAAATCGATGTTGTTGCTTCCTTGCCTGTTGGAGAAAATCTTCAAGATCATGTGAGGATACCAGTTCCAGTAACTATTGATACAGGAGCTCAACAAAGAGATGAAAAATTCTGGCTCAAAGCAGCAGCCGAGTACATGATTGATCAATCTGGGCCATATGCAACAAACTACGATCAACCTAATATCAATGCTTTTCTTTCCGTCTCTAAAGAAAATACTTTACCTGATGTTCAAATCGACCAAAATTACTTCCTACAAAACACTTCATACATTTACTCCATGTGTAAAAAAACATTATCGTTCATAGATCCTATTTGCAAGCAGTTTGTAGATTTCAATTCTGACAAAGAACTGCTAATATTTTACGTATCGCTTTGCCGACCCTACTCGAGAGGTAATATTATGATACGAGGCATAAATTCAATGGAACACCCGAAAATAAGCTCCAAATACTTCAGTGATGAGCGTGATATGGAGATTTTTATTAAATCTCTGAAAAAGGTAGTTGAAATTGTAAATACAACTACTTTTAAAGACATGAAAGCTGAAGTGAAAAGAATCCAGTTTGAGGACTGTGATGGTTTTGAGTTTTTGAGTACTAACTACTGGGAGTGCATGGCTAGAACAGTTACTTTTAATGTATATCATCCAGTAGGAACAGCTAAAATGGGTAAAAAGAACGATCCAACATCTGTAGTTAATGGTAAACTGAAAGTGCATGGGGTAAAAGGTTTAAGAGTAGTAGATGCAAGCATAATGCCAACAATTCCAAGTGTGAATACAAACGCTGCAGTTATAATGATAGCAGAAAGAGCAGCAGATTTTATAAAAGAAGAACACAAAGCTGAAAAAAATAAAAAAATTGAGTTATGAAAATGATCTATAAGATTTTTATTTGCACACCAAAACGCATCACTTGGGATAGTTGATGCTTTTTGGTGCTTTACTATGAAAAGTTAGTTACATAATATTATGTACCTTAGTAAGATTATTATAATCTTGATTATAATACAATACATGTGTGTTATATTATTATGTACCTATGTAGGAATGTTATCCCGTATTCAAATTCCTTGGTTATCCCTATAATTGACGAATTATTGATAATCTGAGTTTCGTTATCTGTGAACGACGGAGAAAACATCGTAGATTTATTATGTAGCGTTATATACTCTTGGTTTATTATGACAGAAATGTCAGTAAAAAAGTACGAAATGATTAAGTTAAAAATTTTGCTATGTTATTTGTTATTAGATCATGCAGTTTTACTAATTGAAACATCCGTTAGAGTCTTAGATAAAGGTATCCTACCGCTAGAAAAGAATTCAGTAGCAATTCAGTTCTATTTTGACATAGAAAACGAAGATAAACTCAATGCTTGTAAAATACGCTCTATACCCGAGCTGTGTTGTTTATCTGATAATGAGGATATTGGCTGCGATATCATTGAAGTATACGGAGATTATAACGATGTATTGAAACCAAAGTATCGCGACACTGTCATGTACATTTATCCAACTATAGCCCAACATGACCAAGTGGGATACTGCAAATTTATCCTAGATCTTCGATGTGGTAGAAAAAAAGCTAAGAGGGAAGCAGTAAAAATAACGTTTGATACGAGACTCAAAAATAAATCACAGTATTTATTTAAAAGTTATATTACTGGGCAAAAGATAACACCTTGTGAAACTCTAGACCAAGACTCTTTGAATTTGTGCTCTCCGGTCAACTGTGATGTAAAGTATACTGGCAGTAGACCATTCTATGATACGGAGTTGGATAAATGTGTGAAAGCAGTTGAATGCATTGGAGATCCCAAACAAGACTTACCTGACGTGGTCTACATGCCAAAGAGCAATACCTGTAGAGACCTCAACAACCCATTGACTATTGCAGACATATACGCTATAAGCACAGGATTAGGAATTATGAGCAAGTCTCCAGAAAGTGATGAGTTTAAAATGACTCTACAATCTAATTGCTCAACTATATCTCAGAACCTAATGTTTCTAAAAGACTTGCTATATGGCAAGCTATCTCCAACAAATTATAAGACAGATTTCAGTAAAAGTTGCAACAAAGCAATATTTTCGATTCTAGCATGCATTATTGGACTGAGTTTAGCTATACTGATATTTGTCATGCTTGTCAATGCAGCCTATTGGGTTCTCAAAAAATGGGGTAGTGGAGAATTAAAACAGCAACTCAAAGATTTCAAGAAGAGCCATAAATCTAAACCCAAAACTTGCATGAAGATATCAAGAACAAACGATGAGGTCAAAAACAAACTTCTTAAGGAAGTAATAGTGTCAGATCTGCCTTTAGAACTGAGAGACAGCGTGGTTGACATTTGCGATAGAATAGACAAAGAAGTAAAATGGAAGAAGAGATACAGAATGGAAGACGTTGGAAGTCAAGTTCATTTTGAGAATAATGATACAAGTGATACATCAACAACATCCGATCTTGATTACGAGGAAAAACAAAGACTACTTAAATAAAATGTATTTAATAGGTATATCTTAGGGTGGATTATACATAAGAGCATTTTATCGAGCATTTCTAATACCGTTCTCACGAATGGTACAATACAGCAGTGCAAGTACCGTTCTTATCGATCGCTTAATTGACATTTAGAATCGTCAAAAATTCGTTAAAAATGGGTTCAACAATGGATAAAACCAGTTTAAACGAATTTTGACGATTCTAAATGTCAAATAAAGCGATCGATATGAACGGCACTTGCACTGCAGGTAGAAGCTCAGTTTTCAAATCATTTCAATGTAATGCTATGAATGTTCGGCGCTCTGCTTAGCGTAATGTTCACAGCGAGTGTGTAACATTTCGTTGTACCTTGCGTTCACTCTACCTTTCTTTCTTGAAAAATCTCCACGCTCGTGCAAAGGCTCGACGAAATGTTACACCAATATACTCTCGTTGGTATGTACAGTTCGGTTGTAACAAATCATTATTAACATAATTATCATAGAGCGGTTCGCTGTTCTGTTACAAGTAAATCCGCTAGCCTATACTCACCCTTATGATAACAGCTGTTCGTAGGTAATTACCTAAATAAAAGAGCTATGTAAAGAGCAAAAAAATTTATTTTTCTTGGCTTGGTACCTACTTACTAGTTGCACATTATCTCGTTGAATCGTTTGGCTATGAACCCTAAATAGCACAAGTGCCTCACCCAGTGGTATAATGAGAGTAGCCTGGAAGAAAAGAAATACCAACCTAACCTCTGTGATCCTTTAACCTTTTGTAGGCAAAAGAGAATGGATTATGTATTCTTGATCTGTGATTTACTTTATAACAAGGGTAACAAAGTTTTCTATGGATCTGTGGAACACACAGACTCAAGGAATATAAATACAAGAGACTACTAGGATGCTGACGGTGGAACAACTCTTTGCTGCGGAAGATCAAAATCTTAGCATATCTAATTATTATTATCAGATTATTTTACTCGTGCAAGTGCAAAGTGCCAGCACCCCAAGAGTATATAACGCTACGCTACCAGCACCTTGCAAGCATAATATCGATGGTGCAAGCGGTTTCTGTCTTCTATTATTTCAAAACTGGGACACTATTCCAGTATTATTCCATAATTTCTGAAAAGCATTCCTAAAAGTTAATAGTCATGCAAAACCGACGACTTAGGTAACACTACGTAAGCCATTGAAGGAATGGTCTTGTTTGGTTGGTTCCTGCTGAACTGGCTCCATTCACACGGGCCACATAATTCATTGAACGCCAAACTACAAAATAAATGATGCAATGCTGACAATCAGCAGCTACAAGTTTCACCACCTGACTGCGCGATTCGTGCGCCTGTGGAAACAAGTCCAAGTGGTCTCTGATGGGCTCGCTTGTGTGATTTCCGTGATTTGCTGCCAGTGTGGTCAGGCCATGCCAGTATCGGATAACACGTCTGAGATCGAAGACCAGGTACCTACTAAGTCTTAGCTGTGATTTTTAAAGTTTCTATCTTTGCAAGTGGTAAGTATGTAAACTAAAATTCCTAGGACGAGTTCGAAAGCTGACTCCGCCATTTGACATAGTTAAAATCCTGTCCATCCAAAGGGTGTCTGGTTCTTCCAGACCTATCTATATATATAGGCCTATCAAATACGTCTCAGATTCTCTACGGATATTTTATTCTTGAAGATCTGGAAGTATACCAGAGATCAAAAGAGGAATTTACCGTACCATGACTGTATTTGGAATAATGAGTGGACCATAATTATATTTTATACATATTATTTGAACTTTTATACCTTCTCTATTTCTGCAGGCATTTCCCTTTACTGACCCTGAGCGAGCTGGTGGAGAGCTACTACGGAACATGAAACCCGACGTTTGCGAGCACCACGCAGCTGTGGAGGCCAGTTGCAGTCAACTGGATCGTGCCAAAAGCCAGCCGGACCCAGACGCTATCACATCTGTGGGTCACTTCATCATAATCATTTATTCATTCAGGCAAGGGCTCGATCCAAAGGCGCGAAGAGTAGTAGAGCTCTTTGTGAAGGGCTCGTCCAGTTTCTGCCGCCAAGCAGCAACGCTGTGTTTCGGTTTGAAGAGTGTGATCGCCGGTGTAATTACAGGCACATGAGGCTTAACATCTGTATGCCTGAATGGACGCAGGGCAGTGCATCGTGCGTGACTGCATTAGAAGAAAGCATTGCCTCGTAATTTTGATACCATTGATGGTTACCATTTAAAATCAGGTGGTTCATCTGCTTGTTCCATCAGCTACTTGTATAAAAAAAAGGCGCGGTCGGTGTGGACGTGCCGCGTAGAATCGAAACGCACAAATTAGGCTATTGTGTATTGCTATTCGACGTACATCAATAACATTGTACAATTTTCTAAATTTAAGTTTTCTTTTTAGAAGCCGTTGCAGCAGTCCCGAAAAAGCAATGAATAAAGAAACAAAACACTCTTTAGATTTTTAAATCATAATTTTATGTTTTTACAAAGTAAAGTAAGAACTTTTTTAGGTCTGTTACATTATTCCCGTATTACTTTGTTGTCCCTGTTTATTATTCTTACAATTGAACCCAAGACCTAAAGAAATAATTAATTACTATTCAGTCTGGTCGACATTCCATAAAAAAGTAGAAAGTGCGTGTCGAGCGCCAATTTAAAAGAGATTTTTTCTTGGAGAAAAATGCAGGAATCCAAATTGATGAAAAAAATTATACCAATTGGTTCAATTGTGTGTTTCAAGTTGTTGCAATCCCAAAATGACATTATTTTACGTTCGTTTCAAAGTGAAACACAGCATTTCTGAAAAGAGAGGAGTCTAAATTCGACTGTATTTTTTTGTATGTTTGTTATGCGATAACTCCGCCAGCTTTAACTAGATTTTGATGATTCCTTTATTTGTTTAGTAGTCATACTTCAGATGTATTATTATACTAACGTGGTTTATTATAACTTATTGAAGAATCCTAAAACTTTACAATTACATGCAATTCCCGACTCAGTATAAAATAAATTGTCTTTCGTAAGTAGTATTGCATTTGGAATTACAGTTTCGTACGATGTATAAGTCACTTTCGATATTGTTTCTACTCTATAATGTCTTATATATTGAGGGTGAGTCATAATATATTCAGCATTCTTCTTATATTTTTATTCGTTTTATAGTGTTTACTACACTTAAGGAAAACGCAAAGATCTTTTATACATTACAAAATAATTGTTTGTATTTTGTATTCTATGATTTTTAGGTACCTCGGATAAACTAGGTTATTCATTTGATGATCAGGCTGATGGGTGGATGAAACTGCATGCCCTTCCGGCTACGTGGAGCGATGCGAGATTTGTTTGCAAAGCTGAAGGTAACATTTCCATCTCTTCTTACCCGAACTTAGTGTCAAGCAATGAAAAGCGAAATTTACCTCAAATATACAATTCTAAGAAAATGTATATGGAGCCCTTTTTACTACCAACTTACTGTGATCTCAACAATGTCATAGGTTCATCGGAAGGAAGCGTTCATCACTTCATGTTCGCCATTCGAGAACCTATATTTCCCTACAGCTGTCGGTTCTTTCAGCTTTATAACCTGCTCATTCCCGCTAATTCTACTAGCTGGACGAATCCGTTCAAAGAAAAGTACTCCTCGATAGTCTGTTTTATAGCCCCTTTCAGAATATCACGGGAACCTGCTGTTTTCGTGTTTTAGCACTCTTATGTCTCCAGGAGCGGTCCTGGCGTCTCCGCTTACGGAACAGCTGAGTCAAGCGATGGTAGAGCACGCTTCGTCTCGCTCAGTTCCCATTATATTTACTGGGGTGCACGCCACCTACTCCAAGGGTGCCTACGCCTCTCTAGAAGGTAAACCTGCTGCTCAATCCAGATCTGCAACACATCTCTAACGAAGGAGTTCACTTGACTTTCAACAATGACTTTTCATGCAAATTGCATTCTACACTTTTAAAAAACCTACTCAGTTATACCTATTTTTATTATACATACAGAAACTTTTTGTTTTTGTGATAGTCTCGAAGGAAATTCTTTTGGAATTCAAGATGGTCCTTGTGATTTTATTGAATAAACATATTTTGACTTTGACTTTGAATTTGGATGAGATTCTACACTCCTGCGATTAAAAATGAAACTAGATGTCATAGTAGATTCATTAGCTAGTGTCGTGCGTGACCAAGGACAATGCGCCTAGAGATGGGATAGACATAAGAGATATTCCTCCAAGATCGCCACAGTCTTTCGCTAGCTAGTCCGTCAATTATATGTCCCTCACGTCATGGTCTCTCCAATTTAATCCCTAGAACATGCAGACCTAACACAAGTGCCTAATAATTGATTCTGTTTTAAGGAGTACCGTTATCGAAACTACCGATCAGCTGGTTGGCTAACGAGCCCAACAATTACCTAAACAACGAGAGCTGCCTCGCCATGATGACGACCAGTAACGGTTCCATGGCAGATGTCAGGTGCACTGACGTTTTCCCGTTCATCTGCTACAAAAAGCAGCAAGTTGCCGCAGAGGGGACTGAAATGATGTGTGGCGCACAAGATGCAGGTAATATCTATCAAATAGTTCTTATTAATAAGATTATGAAAGGCAACGATCATAGAGCTGCTAACAGATTTACCTTTCTGTGTTTTACTTCTAATGGAATCTTCACAAGAAATAAAAAAAGCTTTTAGAGGATAATAATCCTTAAATTTTGAACTAAAACTGATGATCATCTCATGGTTAAGAAAGTTCTGTCACATCAACATCATCACTAGCCTATACTAGAAGAAGTATAAAGACTTCTAAACATCGGACCTAACCGATCGGGCACGTGACGTGATCACCAGGAATCGCTATTCGATGTTTCCCCAGAACTGTACCTTACCTACCACCATTTCTTTATTATTAGTTATACCAGTGGCTATCACGATTATTTTATAATGATGTACCAAGTGCCCATGATTATTAATCTTTCAGAATACCGTTTGGACATGCGCACCGGGAAATGTTACAAGCTCCACGCCCGCGGCCTGATCTGGCCCCGTGCTTACTTGACGTGTATGGCGGAAGGCGGTCATCTGGCTGTTGTCAATAGCGAAGAGGAATTCACGGTTCTCAGGGAGCTGTTCAACAACTACCCGGAGCAGGCGATCTTATCTAATCACAAAGTTTTCGCAGCCATCGGTTTCTCCGATCCCAACGATGGCGGGTCTTGGAGAACCATTCATGGTAACATTTCTGAAGAACAAATTTTTGTTTGGAAATTAGTTCAATATTGTTTAAATCGGAAGATACCTTTATAATGTTTTTTTTAATTTATGAGATATTTTTACTCGGTATTTAACTAGATAAAGTAGCGCAAATTCAAAAAATAAAAAAAAAAACAATAAAATGAACTGTTTGAAAGATGCCATGAGAAAGAAGAAGGACTGAGGTGATGATCACAGCACACAGTTCTGTATTCTATGGTGATGATTGATAGACGTAGATGACAAAAACCTGTTGTGCCAGCCTCATTTTGGGATCACCGAACTGCTCTGACAGAAGGAAGACCAGCACAACCAGCGGTGGTTGTAAGCTAACCAACGAATGCTTGGTTAGAGTCCGTTTTGCGATGCATAAAGCTCAATTTTGTATGAAGTAGCTTCCCAGTAGTGTAAGCTTTGTTTCGCAAATAAATGTATTTTCTTACTTAGCGAACGATGAGGAAGGATGATGACAATCAATTCTTTTTCTAGAGGAGACCCTAAAGGAGGCTGGATTTGAGCGCTGGGAATCTGGAGAGCCCAACAACTCTTCGCAGCCCGAGGGAGAGCTATGCGGCGTCATACTGAGAGGCAGTGGGCACTTCAACGATGCCCCTTGCTCGTGGGCCCTGCCCTTCATATGCGAGAAGGAACCAGATGTCATTGATGCTCAATAATTTATTTATGAAAGACTCCATTAAATGTCTAAGGATAATACTTTGTGCAAGCACGATAAATCATGGGATATTAGTATAATTCTTTCCAATTTAGTTTGGAATCACCAATTTTTGTATTTTGTTATAAACGATTTTGAATTTGTTCTTTATTCTTTATTACACACAGTAAAAACACAATGAAATGGTAAACTTTAATATTTTTTTTTAAATAATGCTGGACAATCCACACAGCACTATCTAGCCCCAAAGTAAGCTACTCAAAACTTGTGTTATGGGTACTAGATAACTGATATATTTAATACTTATATACTTACATAGATAGATATTTTTTTTATACATAGAAAACACAAACGGAACAAATTTCTGCAGATCATACACAAATTTGTTCCGAGGCGGGAATCGAACCCGCAACCTCTGCGTCGCAGGCGGACTCTCACCCGCTGCGCCACTGAGGCCGTCTGTGTACGATCTGCAGAAATTTGTTCCGTTGGTCTAGGTGTTTTCTATGTATATAATAAAAAATATCTATCTATGTAAGTATATAATTTATTAAATAAATCAGTCATCTAGTACCCATAACACAAGCTTTGAGTAGCTTACTTTGGGGCTAGATGGTGCTGTGTGGATTGTCCAGCATTATTTATTATTTATTTATTTATTTATTACTGTAGTTGCCACAAATGGATTTTCCGCCATTATACTATTGAACTTATGACCTATCGAATAATAATGAAACACATTTTGCTTTAAATAAAATATGCTAAATTCATTTTATTGAATAAGTGCGTGTCGGTAGGTACATAATTAAGAAAATAAAGGTTTTCTCGAAAATGTTAACCCTCTTATTCATAATCCCTGCCAATTTATAGCGGGAATTTATAGATTATGTCTCCTTCACTCTCAGAGAAGCTCTTTGTTTACAAATGTAGTATATGCAGATACGACCCAGCATTCGCACAATGTTTAGAGGTAGACAGAGAAAGCAAAACACTTCCATGTACTGTCTCACCTCTCGCCAGACTCATTCTTGTTCGTGCGCGCACGGCGTTCGCACAGGTGTATCAATGTTTTTACTTCGATCGAGCGATGGCGAAAAAATTCCGAAAAAAAGAGGTGAAGGAACCAAAGAAGATAGATGGATGGGAGGAAAATTATTGGAAGAAGTTTCGTGCAACTATTGACCTCTTTTCTTTTATATTATCCGATGTATTCTTCGGATATCCTCGTTGCATTCATCGAGCGGTGCATTATTTGCAACTACCATGCAAGTACCGGCCTTTTAATTTTATAGTTTTTTACATATCCGCTGTATTCTTCGGATATCTCGATGCATTCATCGAGCGGTGCACTATTTGCAACTAACATGCAACTACCGACCTTTTTACTTTTATAGTTTTTTTTACATATCCGTTGTATTCTTCGGATAATCCTCGATGCATTCATCGAGCGGTGGCGTGCACTATAATACATATTTTGTACCTAGTGGGTACCTAGTGTTTCGTTGCATTCAACGATAACACATATTTTTATCTTTACTTATGCACCTACCCACATATACTATGCTATGTGCCTATCAGCCCCTTGAATTCTTGGGATGTATCAAATTAATGGTTATTTCGTTGTATTCTTCAAATAACCGAATTTTGTGAGAAACATGTTCTGTACTAAAATTATATTTGGCTAGCGGCCGCCCCCTTTCGGTTTAACCTTTCTACTGCAGCTGTACATTTTATTTTTTGAAGATATTTATTCTGTTGAACAGACCATTTCGATGCATTAGTTGACTGTTCATTTCCTACGGATATCGAAGAAAGGTCTAAAGGAATACCACTGGTAGGTATACCTATGATATTGTTGCTATTTCCAGCGCTGGATGGTATATTATATACTGGAGCTGATCTAAAGTACAGCTCTCGACGTTCTTGCGACATTAGAAGTTTATATTTACTGAATAGTGGCCATTATTGACTTCAAGCCGGTAAAAGCCTAAGCCGGCAGCTTCAAAAGCTCACTTTGTGGAGTATGGTGATAATTTTCAAGCCGATTTGGCCTGTATATTCTACTAGAACTTTTTTTCTTCAAAAAGAAACGAATATTAAATTTAAGAAATAATCTGAATTCTAAAATATTATCACTTGCTATTAGTCTACTCTAAACTTGGAAATTGGCACTATGTTGGTCGATACCTGCAGATTTTTGTTAATAGATAAGCAAATACAAAACAAGGTCAGCTTGGCAAAGTATGTACTTTTAGCCCGAGGCAATGTCATAATACGTATTGAAAATAGCTGTTTCTCCTAATAGAAATTTATACGTGAGACGCTCATCGTCTTGCGGTGCGAGGAACCAGCGTGGACGGTAAGCAGAGTCGGACGGCGTCATACCTGACGAACCCTCGGCGTACCCGCCACAGAACGCGGTGCACCCACCGCCCGCCGTTCGTTGCAATGCTAGCCCGCGCCACACGAGCCGGCCTGTGCGGCGCCACCTGGGCAGCCAGTGAAGTAGGTACATCGGTAGCTAGGTACCTACCTACCTACCGATACGCTATCTTAGACTCGCCTCGCCGCCACTGCAAGTACACGCAAGTCGTCTGAAGTTCTTTCGAACGAATGATCGCACCTATCACTAAGTGCTTTGTTTTATGATACTTTTTATGAATAGCGGCATAAGTATTCCGAATTTGCAATTGCAGCGATACAAAAAGGAGTAAAGTATTTTTAGAAATTTATTTTATACCTATTTTAAAACAATTTTAAAAGTACGTACATTAAACGGAACATTTTACGATGAGAGGCACAGAAATGCTTCTAAACTCGTACTCAAGGATCCCGTATGTCTAATTCAATAAATAAAATAAAAGACAAAAGATATATTTTCAAGGGCTTATAACGAGTAAAGGCGAAATATTTTCGTAAGGGCAATGTGCCGTTAACATTAAAATTTGTGAATTTTCTACAAAGCACTTTCTAGCGCCAAACTGGGAACCAGATATTGGGAAATTAATTGCTTATTAATTAATTGAACAATAGTGCTTAATAAAAGCTACTTGCTAGTTTTTAAGCATCCTAATTTGATACTGAGATTATAATACCTAATGTTTTTACACCTACTTAACTCGAAAAGTCTTGAAATTATTCTAATGAGCTTAAAAATAATTCAGATAAGAGCATTTCCGTGATTGGTATTTAGAATATTTAACTACGGCATGTCCAGCTATATGGCTAGTGGTTTACGAAATCCTTCTAAAGGGTTACGTTGGCCCTACTTAAAAATAACGTTAGCTATGAAATATTTCCGTAACTGTTATCGTGCGTGATGACCTGATTTGGAGACACAAAAACATTTCCTTTCTGCTACAGAAGTCCTATTCCCAACATGATCTGATATGATTGGGAAGTTTTTTTTTTTGTTACTGATGCTTCGAACACTAATAATAATTGGGGGTGTGTTCTGTGGCTCTGAACGAGTTGGGGGATGTGGGTCCACCACGTAACAATCCAATTATAATAAATTACCTACCTGGAACTGGTGCAAATTATTTTTGGGAATAAAGGAGTTGCAGAAGATAAAAGAGATTGTGATATCCTACGCGTGGACAATAGTTACCTACAATTACTTGGTATAATTCTTGCTACTGCCCAGTATCCACGTTTTACCTAAAACAGTAATTAACACGATTTGGAAATGGTGTGAGTCACACATGTCGACTATTTTGTGTTCAAGTCGTATATTCTTTCTGCTGAAAATATATAAGCAGACGCAAAATCTAGGACGCTTCATATTGATAAGGAGTACGAATTAGATTTTTATGAGTACGAATTAGATTTTTATGAGTTAAAACATTTTCATAAACCAAATATTGACTTATTTGCGTCACGTATCTACGAGACATTTGTTTTTCAAAAAAAAAAAAAAAAGAATGCTTGGTTTGATGGTTTCAAAATTAAATTAATTTCCATGCGTTCCTGACGTTTGACATAACAATAATAATAAAAATAAAAAGGTTCTTATCAGTCAACTGGTATTGTTTGTACCAGTTGGTATTGGTTGGTATAAGTTCTGAACGTCTCAACCGTACCCTTGGTATATGTATTGAAGAGATATTGGTTCTCTCTCCGAGTAAATATCTTCTTCTCTCTCCTTGCATATCAATAACCCGTTTCATCAAAAAATCTCCCTGGTAGTGTGTCTCATCAAAAAGGCTTTCCACAGCCAATCTGTCCTGGAATTAGCATTTGGCGTTTCCAACTATTTCTGTTTTTTTCACAGGATGCTAGATCACAATACCTACAATGTGTTATGCTTTCGTGGAAGTTTTGTGTAGGTATCTACAAAATAATAATGTTTTTCTTGAATGAAAAAAAGATCACCTTTATTAAAGTTTCTTACAACTTGTTTCAAGTATAATCATCTTTAGTATATTTTTCTGAATAATCATACATATTTCTTTGATATCATTAAAAAAAAAAAAAAAATACGTTTAGATATGAAAGTAAAAGATAACTTTCCTTCAAAAACATTTTTTTACAAAGATAACATTCCCATGTTATTTTATTATTGAAATCCGAATATAGTACGGTTTATATTAGATTTTGTAGTTTTAGAAAACTACAGATTGGTTCATTTAATTTCGAATTTTATAAAAAATTTGACATGCTGTTCGTGCTATCAACTGGCCGTAGAAAACAAACATTTTGTTCGATTCAGATTCAGATAATATCAAATCTTTCGATCAAGCTTCCGGGATTGACTGACAGAATGCAACCTTCTTTAATCGGCAACATCCATAATTAGGAAGATGATAATTGACGTCTTGTTCTGACCGAACAATCCATTGAACACTGGATTCAACAAACGCTTGCTGATAGTGGCATCGATATTTCTGCTGGTAACTCACAGCCTCTACTTTAGCCACTTCTCGGGCTAGATTCAGTTTCGACGTCATTTCATGAGTTGGTTTTTTTTTTTTTTAGGCCGACTTTTTTGTGTGTACATAATATTATTTGAGTTCTACCACCTTATAACTTTTACAATTATGGTTCTGGTGATCAAGATTTTTTCGCATTCAATTTTTTAATTTTGAGTATTTTGTTTCGTGCTTTTTTAAAGTTCTATTTATTTTATTTTGCGTTATTTTATAATGCTTTAGTCTTCTGTAATTATTCGTTAATAATTTAAATAAGTACCTACTCAAGCAAGCTTTTACGATTATTTTTTTTGCAAAGTTTAACCTATTGCTTCTTTTATTTCATCAATAATTTTTTTCTCTACCCATAGATAATCAAAGAATATCTTGGTGCATCATTGATCTTGTTCTCTAAACATCTACATTTGTAAACAAAGAGCTTCTCTGAGAGTGAAGGAGACATAATTGAATGATCAAGCGAGCTTACCTGAAGCGAAGCTCGATCTTAATTATGTCTCCTTCACCGAAGAGAAGCAAGGTCCCTCCCTTCCCTAGAAAAGTTCCCCTGAAGATCAATGTTGCTGTAACACTACTCTGAAGATAATGAGTCTGGCGAGAGGTGAGACAGTACATGGAAGTGTTTTGCTTTCTCTGTCTACCTCTAAACATTGTGCGAATGCTGGGTCGTATCTGCATATACTACATTTGTAAACAAAGAGCTTCTCTTCGGTGAAGGAGACATAATTAAGATCGAGCTTCGCTTCAGGTAAGCTCGCTTGATCATTCAAGTATTCTTGTCATGTCACTGCCACTTTCATGCCAACGAAAAGAGACGGCAACAGACTTATCAGTCTGATAAGCTATTGGCGTGCTTAAAGACCATTATAAATAAGGGCCTTAGCCATTGTGTTAAACGCCTTATTAAGATAGATTTTTTATAATTAGTATTAGAGTCTTTAGTGATGAAATTGTTATACACCCAAAATGTAGGTGTATCACAAAATATGTTTATTCAATAAAATCACAAGGATCATCTTGATCTTGATCTTGTAGCATAGATATCTACTCGTACTACTGTTGCCGCTTGAGCCACTGAAAATGGTAGAAGTTCTGTTTGACGTACAGCGTTATTTGGAGATGGTCACTATTACAATTTCCAGCGAAGAGTAAAAAAGAGCCAGACCAGAGAAGAGTTTTATATTTAAATCACAGGAACATGTATAACCAAGTTGATGGACACAAGTCTGCATCGTATTTCACATTATTATAGCGAATTACGTGGCAATGATTTCACAGATCACTATCACTACATAGTATAAAACAAAGTCGCTTTCTCTGTCCCTATATCCCTATGTCCCCATGTCCCTATGTATGCTTAAATCTTTAAAACTACGCAACGGATTTTGATGCGGTTTTTTTTAATAGATAGAGTGATTCAAGAGGAAGGTTTATATCCTACTATGGATGGATGGATGCATGGATGTTTGTTACTCTTTCACGCCGGAACGGCTTAACGGATCCGGATGAAGCTTGGCAGAGATATTGATTATAGTCTGGAATAACACATAGGCTGCTTTTTATCCCGTGGGAATACCGGGTGTTGGCAGATGTTTAGCATTTTACCGTATTTAGCTGATACATTTTTAGTTCCTAAATAATAACTAGATGTCGCCACAGGAAAGATTAGCACGCGCTATCGTTGCGTTTTGAGCAATGAGTGATATCAGCAATCGTAGATATAATGTTTTCCGATCACCGGGATTTAAATCTGCGCGGGTGAAACCGCGGGGCGCAACTAGTGTATAATACATGCATGATATTATTATGTGCACCCGTGCGAAGCAGGGGCGCGCGGGTGGGTCGCTAGTGGTTTTATATGACATAGTGATGGTTACCAGCACATAACATCAGGGGGGCCATCTGCTTGTTATATCAACTAGTTGTAAAAAAAAATTATGTAAAAAAACTGTAGTTACAGCATTTTCATTCATTCATTCATTAAAGTTGTCTGAAATATAATTAGGTATACTTTTTCCACCAAAGGAATCCTGAAAATTTTAATTTATAATTATACTTAGCAATGAATGTAAATTCCAGACATTCACTATTATAAAAGTTAGTCAGAAGCGTTGCAGTTGGCATTTCAGTCTCATCATGTTGACGGCTTTAGTGTTTTTGTTTCTGCTTTGTAACGTTTCGTACATTGAAGGTGAGTAGGTATATACGAAGTTTATTTAAGGCGTTGACAACACCTCAAATTCCTTGACAACACCTAATATTTCTCTCACTCGCATCGACATCGATTCGACATTTTGAAAGATATAAAATCACAAATTCCAATTTTGAAAAATCGCAAACAACCATTTTGTGTGCAATCACATTGCGCATAGTTTGGTAAAAATTTCATTTTGATTGATGCAAGCTTTCCTACTCAAAAGTTTGCCTGAGTACGAAAACTAGAAAAGCAAACTTTTAAGTAGGAAAACTTGTATCGATCAAAATTATTTTTTTAATAAACTGTGCGCAATGTGATTGCACACAAAATGGTTGTTTACGATTTTTCGAAAATGGGTTTAGTGATTTTAAAACTTTCAACAAGTCAAAACGTGCGAGCGAGAGTCACATTACCTCTTGGCTTCGTCTTAATAACTAGCGACCCGCCCGCGCGCCCCTGCTTCGCACGGGTGCACATATCATGCATGTATTCTACATATAAACCTTCCTCTTGAATCACTCTATCTATTAAAATAAACCGCATCAAAATCCGTTGCGTAGTTTTAAAGATTTAAGCATACATAGGGACATGGGGACATAGGGATATAGGGACAGAGGAAGCGACTTTGTTTTATACTATGTAGTGAGTAGTGATAGTGATTTATTCATTTTAGAACAATATCCCCAGCTCTTAGAATACAATGTATAATTAATTATACTTTCCCTCTTATTCATATCCCTCTGTTTTTACTCTTTTTTTGTTGCAATATCCCCATTGGTCATTGAGCGAAAGTTGTGTAGGAACTATATCAGCACTTGTTTCCAGGCTCAAAGTTTAGACATGACTACTCGTTTAGCCAGGAAGCAGGTGGATGGCTGAAGCTACACCGAGTGCCGGCTACGTGGAACGATGCGCAGCTGTTATGTCATGCCGAAGGTATTAAAAAATACTGAAACAACTTCACAACATTGATCACCTACTTATCCTAGATATCCCTTCAGACCTCACAGGTACCTGGGATATCTAGGATTAATTATCTAGAAATATCGGAATTGGGATATCTAGAAAATTGAAACCGAAGAATTTAGATTTCCGATTTGAACTGAAGAGCACCGGTGGTCTAGTGGGAGTGACCCCGCCTTCCGATCGTAAGGTCGCAGGTTCGAATCCGGTCGTGCACCAATGGATTTTTCTATCGAAAAATTTATGTGCGCAATGCCAGTGCTCTTAAACGGTGAAGGAAAACATCGTGAGGAAACCAGTTAGTATTCTAACAGCGGCGATGGGCTTGCAACCTGTCACGTATGGAATACTAACTACTGCAAAAAGTGGGTATGTGCCAAATGTAATGTTTGGACGTACCTCTGACTACCCCCCTTAGACATCCTCAAAGAATCTTGAATTAGTACCTACTTGGTACTGGTGTAATTACAGGCACATGAGGCTTAACATCTGTATGCCTCAAGTTGATGGACGCAGGGCAGTGCATCGTAGGGCACGTTCCTATTGTGCGTGACCTACGGGGCAATGTTTTGTTTATAGGTGATGGTTACCACTTAACATCAGGTGGGCCATCTGCTTGTTCCATCAGCTAGTTGTATAAAAAAAAAAAAAAAAAAAAAAAAAGATCTGAAGGGATATCTACCGTGCCTGGGGATCAAAGTCGTGAAGCTGTTTCAGTTTCAGTTTCAGAAAATTGAAATTACCTATATGTGAGGCTGGAGGCCTATCGCCGCTGCTAACAATACTATACCTAACTGGTCTCCTAACGATAGTTTTCCTTTACCGTTTGAGACCACTAACACTAACATTCCACACAAAAAAAACTAACTAAATGGAAAATCTATTGGCGCACGACTGGATTCGAACCTGACGACAAACGAAGTCCCCCACGACTAGCCCGCTTATACATCCTCAAGGTATCTTATGCTGTTTTTTTCAACATTTTTCCAGGGATTTTTGACAAACTCGCGTTATTTGTTTCTAGGAGCGGTTCTAGCGTCTCCGCTGACGCGTCAGTTGCGAGACAAGATGGTGCAGACGGCATCTGCCGTCTCGGCGCGCGCCCTATTCACAGGAGTTCACACCATGCACGCCAAAGGGGTCTACGCTTCGGTTGAAGGTGAGTTGCCTTAGTACTGCTAGCCGTTATTAAAACACTGATAGACAGTGGTGTCGATTCTGTTGTTGCAATAATCTAAACTAACCTAATCTGACAGCTCTAAAATTATAGCCGTCCTTGTGGTATCGGTCTTTTAGAAAGGGATGGCAATATTTTTAGTGCTGTCAAATTAGGTTAAGTTAGGAAAATTAAACAACAGAATAGGCGCCATTATCTCACTATAACCTCAACAGGGGAAGTAAGTCATAGATAGATAGAAGATATACAAGGTGTGGCGTAAAGAGTGGATAATCCTTTACCTACGTGTAGGGGGTATCATAACTGTTCAGAAAATTGAAATATTGTCGGTTAAATTATTTACGGTTTTCGAGTTAATGAAGTTTTTCGAAATTTTAATATTTTTTCACCCTTGTCCATTCTTTTAGATGCCAAGATCACAAATCAAGCTATTTTCTCAATCTGTTTTTTTATAGCATTCTTGGATGACTGCGCTATTAAATACCAATTGCCATTTGTGTGTCAAATTAAAAGATTTTTTTTTAGAAAAATTTTTAACTAAAAAAAATATTATTTGATACTTTTTCCAAAAGTTTGACCTCCTGTGGAGCAAAAAAAATACACTGTCACCTGAGTTACCAATTAATAAAAAACTTGGCCACTTCAATGAGATTCCGAAATAGTATGCACTTGGTATTTCTAGCTTTTAATTTAAAGAATATTCCTGTAAAGATTGACCAAGGCCTGTTTTCTGAACATGCTTTTTGCTCCACAGGAGGTCAAACTTTTGGAAAAAATATCAAATAATGTTTTTTTTAGTTTAAAATTTTTCTAAAAAAAAATCTGTTACTTTGACACACAAATAGCAATTGGTTTTTAATAGCGCAGTTATCTAAGAATGCTATAAAAAAACAGATTGAGAAAATAGCTTGATTTGTGATCTTGGCATCTAAAAGAATGGACAAGAGTGAAAAAATATTAAAATTTCGAAAAACTCCATTAACTCGAAAACCGTAAATAACTTATTTAGAAAAATTTCAATTTTCAGACCAGTTATAATACCCCCTACACGTAGGTAAAGGATTATCCACTCTTTACGCCACACCCGTATAATACTTTATTGCACACAACTTAGGGATACAACAAGAAACAAACTTAAAACTAAAAGTACAATGGGCGACCTTATCACTAAGTAGCGATCTATACCAGATAACCGTTGGATGAAATGGACTCAAGATATTTAGGGGTCCTTGTGTGCATGGAGATAAATAAAAAGAATTTGTCAATATACATACAAAATACAACTAAATTAGAAACTAATATACATAAATACTTACCTAATCGTAAATACATACATACTATACCTACTAAAATAAATTTAGGTAGCTAATATATATTTATTATTAAAGAATCAATCAAGGTAAAGTTAGTGACAGCATGACAAATAGTGTTCCTTAACCATAGATTTAAAAAAGAAAAGTGATTTAGTCATAGTTGTAATAAAGTGTAGCGCTAGTTCCTGAGGCAAGGCTTCAACCAACACTGTGTTTCTTTATGTTTAGAAATTTTTATATAGCTCAAAAATACTGAATTTTTTATTGACTTTTATACAACATAACTATAGGTAAAACGTTTGACCGCACTCTCACCTGATGTTAAGTGATGAAGTCTACGGTATAGCACGTTTACCTGATGCCAGGCCCAGGTGATGTTAAGTGGTAACCATCACAAAGCATTATGCCCGAGAGACAAAACAGGTTGACAGTTGGAACAATATTACCTGTGAAATATCTATTTACGCTGTTTTAAAACGAATGATTCTTATTTTAACGTGTTTTTCCTTCTTTCAGGCGTTCCGCTCTCTAGTTTGTCGATCAGCTGGGCGCCAGGCGAGCCAGACAACTACGAAAACTCTGAGAGCTGCCTCGCCATGCTCACGGCTGCCAACGGCACAATGTGTGATTTGAGGTGCACCGAGGTCCTTCCGTTCATTTGTTATAAGGAGAAAAAGGAAGTCTTGGTGATAAACGGATGCGGAACGCATGACAAAGGTAAGAAGTCGAAGTCCTAATAAGGTAAAAAATATGACAAATAAAAATAAGGTAAAAAATATGACAAATAAAAATAAGGTAAAAAATATGACAAATAAAAAAAATATGAAACTGAACTATAAGTTTTTGATGAACCTAACAAATCAGATTCGGAAAATCACAGGTCACACAACAAGCCCTTTCGCTAATTCCAGAGTACATCTTCTACCAGAAAACGGGCAGCTGCTACAAATTCCACCGGAGTGGGTTAAACTGGAACGGAGCTTACCGGACTTGCATGGCGGAGGGAGCCCATCTGATCGTCATCAACAGCGAAGTGGAGAATCAGGCGTTGAAAGAAGTCTACTCCTTGAACCCTGATAGCACAATTTTTGCCAAGCAGCCGTATGCATCGATCGGAGTATACTTGAACCCTGGTGATGCTGGTTATTGGATGACTGTTCATGGTAAGATTATGATATATAGACTATAGAGTATCTATGAGCATGTATTGTGCAAAGGAAGTCGGAAACACACCAAACCACTTAACAACAGTGATCCTCAGGCACGGTAGATAGCTTTGCGTACCAAGTACTAATTCAAGGCTGCACGTGTGACAGACGCGGAGACGCACCTCTTATTCTAATTCTACTTCGTGGTGGGGGAATATAATCTGCATGGACGTCCCGCAATGGGGTGTATTGTGTATTATCTCCCTGCCAATCTCACCCCAGCCAGCCCAAATTCTTAAAATACTGGAGAAGGATCTTTTGTTGGTGGCAGCAATGCTCAAGCATCCCCGGTAGACGCGCCCACTGCCGGTGTCAGTTGCTGGTTGGTTTATCTAAGTAAACTGTGAAGGTAATCTCTTATATAGGTACCTACCGATTTTTCTTCGTCTTATTCCAGGAGAGACTCCAACTGAAGCAGGATTTGACAAATGGGGCGGTGGGGAACCGAACAACGGGTCGCAGCCCAGAGGGGAGTTCTGTGCAGTTACGCATAGAAATAATGGTTACCTGCACGATGCCCCTTGTGACTGGATAATGCCTTTCATATGCGAGATGAAACCGACAAGCTTTGAAGATGTTTCCGCTGACGTTATATACTAGTAGACGATAACAAGTAGCCACTGTGTCAATGTTGACTCGTTTGATATGTGATTCTTAGTTATGACCTGTTACTCTGTGTGTTATATATAATTTTTCCTGTCAATATTATCTTTTGTTATTATTACCTACATGAGCAACAAGCGTTTGGACATCTGCAAATTTTATTGTATTATACGATGGTAGGTACTTTCAATCTCACGTAATGGTTCACTAGGATAGTTCAAATTCATTGGTGGACCCGTAATAATAAACAAATACAAGATTCAGAACAACTTTTTTAAATTTTAAGTACTTAGTCGAGTTTTCATTGGTGCAGCTAACGCATTATGTAAGTTCAAACCCCTTGTCTAGTCATCGAGATCCACCAAGAGGCTGTTCGGAGTTTTCTCACAGAAGAACGGGATAGGGACGTTGCACCACACGTCGTTGAGACTTCCGCTCCTAAAGATGCTGCCGCAGAACTCGCCGAAGTCTCCAGTTCGCGGTCTGGATGCGTTGTCAGGCTGGCCGTTCTCGAACCGTGCGAACCCGGCTTGCTGCAAAGTTTCACCTGTGAAATAAGAGAAAGAATTCACATGCGAGAATGATAGAAACATTAATATATCCACCAGCAGAAACTAATATAGCAGAAGAACAAACAACCTTTCTGAACTTATGAACTAAATAAACAAAATTATTATTTGAGTTGTTTCAGTCTACGAATAAATTTTCAGTGAACGTTATGAGTATCCCCCGTCTGCCTGTGAATTGATATTTTCTGTTTGGTCTAAAGGTTTTGGAGCTTCTTGATTCTCCAAACATGATGTACTAGGGCAGGAGTCAACTTTGATGGAATGAAAAGTTCATCGCAAGGCCAGATATTCTGCCTCAAAGCAGTGCTGTGTTTTTTCTGATTAAATTTATGGCCTTCCAATGTTGCCTCAATGCAAACATCATGTCTATATAGCTAGAGATATCGCTGGGCAAATGCGAATAGTATATCCTGCAAAGGAGTAGGCTTGGTGGTATAAAAAATCGAGTTTGCTTACCGTGAATGGTCATCCACGAGCCACGCTCTCCCCAGTCATGGAATCCAAGACTTGCAATGCCAGGATCTTTCGAGAAGATAAGAGCATCTGGATTCTTTGCGTACAGCTCCTTCAGGACTAGGGACTCCTTTTCGCTGTTGACGATGGCCAGGTAGCCACCTTCGGCTGCGCAGGTCATATAAGCACGGGACCATGGGAGCCCACGTCGGTGGAACTTGTAGCAGCTTCCAGTTCTGGCGTCCAGGTTGTATTCTGAATGTAACACTTATTCTTATTTGTTTTGTAGAAGAAAAGTGAAAGAGGAGGACTTGCAAGGCATGATTAAATACAATCGAATTCAGAAGAGAACAAAATTGGAAAAAGAACCAGATCTTCCCTAATTGTATGCTGTGTGTTTTTGTGGCCAATAAAATACTGTCTATGTCTATGTCTATCTTGATGACAATAAATGTAAGAAGATTGTAAATAGAATTATGATTTTTGTGATTCTCGTTGTGGAATAATCTTTTGCAGTATATATATACCTTTGTCGATAGTTCCACATTCAGTTATCACCATCATCTCGGTCTTCTTCTTGTAGCAGACGTAAGGGAAGACTTCAGAGCACATGACGTCACCCATGGTGCCGTTGAACTGCGTCACCATGACGAGGCAACTCTCGGAGTTCTTGTAGTTGTCGGGCTCCCCGGGTGCCCATGTTATAGGCATGTTTAACAACGGTAGACCTTCAATAGCAAAATATACTGTTTACTCTATTGACCAAGGTTCAATATTTCAACTCTAGAGAACACCAAAGTAGAACCTAATTGAGTACAGAAACGGCATTGGAAGACTTTGGTCTATCTTATGGTATAATCAGACATTTCAACTGGCCTTTTAAAATAATGAAAACTGTTAATAATGATACTAAAAGTCTATTAGGAAAGATCACCTTCAATAGAAGTGTAGTCTCCTTTGGAAAATATCGAATGTACACCTGTATAGATGGTGTATGGCTCTGAGCCTTTCTCACTCTTCACGTGATCAAGGATTGCCGAGTGCAGCTCATTGGTTAGCGGGGAGGCGAGGGCACTACCTATAAATTTTATAAAATGTACACAATGGCATCACAAAGTATAGTATAAGATCAATAAAAAAATATGACTTCATAAATACTACATGCCTTTGTAAAAAATGCGGAAAGTGAAGATAGAAAGGCTAATATCGTGGCACATAAGTCCTAACTTCGCACTGCCTCAAGTTGAGGGATGCTGGCGAGTGCAGCGTAGGGCACGTTCCTGACTTCCCCTAGTAATAAATAATTGACCGAGCGAACGAAGCGTCTCAGTTTCCACATTGGCCAAAAATGCGTTTGTCCGGATGTCTGTCTGTCTGTCTGTTCTCCTCTACAGGTCGCATTTTTCAACCGATCTGGACGAAACTTGGTACACAGGTTATATGACTTATTAGAATTTTTTGTCGTCGGGGATTTTTGATTGGAGGGGTACTTCCCCCAAAAAAAGGGCAAAAAGGGGGCTATTTGATATACTGGATATCTCCACCAAATGAGATCCGATTTCGATTATTCTTTTTTTATTTGAAAGGTAGTAACTATAAGTTGGTCTCATAAAAGTTTGGCGAAGATCTGATAAGGATCTTCAGCATGACGAACAGGATAGCTCATCAAACAATCGATGGTTTTCAATCAAATTTGAGAGAAACACAAAGGACCTCATTCTACACAAGATGATGCAAAAAAATCAAAAAGATCAAAAAAATCACAAAACGGAAAATCCACTTGCACATTACATTCCTCAAATAGCTCACTTTCAGTATGCTCGCGAGGTCTACAGCTCCCAGAGCCACTAGTAATAAATAAATAAATAATGCTGGACAATCCACACAGCACCATTTAGCCCCAAAGTAAGCTAGTCAAAGCTTGTGTTATGGGTACTAGATGACTGATATAAACTTACATAGATACATATACTTTATTATACATAGAAAACACCCAGACCAGCGGAACAAATTTCTGCAGATTGTACACAAATCTGATCCAAGGCGGGAATCGAACCCGCAACCTCTTGCGACGCAGGCGGACTCTCGCCCGCTGTGCCACTGAGGTCGTCAAAATAAGAGGTAAGTGTGATGAGGAGTGATGGACACGACTAACCTTCGGCATGACACCGCAGTCTGGCCTCCTGCCACGTCACTGGCACTTTGTGTAACTTAAGCCATCCCTTTGCCAATTTACTGAACTTATAGTCATACCTGAACTCTTTGCTTGACAGTCCTAAAAAAATAACACATTTAAAAAACCTCTATTAGAATTATGTTTATGGTGCTATGGACCTTGAATTGTTTTGATTTTGTAAAGTACCTCACTTCAAACGTAACTGTATATCAAAGTATACACAGTCAAGCTGTTTTTTTTTAGTTCCCTGACGAGTTATTTAATAGCAAAACTCTCACTTACCATGGCAAAATGTAGATACAAAAATTAATATTATAATAATCTTCATTATTTAAATAAAACTTCACACCCAGCTGTGTGTTCAAACCGGAAAACACATTTAAAATGTGGGCTACTTATGTTTATCCTTATAAAGATACCATTGTTATTATATTTCAATGCGCGTGCATACAGTACGGTAGGTAGGTAGGTAGTTTGATCCGATATAAACTAACTAAACCCTAGAGTTATCAGAACAAGTTTCAAACAATAAATACAAAGCAACATGCATGCCTATGTTCAGTGACTTATTTTAATGAGGTAGTGGTTGTAAGCTCTTAGTGAAGCTTGTCTGGGAAGTACTAGCACCACGCTTTTTTAACCAACTTCAAAGAAGGAGGATGTTCTCAATTCGACTGTATTTTTTTGTTTCTTACCTCATAACTGTTTACTGGGTGGATCGTTCTTGATGATTATTTTTTATCGAAAGCTGGTGCTGGTCATGTCATGCCATTTAAACTTGAGTCAGATCTGACGAGCAGTTTTTGAGTTATTATTGTATTATGATTTGATGTATTTTCCAGTGCATTTGAAGTCAGATTTTTCATGATCGTGTTATTTTATAAGAAACTAGTTGCGCCCTGCGGTTTCACCCGTGCAGTTTTAAATCCTTGTATCCCCCCGGGTAAAAGTAGCCTATAGTAGTAGATAAACCAAAGATCCTTGAAATACTAGTGTAATATTATTATCAAAAAGTTTGTATTTCAATTGTATCGCACGGATCACTTTGAGATGTCCTTATGTGAACCTAAAGGTGCCAGTTCTAAAGTTAAGAGATTTCAAGATTCAATTCGATTGATTTTTTGATCGCGGGCGCTTTATCTACCTACCGGTAGTATACCAAACTTCCTTAAGGCGAGGATATCCCAGAAACATAATATACTCGAGCGCTGTGTAAAGATAGAAACGTAAATAATGATAATTTTCTCGATAAAAAAAACATAAAGATGACACTAAATCGATATTTCAAACATCCATTAGTAGATTTTTTCTTGAAATCATGGCAAAGTTATATCAAAAGATAGGGATTAATATTTACTAGCACTGTGTAATTTTTTTTTTTAATTTTTTTATTAATCATCTCTGAGGACAAAATCTAACGAAATCTAGCTGTTCAAGTGCTGCAAGTCTTGGAGGTTGGAGGTTCTGGCAGATCCTCGCCTTAAGTAAGGCCGTGGGCTCGAATGAAACGTGTTAAAATAAAAGTAGAATGGAAAAAATTTACCACTCAAATGGTGATGGAAAACACCGTGAGGAAACCGGCTCAGTTAGCTTTAGGTATACGTATTAATCATGTATTTTCAATGAAAATAAAGCTGCGGCTGAAGTAAATATAATTAAAACTGTAAACCGTATCGGTAGGCAATTAACAAACATAAATTATGCGCATTTTAAATTCGCACAAGGAAAACGCACTGTATAAAAAAACAATTCTGGCGTAAAAATAATAACGAACAATACAACGATAATAATTAATTGTTATATTATTTAGTTATTAATTGGAAGAATGATGCTTGTGCGCTAGTGAAGGGTGAATGTGTTACACAAGGCCAAATTGAAATCTCTGTTTTCTCTTCGTTGTTGCTAGCACTTCTGGGATGAACACGCAAGCTACTGAAACAGCTTCACGACTTTGATCCCCAGGCACGGTAGATATCCCTTCAGATCTCCCAGTACCAAGTAGGTACTAATTCAAGATTCTTTGAGGATGTCTAAGGGGGGTAGTCAGAGGTACGTCCAAACATTACATTTGGCACATACCCACATTTTGCAGTAGTTAGTATTCCATACGTGACAGGTTGCAAGCCCATCGCCGCTGTTAGAATACTAACTGGTTTCCTCACGATGTTTTCCTTCACCGTTTAAGAGCACTGGCATTGCGCACATAAATTTTTCGATAGAAAAATCCATTGGTGCACGACCGGATTCGAACCTGCGACCTTACGATCGGAAGGCGGGGTCACTCCCACTAGACCACCGGTGCTTAATACACGCAAGCTATCTAATAATCTAAAAATACAAAAACAATCGTTTGGTGGAATTTAATGGATCAAATCTTATCATACATGATCTTCATCTCTTGATAGTGCGACTTGACGCGCGCGTCGTATAGTCGCATCGCACCGCGCGCGCTCGCCGCACGGTCGGTGTCGCGCGGCACGTAGTCGCACGTGCGGCACGCGCAGCACGCGCAGCATTCGCAGAACGGACAGCACGCATGCACCGCGTTCCATGCACCTGACACCAAGAGTAGTAGAGCTCTTTGTGAAGGGCTCGTCCGGGGAAGTACTACCACCACGCCTTTTTCTGCCGCCAAGCAGCAACGCTGTGTTTCGGTTTGAAGAGTGTGGTCGCCTGTGTAATTACAGGCACATGAGGCCTAACATCTGTATGCCTCAAGTTGATGGACGCAGGGCAGTGCATCGTAGGGCACGTTCCTATTGTGCGTGACCTACGGGGCAATGTTTTGTTTATAGGTGATGGTTACCACTTAACATCAGGTGGGCCATCTGCTTGTTCCATCAGCTAGTAGTATAAAAAAAAAAAAAAACAAATATCGCATCATATGAGAAACAATAAATATATAAAAGCAACAGGCTCGTCCGGGAAGTACTACCACAATATTGATTTCTACCGACAGCGTTGTGTTTTGGATTGAAGGGTGCATGTGGTCGCCGGTGTAATTACAGGCACATGAGGCTTCATGTGTACCTCACGTTGATGCAGATAGTGCATCGCGGACCACGTTTCTATCGTGCGTGATAACGACGCAATGTCTTGTAGGTGATCGTCACCACCTAACGAGTAACGAGTAAAAATAAAGGATAGTAATGGTAAACGAGTACGTAGGAATTGGGTGTCTATCTAAAATCCATAGTAAAAGGTTAACTGGAAGAGAATGCTCTCTAGCATTAAGTTCGCCTATGTACGATACATTTTGTTTAAATGTGCAATAAAGAATTTTCTATCTATCTATCTAATGTGCAAGATTTTTATTACAAGCGCGAATATACCTAGTTTTTTGGCCATTTCAGCGTATCTGAGGTACGGTGTATCGACCACATCGTCGACCGGAGCCTGACAGATCCTGACCACATGTGGAGTCACGAAGGTGTTTCTCTCCTTAACTGTCACTCGCTTTGCTCGGCCGAAGAGTGGGCAGGGGCTGTTTGGGTACACTTTCTGAAAATCATTCATTAAAATGGTGTTTTAATCATCAACCACCAAGTTTTGGTTGATATTAAAGTAATCATTTTGAAAATAAAAATGATTTTGGAAATTCTTAACGAAAATTAGTTAAATAGTGCGCTATTGCGATTTTTGATAAATACCTTCAGTTAATAAAAGCATTCAAAAATTTTGAAACGAGCGAGCCAGAAGTTGTTGGTCAGCGTGGATAACTTACAGTCGGGCATCTTCTAAAGCATTCAGCAACTGGTTTCCTATCCAACAGCAGTTCCGCTGACGTGTCCTGCTCCACCCCCTTCCACTCCCTCCTGCGGCTCTTGCAGATAGGGCGACATCTTTAAACAAGGTGATGTATCAAGTAAGATCTGGACAGAAATATTTTTATAATAATTAATTTGAAATATTACACGGGTATTTATCGCGTTTTACCTTTATTAATTTCTCGACGTTTCGGCTATGTTGCAATAGCCGTGGTCGCGTGCAGACTTATTTTTATAATGTCCCAAAAGTTATATTGTAGATTTGAGCCCACCACACCTGACCTGGATCACCTGATCTGATCTGAGATCAGCACAAGGTGGCTTTTTCTCTTTAAATATCTTGTTCATATTTTACCGGTGGTTTAGTGGGAATGACCTGGCATTTGATTGGATAGTCGTGGTTTAGAATCCGGTGATGCATCAATATAACTCTTCGAAAATGTGATTTTTTATACAACTATCTGATGGAACAAGCAGATGGCCCACCTGGTGTTAAGTGGTAACCATCACCTATAACAAAGCATTGCCTCGTAAGTTCCGCACGATAGGAACGTGCCCTACAATGCACTGCCCTGTGAATGTAAGTCAGCAGTTGTTTCTGTTTTTTCATATTTTAACCTTTTTTTTGTCTAAGTTTGAAGGTGGTCGTACTTACTGGCATAACTTGCCGGTTTCCTTTGGATCCCTTTTGATTTTTGGTAATTGAATCATCTTTGGTCTACCATCTCACGGAATTTTTAAAATATTACCTACTAAAATCTAAAATATTACTAATACCTAGTTTTTTTTATGACGAGAGGTCCATTGAGCACTACAATTTCTCTATTGCGTGACTACAATCAATGATGAATATGAGCTATATAATCGCTACGTTTTAGAGAGGTCTGTGCTTGTATTCAAATTCCTTGGGTCTGTGATTTGTGATTTTGTGAACGTAGTGATCCAAGAGTATTATAACGCTAGTGATTTTCAAACTCCTTGGTGATTACATATTATTCAAATTCCTTGGCATTATTGCAAGGAATTTGAATACAAGTACACATTACTGTATTGTATATACTCTTTGTTCCTTGGATTACATCAAGGAATTTGAATACAAGTGATTACATGCTCAGTGATTTTGTAATGGCTCAAATGTCAAAATGAAGCCGATGTCGATTACCACTGGGGTATTCAAATTCCTCGCCTGGGCCTGTTGGTACAAGGAATTTGAATATTCCTTGTGTTCGTATCCGTACTAATCTGTGGTTCGTACAGACAATCTTGCCAGTGTCAAGTGATATACAGGTTGTGGCGTAAATAGTGGATAACCCTTTACCTACGCCGTAGGTAAAGGGCCCCCTTGGTCCCCGTGGGCCCCGTGGCCCCCTTCCCGTAGGACCTACGGGGGGCGTTATAACTATTCTAACTGAACAAATTGAAATTTTCTTATTATTTAAATATTTATATTTTACCCAGTAAATATTTTACAGTTTTCGAGTTAATGGAGTTTTTAAAAACTTTAATATTTCTTCACCCTTGTCCATTCTTTTAGATGCCAAGATCATAAATCAAGCCATTTTCTCGATCTGTTTTTTATAGCATTCTTGAATAACTGCGCTATCAAATTCTAGCTGTCATATTTTGTGTGTCATTGATTGACTGACTCGACTTTGGACTGACGTGACTAGAAACATAACTACAAAGAGTATAATCTCTGAATCACTTGACATTGGCAAGATTGTCTATGACAGGAGCCATAAAAAGAAGAAAGAAGAAGAAGCAGATTTATTTTTAAATTTTTTTTTGAAAAAAATATTATTTGACATTTTTTCAAAAAGTTTGACCTCCTGTGGAGCAAAAAAAATTCACGGTTACCTGAGTGACCAACTAATAAAAAACTTGGCCACTCATTGAGATTTCGAAATAGTATAGCACTTGGTATTTCCAGCTTTTAATTTAAAGAATTTTCCTGTAAAGATTGACAAAGGCCTGTTTTCTTAGAATGCTTTTTTCCACAAAATTTATTGTTTTGCTTTTTTGGATAGTCCTTTACCTACGAGTAGGGGATATAATAACTATTCAGAAAATAAACCTAATATACCCAGCAAAAATCTCTCGATTTTTGAGTTATTGAATATTTTAGAAATTTTAATATTTTTTTACCCTTTTAGATGCCTACAATCACAAATCAAGGTATTTTCTCAATCTGGTTATTTTTGTAGCATTCTTGGATAACTGCGCTATGAAATGCTAACTGCCATCCGTGTGTAGCCTTTTTAGCCATTATCCTCAAAGAACTTTGATGAATTATCCTCAAAGCCAGCCATTATCCTCAAAATTCTTTGAGGATAATGGCTAAAAAGCATCGTCCTACATTATAATTATTGGATGTTCCTTGTTGTCAACTGCATAAAAAATCATAAAAAATCGTTTGCAACGGTCTGCAGATAGCTAATCTGTTTCCTGTGTATTATGTGTATTTCGTACATTTTGTAAATAATAGTACCTATAATATTAGTTGTAATTTTCTTTGTAAATAATAAATTACAAAATATTTATTCAGATCCGAGTAAAATATACCTAGATCCACTAAAACGTAGTTGAATACAATTGACAAAAATTTATGGGCTCATTTTCCTCCTCTGCATAACGCATCGGGTGAGGGCTGGCGGATGACCGGGAGGGTCCATGCATCTGCAAAAATAAAATGTACCTCAATAATAGAGCCGATTCCCTAAGAAACATACATAAATATAACATATGTATACCTCAGATAAATAACACCATGTTTAAAAAAAGTTATAATAAAATTTATAATAAATTGCCGGATCCAAACAAACCTCTTAATGGAAATTTTTTCAAAAATAAGTTAAGAAAATGGTTAGTTTCAAATGCATTTTATAAGTTAAACGAATATTACGAATACTATGAAAGTTAGAGTAGTAGATACAATGATACATGTAGATACATTTTTGTTGTACGTCTGAAATTGACAAAATGTTAAAACTTTACATAACCATAGGAATAAGATATTTTTTTGTACTACAGTTATACAATAAATTATTTCTGATTTCTTATATAGTTAGGTACATCACACGCACACACACAGTGTATGCCTCAGTGGCGCAGCGGTCGAGTCCGCCTGCGACGCTAAAGATTGCGGTTTCGATTCCCGCCTCTGACGATTGCAGAAATAAATTTGTTCCGTTGGCCTGGGTGTTTTCGATGTATAATAAAAAATATCTATCTATGTAAGTATTTTATAATGTATGAAATATATCAGTTACCTAGTACCCATAAAACAAGCTTTGGTAGCTTACTTTGGGGCTAGAAGGTGCTGTGTGGATTGTCCATTTTACATCTTGGGACTGTTTTTTGTAATGTATTTATTTCTATTTCTTACTTCTTCTTCTTTTTTTTATGTCAAAGCTGGCAAACGAGCTCACGGGCCACCTGATGGAAAGTGATCACCGTCGCCCATAGACACCTGCAATACCAGAGGCGTTGCTGATGCGCAGCCGGCGTTTTAAGAGGAGAGCCGTTTACTTACTTGGGATGCTCAGAGTCCCACTCATCCATCTTCCTGCAAAGGTCCACCACGTCTGAGGAAGCAGCTGCGGAGAGGTTGCTTGACCTTTGACGAGAGCAAGCTTTGCACGTGCCGCTGCAGACGCATACTGCAACCAAAACCGTCGTAGCTGAGTCCACGCACTCTACTAATTCTTGGTGACGATGAGTCTTTAATGACTTTGACGAATTCCGTGAGCGCAGCGGGTGAGAGTCCGCCTGCGACGCAAGAGTTTGCGGGTTCGATTCAAATCGGCGGATTTGAAAAAAAGGCGTCGGAACAAATTTGTGTAGGATATGGATAAATTTATTCCGTTGATCTGGGTGTTTTCTAAAAAATATCTATCTATGTAAGTCTATAATGTATTATTTTCGCCCCGCGGTTTCACCCGCGCAGATTTAAATCCCGGTATTCCCACGGGATAAAAAGTAGCCTATGTGCTATTCCAGACTATAATCTATCTTTCTGCCAAGTTTTATCCAGATCCGTTCAGCCGTTCTAGTGTAAAAGAGTAATCATCCATCCATCCATCCTTACAAACTTTAGCGTTTATAATAGTAGTATGATTTAAAATTAACAATTGTAATAAATACCTTTGAGTGAGGTAGGTCTAGCTGGAGGTAATGGTACCTCATTCTCGCGGTACTCCCTAGAGCCGAGGGAGCACTGAGATTGTGGCAGTTTCGCTTCGAACGTGCGGTCGATCAAACCTGGGAATGAAAAATGCAGTACTATATACTTTTCGCAAGTCAAAATCAATCTTATAGATCACTTCGTAACTGCTTAAAGCTATGTGGCAAAACAAGTATTTTCTGTAATTTCTCTTACAAGAAAAAACCGAACTCAAATGCACTGGAAAATACACTCGTCCTTCCTAAACGTGAAAGTTTGTAAGTATGGATGGATGGATGGATGTTTGCTACTCTTTCTCGCCGGAACAGCTGAACGGATCTGGATGAAACTTGCCAAGAGAGATAGGTTATAGTCTTGATTAGCATATAGGCTACTTTTTATCCCGTGGGAATACCGGTATTTAAATCAGCGCGGGTGAAACTCCCACAACTAGTCAATTAATAATACCTTTGTTGAGGTTGCTATTCCAGACCATAATCTATCTCTCTGCCAAGTTTCATCCAGATCCGTTCAGCCGTTCCAGCGTGAAAGAGTAACAAACATCCATCCATCAATCCATACTTACAAACTTTCGTGTTTTTAATAGCAGTAGGATATTATTTATTAGTCTGTAGGCACCTTTTCCTTCGACTATCTCAAGCATCGATACAGCAGTTCGTTCGTGAACAACAGACTCTGCAGTTTCCATCAGCCCTGGATCCGATGGAGAGTCACTCGTGTCATGACTTTTCCGATAAATTTTTGAATTCTGAAACAGTGGGTACTCAATTAAATTTCGCTACAACAGAATTCTGTTTCGGCAGAATTATTTTGAACAGGGAATATTCAATCACGTGTAAATATTCAATTCAATTCAATATCTTTATTTCAGACCACAATTACATACATAGGTCCAAAAAATAAAATTAAATAAAAACACAAGAAGTAAAACAACATAACACATAAAATGCTCTACACACTAACATAAATATATAAATATAATATAACTGTAGGTATCAGTTATAAAGTTAATTAAATAGTTTTCTGGCAAACAATGCCAATCGTTGGAATTTATGGAAAGGGTTTTCCGCCAAAATATCTTTGGCTCAATGTCTTCAGGATTCACAGATGTTAGATATTAGATTCTTATAATTAGAGATATTTCGGATGGTAGTTAAGCGAACGGAATTGGATAGCCAGTTGCCGATAATAGTTTGTGTATTTCGTAGCAATAGTTGGTACGAACAGGCTTCTAAATAAATAAATAATAAATAATGCTGGACAATCCACACAGCACCATCTAGCCCAAAAGTAAGCTACTCAAAGTTTGTGTTATGGGTACTAGATGACTGATATATTTAATACATTATATACTTACATAGATAGATATTTTTTATAATACATAAACACCCAGACCAACGGAACAAATTTCTGCAGATCGTACACAAATTTGTTCCAAGGCGGGAATCGAACCCGCAACCACTTGCGTCGCAGGCGGACTCTCGCCCGCTGCGCCACTGAGGTCGTAATATTTGTTATTAATCAAAAAGAAAACAAGGCCCCTGAATGGGTTCAAATTCAATGTATTCTATTGTTGGATATCTTACCAAAATATTATTTTGTTCTTCAACTCTTTAGTTTAAGACGGTTTTTCATGGAAACGGATCAAATTGAAAATTGAAAATGTTTTTTATACAATTAGTTGATGGAACAAGATTCAGTTTAAAAAAGTTAATGCTCAATGCATAAAAAAATATGGTCGTGAATGCATTTTTATTGATTTATATACTTTTTGCTGATGGAACAAGTAAATGGTCCACCTGACGTGAAGTGGTAACCAAAGTTGTAATTTTTCATCCCCTAGATAAAAGGACTAGAGGGAAGGACTTGCTACCTACCCCCACATGCAACCCCCCTATCCCCAACCCTCAAAGTCAAAGTCAAAGTCAAAATATATTTATTCAATAAAATCACAAGGACCATCTTGAACCGTCTTAAAACTGGGTGACTCTAGTGCCAACTCAGGTACAAGGGTAGCTATAGCCAACCCGAACCCTTAACTCAGGTACAAGGGTAGCTATAGCCATTTTGTATCTTGTACTAATTTTGGTGGAGTGGAAACTCGTTACAGCAACAACATACCGGTAGAACCATCAGGTGCTGGAGCTCAGGCTGGCTGTTCACGAAGTCCCAGAAAGCGCAGCATTTCTTCTGAACATAGTCAGTATCCTCCTCCGCCGGCGTGAAGTCTATCACCAGATGCTGAGCAGTCATCGGCTCCCCGCAGCACCCGTCGCCGAATATGCTGAAAGAATCCGCACCCCAAGCTTTGCTGGTAGAAGAGGAGCATTCGGAATCACTCATTTTTATTGTTATTGGATCAGGGGATCCCATATAATAAAACTATTGATGTAACGGTGACACACGTCAACACAAGAAATAATACTCTCTGACGAGAGCGTCAACCAAGGAATATAGATTGTATTCAAATTCCTTGGCGTCAACCAAGGAATTTGAATACAAGTTTGGCGTCAACCAAGGAATTTGGATCCTATTGGCGTCAACACGTTAATTTTTATTCCAGTAAAGTAATAATATCACAGACTTATGTAGGGATGAATGTAAGTATTAAATTCCTTAAATAATAATCATGGAATTTAGATTTTTTTGTTCTTACAATAATATAAAAAGAACTCTTGTGTCTTCCGCTCAAAAGTAAAAGTACTTCACTAAGGAGGATTTATTCTATTACAGTTGACACTGGCAATATTGTGCCATAAGGTGGCCCTAAGCTACTCAACCGATCATCATGTGCGTACAAGGGGTTCAAAAAAGCACAGAGGAAAAGGAAATACTTCTTAATGCGTTAGCATCCCTACTAGCCTGTGATCAAGGGTAACGCCGCGGGGCGCAGCTTGTAAAACACATAACTAACGAAGGAGATGTAACTAATAATGACCTGCATGGAAATGTTTTAAATGCGAGGTAGTAGTAATTGCTAACAACATTGTTCAAGGCGTGTTTATATAAAGTTTGCTCTTCTGTTATTAATAATAATAATAATGCTGTACAGTTTACACAGCACCATCTAGCCCCAAAGTAAGCTACTCAAAGCTTTTGTGTTGGGTACTAGATGACTGATATATTTAATACAATATACCAATAATATACCAATATACCAACGGAACAAATTTCTGCAGATCGTACACAAATTTGTTCCGAGGCGGGAATCGAACCCGCAACCTCTTGCGTTACAGGCGGATTCTCGCCCGCTGCGCCACAGAGGTCGTATTGGTTGAACTCTGTCTTTTACTCATAGAGCACGTCGACGGTGTATGTGCCCTATGTGTATGTAACTTACATATCCAGTGGATGATGTCGTGTGTAGTTATTCGTCTGCTTGTTAAAATTGTCAGAAGAGAAACCGGTTCCAGAGGTCTCAGCTCGTGGCAAGTTCTCCGAGCTCATCTGCCATGATGAGGGGTCCCACCTTTCACCTTCCAAAAGCCGGAGTTCAGAGAGCGGACCAGCACCTGAGGATATACTTCACTCCTATGAAAGGCGTCGATGACAACGAGTACATTGTGTATGCCGTGAATTCTGGAACTTCAGTTCCAGATTTCCTTTCAAGGAATCCGAATAGTTTTGCCGGTTAGTAAAAGCCGAAAGGGAAGAAAGAAAACTTTTTTTAACGAGAGAACGGATAAAGAACCACTCTGGTAAGCGTGATTATTTATGTATATTTTTATGTCAAAAACTAAGCGTTTTGTTCTGCGTACTGTAAGCTTTATTTTTAATTTTTTTATTTACTGTAAGCTTACTATCATATGTAATAAATAAATGAATAAGCATCTAGGTAAAGTAACAATTTCAAATGCACTTTACAGCTATTTAACAGGTTGTTTTAAGGTTTTACAGATTATGTCATCTTCACTCTCAGAGAAGCCTTTTTGTTTACTAATGTAGTATCTATGCTGATACGACCCAACATTCGCACAAATGTTTAGAGGTAGACAGAGAAAGCAAAACACTTCCATGTACTGTCTCACCTCTCGCCTGACTCATTCTTGTTCGTGCGCGCACGGCGTTCGCACAGGTGTATCATTGTTTTTACTTCGATCGAGCGATGGCGAAAAAATTCCGAAACAAAGACGTGAAAGAACCAAAGAAGATAGATGGATGGGAGGAAAATTATTGGAAGAAGATTCGTGCAACTATTGACCTCTTTTCTTTTATATTATCCGTTGTATTCTTCGGATATCCTTGATGCATTCATCGAGCTGTGCACTATTTGCAACTACCATGCCGGCCTTTTACTTTTATAGTTTTTTACATATCCGCTGTATTCTTCGGATATCTCGATGCATTCATCGAGCGGTGCACTATTTGCAACTAACATGCAACTACCGACCTTTTTACTTTTATAGTTTTTTTTTTTTTTTACATATCCGTTGTATTTTTCGGATAATCCTCGATGCATTCATCGAGCGGTGGCGTGCACTATAATACATATTTTGTATCTAGTGGGTACCTAGTGTTTCGTGCATTCAACGATAACACATATTTTTATCTTTACTTATGCACCTACCCACATATACTATGTGCCTATCAGCCTCTTGAATTCTTGGGATGTATCAAATTAATGGTTATTTCGTTGTATTCTTCAAATAACCGAATTTTGTGAGAAACATGTTCTGTACTATTAAAAATATATTTGGCTAGCAGCAGCGCCCGTTCGGTTTAACCCTTCTACTGCAGCTATACATTTTATCTTTATTTTGTTTAACGGACCATTTCGATGCATTAGTTGACTGTTCATTTCCTACGGATATCGAAGAAAGGTCTGAAGGAATACCACTGGTATATATTATACCTATGATATTGTTGCTATTTCCAGCGCTGGATGGTATATTATATACTGGAGCTGATCTAAAGTACAGCTCTCGACGGTCTTGCGATATTAGAAGTTTATATTTGCCGAATAATGGCCATTATTGGCTTCAAGCTGGTAAAAGCCTAAGCCAGCAGAAGCTTCAAAAGCTCACGTTGTGAAGGATGGTGATAATTTTCAAGCCAATTTGGCCTGTATATTCTACTAGAACTGCTTTCCTTCAAAAAGAAACGAATGTTAAATTTAAGAAATAATCTGAATCCTAAAATGTTCTCACTTGCTAAGAGTCTACTCTAAACCTGGAAATTGGCACTATGCTGGTCGATACCTGCAGATTTTTTAATAGATAAGCAAATACAAAACAAGGTCAGCTTGGCAAAGTTGTACCGAGCCCGAGGCAATGTCATAATATGTATTGAAAATAATTTTGATATTCCGGATGTGATCCGCACGCTAAGTGATGCGGCTAGGATAGTAGCTGATTTTGATGACGTATTAATGGACACTTGATAATCCCTGATTATGCCACTTGTCGATATATCTTTGTTAAAACCATTCAAAGATAGAAAGAAAAAAAAAAAAAAAAAAGTACTAAGTAATACAGCTGATTCAAGCAGCTGTTTCTCCTTATAGAAATTTATATGTGAGACGCTCATCATCTTGCGGTGCGAGGAACCAGCGTGGACGGCGCCGACATCCAGCACGTTCAACCGCGCTGATGCCGGTAGGCAGAGTCGGACGGCGTCATAGTAATACCTGACGAACCTTCGGCGTACCTGCCACAGATAGCGGTGCACTCCGAGCCGCCTGTGCGGCGCCACCTGGGCAGCTAGCTACGCGTAGGTACCTACCTACCTACCGATACACTATCTTAGACTCGCCTCGCCGCCACTGCAAGTACACGCAAGTCGTCTGAAGTTCTTTTGAACGAATGATCGCACCTACCACTAAGTGCTTTGTTTTATGATACTTTTTATGAATAGCGGCATATGTATTCCGAATTTGCAATTGCAGCGATACAAAAAGGAGTAAAGTATTTTTATAATACCTATACTCAGACTATTGGAAAGTGTAATCCAATTGCAGAACAATCTAAAAAAAAAAAAAAAAAAAAACTGGTGTCAATTTATTTTATACCTATTTTAAAACAATTTTAAAAGTACGTATATTAAACGGAACATTTTAAGATGAGAGGCACATAAATGCTTCTAAACTCGTACTCAAGGATCCCGTATGTCTAATTCAATAAATAAAATAAAAGAAAAAAGGTAGTATATTTTCAAGGACTTATAACGGGTAAAGGCGAAATATTTTCGTAAGCGCAATGTGCCGTTAACATTAAAGTTTGTGAACTTTCTACAAAACACTTTCTAGCGCCAAACTGGGAACCAGATATTGGAAAATTAATTGCTTATTAATTAATTGAACAATAGTGCTTAATAAAAGCTACTTGCTAGTTTTTAAGCATCCTAATTTGATACTGAGATTATAATACCTAATGATTATACACCTACTTAACTTGAAAAGTCTTGAAATTATTCTAATGAGCTTAAAAATAATTCAGATAAGAGCATTTCCGTGATTGGTATTTAGAATATTTAACTACGGCATGTCCAGCTATATAGCTAGTGGTTTACGAAATCCTTCTAAAGGGTTACGTTAGCCCTACTTAAAAATAACGTTAGCTATGAAACATTTCCGTAACTGTTATCCTGCGTGATGATCTGATTTGGAGACACAAAAACATTTCCTTTCTGCTACAGCAGTTCTATTCCCAACATGATCTGGTATGATTGTGAAGTTTTTTTTTTTGTTACTGATGCTTCAAACACTAATAACAATTGGGGGTGTTTTCTGTGGCTCTGAACGAGTTGGGGGATGTGGGTCCACCACGGAGCAATCCAATTATAATAATTTACCTACCTGGAACTGGTGCAAATTATTTTTGGGAAAAAAGGAGTTGCAGAAGATAAAAGAGATTGTGATATCCTACGCGTAAACAATAGTTACCTACAATTACTAGGTATAATATCTTGCTACTGCTCAGTATCCACGTCTTACCTAAAGCAGTAATTAACACGATTTGGAAATGGAGTGAGTCACACGTGTCGACAATTTTGTGTTCAAGTCGTATTCTTTTTTCTGAAAATATATAAGCAGACGCATAATCTAGGACGCTTCATATTGATAAGGAGTACGAATTAGATTTTTATGAGTTAAAACATTTTCAAATAAATCAATATTTGGTTTACCAATACGTACCAATACATACCAATACGTATCTACGAGACATTTAAAAAAAAAAATGCTTGTTTTGATGTTTTCAAAATTAAATTAATTTCCATGCGTTCCTAGCGTTTGACATAACAATAATAATAAAAATAAAAAGTTTCTTATCAGTCAACTGGTATTGTTTGTACCAGTTGGTATAGGTTGGTATAAGTTCTGAACGTCTCAACCGTTCCCTTGGTATATGTATTGAAGAGATATTGGTTCTCTCTCCGAGTAAATATCTTCTTCTTTCTCCTTGCATATCAATAACCCGTTTCATCAAAAAATCTCCCTGGTAATGTGTCTCATCAAAAAGGCTTTCCACAGCCAATCTGTCCTGGAATTAGCATTTGGTGTTTCCAACTATTTGTGTTTTTTCACAGGATGCTAGATCACAATACAATGTGTTATGCTTTGGTGGAAGTTTTGTGTAGGTATCTACAAAATAATAATGTTTCTCTTGAATGAAAAAAAAGATCACCTTTATTACAGTTTCTTACAACTTGTTTCAAGTATTATCATCTTTAGTATATTTTTTGAATAATCATACATATTTCTTTGATATCATTAAAAAATAAAAATACGTTTAGATATGAAAGTAAAAGATAACTTTCCTTCAAAAACATTTTTTTTACAAAGATAACATTCCCTTGTTATTTTATTATTGAAATCCGAGTATAGTACGGTTTATATTAGATTTTGTACTTTTAGAAAAACTACAGATTGGTTCATTCAATTTCGAATTTTATCGAAAATTTGTCATGCTGTTCGTGCTATCAACCAGCCGTAGAAAACAAACATTTTGTTTGATTCAGATTCAGATAATATCAAATCTTTCGATCAAGCTTCCGGGGTTGACTGACAGAATGTAACCTTCTTTAATCAGCAACATCCATAATTAGGAAGATGATAATTGACGTCTTGTTCTGACCGAACAATCCATTGAACACTGGATTCAACAAACGCTTGCTGATAGTGGCATCGATATTTCTGCTGGTAACTCACAGCCTCTACTTTAGCCACTTCTCGGGCTAGATTCAGTTTCGACGTCATTTCATGAGTTGGTTTTTTTTAGGCCGATTTTTTGTGTCAACATAATATTATTTGAGTTTGAGAGACCACCTTTTAACTTTTACGATTATGGTTCTGGTGATCAAAATTTTTTCGCATTCAAGTTTTAATTTTGAGTATTTTGTTTCGTGTTTTTTTTTTAAAGTTCTATTTATTTAATTTTGCGTTATTTAATAATGCTTTAGTCTTATGTAATTATTCGTTAATGATTTAAATAAGCACCTACTCAAGCAAGCTTTTACGATTATTTTTTTGCAAAGTTATTAAACCTATTGCTTCATTTATTTCATCAATAATTTTTTCTTTCTCTACCCATAGATAATCAAAGAATATCTTGGTGCATCATTGATCTTGTTCTCTAAACATCTACATTAGTAAACAAAAAGGCTTCTCTGAGAGTGAAGATGACATAATTGAATGATCAAGCGAGCTTACCTGAAGCGAAGCTCGATCTTAATTATGTCATCTTCACCGAAGAGAAGCAAGGTCCCTCCCTTCCCTAGAAAAGTTCCCCTGAAGATCAATGTTGCTGTAACACTACTCTGAAGATAATGAGTCAGGCGAGAGGTGAGACAGTACATGGAAGTGTTTTGCTTTCTCTGTCTACCTCTAAACATTTGTGCGAATGTTGGGTCGTATCAGCATAGATACTACATTAGTAAACAAAAAGGCTTCTCTTCGGTGAAGATGACATAATTAAGATCGAGCTTCGCTTCAGGTAAGCTCGCTTGATCATTCAAAAATGTATCTGAAAAGCAAAGTAGTCAAGGTTAAACTTGCAGTGGCAAGTTTGTAATGTGTGAAATGGGACGGCCTGCTGAATGGTGTTTAAAATATTCACGTCCCACGTGACCCATTTTGCTTCCGACACAGACTGTCAAGACTGGGGTGTGATCTATGTACCTCAGAAGATTTTGTATTAACGTGTGATTGGTATAGTATCCGCCAAACTTCTTGGCCAAACGACCTTGAATGAAAAAGAAACGAAAAATAGGTCTCTTTGGTGGTGCGAAGAGTGCAAACCTATCCCCTACCACCTCGCGCGATGGCCAAGAAGTTTGGCGGATACTATAGTTTTGCCAGGTACTCAACTTTTGACTGGTCTTAAGGAGTCTACACACCAAAAGCCGCCGGCCCGCCGGCTTTTCTGTATATTGCTGTATAAGCATACAAAACAAGCAACATACAGAAAAGCCGGCGGGCCGGCGGCTTTTGGTGTGTAGACTCCTTAAAAGTTTAGTTTGTGGTGCCCAGTGTTAGGCTAAGGCCGCACTACGGTTAAACCGCTGTGGTATTTAATCGCGTGAATTTGTGCCCCTAGAAAAATTGTACCGCAGTTGCGGCTGCTTGTATTAGTTGTCTAGGGGCACAAATTCACGCTATTAAAAACCGCAGCGGTCTAACCGTGGTGCGGCCTTAACCTTAAGGGTCCGGTGACAGCGGCTCGCAATTTCGAGGTGCGATTGGCTATTATTTCATTTTATTTCATTTCGGGAAGGTTGTTTGAAATAATAACTCTAAAGAAACACGCATAAATACTGTTCGAACACAAATAATACAATAATATAAGGGAAATGTGCTTGAGTCAGAAATCATTTTGGTATTAGGTAAACGTAAGACCAAACATACTAATACCAAAATGATTTCTGATTCGGGCATGTTTCTCTTATATTATTGTATTATTTGTGTTCGAACAGTATTTATGCGTGTTTCTTTAGAGTTATTTTTTCAAACAACCTCCCCGAAATGAAATAAAATGAAATAATAGCCAATCGCACTTCGAAATTTCGAGCCGCTGTCACCGGAGCCTTAAGTGAAATATGTTTAATGTAATAAAAAAAATAATTATGGAATTGAATACTACTATCGGTCGTGCTGCGAGCTTAACACTCGTTGATAAGACAAAGCCAGGATACAGAATAACTCTTTCAAGAAAAAACTGACTTCAAATACATTGGAAAATACACTCATATTAATAACTCAAAAACTATTCGTTAGATCTGACTCACATTTAAATGGGACCAGAACGGTTTTAATGAGGTAGGTATTAGAACTTCTTAGGTTCTACTACGTGTCACTCAATTATTATCATTATTGTTAATTCATTTATTTCAGATATAAAAAATCCATAAAATATCAAATACACAAAAACTTACAACTACATGCACCTTATAAATAAATATTTTTATTATAATGAAATGTCACAGAAAATTTGAAATTAGAATTGAAAATTTGATAAAACAGAAATAAAATAGCTGTGGAATTATATGAAATTATAAAATAAATTAAAATTTTGATCAGATGGAGCCCATAACTATCTGCATCCACCTGTATTGTATCGGACAGTCAGTCCTCGCTGTAATCATCTTCAGGATGCCATTGCTGCTGCCTCGGGCACGCTGAAGTAAGGAGGTGACTTTCTTGCGAGTAACCGCGTGAAAGCCGTCCGTGCGCGCCTCGGCGAACATCCCTGATGCGCTGCAAAAACGAGGCAGCCGCATCAACATCCTGAAAATATTGTTATATTGTACGCGCAGAGAGCTGGCAGCCCGCCGGGTGTGGTTTATCCAGAGGCTGCTCGAGTAGAAGGACTGGCAGTAAGCTTTGAACAGAGTGATTTTCACTTCCCTCGAGCAGCGAGCGAACCTGCGTGTAAGCATATTACCCCGGACCGCCAACGCTCTGCGCTCCCTTTCAATGTCTTCGTCATCTTTCAAATCTTCTGTAACAACGTGCCCCAGATATTTAAAACTCCTAACCACTTGTAGAGCCGCACCATTGAGCATAATTGGCGGAACATGAACTGCACTCTTAAACACGAATTCAATTCAATTTATTTTTATCCCATTTTGGTCAAATTTTACAAAAGAGAAGAGAGAGAGAGAGAGTTTCCTCACTGTGTTTTCCTTCACCGTTTGAGAGTACCAGCTGAGTTTCCGTTGATATCCAATAATGTATGTTATGTTATGCGAAATTATGTTTTATATAAACACATGCGTGTGCATAAATTAATATTTAGAGAGATCTTACGCAAACAAAACTCTATTATTATTACACGAATAGCTGAATAATTTAATAGTAAAATCATAGTAACAATAAATTAAACTAATATTGTGCTAATGTGCTGAGTTGATAACCCTTACAGTTTAGCTGTTCATTTAAAAAAGTTATAAAACATGACAATGTATGTCATTTGCTCAAATGAAGGCTCTTTGAGGTGCACTTTAAATGTGTTCATCCCAGTTCGAAAAACTAGTAATAACATGCTAACGAAAAAGCCTTCACAGCTCAGTTGGTAGTAGCTTTTCCTTCTGCGCCGTAGACCGTGGGTTCGATCCCATAACCATCGAGAACAAACATTTAATTTTGTGTGATGGACATAGATGCTTGTTCTCTGTCTGGCTGATAATATGATTATAAGTATGTACAAAGAAATCTAAAATAAAGTATAATAATAATAAAGTATATAATAAGCTATCTGGTTCCCATTTTACACCACCAGGATAGCTAATTATAATAATTTATGTAAAGAGACTACTAAGAGACTACGAAACATCAATGTTAATTACACAAATGTTTGTTCTCGATGGATATCGAACCAACGGCCTAACGCGCGAAGGGCAGAAGGCACCAACTTGAGCTGTGAAGACTGTTTTTTTATTGTTTTAATTTAAACACATATAATCGTGAATGCGAGGATAAAATAACTTCTTTATCCTCTATTCCAAGAATGGAAAGACAAAAAATAAGCTAGACTTTGATCCTCCAGACACGGTACAAATCTCAAGAATTTAATTAAAGAATCAGAGATTCTAAGAAACACAAATATATGAAGCCAGGCTGTCAGTGATGATGGTGAGTTTCGAACGTCAGTCGCCGCGGCACATCTGCTGCCATTTGTGTCTGCTGAATAATTCCGACGGAACCCTTAAAGTTCTGCAAAAAACACGAGCGAACGCGCTAGTTTGATGAACTGGCATAGGGGTTAATATTTTAAGGGTAAAATGTTCTCTGATATTTGATAAACAAATATATAATAAATAATTTTATTTTTAACTCGCTCTCGCTCAAAATTTTTATTTGCACGCTGTCTGTCTCCTGTAATTATTGTAACATTTAGCATGGTTCACTATCTTTATTTTTAATTTGTTTGAATGTAATTGATGTATACGATGTTGGAGATTCTAAATAAAATAAATAAATAAATATTGTTTGATTTCCGATAGCACCTACCTGTACTATGGGAACTAGAAAGATTACTATAGTTGCTTTAAAAGATATGTACCACGCAGACAAAACAAACATAATGTTCATCACATAGATGTTAGTTCTCCGTAGGGATTGAATCCATGGCCTATTACTAGAAGGCTACGCCAAAAGACTGAAGGCTATCGAATTCATTCTTCATAATGCTGTGTCTACGTATTAAGTGCTACGCGTGTTCTACGCACGTAGCATCGATACGAAGGCTACACGATTCATGTCTACGCTGGTATACAAATAATTTTGCTCAAAGACCGTACTAAATCTTCTCAGCATTTATTTTACGCCTTCTTATCCCTAAAATTCTAGGGAACGAAGTTGCAAGTTTGTTCCAAGTTGTTATAGGCTTATCGCTTGGGACTGTATTACTGTTTAAAAGACGTTTTAGAGTGATCCGTGGTTTTATTGAATAACATACTTTAACGTCAATCTAAAGGGTTTGGATTCACAAATAGCGTCAAGCGCGACAAAGGAGAGTAAACTACAAACAATGGACCGACGACATTGTTTGTCGAGATCGTGGGAAGACAGTGGATGGTGATCGCTCAAAATAGTTATTCGAGGAAATGTATGGGGGAGGCCCATTTCCGGCAGTGGACTTGTTTAGTATAACTATTGTTTGATATTGTTGAAAGACATGACATGACAAGACCAACACTGGAGAATGTGCCCAGGAACTTCATGATCTTATACCACCATCCTCTTTCCACCACAAGACGAGTAGACGTACGGCCCAGTACCGTGGTATATTAACCAGGTAAGTACCTGGTTAATATACCACCCATTCGCACTACGCGTTTTGCTTCTACCTTCATCATGCGAACCGCCAAGGAGTGGAACTCATTGCCGGCTGTTTTTCCTGATTGCTACAATATGGGTGTCTTTAAGGTAAGAGTGAATAGGTGTCTTCTAGACCGTTCTGTTCCATCGTCGGCTACATCGACGCTTACCACCAGGCGAGATCGTGGCCAAAGAACGGTCTGTATAATATGTCTGTATATCTATCTACATGTTTAAAAAAACCTCGTATAAGGCAGAAAGATCAGCTTTTATTTGTGCTCTAAGAAAAAAAAACACAAAAGCTTTGTTGCAAATAGTGCTCTGGTGGAATAAAATAATAATTTTTATATATTTTTTCAGTAGGCGTAGGTGTTGGTAAAGAGGCAGTGACCCCTGTTCGCTAGGCGTTGTGGTTACATAGTAATTAGCAATCATTGCACACACCGTGCCTACGCCCCCGGGGACTGGACACTGATTGCCTGCCTGCCGGCTATTCGCCGAACATAAGCAAGTTGTTGCACCAGCAGTGCATGTACCGTTCTTATCGATCGCTTAATTTGACATTTACAATCGTCAAAATTCGTTAAAAATGGTTTCAACAATGGATAAAACCAGAAATAGGTTTCCTGTCATCTAACGAAGCAACATAGCATTTTCATTTTAATTGTTTTTCTAGTGTTATTTTGAGTTGTGTTGTGTAATTTTGGTGGTATTTTAACCAACATTACTTCTGGTCTTAGCACAAAGTGTAAGCATTTGAAATGAAAGTGTATTATGTGATATCGTGATTTGACCGAAAATGTTTCAAATGTTTCGAAGAAACCGCCACCATTTTCTTCAAAACAATTGACTGACTCGACTTTGGACTGACGTGACTAGAAACATAACTACAAAGAGTATAATCTCTGAATCACTTGACATTGGCAAGATTGTCTATGACAGGAGCCATAAAAAGAAGAAAGAAAGAAAGAAAAATGGATAAAACCAGTTTTACAATGGATAAAGCGCTGGCGAGTATTTTGGTGCTATCATATACCTGACAGCCTACGTAGCTCAGTTGGTAGTAGCTCTGCCTTCTGCGCCGTAGGTCGTGGGTTCGATTCCCACCGTGAACAAACGTTTGTGTGATGAACACAGATATTTGTTCTCTGTCTGGGTGTTATATAATATTATAAGTATGTATTTACAAAAAAAAAGTATATATGTAGTATATCAGCTATCTGGTTCCCATATCACAAGCATAAGCTTAGTTTCGGGCTAGATAGTGCTGTGTGGAAAGTCCACCAATATATATTTATTAGTTTCTACTGGTTGAACTTAGTGGAATAGGTTAAAATACCACCTGAGTTACACAACACAACCCAAAACAACACTAGAAAGGTAATCATAATGAGAAACCTATATGTTTATTTAAACTTCCCAAGAAGACGGAAAAAGAATGCTAGCATTCCCCGCCAAAGTCTTCTTCTTCTTCCTGCCCTTATCCCACTTTATGTGGGGTCGGCACAGGGATACATAGGATTATATTAGGTTATATTATATTATAATATATTAGGGATACACCATCTAAGGCAATATTGGCAAAATTGGAGGGACCACAAAGTATTCTTTCCAATTTCTTCGGAGTTTGTCACCTTTATCGTTTTCGCATCGACGTTTTGTCTAGGGCGCTAGGAAGCCCTCAACAAGATTTTCAGCTTCAGCACTCAGTTCTGTTTCAGGCGTGGACAAGAACGCATGTGTCCCAGATTTGCCGGTCCTGTGTCGACTTCGTTACGAATAATAATACATTTGATTTACTAAATCCACGTAAAAGTATTGTTTTGAAGCTGTAAAAACTATGGGAATAATTTAGCTACTTTGCGAGTTATTTGGATATTTGTTTTGTGTTTTTGCGGAGTTTGGAAAGTTTTGTTTTTGTGGGGGAATTTTGTGGCCGGGGAAGGGGCGGGTGTGAAGTGATGCTTGGTAAGTGATACCTTACAGTACTTAGGTATAAGAGATTTAATTAAAAATATCAGAAAACACAATTATCCTTAATTTTTAAATGTTTTAAAGCAAACCACTGTTAATTTTAATGAATTTAAAAGTTTCCTTCAAATGAGATTTTTTTTTTCGGGCTATAATTTGATTGGTACCTCGGTTTCATGCCGTAACATAACTTATTGACAATAGACTAAGCCCCGGTTTCTGAAAGGCCGATCGACACTAATCGGCTGTTAGGTCACTTACTATCTCTATCTAACTTGAAGTAAAAGCTGAAATAGCAAGTGACTTAACAGCCAATTAGCGTTGATCGGCCTTTCAGAAAATCTGTGGTATCTGTGAGATAATGGAATTAATATAGGTAACGGTACCTGCTCAACATCAGATGGGCCTGCTCCTCACATGTCATTTCTATCTTCGTGACATCACATCTCTACGTTGTGTGCTGGGATTTATCACGGAACAGATAAAACCTTTTTGTGGGATTTATAATTGAACTAGCACCCGCCCGCGACTGCTCTTTGTGAAGGGCTCGTCCGGGGAAGAACTACCACCACGCCTTTTTCTGCCGCCAAGCAGCAACGCTGTGTTTCGGCAGGCAAATGAGGCTGCCTCAAGTTGTTGGACGCAGGGCAGTGCATCGTAGGGCACGTTCGAGCGTGACTTATGAGGCAATGCTTTGTTGTAGGTGATGGTTACCACTTAACATAAAGAATAAACTAAATCAAGGACAGGGTTAACTTCGCACTGCCTAAAAAAACTACTAACCTAAAAAAACATCTATTTATTTGTAATTATGATTATAATTCGAAATACCTTAGTATTGAGGAGCTACATTAACTTGATGAAATTTGATGATCCCATGTTTGGTAGTTTTTTTAGTCGAGGTTTATTTAATCGTTTTTTGGGTTCGGCCATATTGTTGCATATATCGTAAAGTAATGAAAATTTCAATGCCATACAGTTAGCAGAATGAAGACAGCGTGTGCATAACTAGAAAAAAAATATATATATATATATAACTTCTATTAAATGTTTAAACAAACAGTTTCATAAATACTTAGTAACACGCCACACCATCTTTTTGCACGCCCAGGATGACTGGTAGAAAATGCTATTAGCATTAAGTCCTCCTAGCACTATATTGTTTTGTGTGAAAGTTTTAAATAAATAAATAAATAAATAAAAAATGCAGCGCGTTATTGTAACGATATAAGACTCTCTAGTAGCATTACTTTTATAAACCTTAGTGGTTTCCTTATTGCTACATATTTCACTATTGTTATTAATCCCAACTATCCCAACTTCCCAACTAATATTATAAATGCGAAAGTAACTCTGTCTGTCTGTCTGTCTATCTGTCTGTCTGTCTGTTACGCTTTCCCGCTTAAACCTCTCAACCAATTTTGATGAAATTTGGCACAGACAATCTTTAGACCCTGAGAAAGAACATAGGCTACCTTTTATTGCGAAAAAAAGATATGAAGAGATTAAAAGTACGCAGACGAAGTCGCGGGTACCAGCTAGTTTTTTATAAAGATAAAAAAAACAGCAGAATCGACAACGGAGTCTACTTTTTACCTTGGACGGTTTCAGAGAATTACAAACTTTAATTTATCAAGGGGCAATTGTGATCGTTTAGTCAAACCAATTTTTGATAATTTTAGCTTCTTTTTGCGTAATTACCTAGCTTTTTATTTATTCTTTAACTAAGACTCACTATTTGAGAGATAAATATCAACATAATTATGCCGGAATATTTAGTTTTTTCTGAGAATCTTGTAGACTGAAACGTACATCAGAGACGAAACTGTTAAATTGTACAAAAATATATCCAACAAAAATTGTATTCATCCAATTACAGCACACCTAAACTTACCTACTATTATGTAAAACATTTTTACGATTTTTTCCTGAAAATAAAAACTTATTATTATTATTATTACCTATTGTACTAAATAGCGTATTAACCCCAAATAAGATTGTCGAATAAATAGTAGATGTAATGAAACAGATTCTTAGAAATGTGTTGCCGATATCTAGGGCGTTTCCTGCTTAACAATAAATTGAGATTGACGGTGTTTTAAGATTCTATTGTACCAGACAGACACCAGCTCTGTCGCTCTTTGTCGAAGATATTTTGATCTCCTTTTCACGATCTTGACCCGGAAAGCAAACCAAAAACATAGTCAGAAATCATCACACAACACAACAATTTTCGAAGAATCACTTTAATTTAAAGTTTTTTACATTTTCTTATATTTTCAACTCACAACAATTGATTTTAAATGTTGTTTGACGTTAGTCTGCGTTTTAATATTGTAATAATTCATAGAGCCAATTGGGTGCTTTTTTGTTATCACAGGATTGAAAAATCTGAGTTGGTTTGTTTCAAAATTACATCGACATAAAAATTTTAGCCTTCAACTAATAAGAAAACCAGATAAATAAATAAATAAATAAATAAATATTGGTGGACTTTCCATACAGCACTATCTAGCCCCAAACTAAGCTTATGCTTGTAATATGGGAACCAGATAGCTGATATACTACTTATAATACTTTTTTTTTTTATTTAGATAGTATTTAAACATCGGCGAAGCGCTTGCCACCTGCCACGTTTGAACTACTGAAAAATGTGGGTAGGTATGTGCCTTATGTAATGTTTGGACGTACCTCTGAATACCCCTTTAGACTCCCTCAAAGAATCTGGAGGTCATACTTATGTACAACTCACGGATTTGAGCGGATACCTACCGTAGGTAACTGGGGATCAAAAATGTGAAGCTACAAATTTGAGTGGAGCAACATCCTAAAAACAGAGGTTTTATTTACCATAAATGAAAAATGAAATGAAATGAAATAATTTATTTGCGTGAAGTATGGTACATATTTGATGATGACCTATGGTTAAAGAACCTCACACTTCGCTAGAAAAACCTAGCATGCAATAAAATAGATATTAAAATTTTCAGTTCTAAACCACTAAGTGACAACCTCAGTGGCGCAGCGGGCGAGAGTCCGCCTGCGACGCAGAGGTTGCGGGTTCGATTCCCGCCTCGGAACAAATTTGTGTACGATCTGCAGAAATTTGTTCATTGGTCTGGGTGTTTTCTATGTATAATAAAAAATATCTATCTATGTAATTATATAATGTATTAAATATATCAGTTATCTAGTACCCATAACACAAGCTTTAGTAGTAACACGAGCTTACTTTGGGGCTAGATAGTGCTGTGTGGATTGTCCAGCATTATTTATTTATTTACTAAGTGCCTTCAGGCGTGTTTATTTTAGGGAACCCACGCGTCTTATTATTTTATGTACGTTATTCGTGTGGGTTCAAATTTATAAGCTGTAGGTAAGTACTTTCAAAGCAAAACAATGTTTAAAGAAAATTGAAATAACATTCATTTCTTGTGATTCACAAGATCCTTTAAGTCAGAGTCATTATCTTCCTGCCCTTATCCCTTCTTATAGTTCAAAGCCGAAATATTCCAGGTCGTTTTTTATTATTGTGGGAAATAAAGAACTTTTAAAAACAAAAAGAAATATTAACTCCGAAACATCTTCAAAAGTATTAAAATGTACGACTAAGAAGTTGTTTGACCGTTTTCAGCTTCGACGATCCCAAGTACATAAGTAGTTCAACTAAATAACTCCCTCTGGACTATCTCTGAACAAAAAAATGAGCTATGATCCCATAGAGATGCGATATTGCATACGCGCTCCAATTCTACGTATCCAAGGCAATTGGAAACGCAATACGATACCATAAAGTATTGATACGGTTACAAGAGAAAAATTGATACAAGGAAAATGGAAAAATAGAAAAGTGTGGGCTCAATGCTAGTGCTCACGATTTTCGAAGAGTATTTCAACGCGGACAATGTCGATAATAGTTTGACAGTGAAACAAGAAGATTTATTAAAAAATAAAAAACCCGAGTGCCCGAACTAAAAGTAAGAAATCCTTTCTTCAGTCTTGACGAATGATAAAAATGTAATATCGCAGACAGTCGGAGGCTCTAGTACCTATGTCCTAGCAGTTTACTGACGCCTGTGGTTGTATAACTCATTTTGATCACTTTGGGGTTACCAGCAATCATATTTTTTTATTAAAAAACTCTTCATATCTTCGAAACGACTTCATCGATTTTGATGCGGTTTTTTCTAAACGATTTGTATGATCAAAGAGAAGGTTTTCTGATATATTTTAGTATCACTCTTGGCCTAGTTCACTAAAGTGACTTAACAAATTTTGCGTTCTGGATTTGTCTTTGAGGGTTTACTTTAAATCAAAAACTAATACATTATTTGAAAACACTTTATAACTCTCTTGATTTTGATACTCATATTGCTATGATAGCGAAAATATATTTTTTTTAATGTGGGAGAATATCGCTCCTGCTTTCCTTCCCACGTGACTTTTTGGGTTTTTTTATTCTAAGGACACTTGGGAAGTTGCGACGAATCTTTTGATACCAAAATCATTAAAATCCATCCAGCCATTTGGTTGCTACGTGGTAATAAAGGAAATGTCGATGGAAGGATACATAAATACATATGTACATGGATAGATACACGCCAAACACATAACCCTCGGCACTCGGGTAAAAATGCTCTTCGCCGCGCCTCCACTGTGTGCGCTGGGCCTAAGTCTATGTAACACTAGCGCTTTTACAGATGGGATTAGTTCGAGGTTTTAGGTCAACCCGAAAACCTCTAAGCCCATCTGTAGAAGCCAGTAAGGACCTCTGCCGCTAGAGTACTCAAGCACTCTAACGTTAGAATCCTTTCAATCCTAACTGGGTACAAAATCGGACCAATGAGTTTTTACGTTTCAAAGTTGATAAGCACAGTGCCAGTACTTTGAAACGAAGGTAAATTATAAGGAAAGTTGGGTGAATTCAATTGTATTTGTTGTAGTATTACTAGAGATACAAAGGTGTTTCATCTGTATTACCAGATGAACTTCTTAGAAGAACTACTGACACGTAGGCAACTTTTTTTCACTACACTGTTACGAAAGAGTGACACACAAAGTTTTTTTTAGCGTTGGACTAACTATTTAGTGTCCTATAGAATATCCACCACAATTTTTTTTAATAGGCACCCACAAAAATATTACCCAAGTGGGATTTTATCCCACTTCTCGCCTAGATACGGGGCTGACCTAACCTACGCCATCGGACTCTAATCACATCCAGTGAATAACTTATAGAGATGTTTCCACATCTTTATAATCTCTAAATCATGTAAAAAGTTTAGGGGGGTGGTTTCCGGGAGTTGGGAAGTCGGGGGAGGGGAAAATGACATTACCGATCAAAATTTTCAGCCATTTTAGCAAAGGAAGAGTTTTAATGTCGTTAGGATGGGTGATACGAGTTCACCAAGTCATCTAGTATATTTATATTTACATATCAGAAGGTGGGGAAGTGCCAATAAGCTATCGGTCTATCGATTATCTGTTTAAAAATAACTCTATTCTGCTTGGATGGCTCGTCAGTCGGGATTAGAGCATTAGCGCTACTAATGGCGCTAGCATAATTTATCTGGCAGGTTAAGCGTAGGTAAATATAGATAGCGGTGCCCATACTTTTATCACATAACTGAGACACGGGTGGACTTAAAGTTCTAAGACTGGAAGTAGAGGTCTGTGTGAAAGGGTTCGGGGAAGTAAATATTTCGGATCGGATGCACCATTAGCCTTTAATTGATCATTCGTCTTAACTAGACTATGAAAAGCCAGGCTCTTGTTTCTTTTAATTAAATTTGAATGGTTCGAGATTCTTGTTAAAATTAATATCTATTTTATTATCCTTCCTTCGTCTTAACTAACGATTGAGAATAGAGATACACTTGTCTATAATTATTTTAATTGGATTTAAATTAATTCATGGTCTTTCTTAATCACCGAGCTCCTTGCAAACTAAGATCCTGAAATAGAGACTCATTAATTTTATCGGATTTAATTAAGTATCCGTTTGAGCACTCGTTTTAAATCTTTGGAGCCATTCAAAGGAATTGTTGTGGTTGTGTAGCTGATATAGCAGGGTTTTATCTCACCGACTTGTTCAATATTGCTTTACGATACTGTTTGTTAAAATTCTGACAACCGCTGACACTGAAAATTGTTTGACCATTTTAATTAATGGCGCGCAATTTTACTTACAACTGAACTAAAAACTTGGGTCCTTATTCATAATGGTCTTTGAGCGCGCATATATTTAGCTTAATAGACCGGTAAGTCTGTCGCTGTCTCTTCTCGTTGGCATGATAGTGACAATGACAAGAATACTCTATTGAATACTCTATGAGGACATAGGGATATAGGGACAGAGAAGGCGACTTTGTTTTATACTATGTAGTGAAGAAGACAAGAGATATGGTAGGTCTATTCAAGATATACGGCTGTCAGTGTCAGCTTCACAGGGACACTTCGTCTTTCAATATCTGTGTATAAAATGGTATTGTCGTGTTGTCTCTAGCTATAAAGACCCTGTTTAAGTAGCGTATACAAAGGCTTTTAGCTTAAGAGCATAAGAGCTGTAAATGTGGGCAAAATGCCCGTTTATTGCCCACTACTGGGCTACATACAGGAAATACAAACATGTAGAAATTCGAAACATAGTAAAGGATCCAATCCAATAATAATATTCGAATGGCGCTGGCGCCTCACTGGCTTCATTATTGACCGAGCGAGCGAAGCGTCTCAGTTTCCACATTGGCCAAAAATGCGTTTGTCCGGATGTCTGTCTGTCTGTCTGACTGTTCTCCTCTACAGGTCGCATTTTTCAACCGATTTGGACGAAACTTGGTACACAGGTTATATGACTTATTAGATTTTTTTTGTCGTCGGGGATTTTTTAATGGAGGGGTACTTTCCCCAAAAAAAGGGCAAAAAGGGGGCTATTTGATATACTGGATATCTCCACCAAATGAGATCCGATTTCGATTATTCTTTTTTTATTTGAAAGGTAGTAACTATAAGTTGGTCTAATAAAAGTTTGGCGAAGATCTGATAAGGATCTTCAGCATGATGAACAGGATAGCTCATCAAACAATCGATGGTTTTCAATCAAATTTGAGAGAAACACAAGGGACCTCATTCTACACAAGATGATGCAAAAAAATCAAAAAGATCAAAAAAATCACAAAACGGAAAATGCACTTGCACATTACAATCCTCAAATAGCTCACTTTTAGTATGCTCGCGAGGTCTACAGCTCCCAGAGCCACTAGTTTATTATTGTAACAAGGATCATGTAAAATTTGTAGGAACCAAAGCGTTAGTTTTGTTCTAAAAAAGATAGTTATATTCATAAAAGCGTTACAAAGTGATTTTTGTGATTTAACACAGAATACGGTGCGATATTTGCGTTGAATTTTATTGAATCAGTGATTTCATCGATCAAAAACCAATTTGAATAAAATTATGGTAATTTCTTACTTGTGGAACCTATGGAAAGTTACAAAATGGATTTTATATGCTTCAGCGAAAGTAGGTAACAGATTTTACATTATTGACGGAGTAAAACTTTTGAAAATATACAACACATTCAGCTTTCATTAGCACATTTGAAATACATGAAATAATCACTAATCACTTTTACTACATGAAATAAATTTACTAGAAAATAATAAGATACATGTTTATCAAAGTCAACAAGTAAAAATAAGTTTTTTTATACAGCTTGGCGAAGTTCTAACTCCTCGACATTAGCTAAGAATATTCAGAGTTGGTAAATGGTAGATACAAGATGATATCTACTGTGCCTGAGAAAGTCGTAAGGGCACTTTACATTAACGTATTTCTTCAACGTAAAATGTTAAAAGCTAATGGATTTTTTATTCCATCATAACCTCTAGTGTTTCACATCCGTTCCTGAATATACAAGAACCGAAAAAGTGTTGAATTCTCGTGTTTTCGGTGCACAGTGTCATTCTCCTGGGGATACAGTAGACTTGCATTTTGAACTGCGATTTTTCTAAGCATTTTGGAGCAAGAAAATAGAAAAAGCTATACGATTTCGATCCCCAGGCACGGTGGATATCCCTATATTCTCTTAGACTGAGCGAACTTCTCTTTGCCAATTTTCATCCAGATCCGTTCAGTCTTTCCGGCTTGTAAGAGAAACAGAAAAATATCTATCTATGTAAGTATATAATGTATTAAATATATCAGTTATCTAGTACCCATAACACAAGCTTTGAATAGCTTACTTAGGGGGCTAGATAGTGCTGTGTGGATTGTCCAGCATTATTTATTATTATTTATTATAAACATCCATCTATCCATCCATCCGTCCATACCTACTTACAAACTTTCGCGTTTATACTAGCAGTAGGATAGCAGAGGCTCTCAAAGTAATTTGATCTACCGCCCGCTTTGAGAAACGATAATTTTGTAGCCCATCCTAAATTAAGAGTTAAAGTAAAAGTCAAAATACGTTAAAAAAAAAACGTTTGAGATTGCGTAGATCAAAATAGGTTGCAAAGCCATGTTTTTAGTAGTTAAGCTATAGGATGACTAATGATGGTACTTACCTTATTTACCCTTACCGAATCTACTATGGTAATATAATAAAATAAATAAATAAATAATAAATAATGCTGGACAATCCACACAGCACCATCTAGCCCCAAAGTAAGCTACTCAAAGCTTGTGTTATGGGTACTAGATGACTGATATATTTAATACATTATATACTTACATAGATAGATATTTTTTATTATAAACATAGAAAACACCCAGACCAACGGAACAAATTTCTGCAGATCGTACACAAATTTGTTCCGAGGCGGGAATCGAACCCGCAACCTCTAGCGTCGCAGGTGGACTCTCGCCCGCTGCGCCACAGAGGTCGTCTAATAATAACCTACCTTATTTTACCGACAATACTAATTAATTACACTAAGCTAAATCATACGCGTCATGGTAAACAGCTGTTCGAAGTATCTTTCCACTCAAAATATACAAGCATCCTATAACATCGTCTAATTGACGCCCGCGAAACTTTCAATATACACAAAGCTGACGGTTGAATACATCTTCTAATTGATTGACGAAACCAATTCGTGATTTCGTGATTATTCTAGACTTTTAATTCAGTTTTAGACGCTGACACAGCAGTGTAGTCCTCACCTTACTCGATAATCAAAACTTTTTTTTCATACAACAGCTGAGGGAATAAGCAGATGACCCACCTTTAAGTGTTTAGTCGTAACTCATCACTTAACATCAGGTGAGATTGCGGTCAAATGTTTTAAGCTATAGATTGTAAAAAAAACTCACCATTATGTGGTGACCACCACAAAACATTGCCTCGTGAGTTACGCATGATAGGAACATGCCCTACGATGCACTGCCCTGCGTCCATCAACTTGAGGCATACAGATTTAAGCCTCATGGGCCAGTAACTACACCGGCGACCACACTCTTCAAACCGAAACACAGCAACGCTGCTTGGCGGCAGAAAAAGGCGTGGTGGTAGTACTTTGCCGGACGAGCCTTTCACAAAGACCTCTACTACTCTTAAAAGACATTACGCATTACATATCTACATTTTAGAAGATTTACGATAAAGGTCGGTTTCTGAAAGATCGATCAAAACTAATCGGATGTCACTTGCTATCTCTATCTAATTTGAAAAAAAACTAAATAGAGCCGATTAGTGTTGATCGAGCGTTCAGAAACCCGGGGTTAAAGTCAAAAATAATAAGTTTTCCATTGTTTTTACTCTTTGTCAAAGTCAAAAAGAAAAGTTTTAATCAAAATACAAAAACTTAGAAACCTACTTCACAAAGTCGCGTATTAACTTTAAGTTTGTAAAGTCGGATGCACACTGGAGAATAATGGAGCGGAATAATCGGTTAAAAGTTTGGCGTATAGTGCAGGAGCCCGCGACCAGGAAACTACCGTCAAGCCTTACTTTTTTTTACACTGCTAGATGAAACAAGCATATGGCCCACCTGATGTTAAGTGATCACCTTTGACAAAGCATTGCCTCGTAAATAAATAAATAATAAATAATGCTGGACAATCCACACAGCACTATCTAGCCCCAAAGTAAGCTATTCAAAGCTTGTGTTATGGGTACTAGATAACTGATATATTTAATACATTATATGCTTACATAGATAGATATTTTTTATTATAAACATAGAAAACACCCAGACCATCGGAACAAATTTCTGCAGATCGTACACAAATTTGTTCCACGGCGGGAATCGAACCCGCAACCTCTTGCGTCGCAGGCAGGCTCTCGCCCGCTGCGCCACAGAGGTCGTAAATCACGCACGATAGGAATATTTATAACTATAATTTTTTTTAAAGGTGCTTCCTGTGTCTAGAATGAATGAATGAAAATTCTTTATTACCCATCCTTAAATATAATTATACCGGCAATCACACCCTGCAAACTAAAATATTGCAACGCTGCTGATTCGATAGAAATAAACATGGTGGTAGTAGGTACTTTCCCAGACGAGTCCTTCAAAAAGGCTACTACTATTATCTTTCTTTTATGATGACTTAATGTGTGGTTGGCGGTAAAATTACAGTAAAATGAGGCAAAACATATGTATGCCTTTAAGTTTATGGACACATGGCACTGCATCGCAGTAATGCTTTATTTTAACTGATAGTTGCCAGATATCAGAAGAACCATTTGCTTGTTCTATCAGCAAGTTTATGAAAAACCGGGTACGAACTCCAGGTTCCTTAAGGACGGCTAATGAGTTAAGTCAGAAGCACGTCAGTCTTAGTCATGAATTTGATGTGGCAAAGTAACGTTTAGCTCCAGAGCTACATGCACAAGTGCCGGCGGCATGGTGTGAGTATGACTAATATGCTTAGTTTTGCTTTCCGCAACTTTGGCCTCAAACATCTTGAAGAGCTCAGACACTTAAGTAAGTAAACTATGAGCTAGTGACAAACTCTGCTGTCGGAGTTTTGAGGCTGCCTTGAGGCCTTTGTCGTAGCTTAACGACCAGTATAACTTGACCTTCACAGAAGCGCTTAGATTTTTTCAGATGCAATAATATAGCTATTCGCGTGTTTATTTTGCCTTTTTTAATCGACTTCAAACCTAGCTTTAGTACGATTCAATAAGATCCTTTTGATTCAATTAGATGTTTGGAATTTTTTTATACAACGTGTTGGTGGGACAAGCATATGGCCCACCTGATGGTAAGTGGTAACCATTGCCTATAACAAAGCATTCCATCTTTTTTATACAACTTGTTGGTGGAACAAGCAGATGGTCCACCTGATGGTAAGTGGTAAAGCATTGCACCGCAAGTAACGCACTATAGGAACGTGCCATACGTCCATCAACTATTGAGGCATACAGAACAACCGTAATACTATGACTTTGAATGCTTCTAGCGGTCACTTATCCACATTATTTATTTATTAAAAATAAAATGTTCATTTATTTACAAAGCAAAATTACAATTAATAGATTCAACAATTTAAAAAATGTACAAAATACGTTGAAACAGTTGAGCTATCTGCAGACCGTTGCAAACTATCTAAAGATAGCTAAACTGATAATACATTATTCTTTATATAAAATAAATTGATCCCAAACGAAGCTGCGAGTGAAAACTAGTGCTACTCTTGCTGTTTTTTTTTAATAAAATATAATTTTATTGTTATCATACAAATGAATAGATTGCCGTGGACAGATCAAACGTTTAATTAGTGCGTCTGTGTTTACGCGAACAGAGTGTGTCACGTAAGTGGACTGTGTTTGTATCACAGCGCACTTCACTAGCTAGCATACCTACTTATTTTCCTACTAATATTATAAACGCGAAAGTTTGTAAGAATGTAACATCCATCATGTTTGTTACTCCTTCACGCCGGAACGGCTGAACGGATCTGGATGAAACTTGGCAGAGAGATAGTTTAGTCTGGAATAGCATCTAGGCTACTTTTTATCCCGTGGGAATACCGGGATTTAGATCTGCGCGGGTGAAACCGCGGGGTGCAACTAATAATAAATAAAAGGAGGAGGTTCTCAATTCGACTGTTTTTTAAATGTTCGTTATCTCAGATTTTTCGACTGGGTGAATCGATTTTGATGGTTCTTTTTTTATTTGAAAGCTGATGCCTTCCGTTTGGCTCAATATGGGTAAGATCTGACGAGCAGTTTTTGAGATAAAGTAGTATGAGTGCATGTTCCAGTGCATTTGAATACGGTTTTTCTCGAAAGAGTAAAAATAAAAAAAACATGATTTTAATTTTATAGGCGCATTGTCATAATCCCCACCATTTTATAGCGACTCTATAGAGTATTCTTGTCACTGTCACTTTCATGCCAACGAAAAGAGACAGTAATAGGATTTATTGGTCAGATAATTGGTGCGTTCAGCGACCATTATTTAGATTCAGATTTATTTATTGACCGAGCGAGCGAAGCGAGCGAAGCGTCTCAGTTTCTACATTGGCCAAAAATGCGTTTGTCCGGATGTCTGTCTGTCTGTCTGTCTGTTCTCCTCTACAGGTCGCATTTTTCAACCGATCTGGACGAAACTTGGTACACAGGTTATATGACTTATTAGATTTTTTTGTCGTCGGGGATTTTTGATTGGAATACTTCCCCCAAAAAGGGGCAAAAAAGGGGGGGCTATTTCATATTTTAAATATCTCCACCAAATGAGATCCGATTTCGATTGTTCTTTTTTTATTTGAAAGGTAGTAACTATAAGTTGGTCTCATAAAAGTTTGGTGAAGATCTGATGAGGATCTTTAGCATGATGAACGGGATAGCTCATCAAAAAATCGACGGGTTTCAATCAAATTTGAGAGAAACACTAAGGACCTCATTCTACACAAGATTATTAAAAAAAACAATAAAAATCAATAAAATCAAAAGAATCAAAAATCGGAAAAATTATATCTATACCTACCGCTAAGCCAGTGAATTGCTCACTTTGCTCACTTTGAGTGCTCGCGAGGTCTACCAGCTCACAGAGCCACTAGTTTATATAACTAGAACGGTCAAGACCAATTACTCTAATTATAAATAAAATTCTGGCTATTACAATTACAAATTGAAAATAGTAAAGGAAAAATAATAAAAATAAAGTATGTCAAGTTAAACATGTCAAACAAAATAATAATAATAAGTCAGTAAATTTAAAATAGAAATAAAATAATAAGTTGACTGTTGTTAAGAGTCCGGTGACAGCGGCTCGCAATTTCGAGGTGCGATTGGCTATTATTTCATTTTATTTCATTTCGGGGAGGTTGTTTGAAAGAATAACTCTAAAGAAACACGCATAAATACTGTTCGAACACAAATAATACAATAATATAAGGGAAATGTGCTTGAGTCAGAAATCATTTTGGTATTAGGTAAACGTAGACCAAACATACTAATACCAAAATGATTTCTGATTCGGGCATGTTTCCCTTATATTATTGTATTATTTGTGTTCGAACAGTATTTATGCGTGTTTCTTTAGAATTATTCTTTCAAACAACCTCCCCGAAATGAAATAAAATGAAATAATAGCCAATCGCACCTTGAAATTGCGAGCCGCTGTCACCGGAGCCTTAACTGATAAGTTGGTAACACGAGACCTATTGTAATGAAGATGTAAGAGATAAAACAAGATGTAAGAGACCATTATCTCTCTTGACATTAACTCTCTATCTTGACAGCCTACGTAGCTCAGTTGGTAGTAGCTCTGCCTTCTGCACCGTAGGTCGTGGGTTCGATTCCCACCGTGAACAAACATTTGTGTGATGAACACAGATGTTTGTTCTCTGTCTGGGTGTTATATAATATTATAAGTATGTATTTACAAAAAAAAAGTATATAAGTAGTATATCAGCTATCTGGTTCCCATATCACAAGCATAAGCTTAGTTTGGGGCTAGATAGTGCTGTGTGGAAAGTCCACCAATATTTATTTATTTTTTATTATTTATTATTAATAAGTACCTTAGTCTTTATATTTATATTCATTGTTTAAATTCTCATTTTGGTTCTAGTTTAATTTATTTTTATCTGTCGCGTTTTCTCTGTGTATGTTTAAATGTGTTATATAAAAAACTCATTCATTCATTCATTCTATCTCATTCCCATTAGGTTTTTTTTTATACAACTAGCTGATAGAACAAGCAGATTGCCCACCTGATGTTAAGTGGTAACCATCACCTATAAACAAAACATTGCCCCGTAGGTCACGCACAATAGGAGCGTGCCCTACGATGCACTGCCCTGCGTCCATCAACTTGAGGCATACAGATGTTAAGCCTCATGTGCCTGTAACACCGGCGACCACACTCTTCAAACCGAAACACAGCGTTGCTGCTTGGCGGCAGAAAAAGGCGTGGTGGTAGTACTTCCTCGGACGAGCCCTTCACAAAGAGCTCTACTACTCTTGAGATAAAACTTTGGTTAGTTTGGGGCTAGATAGTGCTGTGTGGAATTCCTCTTATCATCAATTCGCTTAGAATGTCCCAGCTACCACTCACCGGAGCTGTGTCCGGCCGTTGAATGTTTGTCCGAGCAAGTGTACTCTTGACTTTATTTTCGGAGCGGACTGTTTGGTCACTTGGCCTGTTGTCGTTAGGTTTTTATGTTGTTGCCTTCGGTGATTCGATCGTGGCTCGTGGCGTAACTTGCACCTAACTAAGGGCCGGTGCCAGATAAGTATGAACTTAAGTGATCACTGAGCCGCACACTTAGTGAGGCATAAGAAAAATTCTTCACTGCGTCGTGCCTCACTAAGCGTGCGGCTCAGTGATCACTTAAGGGTCCGGTGACAGCGGCTCGCAATTTCGAGGTGCGATTGGCTATTATTTCATTTTATTTCATTTCGGGGAGGTTGTTTGAAAGAATAACTCTAAAGAAACACGCATAAATACTGTTCGAACACAAATAATACAATAATATAAGGGAAATGTGCTTGAGTCAGAAATCATTTTGGTATTAGGTAAATGTAAGACCAAACATACTAATACCAAAATGATTTCTGATTCGGGCATGTTTCCCTTATATTATTGTATTATTTGTGTTCGAACAGTATTTATGCGTGTTTCTTTAGAGTTATTTTTTCAAACAACCTCCCCGAAATGAAATAAAATGAAATAATAGCCAATCGCACCTCGAAATTGCGAGCCGCTGTCACCGAAGCCCTAAGTTCATACATATCTGGCACCGGGGTAATAATATTAAAACTAGAGATATATCGTTTACGGGACTAACAACCGTCAAATATGTCAGAACTCGCACTAACAACATTTTGAAAGTCATTTTTAAGTACACACACTTACCCTCATAATCATAGTCCCTGCCATTTTATAGCAACTCATTAGAGTATTCTTGTCACTGTCACTTTCATGCCAACGAAAAGAGACAGCAAAATACTTATCGGTCTGATAAGCTATTGGCGCCAAAGACCATTAAGAATAAGGGCCTTAGGATTTACACTAAAGGGACAGCATACGCCGCGCCGCTATCTCGCGAACACACTGAAAAATATCAAATTGAAAAACGTCCTTATTACTAAAAGCGCTAAGGTATGGAGCATAATGGAGTAAACTTTAGTGCTAAGGATCGCACTAGAGCTAAGACTCTAGTTCGAATGACTAGACTATCATCTAGACTCTAGACCATCGATGCGTGCTGGATGCCTAGATGTTTCAAAGTGACCCTTGTTATCTTCGAAAAAGGACCATTTCGATTTTGATCCTCGAAGAATTTTGAGTTGGTACATCAGGTACATGATCCTAAGAAATGTGAGAGAATATCTACCGTGCCTGGCGATAAAAGTATTTTTTGCACGACTGCTCTTCTTCAGGTTGATGATAATGGATAGTTGTAGTAAGATACTAAAGTTCGAGCACCTCATTTACAGTTCAAAGTAACGAACTCAAAAGACCGAACGTATAAAACTAACATTCGATTTAATGAGCACAGCATCAAACGAGTGAATATCTACACTGTGAATAGGATTACTCCTTGTGATAATGACGTACAATCGAAAATGAACCTTAGATCACATAAAATAGAGTTCAGATTAAACGTGAGCATAGATTTTTGCAAGTTAATTTTGTGTTAATGAGCATTTTCTAAGGTAAAGCACTTTAAAAGAAAATTTGCTAAATTAGTTTTAGGAGGTTTTTGGAAAGTCCACCTTTTATGTACATTTAAATCTATCTTTTGCTATTTTCATAATTAAATATGACATCTTCATTATGAAAATCAAGTGAAATGTGTTTTAGGTTTTTATTCTGAAAAATATACCTTTATTTTTGGGTTTGTTACGAATTTATTTAAACAAATCACGATTATTTGAGTCATAGATATTTTATTACATGGGATTCTTATAGAGTAAGTTCACTAGTTATTTCGAAAATGATTCTTATCGTGGCACTAGATGTGGGGTGAAAGGATTTAGGTGCGCTTCAAATCAAAGAGCTCCTTTTGAACACATACATACATAAAATCACGCCTATTTCCCATAGGGGTAGGCAGAGACCACGGATTTCCACTTGCTACGATCCTGACATACCTCTTTCGCTTCATTCACTCTCATAACATTCTTCATACATGCTCGTCGGTTAAGGGTACTCTTGACCTGGCCTTTCTCTAGAACATCTGCTATCTGATCTAGATAGGTCCGCCGAGGTCTTCCCCTCCCAACAGTCCCATTCACACTCGCCTGATGCACTTTTTTCGTCAATCTTCTTTCATTCATCCTCTCTACATGCCCAAACCATCTTAGCATACCTTTTTCTACCCTCATCACTACGTCTTCTTGCACTCCACATTTCTCTCTGATCACACTATTCCTCATTCTATCACTCAAATTCACACCACACATACTACGTAACGCTCTCATTTCTACTGCATTCACTCTACTCTGATGTTTTTTCTGCCATACCCAACTTGAACACATGTTTAGAATTTTCTAAGGTTCTACGACATCCCGGCTCCTCACGATGTTTTCCTTCACCGTTTGAGCATCGTTTTGAGCTCATTAACTAGGATTGGAAGTCAGGGTAAAAGAATGAAATACATTGGACACCTTACCGAGTGACGTCCGTTCCGAAATTCTAGAAATAATTTAGTTCTTCTGATGTACAAATGACTACGACAGAGCATAAATAAACATCATCAGCCTAAGAAGTCCACTGCTGGACTAGACTTAGGCATCCCCTCACATTTCCAGGAAGAACGATTCCGAGCCCTCTCCATCCACCGACTTCCCGTATACCGCATACTAAATGCCCCAGGTGAACTGAAGTGCAGCATGGAAAGATTTTTCCCCGGTAAGACCCAGTTATCTTGAGCTGAACTACGGAAAGAAAAAAGTGCCCCTGGTTTAATAACTTGGTGGATCACGAGGGACATCAGGGACTGTACTAAAGTTTAGACCTAAGTTGTCTATAGATTTATAATACTTAACTGTGCAGTAATTTCAGTTTGTTTATGAAATCTCTTCTCTTAAAGTAAGTCTCTTAAGGCGCAGCATACGGCGCGCCGCTATCTCGCTCGCACAATAAAATGGTTTTAAAGATATAAAATCACTGAATGTAGTTATGTAAAATCGCAATCGGTCAAATTGTGGTTAATAGCATTACAAAGATTTAGCGAAAATAAAATTTTGATCAAAGCAAGTTTTTATACATAAAAATTAGAAAAATATAAAGTCGCATTTTTAAGTATGAAAACGTGCTTGGATCAATATTTTATTTTCGCTAAATCTTTATAATGCCATTGACAACAACTTGACCGATCGCGATTTAACATAACTATATTCAATGATTTTATATCTTTAAAAAAGTTCCATTGTGCAAGCGAGATAGCGGCGCGCCGTATGCTGCCCCTTAAATAATTTACCGTAGATGTGCGTCGGTCTGAACGTGCTTAAACTGTGGCGATAGGCTCTGATAGGTACCTAAATCCATATTTAAGCTCATAACGCTTTCAGATAAAATGTGTTTCAATTTGCAGATAAGGTAAATACCGACTGAGGCTCCTAGATTTAGATGAGTGATCATCTAAATGAGTACACAACTGTAAAGCTTTCTGATCCTTTCAATCTAGCCCGCTTATTCATAGTGCTCCATTAGCTTAACATACCGATAAGTCCATGATGTCTATTGCTGTTTCTTTCTTTTTTTCTTCTTTTTATGGCTCCTGTCATAGACAATCTTGCCAATGTCAAGTGATTCAGAGATTATACTCTTTGTAGTTATGTTTCTAGTCACGTCAGTCCAAAGTCGAGTCAGTCAATTGTTTTGAAGAAAATGGTGGCGGTTTCTTCAAAACATTTGAAACATTTTCGGTCAAATCACGATATCACATAATACACTTTCATTTCAAATGATTACACTTTGTGCTAAGACCACAAGTAATGTTGGTTAAAATACCACCAAAATTACACAACACAACTCAAAATAACACTAGAAAAACAATTAAAATGAAAATGCTATGTTGCTTCGTTAGATGACAGGAAACGAATCCTATTGCTGTTTCTTTTCGTCGGTATGAAAGTGACAGTGACAAGTGTACTCTATAGAGCTGCTATAAAATGGCAGGGAATATGATTTTAATTAAATTCATAGTTTTTGTTCATTGTTTCATGTTATAACAGAAAGTCGGGACCAAAACATGAGTTTGAGGCGCACTTAAAATCCTTTCACCGCATTGTTACTTGTGACACGACAAGAAGAAGAAGAGAGTATCAAAATGTTCAGGGCATGAGCCACGCTGTAGCCTTACTTAATTTTATACGCATTTAGGCTATGATTTTTTTTGCTAAATAAAACCGGCTATAAATTCGCTCAATAATGTAAACAAAATTTTTGCATAGTTGGTATAATGTGTGAACTCCACTAAAATTGTGATCTACCTATTAATTTGTAAGAGTACTTTTTTATAACAAGCCATCAAGTTATCAAGGCTAACATTCATCCAATTACTTGGCTTACTTGCCGCGAGCAGAAACAACATACGAAGTTAGTTCAAGTCTGGCCGCAATCTCGCGACTCATATCGAGCAGAAAACGTCGCTGAAACAACGTTGGAGCAATATTAACTAGTAATATCGCAATAACTCGATTTACTCCCAACTTGCCGTACACAGTCTAGGACAGCTGGGTTATTGCGAAAGCTAACTTATGGTACATACGGATAGACATAGACAGACAATTATTTGAAAACACACAAACACATACAAAACAGTAAAAGAAATGAAATGGATAATACCTAATTATCTACATAAATCAGTTATGTAAGTGATTTGTTTGCTGCCGCAGCAATAGGGTCTCGACTCAGCGTATGCCGCACTACTATTAGAGTAGAATTTGTATAGATATAGACATAGACATAGACAGTATTTTATTGGCCACAAGAACACACAGCATACAATTATAGTATTGTAGGCACATATAAAGTACATAGGCGAACTTAATGCTAATTAGCATTTTCTTCCAGTTAACCTTTTATAGTTTGTATATTATTTTAGTAATCAAGTACTGTTATTCTGCCGAGACCTTCAGGCAATGAACCTTGTGAGACATTTATAAGTGTGGAGTTCTGAATTTAAATATGTTTTAAGTAATAAACAGTACATAACACAAATTAATTATTTTGCAATGGTATATACTACAAGTGCTAATCATAATAATAAATAATGGATACGCAACAAGCTACACAAATTGAAAAAAATACAGACTTTCACCATGCCGGGCGAGAGTCCGCCTGCGACGCAAGAGGTTGCGGGTTCGATTCCCGCCTCGGAACAAACTTGTGTACGATCTGCAGAAATTTGTTTCGTTGATCTGGGTGTTTTCTATGTATAATAAAAAATATCTATCTATATAAGTATATAATATATTAAATATATCAGTCATCTAGTACCCATAACACAAGCTGGTAGCTTCATTTGGGGCTAGATGGGGCTGTGTGGGTTGTCCAGCATTTTTTTTTATGCCTGCCTAAGGGGACGTCCATTAACTTGAAGCATACTGATTCATAATTCCTGCAATTCACGGCAACGCGCTGCGCGGCAGAAACATCTAAACCACTAATTACATAGACATAAGAGTCATCTACGAGTATATGAGGAATTTTAACTCATAAAATATTTATAATTTTTTCATACAAAGTTTGTTCTCTATTTATGGAACACTTACTTGAACCGCAGCACTAGAAGAGAAATTAATATCGTAATAACGTAGTAACTCAATTTGGCGGCTGCAAAAATGTCAGAGTGGTGTGCGAACAGTTGGTTCACTCCATACTCGAGACAAGCTCAATACACTTAATAGGGGGCTGACAACCATCAAACTACTTATCGCTCGCACAATCACACATTTCGAAAGATCGCTAGGTTTACACAAGAAAATACACAATCATTGCATCTAAATATATAAAACTCAAAGGTGACTGACTGACATAGTGATCTATCAACGCACAGCCCAAACCATTGGACGGATCGGGCTGAAATTTGGCATGCAGGTAGATGTTATGACGTAGGCATCCGCTAAGAAAGGATTTTTATCAATTCTACCCCCAAGGAGATAAAATAGGGGATGAAAGTTTGTATGAAAATTCCTTGGCGCGAGCAAAGCCGCGGGTTCAGCTAGTTAATTAGAAATGTGAAAGTAGCTATTGTGTAGCTTGACTGTGTCCGTGTGTACCAGCTGTCTAGTAGACACTGTAACCACTCTTATTACTTAGGTAATATTGTTAAGTTTAACTTAGTTCGTCGCCAATAACTTAATTAAGACCCGGTAATAGAGTTAAAAGTTATTGCAAATATTTAGTTTAGATTTTACAACAAATTAAATAAATAAATAAATAAATAATGCTGGACAATCCACACAGCACCATCTAGCCCCAAAGTAGGCTATTCAAAGCTTGTGTTATGGGTACTAGATAACTGATAAATATTTAATACATTATAATACTTAGATAGATATTTTTTATTATACATAGAAAACACCCAGACCATGTATGTATATATGTATGTATGTTAAATTACACCCGATGAGAGTCAATTGGCAGCATTACTCTGCGTTCTGCGCTTTTGGTTGTGGGTTCAATTTCTACTAGAGACATACTTTTGTGTGATGAACATTACTCCACATAACACGCATAAGTCCGGGTACTGTAAACTGTACTAGCGGCGCGTCCCGACTTCGCACGGGTGGGCATTTATTTTATGAACAATTAAACATATCTTTACTCAGGAATAATGTAGCATTCTAATGGAGGAAAACGTCAAAACGTGATCTTGTACTTTATTCTTTATGACATGAGATAATTTGCTCGAACCGTGTGACGTCACAACGTGATCTAAACGCAAACGCGATTGAGTCATAGTGAATAACGCCCCATTCGTTACAAAGATACAAATCTTTACTCTTTATAATATTAGTGTACTAGCAAAATGGTCCATAGCACATTGTCTATCTACGAGTACCTATCAATTTTTGAAACTACCATCGCTACTGCGTTTTTAGTAGGTACACAACCATTCGTTTAATATTAGTGTACTAGATAGCAAAATGGTCCATAACACATTGTCTATCTACGAGTACCTATCAATTTTCAAACTACCATCGCTACTGCGTTTTTAGTAGGTACACAACCATTCGTTGCCTATTCGTCGTGGTTTGAAAGCTTCTGCAAAATAACACGTCAGGATTTTACCTTTGACACCGGATCACCTGTGATCAATGCTAGCTGATGAATAGGCACTGCTAAAAGCGGTCTCTATAGAAATTAGGTCAGCCCTTACCACCACGCCGGCGCGACGGTGCGATGACGTCAAAGACGTAGTCGAAATTAAAATTCTTCTTTTTGTCGTTTCGTTAATTCTTTTGAAAGAGTGGTAAAAGTATGAAGCGCACCACCAAGCACTTGACTCATTTTAGAATTTTTAGGTTTTACTACATGCCGGTTAACTCACGATGTTTTCCTTCACCGTTTGAGGAGAGTACTGGCGTTGTTATGACAACACTCTTTGAACCGAAACACAGCAACGATGCTTGGCGGCCTAAAAATGCATGGTGGTATTATTTCCCCGGATCAGCCCTTCACGAAGAGCTTTTCTCTAATAATAGCTTATACATATTTTTTTAGATAATTTTATGAAAAAAGTAGTTTGAATTCGTTGACAGAAAGCTGTTCAGGCAAACGCAAACCTGTCGTGTTGGAAAACAATTGAAAATTAAATTATCATAACAATCGAAGCACACAACCTACTAAAATGTCGGTATACAACCGTGCTCTGAGCTCCACTGCACGGCAGATGGGTTAAGGGTAGCTGGCCCACTACCCACCGGTTCCTCAAAGCGTGATCAACACTAATTCAATATGTAATCAACACAACGACTATCAACTCACTTGTCTTGCTATCTCTATCTAATTTAAAGTAATAGCTGAAATAGCAAGTGACTTAACAGCCGATTAGTGTTGATCGAGCCTAGCTGTCAGAAACCAGGGGTAAGCGAAATATATACTTTTGGTAAATACATTCTGAGTTTTTTTTTTTTTTTTTTTTAACTGAATAGACCGTCCTTTGACTACAATCTCACCTGATTTTAAGCGACGATGTAGCCTACGGTGGAGCAGAACGGTCTAGAAGACACCTATTCACTCTTGCCTTGAAGAGACTCATGTTATAATGGTCAGGAAAGACAGACGACGGTAACGAGTTCCATTCCTTAGCGGTTCACATAATGAAGGTTGAAGCGATGCGCTTCGTGCGAATTGGTGGTATGCTAACTAGGAATAGATGGTATTGAGCCGTACGTCTATTTGTCCTGTAGTGGATATGATCCTGTAGTAAATTAATACGCTCAGACAGAGAATAAACATACCTGTATGTTCATCACGCAAATATTAGTTCTCGTTCTACTTACAAGTTACAACTGAGTAATGTCGGATACCTTTAGAGTATGTTAAATTACATTGTAACAAGGATCATACAGAAGAACGGTAGGAACCAAGCCGAATCTTTGTTGGCTGTTCTTCTAGGCTTGGTCGCGTGGAACTGGCACCTAGAGTCACCTAGCTTTAAGACTTTAGGAACGATCTTTGATTGACCGAGCGAGCGAAGCGAGCGAAGCGTCTCAGTTTCCACATTGGCCAAAAATGCGTTTGTCCGGATGTCTGTCTGTCTGTCTGTTCTCCTCTACAGGTCGCATTTTTCAACCGATCTGGACGAAACTTGGTACACAGGTTATATGACTTATTAGATTTTAATTGTCGTCAGGGATTTTTGATTGGAGGGGTACTTCCCCCAAAAATGTAATTTATCTAATCGAATAACTAGTTCACATTAGTGCCTACCTTATTTGACTTTATTATATCGAGACATTTTGCTTATTACTTTTTTTTGTAGCTGCATGCCATTATGCTATTGTATACTATGGGCCTACCTACCTATTATAGTACCTATAGTCAAGTAGTACCTATTAATGAATTATTGTACCTACCTTATTTCTACATAAATTGCAGCGCCCTACAGGGTACATGTACTCGCTTATTAGCTACCTAAGACCTAAGCTATAATATAACTGATGTATGTACATGTTGGCAATAAATAAACCTAAATCTAAATCTATTTGATATACTGGATATCTCCACCAAATGAGATCCTATTTCGATTATTCTTTTTTTATTTGAAAAGTACAATAAATTAATCTCATAAAAGTTTGGCGAAGATCTGATAAGGATCTTCAGCATGATGAACAGGATAGCTCATCAAACAATCGATGGTTTTCAATCAAATTTGAGAGAAACACAAAGGACCTCATTCTACACAAGATGATGCAAAAAAAATCATAAAGATCAAAAAAATCACAAAACGGAAAATGCACTTGCACATTACATTTCTCAAATAGCTCACTTTTAGTATGCTCGCGAGGTCTACAGCTCCCAGAGCCACTAGTTTTATTGGAGAAATACGGTTTGACTGGCTTTGATACAGTATTCGCACTATACAGTTTTGTACCAGCTGCATCGTGCTGGCTATGCAATGCACATATAAACTTTACTCACTAACTCACAACAGAACTAGCTGAAAATGCATGAGAATTGCGCGAAACCGACGTGTCTAACTACAAATTTGAACATAATTGCACGACTGTTATTAAGAGGGGTAGGCAAGGAGAACTTGCTATTATTCTGGTCTCTTCTATATTATAAACGCGAAAGTTTGTAAGTATAGATGGATGGATGGATGGATGTTTGTTACTCTTTCACGCCGGAACGACTGAACGGATCTGAATGAAACTTGGCAGAGAGATAGATTATAGTCTGGCTGGAATAGCACATACAACAGCACTACTTTTGATCTCGTGGGAATACCAGGATTTTAATCTGCGCGGGTGAAACCGCGGGGCGCAACTAGTACAACATACACCTTTCAACAATGCTGTCTAATGAAATAAGAGCACTGGTGGTCTAGTGGTAGTGACCCCGCCTTCCGACCACAAGGTCGTGGGTTCGAAACCGGTCGTGCACCAATGAGTTTTTCTGTTCAAAAATTTATGTGCACAGTGTCAGTACGTGGTCAGTACCTACGCTCAAACGGTGAATGAAAACAGCGTGAGGAAACCGGCATGTTGTAGAACCTAAAAAGCTCTCTATCACGTGTCAAGTGCTCGAAAGGAGCCTCTTGAGGTGCACTTAAAATCCTTTCACCACACTGTTTCGAAAGAAACTAGTGACTAGACAAGAAGAAGAAGAATGCTGTCTAACAACCGAACAGTCAGTAAAGCAGTGCCTCACTCGTAAACTATTCAAATGCTAATTTTGAGTCGTGTTTGGCAAGCCACCCCGGGGGATGCACGGGGGATTTATTGAGACCTTGGACTACTATTAAACTGGCCCCTACTATGTAAGACCTATTGTTGATTAATTACCTTAAACTACTGTAGTTAGGTACCTACCTAAAGTAGGACAGTAGTTGTGCCTTACTGGAATAACAATGGAACTAGCGGGAGTGTCCAAAATTTAAGGCGTTGACAACACCTAACATTTCTCTCGCTCGCACGATTCGACATTTTGAAAGATATAAAATCACAAATTCCAATTTTGAAAAATCGCAAACAACCATTTTGTGTGCAATCACATTGCACACAGTTTAGTAAAAATTTGACTTTGATTGATGCAAGTTTTCCTACTCAAAAGTTTGCTTATGTACGAAAACGAAGTTATTAAGTTTGTGTTCAAAAAGTTTGTTTATTTTATAATTTACTTTGTTAGTTTATTCATATTTTGTTTGTTATTTCTCTTTTTTATGTGTATCAGTTGGGCAAATAAATGCGTTATCTATCTATCTATCTATCTAAAACTAGAAAAGCAAACTTTTAAGTAGGAAAACTTGTACCGATCAAAATGATTTTTTACTAAACTTTGCGCAATGTGATTGCACACAAAATAGTTGTTTGCGATTTATCGAAAACGGGTTTAGTGATTTTATATCTTTCAACAAGTCAAAACGTGCGAGCGAGAGTCACATTAGCTCTTGTCTTCGTCTTAAAGAGCACCGGTGGTCTAGCGGGTACGACTCCACCTTATGGGTTCGAATCTGGCCGTGTTTCAATGGATTGTATTGAGGGGCAGCATACGGCGCTACTATCTCGCTCGCACGATTGAACATTTTTGAATATATAAAATTACTGAATGAAGTTATGTAAAATCGCAATCGGTTAAGTTGTTGTCAATGGCATTATAAAGATTTCACAAAAAAAATGTTGATACAAGCAAGTTTTCAGACTTAGACTTAGATAGCTGTTTTTCTATTTAAAGAAACATAATCCTACTAATATTATAAACGCGAAAGTTTGTAAGTATGGATGGATGGATGGATGGATGGATGTTTGTTACTCTTTCACGCCGGAGCGGCTAAACGGATCTGGATGAAACTTGGCAGAGAGATACATTACAGCCTACAGCATTTGACAGCCTACGTAGCTCAGTTGGTGGTAGCTCTGCCTTCTGCGCCGTAGGTCGTGGGTTCGATTCCCACCGTGAACAAACGTTTGTGTGATGAACACAGATGTTTGTTCTCTGTCTGGGTGTTATATAATATTATACGTATGTATTTACAAAAAAAAAAGTATATAAGTAGTATATCAGCTATCTGGTTTCCATATCACAAGCATAAGCTTAGTTTGGGGCTAGATAGTGCTGTGTGGAAAGACCACCAATATTTTTTTTTATTATAGTCTGGAATAACACATAGGCTACTTTTTATCCCGTGGGAATACCGGGATTAAAATCTGCGCGGGTGAAACCGCGGGACGCAACTAGTTTTGTAAATATTACTGCAATTGTATCTAAACCTCTGAACAATGTTTCTTGTTTAGATACAATTGTAGTAATATTTCTAATATTTGCTTGAACCTTCAATGATATATGACGGAAATATTGTGTAGCTATTTATTCTGTGCGTATCCACTATAGGTATTTGTGTAAATAAAACAACGAGAAATGTCCTTTACAAACTGGCATTTCTGTGCAAATATAGTAGGTATAATTTAATACACAAATACCTACATTACAGTGAGTGAAATGTCTAACATAGGTAACTAGAGCAGGGTATTTTGAGACGGTTTATGGGCTCGCAACCTGTCACGAATGGAATATTAAATACAAAACGTGGGTTATGTGCCAAATGTTATACCCTGGACTTACCTCTGACTACCCATAGACATCCTGCGACGCTATAAAACATATAGAAACATTAACGTAGGAATGGTCAGTCAGTGGCCTAATCACAAACAAAGAAGAATGGTAAATTGTGACCCAGGCTCGGCGCAAATGAAACATATCACAAATGACCATTTTTCTTTGTCGCGTATTGTATCACGAATAACCCACATTATTATTGTTCAACATAATAAGGTCGAATATCACTCGGATAACTTAACGCGACCAAATTAAATGTCAAAATTAATTCCTGCAGTTTCTGACTTTTCTGACCGGAAGTTGTTTTTTTTTAATAGCTTTCATAATATTAACATTAGCAGGAAAACATTGGACCAATTTCTTTTTTATAAAATGTGTGCAACTTTATTGATCTTGGTTGATTGCCATTTTTCATAAGTCCAGTTATTTTATATATTTCAAATGCTAAAATGTGCGTGAGAGAAGTGGTTCAACGGTTGTTCGACTCTTAAATGAGGAAAGGAAAATGCCGCCGCACACAAAATGGTTTTCAATTCGTAATCAATGTAGCGAGACGGAACTCTACGGCTTCACACTGATCGAGTCTAGTCATTCAATAGAGTAGTGCACGCTGGCACAAATGTGTTCAGAATACTGCTGATATCATCATCATCATCATCTCAGCCCGGTATCACCCACAGCTGGGTATAGGCCTCCTTTTCTGCCAGCCTCCTCTGTCATACGCGTCTCGGGTCCAGGTGTTTCCAGCGGCCTCTACGACGTCGCCGACCCATCGCGCTTTCTGTCGGCCTAGAATTCGTCGGCCCGATTTCGGCCACCATTCGCTCAAGGCTTTACTCCACCGGCCATCACCACGTCTGACAATCGTCATATTAAAATAAAATATCAAAGTAGCAAAGAAATAATAACTATTTACATACAGGGTACCTACATACATACAAATAACTCTTCGAGAAAAAACTTATTTCAAATGCAAAATACACTAGCTACTATAACTCAAAAACTCTCGTTAGGTCTGACTCAATTTTAAATGGGACACCGTGACAAGCACCAGTTTTAGATTGACAAAATCGGTCCGCCCAGTAAAAATCTATGAGGTAACAAACATTAAAAAAATGTGGTCGAATTGAGAACCTCCTACTTTTTTGAAGTCGGTTAAGAATCACGCCTGTTTCCCTAGTAGACAGAGACCTCAGATTTTCACTTGCTACGATCTCTCTTTCGCTTCATTCTCCCTCTAAACATTCTTCATACATGCTCGGTCAGGGTATTCTTTACCTGGACTTTTTTCTAAAATGTTTGCTAACTGATCCTGCTACGTTCCACACGATAATGATTATTTTTGTAACAAAAAATCAATGCAAAGTCTCAATAACTGGTGATGATGGTGCGAATATATTCCAATTTCTGTTATAACCACCTTTATATCCTAACTTCGTGACAATACTCCACAAGTTGGACTTAGTTAAAACGCGGACAAATTTCACGGATTTATTTTGTTTGTATTTTAATTTGTATTTAGACTGTTACAAGGGCTTTAGACGAAAGTCGAAAGTCTACCCTGCCCTGCCTAGTGGTTATTTGAATAAAACTCAGATCATGATTTGGAAAGCCGATGCCCCGACGAGTGAAGATCCCGGGATGAAGATGATTTGAATGAATATTTTTTAACGATGACTAACATTTATTAAGAAAATAACAATGCATACAAATATTTGCAAAATGTACAAAAAACTCATGAAACAGTTGAGCTATCTGCAGACCGGTGCGAACGATCGAGAGATAGCTCAACTGATCCTTTGTGGCAATTGGAAGCATCCCCAAGACACTGGCTACTTTTTACTTACTTTATAAGTCAATTACTGTTTTCAGCTTGATTGACTTTATAAGTCAAGCTGATAAAAAATCTTCGCAGCATAGATACTAAGGCACGGTAACATTAAGATTATCTAAGGATACAAAAGGGGTTGTCAGAGGTAAGTTCAAGTATTCCATTCAGCACAAACCCACATTTTGCAGTACTTGGGTATTCATATTCTGTCCTTAAAATACAGGAAACCGCAAAATAACCACGTAAAATAACATGTTCATTAAAACATAAGCGGCGAATAAAAGGGATACAGGAAGAGTTTTATACAGGGTGTCATAATATAGCAATTTTTTAGCAAGGTTTATATTATAGCCCACTTGTTCATAATCCCTGACATTTTACAGCGGCTCTATAGTGTATTCTTGTCACTGTCACTTTCATGCGAACGAAAAGAGACAGCAATAGAATTATTGGTCTGATAAGCTGTAATTACAGGCACGTGAGGCTTAACATATGTATGCATTAAGTTGATGGACGCAGGACAGTGCATCGTAATACACGTTCCTATCGTGCGTGACTTACGAGGTAATGCTTTTTATATAGGTGATGGTAACCACTTAACATCAGGTCGGCCATGTGCTCGTTCCATCAGCTAGTTGTGTAAAAAAAACATTATACCTACATATCTGAAAAACCCTGTGAAACAAGTCACGTAGTACACTATTATGTAACATTATACGCTGGTGTATTTGAAACATCCTGTATAGAACGTTATCGTTCCACATAATGACACGCAATAAACACAATGCCGCTCATTTGTCGGTAATGGCGGAGTCAATGTTACATTTTTATCAAATGGGCCATTACCTACACACTAAATTTGGTGGAACCATCCTTTCTTCTTCATTAACTTTATAAAATGTGAATGAATGTAAATAAGATGAAGATAAGAAAAACTTTTATTAACCCTCAAAAAAAATTGTATCCTAAAATTAGTAAAGATTTATTTCTCAAACCACAGTTCTTTTACACTATTTTAACTTCTTTTAGGGTAATAATAAATAGGTAAGGTGATAATTATACTTACTATTATTCCTCTTGAAAACTTATAAAAAATGTTACCTGCCTACTGATAGGTGGGTACTTATTAAAATAAACAATAAATAATTATGTATACCTACAACATTGTATATTTTTTTAATAAATTCAAACTTTTGCTAGCATTTTTTGTGAAAAGGGGCCTGTCTGGTGACAAGTCACCAATATTAAATTGTGAATATCCGTGAATCAAATGATCAAAAAAAACTTTTTAACAAAAAATTTACCGCTGAAAAACTGAAAAGAAAAAAGAGTAAACTTTTTTCATCTAACCTTGATAACTAAGTTATACATTTACCTTAGAATTGTAAAATGATTCAAATAAATATTGGTTGACATTCCGCACAGCTCGAACTAAGCAAAGCTTGTGGTCGGAGCCCGATATCTTTTTTTTTACAATCTATAGGTAAAACTTTTGACCGCAATCTCACCTGATGTTAAGTGATGATGCGGTCTACGGTGTAGCACGCTTACCTAGAAGAAACCTATTCACTCGTATCACGTAATATAAGTATTCCTTTTTTTTTCTACAAATTATCTTTTTTCGACATTATGTCACTAGGTAGTTCTTTCGGAAGTGTGGTGATAAGTACACCTCAAAGAGGCTTTATCGAGCACTTTGCTTGTGTTTTGCGACGTGTGATGATGATAGAATTTAGCCGAGGGCACCAAATTAAATGACTCCTCTGCGCCTAAAATGGAGAGTCGTTGTAGGTACACCGATAGAACACACACGGCTTGTTATTGTTTAGTAGGTAATCTACGTAATGTATTTGAAACTGATTTCTGTTGTTTTTGCGTTATCAAAATACGCCCACTAAATTGCCAATCTTTATGACTGCGTGCCAAACAAATAGATATTGAGTGACTGACAAAGGGACCAAAACGCCGGGCAAAATAAGTCGTTTCTGACAGCCCTAGTGCAAAATGCGCTGACAATTGGAATCGACAGTTGAAACTGACATTTGCGACAGAATGGAAACTTTTACAATGCGTTAGCATCTCTATAGTCTGTGCTTTTACATAACCGCACGTAAAAAAAACATACATACATTATTATGAACATGAATACCTTGGTAATCACATCACGAAATATCCCAAACTACAGTGTTTGTTAGTGGAGGTCTATATTCAACACATTTAGGCTGAGGATGTTAAAAACTCTCTCAAGGATGCAAGGAACAATTTTAGAAAATGTTGTGGAAAAACGAGTCAATGCTTATTTTTACCTCTTCTTACAAACGGAATCGCGCAGAATAAAATTGTACCATTCTGGCTAGTTATTTCTTACAATAATACATTTCATTCATTGTGTTATTTATTCACAATAAACTTGACAGAAGTTAAGAATTCTTTGTATCCTAATGATACGTTTTTCAAAGAATCTATTGTATGAATTCAGATTAAAAATAAAACTCAAGACTTGGAATATATTTGATGGTATAAATCAGGTATACCTATATGTGTTATTCTTGATTCGTATTTGACCTTATTCGCAGAATAATGAACCTACGCTGAATAATGAAAATTATCTGTTATTACTCCTATACTTCTCTGAATTTGATCGAAGGTCGACGCAGACAACCGCTAATAAGGTCGACGCAGACAACCGCTAATAAGAAGAAAGTTAAGATATACACAAACACGGGTAGGTACAACATGACAATCAAAAGAAAGCAACAATATAAAAGACAAAAATGTGTATATCTATCTCGCTTACTCATCAATAAAAGTTCCTACTAGCCGCCGAATGAACTACGGAATTTTTATTGAGCCATTTATCACCCAGCACGCTCATAATTTAGAGTAAAATCGTTTCACTCATCTTTCCATTACATGGATCAATAAACAAGGAGATAAATCACTTATCATTGACCGAGCGAGCGAAGCGTCTCAGTTTCCACATTGGCCAAAAATGCGTTTGTCCGGATGTCTGTCTGTCTGTCTGTCTGTTCTCTACAGGTCGCATTTTTCAACCGATCTGGACGAAACTTGGTACACAGGTTATATGACTTATTAGAATTTTTTTGTCGTCGGGGATTTTGTTTGGAGGGGTACTTCCCCCAAAAAAAGGGCAAAAAAGGGGCTATTTGATATACTGGATATCTCCACCAAATGAGATCCGATTTCGATTATTCTTTTTTTATTTGAAAGGTAGTAACTATAAGTTGGTCTCATAAAAGTTTGGCGAAGATCTGATAAGGATCTTCAGCATGATGAACAGGATAGCTCATCAATCAATCGATGGTTTTCAATCAAATTTGAGAGAAACACAAAGGACCTCATTCTACACAAGATGATGCAAAAAAAATCAAAAAGATCAAAAAAATCACAAAACGGAAAATGCACTTGCACATTACAGTCCTCAAATAGCTCACTTTTAGTATGCTCGCGAGGTCTACAGCTCCCGGAGCCACTAGTGTTAAGTTGTAACCATCAACTATAAAAAGCATTGTCTTGTATGTCACGAACGATAGGAACGTGCCCTACGATGTACTGCCTCTCGTCCATTAACTAGAGTCATACAGATGTTAGCCTCATGTGTCTGGAATTACACACCCCAGCACAGCATTGCTACGGCAGCGTTGCTGCTTGGTTACAGAACAAGGCGTGGTGGTAGTACTTCCCCGGACGAGCCCCTCACCAAGAGCTCTACTCGTACTACTCTGAACTTCTTTATCGATAAAACTAAACTATGAGTTAATAATTTTTAATGTAATCTACCATTAACTCCCGGTTTCTAAAAGCGCGATCAACACTAATCGGATTTCAAGTCACTTGCTATCTCTTTTTAATTTGAAGTAAAAGCTGAAAATAGCAAGTGACGTGGCAACCGATTAGTCTTGATCGCTCTTTCAGAAACCGGGGGTAAGACCACTAACATGTAACATAATAACAAAATAAAAATAATTGAATAAAATATTCTCTTTATTTCATCGATTTCTGCCAGAAAATGTATGTACCTACCTAGGTGTAGGTAGGAGATCTTCCACTAATAAAAACGCGCCCCTCTACATTCTGGTGTTTATGGTTTTTTTACATTCTGGTTTCCCGCCGAACATGAAAGTGACACTTTCATATCTGGCGGGAAACTGAATGATAAATGAAATTACTTGGTGGCATGTATTGCATCTATACATCTCTGCTTGCGAGGGTGAAGGCAGGTAGAGGGGCGTGCATTTTTATTAGAGTGGAAGATCTCTACCAAGGAATTTGAATACCTATATTCCTTGATCTCTACCTATACACTGATTGGCCTTCTGTCGGAACATGTATTACACACGGATACGCGCCAGACTAAACAGTTTCGACTGTCAAACTGTTGACAGCACTACCACGGAACAGAGAAAACCCTATTTCTGTGAGCACTACAATCAACTATCATAATATACAGCGATAGCAAACCAGAGGGCCAGCCGCGATCTCTTGAAGCATTCTTATTTCAATATTACTTTACTTTTTGATCATAAAGCTGACTGTATGCAGTTGATATAAGATTTTGACATAAAAGTAGATATTGAAATAAGAATGCTTCAAGAGATCGCGGTTCCCTCTGAACAGTTCTAAGACATGTGTCAAGTGCACGAAAGGAGCTTCTTTGAGGCGCACATGAAATCCTTTCAGCACACTGAAAGAAACTGAAAAAAACAGCTTCACGACTTTAATCCCCAGGCTTGGTACGAGTAGATCCCCTCAGATCTCTAAGCGCTTCAGATTGTTTGAGGACGCCTAAGGGGTTGTAGTTGAAAGAAATTCGTGACACGAAAAGAAGAAGTGTCCCAGCTGACTGCCCCTAAACTGCGCCCAACAGTGCGAGCGAATAACTGTGAGCATGATACAAAAATAAATTGGCTGTGAGTTGTGGGAATATGAAAGGATTATACATTTGCATTTTAAAACGATTTGTTCAACTGGGGAGCTTTCGTATTCGTATTTTTAGATTTTTATTACAGACAGTGAATTATTTGAGAGAATAAGTGATGTATTGTTATGCCTATTTATTTTAAAGAGCGATAGATACCAAGCCGAGTTTGTTGCCTGTTCTTCTCGGTGTTGGTCGCGTGGAACTGGCACTAGAGTCACCTAGTTTTAAGACGGTTCAAGATGGTCCTTGTGATTTTATTGAATAAACATATTTTGACTTTGACTTTGACTTTTTGCCCTATAAACAAGTATATTATGCCCAAGATTCATTCTAATCGGTAGAGCCGTTACTAGCTGCCCATAATTATAATAATAATAAAAACTTTATTGAGGACAACATCGACAGTACATCATAAAGTACATATAGGTAGGAATACTAACTAATTATTGTCCTACAACCGGCGGTCTTATCGCATGTTGCGATCTCATCCAGACAACCGTTATTGTTATTCTAAAAACTTAGTACTTACTAATGCTTCGCATCAACGACAGACAAGTTGAGCGGATTTGGGGGATCCACAGTTCCCCGAACTAGTTAAAAACTGTGTTTCAGGGGACAGTTTCTTCCCCACTCAGCCCATGTATCGCCTATGATTTCAGGTAACGTTTAATTCTAATTCGTGGTGGGGGAATTATATTTGCACGGACGACGCCCCGAAATAGGGTGTATTATTGTGCATTGCATGTTGTTCGGCTGTTGTTCGGTCTCGGTTTGCATCGCGACAGTACGACACGCAATCTGCATACCTCTACAATGCAATTAATAAAACTTTAAATATCTACCCTATGAATAATTACAAATGCAAAAAAATACTTAATCAATGGCTATTGACACTAAGCTATGAGGAAGCTGAAAAACTTCTAGAGATTGTTTCGTAACATATGCAAACATTACACGCTCATTAACACACCTTCACCACCCCCCCCCCCCCCCCCACACACACACACACACACCAAATACATCCTATACAAATTTAAAATTCATGAATATTATTAACCTAAACTATTTAAAACATTTATTACTAAATTACCTACTTTACATACCCTGATCTTGAAAAACTTTAGTTTTATATACTTTTTTCTAATTAGATTACTAATTATTTTTCTTGTTTTTTAAGAAAATTTATATTGAGTCATGAAACAACCCACTATGGAAGAGCGAGACCCTCTATCACAGGTATTCCCATACTTAAAAGAGGGTCTCAAACACATCAAATGTATTTAATTAATAAGGTTAACGAACAAAATATTTTGTATTTTTTTTTTTGTATTGCATCCCCCGGTAACCAGTTATCATGGTATCTAAATAAAAAGTAAGATACTATCGTGTGGTCGCCCAGCGACAAAGCCCTTTAAAAAAAAAAAAAGATACTATCGATGGTCGCCAATGAAGTATTTCATATTAATTATGACTAGCTGATCCCGCGGCTTTGCTCGCGCTCGTTTACCTTGAAAATCTCATACAAACTTTCATCCCCTATTTTATTCCCTTGGGGGTAGAATTTATCAAAATCCTTTCTTAGCGGATGCCTACGTCATAACATCTACCTGCATGCCAAATTTCAGCCCGATCCGTCCAGTGGTTTGGGCTGTGCGTTGATAGATCACTATGTCAGTCAGTCAGTCAGTCACCTTTGAGTTATAAATATTTAGATTGTTTTTATTCTGTGATGTATTTTGGAATTTATAGTATCGAGGAGGTCTATCCTCTTCGGTCTGATGATGATATTGTTTTTTATTCTACAAGCTGATGGTACAAGTAGATGTTAAGTGATGTTAAGTGGTAACCATCACATTAACAAGGTATTGCCTCTTAGGTAACACTCGAAACGCGTTCACTTTGAGGCATACAGATGTTAAGCCTGTGTTTGTGCCTGTAATTACACCGGCAGCCACACTCTTCAAACCGAAACACAGCGTTGCTGCTTGGCGGCAGAAAAAGACATGGTGGTGGTACTTTCTCGGATGAGCCATTCACAAAGAGCTACTACACTGATGATATTTAAATGCATGCACACATCCTACTGATCTGACTAATATTAGAAATGCGAAAGTTTGTAAGTATGGATGGATGGATGGATGTTTGTTACTCTATAACTCCAGAACGGCTGAACGTATCTTGGTGAAAATTGGCACAGACATATATTATAGTCTGGAATAACACATAGGCTACTTTTTATCCCGTGGGAATACCGGGATTTAAAACTACGCGGGTGAAACCGCGGGGCGCTCCTAGTTATATCTAACGTAAACAAAGCTTACCTCTAGTTACCGTGCCCGTACCTATTAGTGAATATTGTTTTCACGTTCCTTTGTGGTTATAATAACCTGATGAATTATTTTTGTACCTACGTCATACCTATTTTCCCGCCCATATTCGGTTACCGTTTTCCGCGTGAAAGCTTCTATCGCCAACGGTGCTAATAATATTAAAGCTTCGTCCTGATTACAGCACGTGTGTTTGTGTAACCTTGAGAATAATAAAGGCTTATTTTTACCAAAGTCTACTTATTCTCCTTCTCCTTTATGACACCGGTGAAGAAGAACACCGGTGGTCTAGTGGGAGTGACCCCGCCTTCCGATCGTAAGGTCGCAGGTTCGAATCCGGTCGTGCACCAATGGATTTTACCAGTTTAAACCAGTTAGTATTCTAACAGCGGCGATGGGCTTGCAACCTGTCACGTATGGAATACTAACTACTGCAAAATGTGGGTATGTGCCAAATGTAATGTTTGGACGTACCTCTGACTACCCCCCTTAGACATCTTCAAAGAATCTTGAATTAGTACCTACTTGGTACTGGGAGATCTGAAGGGATATCTACCGTGCCTGGGGATCGAAGTCGTGAAGCTGTTTCAGTTTCAGTTTTCCTTTATGACACGATTGACAATATTTTCAGTATCAAGGAGAAAGAGAAAAGTACTTTCACTCAAGTCAGTCATCCAAGTCGGCTATCATCCGTTTTGAAGAAAATGGTGGTGATTTTCTTTAAAACTCATGGTTCATTTTCATTCAAAATATGATAAATCTCAAAGTAAAATTTCATTTCCTCGAGGTCTTATCACAAAGTGAAAACACACCGAAATAGCACAACACAACTCAAAATAACACTTGAAATTAAAAAGTTTAATTAATAATACTCAAAATAATAGAAATCTAATACAAACCTTTTTGATAACCCTATCACTCAATTTATAAGTTCAAGAAATTACAGCAATCGCGATAAACTTTTAAACGCATGGAAAAACGTCGAAGTTTTTTTGCCAAACACTGCTCCTGTTGTGTGTAATATTTTTGTTTGCCGTTTTGTAAAGTAATTAACACAGCATTTCTTATAAACTGTTGGGTATCTATTTCGTTTTTGTAATGGAACCCACGCGGTTATTCTGAGTATTTCGGCGTGTGCTAATATTAAATGCGGAGCGCTCGAACAAAAATAAACGAATTATAATTGAAGAAAAACAATGTTAAGAATGGAATAACCGACGAATAACTTTGAACGGATGTTACATTGGAATTCTTTAGATGAAAACCTCGGTACAAATTTGTGTACGATCTGCAGAAATTTGTTCCGTTGGTCAGTGTTTTCTATGTATAATTAAAAATATCAATCTATGTAAGTAAAGTGTATTAAATATATCAGTTACCTAGTAAATCAAATGAAACATTTTATTTTGTCAGAATTTTAGGTACTAACACAAGCTTTGAGTAGCTTACTTTGGGGCTAGATGGTGCTGTGTGGATTGTCCAGCATTATTTGTTTATTAATTATTTATACATGCACAAAGAGCTATTTCCAGCTCTTCAAAATATTCTGTAAAAAGTTTAAGGTTGAAATAGGAGAATGTTGGGTTAAACCAATTATTAGTTAGCGCATGTACTACTCGAACCGTGCGAGTCAAACCAATTAGGGTCAAATTAGTTGATAGACATGTTATGGACCTGAAACTTACATTAAAACATTAAACGGATCCAAGGGGTTTTATTGTATAAATAAATGCTTGTATCTACTCTAATGCCATAAAATTCGAATATTAAACGTCAAAACGAATTCATATTGATATACTTTATAAACGCAATACCGTAACCAAATTAAAAAAATTAATTATAATACAGCTCCTCATACAAAGATAGTTGTATAAAATTTTAATAACTTTTTTAACATAACGATACAGTTCTTTTTCTTTTTGGAAAAGGCAAGGGTCTTGAAACCGTACAGCCAAAGAGTTTGATAGTCTGTGGCGACGGCGCGGCGCGGCGGCGGCGGCGCAGCGCGCGCATGCGCTGTTATACGGTTGGTTTGGCGCCAATTGATACGTTTTGTTTCAGTCAAGTGGATTTCTTACTAACTTTGATATTTTATTTATTAGGTTCAACACTAATGTATGAGAGTAGATAAAGTAGTGTATGAAACTGCACATAACTAGGTATTAAAACTCTCGTGGGATACTATTAATAACCTCGCCTACGGCTCGGTTTTTAAACACCCCCTCGAGTTTTAATACCCCTCATTATGCAACAGTTTCATAAACTACTATTACACTTGTATTTGATTAACGAGATGGACAAAAGTAATAGGATGCTAATGCGTCCAAAATTATTTATGTATCTCAATAGAAAACACTAGCGGCTCGTTCTGTCTTCGCATGGGTGGAAATTTATTTTTTAAACATTATTTATTTATTATAATAGCCTATGCTCGGGATAACGTAGTAATTATACTGGTGAAAGAATTTCTGAAATTAGACAAGGAATGTTTATTCGTTATAAATATACAAATCTTTCCTCAATATAATATTAGTGTACTTAGATAATTACTAGGTAATTGTTAGATAATTAATTTTACTTTACATTATTATTTGAATATAAATTTCTTATTCTGAGTACCGTTCTAATTTATCAATCTATTTATTATTAACAAAAACATACCTAATTAACATAAATGGTTAATGCTGTAGAAATGTCCATGTAACACAAAAGCAGTAAAAGATAATTTCAGTTTATGTAATTATTTTTATTAATATCAGATTTGTTTCTTTCCAGATGGCTTCAAACGTGTGATAATGGAAATAACACTCAATCAAACAGACACAAAATAGAAACAGAAACAGCCAATCCACCAATTCAGCTAGTCTGGTGAGTAAAAACCATATAAGTATATTAAGACGCAGAACACCGTGAAAAAACCTTCCGAATAGGTGGCTCGGTGGCTCCTTTGCAATTCCATTTTGTGTTGAGCTGAAACGACGTTAACCTAACGTACTTAAAACAGGACCTATAACATATGGGTATACGCCCGCGGATGTATGCCTCAAGTTGATGGACGCAGGGCAGTGCATCGTAGGGCACGTTTCTATTGTGCGTGACCTACGGGGCAATGTTTTGTTTATAGGTGATGGTTACCACTTAACATCAGGTGGGCCATCTGCTTGTTCCATCAGCTAGTTGTATAAAAAAAAAAAAAAATATATGGGTATCCATCACACACAAACAATTTACACAATTTATATCACATCAAACTCTTGTATCTTGGTCTGTAATTATTAAAATTTGTGACATGTGTGTATAAAACGAAACATTTCAGATAGGTTAACTGCTTTATGTCTTGATCCTAAAAGTTCTGAATCAAGTCAAGTGCACAAGAGGAGAGGCTCTTTTTGGGCTCCTCCTTTTGAAGCGCACTTACAATCCTTTCACCACACTATTTCAAAATAATTAGTGACACCACATAAACAAGAACTGCTTCATTGTGGTATAAAAAAGTCGTACCGCGAACTTTATACAGAGTCACACGAAAAGAATACTATTTTTTTTAATCTGAGATTACTGCGTTATCGCAGATCGGTATTGTCTAGTTACTTGAAGCTCCTAATAGATAAATGCAAGTTGGTTAACTCGAGAGTGCTTTGTTTCGTTTCTTTAACTTGTTTAAGGTAAAAGGTCTCAAATGACTTTACTGTATTAAAGATAGTTTTCTATCTATCTTATGTGACCTACACTTAAGATAGAGAAAACTCTTGTATGTACCTACTACACAAGAAAAGAACATAACAATATTATATGACATTCATAACTAAAACTACAGCAAACACAATGACCATATCGCTGTGTGCGATTTATTTTAGATGACTCTAGGCAGAGACTAGATTACTATAAGCCAGCGAAGCGCTTAGCAAGCTTTTCTACTTTTCAAACGACTTCGGCTGACTCAAGTCAAAGTCAAATAATGTTTATTCAATAAAATCACAAGGACCATCTTGAACCGTCTTAAAGGTCAAGGTTTAACCAGATCACATCACGCACGATAACTGGTTAGTTTTAGATCATAATTAAATAATAAATAAATATCTCTGGACATTTCACATATCGCAAACTCGCAACCAGAGTTCCGTGGGCATTGCATTATATAGTTGACATAAAATAACCTCGAACTAAGTGGAGGTCACAAGCAATGGACTTTTCCAGGTCGATAATGATAAAGATGAAATAAATAAAGAAGCAAAGAAAATACATTTGTTCCATTCAAGAGGACTCATAGTTAAACGACATAGCTTACAATGTAATACATAACTAATAAAATGAAGGTAGTGATTTTCCTGAGCGTTCCTTGTTTCGCCGTAAGCAAGAAAAGTAAGGAAATTAAATATTCCCAGCTGCTTGTAGAAGTTTAATATTCCCAGCTGCTTGTAGAAGTTTTCCAGCTGTTTTAAAAAATCTAGTGAGAGGAAAAGAAGGCGTAATTTTAGTTTTTAATGATTTAGATGCGTCAACGTTAAAAATCACCTGATACAATTTTACCAAATAACGTTTAGATCGATTCCTTTTTGAAAAGTATTAAGGGTCCGATGACAGCGGCTCGCAATTTCGAGGTGCGATTGGCTATTATTTTATTTTATTTCATTTCGGGGAGGTTGTTTGAAAGAATAACTCTAAGGAAACACGCATAAATACTGTTCGAACACAAATAATACAATAATATAAGGGAAATGTGCTTGAGTCAGAAATCATTTTGGTATTAGGTAAACGTAAGACCAAACATACTAATACCAAAATGATTTCTGATTCGGGCATGTTTCCCTTATATTATTGTATTATTTGTGTTCAAACAGTATTTATGCGTGTTTCTTTAGAGTTATTCTTTCAAACAACCTCCCCAAAATGAAATAAAATGAAATAATAGCCAATCGCACCTCGAAATTGCGAGCCGCTGTCACCGGAGCCTTAAAGGTTAGGGTAAAATTCTCAAAACCTGTCATCAGCTTGTTAAAATCTTTCTAATTTCACTTTTTGAAGTATTTTCATTAACCTACGTAGCTACCACGTCATTTTATGCAAATAGAGCGTGCGGCCAACATTATAATCCCTGTTGAGTCTGTTTTGAGGACTTTACAAAGTTTGGAACAAGAGCCCGCTGCGTACCGCTGGATATTTAATAAGTTAATCCAAAATAATGTGACGTCTGAAAAAATTTACAAGTAATTTAGGTTTCTTTGAAAGAAAAAGAAAATATTAATGCGTAGATTATTGTGAATATAGGGTAAACGCAACTGCATCTATCAGGTCATGCAGATGTCACTGTCAACTGACATATCTGACATTACTGTATTGTCATCCTGTTCTAACGATTAGCTTTCTCTCCCTTGCGCTGCGCTCTGGTCGATGTAGGTACTGTGTACTGATTTTGCTCCTTGATTATACTTATTATTATCCCTGAAATCTCTGTGGTTTTCCTGAAATCCTTCATAGATATCTAGGACTAATATCCTTTTCGTTCTCACATTTAAATATATTGAAAGAATAGTTACGCGCCGCGATTTCACCCACGCAGATTTAAATTCCGGTATTCCCACGGGATAAAAAGTGCTATTCCAGACTATAATCTCTCTCTGCCAAGTTTCATCCAGATCCGTTAAGCCGTTCCGGCGTGAAAAAGTAACAAACATCCATCCATCCATACTACAAACTTACGCGTTTATAATAGAAGTAGGATTAAACGATATAAAATGTTAGTTTATCTACCTCCAAAAGATCGCCATCCATAATACAATTGTTCCGACTAAAAAACCTATTTAAAAACGAAAATAAGTACAGCAAACTATGCTGACACTTATGCTGAACTGAGTGCAATTTTGATGGCCATAGACATAGACAATCATTTATTTACTACTGAGCACACAACATACAAAACATGATACTTAAATAAACATAAAGGAAGAATAATCATAGCAAAATAGAAATACATAAGACAGAAATAATAAATTACAAAATAATGTAAAAAATCTACATGCTTATAACGAAGTATGCTACAGCAGCAAATAGGTCTTAAGGGTCCGGTGACAGCGGCTCGCAATTTCGAGGTGCGATTGGCTATTATTTCATTTTATTTCATTTCGGGGAGGTTCTTTTACAAGAATAACTCTAAAGAAACACGCATAAATACTGTTCGAACACAAATAATACAATAATATAAGGGAAATGTGCTTGACTCAGAAATCATTTTGGTATTAGGTAAACGTAAGACCAAACATACTAATACCAAAATGATTTCTGATTCGGGCATGTTTCCCTTATATTATTGTATTATTTGTGTTCGAACAGTATTTATGCGTGTTTCTTCAGAGTTATTCTTTCAAACAATCTCCCCAAAATGAAATTAAATGAAATAATAGCCAATCGCACCTCGAAATTGCGAGCCGCTGTCACCGGAGCCTTAAGATCAGCATAATACAATGATCGCGATTTTTCATAAATCTTCAAATTTGCGAGCGAGTTTACATTAGCATTGTCTTCGCCATAAGTAGCCATTGTTTATTGATGATGTGTTGATTGTTATGCCTGGGGCAAAGCCTTTCTTCAGCTGCACCCACTTGATTCTATTTTCGGTTTGTCCTAATCCAGAGTTCATCCATCGATCGAAAGTTACTATGTGATCTCCGGTATCTTGCTGTTTATCCGTTTTCTTCCGTGTTTTAAAGATAATCTTTATTTAAAGGTCTTGTGGGAATGACCCCGTCTGATCGTAATGTAGTTAGTTTGACTTCGTTCGTGCAAAACGTTAATGGATTTCAGTGCTAGAAAAAATATGTGCTTATACCAGGGAACTTGGTGAAGGAAACGCATTAGTTTTCTGACAGAGGCGATGGGCTTGCTACCTGTCACGTAGGGAATACCAATTACTGCGAATACGGGTATTTTGTGCCTAATGTCATACTTGGATTACCGTCTCACGACAAACGTTACCCTCGCATAATCTCGAGTTGGTTAAACTTGGTATCTACCGTGCCTCTAGATCAAAGAAGTGCTTTTGAGTTTTTTTTAACTATAAAATAAATTATTACAATAATAAATTAATTATTATTATATTTTACTAAAAAACGAAGTTGCGATTTTTTTTAGGTATTCCTTTACCTCTATTGACAAAGATAACTAAAATGATGTTGAACAACCATGCGTAAAACAGGCTTCGTTTGATGTTATAAGAATATTCTCAATACACGGCAAGGTAATTATGGCGAAAATATAGGTAAACTGAAATACCTACGCTCGTAAATTTCAGTTTTCTGAAATTGAAAATGTGTTTCTCACAGATGTAATCTCGTGGCACCACCCACTCCAAACTCCAAACTGCCAATAACTCTGCTTCTTTTTCCTTTTTTTTTCAACACGTTCAAAGCCGGCTAAGGTCGAAAGTCGAATCTAAGGCTAAGAACTCACGAAGCGGTTTTCACCCGTGCCCGCCGCGGTTGCGGGCCCACAACGTTTGTAGAATACAGATATTTCAGTAAAAAATTAAACCACATTTCACGACGCGTTTTACGCCCGCGGCGTGTGCGATTGTTTGCGGCTCCCGCTGCCGTCGCTGCAGTCATCTTGTACCGGCGGCTTTTTGTGCGTGCGTAACCGCACAAAACTCCGGTCTCGTGAGTTTTGAAAATAAAACACCATTCCGCCACCGCGGCGGGCACGGGTGAAAACCGCTTCGTGAGTTCTTAGCCTAAAACTGCGAGATTGCTCTTTGGTAGTAGGTAATTATCTTTGGTACTAGAACAGAAAAATGCAAACAACTCAATCATTCTATTTTGGTGCCAAAAACGAACTTCAGATTCTTTGACTCCGTCGCACTTTATTCTGTTTGATGACAACAGAATATGCAGCAGCGTTGCCAATCTAAATGGCTCAGGTTGTGCATACGCAGGGCAGTGCATTGTAGGGCGCGTCCTATCGTGTGCGCCGAAGCAAAGCTTTATTTGCCATTTGCAAGAGAAGGGTAGTTAAGCTCTTTTGGGTGCGTAGCGCTGCTGTGTTTCGGTTTGAAGAGTGTGGTCGCCGGTGTAATTACAGGCACATGAGGCTTAACATCGATATGCCTCAAGTTGATGGACGCAGGGCAGTGCAGCGTAGGGCACGTTCCTATCGTGCGTAACTTACGAGGCAATGCTCTGTTATAGGTTACCACTTAACATCAGGTGGGCCATTTGCTTCTTCCATCAGCCAAATGTATAAAAAAATTTGCTTGTTCCATCTGCAATTGCATGTTGTACACACTTAAGGTGCCGTACATGATAACATAAGCTATTTTAGGTGACGAATATTTGGGTTTATTAAATGAATTGTAGCTACTTTTATCTCAATCACTAAATTATAACACAAAATAGAGTGAATTTCCATGCGCCGAAATTGCTGCCAAATAATTCGAATATATTCCTCCATCTCTGCTAATTTACCAATTGGTAGGCACTGCAAACTGCATTTTGAAATCCAAGGCCCTGTTTGGCAATCTCTCAAGCACCCGAACGCAGTACCCTCCTAACGAGTTTAGCAAGTGTTTTCTGAGGCGCAAATTGCTAGTGAGTTGGAAAGTTAGAGTGTTGATCGGATCTGTATTGGATGCTTCCGTTGGGAGCGCTACGCACGGTGCGTTGCGGTAAAGATAGAGAGACTGCGTAGCGTAACCACACTGATGAATGATGATTTTGTAGCGTTAACGTATCATAGCGATGTTCGACCTTATTTTGTTGTAGTTAGGGACACGTGACAAACGTCAAATTCGTTCGTGACTGCCACTGGTGTAGTTGGTGGCCTTGCCTCCCGATGTTTTTCTGTTCAAAAATGTATGTGCGCTGTGCCAGTATCCTCAAATGAGTATTCTTCGACACTACGCGAAAAGACACCACAGTAGAGGTACTTAAAACCGGTTCGCGTACCAAATATGTACATAGTCTTGATACTTATAACTTTTAGGTGCTACAGTAAGTAGCATGTGCCAACCAATTGATTTTACCTGGTCAATTGAATTTGAACCATATTTGTACATGTAATTAATTAAAATTATATTTTAGTATCCGTGCTTAGAACGATGCCGGCTTTGCTTCTCGAAGCTCATAACGTCGTACAAAAAAAGTTGAAATTCACATAACTTTTGTACCGCACTGCAAAATCCCGCACCATGTTTGTGTCCACTGTGAGTTCTTATAAGATTAATTGAGTTATTCGGTGCACGCCTCGCCGTGATTGGGTCACTGACTGGCACATCTTACTCATCTGAGACGCAACTGAGAAGTGCAGTTATGTACTCGGACTTTACATCATGTATCGTTTTAGATACACGGATACAGATACAGATCAAACTACACAAAGCCAAACTCTGCAGGTGATCTACAAGGAAATCATAATCATATCATAAATCATTTATTTGCGTCAATGGTGTAGGTACATAAGGATGACAATCATATTAAATTGGTAGCACTCATTCCCCATAGCTGGGATGCAAATAGAAGGTGTGGCTTTAAACATTAAAAAAACTTCACAGTAATAATAAAAAAACCAAGGAATTTGAATAAAGACATGTATTCAAATTCCTTGAAAAAAACAATAGCAATTAAATGTCAAATCAAATTATAGAATGTAGCATATTTTATTTAGCGATGTTTCCTGTCATCTATTGAAGCAACATAGCATTTTCATTTTAATTGTTTTTCTAGTGTTATTTTGAGTTGTGTTGTGTAATTTTGGTGGTATTTTAACCAACATTACTTGTGGTCTTAGCACAAAGTGTAAGCATTTGAAATGAAAGTGTATATGTGATATCGTGATTTGACCGAAAATGTTTCAAATGTTTTAAAGGAACCGCCACCATTTTCTTCAAAAAAATTGACTGACTCGACTTTGGACTGACGTGACTAGAAACATAACTACAAAGAGTATAATCTCTGAATCACTTGGCATTGGCAAGATTGTCTATGACAGGAGCCATACAATAAAGAAAGAAGAAGAAGTGCCTTACTATCTGAATAATAGTAATAATAATAGTAATACGTAGGCATACGTATGCCTACGTATTATTGTGCCCAAAGTAGTATGAATTACACCTGCCTTATTTCTACTTGCAGCGCTCTACAGGGTACCTGTGTACTCCATAATAGCTAATTTAGATTTTTGATGATTTGATCGACAATTCCTCCGAAAATGAATTGAATTTGAGAATTTTTCTTTTCTGGGTAGGTCTTCAAAAGTGGTCCCATATATACATTTTACTGAAATTGTTTAGCGATTTATGAAAAATACTGACAGGTAAATACTGTCTTTTGCAATAACGCGCGCTTGGATGTAGGAAAATCCAAACTTTATTATCGCACCTTTGAGGCGTGTGCCTTAAGATTCACTTTGAGCCGGTATTATTGTGTTCTCTGATATTCTCTCTATCCGAATAACTTTCTCGGCATTTTTAATATAAATTTGTAATAAACATTTCCGGGCATTTACACACCATCAGCTAGCCTCAGAATAACCAAAAGTTTTTCTTCGAGAGCCATAAATAATAATATTAATAATAAATAATGCTGGACAATCCACACAGCACCATTTAGCCCCAAAGTAAGCTACTCGAAGCTTGTGTTATGGGTACTAGATGACTGATATATTTAATACATTATATACTAACATAGATAGATATTTTTTATTATACATAAACACCCAGACCAACGGAACATATTTCTGCAGATCGTACACAAATTTGTTCCGAGGCGTGAATCGAACCCGCAACCTCGTGCGTCGCAGGCGGACTCTCGCCCGCTGCGCCACTGAGGTCGTCAATAAATCTTATACTTCTTTGTAAATATTTACTAGTAGTATTTTATAACATATTTTATAGGGTGTAGAAGCGTCGGTCGTTCGAGATTGGCCGATGGTCTCACGTCGACGTCGTGGGCTGGGTGAGACAAGCGCGGACCGTAGACAGTGGCGAATACAAAGGCAGGCCTATACCCAGCAGTATGTGAAGTCGGGCTGTGGGTGATGATGGTGATGAATATTTTATAGCAATCAGACACATCAGTGCTATTTACGCAAATGTTTGTTCAGTGTGGGGATCGAACCCACAGCCTCCACCTCAGAAGGCAGAGCTGTTTCCACGAAGACGGCCAACCGCGATCTCAAAATAATATTACACTGATATTTCGTAAAATTTATGTGCGTAATGCTCTTAAACGGTGATGGAAAACATCGTGAGGAAACCAGTGAGCATTCTAACAGCGGCGATGGGCTTGCAACCTGTCACGTATGGAATACTAACTACTGCAAAATGTGGATATGTGCTAAATGTAATGTTTGGACGTACCTCTGAATACCTCCCTTAGACATCCTCAAAGAATCTTGAGTAAGTACTTGGTACTGAAAGATCTGAAGGGATATCTACCGTGCCTGGGGATCAAAGTCGTAAGCTGTTCCAGTTTTGAGTTTGATATTTCGTACCATGACCAACCGAAATGTCAGTAACGAATGGTACGAAATGTCAGCGTAATATTATTTCAATATTGCTTTAAGGTACTGACACACGTGCTCAAAAATAAGCACGCTTCTTTTGAGCATGCTCAAAATTCCACCGACGTACGACCAAATAAGCATGCTTATTTACTAGCACGACTTATACACACGTGCTTTTATTGAGCAAGGCTCGAAAAAAGCATGCTTTTGGCTTGAAAATAAGCATGTGTGTCAGTACCTTTAAGAGATCGCGGTTGGATTGGTCTGTCTGTCTTCTACTGCATACTAAATTGCATCCACCTTAAATATCTTTCCACTGAATTCTTTGAAATACTTCTCTCAAAGGTACATAACACACGTGAAACTATGCACAATCGAAATTCACTTGGTCCACCTGACTGATACGACAATATGCACCGTAAACCCCTACACATAGAGATGCAAATAGCAAGTGCAGTACAAGCACGCACAGAATCTTATTAAATCGCAGTACCTCTCGCCGCAGTCAGTCGGAATTTCATGTTGAACGTTCTCCACTAATAGGCGTTGCAATTGTGTCCTATTTGTGCTTTGCTCTCAAAGTGAGAGGTAATTAAACTACAGTAAGCAAAAATGAAAGCTCAAAATCAGAGGGCATGTTTGAAATTAAAAATGTTTTCATTATTTTCAATAAAATAGTCCGTATTCATTGCCCTTTAAGGTTCAAATCGTCGCTGCGTAGTATCACCAAAACGAATCACATTTTTTCACCCAAAACCATTTGTATTGACGCTCGGACAATACACGCTTGTTTGTATAGCCAATTGTTGACCTTTCAATTATAACATCAATCAATTTCGTTGTCAGTCCCGACAATTGAATAGGCATTCAAAAATGCGTCTTATCGTCCACTGCATAGAGATGAGGTTGAAATGGTTCTGCTGTTTTTAGAGTGGGCCTGTACTTTGACATTAATCAATTCAATTAAAGTTCTGTGTTTGTGCTAGTCGTGATTACTCGTTGAAGTTTGTAGCGGTTTCACGCGAAAATAGTGCTACGAAGCTCTACGAGATTAAGGCGTAGCATGACAAAAACAGATGAAAACAACTAAATAAAAAAAAAACAGAATAACGTCCAACGTCTTATGCTGCGCGTCCATTGTGTCCGCATCGCTGCGTAAGCAGCGGACGGAGCGACGGTATTTACAAAATGCCGATGGGGTGCGTGAGTCTACTGCATCCGGATTTTGCATCGGCAGTATCGGTATTTCAAAGCAATTTCGAATGGCGCGTTCACTGCGGATGACGTCATCATCAGAAATACCGGTCTCTGGCCCTAAAATGCCGATCCAGTGCATGCTGTACCATACAAATCAATACAAAGCAACAAATCCGTCTGCTCCGTACGCAGCGATGCAGACGCAGTCGACGCGTACCTGTAATAGCAACAAACTTATGGATTGGTTTCTTGCGTGTTTGTATGATCCTTGTTACAATGTAATAAAGTAATATTGAAACTCCAGTGTGTGGTGACCTACGTGGTGACATTCGAATTTTGAATTGCGCGAGTTCATAGCAAGGAACTTAGATACTAGGTACGTAATTTTTGACTGTAGATCCTTTCAAATAAAAAATGACATTTTCTGTAACATTATAAAGCACAATTCAGCTTGCACAGCCACCAGCGCCAAGTAGCGCGTGAGACTTGTCCCTTTCTCGCCAGCAGCACAGCGTACTTGATTTACTTGATTTACTACACGGGTTTCCCCCTGATCTTGCATCAAGTAGATAAGACTTCTTCTTATACCTTCGTTAACTTCTCAGAATGCGGAGAGATGGGTTGGAAGTGGGATGTATGAGGCTACCTAATCAAAAAACATCGTAAAAAGTATATTATTTGCACACATCTTGGGTTTTTTCTAAGACATCAAATAAGTAGCTTAGCATTTAATTGAATAACTTTGAGCTCGGAGGTACGACATTTACGTAATTTTTTCGTTTTATGTCGTTCCATAAAAGCCATTTTATACTTAAAAAAACTGAAACAGCTTCACGACTTTGATCCCCAGGCACGGCAGATATCCCTTCAGATCTCCCAGTACCAAGTAGGTACTAATTCAAGATTCTTTGAGGATGTCTTAGGGGGGTAGTCAGAGGTACGTCCAAACATTACATTTGGCACATACCCACATTTTGCAGTAGTTAGTATTCCATACGTGACAGGTTGCAAGCCCATCGCCGCTTAATACTATGTACTTAATTGAAAATTAATGTGTTTTGTTATTTATTTATTTATAAAGAAAAAACCACTGACACAATAAACGGTAATAAAAAAATAAAGTTTCAATAAATAAAGATGTTTGTATCAGTCTCGGTGTTAACATATTAAAGGTAGGTATGTAGGTATGTACTAATAAAAAAATGCATTTTTTTTATACAACTTACGTGTATTCACATTCATAGACATAGACATTTATTTGCCAAAAAAACACACATACACATACAAAACATAAAAAAGAAATGACAAACAGTTAATAATAATAACAGTAGATAGGTATGTAGGTGTTTGTGTGCTGCAGCAGCAAAAGGGTCTCGACTCAGCGTATGCCTCACCACTAGGTTAGTAGTTGGGCGCTGTTATTCTGCCGAGACCTTCAGCCAATAAACCTTGTGAGAAATTTATAGTAGTAGTGTGGAGTGGTCTGTTATAAAATAAAATATGTTTCAAGTAATAAACAGTACATAGAATTAATTGTCTATATAAAAAAGTGGTACATAAACTTACATAAAAGGTACAGTAATAAGTAGGTAAGTGTGTGTTCTGTGCATGGGCTTCCATGATTCCCCCAGTCTCTTAGGAGTCTGGTTATCACAGAGGGAAACCCACAACACGTGTGTGTGATAATAAATCTCCTAAATAGGTACATACATACTATAAAAATAGGTACCTAGACTAAATAATTTGACCATAAAATCTAGCAAGTGAATGATGCTCTATAGCTATTCGCACCAGACAACCCAGTTTTCTGTTGGTCCAAGACGAAAGATTTGTAATGTTTTTTGAAAGTAAACTTGGATTTTTACAGTCGTAATGGAGGTGGAATATTACCTCCATTACGGTTCCCATTGATTGTATAGATTCGCTTAGTTAGTAATTAGTAACTAAGCAACTTTGGTCCACCAATGGTATATTTATTTGTAACTAGCAGCGCCCCGTGGTTTCACCCGCGTAAGTAGTTTACCATGGTAATACCACGAAATAAAAATTTGTCTGTGTGTTATTCCAGACTATAATCTATATCTGTGTCAAACTTCACCCAGATCCGTTCAGCCGTTCTGGCGTTATTGGGTAACAAACATCCAAGCTTTCACATTTATGATAATACTAGTTACCCGCCCGCGCGCCCCTGCTTCGCACGGGTGCACATATTATGCATGTATTATACATATAAACCTTCCTCTTGAATCACTCTATCTATTAAAAAAACCGCATCAAAATCCGTTGCGTAGTTTTAAAGATTTAAGCATACACAGGGATATAGGGACAGAGAAAGCGACTTTGTTTTACATTATGTAGTGATAGTGATTAGTTAGATAACATACTGTAGCCAATTTTGGGAGACAAGACCATCTAATTAAACTTCTTTGGAGACCTGACGAGTCCACAATGACCAGCTACTACGCCGCGACGGGCTGATAATTACGTCTGTTTCAGAAAACCTTTGTATTACACGTCAGACGCAATTTTAAAGGACATTTCACTCGCTGTTGTTCGCTGGCTTCACACACATTTCATCACGGGTACCGTGATTGCCGGTTATTCTAGTCTTAAATGGCTAACATGATTCGATCTCACTAAATTCGATTGGCCTCTTAACATTAAAAATAAACTTTCTAACGAAAAAAACTTAAAAATGTATTAACAGAATCAGAATCATTTATTGACTTAAGGGTCCGGTGACAGCGGCTCGCAATTTCGAGGTGCGATTGGCTATTATTTCATTTTATTTCATTTCGGGGAGGTTGTTTGAAAAAATAACTCTAAAGAAACACGCATAAATACTGTACGAACAAAAATAATACAATAATATAAGGGAAACATGCCCGAATCAGAAATCATTTTGGTATTAGTATGTTTGGTCTTACATTTACCTAATACCAAAATGATTTCTGACTCAAGCACATTTCCCTTATATTATTGTATTATTTGTGTTCGAATAGTATTTATGCGTGTTTCTTTAGAGTTATTTTTTCAAACAACCTCCCCGAAATGAAATAAAATGAAATAATAGCCAATCGCACCTCGAAATTGCGAGCCGCTGTCACCGGAGCCTTAAGATTAAACACTATTCTAACAATATATTGATATGAAAAATTAAAAATATTATAGTAAAATACCTAAACACTTACACTATAATGTTTATACGACGATATGCTAGCATTAGGACTACAAAAAAGGTAGGAACCAGGTCATAAGTTTTTACATTTTTTTTCTAGGTGGCCTAGATTCACCTTGTTTTAAGACATTTCAAAGTGACCCTATTGAAATTCAAAATACGATTTTTCATTAAAATTTATTCTATAGAGATCCTCTGAACTTGGCCGATCCAGTTTTTACATTTTTTTTCTAGGTGGCCTAGATTCACCTTGTTTTATGACATTTCAAAGTGACCCATATTGAAATTCAAAATACGATTTTTCATTAAAATTTATTCTATAGAGATCCTCTGAACTTGGCCGATCCAGTTTTTACATTTTTTTTCTAGGTGGCCTAGATTCACCTTGTTTTCAGACATTTCAAAGTGACCCTATTGAAATTCAAAATACGATTTTTCATTAAAATTTATTCTATAGAGATCCTCTGAACTTGGCCGATCCAGTATTTACATTTTTTTTCTAGGTGGCCTAGATTCACCTTGTTTTATGACATTTCAAAGTGACCCATATTGAAATTCAAAATACGATTTTTCATTAAAATTTATTCTATAGAGATCCTCTGAACTTGGCCGATCCAGTTTTTACATTTTTTTTCTAGGTGGCCTAGATTCACCTTGTTTTAAGACATTTCAAAGTGACCCTATTGAAATTCAAAATACGATTTTTCATTAAAATGTATTCTATAGAGATCCTCTGAACTTGACCGATCCATTCATAGCTGTTTCTACATTCCAAACCGAGACGCCCACGGTGATTTCTAATCAGTTTTCTTTTGCAGAAAACTCGAAAACGTTATTGGAACTGTGAACAATAGCCGACCATTTGTAAGATCGTCCGCAGCCCTCGAAACCCTCGACCTTTCAGCGCAGGGCTTCAGAAATTTATGAAATACAGCGTTTTTACAAATTCGTCTTCATTAAATACTCTTTTCTTCCCACGTTTTCATCTTGGTTTTACAGTTTCGTTTTTGTTAGGACTGGCTTTGCCCTCACGCCTGGAAGAGATCACTGATAGCGATAAAACCGCCTATTGTAGTTCATTTTAAATCAAAAAACAAAACCAAACCGTTTTTATTCAATATAATATTAAATATATATTAAAAAAGTATAAAATGTATTAAATATATCAGTTATCTGTGAGTAGCTTACTTTGGGGCTAGATGGTGCTGTGTGGATTGTCCAGCATTATTTATTTATTTAATACAATCACAGGATCACTTTTAGTTATAGTTATGTCGTACAATGCTATGTATATATGGTGTGCAATAAAGAGATATATCTAAGACGAGAACTTGTTTGGCTCAGAATTATGATTTTGCTGAACTTTGTGCAATTTTATTGCACTCAACTTGGATGATTGCATTTCTCATAATAAGTTTAGTGATGTTACATATTTATTAAATTGTATTATGCATTACTAGCGACTCGCCCGCGCGCCCCTGCTTCGCACGGGTGCACACATCATGCATGTATTATACATATAAACCTTCCTCTTGAATTACTCTATCTATTTAAAAAACCGCATCAAAATCCGTTGCGTAGTTTTAAAGATTTAAGCATCCAAAGGGACATGAGGACATAGGGACAGAGAAAGCGACTTTGTTTTATACTATGTAGTGATGAAGAATTTTTAGTTTGAAGCGTAGCGTGTACCTTCGCTTCACTAAATTCGATTGGCAACACAGTGCAGCTTCAATGTTATATTTTAACATTGTAACAAGGATCGTACAAAATAACGGTAGTAACAAAGCCAGCTTGTTACTTGTTCTTCTAGGCTTTATCGCGTGGAACCTATAGATTCACCGAAACTAAAGATGTTACAAGAAGTTTTAAGGCTCCTACTTAATCTGCTCTGAGTTAGGTACTCACTACGTTCATGAAGCAATTCACTGGATTCGTTCTTGAACGGGTTCGAAGCCAGAACGCCCCGCCAGTGCTCGGCGAGCAAGAGTGCTCCTTGCTCTCTATAACTAAGTCAAAATGTCAAAACGAAATTTCGTCATCATTTTTCAGCTCCACCTAAAGAAACTGAGGCTAGCGTTAAGATGCCGACAACCGTTAAACATTTCCCGCTCGCACAATTCAACATTTTTGAAGGTATAAAAAATGGCAAACAACAAAACTGAAGGAAAAATCACAAGGTCCGCATTATAATTTTCAAAGACTTTAGTACAAAGTCTTTGGTAATTTTATAGTAAACAAGATAACCTACCAAGAAATTTATTAAAACAATTAAAATAATTTTTTTAAGTAAACATGGGCCTATATGTATGTAGTGGTTTTTTTAGTGGAGATTTAAAAAAAAAATTGAAATGTTTCAGGAGAAGTTTGACGGTTGCCAACTCCTTAAGAAATCCTAATTTCCATGAGTCCGTTTGCTGATCACTGGCGCGTGAAAGGGTTGACATCCCAGTTTTGTATAAAGCGGTGCCTGAAGATTACACTCTTCAGACGCTGTGGCGCGGAAGACTTTCTTCACGAAAGTCTAAAAGTTAACATTCTTGCCTTTACTTTTTGAGCCCGAATTTTTTATTATTCGTCACTTTTATCGCTGATATTTGTTTTCCAAAAACATTACGACACAGAGTACCGTTAATTTCCTCTTCGCATTTTTTTGATTTTTGATAAATTTTTTACATATTCTAAAATAATTGCAGGAAGATTGTAAGAAAAGTCGCAGATACTGTTTACTATTACGTATGGGATGCTCTTAAGAACATTGGGAATTGGGCATTTGTTGGGAATTCGAAACAATGAAGCTATGGACCTTTGGGAATAAGCCCTGCCTCCACGTTGCCATACCCTATGCAGGGTCCTTGTGATACTTACTAACACCCAATAACTCTCTATGTACCTGAAGTAAACCTGTGTAAGCAATAAATGTATAGTATTGAGTGTTGACATCTCGACTAGAACAATACAAATAAAAAAGTAATATTTGGGCGTACCCTCACTAACCTCCCCAAAGAATCTTAAGATTTTCGAGGTATAACATATTTGAGGGAATATCTACCGTGCTTGGGGATCAAAGTCGTGAAGCAGTTTCTTCTTCCTCTCCTAAAATTAGGAGTAGGAGGTTTGGTCGCGTGGAACGTTACCTGGATTTACCGAACTTTGAGACGTTTCAAAGCGATTCGATTGAAGTGCCTTTTGACTTTGGTTACGAAACCCGTTACCGACAATGTAACGGTCGAATAAACATCACCGGATTCTCGTGAAGCAAACCTTAAGGCGAACTTGTTTCTTCAAATCGTCGAGCGAAACCTTTTCAGAGCTATTGTAGGTTTGAAATATTAACTATTACGTTATCTGCGGCGACATCCGCTTCAGCCTTCAGCTTTCAGCTGACACTTGACCTCGATAACCGACCTTTCACTTTGTAAAAATATTGTAAGGGTCTTATAAATTATTTTTATAGAATACTTCATTCTCGTATTGAACTCTTTTTTATGGGTTCGGTTGTTTGTGCAGACTCACAAACTCACCGCTGGGTCTTTCAATGTTACTTAGAAAGAAGCTAAATCTAACTTAAAAATCACTTTGAAGCAATAACAACGTATATTACCTCCTTTTTTAAGCAGCTAAAGCTGAGTCTATGGGTTTTTTGAAATTATGCCATTCTGCACGGGACGGGACTGGCTTGGACTACGGTACGATTGTAACTACCAACCTATTTTATTTGTTTTTATTTTTTGTATATTTAATATCTATTCTGTGTGTATTTCAGTAATTTTAATTTAAAACGAAAACTACAGCTAGTATGTTATCATTGTATTGATTGCATTGTAGAACTTAAATTTTTATTCGTTTTACTATTACTATCTATCTATCACTATCTATACTATCTATCAGCCCCTAATGTCCCATTGCTGAGCAAAGGCCTCCTCCCATTTCCGCCAGTCATTTCGGTCATGAGCCAGTCTCTCATAAAGACGTCCAACAATTTTTATTAGTTTTATAGTTTTTAAAACTTAGCTACTCAAATGACTTGGGTATCTTAGAACATGAGCTGGCATGAAAGGAGGAAAATGACAAAGGGGTCCTGTTATCTTTCAAGACCAGTTCTTTCGGAATTCAGAGGAATTCGAGCCTTAATACAAGGGGATACTATTCATTTTTGAATTACCTCAATCGTACGCATTCCAGGGTAAATTAAATTGGTTATTGTAGAGAAATATCGTGTGTGTATGTATTGTTACATTATATAGGTAATTTGTCCTTGCCGTATGCGAGTTCTTAGACTATCTATTTATATATTTAACCTGTATGCATGCTCACACTGATTATTATGTATATAATAATCGTTTTATTAATATAATATTGTCATCATCTTCCTACGTTTATCCAGAAAGATGATGATATGAAGATACTTTATACAATAAAAATAAATAAATATGATTATTGGTGGACATTTCACACAGCACTTTATAGCCCTAAACCAGATAGCTAATATACTACATAAATACTTTATTTTTGTAAATTAATACTTATAATATTATATAACACCCAAACAGAGAACAAACATCTATGTTCATCACACTAGTGCTAATTCTGGGTGGGAATCGAACCCATGGCCTAATACAGAGCCACTACCAACAGAGCTGTGAGGGCTGTCAAGTCTTGCTTTTGTTAATACTCGTCACAGGCGGCAGCTAGTTTGCAAATGAAGTTCATAACTTTCGATCTAAAGCAAAGGTTCTTAAACTCATTTAGTCTACCGCCCACTTTGAGAACCAATCCTACTATCATTAAAAATGCGAAAGTTTGTAAGTATGGATGGATGGATGGATGGATGTTTGTTACTCTATAACTCCAAAACGGCTGAACGGATCTTGATGAAAATTGACACAGAGATATATTATAGTCTGGAATAACACAGAGGCTACTTTTTATCCCGTGGGAATACCGAGATTTAAAACTACGCGGGTGAAACCGCGGGGCGCTACTAGTTATACATATTCTCGCGCCCTTTAATGTTACGCTTTACCATATCTTAGGAGGCTACAAGCCATCACACAACTTCTTCCCCGCGCCGTTCAACATTCTGTACATTTAAAAGTCACACACACAGTTAAGAAAAACCATGACCCAGTTGCTAAGAACTACAAAGTTACAGCAAAAAACACTATTAATTGTATGCAAACAAGCCGTGCTAGCGAAAATAGTCCTACTTAATATTATAAACACGAAAGTTTGTAAGTATGGATGAATGGATTTAATGGATGGATGTTTGTTACTCTTTCACGTAAAAACGGTTGAACGGAGCGAGATGAAATTTGGCACAGAGGTAGATTATAGTATGGACTAGTAATTTATATTATTACCCTTGGATCTTTTACCTCCTCCCCCCCCTGTGGGCCTCTAGCGCCCACTTTGAGAAACATTGATCTAAAGAGAGCCGGTTTAATAAACACTAGTGGAGTCCCGGGCGAGTTTGTTGACGTAAAGCTATTTCCATAGAAATCGTGAAACCCTCTTTCTACCCCTTGGGGTGCGAATTTCATGAATCATTTATACCATTTTTTATGCTACTTGTTAATAAGTGAAAACGCAGATGGCTCACCTGATGTTGAGTGCTGACCATGACCACAGCATTGTCTTGTAGGTCACGCATGAAACGTACACTACGATGCCCTGCGTCCATCAACTTGAGAATACAGGTTACCTCACGTATAACCACGGTAACATACTTCACGGTATAATAGTTCACTTTTGTAAAGGCCTTATTTCACCATCAACAACACCCTTCAAACCGAAGCACAGACATGCTGCGGCAGAAATAGGCATAGTACCTAGTTCTTCTCTGGACGAGTCCTTCTCAAAGAGCTCTACGAAAAAAATTGGTGGACATTCCACACATCTCGCCCCAAATTAAGACAAAGCTTGTGATATGGGAACCAGATAGCTGATATACTACTATTTTTTTTTGTAAATACATACTACACTACATAGTATAAAACAAAGTCGCTTTCTCTGTCCCTATATCCCTATACCCATCCCTATGTATGCTTAAATCTTTAAAACTACGCAACGGATTTTGATGCGATTTTTTTTAATAGCTAGAGTGATTCAAGAGGAAGGTTTATATGTTACAACGTGCACCCGTGCGAAGCAGGGGCGCGCGGGCGGATCGCTAGTATTCTATAAATCTTAAGATATTTATATTTTCCTGTTCATCTAGGTACTGTGTCGCTGCCGGCACATTTTCCACTACGTATTCCATGCTACGTTTTAATTCGGTCGCGGATAGAAGCCCCGACATTTCCTAGGATTCATTTTCTATTAGATTCAGCTATCCGTTCGACATCCAATTTTGTAAACAAGACTTGTTTATCTTCATACATTCGGACTGTTATTGGGTATATTCGATTTACAGCCGTGAATAAAACATTGACAGAGTGATGGCCCTAATATTCTAAGGTTTTATAGGGTACCAACAATCTTCTTGTCGAGCTAATATTTCTTCGAAACAGTGTGGTGAAAGGATTTAAAGGGCTCCTCTACACCATTAGGCACATGTTTTAGAATTTTTTAGGTTCTGCAACATGCCGGTTTCCTGATGTTTCCCTTCACCGTTTGAGAATACTGGCACGCGTACGTAGGTTTTTAACAGAAAAATCGGTAATCGACTGGTTTTGAACCCACGACCAAATATAAAATACATACCACTAGTGTAGTAGTAGGTAGTAGTGGTCGAAATACATACCCCTAGTGCTTTATATTCTAGGTCATGTCGCTGACTGTACCGAGACTAAGCCTTTATCCTGTATAAGTACTCACAGTCTCAGCCGTGCATTCAAAAGATGTCTTCAAAAGTTACACAGATTACATCGTAGAGCATGTACGGGACGCGGTAATGAGTCCATTAAGGCGCTGAAAACCCTTTTATAACTTTCATGATCATCATCATCATAATCACACTGAAGTTGTTCACTGACATTTGGGTCCAACAGTCACAATCATTTAACATCTGTATGCACAAGTTGATGGACGCAGGGCAATGGATCGTAGGGCACGTTCCTATCGTGCGTTACTTATGAGACAATGATTTGTTATAAAGTCCAAGTCAAAATATAATTTATTCGCCCCACCGCTCCTCTCGGCACCGGGATCGAACTCATCCACACATTCTGGAACCCTGGGTCTCTCGTACTCTCCGTTTTTCTCGCTCACTTCTCCCCCATACCCATAGGCTGTGGAATGAGTTACCATCAGGGGTTTTCCCGCCAAGATTTAACATGAAAAGCTTCAATAAAAATATTAATAAAGTCCTTCAGGGTAAGCTACGCACTGGCAACGCCCCTGGTGTTGTTGCCCATGGGCGACGGTGACCGCTTACCATCAGCAGTGCAAGTACCGTTCTTTTCGATCGCTTATTTAACATTTAGAATCGTCTAAAATTCTAAAAAAATGGTTTCAATAATGGATAAAAACAGTTTTATCGAATTGATTCTAAATGTCAAATTTAGCGATCGATAAGAACGGTACTTGCAAAGCAGGGGGCCGTTAGCCCGTTTGTTTATCTTTTACATTAAAAAAAAACAATATTATCACAAGGATCACTTTCATACGTCCTAAACTAGGTGACTCTAGGTGCCAGTTGCACGCGACCAACGCCTAGCAAGAACTGGCAACTAACTCGGCACAATTAAATTTCCATAATGATGATATCTCGTCAGATTTCGTCACTCCACACATCCATCTCAGCATTCGTGTCTCCGCTGAATGCCCTGTTTTTTCATTCGTTACCTTACTCTTACAATCAAAGTTCCCTGGTTTAATAATTATTCTATTGGTGAATTGGTTCTTGACGGACAGACTGCAAAGAACTATAAAAACATCTTGCACACTTTGAATTGTCTTTTGTGTTTTGTTTTTTCTTTATTTAGTGTTTAATATTTTATTTATTTTATTTTAACAATTTTGGGAAAACTTACAGCTAGGCGGGTATACATTAGGTTGTTTATAATAAATACATGCAGCATGCAATGTTGCTACACATATGCTGACGGCCAATTACAAGTTTCCGCGATTATTTGAGTATTTGAGGTATCATTTAATTTATTAATTTATTGTTATGTACATGATGTCATAATTATATAATAACTAATTGCGCCCCGCGATTTCACCCGCGCAGATTTAAATCCCGGTATTCCTAAAAAACCTATGCGCTTTTCCAGACTATATATCTCTCTGCCAAGTTTCATCCAGATCCGTTCAGCCGTTCCGCCGTGAAAGAGTAACAAACATCCATCCATCCAAGGAATACTTGAACTCAGTAATAATATATCCTACTACTATTATAAACACGAAAGTTTGTAAGTCTATACCTACTTACAAACTTTCGTGTTTATAATAAAAGTAGGATATATTGAATTGAGCTTTAGGATAGTCATTTGCCCTGTGAGGGCGCAGCAGGCAGAGATTACAAACAGAGCTATGATGTCTGTGTCGGTATTTGAGTGGCGTAGTTTGATGACACCTTTACAAGCTCAATAGCCCGCTGATTGTGTCAAACGAACCTTGATCAAATTCATTGGGTCATTGACCCGTCTCAATCCAGAGACGAGTGAGTCCTTTATGAAGCCATTCCAGCTCAGTTGGTAGGAACGATGACAGAATTTTATTTTATTTATGATGACACATGTCATGTCATGAATGACGTAACTAGAGCAATACAGCAAGGGTTTTACCTTTCACTTTTCTTTAAGATAGGATTGTGAAAAAAATGTGTGACAAAGGTAGGTAAATAATGTCCAAGTAATATCCCTTATGCCGGGTTCAGACCGATCGAGCGAAAGCAAGCGAAAGGAAGCGAACTGCGTAGACGTTCTAGCGAAAACGAGCGAAGCCGTGCAGGGAGCAAGTGGTCCCAATGGCGAAGCCCTGGCCTTTACCTTCGCTTGCTTTGCTCGGTCGGAAAAAACTGAAACAGCTTCACGACTTTGATCCCCATGTATGGTAGATATCCCTTCAGATCTCCCAGTACCAAGTAGGTACTAATTCAAGATTCTTTGAGGATGTCTAAGGGCCAAATGTAATGTTTGGACGTACGTCTGACTACCAGACGTACGTCCAAACATTACATTTGGCACAAACCCACATTTTGCAGTAGTTAGTATTCCATACGTGACAGGTTGCAAGCCCATCGCCGCTGTTAGAATACTAACTGGTTTCCTCACGATGTTTTCCTTCACCGTTTAAGAGCACTGGCATTGCGCACATAAATGTTTCGATAGAAAAATCCATTGGTGCACGGCCGGATTCGAACCTGCGACCTTACGATCGGAAGGCGGGGTCACTCCCACTAGACCACCGGTGCTCCGTACTGGTTGGTCTGTACCAGCATAATAATACAGAGCACATTTTAAGAGAATATTATCACGTAATATTATTCTCCTAATCAAAATCACACCAAGCGAGATAGATAGATAGATAACGCATATTTGCCATTTATTTGCTAAAAAAGGTAAATAACAAACAAAATAAATATAAACTAACATAAGTAATTCACCTACCTATAAAACTGCAAATACCAAATATCTTCTTGTTTTTAATTTACTTCTTGTTTTAAGGGGCAGCACACAGCGCGCCGCTATCTCGCTTGCACAATTGAACATTTTTGAAGATATAAAATCATTGAATCTAGCCAAGTAAGTAAGTAAGAGTAGTAGAGCTCTTTGTGAAGGGCTCGTCCGGGGAAGTACTACCACCACGCCTTTTTCTGCCGCCAAGCAGCAACGCTGTGTTTCGGTTTGAAGAGTGTGGTCGCCGGTGTAATTACAGGCACATGAGGCTTAACATCTGTATGCCTCAAGTTGATGGACGCAGGGCAGTGCATCGTAGGGCACGTTCCTATTGTGCGTGACCTACGGGGCAATGTTTTGTTTATAGGTGATGGTTACCACTTAACATCAGGTGGACCATCTGCTTGTTCCATCAGCTAGTTGCGAGTAGTAGCGAGTTGCTGTCAATGGCAAGACAAAGATTTAGCGAAAACCAAAATTTTGATCCAAGTAAGCGACTTTATATTTTTCTAATTTAGATGTATGAAAACTAGCAATGTCACTGACAACATTTTAAACGATTGATATTTTTTACATATCTACATTCAGTGATTTTATAACTTCAAAAATGTTCTATTGTTTGATTGTGAAAAACGAAGTGAAAAAACCACCGCTTCTAGGTAAAAATCTTGGAAATATTTATTTTTATTTTATTTAATATCCCATTTGTTTGAAAACGCCCAAAGGTAGGTAAAACAAGGCAACAAAGGTCTCATATTTGAATACCTGAAACGAATTTACGATGAACAAGATAAAATGGGATCCGATTTTTGATTTCGTTTAGGAATGACCCGAAGTAATAACAGCGCAGCAATCCTGACATTTTAATATCAGAGGTACAGTCAGCGCCAACAGTAACTGTAGAAAACTACATTCAAATACAAACCGAGGACTATATACCCTATATAAAAAAAACTCTTTTGCTATGTGCGGGCAAATATTTAATAAAGTGCCCAGTGAAATACAAAATTTACCAACCAGACAATTTATAAAAAAGTTAAAATTATGGCTCATTGAAAAAAGTTTTTATAATGTTAATGATTTTCTTAATGATGGACTTAAAAATTTTATCAACCTATTCTTGACAATTTATTATGGACTTTATCTAATCTTATTAATTCTTATTATATTATATTATTAATTCTTATTGTTAATTGTTAATATTTGCATGCCAACGACTTGGTGAAATATGTGAAACTGCCTAACTACCTACTAAGAACTGCTAACTTTTAACCATATTTCACGCAAATAAACTATTTCATTTCATTTCAAAATTCATGTTGCTACCAAATAATCTTACCTAGGCATTTATACATTAGTGACCGCACTAGTACAAGCCATTATCGCGGGAGGCTTGCATAATTTTTAGGAAATGATTTTTTATCCGTGTTTTTTGGCTTGTCAAGCAACCGAGCAAAGCCGGGTCACCCAGATATTAATCTTAAAACGACTTCCTAAGGACAATGATGTTTAAAAACCTATGTGTTCATGCATTTTTTTATAAAAAGATATAAGGTAATCAAAATTCAGAAAAGATAATCAATTTCTGACATCGACTGTACACTTGCGCTGACTTTTGCTGGTTATTATTTATTGCCCTCAGGAGGGTCGCTTCTTTTATTTATTAATGTACTAGCGACCCTGCGCCCGCCCCTGCTTCGCACGGGTGCACATGCATAAATCCGTTGCGTAGTTTTAAAGATTTAAGCATACAAAGGGACATTTTGCAAAGGATATCAAACAGAAAATAACAGTTGCAGGGCTAAATCTTTTTAAATATTTCATAATGTTGAGAGGTGCTATTGAGAAGTTCATTAACGTTGTCAGCCTCTTATCGTGTCTATTGTCTATCTAGAATCAGCATACATACCTACTTCTATTATTATTAGATACCCTGGCGCCAGATATAGCTAAATAAAGCTTAAAATAATATTGAATACTAGCTTGATTACTTGTGGCACAGACTGAACAGTACACTTTGTCTCCGTGCCACACAGAATTGATTTCTGTGTTCAAATATTTGAAGCTACATCTGCATTGGTGCCGGATTTATATTAGACAGCTAGCAGTGCCAAAATTCCAGCCCTCGCACCTAAATACGATATTTCGAACAAAACTCATTACGAAACAGTCGTTATTTTTTTTATCTGCAAAACAAACAGAACAAAAACACTTAGGATAAATAAGTCTTATATCTAATACTTAATCTTATGAAGTTTCCATTATTAATAATAATAGGCGGACTTTCCCTAAACTAGGCAAAGTTTATAATAATGTACTAGTAAATACAAGTATACATTCTTGTTTTCTTTGGAAATAACATTATCATATCAATAATTTTCTGATAACATTCAGACAAAGAACAAACATGTATGTTCATACAGAAATGTTTGTTCTCGGTGAAGTCGAACCCAATGTACAGTCACGGAATGAAAAGGTTTGTCATCTTAGAGTCAGTTTTTGCTTACACGTTCACCACAAGCTATGACAACTAGCTCAGTGTACCTATTCTCTATTCAGTGTCAAAAGCTAAATGTGCTCGTGATACGTTGAGCGAATCAAGTTCAAAACTGAGGAACCTTTTCATTCCGCCACTGTACATAGGTATACAGTTCAGGCAATGGGGGCAGGCAATCAGCAAAAAATAAAACATACCATTCTCACAAAAACTCCTCTTTTTAATTAGAACTTCCGTTTCTTAGAGCGCGGGAACAAACAACAGTCAGCAAACATCCGGATGGAAGGGACAACTTAGAAAGCTACAAACTGGACGATATACAACATGTTGTACTACATTTCAGCAAAAATTACAACAAAAATAAAAAATCTAAACAAGTTTACCTACCAAAAAATTGCATTGGCACGAAAAACTTTATCCAATGCATGTAATTTCGTAAATAAATACACTTTGACTTCAAAGTGACAATGATTTAAGTTATTTTTTTATTATAAAAGTAGCATATATACTAATTCAGGTCACGAACTATTTCTAAGTAGACGGAACAGCAATCTAGCATATTGCCGACTTGATGTCGAGTGATAACCATCATCTATAACAAAGCCTTGCATCGTAAGTCACGCTTGATGGGAACAATATGCCCTACAATGCACTGCCCTGCATCCATCAACTTGAAGCATACAGATGTCAAGCCAAAATGTCCCTGCAATTTTCCCTCAGTTGCCTCTCGGGCGTTATTCACTATGACCAATCCAATCGCGTTTGCGTTTAGATCACGTTGTGACGTCACACGGTTAGGGCAAGGTATCGCCTATGTCATAGAGAAAATGCCCCTGAACTGAGGGAAAATTACGGGGACGTATTTACAGGGTGGTATTTACAGAGATATAATACAAAAGCTACGAAGCGTTATTGATAAAGCCGTAGACTTTATAAATAAGTGTGATGAATTACCACTTCAAAGTCTCTTTCTGAATCTCTTTATAGGTGGTTGGCTGTGAGTCAGATATTACATCGAAATTCTTTGATTAAAAATGTTTATTACACACAGATACCGGTCTACGCAAAGCCAAAGGAATAAGGTGCTTTTTATTATACCTACTGACTATTTACTGATGGAACAAGCATATAACCCACCTTATATATATAGACGACCTCTGTGGCGCAGCGGGCGAGAGCCTGCCTGCGACGCAAGACGTTGCGGGTTCGATTCCCGCCTTGGAACAAATTTGTGTACGATCTGCAGAAATTTGTTCCGATGGTCTGGGTGTTTTCTATGTATAATAAAAAATATCTATCTATGTAAGTATACAATGTATTAAATAAATCAGTTATCTAGTACTCATAACACAAGCTTTGAATAGCTTACTTTGGGGCTAGATAGTGCTGTGTGGATTGTCCAGCATTATTTATTTATTTATTATTTATTTATTTTATTTATATTAAGTGGTAACCATCACCTATAACCAAGCATTGCCTTAGGTCACGCACGATAGGGACGTGCCCTACGAGGACATAAAACCGAGCAGCAGCAGCCTGCTGCGTAGTCGTGTGTACAAAGAATTAAGCCATATTTGCACGTAATGATAGTATATTTTATAATTCACAGACATATTTTATGCATTAGACTGTAGAAATAAAATCTTCATCAATGCTATAGTGCGCGTCAAACAAAAAGAACGCTGAAAAACAGTAGGGGATGTGTTTGCGCATACAAAATATTCACGCCATCATACCCCGTTCACTTCCTTCCGGCGTTCTTTTATCGTGACGCGCACTACTTAGCCTGAAGTTTTGCCGTGTTTCCCACATAAGTTTCCAGGAAGAATTATTTTGAGCCTTTTCTCCCACGACTTCCTGCGATGCTTAATCGTCGGTCCATTGTATGAGGAGGCGTTCTAACGCTTTATCTCCCAGACCTTTGAAACTATGAAAATCTATGCGACAGTGTCACGCGCTACATCTAATTGAGTCTCACTGGAAATAAAATAAATGCCACCACGAATGATAATAATAAATAAATATTAGTGGATATTAACACAGCACTATCTCTCCCCAAAGCTTGTGATAAGGGAACCAGACAGCTGATATGATATGATATACCTACCTTTTTTGTAAATACATATTTTACACTTCTGCAGATATCATCGATCCCGACTTTAGTACTTTATTGTTTTCCTGAATAAACATTTTTGATTTTGACTTATATTATTACTAGTGACCCGCCCGCGCGCCCCTGCTTCGCACGGGTTCACATTGTTTTTCTACGATGTCATTCATGTATCTATATTCTATATAAATATATATAACTCAAAGGTGACTGACTGACTGACATAGTGATCTATCAACGCACAGCCCAAACCACTGGACGGATCGGGCTGAAATTTGGCACGTAGGCATCCGCTAAGAAAGGATTTTGATCAATTCTACCCCCAAGGGGATAAAATTGGGGATGAAAGTTTGTATTTGATTTTAAAAGTAAACGAGCGCGAGCAAAGCCGCGGGATCAGATAGTTATACATATAAACCTACCCCTCGAATCACTCTATCTATTAAAAAAAACCGCATCAAAATCCGTTGCGTAGTTTTAAAGATTTAAGCATACATAGGGATATAGAGATATAGGGACAGAGAAAGCGACTTTGTTTTATACTATGTAGTGATGATATAACACCCAGGCAGAGAACAAACATCTATGTTCATCACACAAGTGTTTGTTCTCGGTGGGGATCGAACCCACGGCCCACGGCGCATAATCTATTTGAGTATCAAAAAATTTAGTATAAAGTAGTAGTGGTAAATAATTTAGTTTTTATTGTTACAATTTTTTTTCAAGTTACCAATCTCTTTCCAGGTAACCTTCAGATGATGATAAAACAATAACCCAACATGGAGTCAACGGAAGACGAATTCTACAGCATCTGCTTGAACGTCACTAGCGAGGAAGCTAGGTATAGCGGCTGCAACTTCAGCAGTGAATACGAAAATGGAGAACTCCTTGAGAAGGTGGTCTCCAGGGTTGTGCCAATATTCTTCGGATTCATCGGGATAGTTGGGTTAGTCGGTAATGCTTTAGTGGTCCTCGTAGTAGCTGCCAACCCTGGAATGAGATCTACTACAAACCTGCTCATCATAAACTTAGCCGTAGCGGATCTTCTCTTCGTCATCTTCTGCGTACCCTTCACAGCCACAGACTATGTCATGCCAAGATGGCCGTTCGGAGACTGGTGGTGCAAAGTCGTCCAGTACTTTATTGTTGTCACAGCACACGCATCTGTCTACACCTTAGTCTTGATGTCACTGGATAGATTCATGGCCGTGGTCCATCCTATAGCGTCAATGTCAATAAGAACAGAGAAGAACGCTCTCCGAGCGATCGCTTGCATATGGGTGGTGATACTGACCACGGCAATTCCAGTGGGAATATGCCACGGAGAAAGAGAATACTCGTACTACCACAGGAACCACTCCTCGTGCGTGTTTCTGGAAGAGCAGGGGTACAGCAAGCTGGCTTTCCAGATGTCGTTCTTCTTATCTTCGTATGTTATACCGCTGGCGTTAATCAGCGTGTTGTATATGTGTATGCTGACAAGGCTATGGAAGAGCGCTCCGGGAGGAAGGGTGTCTGCGGAAAGCAGGAGGGGGAGGAAAAAGGTGACCAGAATGGTCGTGGTCGTTGTCGTCGTGTTTGCAGTGTGCTGGTGTCCTATACAGGTAAGCCTGCTTGAACTACTATTATTATTCAAAGTCAAAGTATATTTATTGCTTAAATACATGTATGAGAAGATGTCAAAAAAATCAAATAATGTCCAATGTATTCTACTTAAAACTAGGCGTGCAATATTTTTGGTTACATATAAAAAAAAGACAAAGGAGAAAGAGACAGTCAACAATATTATCATAACAATACATAGTCAATAGAAATAAATTTAATCAATATTGAATTGCATTTAGGTGATTCCTATCAACCAGCTAAAGCGACATTCCGTCTTTGTGGTGTCTGTGAATGGTGCATCAAACGGGCATATCAAGCTATCGTTCCCAGCTCCAGCGATGCTATGACGAAGGTCTAAGAGTCACCTCACACTTTGTTCTCAGAGTGACAGTAAGACAGAGCCACGTAAGCGGCTAACATGAGCCTCGTAAGTGGCTAACATGAGCCTCGTAAGTGGCTAACTTAAGCCACGTAAGTGGCTAACTCTGTATGTAAGAAAGCTGGTGGTCTATTGAAACCAATTCCACCTTCAACTGGACCTGAGCCTGGAGAAGTCCACTGCTGGAAATTTCCAGCAGTGGACTTCTCCAGGCTGATGATGATGATCTACGCCTGAGGGATTAGAAGGCGGGGCAGTTAAATCGCTACCACTAAATCACCGGTACCACAGCCTGGATTCTCACTGCGCCGTGCCCAAACATAGCCCTTTTATCAACAGCTACCGATTAATTTATGTGGAAATGTCTGTACGTTTGTTACGTGTTTACGGCTAAACAATCGATAATTCGATCGTAATGGAATTTGGCACAGAGATAGCTTGCATTAACGAGATAGACATGCGTTACTTTGTTGATATTATTAATTAATAATTTTTTCTATTAAGCTTCATAATATTTCGTATCTTTGCTTCCGCAGCTGAAACAGTATTTTTATAATTTAATTCATGTTGAAAATGATACTCGCAGTGTTACTATGCTTGAACGATACAGATATGTAACCCACGCAAAACCAAGGTGAATCTACTAGTATTAATATAAATTTTCAACCTACTGGTTACGATAACCACTAATTTATGCTGAACAGTTTCCTTGTCATGTTTTTCTTGAACCGTGCTACGTCGATTCAAATTATGACGATTAGCATAAATCCAAAGCGTGTTCTAAATTGCTTGGTATTAAATATACGTTAGCTGTGGCTGCGGCTGGGCCTTTGCGTATCTAGGATAAAGCTTAGGGTCCTCCAAGGTACTCTAGGAGCGCCTGCTGAGCAGTACCTTTTTTTTTTATACAACTAGCTGATGGAACAAGCAGATGGTCCACCTGATGTTAAGTGGTAACCATCACCTATAAACAAAACATTTCCCCGTAGGTCACGCACAATAGGAACGTGCCCTACGATGCACTGCCCTGCGTCCATCAACTTGAGGCATACAGATGTTAAGCCTCATGTGCCTGTAATTACACCGGCGACCACACTCTTCAAACCGAAACACAGCGTTGCTGCTTGGCGGCAGAAAAAGGCGTGGTGGTAGTACTTCCCCGGACGAGCCTTTCACAAAGAGCTCTACTACTCTTACTTACTAGAAAGAAAAGAAAAAGAAAGAAAACATTTGTTTGACTCACAACAAAAATAATAACAGTGGTAGGGAGCACTAAGTTCGTATGATTTAGTAGCCAATTATTTTAATACAAACTACTTGCTAAGGTATCAACAAATGGTACCTATATGGTAACTATCAGTGGTAACCATCTCCTATATCAAAGCTTTGCCTCGTAAGCTCCGAAAGATAGGCACGTGATATTTTGATGCATATTGATATAAACAAAATTGATAGTGAAAGTATGATAATTTAAACACCTATACCTATAATTAATATACCATAATAATACCATATAATTTATATACCTATAATTTGGGTGCTTTCAAGAGAAGAGTGAACAGGTATTTTCTAGGTAAACGTGCATCGTAGACTGCATCATCACTTACCATCAGGTGAGATTGCGGTCAAACGTTTTGCCTATAAGTAATAAAAAAAAAAAAAAAAAATTTCTTTGGCACGCCCCGTATTTCTAAATTCAACCCTGTTCGAGGAAAACATGGTCGGTATTAGAATTATTAATGTGTAAGCGATGTCGGACAAGTAGAGCACAATTTCTACTTAGAATGTAACGAGTCACGCTGTAGGTTTCACATACTTTTGTTTTGCCAACCCTTTACCAAGTTTGATTTGCTCCACACTGGATATTCACTATTTTATTATTTGTAAAAAGGATTATTAGGGTAGAAAATAACGGTGAATAACGGTAGTCGAAATTTTGTTCTGTTTTTCTCGGTACATGGAGCTGGCCCCTTTGATTCAATTAGGTAAATGTCTTTTAATTTACTTTGACTTAAGTTAGAAGAGGGTAACATTTCAGTATTTACCATGGTTTATAAGACTTCAGCTTGACCTTTATTGGCGCATGCAACTGCGCCTCAAATAGCAGGCAGGAAACAATCAAATTCACAATCATAATTAAATTGATATTTCATAAAATCAAAAGTTGCACTGTGAGGCACCTCTGACCTCACCTCACTCTCGATAGTCCAGGAACGCGCCCTGAGATGCACTGCCCTGCTTTCATCATCTTCAGTCATACAGGTGTTAAACCTCATGTGCCTGGAATACAAACATTGTGTCCATCATAAATGTAACCCTGAAATGAATATCGCTAAATCCGTTCAGGGCAAACCACTAGTTATATTGACAAATTTATTATGTTTGATGGGATTTCCAATTTGCTAATATCAATACAGTCGTTTGAAGGCACGGTTGGTACCATTATTAATGGCAAATGTTTGACATTTTGGGACCGAGTCCAAAACGAACGGGTTCAGTTGTGACTTGTTGTGTGCCTGTTGGGTGGTAAGGTCTACCCTTTGTCAACAATTCAATTCTCAATATGTTTGCTTAGGCCCCGACATTTTATATTATTATTCGCGTGTTAGTTCCTCCAGAGAGTAACGCGGTCTCGTAGGAGTGAACGTGTCTTCTAGTTAGTACGTTTGGAAATCAGGCAATTCGTAGAACCTTAAAACAAGTACCATAACATGTGTCATGTGCTTGAAATGAGCCTCTTGAGGCGCACTTCAAATCCTTTTACCACACTCTTTCGAAAGTAACTGGTAACATGACAAGAAGAAGTAGGTTTGAATAAGGCCGTGCACCAGTGGATTTTTGTCTCTGAAATAATATAATTATGTGTAAGTATTTACGTAATACCAGTGCAAATCCTCAATTCCTAAAGAAACCCTCATAAAAATCAACCGTGAATAGAAGACATCTTCATCCGATGTTTGTTCGCACTAAAAACCAAAAGCTGTCAAAAGAACTTACTAATGGCCACTTTTGTTAAGGGCGCACTCAGGAAGCGTATGAAAATGTGTGCTCTGAATGAAACGCCCCTTTTGTTTCCGTAATGTAGCTAGATAGTGGAATTGACCTTATTTTTCTGTATAAGGTTATGTTTTATGTTGTATTTTATGCTGAAACAAGCAGTTGGCTCACTTGATGTTAAGTGGTAACCTTCACTTATACCAAAGCATTGCCTCGAAAATAACGCACTATGAGAACGTGTCTTACGATGCAGTGCCCTGCGTCCATCAACTTGAGGCATACACAATTAAGCATGTGCCTGTAGTAAAAAAAACAGCTGCGGTTTGGTTGCCCGCCCGTGTTACATAACTCGTTTTTTAAGAGGGATCTTAGAGCTCTCTGGAAAGGCTGGTCCAGAAAAGTACTACCACATGTTTTTTTCCGCCGTCAAGCAGCCTTGCTGTTGAAGGATTTGGTCCAAACCCTTCCAACCGAGGTAGTACCTACAGAACGAGTTATAAATAACACTCTTTGTAGGTTTAGATAAAAAAACAATTACAGTAAACAGTTATCTGATAAAATAATGTGTTTTAGTTGAATCTCCGCTTCACTTTGTTAAGATAAAATGTCCCGATTCTAGGTTGTGTTCACCCTAAGTTGAAATATATTGCATAGATGTATAATATCTCACACTTCCCCTTGTATTTTGAAACCGCTTTGATACCCTCATTTTATACGTGACAGGTTGTAAACCCATCGCCGCTGCTCAGGTTTCTAAGAGACTTTACGTCTGAGATGGGACTAAGTCAAAATATATATATACATAGAATCACTTTGAAACTGAGACTTAAGATGCACATAGGGCACACCTTTATGTACCGTGTACGGGAAGATGGGGGAATGCCGATCTGAGTTAAAAATGATCTTTTTGTTTTCTTTTCGACGACCTCAGTGGCGCAGCGGGCGAGAGTCCGCCTGCGACGCAAGAGGTTGCGGGTTCGATTCCCGCCTCGGAACAAATTTGTGTATAATCTGCAGAAATTTGTTCCGTTGGTCTGGGTGTTTATGTATAATAAAAAATATCTATCTATATAATGTATTAAATATATCAGACATCTAGTACCCATAACACAAGCTTTGAGTAGCTTACTTTGGGGCTAGATAGTGCTGTGGGGATTGTCCAGCATTATTTATTATTTATTATTATTTTTCATTTGTCTTATGTTAGTTTTGAGGTTTATACATATACTTTGCCTGCTCAAGCGTTACAACCCCTGCACTGCAGCGTGCTCGCTATGTTTTATGGAACCTTATTTAATAAGTTATTGGAGTGAGAGGTATTACGCGACATGATCGCCATTACCCCTGCTTCCCCTACGCCACGTACTCTATGAGATCTCAAAGAATGCTTAGTTTGGTACCTCCTTGGTGCTAAGGTATCAGAGGGAATCTACTGTGCCTTGTCTATTCTTTACGAACAAGACGAATACGCAATATGTTGTACGCAAATAGAAAAGCCATGAATATCCATGCCATGGCGATGCCATGTCACCATTCAATAACCATCGTTATGTATAACTTTCGCGTTTCATGTAAATTCTGTCAAAATCCGTCACTTTTACATAAAATATGAATTTTATTTCGTTTGAAAATGTTGAAGAGGCAATCACGTGACAGCGTCGAGGCACTGCGTTATTATCATGTTACAACCATTCATGTCTTAAACTGAAACCCAAATTCATCCTTATATCCTTCGTGTTACCTCTTATTTTCATTCAGCAAAAGTATGCGAAACTTAAACTACCACCAACGCATTTTTATTGCGCAATTTCGAATCTAACGTCGCGGCGATAAAACTCGTTTTACATTGTACGATTGAAATGACACTGTTTCAAGTTACAAAGAGGTGGGATAGGGTGGGAATCGGTGGGATACCTTGTGGGATAGATTGACGTACTATTATAACATTGTTATTGTAGACAGCTGCTACCCGTGGCTTCACCCGCTGCTTCTTGTGTGCCATTAGTTCTTTCAAGACAGTGTGGTGATAGGCTGCTAAGTGCGCCTCAAAAAAAGCACTCCCAGGCTTGCTTATGATTACTTATAGATTAATTTTATATTTAAGGTGTTTTCCTTTTATTGCTCACGACTTAAATATCCCAGGCACAGTAGATATCCGTTCAGCTATTTTAGTGAGTACCAATACAAGACTTTTTGTGGTATGTTTAAGAGGGGCTACGAATAAAGGAGGCTACCTCTCCTTTATTCCACGCCTCTTTCAGATCTGGCATTCTATACGCGTTCACCCAAAGATGGGTTGTCCAAAATAATAATATAATATTTTTAAATACTTTTGTGTTTTTTTATAAAAGTTATGTAAAGTTATGTTATTTTGGAAATAAACGGCTTATTATTATTATACGTGACAGTTGGCAAGCCCATGCCGCTGCGCGAATACAAATTAGTTTACTTACGATGTTTTTCTTCACCGATTGAGAGCAACATTTAATAAATGATTATAATCGTTATTTGTGGCACGTAGATAGTAAAAGGCGCTGAATCTCCATTCCTTGAGCCGCATAATACAATCCACGTACAAGGTGCAAAAAATCTGCTTCTGAAAACCCGAAAGTGATAAATATAGGTGGGAATTCCAAACAACAGTACACACCCAAACTAACAAAAGCACAATGAGTAATCCTACTTATATTATAAATACGAAAGTTTGTAGGTATGGATAGATGGATGGATGGATGTTTGTTACTCTATAACTCCAGAACAGCTGAACGGATCTTGGTGAAAATTGGCACAGAGATATATTATATAACCATTGATGATAAACTCACATGGCAGCAACACTTAACAATAACTGCTAAAAGAATAAGAACACTTATATACATATTTAAAAATCTCAGGACAGTTGCTGACAATAACCTATTAATAAAAACATATAAAGCACTATGTCAATGCTTAATCATATATTGCATTACATCTTGGGGGGGCGCTCCTAAAACGTATATGATTGAAGTTGAAAGAGCTCAAAGAGCACTTCTAAAAATTATGATGTATCTTCCATTTAAATACCCCACAAATCTCCTGCATAACCAACTTGGCATTCTTAGTGTCCGAAAATTATATGTTTTCCAATGTATCCACAGATATCACCGCCTCACGGTTCCATCTCTTAACTTACCGGAAGGACGAACTATCCGCTACCCTGTACCTAATCTGATAACTTCACTGGCTCGACGACAGTACGATTATAATGCTCCTCGTTTATATGCAAAATTAGATGTTAAACTGTGTTTAAAAAACTATAGTAACCATCAATTAAAGGGCTTATTAACGCAATGGTTATTATCAGTTGATTATACCGATATTGAGGACCTACTGAAGTAGGACTCACTATCATTTTATAAGCTAAAACACCCTATAAACACACACACTCTCCTACAAACACACATATTCACACACACACATTCATTCACACACAATTACACAAGAGAGTTCTCCTGTGAAACCCTGACTCTTAAGAGACTTTTGTAATCAGGAGAACTCTCTTACATACACGCACACACCCTCACACACACACACACACATATCCAACACACACACTCTAAATATATATATTTATATTTAAGTCATTTATTATTACTTAGATATAAATTAAATTGCATGTCTGTATTAATATTGTGTTGGAGTAACTATATGTAGGTATGTAAAAGCTGTAACTATAGGAATATTTTCATACGCGAGAGTACTGTCTTCTGGGCCACAGCTAACGCTATTCCAGGAGACAGAGCCTCACACTTACTGTAGATTGTCAATTACTGCAAATAAATATTTTTCATTTTTCATTTTTTCATTTTCATAGTCTGGAATAACACATAGGCTACTTTTTATCCCTTGGGAATACCGCCGCTAATCCGTTTAATCTGCGCCGGTGAAACCGCGTGGTGCAACTAGTAATTCATATGTTTTAAAACCCAGTTTTTATACCAAGACATTTTTTTTTACTTGCCTTAGTGAGACGCAAATTTTAATTCACTCATTTACCAAAATAATTTTACTTTAGCGTTAATGCACACTAGGATAAGCCTATGTCACGGGAGGCCAACTACAATAATATAGTAAAATACTTATAGTTTTGTATAGGTACCTACTACCTAATAATTAAGGACCAAAAAAAATGTAAGCAAAACCCAAACACAAAGAGTAGTATTTTTACACCCTGTTGAAACCGAGGACAGACGTGCAAAATCAGAGCCGTGAAAACAAATAAATAAAATCACGAATAATCCCTGCGGATGGAAACATTATTCTTTCAACGTTGAAATACCTTTTATCACGAAAATGTGATTTTCAGAAGAAATTTTTGAATATATTTTGCGATTTATAAAATTTTGAAACACGTTGAAATTTTTTCGCATCAACTAACCCAAGATTACTCGTAAAGAACATTTTCAGACGGATTGTAAATTTTTTCAAATCATTTTTAATTTTTTTAAATGATCTTTCGGGTTCGCACTCTAATGACTTCTAAAAATATGTTTTCGGTACCAGAGTTACAATTCAAATAAATAAATAATGCTGGACAATCCACACAGCACTATCTAGGCCCAAAGTAAGCTGTGTTATAGGTACTAGATATATAGATATATGATACTAGCTGGTACCCGCGACTTCGTCTGCGTACTTTTAATTTGAATATTATGCAATAAAAGGTAGCCTATGTTCTTTCTCAGGGTCTAAAGATTGTCTGTGCCAAATTTCATCAAAATCGGTTGAGAGGTTTAAGCGGGAAAGCGTAACAGAGAGACAGACAGACAGACAGACAGAGTTACTTTCGCATTTATAATATTAGTTGGGATTTAAGGCGTTGACAACACCTAATATTTCTCTCGCTCGCACGATTCGATATTTTGAAAGATATAAAATCACAAATTCTAATTTTGAAAAATCGCAAACAACCATTTTGTGTGCAATCACATTGCGCATAGTTTGGTAAAAATTTCATTTTGATTGATGCAAGTTTCCTGTTTTGCTGCTGTTTTTTACTTGCGTACGAAAACTAGAAAAGCCAACTTTTAGGTAGGAAAACTTCGATCGATCAAAATGATTTTTTTACTAAACTGTGCGCAATTTGATTGCACACAAAATGGTTGTTTGCGATTTTTCGAAAATGGGTTTAGTGATTTTATGTCTTTCAACAAGTCAAAACGTGCGAGAGTCACATTAGCTCTTGTCTTCGTCTTAATACAATAAATACTAACATACATAATATTTTTTGTTATACATAGAAAACACCAACGGAACAAATTTCTGCAGATCGTACACAAATTTGTTCCGAGGCGGATTCTCGCCCGTTGCGCCACTGAGGTCGTCGATTATATAAATAAATTACTTACTTTAAGGATCGTTTTCTAAAAGATTCACCTTCAAATCGGAACCTCGCTTCAATAAACAGCCTGAAAAGGTTTCGTTAATGTTCAAACAGTGTCGTAAAACGGGAAATACAGGAAGTAACCCCTATCTACCTTATGTGAAGTAACCCCTATCTACCTTATGTGACGTTACATAACTACCCAACATTATGTGGAGGTACAGGTCAAGAAAGAATCTACTTTTAATTTATTTGATCGTATGACAGTAAATTCAATATACGTTGCGGCTCAGACTGGATGAGGGCGCGTGCTGGCGCGTGAAAGGGGTACGTGGAGGCCTACATTAACTTATATGTATTAGATTAGAAATTGACAAAAAGTAAGAAGCGCTATAGGTTTTAAGGTAGTAGATAAATATTGTATTATTGTTTACCATACTAGAAATAAAGGCTTTTTCATTTTATTTATTTTAATAAGACAGTAATAGGCGAATCAAAAAAATGTAAAACTCAAAACAAAATTAATAAAAATATTTTATAACATATTTTACTTTATAAATCTTATAAACACGAATTCGACGACTTTCACGCGATCATGAGAACCGCGTCGCTGATGAGTCGGATCCGCGGCAGCACCAATACCATGCTGGCCGTTGTTGCTGATCGGTTGGATTCAGGCTTTTTCACTCACTGGGTATAAGGTGTCGATTCTGTTAATTGTTGCATTATCCTAAACTAACCTAATCTGACAGCTCTAAAATTATAGCCGTCCTTGTTGTTTCGGTCTTGTAGAAAGGGATGGCAATATTTTAAGTGCTGTCAAATTAGTAAAATAAAACAACTGAATTGGTACCACTGTTATAGATAAACTGCTACCTATTGCTCAGCTAGTGAGCCAGTAGGTAACAATGACATATATTTGAGGCCTGAATCCACACATTTATTTTAACCTAAGATACGAGTATGATAGCTAAACATTGGGTTGCCATCACACCTGATAGAAATAGAAGCTGCAAGATAGAGCACGCTTAGTTCCACCAGTTCACTTCAGTCTTTTGGTTTTAGCACTCATAAAATCAACTCAGATTCTCAAGTGTTTGCAAACTGTTGTCTATGACAGTACAAAACTACCTTATGTAACGGCACATAGCCTTCAAAATCGCTCGTCATAATGTAATCGAATCGGATCTATTTTACGGTTTGGGTTAAAATGTATCGAAAAAGCGTACGGTCTATATCTATCGAATTTTATGGCCGAGTACCTTGTATGTGTTTTCACATGTGTTTTCATAGTAGTATGGGGTAAAAGGGTTGGTTCAGCGATTTTTCTTAATTCTCTAAAAAGCGATCAGGAAAATTTCCTTCATAAGCTTTCACATTTTTTATCGCCAGGCACGGTAGACGTCAAAAACAAAAAAAATAGGTTTACATACCGTTTTTATTAATCTCTGCTTTAAAAATCTGTTAAAAGTTTTGAAAAATTCATAGCATGTGTTTTTTTTAATTATACGTACACCAAGATTAGCGTAGGTTTGAAATGAAATAGGTACAAAAAAGGATCTTATCATTATGGATGCAATGCAGTGCATTGTAAAGTATGAGTAGTAAAAAAATATTGGCACAATAATATACCACTCCACACCGACCGGTACACGACCGGTTTTGAACCCACGTCCTTAGGATCGGAAGACGAGGCCGCTACCACTAGACCACCAGTGCGTTACCTGATGCTGTATAACTCTTTCAAGGAAAACCCACTTCAAATGCACTGGAAAATACACTCATACTAACTCAAAAACTAAGTACTCGTCAGATCTGACTCAAATTTAGATGGCACTATATTAATTATGACAAGCACCAGCTTTCGACCAAAAAAATAATCATCAAAATCGGCCGGAATTAAAAAGAAATTAGGTCACATATATGCAAAATAAAATGTACAATTAATTTTATTAATTTAGCTCGTAATTTATTATTGTACAACACATTTGACATGTTTAATTAAATTCTGCTAACAAATTATTAAGGATCATTGACATCTGAAATAAATAAATTGAAATTGAAATGTATAAAAAAGCAGGCGAATTGAGACCCTCCTCCTTTTGATGAAGTTGGTAAAAAGTAATAAAGGGCAACTAATTCTAAGGGATTTGCCAAGCTGAGCCGGGGTGAATTAGGAAGTTAAATATTAGCAGGAACATTAAAAACAGGGCCCAACGGCAGCGGACGCGACTTACACAAGACACAAGGTACAAAGAACTTAGGCGGGATTACTTTTAAATTCTTTATTGTAGGTAGGTACATAAAACAAAGGACAGTCGGCATCAAAAGTATTGTTCGTTCAAAGTGAATGCGGGAATTTTTCTGTTCGAAAAATTGTGTGCAGTATTTTTACTCTCAAACGGAAATATCGTTAATAAAGACAAAATCAAAATGATGTTCAATAAAATCACAAGAATCACTTTGAAACGTTTTAAAACTAAGTAACTCTCGCGACCAAAGCCTAGAAGAACAGGCAACAAACAGGTGAGGAAACCGGCATGACGTGAACAGTTTTTTTGAATATAATGTAAAGTGCTCAAAAGGAGCCCCTTGAGGTGCATTCAAAAATACATTCAACGTAAGCGTATAGTACTTCATAAAACCCAGAAATAGAACAAATACTTAATTATGTTTATCACACAAAAGAGTAGTAGAACTTTTTCTGATGGGTCCATCCGTGGAATTACCACCACGCCTTTTTCTACCGCCAAGCAGCAACGCTGTGTTTCGGTTTGAAGGTGGTCGCCGGGGTCAGGCACATGAGGCATAACATCTGTATGCCTCAAATTGATGGACTCAGGGCAGTACGTCCTATCGTGCTTGACTTACGAGGCAATGCTTTTTTATATTAGGTGGATAATTACCACATCAGGTGGGCCATCTGCTAGTTCCATCGGCTAGTTGTATAAAAAAATAAATCACCTAAATTAAATGTTCGTTGTCCGTGGGGATATAACCCACAAAAAATCAAAATTATTTTACTCAAGAGTGTGGTCGCCGGTGTAATTACAGGCACATGAGGCTTAAAATCTGTATGCCTCAAGTTGATGGACGCAGGGCAGTGCATCGTAGGGCACGTTCCTATTGTGCGTGACCTACGGGGCAATGTTTTGTTTATAGGTGATGGTTACCACTTAACATCAGGTGGACCATCTGCTTGTTCCATCAGCTAGTTGTATAAAAAAAAAAAAAAAAAAACTCAATAACACAAGTTTTTTTAATAAGATGGGTTGGGATCTCCTCTTTTAAGTTATATTAAACCTGTATTACAGAAGTATCCTCCTTGTGGTCTTAAAGTAATAGGTAGTGTAAATACCCACAGCCTACAGCGTAGAAAGCCACAGCCTAAGAGCTACCAACCAAATGAGCTATGAAAGGTGCCATGATTCCACACTTAGGATAATCCCTTTATAACGGGTAGAAACCACAAAGTACCGGGTTACATACTACCTACTTTGTATTCGTGTCGTAACACGATATCACTGTACCCGCCCGACTGCCCATTCATTACGGGGTGTTTGTCGTAGAGCACCTATTTTAAGAGAACCGATTTTATAATTAATATGAATAATAATAATAAATAATAAATGAATAATGCTGGACAATCCACACAGCACTATCTAGCCCCAAAGTAAGCTATTCAAAGCTTGTGTTATGGATACTAGATAACTGATATATTTAATACATTATATACGTACATAGATAGATATTTTTTATTATACATAGAAAACACCCAGACCATCGGAACAAATTTCTGCAGATCGTACACAAATTTGTTCCAAGGCGGGAATCGAACCCGCAACCTCTTGCGTCGCAGGCAGGCTCTCGCCCGCTGCGCCACAGAGGTCGTCAAATAAATAAATTTTGGTAAAGATTCCACACAGCACTATCTAGCCCTAAACTAAGCCAGAGCTATGGAGACCAGATAGCAGAATACGTATAATACTTTTTGTTGTAAATACATACATTGATAATATTATATAACACCCAGACACAGAACAAACATCAAATGTTTGTTCTTGCTAGGAATCGAACCCACGGCCTACGGCGCAGAAGACTATATAATATGACAGATAATGTGAAATATCACAAAAAATATGACAATTACTGAAAAGTCTTAGGTACAGAAAATAACAAATATGATAATATCAAGATTTTATTGCCAGTAGAGCACGTCATATCAATGCTATAAAGGCAATAAAATCGGTGCGATACGAGGAATACTCCAAGCATTTTGCTTCAACTTCATAATGCGAACAACAAAGAGTGGAATTACTCGTACTTACCGGCGTTGTTTTTGAGGTCAAGTTATCTGACTTGTCCCTCACAAGTCAGATAACTTGACCAACTATCGATTGAATCGACAAGAGGTCTTACGCCTCAGCATTGCACCACAAACATCTTCAACTATAAAATTAATCATTCGAAAAAAACCGAGCTGAGCTTTGCAACGTTTTAATAGGTATCTGCCAAGACGGAACCGATCGTAGTGTTTTCCTTACGATTTCGTTCAATATTGACTACGAAAAAAAAAACGAAAAAAAAATCTTAGGCAAACTGCAGATCTAACCTGAAAAACGATGGATGAAGAATTAGACTCATTCCACTCTAGTTTAATTTCAATGTTTTTAAAATGAAATGAAATGAATGTAATGAAGAATCGCAGACCACGAAGCTTTTGATAATAATTATTACAAAGGTTTATCAAAAACAAAATTACGATCCAAACGTTTTCCTTCCTAAAAACGTTTATTGCTAGTTATAGTCGCGCTAAAAATTGACTTTGTGACATGACACATGACATGTGACATGAGTAAGAAAGGAGTGACTGCTGATATGACGGCTGATAGAGGGGAGTGGAGGGAAAAATAGCCGGTAGTGCGGACCCCACATGAAGTGGAATAAGGATCCACCCAGTAAAAATTTAACATTAAAATAAACCAAATTAACAGTTGAATTGAGAACCTCTTTTTTTGAACTCGGTAAATATGTCTAATTGAGCACCCCTCTATATCGCTTACATGTTCATTTGTATAAATATTATTATTTGTTGATAATAGTTGAATTGTAATACCTACTTTATGCTGCGGTCTGAGAAATAAAATATTATTATTATTATATATATATAAGTCGGTGTAAAGTAAAAAACATTCGTCACTTTGTTCCAGATAATACTGCTGGTGAAAGCGCTGGACGCCTACAACATCACTTTCTTCACGGTGACCGCGCAGATCGTGTCCCATGTACTCGCCTATATGAATAGCTGCGTGAATCCACTGCTGTACGCTTTCCTGTCTGAAAACTTCAGGATAGCCTTCAGGAAGGTAAGAGACACCATTAGCTATAGTGGTTCGCCCTCCTGATGTCCGCTACAGTCTTACATCCTACTACTATTATAAACGCGAAACTTTGTAAGTATGGATGGATATTAAAAAAAAAATATTGGTGGACTTGCCACACAGCACTATGTTGTTAAGCTATGCGAGCAAAACAAAATAGCCCGAAGAATAGCCCGACTTAGAACGGGACAGTTTCAATTTATGGCGTGGGGTATCTGTAGTATTCTCTTATCTGTGCCTATGTGCTATTCCAGACTATAATCTATCTCTCTGCCAAGTTTCATCCAGCCGTTCCGGCGTGAAAGAGTAACAAACATACATCCATCCATCCATCCATATTTGTAGGATAAATAATAAATAAATAAATATTGATGGACTTTCCACACAGCACTATCTAGCCCCAAACTAAGCTTATGCTTGTAATATGGGAGAACCAGATAGCTGATATACTACTTATAATACTTTTTTTTTGTAAATACATACTTATAATATTATATAACACCCAGACAGAGAACAAACATTTATGTTCACCACACAAATGTTTGTTCACGGTGGGAATCGAACCCACGACCTACAGCGCAGAAGGCATAGCTACTACCAACTGAGCTACGTAGGCCGTCAATGGATGTTTGTTACTCTCACGTCGGAACGGCTGAACAGATCTGGAAGAAACTTGGCAGAGATATATTATAGTCTGGAATAGCACACAGAGCACCGGTGGTCTAGTGGGAGTGACCCCGCCTTCCGATCGTAATGTCGCAGGTTCGAATCCGGTCGTGCACCAATGGATTTTCTATCGAAAAATTTATGTGCGCAATGCCAGTGCTCTTAAACGGTGAAGGAAAACATCGTGAGGAAACCAGTTAGTATTCTAACAGCGGCGATGGGCTTGCAACCTGTCACGTATGGAATACTAACTACTGCAATATGTGGGTATGTGCGAAATGTAATGTTTGGACGTACCTCTGACTACCCCCCTTAGACATCCTCAAAGAATCTTGAATTAGTACCTACTTGGTACTGGGAGATCTGAAGGGATATCTACCGTGCCTGGGGATCAAAGTCGTGAAGCTGTTTCAGTTTCAGTTTCAGTTTGGAATAGCACATATGCTACTTTTTACCCGAGTGCCGAGGGTTATGATAAACATTCTTTATTTCACACAATAAATCGGCAAAAGACGGGAATAAACATCAAGAAAACAAAATACGAACTAAAAACAGTTCCTTCAAAGCTCTCCCTATTCTCTGTATTTAAAAAGTATTTTGTGAATAGCCGATGTTTCTTGTTCGGATAGTTCTTCGAAGAATTCTATCTTTCTATCAATAAGACCCGTAAATATAAAAGTAAGTACCTCTTTCACGTTAAGTTTTCATTTTCTTGCCATCTGCCTTTGTTGCAAAAGTTCCATTTCAAGAATTCCTGAAACTGAACTGTAGTATGGTGCTTGAAACATTTCCAACTTTACGCTGAACTTTTAGTGTACATAATTAGGAACAGATTTATTCAATAAAACTACGAAGATCGAGTCTTCTTCGCGTCGTATCACTAGTTTTTTTTAAATAGTGTGGTGAAAGGATTTTAGGTGCTCCTCAATGAGGGTCCTTTCGAGCACTTTATACATGTTTTAGAAATGTTAGACCCTAGAATATTCCGGTTTCCTCACAATGTTTTCCTTCACAGTTAATTGCGCACATACATTTTTGAACAAAAAATCTCATTAGGGCACGACATTTGTTTTGAACCCACGACCTTAGGGTCAGAAGGCGGCGTCTACCACTAGACCAGTGCTCTATTTAACTGAAAAAAGACCGGTTCATTTTGGTATTGTATTTTTGTACTGGAGTTATAGAATTCATGGTTGATTTGCCAAAACACTATCTTCCTATACGATTCTGACATACGAGTAGGTAGTACCTACTCGTATATGTAGCTTCGTTCACTCTCATAACATTCGTCACACAAGCTTCAGTTTAGGAAAATACTCTTAACCCGACCTTTTTCTTAAACGATTAGGTTAAGTACGTGTATGTCCTCTTCTCATGTCCACGCCACTTAAGGCGTTGACAACACCTAATTTTCCTCTCGCTCGCACGATTTTACATTTTTAGTGATATTAAATCACTAATCCCAATTTTGAAAAATCGCAAACAACCATTTTGTGTGCAATCACATTGCACACAGTTTGGTAAAAAAATCATTCTGATCGATGCAAGTTTTCCTACTTAAAAGTTTGCTTATGTAGGAAAACTAGAAAAGCAAACTTTTAAGTAGGTATATTTGAATATATTTAATTTTTAATATATTTGAATATTTGTATCTTATAAGATGTCGAATCGTGCGAGCGAGAGTTACATTAGCTCTTGTCTTAATATAACCTTAAATATAAAAATAAATATTGGGGACATTTAAGAGTAGCTCATTGTGAAAGTCTTGACTTCTAGCAATTTTTTGTATGATCCTTCATACAAATCATGCTACAATTTTATTGTTTTTATAATCAGTTGCAGCTAATTCAATGCCAAACTTTTTTTATATCTATAATTTTAGATTAGTGAATCTAAAATTATAACTTCTTATAGTGATAAGAAGTTTCAAAGTGATTTTTCTGATTCAACAGATTTTCTGACCTTATAACAAACTTTTAAATTTGCCAATCGACAACTGATGAACGTCAATCAATCATGAATAAAAGCTGTCACTACACTACTACACTAACACAAAAGGTTTTAAATTCTCTTTGTAAATATATTATAATAGGTGTGAATTTACCAGCTGTGTTGGAGGCTTTGAATCAAGAACTCGCAGTGTGTATTTGCATAGAGTTTAGCCTACAGCGGGAATTCAGCACGCCTACCTACGGAGAGTTTATTGTACTGTGCCTTTACTGTGGCATGCCTACACTTTACTTACTAGGTACTGACTTATTACTCCAAAATGGTGAATGATTGTCAGTATTCAAAATTAAAATTTGTAATCCTATTCTAACATAACATAGAAATGAGAAAGTTACGATGTTTGGATGACATGTTTGGTCAAGCACGCCCTGAACACTAAACCGATTGGGGTGAAAATAAGGAAATATAGTTGCCTATATAAACGGTAAACGGAAATCTACCTGATGCCCCAAGGTCTCTGAGGAATCAGAACTTTAACGAAGTCTAAGGAAGTTCTTATCGTGTTTAAATATTGTACATAACATACAGTGTAAGTACTGCTGTAATTTCCGTGGTGTTTCCACCGTCATTATCTACCTACTTACGGCAAAAAGTGAGCAGTTGGAATGAGTGTATTATGAAACTACAAGAAACGTGGTTCACTTTTGTAGCCCGACCATTTTCCTGGTTGCTAAGAACTTATGTCTTTATTTTCGCCTAAATGGAGCCCCCATTTAGGTCATCATCTCTCTCTCTCTCGCGTCCTCATACAAAACACGCTGGAAAACGAAAACCGAATTATCGAAACTAATATCCGAAAAACAAGTTGCCAATCGGAATAGACCTACTACGCAGGTAGTGGTGATCAATATGATCACTAATCATCATCATCACCAGCCGTCAGAAGTCCACTGCTGGACATAGGCTTCCCCTATACGTTTCTAGGAAGATCGATTCTGAGCCCTTTTCATCCACCGACTTCCCGCGGTCTTAACAATGTCGTCAGTCCACGGATAGGCGGGCGTCCTACGTCCCGCGCTTTGTTTTCCTGTTCGTGGTCGCTATTCGAGAACCTTTATACCCCAGCGGTTGTCAGTTCTTCTAGCTATGATCACTATTATGTTAACTGACCATTCGGTAGTACATAGTAGTAACAGTACAAGAATTTGTACGCACTCCTTTTCTATGTATAATAGACTAGCATAAAACGGTCACTGGTAGAATAGTGACAGCAAGCCACAAAATCCATAGACCAAGAAGAAGAAAACGGATCTAAGAACAATAATTTTCTTATCCTAAAATTATTACAAAATGTTATGGAGCCCTTCCTTCCTCTCATTAAATAAACAATCGCTTCTGACAGATCTCAACACTTAGCTCTACATCAAAGAGTAGAATATTTCAACAAAATTCTCGAAAATGGCTCCCATTTTGTTATGTTCAATCACGTAAACAGCTGTCAAAGCTGACGGTTCATAAATCATGTTAAATAAATTACTGGCTGCCGAGTTTTTTATGGAATTAAACTAGAGGTTCCCAAAATAACGGGTAAAGCAAATTCTGGTGACGGTTTTCAAACTTTTTTAGACTTCAAAAAAGGATGATCTCAATTCGACTATTTTTTGTTTGTTTCCGCATAGCTCCGTCATTTATAGAGGGATTAGAAAAAAAAAATTGTGAAACCTCACTTATCTGTTTAAAGATCAGTAGAAAACCTACAGTTTCAGATTGGTCCCGTAGAATTTTCATCAAAATCGGTTAAGTAGTTTGTCATCCTAGTAAATGAAATAGCTGTTTTATGTTGTCAGTGAATTTGAAGTAGTTTTTTTTTTGCAGAAAATTTATATTTAATGTATTTTGTCAAATGACAACCTCTGTGGCGCAGCGGGCGAGAGCCTGCCTGCGACGCAAGAGGTTGCGGGTTCGATTCCCGCCGTGGAACAAATTTGTGTACGATCTGCAGAAATTTGTTCCGATGGTCTGGGTGTTTTCTATGTATAATAAAAAATATCTATCTATGTAAGTAATAATGTATTAAATATATCAGTTATCTAGTACCCATAACACAAGCTTTGAATAGCTTACTTTGGGGCTAGATAGTGCTGTGTGGATTGTCCAGCATTATTAGTATTAGTTTAAATACGTAATGTAGGTTTCATTAGGTACGGCTCAGTTAGTAGTATTAGCTCTGCCCTCTGCGCTAGAGGCCGTGGGATCGATCCCCACTAGAAGGAAATACACCTACGGCCTGTAGGTGGCGGGCAGAGCTACTACGAGTGTGTACCAACTGAGCTGTAATGTCTGTCAAAAAAGTGACAAAGATTCTTGCGAACTTCGAATTCGGTTAGTGGTTCGAGTAATGTCTTGTAAATAAGTTATTTAGTTTGTAGAACCCGAAAACCCGAGTCAAAAAACTTTTGTTGTTATAGGCGTCAATAATAAAATTTTACTGGGCTAGATGGTCAATATTGCAAGCATTGCAATACCGACCAATGTTATGAGTACCTAGTAGAGCTCTTTGTGTGTGGCTCGTCCGGGGAAGTACTAGCACCACGCCGTTTTCTGCCGCCAAGCAGCAACGCTGTGTTTCGGCTTGAAGAGTGTGGTCGCCGGTGTAATTACAGGCACATGAGGACTTAACATCTGTATGCCTCAAGTTGATGGACGCAGGGCAGTGCATCGCAGGGCACGTTTTTATTGTGCGTGACCTACGGGGCATTGTTAAAGTATGAGTGGGGTGCGCGGGGTTAAATCATCTTTTTTTTTGGTTTCATATTTTATTTAAAGTTATTTTTATTCCGTGTCACGAACCCTCAAGTCTTTCTCTTAATTTTTTACCATTTGTGTGTTTTGTCAATAAAACCATTCCATTTCATCACATAAATCCTATTTGGTTTCGCTGTGTTTTACAAAACTTGAGTCATAAATGAACAAACATCAATTTGAAACATTTGTTGAAGTGCACAAGTAATTTGGCGTCCCGCCAAAGTCTCGAACTTTGTTTTCACTTACCTAATAATTCTGGAAAGATACGAGCTTACGTCAACAACTCGTTATTTCTTTGTATATTTGTACAAGTTACCGGTGAGCAGAAGTAGCTTCACAATGATAGCTTCAAAACTAGCCTATCACTAATAGGTATGTAGATCTTACTAAACTGCACAGCAAAGCGTTTACATCGTTTTCGTAATCCTATCTACTAATATTATAAACGCAAAAGCTTTGTAAGTATGGATGGATTGATGTTTGTTACTCTTCCACGCCTGAACGGCTGAACGGATCTGGGTGAAATTAGGCACAGAGATAGATTATAGTCTGGAATAGTACATCGGCTATTTTTATCCCGTGGGAATACCAGGGTTTAAAACTACGCGGGTGAAACCGCGGAGCGCAGCTGGTTAAAAATAATTAATGAAACTTCCACGTCATTCTTCATGAATTTGATCCCCAGGCACGGTATATATCCTCCTAGATATTTTAGTACTAACTCTCGACGCTGATGCTACAAAATATAAATATTGTATATATGTATATATATTTGTATATGTTATTGTATGGATTTTAGATCCGAAATAAATGAATAATAATAATAATAATAAAATAGTGAAGCAGTGGTAAAGAAATAAATAAATAGTTAAACATCGTTTTTATTTTAAGCGTCCATAAAATTATGTAGCTCCATATAGTTTTAATATTTCAAAATTAATGAACTAGGTAATCTTCTAGACTAGAAGATTCCTTGTTGCAACAGTAGTTCACAGGGTGGTGAAAAGATTTTTAAGTGCGCCTTAAAGCACCTTTCATGCCCTGCATTGTTAAAAGCCGTACTTTTCTACCTAAGTTGTATAGGTAGTTTTGCTAACTTTTCAGCTTATGATTTATTTTATAAAATAAAGTTTGAATACGAAGAGGCATGAGGTAATTTGGGCCTGTGAGTAATGATGATGAAATAATGAGGGTCGATAGAGAGGAGGAAAGTGAGAGGGGAAAGTATGAAGGGGTTTTAGAAGCTATATGTTTTTGCTTAGCCGTACGATTAGTAGTGTTAGAACTACCGTGCCTGGGGATCAAAGTCGTAAAGCTGTTTCAGACGATGGACGCTATGCAGTGCATCGTAGGGCACTTTGCAATCGCTTGCGAGACAATTAATTTGGCTTTGCTTTGTTATAGGTTAGGATTACCATTTAACATCAGACCTACTGCTTAAGGCTCCGGTGACAGCGGCTCGCAATTTCGAGGTGCGATTGGCTATTATTTCATTTTATTTCATTTCGGGGAGGTTGTTTGAAAGAATAACTCTAAAGAAACACGCATAAATACTGTTCGAACACAAATAATATAATAATATAAGGGAAACATGCCCGAATCAGAAATCATTTTGGTATTAGTATGTTTGGTCTTACATTTACCTAATACCAAAATGATTTCTGACTCAAGCACATTTCCCTTATATTATTGTATTATTTGTGTTCGAACAGTATTTATGCGTGTTTCTTTAGAGTTATTCTTTCAAACAACCTCCCCGAAATGAAATAAAATGAAATAATAGCCAATCACACCTCGAAATTGCGAGCCGCTGTCACCGGACCCTTAAAAAATCTGCTTTTTAAAACTTTGAAATCAGTACAACAATAAAAAGTACAATGAAAAAATAACAATAAAAATAGATACATTATGCATAAAGTATAAAAAAAAACAACTAAAAATGTGTTAAAAATCACTAAATTACTTATTCAGAATACCTTTGACTTGGACTGTCTTGTTTTATCTCATTTTATTATTCTTGATTACTCCATCTTGTTTTATTAGTTCACCTGCGAAGTAAAACGAAATGAATCTCAAATAAAGATAGTCTCGAATCGGCGTCAGATAAGCCTTGGACGCAATATTACGAATCTGCGGAGTGGAAGGTAATAAAGGGATGCTGACTCATGTTTCTGTGATATACGCCATCTTGGGAGCGTGTCGTGGCATTAAATTAAATATTGATGATCATTACTCTTATATTAGATATTCTCGTCGTGTCAGGGGTTCTTTCGAAACAGTGAGGTGAAAGGAAAAGGCTCCTTTAAAGCACATGTTATTCAACTTTTTGGGTTCCGCGGCATGCCGGTATCTTCACTATGCTTTATTTCACCATTTGAGAGAATTTTTTTTTTATACAACTAGCTGATGGAACAAGCAGATGGCCCACCTGATGTTAAGTGGTAACCATCACCTATAAACAAAACAGCGTTGCTGCTTGGCGGCAGAAAAAGGCGTGGTGGTAGTACTTCCCCGGACGAGCCCTTCACAAAGAGCTCTACTACTCTTGAGAGATTGGTATTATGTACTTTTTTTGGGATAAAATCTCATTGCTTCATGGCTGGTTTTGCACCCACGATCTTATGAACGGAAGGCGGTGCAACTACCATTACTATTAGCACCCTTTTTATGTTACTAATAAATGAATCTCTATGGACAACGTCTGAAATAAATAGTATTGAAGTGAATTAAATAAGACCATCACAAAAATTCCGATTCCGATGTCCTGGTCGAGCGACCGCGCGGGACATCGTTGTTGACATTCGTGTGTTTGGGTATAGAGCACCCATAGACAGCTATCATGTTAATCTGCATTATCTGTACTATTCTCTGTTTGGTCATGCATTAGCTATTATTAGTTAGGTAGTTTGAAACGTAATGTGTATAATAATAATGCTGGACAATCCACACAGCACTATCTAGCCCCAAAGTAAGCTATTCAAAGCTTGTGTTATGGGTACTAGATAACTGATATATTTAATACATTATATACTTACATAGATAGATATTTTTTATTATACATAGAAAACACCCAGACCATCGGAACAAATTTCTGCAGATCGTACACAAATTTGTTCCAAGGCGGGAATCGAACCCGCAACCTTTTGCGTCGCAGGCAGGCTCTCGCCCGCTGCACCACAGAGGTCGTCCTAAGTGTATACGTACCTAATGGCTTCTGAATTTCATTGCCTCTTTCTATTTCTTTTATTCCGACGCTGTACATGTAACATAAAAATAACGTAAGTTTGTTACCAGTTATCCTATATAGACTTAGTCGAGTGGTACCGGATCTTATTCACCTTCACTTATCCATATTATTCAAATAGATAAATATCTTTTGACTTGACTACTTCTTACTACAACTAATACTACTACTATTTCTTATACGGTTGAAAGCATTTTGTACATGGATACCTAGGTAATTTGATAAAACTTCGCAAACAAAAGAAAGCAAATAATAAGCATTTTTTTCGGCCGCAAGGAGTGAGCTCCCGAAATATTACAAATAAACTCCCCGAGTTCGGGACTATTGAAAGGAGGATCACAAAAAATACATCAGAATAATAACAAAATACCTCAAAATACACACCAATTTGCTGTTACAATACGCGATCAAACGCTTTGTGTCGCGAAGCAAAATATCGAATCTTCTTTGAAGCAGGTTGTCGATAAAATATTGATATACAAAATTGGATTAAACTTTCCGTAGAAAGTATTACGAGACGAGCAAGTGGGAGAGATTGAGTTTTTTCATCGTATTAGGAATTTATGATTTTGGTAAAGCTTACTGGAAAACGGGAGGTTTGCACGTTTTGTAGGTAAGCGATTCTATCGGGAACGGGAAGTAATGACCAACGTTCAAGGTAATTGGCGTTTGTTACCTTAGCGGTTGGACCTTTTCTACTTGCAGAAATCAGAGTTAATTCATCTGTACCAAGTTATACTTCAATAATACTTTCAACTATATTCAACTGTGAAGGTTTAGAGGAACTACGATTATCATTGGTAGCGCAGCCCCGTATCAAGGAGAAGGTCGCGGGTTCAAATCCCGCTCGGAGAATAACTTTTGGGACATTATAAAATCTTTGTGATTTCCTTAAGTGTAGTAAGCACTATAAAAAGTAACACCATTGACAGAAAAAATATTTACAAATCTGAATGTGCGTCTGGCGTTTCAGCCAGAGGTCCACTGCGCATAATCATGTTTTAAAATTATTAAAATTGTTATAAGAGACTGAGAGTTAGTTTAAAAAAACTTCTTCATTCATTCATATTAATAATTAGGTAGGTAAAAAGTACTTACCTAAGATTTTTTTTCTATAAGTACCACCAGTATAAAAACGAAATAAGACGCGACAAATATAAACTTATGCTGTATTTTTTTTACTTAGAAAAGATATACAATGAAAAGGACGATACATAATATTATGAAATAAGTAGTTAGGTTATCTGAAAACCTAATATCCTTAATTACATAATTGTATCACCGTTCAAAAAAATATACTGCAATAGAGTTTGAATTTACATTAAGTATCAAGATGAATAAATTGACGCCAAAAAAGAGAAAATGCTAAGATTTAGACAAAGGCCTACACATTTGTGAAAATTAGCAGATTCGGCATATCGCAGATCTCCATCAAAAGATCTTGTTTGAGATAAAACAGAATTGCTGCTAGAAGGTACAGCGCTGAAAGTTCCAAAAAACATTCATACAAGAATTGATAAAATGTAAAAACGAATTTTCTGAAAAATCATTATTGACACAATGCTCTACATACAATGAACTTCAAAATTTCTTTTTGTTCCAAATTGCTACGCCAAAGTCCGCAAAAATAATTCTGCTTTATCTTTGAACCAAATCACTCACCATTTTTAATTTTTCCAAAATGGCTTCAGCTAATGAGAAAAATGTCATCATCATCTTCCTGCCCTTATCCCACGCTAAGTGGGGTCGACAACAGGTTCTATTCCTCCACTCTCCTCTATCATAGAAAAATATATTCTACCATATTAAAAATTCATAAAATTTCTTATAATATATCCACTTATCTTAACGTTCCACGCTGATGGTCGAAGGAATGATGCTAGAAGGCTTACACCAGCTGGATAAATGGCTCCAAATGGGCAGACGTGCTCGTCATACGCATTCCTCAGGGACCAAAATCCTTAGGCAGGCACGTCTGGACGCGAAATTAACGAGGAGATCTACGATGGCATAACCAATTATGACCTGCGTATTTATTATCGATTTCGGCTTTCTTTTTCCTTTTCTTATTGTCGACTGAGGCAGCAGAAGAGCACCAAATGTCTAGTGGGAGTATCCTGCCTTCTGGTCATAAGGTCGTGGGTTCATATTTATTTTTGTTACGTAGTTTTTTAAGTCTTTTTATTCTAATTTCTTTAACTCTGAATCAGTGAAGTAAAACACAGTGAAGGAACCCAGTTAGCTTACTAGCAGCGCCGATGGGCTTGTAACCTGTCACGAATGTAATACTACTACCAAGAGCCAAGCGTGTGTGTAGGCGTTTTATTGGTTTCATTCATGATTACTACCCCGTTCACGATATTTTTTTAGGATAAAGACATTCAGATTGATTCAGATTGTAGTGGTCAGGAAAAACTAATTACGGCATCTAGGTACATAGACCTTATTTTAAATACAAAATATTTTTTATTCGGTTAACTTATTAAGACGAAGACAAGAGCTAATGTGACTCTCGCACGTTTTGACTTGTTGAAAGATATAAAATCACTAAACCCATTTTTGGAAAAATTGCGCACAGTTTAGTAAAAAAATCATTTTGATCGATACAATTAAGTTTTTCTACTTAAAAGTTTGCTTTTCTAGTTTTCGTACTCAAGCAAACTTTTGAGTAAGAAAACTTGAATCAATCAAAATGAAATTTTTACTAAACCAATCGTAATGTGATTGCACACAAAATGGTTGTTTGCGATTTTTCAAAATTGGAATTTGTGATTTTATATCTTTAAAAATGTCGAATCGTGCGAGTGAGAGAAACATTAGGTGTTGTCAACGCCTTAAGTACATTTCGTGGATGTGAGACTCCTTAGTTCGCAGTATGAAGCTAGAACGAAACGCTTCGTGGGAAAAGGTACTAACCATTTTGCACCACTACCAATCTAAATTGGCTGGGTGAGGTGATAGCAAGTGACCAACAAATTTCCGGTCCCGAAGTCCAGCTTCCTCTCCAATGGTACAGCCACGTACTCAAAGGGTCGGAAGTGAAAGTGAGGGATTATGCAAAAATGGCGACTCCATCCACCAGCTTAGACCCGCAGGATTTTATACTCTGTTTTATGACGTCGATGTTTTTTTGATGAAGATCATCATTCTTTTCGTAGCATCTTTGTAGGTTGTCACAGGTTTATTCGCTGAGTATCATGAGTGGCTCTTGCTACTAAGAGATTAGGGTTAGGGATTGGAATAAGTTATGTCTTCAGTGTTACCACCTACGGAGCTACTACTGTCTGTGTTAGGTTGTTACTTGAGCTTGGTAGGCGTATAAGTTGACGTTAATTTGCGATTGGTATTTATTTAAAACCTATATATTATTAAACTACGTTTAGTAAAAAATACCTTTTGTCTAACTCCTTCTTTGACAATTATTATTCTGTTTGGTATAGTGCGTGTCACGCAAAAAAAAAGGCCAGAAGGAGGGGGAGGGGGTGTGACGGCTCGAGTATTTTGTATGCGCAAACACATCCCTTCTTTCCAGTGTTATTTGTCGTTGACGCGACCTTTATCATAAATTCACCTTGAATGACTTATACCTATGCAAAAAACTAGCATTATATAATATTTCTGTAAAAAAGAAATACGACAGGAATATAGATCGCATTAAAGTTTTTATTTCAAACTGTAACCAATTGCAACCACCTGACACGTCTAGCGAGGACGTGCCCAAGTGGCATTGCATTGCACTACACTGCGCGCCATCACTCAGACGTAAAAGCTAATGTATATATATATATATGTAAGCTAATGTATGTACATAATTGCAATGACAAACCTGGGGCGTTATTCACAATGACCAATTCAATCGCATTTGCGTTTAGATCACGTTCACGTCACGCGGTTAGGGAAAAGTATCTCCTATGTCTTAAAGAATAAAGTCCAAGATCACGTTGTTACTTCACACGGTTTCGGGCAAGGAATCTCCTGTCACAGAGAATAATGCCCCTGCCTACCAATACGACCATCACTTGTTTTGATATAGAAAACAAATCAAACACGATTGTAATACGAAATTTACGGAGCCAATAATGCACGGCATAATAATATGATGATAATGTACACCACAACAATGCACACCCAATAATCCGTGTCTACTACTTGTTTAGCCGGATTAGGTTGTTAGGTTTTTTTTTGGAAAAAAGTACCCAATTGGCTTCCAATTATCGTGCCGATAACCGGACTCAAAGTTCCTGACGACACCTCCTTAAATTAATCAATTAGGTAATAATTATTAAAGCCGTCGTCGCTTCTTACAATTTCACGGGTTGATTTCACTTAAACTCCTATGTCACTTGTTTTCCAAAATAACTTCTGAAATTTTCATAGACAATTATCACTGATATTGCAGCTTTGAAAATATCACGGCATATCGATGATAAAGCTAATTGAATAAACCGCCATTATAATTATCAAGAAAGCCATTCTTCATAATGGATTGGGTTTCAAGAAATATCGCCAATTAGCGTGTGAAAGTACCTACTGCGCCCACTTCCGACGAATTAAAAACTTCCATTAATTACCTGCCAGCTTTCGGCAATAAATCAAAAACTAATGAATCTTTTATCCGTTTCTGAAACGGTTTTCAATTATGGCTTTGCCAGGTGGCGCGCCGTCACTAAATTGTTTTACCCAATGAGCATGAAAGAGTTATATCTAAAGGGTATCAAAACCCGCTTCTTCTTCTTCCAGTGTCACTAGTTCTTTAGAAACAGTGTGGTGAACGGCTTTTAAATACGCCTCTTCTTTCTTTCTTCTTTTTATGGCTCCTGTCATAGACAATCTTGCCAATGTCAAGTGATTCAGAGATTATACTCTTTGTAGATGTAGATAAGTTTCTAGTCACGTCAGTCCAAAGTCGAGTCAGTCAGTTGTTATGAAGAAAATGGTAGCGGTTTCTTCAAAACATTTGAAACATTTTCGGTCAAATCACGATATCACATAATACACTTTCATTTCAAATGCTTACACTTTGTGCTAAGTAATGTTGGTTAAAATACCACCAAAATTACACAACACAACTCAAAATAACACTAGAAAAACAATTAAAATGAAAATGCTATGTTGCTTCGTTAGATGACAGGAAACGAATCCAAATACGCCTCAAAGAGGCTCCTTTCGAGCACTTGACACATGTCGAACTCTGAGCTTTGTCTAACCCGCCCACACGTCATCTCTCCAAACTATATTTGTCGAACATTTCGTAGAAAGGTTATAGTGTAAAAAGAGTCTTCATTTGAACGGATATGACGAAACTATGAGGTTTTCGACATTGGCTTGGGCGGAAGCTCGATCATAACGGACCGGAAATGGTCTGGCTGCACACTGAGCTAGACCTCACATGACGTGCCTTTCATTTCCGAATTAAAGACATTTGCAAACCATTTTCTGAAAATAGAGGTAATATTAAACTTGTTACACAGTGTTTGGTTCAATCTGATTCAACAGTTTCTGAAACAAAAAAAACACAGCTTCACTATGGTATTTCCAACTATTTATTGTTATTGCGAGTAACAATATTATAAAGAATCTTACAAGGACAAGGAAATTAAATAAATTAAATAATAAGAATAAAGGAAAAATTACGGAGAGTCTTCACGACTTTGATTGAGGCACGGTAATATCTTTTCAGATCTCATACCAACCAATTTAAAATTCTTTGGGAATGCCTAATGGGGTGGTGCGTTCTAATATAATATATTGCAATAATATTTGCACGTGACGGGTTGCAGGCCCATCTTATAATACTTAATGATTTTCTCACGTTGTTTTTCATCATTTACGGCTGCAGGATAAGATGCAACAGTAGTTTTAAATCAACTGATTTGGTCTTAGGTGGCGTATAAAGCCTACGAATACCGACCTGTGTGAATCACATCGAACTAAGCTGCTCTTGAGATAAATGTAAATAATCGTCATCGAACTTCACGTATGTAGTTGATTTTCATTTGATTTTCAAAAAATTCTACAATGTGTTTTAATTTTTTCCGTCATCTAAGATAATATTTTACATCCCATCACTCTATTTTTGTACAGAAAATTTCTGATAAAATATCTTAAAATTAATAATGAAATCATAATACCTTGACTTGATTGAAAAATCAGACATGCTGATCCCCAATTTGGATGCAGCTTTAAAGGAGATTTCGGTCACCAACTACAAAAATACACTAAAAAGATATTGCGTCAGATATTTTACAAAGTACCAACTCGGGATTTTTTGAGTATGTAAGAGTAGTCTGAGGTACACCTAAGTATTACAGTTGGCACATACATGGGTACACCTAATATATTATTATATTTTATTCGTTATCCTAATGACGGTTAGGTAGGATACAATATTAAGGAAAACGTATAAAACAAAAACATAGGAATATAATATTTAAAAAATATCACAGCTTTAATTTTTAATCTTTTTTTTTCAGGTAATGTACTGTCCACCACCATACAACGACGGCATTGGCCGACCACAGGCGACGAAAACCACTCGTACCGGAAACGGCAACTCCTGTCACGACATCGTGTGAGGTTCGGCCCGCGACCGCCGCGGCACGGTCGCGACTGAAGTGTAAACGCACCCTTAATTAAAAACCGAGGTATTTGAAATTCGAATGTTGTAATCTTTTCTTTTAGATGCCGTTTGTAAATAGTTTTTCGGATAACATGTTCCGCGGTATTTAAAATTCGAATGTTGTATTCTTTTTCATCTAAATCGTTGTAAATAGTTTTCTTCTTCTGTAAATATGACTTCAACTGTTTTTGAACAATAATATACCTTTAGAAAGGTACATAGTAAATTTTTTCTAATGTTTTAGAAAATAATATTAACTAAAAATTTATGTAGCTAAGCCAGTTTTGTATAGAAGATTAAGTTTATTACTCTAGATTAGATAAAAGTATTAAGTTAACGTGTTTTTTTGGCTCCTTTCTATATTTTGAGCCCAAATGTAGAAATGAGTGACAAAACATGCAATTTATAGTTAAATTTAGCTTTATCACATCGAATTAGATATATTTATAAGAATTATTAATTATAAATTGTGTTTAAAAGCTTGCTGTAAATAATTAGGTTCACAATATTTTCTTGTTATTGCAAAGACTATAACGTTTAAGAATAATGTTGTGTATACAATATACAACATAAAATATTAGAAATTTTGTAGAATAGTATTTAAATTAAAAAATATCTACGTAAACGTAATGTTATATTAAAGTATAATAACATCAATTTCAGTACATTTCAGTAAATAAATAAAGAAAAAAAATAAATAATTTCATGTAATACAATGTAATTCAAGTGTTATCACGATATTGTGTAAGCTTTAACAACTTAATGAATAATAAATGTTTTTATAAAAAAAATGTTTGATTTTAATGGACCTATGATGTTTTTATAAATAATATTCATGCATGACTCATCTCGTCATCACCCTGAAGAAGTCTATGGACGAGCTCTTTCCATATTCAGCTATATTTACAGTGCTTTCCATCCATCGAGTGAAGGGGCGTTCATACTTCATCTTCCGGTCTGTGGTCGCCATTCGAGAACAAAATATTCAAAAAACGTAACTTTCTTATCAACTCATAAAACATATTTTTTCCACATTTCAGAACTTGCGTCGGTCTCAAATTGCCACGACAGAAAAGCGTGTTGTTCAACGTCATTACGTGTGTAATTCGAATTCGCACGCGTCGACATGCTAATGTCGCACCAACTGCCATAATGTATAACTCCTTTAGGTCATTATATTTATTTAGCAAGGTATTTTTAAACGCTGTATATTTTATACCTTGGTTACTAGGTTGACTCTCGGAATAATGTTTTAATCGACTCTCAAAAACCAGTAAATTGCAGTTGTTGGCAGGACTTTAATGTTATCGAGCTGGCACGACGCCAGTTGTCGAAACTACCCACTAAAACTATAAAGATGGCGCCACAGTCGCTTCAAGTACAGTGCAGGTGAGTATAGGTGTAATAAACCGTCTTTCATTAGCTTTCTAAGTGTTTGTTTTGCTGCTCTAGATTTTATATCCGTACATCAAAATATTCTTAGGTATTTATTTATTTTTTATTTTTATGGTCTTGGTCTAACTAAGCGGTGTAGTAAATTGATTGACAAGACCAAAATGAAATGGCGACTTAACGTGGTGAATGTGTTTTAATTTTACTTGTTTTGTTGCTAATGTTTATTTTTTCTTAGTGTTTTTTTGGATCAGTTAAGCTATCTCTAGATCATTTGCAACGGTCTACAGATAGCTGTTCCATATCAATCTTATACATATTGTAATTATTTGTATTCATTCAAATTTTCATTGTGAATATTTAATTTTACAAAAATACCACTGGTACACTTCTACAAAAATAGTTACATTCTTTATGTAAAACCTGAAACGTGTGTGGAAATCCTTAAACTTAAAGTTGAAGCGAGGTGGCCAAGTTTTAATGCCGCTGTTATGGCTTGACGACTGTTATAGCCAGCACCGAGAGCATAACGAACCTTCTAAATTACGGAAGTGCTGACGTATATGCCGGAGCCGTCACCCACCGAAATGGTGACCGCGCTAAACGTTCTTTAACTGCCAAACTGAGAATGGATCATCGATACGATAAAATTTGACAGTAATTCTCGATAAATTTGAATAACGAACAACGGTTACATACAATATGGTGTCGATTCTGTTGTTGCATTATCCTAACTTAATCTAACAGCTTGAAAATTATAGCCGTGTTTGTCGTTTCGGTCTTTTAGAAAGGGACGGCAATATTTTTAGTGCTGTCAAATTAGGTTAAATCAGGAAAACTAAACAATAGAATTGACAGTTTCTCAATGCACTACCGACCGAAGTTACATGCTTGCACGGGTGAGTCGATAATGAATGACGATGCTACGATGCACTCTGCTTTCGAGCAGAATGAAGTAAAACAGAGCTCTAATAGCTCAGTTGGTGCTTTGCCTTCTGCGCTGTAGGCCGTGGGTTCGATCCCCGCCGAGAACAAACATCTGTGTGATGAACATGGTGATGTTCTCACCTGGGATTTATTACAAATTAAAAGTATTTACCAAAAAAGTACGTAAAATAGCTATATAAGGGAACCATCCCATATTCCAAGCTTTTTAAGAAGATATAATTTTTTGCCCTCATCCGATGCTGGATAGGCTATCTTCTTCCACCTGTTATCTTCCGTCATCAATGTTCACTTCTTTCTTACCCATGTCATCTGTCACACAATCCATCCATCTCTTCTTCGGTAAAGGAACCTATTCTTCTAAAACCATCGCCATCAATACCTTGGACTACTCGTTATAAGGCTTTATTTTAGTCCCTAATGACCCTATTAGATGAGATTCTGGCCAAAAGAAGGTCAATAAAAAAACATGTATTCCACGAAAACATAATTTATATTAAATTAAAGATTATGTAAGTTCTCGTTACCAACAAAATATGTATATAATAAAATCAGAAAGAACGAAAAATTACTGACATTTAGATTAATTGTGATAACAACTGAGTATGATTGAACTTTATTCATTAGAAATGAACAATTCTGTAATTTATGAGCTGGGTCGCGTGTCAAGAGCAAAGCCTTGAATTCTTAGAATACCGGCCAAGAGCGAGAGAGACGCGCTGGGGGTTAACCTTAGCACAGATAAGGGAATACATTAGTATTCCAAAAGGTCTATTAAGGGTCCGGTGACAGCGGCTCGCTTTTTCGAGGTGCGATTGGCTATTATTTCATTTTATTTCATTTCGGGGAGGTTATTTGAAATAATAACTCTAAAGAAACACGCATAAATACTGTTCGAACACAAATAATACAATAATATAAGGGAAATGTGCTTGAGTCAGAAATCATTTTGGTATTAGGTAAACGTAAGACCAAACATACTAATACCAAAATGATTTCTGATTCGGGCATGTTTCCTTTATATTATTGTATTATTTGTGTTCGAACAGTATTTATGCGTGTTTCTTTAGAGTTATTTTTTCAAACAACCTCCCCGAAATGAAATAAAATGAAATAATAGCCAATCGCACTTCGAAATTGCGAGCCGCTGTCACCGGAGCCTTAACACCTTAGACTAAACCTTAAGGCGTTGACAACACCTAATTATCCTCTCGCTCGCACGATTCTACATTTTGAGTGATATTAAATGACTAATCCCAATTTTAAAAAATTGCAAACAACCATTTTGTGTGCAATCACATTGCACACAGTTTGGTAAAACTTCATTCTGATCGATGCAAGTTTTCCTGCTCAAAAGTTTGCTTATGTACTAAAATTAGTTCTCTAGTTGTTATTCCTTGTTTCACTTGTTTTGTTAGTTTGTAAGGTGTACAATAAAGCATTTTCATTCATTTTAACAGTAGTAGAGCTCTTTGTGTGTGGCTCGTCCGGCGAAGTACTACCACCACGCCTTTTTCTGCCGCCAAGCAGCAACGCTGTGTTTCGGTTTGAAGAGTGTGGTCGCCGGTGTAATTACAGGCACATGAGGCTTAACATCTATATGCCTCAAGTTGATGGACGCAGGGCAGTGCATCGTAGGGCACGTTCCTATTGTGCGTGACCTACGGGGCAATGTTTTGTTTATAGGTGATGGTTACCACTTAACATCAGGTGGGCCATCTGCTTGTTCCATCCGCTAGTTGTATAAAAAAAAATTCAAAACTAGTAAAGCTAACTTTTGAGTAGGTAAACTTGTATCTATCAAAATGATTTTTTACTAAACTGTGCGCAATGCAATTGCACAAAAAATGGTTGTTTGCGATTTTTCAAATATGGATTTATTGAATTTAGATCTTTTAACATGTCGAATCGTGCGAGCGAGAGTTGCATTAGCTCTTGTCTTCACCTTCAAAAAAACTACAAAGTGCCATATAATTAACGCGACCGTTAGTTTATGAAAGCTTGATCAAACCCTTCTTACAAGATCAAACCAAATCAAAATATCAAATTACTTACCGCTGGTTTCTGAAAGCTCGATCAAAGCTAATCGGCTGTCAAGTCACTTTCTATCTCTATCTAATTTGAAGTAAAATAAGTGAGCCGTAAAGATTGTGTACAGATATAGTTTTATAGTGCTTACCTAATTAGTTACGTGTTCAGAAAGCATCGTACTGCTGAAAATTTAGAGAATATTGAGAACTGATATTAAGAGTAGTAGAGCTCTTTGTTAAGGGCTCATCCGAGGAAGTACTACCAACACGCCTTTTACTGCCGCCAAGCAACAACGCTGTGTTTCGGTTTGAAGAGTGTGGTCGCCGGTGTAATTACAGGCACATGAGGCTTAGCATCTGCCTCAAGCCACAAGTTGATGGATGCCATAGGGCACGGTCCTATCGCGCGTGACTTACGAGGCAATGCTTTGTTATAGGTAATTGTTACCACTTACCATCAGGTGGGCCATCTGCTTGTTCCATCAGCTAGTTGTATAAACAATCTAAAAAAAAAACGGGATTGCAGTGGAAACGGGATTGCAGTGGAGAGCCACTTATATTTTTAATTTCCAAAATAAGCAAGTTGCGCCACTCTGTCCTGTTTACTAAGCGGATGACGTCATTTGTCAGCGATTAAACCGAAATGGCAATGAAAGGATTGCAGTCGGCAAACAACGGTCTAAAGTTAGACGTAATAAACGTATTGTGACCTGAATAAACGGTTCGGATATGATTGGTACACCGGCTGCCCTGGAATAACGGTCTACGTCCAATAACAATAATAATTATGTATGATGGAGCATTATGTAAGTCTTATTGTAATGAAAAAGTTTATCTTTATATGTTTGTGGAATCAAAGGTCCAAAGTGACATGTATTTCATGACAGAATTTAGGTTATCTCTGATTCTCTAACTAGGTATATTTAAAAAAACTGAAACAGCTTCACGACTTTGATCCCCAGGCACGGTAGATGTCCCTTCCTCAAAGTCCTCAGATTTCTCAGTACCAAGTACTAACTTTAACAACTTTTGTTCCGATGGTCTGGGTGTTTTCTATGTATAATAAAAAATATCTATCTATGTAAGTATATAATGTATTAAATATATCAGTTATCTAGTACCCATAACACAAGCTTTGAATAGCTTACTTTGGGGCTAGATAGTGCTGTGTGGATTGTCCAGCATTATTTATTATTTATTTATATTTATTTAAGATTCATTGAGGATGTCTAAGGAGGGTAGTCAGAGGTATGTCCAAACATTACATTTGGCACATACCCATATTTTGCAGTAGTTAGTATTCCATACGTGACAGGTTGCAAGCCTATCGCCGCTGTTAGAATACTAACTGGTTTCCTGACGATATTTTTCTTGACCGTTTAAGAGCACTGGCATGCAATGCAAAAATCCATTGTTGCACGACCGGATTCGAACCTGCGAACTTACGATCGGAAGGCAGGGTCACTCCCACTAGACCACCGGTGCTCTAACTAGGTATATTTAAAAGATTAAAATTGAGATACCTAACCCTTTTGGTCTACATACTGTAAGCCTTCTACATTTTTTCTATGTCAATGAACATAGTTGTTTGGTCTGTGTCCATGTGTTATTTATTATACTTCTATGAAGGTAGGTATCAAAGATATATCATAGGTATCAATATTATATCAGCATATCAGCGTTCCTATTATCAGGACAAGCTTTAGTTAATTTAAGGCAAAATGACTGCTGTGTGTCTACCTTTATTTTTTTCTGATCTGTGGCCTGTTTGTCTAGATATATCTCAAATTCATGAAATGAAATAACCAATTGAATGAATCACTACTTTGCAAACTATACACTATGCTGTCTTTTCATTGTGCCTAACTTTGTAAATAAGTGTGTATTCTTTTGTTTACAAAAAAGAAAATAAATGTTGGAGCACTGGGAGGGTCGGGTCGGAAAACTCAATATCCTGAGCCGTTCCACAGAATAGAAAAGTAAACGGACTTTTTTTACTTTTTTCTATTCTGTGACCAGCTCACAGTATAGGCAGAAGTGTAAGTTCCTGCTCAGATAATATGACATTAACAAAGAGATAATATGTTATTAACTTAAACCTATACAAGTTTGTAAGAAACCTCTAGCATCTCGGTCTGTGGAAACCTCCAATATTGTATTATTTATAACAAACTAGCGATCCGCCCGCGCGCCCCTGCTTCGCACGGGTGCACATATCATGCATGTATTATACATATAAACCTTCCTCTTGAATCACTCTATCTATTAAAAAAACGCATCAAAATTCGTTGCGTAGTTTTAAAGATTTAAGCATACATAGGGACATAGGGACGTAGAGATACTCGTATAGGGACAGAGAAAGCTACTTTGTTTTATACTATGTTATGTAGTGATAGTGATGACGGTCGAATTTACTGTGGACTGACTTGACAAAAAAGTATTTAAGCTATATATCACTTGACACTGGCAAGATTGTGTCGAAGGACAGACAGATGCCATAAACGGAGCGAAGAAGAAGGAGAGGGAGTTTCTTGGGATATCTCAAGGAATTTGTATACTGGATTTCTTTTAGACTTCTCAAAAACAAGACAGTATTTTTTTATTTTATAGGAATGTTTTACTCTGATATGACAAACCCTATATAGAACTTAAGGCATTGTAAAGCCTTCTAAAATGAACTTTAATAAGACTTAGGTAAAGGTAATTTTTTCAGTACAACAGGAGCCTTATGCACTATGACCATTTGCAGCGCGAGCTCGGCTAAGACAAGGCAGGCGGTGTGATACGGTCAGGGCAAAGTATCTCCTATGTCATAAAGAATAAAGCCCAATATCAAGTTTTGACGTTTTACGGTTTGGGGCAAGGAATCTCCTTGGAATCTCCTATTGTCATAGTGAATAAGGCTCCTGGACTTGTAGAGAAACTTGCTTCAATAGCCACAGATAAAGTTTTCCAATATAAACGCTGGTCTCGAATATATGGCGGTTCACCGCAAGTTACTTATTTGTTTTGGAAATATAATCCTCTTTCATTTTGTCTGGAAATAGAGTTTCTTACAAGGGTAGGTCATAGGGTCTATTCTGCAAAACTATAGCTTCGCAATTACATTAATTTCAGACGATATTATTTTAAACCCAAAAGGGACATAAAATCTACTTAAGACGAAGACAAGAGCTAATGTGACTCTCGCTCGCACGTTTTGACATGTAGAAAGATATAAAATCATTAAATCCATTTAAAAAAAATCGCAAACAACTATTTTGTGTGCAATCACATTGCGCACACCTTAATAAAAAAATGATTCTGATCGATACAAGTTTTCCTGCTTAAAAGTTTGCTTTTTTAGTTTTCGTACTCAAGCAAACTTTTGAGTAGGAAAACATGCATCAATCAAAATTACTGTGTGCAATGTGATTGCACACAAAATGGTTGTTTGCGATTTTTCAAAATTGGGTTTAGTGATTTTATATCCTTAAAAATGTGGAATCGTGTAAGCGAGAGGTACATTAGGTGTTGTCAACGCCTTAAGACGCAGCCTACCATCAAACTACTCCCGCTTGCATATTTTGCAATTTTTTGAAGTTAGTAAATCACAGATTATGGTACGTAATGAAAAATCGTAAACAACTAGCCACAGATTTCTGAAAGCTCAACCAAAGCTATTAGGCTGTCAAGCCACTGCTACTTCTATCTAATTTGAAGAAAAATCTGAAATAGTAAGCAAATTGACAGCTGATTAGCTTTGATCGAGCTTTCAGAAAGAGGCGGTAAGATTTGGAAAATAGTTCAGCAAAAAATTCGGTTTCGACTTTTAGTTAGTAAGACGTGCTAAGAATCATAATAGGATCAAATAAAAAGTTTTGAAATATTCTCCGAAACGTATCTATACTTGTGTGCGATTTTTCATAGGTAAAAGTCAAGAAGTAATAAGTAAATCACAAGAATCCTGAGCTTTATTCAGTGGGCCTTTTCGGCGTACAGTTATGTTTTCTTTTGTTTTTGGTACTGTTTCTTCTTTCGTTTTGTCTCTGCTGCTAGCTGTAATTTTGTATGTACCTATGTATTTCTTTTCTTGTTGTGTATGACAAATAAATGTATTCTTTCTTTCTTTGATTGAATATACTAAAATGTTGAAAAGTGGGAAGTATTGTACGATAGAGAGCCTCCTAACTGTGCTGTCATCATAAAATTGTGACCAATGATGTTAAAAGTAATTTTTAGCCCCCTAAATCAGCGCACCGGTGGTCCAGTGGAAGTGACCCCGCCTTCCGATCGTAAGGTCGCAGGTTCGAATCCGGTCGTGCACCAATGAATTTTTCTATCGAAAAATTTATGTGCGCAATGCCAGTGCTCTTAAACAGTGAAGGAAAACATCGTGAGGAAACCAGTTAGTATTCTAACAGCGGCGATGGGCTTGCAACCTGTCACGTATGGAATACTAACTACTGCAAAATGTGGGTATGTGCCAAATGTAATGTATGGACGTACCTCTGACTATACCCCCCTTAGACATCCTCAAAGAATCTTGAGGTTAGTACTTGGTACTTGAGAGATCTGAGGGAATATCTACCGTGACTGGGGATCAAAGTCGTGAAGCTGTATAAATCAGCGACTATCAATTTTCCTTGAATTATTTTAATGTTTAATTTCCGTTCCCTGTCATAATACAACAATCATGAATTTTAAATCTTGAAATCAAGTTAAACCAGATTGAAATTCATTGTAAGTATTTCGCATCCAATATAAATTGAACCGCAAGCAGGATAAACTCTAAGGTACATAGATCTCTAATTGACTTGGCCATTCTAAACAAATGAACCCATAATCCATTATTCCGTTTATTGGGTATAGAAGCAACGCTTTAGGTAGTTTAAGAAACAGCAAACGTTATATAGCATTGTTAGATTTTTTTTGGAAAACCAGCAGCTTATATTACTTAATCAAATAACATAATGATACATATATTATTATAGAAACAAGAAAGCCAATTAAAGGTTTTCACGGAAAAAACATGAGAACATTTACATTGTAAACGACGTAGTCAAAGTAAAAAAAAAATACAGTCCTTTTTTTTATGCAACTAGCTGATGGAACAAGCAGATGGCCCACCTGATGTTAAGTGGTAATTGTGCCATGTGCCTGTAATTACACCGGCGACCACACTCTTCAAACCGAAACACAGCGTTGCTGCTTGGCGGCAGAAAAAGGCGTGGTGGTAGTACTTCCCCGGACGAGCCCTTCACAAAGAGCTCTACTACTCTTAAGAAGAAGTCCTCAAATTATACCGTCTCTTCCTCCATCAGGTGACCTACCTGATTTATTTACTTATTTATTCAAAATAATATTATTTATTTATTTATTTAAATAATTACTACGGTGCGCAGACCAATCACACTAACTTATCATAAAAAAATTATAACAATTAAAATACAGTACAAATTCAAATTAATTATAAATACTCGGTTCCAATTAAAAATACAATATAGAATAATAGTTCGGTCTAGCTTACAATTAGTGTCAGATGAAGTTATTAAAATAATAATAATAACGGCTTACGGCTAATTATACTAAGTAAAAAAGATATAATAAAATTAAATTAGAAAATGAGAAAAGAGTACGCTTGCTTACGGATAAAAATAAAGATGTCTAAGATGGACTTCCTTGAAGACTATTCTCTCCCCGGCGGCCTCCAGAAAAGTCAGTCCATCAAAATCCCAACTAATATCCCAACTTCCCAACTAATATTATAAATGCGAAAGTAACTCTGTCTGTCTGTCTGTCTGTCTGTCTGTTACGCTTCCCCGCTTAAACCTCTCAACCGATTTTGATGAAATTTGGCAAAGACAATCTTTAGACCCTGAGAAAGAACATAGGCTACCTTTTATTGCGAAAAAAAGAGATGAAGAGATTAAAAGTACGCAGACGAAGTCGCGGGTACCAGCTAGTATTTTAAATAAATTAATAGTCTGATAGTCAATTTAAAAAATATTTAAATATCTATGATCTCATTGCCTCCCTTTTTTCTTACTCAACTTCATAGGTATTTTGTTTCATTTTCAGTTTATCTTTGTATAATATATTTACGGATTGTTTTACGTTTGTGAGGTCATCCCTGGTCCTGTCTGAAAACCAGCGCTGCTCCCCACGAAAGTGTGGAGCAGCAATTATGCTGAGACTGGACCTGTTTGGCCCACACAACACAGAGGAGACAAAGTGACCTCGAACACTGTTTTTGTATTTTTCTGTTTATCTGTTTCTTTACTTTTACTGTTTGTTATTAATATCTGTTATGTTTTTTTTCTGTGTTCTCTGTGTGTTGTGTGTCAAATGAATGTTTCTTTCTTCTTTCTTTCTTTCAATTTAAATTATATTTGAAAGTAAAGGAAATTAAAGGAATTACATAGATCCCGGTGGAAGCCTTCAGGAGACCGTTGTTAATTAAAAAGTCTGTCGCCAAGATTGATGACAATTAATTAGGTACGGCACTGTTCTGGTGCCATATACTCGTAGTTGGATTTAAACACTCCCGCAGGGCTATTACCTAAGAACAAGCAATAGCGATGGCAATAGCAGCAGGGCTGCTTGTAGATTAGACAAATCTCACCGTTTTTTATACTCGCAACTTTAGATGATAAATATATCATGATTTAGATAATTAATCAGTAAAAATATAGTAATAAAAATTAAAATTTATTAATTGACGGGCGACCCGTTCCGAGCTCACGACCATATACGATCAGAAAGCAATGTAATTCCCACTAGATGATCCGTGCCCACCGCGCACTTATCAAGAAACTCGCGTAATTATTCAACCCCTAAGAGGGTGTAACGGATGCACGAAGTTTGTAAGAAAACTTGACGAGAACCAAAGTCAGGGCGTTCCATCCTCTTCAATTAATTATGAAACTGTGAAGCGAAGGCCAAACCGAAGCTGTACGCGCATCTGCGATGCGGGCAGTGAACAAAAATGGCAACAGGCACGTAATAGAGAAAACCCGCAACAGGAATCAATTTGCTATAACTGCTAAGTTCAGTAATAGTATCTTCTGCATGGCTCCTCATATTTATAATAAACTACCTACTTAATTAAAGACGCGACTACAATAAACATATATAAAAAGAGGTTGAATAAGTTTTTAATAGAAAAGTAAACTAAAGTATCAAAGAATTTCTGCTTGACGAATTTGATTATGTTAATTTTATTGATTATGATAATTATGTTGACATTTTAAATAATACTGTAATTGTTAGATAGACACTTAAAGTAGAACATGGCTGAGCTTACCTACAATATGTCACCCTTCAACCTGTGTTTCGCAAATAAATTACTAGTGGCTCTGTGAGCTGGTAGACCTCGCGAGCACACTAAAAGTGAGCAATTCACTGGCTTAGCGGTAGGTAGATATAATTTTTCCGATTTTTGATTCTTTTGTTTTTATTGATTTTTATTGTTTTTTTAATTATCTTGTGTAGAATGAGGTCCTTAGTGTTTCTCTCAAATTTGATTGAAACCCGTCGATTTTTGATAAGCTATCCCATTCATCATGCTAAAGATCCTCATCAGATCTTCACCAAACTTTTATGAGACCAACTTATAGTTACTACCTTTCAAATAAAAAAAGAACAATCGAAATCGGATCTCATTTGGTGGAGATATTCAGTATATGAAATAGCCCCTTTTTTTGCCCCTTTTTGGGGAAGTACCCCTCCAATCAAAAATCCCCGACGACAAAAAAATTCTAATAAGTCATATAACCTGTGTACCAAGTTTCGTCCAGATCGGTTGAAAAATGCGACCTGTAGAGGAGAACAGACAGACATCCGGACAAACGCATTTTTGGCCAATGTGGAAACTGAGACGCTTCGCTCGCTCGGTCAATTATTGTATTGTATTGTGTTGTATGTCTGGCCGTTGTGCTCTTTTGGCGCATTCGTTGAGAAATTTGAAGATATTTTAAGGTGGTATCGACGACGGGTCATTTTTCGTTCAATTGCCGCAATTTCTAGCTCGTTTGTTTCAGGCTTAATGTTATGTAAAAGTTTTTTTTTTATTTATTTATTTAAAGGGCTTTGTCGCTGGGCGACCACACTGCCCTATAATAAAACATCAAAATACAAATACACATATCAAAACTTAGTCTACATACTTAACCCTAATTCTGCCAACCTATATAGCATCTTGGCTTGACCCGACAGGGGATTAGCCAAAATGCTATTAACCATACCAACATTCATACATCGCCTTCCAAAACAAACTTAGTCTAAATGCATTGTTACGAACACATTCCAGCAAAACATGTTGTACGTCTTCCAATGTACCGCATTCAGCACAGTTCGGTGATGGCACTTTCTTCATCAAAAACGCAAACTTGTTTGCCGGAATGTGCCCGGAACGTAATCTTAAAGCCATCTTTAAACAATTTCTATTAATTGAACTATTATCTATCCATGGATAAAATATGTAAAAGTTATACTTATTAAAATCACTTTTGACGAAGGGTTAGTTTCCGCAACAACGAGTTTTCAGCGGGATCTACGCAACTCGACTACATCAGCAACCGGTGCTAGAGGTACACTGTTTTGCATTCATGAAGGATGTAGCACACGAAAGATTATTCATAATTTATTCATTTAAATTACGTTTTTTCGCGTTATTCATGTATAAAACAGTGTTGATGATTTTAATTTCCGTACTTGGGTCAAGCACGGCACAGCTGCAGGTAATAATATTATTATAATTTTAAATTATTAATTATTATTTTAATTTTTACCAGGGAAAGAACAAAAACAGGGGACACCAAATTGGTTACTTATTATATAAGGCCATCAAATATTTTCATGACAAAAGCGTTTCAGGAAGAGCATAAATTCGTTTTGTACTCGTATTTTTTGTAATTTTAAATTTTTGTTACTAATAAGGTATTTTATTTGGTTTTGTGCTTACTATTGGCCTGATCACCAAGCTCAAAGTCGCACAACGGGCTATGGAGAGCTATGCTGGGAGTTTCATTTCGAGATAGATTCAAAAATGAGGAAATCCGTAGGAGAACCAAGGTAGCCGACATATCTCTCAGAATCAGCAAGTTGAAGTGGCAATGGGCAGGTCATAATTATAGCTCGAAGAATTGACAACCGCTGGGGAAAAAAAGGTTCTCGAATGGCGACCACGAACGGGAAAGCGATGTGTGGGACGCCCTCCTACCCGATGGACTGACGACATTGTTAGGATTGCGGGTAGTCGGTGGAAGGTAAGGGCTCGGAATCGTTCTTCCTGGAGGAGGATAGGGGAGGCGTATGCCCAGCAGTGGACTTCTGTAGGCTGACTACTAACTACTACTAAGTAAGTATTGTTTTAACCCCCAAATGTAAACTTCCCTCATCCCCCTGCGGCGCCGCCACAAACTGAAAAATCGATTTTGGTATAGTCACATGTGTTTTCTCTAATTCAATCAAATCTGTTCAGTTGTTAAAAATCATTATAGCTTTTCTTTAATGAATAACCAGAGTCAGAGATATAAATTTACTTACCTACTATTTTAGCACACACTTTATTAATTAACTTCTAAGATACGAAAACGTTGGAATTAATGGCTGGAATTTGTGAGGTACATGCTTCGTTATATTCGTTAACACCAGGTGGCCAATCTTCTTGTTTTACCAGAAAGTAGAATAACAAAAAGGATTAGTTGGGAAACGTACTTTTTTAATCATCTTTTATCATTTATCTAGTTCCAATTAGCTTGAACCTGTGTACATTTGTGTCTATCCTTTATCATTTCATTCGATCTCCTTGTTTTTTATATCTTGATGGAGCCCCAAATTATCTCGACAAACCCTCACATTACACAGCAAATTACTTGAGAACGACTGCGACCTCTTTAAAGGTTATATTTGATTACGGGAGTATCTAAACTGTGATTGTAGCTTTTTTCGAATCTCTTTTGAATTTCGAATGTCACTTTTGCTTGTGTTTGTTTGTTTTTTTTTTTTTTTTTATACAACTAGCTGATGGAACAAGCAGATGGTCCACCTGATGTTAAGTGGTAACCATCACCTATAAACAAAACATTGCCCCGTAGGTCACGCACAATAGGAACGTGCCCTACGATGCACTGCCCTGCGTCCATCAACTTGTGGCATACAGATATTAAGCCTCATGTGCCTGTAATTACACCGGCGACCACACTCTTCAAACCGAAACACAGCGTTGCTGCTTGGCGGCAGAAAAAGGCGTGGTGCTAGTACTTCCCCGGACGAGCCCTTCACAAAGAGCTCTACTACTCTTAAAATTCGTTTGAATACTAAATACTAGATTGATGAAATTTGTCACGTTCAGTTAGATCCTACTTATAATATTATAAACGCGAAAGTTTGTAAGTATGGATGGATGGATGGATGTTTGTTAAAATATTGTTTGTTTGAATAAAGAATTTGTTACTCTTTCACGCCGGAACGGCTGAACAGATCTGGATGAAACTTGGCAGAGAGATTGGTTATAGTATGGAATAACACAAAGGCTACTTTTTATCTCGCGGGAATACCGGGAATTAAATCTGCGCGGGTGAAACCGCGGGGCGCAACTATAAATAACGAACTGCATGGCGGCACCTAGAGTCACGTAGCTATAAGACGTTTTACGGTCCCAAAGTGATTCTTGTGATTTTATTGATATAAATACCTTTTGACTTTGACTTTGATCATACATGACGTCTTAACAACCTTCGTGGCGCGTGGGTGTTTTCTATGTATAATAAAAAAACTATCTATGTTAGTATACAATGTATTAAATATATCAGTCATCTAGTACCCATAACACAAACTTTGAGTAGCTCACTTTGGGGCTAGGTGGTGCTGTGTGAATTGTTCACCGGACGAGCCCTTCACAAAGAGTTCTCCTACTCTTACGTTTTTCATTATGAGATTTTAATTAAAATAAGACGACTGGCAATGAATTTAGAAGCTATTGTTTATTTACAAAGGAAAACAATTTTTTACGATTAAATTTTATTTCTTTTTCAGACTTATTAAAACTGCTGGTTCATAAATTCGTTTAATATAACTTTTCTAATTAAGAGACGTAATTAAAAGCTCATTTTTTTCAGATTCTAAGCCTCATACTCATGATATATCTGGAGAAGAGTAGGCAGGACTGGAACTACACGACAGAGAGGATGGATTCACGAAGTAATGCCATAAATACCACGGCTGATATCATGGTGGGGAAAATGCTGGAGGAAACAGCGGGTTGAACTACTACTCTATACTCCGAAGGAAGCTTTCGAGACTACAACCACTGGGCTAAGGTCACATCATCTTCAACAAATCCAGAAGGAGTAGTAGAGGTCTTTGTGAAGGGCTCGTCCGGGGAAGTACTAACCACGCCTTTTTCTGCCGCCAAGCAGCAACGCTTGTTTCGGTTTGAAGAGTGTGATCGCCGGTGTAATTACAGGCACATGAGGCTTATCATCGGTATGCCTCAAGTTGATAGACGCAGGGCATTTCATCGTAGGACACGTTCCTTTCGTGCGTGACTTACGAGGCAATGCTCTTTTATAGGTAATGGTTACCACTTAACATCAGGTAGGCCATATAAACTTTTAATATCACGTAGCAGTGATTGTCATTCACTGCTACATACATGAATATAGATGGGCCCATCGAGTCACTCGATCCTCGCGAGTGCCCTGCCTTAGTTTTAATGGCTAAGTGAATCTAGACAAGAGTGAAGACTACCCTGAATATTTTACTGTCAGTTTTGTAAACTACCCAAAGTATTTAGAATAATTTTGTACTGTAACCTATGGATTAACTGTAACCTATGGATTATACGGCGAAATCTGGTAGGTTTATTACGAACACCACAAAATTGTGACTAATATTGTCACAAAATCTAGGGGAGAAGTCCTGAAAATTACAAAGATGCTCCGAATAGTAGTCATTAAAATACTGTATAGGTATTATTTACATTATATGCCTTATTTCTACATACTAAACATAATTTGCAGTGCCCTAAAGGATAGCCTGATGGCTACTTGAGAACTAAGATATGTATAGGTTACTGATGTGGTTTTGTTGTTGATAATTTTGTTAAATAAATTTTATTTACCTAAATAATCGTATGCTCACTCTTAAAGAAACTGAATCAAGTATGATATGATGGGACAATAAATACTAGGTCCGGAAAGTTTAAAATTAAATGAGCACCCATCAAGTTCAATCTATTTCAGCCAGCGCTGAACTCACCCCCAACTCTAGATGAAAACAAACTTTGAAACATTTCCAATATTCATAAAATCCGATGTTCAATAATAGAACTCTTGAACGAACATAGGTAATTATGAACGCCCAATTTTTATGAGCGAACTTAATCCTCAGCTTACACTCAGAATAAACAAAAGAGGCTGATCTAATCGATTTTTCAACACCAAACGATTTTAATCAAAATTCCAAAAACGAAGGTTTGAAATGAAATGAATTTATTTGTTTCATCACCAAACGGACACATTACAAGCGAGTTCTTGTCAACCGTTGGTCGGGATCAAGGAATTTGAATACTACGTCGGAATCTTTGCTTCCAGCGCTTCCAGCTGTCTGTATTCAACTACATATGTTTATTTAATCTGTTCTTTTTCCTTCCCTAATTGTAATTTATATATTTTGGTTCAGTTCAGGTTTTCAGTTTTTTTTATCAACCTTTTTAATTTTTTTGTATACAAAAACTTATTATTACTTATTTTTATTAAGTTTCTTATACCTTATTTTTTATATAGTTTGTTGTTCGAATAAAATATAATTCAAAGCCTTTTTATTTAAAATTGTTCATAGTCACTAATATTTTTATTGCTATTTAAAATCAACGCTAGAAAACTTCAAAGATCTGAAACAAAGCAAAAACACTTTGTAAATACACAAATCCATAGATTGCTGATCCGTTGTTCAGTCATCTTGGACCTCATTTCAAAATTAAATATCCACCGCCGATATTTTTTTATTTGACAAAACTCTATCCGTAACACAGATACGTACCAAACCCGTAGCCTTTGATCTTGATGGAGTACCGATTCCCAGAAAAAAATAAACATCACTCATCATTTCCAGCTGCCGGAATTTTAGAGGAAAAATCCTACTAATATTATAAACGTGAAAGTTTGTATGTATGCATGGATGGATGGATGGATGGATGGATAGATGGTTAAAAATGTATGGATGGATGGATGTTTGTTACTCTTTCACGCCGGAACGGCTGAACGGATCCGGATGAAACTTGGCAGAGATATTGATTATAGTATGGAAGAACACATAGGCTACTTTTTATCCCGTGGGAATACCGGGTGTTGGCAGATATTTAGCATTTTACCGTATTTAGCTGATACATTTTTAGTTCCTAAATAATAACTAGATGTCGCCACAGGAAAGATTAGCACGCGCTATCGTTGCGTTTTGAGCAATGACTGATATCAGCAATCGTAGTAAATGTTTTCCGATCACCGGGATTTTAATCTGCAGTCCGGTAACGCTGTCGGCAATCGTCATACGATTATACCAGCATTATAGTCCATTCGGAAAAAAGAAAGAAGATTTTAATCTGCGCGGGTGAAACCGCGGGGCGCAACTAGTATTAAAATATAAGAATTAAGAAGAATATCGGACTTGGAATTTGTATTCAAAATCACGGATTATACAGTCTGAGTAGAGTTGATTTGTAATTTTTAATTCAGACGTGACTTTGCTAGATGATTAGATGTCTTTTTTTTATACAACTAGCTGATGGAACAAGCAGATGGCCCACCTTATGATAAGTGGTAACCATCTGTTGGAATGGCACAAGCACATCAATATGAACAATAAGGAAGTGTCCCGTCCCTAATATGGTGTTCGATAATCTATGACTGTTCGTTCTAATGTTTTCCCTCAAAAAGTGTGTGTCGTGTTACTTATCTAAAACTAATTAATTCTATTGTTAAAACCTATTGTAGCAGTTTATAAATAAAACAAGTTTAAAGTGTTGTCCGTATATTTGTCATTTGCAATCAGGAAGATTCAAAACCTATCCTCTAACACCATCACCTATAACAATGTTTCATCATCAATTTCTCATCGTAGGGCACGTTTCTGTCGTGCGTGACGTACGAGGCAATGCTTTGTCATAGGTGATGGTTACCACTTATCATCAGATGGGCCATCTGCTTGTTCCATCAGCTAGTTGTATTAAAAAAAACTTATTTTGGGTGGTTTGGGCTAGATAGTCCTGGGTCCTGGAATTTCCTCCAATATTTTTATCCACAACAGCACCAATAAATGCAAAGCGTTATTATGTAAAACAAGCACAATTCACAAACAAAACATAATGAGATTTAACACATGTTCCGCATATTTGTGAAGTATCCTCAGAAGAGTTGGCTGACTGTGCTCTGAATTCAGAACTGTAAACACAATGTTGCATATTATTATACAATGGTGTACAGGTAGACCACAGAAAAGATGGATGGATTGTGTGAAAGATGACATGGGTAAGATAGGAATGACTACTGAGATGACGGAGGATAGAGGAAAGTGGAGAAAACCTTTTGTGCTGCTGCAATACAGATCAAGCTACAAAAAGCCAAATAAAAATTACGCTTACTACAACGACATAAACGCGAGCAATGCTGGCCCTTGTAGTACATTCAAACTAATTAAACAAAGTCGCTCTCGGCTAAGAGATATGTGTGTATGTAAGAGATATGTATGTGTGTATATGAAGTTTTCACCCATTCACATTTTAGGAAGAACTAGTGACTCAACAAGAAGACGACGAATAAAATACATAGTTCGTATCACAATTAGCGAAGGTCCCTAAGACACCGTCATTTAATCACAAAATCACTGACCTCTTACACAAAGAGTATACAGTGACTACGTAAGACTTACAGATCAGTGATCAAAACATTGTATCAAGGTGGCCTATAACAGAACACTCACAGCGATAAGACTGCCCATTGCACTTTGCTTTAAATTTAAATTATGTCCCTCCTAAAGAACAAAGAGTTTTTTTTCTATCAATATACCTTATGTAACCAAGCCACGTGTTTCCGTTGAGACCACTAAATAAGCATTCATCTAACATTTCAGCACCAAGTGGTCGTTACCGGTAGCGATCGGAAAATCAAGATTTTATTCTCAACAAAAGCGTAAAAAATCAGTGAGCGGCATTACATAAGCCTGCAATTTTCAAAAGAACCTCCCATTTTGTATTCAGTTCGCGGATTCAATATTAAGCCGGATTGGCGGCACTCAGCGCAGGTGCCTACTGCTTCTGAATTAATGCCGTGGCTGGCTGCAGGCTCTAAAATGTGGTATTTCAGTAGAATGGGCGTACGATTACTGTTAAGGGCCCGGCGAGAGCGGCTCGCAGTATCGAAGTGCGATTGGCTATTATTTCATTTCGGGGAGGTTGTTTGAAAGAATAACTATCCAGTGACACGCATATTTTTCGCACATTCAATAATATAATATGTAAGTCGTATCACTATGACATAATTATTCTGTCATTCATAGATATTGATGAAGTAGTAGCCAGTATCATCTTGAAGTAGTTTGTTTTGCAAAATTTGAAGTTGTGAAACAAGAAAATAAATTCTTTTTTCGCAACTGGTTGTGAAACGTAGATACGTTACCGTCTAGTTGCGAAAAAAGAGATAAAACTCTTCTGCCACAACCAGTTGCGGGTAAAGAATTATATTTCCGTTTTCGCAACTGGTTACGAAACTTAGTTGCGAAAACGGCCGGAACGGCATAAATACTGTTCGATCACAAATAACACAATATTATAAGGGAAACATGCCCGAATCAGAAATCATTTTGTTATTCTTTCAAACAACCTCCCCGAAATGAAATAAAATGAAATAATAGCCCATCGCACCTCGAAACTGCGAGCCGCTGTCGCCGGGCCCTTAAGATAAGGAGTTGAGTACGTTTTGAGAGAAAGATGGCTGATACGAAAGGGTTGTAATTTGCCATAAAACGACCGTATAACCCGTTTTTACATTATCATCCTGTTCGCACTATCCTTGTAAATCATACGTAAGTGAGCCTTCACCAATTTTCATTTGATTGGTTATTTTGACATCCCTTCTGCGCTCTAGGCCGTGGGTTCAATCTCCACCGAGAACAAACATTTGTGCAATGTGATAAACAGATGTCAGTTCTCTGTCTGTAATACCACCCGTATTAACTAAAAAAAGTATTTAAGTGCCTATACCAGATAGCTTATGTAAGCTACCTGGTTCCCATATTACTGTCCAAAGTCCAAACAAATTGTTTTAGGATATCGCGTCGCGTTTACATACAAAAATTGCTGAAGAACGGATCGAAAACAGAAACAGAAACAGCTTCACGACTTTGATCCCCAGGCACGGTAGATATCCCTTCAGATCTCTCAGTACCAAGTACTAACTTTAAGATTCTTTGAGGATGTCTAAGGGGGGTAGTCAGAGGTACGTCCAAACATTACATTTGGCACATACCCACATTTTGCAGTAGTTAGTATTCCATACGTGACAGGTTGCAAGCCCATCGCCGCTGTTAGAATACTAACTGGTTTCCTCACGATGTTTTCCTTCACCGTTTAAGAGCACTGGCATTGCGCACATAAAATTTTCGATAGAAAAATCCATTGGTGCACGACCGGATTCGAACCTGCGACCTTACGATCGGAAGACGAATACGAAATCCGCAAAACGGAAAAGCAAGTTGACAAAGTCGGAATAGACACTGTCGTAGATCCAGAGCAAGAATCTTTCAATGCAGTCTGAATTTTGTATAGCTCGGGATTAGCTACTGGAATAACAAGTGACTGGCTGGTCAAGAACCTATGAAAGTATCTATGCCAACAAGTTCTATTAACATATTATGTCAAGTGCTCGAAAGGAGCCTCTTGAGGCGCACTTAAAATCCTTTCACCACACTGTTTCGAAAGAAACTAGTGACTCGACAAGAGAGAGGAAGTGGAACTGGCACTGGAGTCACCTAGTTTTAGACGGTTCAAGATGGTCCTTGTGATTTTATTGAATAAACATATTTTGACTTTGACTTTGAGAGAGAGTTATCTATGCCAAGAATCAAAATTCAAAATCAAAACGGTCTTTATTCGGTACAATCATAAGAATCACTTTTTATATACTAGATGAATCTACCGCCAGTGACTCGCGAACAAAGCCTAGAAGTTTCACGCAAATCAGTTCGACTGCTTTGTGACTGGGTGACGTCATGCAACATTGAAGCATTTGTAGCATGTGGATGTAATAAGGGTACACTCAATGTCAGGAGTTTGATACTTACACAACTATGAATTATTTGAATTTCAAATTTCTTTTTACTATGAACTTGTAAGTATGATATAAGAGACAAGACTATGTATAATCGTCGTGGTCGTTGATTGTGAATTTTCAAAACTTAAATGTGCGAGCGAGATATACATAAGCAGTAGCTATTGCCTTAACCATAGTTTTCATCGAAACCTTTTTTAATTAGGTACATCAAAATAAGTTTCATTCGCTTTTACAAATATGTGTGATTCTGTGTATTAACAGAGAGCCCGTTACCCAGCTATGGGCGTTCATAGACAGATGTAGAGGAAAAACATCATTATTTTAATTGATTTTTTTCATGAGCAACGGTATTTAAAAGACGGCGACCGCAACTTACAAAATCATAACATAACACGCAAACAATTGGCAAAGTTTACTGGCTGTCAATATTGGTGCTGCATGGCACTGAATACGCTACGGCCAACACGACGGTAATTTATTGATCAGATACTGTAGTACAAACCGACGGTTTGCACTGATTATTTTATGTTGCCAAGTAAACAAAATGTTCTAATCATATGCAAGTTTGATAATCAAGTGATGAACAAACTAACATTTTACAGGTATTTTATAACTGTAAAACTTGGTCAGGGCTTCTTGGAAGTCTTAATTTGTAAACATCTCCTTTGCAGGAATGCACTATATCGATCATGAACGAGAGTAGCTCATACTCCGACTCGCACTTGTCTGTGACCACAACCTTTTTGGACCCGCGCCTAAGCTCGACAGAAACTTGTAAAAACACAAAAGACTGAGCAAGTCGTCACAGTTCAGTTGGCACTCAATTTCATTTCACAAATGGCTTTGGTTCCTATTCTCAAGCCCGATGTAAAAACACAAGCGATTTTACCTTCGCGCTACCCCACAAAGAGGGACAAGTAATTTCCTAAAAGGTAATTTATAGTGATTAGAAATGGGAACTACATAATTTACCCAATCGTAAATTTTAGAAAGGTCTCACTGACCTCCACCTCTGACCTCGTATTAAGAGTTTAGATCATTACTTGGATTGTAAACTAATTTAACCACCTTTACGGAATAAGTTAACACGCTCAGCGTCAGCGTACCAATAACGATACACGAGCTTGTGTCATTTTACAGGCCTGGAGATACATTAATACAATACAAAATAATGAACACACACATGAATAACGCGCCAACTCTTATAAACGCATTTGTACACGAGGTCCAACAGGTATTTAAAGATAAAATACATGTTATCAGTAACAATTTAAGATTATTTTTAAGTTTTAGCTAAGACAGTAAGCGTCTAAAGCGTAAGCTTGCTATCATTTAAGTAATAAATAAATAAATAATTGAAAACAACAGTTTTTATAAAATTCAAGAATATACGTCGTGTAAGTAAGTGACATGCATTGGCCGCTACTCGGCATAAATGCGACAGCATATTATATATGATGCTGGACTTTTTTGATACCCGTAGTACAGGTTTCTAACCTATCTCGGGCACCAGTCTCACACAAAACAGGTTTATAGTTAAAATACTCTTCACATATACTACCCACTACTAAATAAATAATAATGCTGGACAATCCACACAGCACTATCTAGCCCCAAAGTAAGCTATTCAAAGCTTGTGTTATGGGTACTAGATAACTGATATATTTAATACATTATATACTTACATAGATAGATATTTTTTATTATACATAGAAAACACCCAGACCATCGGAACAAATTTCTGCAGATCGTACACAAATTTGTTCCACGGCGGGAATCAAACCCGCAACCTCTTGCGTCACAGGCAGGCTCTCGCCCGCTGCGCCACAGAGGTTGTCGAAAAGAACAGAGGTTGTCAAAGGTTGTACTATTTTTGTGTAAACCTTTGTGTCTGAGAGAATAAATGAGTTAATTATTATTTCTGAGTAAAATTGTATTTGGAGTGCGCGAAATTGACGATCAATAACCAATGGTACGGAGTGTTGTGAGTTTGCGAGTTCTTCACCAACATGTTGGCAAAAGTCGGTTATCGTACCAGTTGGTGTATCGTAAGTGATATTTCGTAAATGATTTCTCACCCAAATGACACCTACCTTGCCTGCCTGGGTAACAATTATGAAGTTGTTATTTTTCTTCCGTAGGTACATAAAACTCTTGCGTAGTCGGGTCTAGTCTACAAATAAACCGACCGAACTTTATTAAAGCCAAACCATGTGTGTCTTTGATGACGTCAGACGCCCCACTGCCAATATTGATACAGGTTCGAGTCCGGCTCAGCGGAACCAAACAAATAATAATATCAACTGATTAGTTTTTTATTTACCGTTACTTTGAGAATATCTAAATAGATGAACTTTTCGGTTAAAAACTATGAAGTTCATAGTTTTTAAACGAAAAGTTCATCTATTTTCAGTTGGTTTATAGTATGAACCAACTGAACGTACCTAATGATTTGAAAAAAATTAAATGTGAATTATGAATATTTTTATTTTTGTTATAGTTATAGTAATTCTCTAAGCAAACTTTTTAGTAAAACTTGTTTAAATTAAAATGATATTTTGGCTTTGAACCTGCTCAACTTAGTTGAATGTTATTTTTTCTAAAAATAAATTACTTTTTGACAATGACGTTGTCGCGCACAGCACTATCACTACCGCTGGTTTTTTTAAAAAGGTTGCAAAACGCTGTTCGAGCTCTGACTATTATTATAATTTACTAGTTGCACCCCGCGGTTTCATCCGCGCATATTTATTCACGGTATTTCCACGGGATAAAAAGCTGTGTGCTATTCCAGACACAATCTATCTCTCTGCCAAGTTCATCCAGACCCGTTCAGCCGTTCCGGCGTGAAAGAGTAACAAACATCCATCCATTCATACTTACAAACATTCGCGTTTATAATAGTAGTAGGAATTTCTAGAATGTTTTGGTTGAGCAGTGCTTTAGTTAACCGAGATATGTTCCAGCAGCAGGTAAAATAGAAGCTTTAGATATAAATTATGTGTAACCTGATATGAAGCCCACTGGATCTAATAAATATATTAGGCCCAGATAGACAACAAACATCTGTGTTCGTTACACAAATGTTTGTTCACGGTGGGAATCAAACCCACGGCCTACGCTGTGAGGGCTGTTTTGGTGTGATGAGATGCTCTGTAGGCTGCCAAACTCCATCCTTTTAGAATCAAGTCTCCGCACTCAACGGCCTTAAAGTTGTCAAAAAATTACCCCGCTGTCCGAATAATCTTAATTTACTTCCGTCTTTCTGTTACCTACTTAATGCTTTCCACGCCTTTTTCTGCCGCCAAGCAGTAACGCTGTGTTTCGGCTTGAAGAGTGTGGTCGCCGGTGTAATTACAGGCACATGAGGCTTAACATCTGTATGCCTCAAGTTGATGGACGCAGGGCAGTGCATCGTAGGACACGTTCCTATTGTGCGTGACCTACGGGGCAATGTTTTGTTTATAGGTGATGGTTACCACTTAACATCAGGTGGACCATCTGCTTGTTCCATCAGCTAGTTGTATAAAAAAAAAAAAAAAAAAATGCTAAAATAACATTAGGTTATTAAATTGCCCCAGCCGTTATTCAGGCCAGAATTATTACAACCTATTAAAATCATTAGGCGCCTCGTACTGTGGAATTATACATAAAAACACTTCAAAACCTTCCTGCTAGAATTTAACGTGCAAGTAATAGCTTTTTGAAGGAATTGCTTCTTTATTAGATACTCATTAGCTATATTTCCATGTAGCCAGTGGGCAGTGAAATTATATCCTACTAGCGACCCGCCCGCGCGCCCCTGCTTCGCACGGGTGCCATGCATGTATTATACATATAAACATTCCTCTTGAATCACTCTATCTATTAAAAAAACCGCAGCAAAATCCGTTGCGTAGTTTTGAAGATTTAAGCATGCAAAGGGATATAGGGACATAGGGACAGAGAAAGCGACTTTGTTTTATACTATGTAGTGATTTCCTATCCTATCAAGAGCACTGGTGGTCTAGTGGTAGCGGCTCGCCTTCCGATCTTAAATTCCGTCTTAATCCGTCTTAAATAAAAGTCGATCTTAAGTTTTTTTGTTCATAAGTGTACACTGTGCCAGTAATCTCTAACGTTGAAGAAAAACATTATTAGGAAACTGACATGTCGTAGAACCATAAAAGTTCCACAACATGTGACAAGTTCTCAAAAGGAGACCTTTAGGCGCACTAAAACCCTTTCACCCCACTATTTCGAAAGAACGGTGACACATCGCGTTGATAAGAAGAAGCTCCTATTCTTCATAAATATTAGTCTTCTTCCTACCAACATAAAAAAGGCTTTGCAAACAACTTGGCTAAATACGGTTATTCATAAATATATATCAATGTGATCCTTGTGATCTATTTAAATAAATACTTATTTACTTTGACGACATGTCTGCAGACACTTAGAAAGTCTGCTATTATTTATAGGATTTTTCTTCTGACGTTTCAATTTACTAGCCGCTATTTATGGGATAGTTAATAGGTTAATGATAAAACTTATGGTGAGACATTACATTTTATTAAGACGTATACTTTTATAGCTTTCTAATAGTGAACCTTACTGTGGTACATGGCCATTTTTTTTATTAAATTAACTGATGAAACAATCAGATGACCCACCTGATCTTAAGTGGTAACCATCACCTTTAACAAAGCATTGCCTCCTAAGTGAGGCACGATAGGAACGTGACCTACGATATACTGCCCTGCGTCCATCAACTTGAGGCCTTCTTGCGGCATATAGATGTAAAGCCTCATGTGCCTGTAATTACACTGGCTACCACACTCTTCAAACCGAAACACAGCAATGCGGTTTGGCCGCAGAAAAGGCGTGGTGGTAGTACTGCCCCGGACTAGTCCTTTGTTGAGAGGTCTTTCTATATGGATTAGCGTGTAGACTTGGATCCACGGAAAAGCTATACACACGAGAGTGAGGTTATTCAGGTAGATGGCAGTCGGTCGGAGATTCGAAGAAAAACCAATGGCAGAATTATAATGATTGCACCTTTTATTGCTCAGAATAAAAGCTAACAATACATAAGACAAGACACGTGGAAAATACATTTACAATAATTATTATCAACTTCACCATTCAGTCATCAGGGGCAAAGAGAGAGAGGAAACGGAAATGCCGGCCATGCATGACAAGAGTGACAGCTAAACAGTGAAGTTGTCACTGTCAAATCAGCAGTGTATTGTGTGGAGTACAGATTACATATTTCAACATCCTTCACATAGAGCTCTATTACTCTTTAGCATGTTCTAGGATCGGTCGCGATGATCTGAAGGTGACATTTTTATCAAGCCAAATAAAGTAAGTTTACTCGACCGTTACCTGAAATTTTTTCTCAGTAATAAAAAAATGCGATGACAACAACAAAGGCGAAAAGCACTTTTATAATAATGCTCTTGAATTATTTAGATTTGAGTTTAATGGGTAGCTTTATCTATTAATCAAACAGAAAGGGGTGCCAGGTACCGACCTACACAAATTGCGAATGGGAGCTCATTGTGTAAGCATTCTCGGAAATATGAAGGATCTAACTTGTTATGAAAATTCAGCACGGTGATACCTTCATTTCTGAAGTCGGACTGGGCATCACAACTACTAATATAAGCAGCATAGCTATTACCAAGTATTTTAATTAAAAATGTTGGGTAGCTGGAACAGTGTTTTGGCTTTCCCCTTATCGGAGGATGCCAAAGAATTAAGGCGTTCACAACACCTAACATTTCTCTCGCTCGCACGATTCGACATTTTGAAAGATATAAAATCACAAATTCCAATTTTGAAAAATCGCAAACAACCATTTTGTGTGCAATCACATTGCGCATAGTTAGATAAAAATTTCATTTTGATTGATGCAAGCTTTCCCGCCCAAAAGTTTGCTTGAGTACAAAAACTAGAAAAGCAAACTTTTAAGTAGGAAAACTTGTATCGATGAAAATGATTTTTTTACTAAACTGTGCGCAATGTGATTGCACACAAAATAGTTGTTTGCTATTTTTTGAAAACGGGTTTAGTGATTTTATATCTTTCAAAAAGTCAAAACGTGCGAGCGAGAGTCACATTAGCTCTTGTCTTCGTCTTAAGAATTGTTAAGATTGGCATTAAGCGCAGGTGGTTGTTTTATGTAAACCTTATTGGTTTCCTTATTGCTACTTATTTAAATATTGTTATGAATTTATTAAAAAGATAAATAAATAAAAAATAAAAGTATAAGTGTTGAGACGAGGGTGACATAATCCTGTTGATTAAACACTTATGTTGTACATGTTTCGGTTTGAAGAGGGCTCCAAAGGAACCACTTTGAGGCTTAAAATCCTTTCTCCAAACTGTTTCTAAAACCTAGTAACTCAACGAAAAGAAGTTTGAAGACTGTATGTCATTCAACTCTATTAACAACCTATGTTAGTACACTTCAAGACGTAGGTTGGTGATGGTGATGACCTTTTGAGAGAGCCCAAGACGAGCTATTGATCCCAGTCATCGGCTATTCACATTCAGTGCTTGCCAGCTACATTTCGCATATCCTCGGCCCACCTCGCCGGAGGGCGTCCTTCACCACGATTACTTAAACGCGGTCTCCATACAAGTATTCGGTTGCCCCAACATGGCGGCCTTTTCTTCAACTTAATCAAAGTTAGAATCAAGCAGATTAACAAATTCGTGTGTAGCTTCTTGTTTTTTTAATGGAAAAAAGCAATAATTTCCGAGAAAATGTAGAAAAACAACTTGATCCTAAGGGAAAGAGAAAGTAGGTTATTCACCCCGTCTGGTCTGGTGTACTTACTTGAAGACATCACAACGTAACAAGGCACTCTTGCATCTGCAAAAGTGCGATTTCGTCTATAATTTTTGGAACAAAACGTATGCATGATCTTTTTATACCACTTTTATGGTAGTAAGGTGTGGGTACTTACTATAATTTGTGTCTATTACTTAAGTAAATTAATTGAGCGTGTAGTCCACTCTCATTACACCACCGGTGCTCTAGGTACATATTGTGTTCTAGGCCTACAGACAAAACCGCGAGTAACGTCTAGTACATTGAAATTCCTAGAGGACAAGCCTTACATTAATAAGTAATTTATCAAAACGATGAAACCAAGTTAATCGAAGCTGATTGAATAGCAAAGTTGCCATTCTAAGTTAAGATTGAATATTGAATTTTGGTGTATGGCCTTTTCTGATAATCACATCAATCATATTGCTTCTCTGGAGTCAAATCGAGACTACACACGGGTCATAAAATTATTACGCACACCGGAAAACTGGAAGCAAAGAACACGAGTCTATACTACACACTCACTAAAACATTTAACTTGTTACTTTATCATTATGAGATCTATCGATATGAGATATGAGAGCACCGGTGGCCTAGTGGAAGTGACCCCGCCTTCCGATCGTAAGGTCGCAGGTTCGAATCCGGTCGTGCACCAATGGATTTTCTATCGAAAAATTTATGTGCGCAATGCCAGTTCTCTCAAACGGTGAAGGAAAACATCTTGAGGAAACCAGTTAGTATTCTAGCAGCGGCGATGGGCTTGCAACCTGTCACGTATGGAATACTAACTACTGCAAAATGTGGGTATGTGCCAAATGTAATGTTTGGACGTACCTCTGACTACCCCCCTTAGACATCCTCAAAGAATCTTAAGTAAGTACTTGGTACTGAGAGATCTGAAGGGATATCTACCGTGCCTGGGGATCAAAGTCGTGAAGCTGTTTCAGTTTCAGTTTTTCAGTTTCTTTATCATTATCATCCAATGCTAGATATAATAGGCCTCCCCTATCCCTACATTCACCACAGTGGTATACAAAAGTTACTGCAATATATCAGCTCATCATCATCATTAAATCTCTTTCAAACATCTTACAAGCTACGAGTAAGTGAATCCAGGGTGGTGGCGCTAGTTTCACGCGAAAATGGCTACGAGATGGCCAAAACTTAAGTTTTTATCGGTTTTTACTGCCATGTAGGGGAAGCAGGGGTAATGGCGATCATGTCAGGTAATACCGCTCACTCCAATAACTTATTAAATAAGGTGCCTTAAAACACAGCGAGCACGCTGCAGCGCAGGGGTTGTAACGCTTGAACAGGCAGAGTATCTAAACCTCAAAACTAACGTAAGACAAATGTAAAAACAAATAGAGCATTTTTTTCTCAGGTGATCGGCATTCCCCCATCTTCCCGTAAACTTGTATTTTTTGTCTGTGTGTCACAAGATTACAGGATTATTACTGCTTCATTTCACTGCAAAGCCTTCAGAGCAAGTATACAGGAAAACGAGATTTATTTAGCACGAAACCCTTGAAAAGGTTGCTTAGTTATTTATTTTAAGAAAACATTTTTGCTGAATGTAATCTTCGCATTAATCTGGATGACGAAGGTTTACTTGCTGATGGCTCACCTGATGTTAAGTGGATACCAAACAAGCATTGCCCCGCCAGTCACGCATGATAGGTACGTGCCCTACGATGCCCTATCCTGCCTGCATCCATCAAATTATAGCTAGGCAGATTTAAGCCTCATGTGCCTGTAATTTCAAAGGCAACCACAGCCCTCTAACCGAAACAGAAAGAAAGAAAGAAAATAAATTTATTTTGGACACACACGATACATACACTTATAATAGTTATAACAAGAAAAAATTACCAGAAGCACAACAAAAACAAACAGCTAACCTGCTTGACGGTAGAAATGCACATGGTGGTAGTACTTCCCCGGACGAGCCACACACAAAGAGCTCTAATACCTACTATTGTTTTTTTTTTTTTTTTTTGGACTTCATAAAATTTACTCATTTTAACTTTCGTAATGAAGTAGGTTTTTCTTTTGTTAATTTCTTCGGTGTTCGCTGGTATAACTTATTTAAAATAGATTATTATTTGCCTGTTCTTCAGGCTTGGTCGCGGGAAACTGGCACTTAGATTCACCTCGTTTAAAGACATTTCAAAGTGATTCTTGTGATTCAACTGAATAAATAAATGCCGTTTGTAATTTTTTGAATATAATTTATAGCTTTTTATCAAGGAACCACGCTTTTGTAAACAAGTACTAAAACTATTTTTTTTTTTTTATACTACTAGCTGATGGAACAAGCAGATGGCCCACCTGATGTTAAGTGGTAACCATCACCTATAAACAAAACATTGCCCCGTAGGTCACGCACAATAGGAACGTGCCCTACGATGCACTGCCCTGCGTCCATCAACTTGAGGCATACAGATGTTAGGCCTCATGTGCCTGTAATTACACCGACCTGACCGCCTGTAGTTACAACTAATGGGAAAAAACGAATAAAACATTTCCCGTGACCCAAAAACGGCACAAATAAAAGGATGCCGAATAGGAATTGACTGTTAATCGCTTTTGAAAGGCGTTGAATTCGTCACCATTTTAGTTCGATATTTGTAACAGTAAAGCTGATGGATTTTGTCAAAGGTTCCCGATATTACTTTTTGTGAATCCCTATTCGACTCCATGGTTTATTCTATGTCCGTTTCTAGTATCTAGCATTTGATGTACCTGCGTTCTTTTGTTTTATTCAAATCTTGTTAACCGATTCGAACATTTATTTGTCGTCAAAGTGAAAGGGAAATTATTCAATAAATATACAATCATTTTCTGACATTTTGGGAAGCAACATAGCTTTTTAGTTTCAATTGTTTTTCTAGTGTTATTTTAAGTTGAGTTGGGTAATTTTGGTGGGATTTTAACCAATATTAGGTACTTGAGGTCTAGCACAATGTGTAAGCGTTTGGAAGGAAAGTGTACTAGGTGATAGATACTCGGAGTAAATGGTAAACTAAACTCAGACTTGGGGTAAGTCTGAGCTTAGTTTACCATTTTCCGGAAAATAAGTTTTATGTCAAGACATTTTTGTGACACATCTGGCAACTAGACGTTAGGGTGACTAAGATAGAACCAGTGTCAAAAGCTACGTAAAACAACATCTGTGAGTAAGTAGTCCAGTCCATCGGACGTTTTATGGCGCAGTAAATCAGCGCAGACGCTAATGAGCTCTAACTACGGCCAACACTGATTAATTTGCGTTTACTCAATTAAGAGCCATTCGACAAACGACATAGTATCCGCATTACTGGTCGCCGATTATCGGCGGCTTATGTCTCTCTGTAAACTATATGCATCGACGGTCAATACATAGTATGTTACAGAGAGACATAATTAATACTTCTCCGAACGACCTCTCCACAAAGTGCTAGTTTGAGTACACATACGTAAGTGTTTCTCTCTTCTGGAAGTTTTCTTGATTTAGTATATTTATCACAAGTCTGTTTTTATGTTCAGTCCTGTCCAACCCAAGGTTGCTGGAAGAAATCGCTGCTAGAGATAAGGCCGGCTAGTTTATAATTAAATCTTTATTTGTTGCGGTAATCAATGTTATCTAAGTGAACGGTGCTGTGTTGGAAAAGGTTTAAATAGACTTTCACAGATTTGATCGCAGAGCTAAATATGGAGATTGTAAAGTAAATTCAGTCAAAAATATAATAATGAATGTCACGTGGTCGCATTTGCATTTAGTTTCTAAGTACGCGACCGTCCTCACCAAACTTAAGCGAACTTAAACAAACTTAAATGTTGTTAAGTTGACACATGATGCACTTAGCGTAGTAGGTACTTGTCTCTATTCTGGACTTAGCGATGAAAAACTTTTGAAACTAAACGAGTTTTGCAGCAATTTGCGAAATGCATCAACTTAAGACGTTGACAACTTGATAAAAAGAGAAAGAAAGAAAGATAAGACATTTATTTAAACACTAGCGACCCGCGCGCCCCTGCTTCGCACGTGTGCACATTGTTTTTCTACTATATCATGCATGTATTATACATATAAACCACTCTATCTATAAAAAAAAACGCATCAAAATCCGTTGCGTAGTTTTAAATATTACATACATAGGGACATAGGGACAGAGAAAGCAAATTTGTTTTATACTATGTAGTGATAGTGATACCGCACACGACAAGCTGTACGAAACATAAAAGGGAAATATTGTAGACAGATTTGACAATGTGCATAGTATAGACACCTAGAAAGAGAGAGAATCGAAAAAGAACTATAAAAAAAATTATGTGTGTCACATCTCCGCAATATGACTCAGGAGGTTCTCTCTCAGTTTGAGTGTACGTTTGTGAAACTCCTTTTGAAATGATTGTGCCGATTATTTTTTTGTTTGGCACCTAGGTCATACTCCAGAGATTCCTATATAAACCGAAAATCGAGCTTTTTATTAATCTACAAAAAAGTAATATACCTATGCACAGTTGATGTTTTAGAATGGTTCCATCGTCAGCTTTACCTATGTAACAAGAGTTTTATTATTTTGACGACCTCAGTGGCGCAGCGGGCGAGAGTCCGCCTGCGACGCAAGAAGTTGCGGGTTCGATTTTTTCGATCTTCGATCTGCAGAAATTTGTTTCGTTGGTCTGGGTGTTTTCTATGTATAATAAAAAATATCTATCTATGTAAGTATATAATGTATTAAATATATCAGTTATCTAGTACCCATAACACAGCTTTGAGTAGCTTACTTTGGGGCTAGATAGTGCTGTGTGGTTTGTCCAGCATTATTATTATTTGATAATGGTCTTTATCTGAACTAGGTTTTAGAAGTTCTAACTGTATATCCGAATCGGGCCAGCCTCTATCACATCACAAACAAGACAGAGTAGATTTTCTTAAGACGAAAAGTTTTTCCCCTTAGCAAGTGGTTTTGTTTCGGGAGTCATATAATCCCCTAAATGGGCCCGTTTGATGTAATTCTCGCCTTTATTACAACACGTACAGAGTTTAATATTCAAGACCATGATTTCCCGAGGGACTATTAGCGCGCAATTCTCTAGATCTTGTCATTATCTTTGTGTACTATACATTTCTAGTACCTCTGGAAACCTATTGGTAAACAGCGTATACATATAGGTACCTACTCTAATCAAATGTACCTACATAGATTAGAGCTGTTTGTGTATGGCACGTCCGGGGCAGTAATACCACCAGGTCTATTTCTCCCGCCAAACAGCGTTACTGTATTTCGGTTTGGTTTCGATGAAGCCTCAAGTTGATGGACGCATGGCAGTAGTAACGCGCTGGATCTAATTAATTCGAACACAAATGACCAACAAGATTAAATATTATTTGCTTTAATTTTACATTTTCAATGAATATACGTAAGTAGTTGTATTCCAAAGTGTAGGCGAAATGCAGTTTAAAAATAATTGTTATGTTGTATTGTTATATTTGTAGCGCTTTTGTTGCTCCTTCTAGGCACAATTACCAAGAAAATCTTTCGATCCTTTTCTCCATTAACACGTGATAGTTCGACAGGCTTACTATAGAAATATACTGTAAGAAATATCAGTTAAATCGGCCACGGAGATGTTATGTTATTATGTGATAAGGGGCTTTGTGAGAAAGGATTATTAGGCCTGGCGAACAAGAAACATAAATGTATGAAACGGGGTGTCTTGAGAATAGGTACTTTGCGTATGAGTGGAACGTAAATCCTACTACTAATTATAAACGCGAAAATTTGTAAGTATGGATGGATGTTTGTTACTCTTTCATGCCGGAACGGCTAAACGGATCTGGATGTAACTTGGCAGAGAGATAGATTATAGTCGTAATAGCACTTTTTATCCCGTGGGAATACAGGGATTTAAATCTGCGCGGGTGAAACCACGGGGCGTTACTAATATTTTTTTTTTTTTTTTTTTTTTTTATTAAGAATAAACCGTCCTTTGACTACAATCTCACCTGATGGTAAGCGACGATGTAGCCGAAGTTGGAGCAGATAAAAGTAATAAAAGTAAGTTCGTATAAAATAGTGGCATTAATGATGCGCACTTAAAATGCTTTCACCACCTTGCGAAAGAAAACAATACTACGAGAAGTGGCTTACTCTAATGACGAAGTTTTTAGATCGACCTTAGGCCTCTGCTACGAGTAGGTATGAATTAAATAATTGATTGATTTAAATAATTGATAAATAAACCTTAGCGTTGTATCAGAATCAAAAACTTTTTAGCATTTATTGTAATTTAAATTTAAATTCAAATCATTTATTTTCAGATCGTGATAATCCAATTTGTTAATAATGTTAATAATGGACGCAAGGATCACTTTTTTAATTTATTAATGTTGACATTCTATAAAAATAAATAAAATAATGCTGGACAATCCACACAGCACCATCTAGCCCCAAAGTAAGCCACTCAAAGCTTGTAATAAGGGTACTAGATAACTGACATATTTAATACAATATACTTACACAGATAGATTTTTTTTTATACATAGAAAACACCCAGACCAACGGAACAAATTTCTGCAGATCATACACAAATTTGTTCCGAGGCGGGAATCGAACCAGCAACCTCTTGCGTCGCAGGCGGACTCTCGCCCGCTGCGTCACTGAGGTCGTCATTCTATTTTAATATTCCCATCTATTATTAATTAAAATGTTTTTTTATGTAATTCATTTGTTTAGAGTTTAATATTTATTTGTGTTGTTTTGTCAAACTCAATTTTTTTTCTTTTTACTTAGTTTAATTAGTATAGTTGGCCGTAAGCCGTTCTAATTATTTGGAATAATTAAATAAATAAATTTATATAACTTTGAGTCATGTTACAGTCAGCATCAAAAGTTGAAGAATTTTGAAAATGGTTTAAATTATATTTAACGCATTGGTAATACAAAAACACTCGCTCATAAGATTATTAAAGTTAATTATTAATTTTGTTTCCGCAAATTGGCAATGATGGACGTCATAGTTACCTATCTGATGGAAGCTGCTTACATCGCAGTTCCCACAAAAACAATAGTAGTCGCTGTAAATCACAACCGAAATGAGCGGTGAAGTAATAGACGTCAATTTTAATGAACTTGCAAATATTTGCTCTCGGTGGGGATCCAACCCACGTCCTACCGCCGTATACAGAACTGCAACCAACTTAACTGTGGGCTTGGTAACCAAATTAAACTAAATAAATACATATTTGCGAATTATTATCTAGATTCAAACGAAGGAATGCTTGTATAATGAGAACCAAATAGTTGTTACTAGCGACTCGCCCGCGCGCCCCTGCTTCGCACGGGTGCACATTGTTTTTCTACTATATCATGCATGTATTATACAATAAACCTTCCTCTTGAATCACTCTATCTAATAAAAAAAACCGCATCAAACGCCGTTGCGTAGTTTTAAAGATTTAAGCATACATAGGGATATAGGGACAGAGAAAGTGACTTTGTTTTATACTATGTAGTGACTATGTAGTACCTATACCTTTTTTAAATACACAAATTATTATTTTGGTTTGTCTTTTCAGTATCATCTGCCTACCTACATAATTTGCTTATAAAATGTAGATTCGTTTTGGTTTATGCACAATGTACATTATATAGTTTATATTAGACAATAAGAAATCTGTGAATCTAAGAATGAATAAATAAATAAATAAAATCATTCCTTTCATATTATGATAAATGTTTGTTCTGTGTGGGGATCGAACCCGCGTCCTATAGCGCAGATAGCAGAGCTACTAGTCGGTAATACCAAACTAGTTGTGAGGCTGGTCTTAAATAAATAGTCTCAAGTGAATAAGGGAATTGTTTCTGGGGATTACAGTCTATAAGCTACTTTCTATAAATACTTATCGTTGAAGGAGCTTACGACTGTTCGTGGTTGCCACAATCTGCGATCGTTATTTGAGAAACGGGTGCAGGCTATTTTCTAAAGAGAAGCGAAAAAGAACGTAAGTGTATTTTGTGTCACAAAAATTTTGGAGAAATAAAGAAAACGATATCGGTTGGTCATAACTTTGGATGTTTATTCTCTGTCTGGGTGTAGGTTATAGTAAAACAAAAAATGAACTTACAAAAAAATAAAAGCGCTTGGAGTAGACATCAAGTAAGGTTCCCATGGCGTATACAAGCTTATGTGAAGTTAAGCAGTGAGGTGGAAGGTCTATAATTTTTTTTTATTTGATTACCCTGCAACGATTGTAAATTACATAACAGTTATGCCTCAAAGTGTGTGTAGGTATAATTTAATAATGTGCTGTATTAGTTACGTGTTTGTGTTCTTTTGTAAAATGTGACTTTGCCGAGTGTACCAAATGTATCAAAATGGAATATATATAAATAAATTGAATTGAATTGTTCAGAAAGCATCTTACGGCTGAAATTATAGCATTTATATGCCTGCGTAATTTCAGCCACCGGTTTTTAGGAACGAGGCCTTTTGAAACTCATTGGTAGTAAAATAATTACATTTCTTTGTACAATTCAGAGCTTTACGGTGCGCCGTAATTACTTTATGGACTATATACCTATATACATATAGGTCGGCTGGCCGCATTGTGGACATAGGTAATTACCGTCGTCGGTGGCCCGCACTGGAAAATAATTATTGCGTGTGTACAAATTGAGTTTAAATTAAGTTTTTGTTAAATGCGATAAACTTGATAAGTTAATAGTACCAGAACAAGCTATTTATACTATTAGTAGGTAATTAAAAGATAAAAAAATAATTATAGAAGTAAATAAATTTAATAGCGATTTGGTTCTCTCAATGAGTTTCCATACAAGAGGACTATTGAGCAATCGCCATGCGGTTAGCACTGCAGTTGTTGAATGAATGAAGCGTGAAATTTAATGAATGAATGAATGAACATTCTTTATGGTACAACTTACTAACAAATCCTTGTTAAAAAAATTATGTTTACCTGTGCGAAGCCAGGACGAGCCGCTAGTAATACATAAAAGGATTGTTTGTTACATATTTCATAGCTATGATTCATTTATTCATGCGCGGCTGGATAGACGTGAAATACTGTCGGTGGAATGTATATAAATCACCGCTTGAATCCAGATTTTACGTTCTCGTGTTTGCTACATAACTGCCTGTACATAACTATACATAACTGCCGAAGGGTTAAGGGTAATCAAAATAATAGGTAATTAATTATGAATCTCCGTGTTTTCTTTTAATCAAGTTTGCGCCGTTTTGTATTACGCAAACTTCACTATTTTGGGTTTTTAAAATGTATGTTTCCTCTTTATTAATCGTTATAGAGGAGAGCTTTCGTTCAGTCGTTGTCTGGTGGAAAGCAACATACCTTTTTAATTTTAATTGTTTTTCTAGTGTTCTTTAGAGGTGGCTCTTGACAAAGTGTAAACATTTGGAATGAAAGTGTATTATGTAATATCGTGATAATGTTTCGATAGTTTTGAAGAAAACGGTCACTATTTTCTTAAAAAGAAGTGACGGTCGACTATAAAAAAATGTTGTGTCGGTCTGTGGAATGTCGGATAAGAGCTATAAACGGAGAAAAGAAGAAGAAAACTCAGTTTTTGTATTATTGACTGCGATCGGGCCGTTCTACGAATGATTAAATATGCAACGCTTTGCCTAGCATATCAATTGCGGAATCCAACGAACATAATGTAGATCGGAAAACGGCTATTCTATATTTAAATTTTGCCATGAAAAGGACGTTAGGACGTTTGCCTGGCATGATAATTTATTTATAGTCTGTTTTTGACTTTGTCGCGAGGAACTGGCGCTTCGATTCACTTGTGATGACAGGCACAGAGGCTTGTATGCCTTGATAGGCAACACGTTCTTACCATACGTGATTTACGAGACAATGATGGTGCCAATTCTGTTGTGTAATTTTCCTAACCTAACCAAAAATATCGCGATCCTTTTCTAAAAGACCGAAACAACAAGGACGGCTATCGTTTTGAAGCTGTCAGATTAGGTTAGTACTTACCAGTACTTTGTTATAGGATGGTTGCCGTTTATCATCACGCGGGATATCTGCTTGTTCCATCAGCTAGTTATTTAAAAAAGACAAAAATAAAAGGTAGATAGAGTAAAAGTAATGTATATTGCAACATTCGGGTGAATTTCTAGTGTACGAGAGCATAGTGATGGCCTCTTGCCGCTATATTCGTATTTTACGTACAATTTAACACAATAACCGTCTGAGTACAGACTCATGAGCCGCTGAGTGGATGAATAGTATAAGTGCAACAATAAAGACAATGTGTTTGGGTCCCTAATAGTATATAGAATAGTATAATAGTATAAAGTACTTACATGGTCAAAAGTGATTATGTAGGTAAAGGAAACGTATCTAGAATTTGTTTCGGATTATTTAAAACGGATTTTTATCATCTTCTCGTGCAATTCATTCGAAACAGTGCGGTGAAAGGTTTTTTATATTTAAGAGACTGTTCGTTGGCTACAATCTCACCTGATGGTAAGCGACGATGGTTCAGAACGTTCTAGAAGACACCTATTCACTCTTGCCTTGAAGAGGCTAAAAAAAAGGTTTCGTTACTTTACAAAGTATTTCTCATCTCGTACCTATACAATCTGTGAATGATCATAAAACAACGTCAAATACTTGTCCATCGGTCCATCCTACCAGATATAGAGTAATATTGACCCAGTTGCTAATCAAACAGAAGCCAAGTTCTGAAACCGTGGTGTGAGTTTCTCAATCAGTGATCAATTATATAATTATAAGGTATTATTCTGCTACTGTACCACGAGAATCGACGGTCGAATACTCGTATTTTCATTTTTAATTACACTGCGGGGTGACTGAGTAATCGTTCTACAGTCGAGTCGACACTGTCTCACATGACGCGCAAGGTAACTCGAAATATCTATACGAACCTGGGCTTATAGTTTTTCATAGTAAAGTAGCAGATTCTAAGTGTCGAGCTTCTCTCTCAACTCTGGTATTTAAATTGATAACTTTAAATTGTCATCGTCATTATTTTGGGTAAAATTGGTTAATTAAAGGTATTAGCATCAGCATGAATAAGTCCCCTGCCGGACATAAGCCTCTCTCTCCTAAGGGTAGGTTTTTTCATTAACATGTGAGCTAAAATATCTTAGGTTTTTCGAAGAAGGTTCATCCAAGTGTATCTTTTCAGTTGAGGAAAAATGTTCTTATGCTCTTTCGTAGCATCTCTACGGCGTAGCGCCGCGTAGCAGTAGCGCAATGCTTCTTACAATGCAAATTGTAGTAAATGCAGAGAGCACTAAGTTGGTATGCATTAGTGTGAGGCACCACATTCGATCGGTTCCACACTGCACTGCACTGCACTGCACTGCACTTCACTGCACTGCACTGCACTGCACTGCACTGGAGCGAGCTTAAGAGTAGTAGAGCTCTTTGTGAAGGGCTCGTCCGGGAAAGTAATACTGACACATTGCTGTGTTTCGGTTTGGGGAGTGTGGTCGCCGGTGTAATTACCACTTACCACTAAACACTACCTACCACTAGTAACCACTTAACATCAGGTGGGCTATCTGCTTGTTCCATCAGCTAGTTGTATAAAAGAAAAGCTTCAACATCACTATCACTACATAGCATAAAACAAAGTAGCTTTCTCTGTCCCTATATCCCTATGTATGCCCCCCTAAATTCCCTTCTAAATTTCTTGAGTCCATTTCATCCAACGGTTGTCTGGTAGAGATCGCTACTTAGCGATAAGGCCGCCCATTGTACTTTTCGTTTTAAGTTTGTTTTTTTGTTGTATCCTTAAGTTGTGTGCAATAAAGTATTTTCTATCTTCTATCTATCTATCTATGCTTAAATCTTTAGAACTACGCAACGAATTTTGATGCGGTTTTTAGATAGCGTTATTCAAGAGTAAGGTTAATGTGTATAATACATGCATGATATAGTAGAAAAACAATGTGCACCCGTGCGAAGCAGGGGCGCGCGGGCGGGTCACTAGTTCTACTATAATGCATAAACTTAATTTAAAAAATTTAAATTTAACAAGGATGAGAAGTATGAATGTTTTTTGTCACACTTCTTAGGCTGTTGAAGATGATAAAGTACTGTTTTTCATAATACTAGGTTTTAATTAAGAATTAAATTAAAACTGGTTTTAATTAAGTAGCTATTTAATTTATTTCTACGAAGTGCAGGAGAAATACAAATTAAATTTGCATAAAGCAATTGTGTGGGTGAGCATTTGCGTAAAAAGCATTCGGTTTTGTTCACAGCCAGACAGATTACATCAATTGTGGCCGCAGATCGAACCACTCGGATAAGTCTGTCTGCTAGGATCCTTTTGGCCTCCGAGGAAAATTCTAATTGTGTTGTGGGAACGAACTAAATAAATACGTAAACACACTGTAGACATAGACATACCATACAGCTAATAGGCACATCACTATCACTACATAGTATAAGACAAAGTCGCTTTCTCTGTCCCTATGTTTCCTTGTCCTTTGTATGCTTAAATCTTTAAAACTACGCAACGGATTATGATGCGGTTTTTTTAATAGATAGATTGGTTCAAAAGACAGATTTATATGTCTAATACATGCATGATATGTGCACCCGTGCGAAGCAGGGGCGCGCGGGCGGGTCGCTAGTAGCGTAATAAACTAAATAAACCTCTTACACTCAAACGCTTTAAATGGTAAGGGTAGCCGAGATACCGAGGTGTAAGCATACTCCGTCTTAAAACAATGTCCCAGGCAGCGTAATAGGGACGTTTTTATACCACACGCTAATGGAAATAGCAGGTGGCCCACCTGGTGTAAAGTGGCTACCATCATTTATAACAAAGCACACACCACGTTAGGTAAAACTTTGCCTCTGATGTTTTTTTTTAATCACTTACTGTTGGACAAGTTGTGATCCAAGTTAAATAATAAATAAATAAATAAATAAATAAATAAATAAATAATGCTAGACAATCCACACAGCACTATCTAGCCCCAAAGTAAGCTATTCAAAGCTTGTGTTATGGGTACTAGATAACTGATATATTTAATACATTGCTATATTGTCTGAACTAGCTAGTCCAATTGAACTGTTCCAAACATAGCTTGAATAGTCACGGAATACCTACAACCATTATTTATAATTAAGGATATATTGAACATACATTATAAATACAAAAATAAACTTGAGTTTTTGAAAGCTCGATCAAAACTAACCTAGATATAAATAATATAATGACTTATAGACCTTAAACTAAAAACCTTAAAAAATACAATAACTAATAACTAAAATATATTATTAAAAGGCGTCCCTTTGGGCAAGGATCCGAAGATACTGGCAGCATTCCCCCTTTGAATAGCTAAACTAATTCTTTGGCCGAGGTAGCTGCCAGCTCTTCGGTCTCCTGTGACGTCGACTAACCTTTTTGAAATTTGTTTAAAAAGCCTTATTGCGCTAGGACCCCACGGACCAAGGGTCTCGACACCGAATGGGACAAAATCATATTCGGAGCCTAGACCCCTGTATTTGCATGCTTTAGCTTTTTCGGCCGCTTCACAAGCCGCACCAGCTCTGTTGTTGGTTCCATGTAGATGGGAAGGGGCCAGCGTGTCTGAACAGGTTGCATCCCATACCAGCACCCGGCCCATCTTCCATGGAATCAAACTCATACCGTCCGGTCTCTTGCCATCGTCTCTTGCAATACCAGTCGGCTCGAGTAGACTTGGCACGTTGACGGTGGCAAGGGACCGGCGTATGATATCGTTAAGTGCGGCATGTCTCGAGAAGCGGCCTGCACTTTTTTGGCATGACAGTCCGTGATGTCCTAGCTTGTCGACATCACTGCCACAGGGACATTTATGTGGAGCGCAGACCGGGACCCCAAGCCGTAGACAGGTTGCAATTCGGAGCGTGTCAGGCTCAAGGAATGTTCCTGTATTTGACGAAGGGTACGCGTGAAGCCAGTAGCCGGCCTCATGCGCACCCGCAGCCAAAAGCCTAGCACGCGCCGAACCTGTACTACAACTCAAAAGATTTTTAAAAGTCAATTTGCAGTTTATGTCATCCCAGCTCCTCTGTGAATTTGGAGTAACTGGAAAATTTTGACCTGGGCATGCAATTAAGAAAGCGTTTCTAGCTTCTTCCAAACCAGCAATCTCAAAGTTTGAAGGGGATGCCCTTAAAATTTTACTTATGAGATTTGCTGAACTATGGACAGAAGATAGGAAGGCTGGTAAAGCGACACTGGAAATTTTGCGAATCCCTAAACCACCATAACGGATGGGTAGGGATGCTTGGGTCCAAGATTGCTCATTCAGCTGCATATTAATAATAGTTTCTAAGTTAATTTTGATTAATTCGTCTACTTGCGTCAAAAGATTTGGGTGATTCCAAAAGGAGCAGCAACGGAGCACATACGTAAATTTTGGGACGAAAAGACAGTATTTTAATACGCAAAGTGCATAATGTGGACTCATTTCAAAGAGACGGTCAGCATAATTCTGAAATTTAGCAATTGAATTATCAATATATTCAGAAATAGCTTCATCAAAAATTGGAGAACCTAAAAGGCAAAGAGAATTACTGTTAACTATTTTAATATTTGGAGCCAAAATATTAAATTTTTGTTTTAAGTCATTTAAATTTAAGTCGCAGTTATTTATAAAAAGTTCGCATTTGCTAAAATTAAGGTCCAAACCAATTGCTTCAAATTTATTTTTGATTAAAAAAAGGTCCGAAAACACAGTATCCACATCACCTCCTAGGGTTCCGTCGTCCAAATACCAAACGTTGAATTTAGAATTTAAATTTTTGATTATCGGATTTATAGCCAAACTAAAAATTGCAGGCCCAAGGGGATCACCCTGTTGACAACCCACTTCCGAGGACAGTTCATTAGAACGATATAACAATTTTGTTGGGTCAGCGTAACTGAGAAGAAGATAATTGTATATTTCCGGTATATGTTGTTTTATTTCCGTCAGCAGGGTATCCCTATTTACCGAATTAAATGCATTTTTGACATCAATTTTGAGCAACACGTCAGGCTGTGCGTAAGTTAGGAAAGAGCGTAGGGCATGGACGGCTGCCTCACATCCTCCTTTTACACCGAAACCTAACTGTACGGGTTCAAATTCCGAATTTAATTTTGGTAAAATATGTCGAACAGCAATTTTGGAGGCCAGACGTCGTAGTGTTGATCCAACAGCAATTGGTCTCACCCCTCCATCCTTTTTGGAGAGGGCAATTAGGTTCGCGCCGAAAAGAATGGGAACAATTTCTGGATTGACATTACCGGAATACATAAAGTTTATTAATTTAGTGATCGAATTTACAAGTTGTTCGCCTGTATCACCCACATAATTATTTAATACATTATATACTAACATAGATAGATATTTTCATTATACATAGAAAACACCCAGACCATCGGAACAAATTTCTGCAGATCGTACACAAATTTGTTCCAAGGCGGGAATCGAACCCGCAACCTCTTGCGTCGCAGGCAGGCTCTCGCCCGCTGCGCCACAGAGGTCGTCAAGTTACTTACTATCTGCCTATTGTGTATTATTGTGTTCTACATAATTTTGTAATTGTTAAATAGCTTAATGTTAGGATACTTCTAGATACTCGTACTGTTAACGGTTTTACATTTTGCTGCAATAAAAACTTTTTACTTTTTTTCTACTTTAGCTTGGCTACTTTTCTTGGCTGCTTTAGATCAAAGCTATGCAACTGATGTTATACTTGCTGGCAATAAATAAATGTGATGTCCAAGCTGACGTCAAAGCCAGTTTCGTAAAATAAATTAAATAAACTGGATGCAGACCTTAGTTCCTCAAATTACAATTTAATTAGTTTTAGAAGGGCTTAGTTTAGTAGCCAGGACAGTCATTTGCTAAAGCCGGGCTCAAGCCAGACGTTAGATTAGTTCACAAGCTGTGCCCGCGGCTCCTTCTACACTTTGTAAATGTCTAAAGTGGAGTCCCGACACGTTAAGTAAAAATTGCACTCTTTTTTATTGTTGTTTATTAACATAATTTATTCTTACAGCTACCGCCAAGGCACCTAAGTGTTACGAAATTCTTAAGTCAAATACTTATTAATATTACATACCTATACTATTATTCAAATTCCTTGATATTAAAAAGAATTGAATTATGTCTTAATTAAATTAAATTGAATCATGTCTTATAATTATAATTCCCGCCTCGGAACAAATTTGTGTACGATCTGCAGAAATTTGTTCCGTTGGTCTGGGTGTTTATGTATAATAAAAAATATCTATCTATGTAAGTATATAATGAATTAAATATATCAGTCATCTAGTACCCATAACACAAGCTTTGAGTAGCTTACTTTGGGGCTAGATGGTGCTGTGTGGATTGTCCAGCATTATTTATTTACTTAACGCCAGTTTCTTTACCTCCTTTTAACCCCTTGCTGCACCCTTTTAGGGGTTGAGTTTCCTTTCCCACTGCACCCGCCCCGACACTCAAACAGGAAGCCTATCTCATTTTGGTACAAAAAAACAGTAGCCACTGTTTTTTCAAAAACCAAGGCTTTACCGTATGTAAAACACGGGACACGCGTCGTAAAATATGCCAATAAACTTTATAGCGTAAGTAAATCAATAGACAGTGATTTTATTGTTTTCACCTTGACGTTTTTTCGCCTTTTTCTCATATTACGCTCGTGTTCTGCGATAGTAATAAATAAATTTTATTTCACGTAATATATTCAAGTTTTATCCCAATATCCGTAAACTTATAGAGAACAAACGTCTGTGTGATGAACATGGATGTTTGTTCTCTGTCTGGGTGCTAGTATAATGATACGTGTTAATTAAAGTTAATTATAAATAAATAATATTATAAATAGGTATGTATATTTACAAAAACGTAAATGTATTATATCAGCTATCTAGTATACATATTATAAGCTTGTGCTTAGTTTGCGACTAGAGAGTGCCGTGTGGAAGGTCCGCCAATATTTATTATTTACTAGTTGCGCCCCGCGGTTTCACCCGCGCAGATTTCAATCCCGGTATTCCCACGGGATAAAAAGTAGCCTATGTGTTATTCCAGACTATAATCTAACTCTCTGCCAAGTTTCATCCAGATCCGTTCAGCCGTTCCGGCGTGAAAGAGTAACAAACATCTATCCATACTTACAAACTTTCGCGTTTATAATATTAGTAGGATTTACGTTCTTTATGTTCACACCTATTCATTTCCGAGACGAACGATCTTCTCGAAAGTTCTCGCGACCTCCACATGTCGAGGGTAGATCGGCCATCCTCTCGATTCCCGTTTTGTGTAATTACCTAATTAATTTTCCAAATACTTTCCTTTGATTTTGTTCGTGTGATTAAGACGTACTTTGCTTTACTTCTATTAGCGAAATATGCGTAGGGTTTTACTTGTAAGTATTATTTACGACCTGCAGAAATTTGTTGCATTGGTCTGGGTGTTGTTTTCTATAATAATTGTATAATTTATTTATTTATTCAGACAACAATTGGTCCATGATATTATAGTATATTGGTCTATGTATAATAAAAAATATCTATGTAAGTATATAATGAATTAAATATGTCAGTTATCTAGTACCCATAACATAAGCTTGAGCTTTAGTGCTCTATCTTAATATAATCTTAATTATATTATTATTATTCATTTATTTCGGATCAAAAATCCATACAATAACAAATACAAGTAATACAAAAACAATTATAACTTTACACAAAAACTTATAACTGAACACATACCTACCTAAAATAAATAATTTATAAAATGTCATATGAAATGGAATTAACATTAGAAAACATTAGAATTGTAAATTGGAACAGATAAGAAACAAAGTACGTATGAAATTATAGATATAGATTATAGACTAATTATTATAGAAGAGCACCGGTGGTCTAGTGGGAGTGACCCCGCCTTCCGATCGTAAGGTCGCAGGTTCGAATCCGGTCGTGCACCAATGGATTATTTCTATCGAAAAATTTAGGTGCGCAATGCCAGTGCTCTTAAACGGTGAAGGAAAACATCGTGAGGAAACCAGTTAGTATTCTAACAGCGGCGATGGGCTTGCAACCTGTCACGTATGGAATACTAACTACTGCAAAATGTGGGTATGTGCCAAATGTAATGTTTGGACGTACCTCTGACTACCCCCCTTAGACATCCTCAAAGAATCTTGAATTAGTACCTACTTGGTACTGGGAGATCTGAAGGGATATCTACTGTGCCTGGGGATCAGTCGTGAAGCTGTTTGTTTTTAGTTTTGTTTTATTATAGACTGATGAGTACCTATCTCAAGTTCGTAGTTGCCATTCAGCGAATCACTTCTCTTCTTTCGATGATAGCTGCTAGGTCTGCTCGCGTGGCTCATAGCACCTAGAATGTGTTTCAAAGTGATCCTAGTGATTTTATCGAGATAAAGCTGATTTTTAATTTTCTGTCACGATAAACATTAGCTAAGCTAATTTACCCAAAGTAATTAATTACAAGGCTGACGAAGTAATTACAATGCTTTCACAAGCCTATACTTACGTGTTTCTTCAAACTAATTATAAATTTAAATACTGGAGTATCGTGTTCAGGAAAATTGTTCATTAACAATTCTCACTTGAAAGGAATTTTTGAAGACGAACTTCGTCGCTAATATCACATGATAAGTATAATATTTGGAACCAATCTTGGAAAACACTCGCAAACATTTTTTTTATTCTACTGAAAAAAATATATCAATCTGTTTGTAGTATGTTTGACAGCCTTCACAGCTCAGTTGGTAGTAGCTCTGCCTTCTGCGCCGTAGGCCGTGGGTTCGATACATCTTCAAAAACGAGCTTACGAGGGAATGTTGTGTTCTTATAGGTGATGGTTACCACTTAACATCAGATCATTTGATTGTTCCATCAGATAGTTTGTATAAAAATATGCGAGCGTATAGCTGTTTGCCATTTGTCAGCATCATAAACAAAATCACAGGTCAGCCCTAAGCCGCGAATCGGACTCATAGCAGCTCTACGCCATAAAGGTTGTAAACCCCCAATTCGAACAGTTCGCGGTATACCGGCGCCGTTCGCTCATTAAACCACATTTAGACCCTCAGCCTCGTCTCTGCGGTGCGAATCCAACTATGCAAAGTATGGATCTTAAGCCCAGTGCAGGTTAGGGATTTTATGAATTTTAGATTTTGGTGAAACAGGCGTATGAGGCTTAACATCTGTATTGAGGCATATCATCTGTTGGACGCAGGCAGTGCATCGTAGAGGTACGCCCTTATCGTGCGTTATTTACGATGCAGTGCTTTATTAGGTGATGGTTACCTCATAACTTCAGGTGGTCCATCTGCTTGTTGTATAAAAAAGGTCGAACAGATCGAATCGACTAAACTTCAGATGAATCTAACCATTCGTTTTTTTTTAAACTCTACGTAATCAAAAATCAGTGCTTGCCAGAGCGCGTCCAAATGTAGGTCCTAGATAAGGAGCCTTGGATATCGATAGAGACCTTCAGGCGGCCTAGATAATCCATCAGCTGAGCTAGCCACAGGAACTGAGATTTTTTTAAAGATAGGAACGATGCAGTGCTATCTTTCTATTTTGAAGTGTAAACTGGGCATAAAATCACATCAATTGTTCTGTGCTTTTATCCTATACTAGTAGCGCCCCGCGGTTTCACCCGCGTAGTTTCTTTCGTTCTAATATATCTCTGTGCCAATTTTCACCAAGGTCCGTTCAGCCGTTTTGGAGTTATAGAGTAACAAACTTCCATCCATCCATCCATCTATACTTACAAACTTTCGCATTTATAATATTAGTAGGTTTATGCTTATGCTTATTATGTATATGCTTTATGTTTATGGTAGGTACATAATGTATTCATTTTTGCGCAATAAATAATTTGAATTTGAATCCTGGTCTGCGCTGTCCCTTAGTTGAAGAGTGGATGTGTGTGTGTGCGTTAATCGATCGAAGATCGTCGGTGATGCCGAGGTCGGTTAGTTAGGTTAACTTTATTAATAATAATATTATTGCTGTTGTCTGCCTACATACCTACTGTACAATAAGTAGCAGTGTCGAGCTTCACTATTAATTATATTACACTAGTTGCGCCGCGGTTTCACCCACGCAGATTTAAATCTCGGTGTTCCCACGGGATAAAAAGTCTAATATATACTATAATCTCTATCTCTCTGCCAAGTTTCATCCAGATCCGTTCAGCCGTTCCGGCGTGAAAGAATAACAAACATACATCCATACTTACAAACTTTATAATATTACTCGTAGTAGGATAGCAACAAGGACGGTACAAAAGAACGGTAGGAGCCAAGCAAGTAGACACTCATCCACACATTCTGGAACCCTGGGTCTCTCGTACTCTCCGTTTTTCACGCTCATTTCTTCCCCATACCCATAGGCTGTGGAATGAGTTACCATCAGAGGTTTTCCCGCCAAGATTTAACATGAAAAGCTTCAAGAAAATTGTTAATAAAGTCCTTCAGGGTAGGCAACGCACTGACAACGCCCCTGGTGTTGTTGTTGTCTATGGGCGACGGTGACCGCTTACCATCAGGTGGGCCGTTGGCCCGTTTGCCTATCTTTTCTTTTATCATAAATCGTTTGCCTTCTTTATCATAAAAAAAAAGTAGGAGTAAGTTTGTTGCCTGTTCTAGGCTTGGTCGCGGGGAACTGGCACCTAGTTCTAAATCGTTTAAAAATTATTCTTGTAATATAAATACGTACTGACTGACTTTACTTGACTACTGCACGCTGAGCAGCAACGCTGTGTTTCGGTTTGAAGAGTGTGGTCGCCGGTGTAATTACAGGCACATGAGGCTTAACATCTGTATGCCTCAAGTTGATGGACGCAGGGCAGTGCATCGTAGGGCACGTTCCTATTGTGCGTGACCTACGGGGCAATGTTTTGTTTATAGGTGATGGTTACCACTTAACATCAGGTGGGCCATCTGCTTGTTCCATCAGCTAGTTGTATAAAAAAAAAAAAAAAAACTACTTATACAGCGTGGCCAAAAGTCGTTGATCAAACGACTTTTGGCCACCCTATATATTCCAAAAAAGACGATGAACCTAGATAAAAGGAAAGTACCTACTCGCTGATAGAACAGACATAATGGCTCTCTCAAACGCGGTTACTCGTAACATACGAGTGTATCTTCAATAATAAACAAATTAAGTTCTTACGTTTTATTCAAAAATAAATTTACTATTCGAGTTACCTACATATTTTTGTTTAGCCTATCATGGAATGAGTGTCTAAGTGTAATCTACCGTTCGTTAGTCAAATCATTGAGGTCACCATCTCCTACGATACCATCTACAATATTATCCTCGTCACTCTTATTAACAGCTTCTTCTTCAATGAAATCGCTAGCGGGTGCTGTCGTATCAGCTTCATTTCCTATAATTTCATCTCCATTTTCTTCATTAATATTAGAGCTATCATTTTCTGTATCATTTTTCGTTTCCGTTTCAATTTCCTCTTTTTCTTGGCTACCGTTGTCTTCTAAAATTTCATTTGGGCTATCTATTTCAGGTTCTAAGCTATCTGCTACTTCTACTACTGGCTCTTCTTCATTTAACGTTTCTTCACCGTTTCCTATGAGGGGTTCTTCTTCATTTTCAGGATCTAAGCTTTCTCCGTTCGTGACGCTGGGAGCGGTTTCAATATCACTGTGGGTAGTTTCATCTACATCGCTTGAAATATTTTCAACTTCTTCCTTTTCTTCAAGGATTTCATCTATAATTTTGTTTTGTTCCTTTTCGTCCATAACACTTGCCAGTTTATCAAAATCTTCTTCATTGTCTTTGACAGGTTGTTCTTGTACTGGAGCTTGTGAGTTAGCTTTTTTATCATTTTTCCATTGATCGGGCTCTATTTGGGTTCCTCTGTTAATCTCACAGATATCATCAGTGAATCTCACATGGGGTAATTCTGGATATTTTTCTCTGCAACACAGAAATGAGGCATATAACCTTCAGATTATTATTATTAATGTTAATAAAAAATAGGTTCAGAATGTTTATTTTATTTGTTCCTGGTATAGTTTTGAGTGATATCTCTTGGCAATCTTAATAAATAAATAAAATGCGTTAGTTTTGCAAGGTTTCTCAAAACAAGTAGTATACAATGAGCTACTGGTTTTTTACATAAATTATACAAATTAGCTAAGTACTTAAAATGATTAAATTATATACAGTTACATCCCGTACAGTTTTTATATTGCCATATGTATTTAGAACATTTTGTATGGATCGGAGTGTTGGGCCACTAAAAGGACGGATAAAAGGAGAGTGCATGCAGCGGAGATGCGAATGTTGAGATGGATGTGTGGAGTGAAGAGAATGGATAAGATAAGGAACGACTTTATTAGAGGCAGTTTCAAAGTGGCGCAATTGAGTGACCGAAAAAATGAGGAGCAATAGGTTAGCGTGGTATGGGCATGAAAGAAGGGATGGATGTCATATAACGAAAAGAGTGTTAGGGATGAATGTATGGATTAAGGAGTACAGGTAGACCAAAGAAAAGATGGATGGATTGTGCGAAAGATGACATGACAAAGAAAGGAGTGACTACTGGGATAACGGATGATAGAGGAAAGAGGCGAGAAAAAACAACCTGTTGTGCCGACCCCACATAAAGTGGGATAAGGGCAGGAAGAAAAAGAAGATTTAGAACGTGCAGGCTTATTTACTTTGTAAGTAAATAAAGACGTACAGATATTTACTTGTGTTTACTCTCGTAGGTGCTGGGCACTAGGAAGCAATTGGACTCTCGGTAGATCATGATCTTCCTTCTCACCCAAGGCCACGGCAGGTTGCAGCTGCGTTGCTGGAAATACGTTTAATATTTTTTAGATTAGTAGAGCTCTTTGTGAAGGGCTCATCCGGGGAAGGACTACCACCACGCATTTTCCTGCTGCCAAGCAGCAACGCTGTGTTTCAGTTTGAAGAGTGTGGTCGCCGGTGTAATTACAGGCACATGAGGCTTGGCATCTATATGCATGTTGATCGCAGAACATGTTCCTATCGTGCTCGACTCAGATGACGCAATGCTTGTTTTTAGCTCATAGTTTGGTACATCAGCACCAATTTTAGTTGTTCCTTTGGAAGAACTAGGAAGCCTTTTTTCACACAGTAGTTCCCTGAAACATGCACATACACATCTATTTATTTATACTAACTGCTCTTTCAATAGCTCTGCGTATTCTCTCCGCCTCCATAGCCCTGCGCAGCTCCTCAGCGAGACGACTGGCTTCAGCCTGCAACAGAATTCAGTTCCACTTAAAGAAATAATGGAAAATGGAAAAAAATACAATGTAGGTACTTATATCGCATCACAATACACCCTTTTATATTTCTTGACATTCTCTAAAATTGCTTTTAAAATATATTAAAAAACGCAATACAATACTGTCGGTTAGAACGACGTTTTCTGTCATATTTGACAATTGACAATAATTATAAAGGAAATCAGTATTGAGAAAAATAATATATTCCTCGTAGAACACCATCCAAATAGTGCTATAAGGGACAAGATCGGTGCTCTAAAAATCGGGGCCTCACGAACAGTAAGGTTCGTCCGATTTTTGGAGAGACACTTTTGTGATAAAAATATAGTAGGTACAACATCCAGACATTTCAGACAGACGAGGCCGGAAGGCACTCAGTCCATTGTATCCTAGGCCCCGCAGACAGACGGTCAGAACTTTGCCGGCTAGATCTTCCGCTTCTGATGCTGCCCGGAAGCAGTTTGATGCGGTCTGTGTGGAATGCCTCCCGGCACGCGCCATTTTATTTATAAAGTAGTTAATAAGTCAGGTATAAGCGTAAGTAGCTGTATAATTATTACTTATACCGTTCTAACTATTTCAATAAAACATGCTTCATCTTCTAATATCGTCGTCAAGATTTTATACGAGGGTACCTAACCCAAATTTTGTTATTCGTGTGGGACTTGAACTACCTTCGTCTTATATTAAAGCCGCAAAACTTACAATAGGATCTTCATAGGTGTAGTAGGCATCCACTTCATCTTCGGGCCTGGAACAGAGTTTGTGACTTAGATTATTTCATGTTTATTTGGTCTCCCTTATTTTACTTAAACCAAGAGACAGTTTAAATAAATATTAAAGCTAGGCACAGTAGTAATTACTCTTACTACAAGGACATAAAAAGCGAGTAGTATATTATGACGCGTAATCCGTGTGTACATAATTTGAGTGGATTTATCCCCGGTTCTGAAAACGCGATCAACACTAATCGGCTGTCAAGTCACATGCTATCTCTGTCTAATTTCAAGTAAAAGTTGAAATAAACTAGTAAACTCTAAACCTCAAAACTGTATCATTATATGAAAAAACTAGTTGCGCCCGCGGTTTCACCCGCGCAGATTTAAATCCCGGTATTCCCACGGGACAAAAAGTATAGCCTATGTGCTAATCCAGACTATAATCTATCTCTCTGCCAAGTTTCGCCCAGATCCGTTCAGCTGTTCTGGCGTGAAAGAGTAACCAAACATCCATCCATCCATCCATCCATCTATACTAACAAACTTTCGCGTTTATTATATTAGTAGGATACCTAATTAAAAATGCAAAAAAAAGTACAGCATTTTTCTCTCAGGTGAACGGCATTCCCCCGCCTTCCTCCACGGCAAATAGTCGGCACTCACGCAGTAACAGAAATCTTGAGATGGATCCCGGACTCGAGGACGATGTCGTGTGCTTCCTGCAGCGTCAGGGTGCTGGTGTCGATGCCGTTAATCTTGAGGACCGTGTCGCCTTTGCGGATGGACGCCTGCTCCGCGCGGCTGCCCGGCTTCACCTGACGAGTCACGTAGCTATTTATTTATCAGAAACAATGGGTGAGTTGCCCCATCTGTAGTCTAGTCGTCGTCATAGGGTGAGTTGCACCATCTAACATTAACGTCAATGATAATATCAAAATCTCTGATTTAAGGGTCCGGTGACAGCGGCTCGCGATTTCGAGGTGCGATTGGCTATTATTTCATTTTATTTCATTTCGGGGAGGTTGTTTGAAAAAATAACTCTAAAGAAACACGCATAAATACTGTTCGAACACAAATAATACAATAATATAAGGGAAATGTGCTTGAGTCAGAAATCATTTTGGTATTAGGTAAATGTAAGACCAAACATACTAATACCAAAATGATTTCTGATTCGGGCATGTTTCCCTTATATTATTGTATTATTTGTGTTCGAACAGTATTTATGCGTGTTTCTTTAGAGTTATTTTTTCAAACAACCTCCCCGAAATGAAATAATAGCCAATCGCACCTCGAAATTGCGAGCCGCTGTCACCGAAGCCTTAACGAACGATTTGACGTTAACGTTGATGGTGCACCTCACCCTATGATGACGACTAGACTACCGACGTTACTAAGCAACGTAGTAAGTTATTAAGTAACGTAGTAAGTTACTAAGTAACGTTTGTGTCTATATCAATAAAGACGGTACTTCCTACGGCCTTTTTAATTTTTAAAAAACATTACAGTCTTATGGTGATGACACACGATGGCTGTCTTAAACCTAGTTCCAGAACATGGGACAAGTGATTTACAGGAGCCTCCGAGAGAATGGTTCCCGGCAGCTAGATGAAATCCTATCACCACACTGTTTCGAAAGAATTACTGGTGATACAAGATGATTTTTACTTGATTCATGATGATTTTGATTCGAAAAGCTCGTAATTCTAGGAATTTGGAATTTTAAATATTTGCTACTCGTGAAGTCTTTTTTTTACTTTGCTTTTGCCCTTGTCTCAGTGATCACCCAAAGTATTCAAAGCGATCCTTGTGATTCTGCTGAAGTAATTTATTATACTCAAGTGTTTTTGGTATTTATGAACAAACAAACCTTTATAGTACGAGATCCGACTGCAGGATTAGTGCGCTCATCGGTTTTTTGCTAAAAACCGAATTTTTATGGCTTTTAAAAATTAAAAAAAAAGCCAGCTTTAAAAGCCAGCAACCCTTATTTGCGGGTAGATTTAATTAGGCAACCATATATGATAATAAATAGAAAAAAATAGCTTTAATTTGATATATAATTAATGAATAACTCAACTGGCTCAACTCATATGTTCTCTTTTTTGTCTGAAATAAACATTATCTTATCTTATCTTAATAAACGCTATGAACGTATTATATAAAATGTATGTAATATACCTGTGTTTTTAATTAAAAATACTGGCGGCCAAATTTTGATAGGCAACTTGATAAATATATATTCTCCTAATTATAAATATACATAAAAATTCGGTTTTCAGCAAAAAACCGATGAGCGCACTAATCCTGCAGCCGGATCTTAGACTACTATCACTGAAATCATTGAACAGTTAATTTAGTGTTGTGTAGGTTCTTATTAAATTGAAGCGTCACGAGTATTTTCACGTAGAACAGAAATAGAATCTATCTCTGAATAGATGAAGTTGAATGCCACGATACGCCTTTGTTGGCCCCAGACGCTGTGAGATCTTAATTTGGACAGATCAATCTAGTGTCATAATTGAACACAAATAGCTTTGGTATTCTCAGACGTGAATCAAGAATTCAATACACAATCAATAAGGGAAAGTTTTTATAGTACTCGCTGCTAGAAAATAATGCATGCCTATGGTTTCATTTAATTTAAAAACTGTTTTATGTATATTTTTCTGTGTTGCAAATAAAAACATATTCTATTCTATTCTATTTATTCTAGACTAGCGACCCGCCCGCGCGCCCCTGCTTCGCACGGGTGCATATATCATGCATGTATTATACATATAAACCTTTCTCTTGAATCACTATCTATAAAAAAAACCGCATGAAAATCCGTTGCGTAGTTTTAAAGATTTAAGCATACAAAGGGACATGGGGACATAGGGACAGAGAATGTGACTTTGTTTTATACTATGTAGTGATAGTGATGGCCCTCATGATGTTATGTGGTAACCATGACAAAGCTTTGCCTCGCAAGCCACGACACCGTTTCGAATCGGCAGCCCTGGGATCCCCCGGTGCATTAGAACTGCTTCAAGCCATCAAGTTAAAGCAAGTCAAGTTAAGCATGCTGGCATGGTCTTCAGAGCGGGAAGGCACCCCGGTGTTCAGGGTGCCTTCACTTAAGAAAGAACTTGCTAGGAATGAGAGGAAGACGGGTCCGCAAGGACAGTTGCTGACGTGCGCGGCAAACTTAACCCGTAACCTGGTCCCAAGCACAGCAGAGAAACACCCCAGGGGTTGTAGTCGGTATCAAGAGTTCGAATTAACCCTCTAGCACCCCTCCCCCCTGGCTAGTTGGCATCCATGAAGGATTTCCCTTGGGCAAAAAAAAAGTCATGCTGGTCTAGTGGTAGCAGCCTTGCTGATTCAAGGTCGGGGTTCAAAACCGGTATTACACTAAAGAAAGTATACTTAATTTTAAATTATTTAAGTACTTAATCTTTATGAAAAAAAGTTTGATACAAACTTACAGCGACTACCCTAAGCGGGGTCTTGTAGAAGGCTCCACCGGCCAGGTCGAACCCCCACAAGGTGTCATCAAAGCTGATCCTCTCGTGGATGCCCTCGTTCATGGACGCCCACGAAGGCTTCACCAGCTCGCCGGCGATCAGCGCCGCGTCCTCTGCGCTCAGCTTCGTGTGGCGCATGTCGACCATGCCTGGAGCTGACATTGCTACTGTGACAAACAAGTGGTTTTATTAGTTAGTATTCTTGAAAATTCATACACGAAACTCAACGATCAGTTTCCTTTCAAAAAGCCCCCTCGAATTGTATTAGTATCCTACTAATATTATAAACGCGAAAGTTTGTAAGTATGGATGGATGGATGGATGTTTGGATCTGGATGAAACTTGGCAGAGAGTTGGATTACAGTCTGGAATAACACATAGGCTACTTTTTCCCCCGTGGGAATACCAGGATTTAAATCTGCGCGGGTGAAACCGCGAGGCGCAACTAGTAGCCTAGTAGGTATAGTTCTTTAAAAGAAATATTCCTCACAAAAAACGGATTTGAAATTGGAACTTCTGTTTCAAGAATGAAAACAATAACTGCCAATTTCTAGCTTACTAATTTCAACATGTTGAAAGATATAAAATCACTGACCTTTTTTTACAACTAGCTAATGGAACAAGTAGACGGCCCACCTGATGTTAAGTGGTGACCTATAACAAAGCACTGATTCGTACGATAAAAACGTGCCCTTCGATGCATTGCCACTTTGAGAGGTACATTATTATACTACCTATTTAATAAATGTGTATTAGATTATTAAAGGGATCAAATTAAATTAGAGATTTTTTCTCTCAACATAATACCTACCTACTTATTTCAGTCCTACCGGCTGTCCTATTTATAATTCATAATCTTGCAATCAAGGTTGCAATTTCTCTGGAAATTCCCTCTCCTATTTAATGATAATAGCAACCCCATGCTGTATCTCGATCGACGCAGAGGAGTGTTGTCGTTAGATAAAATGGGTCTCAACACTGGCAGTACTGTCATTCCATTCCAAGCATGTTTTCCTGTTGCCTGGTCCTCGACAGCGAGGCTAAAAGGAAATTTGTTTTTACCAAAATTTCAAAAATCTATACCTTGTCCTATTTCTTTTTCAAAGCACTCGCCTCTATGATCATTTTTTTAATTCTGGTAATGAATGCATGAAAAATACCTTTTTGTACACCAAACTTATATTAATAAAAGTAAAATAAAAACTACACAATTCATTGGCGTCCTTATTGCTGAAAGCGAAATATTCAAGCTACAGCAATGGGCTTGTAACCTGTCACGTATGGAATACCAACTATAATGTACCAAACGTAATATTCACACGTGGTATAGTGCGCGTCAACTAAAAAGAACGCTGGAAAACGGTGGAGGGAATGTGTTTGCGCATACAAAATACTCGACCCCCCCCCCCTTACCTCGAATACCCCTTCCCCCTTCATCCGACGTTCTTTTTGCGTGACGCGCATAAGGACATTCTCAAAGAATCTTGAGTACTTGGCACAAAAAGATATCTTCCGTTGTAAAGCTGTTCTTTGTGTTTAAAATAAGAGGAATTATGTAACCACTTAAATAAAATCCGTTTACAAATAGCTCTACAGGAAAACTTGAACCTTAATTTTGTTCTACCCTCGCTCACTTATCTCGCGAAATTTGTTTTCTATAATAGTAATTAGTAATTACTTTGAATGTGGGGTTGGTTGGTTGGTTTATCAAATCAACTTAATCCCAACTAATACGCTTTATTACGCTTTCCCGCTTAAACCTCTCAACCGATTTTGATGAAATTTGGCACAGACAATCTTTAGACCCTGAGAAAGAACATAGGCTACCTTTTATTGCGAAAAAAAGAGATGAAGAGATTAAATGTACGCAGACGAAGTCGCGGGTACCAGCTAGTATTGTTATAATTGGGTAGGTAAGGTAATAAAAATTATTATTTGGTGTAATTATTATTTTATTACCTGCTTTTAGGAGTTCTAATTCAATATGTTGAAATAGGCTTGCTGTGCTGGAAGACCTTTGACGGTTATCAGCCCCTTAATGCGAAGCCGAATGAACTAATCGCTCGTTCGCACGTTTCGACATGTTGAAAGATATAAAGTCACGACTCTCTCACACTCTCATTCAAAATAGTTTAGTACTCGTAATTTTATATCTTTCAAAGGTTTATATGCCAACAATAAGTGCTTTGACGTATGTCAGCGCCTTATGTAGTTGTGCCACAGCTGCCGTATCGCCTCTACGCAGATTGGTTGAGACTAAGTGATTCTGGGTATTATGAAGGTAAATTGCCATTAGGAAAAGGAGAGCCGTGAAGATTTCCTCGGAGGTTTTATTTAATATTATAAAAGGCCCTCAAAAAGTTTACTGATAATTATTTGGACAACTGCCTGTTTTAGGATTTAAGATATTTTTATCAAAATGAGAGCTTTTTGTGAAGTACTACCACCAGCCTTTTCTGCCGCCACGCAGCAACGCGGCGTTGTTTGAAATTGTGTGATTGCCGGTGAGAAGGCTCTTGACGTGTGTCTCTTGCTAGTGCATCATAAGGCACGTTCATACCGTGACTTGCGAAGCAATGCCAACCAATGGTAACCACTTAAAATTAGGTACTTGTTCCATTTCGTTTATAGTCCAGTCAGTCCAAGTCCATAGTCAAGTCGGCCGTTATATGTTTTGAAGAACATGGTGGCTATTTCCTTTAAATGTTACGAAACATTATAGTTCAAGTCAGGATACCACTTTTATTTCAAATATTTAGTAATAATAGACCCTTTGTATAATAATAATAGGCTTTGTGTTACACGCGCGCGAAATGAAATGAAAACGAAATAGTTTATTTGCGTGAAATATGGTTAAAAGTTAGCAGTTCTTAAGTAGGTAGTTAGGCAGTTTCACATATTTCACCAAGTCGTTGGCATGCAAATATTAACAATTAACAATAAAAAATTAAACATGAAATTAAATTACATTAGAAGATTAGATAAAGTCCATAATCACACAATATAACTCAAGATAGCACTACAAAACAATTAAAATGAAAAAGCAATGTTGCATCTTCTAAGTTTTCAGTGCATAGTACATCGCAATGCGTTTAACAAATTCAAATTCAAAATATGTTTCAATAAAATCACAAGGATCATCTTGAAACATGCTTTCGCGGTGATTTGCCGCGCCGCACACTACTGATCGCCATTGTTCACGCCTTGCAAGTTGACGTATTGGGTTGCCTTGCCTTGTCTTTTACTTCTATCTTGTCATTACAATAACAACCATTATAAACCTATAAATACTGACACCACATGGAATGCAACTTTAAAGCATCATTTGATCTTTGCATATCATCGCAAGCATCCAAACATAATAATTATCACGTTTCGCACCGATGGTTCAAGTGGTTGGCTCAGTCGATATAAGAAAACTACCAGGATAACAGAATTTATCCTGCGATCTATATAAAATACTGCGTGCATAACCTGTGCACTGCGGTATTTCGGCTTTTCTGGTATATTCTTTTAAATTAAAAATCTTTTAATAATACTATCATTATAACCTTAAACCATTTTAATCCACAACCACTTGGCAGAAATAAGGGTCCAATTGCCACTCAATCATGCCTTGAATGGGCTAAGGCTGAATGGCCCTATAAAAGTACCACCCAACCAAAGGGACTTAACTACTTCATACACAATTCAAAGTACGTTAAGCCAAACTGACAGATAAGCCCCAATCTCCGCTTCCAAGTTCTCTAACAAACCATAGTTTACAAACAAAATTGCCAAAGTCCATTATTCATTTATACAATTCCTACGAAGATATTAACGTGCCCCATCCCTTCCATAGGAAAGATAGCTGGGGTTCTACTACTGCCAGAAGCAATAGTATTTACGCAGTCACTTGAAAAACTTGGTGCCTTTTATTCCATTGTTCCATTGTTTGGATGGGCCGAAAATAATAAATATTGCTGGATGCAGGTGGATAAACTGTGACCATATCCGAAACCATTACCATACCTGAAACCAGACAGATGCAGAGCAACCTGGAGGAGACTTTTAGCCGAATATGCTGAGGAGGCGAAGAAAACTGTCATAAAACTATTCGATCACGCATAGCTACTTTTTCGTCATAAGTACTCGTTACGATCAAAATTATATTAATGCTACATCATTGTATTTATTTTTTTCTTTACAATATTTCTTCTGAACTTTTTTTACAACTACGTGTGATTATTATAAATCCAAAATGTTGAAACGAGGGGTTGTTTACAGGTTGCAAGCGAGAGGTTGTTTTACAGTTTCCAGAAAATTCACAAACACTTTGTTACACTTAGGTAGGTATACAACATTTTAAATGTTGACTACTTTTCTGACACAATTTTTCTGATTAGGTATTGATTACAATTATTGATTCCAGATTTTCTAACACGCTGATTATATTTTGACAGATCTTTATAAGGCAATAAATAGGTAAATAAACAAACTTACCAGATTGTAGCTGATCTCCTGTCCACTGCAGGCCACCTGTGTATCACTCTGTAAATGGCTCTCAACTGAGCAATTAATATTGTATTGGCTGGCGTGGGCGTTTGGCTACAGTGATTGATTACGAAACGGTCACACCGCTGTTCTAATCTAATGTTAAACTGCTGATCAAAACAGTGCGAAGAAGGCAAGTTCGAGCAAGTTCAATTGCCACCTTAGCGGGATAAGTTGGGGCAGAATAACGCTACAATAATGTTCACCAATAATTTAAATTATCTAAATATCATATCTTTAACATCAGCTTGAGAAGTCCACTGCTGGCATAGGCCTTTCTCATACATTTCCGGGGAGATCGCGATTCTAAGCATTCTTCTTCACTTCTCATCGTCGGTCCATCGGGCGTTCTATGCTTCATCAACCAGTTCATGATTACCATTCGCGAACCTTTATAATATTGTAGAGGTTATAAGTCCTTCAGTACACCCCTTGACCTCTTTTAACCTGGCCTCATCCATTCAAGATGATTTATATTACAGTCAGGCGCTAGTCCCTATTATTCACTACAGCCTGGATCATTAATGGCGTAGAGTGGGCTTGCTCTGCTTATACCAGCGATTATATTTTATTCATTACAGTGAATACAAAACGTTTACGAAATAGTTCTTCAATAAAGGTGCCTTGTTTGTGCTTCGTTATAAGGCAGCACAAACTGCCAGCCCATATGTTAACAAACTATAATAAAAATAGTTCATTTCTTGAAAGTGAAACCATAAATTAAAAACAGTATAAAAATTTTCATCAGCTTTGTCTCTCAGTTATTATGATGAAAGTATCGAGCATTTTTTTTTTCGTTATTTCTCATCTATCAAATAATAGCCCCTGTTGGGAGTCTAAGATTTATTTGACCCCTAACACTATGGCGTATGACACACGGCACTCTAACTTGGGAGCAAAATTACCCTGAGGTGCTATAACCATGTTTATGGCACCCTATAAATAACATATTGCCAGATCGGCAAAAGTAAACAATATTGATAATATCACAATTTATTAGTGTCCAAACCTACAAGAAATAGACTTCGAAAATCAAGCCGAACCGTTTGCTCAAAGCATCATCCATATAGCTAAATGCAAAGGCGAATGTCAAAGTTTCTTCCACAAAACGCTTTTTTTAATTCCGCATTTTTTCAGAAGTTCACAGCTGGGATAAAGTCAAAGTCGAATGGATTTATTCAATAAAATCACAAGGATCAGTTCGAAACGCTTTTAAGCTAGGTGACTCTATGTTGCCAGTTCCACGCGATTAAAAACTAGAAGATATAACCCTCCTTCATGATTTCTTTACCTCATCAAAAAAAATATTGTGGGTACATCTAGCGAGGTGGCCTTTTACCCTGAGATAACCAAATAAGCCATTGCCGATTCGGTGGAACAGCACCACTCATCATGAATGAAAGTGTCAAATACGAATGACAATCGCCATTGACACATTCTTGCCTTACCGCCAGTTACATGCGCAATGCACATTAAACTTTATCTTTATGTATTAGGATCTTTATTCGCATGGGTAAGTGTAAATGTTGTACGATGTACACAGGAAACTCTACTACCATACGTGGCATAGCTCTCTTGGTGCTCGCGAAATAACATTAGGGTAGACGATGCTATTATCGGATGTACTAAAAATTGACGTTGGAGAATTCCTTTTTGTGAAAAGCTTTTAAAAAACTCTTCTGAAACGCCTGTGACTTCGTTTACGTGTTGTTATATTTTGGCACAACTTGTGCCATCTTCTGAATATTTGGTAATTTTTGGGTTCAATATCATTCAAAAATAAGAAATCAACAGCCCGTAAGATACTGCCAAAAAATTATTGATTAAATAAATAAATATTTTTTTATTATTTAATTAAAGGGCTTGGTCTTACTATTACCTATAGGTATAATGAACTAAAACACAAGGAAACTTTTGAAATCACAAGGAAACTTTTGCCAACACCAACGCCATCTAGTGTTTCTGTTCAAAAACTTAGGTGCACACTGTCGGCACTCTAAAACGGTGAAGGAAAACATCGTGAGGAATCCGGCAACCCGTAAAACCTAAAAAAATCACAAAACATGCTTAGAAAAAGCCTCTATGATCCTAAAATTCCTTTCACCACCCTTTTTATCAAATAAAATTGTCAGGTGTTGTTGAAACAGGCGAACTTACCCTCCCTTACACGTGAAGCCAACTCATTTGGATGGCATGCAGTAGGTACTTTTACTCATCATCACGAGTTGATCCTATCGTTATAATCTGTGTATGCCTAGATGCGTGGGAGACAATTACTAAGACGTAAGGGGATAATCATTCAGTTGTTATTATCCATGGAGGTGGAACAGTTATTTGTAGCGCATGACAAATGGACAGACGCAAATAGGTATACCTAAGTTTGTAAAAAAGGGAACCGTTTCACGACTTTGATGGGGATCAAAGTCGTGAAACTCCAAACCATCCATCCATACTTACAAACTTTCGCGTTTATAATATTAGTAGGAAGTAGGATTCCATCCCTATGACGACGATCGACAGAAAAACTTAGACCATCTGTCTTATTGTTTAGTATTTTTTACAAATAGTACAAAAGTATGGATGGATGGATGATTGTTACTCTCACTACAGACTCGTAGTCACACCACGTCGGAACGGCGGAACGGATCTGGATGAAACTTGGCAGAGAGATAGCTTATAGTCTGGAATACACATAGGCTACTTTTATCCCGTGATAATACCGGGATTTAAATCTGCGCGGGTGAAACAACGGGGCACAAGAAGTATTTATTTATATAAATAATTAGTATTTACGGTACGCAGACCAATTACACTCAAAAATTGACAAAAATTTTGACAATTGTAATACTACTACTAGGGGTATTTTGACTAAAAATACCCCTCACTTTTCCGTAAAGTGCGCATACGTAAAATATAGATGAAAAAATGTAATATATTTCTCAATAGGAGCTTTCCTTCGCTACAAAAATACAAACCTTACTACATAATTCTATTCATAATTCTTTCATAAAATATAGTAAGAAAGTGATTCTCAAAAATTATGTATAGATTTAAAATAACTAGTAACTGAAAGTAATGGTTTTGGAATGTCCAAACAAAGCCATTTCATATATGGCATGTAACTTAATTTTTTTGTGTAAAGCCTCTTGTAAAGCCTATATCTAAATAGCCCCTCATCCGATTTTACTCTTAGACTTACTAGTAAATTTCTCAAGTACAAAGCTATCGAGTTACCAAATTTCATACAGATCGGATCAACGCCGGTTATAGCAGGACAAATACACATACACCAAATCGCCCAAGTTATGTCTAAGATTTTCGTTCGCTTCGTTCACTCAATCAAAAATCGCTTTAGCTTTCCTCAAGCAACTGGTATTTTTTTACCCCGATATTAACAGCTATTGGGCCGATACCACCAAATCTAGACCTGTCGTCGATTTAGGTACGGAATTCCATGCAGACTGATTGAACGGGTCGACTGACAAAACAATAATATACAATACTAGTTGCGCCCTGCGGTTTCACTCGCGCAGATTTAAATCCCGGTATTCCCACGGGATAAAAAGTAGCCTATGTGTTATTCCAGACTATAAAATATCTCTGTGCCAATTTTCATCAAGATCCGTTCAACCGTTCTGGAGTTATAGAGTAACAAACATCCATCCATCCATACTTACAAACTTTCACATATATAATACTAGCGGTCCGCCCGCGCGCGCACTGCTTCGCACGGGTGCACATATCATGCAAGTATTATACATATAAACCTTCCTCTTGAATCACTCTATCTAAAAAACCGCATCAAAATCCGTTGCGTAGTTTTAAAGATTTAAGCATACATAGGGACATAGGGATATAGGGACAGAGAAAGCGACTTTATTTTATACTATGTAGTGATAGTGAAGTCCAAGGTGTTTGTGAAACTGCGCTTGCTTGATCAAATCTCGCTTGTTTTTAACAAGGATCGTACAAAATAACAGTAGGAACCAAGTCGTCATTTTGTAGCCTGTTCTCCTAGGCTTGGTCGCGTGGAACCGGTAGCAACATTGACTCTAAGAGACTCCGCAGCAAGTATACTTGCTCATGGTATAAGCAGATACGATGGCCCGGAGACCATCAATTTTAGGCATACAGAGGTGAAGCCTCATGTGCCCGTAATTTCGCCAGCCACGTTTTCAGTCCCCATTTGCAGCGGCTTCACAGCCGATAAATAGAAGTTTAATGCCTATAGGTAGGTTTACATAGCCCAGTGCAGAAATGCAGGATGAGAGCCATCTCGATGCAAATGAAGTTCGCGGTAGCTCTGAGACTGCGAAGAAATAAATACAATTTATTTCCTATCTGATTTAACTGACATATTAAATGCTCTGCAGGGCGTTGAATATTATGCAGGTTATTTATTTATTTGATTTATTACAGTCTCATGGTATGCTTACAAAGTTAAAAGGTACCTAGGTATTTAATGAACTCACTCCAGGATCTCGTACCACCACCATTCCTATTTTAGCACATAGCTATGCGTGTTTTCTGTATGAAGGATGTGGTTGCTGATGGTAAAATGACAGGCCCATGAGGCTTAGCATCTGGTGTGCCTCATGATAATAGACGCAAGGCAGTACATCGTAGGGCACGTTCTTATCGTGCGTGTTTTGCGAGGCAATGTTTTGCGATGATGGTTATCACTTGGTAGGCCTGCTTGTTCTATCAGCACGCTGAATTAATAAAACACCTTCATTTTACAATTTTAAAAGCATTGACACCCCATTAATTTATTTTTATTAGCTATGCCGGTAATAGCAATATAATTATCGAGGTACTTACCGTGATTAAGATAACAATTCTGTTGTCACATTGATTAATTGCTATTATAAATTAATTACTTATAAATTATGTTGTAGAATATTTCCGATAGCTATTGGCATGACTGTGTTTTATTGATGATGGCTTGTAGCCAAGACGCGATCCACGACAACGGTGCATTGTATTTTTATGTCTCATTCAACTATCTTTGTTAGACACGGCGTTGAAGGCGAATTATTGCCTTTTGTCACCTAATTCTGTCCCCATTAGGGAGACAGATGTTGATGATTAAGTAGTTCGATTCATCACCTTTTTACTAACGGAGGGGCAGATGAACCTTCAGGTAAAAATTGTGTAAACAATGTTTACACACATTATAACATTTTCTTCTTTCTTTCTACGCGGTAACACGGTACAACAAGTTTAGTCAATCGAGTTTAGATGGAGTCCTAAGTCTAGAAAGGTCAATTTTCATAATTTCTTAGTTGAATTTCTAGTTTCACGCCTGAAATAGATTCGCCGTTCTTTCCAAAGTTCTGCTGTATCTTATTTCGTCGAAATAAGATCCAACAGAATAGGTATATAGATACCTACGAGTAAGTAGGTAGGTACTCAAAGAAAACAAAGTATAAAGGGTGTACTCGTTTTGTTGGATTATCTACCTCCAGTTGAAGAGAAATATTCTTTTGATACAATTTACAAATCCTTTCTGATCTCACAATTCGATTTAGACATTTCACAATTTTAGTTTAGAATAATAATAATACATTACTAAAAGCGATGCGATCGAAGAAGCGATCTGCTGATCACAGAAAACGATCAAGAGATAGCTCAACTGATCCAAATCAGTAACAAATTCAGTTTGTTCGAAACTGTGGGGCGAAAGGATTATAAGATAACTGATAGCTAAACTATATTTTTTAATTGACTAACTTCCCACCATATTACAAACCAAATTACTGAAGTATTTATTTGAGAACCCACATTTTACAAGAGCCCAAATAAGCAATGACCCAAGTACCCCTTCAAAAATGCCAAGATCGTCCCTTCAAAGTTTTGTCAGCTGACCCCTGACCGCTGTCTGTTAGGAATTTAGGGTGTTCTTAATGGTCATTTCATCTTCAATTTGTGAATTGTAAAAACAATTGAAATCCTTTATTTGACGTTTTATTAACGCAAGTGGACCTGCTTCTGACTATCACCTGATAAGTATTGTAACAAAGTTTCAGCTCTATATATCCTACTAACATTGTAAGTATGGATGGATGGATGGGGGCACGTTTGTTACTCTTTCACGCCGGAACGGCTGAACGGATCTGGATGAAACTTGGCAGAGATATGGATTATTGTCTGGAATAGCACGTAGACTACTTTTTATACTCATATTATGTTTGTTATTTGGCAATGGCAAAGACTGGCACAGGACCGGAGAGGAGGCCTATACCCGTAGGGGGTGCATACAGACTGAATAGATAGATAGATATGTTTGATATGACAAATAAATTATTTTCTTTCTTGCTTTCAGTGGAAGAAGTCGAGCTGTGGATGATGTTATGATGATGAAGCATTTATTCATGTATGTTTGTCGCCGGTGGAAGGGGAGTCTTCTCGCAGATAAAGGCACGTTCCAACTTGCCGTCGTAGTTCTCAAGGAGTCCGTACCGGCTGAAGGCTCCGTACCGGTACCGGTGCACGGAACCCGGCTGGCCCGGCTCCCACCTGGAGTAACCCTCGGCTACGATCCCACCTGAAGCAATCAAAATAGTCTTTATTCAGGTCAAGGCTGTGGCAGCCTTCGCAGCTCAGTTGGCAGTAGCTCTGCTTTCTGCGCCGTAGGCCGTGAGTTTGAGCCCCACCGAGAACGAACGTGATCATTGGTGTTTATTCTCAAAGTTAAAATCTTCATGTATTTATTATAATCACAAGGATCAGGTGCCACTTCCACGCGACCAAAGCCTAGAAGAAGAAGAAGAAGAGAAACTAAACGGCTCTCTGTCTGGGTGACAATAATATATACACATACTTATAATATTACACCTATGTCACTATTGTCTCTAAAATAAGTGAATTGTATTCTTCTTAGAGAAATAAATGTCTTAAACCTGAATAATATTACATGTATATAGGTAAGTATTTATGTATTAAATCAGCTACCTTTCTCTGAGGGACTACAAACACGGCCCACGGCTTATAACTTTGTCTTGCAATTGTACGAAAACTTGATGGGATCAACATTATAGTTTTGCTGAATCTTTTTATTGTTGTTCTCCTAAACTCTGTGATTTTACCTACTTAACAATGTACTTTCAACATGCCTTCAATCTATTGACAACCATCCGAACTGACCGAAATCGAAATATATTTCTTTATTGATAATCCTAAAGCCCTTAAGAGCCCCGGTGGTCTGGTGGGAGTGACCCCGCCTTCCGATCGTAAGGTCGCAGGTTCGAATCCGGTCGTGCACCAATGGATTTTTCTATCGAGAAATTTATGTGCGCAATGCCAGTGCTCTTAAACGGTGAAGGAAAACATCGTGAGGAAACCAGTTAGTATTCTAACAGCGGCGATGGGCTTGCAACCTGTCACGTATGGAAGACTAACTACTACAAAATGTGGGTATGTGCCAAATGTAATGTTTGGACGTACCTCTGACTACCCCCCTTAGACATCCTCAAAGAATCTTGAATTAGTACCTACTTGGTACTGGGAGATCTGAAGGGATATCTACCGTGCCTGGGGATCAAAGTCGTGAAGCTGTTTCAGTTTTTCAGTTTTTGATAATCCTAATCAGAATTGTTTTATTATAAACTGTTGACGATATAATGAGTAGTACAAACAGTCTGCCAAATATACAGAGGTTATCTGAAGCAATTATTACAAAATTAATGTTTAAACTGTTATTTTTTACACTTACCTACAATAGATGCAGATAACCCATCTCATGTTAAGTGGTAACCATCACATATAGGTATGTATAACAAAGAACTTTCTATAAAGATCACTAGGATGCAATGCCATGCGCCCATCAACATGAGGCCTACAGATGGCAAGAGTCTTGTGCCTACAATTTCAGGGCAAATCTTCGAATCTCTTGTCTTATTGTATAACTAGCGACCCGCTCGACTTCGCACGGGTGCAATGCTATATATAAGTATTTATCTATTAAAAACACGCATCAAAATCGGCGGTAATCCAATGTACCACACTAGTACCATAATGTACGAGTACTAATACAAAACATACGAACATCGTTCGCTTCTTTAAAATTAAAATTAAATTAAATAAAAAATAATGGTTCTTTAAAAATAATGGTTCTTTAGAAGACTTACCATCTCCACAACTAGGCGCTTCTATGCCAGCACCTGAAAATTATTCCAGAGTAGGTAGAGACCAGAAGAGAGAGAAAATAGAGACCAAATATTTGGTCCGGGCTGGGACTTCAGAATTTCACAAAAAGTTATAGATGGTCCCGAACGTTTTCCTCGTCTCAAAAAATCACCCTGTAGGTTTAATAGAAATCCGATGATGGAGTGGAGAGTGAGAGAGTGGAGCACCACAGCACGGGACCGCACAGGTGGAGGGGATGCCTTTGCCCAGCAGTGGGACATAGATGGCTATGACATGAATAGCGGAGGCGCTACGGTACTTATGGTATAGTATCCGTCAAACTTCTTGGACAAACGACCTTGAATGAAAAAGAAACGAAAAATAGGTCTCTTTGGTGGTGCGAAGTGTGTAAACCTTTCCCCTACCACCTCGCGCGATGGCTAAGAAGTTTGACCGGTACTATAAATAAAAATTTATGAAACATACCCCAGCAAAGAGCGCAATTGGCAAGAAAACAAATTGTTAAGAAATTTATCGACATCATTATATTATTATGTCTGTAGCTTTTCGACAAAGTTCTAGTTAAAGTGTCACCTCGTTACTGCTGAGTTTTTAGTTTATATAGCCAAGGAAATTGGTAGATACTAGCGCGTAGCAGATAAGTAGGTTTCTTAATTTATCCAGAAAGAAGATAACTCTAGTGTCACGCCTGTAGAAGATATCATCATCACTACATAGTATAAAACAAAGTCGCTTTCTCTGTCTCTATGTCCCCTAGCCCCTTTGTAGGTATGCTTAAATCTTTAAAACTACGCAACGGATTTTGATGTGGTTTTTTTTAATAGATAGAGTGATTCAAGAGGAAGGTTTATATGTATAATACATGCATGATATGTGCACCCGTGCGAAGCAGGGGCGCGCGGGCGGGTCGCTAGTGAAAAATAAATTAAAAAAACTGGTTAGGTTAGAACTTAGGCGCCATCGCGCCACAATCTATCATGCGTTTTTTATATCATCACTATCACTACATAGTATAAAATTATTGTTATTTATGTGGGTACCTACCCAGTTCCTTGCTAGCGCTCCTCCAGAGTCAAGTCGGGGGCGGCGCCCAGAATTTATCGTTGTAACTAGTTTCTGCTGACTTGACATTTTTACAATTTGATGGATGGTTTGACATGACAAATACTTAGTTCGACATTAAACAATTTTGACATGTCTATTTTTATTTGTTGTTGAATTGTTTACTGTTTTCTTTTGATTTTTGATTCAATTCTTTTCTCGTCGCGGTATTCCGTTTTTTTGTATAAAAAATCGATTAAACGATGGTTTTGAAGAAAGTGTACACTTTGGTATTTCTACATAAACCGAAGCAAATACTTTTGGGGCTAAAGAAGCGTGGTTTCGGAGTTAACAAATGGAACGGTTTTGGCGGGAAAGTGGAGCCTAACGAAGAAATTTTAGATGCTGCGGTGCGAGAACTAAAAGAGGAGTCTTGTATGGACGTTAAAAGGCACGATCTGAAGAATGTTGGGCATTTAGAGTTTACTTTTGAAGGCGAGCCACTTATGATGGATGTCAGAGTGTTTTCTTCCACTGTGTTTGAGGGAATTGCTGAAGAGACCGAAGAGATGTTACCTCAGTGGTTCGACTACGATAAAATCCCTTTCGATAATATGTGGCTGGACGATAAATATTGGTTTCCATACTTACAACAGAGCAAGCTTTTCTACGGCAAGTTCCACTATCAGAGTTATGACAGGATACTACACTACACTATCAGAGAACTTGATTCAATGGAAGCTTTCTATGAATCTAGAAAATAAAATGCAGCTTTCAGCCTTCGTTCTTTTAGGCTGCAGCAATTCCAAGTCATAGATTTGATACCTATTGGTTCATATTATACCTACCTACTTCTTAGTACAGGCACAATAAATAATATGGGGTTGGCTATAGTACCTACTTGTACTGTACCTGGCTTGCGGGTTGGGGGTAGGGTGTTGCAAGTGGTTGTACCTAGGTGGCAAGTCCTTCCCTTGTCCTTTTTTCTAAATGAAAAAATACAACTTCACTTTTTCAGCTGAATTACTAGATAAGCTAGGTTTTTTTTGTAAAAATTGAAGTTATCATTTTTCATCTAGACAAAAGGACTCAAGGACAGGACTTGCCACCTACCCCACTTGCGACCCCCCTCTCCTCCTCCCCTACTAGGGTTGGGGATGGAATTGCTAAAGTTCAACCATAAATGTAAGTACCTATTTGTTATTAAATATAATACTGAGATCTCAAGTGCTTAGGTAAAACTAGGGCTGTGTCATTTATTTATTTATAAGCAAAGTAATAAAATATTTATAGCAAAACAGTTGATTTTTATTAACTTGGAAGTACACAAAACTCAGTTTCTATGCCACTTATTTCTTACATACAAAGTTTTTTTACAATTGAATTCACAATCACAAAATGCCTAGAGCCACAGGGTTCTTAAAGTTTGTATTCTCAGACATAAAATAATTATAAAAAAGATAAAATAAGAAGATCTCATAGTAAAACTATACCCGGCTCTTGGTCAGTGCCATTGTAATACATGACTGATTTGGTAGAAAAATTCAAGACAATGATTTTGAAATTTCTTAAACCATTCCTCTACATGGACTTTATACTGGTGTCAGGGTTTGGGCTGGTTTGTGTGAGTGCAGCACGAGCCAAGTTCCTTGCGAGCCCTAGACGTAGTAATGAGACTGAGTCTGCAGTTAATGATGATTTGGTGAGTGCGGACGAGTCAGAGGGTTGTGGGGGGTGGGCTTGATTTATGGACGAGTGAGTGTGCCGCTCTAGTGCTTGCATGAGGGCGCACGTTTCGTTTGCGCCCACTACCACTGGATCACGCTCTAATAAAGGTAGGGCGTCGAGTAGCAACGTATCCCAGAAACTGAAAGCAGAAAAGTTCAAGTAAGCTAGTGGCTAAGCCAACTAGGGTATGTGGCATGGTGGCACTTCACATAAAATTTGGGTTTTTTCAATCTTATTTTTCATACAACAAGCAGACAGCCCATCCGGTGTTAAGTGGCGGCAACCATCATCATTCGACATCACAAAGCATTGCCTCGTAAGTCATGTACGATCGGAACGTGCCCTACGATGCATTACCCTGCGTCCATCAACTGGAGGCATAATGATGTTAAGCCTCATGTGCCTGTAATTACACCGGCGACCACACTCTTCAAACCGAAACACAGCGTTGCTGCTTGGCGGCAGGAAAAGACGTGGTGGTAGTTCTTCCCCGGCCACACACAAAGCTCTACTACTCTTAAATCTTAATCTAATAGTGCAGTAATTTCACTAACTAATCGGGAGCAATTTTTGAAGTGATCAGCGACACGAGAAGGTCGGCCGCCTTTTGGAACTCTCTGCTTTGGAACAGGCCGCGGAAGTCGTTGTATTTTACTGCAACAAGAACACAATGACGAATTTAACTATGAAGGAATCATTGTTTGAATCAGAAAATTGTAGTGCAAAGATTTAAATCCCATAATTTCGTTACCAGGAACAACAAGATACTGAATGTATTCTCATAATCTACTGGTTCTCTCCTAGAATCAGTCGGGCTTTGTGGTTCTGTCCAACCTCTCCAGCCTCTATATTTCGGTTATCAAAGTCATTGGTCTAATCTTAGGTTTTTGTCTGAAGTAGCCTTATTGTTGTTATAGAAGTACTTTGATTGAACTTTTACCTGCTGTTTGGGTAAAGGGCTTTAGCCCCTTACCCGAACAGCGGCCCGATTACGCTAATATCTGGCTATCGAGATGGCTTTCAGTTTGACGTTTAATACCCATAGTGTATTTATTAGCAATTTTCTAGGATGGATGGGAATCAAATGTTAAAGTGAAAGCCATCTCGATAGCCCGAATTTACCTTAATCGGGCCGCAGACAGAATTATATCAGAGAAGTGTATTCTAAGCAAGCGTGTTGGCCGCCATTGTGCCTATATTTTTAATATCTCGGTATGAGTTAAGTATCCCTCGTATAACCACTACATAGTATAAAACAAAGTCGCTTTCTCTGGCCCTGTATCCCTATGCATGCTTATATCTTTAAAACTACGCAACGGATTTTGATGCGGATTTTTTTAATAGCTAGTGATTCAAGAGGAAGGTATAATGCATGCCTATAATTGTATAATACATGCATGTTATAGTAGAAAAACATTGTGCACCCGTGCGAAGCAGGGGCGCGCGGGTGGGTCGCTAGTACAATATAAGTTACTCGCTGAGATTGTGTTTGTTGTTGGTGGACTGCACTAGACTATGTAGTAGACTGACTGACCTAGGAAGAGCACTGCGTCATGCACGAGCGCTTGCGGCGGCAGCGTGCGCAGCAGGTCGCCGGCGGGCAGCGCGCGCGTGCGCACGTACTGCCGCAGCAGCGCGTGCGCGGCGCGCCCCGCGCCGGCGCCGCAGCGCGCGCGCACCGCCCACGCCAGCGCGCCGCCCGCGCAGCCCGCGCGCGCCGCGACCAGCGCACGCACCGCGCGCGTCGACATGCAGCGACACACTGATTGCACTGCAAAACACGTTATCTATTTACTAAGACGTGGATACCCGAAAAGGTGTTTAGGCGATAATGTTTGCTATTGTCAGAACTAGAGGGCGCTAGTAAAAGTGTCCGGTGTGTAGAACGCGCTATCGATTCGTCAGTACGTAAATGGTCAGCTCAAAACCAAAGGTTTTAAGTATTTGTGTCATATAGAAAATAGGATTTTGTTATTTAAATATAACTCCGGCCGGCCCCGGCGCCCACACCCCGCCAGGTAAGCCACGCCCCCCGGCCACAGGGACGCGTGCTGTGCTGTGCTGTGCTGACTCACCCACGTCCGACAGTCCATGCTTGTTGGCCTCGGCCAGCACCCGCATGGCCTTGGCCTCGCTTTGCAGCGGCACGCGCTCCAGCACGAGCGCGGCGCGGCGCCGGCCCGCGCGCCCGCACCCCGCCAGGTAAGCCACGCCCACCGACCACAGGGACGCGTGCTCAGCCAGCAGGCAGCCGTACTCCAGGATCAGGCTTTCACGGAGCCGGTTCGTTACACTGCAAGTAGATTTCAATGTTTAATACTAAGCTTATGTGCAAAAGCTTAGATTTTTTTTAATTTAACACACTTCTTGACGTACACAGAGAACTAACACAACGAATTTCACTACGTGACTAACAGCTAACATACAAATAAAAAGTACAAAGGTCAAGAAATTAAATATAAGCCGTACCAGCATGTTGCCCCTGTGCAACTGCGGGTCAAAGTTGGACATATTTTTTATCACATGCCACATGACAGGCTTTTATTTCCTTTTAATAAGGACATTCTTGTTATAATGTGGGTAAGTAGTTACTTTTGAAAGTACCCACATTACATAAAAAGTTAACTGCATATAGCCTGATAAGTATTGTGTAAAACAAATAGATTGACTTACTTTTCCTGATGTCTGTCCAGTACTTTCAGATTGCCGCAGTGGAACAGCAAGTCTGTAAGGTGGGTCGCAAGCCAATTGCAGTCCGACATTTGCTGAATCTCGTGTATCACCTGGAATCGAAAATAACTTGTATCAGGCACTAGCTTCAGCCAGCGGCTTCGCTTGTGATCAAAAGTTTTAGTACCTTTACTTTCAGTAAACAAATATTGGTGGACTTTCCACACAGCACTATCTAGCCTTAAACTAAGCCAAAACTTGATATGGGAACCAGACTACGAACCAGATAGCTGATAATTATAATAGTTAAATATACGTTTTTGTAAATACATACTAATAATACCCAGACAGAGAACAAACATCAAAGTTCATCACACAAATACTTGTTCTCGATGGGGATCGAATCCACGGCCTACGGCGCAGAAGGCTACTACCAACTGAGCTGTGCAAGCTGTCTAATATGACTTTTGTACATAGTTGTAAAAGCTTGGGACTGGACTGCTCCAACTCATTACAAAATAAACAATTATGTAGGTACATATTATTTTGTAAAGAAGATCATACAAAAAACGCTAGGAACCAAGTTTAGTTTCTTGCAAGTTCTTCAAAACTTTGGTCGCGACGAACTGGCGGTAGATTCACCTAGTATATAAGACGTTTCAAAATGATCCCTGTGATTGTACCCTGTGTTTGACGACCTCTGTGGCGCAGCGGGCGAGAGCCTGCCTGCGACGCAAGAGGTTGCGGGTTCGATTCCCGCCTTGGAACAAATTTGTGTACGATCTGCAGAAATTTGTTCCGATGGTCTGGGTGTTTTCTATGTATAATAAAAAATATCTATCTATGTAAGTATATAATGTATTAAATATATCAGTTATCTAGTACCCATAACACAAGCTTTGAATAGCTTACTTTGGGGCTAGATAGTGCTGTGTGGATTGTCCAGCATTATTATTATTATTATTATTATTGTACTGAATAAGGACTGTTTTGACTTCGAGTCGAGTGAGTCCTAGCCTACGAATATTTATTCGTAGGTCCTAGCACTAACCTGATGCAAGTCCCCGTCCATGAGCGCCCTGACGGTGGTGTCGAGTGAGTCCTAGCCTACGAATATTTATTCGTAGGTCCTAGCACTAACCTGATGCAAGTCCCCGTCCATGAGCGCCCTGACGGTGGTGTCGAGTGAGTCCTAGCCTACGAATATTTATTCGTAGGTCCTAGCACTAACCTGATGCAAGTCCCCGTCCATGAGCGCCCTGACGGTGGTGTCGAGAGGCGCAGGCGCGGCGGCCATCATGCCGGCGCAGGCGGCGGCCAGCGCGCCGAGCTCGCGCCGCCGCGCCCACGGCGCCGTGTACATAGCCCAGCCGCCGACCAGGTCGAACCACGAGCTGTACTGCGGCCGGATCGAGGCGAATGACGCGTAGTCGCCGGTTGTTAGCTGGAAATATAATGAAACAGAACTACTATAGCTCGACTCTCCTGATGGTATGCGGGACGCCGAGCGGTGGGTCACACACACACACACACACACACACACACACACACGAACGACAAACACGCGATGGCTCTGTTGATTGGTCGAGCGCACCCCGCCCCTGTCTCCCGCATACCATCTGGAACACTGATTTCTAATTAACGTACGTGTTTATTACAAATCAGTGATCGGGAAGGTCGCCTTTACGGCGGTCGAGCTATACCAACTAAGCTGTGAGGGCAATCAATCTTGCCAGCACTATCACCAGCCGGTTACTGTGGGTGCAAGTAGGACTATCAATGACTGTTCATCATTGATGGATACAATCAGGGATCAGTCCAAAAATGTTACTGACAGCATCTAGCCAAGCAAGAAAGGAATTCTGTTTTCTGAAGGTTAATTAGTCTGAACAATAAGGCAATAGTTATTTTACCTTGTAAATAACTACTTACTGCATTTTTTGACTATAAGATGGTATATGGCTCTTACATATAACATTACTAAAGATACTTAAAGTTTGCTTAAACACAGATTATGTTCTGCCAATGTTTATAATGTATACTTAAATGTGAAGAAAAACCCTAGGTATCTTCAGATGATCTGCAATGTTGACATTCCTTCCAGTTACCTTCATGATTAGCTCCAACTCGGGGTGTCCTGTCAGCACTCTGCTGGCCAGCTTGGCCCGACACTCCGCCTGCCAATGCTTCCAAAGTACTGTGAACTCTCCTGTGGATATGCTTCCGTATACCTAAAAATATGTATAAATAAAGAGGAAAGATGATTGGCCATCTTGTAAGACATGACAGCTTTATAAGAAAAATAATCGAAGGAAAGAGAAGGAAAGAGAGGCAGGGGAAGACCTAGGATAAATAAAATAAATAAATAATGCTGGACAATCCACACAGCACTATCTAGCCCCAAAGTAAGCTATTCAAAGCTTGTGTTATGGGTATAAGAGCACCGGTGGTCTAGTGGGAGTGACCCCGCCTTCCGATCGTAAGGTCGCAGGTTCGAATCCGGTCGTGCACCAATGGATTTTTCTATCGAAAAATTTATGTGCGCAATGCCAGTGCTCTTAAACGGTGAAGGAAAACATCGTGAGGAAACCAGTTAGTATTCTAACAGCGGCGATGGGCTTGCAACCTGTCACGTATGGAATACTAACTACTGCAAAATGTGGGTATGTGCCAAATGTAATGTTTGGACGTACCTCTGACTACCCCCCTTAGACATCCTCAAAGAATCTTGAATTAGTACCTACTTGGTACTGGGAGATCTGAAGGGATATCTACCGTACCTGGGGATCAAAGTCGTGAAGCTGTTTCAGTTTCAGTTTTCAGTGTTATGGGTACTAGATAACTGATATATTTAATACATTATATACTTACATAGATAGATATTTTTTATTATACATAGAGAACACCCAGACCATCGGAACAAATTTCTGCAGATCATACACAAATTTGTTCCAAGGCGGGAATGGCACCCGCAACCTCTTGCGTCGCAGGCAGGCTCTCGCCCGCTGCGCCACAGAAGTCGTCAGTCGTAGGATAAGCTACATGAGCCAAATAAAAGCAAAGGTTGCTGTCATGTCTTATAAGGAGGTCAAGGAAGTTGCCCTAAAAAGAAACACCTGGAGAGAAATGCATAAATTACGCCGACAAGAGCATTGCTCTTAAATTAGAAGAGAGAATCAAATAGGTGGACTTTCCATACAGCACTATCTAGCCTCAAGTTAAGCCAAAGCTTGTAATATGAAAATCAGATAGCTGATACATACATGTATATTATTTTGTAAATACATATGTACCTACACCCAGACTAAGAGCAAACATAATGTACATCACACAATGTTTGTTCTCGGTGGGGATCAAACCCATGGCCTACAGTGCAGAAGGCAGAGCTACACCAACTGAGCTGTGAAGGTTATCAAATCAATGTAGGCATTAACAGAAATATAAGATGCAATCAGTGGCACCTTTGTTTTTGTCATTATGGCTTTTTTTTACAAGTTATAGGTAAAAAAGTTTGACCGCAATCTCACCTGATTTTAAGTGATGATGCGGTCGACGATGTGGCATGTTTACCTAGAAAATACCTGTTCACTCTGCTACTGTTGCATATGTATGTTTTACATGCTCCAGACAAAAGTACCTCGGTAGTTCTTAACTTGGGATTTAAGTTAAAACTTTACTCACACTGTACAGAGGCATGCTCCTTAAGGAGTTATCCACCAGTTTAAACTCCTTTGTATCAGAATTCGAGTGCAATTTCATTAGTGCTCTTGCTACATCTACTCGTCCTTGAACAATCATACCAATGACAGTGTTCCAATAGTCTTTATGGTCCTCAGAGCCTCTCTCACAGGCTTCCAGTAGCTGGGCCGCTGTTTGCTCGTGACATGGAAAGTGGAACCTTACCCATTCCAGTAAATATGGTAACACAATATCACCAGGAACAGTGTCAACGTGCAGTATTTCACATAGGTGCCATATACACTCAATGGAGTAGAAAATTGTAATGTAGGCAAGTAGGTTCTCTTTTTCGAAGGCATCTGTAGCTTTTTTTGAGGCATCTTGCAAACTCTCAATGCACACTCTGATAACAGACCTGTATTGGCGGGAGAGTTTTAAAAATTCGACTTGATTGTCTGAAGATTTCGCTGTTTCTGCAGCTTTTTGTACAGCTAAATACGTCCCATGTGATTCGTTTACCAATTTCCGTAAAATAGGGTGGAACAACAAAACTTCCCGGCGAATGTTCACAAGTTTGTCTTCGGTTGTTTCACTTGTTTTGGGAGATATGTTCTCTTTTAGACTTCGCGGGAAATGCGGGTATACGGTAAACTTATTACCGCGCCCCCAGGCACATCCGATGCGATTTTCAAGACATTTCTCAGGTAGACTCTGGAAAAACCCAAAAATTACAATGTAGGCCTACCGAACCTACTGATACTGACTGATATGAGATCCAGTCCTAACCTAAATAGTTAAATTTTGAATAGAAAATCACTTACGAATGTTTTTGGGCTCGTTTCCATTTCATAAACTTGCGAAGGATATGACAAAAAGCTCGAGGTATTCATTGTTTTTACCGACGAGACGAAGCACCACGGTCCACGGCTGACCAATCAAATCAATGGAAGGAAACAAAATAAAAACACAACTGACACAACAGTCTGTATATTCTTGTTCTATTTCTATGGCCTACCTGCCTATGCCTAGTGCCTATAAACCAAAACCCAAATTCCTTGCCAAAACCCCAAACCAAAACCACACACAACCATAACAGACAAAGAGAATGTAAAACTACGAGAAGAGGCGGGACTTAGTAAAGAGCCAATGGGATCCTTTTACATGGCACTTCAATACCAACACAACGAATATGTACGTCAAACAACAACAGTTTCACCAACCTATCAGCCTTTATAGTGCTGCGCGATGGCACTCGCTTTTATATCGATATCGATAAAATATGCGAGATCGAAATCGAGGTTTTTTTGTAATCCATTTATTGACTGAATCCACGTTTAAGTACAACCTAGGTCCTGAAGTCCTAGGTTGGACTTAAATATGGATCTGATAGGAAATAAAAAGCTTTTTGCATTAGTACATATAGTTTTTGTACATGTACCTATTCATTTTATGATTTTTTTTTCATCTATTATAATGTTGCTTGACATGTTCTGTAACAAAGTATTTTTTATTAATTTCCAGTAGTTTTTTTAAGAAGTATTGTCCCTAGAGCATACGTTTAAAAGACTAATTCACGTCATATTCAATTTTAACAGTACAAACTTATTATGCTATTTGCAATTCCCAGTTATTGTCATGTTTAGCATCGATTTTTTGTTTCTGAATAAGTGGGTACCTAATATGAGGGCAAAATATAAAATCAACTTACTTTCAGTCTCGCAGTTCTTATTAGGTATGTCATCAAAGCCGTAACTGTTACCACAGTAGGTATGTGACCGAGGGCTCACTAATATCGGTAGTAGGTACTAATCTTTTCATCTTTAACATGGATTTTTCACTTTGGTAGTATCTGCAATATATATTATAATAATATAACCCGATAATCATGAATTTGTGCATTTAGTAGGGAAAAATTTTAAATTTCAAAAAAACAAATACTTGATTACTATTAGCCACCGCGGAAAGCCCATTTTGTAAGACTGTGTACGTAGCCTCCTTGATGTGCACGTTATAATGGGATATTAGCATAGAAATAACTGTCCGACACATTTATCGATAATTACAATAGGTGCATCACTATAGCACGAATATTCAGTATTTACCTCTAGTAAATCCATAAAATCTCTTTTCAATACGATGCATGTTGTTTGTTCACTAAAATATCTAATTCAATATTTACAGAGCCTCATCCAAAGAAACTAGACTTCCTTTTTCTATAATTTTACGGCTTGCTTGATCTCCACAATTTCGCACGTTATGAATCGGTTTTTGGTGGTATCTGTTGGAATTAGCTATATTCTGTTGCATTTCCTGTCAGTGTCAGCTGTCACTATGAGTTACATACCATATAGTTGACATCTGTCACCTGGCTATCTCTGTCCTGCCATGCCTACGTGTGTGCACTACAAAATTGTCTTCTATTTAATCGTAAGACTTTTAAGTGAATTGCGTAAATCTGTTTTGCCGAGCTGTGTGGGGAACACGAACAATAAACCACGTAAACATATCAAAGTGTATTTTATTTGCTGTGTCGCCAAGTGACGATTGCCTTGCAGTACAAATTTCCCCTGCTCATGCCACTCCAACAGGTTATGGGCCCAGATAATTTGGAAGGCATTGTTGCATTGAATTGCACCAGCAATATAAACGAAGAACGTAACGACTTCTCCGTGTACTTATATTTTTCACGTGAGTTTTTTTGCTAACAGTATGTCTGAAAGCAGTCATAACCTCAACACTGGCTCTTCACTGTGCACTACACAAGGTAGCAATATAACCGGAATAGACAAATTACAAGGACTCCACAATTACCTAAATTGGAAATTTGCCATCAAGATGGTGCTGACGTTGGACGGAGTTTGGGATTGCGTATTGGGCATTGACACTGATGCTACGCGGGACAAAAGAGCCCTAGCGCGCATTTGTCTCTCAATTCAACCAAATTTGTACCAGTTTGTTCGTGATGCGAATACATCCAAGGACGCTTGGAAACGCTTATCCGACACATTTGAAGATAAAGGCTTATACAGAAAGGTTCTGTTGCTACGTCATCTTCATAGAGCTGAATACAACAACTTCCCGGACATGTCTAGCTACATTGAAGGTATTATGAGCTTGGTAGCTCAGTTGGGAGATATTGGAAAAACAATTGATGATGGTGAGATAGCGGAAATACTCTTGTCAGGATTACCCGAACAGTATGATACCCTGGTGTCTGGCTTAGAAACAGCGAGCATCGCAAGCGGACTCACCAGTGAACTTGTTCGTACGCGACTTCTTCAGGAAGATCATCGCAGAAACGGTAACCATACTGATGGAGCAGCTCTTGTTATAAAGAAGAAGAATCAAAGCGGATCAGTTTGCACATACTGCAAGAAGACTGGACATGTAGAGAAACGATGCTTCAAGAAGAGAAGAGAGGAGAAAGCTGCGAAGCCTGATGAGCATACAATGCTTGCTTCTGCATACTCTGCTTCTAGTACTGGAGAGTTTATCATCGATAGTGGTGCTACCAATCATATGTCTTCTGATCCTGACCTTGTTGAACAGACTACCTCAAAGAAATGTGTTATCTCTATAGCTAATGGAGAAAGTCTTTCAAGTGAAAGTTTAGGTAAAGTCTTTCTATCTTCTAATATTCACCTAGATAAAGTTTTGTATGTTCCTTCCTTGTCTAATAATTTAATATCTGTGAGTCAGATGACAGAAAAAGGTTATATTGTAATATTCCATAAAACTTATTGTAAAATTTATGATAAATGTGAAATCACAGGCAACCATATTTTAAAAGCAGACTTAAATAATGGGCTCTTCAAGTTAAGGGTGCAAGGTCGCCACACCTCCTATACAGGTATCTCCAACTCCCTTCATGAAAGGCAGGGAACTTCGAGCGCCAATGCTGCAGGACTCTTGCCAATGAGTCTATGGCACAAGCGAATGGGTCACTTACACCATAAAGGTATGTCAATATTGGGTGGTGGTGGTCAGTGTTCTGGTGTTGTTTTTCAGAATGTTAACGTAACGCCAGGCAGCTGCATCTCGTGTCTTACTGGAAAGATGAGCCGTTTCTCTTTTCCACGGACCGATGGACGCCCTGCTGCTCACACACTGGAACTCGTACACTCAGACGTCTGTGGTCCCATGCAAGTCAGTAGCTGGGGTGGAGCGCGCTACTTGTTGACCTTTACTGATGGTTCCCATTTTGTCACTTTTAAAAATTTAGTTGAAAGACAGACAGGGATGCACATAAAGATTTTACGAACTGATAACGGTACAGAATACTGTAATAGCAGATTATCTGATCTCTTAAAACAAGCAGGCATAATTCATCAAACCTCTGTGCCTTATTGCCCTGAGCAGAACGGTGTTTCTGAGCGTGTTAACCGCACTATTTTTGAGAAGGCTAGGGCCATGTTACAGGAATCATGTCTTAACAATCGCTATTGGGGTGAGGCTGTTATGACGGCCATTTATCTGAAGAATAGGTCACCCTCAAGCTCATTGTCGGATAAAATTCCTGAATGCGAATGGACCGGATCTAACATTGATCTTAGTCATCTGCGCGTTTTTGGCTGTGTGGCATATTCCCACATTCCTGATCAGCGGCGACGTAAGCTAGACCCGAAGGCACGAAAGTTAGTGTTTGTAGGCTATGGTGAATCCTGCAAAGGATACCGTCTCAGTGATCCTGTTTATCCTCAACAAGTTATCTACTCTAGAAATGTTATTTTTCATGAGGATACATTTATAGGAAAAGGATCTAATATGGAAAGTGTGCTAGGCAGAGAACATTTTATAAATTTTGACCATAATGGTTTTATTTTAAACAATGATAATATTAATGTTGACATTCAGAATAATATTGAATCTTATAATAATAATGAAATTCCAAATAATTATGAATGTAATGACAATAATAATGTAAATGTTTCAAGTAATGATGAGCATTGTCCTAATGATGATAGTAGTGATAAAACTAATCATTCTAATGAATCTATTCAATCTGTTTCAGATGTGGATATTACACCACCAACGTGGTCACCACTGTCTGACCAGTACTGCACCGTGGAAGAAGCTTCTAGTGACGCTTGTGATGATGTTGATGATGTCCCATTGGATGTCAGTTCATCTCTGCCGGCGGAGCCTATAGATCAAGGAGGAGAACCAATTTCGTCAGGTGGTTCATCTGACAATGTGTGTACCTCTAGACCTGTACGAAGCACATGAGGTACTGTACCTAATAGATATAAGGACTTCGACTTATCATCATTACTTGTCGCGGCTAGCGAGGCCGCAGGCTCATTTGACGATCCCCAGACATTTCGTGACGCAATAAATTCGTCTGAGAGAGATAATTGGGAAGATGCTATGAGAGTTGAGTTCAGCTCCATGATGAAAAACAAGGTGTGGGAGCTTGTAGACCGACCTAAATCTCATAACGTAGTCAAAAATAAATGGGTATTTAAAAAGAAATATGATGCAACAGGTAAATTCATAAAGTATAAAGCAAGGTTAGTTGCCTGTGGTTATAGTCAAATAGAAGGTATCGACTATGCTGAAACTTTTTCCCTGTAGTAAGACATTCAACACTTAGAATCTTGTTTAGTGTTGCAAATCAGTTGGACCTATGTATGGATCATATAGATGTAACTACCGCTTTCTTGAATAGTAAATTGGATGAAATAATCTATATGGAGCAACCAACTGGTTTCAAGCCTGATAATGATAAGGATAAAGTATGTTTACTTAAGAAAAGCATTTATGGGTTAAAACAGGCAGGTCGCATGTGGAATATAAAAATAAGTAATGTTTTATCAAAAAATGGATATAAACAGAGCAAATGCGAACCCTGTGTGTATGTTAAGAAAAGTAGGCATGAATATGTAATATTAGCCCTATATGTGGACGATTTCTATGTATTTCACAATGGTTGTATAGACTCAGTATTGTCATTGTTAAAACAACACTTTGAAATCCGCCATTTGGGTACTGTTAAAAATTGTTTAGGCATAAATGTAACAGTAAAGAAGGGTATTATTATTCTTGATCAGTCTGATTATGTAAAACGTTTGTTATACAAGTATAAAATGACTGATTGCAAGCCTGTCAGTACACCATTACCTGTAAATTGTAAACTGGACAAATCAGAGGATAATTGTTTAGATGATAATGTTTATCAGTATAGGCAATTGTTAGGTTCACTGATGTACTTATCTGTTTGTACACGTCCAGATATATCATATGCTTGTAGTCAGTTAAGTCAGTACAATACATGTTTTGACATAAATCATTGGCGCGCTGCTAAGAGAGTTTTACGTTATTTAGCAGGCACCATAAATTACGGACTGCATTATGCCAAATGTAGGGATTTTAATATTAATGCCTATGCAGATGCAGACTGGGCCAATGATTTGTCAGACCGCAAATCTTATACCGGATTTGTCATAAAAATTGGTGAAAACGTCATCAATTGGGAGGCTAGAAAGCAGCGATGTACGGCGCTATCTAGCACAGAAGCTGAATATCTTGCAATTGGTGATGTATGTAAGGACATATGTTTTATTATGAATTTCTTGATGGAAATGATTAATAAAAAGTTTAGTGTCACTGTGTACAATGATAATCAAAGTGCTCAGAAATTGTTGCTTGTAAGGGAATACTCCCATAAGAAAACAAAACATATAGATTTGCGGTATCACTATGTAAAAGGCCTGATTCAGGAAAAACAAATAAATGTAAAGTATTTGCCTACAGACCAGATGTTAGCTGATGTTTTGACTAAACCTTTGTGTAAACAGAAACATGATGACTTTGTTAAGTGTCTACATCTGAAATAGGAAAATAAAAATGTTTTGAATTGTCATTTTCTTATGCCTATAGTTATGTGCTATTTTGTGAATGTAGAGTTTTTACTAATTATTAATGTTTTATGTAGAGACATACTTATAGAGTCAAGTGTAGAGCTTTGTCAATATCGTTGTTAATTTTTCTTAGAGTTGTTAATTCTAGGAAATGTAAAGAATAAGGAGGAGTGTTGGAATTAGCTATATTCTGTTGCATTTCCTGTCAGTGTCAGCTGTCACTATGAGTTACATACCATATAGTTGACATCTGTCACCTGGCTATCTCTGTCCTGCCATGCCTACGTGTGTGCACTACAAAATTGTCTTCTATTTAATCGTAAGACTTTTAAGTGAATTGCGTAAATCTGTTTTGCCGAGCTGTGTGGGGAACACGAACAATAAACCACGTAAACATATCAAAGTGTATTTTATTTGCTGTGTCGCCAAGTGACGATTGCCTTGCAGTACAAATTTCCCCTGCTCATGCCACTCCAACAGTATCGCTGCAAAATATTACGTTCACTGAACAATAACGATCAATTTCACATTTATGGACGTAATTATTGATAAATCTGCTAGAAATTTACAAAAACAAACAAAATACGAGTGGAAGCTACAAGTAAACAAGGCAGACAGACGAAGAAGAGAGTGAGTTGTGAAAGAACGAGAGAACACTGATTGAATGGAACGATCATTCGTTCCATTCAATCAGTGTCAGTCAAGTCAAATCAGTCAATCAGCCATTATTTGCCATTTGCCACAGACGTTCCTTGTTGCGTCAGGGTGATGACAGACATCCAACCGTCTTTTTTTGTTTTAGTTTGGTCCTGACTGTAATAATCAAGGAATAAATAAATAAAATAAATAAATAATTCTGGACAATCCACACAGCACTATCTAGCCCCAAAGTAAGCTATTCAAAGCTTGTGTTATGGGTACTAGATAACTGATATATTTAATACATTATATACTTAGGTACATAGATAGATATTTTTTATCATACATAGAAAACACCCAGACCATCGGAACACATTTCTGCAGATCGTACACAAATTTGTTCCAAGGCGGGAATCGAACCCGCAACCTCTTGCGTCGCAGACAGGCTCTCGCCCGCTGCGCCACAGAGGTCGTCAAATAACTATATAGGTACCGTAAAACGGGGTGGATAGAACTCCAGGGGTGAAGGGGGTTCACCTCTGGAATTCTATCCACCCCGTTTTACCCCGGTATATCAAATTCCTTGGACCCGACACTGGCACTGTCAGTGTCATGTCAATGGTAAAGTTATGTCTTGTCTTGCCTGACAGCATAGCCATAGGTAATAAATGTTATTAAGGATGCTAAGTCAGTCTGCTAATTCGTCAAACTCTTGGATGATGTTTTCTTATTCTATGGTCAAACAGACAGAACTGTCTGCCTTTGTGTCTGTCTGTTTTGTTTAACTTTTAGCATTTAATTCTAAAATTTAGACTAAATTCTCAATTTTTTCTCTAATGATACGATGTGTTGTGAATCGTGTTGAACTTTAATCATGTGATAAATATAAATCGTTTCAATCATACTAAAAAATATTCTGCTCGTGGGAAACAAAAGTATTAGAGTCGAGTCATCACAGTTGGTGAGTTTATAGTGGTTAGCGTAGCGCTAGAAACTCTTGGGATAATGGCATCAAAAAAGTTTATGATAGCACTAGGCCGTCACCACTTCAATAGTTAACACCAATTTTCTTGGTGGTGGCGGGGTCACGGTATTTGCGCGGGTTTTTTTGTTGAACCTTCACTCTATCAGGTGACTCCGTATTGTATTGCAAAAAGTGACCCCGAAATGACGTAGTATACGTGGTACTCTGCTGCTCGAAATCAGGTCCTTTTAGATTCGTGTTATGCATTGTATCTGATGACTATTTTGTGACGCAAGTGGATGCAAGTTGAAGATTCTTTGCGGTATTAAAGTGCGATATGATAAAATATTATCTGTAGTACCTACTAAGATAACCCTATCAAACAGTCACTTGTTACTTGCACTTGTTTTTGGTGATTTTTAGCATTCCATTTCCTGAAAGTTGTGTAGCTTTTGTGCAGATTGGATTGCTGGAAAATTTCATATTTCACTCACCATGTAAGTTGTTTTTTATTTCATAAAAATCTTGCCACTTAACTTACTTCAGGCAAATAAATACATTTCATTTCATTTGTACTTTAGTGAAATATGCCTACTTTTTCACCTATTCTCTTGTATAGAACATTTGGTAATTATACACAACTAGCGATCCGCCCGCGCGCCCCTGCATCGCACGGGTGCACATATCATGCATGTATTATACATATAAACCTTCCTCTTGAATCACTCTATCTATTAAAAAAAACCGCATCAAAATCCATTTTGTAGTTTTAAAGATTTAAGCATACATAGGGACAAAGAAAGTGACTTTGTTTTATACTATGTAGTGACTAGCGCCCTGCCCCAGCTTGGGGCTTTCACATGGGGGCAATGATAACTTTAAGTTGGGTTTACTTAATTATTATTCAACATGAAACCCATTTTTTTTCTGATTCGGATGATAAGCTGTAGACAATTCATTATAATTCTGTTCAATGTAGGTTCCTTCCTTCTTCCTCAAAATCAAAATGGTCTTTATTCAGTACATGCACAGGGATCACTTTGAAATGTCTTATAATATACTAGGTGAATCTACCGCCAGTTTGTCGTGACCAAAGCTTAGAAGAACTGCAGTGCAAGTACCGTTCTTATCGATCGCTTAATTGACATTTAGAATCATCAAAAATTCTTTAAAAATGGTTTCAACAATGGATAAAACCAGTTTTAAGGAATTTTGACCATTCTTAAAGTCTAATTAAGCGATCGATAAGAACGGTACTTGCACTGCTGACAAGAAACTAAGCCTCGTTCCTAGTTTTTTTTGTATGATCTTCTTGTAGGAATGCTAAATTTGCCTCAATTTGGATTGTTTTTTATGTGGCTCCAAGGAGGTATTGCATCCACACTGAAAGCAAATAAATTCTGAATACTTAGAGTCCTGATGCGAGTTCCTTCAGAAGTTTTAACATTAATTTCTACTTACTAAAAGCAAAGATTCTGACCATGTCTAATGAAAAGGTGAATAGATAGATCAGATAGAAAATTCTTTATTGCACAAATAGAATATAATATACATAGGCGAGTTTAATGCTGGATAGCATTATCTACCAGCTAACCTTTGGGTAATGGGAAAAATTGTTTGGGTTGTTAGAATATTCTACGTAAAGGTAATATAACAAGGTGAGTAAGCAAATTAATCATGCTGATTACCGATTATCTACCAGTGTCCAAAACAGACATTGTTATCACTCTTTGTGAATACAGTATCTACCTAAAAACAGTGTGCTACACAACAGGTTAAACATCCTATATTTATATACCATAACTATGCTATATAGGTAGCTACTATACTTAGAATCACCGAAAAGGACTTACCTATACAAAAAATATACTTACTTTAGAAAATGATTTTATTTGAAGTTGTACTCAGCAATAACGAGATAGATCTAATCTTAAAAAGTGGCTTTTTTACCTATTATTTTATTATATTGTAAAAGGTTTGTGGGATATGTAAGTCTACTTGTTACTCGTTACTTGTGTTGGACTCCTGTATCCGCATTTAGACTCTAAGGTGGTCCATTATGCGTGAGGGGTGATTTGGCTATAATTGTAGCCAGCCTAGCTCCTCCCAAAAGCGCAGAAGCTTCCTGGGGGCTTCACAGGCGTGGAGGAGTGACCTGGGGGTTCCTAGGATTTGCTGTCGTCGGGAGGCTACGCCCTCGCATTCCAGGACTACGTGGGCAGCTGATTCTTCTTCGGATAGGCAGCCTCTGCAGAGTGGACTGTCTGTCGCTCCGATGTTGTAGAGGTGTTTGTTCAGTGGGCAGTGACCTGTTATGGTCCCCACAATGGTTCTTAGGTCTCGTCGTTGTAGGTTCATTAGGCGTCGTGTTAGCCTGGGTGAGGTGGCTGGTATTGGTGCTCTTGACTGTCTGCAGTCAGTCGTCCGCGTCCTGCGTAGGTTGTGTTGGTTTTGGTAGTGTTGTCCTACTAAGTAAACATCATTAAGGATTGGAAGTAAGCAATGGAAAAAATACACATAAGTAAACATAAACAAGTTCCTTAGGACTAATCAATTGTAAGATATCATTAGGAAAATACCCTATTTACCCAAAAATTTTAATCAAATTTAACTTTTATGATTACTAAATATCCGTCATCATCCGTCAGATCCGTTTGGCCATTCTGGCGTTATTGAGTAACAAACATCCATCCATCCATCCATACTTACTTACACGCTTACAAGCTTTTGCGTTTATAATATTAGTAGGAGTAAATGTGTAGTACTAACTACACATTTATCTAAGGTCTACATTATAATTGACGACCTCAGTGGCGCAGCGGGCGAGAGTCCGCCTGCGACGCAGAGGTTGCGGGTTCGATTCCCGCCTCGGAACAAATTTGTGTACGATCTGCAGAAATTTGTTCATTGGTCTGGGTGTTTTCTATGTATAATAAAAAAAAAATCTATCTATGTAATTATATAATGTATTAAATATATCAGTTATCTAGTACCCATAACACAAGCTTTAGTAGCTTACTTTGGGGCTAGATGGCGCTGTGTGGATTGTCCAGCATTATTTATTATTTATTTATAATCAGACGCTGTTTTACGTTATCGGAAGTTGTATTTTTGGCAAGTTTATTGACATCGAAAAACAAAAAGCAATAACACATCATACCTATAAATAGGTACCTAAGCAAGTCCAGATGACGATTGTTTTAACTAATATGCCAGACGACTTTACCTAATTCATGACATCCGCGTCGCGTCGCGTCGGCCGGATGATGTGTTTCCTACGGTGGTCTACGTAACTCGTATATTATATGGACCTACGGCCAACGACAGCGTCGATGAACTATGTGTTATTATTACTATTTTTTTTATGTGTGTTTTTCTATGTGTTATTACTACTATTTAAATATTTCTTGAAATAGATAACTTTTTTCTTACTTAGAGAAGTTTGATCAACATTTCGAATTTTATTTGGAGAACTAACTTGTATCTGCAAACCGAAGTTTTCTATATTTCTATGCAAAATCTTGAGTGTTGGAATATAGGCGGATGAGTGTATGAATAGCGTTTTAAGTCGAGATGCAGCAGTTCCGTCTTTTTTCCTTGTCATAAGGACCTGAAGTTCAGGTTGTCCAGGATGTGACTTTTAAGCTTATTGTTGTTGGGTGTATCTAGCAGAGCTCCTGCTCTTGGGTCTGTAGATGTTCCAATCTTTTATCTATTTCCTCATCCACTGTGATGTCTGTACACTCATTGATGATGGTTCCAGTTCCAAGCGCCGTCCAGAGTGGACGTGATGTGGTACCTACTGGAAGTAGTTGTGTCCATTTAGCTAGACCGAAGAGCACTGCCTTTAACGTGAAGACAAGAGCTAATGTGACTCTCGCTCGCACGATTTGATTTGTTGAAGGATATAAAATCACAGAACCCGTTTTCGAAAAGTCGCAAACAAACATTTTTTGTGCAATCACATTGCGCACAGTTTAGTAAAAAATTTATTTTGATCGATACAAGTTTTCCTACTTAAAAGTTTACTTTTCTAGTTTTCGTACTTAAGCAAACTTTTGAGTAGGGAAACTTGCATCGATCAGAATGAAATTTTTACCAAACTGTGTGCAATGTGATTGCACACAAAATGGTTGTTTGCGATTTTTCAAAATTAGGCTTAGAGATTTTATATCTTTCAAAATGTCGAATCGTGCGAGCGATAGGTAAATTAGGTCTTGTCAACGCCTTAAGGAGAGCGAAAGTGATGTGTGTGCATTTGGCGGCACATTGTGTTCCTCTATTCTATTTGTTTATTAATTCTGGAGTTCTGCTATTATTTCTTCTTTCGTTCTAATACGGTTTCTGCCTAAAACATGACCTTAGTTACACACACACTGCGGGCTGCGGCTGTGCTAACTGGTCGGCCTTGTTGCTACTGCTGTTATGAAAGAATTGTTAATTTGGTAAATTTTTCACAGTATTACGAACAGTTGACTATCACACGCAGGCTCCTATTCCAGAACTCTGAATATGATGTATGAATGTCATGTCACAACATTCTGTCATGATTCATGCTTGCTGCGGAGCATTATTTTAGAATACTGAGCTCTTCTATAGAAATCCCAACCAAATTGACATAATGATTATAATGTCCCAAAATCTTGTGAATAAAATATAACAAGAATTTAAATTGACATAATGCATTTTCTGCATATTTTTTTATAAAATGCATTAGTGCAGAAGAAAATTTCGATTGTTCACTTCGCTCAAACTAAGCCGTAAGACAAAGAAAATAAACGAAGCCTTATAATAAAAATCAGCAGTTGTGTATGTAAATTAGCTCTCTAATAAAATCCTAGTCTTTGTCATATATTTTTTATTCGATTATTTCATTATCTTTGAAAAAATAATACTCTGATTTCCGGTCTTTGCTTTGCAGATAGTGGGACTGATAATCTAAAAAATGTGAGTCATAAGTTAGCTCATAGCTCAATCCAATATACCTAAGTGTAGTACTTTTCACGGATTTTTTAAATTAAATTGTGTATTAGGTAAATAGGTACCTCCTACCTATATGAAATTATGTATTTAGTTCATAACTGACGACCTCTGTGGCGCAGCGGGCGAGAGCCTGCCTGCGACGAAAGAGGTTGCGGGTTCGATTCCCACCTTGGAACAAATTTGTGTACGATCTGCAGAAATTTGTTCCGATGGTCTGGGTGTTTTCTATGTATAATAAAAAAATATCTATCTATGTAAGTATATAATGTATTAAATATATTAGTTATCTAGTACCCATAACACAAGCTTTGAATAGCTTACTTTGGGGCTAGATAGTGCTGTGTGGATTGTCCAGCATTATTAATTTATTTATAACTTTTTACCCTTTTTTAACCTTTTGTGTTGAAATGGTTTTCGGTCATCTAAATTCTTGACAAATCGTTGTTTTGGGCGTCATCGCCAAAATGCACCTTATTAGTTTAGAGATACCTAGAGATACGCACTTAGAGCATAACGGCTGGCGAAATCTCATACAAAAACGCATCAAACCAACAAAAAACCATTACATCATTAAAGCATTGAATCCCATAAGCATAGTTCACACGGCTGAAAACAAAGCGGAAACAATACCCTACTAGTTGTATAATGTATGGTGGGTGATAGATCTTTCGTTAGGTTAGTACTAGAGGTGAACGGCCCGCACACTAACTGCTAAACACTCTGTGGTTATGCGCCAGAGTGGCTACCATGTTGCTACTGACGCTCGAATTCATAGACACTGTAGTCCCCACACTGGAAATACAGATCCAAGATGGGATGAGAGGTTATATTGACAAAACACGCACGGTAGAGTTCGCGTCAAATAAAAAGAACGCTGGATAAAAGTGGGGGAAATCTGTTTGCGCATACAAAACACTCCCGCCATCACACCCCCTCCCCCTCCTTCCAGTGTTCTTTTTACGTGACGCGACCTAATGGAAAAAATATAATTATAGGAGAATTGGGGAACGACAACCTTCAAAAGCAAAGTTATTAGTTACTGTTTGACGGCAGAAATAAGAGGAGCCAACTCGTAACTATTTCTGCAAAAACTATAAACCAACTCTTTCACAAAGAGCTCTACAACACATGTATTTAATCATTCGTAATCATATTATCATAGTGTCAGTGTCAAATTCAGTTGATATTGAGTACATTGAAATTATTTCAATCTTATCATTTTATCAAGACTTTGTATTTGTACACAAAATACCACAAAAGAGTTCAACGGACGTCTCATTTTAGTGGAACTGTTTTTGCGCACTGTTTCATTTATTACCTTATCTTCGTTTGAAACAAATATACAACTTTATCCCCGTGGCATAGAGTAGGTTACTGTTTGGAATAAAGATCATGTTTTTGAGTACAGTTAGAGGCGTGCTAGACATTTCAGAGGATTTTTATTATGTCTAGAGTGAAGACTGCGAAAATACAGTAGTGCGGGTCAACCAAAAAGAACGCTGAAAAACAGTGGAGGGGATGTGTTTGCGCATACAAAATATCACACCTCCCCCGTCCTTCCAGCGTTCTTTATGCGTGACGCACACTATACCTATGTTATAATTCTCATTGATGGAAATAAAGAAAACAGTTGTAGCAGAAAAGTACAGTCGACGGCATCGCTAAGTAGCGATCTCTTCCAGGCACATTAATAGCTTTGACCCACTTGAATTTAAGTGGTAACCATCATCTAAAAAGCTTCGCAAGTCACGCACGATACGTGTGTCCAACGATCCGCTGCCCTGCGTCCATCAACTTGATGCTTAAATGATGTTAAGTAAGTAAGACTCATTTGGCTGAACTTCACCGGAACCCACACATGTCAAATTGAATCACAGCAACGCTACCTTGCAGCAAAAATAGATATAATATTATGCTGATACTAATTACAAATATGTACTTCCTTATGTCTTCAGTATGACCACTGCTGTAGTTAAACTTACATATTTAATACTAGCTGGTACCCGCAACTTCGTCTGCGTACTTTTAATCTCTTCATCTCTTTTTTTTCGCAATAAAAGGTAGCCTATGTTCTTTCTCAGGGTCTAAAGATTGTCTGTGCCAAATTTCATCAAAATCGGTTGAGAGGTTTAAGCGGGAAAGCGTAACAGACAGACAGACAGACAGAGTTACTTTCGCATTTATAATATTAGTTGGGAAGTTGGGATTATTAACAATAAACATCTTCATTTCTTCATTGACAGCCTTCACAGCTCAGTTGCTAGTAGCTCTGCCTTCTGTGCCGTAGCCCGTGGTTTCGATTCCCACCGTGAACAAACATAATATGTATTATGTGTGATGAACATGGATAGATGTTTGTTCTGTGTCTGGATAAGTAGGTATATGTATATACAAAAAAGTATATAGAGTAGTATATTAGCTATCTGGGCCCCATATCACAAGCTTTGGCTTAGTTTGGGGCGAGATAGTGCTGTGTGGAATGTCCACCAATATTTATTTATCTCGTGGAGTTTTTTTTTGCGTATGCAGTATTCAACTCTTTCTAGTAGCATTCTATATTGTCCTTACCTTACTAATGTCATCGAGATAACAAACAATACTTGCCCAACTATCGCGGCTCCCTGTAAACACCATCATTGTTAGTTTCTTATCTGATAAGCGACGTTCGACGTTAACTGCCTGTCTTTGAAATTAAAAATTGCAAAGCATTGTTTGTTTCTTATCTGCTATGCTATATTCAACTTCAAATGCCTGAAATTAGAACTGAAAATGTATTTAGATACTATTTTACATAAAATAACGGGATTTCCCACCAAAAAGAGTTGGATCCCGTTGAACTTTACGTGTAGGTGAGTAAGGTATATGTAAGTTACAAGTTATTACCAAATTATTTTATTGTGGTTTGGAAACTTTATTCTCTTCGCAAGTCTTGCTCGGGCTTCGCATTTACTTATGCTTATTTAAAGTTACAACTTACATACTTTGAAGGCGAACTTCTCGTTGTCACCTTCCCGCATGACATTAAAATGGTATAAGGTATTTTTAGTACCTAGTTGATTTATACAATGCTAAGATTTTATCATGTCCCAAACGTTATTCTCCGAGCGGGATTTGAACCCGCGACTTTCCATAAGTAACGTAGTAGCATGTCCAAGAGTTGTTCTTCGAGTGTGATTGGACTCCGATGGCGCAGTTGGTAGCGTAGTCCCGTACCTTGATACGGGACTACGCTACCAAGGGAAGGTCGCGGGTTCAAATCCCGCTCGGAGAATAACTTTTGGGATATTATATGTCGGCTCGTCAGGATTATTAGGGCTATTCTCTGACATACTGCGGGCGATGTGCGGGTATTTGTGAAAATGAGAAAGTCCGTAATGTTCGGCACAGCGTATAATCAATTTTACAGCGAGCGGATAGCTAATTTACTACTGCACTTAGTGACGAAACGTGAGGACAGTTCCGAGACGTCTTCACTCAGTGGCGATCGGGCTGAGACTGAGCAGTCCGTTCGTTGAGCGATGACACCTCGACTCTGTCAAAGCGCACGGCAGAGGGCGCTTGCGTTTCGTTTTGAGCGACTATTCATGACCGGATGCGACATATAAAATATTTTTGATTTCCTTTTGAAAGAGTAACAAACATCCATCCATCCATGCATACAAACTTTCGCGTTTATAATATTAGTAGGATGATACAGCAGTATCCCAAGTCTGGGTTTTTGCTTAGTGAGTTCACAGCACGATCGATAGAGGCGCTCACCGAGTCTCCATACAAACGGCCTGACGATAGGAAGTCTTGGGGTACTGCTATAATAGCTAAGACCTTATGCCTTGATTTAAAAACTCAGCCGTCCAACGTCTCGTTTACATTCGGCATGTAGCGTAGCGTACTCAGGTAGTTGGCAGACACGTACTTACCCCCTTGTAGGGCTTCCTCCCACTCGCATTATCTAACTCGCCCTGTGTCTAACACTAGGGGTGGTGCGCACTGGAGAGCATTCTATTTTGTTTATTTCATTTCACAGAATAGATGAAAACGAACCAGAAGATTACCGTTACCGTGTTCTTGTAAAAAAACTAGTAGGTACCTGGGTATGCAGTAAATAAAACAACAATTGATTAAAAAGTAACACAGTACACACGTACACCTTTATACACATGGCCTCAATGTACATTCGATATTGATTGTTTGAAAGAAGACACAATAAGAAAAAGATTGAAATTTATTTAGTCAGCAATAAATAACATAACATATAAAATTTTCCTACCTTGAATGCTGAGCCTTTAGCAGAATGTGTTCATACCGAATTATTAACCACTGAAATCTGGATTACAAATTATAAAACAAACAATATAAAATAAATAAGAGAAACACATAAAAACAAAAAAATTGGAATAACACAAATAAACTGACATCTGTAATCTTAGCACAATAAATTGACCTAGGCAGGTCTGGACTCTGGGTCATCAATCTGGGTGTATTGATGGTCACAGACCAAAAACTTCCTCATAAAATGTTTTCTAGCAGCATGTTTACATTGCTCGACTGCCGTCTTCCCAGCGTATGATTCAGATTATCAGAACTGCTGATTCAGAGCGCGTCACACAAAACAACATTAGGCAGTACCTATGGCAGTGTACAACCGGCCTTGCATTTCCACTCGCGCGTTACTCTGCGTCCGCTGGCGTGCTCGCTGCACGAATTTGAACTTCATTTGTTTTTATTGTGACAAGCAACTATGTATAATCATACATAGTTGCTAGGTTATTATCGCTCTGTGGAATGTTAATTAGTAACTAATTAGCGCCTTGAATAAATTGTGAAATTTTACGTGTGTTGGTGTGTTTGTTAGAATGTGTTGTCAGTATGGGTGTGTTGATGTGTCTAGTCTAATTAGTGACTAGATCGGTTATACTACATCTTTGGAGGTGAGCATGTTGGTTCGAAATGAATTACTATCTTTTAGCACACAGGCGATCTTATAGCTAGAAACTACAACCATTACTAGCTTACTTTTGGGAGTACCCAGCAACAATAAACCAACAGAACGATAATAATAAATATTTTATCTTGTCTGTATTAGTTTTAGGTATTTTACCAATGACATACAATACCGTGACATAACATAAGTATTTCTAATCAATCATCAGTTCAAATCAATCAGGATTTCTAATCAAGACTTTGATATTTTATACAGGATGTTACTAAACGTTAGTAAAGAGTTATAGTGCGCGTCACGCAAAAAGAACGCCGGGAGAGGTAGGGGGTGTGGTGGTAGTGGTGTGTGGCGCAAGTATTTTGTATGCGCAAACACTCCACTGTTTTTCAGCATTCTTTTCGGTTGACGCGACCTTTACCTACTCTAGATTTGTTTTAGAATGTAATAAAGCGTGAACTTTTGACGCCTTTCCATTTCTCTTTCTTTTTATAAAAAACTTCGGAAAGAAAATTTAACTTGAGTCCACTTGCCGCTAATTTAAAGTTAATTTTATGTTTTTTGAGTCTTTCTGCATGTGTGTTCCTAATTGTTTTATCTTGGTGTGTGTAAAACTGTGATATTGTCTGCAGAAGCGGCGACGACTCACACTTGGCCGATTTAACTTAAACACAGCGTAAATAAATGCACTAAAAGTAAGTTTTTCAAATTAATTTCTTTCAGTTACTGTGTGTTTGCTCAACACTAACCTACTGTAAATACAATACGCCCACTAATATTTTGCTTTTAATAAATAATAAACCATTTTGTTTCAACGCTTATTTACTAACCAAACTAGGTCACCTGTTCATATAATACTGCTTGTTTGAACAATAATCAGAAATGCATGATTTTATTTATATTAATATGTGTGTACTAGTTATACCATGACCTATGTCTTAGGCCAGCCCCGGACCGAACGCGTGAGTTCTGTTATATCTCCCACGCATGACATGCAGCGACACTCTTTATTTTGTTTGTTTAGCTAGGGACTGGATCGGGTCAATTATCTAAGAACAAGCAATAACAGTAAAATTAATAATAATAATATATAATAATAATAATTTCTTTATTGATCCCAATTTTACATGCAAATACAATTAACTAAAAAGTGATGAAACAGTAAAATACTATTAGGTAGGTACTTAATTTAAGTATTAGGTAGGAAAAAAAACTGAAACAGCTTCACGACTTTGATCCCCAGGCACGGTAGATATCCCTTCAGATCTCCCAGTACCAAGTAGGTACTAATTCAAGATTCTTTGAGGATGTCTAAGGGGGGTAGTCAGAGGTACGTCCAAACATTACATTCGGCACATACCCACATTTTTCAGTAGTTAGTATTCCATACGTGACAGGTTGCAAGCCCATCGCCGCTGTTAGAATACTAACTGGTTTCCTCACGATGTTTTCCTTCACCGTTTAAGAGCACTGGCATTGCGCACATAAATTTTTCGATAGAAAAATCCATTGGTGCACGACCGGATTCGAACCTGCGACCTTACGATCGGAAGGCGGGGTCACTCCCACTAGACCACCGGTGCTCTAGGTATTAGGTATCTAGGTATTAGGTATCTAGGTATTAGGTACGGTAGTTAACAAAAACAAAATGCGTAAGTACGCTAGCTCCCACCCTAGGAGAACCTGTGTTGTGGGTAGCTAGCCTCTTTCGTCCATAAAATGTGAATTAACAAGAGTGTGAGGTTACGCTAAGTGAGAGTGCAACAGACTGATGCCAACAGTGTGATTTCGATAATGCTAGGTGTTTTATAATTAGCAATAGGTAGGTTTTAAAGAAGAAATTATGAGACTGTTTCAATTACTTTTGCTATTATTTTTTGTTGTATTTTGAAACAGAAATTTTAATGCAATATGAAAACTGAAACAGCTTCACGACTTTGATCCCCAGGTACGGTAGATATCCCTTCAGATCTCCCAGTACCAAGTAGGTACTAATTCAAGATTCTTTGAGGATGTCTAAGGGGGGTAGTCAGAGGTACGTCCAAACATTACATTTGGCACATACCCACATTTTGCAGTAGTTAGTATTCCATACGTGACAGGTTGCAAGCCCATCGCCGCTGTTAGAATACTAACTGGTTTCCTCACGATGTTTTCCTTCACCGTTTGTAGTAATGTAATATAGTTTTGCAAATAAGCGTGAGTAAATGATATTATTGTAAAGATAAGATTTAATAAATTATATATAATAGTTGCGAGGATCGACCCATGTCTGACTAGAAGGCAGAGCTACTATCAATTTTTTTTTCTTACAAACTATAATGAATGCTCTTAGTTTAGAGTATAGTTCTCTATTTCCTTTATACTATTTAGGGTATGCGCTGCTTACCAGAAGTGTATGCCAACTTTATTATTGACGACCTCAGTGGCGCAGCGGGCGAGAGTCCGCCTGCGACGCAAGAGGTTGCGGGTTCGCTTCCCGCCTCGCAGATCGTACACAAATTTGTTCCGTTGGTCTGGGTGTTTATGTATAATAAAAAATATCTATCTATGTAAGTATATAATGTATTAAATATATCAGTCATCTAGTACCCATAACACAAGCTTTGAGTAGCTTACTTTGGGGCTAGATGGTGCTGTGTGGATTGTCCAGCATTATTTATTTTATTTATTTATTATGAAGTACTTACTTGCCTATGCCGGTTTCGACTGCCTTTGTTCTCTTGAGTAAGAATCCCCCAAGTATCATACAAATCAGTATGATACTTGGGGGATGAATTGAATAATTTCAGGCATTATGGCCTGAATGAGTTACAAACACCCAAAAAGTCTGACCAGTAAAGCTTGCTTTTTGAGACGTTGTATTATAGGTATTTGCTAACCTCGAACGTGTAAACTTCAGCATCTCACAGCACTCGTCATCTCACGCAATATTAGTTATTGTAAACTCTGTAATATCTAACTAGTATTGTAAACTATTAGTTAGAAATAGTCCACCGGCTGACTGCCCAAACCAACAATGGACATTAATAAATTTACGCGTCTTCAGGTCAGTAACACGATAAAAATACGTGTAAACACGTCCCACGTCGCACACTCGCCTTGTTTACAATTCTGAAATAACGTTCTTTGTGTCCGATACCGAGGAAGACAGGAAACGTGATGCTACGTGTATTGTCTCCATTCAGTGTCTCGGTGATCTGGAGAAATAATCATGCCAGACAGAATACGGCTAATGTCACGCGCTTCATACAAAATGCCATTGAAATTCGTTTCCTCATTTCGAACAACAGATACCTAGTTAAGCACAGGAATTTTAATTTGTAACAGGAAATAAAAAGAACATGATATCCACTGAACAGTCTCTGTTATAATCTCGATGATTACATCGTGTGGGGCAACTTTTGACCTACTTCTTCTTGTGGTGTCAATAGTTCTTTCGAAACAGTGTGGTGAAAAGAATTTAAGAGCGCCTAAGAGGCGCCTTTCGAGCACTTGACACTTGTTTTAGAACTTTGAGGTTATATAACCCCTTCAGTGCCTGGATAGGCCATTAAATCTAGAGGATTGCTGATGTGATTTTTCAACTCTAGGTGCCTCCTCATTATTGCATTTATAGATGAATATTTATTTTAATAATCTAATCTCAAAAATCACACTGAATCGTCTTAGTGGTCCAAATTCGAAAAAAATAATTCATCAACTAGCCTCTAGCTAGTTTTCCGACTATTCGCTTGGAGATCGATATTTTGTAATAGTAGTAGGCGATAGTCGGTAATTAACTTTCAGGCGCTAATAAGCTTTGGTAGCTACGGCTTAGTTATATTTATATGATAATATAAAAGTCACGCGTTTGTAAAATGTTTGTGGCAGGACTTGACAAGGTGACCTACCGAGAGCAACGCTCTCCAAAGAATACTCGTAGCTTCTTCGTTACAACCTTGTCTGATTATTACATGTTTGACTAGTTAGTAGGTAAGGTTTCATCTGATAGCATATTTTGAAACATCTCTTTATGGGACAGTCAAATGAATATGGCATTCGTAGAGAGCTTGTCTGATCTGAAAATCTGCGTCCAAATTCCGCCGGAGTTTCTAACCTGAATAACTTCGTGATGAAGAAGAAAAGACAAATACAGACACATTAGGTATTAATAAACGACGTAGTTACGTGTAGAGCAGAATTTTTGCTGAGACTGGACCTGTTTGGCCCACACTACACTGAGGGGACTAATTTGGTCCTAACTAATTAATCACTATTGTTTTCTGTTCTCTTTATATTGTCATGCCTGTGTTCTCTGTGTGTTGTGTGTCTATCTGTATACTATTATATTCTGATGGTCATCAGAAAATATAGATGATACAACTAAACATAAATATAATTAGATTTAAAAAAGATTTAAAAACAGATTAAATTGCTGTTGTTTTCTCTCATACTAGGGTTATGAATGCAGCACGGATGTACTCTGATTTCACTAGCGGTCACTTATTCAAATGGAGACCGCGGAGAATGTGGCTGAACTCAATCTATTGGTTAAGATTCAGCAATAACACGAATAACTTATAATATTGGCTAATTAAAATAATCATGTGACATCGTGTTGTTCCTCTATAAGGAAGCAAAACGTGCAAATCGTTTTCCTTGAATACATCTTATTCAGTACACTATCGTGTCGCTATTTTTATCTGTTCAATAAATATAAGGATCTAACGCTTCATAAAGTTAGTCATACGGATACGATGCTTTAACTAAAATGGGAGATTGTGGTATGTATGGGTGAAACATGCTTTAAATATGATCGCACACGCAAAGCACCATGCAACTATTCCTACGAAGCTTCTTAAGAGTCCGGTGACAGCGGCTCGCAATTTTGAAGTGCGATTGGCTATTATTTCATTTTGGGGAGGTTGTTTGAAATAATAACTCTAAAGAAACACGCATAAATACTGTTCGAACACAAATAATACAATAATATAAGGGAAATGTGCTTGAGTCAGAAATCATTTTGGTATTAGGTAAACGTAAGACCAAACATACTAATACCAAAATGATTTCTGATTCGGGCATGTTTCCCTTATATTATTGTATTATTTGTGTTCGAACAGTATTCATGCGTGTTTCTCTAGAGTTATTTTTTCAAACAACCTCCCCGAAATGAAATAAAATGAAATAATAGCCAATCGCACTTCGAAATTGCGAGCCACTGTCACCGGAGCCTTAATAAGAATACATTTATATTTGCATATAAAACATATACCTATGACAAGTAAAACCATTATAGGCTATAACAATAAATGTTTGAATTACCGAGCACACTAACTTCACGTATACACAATCTGCAAAGGTCGAATGTGTCTAGAGAGGGCTACAGTTGGCTTGCATTCATTCGGGGTATATGATCTGTACGGACGTCCCACAATGGAGTGTATTGAGCAATGCCCCCCTGCTAACCTCACCCCAGCGAACCCAACTCCTTGAAATAGCGGAGAAGGACCTTGGGTTGGTGGCAGCAATGGCTAGCATCAACCACAGATCCTGAAATAGCTTATAGCAATCGATAGGTCATGGTCTTGGCTTATCGACCGACATAAACACATGCTTGCTGGCTGTTGGTAGAATAACATAGAAGAGTAAGAGTAGTAGAGCTCTTTGTGGAGGGCTCGTCCGGGGAAGTACTACCACCACGCCTTTTTCTGCCGCCAAGCAGCAACGCTGTGTTTCGGTTTGAAGAGTGTGGTCGCCGGTGTAATTACAGGCACATGAGGCTTAACATCTGTATGCCTCAAGTTGATGGACGCAGGGCAGTGCATCGTAGGGCACGTTCCTATTGTGCGTGACCTACGGGGCAATGTTTTGTTTATAGGTGATGGTTACCACTTAACATCAGGTGGACCATCTGCTTGTTCCATCAGCTAGTTGTATAAAAAAAAAAAAAAAAAAAAAGAGTAGTAGAGCTCTTTGTGAAGGGCTCGTCCGTGTTGAGTACTATCACCACACCTTTTTCGAAGCCACGCAGCGTGGCTGTTCCGTTTGAAGGGTGTGTTTGCCGTTTAAATAAATTGTGGAATGTTTAGTGTTCTAGTAGGTACCTAGCATGATTTTATTGTTCTACAAAGAGTATTATTGTTCTGTTATAAGTTAATATGTGTGCTCACTGCTAACAAAATGTAAATATTGAAAAATAATGTTTCTCAGTAAGTAATTTTATGTAAATTTTATGAGAAATAAATGTCTTAAACCTAAAAAATAACAGGCACACGAGGCTTTAGGTCTGTATGCCTCAAATTGATAGACAGGGAAGTGCACCGTAGAGCACGTTCATATCGAGTTTTTTTGTAAATATAATTAGCTACATAAATACTATATTCCAGTCTCAAGTTGACTCGTCTCGGTCCCAACTTTACAAATCTATAGACTACACAAAACTACAACTTCTCTTTGTATTGCTAGGTCTAATGCCGGATCCAGATAGAACCAGAGACAGAGTAAGAAATGATCTCTATTAATAGTCTAGTATCGTCATGACGCAAGAATTTATTTTAATATTGATGTGATGTTTCTGCGTTACCTTAACTAAAAAATTATATTTAGTAGATTTTCTTTTCAACGGGTTTCGGCTGTATCTATCAAATTCATACAAATCTCGCCAGTAAAGTGACGAATTTTATGAAAAGAGCTGCTAATCAATTCATCTCACTTGCACATATTTGTTGACATTACTGAGCGAGTGAGTGAATATTTCAAATCAAATCAAGTATTTTATTTTGTAAGAATTTTAGGTAGGTACATGGTAAATAAAGGTCTTCATAAAATTCTATGTATCACTAAAATCCTACCATTACAGACGTACAAAATCATTTAGAGAGATTCTGCTCTTTTACTAGATTATTTATTTAGCAGCTCTTTTACTAGATTCATTTTTTAATCGACTCTTGGTATACCTACACAATAACTTTTTAATACAATCATGGCAGCTCGGCTCGGCTTAGCCCTACGAGTCTTTAGGACCAAGAAAGAATCAGTTCGGAGCCAAACGAGTATGTAATGATCGTGTTACGTTTCAGATGCCCCGGGGACGGGACGATATGCAAGTAAACGTGGCGGGCCTAAGGAGAAATATTAAAAACCTCGCGCACAACTACAGCGATGCACAGGTAATATTCACAGCCGTTTATACATTACTAGCGACCCGCCCGCGCGCCCCTGCTTCGCACGGGTGCACATATCATGCATGTATTATACATATAAACCTTCCTCTTGAATCACTCTACCTATTAAAAAAAACCGCATCAAAATCCGTTGCGTAGTTTTAAAGATTTAAGCATACTTAGGGACATAAAAAGAAAGCGACTTTGTTTTATACTATGTAGTGATTCCATATAAAATTACAGTTCAAAATGAATGTACAAATTTCACATGATTTCATGTGATAACTCAAGTATTTACTTTCGTTATCTGCAGACCGTTGCAATTGGATCTAGAGGAAAAAAAAGATCTGATCGGAAAAAAGATATGGATTGAACTGATCCAAATAAGTGCCAATCGTAAGCGCCCGTAAGTCGTTCGCTGTATACATTCTATAATCTTCAAGGTTACAGAAGTCCACTGCGGAACATTAAATAAAGATAACTCTAACATTTTGTGAAATTAACTGACAACCCAGTAAAATGAACACAAAATTGTACAAGTGTTCAAATATGGCGCATATATTTTTACTACAGCGTCCTTGGCCTTAGTACCCTTGACCGCACTAAGCCTTTAGGCGCGACTAGAAATGCTGCTTCAGGGTCGAACGCGGCGCTATCGGTAATGCTTAAAACTCAGTGTACCTACTTCTGAAGTTATCCAGTAAACTTAAAATAGGGTTGGCAGTCTGATAAATCAATAGGACGGGGCGAAAGGACTAGTATCTAGCGCTAGAGCATTTTATATTTTTTTATGGAATCAAGCAAATGGCCCACCTATGTAAATTGGTGGTGGTACTACATGCTCTCTCTTCTTTGACATATTTTATACTACCTACTTGCGAATACTAACTACTGCAAAATGTGGGTATGTGCCAAATGTAATGTTTGGACGTACCTCTGACTACCCCCTTAGACATCCTCAAAGAATCTTGAATTAGTACCTACTTGGTACTGGGAGATCTGAAGGGATATCTACCGTGCCTGGGGATCAAAGTCGTGAAGCTGTTTCTGTTTTTATTTCTTTCTACTTGCGAATTCATAGTCTTCACTATCCTTCTACCTTTCTTCCTTCCATTCCTTCTATTGGTCTACTCTAGCCTAGACCAATTTTATTTTATACATAAATATTAACAAACTCCTTCACAACTCCAGGTGAAAGTGCGCGAGGCGACCTCGAACGACCCATGGGGTCCGTCCAGCACGCTCATGGCCGAGATAGCGGACCTCACTTACAACGTGATGGCATTCACGGAGATCATGCAGATGATCTGGAAGCGGCTCAACGACCACGGGAAGAACTGGCGGCATGTTTACAAGGTGCGCATACTCTCATCCATCATGGTGACTGTAAAATCCTGTATTTTACTAAGAACCCTGGCTCACACAATACACCAAGTCGGTCTCCTGTCCAGGTCTTCCACTGTCTTCTATCTACCATAATCCACACTACGTGCCCCTCAGATGCCGTAGGTACATACTCTTCCCGCCAACCCGTATCTCTCTGACATTGACTGGACATTGACAGGTGAGGAGCGAGCTTGACACTGACAGGAGGCTAACAACCGCTTGTGCAGATGAGACAGAGTATTGTATCTACTAATATAGATACCAAGCGAACACTACAGTGACCATCCATTGCCGCGAGTGGAGCTCTTGGTCCCTTCTCGTCGGAAGTACTACCATGTTTGTTTCTGCCGCCAGCGTTGACGTTAAAGTGACAGACTCATGATACTTAAAATCTGTATGTCATAAGGAACGCATGGCGGGCCGTAAATTCTAATTCGTGATAGGGGAATGAGATCTGTGGCATTATTCGAGATTCCTTGCCCCAAACCGTAACGTCAAAAGGTTGGGCTATATTCTTTATGACATAGGAAATACTACCGTGAGACCAATCAAATTTGTCTCACGGCAGTATCTCCTATGTCTCCACGTTTGCGTTGAGATCACGTTGTGTCGTGATCTCAACTCAAACGCGATTAGATTGGTCATAGTGAATCGTGCCCCTGTACAGACGTCCCGCAGTGTATTGTGCATTGTGTCCTCCTGCTAACCTCATCCCAGCCAGTCCAACTCCTTGCTTTTTTGGGATAGTCATCGATTTGATTTTGACGACTCCAGTAGCGCAGCGGGCGAGAGACCGCCTGCGATGTTAGAGGTTGCGGGTTCGATTCCCGCCTCGGAACAAACTTGTGTACGATCTGCAGATCTACAGAAATTTGTTCCGTTGGTCTGGGTGTTTTTTATGTATAATAAAAAATATCTAAGTATGTGAGTATACAAATATATCAGTTATCAAGTGCCCATAGCACAAGGTGTGAGTAGTTTACTTTGGGGCTAGATGGTGCTGTGTGGATTGTCCAGCATTATTTATTAGAGAGTGTTGTTGTTGCAGGCGCTGGTGCTGATGGAGTACCTGATCAAGACGGGCAGCGAGAAGGTGGCGCTGCAGTGCAAGGAGAACATATATGCCGTGCACACGCTCAAGGACTTCCAGCACATGGAGGAGGGCAAGGACCAAGGTACACCTGCCGCGTTCACTGCGACCTGATTGTAAGCTGAGCTGTTCAATACTAACTGGTTTCTTCACGATGTTCTCCTTTACTGAATGCAATAAGAGTAGTAGAGCTCTTCGCGAAGGGCTCGTCCGGGAAAGTAGTACCGCCACGCCTTTTTCTGCCGCAAAGCAGCAACGCTGTGTTTCGGTTTGAAGAGTGTGGTCGCCGGTGTAATTACAGGCACATGAGGCTTAACATCTGTATGCCTCAAGTTGATGGACGCAGGGCAGTGCATCGTAGGGCATGTTCCAATCGTGTCTGACTTATGAGGCAATGCTTTGTTATAGGTGATGATTACCACTCATTATCAGGTGGGCCATCTGCTTGTTTCATCAGCTAGCTGTGTAAAAAAAAAGAGCACTGGCATTTCTCACATAAATGAAATTATCGAATTTACTTTTCAACGGGGCCCCAAGTTATTGTGTACCCGAGCGCCTCCGGTACAGCCTTAAACAGCGTTGCCAACTGAGGAGTGAAGGCTATCACGGTAGCTTATATGTACTTGTTTATATCTCTACAGGGTTAAACGTTAGAGAAAAGGCGAAGCAGCTAGTAACACTATTGAAAGACGATGAGCGGTTGAAGAATGAGCGTGCTCGAGCTCTGAAAGCGAAACAGCGCTTCGCTCAGAGCGCCAGCGCTTTCGGCAGCGACGGAGCGCTGGACACGCCAACCAGTCCTTCGTACCCTGCGGTGAGTGTTTGTTATATAATAGTTTGGGTACACTAAAGGTGCATTCAAGTTACGTGCGGTTGCCGCGCGAGCCAGTGTTTAACGGCGAAGACGTTCAATGGTCTCGCTAGCCAATATGTTGATAAGAATTTAGTAGAACAGCCCGCGGCGGCGGATAGCCATTCTACGTATTTGCCGCGCGAGCCAGTTTAACACCCTTCACACCGTTAACACGGCGCGCGAGCGGACGACTGAAATTCTTCGATGCGGTCACAAAAACCGACACCGAGCGGATCGTCGCGCCGCACGTTCGAGCGTGCCAATGTTCGAGGGTTTTCTGCGCGTACGCACCTTAATTCTATCGATTAAAGTAACTCCTATATCAGATGCTAGGTAGGCAGCGTTACTGTGTTTCGGATAGAAGCGTGTGTTCAGTAATGTTTGGTCTGTCGTCAGTTGTCGGAGTCGTCGGAGTGGGGCGGCGCGGGCGCGGGTGCGGGCGCGGGGGGCGCGGGCCGCGAGGCAGAGCTGGCGCGGCCGCTGACGGCGGGCGAGGAGGAGCTGCAGCTGCAGCTGGCGCTGGCCATGTCGCGCGAGGAGGCGGAGCGCGAGGAGCGCCGCAAGCGGTCCGACGACGTGCGTCTGCAGCTCGCCATCAGCCAGTCGCAGCACGACTTCCAGTGAGTATCACCACCCCTTCCCCCCAGCTCTCACTCTGTGACGTCACGCGACGCATGTAACTGTCACAATGAGACTGACGCCCAGCGGTGGCGTGTGACGTCACTCTCGCACTGAGCACTGTCAGCACTCGCGCCGTCGCAGTCGGCAGTGGCGTCCCCGCAGCGAACACAGACGTGTGACGTCATCATCACCACGAAATAGTCTTGGCATTAGCGAATTCACAAATAATATAGGCCCTATCCATCCATTATCCAACTAAACCTTTCACTATCCTATCCAGACTCCAAGAACACCTGCGACGGAAGATTCTAAGAATTCCTCCGATAACCGAAGAAATCTATCCCAACTTACAACTCACCAATACTAGCCCATACAGTGAATGCCCACACGCAGCCAGTAGTAGACCAGACTATACCAGTAGTGGAACACAAGATACCAGTGTGTGGCTAAACCATAGCAATGAATCGACACACAGTGCCGGCGATTACTCTCAGAACACGAGTCAATGGTCACACAATGACTGTAATTACCGACAAAATGCCAGTGAATGGTCTTATCATTTCAATAATTGGACATACACAACAAGTAATATACCAAAAAATGCTAGTAATGAACATAAAAATGCCAGTAAAAGGCCTTTCAATGCCAGTTATTTGCCACAAAATGCCATATATTCCAGTGAATACAACACCAGTTTTACACCACAACATGCCAGTACCGAACTAAATGCAAGCGAGTGCTCATACAATGTCTGTAACACCCAGAAAGATCAACAATTTTTTTGTGAGTGGTATTATCCCTGTAATCTGTCACAAAATGCAGAAAATGAGCAACAACATCCTAGCGAATGGTCGAACAATACCTGCTTGCCACACAAGGCCACAAATGGTTTGGAATTTGTCTCCGAATGGGCGAACAGTGCCAGTAATGTATCACGAAATGGCGAAACAGTGCAAGAAAATACCAGTGGATGGTCGGACGTTTCTATTGATTGGCCGTACAGTGTCCAAGAGGAAGCGATCATCTGTGAGTGTAGCCAACTGCCAGATCCGAATCATTGGCTTTGCGGATGTCTTCAGTGCCAGCCGCAGAATGTACAGTTAGTTGGTTCGAAACTTACCTTTATCCGGCAGTGTATTTATATTTTGTGCAGAATATTGTAGTTTTTTAATGAGGGAGCGTCCATTAATTACGTGAGGTATGTTTCTCACGTTTATTTTCCCGCGGGTAGGAGTAGTACTTTTTTTTTTACTGAAAAATCTAAAATATTAGTCTCTAATAAAAATAACTAAGCTAACTTACTAATAAGCAAATTATGCTTTTTGATAAATCCAAACAAAACAATTAAATAACATGAAAAATACGTTTTTTAGCAAAACGTCACGTCATTTCACCAGGTTGAGAAAATTGTCAATATCACCTCACGTAATTAATCGATGCCCCCTTAGGGTGCCGTTTCCTCACAGTAATGTTATCCTTCCAGGGACCCTGAAGACGCGCCAACGAAGAGAGCTGAACCGGCCCAGCAGTCTCATCTTCTAGACCTGCTGGATGTCAACCTCAGTCCATCGAATGGCGTGTCTTCCGCTGCGGCCTTGGTGGACCCTTGGGGAGTGCCTTCGCCGCCGCAGAGACCGGTAAATATTAAAAAAACAATTGTGATAATAACATATTGTGTTATTTTGTACTTTCCACATGTTCTTGGCATACATTTAATAAAATCACAAGGATCACTTGGAAACGTCGCAAGGTGGATGCCTAGACCAGGCAACAAACTTACGGCTGGCTTCATGTATGTCTTATTAAACATAAAAAAAAACTCCCCATTTGTACATACCTGCTGTACTGCTAGAAGGTACAATAGATGGGTGACGATGACTAGGTACTTCCCATCAGGCCGGCTGTATGCATGTTGATCTTTTACATTGAAACAAATTCTACTTGTGAGAAAGATATTTTGAAATTGAGAGTTTTATTTGTATTTTAGCCGATGTATTTGGAGTTCGACATATTTTCGGACGCAACGCCGATGGTGAGATTGTGTGCCGTGGTAGAGCTAAGAATAATTAACGCTAGTTTGTACATTTGTACTGATTTTTGGAAATTTTGAGCTTGTTATAATTTTTACACTTGGTGTTTTTACTTTTTATGTTCAGTTGAGTTTTTGGCTAAGTTCAGTGTGTTTCCGTGCGGAAACGCCTCAGAATGTTTTAAAATCCCTGCTGATAATGTGTAATCCTGTATTCCAGGACACGAGTGCAGACGCGTGGTCCGCAGTGAACAGTCCGGCGCGCGATCCCTGGGCGCCCGCGGCCGCCGCGCCGCCGCCCGACCCCTGGGCCCCCACGCTACCTCACCTCACGCAGGTAACACCACCCTTCAACCCACCCCCCGTACTAACCACCCACCCCCCCGTACTTACCACCCACCTACAACCCACGCACCCACCCACTACCCCCCCCATTAACAGCCCACCTACTATCCACCCCCCTAACCCCCTAATAATCGCCCACCTACTACCCATCCCCTTATCACTTGTCTCCTATTACCTAACCCCGTCAACCACCATTCACATGTCTAAACAGATGAATGTATGAGGCAAATACTTATATTGGGAGCTTTGATACACGAACTGATTTATCCTCGTTTCCACGATCACAACCAGTTCTTCTTCTAATTTCAACGTTGTGTATTCGGTCAATCTGTGTGATGCATGTTGCGCTGATTCATTAGTGGCGGTTTTGTTAAGCCTCACGTGCCTGTAATTTCACCGGCAACACCACTCCTTTCAAACTGAAACACAGCAACGCTGCTTCACGGTAGTAATAGTCCCTTCCAGGTGGGAGCAAATAGTATAAAAGTTGAATTGTAAATGTATGTGTAATGTTTTCAGAGTAAATCCCCCGTGTCCGTGCTATCCTCACCTTCGTCGTCGGAGCTGGAGCAGTTCGACGCGCTGTCGCGGCGGCCGCTCAACAACAATCACGAGCCGGATACCGATCCCTTCGATCTGACGGGACTAGGTAACTTACTTCATGTTTTGTGAGCACCTTACGACATCCCCAAGCCGAGTTTGTTGCATGTTCTTCTCGGTGTTGGTCGCGTGGAACTGTCACTAGAGTCACCTAGTTTTTAGACGGTTCAAGATGGTCCTTGTGATTTTATCGAATAAACATATTTTGACTTTGACCTATGACATCGATTTTTGTAATGTCTCAAATGTTATTCTCCGAGCGGGATATGAAACCGCAACCTTCCGCTTACTTAAAACTATTACATTTTAAATGAAATGTAAAATGAAATTAAATGTATTTATTTGCCAGAAGTAATTTATCCGTCGTTAGTGCGTCGTAAAAACAAAAATCTTATGTCGAATGTCAAGGAAATTGTTTAAATATTGTATGTTGTGTGCAGGTTCCCAGCTATCCCCGGCGGCTGCGAGCGCGGGCGCCATAAAGAAGTCACCGTCGGCGTTCCTCGGCGAGAACTCTGCGCTCGTGAACCTGGAGCGGCTGCTGCAGCCGGCGGCCGCCGCGCCCCCCGCGCCCCCCGCGCCCCCGCACAACCCCTTCGCCGACCCCGCGCCCGCCGTCCCCGCGCCCGCGCCCGCGCCGCGGCAGTTCGCGCCCGCGCAGCCGGTCAGTGCACCCTCCATTGTCAACGGAATTCCGGCAACGGATAGACGTGCATCCACAGCCACGCGCCCGGCGCCACTCAGCCCAGTAGTCCCCTTGTGGGAAGGTATCGCGCCGTACGCTCGCCCTGCAGCCAGGCTGTTCGCGCCATTGTAGCCGGTCAGTGCCCCCTATCTGGCGACTGTTGGTTGCCAAAAGTAAATAAACGTACTACTAGTGACGTTGCCGAGGCGGCGCCGGCGTCCCAGCAAGGCAGTGCCCTTACACCACCGACTAACTCCCGGTTTCTAAGAGCTCGATCAAAGCTAATCAGCTGTCAAGTCACTTGCTATTTCAGATTTTACTTCAAACTAGATAGAGATAGCAAGTGACTTGACAGCCGATTAGTGTTGGTTGGGCTTTCAGAAACCGGCGGTTAGAATGTCAATTCTAGGAGCTTCTATATTGAAATGAAATATATGAAAAGTAAAAATAAATGTGTATTGTTTCCACAGGCGAAGCTGACAATAAACGAGTTGAAGCAGCAGCAGATGGGTTTGTCGTTTCCGGCGGCGGGCGCGGCGGCGGGCCCCGCTGTGACGTCACAGGGCGCGGACCCGTGGGGCCTCACCGCGCGCACCGCCTCGCCCTGGTCGCCGCAGAACACGCGGCACACGCCCAACCCCTTCCTCTCCTAGCGGCGCGAGCGCAGGTAGCACATCTAACACCTTGATAGACGCAGGCGAGTGACTTGCTCGGCACATAACTAGTGAAGCAGTGCTTAAAGTGGATTAGTTAAAGGTGGTGGTGGATAACCACCTAATAAAATTGTTAATGAATTAGAAATGCAAGGAAATAATTTATTTGCGTCCAGAAAAACGGTCCAGAAGACACCTATTCACTCTTGCCTTAAAGACACCTAAATTGTAAGAATCAGGAAAAACAGACGACGGTAAGGTGGTATTAAGGATACTGAAAGAATCTCACACTTCGCCAGAAAAACCTAGCATGCATTTAAAATAGAGAAAATTACAACATAACAGTAAGTAATTTTAAAAAAAAATTACAATGTTTTAATGTTTACTTTTTCAATTGCAGGCTGACCACTGATAGTGTAACCGCACGCGGTTCACTCACCGCTGCCTTCACGTGACACGGGCGCTCTTGCGGCTAACTTCGTCCCAATCCGACCTGCCCTCCGCATCGGTACGCAACACTTCATTACAATACTGAACATGGATGTACAATCAACTCTGACCTCTGGATCACAGAAGAGTACATTAAGGCTTTTTTGGTGGGATGGTGTTGAATTACGGGAGTTGTACTCCGGGCGACAAACCATAACGAGCACGCATTCTTTAAATTGTCGTACAGTTGACACTTTAGATCGCTTTCGGGGGAAATCGGCGACGGCCGTTGTCCTACAAAATATGCTGGACTGTCGGAATTCACACAATAGACTTTCAGTGATTTTTGAACAGACTATATTCCCTCATGCCCGGATCCTACAACCTACGAGCCTCCGTTAACTATATGAAGCAGTCACTGCTGCTAGATGCATCCTGCTAACATATCCTCGAAGATTATAAACGGGATAGGAGTAAAAGATTTCGGTAATGGAGCTATGCATTCTATGTTAGTTACTTGTTTGTGCTTTTAAAACGGCTTGTGATCAATGCACCAGTGTGGTGAAAAATTCACGTCTCAAAGCGACATGCTTTAGGTCAGTGACCCAATAAGGGACTAAACTACTACTAGTAACTGCTAAATGGGAAAAAACCAAACTCAAAAATCAATTTTGATAAAAACTTTGTTCAAGCCATTATTTTCATTTGTTGTACCAGTTTTGCACTTTGTAGACTGACTGATGTGAAGTAAGCCGTAAGAGGTGTGCAAGTGAATTATAATAATGTCACGATTTATTGCAAATGTATGCTTAGATATTTCGAACCGTCTCAAAACTAGTGCAGTTTACATGCATTTTATATTTACAAAATTATTTATTGTGTGTTCAATAACTGTCCTTATTTCCACTGACGCAAGAGCTACAGTCTTTGAAGAATTTGCCTTGTAAAGATCAGAATTACAGATAAATTGTATGTCTTTCTCGAATGGGCTACATACTTATGTATCCAAATTATATACAGGGTGTGATAATAGAAGATGCATACAGAACTCTTCTTTGTGTCAGGGCCTACCCTGTGTAGACCCAATATCAACTTTTAAAAGATTCAGATTAAGACAAGGATCCTGCTATATTAAACATAGTCAGAAGGTCCTATTGTTAGGGATATCGGTGTAGTCTGTTTACACCCTATATGTATGTTTACATCCTAATGTATTAAACTAATTATTGTGGTGTAGGTTAACAAATTGAAGTATAGTGTAATAGGACAGTGTGACGCGGACGGCATTATTGCATTGTCGATTGGATTGGCTGTAGAAATGTGTATAGCAGTATTTTATGGCAACTAGGGTATATCTCCTTTAGTAATTAAAATAATTTTAGAATACGGGATGCTGGATAAATTAAATTATTTGGGTAGAATATCATTGTATACCTACTAACACTGTTATTTTGTAACGTGCTGATTTGTACTTTTGGCATAAAAATTGTATCTAACCCCGCGTTCCGAAATACGCTATAATCGATTTGAGCGCTCACAAACCCGTACCGAATTAGCGTAAGCGCGATAACGATGAACCATGAAACGTCATAGATGACGTCATGACATGCGCCATCTTGCGATTACGCCGACCATGCCATATTCTAATATCACTGTGAGCGCTGTCAAAAATGACAGTTGTGCATTTGTGTTTTGTTGTTATTTGTGATGAGGTTACATGTTTTCAGTCGCATTATAGTCGTTATAGGGTATAATATGTTCTGTGATCATAAAATAACAAATCCAGCAAATATCCAAGCAGTCCCAGTTTGTTACACAAGGTTTGAGGTTATGATTCCTAGGATGTTTCTGTGAGTGCGTTTACGAGCGTTCCGAATTGTTGACAGCTCAGAGCTGTCATAATCGCAATATCTAATTCGGAATTCCTGTGAGGTGATGTGAGCGCTGTGATCGATTATAGCCATTTCGGAATGCGGCATAAGTGCAAGGCAGTTAGTAAGTTTGGGTCTTATGCTTTGTGCGCTGAATGGGATTGGGAGAGATGACGTCACATCTCGAACTAAAACGGTCATTTAAACGTGGTTCAAAGTCAAAATATGTTTATTCAATAAAATCACAAAGATCACCTTGAAACGTTCGAACGATGTTTTTTATAAATAAATAAAAACTGCTGACTAAGCATGGCCTCAATAAAATTTATCATTACCAAGTAGGTATATTATTTCTACAGTCAGTTCAATCTGATATTTAAATCGCGGATCAGTTTTGTAATATGTTGTAAAACGGTGAATAGAACCCGCAATCTTGTGTGCGTTCAAAAATGCTGTGTATTTTTGTATGTTATTCATTTATACAAAATTTTTGTACAATTAAAAGCAGCTGTTGGATTATTACAATTATTTTTCCAATTAATTATTTCAATTATTAATTAAATTAAGATGAGCTGTCAGATTTCTTATTTCTGAATGTACATGAAATAACTATTGTTATTAAATTTGGGACTTTAAATATTCGATTACGAATTGAATAGGAAATACCTACTCAGTCTTCATTTCATTGCATATAATATGTATAACATTTTATATTGAAACACTAGCTTAGCATAAAATCCTTATCATGTCCTTCATGTGAATCATATGTCAAATCTGTAGATGGAGCCACAGTCCCATACATACCGTTTACAATACCTACCCCAAGTCTAGCTTTTAGTTTTTTGTAACGTCGAGCCTTTTTTGTCTGGATGTTCGATAAGCGCCTCTATCGGGCGCGCTGAGAACTCACGAGTCTTCATAGTCTCCATACAAAAAACGCTAACAAACGAAAAAAATAAGACTTCAGTATCAGATCTCTTTAAAATTCCTTGATTTAAAGGTTTTAATGTTAATAAATTATATCTTGATGCTGGTTTTCATACGGTACTGGACATTTATATTGACTGTCTATAAGCACACTGAGGTGTAAAATCACACGTCTCAGGAAAATCTAAAACTCAGAATAAGCAAAACTAAATTATGATAATACCTTCTCATTCTCATCCTCTTGCATGGTATCATACATCCTCTCCAAAAAGATCCCCAGAGCGCCTACTAGCCAAGTCGCAGTAGAAGATAATGTTTCGATGAGATAATTGATTTTGTTATGCAAAGTGTAACATACCCCTATAACCCCGGAAACAGGGTATACTTCAGGTCAAGGCGAACCACTTGTTTCAAGAATTTTGAAATTAGCTAGTTTTTCATTCATGAAATGTCTCTTAGACGTGAGACTCCAACATGAAACCAAACGAACCATGAGGGTGGCTCTCTTCGCAGCTGTTTGTAGGGGCGTTGCAAATTTCTGAGACAATATTAATTTTACATTTGTATGGAAATTTCGAACGATATTATATTCGACCTTTGCACACATCACAGTTTTCCAGTGCATGATCTGATCTATTTATTTATTTATTTATTTATTTATTTATTGAACAAAATCCACAGCTCTTTGTATTATATAACTAACATAACACATAATAAATGTAGCTGAAAGCCAATAATGGATTTACATTTTATAGGCTAACTATAACAATATAAAACGACTATCACTAAATTAATTGAAACATAGGTACTAATGACATGACTGTATTGAAAGTGTGTATTGAGTGTGAATGTATGATCTCCTGGTCTTTGGCCCATATAGGGGTATGTAACATCTATGTTGCTCGTTGTCTATCGATATTTTATGAATTTGTTTATTTAACGATTTTGTTCTACAAAATGTGACACTTGGTTTGGCTGCACATTATTTAAGCTGTTGATTTAGGTACTATATCAATACGCATAGTCTAGAAATCTTGACAGACTACGTGATATTGCGATAGTAAGCGTGAATCTCACAATTTCGAAGTTTTCTTCTATAGAATGAAGTATGCGACTTGGCTACAGACTCGATCAGGTCACTTTGTCATACAAAGTCTTATATGTTTCTGCGATTCTGTAGGGACTTTCATTTTAAACTTAATACCTACTTGTACATCTCATTCTACGTGACATACGTTACAATATGCAGGTCAAGTAATTCGTCCATGAGCCGCGATTACAATGCCGACTTATGTGTTCAGTACACGATATCGGATCTAATATAGCCATCTCAGTGCGCTGCACTGTCACTTGCTATCTTTTGTTTCACATTTTGTAGTTACTCCCTCTAGGCTGAACATATAAGTTGGCGGTACTATACCTACAGATAAATGTAAGATGGGAAGTAGACAATCGTGCCTTAGAATATAACTAATTACGGTTTAGTACAATATTTATTGTCGCCATCCATTCGTTTGCTAAAGTCTGGGCCAAATGCCGAGCTCGGGTCACCTTTGAAACATTCGACAAAATGGACAACACTCTCGTTAAGTAAAATACATAACTTGTTGCAATCAGTCTGTTTGAAACCAGTACTGAATTAAAAGTTTGAAATTTTTGCGAATACCAACCGATAGACAGATACATCTTGTTAGCAGCTCATGCTGATAATTATATACCAGTCACAAATCAAAACCGATTGACTGATGTTAAGTACGTAATTGCTATCACAATCGTGTACGATGTATCATATCTTCGGCAATTTGTCGAACGTTTCCGGGAATAGTCTTCTAAAATACCAACAATTACCTATTTCGGAGTATAACGTCAATTTATAAGTATATTTTGTGACTATAACATAAGATTAGAAGTTAAACGATCTACCTTTCTCAAGAGTGTGGCTTAATATTGTGTATATCAAGCTGCATCCGAAAGAGGGTGGGTTCCGTATCTAATTTTGAGTTACGAAACCCTAAATTACGAGACCTCACATAATCCGTACGCTTATTGGCGTTTTGTATTTTGCGTACAAATTATAATTATACATATTCCAATTGTTTTTTTTTTATTATGGTATTGGTATTTTTTCTATGTAACTATCCCCATGGTACGCATAGTAGGACAGACCTTAGTGTTGCCTTACAGGAGATCGGGGCCGTGAGTCGTTACTTTAAATATCATTTAAAGCAGGGCGTTAATTTTTTACAAGCAGCACTTTTAGATTGTTTGACTATATTTAGATATTTTATCTTCTTTCTGGCAACACTGAGGTTATTTGTATTTTTTTTATTGCTTATTTTATTATCTACTAGTGCAGGTTAAAATGATTATCGTGTGTTTATCAGGATGTAGATAAATTATTTTTTAACATATTACTTTTGACCAATAAATGCATCGATGCTAATCCAATGTCACTAGCTAGGGAGAACTGTAAAGATTTAATGTAACTATTTAATTAAAATATATAAGTTTTTCAATAAAAGAGGATTTTATTTAAATAAAACAGCAGTATGTAAGTACAATATGATTATAATTTATAAATAGTTTACAGACGTTATAGTACAATTGATTCCAAATATACCTAGCGCACGATCTCACGACACCGCGATACTCAATAAGTCGTGTAAGTACAAAGATATCAAATACATAGTAATGTCGCTTATATACACTAACGCACCAATACAAAAACGCTTATAAAATCGTAAAAATTGGTTTCGAAATCCCATGTAAGTCTAAAAGCATGGAATGGACGATAACACTGTTGAAAGCGGCATTCGGAGACTTACACTACGTTTCTTACAATAACCTAACTATGTTGTTCTTTATTAGTAAAGCCAGACTGCGTGCGATGTGCCGCCCAGAGGCGAGACTTGCCACAGTTCTGCACACGTCTAGTATTGCGTCAACCCCTGTTTAAACTTAAAATAGGTAATTACGATACAAAAATGAATTCCCAGTAGTTTGTAGGCTTCAGTCTCGATGCGAACACGTCACGGACGCGCTAACGGCTGGCAGATTACAAATCCATCGACTAGACACTACATTACCCAATAAATAATCGAATTCCGAATCGTCTCGACACCGTATAACTAAAATAAATAATTCAAGCAAGTGATAGTCATTACAAAAATATTTGAAAGCAATATTTCGGCAGATCTTAACACCAATTAGTAAAAATAAATCTATGATTATAATAATTAATAGAGAAGCGATATTTTTATATGATCACATTCGCACTACAACCTCGCGCGATAATATAAACCTTAACGTACTAAATGCAAAATTGGACGACGCCTACGCTTGACACATTTTGCGAAGTATTTTTTTGTTTTGAAATGTGTGTTGTTAATGCAGCAGCATTGACTGACATTCCCGTTTTATTGTTTAATTAAAATAACCATTAGCAGCTGATTCGTTTCAGAATCAGCTGATTGGGTCGTTCGGTGCAGCCATCTTGTGGTAACAACAAAATGGCGGCTAAAAAAAACGGCGTCAAACGTAAGCGTTCATCTCAATCGATATGAAATTAAGTCCCTCGCCAATCTAGCATTCCTATACGTGCATTCTGGATATATCGGATACAGTGGAAGAGTATTGTGAACAGGATTCGACTGGAGAGATTCATGAGTGTATCAAAGATTTAAAATCAACACAGAACGCACTTTTCAATTCTTGCAATATGTAAACAAGACAGAAACATCAATTTTGAGCACACAGACATCCCTCAGTCGCGGAGTATCGATTCTGAATGTCGCACTGGTGACAGCGAGAGATCAGATCAGAATGACGGTTGCGTTTAGTACTCCCAGTGCGTGGCTTTGGCGATGTCGTTTCCGTTGAGATGGAAGTTGCCGTTCTTGGCGGCGGCGAGGTACTCCTTGGTGGCCGCGTTGCGGATGGCGAGGCGCGTGGGCTCGCGCAGCTCCAGGTGGAAGCCCTGCGGCGCGTCCCCGTCGCACGTCACGCTCTCGCTGTCCGCGTGCCAGTACTTGCCGTTTTGTCCTGGAACAAACAATTAAAGCTACAACCGTGCAAAACGTCAGACCATTGTTGTCGTAAACTGCATGAAACTATTATCTTGTTTGTCAACATAATGTTTTTTTAAGTTACGTCTTAGAAGAACATACCGTCTCCTAAAGATATCAATAAAATTTTTATTGAGAAGGTGGAATTATATTCCCTTCTGAGGTCAAAGAAAGATCTTTACACACGCCAAAAGTGATATTGGGGTATATTCACTTAGTATGAAAGTCGATTCAAATTATCTACACATGTGATTTTATTATATTATAGAATAAAACCTTTGTGACGTAGTCATAGCTTACCTTTGAAATAAACAGCTCCTTTAGGGCCGCGCACCACCTGGATAGTCTCATAGTTCGCCTTGTTGCACTCCAGCCGGACTCCCTTGGGGCCCACAAAGCCTTGCTCGCACTTCAGCACTAAGATAGGCCTGCGAAATAGTTATATACATGTTACAACAATGTTTATTCCCAGCACATCACATGGGGTTAGAATATAGCCCATTTCGCAATTTCAGTGCAGATCTTATTCTTTTAAATTTGATGACCCCATTAGGGTCACGAACGTTATGGACTAACTATCACCTGCAGCTTCTCTCGCGTGGTACCGAGATAAAATAAGCTATTCCATATCACAGGTGATGGAATTACAAACTTGGAGTTGCCATTTTAAGTAAAAAATCAACTGTGTAGTTGGGGTCACCAATGTATGGTGTTAAACATATATTTGTCTCAACAATCCGCGGTCCATAGTTCTAAAGACACGGCTGAGGCCTACGGACGGCCTATAACCTCAGTCATTCAGGTTTGGACAAGCACGGGCTTGCGTATAACATAACATAGATATATAATCCTCACCTGCGTCGTCGAAGTCGGCCCTTTGACATGCATTGAGGCTGGCCACCGGGGTGGTTTTAGTGAGTCGACGAGTCCGTCATCCTGACACTACCCTATGGCATCCCTCAGTTTGCAGATTTCCTCCCCGTTAACAAAAAAGGGGGTAATCCTCACCTATTGATAAGATAGAAGTAATATTTGCAGTTTCCGTCGACGGCGTCCGCGTTCGCGTACAGATGTCCGGACCGCTTCGTCATCAGGTACTTGCCGTTGTTCGCGCGGAAGGCCACCGCGCCGTCGCCTTGCCACTCCAGCTCGAACAGGGCGTTCGACGACCTGCGACAAACAATTTATGTATACTAAGGTATCTTCTTCGAATACCGTCATTGGTAGGTGTGTACGTAGTGCTGTTATATCACGATGTATGGACACTGTTACTATTGTTATCGCCACGGCACCCAAGCTCAAGCCAAGTGTTTTGATTAGTGAGACTACACTTCATGATTAACTGACCATGTATGCTCTTTCACTATTGTGTATCGTAATGTGAACACGGAAGATCAAATGAGGGTAGTTGTTGAAACTGCCACCACTCCTCAACGACGGTAGATCTCTTTGATCCCCTTTTATTGTATTTTAAAACTAAAGAAACCTATTTTCTCCGATATTATGAAACTAGCTGTGCCCCGTGGTTTCACCCGCGTAGTTTTAAATCCCGGTATTCCCACGGGATAAAAAATAGCCTATGTATTCCAAACTAATTTTATCTCTGTGCATGATTTCATTCAGTCGTTCTGGCGTGATTGAGTAACATCCATTCAAACTTTAACATTGATGATGTTAGTGGTATGTGGGTAGTTTGTGTAGTTACTTGTTGTCTCCGCTGGCCTGGATGCCGCCGCCAGTCTCCAGCGTCCAGTAGCGGTCCTGCATGGTGCGGATGTACCAGCGCTTGGTGGCCCAGTCGAACTCCAGCTGGAACGTCTCGTGCGACGAGATCTCGTCCTGGTTCGCCGTCACATCCACGCCTGGAAACAATCAATAACCTTTAATTCCACATATTTAGTATATGACAAGACAGACATGGTAAAATCTTAGTTAATTTAGGTGCCACGCGAGCGACCACGCCTAGAAGAATAGGCAAAGAACTGCCACGAGGCATTCCACCATCCGGAGAGCATTGAGCAATGTCTTCAGCAATAAGGTAGGTAACATAACCTATGCATTTAGTATTATCAGCCTATCTTCTCATCATGAGTTCCGTCTTAGCCCACGAATATCCGATCACAAGCAAATGCACCACCGTCTGGTCTACACTGCACTGTACACATTATTATTTATTTATAGACGAGCAGCTTTCGCTGATATGTCTACGTCACAGTGTTGAAACTATTGATAATTGAATTTGAATTGTTGAAATTATTATCATATCTTTAGAATTTATCATTAGAAGAACAAGGCATCCTAATAAGTGAATGACAACCTCAGTGGCGCAGCGGACAAGAGTCCGCCTGCGACGCAAGAGGTTGCGGGTTCGATTCCCGCTTCGGAACAAATTTGTGTACGATCTGCAGAAATTTGTTTCGATTGTCTAAGTGTTTTCTATGTATAATAAAACATATCTATCTATGTAAGTTATAATAACACAAGCTTTGAGTAGCTTACTTTGGGACTAGATGGTGTTGTGTGGATTGTCCAGCATTATTTATTTATTTAGGTACTGCGGTCGCATCGGCTTGTTTATAGATAATTGCCGGATCGCTGTTCGATAGCTTCGCCGTTGCACGTTTGCAGTACCGCTATACTGCACGCCTGTTAGGATGGACTGCTCTCTGATTTGAGCGCATTTATACAGAAATCAGGTTATGGCCTTAAAAACCTATTCTAAATTAAAGTCAAAATGTATTTTTTCAATAAAATCACAAGGACCACTTTGAAACGTCTTAAACTTAAGATGCCAGTTCTACTGAAATTTAGCAGTGGCCTGTGGCTTTATTATCTGTTAAATTCAGCGTGATTGCCTCCTGAATGCCACAAAGCCATCCAGCCTCCGTCACCCGCTTTCTACATGAATGCGCCAGCCGATACAGTAATATTGAGTAACGGCACGGATCAGAGTGTTTCTTGCGAAGTGCTCAATAGACTACAAGAAGTGCACAGTCACTTGTTTGAATTGTTTTCAAACAATACCGTCACACGCGGAACGGTGTATTCAGTGGGTCGAGTGATCGATGATCATATTGATCACTGTACGTCGATTTCGAAACATTTAACATGCTAGTGAAGGCACCGCGAGACTCGAGTTTAGCTGCACCCGATTCTGAAATTGGAAATGGTTGAATATGGTCATTCTTATAGGTACTATAAACATTTTTTTGACAAGCAGATCGCCCACCTGATGTTAAGTGGTAACCATCACCTATAACAAAGCATTGCCTCGTAAGTCACGCACGATAGGTACGTGCCCTACGATGCATTGCCAACGCTGCTTGGCGGCAGAAATAGGCGTGTTGGTAGTACTTCCCCGGCCGAGTCCTTCACAAGGAGCTCTACTACTCTCAAACTTAAGGCTCCGGTGACAGCGGCTCGCAATTTCGAAGTGCGATTGGCTATTATTTCATTTTATTTCATTTCGGGGAGGTTGTTTGAAAAAATAACTCTAAAGAAACACGCATAAATACTGTTCGAACACAAATAATACAATAATATAAGGGAAACATGCCCGAATCAGAAATCATTTTGGTATTAGTATGTTTGGTCTTACGTTTACCTAATACCAAAATGATTTCTGACTCAAGCACATTTCCCTTATATTATTGTATTATTTGTGTTCGAACAGTATTTATGCGTGTTTCTTTAGAGTTATTATTTCAAACAACCTCCCCGAAATGAAATAAAATGAAATAATAGCCAATCGCACCTCGAAATTGCGAGCCGCTGTCACCGGACCCTTAACTCTTAAGCTTTGCATAAAGCACCAATTGAAAAAGTGAAATGACCACCGATATTCACTTATTTATGTGTATCCCCGAGTGGCGGCTAGACCAAGACGTTGAACAAGGTAATCACAACACAGCATTCAGGTAAAGCAGAAGACCTTTGCCCAGCAGTGGGTTAGAAGTCCGAATAATCACCAAACCGCGAAATACCATTTTGCAGTTTTTTAGACTTTTCGAGAACTTTTAGGTGTAAGCTGTGCGTTAATTCTGAAATAGTGATCCAGTTGGCAGTTGATTATAAAATTATAGCCTTAGTTTTTTTTATGCCATAGCAGGCAGACGAGCAAACGGGCCACCTGATGGGAAGCTCACCACCATTATGTACTATGTTCTCGTTTTACCTCAACGAATGCGTTCATCCTTCCATTTAATATTATCAACGTGTAAAGATCTTTCTTTAACTTTTTCCACAAGCTCAATAAGTTTTTACGACCAAACGAAACCACTTTGCAAACCGCAGTCGACAATTCTTCAAATATTCAATTACGACTAAGTAGGTACTGCGATTGTAATATTAAGTAGCGCCAGTCTAGGATTAGCATAATATCAGTATATCACAGACGAGCGTGCATACAAATGTTCAATTATGCAGATACTTCATCAAACGGTTTCCGAGCAGAAGCACGATATCTACTGGTACCTATCTTAGTTAATAAATAGCATCTTTTATTCTGGTTTGTGTACGATGTTCAGGAAATGGAAACACGCATTGTAATAAAGATTTGCTTACATTATTCTACCGCGTTGTTTTTTTTTTATGAACAGGCATTGCTTGCTTAGCCATCTCTTGCTGCATTGTCGATAGTGGCGATGTAATTATTATTTTACAAATATTGCTTTTAAATCAGAGTCACATTAAAACGTCGCGTCTAATAAACTTGAAGTCTATTATAGCTTAACTCTAGAACAGCTTCTTAAGGGTCCGGCGACAGCGGCTCGCAATTTCAGAAATCATTTTGGTATTAGGTAAACGTAAGACCAAACATACTAATACCAAAATGATTTCTGATTCGGGCATGTTTCCCTTATATTATTGTATTATTTGTGTTCGAACAGTATTTATAAATAAATAAATAAATAATGCTGGACAATCCACACAGCACTATCTAGCCCCAAAGTAAGCTATTCAAAGCTTGTGTATTTATGCGTGACACTTTAGAGTTATTCTTTCAAACAACCTCCCCGAAATGAAATAAAATGAAATAATAGCCAATCGCACCTCGAAACTGCGAGCCGCTGTCGCCGGACCCTTGTAGTAGTTAGTCTCTTTCATCTCTTTTTTTTTGTTTTCTTTTAGATCTGTCTTTCGATCGCATGTACATAAACCCCACGTGAGCGGCCATAGATAACAACCGTAGCTTATTAACGTTAGAATGCCGAATGTCCGGCGCCGCACGAACCGCGGAGCCAAGCATCCGTGATAGAAACTGTAGAAAGCATGCGCGGAGACGTTTTTGTGTGGATTGCTGCGCGCGGGAGGTCTGCGCGGTTCGGTGTTACCAACTGTTATAACAAATGATAAGATAACGAAGATAGTAATACTCAGGATTCGATCAACGTAAAGAAATAAAGAAGACATATTTATTTGTAAAAGGATTATTTATTAATTTATTTATTCAGGGCTTCCAGTGAGTAATACACAATTCTTACAAAAATAATCAAACAATGATCATACGTTTCCTGTGCTTACTCCTTGAAGTTAGCCACAGCTAGCACAAGTGTTGGCTACATTACATTTATAATCTTTTAGCTTTTAGCTGCATTCTACGAAAATATTTATCAGGAAAGTCCGACCATTTTGTGTGTAAGCATTGATTTTTTAAAGTTTACTACTTGCTGGAACAAGCAGATGGCCCACCTGGTGTTAAGTAGTAAAGCATTGTGCTACCTCCTTTACTAATATCCTCATAAGTTACTAAACCGGAAGATGAAGCGAAGGACGCCCCTCCAATCTACCTATAACCCAACGATATTGTAAAGATCGCGGAATGAAAATGATGGAGAAGGCTCAAAATCCTACTTCCGTAAGTATAGAGGCCTATTCCCAATGGACGTCTTCAGGCTGACGAAAAATGATGATCATCGCTTTCAATTTCCCGGCCTCGATCTCCAGCACTGTGTCACCTAGCACCAGCGAATGTATGTTACCTTCCTCCCGCTAATTGGCATCTTCAGAAGCAACTAACATGATATTTGCACTTTATAGCTGCTAATCTTCACAGTAGATAAACTCTAAATTAAGGTTAATAGCCAACTGTCTGTGAGAAGCGAAGCCTGTAAAGTTAATTGCTAGAAAAAGCCGAGAAATAGAATAGACATTTATTGCTGTTTTAATAAATTATTTACTGTATGAAGTTGAAGGCTTACTTTCGTATAGTTGGACTAAAACAGATTAAAAACATATAATAGATAATGCTGCACAATCCACATAGCACCTATAGCCTATAAGTAAGCTACTCAAAGCTTCTGTTATGGTAACTAGATAACTGATATATTTTATACGATATGCTTACATAGATATTTTTTTTTATTATACATAGAAATCACCCCAACCAACGGAACAGATTTCTGCAGATCGTACACAAATTTGTTCCGAGGCGGGAATCGAACTCTTGCGTCGCAGGCGGACCCTCGCCCGCTGCGCCACTGAGTATGTCGTAGATTTTACCTACTAAATAACTGAAATAATAATATATGTACCAACTCATTTAACTGCTTTCCTATTTCCTTATTATTTTATAGTGTTTGTATGCTAAGCAGGATCTGGAGACTCGAAACTACTCACCAACCATCTTATTTTGTAAAACCCAGATTCACGAACAATAAATGATTTGATTTAGATAAAACAAAAGTATGGCGTACGCCACACTACATATTTGTGGTTTCCGCCTTTTGGAAAATGGACTTATTTCCACTAAAAACACTAAACAAGAATCAGCAACATCGAAAGGCTTTTAAGAAACACCATGTCAGTTTTATAGTAATTAAATGAAAGATAGATAGCCCCTAGGTATTTCAGTAAACGAGTAACCTATTCTTTTTTTTTAGTTACCTACTAAAACAGAGCTTAAATAAACAACTAAAAAGTTCATTCACTTCGTCCGTCACTTTGTTTCCAAAATGCAAATTGGTAATTAGTTATGCATGAAAACGTACAAAAACTTTGCGCTTTAATTAGCTTAATATCTAGTTAAAATAAATGATACCTAGGCAGTTTGGGGGGTTCAAAAAACGAAAGGAACCGACCCGTCAAGTTTATCTGACACTGGTGTCGATTCTGTTGTTGCAATATCCTAAACTACCCTAATCTGACAGCTTAAAAATTATGGCCGTCCTTGTTGTTTCGGTCTTATAAAAAGGGATGTCAATATTTTTAGTCCTGTCGAATTAGGTTAGATTAGGAAAATTAAACAACAGGATTGTCACCATTATGCTTTGTTACTTGGATTTAGCGCCTAGATCAAGTTAGTAACGTTATCAAACGGTCCGCTAAACCAGAATGATCTGGGTACTGGGTATAAGTAACTTCGAGTGGGTAACCTCACCTACCAATCTGTCCAAACAATTGAAAGACAATGTAATTTCATTTTGTTGTGCAAGTACATAGTACATCTATATTTCATTTTGTTGTGTAAGACAGGTACCTAATTAGTTCAGTTTCATAATAGATTTATAAATCGGTATTTAATTTTACTTTATTTTTAGATACATTTGTGTATATTGCTTCAAGATGACTGTAGTGTATTTAACATTTTATTAAATAAATGACGAAAACATATGAGATAAAAAAATAATTTTGTGGTTTATAAAAGCATTAAACAAAGTGTATAGTAATATTTTACATTTTATATGAGTTTTATTTTGTGAATTAACCAATCAGCATGGGCTCAAGCTTGCCTGACTCATTCAAAGCTTTCACATCAGAGCCTCCATCAACACAGTTGCCAATGATGAAAGCTTGGGGTACTGTTCTGAAGCCAGAGATTGAAACTAAGTTTTCTTGAATGGCTCCTCCATCTTCACCTGGACCAACGTCCAGCTCTATGACCTTTATTGGCTGCTTCACTTTACTAAAAATATCTTTGGCTAGTGTACAGTAAGGACAGTAAGTCTTCGAGAAAACAACCACCTTTTCTTGCGAAATATCTTCTTTGATGAGCTGTTCGACTTCTGGAGAACTCGCCATTGCAACCAACTTTTGATTTTGATTGATTCGAGATCTGTGGTATTACAATACTCATTCCAGATCAAAAACAAAACCAAATAAAAAAAGAAATTCTCAATTGAATTCAGACGAAATCAAGAATCCTCATATTCAGGACAAACTTTCTTGTAAGTAATATAACTTTCAAAATTATCATGGTTGTGATTATTCGTTTCATTATTTACAACTAGTTGCACCCCGCGGTTTCACCCGCACAGATTTAAATCCCGGTATTCCCACGGGATAAAAAGTAGCCTATGTGCTATTCCAGACCATAATCTATCTCTCTGCCAAGTTTCATCCAGATCCGTTCAGCTGTTCCGGCGTTAAAGAGTAACAAACATCCATCCATGCATCCATACTTACAAACTTTCGCGTTTATAATATTAGTAGGATAGTCGCATAAAGTTCATGTTGCTAGCAACCGTGACGATATATCGAAAATAAATGAAACTCACAAATCACGGTAAACTAAAAACCCATGTCTCAAATGTTGTTTCTAGCCCGAAGCCTCAAGGAGCGGAGTAGAAGCATGGAAAGGTTTGGTTTAATAGTCGTGACCATGTGTCAGCACTTCTCCACACTTTACCAACACTGCTGTCGGAAACCCTTCGTGGCGTTGCTTTGCTGGGAACTGTAAGGGAGCGTGCTTTGTGTGGAAGCAGACATCTTTACTACTATTCCTCCTCAACGACGACCGACCTCAGTGGCGCAGCGGGCGAGAGTCCTCCTGCGACGCAGAGGTTGTGGGTTCGATTCCCGCCTCGGAACAAATTTGTGTAGAATCTGCAGAAATTTGTTCCGTTGGTCTGGGTATTTTCTATGTATAATAAAAACTATATATCTATGTAAGTATATAATGTATTAAATATATCAGTAGTACCCATAACACAAGCTTTGAGTAGCTTACTTTGGGGCTAGATAGTGCTGTGTGGATTGTCCAGCATTATTTATTATTAGTAGAACTACGCATACCAATACCCCTAGACATTCCGAAAGAATCTAGAGTTTACCCATAAAGTAGTAAGATAGAATATAGTCATTTACATAAGATACTCGTACAAAAAGTTGTTTTGTTATTAATGTTGTTGTGTATTGTGAATTATGCTATCACTATAATTTAGCCGTTAAATATGACAACGACAGCAAACTAGCTCAAAATAGTCATCATAATCGTGTTGTTCCCGCTCTGCTCATGGCGTCGCTCTTATTCACGGCCGCTGCCTAACCCTCGAGCTCCGCCGAGCGTGACTTAGCAATACTTTACTTACGGCTCTCGAGTCCAACCTACTACCTACCTATCTCATCCAGTCATCGCACAACTTAGAAATGTTTTGAACCGACAACACAAACAGACTATCGAGGTTTGTTGAAAAAGAAAACACAGAAGTAAAAGAACCTACTTGTGTAGAGAACTGCCAATTCAGATGAATTACTTTCTTTACTGATAATTTGTCATAAGTTTTATTTATTTTTTACGACCCTATTGGGTGGTGAATGCGGCGATTAATTTCTAAATTATTACTAGATTAAGTTCATACTTTTCTACAGAAGCTACACTTCTGGGGTTGATGGTTGATGGTTGAAATATAATAGTTGATTAGCAATTATGTTACAAGCGGTAAGACAGATAAAATGTAGGCACTGATCGAGCATTGCTTAGGTAAACGTGGTAGGCTTTACGGGTGCTTAACTACGCCAACATAGCCCCATTAACCTCATGAGTGGACATAGCTTAGAGGTACTGGGGCCTAATCACGAACGAAGTAGACGTTAGTCGCGTAAACGTATCGTACCCCTAACTACAACAGACTAAGGTTAAATATCGCTAGGATACGTTAACGCAACATTTGTGCCACAAACGCCACAATTCATTCGTGATCAAGCCCCTGATCCCAGATTGCAAGCGTGAGGTCAGCTCGCTGCTAGCGAGAGGGCCATTGCCCGTTACGACACGACCTCCTCGCATTTCCTACTCGCCTGGTACTTCAGTCGAGTAGCGGAGCTATTTGCGAAATAAATTGGCTTCTGTATGCTGCTATGAGATTTTTATTAAGATGGTACGATATTTTATTTTCTGCATAAACGCGGTCTTATAAAATCTCGCAAAAATAAATAATGTTTCTTACCCAAAGGCAACAACACACAACAACGTTGTTCAAATTAAAGGAACTTATATGAAGGCATAATTTCTAAGAACTAATGTAAAACTCGGCATTCTTCGAAAGGAACACAATACAATGCAATCAAAGCAGATTAACTAACGTAACAAGCAGTTATACGAAAGATGCCATTCATTAACCAAAATTACTAGTTATCACCCGCGGTTTCGCTCGTAATACACGAGCTAATGATGCTAAATTAAAGTTTATGGTGTTTTTTCTTACATTCGGGTTTCGTAAAACCCGTTACTGGTATTTTATCGCGACAAAAATTGTCCTACATGATAATTCACGTTAGGAGTTATTTTAATATCTGTTCTATGTTTTATCCCGATCAGTTTAGTGGTAAAGGCACAATTGAGCCAAAAACATCCAAACATCGTACCTTCGCAATTATATTATCTTCTTATTCATGTTGTCATTAGTTTCTTGGCTACTTTCGAGTGCGTTTTGAATCCACGACCTTAGGATTGGAAGGTGGGGCCGCTACCACTAAACAACCAGCGCTCAATATTAAAAGTAGGTATGTATGACACCGTAGTTCCGACAATCGTATCACGATCACATTCCCACACCCGTGTGTGCATGTCTCCAGCTTCCTCATATTGAAAATGTAATTTCTATAAATGCCAATATTTAAAGCATAATTAGTGCACTCATAGATTTGAATCATAATTTAGCTGCCAAATAAACAACGATGCTATAAGCTTATAATAGTGTGTAAGCTGGAGTAACATGTCTCCAGCTGCCTCAGTCAGTGTGGGCAAACGGCTAATGATAGAGATATATAGTAAACGCAAGGATTTAGTACCTATTTAGTGCACCTGGTACCAAAAATTTCAGGTCTGTAGCTAGGAAACTCTTCGAGTTATAAGACTTCATCAACGTGTAAGCTGGAGTAACGATACGTAAAAAAACATATGCTCGTTCTCTGGAATGGCTGGAGCTACCAGGTTGCTTTAAGTCTCCAGATTTAGTACCAAACGAATTAGCGAGGTACCAAATATTTGAAGTGTCTCTGTTCAAAACTCTATGAGTTACAAGCTTTTCCAGCTTTTTTTGTTTGTCCAGCTTGCACATGTTGGATCTCAGCAACCACAATAGGTACAGACTCGGTTGATGTCTCTGAACCGAGCTATGAATTAGTGCACTCGGTACCAAAAATTTGGAATCTCTAGGACAAGCAGTTCTGTTGTAATCAGCAAAATAACATTTTACCGCCAAAAATTCAAAGCATTTCGACGCGACCATAAAAATGATGCGTTGCCGCTCTGAAGGTGATATTACGCTCTGCGGATTTGAACGTATTTTACCCGCGATAAGAGTCTTTTTTGTATGCACTCAGTCCTTTAAATTTCTGAAGGCATAATTATTATACCTTTCTCTTTCCGATGTGCGTTGAAGAGCGGGGCGTTGTGTGTTGCCATATCTAATTAAATAGTTTGGTATGGTTTGACATTTTATATTTTTTTTTTTGATAAAATATACCAATTATATTGCAGAATTTGCAGGCAAGGCAGGGAGCGAGCAGCACGTCCGTCCGTCCGTATTTTGACAGTTTGACAGCCAATCTAATCTTGCTAGTGTCATGTCAAGTGAATCGTCATCAGACCTAAGTCAAGTCATTCGAATTTGAGAGGTTAAAATATACCAATTATATATATTGCAGAATTTGCAGGCAAGGCAGGGAGCGAGCAGCATGTCCGTCCGTCCGTATTTTGACAGTTTGACAGCCAATCTAATCTTGCTAGTGTCATGTCAAGTGAATCGTCATCAGACCTAAGTCAAGTCATTCAAATTTGAGAGGTTTTCGATTTGCAAAAACGAATCCTTCCTACCTATATAAACCAGTATTATGGTAGGTAGCAGTTCAATAAATAATTAGGTAAATTTAGATTTACGTAGGTACCTAATCATTTATTAGTTTTACTACTTAACTTCTCCTATGGTTACTGTGGTAGGTGTTAAAGAACTGGCGCTTTGAGTAGGTACCTATGTAGATACAGATACAACTCCGTTATTTTAACACTGCCAAAAAGGTAAAAAAGGGGCTACCTACCAGTAAAAACGCACCTCTTGTATCTATGTATGTTTCTTCCGCATCGATTTGGACATCCGCATCGTACCAATAATGCGGATGTTCATGCGGATGTGACAAAAACAAAAAATAAAATAGACGCAACCAGTGACTGGCGCGTAGTATCACCTTCAGAGCGGCAACGCATCATTTTTATGGTCGCGTCGAAATGCTTTGAATTTTTGGCGGTTAAATGTTATTTTGCTGATTACAACAGAACTGCTTGTCCTAGAGATTCCAAATTTTTGGTACCGAGTGCACTAATTCATAGCTCGGTTCAGAGACATCAACCGAGTCTGTACCTATTGTGGTTGCTGAGATCCAACATGTGCAAGCTGGACAAACAAAAAAAGCTGGAAAAGCTTGTAACTCATAGAGTTTTGAACAGAGACACTTCAAATATTTGGTACCTCGCTAATTCGTTTGGTACTAAATCTGGAGACTTAAAGCAACCTGGTAGCTCCAGCCATTCCAGAGAACGAGCATATGCTTTTTCACGTATCGTTACTCCAGCTTACACGTTGATGAAGTCTTATAACTCGAAGAGTTTCCTAGCTACAGACCTGAAATTTTTGGTACCAGGTGCACTAAATAGGTACTAAATCCTTGCGTTTACTATATATCTCTATCATTAGCCGTTTGCCCACACTGACTGAGGCAGCTGGAGACATGTTACTCCAGCTTACACACTATTATAAGCTTATAGCATCGTTGTTTATTTGGCAGCTAAATTATGATTCAAATCTATGAGTGCACTAATTATGCTTTAAATATTGGCATTTATAGAAATTACATTTTCAATATGAGGAAGCTGGAGACATGCACACCACACCCGTCACGTCATCCCATCTCCACTCCGTGACAGTTCAATAGCTAATAGCCCAGCACGGACAGATAGTGAAAGTTAATAGCACGCAGCAATCAGGAATACGGATGCTCAATTACAGAGCAATCGTCGTGGTTCCTGTCTGATTGTCTTGATGCTTTGTTTTTGTGGAGAAAATGAGAATTTGCGAGAAGGCTTTCGATTGTAGTCTCGACTTAAGAGGCTGACACCGTCAGACAACTTTTCACTCGCACATTTCAGCATTTTTTTACAGTATTTGTCCCTTAAACTGACTAACTACATAACGAAATAATATCAATTTTTCAGTTAGAACCACGGAATACAAGTGTTATAGTAGCGCATGGAACATTTGCATCCATTGTAGATATTTATACCACTACAATGTCAGGTTCAACTGTTTACTCAGACCTCCATTTACAAGACGTGCGCTTGTCACAAGACTAGATGGAGTATGCTTGCAACCTATACCACATTAGTGCTATGACCTAACATCCTCACAGCCCAGTGGGACCGATCCATAGGAACTACATGGTCAATGCGCGCCGAAATTTCTAAGCCAGAAAGTAGTACTTAGATTTGAGTAGGTATTGATTTATGTTAACTAGCGATCCGCCCGCGCGCCCCTGCTTCGCACGGGTGCACATATCATGCATGTATTATACATATAAACCTTCCTCTTAAATCACTCTATCTATTAAAAAAACCGCATCAAAATCCGTAGCGTAGTTTTAAAGATTTAAGCATACAAAGGGACATGGGGACATAGGGACAGAGAAAGCGACTTTGTTTTATACTATGTAGCGATGATACGTAGCGTCTGTAGCATGTTATGTTATTGTTTTTTATTTAGCCATATTTAAATAATGCTTGTTATTGTTATTATTATTTATAAAAATATTTCTTACCTATATCTCTTATCTTTGTTTTCTTGTGTATACCTCTGCTTTCTTCTGATATGAATGATACCTGTTACTATGAATTCCAAGCCTAGTTGTATGTGTTGTGTGTTCTTTGTAGCAAATAAATAAATGTCTATGTCTAAAGTGAAGGGATCTATAGTTGGTAAGACTGACCTTGCTTGACGGACACGTATTTGTCGTTGAGTCCAGCGACGAACGCCGCCTGCGGCAGGCTGTCCTCCAGCGAGAACAGCTCGTCCCTGGTGACGGCCGTGGAGCGCGTCTTCAGCACCGCCTTGGAGCCGATGGCCGCGAGGTAGGCGCCCGCGCCGTCGCGCAGCGCCAGCGACCCCGAGTGGTACTCCGCGCTGAACAAGCAGTTGCTGGTGCATGTGTCCTGCAGCTACAACATAAACACGCCTTCAGAATAACCAGGCGCATTATTCTCTATGACAATAGGAGATTCCTTGCCCCAAACCGTGAAACGTCAAAACTTGATGTTGGGCTTTATTCTTTATGACATAGGAGATACCTGGAGCCCTCACCGTATGACACCGGCTGCCTTGTCTTAGCTCTGATCGCGGTGCAAATGGTCATAGTGAATAAGGCTCCAGGGGCGTTATTCATCAATCCAATCGCGTTTGCGTTTAGCACGTTGTGACGTCACACGGTTTGGGGCAAGAAATCTATTTGTCATCCCAACTAATATTATAAATGCGAAAGTAACTCTGTCTGTCTGTCTGTTACGCTTTCCCGCTTAAACCTCTCAACCGATTTTGATGAAATTTGTCACAGACTACCTTTTATTGCGAAAAAAAGAGATGAAGAGATTAAAAGTACGCAGACGAAGTCGCGGGTACCAGCTAGTAGAGAATAAAGCTTTTCGCCCACAGGCACGATCTAAACGCGCGACCGCAGACGCGCGATCTGTTTGTCCTATTGTAACACGCAATGACACCTAAATCGTAAAGTAAAAACGTAATGTAAAGCGCAATCGCAGGACGCGCCTGTGGAGTACAGCTATTATTTATTTATTTAATTTATTGTCTTGCGAGTCACGCTCGAGAGACGATCCCTACGATGCGCTGCCCTACGTCCATCCACCTGAGGTATATGATATGAGGGGGCTATGTGTCAGATGTTTACAGGCTGATCATGATATATTTTAACACAAAGACGTTGACTAGCAGTAGCTACATTATAAGGTAGCTGGCAGCATCTAAATGGCGTTGTGGCTGGCACTGGCATTTGTAACTGGCCTGGATGGCGTTGTGGCTGGCACTGGCATTTGTAACTGGCCTGGTCGCCTGCAGCTAAGCACGTGACCAGCAATTCTACAGCATTACAGTCAAGTCGTACCTACTGCTATTTACCGCAACCAATCTTTTACCGTACTTAACCGAAAGTACACTGAGCGACAAAGTAAATTAACAAATTCAGGTTTTCAATGTCCATTTTCTTTATTTACTTCGGTTTACAGATCTCAATGTGGGTAGGAATAAAGTTAGAGTGAACAAGTAAGTTACATACGACAGGAAGATGATGAACTCGAAAGCCTTATACAAACGAGATATTTCAAAGCTGAATCAAAGCAGAAGTCTCAGTTTAAAAGTAATAACATTCCGTATAGTGGCTCTCACGGGATATTTGTTTAGCGTCCCGTACGACAATAGCCTCTTCCCACAACAACAAACCGCTGCGAATGTATGCGTGGCCACGGCCGCGCCGTGGCCGCGGTTTCGCATCTCGTAAAATCAGCGACATCACAATAGGCTTTAGTTTCCAACGGAAACTGTGAGCCTTTTGTCATGGTTTGGACTCAGCAATGTTGGACTTGGCAAGTTTGGTGGCATTGTGAAAACTTTGCGAACTTATTTTATTGTCTAATGAATGCAATTACTAATCTTGAGTTGGTTGCTATTTTTACTTAGGGTTGTTTAGTGTTAGATAATTTTATAATAGTTAGTAGCAAAGTCCTTAAATTCAGCGACAAAAAAGATTAAAAATTTCAGTTATTCAATGCTTCTCTTATCTTTAGATTTATCTAAAATTGGTAACTCAAACTTTCAGATATTTAAGATCTTTAAATGTAAGATAAAATGTTGATAAATGGGTGTATACTCGTAAATTTCTGTTATTTAAATAACATTTATAAACGTTATCACTTTACCGAATGAATGATTAAAACTTTAATGTGTCGCGGAAAGAACCTGCGCTTACCGTTCCTTCTGCATTAGAAAAAATCAATAAACAGATGTTATCCACTCGACTTCACAGCCGCATCACGCCATTGTTCGCGAACATGTGTTACTTTCAATAACAAACAACGTATTGTCTGTTCAAACACTTAGCACACTTGTTAGTGTTATTGCTGACAAATTGGAGAGTTTGCATGTGAGGAAATCGACACGAAGCATTGTGCTTTCAGTTCTCATGCTGACATTGTATCATTCACATAAAATATAAGATGGGAGCGAAAAGATTGAGCCCACCCGATGGCCTGACGATGTAAAGATCGCGCGAAGTCCACATCATTAGTCCTGGAAATGTACTTTTGTATCGCCAAACAGTGATGCTTGTCACACAAGAGACTTAAAACCTAGGTGCCAGAGTGACGGGACTGTCACATAGGGCACTCCCTCAGTGGGCGTGCTGTGCGAAGTGATGCAATTTTTATAAACAGAAGTATAGGTGCACCGGTGGTCTAGTGGGAGTGACCCCGCCTTCCGATCGTAAGGTCGCAGGTTCGAATCCGGTCGTGCACCAATGGATTTTTCTATCGAAAAATTTATGTGCGCAATGCCAGTGCTCTTAAACGGTGAAGGAAAACATCGTGAGGAAACCAGTTAGTATTCTAACAGCGGCGATGGGCTTGCAACCTGTCACGTATGGAATACTAACTACTGCAAAATGTGGGTATGTGCCAAATGTAATGTTTGGACGTACCTCTGACTACCCCCCTTAGACATCCTCAATGAATCTTGAATTAGTACCTACTTGGTACTGGGAGATCTGAAGGGATATCTACCGTGCCTGGGGATCAAAGTCGTGAAGCTGTTTCAGTTTTCTTTCAGAAGTATAGGTCGCGTCAACCAAAAATAACGCTGGAAAACAGAAGAGGGGATGTGTTTGCGCATACAAAATACACGCGCCATCACACCCCCTCCCCCTCCTTCCGGCGTTCTTTTTGCGTGATGCGCACTATAAGATTAGCAAAGCCAGAGTACTAACATTATGGAAGTGCATAACTTGAGTACAGTGAGTGTGATACTGACCTTCCCACAAGCGCTCAAGTACTTGTTGTTGCATGTATGCAGCGCGTACTTGCCGCCCTCGTCGGCGCGGAACTCCAGCGTGAAGAGCGTGTCCTCTCCCCAGGGCACGTTGGCGTCCACGTGGATCTCGTCCAGCGACTCCGACAGGTGCGCGAACCGCTTGCGCCCGATCGAGCGCAGGTTCATCTGGGCGTGGACACACATACAACTATAGCATCATCGTGCACAGCCCGACTTCACCCACTGCTGGGTATGGCCTCCCATAATTTGTGTCATCTACCACGATTCTGTGCCAGTATAACCCATTTTTTATTTTGTATAGAGAAAGAGAATCGTTCTTCTTGAAATGGAATGGTCTTTAAAGGAGAAGGTGGAAGTGAAGAGGCCATTATCTCCCATGGATGTCGTACTAGGCTCCTATGGGAAGAAATTGGTCAGCATCTCTGGAGTACTTAACACCGACACTGCTGTCACTGAGCCTGGGGGCATTGGGAGGCCTTGGTAAGTTGCTATTTTTTAATTTGCGATATTTTCTTTTCAGATAAACGTGAAAGTATGTGTTTTAATTTTAATAAAAATATTGTTTTTATTAAAATTAAAACACATACTTAAATTAAAACACATACTTAACTTTAAAACGCAACGAAGCTACATGGCGTTATTGTTTCTCTTTAGTGTTTGATGGTATTTATGGTACCCGCTTGTGTTGTCAACCGGTTTGATTTGTTCGGGGCTAGGGGCTAGTCTGATGTGATGACAGAGCAAACCTCAGAACAATAACTAAAAACGACCTATTGTTCTGATGTAATTGTTATGTTCCTTTGATTTAGATGACTTGTTTATCGTAGAGCCTCTGCACACGGCGAGTTTTCGACGCGTGAACGCTGTGAACGTGCTGTGCTACTGCGAATGGTGGGAGAGGATGCGATCAATACTCGTACGTTGTTCTTTATTGCCTTCCTTCTCCGACCTTTTCCTTTTGTTTAGGATGAGGCTGAGGTTAAAACGAGCCTTTTCCCGCTCAACCTTCCTTAGGCAGATCAAAAACCCGTGAACCAGCCTACAAGTACGATTTAATTCATTACTGATAAGTCCATCATGTCAATACAATCCCTTATCTGGTCCGGAGTGTGTTATGACGAGACATAACATGCTTTATCAAGTCCTCTGTCACCGTATACAGAATCAATCATGAATGATTAAGTAAGCTTCTATGAAATGAAATAGTTTATTTGCGTGAGAATGAGTGAGTTACTGGCCAACACCCTGCACCTAGTGCTGTTCCACGCGCCTAATTTAAATTCAAGAATTGAAGAAATGGGTTTGTCATGTCCAGCCCACTTGCTGGATTGGTGACTGGATTTGGTGGTACGTACTCAGAAGATACCATTCCCATGTCGTCTCTACGACACGGAAATTCCACGGGAGGTTTTCCTGTCAATAGAGTATCGAGATTCGAGAGTTTTATCTCAGTTTACCTGCGGACGCGCCGCGAGATGGACGTGCCACAGCTCGGCGTCTCCGGGCGCCTTGGCGGTGCAGGTGAGCTTGTCCTGGCTGGAGCCCAGGAAGTAGCCGCGCTCCACGTTCTTCAGCGCCCAGCGCCCGCTGTTGTCTTCCGATACACTGCACACACAGAATGATTTCAGTAAAACAATAATTTGGATCGAAACAATACAAGTTTTCCTACACAAAAGTTTGCACAAGTACGAAAACTAATAAAGCACACTTTTTAGGAAAATAACTTCTAGACATTTTTACTACGAAAAATTTATCGAAGAACGAAAACTAAAAAAGTAACGTTAGATACCAATGGCAGACTTTACGCTTGTCGTATACAAGTTAGTGTATAATAGGACTCTTTTGTCGTAGACCTGTCACGAGTTACGTAATAAGGGTGCGAAACGCGGGTCTGAAAGCTTCTATACCCTTCAAATCACGAAAGCGACGCGCAAACATCAAAATAGCAACGGACGCACAACGTTTTTTTTTTAAATTTACAAATCGGTCCGAAAATATAATTAACATAAAAAAGAAAGAAAAAGATTATAAATCTTAATTGAAATAACTGCATATTCATCTTATTACATTACGTATAAAGGTATCGAAAGCTCAATCAACCAATTAAAATTCCATTGCACATTGCAAATACAGCTTTTCGAAAGCAGTATGAACAAGCAATCTTGGGGTATCAATACGGAATGCTTGTACCAGGAACGATGCAAAAACTCGCGTCGGCCAATTACGAGGAAATGCAATCATTTAATTAACCACACAGCTTGTCAACATTGCAGACCCGCTCAGGGACACACGTTTATTTGTGAAGCTCGAATAGTATAGTATTCTTATAATGCAATTAATCAAAAAACTGTCCAATTTGATTGAGTGAGCTCGTTACTTTTTTTATCCACGTGTAAACCAGTGCAGCGGTGAAAATGCCTGGCCAACAAATGAACGAACCAAATACCTACGAGTATACCTAATGTTTATTCGAGAATTTAAGACTTATCTGCAGCCCAAAAAACGCTATTTTGAATGGCAGCCAGCGTTCGATAGATGTTTCTATCAACGTAGGTACGTAAATTGATGTCAAGATGTATTTCCTCAACAGCTTCCACGATAGATCTCCTCTCAGATCTAAAGATAAAGTCGATTCTTTGAGGACGTCTAAGAGGGGTAGTCAGAGGTAAGCAATAAATGTACATCCAAACATTATTTTTTGGCTCATACCCACATTTAGCACTTGCATGACAGGTTTCAAGCCTATCTCCGCTACTAGAATACTATAACTGCTATCCTCACGATGTTTTCTTTCACCGTTTGAGAGCAATGGCATTGCGCACATTTTTTTTTCCAAGAGTAAACACAGTATTTCTTGACGTTGTAGAAAGGTTCAGAATGTGATTTCTATTTACGCAAATTGCAAAGACAACACAGCTCCCTCACGGCGGCGGTTAATTAAAATGCACTGCGATCCCAGGGGTGCGAGGGTATTGTAAGATTTCCTCCCCTCCGCCTTGAATGGGAAACATACTAGACTGCTGTTTTGAACGTACCATTCAATTGAGGCTGAAGATACTTTTAAACTTCGCGACAATGCAATTTTAGCATGAGGGTAATGAGAATTGCGCGATAACGATGACTGTAATATAGGTATACATACTCTTGGACATGGGCGGATAGGGGAGGCCCTATACATAATACTCTTGGACATGGGCGGATAGGGGAGGCCCTATACATTTCTAGGAAGAACTATACTGAGCCTTCTGCTCTCAGAGGTCTTCATTTCCTCGAGCTATACGAGTACTACGCTACTTGCCCATTTATACTTTTAGGTGGTCTAACCCGACGGTCACAGCCCCAAAAAACAAAAAAGATTTTTATGCCGAACATAAAATCCAATTATAGGTATACACATAATGTACCTAATGTGTGTTTTTTTAATAATGAATATCTAATAACGACTAATAACAAAAGGAGCCAGTAGGTACTCTAACCTAACCTTTTACAATAATTGCCAATTTCGCCATTTCCCCGTGAAGTAGCACTCGGGGATTCGCTTGTAAATGTCACTGCTATAAACTTGTTATAAAAGTACACTACAACAGTATGACAGGCAGTTCGCAACAGGCAAGTTACTCGCCACTTCGGCTATTTGAGAGTAAACAAGTAAATCGACTGTCCCGCTAGAACAAGCTCCTTTCATATTTCAGAAAGGATAGTTTTGAAGTTACCGATCTATAGGCTCCTAACTACACAAGCACAACTGAGACACAGTTACACAAAGCAGATGTATGGTGTTAGTGCTTGTATATGTCAAAAAAAAGGTGTATAGGTCAAAAATTAATACAAATACAAATACATTTATTTGCCAAAAACAATTACATTATAATAGTTACTGATGGTCCCCGCACAAGGACAAGCCTGTATCGCGGGAGGTCAGGGTAAAAAAGAGCGTGATTTACTTATACAACAGTTTACATACAGATAACACAAAAAAAAAACTTTAAAATGCACTAAACTATTAAACTTTTCATGTTACTTTTCTCTATTGAATAGAATTCCTAGGCGGTGAAAGCCTTTCATCATAATGATAGCTTTAAAGCCACATTTGAAGCTCAAGCTAAGCTCGCACTGACATTTTAAGCTCTTCATAGAATAAAAATTTAAATATCAACAAAGCATTCGCAGCGTAGTTTTACTATGTAGTTTATATGCTAGTTACAAAAACTGCTCGCTCCAAAGAGTTACTCTTCCAGTGTGAACGTTGCGTTAAGGTGCTATGTCATGGTAGTAAGTGCCATTAGCTCTGGACTTGCTAACGGGGGTTATTCGGTGCACTACATAAAAGCTGAATGAGACATTCCCCATCGTGCTATGGGGTATTTGCGCCCTAGCCTCTTGTGAGTGTTTCGGAGCTTCCCTTGTGATAACACCCCAACATTACTAAAACAATTATGCTCCTAACGAAGCCGAATTGCGCTCAAACCTATTCATCCGCAGTACAGGCTAGAGCTCATTTAAATGTCCCACCGCATTTGACAAAAAGCTATAACCACCTCTATCACGTATCCGTTAGGTCCGGTTTTCCGCAAATTGAGCGGTTCTGAGTGGTACTTTAGTAACCCTCTCGCAGATTGGATCAATATTTTTGGGGGTGTTATGTTTAGATGGAAAGGTTAAAGGGCGTAGTAATAGTGTTGTTTTGTACATTCTGTATCAAGCTATTTTTGATAAGACAGTGACGGACCTAGCAGATGGTCCACTAGTTGTGGAGCGACACTTAACATACCCCGAGGGTGTGCAGTATGTGGCATTGGTATCACTTTGAAATGTCTGAAATGTCTTAATCTAGGTGCCAGTTCCACGAGGCCAAGCCTAGAAGATCAAACTTACAGCTTGGTTTCTACCGCTCTTTTGTATGATCTTTGTTACTTTATACGACCGAATACCTTACCAACCTTACAATCAGAACCCTTTGCTGCCACTTACCCAACAGACACTTCAGTAAGCACGTTGGTGACTGTAAAAGTTCGTTCAGTTCAAGTTATTTGCGAGCTCTGCGATAAGTCAGTCTGTCTGTTGTCATGAGTCAGCGTGAGTCAGTTCATCCCCCGCGGCAGCTGAGTCACGGGACTTATCGATCGCGGATGCTTTCACAAGTCTCAAACGTTTGTTCAATTTACGAGCTGCTGAGACAATGCTGTTGTTTTGATAACGTACATTGCACTGTCGGTTCGGTACATAAACGGTCATGGAATAACAAAGTCAAGGCACTTATTCGGTTGAATCACAAGTATCCCTTTGAAAAGTTTTAAAACTATGTCCGTCTTATTATAAAAATGTGAGTTAGACTAGGCTTAAGCCAGGACTAACTGGTCCGTGGTCTAACTTTGATACCGAAGTTGGTCCCTGCTCTATAGAAAAATCAAAGACTTAGACCAGACGTCATTATAAAACGGAGTTTATCTCCTAAACCACGGTTTAAAGATAAACCCGAACGACCCCTAGTTTAAGTATGGTCTAACTAATAAAAATCTCATTTTGCCAAATTTTATTTGGTCTCCCACATAAGTTTATTCAATAAAACAACTTGTAGCACTGCATTATCCAACATACATTTCAAACTATAGACTCCGATCTAAATTTGAAATGTCAAAACGCATCACTAGCGCGATCTACCTTTCGGACACTTTTACTAGCGCCATCTAGTTATAAAATTGGTATTTTTTTAAACAACTTCGGCCTTATTATATAAATGTGAAAGACTGACTGGTCCTCTTGCCGCAAGCTAGTCATGATCATGTACATACTACCTCGTCTTTCGTTTGACATATTTTATGATAAGTTAAAGCACAAAATCCCGATGCTACATTTTCTTTACTTTAGATGATATATTATAAAAAAAAGTATGTAGAAGTAAATATCAAGACGACAGTCAGCTTGTTTCACTTGTTTATTTGTTTGTGTCGTTGCAGTTTGCGTAATTTATTTGATTCAAAGCTTCGATAATCACAGCGAAGTTATCTGCTGTCAGATTTTTTTTGAGTAATTCGAGCCACGAGCAAGCGAGAGGACCTTGGTTGCCGGGGACAAAGCACTGTCTGTCCGTCATTCGATAGACTTCTTTCTTAAAACTACAACGAAAGACGAGGTAGTATGCGCATATGACTTTAGCCTGCGGCAAGAGAGTACAGATATACCAACTTATCTAAGCCGGTCTGAAATTAGCCGTTTAGAGAATTCTCGATTCACTATTGGCCATTTATGCACAAGCGGCTCACTTCAGACCGGCTCAGATAAGTTGGTGATTCCAAAATGAATGAACGATTGATTGCCATAATTTGTTATAGTCTGTGGATATTTGTTGAATGATTATGTTCTGTGATGATGAATCATGGACTATCTAATATGTCAAAAAAAAAACAGTCAGATGTGTACCAGCTATTGGTATGTTTTCATTCAGATGTGTATCTGTAACTGATATGATTACATTAAAAAGATATTTAATTTACGCAAGAAATACACTAAACAAACTAACTTAAGTAAAAAAAAAATTTACGTTAAGACTAGGCGGTATGGTTTAAAACTATAGCCTGCTCCAAGGAGCGAATATTAAAAAAAAATCATGGACTATCTCAGGTACTATGTAGTCTTCGACTAAAGTGTCTTTTGTAATACGAAAATGATAAACCTTAGATGATCCTAAATTTATGAGTTAAACCAGGTTTAAGTTGTTTATAATAAGAAAACGTGGCTTGAGCTAGGTTTAAACCCAGGTTTAATTTGTTTATAATAAGGCTGTGTGAGTCTAGGTGCTATTTCCACTCGACCGCGCCACGAAGAACAGGCAAGAAATTGACGGCTGGGATCCTAATGTTCTTTTGCATGATTCTATTTCAATATAATAACGTCCCAGTGTGTTGCCATCCAACTTTAGTGAGACGTAGGGAAAACAGCAATTACATAAAATGGTAGTTTGAGCATAAGCTTAGGTATTGTACGGCCCAATGCAACGGCATGCCCAACGGCAATTTTTTTTTAATTTTTTTTTTTTAATTGTTGTTTGACTTACTACACTTCTTACTTATGTATTAATATTATTAGTTGAAGCGTGTGTTCTTTTATGAATCTGTTTACTTTTCCTTTTTCTGTTAGATTACTTAATTAGCTTCAATAGTGTAGGTATTTTATTACATTGTAACGAGGATCATACAAAAGAGCGGTAGACACCAAGCCGAGTTTGTTGCCTGTTCTTCTCGGTGTTGGTCGCGTGGAACTGGCACTAGAGTCACCTAGTTTTAAGACGGTTCAAGATGGTCCTTGTGATTTTATTGAATAAACATATTTTGACTTTGACTTTGAATGCACTGGACGCAACCCCACCTTCTGATCTTAAAGACGTATGGGTTTCGAATACGAACATGTCATAACCGACCGATTTTTCTATTCAAAAAATGTGCGCAATACCATTCTTATCAAACGGTGAAGGTGTTCTTAAGGGATACCAATTAGTCAGCTCCACAAATATTGACCATGTGTGTGGATGAAAATATCCGGACTGTGCAAGCCTAACGACGCAAAACAATGCCCCAGGTTCTGTGGTCCCAGGCACTACAACGTACAGTAAACAGGGACACCTTGAACACGACTCACAGCAGATACGTTAGTAACCATTTCACAAACGCGACTGCATGAGGGCAAAAGCGGTCAAATTCTCAAAAATAATTTAAAAACAAAAGAAGCACGTCAAATAAATCAAAAAATGCAATAAACGTGTCGCGAATCTGCACAAAATAAAGACGAGTTCCGGTGAGTCACGGCGACTGCAAGATTAGTATGCGGCGGAACCCTTGCAGAGTACAAGTTTAGTATCCGGAGTGCCGTGGGAATTGTAAGTTTCGAATACGTTATCTTTGGAATATCACGTGCATAGCCACGTGATAGGAGAAATTCTAAATTCTAACACAGATATCTACCTAAACGAATGAGAGAGAGAGCGAATTGAGACCAAACATTGTTCACCGCTACAATTCTAGTTTGGTTTGGTCAGCAGGGTCTAATAAAGCTATTTTAACTGTCCCAAAACAAAACTACAGACATTAGGACGGCGTGGATACATAAAAAAGGACATAAGAGCAGTGTACAGTCTTACAGTACAATGTGTACTACATAATGTGCATAAATATTGGAGATCAGGTGTGTGCACATTTTTTTATGCCAAAGCAGGCACACGAGCATGCGGGCCACATGATGGGGAGTGGTCACCGTCGCCCATAGACACCTGCAACACCAGAGGTGTTGCTGATTCGCTGCCGGCCTTTTAGGAAGTAATAAACCCGCCTTTTGAAGGACCCCATGTCGTAACTCCGAGGCACATTTGTCACTAAACTATAACGCAGTAGCAAAAAAAACTACTTTCATTATTATGCTTAGTGAGCTGGAAGTGCGGGTTCACCGACCTGATTTGGAACTTGCTGCCGGGCTCCTTCTCTTCAGACTCGCAGGTGACGTTGCCGAAAGAGTCCACAGCCAAGTATTTGTCCAGGTGCGAGCGCAGGTAGATCATGCCTGGAACAAAAGTATACCTGGTCTAATCTAAATCTCCTAGTTAATAGATAGCAGTAGTCTAGAACACATAGTTCAATACGGACAAGGACTCTCAGTACACGGGTTTATGGAACTGAGAGCCATGGTAACACAACGTTCGGACCAACTGAACTGAAGTCTGTATCAGACTTAGGATAATATTTTTCAGACTGTAACAAATCCATCTAATAACTTTGACTTCATACTCGTATTGAGACGAGAACGTATGCTGCAATGCGAGCCGTAGATGAAATTTACAAATCATACTAAGTCCCACACCGGGTATCGAATCCACGTCTACTAGTCTCTTAATCAACCAGTCTTTCAACGCGCACCGCCACAGAGGAGAGGGAAAAATAAAACATTTAAACAAGAGCAGACTACAAATACTCGACTATCCCCTCACAAAGCACCTGTGCCGACTATCGATTGGTTGTCAGCTGTTGGACCTTGGGGGCCCACCCTCCGACACAGAATACAGGTATAGTTACCACAGACACGGTAGGTGTTTGCTCCGCTATTGGTAGTACCGAATCCGAAAGCCAGGCGGCTGAATATAGCAGCTTTGTTTGGGCAGAAACAGCTAAATTAAACTAAAGCTATTTTTGAAAGGACAAAACCTTTGATTTTTAAATGTTAAGTAAATATGCTTCGAAGTAGAAACTATAAGTCACCTTTGTCCACATAGTCATAAAAAATAAATTTGTTATTAAAGAAAATACAAATAAAACTTCATTTAGTCCGAGTCTGGTTAATAAAAAACAAATGTATAAAAACAGAACTTTTATGAGGTAAGAGCTAACTAATGAAACCGGCGACAGCTGGGCTAACCAAACAGACAGCGTTCAGGAGATAACGATTCCAAAAGGAAGTCCATTCACCACACAGAACCTGTTACTGTCAGCTGTCCGACGCTGTCACGTGAATGTTATCGGTTCCCATTAATGGTTTCTAGGAGTGAACCAATATTACAGTTTACAGCTGAATTCCGCGCACCATTTTTCTCTCCCGAGGTTACCATATATAAATTTAAGAGAATATTCACAATAACGATAAAATAAATCTGTTCTGTTTTTATAATGACAATGGCTTTGGCGTACGTTTGTTAATTAGGGTTCGATCGAGTGTAGATTGGATGGGGGAAGTTTTTGCTTCAATTAGTGAAGATGGGTGTATGCTTTTCAGAGGGTCCTTTTGGCTATTCATCAAATCAATTTCGTTATTTGAATAAACCTAAAGATCTTTGACTGTATAAAATAAATCAAATCAAAAATCAAATCAAAACATTTATTTGCAACTAATTATACAAAAGGCATAACAATAGGTTGAAGTTAATCACTAAACTAATATGGAAAGACAATGATTGTCCCGAAATGATGGAGATTGCGAATATTATCAAAAACCATTAATGTAGCCAAGGTCTAGTAAAAAGAAAATAGAACGATAACACTTACTGTCATTAGCCTGTCCCGAGGCCGGCTCCAGGGTCCATATCTGCTTCTTCTTCAAGCTGGCGCCATTGGCGTTGATCTTGAAGCCGAAGGTCTCCGCGGTGAGGTAGCGGTACCGCGAGTTGATCAGCCCGATGGTCCACCAGCCGCGCTGCTGGTTCTGTGTGATGATGTCTCCGGCGCCGTTCACCTCGCCGTTGGCGTGACCGTTCAGACCGTTCATTGTGATCTGCAAAGAGATAAAACTTGGTATAAGCTAGTGGGTAGCAATAGTCGACTGATATTCGAAATGTTCGATGAGCCTAAGTAGATTGATCACGTTTTTGACACATAATTTAAGGCGGTTTCAGAACCAAATACCTCTTAAGATGAAATACTGCCAGTGGTTTTATGAAAGCAGCTGGCAAATTTAAATCACTACAGTACAAATCATCTGCTACCATTTAGACTGGTGGTATATAGAACAAGTCTTTTCACAAAAAAGGTTTCCAACGCTCACTGGCGCATGCTAGTGAGGACTTAATCAAAAGCAAAACGCCAACGGCTCATGGAGCTCCGAATTCTAATGAAGCGAGCGAGCCATTGTTCATGCACTATCACCCAGCCATTATGCTCCAACGTCCTGATGCGTTGACAAAGGAACCGTGAGATGTTTCAGACGATTTTTTCTCTATTTTGAAATGCGACAAATGCAGCGTTTAATAATTTCACGGCTTGCAATTATCGGTGTCAATTCGCATTTAGAAACTATGACTATTTTCAGATAAAATATTGTGACCAATAAATAAACAGATTACAAGAAATTTTATTTATTTTTTATATATTTCACTACCTAAAGCTGTTAAATCAAACAAGAACTCCAAGCTGCAGTGAATCTCACTAAACTACACTGCAACCACGTATTTAAAAACAAATAAAACTACAAATAAAACTACAAATACGAAATGGTGTTATAAATTCCATAAAATAAATATACTTTCTATTATTCACGCAGCTAGGGTCAGGCCACTGTCTAGACGCATTCGCTTCTCGACCTGTGACTGGTGGCACTAGATTCGTTTTGTCGACGAATAATTTAATCCATGCCGACTCCAAAAAAAAAGCAACAACAACTTAATGTTTTAATACAGTCAAATTCGACAGTATTTTCTTATGTTTATTACCGCATAACTCCGTCATTTATGAACCGATTGGAGAAAAACTAGATAGGTATACTTTCATACATCATTGGCCCCATGGAAATTTCATCAAAACCAGTTTTAATTTCGTCTCTCTGTTTCTTCATTCAGTACTTTTTTTTTGAACAATGCAAAGCTTTGGACAAAACTGAGAAATTAAATATATCTCCAGCTTGCAAATATTTTAATCATATTCATCTCCTGATGATAAAAAGTGGAACTTGTTGGACAAATGATTTAGAGCCTTCTCCATCCGACTTTTTTTCCAAACCTTTTCAATGTCGACAATTCATTAAATAGTTACATAAGAGGGCCGTATACGCAGTCTTCCGGTTTGTGGACTACTAAACACAGATGGCATTGTGAAGTACTCGATTGAATTGTATTTCAGGCCTCTGAGAGCAGTCCTTGGCTATAGAAGCGTTGTACCCGTCACGGTGCCGGACAAGGTCGCAGTGGGTCAAAGACTGGCCCATTGTGTTGTGTACACACATGCGATACCTACCACCTGACAATACTTTAGTACCTAGGTTAGATACGGGACCGTTCATAAACATATGAGTCAATATTTTGTCTGCAGAAAATATATTAGTCTCATTATATTTAGTCCACTGCTAGAAGTATATTAGCCAATTACTGGTCAGGGACTGGTACATCTAGGTCTCTCCTAAGAAAGACCTGCTACTGAGTCGGGTTTCTATTAGCTACATTTTCCAGATTGTAATTTCTCCATCTTGCCGGAAGGCGTCCTACACTGTGCGCACCTAAACCTGGTAAAACTCAAATATTCGTTAGCTCCAAGAATTGTCGCTTCTGCAGCAAACAAGGACCGGCCATACCACTAGTTTAGCTTGTTAATCTTCTGAGCTAAGTTGATCTTCTTTGGATCTTTGTCGGATAACCACGTTTCACGTTTTATCCTTCAGAGAAACACCGACTCTCCGTAGCTCGTTGAGCGACTTCTAGACCGACCTTATTGTGTGTCTGTTAAGGTTACTGACCCTTAACCTAGCCTACTATAATACCTACTATTTCAGAGCACAATCGTAGTATAAACCTTGTAGGTCCTATAAGGTATTTCAAGTCTAAATAGGCGCTTAAGTTGATCGATTCAGGTTTAAAACTATTTTTTATAGTTTTAGCGTATTTGAATTTTTATCATAAAAACGATCATAAAGTCTAGGCAAATGCAGAAGATCTTAAAGTTCAGATGTAATAAACAGGAAGGCTGGGCTAGGCCGAGGAGTGGCTAGGCTAGGTCACAGGATAGGCATGGCATGCGACCGTGGCGCTATGATTACAATGAGAAATAGGCGCGGAGTCTCATGACGACCAAATGAGGAACTGATACTGTAGAAGGCTGATGTAATTGAATAAAGCTTTTTACCTTTTTGGGATGGTGACTCACTGCTGCGGATATAACTAAGGGTACCCGCAGACGGGCGCCATAAGCCACTGCTGGCGCAGCGACTAACTAGCGGGTATAGTGGCGAGCATTCTTACATTTTCGTTACAAGCACGCGCATGTCAGCAACTTTCTACGTAGATATGTGACGAGTGTATGAAAGTGTACTCTGCAATTTGGTACCAGTAGGAGCGCTCGTGGAGTTACTTGATCGGTCGTCACGACTAAGCAGCGTTCTGCGCTGTCACTTACGCTCTATATTCAGTATAAAATCGTCTAGAACCCGGAATCGTGAGGAAACCTGCATGTTGTAGAACCTAAAAATTTTATTTTTATCCGAGTACTTATTAGATATCGAGTAATCGAATCACAGTCACAATTGACGACCTCAATGGCGCAGCGGGCGAGAGTCCGCCTGCGACGCAAGAGGTTGCGGGTTCGATTCCCGCCTCGGAACAAATTTGTGTACGATCTGCAGAAATTTGTTCCGTTGGTCTGGGTGTTTTCTATGTATAATAAAAAATATCTATCTAAGTATTATAATGTATTAAATATATCAGTCATCTAGTACCCATAACACAAGCTTTGAGTAGCTTACTTTGGGGCTAGATGGTGCTGTGTGGATTGTCCAGCATTATTTATTTATTTATTTATTTATTTGAAGGAGCGATGTTGGGCTATTTTTTCCTGTATGCATAGAACCTTCAGTTCTGACAATAGCTCTCGACTTCCTCACATATTGTCATATAATCATAATTAAGCTGGTACTCGGTACTAAGATCTAAACATCTACCGTGCCTGGTTATCACAATCGCGAAATCAAAACTGTCGTAATTCGAGATATATAGGTCTATTTATTTCTTAGAACTTCAAACCAACTCTAAAAAAAGTAATTAATTAGCACGTGTTGTTATAGCGTGCGTTCGTTGCAGGGGGCTTAGGTTCAACAGACTTCAAGCATCAAACGCAGAATATCGCAAAAAGCATTTTTATTTACGACTTTTCAACATTATTTATAGGTACGGAGATTATTTTAAGAGTGCCATCTGTTTTGGCTCCCCCAATTAGTTTAAGTAGTTCATCAAGGAACGTGTTCCATTTATTATAAAAGCTATTTTAAAGTACTGCTAAGGCATAGAGAAATAAAAACCTAAATCGAATATTGTAGATATTTTAAGTTTTGTAGTAAAATAATCGACAAAATGCTGTGAAGCTTTACTTATGAAGGTAGATACAACCTTTTTAAAACGACGGTGACCACTTCCCATCAGGTGGCCCGTATGCTCGTCTGCCAGCTTTGGCATAAAAAAAAATAAGTCAACAAGTAAACGCAGTTGACGTCGCGTCCGTCGGTCAGCCATTTATCGATACATTATTACCATAATAACAATATTAATATAAGCTAGTATGAGGCTATAAATATCTTATCAAGCTACTGGAAGCTCGGGGTGTACGACCGCAGACATAAACGTTGCATGAATTACAAACCAAACTTCATTTGTAAATGAGTCTGTTTTTTAGTTCACCAGCTTTTTACTTTGAAAGGCACCGAGTAATGACTTTTCATAAAGTAAAATGTTTATTGTACCTACTTAGTTAGCTGCCGCCCGTTACACCACTCGTTTGGCTAGTACCTACCTAGTTATTGCTATTTTTTTTTCTCATTAATAATTTCGTTTATATTTTCTACCCAGTGTCCGGTATTTTATCGGGATGAAAGGTTCTTAATCCAGGTTACGAACTATATTGTAAGTTTCAATAAAATAGGTAACTAAAGGCGATTACCGCATACGAGAACCCGAATACCGATATGAAGTGCCACCATTAGATGAAGTGCGAGAATCTCAGGGTAACAGTATAGTATGAAATAAAGGTCGATGACATGACGAGGCCGCGGGTAACACCTGGCTCAGTCATATTTGGCACAATAACCCGCCTGGATCCAGGTAGGAATATATTTATCTTAGACGGAAAACAGCTACAAATAAACTCACTTCCTGACTAAATAATGGTGGTTCCAGGTAATTTGATTTTCGTTTGAAAACTTCTCACTTCACTAAAAACAACAACAATTTGTCAGACAAAAGATGTGTCACTTTTTGCGAAGAGGTAGAGGGACTTTGGTCTCGTGGACTAGTTTGGCGTGAAAACGTCAGCGAAGTACAGACAGCGACGAAAGTAGATCACCATTTCTGGTTTTTAAAGTTAAAATATTTTTTGTGGAAGTGTTACACCAAAACACTATTGTTGTAAAACTTTTGAAATTCATTTAAAGATCTGCAGTACAAATACCGTTGTTGTCGATCGCATAATTGACATTAAGAATCGTCAAAAATGCGTTAAAATGGTTTCAACGATGGATAAAACCATTAACGAATTTTTATTACGGAGTTCTACGATTCTAAATGTCAAATTAAGCGATCGATAAGAACGGTACTTGCACTGTTGATTCGCCTATCTACAACCCAAAGTTGACACTTCTTTGGAAAATCTACATAAAATGATATTGCTAAAGAACTGACCGCTGACTGTACTTAGCTGGGTATTGACCAGGTTGAAGGATCATTGTCCGGAATGCAGGATAATGTTATAAAACAAATACACAAGTGGTTCAGCCAGTTCGCTATCCCGCTTGTGGCTCGGGAGATCTTAGAGCACCAACTGGTTTTAAATGCCATTTGATAGAATATAAAGTGTGAAATGCAAATGAAAACTGAGCTGAGGTGGTCTGATGAGATTTGTAGATCGAAGACAGGCTGTAACAAGCATTGCATATAAATGTTACATAGGTATGTTACGTTATCTATAAGTTTAAATTGTAAAATTAAATATATGTAGGTACATATACATATAAGGCGAATACCGCTAATGTACTTCTGAATCGCTCATTTCACAACATTTTGCAAGACATAAATTTACTGAATATATTATGAAAAATATCACAATCCCGTGTGTTACCTCAGTAATATTTTTTCTTTCTTTCAATCGACCAAGTGGTAAGCAATGTACATTGCACACAGTTCTACAACCGACTACCAAAAAGTGTTATAGATTCAAATGATCACATTATAATAATAATACATATATTCTCATTTCTCATACCAGACCAGACTAAAATATAAACTAGTGGGTTTAGACAAACGCTACAAAACAAAACTGAAATCTGTAATTTGTATGAAAAATTGACGTTCAACTTCTGAATTCTAGCCACATCAAACCTTACTGGGATATGTCTGTCATCTTACGAAGCAACATAGCATTTTCATTTTAATTGTTTTTCTAGTGTTATTTTGAGTTGTGTTGTGTAATTTTAACCAACATTACTTGTGGTCTTAGCACAAAGTGTAAGCATTTGAAATGAAAGTGTATTATGTGATATCGTGATTTGACCGAAAATGTTTCAAATGTTTCGAAGAAACCACCACCATTTTCTTCAAAACAATTGACTGACTCGACTTTGGACTGACGTGACTAGAAACATAACTACAAAGAGTATAATCTCTGAATCACTTGACATTGGCAAGATTGTCTAAGACAGGAGCCATAAAAAGAAGAAGAAGAAGAAGAAGAACCTTACTGTCACAATACTAAATAGCCGAAACAATACACTTTTGATGAAACTTCTTTTATTCTTACTTCCAAATCAGCGAAGGTCGTTTCTGCTTTAGGAAACAGGTTGGAGCTACTTTTGGCGTCAATAATACCGTTTAGGTGTTGTTGGTAAATAATATACCCGTTCTACCAGCCCACCGGTAATACCTGAATTGAAACGGTGTTGTGGACGTAATCCATAATCCGACGTTATGGATGAAGGTAGGTAGTTGAGTTACGGCGTTATTGTACCCAATTTGGATGATACTGTAAATTTATGTAAATGGGATTATTTATTTTAATATGCATGTTAATCGGAAGATATTTTGTAGGTAGAGTCCGGTTTTCCTTCCCTACTATATCCCAACTAATATTATAAATGCGAAAGTAACTCTGTCTGTCTGTCTGTTACGCTTTCCCGCTTAAACCTCTCAACCGATTTTGATGAAATTTGGCACAGACAATCTTTAGACCCTGAGAAAGGACATAGGCTACATTTTATTGCATAATATTCAAATTAAAAGTACGCAGACGAAGTCGCGGGTACCAGCTAGTAGTAAATAAAGTAATCATTTGGTATCAACTAAAAAAAGTAGACTATTAGCTCTTTGTGACGAGAGAGAGAGAGAGAGAGAGACCTGAGAGAACAGAGACTCTGAGCCAGAGAATAAGCAAACGGTCTTTATTCACTACAATCACAGGATCACTTAGAACATTTAGACATTTCATATTATTAACATTATATACATATATTTTTAACATTTGACGACCTCTGCGGCGCAGCGGGCGAGAGCCTGCCTGCGACGCAAGAGGTTGCGGGTTCGATTCCCGCCTTGGAACAAATTTGTGTACGATCTGCAGAAATTTGTTCCGATGGTCTGGGTGTTTTCTATGTATAATAAAAAATATCTATTTATGTAAGTATATAATGTATTAAATATATCAGTTATCTAGTACCCATAACACAAGCTTTGAATAGCTTACTTTGGGGCTAGATAGTGCTGTGTGGCTTTCGACAGTACCTACTAATTCTTATTTCCGCAAGAAATAAGTAGGTACAAGAAATAATAAAAAGTGCATAAAGCCGTCATGACTCGTAAAACATCAAAATTATGTACATCTACATATCTAAGTACCTCGCAAACTATGAAGTGAAACGGTAAGCTAAATGCCCAGATACATGATGATTAGTGAAATGCGCTTATTTAGTGTAGTGATGAGCTAGATAAGAAAAAGTGAAAGAAACATTGAAATCATTCAAACAACTTCTCGCAGTCACATAGGTACGTATATTTTTTAGAATAATTAACTATTAAAAAATCATTCTTAAACTTGTTTATCAATATCATCACACTAGGATCAAAATGACAGGTTTGCTGAAAATTTTGTAATAACTCCGAAACTTGGTTGTTTGCGATTTTTCCTGCAGTGATTTGATATATCTTCAAATACCTACGAGTATGATGTTGAATGAGCGAGCGTAAAGAACTTTGGCGTTTGTCAGCCTGGTTCACGTACGAGACTAGTTGACCTACTCCTCGATGTGAACTGTGATACTATTTCAACTTGTTCGTTATTTCATAAATTTTCTGGAAACTACCTTTACATTCACAAGAAAAAATCACAAAATCAACGAGAAAGCATTAGAAACTCAGCTTAACGAATTTGATCCCCAGGCACAGTAGATATCTCCTCAGTACAAAGTACCAACTCGAGATTCTTTGAGGATATTTATTTATTTATATTTACATTTAGATACGCATTAAATAGGCATATGCCCTACGCAACGGGGCTCATGTCCTAGACATTTTGTTATCCTCTAAGAACTACTGTATACAACTGTTGTAAACGATTACCTATAACATTAACCATGAATATATATGTATAATTAAGATATGTATTACATACACGGTACATATTTTTCGTTGGTATTCCCTTCGCCGCTGCTAGGGTGCATCAGCCAAAAGATGAGTGAGAAAAAAATAAGAAATAAACACTGTCTAGTTTTTATGTGCCATTGTTTTACTCCGTAATAACATAGCATAGGTATAATAAAAAAAAATATACATAAAGATACTCCATAATTACCATAAGTGTTATTCTGACAATAGCATTCATCTAAGTGACGGAAACCGCGGTCATATTTCAATATCACATACTGTAATAGGCACCCATAACACAAACACGGGTTGGCGTCAGTGTTTTGGCAGTGTAAGTGCTGGGAATGAGTGGATGAGTCTCACTAGGGACTAGAAAGAGCAGTGGCGTTATAAGGAGGCATACACTCAGCAGTAGGCGCCAACGGAATGAAATCTCAAGGACCCCTCAGGTAGGCCACGTGGAGCCGGCACCTACGGATTCACCTAGCTTTAAGACGCTAGAAGTGAACATTATGTTTCAATTAAATATATTATCCTTTTACTTATACATGACTGATAATAAAGCTTCTTCAAGCAGAGCAAGTTTTCTGTGGATTAACCTGTAGATTAACCTATCTTGCAGTGTCATTCAATAATGGACCGTATCAGAACCGAATAGTTCATCAAACCCTTTCGGAATCGTTGTCTTCGGTGTTCAGTGTTTGTCTAAAAGTTGCCACAATACCACAGATAGTGTGCTAGCTAGTATGCAGGCTCGCAGCCACCACCCGCGAATATGAACCGCCCCGTTAGGCCGGTTCGACGCCCTCCCATCTCTACTCCACCGAGTGATAAAGTGTTAGCTTCATCTTTTGAGATGCATTGAGCTGTTAGAAAGTTACATTTCGTCTTATGCTCACATACGACTGCGAGCAAGAGGATTACTAGAAATTCATACAGTCCTTCGAGTCGGATATCGGCACCTGATTTTGACGAGCAACTTCTAATAGAAACAATCTCTCTTCTATCGATGTGAATCAAGATTGCCTCAAGACATCATCATTGTTTTTTTTTAATCATTGGAATATTTCATAAGAAATGTGTATTAGGTATAATAATAATAATAACAAATAATGCTGGACAATCCACACAGCACTATCTAGCCCCAAAGTAAGCTATTCAAAGCTTGTGTTATGGGTACTAGATAACTGATATATTTAATACATTATATACTTACATAGATAGATATTTTTTATTATACATAGAAAACACCCAGATCATCGGAACAAATTTCTGCAGATCGTACACAAATTTGTTCCACGGCGGGAATCGAACCCGCAACCTCTTGCGTCGCAGGCAGGCTCTCGCCCGCTGCGCCACAGAGGTCGTCAACAGAGGTACGCCACAGAGGTAAACACTAGAAGCACTGAATAAGTTAATGTTTTTTATACAGTAAGGAATAAATTTCCGAAATCCAGTTCCGAAAGAGGAGCAGCGAGGATAGAAATTGAATGGCGCTACTTCACGCAAACTAGTATCGCTCGGGGTTCAGATAATATTGTTGGCTATTATAACTTCAGGGTTTCTGTAGGTAGTGTACAAAGGCTGCAAAATGACCAGTGGAGGCATCGGAGCGTGACAGCAGATGCAGTCTCGCTCCTTGACCACCAGCTCAAGTCTAAAAACTATACTCAGCCTGGGTAAGGTAATCAACTATGGAAATAACTTTGAATTGCTTGAAAAATATTATACACGATAAAGCGTATGTTGTAATTAATACTTTACGTAAAGGGCTGTGTTGAGTTCTAGTAATAGAAGTACTTTTATGTAACTATTCTCGTTATGTATTTCTACATTTCAGCAATAACAAAACAAAATGGCTACCAACTTATCGGCATTGTTTTTTTTACAACATAAAGGCACGTTTACCTAGAAAATACCTGTTCACTCTTCGTTTGTTGATCGAACGCATCAAGAAGTGAGTTTTTAGTTATATTACTAGAAGAAATACTAACGCTTATATTATCGTCATTGATTAGTGTTTTAAATTATTATTTTATTTTCCTTTGCCTATGTCATCCAAATGCCCAAAAAACTTATTTTCTCCACTCGCTTCTAATCTTTGCTTGAAATCGTCTTATATCTTGCGCCTTTTAAACCCTTTAACATCAAAAGGTAGCCAACCACTTAAGTTAAAACAAAACATCTCATGTCTATTTAAGATAACTAACTAATAGGACCGGTGCGGTGTTTGAACTACGATACTACCTATTTGTTGTATCTGTGACGATACTTACAAATTTGTTGGACATTTGTTTGTCGTCAAGCTTGAATGATCCTGGTATCATGCTTGAGGATATCCTACTATATAAATAATTTACAATGTTTGGATGTATGTATTTGTATTTGTTTGCACAAAAATGTGAGCGCAGTGCCAGTACCTACTCGCAAACGGCGAATGAAAATATCGTGCGACAAGCGATATAATAAAACCTAAAAAGTTCAAAACATTGTATCAAGTGCTCGAAAGGAGCCTCTTTGGGGCGCACTTACACACACAAATCCTTTCACCACACTGTTTTAAAGATACTAGTGCACGACAAGAAGAAATTGCTTGGTTCGTTTTATTTCAAGCATTCCAGTGTCATGCATTATTGCACATCGTCGCTAAATTGCGCATTTAGCCTACATACCCCGACGACATTTTCACGGCTGTTTAGTGTCTGGGATAGTCTGGCTGGAATCCACATTTCGTGTCTAATACTTTATCTATCCCGACGCGACGCGTTCCAGTTTCTATTCCTGTTGCCAGTGGATAAAATACCAGGATTGATAGTGATTGCGAATTTATGTGATAAGTTCGGATGTACTGCGGGCAAAGTCTGGTGACGGGTATTTTATTTATATACCACTTGTTGAAATGGGCAGATGGTTGACAGCCGCTTAATATAATCGATCTGTGACAAACGACAGGCAATCTGTGCCGCTACAGTCATTAGACTTAGCTTTGAAATCAAAGAGTTAGATGTTGTATCCCATCATCAACAGTCAACACAGAGTAACATAGTATTACCTACACAGTTACAAGAATCATACACATACATAAAAGAATATGTATAAAAGAACGTAGGAACCAAGCCGTAAGATTGTTGCCTGTTCTTCTAGGCTTTGGTCGCAAGTTCTCAGAACAATGTTGTGTGTAACAATGTAGGCAAGGTTGCAGGAACTCTGCATATCAAATTGTATAAAATAGATATAATAAACATAAGAAGAAAACTGTATTAGAGTTATTAGTATACGTAAATGTATAAAATATTTAGGATACCATCGAAAACACCCCAAGCCCACCACCCCACTACATGACGAAATATTAGGAATTAAATTATAAGTACAAAAAATATACTCTGACCCTTACTTGTCAGAGAGCAACACTTGACTATTTATTAATAAAAAAAACTCTGTTAGGTAACTGTTAGGACAAATGAAGATTAAGATGAATGCATCGAGGTCCGAGCTCAGCTGCAATAGATTGGTAGAAATAGACTTGTTTGTGCACTGACATCGCATCAACTGTGTTGTTGATTGCTGTTGGATTGTCATTCCTCTTTAGAAGGTTAAACATGATGATAGGTAATTAGTTATCATGATCTTTTAGAGTTTAAATTTTATACATTACTTTTAAATTATTATAGTTTTTATAAGAGGTATGTAAGTGTGGGTAATGTGGTTAGGTACATATTTTATTCATATTTTTCACGCTTACCTTACATATACAACTTACTAAAAAAAATTAGGTACATAAAAAAACTTGTCATAGGTACCTTACATACAAACTGCACCTACCTAATTCATCATTCGATCAAAGATTATAGAAATAGTTACATATTTAATAAAGAACAAAATGAGTACATAGTACATCAAGGTAGTTTAGAATTCCATTACTTCTAAGGAGTTATACATAAACAGACTCGGAATAAATAAAGAAGCTAACCCGTCTGACTATGTTCCATAAAAACAAATCCTACGACTCAAAGCACTGCAGCTGCCTGCCATAAAAAAATAAAAAAGTGAACGCACTCGAGCGCGCCACTCGCATGCCAGTCGACTCGACCGACGCGGTGCCGGCACAACGCACTGCCAGCCATGACCTTGACACTGGCGCTAGGACGAACCTTGCAAGTTTAATGACATTTATTATTTTGAGTTGCGTCAGTTTTGTCGGTTTTTTTTAACAAATGACGGCCGTTTTCGTTGTGGTCTGACTTGACATTTCATTTTTATATTTTTTATAGCAGATTCCTGGCTTAGACGTTTCAAAGTGACCCTTGTGATTCAACTGAACATCAAATACGTTACTGCTGCGTTGACTTTGTACGTTAGTAAGTGTATTATCATACTTTAAACCAAGGAAATTAGATACTGCGCTTTTAGCGCTGAAGAATCATCCTGATGATTCTTCAGCGCTAAAAGCGAACCTTAGACCTTAGAACTTTTTAGTTACCCTGGTAAATAAATAATCTTCATATAAATTCGAGGTGTCTTGTCAGAGTACAAGGTAAGTCACTCATTAATTTTCAATTCAACAAGCTGAATAAAAATTGAAAAGCAATGATTCCGACACTGTCAAGATGGTCTCCGCGTCCCTCAGGATACAGGCTGCATTACAATGAACCATTCATGCAGACCAAAGAGTATACAATAACTAAATGCAGGCATGCCTCCATGTCGATCACATAATGAGGAATATTTAATAGTCTGGAGACATTGGTAATTCGTAATTCTTTTTTAAACTTAAACTTAACATAGAGGACTAAAAACGTTATAATTATATAGGTGCACAGACACTAGAAAGCATAAGTTATAATTATATAGGTGCACAGACACTAGAAAGCATAAAAAAATGTTGTCTCGAATCTCAGCCTCAAGTCATTTGTTCGTACTTCCGACTCGAAGTAGATTGAAGATATAATGACGTTTCATATTGAACCTTGTGATTATATGAAATTGACAAAACAGCCTTGGTCGTCGTGAAAATGAAATTCTGTATAATTTTTTTGTAAGTGATCTAAGCAATCGGGGAAGGTAAGATGACCGTATTCGAATCCGTGTTTCAGATAACAGAAATATTATTGTAGAGCTAACCGTTATTTATTTTATTATATAACTGTTGTTCAGAAAATATCTTATAACTAGGTATGCTTAAGTACAGTTTTAACAGTTAATCCGTTGCGGCCGTTCAGATTGGATGACTACATGAACGTTCTACATTTAAAAAGAGGCTTAAACCAAAGGGTGTTATAACAAGAATGAAAGGACACGGTGTCTTCGTGGATCTCATTATAGATCTTGACTCGCGTCATCTTGTGCCCTCTGCAGACTTGGGCCCTTATTTATACTGGTCGGAGAGCGCTCCCTCCACTAACAAGGGGCTGACACCCGTCAAGGTAACGCGCTCTTACAGGTCAACATTTTAAAGATATATTTTATTTGGATTCTTTCAAGAGAAGAGTGAACAGGTATTTTCTAGGTAAACGTGCTACATCGTCGACCGCATCATCACTTAACATCAGGTGAGATTGTGGTCAAACGTTTTTACCTATAAGTTGTAAAAAAAAAACCAGCAGGCGGAACCAATCAACAACCTTTATTTTGTAATTTTTCAACTTTTTAAATGTAGGTATGTTAAATTATTATTATTTACTTATGAAAAATTTACTTATGAACCCTATTTACTTATGAAAAATCGCAATAAACCAAGTTGAATGTGGGAAAAAACATTGCACACAGTTTAGAAAAAATATCGTTAGTAATGCAGCCATGTTTTTAATGCTATTTTGACAATGACATGAATATTTTAAAATGCTGCTGCGTGTCAGTCAATATAATAGGAGTGTAAGGTTTAAAGCATGTGTCTAGTTTTAAAGATGTAAACGAGTTCCAGACTTTGTAGATTTTGACCTTGTCTTTAACTTAAATGAAAAATCGTGCATATAGGTAATATGTAACATATGTATTTGTACAAGTGTACTTAACACACAACAGCAATGACGATTTTCAATGCAAATAAATACCTAGTTATAGTTACTGTGAGCATGGACATTATAAATGTTCAACAGTATAACATTATAATAAAACAAGAACACACAATACACCTACTTATTATTATTAAGGTTACTTAAACGATTGACGCAAATAACTCAATTTACTCAATATAAATCATATTTTTTCCTTTTGCTGTGACTATAACACATTGCTTGTGTTACACGTGAGTTTTATCTTTTGCTAGAGAAAATCTGTTGCACACAAATTATCCAGATTTCCATGCTTTCGGACCATTGTAACCAGGTATATTGTACAATTGGAAACACACACACAGTTTTTTAAAATCAAGATTTAACTTCAGTTAGGTCAGCATTGGTCAACCATTTTACAGTATAACCTTTATAAGCTCCTATTCTTTTCAACATAACGAATTATAGCCAAGTGTGCAGTAGTTCTACAAACCCGGACAACTCAAGACGAAGACAAGAGCGAATGTGACTCTCGCTCGCACATTTTGACTTGTTGAAAGATATAAAATCACTAAACCCATATTCGAAAAATCGCACACAACCATTTTGTGTGCAATCACATTGCGCACAGTTTATTAAAAAAATCATTTTGATCGATACTACTTAAAAGTTTGCTTTTCTAGTTTTCATACTCAAGCAAACGTTTGAGTAAAAAAAACTTGCATCAATCAAAATGTAATTTTTACTAAACTATGCGCAATGTGATTGCACACAAAATGGTTGTATGCGATTTTTCAAAATTGGAATTTGTGATTTTATATCTTTTAAAATGTCGAATCGTGCGAGCGAGAGAAATTAGTTCAACAAACCCGAAATGCGCATGTGCGTGTGTCGCTGACTGTACCATGCAACAATAGACGGATGTCTGTCTGTAATCACGCGTCAGAGCCGTCGGATGCATAATTACTTACAAATAATGAATATGAGCTACTCGGTCGAATATACCATGATGTTAGAGTTGAGAGGGGCATCTCTTCTGGTCGAGTCACCAGTTGTATCGAAACAGTGTGATGAAAGGATTAAGGTGACCACTTGATGTATGTTTAAAAAATTTTCTACGACATGCTGGTTTCAGCTGGTTCATGATGTTTATCTTCACCGTTATGATAAACCGAGAATAGGTAGGCACTGAAACTGTGTACATACATTTTGGAACAGAAAAGCTTATTGGTGCTCGACCGGTTTTAAACCCACAACCTTAGGATCAGAAGGCGAGACCGTTACCACTATTCCACCAGTGAGAACTAACCTACCTACTCTTTGGTACCTACTAGGTATTAGATTGGAAGATTCGGAAGGATTCGGAATGTTTGTCTATCGCGCCTGAGAAGTCGCGAGGCTGTGTCGTGAAGATTTAAGTTTTTTATTTATTTTTATTTATTTTATTTTATTTAAGTTCAACAGCTTTGCTTGGTTTAGGGATCGTGCTATAATATGTTTTTTACAACTTATAGGCAAAACGTTTGACCGCAATCACACCTGATGTTAAGTGATGATGCGGTCGACGATGTGGCACGTTTACCTAGAAAATATTTGTTCACTCTCCTCTTGAAAACATCCAAAGGGTATTCGCAAAAACGAACACCGCCGCGCCGTGCCGCGCCGGTAAGGAGTTCTATAGTGTCCACCGATGTTTTTAAATTACGTATTAAACTTAACTATTATCCATGTATTATTATTCCCCATTCCTCATTTTAGAAGGAAGTTCTATATTTATTCCAGTCAATCATTTAATTGCGTTGTTTACCTTATAATGCTTACTTGCTTTACTGAATTTATTTAAAACGTGAACTTTGTAGTCACTTCAACCCTTAATAGTCTGTAAATAAGGCTATATTAGCAATTCAGATAAGAGCGATAATGCCCCGAAAACAGCTAAACGTTCTCGACACGTTAATAACGAGCTAACTTGAGAACCTAGGTACTAGATAAGTTATCTGACGCATCAAGATAGCCAATGATTATGTCAATCGTTGACGAAATAAGTTCCCAATAGATTTTGATAATCAGATTCATCATTTCGAATTCCAATATACATATAGGTAAAAATAAACTGTTTATACTTGCTCATGGCCGTGGCAATACGCAGGGACATGGGCTATGCGAGAATGTATACAGGCCGAAAGGAAAGTCCATGTCCGCTCACGTTGCCACGGACATGGAGCTGAGTGTTACGGGTTTTATGAGAGCACCGGTGATCCAGTGGTAGTGACCCCGCCTTTTGATCGTAAGGTCGTGGGTTCCGGTCGTGAACCAGTAGTTTTCCTTCGAAAATGTATGCGCGGCGCAGTGTCTAGAAAAACATCGATGAAACCATCTAGTTATTCTAGCCAGTATCTATTATAACGGTGACGATGGCTTTCCGAACTGTCACCAATGGAATACTTATGATAAGGTGTTTATTCGTACCGGTGACTAACCTTCAAAAATTCCAGCTGGTACCTATACCTACTAGGAGATCCGAGGTTTTTTATATGCCGTGTCTGGGGATCAAAGTACTAACATAGTGAAGCTGAGTCTTTTAAATCGAATTTTGACTATAACTAAGTGCAGCCATAAATGATGACTGTATAGGTGCTTGTCAAACTTTATTTCGCGTTTGAATTATTTTGATAGGTTGACGTTGTAAATTAAACAAGTGTGAAAACTCCACCATTTTAACACCTTATTTATAAAATAGCAAAGAGAAAGACAGGTTTACAACTTGACACCTGAGGGAGTGCCAATTTTACTAAGATAGAAAGAAAGAAAATACATTTATTCAACTACACAACATCCCTATGTTGTGTAGTTGAATAAATGTATTTTCTATGTACATGTGTGGTCATGAATTTTTTATGTATTATTATATTATGCTTTTGATTGATAGGTAGGTACTTGATCGTTGGTCAGTGTGAAATACAGCCATTAGTTTGTTGCTAGTTCTCACTCTAGGCTCGGTCGTGTCGCGTGGAAGCACCAATACGTTCAGAGAGAGAGAGGAGAGAGAGAAGGTTCCTTCGATCAGGAACCTTCGTTCAAAGTGATCATTGTGATAAGTCCATAATGTACCTATAAATCTCTTTTGATTTTGACTTTATTAGGACTTTTGGTGAACGTATGTTTTAATAAGGTTATACCTACCTAAGTATTTCTGTATTCGATCTGTAAAATTGAGCGCAAAATTTGTGTAATGCACATGTAGCTGTAGGAACAGAAATCTTATTCTACACGTGCCGATATTACTTATTAATATTACATGAATGCTCAATAACTAACTAATTAGTGTGGAAAGTACCCGCAAATGAAAAGGCACGAGCATAGTTCACACATAACAAACACATTTTCTCCAAAGATGACTTTGATATTAGGTACCTACTGCGCAGACACCGAGCTGAGACAGCAATGAGCGAGCGAGCATGCCAATCGTGGCTAAAATAGGTAGGTATTCCTAAATTTCCTATTTCAACTTCTTCAAAAACTATAGGTCGCGTTATCCAAAAAGAACGCTGAAAACAGTGGAGGGGATGTGTTTGCGCATACAAAATACACGCGCTGTCACACCCGCTCCCCCTCCTTCCGGCGTTCTTTTTGCGTGACGCGCACTATAGGTACCTACCTGACCCAACGTAGGTACCTAGTTATTGGTATAGTAGGTAGATTTGCTTATTAGACTGTGAACTGATTGAAGTCCAGCATCTTAGTAATGATTCATCGCGATTCAAAAGTGAACGACCACAGGTCGTAAGGTCTGAAATAAATATCACCGAAACAATAGGTACCTACCTACCAACTCTTCGAAGGTGAATGAATGTTCTACCTATCTTACCAATAGAGGTAGGATACGATATTGAACCTACCTACCTACCGTACGTAGGTACCTTGTGAGCAAGGTACCTACCTAGTTAGTTAGTACATAGCAGTTAGCTAGTTAGGTGTGTCTAGATACCCGACACCAGGGTAAAGGACGTCTCGGTCTCAGACGGGCCACGCGTTCAGACATCTCCAGTTACACCTACTACAGACAATGAATGAAAATTGGAAACAGGTAATAAGCCAACATACCTACCTACCTATTATTACCTATTTAAATAGGCGTCTACATTTCATTACCTAGTTAGGTACCTAGGTATCTATAAGCGGCATTTTGCGTATAGGTAGGTATTTGACATTGTTTGGCACCTAAACCTTTTATTCATATTTGTATTCAAATTCTGAATAGGTAAGTACCTACCTACATACTAGGTAGGTACCTACCTAGGTTACAAACTCTAACCTGCACGCGTCGCTAGTTCAAGATCACCAGTAAGAAAATAAATCGACTACCAAGGTAGGTACCCCCTGTCTACAAGCCTAGTAGGTAGGTAGGTACCTAGTTTATAGTCGATTTGTTTTCTTACTTTACCCAACTAGGTACCTATTATAATAAATACTTTAATTTTTATTCTGCGGCACGCAGGGTAGTTACCTACCTATATTAGAAGCAAGGGTGCGGTGCGGTGCGGAACCCTAGCGTCCATGTAAGTAGGTAGGTAGAGTTATGTACCTATCTACCTACCTACCCATCCCATGTCGAAGCCGCCAGGACAATCGATTTGCGGGAGCCCGGGCTCCCCTAGAGGGCCGCGGCCGCCGCCCGCCGCCACCGCTCAGCCAGCCAGCCAGCCAGCCACCCGGCAAATTCTAGCGAAACAACATAAAAACTTACCTTTTACACTCGAACAATCTTGCACCGAAGAGAAGCAGTCACGTAGATCGCGAGATCAAATCACTGATGCACTAAAGTACTGAATAGCGAACAGCTCGGGCTCCACGAGTTAAAGAATTAACTTGTCACTGAGCTCAATATATGGCAGTTTGTTTCTGAAAATAAGTGTACCGGCTAAATGGGTACCGGTGGATTTAATTACGATTATCGTTGCTACAACGACCGACGCTAGTCCTACAAAGGTTCGCGGCAGACTGACAGGGATGAAGATGGCGCTATGCGTGCGCCAGGGATGACGCGAGTGAACATAGCCGCAACAGATCCGTTAGTTGTCCAACCAATAGGTGCTCTTCGCGAAATTCACCAACCAATAGCCAAGAATGTCTGAGCTAAGATGATTTTGCGCGTGAAAGTTTAAATTGTTCACGTTTCGTCGGCAACTGAACTGAAACTGGGTACTTACATTTTATGATTATTCATAACTTTTTATTCTTATATTTTTAACGATACAAGACGACTTAATTGCGTAATTAACGGTACGAAACAGTTATTATAAGCTTTAGGATAATTAAGATGTACAAATTAAAAAGTTGCAAATGTGTTATTTTGTGCGCTATTTAGGTAAGTAGGTTAAAAGGTTACTACCTAGAGGTAGACCTAGGCAGATAGACGAACTCAAAGAACAATAATTTGTAGGTTTTTTCCATACATATATCACTGATCTGTAATAGACGTGACATACAAACATAATATCACGCCTATTTGTGCCGACCCCACTTAGTGTGGGTTATGGGCAGGAAGATGATGATGGTTTTAGGAAATATAGCGATTTTATTTCTGAAAGATTGTGATATAGGTATATTTCAAAAAAATAATAATAAGAATAAACCTAGCAAGGTCTTATGTATTTGCCTTACCATTCAATTTACAAAAATTTTGTTACATGCATTGCTATCGTAGTTAGGTAGCTACTCTTAAAAAAGAATTCTAGACTCCGCCATTTCTTAGCATTCTTCCGACGAATCTGCTGTCAAAGTCCAACGGTGCGTGAAGTGAACGCATTTATTTTACGAGCATTCGGTCGGTTCATTCTTGCTCTAGCTAGCTAGCCGGTACTTTCTAAACCAACCGCAACCGCTGATAATAGTTATTTGTTATACAAGAGTGTAAAGTTGCTTTTTAACCGCGTGTTCAATTTTGATGACCGAGCAAGCGAAGGATTCTAAAATTTAATCACGAGCGCAGCGAGTGATTCAAAATTAGAATCCTGAGCGTTAGCGAGGGAATCAAAAGAGCACGAGGTGAAAAATCTTTGCACTCGAGTGCAACACGTAACTTTTCATTCCACCTCAGCGAGGAAATGACTAAATGCAAAAAAAACGTTTACAATCACATGTTGGCGTCAAACAAACTTCCTCGTCGCTAGAATCACTCATTTTAGTTTTTTCACTTGTTTTCAAGTTTCTTGTTTTTAATATAAGGTTTAACAATGACGTGAAAAAATGCCGCGTAAAGAACCGCGTACAAAGCAAATTGAAAAAAAGAACACCAAGAAGGTGTTCCATGATGCTGAGTTTTTAACAAATAAAAAAAAAGTTGTATGATATATTCGGCACCATAGAGGTAGCAGTAAATAGGTTTAATGTTTTTTTAAATTCACAAACTTAATGCACACGATGTTCTAAATTCAATTTACTTTATCCTCTAGAGAATAAAAACGGCTTTTGCACTCAGATATTGAAGAGCAAAAATACTCTTTCCGAGATGGTGGGATGAAAAATAAATTAAATTACACACAGAGCCACAGCCATAGACAATGTCTGTAAAAGATTAAACTGGAATATTAGAAAAACTCTCCTCATGTGCTGGACTATTTAAAACATTCGGAAATGTCAGTCAGAAAGGTTACTCGTAAATGGATGTCAGAGTCTATTTTTCATAAGTTGCGTTTTTATTGCCTGAAAAAAACGGATAAAATGACATTTCCCCCCCTTTTTTCTGTTGTTGTTTTCGCTAGTTGCTAAGTTTATAACCAACATTAAACCAGACTGACCCTGTGTGCTTCTAGGCTTTCCGCAAGGAAGCCGAGGTGCTGGAATCATCTCACCTAGTTTACAAGCCTTTTCAAACTGATCCTTACTTATGAACCGAACAAAGTCCGTTTTGATTTCGTGGTTTTGTTTGACTGCGTCATTACTATGATCTAACCTGTCATCGTATCGTCTGCTATCGCTGTTGCTACTGCTTATTTCTACGTAATAGACCTGCTCAAGCTCACGTAGAGAATAGCGCGTGCTCGCTTACATTATAAAAATTAAAATTCCTCTGCTGCTTGTGATGTGATGTGATACAGCGATGTCGTGACTGCGGCCCGTTTCAGTCTGCAACTAGGTATTTAATAATGATTTGGTTTCGAGAAGCGGTGCCCCTAATGAAACGGTGGTTTTGCATGATCCAGATAATACAAGACATACCTAATTTACCTATTGGGAAAGGGACTCAAAGTCGTCGTGTTTGTCAAGCATAACTATAAAATGGGTACTTACTTATGTACATGTTAGTTAGATCTTAGTTAGTGGACCGCGGGAGGTCGGTGGATGTAGAGCGCTCGGAGTCGTTTTTCCTAGAAAACTATATCCCGCAGTGGACTACATCAGGCTGGTCATGATGATAACGCGAAGCAATGACGGAGGCCTTAGGGCGGCTTGTAAACTCTGTCATCGGAGGTAGGTAAGTCTAAGCTAAGGCCACGATACTTTTTTAGGTAGGTAGGTAGACTTTAGTAGAAACGCTAGAGACTTTAATAGATACCTATAGTCGTAGAATGATTGTTTGTTAGTTGCGCCCCGCGGTTTCACCCGCGCAGATTGTAATCTCGGTATTCCCACTACAGACTGTAATCTATCTCTCTGCCAAATTACATCCAGATCCGTTCAGCCGTTCCGGCGAGAAAGAGTAACAAACATCCATCCATATATCCATCCATCCATACTTACAAACTTTCGCGTTTATAATAGTAGTAGGGTTCCGTGGTAGTTCTCAGTATTACAACGGTGACCGTTTATTCGAAATCCAGGGCAATAACGTTATAAAGCCCTAGAAAGGGGGTATAAACACCAACACAAAAACAGTATACCTACTATCGGAACTATTTCCATCAATGAGCCGTTCAAGCGGAATAAATGGCTAATAGGTAGGTAGGTACTTTGTTTATTTACCGGTGTGTGTGTGTGTGCCATCACACCTCCGCGGCTCCGATTCGACATCGGATGATTCGGAAAGGGTTGTTGCAAAAATCAGCATTAGCAACTGATCATGAAGGCCTAGCCAGTTTTGTATAATTACAGGCAGTGCATTATAGGGTACGTTCCTGTCGTGCGTGACTTACGAGGCAATGCTTAGTTATATGGTTACCACTTAACATCAGGTAGGCCATCTGCTTGTTCCCTCAGTTAGTTCTATAAAAAAACGGTAAAACCGTTGGTTTCCATTGCTCTGCAAAATCATTAATTTTTGATTAAATTTTTTCATTTCGTTTAGGTATGTAGTTGTACATCTTTCGCGCTAAGCGACACGGGCAGGGATATCTTCTGTTTTATTAGAACCGGGTATTATATCGACTTACTAACTATTATTTTTACGGACTTCACACCACAGCATAGGTACAAACTCATCGAATCTTTCGATCGCCTTGGGAAATATTTTTTCATAACCGTGACGTTTCAAGGCGAGTCTAAACTAATACCTATATAGGTAAGGTATACAACTGGTCTAAAGCTAGCAATAAGCGGAATCTGTGGAGACGAATCTGGGTTCTAAGAGGGCAGAAACAATAACAAATTGCGTAATTGTCGGCTTTCCCCGGTCTTTGTGAGTCAGGAGATGGGCATTGTTGATTTGCATGCACTGTGCGGAAACTCGGCTTGCTCGGGTGAGGCTGTATGATAGGCTGAGGCGGGAATAGAGTCAAAACGTCGTGAATCTTGCACCTAGATTCACGCTAGTTCCACAGCACTAGAAGCCAACGCTATTTCTATTGTTTTTTTACTTGCTGATGGATCAAACGAAAGCCCACCTAATGCTAAATGGTAACCATGGTAATTAATTATACATCATTATCTATTAAACTATGCTTCGCAAGTCATTATTAACTCCACGAATTTACTCCACGATGCACTACCCTGCGTCCATCAACTTGAGGCACACAGATGCCTCATGTGCCTGCACTGAAAAAAAAACTTGATAATATCAATTAAAAAAATGTTTGCAGCCATCAAGAAACTTGTTTGTATACGAGCACATAAAGTAATATGCTTATGACAATAAAGTTATGTTGATTATGCAACAGACAAGATGTCTTGTTAAAATCAAACAAAGTAATTGGCAATTTAATCAAGTTTGGTTATCATACCAATGATGTCTGTTCGTTGAAGTTACAACAAACTTGATAATAGATATCAACTATTTTACTAGTATCAGTAATGTATATGTTTAAATTTATAAGGTAATTATGTTCCGCAATCAAAGGACCTGATTTCTGTGGATTGGTAACTTGATTAATTTAATTAAGGAACTTCAGTTATCTTGTTTAAAGCTATAAAGTACTTTTATTAGGAACTATCAGGAAATATATTTAGTATACAAATAAATACAATACAAATAAACAAAATACACTTACTATTGTGTATAGTTTCTTCTGAACCTGTACAAAATAAGTAAGTGTATTTTATTTATTTGTATTGTATTTAATTGTGTACTGAAGGTTTAATGAAGGAACTGTACAGCATTGAATATAAATTATCAATTAAGAGATCTAAATAAATTGTACATGTACTAAATAATCAAGAATATAAGTTTATCTTACGTTACGTACATTTATATAATTTTTTTAAGTACACTTTGGATGCTATCAATTATTTGAAATTCAATTGTTAAGTATTGAAATTGCCTATTAGTATTCGAATTGCCTTTACCCAATGCTGACTAATTCTGAAAAATAATAATGGCAGAAGTGATTATAAAATATTTTATTATTTAATGCTTATACTTAGATAAAACAAAACATATTGGGGATTTGCGTTTCGAAGAGGTAGCAGCGACCGGTAAAGAGATGATGCTTGGATTTATTAGCTCTGGCAAACTCAATATTGCCGCAAGGTTACTTTTGTCTTCGCTCAAATCTGAAATAAAATGTACATATTATATATTTATTTATTTCAGATAAATTAGATCCTTTATTTTTCATAAATGATATTACTGGTACTGAAAACTATGGTGGTACAACTATCCAACAGCACACTTTTCAAGAAAATAAAAACGATTTTTTGTGTGTAAGCATCCCTTTTCAAGAAAGCTACTGCGCAGGTCTCTTACGAACTTCGGAGCCGCCATAAAGTTTGCATCGCACTTTACCTAGGCATTCATCTTGGCTAAAATGGTAGATATATTACTTACTAATAAAAGCCTCGGAGAGTTCTGGCAGCCCCCAAGCCCGGAGAAGGTCCACCACTTCATCCATCACAAACACAGCACATTAATATCTTGATCACAATACAAACAGTTCCCAAACGAATGGGTGGCACTTATGAAGGTTTGAATCAAAAAGTATGCAAGGTTTGAATTTGAAAAGATTAAGCAAGATCTTGCGCTCGATCACCGTCGACGCCGACGAACGAATAAAATGAAACAATTCTCGACCTGTCTATGACCATCCGAGTAAGAGCCTGTTTACATTAACTATATATCCTTAGACAATCAGACAAGAGTACATTCGTATCTAATAGGTGCCATTATAAAAACAAATAACTGTTATTGAAGAACTGATCATCCAACTTGATTAAATCTGCAATGTGCCATGTTAACAATATCTTAATCAAGTTCCTTGATTCCTAGTATGAGGCGAATGATAAAGAAGTGCTAATCATTTAAGCTTTATTGTGACAACACACAGTGATTAATAAATTTAATAAAGTTTTTGATTGGTTTATTCATTTTTTTTTCTATCAAGCAAAATGTCATACTTGATTGACTCGATTTTTTTCAGTGTGTAATTCACCTGCAAACACATCAAACCGAAACACGGCAACGCGTACGTACGTAGATAGGTAGTTGTACCTACCATATAATACTCCCGTTAAATGAGTTTTATAAAACCGCTTCAGCGTTCGCTAAAGTCCCTGCCTGCAGCGGCAGATGCAGCAGCAGAGGCGTGATGCGTGCCGCCCGCTATCTTTCCGCGGCGCGCCGCTCGCGTCAAATTGTCCGCTTATCGCAATCATCTGGACACGCCCTCCTTATCTCAGACATTCTCTGCAGTAGAAATCTGAGAAATTAACCTAAGACATTGTTCATGGTGGATAGTGGATAGATCCTAACCTGTGTGCCCCCATGGAAGAGGCCGCATCAATATGTGAGGGGTGAACATTGGTGATAGGCACTATAGCGCCTATCACCAACGTTCACATATGTTCACCTAATTCTGAGTATAGGTACATACATAAGCTAATTAGGATACTCGTAAGCTAAGCTTCGCGAAGCTTTATCCTAGGTCTATAATGCTCTTGTTTTGTTTGTAAAGATTTTGTTTGTGAGATCGAAACGGACATTTTCATATGTCTGGATCATAACATTCGTAGGTAGGTATTCAATTATTGTAATAAGCACAAAAATCAATGATGCGTGATTCCAAGCGACGCAGCGGTGATGAACAGTGAAGCGGCCGTTCGATGACTGATTGATGACTGACAGTTGTAGATTATCTGATGGTGCTGAAGTTGCATGTGGGCATGCCGAGAATGCGCTCCATGGCACCACCAGGCCACACCAGGCTCATCCATCTTTCATTGTCAAATCAGCAACTTTACCAGACTACATAACTTTCTCATTGAGACTTTGAGACAGCATTATTTATTTAATTTAATTACTTAGAAATTTTTAGATCAATCTTCATTACAAAATATCTACTGTACTATGTACATTTAGCAGTAAAAGTGAGTAAATGACTAACATGAAAACGTTATCAGTTTAGCATCTCGTTCTCGCTTGGGTACCTGAAAACTTCTTCACGCTCTGGTTGCTCAGTCTACAAAACCACCAGTAGGAACCTACTCCAAGAACTCTAAAAATTATATCAGCATCTCCGGATCTTCTGGATTCTAAGCTCCAAAAAGGGGTTGAGGTACCGATGCCAAGAAATGCTGGTGGGAGGTACTTGAGCGTTTAAAAGATGAGAAAAGGGTAGCGAGAGAGGGGTGGTTATAGCCTGTTAATTAGCTGTTGAGAAAGTTGTCAAAGTTGGAGCATCTATGAAGGATCTAGTGGAATCCCGCGCTACCTTGATGAAGTTATTTACGCTTGAGGTGTTCAAAAATAATTTCTTAGTCAGCGCCTGCACCCTTCGAGGATTGCATAGACCAAATCTCAGACCTCTAGCTCTTGTAGCTTCTAACTAGGTAGGTCTTCTTCTTCTTAGGGTGCCTCTCCACTACTGAAGGTTGGCATACAGTCATCTTCTTAAATTTATCTAGGGCAAGCCTAAATAGCTCTTCCACCTTCCTGATACCAGTCCATTGCCTGATGTTGCGTAGCCATGGTGTTCTTCTTCTACCCAACTCCTCTCTTTCCCAGCAACTTGACCATCATTATAAGCTGGAACAGATGCTGACTAGGTAGGTAAACTAATATAATATTTCTTAAAATAGCGGTATCCATATACCAAGCAGCCTAGAAGCGCTCTATGGGCGTAGAAAGTGCGCTTCCATAGATTTCCAAGCCAGAACTCCTCTACACAAGACAGTGTGGATTGCATCGCATGTTATATTAGACAAAACACAATCTGCATCTTGCGAACTGATCTCCGTTAGTCACGCATATCCAGATCCCGCATCGAAAGATTAGAAGATCACGCGATTTACACAAACCTCTTATAACTAGGGTTCACATTACCTGTTAAGTTAGCTGATAACCGTCGGTTTCTGAAAGCTCTTTCCACTAGCCTTCTGGGCAGAAAAAAGTTTTATAAAGGGGAGAATCAATAAAATTGTTTAAAACTTCCTGTTCGTACTAAGAGCAACGTCTGCCGATCACGTGCAACCAACGACGACGCGACTTGGTGATATAACGTACCTATGGATGGAACACTATTGTTCGTAGATCTTCGTAGAAGATATCTTCTTGTATATTTATCGTAGATATAAAAAAGTCCATTCGGTAACCCTAGGTAGCCACCTAATTTATTAACAGCCCCCTGCGCCAGCAGCGCCGACTGCGGAATTCGGAAAGCCAGTCGCGTGCGCGTAGACGCGCATTATCATAATTGATGAAAGCCAGCGTCGCTGCCTGTGGTTACAGAATTGCAGAACGTGCCGATTTCAAGATGATTTATCTATAATCTTGATAATAATAACACCTAACAATTATATACCTACCTACATAAGGAATAGGCAACATTGAATTCGTCGGCGAACCACCACCACCAACATGTTTTTATGCTTTGCCTACATTTTAAAAACAAACGGGCCGACACGGCCAAGGGCGTTAATGCTGATCATGTAGAACCTATGAAGTACCTTAGTAGAGATGATTGATTGGGTAGAGATAATTTAGTAAAGATCTCATTCCATGGTATCAATAAACTTGATAAAACCCCTTAGGTATAATGCGTAACTTATGGCTCCTATAATGTCTACTGGAGCAAAAACTGTCGTAATACCTAGGTACTACGAAGTTATCAACGACTCGAGAAAGTGTCACCAATCAAGCGAAGCCGAGCGTTACAATGTACCAAGTAGGTACACATACACCCAGCAGGGGTAGGTAAGTAGCAGTAAGTAGGTAGCAATTGAATTCCATACAACTTTTACAGTTTTAGTACTTTCTTACGGTTTTTGATACAAACATACTAGGTACCTAACAGCCAAAAATAAATTAAAAATAGATGGTTTCACGCAGCATCAGCACAAATAATGGTAATCACAGAATTGTAGGTATGTGAAGGTATGACTCAAGAATAATGATAGCAGCGACTAGTCTCTCGCATTATCAGCTTAGCTGTTATATGCAAATGTTCATGTTAGTTAGGAGCATGCATAGTTAATTTTCGTTTATTGCTTCTTCATTTGCTTTTGCACATTTTACAGATGACTTACTTAGCTCGAAGGCTTGCGAACAAATTCATAAGCCAAGGATCTGGTAGGTACATACCTACCTATAAGAAGCTGTGATACCTATTATGGCTGTGAAACCTAGTCAAAATTGATTCAGGTATACCTCACGTACCTGTGGGTACCTATACCTCATGTCTAAATTCTAAATACCTAGTCTCGTAGAAACGTGAGAGGGTTCCACGGAGCGGAACGGGATCCTAATTAAATTATCTAGAGCGTGAATGTGCGCGCTCGAAATTTATGCTTAGCGTTTTTCTGGACGTGAAATTTCATCATCATCATCAGCCTAAAGAAGTCCACAAAGTATAACTTTTACTGATGGACATAGGCCTCCCATAGACGGAAGAAGTCCACCGACTTCCCACGGTCCTAACAATGTCATCAGTCCATCAAGTTCCACGCTTCTGGGCGTCCCACGTGATAGGTTGAAAATATGGGTTATCGGAGAAGGCTCTATCTATGTAAGGTGGAATATTGTCTGGGCCTATGGAACTTTTGGGCTTGGAGTTTTTGTATAAACATAGTTATAGGTATGCAACTCTATGAAACTCTACCTAAATAAGTAATAAGACTGCAGCTTGTATGTACTTGATGTACGTACATACAATATTTGCTAGACTTATTATGAACAAGAAAGAATGTATCTAATAGATTCCTTGTTAGAGTTAGAGACCAAGGAATTTTACGTAGGTCTATTAATTTTACGCACTTTTTTTGTCAAGCAATGCTGTCAATGTTCGGTAGTGTTATGTCACTTGTCAGGCATGTTTACTTCAAGTCAAGTGTCTGTCTTTTTACTTTGTTGACAATTGACATCGTTGACATTGTATTTTGAGGTTAAATTTTAGTGATTTTATTTCAGAAATAAATAAACATTACCTTTGCTTGAACAAAGCACTTTTTATTTGAATGATCACTAAATATATTCTCATTTAAATGGCGCTTGCATCGGTGCGCTTGGGTTTGATTCGGAAAATCAGAAATGCCTCCTTTACAACTGTGCTCCAGCGGCCTATGGCTTACAAAAGCTCGATTTCCTTGGAAACTTTATATCCAAATAGCTCTTTGAAGCTCACGACTCCTTCCATTGTGAGTACATGATAATACTTTACCCTTGGAATTGAGAATCTAGTTGTAAAGAAAGGATGCATTTCTACGAAAATTTTGTTTCAGAGCACAGATCCCAATGAGAAGTTCTCTGGCTACATACCTTTGGAGAAACTTGAAATCACATACAGTGCTAGCTCTGGACCAGGAGGCCAAAATGTTAACAAGGTACCTTAGGCAGAACTTTGAATATAGCTTGTTATTATTTATTTACCTACCTACTTGCTTAATGGCTGAATTTAGCTAATATAACTTGTGGAAATAGCCTATTGGATCATTGGTAACAGAAAACCTATGGCAATGTACAGTCACCATTTTATTTAGTCACACCTACCTCATGAGAGCTCTAACATTTTCAAAACAAACAAAAGCTGTTAATTTGGCAATAGTTGGGCATGAAAGAGGCCAGTGACACACTGGAATTGGCGACCAACTGTACTAGTTCATAAACTACATGAACAAGCATAGTTTTAGCAACAATTAGTTTTATAAGGAAGCTGGACCATGGAACACAGCAACCAATACCTACTGTTTTATCTTGTGTCCAGGTTCATACCAAAGTAGACCTGAGACTGAAACTGAGTGAAGCAGACTGGCTGCATCCTGAAGTGAAAGCGAAGATGATTGAAATGGTACTTTTTACGATTATATCTAGTATAAAAACTTAAAAAAAAATGCAAATTTTTTTTTTTGCTTGAGTAATTTACAAAGATGTTTCTTTTTTTAATTTCAATAATGTTCAGAGTTCTAGCCATCTACAGTGCTGTTGGAAATGTCTACCAATAAATGTTAATTGTTAATAAAAACTGTTAAATGTAATTCTAGCACAAGAACAAGCTATCCAAAGAAGGCTACCTCATCATCCGATCAGATGCCACTCGTTCACAGCAGCTGAACAAGGCAGATTGCATGCGTAAGCTACGAGACATGCTGCGAGATGCCTCCACCACTAAAAGGGAACCCTCACCAGAGTCACAGGAAAGGATTAGACAGAGGTAGACTTACATATCTTATCACAACTATAACTTATGAGCTGTGAGTCCTGTCCACCACCAGAAGCTATTGAACCTACATACCACAGATATTGTACATATATTTATTTGTGTGTTCAACTACTCTTCTGTTTTAAAAGTGTTAAAGAAAACATCTTAATTGCCAGGATGTGGTCACCTAATTGGGCTAAGATCATTTTCTAAGTAAAAGCCAGCATATCTCTGTCCCAATTTGTCAATTTGGCTTATCATCAGCCAGCAGAAGTCTACTACTAGCCATAGACCTTAACTATTTCCAGGAAGTAAAATGAGTGCTCCATCCACTGACCTCCCACTATCTTTGCAATGCCATCGGTTGGTTGAATAGGGGCATCCTGCTGATCTGTATTTTATGGTTCTTGCTCTATTTGGTCTTTGAATGTTTATTTTTTTTATTTATGTTTTCAGGCACCTGAAAGCGTCTCGTCTCCGTGTCTCCGTGAAGCGCGAGGATTCCCTGAAGCGCGCCCAGAGGCAGTCCCCCACTGTTGTAGACTTATGATTTTTCTATTAAATTGGGCATGCGTGATACTTCTGCCAGGAGACTTTCAATGTAGAGACGACATTCTTTAACTTGCCTTTTCTTTGGCGCAATTAAAATCCTATCACCACACTGTTTCGAAAGAACTCGTGGGATGCATTTATGAGAAGTTTTTATCTTACGCGGCTATTCAGAATCAAAAAGTTGTTAAGGCTCGGGCGACAGCAGCTCGCAATTTCGAGGTGCGATTGGCTATTATTTCATTTTATTTCATTTCGGGGAGGTTGTTTGAAAGAATAACTCTAAAGTGACACGCATAAATACTGTTCGAACACAAATAATACAATTATATAAGGGAAATGTGCCCGAATCAGAAATCATTTTGGTATTAGTATGTTTGGTCTTACGTTTACCTAATACCAAAATGATTTCTGACTCAAGCACATTTTCCTTATATTATTGTATTATTTGTGTTCGAACAGTATTTATGCGTGTCACTTTAGAGTTATTCTTTCAAACAACCTCCCCGAAATGAAATAATAGCCAATCGCACCTCGAAATTGCGAGCCGCTGTCGCCGGACCCTTAAGGTAATGGCGAGTCTACGAATTATCGACAAATACGTCTCCAGGTCTGTGTCGTTTACTTGTTTTGGATAGATAAGTGTTGAATAAATGTAATTGCTAGTGTTATAATCTGTAATTTTATTGCATTTAATCATAAAAAACAGTAGGGAAATGGAAGGAAATAAATTCATTGCGCCTGTTATAATCACATTAGCAAAAGTAGTAATGACAGCGGATATGCGAGAATAAGAAAGTGAAGTTTCCTAATCATGTACCTCGTTCTATCTCGCGCTTTGCCACGATTTACCATGTTACAACGTTCACCGTCTAATATCGAGGTTGCTATGAGATTATTGTAAGGCGCTTAATTAAGTAGCAAGTTAAGTGTTATTTAGTGGTGGTATTAAAATAAGCACTGCATGGTCTACCAAAACAAGTATATTAAAGTATTTGTGAAAGGTTTATCACAAATACATAGTATGCCCAATTTAATATTATCTTAAAACTATTGTAATCTAGAAAATATAGTAACCTACAACTAGTTTGTAAACGTTGGTATGTAACTAGGTTGAATAAAAATATTCTGTGCAATAATTTGGTTTTGTTTAATCTTAGAAGACACCAACAGCGTCGTCATTGACGGAAAAGTTGAAAGGGAACATGGGAGCCATATGGAACGGAGAATGTCATGTGAAGAGTGTTAGCACCTCTCTAAAAGCGTTATACCTAGACCTGTAGAATAAAAGTACCTATGTAATAATATAATAGTGGTACTAAGTCGGTTGATAGAGCGAATGTGGGTCAAGGAATTTGGATGTTAATAATCAAAAATAAAAATTAGGTAGAGAAAAGAGGTTTTACATTTATTTTATGAATTTTTGTTGCCATGGTAACGCCTTTGTACACGTCACTCTTACCGTAAACTAACTGCCGTAAACAAATCGATGTCAAAAGTCATTTCATTATTTTTGCAGCTACACGTGTATTTGTGACTTTTTTAAATTCAAAGCATGTCTTACCGAGACTTGAGAAGTAAGCGCTAACAAACACTAGTTAGATACGCATTTTTTATTGATTCATGCTTAAAAACACACTTTTTTAAGATTTCAGTGAAGCCATGCGAGTGCTTGGCTTTCCGAAGCCGATATCATTGGAAAGCTTCAGGGTACCGAACTGGGAGCTGATGGAAGAGTGTCTCCGGTGGCTGGCGTCGCGAGTGCAGCCCGACTCTGCCTTGCCGCGCGCCACCACCATGGAACAGCGAGTGTCTCTTGTCTCACAGGCTATTGCGTTGTTTGTAAGCTAACTTATCCTAAGTACTAGAACATAACCTACCTATCAGTCGCGTAAATGCCTAGTTCCTGTATCGAGATAACCAGTAACCTAGAACTGCTAATATTGCATCTCATTACGACACCCAGATGTGGAACAAATATAAAGTTCATGCAAACATCTATTCTGAGGAAATCAAAGTCGTACTTGTATTTCAGCCTGTAAGGATCATCCCTCCGATCCTTGGATCGACTGTAACACTGTGGATATAGGGTATAGAATGGTATGATGATGGGGTTTCTTCCAACGAATGAGTGATTGCCACTCTTTAGTTGGGAGATAATGAATTCTAGTCGATACCGATCTGCTTAGGTCTATGCATTTGTTAAGCTTCTGCTGTGATTAACGTGGAAAACGAGTTGGACAGCATTCCAGAGCGAACTTGAAGCTCAACGGCAAGAAGCTGTACGGCGCCGACGGCTGGGCGGTGCGGGAGTTGGTAAAGGCGGCCGCATTCCTCCGCGCGGCGCTCGACGCCCCGCCGCCGCCAGAGCACAGGGACGAGGGCGCTGTCAGCTACGACGTCAGCGGTCGGGTGAGTGCGACACAACGGTAGTGTAGCGAGCTTGCCGCTAGTGCAAGTGGCAGCCACTGGGCCTGATCTCGATGATCACGAGTAGTGAGCTCTTTGGGGAGAGACGTTCGGGAAAGCACCACGTCACCACTATGTCTTTTTCTGCCGCCATTGCTGTTTCAGTTCGAAGAGTGTGGTTTCCAGTGAAATTATCTACTGCCTGCTCCATCGGCAATTACAGGTACATATTAATAAAAAGTAGTTAGGTACGTACTAAGTAGGTACGATTGAACATCGTGTTTCTGTTATAGTTGAGAGGGTGTAACTAGTGCCATTATGTTCCAGGTTGGGGAAATAAAACAAGCTCGCGCGCTGGCCACTGAGATCACGGCGCAAGGTGCCTTCCTCTACGACCTGCTCGTTAAGGAAGCTGATAGCAAAGTAAGGACTCATTATGTGCCTCAGTAATTCCTAATTAGATAATGAGCCTCAGGAATTCCTATCGTGGCTGACGAGGAGTAAAGACCATGATTACCACTTACCTTATCGTCCATCGTCAAGTGGACCCTTATGGACCATAAGTTTGTTCCTTGTTCCAGTAGTAGGTATTCACTTCCCCTCTCTAGCTTATCATATACATGCTCTTACACCGTCGCATCACAGCTGGTATTGCCTCAATTGATACCCTCTTATTCATAAACCCTGCCATTTTATAGCCCAATAAAGTAGTATACTTGTCACTGTCACTTTCACGCCAACGAAAACAGACTTATTGGTCTGTTGGTCTATTGGCGCGCTCAAAGACCATTATGAATAAGGGCCTTTTCTATAAAGAAGAGCACTGTTGAGTTAAGAATGATTCACGCTCCAACGTGTCGCGACCGGGCCGTGCCCCGGGCGAGGCACAGTCAAACATTATGGTATACTTTTTGTATGAAGTAATACATGCCTGACCGTGCCCCGGCCGTGCCCCGGCCGTGCGCCGCCAGGGCACGGCCGGGGCACAGTCAAACATTATGGTATACTTTTTGTATGAAGTAATACATGCCTGACCGTGCCCCGGCCGTGCCCCGGCCGTGCGCCGCCAGGGCACGGCCGGGGCACAGTCAAACATTATGGTATACTTTTTGTATGAAGTAATACATGCCTGACCGTGGCCCGGCCGTGCGCCGCCCGGGCACGGCCGGGGCAGTTGAAATGTCGATGGGTATTGTTTCCCGTCTCCGGCACGGTCCGGCCCTAACAAAACCACACTACTCGTGTAAATAATACACCCAAACAGGCCGGGCCTCGGTGTAACATGAATGACTGGCCCGGCCGGCGCACGGTGGACGCGTCCCGGCCGGGGCACGGCCTGGTCGCGACACGTTGTAGCGTGCATCATCCTTTAGGAGTTGCGCGAGCAAGCCCTCTCCCGTCCGCTGGACATGTCGGCGCTGGAGGCGAGTGTGCGGCGCGCGCTGGATGCGGTGCGAGCGCGCGCGGCCGCCGCGCGGGAGCGCGTCGCCGGCGTCGCGGCCAGCGAGGCAGCGCTCGACGCCAAGCTGCAGCGCCGCCGGGCAGAGCTGCTGCGCGCTGAGAAGCGTCTGCACACCGTGCAGAAGATCAAGTCAGTAATAGCCCGTTCGCAGCAGGCTTGTAGCGTGCCGAGTAGCACCGCTCACCACGCGTCCGTGTTCACTGATTGGCAGATAACACCAAAATACCGTGGTGGGAGGTGCTACTCGCCTCGCTACAAGCCTGCTGCGAACAAGGGATTAGCGCTGCATACCGTGCAAGAAGATCAAGTCAGTCTAAGGAAACTCAACTCTCTCACCTATCTGGGGTTCATTATTATCATCATCAATCTTACTCCACCTTACTTAACTTTTCTGAGGGGATATCTACCGTGTCTTGGGGATCAAAGTCGTGAAGCTGTTTCTGCTGTTTTAAGATGAGTGGTAACCTGCAGGCCCGCGTACCAAGGCGAGCTGTCGTCGCTGGAGGAGGAGCTGGCGCGGCTGTGGGAGCAGTACGTGCTGCGCTACCGCTGCGTGCAGGCGCTGCGCCATCAGCTCAGCGTGCTGGAGACCGCACAGGCAGAGGTAGCCTGCAGCCCATACCTGCCTACCGACACTCACGAGGGAGATAAATAAATAATTACGAAGGTCGAGGAATGTGTTAATAATAAAGTCGTTACTGTTACAGGAGGCAGAAGAGCAGCAAGCAGCAATAATGCAGCTCATTCACAAATATGAAACTGAGGACGTGCTGGGGAAGTTAAGCGATTCCGGTGACTATACTAACAATATATTTTTGTATTTCATAAACAGCTTGGACAAAATAAATGGGCGTTCTGTGTTTGTCAGATCCTATCCAGCGATAGTGCAAGGCGCGATCACAAAGTAATCTTGAATTGTGTGATAATTATTGCGATTCGGTTAATTCCGACAAAATATTCGTGATGCTGGCTGCTAAGCTGTACGTACCTTCTAAAGCATCATGGTCATCGCGAGATTAGTTCGGGGCCTGAATGATAATACTTTTGCTTACAGCGGATGAGACGGACTCGAGTGATGACGACAAGGATCTGAGTGAGGTGAAGCAGCCACGCCCAGCCACGCGCCCGAAGACCAGGCTTAGAATTAAAACTGCTGGTAAACTTAAAAGTAGTTGCAATCAATGCTTAGTTATTTTTTTCCTGTTACAGAAACAAAAAAAAAATCGAAAGATGGAGTGAGTTGGACTCACGTTTTTTGTGTACCTAGGTACCTCTACCGTACAGTAGAGTTTACACCAGTTTATTGGTAACTAGTTGCCCTCCGCGGTTTCACCCGCGCAGATTTATTTCCCTGTATTCCCACGGGATAAAATGTAGCCTATGCGCTATTCCAGACTATAATTCATCTCTCTGCCACGTTTAATCCAGATCCGTTCAGCTGTTCCGGCGTGAAAGAGTAACAAACATCCATCCATCCATCCGTCCATCCATACTCACAAACTTTCGCGTTTATAATACTAGTAGGATGCTTTTGCCAAGAAAGTTCTGAACCCGTCCGTTTTTCGTTTACCTCTGGCGATATCAATTGCATTACATACCTCAACTCACGTTCATACATCGAGTGCATTCGTTCGCATCCTCTAACATTGTTCTACATCTTGCCTCGTGCTAGGTAAGGTAACTATAGTTTTTTATGTTAGACTATATACTCGTAGTTTATTGTTAATACTAAAGTTGCTGTTTCAAAAACGATTTGTTCGCCTGTTTGTTTGTTTGTAAATGGTAATATAGAGTCCTCGCCACCACTGAAGTCCGATAGACGCGGCGCTGCCATCGCAGAACTATAGAACTCTGAACTCTTTTCTTTGCATAATAATAAAAATAGAAAATTTGATAATTTAGTTCCCAAATATAAATTAACTTGAACAAAGCAATATGAGGTACTAATCCGCTGATCTGATGAGATCAGCGGATTAGTACTACATATTGCTTTGTTCAAGTTAATTTATATTTAACAATGGACTTCCGCAAAGTCACGCCTGATTCAATTAACTAATTTAGTTCCCAGTTTTGCCGTAAGACTTCAGTGGTGGCGAGGACTCTAGTGACTAGCGTGGTGTCTCCGTCAGGCGCGGGCGCGTTCGGCGGCCTGGCGGCGCTGGCGGCGGGCGCGGCGCGCGACTCGCTGGACGACATCCGCGACGAGGACGACTCGCGGACAGACTCCGACGCATCAGACGCGCAGCTCTACGGTGAGCACAGAACCACTGTTGAGGTTTGCCACATTATGCCGGGCCGCAGCGGGCCGCAGCGGGCCGCAGCGCAAAGTGCTCACCTAGCGCGTCCGTGACGGGCCGGCTCGCAGCGCATTGACGAATTTTGAGTACAGAATACTGCCAGACTCCGCTTGCTTGCTATATCTGCGTTACTTCATACAAATTGTATTGAAGCTTTTTGGACGGATTTTTGCGCTGCGCCCCGACGCACTGCGGCCCGTCCTAATGTGCTCACTCATTTACACTCACTGAGCGCCATCCATTCCTAGTTAGCATACCACCAATTCGCACTAAGCGCTTCGCTTCTACCTTCACTGTCGACGGTCTTGACCGTTCTACTCCACCGTAGGCTACATCGTCGCTCCATCGGGTGAGATTGTAGTCAAAGGACTCATGTAAGGCAAAGCTTGTGTAGGCTAAGCAGAAGTTTCGGAAGCTTTACTACGAAGTCGACGCCACTATAAGCTGGCACAGAACGCATTCGCCACTTGTTTATCGTCAACTAATACATGACGTGTACATGATAGTGATACATCTATGTAGGTCTTGAAGCGGCGAAATTCGTCAGAAACCGACTTGGACCTCTTTGTACCTACGTACCTCTCTTACATTCGTCCCTTTCTTCTTTTTGCAACTCTTGCTACATCTTTGAACTGCAATCCATTATAAAGAAGTTTGTCATATACTGGCTCTTACACTATTTTATGTACTGCCTGCCAGTATACAAAGAGGTACGAAGACTCAGCTAGGAGATGAGATTTGAGAATGTTTGGTTTGCAGGCGCGGCTACGTCGGCGCGCTGGCCGCGGGCGCCGCGCCCCGCCACGCGCACCCTCGCGCCCGCCGATGATGATGATGACTTCGCAGATCTCATTGAAGGTCGGCACCGTTCACTCGGCACAATGAAGATGAAAATGAAAAATAATATTATTTCTGTAGTAGTAGAGCTCTTTGTGAAGGCTCTCGTCCGGGGAAGTACTACCACCGCGCCTTTTTCTGCCGCCAAGCAGCAACGCTGTGTTTCGGTTTGAAGAGTGTGGTCGCCGGTGTAATTACAGGCACATGAGGCTTAACATCTGTATGCCTCAATTTGATGGACGCAGGGCGTGCCTTACGATGCGTGACTTAAGAGACAATGTTTTGCTATAGGTGATGGTTACCACTTAACATCAAGTGGGTCATCTTCTTGATCCATCAGCTAGTTGTATAAAAAACCCCAGTAAAAAGTTATAATGAAGTAGCAAACATAAAAAAACAGTTAAATTGAGAACTCCTCCTTTGTTTGAAGTCGGTTTAAAGGCATAGTGATTCTTCTTCGCTTCTATCTATCTATATGAATAACATCATTATTTAATCATCCAGGTGCAGAAGGTGGAAATGGCGGCGGCGGTGATGGAGACTCCCTCGGTAGCTCCTCCGAGAGCGAGCTACGCCTCACCAGCGCCCGGCCGAGCGCCGCGCCCGGCCGCGCCTCCGTGCTCAGCGATAATGAGTTCTAAACCTTGCGGCATACGGTGCATTGTCGCGGTGCGATTTAGGGTCTGCGGTAAAATTATTATTCGAGCGATAATGGTAGCTAATATTTAATTTATACGGTGCATATTGTCAGTAGCGGTGTTTTTGGCGGGCGCAATGCAGAAAATCGTTAGTTATTTCATTCTACCCACAAATCATGGTAAAAATATATAGGTATCGTGGTTTAAATGTAAAATAATGTTTGTTTGTTCGGTAATTACTTTATATAGGTGATAAAAAAAAAGGCTAAAGGTCTTATCTCGTGTTTTTCCTGTCATGTATAAATGTGAAAAAAAAACTGCAATAATATAATAATTATGAATGTGTTTATTTATTCGTGATTCACAAGCGATCGCCGATTTCAATAAATAAGAAAATACAGTAAAATACTATACTCTATTTACTAATTGTGTGAACAACTTATTACGTCGACGTAGTTAAGGTCTCTACTAGTATAACTAGTAAAAGTTATCAGAAATGTTATAAGTAGTAGTTTAAATAAGTACCTACCTATAAACTTAAAATAAAACCATCTTTACAATACATACTTGTATTTTGGGAAATATTTTCTATAAAAAGAAGTCACGGCCGATGCCGGTGCTGGCAGGGTACAAAAATTATAAATAACCTATTGTAAAGTGAATCCAGTCTCAATATTACGAACTTTGCTTAAAATGAAATGAAATAATTTATTTGAGTGAAGTATGGTACATATTTGATGATGACCTATGGTTAAAGAACCTCACACTTCGCCAGAAAAACCTAGCATGCAAAATTATGAATACGTATACATCATTTTCATAAAAATACAATTTAAATTATGTCATAGTTACTGGACCAATTATTTACAATTAATGAAGCATTATAAAATTCAATTCAAAATTAAAAATATTAATATTAAAATAAATTCAGTTATATAAAAATAAGTCATTGACCCTATAAAAACACTTGTCGACTAACCAATTGGACAACTTTGTTTTAAATTTATTATAAGGAAGTTCTCTGATAGTTTTAGGTATTTTATTTTAGGTACCTTAGTCGGAGCTTAAAAGCTTAGATACACCCAAATACGTTCAGTCGTTACGGAGATAAGTTGGAAAAATATGCAAACACACAACAAGTTCTCATTTATAAGTAACATTAGTGTTAGGGGTAACAAAATTATTAAATACTTACCTAGTTTACTTATTGATAATAAAACAAGATGAACATAGATAGGTTAACCATCATCATTAGCCTGTAAACGTACCTGCAGATACTGCTGGATAGGTCACCCTTTAACATTTCTAGGAAGAAAGATTATAAATCCTCTCCATCGACCCAATTCCTACGATTTTCACAATGTCACCGGTCTATCAGGTAGGGTGGCCACGCTCCGTCTTCTTGTTCCTGATCGCCATTTTAGAACCTTTATTCCCTAGCGGTGGTCAGCTCTTCGAGTTATAAGACCTGCCCGTGCCCATTTCCACTTAACAATACATTGTGATATCTAAATAAAATATACAAGTTTTTCTCTTAAGTAATTCCCTAAATAACACATAATATTATAATGTACAGCATTTTAACATAATCTTAGACATAAACATCCTATTTTAATATAACTTGATTTTATTATATCTCGCAATTCCAATTGAGCAATATTTTGTTATGTACATCACCAATATAATTCACTTCGTTTATTATTTGGCACCACTTAGGTACATAGGACATTATATTTACAAGTGCTTAGAACCTAAACTCAAGATTTGATAATATTACAATTCCAAAAAAAGTATTTTTTAGTTACTTAAGTAAAACTAGCTAAATAAAGACTTAAGAATAGGATATAACACAGATATTTGACGATTATACGCAATTTACAAAGTTAGCGCCTGTTTTACACTATCCGTCAGATAAGAATATTTACATCTTTGTTTTTGCCGAATCGAATAGAAGAAACGGAATATATTTTATCTGGTAGATATCTCCGGTGAAACAGGCACGTTTGTTTATTTATGTGTTAGTTGGGTGTTAGTTATTAGGTAAGAACAATTCTTACCAATAAAGTAAAACCTGTAACAATTACTTCAGAATAGGGTATAGTTATGTGCCAAACATACATGGACGTACCTTTGACTACACCTCTTAGACATCCACAAAGAACTTTAAGTTGGTAATTGGTGGTAAGGGTGGATATCTACCGTGCCTCGTGAGGTTCTTTCTGATTACGTTTCCGAGAAAGTCCGAACTTGTTGCATTCTTGTCAAAGTCAAGTCAGTCTTAAATATTTGGTAAGAATTGTTCTTTTAGTTTTAAAGTAGGATAGGATTGTTTTAGTGCGCCGTTAGTTTGTTAAATTAAAAGCAGATTAAACAGTTGTAAACCTTACACTTAAATCTATGCTTATTTCGTGATATGTTTAGATGTTAGTATGTATGTAGGTAACTAGACTAATCCCCGGTTTTAGAAAGCGCGATCAACACTAATCGGCTGTCAATCCACTTGCTATTTCAGATTTTAGATTAGATTATTTTAGATTATAGAGATAACGAGTGACTTGACAGCTGTTTAGTGTTGATCGCGCTTTCAGAAACCGGGGTAAGTTAAGTAAAATACAATATAATGAAATAGCATGATGTTCTAAGCATTTTACAAAAAAATAAATCATAATCATGAAAAAATAAAATCTTTACCTAATGTTAAAACATTGTACCTACGAGTACCTATAGGTACCTAGTTACGGGAATATAATTATCATTTAATGATGTGGTACACAGTGAAGACCATTGTAGGTCAACTTAGCATAATTAATAGTATGTATGTGTGACAAAACTATAGGAATATCAAGCTACTCAAAGCCAAGGAAAAATGACGCTTATTATAAGGAAATAAAGGCGATCTGTGAGCTTGATGCGTTTCCGTGTATATGTAGTAGGTACATAGATTTGAAACGTTAGAGAAATCTACTGTTTTAAGCAGCATTTCAGGACAGATCTTGGCAGTTTTTAATTAGCATAATAATATAGTGATTGTCGGTTTTTAGAAATGGAAGCTTTATTAATATGTTATTATGTAGCAAGGATCATATTATAGCATTCACAGCTCAGTTGGTAGTAGCCCTGCCTTCTGTGCCGTAGGCCGTGGGTTCGATCCCCACCGAGAACAAACATTTGTGTCATGAACATAATGTTTGTTCTCAGTCTGGGTGTAATTAAATATTATATGTATGTACATATTTACAAAAAAAAATATTTAAGTATTATATCAGCTATCTGGTTCCCATAATATCACAAGCTTTGGCTTAGTTTGGGGCGAGATAGTGCTGTGTGAAAATCTGAAAATCCAGCAATGTTTACATAATTATATAAAATAACAGTAAGAATCTAGCCATAAGCTTGTCTGTCCTTATATCTCTTAGATTCACCTGCCGTTACAGCGATTAACAATGTTGTCGTACAGTAAAACTCTAAATACAGATTAATTAGCTAATACACACTGTAACTTCTGTAAATAAATAAAAAACTAGGTACCACAAATCCATATTTAGTTATTCGTTTTTGTTTCATGTAACCGCCAGGCCACCTTTTGTATAGAGACTCGATAAGTGCCTCTATGGGGCGTGAGCTGAACTCTCTTGGCTCTCAACGGAAAAATAAATACCAGAACCGGAAAAATCATCCAAATACTGACTCGAGGTACTGGTTGACTGAAGATCTCAAGCCGATATACAGTTTTCTACCAATACCGTCTATGTACCAAATTCATGAATTGTAAAGTGATGCCGTGACCAGGATCTACGAGGCGGCTCCGTGAGAGTCGGCAGAGTCGCTGGTGGCCGTGCTGGCGAGCGAGTCGTGCTGCTCAGCGGCGTGTCTGCTCTCGTCGATTACTGCTATGAACTGCTCCGCGTATGCCCTGAAAATATAACGGAATATACCTACTGTATTCAATTAGGTCTAAAAAACTATACAATTTTAAAGAGAATTATGGGAGAAGATAATTTGTTTCCAACCCACTTGCTATATGGTATAATTTGCTGTTGGAGTAAATGTTTGTAGGATTTCATTTACTTCATAAAAAATGAATCATGCAGTTTCTCGTTTTTGATTCTCAGGCATGGTAGACATCCCCTTAGATCTCTTAGTGCCTAGTGCAAACTCCACATTCTTTGAGGACGTCGATAGGGGGTAGTCAGGCATGATGTATTGTAATACACCAACATAACCACCTCTGGTTTATGACCTATCATGGCTGGCGCATACCCACGTTTTGCAGTAGTTAGCAATATGCTAGCGCAACTTGTCACGTATGGAAAATCAACTACTGCTAAAATATGTGGGTATGTTCCAAATGACCAACCCTTAAAGGATCTTGAGTTGAAATTAAGTACTAAGAGATCTGAAGGATGTGCACCGTGCCCTGGGGATACAACTCGTGAATTTATTTCTTTTTTATTGTCTGAATATATTAGCTTATAGACTTGGCCCTAGTATTACCTGTCGAGTCCCGTGTACGTGCGCTTGAGGTCGGCGGCCGTGGGCCGGCCGTGCTCGCTGCGTCGCTTGCGGTGGATGCGCTCGAGCGAGCGCGCCAGCTGCGAGTCGCGCTCGCGAGCGTGCTCGCGGCGCCGGCGCTCGCCGTGCGCTCGCGGCGAGCGGCGGCGGCGGACCCGCTGGAATGTATCACATACGGTTATATAATGGTGGATATTTCTTACAGCGCACTCTAGCCCCAAACTAAGCAAAGGTTGAAGTATGAAAACAAGATTAGAATAGTAGTTTTTTTAGATGTAAATAGTTACAAATCTAAAAGAGATAGTTATAGGTAACAATACAAACATCCGTGTTCATCTGTGTGTGAACTTGAAAAGTAAACTATGAAAGTAGGGGGCGAAGCCGATTGGATGCATCCAATCGGCTGCGCCAGTTATCCCCTATTATTATTAGTTATACTTTTTACCAGTACATATTTAAAATAATTAATTCAAGTTTCTTGCGTTAAACTTACATTGTCATGAATGGGATAGTAGAAGGGAGCTGGAGGCGGCAGCGGCAGAGTAGCGTACCTCGCTGGTGGCACCATCACACAGTTCGCTGGCATTCGGCCCAGCTGTGGACAAAGACGAGGGTCAGTACTGCATGAATTATACAATTTTTATATTCTGAGGCGTTAGCAGAAAAGTTTAAATAAACGAGTACATAAATAATAATATGCGATCAAAACATTCTAATACTAAATGACACGTGATTTGTAGAACCTTAGATCTAGCAATGCTATTACATGAAAATAATCAACAGCGAATACAAGCATTCCGTAGTGAAATAAAACATGACTTTTACAAATCGTAGGTTTCGTTAGGTTTTCAGGTAACCCTTCAGGTAACATATTGCGTGCGCTATACGTAGTACCGATTTTATGAAACAATAAAAATCAAATACTTTAAGACGAAAAGCGTTGCTGAGATGAGATTGTAAATACCCAACAACATAGGTATATACCGGTATGTATAAAGAGTAGGTACCTCTACTCAATGTTTATTTATTTATTATTTATTTGAATTTGAACATAATATTGCATGCACTTGGCAGAGACGATTTTCGTAAATAATAGAAATCGAAATGCTTTTAGACGAAAGTCGTTGCCGAGATTATAAATATGAATGTTGGTAAACAAAACTTGCCTCACCTTGCTGACGTCAGCCTAAGCTACCTGCTCAATATTCCAACATTGGAATGTAGATCTCTTTCTACTTCCTAACTTCTAAAAAAAAGCCAAACAGTTATAACTGTTCTGTTACTGATTGGCAACATTCAACCTAATTATCAAAGAAAACCTCTGCATTTTAGATGACCTATTTAAAATTAAAGTTGTTAAAAAACACGCCACACTTTTTGCACGCCCAGGATTCCTGGTAGACGATGTTATTAGCACTAAGTCCTCGAAGCACTGCATTGTTTTGTGTGAAAGTTGTCAATATCGTCTGGGACAACTTTTTACTCATGCCCTATTATTAAGGCACGCTCTGTGTTTTATAATATTTTAAAGTCTGGATAAGGGCAGGAAGATGATGATGATGATGGATTTCATGCTCATGAATAATCATGTAATTCGCCACACCAAAATTGTTTAGGTACTTATTTTATTACATCATAAAGTCGTGTAATTTAACTGCTTATTTTTTCCACATTCCTTTCGCGGGAGTGGTAGGTATGCAGTCGACCTCAAGTAGGTATTTATTGCAAATACTTTGTAATTACCTACTTGTTGTCTTATCTTATGATTTTTATCCAGTCATCGATGGCCTTCGAGATATTGGGCTGTAAACAAAGACGCTAAACTGAGTGTGTGAACACTACTTGTCGAAGTAAACGAGTTCATGCTTAACTTGACGAAAATAGGGAGTTATCAAGGCTTACCGACTAACAAAGCTACCAAACAGTCACAAAAGCACAATAGAACCTAAATTAACCCCAATAATCATCAAGCAACATTCTAACAGGTCGAATACCAACAGCGTGTGGTTGTCTCCGGCGCTCGCACCGTAAATGTATCAAGGAGATTCAGTTCTCAGATCCACTTTGTATTCAGGGCTTGCTTAGACCCACGTGCACTAATACCTAAGCGGTAGGTAACTTTCTGAGTCGAACTAGGCCCTTAGATCTAAAGCAATTTAGTGCTCTTATTACTGTTTATTTTTTTGAACATCTTAAATATTAATATTATTCTTGCAGACAATCTCAATTCTCCAACATAGTGACAGTTAAGTACACCAGTATTTCTAAACCAGGTAATTCACACTAACTTTTCTTTGCAATTTCACTTTTGTTACGAAACTGACACTCAAAAATCAACTCTGAAACTTACTGCCGTGCGTTTTAAGTTGTGTAGCTAATTTGTATGGGAAAAAATCTTAAAAGTTAGTAAATGTGTTGCAAGGTCAGATCGAATCTCTTTGATAGATAGATGTAGTTTTTGGAACTGTAATTATTTTGTGATAATCTTTAGAATCTACTTAATAAATTACGAGTCAAGACTTACGTGAACTACTCTACGTGGGTACATTAGTATATTATAATGTAAATGTAGTTTATATTTAATTTTGTCGCATTAATTTTTTTATAAATTTTTTACATCACTTACCATCAGGTGAGGTAGCGGTCAAACGTTTTACCTATAATATGTAAAAAAATAAAAAAACTATACCATCTCGTATGTTGGCTGGTAGAAAATACATTAAACCCCGATTGTTCTTCGATTGTTTATTTTTGTGCAGTAAAGAATAATACATAAGTAGCCTTCCTTTAATTCCTGAAGTTACAAAAATTACAAGTATCAACATCGAACTCGGTCAATCTAGACGTGTCGTCGGTTCCACTAAGATACTGCTACTTACTTAACTTACTCTCCGTTATGGGGTACGGTAGATTCGATTGAAAACTCTGAATTATCACTATCACTACATCACTACATAGTATAAAACAAAGTCGCTTTCTCTGTCCCTATATCCCTATGTATGCTTAAATCTTTAAAACTGCGCAACGGATTTTGATGCGGTTTTTTTAATAGATATATTGATTCAAAAGGAAGGTTTATATGTATAATACATGCATGATATGTGCACCCGTGCGAAGCAGGGGCGCGCGGGCGGGTCGCTGTAGCAAAACATAAAAAAATGATGATTTCGAGTCGACAAAATATATCCGCGAACTTCGGATTCTCGAGTATTTTGTTAAACTCTCATATAGTTCCGACCGATCCGGCACAGTACCGCCATATTTTCTATGAACGCATCCCTTGAACCAACACTAACAAATCTGTTCTCTGTTGTGCCTGGAGTGCGGCATTTCACAGGTTACATTTGAAAATAAAAAATGCATTTACAGTCGTGTAACAGAATGAACTTTAGAATGTTATCATCGACACCCACATGATTCCCATTCAATTCAATTGTGGGCTGTAACGGGCCCTTGTCGTGGGTGGCCCACAGAGGGCGTGGCAAATAAATGATACACAATTCCTGAAGCTACATAATAGAAATTACTATCCAACGGTTATGTATTGATTAAGCCTATTGTTGACTGGCAAAGTCTAGTTTAAAGAAGCGAGGCTTGAATTTATTACATTTCTTTAGTCTGATTATTTTTAAACATTCAGAAACTAGGACAACCAAGAATACCTAAATTGAAAGTTTTTATCAATTTTTTTCTACTTTTAAATATATAAGAAAATTAAAACTTATACAAGCATTACAACTTCTTGTCCTTCCAATAGCTTCTTTTCGGAACAATGTGGTGAAAGATTTTAAATGCTCCTCAAAGAGGTTCGTTCAGAGCATCGGAGATGTAGGTACCTACTAAACTGAATACAGGTCTTTGCGGACGATCGATAGACAGCTCATCCAATAACTTCTAAATATCTTGAAAGCATTGTGAAGCATCGACAACATCAAATTATTGATCTTCGTTGGTCAATAACTCACGAAAAGTACATAAATCTATGTCAACGTTAGAAGCGCGAGGATAAACACGTAACTTGCGCAAGCGCCGACACTGGGCGACCTTACGGCCCGGCGCGCGGGCAACATTCGCGGTATGTACCTGCTGTTCGGAGGAAATACCTCGCTTATTGGTATCGGTGCACTTGTGTGACTTCATTGAGCATGACATTTGAAGTTGCCCAAGTACTTACTGGGGCATTATTCACTATGACAATAGGAGATTCCTTGCCCCAAACCGTGAAACGTCAAAACTTGGTGTTGGGCTTTATTCTTTATGACATAGGAGATACTTTGCCCTGACCGTATCACACCGGCTGCCTTGTCTTAGCTCTGATCGCGGTGCAAATGGTCATAGTGAATAAGGCTCCTGGTTACCACAAGGAATATAGATTGTATTCAAATTCCTTGGGTTAACACGTCCATAACTTGACAGCTAGACTTGTCGGACGTGACTGCGACTGACTAGACAAAATTTTTTTTGATGATTCCACTTGACACTGGCAAGATTATATGTTGCTTTAAAAAAATCATCTTGGTCTTCTTCCATCATCAATCATATTGGTTATAGATATGATCGATTTTCATTCCAAAACACCGATCATATAAAAAAAAATAACGGCCATATTCTCATGATCTCCACTAAAGCTAGCCAAATAAAAAAGTTTTAGTTGAAGATTTTCTGCCAAAATGACGATAGGGACCTACAGGAGCTACAACTGAGCTGAGAAGAATTAACAACGAAGCTGAAGTTCGCGTCGAATAAACAACGAATATATACTTACTCAAATTCAAACTTAGTCAAACAACTTCAAGTTCGCATAATATGAACTTGATGAAATATTGTTTCATTATTTTTGTAGATATGTATTATATAATCTACTGAATGAAGTTATGTAAAATCACAAACACACTAATTTAGGGAATTATCATTACCAAGGTTCAGCACAAAAATCATTTTGATCCGAGCAAGTTTTCAGACTGTTTACACTTTTAAATATAAATTATTTTGTTTTCATGTAAAACTGTGACTGTTATATATAATAAATTATATATAATTATATATAAAAATAATAATTATATATAATAAATCACATCAACATTTTTGTAAACCGGATACTAAAAGCGAACTGCGTCGCGTCTCGGCGCACATTAGAATATTCAAATTGAATATAATAAGACAAGTGGTTTAATTCAGTTGATATCAAAACCACTTTCACTTCACATTATTTGCACAAAACGGGCTGTTGATGGGTTTGACAAGAAACAGTAAAAAAAAATCACAATAATATTCAGAATTCTGGACTTAATTAAAATTATATGTGACCGATACAATTCGTAAATGATCGATCCATAAATAATAGGTACAACATTAAGTCACTCCTGATTCCCAAAGGGTAGACAGCGACTACCTCGCCTCGTCGCTTCATTAAATCTCATAACATTCTTCATACATGCTCCTCGGCTCATCGGCAGGCGCTCCGGGTCCCTGGAGGACCTTCTTCTCTCTGATCGAGATACGTCGAGGTCTAACATAATGTACAAAAAACATAAAAATTAAATTTAAAGACTCGATTGAAGCATAACGAAAAATATTAATAGTCGAAGGAGCGCGTTGAAATCTTTTGTATCGAAAATAATGATTGTAGTATGCGATTGGACGTTCAATAAGTTTTTGGCAAAGATTGTTGATGATCAAAGCATGATAAATAACATTCAATAACTAAGAAGTCTTGTCATCATCAACGCCCATTGTGAAAATCCGTTTACTTTCTGATATGACGTCATATCTCCTTATACTATGAATGATAGTACGGGTGCCGCGGTGTCTAGTGGGAGTGACCGCGCCTGCCGATCGTAAGGTCGTGGGTTTGAATACGGTCTTGCACCAGTGGATTTTTCTATCGAAAGTTTATGCGCGCGATGCCAGTGCTCTTGAAATCCTTTCCCCACACTGTTCCACAAGAAATTAGTGACGATAAGAGAGAGATAGGCACCTAGGTATTAATAAAATTTAGTCGAACGGTTCGAGCGCAGGGCCCGAAGCCCCGAATCTATAATTACCTACGAGCAAAAAACTAATTGTGATTGGTTGAAAGATTTGCAGATACTTTCTCATTGGTTTCATAGTGAGTGCTACACAATCTGTGAGCTAGGTAGGTGGCGCTGGCGGTTTGATGTGCTCTGTTGCGGTGAAAGTCGTGCTTTATTTGTGTTATTTCCTCCTCGGGGTGCTGTTTCCACATTATTTTTGATCGATTCGAATTCGATTTTATTGTGATTGATTGCGAGCGGTTTTATTTGGAATAAACTATAGATTCATATTAGAAAATAATCTTGGAAGTCGTGGTGAGATAATGGTTTTTCTATAGCTATTAGTTACTTCAATTTAAAACATTTCTGAAGATAATTTTATCAGTATCATAACCTAGAGTAATCTCTCAAGTTATTTTCATTATAATACTTTACAATTCGTATAAAATTTTGAAGTGTAAGTTTAACCTTTTTCTATGCTCTATTACTTACACTTAGATTGACTGGTAACAAATGCATTAAACTTCTTTTGTTCTCAAAGTATGTATTTTTATGCAATACATATAAATCAATCTAAATTCTAAATTGTTAGCATGGATACCATTACGTCTTTCACTCGTAAACAAGATAAATCTACGCTACGAAGTAAAAACAAAAGAAAACATTTAGTACTAGTTGGTACCCGCGACTTCGTCTGCGTACTTTTCGCAATAAAAGGTAGCCTATGTCCTTTCTCAGGGTCTAAAGATTGTCTGAGCCAAATTTCATCAAAATCGGTTGAGAGATTTAAGCCGGAAAGCGTAACAGACAGACAGAGTTATTTTCGCATTTATAATATTAGTAGGGAATGTAGGGATAGTAGGGATTAAGGTTTTATTTTAACATATAAAATCTCGATATATGGTATTTATTACCAACCGCGACTAATTATTGAATGCTTTCAATGACAATGGCTGCGTGCGTAACTAAGTTACTAACTTAGTTACTAACTTAGTTACTAACTTAGTTACTAACTTAGTTACTAACTTAGTTACTAACTTAGTTACTAACTTAGTTACTAACTTAGTTACTAACTTAGTTACTAACTTAGTTACTAACTTAGTTACTAACTTAGTTACTAACTTAGTTACTAACTTAGTTACTAACTTAGTTACTAACTTAGTTACTAACTTAGTTACTGAATAATCTATGTATAAACTGCATAATACAATTATTTAGTTACTTAATAAAACGTTGCATAACACACTTATAAACGTCTTTTAACCTGACGAAACCCATTGGAAGATATGGAGATGGAATCAATACAAGTTTTATTGACTGCATGGGATTCTTATGTGCAAGCAGTTATGCTAAGAAGGCAAACTTAGGCAAATAACATCTTATTTAATGGAACAGTTAACTTGCAAATGTATCCACGTTCTGTCAGTAACTTTTCAGCCCGCTAATGAGATAAGTAGTCAAGTAAGTCAGACATGGTCAGTAGTTAGTGAGCCCTAGTGGTGGGTGTGTGCGATTGGTTCCGCGACGCGAACTGAACCGGTGACCTTTGGTATCAGTGCCGCTGATTGTTTCAAAATAAACATTGCAATTGCGGAATGGGAGTACGGATGGCAAATAAATTATACAATACTATCAAACATGTTCTATGGTAACATTTACCTCTAATTTCATACTTTTGTATCTAGTTAATTTTGGCGTTGTTATTCAAATAAATTTTGTTTGACAACCTTGACGGTCCACGTGCCGAGAATATTAATAAAGCTAGGTGAATGTAAGCGAAATATGTACCACTGTAAAATATATTCTAAAAATGCACGCCCCTCTACCTGCCTTCACCCACACAAGCAAATGAGGTGTATAGATGCAATACATGCCACCAAGCAATTTGCATGAAATTGCTTGGTGGCATGTAATAATTAGACAAGCTACTGCCTTCGTAAGAGATCTGAGAGGATATCTACCGTGCCTGGGGATCAAAGTCTTGAGACTGGATCTATCGGCTCCAGCATAGAAAAACGAATGAAGCTTATGGCTTTGTCATTCTAAGAAACAATAAGTTGAGGATCAATACGGATAAGACTAAATTAACCTTGTCAGAAGAGTGTATGTAATCTGCTGACCGTACGCCTAAAGTTCGCGTGAGAAATAATTGAATGAGCCTCAAGCTTACACCGCCGACTACGACGCACGCTGTGGCGACTCTTTGTACTAGTATTAGAGAACTCTGTACGGTTCATTTGATGCAGTCTACGCTATTATGAGCTCAATGTTTTGTCAGTGTAAAAAGGTGATGAGAATTTTGACCAAGTGGCCTTTCCATAAGGTAATGTGTGTCTCGCTCGCACGATTTTATTTGTTAAAAGATTTAAAATCACAGAACCCGTTTTCGAAAAATCACAAACAACCATTTTTTGTGCAATCACATTGCGCACAGTTTAGTAAAAATTTTAATTTTGATCGATACAAGCTTACTTACATAAAAGTTTACTTTTCTAGTTTTCGTACATAAGCAAACTTTTGAGTAGGAAAACTTGCATCGATCAGAATGAAACATTTACCAAACTGTGTGCAATGTGATTGCACACAAAATGATTGTTTGCGATTTTTCAAAATTAGGCTTAGAGATTTTGGGCCTTACTACAAAACGGTGTCTAACTTTAAACAATGTCTAAAATGAGCGCTGTCTCTGTTTGCCATTACGCAATGGCAAGAGATGTCAAAAGTTTAGGCAGTGTTTAACGTTTGCCTATTTTTTTGTAGTAAGGCCCTTTATATCTTTCAAATTGTCGAATCGTGCGAGCGAGAGGTAAATTAGGTCTTGTCAACGCCATAAGGATACACATCTAGCTACTAACACGAAGAGGTCCGTTCCTGTAATCACCAGGCATAATAGTCATCCCTAAAAAAGTATTTCAATATTATAATATTATGAGCTATCTGGTTGGAAGTCCACAAATATTTATTTAACCCCCAAATATCCGTATTTTGAATTTTAATTTGCCTACTTAGGCAGAGGCACGATCATAAAATAGGTAGAATTTTCAGCAGTTTCAGCGTCACAAGCAAAGTCAATGTGTATTGACAAAGCTACCAGACGTTAAAGTTTGAAAGTGAACACAAATAAAGCATGGAAGGCTACACCAAGCCTAAACCTCCGCTGTTAGAATAGACCCAAAAATTAGCCAGCGAACTAAGCCGGGCTTGGTTCTCGTAGTAAATGCAGGCAACTGAAATTTAACATTGGATGGCGATTTAAACCCAAACTTAACTAGAAATAAAAACGACCTAATTGCTGTGCTAACTGTTGTGCTAACAGTGCAGTAGTCATTAAATTGTCACATAGTGCCAATGTGGTTTAGGTAAGTTTTTGTTTCACTTTCCGCGAAATGCTTTAATGTCTAATTTGCGTACACTATTTTATAGTAATCCATGTGAATTAGTTAAACAAATGCGTGTTTGACTTTGGCAAAGGTATTCCATTCTCTTCAGTCTTTGCCTCAATGTTGGTGCAACCGGCTCTAGCTTTGCTAAATTGATTTGCGCAATGTTTGCCGTACATTTAAATAAGCTATTAAGTGGACCCGCAGGGCAGAGTGGTGCAGGAGCTTACCTTGCCTTGTGTTTAAAGGTCGTGGGAGTGTCAGCAGTATTCTGTAGTTTGAGCATATTATGTATGCCAAAAAAGCCTGAACCAGGTGATTTAGGCCTTTTTTATTCGTTTGTAAGAAAGAACATACAAACAACGGCTTGGTGCCAGCCGTAAGTTTCCTGTCTAGTATGACCTTGGGTGAAGTATAACATGTATTCTTCTTCTAAGAGTATGACGTCTTATTCTGAGTTTAGACGTTGCTTGGTGAACCAAGCTATAAGTTTGTTAAATTGCCTTTTCTTCCAAGCTTGTCGTGTGGAACGGACATTAGGTAAAATAAGTAACTTTTTGACTTGACCGCAAGGCCCTAGGAGATCTGCTGAGGTAGCTAGGTGCTAGCACAGAATATAGTTAAGTAAAGTGTAGTCGTGCTAGTAGGTACCTATGTGGGCTGGCACACAGGCCACTGCCAGCCATCAGGTGAAAGGGACGGCCCTCTGATCAGACACGGACTCTAGCGTGCAAACTACTCGCGCTTAATTATTTACTAGCTATCGTACGCGGCTTAGCTCGCAGTTAGTAGTGGTCTTTTTTATACTAGCTGATGGAACAATCAGACGGCCCACCTGATGTGGTAGCCATCACCTATGACAAAACATTCCCTCGAAAGTCACGTACGTTACGAACGTGGCCTACGACACACTGCCCGCGTCCATCGACTTGAAGCATAAGCTTAAGCTCATGTGCTTGTAATCCTACTAATATTATAAACGCGAAAGTTTGTTACTCTTTCACGCCGGAACGGCTGAGCGGATCTGGATGAAACTTGGCAGAGAGATATACTATAGTCTGGAATAACACATAGGCTACTTTCATTCTGTGGAAATACCGGGATTTAAATCTAGTATTATACATTTTATAAATAGGTAACCCTACCTGCAACTTACTTGTAATTTTCTTACAATACAATTCTTGTAGAACTCAGAAGTAAAAAAAATATGAATAAAGATTTTTTTTTTTTGAAAAAGATACGCGAGCGAATACTTACGTATTTGTATGCGTTCACTGTTTGTTTTATTTTGAAACAAACAGTTGGTAATAAAGTTTCACATCTACGTTTCTACGCGTTTCGAGGTGGCAGTTTCAGGTTTCTGTGTTAAGCGCTGTTTAAATAAACCATTAAAATACGTGAGCGTTTTGTTAAACAATTGCTAAGGAGGCTGAGAGAAACCATTCATATTGTTTCGTCGTTTTGAGAGCAAACCACCGCACTGAGTTCTTTGCGATACTTTGTTAGAATATTATATTACAAGACTTATTGTACACTCGGATGGATATACAACCGAATACACACACGCAGCTCGCTTTTCTACCCTTTTGATATGGGCGTATTTTTTCTTGTGTAGTTTGATCTGAATTCATGTGTATAATTTCAAAAGAAATTACCGATTCAGATAGAATTTACCTACACCACACAGTTCTTGACCTAGGTAGTAGTAGATTGATTAATGGAAAAGCTAGTATTACGGCTAGGTATTTTACCCATTTATAGACGAGTAAGCTTTTTATTTGATTTGAATAATGCTGGGAATATGTTTAGCGTAGAGATGTTTTGACCTGGTTCATAACAAAGATCTAAAAATTTAGAGAAATAACTTTTCATTTTAAATAAAAAAAAATACCTACTAAATCGCAGAATAAATTTTAACATATTCTGCTTCTTGTTTTTGCATAAAATACAGCTTTGTAGCCGTGACTAAAATAAACATAAAATACGAATCTAACGACTTGTTCTGAGTGAGGAGAGGTCAACGGGTTGAATCTAAATTTCAATAATTAATCAACCCTAATGAATACCTATACCTATGCTGTAAGACAAATTTACTTGAATTGAAACCTGATTCGCTATACACGATACAGAAGCAAAAAAAATTGTGTGTTTTTTGAGAGTTCAAGCAAGAGTTCATTCAACCTTGTTCAATTTCCTGCATACCATCAATAATAAATGGAAACAAAATACTGTTTATGTTTAAGTAACTTCTACGGAAGGTCATTGTCCTGCGAGCTGGCAAGATAAATAACTTGGTGATGTTTTGTTTTTACCACGAAATCGAGTGGCGTGTACGTGTAGGCCACCATTGGTGCTCAGGGAAATACTAAGGTAATTATATACCTACCACGCCATAGCGTTGCCGTATTTCAGCTTGAAATGTGTTTTTTCCAGTGAAACTAAGCGCATGAGGCACATGTATGCCTCAAGTTGATAGAAGCAGGCGTGTATTGTAGGGCAGGTTCATATCATGCGTAAATTTTGGGGCAATGATTTGTTATAGGTGATGGTTACATCAGGTGAGCAACCTACTGGTTCTATCATCACTACATAGTATAAAACAAAGTCACTTTCTCTGTCCCTATATCCCTATGTCCCTATGTATGCTTAAATCTTAAAAACTACGCATCGGATTTTGATGCGGTTTTTTTCATAGATAGAGTGATTCAAGAGGAAGGTTTATATGTATAATACATGCATGATATGTGTACCCGTGCGAAGCAGGGGCGCGCGGGCGGGTCGCTAGTGATATATAAAAATAATACTTGAAAAGACCTGATGAGAGAGATGAATGCACCATAGTTTCACATGTGATGGCTATAATGTCGATGATAATATGTCTGCCTAAGAGGCTGCGATGGATATCTCGGAGTTGCTGTTGGTGATGATTGGTCAACAGCTGAAGCATTTACCTATTCCGAGGTGCACCGCGCCCCGCTTGCGCAAGCGCATAGAGTTCAAAGCGCCGGCTCTAATGGCGAGCTAATGGTAATGATGCCTAATCGCCGGACAATTCGACTTCTCTGTAAGGAGGTATCGTGCGTGCTTCGTAGCGTCTTTTGTAAGAAACTATATTTTGAAACACCTTTTTGCAGGTGAATCTATTGGAATATCTGCATGCGATTACCATTTATCCATTCGTCAAGGCTGAACAAGTGGAGTACACTATCGAGAGGAAATTTAAATTTTTTAATAAAGATTTCATTAGACTAAACAAAGGTTAGCTGGAATTAAATGCAGAGAGCATTTTATTCCAGTTAACCACGATGACAACACAATATTATTTCATGCAATGAATGTTCTATGTATCTATCGATTCGGCCTACTTTTGACTTCACAATCAATAAAAAAATAATTATTTTTATTGCCATGTTTCAAAATACAACGCGGTTAGCGTTTCCATTGTTATAGGTACCTACCTAACTCCACGTAATGTTTCGTCCAATAGTTTCGTATGGGAAAATTCTTGTGTTGCCAGTTTGTGACACTTCCGTGTAATTGGTGCATTTCTTTGAACCTTGCGCGGCTTTTTGTGAGATTGCGCACTGCATCCGAATGCAACAATAGCAGTACCAGTGCCAACCCTGGCGCAACATTATACATAGCTATTAGTTGTATGTAGATACACCCAGCTGTTGTTGTAACGTATTTGTTGTAAGCTAACTCTATGCGAAATTCACTTGTGGTATCAAATGGTATTGCAGAGGTAGCCTCTAATACTCGGGTACAATAAATATATAAATATAAATTGATTGAACCTTTTTTTTAAGAAAACGGGTGAAGACGAGCTATAGTTGCAAATAACATAGGTAAAAGCTTGTTTGACGACCTCAGTGGCGCAGCGGGCGAGAGTCCGCCTGCGACGCAAGAGGTTGCGGGTTCGATTCCCAAAATTTGTGTACGATCTGCAGAAATTTGTTCCGTGGGTCTGGGGTTTATGTATAATAAAAATATCTATCTATGGAAGTATATAATGTATTAAATATATCAGTCATCTAGTACCCATAACACAAGCTATGAGTAGCTTACTTTGGGGCTAGATGATGCTGTGTGGATTATCCAGCATTATTTATTTATTTATGAACTGGGTCAGTTTGTAGTTAGATACAGCAGTGGTCTGTACCGTGAAGCACCGTGATGCCATGTGGTGCCGTTGCGCAACCCGAGTCGGCAACCGCAGAGGATTGCATCTGCGGTTGCAATCATGTACATTTCTAAATAACTCTTCCATTCTATACGTAGGGAACTTGGGAACGTCATGACATGATAGATCGTTCCATTCCAAGATATTGATATGCTACTCGGGAATGTTCCTACGATTGTAATATTGTGTTTTACTTTAGTGGACTCTTTGACCCATGCCTAAATAATTACCAACAGTTATATGTACTGACTGTCATACTTGGCCACATGATTGCATATTTGTTTAGTTCTATTAGTACTGTGTGCAAATATTTCACTATAGAAGGTAAAATAAACACACAATGTTTAAATTCATTAGTTGAAATCAACTACACTGCATAAGTAGGTTCATAATGTAGGTAATTGTTTGTTTTTTTTAGAGATTACTTTTAGAGAAAAAGATAAAACTGTCTTCCAAGCCATAACAAATTGTGCCATAACAAAAAAACCATCATAAATGATTGCACTCTCAAATCCAAAACAAGGAGAGATCAGCAACTCGCAAAGACTTTCCCAAGAAAAACTCGAGCCTACCAAAGGAAGAGCCCGCATTTTTCCACGACCATTTGCCGGAGAAATTGTAGCATACTTACCTGGTGGAAGCGATGCGGAGACGGTGCGATTTCTACGTGATTGACGGCGGGTGGTGGGTACAGGTTGCGGTCACTCTCGCCGATGAAACCGAAAGCTGCCGGGTGGCGTGCCTGCTGGCCACGCCTGCGCCGCCTTAACATAGCCTTACCCTGGAGACTGGAGATAGGAGATAGCAAATAGCGACTGCGTGTGAATCATCATTACCAAAACATTTGGTAGTAAAAGTTGCTGCTATGCTATTCCATTCTGTTGTATCGCATATTCAGTACACAATTATGTTTATTACATTAATAAGTATGTACATATGTAGATTTTATATTGTCAGGACTTATTATGACTAGGTAAGTATTGTGATTCAATACGTAATGTACCCCATTAGGGCGATGCAATAGAGGGAAGCGGACTGATATAAAAAAATCATGCAATTTTTTATATATATATATTTTATATAGCAGTAGGCACAGTCAGTTACCTCCTTGTGGATGTTGAAGTTCAAAGTTTGTTCAAATTCAAAAGTCAAGAAGCCAGAGAAAACTCATTCAAATCATAAAATTATACACTTTGATAATGTGACCTACTAGGTTCTTCATCAATTACATTTATTAATTAATAGAAATCCTAGGGCTTTTTAAAGAAATCTAAGCTAGGTTAGTCGACGTCACAGGCCGAAGAGCTGGCAGCTACCTCGGACAAAGAATTAGTCTGACTACTTAAAGGGGGAATGCTGCCAGTATCTTCGGTACCTTGCCTAATGGGACTCCTCATAATAATATGTTTTAGTTATTATGTTTATTTTATTATTATTTTTAAGGTTTTTAGTTTTAGTAAATTAAATACTTGTTTTCTTAGGGATATAATCAAAACAATAAACTAATATAGAAATTAGACATGTTCTTTGAACTCGTTCCTCACTACTAAATATTCCAATTGTTATATTTTGTATTGTATGTATGTAATGATGAATAGCCGGGCTCTGTACTTACCATTGCACAGTTCTACTATGTCTTCAAGCAAACAATTATAAATGAGCTTTGGTCTAGTATGTACCTTAACTCAGCATTTTCACGATTTCATTGCAATTATTTTGCAATTAACTTGTGAAAGGCACAATTATTTGTTTGATTATACGTATAAAGAACATTCTCATTGCACGCGAAGTATTTTACGAGAAACAGACGCTTTATCAGATTAGAATTGTAGCTAACAGCCAATGCTTCGAACATCTATTATGTATCCTTACTTGCATACTAAGTTTGCAGGTACTCTATTGTTCAATGAAGACCACTCACATAGAGTCCAAAAAATCTACACACGTACAGGGATAATAGCTTTCATTTTATGGACTGCCTGATATGCTATATTTGATAAAACTCTCTTTTGCCCTACTTCTGGGCAAAGGTTTCCCCCGAGTCCTGCTCATTCCACTCATCCCAGTTCGTTGCCATCTTCTACAGCTTTCCATTAAAAGCGTACATTTTCCTGCGGAAAAATGAGATAACATCGTCGTTAATAAAAAACGCAGAATACAAACGATGCGATGTGATAGCGCTGGCGCCGGCCAAAAAAACCAAATATCGCAAAACTACAGAGAGTGTGTGTATTTCGCACCGGAAAAATAAACACGGGTGAAGTCGCGGGCAAGCGTAGTCCCCTAATCCTGGGAACGGTCGCTACATTACAAAGTATCAAGATAATACATTATATGAACATAAATATGTATCAATACCCCAGCACATTATTCCATATCGTAACGACATCTGTAACGGGAGTTGGAACAATATAATCTGATCTTCCTGCTCTTAAACAATACAGGCAGTATCGTTAAAACGTTAATACCAACCTGCACGGGCGAGTTAAAGATAGAGCAAGATAGTGAACCTTCTTTAAACATTGCATAAGAATGACGTAGTCATAATCCATATTGTTGCGTGGTTTTGCTGCGGATATGTGATCGTTTTGCTCACATTATTATGGTGCCTAATGGAAAAAGCAAGAGCTAATATGCGATTACTGTATGGATCCCTCTCTAGAGTACTTTATGGTCATCTAAATTCAATGTGTCTACGTCGACCTTTTTGTCTGAGCTTAAATTCCCACCCCTCCTCCACAATATTTTTACATGAGTAGTTCTCCTTTTTGCTCTTATTTACACTGCCTTTTGCAGCCGTATACAAAACCATGCATGCATACCCACATTCATGGTTAAAAGTGTAGTGGTTCGTTTTCATCAGAATAGCAATTCGGAGAGTATTTGATCCCATTGAAAACCCCCGTCGGAATGGTTGATAACTCCGCAATGCACTGGAACATTGATGGATATGACCACTGACAGCTGCATAAATGCATACTCAGGAGTCATTATATGCAAACTGCTTGTCCGTCTGTTTGTTTGTAATTATAATGTAACATCTCTATGAGAATTTGTGAAATGGGAACATGAATTTTACATTAAGCTGGTTTCAGCCATTGTGATGTCTGTTATGAGACGATGCCTAGATAATACTGTATAATTTCTATTAATTATTCATTTTCAGGGAAACTATGAAGTTATCTAGGTAAGGTAAGATCTAAAAAGCTACCAAAGGGCTACTAGAACGTTGAGTTTGATGTCGCAGTGCCAAACTGGGACTATGATGGGCAGAATGGGCAGAGTGTAATGCCACATGGTGGACTTGTTGATTACAATATCAGGTTATTACAATATGCGGTCCCTATTTCTCTTCAAAAAATATAATAATAAATAAATATTGGTGGACTTTCCACACAGCACTATTTAGCCCCAAACTAAGCTTATGCTTGTGATATGGGAACCAGATAGCTGATATACTATTTATATACTTTTTTTTTGTAAATACATACATACCTACTTATAATATGATAGTTCAATAAGACAACTGCGAGTGGGAGAGATCTAAAGTCAACACATGTTTACATCGCAGAACCGTAGGCTTTCCAAACCAGTCAAAATGACGTAAATCACTACAAAAAGCCAGTCAATCCCATTTCACCACCATACGCATACACGTCACACGTCACACGACACACAGACAAAAACCCGGCTTCGCCCGCGGCGCGCTATTACTGTACTTTCACCACGTTTATGGACTCCTGGCTGATGACCACGAGAAATCAACTTCCAATAAGAAGTGTACTTTATTGCTACTTTATTCCTACCTGACATTAGATGAAGCTACTGATTGTGTTTTGCTCAAGGGATGAGGATTTCTTATAATCCAATCAATTTGGTATGTGCCAAATGTAATGTATGGACGTACCTCTGACTACCCCTCTTATACAACTTCAAAGAATCCTGAGCTAGTACTTGGTACCTAGAGATGTGAGGGGATACGTACCGTGCCTGGGGATCAAAGTAGTAAAGCTGTTTCGGTTTTTTTTCAATCACATCGTCAGAGGTTGTACAAGCCAATATTTTCAAGACCTGCAGGCCGATACGAGTGATATAATAAACACAGCACTGCGGTCTCCACTGTCACTCCCCCCCCCCCCTGCTAAAGTATGGTAATCAAGACAAACCCTCCTTCTAAATAATTTGTTATCTCTGGAAATGTACATGGCAAGCCTATGTCCATTAGTGGACTTCTACGTGCTGATTATGATGAAGAGTAAACACGTTTTCATACGGCATTGCGTTTACACATCAGTAAAGCATAAGATGATATTTTTTAAGTGACACCGATTGGGTATCGCTTGCTGTCGGTACTTACTTAATTAACGGAATAAAATCGCGTGTTCAACAATGGATGCGTGAACAAACAAAACAAATCAATAGAAATAAACGTGTAGGTATAAACAATAGGGGGCAATGACCGCTGCTTACTAGTGGGAAAGTCGCGAGTGCTTGTGATACCACCGCATCGTCGCCGCGTCGGTGCGAGCAAGGTGATCGCGGACTGTACCAATTACTGCACAATCTAATGTAATGTTGTATGTATTGTATTTTCTATTTATCAGCTAATTGATGGAACAAGCAGGCGCACCTGATGTGAAGTGGTAACCATCAAATAACAAAGCATTTCCTCGTAAGTCACACACGATAGGAATGTGCCCTACGATGCACTGCCCTGCGTCCGTCAAATATAGAGGCATCCAGATGTGAAGCCTCATGTGCCTGTAATTCCATCGGTGACATCACTCTTCAAACCAAAACACACCGAATCTAGTTGACTATCTTCCATCTAGATCCAGAACTTCTCGAAGTACCTCCTTGAAATAACCGTAAATGTTTATTTCTTTACAAAAAATAAACATCAATCAATTACCTAACATTCCCCTCCTTTAGTAAAACAACCATTAAAACGTGGTTGCGCAAGAGTCAAGACAGAGGTTTGCCTCAAGGCGTATAGCTTCTTATTAAGTTTTAAGTTATTTATTGAACCGATAACGAGTCTTCGTGTTGTGAAGAACGCAGGAGCTCGGTGGATGGAGAGAGCTATAAGAATCGTTCTTCCTGAAATGTAGTCCACTGCTGGACATAAACCTTCCCTATATATAGGGAAGGTTTATGTCCAGCAGTGGACTTCTCAGACTGATAATGATGATGGTAAACTTTGTTTTATCCAATCAACGCCGTTCTCTCCATGACAGAATATGTAAAGAGGAAGTGTTCTGCAATAAATCTTAGCTTAATAGTTTCGCTCTAATAAACATTCAACATTAAAAGCATAATTATGGTGCGCTAACTGTTGATTTTCAAGATCATAAAATTTTTACAATTTATCGCAGTCGTAAGCTTTATCAACGAGGATTTGCGATATACCAAATCCATTCCAATTCAACGGTACATACCCATATTTTTAAAACAAAAGAAAGGCTCATTTACAATAAAATAAAGCTATAAACACTGTAAACAACAAACACGGATGGCGCTGGCGGCGCTGGCGGCGCTGGCGGTCCAACACGAGGTACAATTTAAATAGGTCCATAATATTTAGTAAGTTTTATAAATCAAACGAAACTGTATATTCGTTAGACATAGCGCTTTTTACACATAAAAGTATTGAGATTTAGAGCAAACTGTGAATTTTTTATCAAGACAAGTTTGGTCAATCGTTTTTCGAGCCCCATAGCACTAACTGGTATTCAAACAATATCAATAAAAAAGTAAAAATCGTAGTTTTATGCGTCTAAAAATATATTTTATCAACAGTTGAAACTCTTACTGCAAGCCATTCGGAATTCTTTTGAAATTTTGAATCTTTCTCGGAATTCCCATGCCTTGCAGACTAGTCTAGCCGACCATCACATTATGTACCACATTCCAGGATACAGACGTCAGCTGACGGTGTTGGTCGCCATACCGCCACCACCAACCCAACGAAAAACGTGGCCATTTTTATTTTATTAGACCTCTAAGTATCTCTTTAAATATTTTGTTATAATAAACAATAATCGTAATACGATACGAAATATTTAAAATATTAAAAAAACTATGGAATTCAAATAGTATACCTATCGAAAACTGTGTTAGAAATCCTCGCCTTAATGATTATAGTATGTCTCTTTCTAGTTGTCCATCTCACCTGCGGGCCGTTTGATCCAGCACTAATTGCGCAGGCGACTTCCTTATCAAAAGCTATTCCATTATGCCATCAATCTGCGAAGTCCCATGCCAATCACAGGTTTTACGACTTACCTATCTCTGGTATAAATGGCGCTCACGACTTTCTAAAGAACCTATCATGAGCCCAGAGGATTGCATTTGCAATCAAATGTCACTGATCTTCAGTTTTTATTCAGATTGAAGTGACTCAACTCTTGTGAAAAGTTCCGACAGATCTAAAGATATACCAATAGTTGATTAGTAGATATAATCAACCATGAAACTTTTGGATTATAATATGCAGTATTTATAATAATACCTACTACTGGATTTCAGCGCAACTTTCTATGCGCGTAAAGCTTAGATCAAATAAACTTACACTTCAGATCTCTAATTGGTGCACCCTATACTACAAAAAAAATCACATGCAAGTAGTTGGAAACAACGGTTGTTCAATTAGATGCCGTCTAATATATAATTGTTAACGAATCTGTGAAAGAACTATGAATGGACTCTCCGCAGCGCCTCACGCCTGTCACATCTCGCTCCAATTCCACCCAATCATAAACAATAAACATTATTTTACTTACCAATCTTAAATCAACCATATTTTTAAGTGCCTAAGTTCAAAATAGCTTCATTTAGTTTGTGCGTGCACGCATCTAGACGATCCAGTTTTCCACCGTAAGTTATTTCGTCTAAGCATCGGATGTGCAATTACTAGATTGGTGTAATTGTGCGTGATTAGAGCTTGTATTTAGAGCTGAATGCGCAAATGACAGCGCCGCTGAGACGCATGTCATGACATCCATGGGATTCACTGGAAAACACTTAGCAGACTAGCGACTGCATCGTGTGTGGGAGAATATTATGTTTGTGTCAACCGATCACAATATCAGATTGATTGAGTCTGCAATTGATCACGAACTTGTGTCCACAGATCGATGAACATAATATTATGGGTGTGAAGTCATTCGATCACACCCGGCTTGATGTTATCGAATGGCAAAATTAGAGCCCCCATGAAACTTCTACGCTTTTAGGAGGAGCTAGGCTGGCTACAATTGTTATGTATAATTGTAATCACCCCTCACGCAAAATGGACCACCTGAGGCTAAATGCGGATACAGGAGTCGAATAACATGTCATTCGATCACTCTTTTATTGCATAAAAGTTTTCACAAACTTTTGAAATTATTAAATTCATAGCGCACCAAGTAATGAAAATATTCTTCGCTCTATCTAAAATTTGCCTTACACTTCAAAACACAGTGACGGCAAAAATAAGAGTCGGTAGGACCTCCCCGTACTGACTATTTCACAATGAACTCTATCTACAAACATAAAATGTTCGACAAATGGGGCCATTCTGCATCAGTAACCAATCAAAATACAAGTCAAATCAGCAAGTTGACATGTTGTATCAACGAGTAGTCCATGCAGGTTCGAGCGTGAATGGGTTCTAGTGAATGCTGACCGGTGACTGTGAACAATCGATTGGAGGAGCCATCCTTGGCACACATACTATGCGCTGCCCCTGCCTTGCCCACTCGGTACTTATACACGTGCACACGTACACTCGCCTACAAAATGGCTGCAATTCAAAATTTTCGAAATTACTCGTACTTCATCACTTCGTAAATAAACAGAACAGACATCATCACTGGCTGAAAAAATATGTTTACACTATTAGCTAATTATAAAATAAATGTAGGTGTACAGGATTTTCTATAAAAATTATAGATAACTTGATAGATTCTGTATATTTATGTATAGGTAGGTACCATAGACTTATACATCCTCCTTTCCTACATCCGTGGTAGGTACATTTTCTAACAGGAAAACTTATTGCGCGGACGATCTTGAACCCACGACGTCAGAATCGGAAGGCGGGCTGTTACTATCAGATCAGTAGTGCTCATATCATTGTTTGGGGCTAAATAGTGCTGTCGGAAGTCCACCATTATTTATTATTATTATATTATTATATTCATCGCTTCCTCGTAGCGTCTGCGCGGGCGCATAGCGGCGCGCTAGGCTTTTTGCCTGAGTTTACTCGTTCCGCTCTCATAGATCGCTGCACTCTCCGTAGACCAAATTACATGATAGCTGGTTCACATCGAAGTTATAAGTTTACCGTCAAAGTGTCTCGTTGGCACAAACATGAAAAAAGTTGTAGTCAACAAAATGTTATATATTTTGAGAGATGTAAAATAACTGAACTTAAATACGAAAATGTAATCGTAATCAACTAAGTTACTTACGTGCAATCACATTTAATACAAATTTTCGTACTCCGTAAGTAAGCAAACTTTATAGTAGAAAAACTTGTTTGGATTAACATAATACTTTTATTGAACTATTTGATTTTCATAAGTGGGTGAATCAACTTTTAAGGCACTCCTTTTGTGTCCCTGTCATGCAAAGAGCATAAAAATCCTAATTTCCTTATAAAATATGTTTGTTTTGATGTTAACGTAAACTTAGATCCTTTCCTAACATGCTAGTTTCATAGTATTTTATAGTTAATAGGAAAATTTTTGACTTTATTATGGTAACTCAGCAGAACATAAGCACTATCCATACAAAAAACATGTGTCCCCAGGCCTAGATGACGATACAATTTAGGACGTATCTTAAAAAAAAGATATGAATGCACAGCCTTTTTACCCAATATTATGATTCAGAAAAAGATAAACTTACGTTTAAAGTTAACATTTATAAAAGTTTGACAAATATTTTATATTTTTCGTGCATCCAAACTTTTGTCCCAAACTTTGATCAAAACATCAGTTCTACAGAGTTACCGATAAAAATTCATGACCGTTATCAAGAGATGACGCCTACCTTGGTGTCATCTAAGGCGATTATTGTCTAATATTTAGTTGGTATGATCAAAAAATCTCTACCTAGCTTTACCGCCCCCCCAGCCTAAATTAAGTTCTCAGCTGGTGCGCGTAGGTTTATTGTCGCTCTACAGCGTTGCAATGGATATTTATGAGGCACCCTCGTCACTTTTTCTAAAAAAACTCGTTAATATTAGCTTAGAATATGTCGTGCCCCACTGCAAAACCTAAAAATAGATATATTTTACAGTATATTTTCATAATATTTCGATGATTTATTTTTTATTGTTAGTTGTTCATAATGTTGTCAAAGGAGTGTCTTAAAAGTTGATTCACCCAAGTACGTATGTAAATTCGGTATTTCTACTTACAGGCTCTCATTTCGATTTTTGCAGTTGGAGTGAGCTAGCTGTTCGGTTTGTGCTACGCTAGCCTTCTCCGTGACTCTATGAATTATTATTGGTAGATGATGCATTTTCCAATCAGCAACATGCCGGTTACAGTGCTGTCTCCTCTCCAACAAGAGTTTGTAACTTCTTCCGTTTATGAAAGTCTCAATCAGAATTAAAGTTATGTTTGAGACATCTATGAAATATCACAAACTAGCGTCCCGCACGCGCGCTCCTGCTTCGCACGGGTGCACATTGTTTTTCTTCTATATCATGCATGTATTATACATATAAACCTTCCTCTTGAATCACTCTATCTATTTAAAAAACCGCATCAAAATCCGTTGTGTAGTTTTAAAGATTTAAGCATACATAGGGACATGGGGACATAGGTATATACGGACAGAGAAAGCGACTTTGTTTTATACTATGTAGTGATAAGTTACAAATAAAATACAAAGCCTGGTGACAAAGTTTATGGTTTTTTGTGGTTAAGTTTGGTGAACAACAAACCTATAGGTACGTCGTCTGTGTAAGTACCTACCTAAGTAATTATATTAGTTGTTTTTTTTCACGAAGGGCTAAAAAAATAAAAAATATTGGTATTATAGCACCTAGTGTTGGCGCGACTCCTCGCCCCACCGCCTTACCATCCCCTTCACTGTGCCGGCGCTCGGAGCGGGTAGCAGGACGCGTGGCTCGCGCCAAACGCGGGGCTCCCCACCAGTCACTTTAGAGCATCTGAGCCGAGAGGCCGCTCGCGCGCGCGCCGGCAAGATAGTAAATCCTAATAGTTCCTATAGCGATAGTGCCAAAAGCCTGTATTCTATTCAAGTAAATAATTCAAAGCAACAATATCTTTTATTTCTAAAACGTAACCTATAACTGGCAGCCTAACGTGGAGCAGAATACAAACTATTTCGTCGATAGAAGTGCTTAGGAACTTACGCGTAAATTTAGGGTTTAAATAAAGTGTCTGTGTTGATCGGGAACAGTTTATGTTTACATAAAAGTGTCTCAGAACGGTCTAGTACATAAAACCGAATGCCTACGTGTGTGTAGTCGTGTGCTTAGGAATTTTAGTAACAGTTTTGTGAACAAGGTGTGTTCAGTGTTTTGAACAACCTTGTTTTAGTGCATAAAACTGAATACCTAAGTGCGTGTGGCTATAGGTATTTTGAGTGACGGTTTTGTGAACAGTGACTTGATCAGATTGGATTGTTTTAGTGCACAAACTGAATACCTAAGTGCGTGTCTCTGTATAGGTATTTTGAGTGACGCTTTTGTGAACAGTAACTGATTCGATTAGATTTGTTTTAGTGCACAAACTGAATACCTAAGTGCGTGTCTCTGTATAGGTTTTTTGAGTGATGGTTTTGTGAACAAGTGACTGATCGGATTAGATTTGTTTTAGTGCATAAAACGAAATACCTAAGGGTGTGCCTAAATCGGTATCTAGGTATTTTTGGTGACGTTTTATTTGAACAGAGACTGGATTAAGTATCGAATAAATATTATTACGAGATGGTGTTAACAAGATCGCGTGCCGCGAGCCCGGCTTCTGCCGGCGGCTCGCCCGTAGACGCGGTGCCGCCTGTGGCGCCCGCGCCGGCGTCAGCTTCGCGCAGCGGCAGCGCTGACGCTGACGCTGCGCCGTTGTCGGCCAGCGTTTCCTTGCAGCCAGGGGCTGCAGCTGCAGCAGCTGCTCCGATCTCTATGACGACCGAGCAACTCTTGCTGCTGATAAACAGGCTAAGTCACAGCGACCCTGTAAGTACACCTGCTCCTACCTATTCCGGCAATTTTGCAAAATGTACGGCACGTTTCAACGGAGAAAAGTCGAGCAATGTAGAAGCTTTTATAGACACCGTGCAAACGTACAAAGAGTGTGTCCATGTCGAAGATCATAACGCCCTTCGAGGGTTAACGATGTTGCTAACGGGGATAGCCGCTACGTGGTGGCAGGGGATAAAAGACACTACCCTAACCTGGGAAGCTGCTCTTGACGCACTGAAGCAAACTTTTGGGCCTAGATTACCCCCACATCGTATTTATAGAAATATTTTTGAACGAGAGCAACGAATAGACGAATCAACAGATTTATTTGTGTGCCGCGTCAGAGCACTGTTCGCTCAGCTTCCGCCGTTGACTCTCACGGAGACCGTGCAAGTAGATATGACATACGGATTGTTGCACCGCCGGCTTCGTGAGAAAGTTCCTCGTACGAGCTTCGCCAACTTTACGGGGCTGCTGACGGAGGCGCGCCGCGCTGAGGATTTGTTTGACGAGGTTAAGCGTGATATCAAACCTACATTGCCCTCGTCGGGTGCGGTTTCACGCGCGCCAACAGCGCCGAGTGCAAATGCTGTACCTACTACTGCACCTACTAATGCGCAGACTGCTAATAAATCTAGACCGTTGTGCTATTACTGCAAACACTACGGACATCTGAAGGAGAACTGTCCGCGACTTACAAAACCGAAGGATAGCCCGGCAGAGGGCGAGTCGCGGACGTCTACGATAACGTGTTTCGGATGCGGAGCTCCCGGCGTCATACGATCAAACTGTCCGAATTGTAAGGAGAAGAAACCGGTCGTATCGGCAGTTACGTCCTTTCAATCAGTGTCCGCGAGTTCCGATAACATTGATTCGCGGGTGCGTCCAGTGTTAAGTGTAGGAATCTATGGTGAGGTAGGAAACGTGCTCATTGATACCGGTGCTAAGCACTGTATTGGTAGTGTAAGTTTAAGATCGCATTTAGTTAAGTACGGACATGAGTTCCAAAATGTATATACTGAACTTAAGTATGCGGATGGGCGGAGTTGTGCACAAAATGTCGACATTGCACACATTGATGTTACGGTGCGAGGAGTCGCGCTTGCTGTTAGTTTTATTATGCTGCCCAACGCTACGGAAAGTTTATTGGGTATGAATTTTATTGAGGACGCTGGCATGGTATTGGACTTTGATCGAGGGGTGTGGTTTGTGAGGCATGATCGGACGCCTCAGCCGATTCGTTTTGAAGGTAGGCCACTACAGCCTCTAACCTGTTCGTCTGTGGGTCTTCGCGAGGACGAGGGAACCCATCTCGGTGCGGATGAACGGGAGCGACTGTCCGAGCTCCTGAATGTCAACGAGGACATTTTTACTCCTGGGGGAGAACCTACCCAGTTTGCGGTGCATCGCATCGATACTGGAGATGCCGCGCCGACTGCTAGTCCACCTTATCGGGTTTCACCCGTCAAGAAGGAGATAATCAAAAAAGAAATTGATAAAATGTTGGAAGACGAAATCATCGAGGAAGCAGAGTCAGAGTGGGCCTCACCTGTGGTGTTGATTCCAAAGAAAAACGGTGAGATTAGGTTCTGCGTAGACTATCGTAAGCTTAATAGCGTCACTCGGACTGATAAATACCCGCTCCCCGTGATCGATGAGCTGCTGCAGAGCACCAAACCGAATTGTGTGATGTCTACAATCGATTTGAAGGCCGGTTATTGGCAGACTATTGTAGCACCAGAGGATCGCCATAAGACTGCTTTTACCACTCCTTTTGGGACGTTTCAGTTCCGCCGCATGCCATTTGGGTTGAAAAATGCACCGGCGACGTTTCAACGGATGATGGACCGGATGAGATCCGGCCTTAAAGATGTCTGCGTGCTGGCATATCTTGATGACCTGTTAGTCATATCGCCAAATATGGATCAGCACTTGAAGGATCTTCAACAAGTCATCGAACGCCTTCGTTTGTTCAACCTGAAAGCAAACAGAGATAAATGTGTTTTCGCGAGAGAAAGAGTTACTTACCTGGGTCACGTCGTTTCATCACGAGGCATCGAACCGGATCCTACAAAGGTCGAAGCAGTGATGAATATGAAGCCTCCGACGAATCTGAAGGAGCTGAAGACGTTCTTGCAAACCTGCGCGTGGTTTCGCAAGTTTATTCCGCGGTTTTCGGAAGTGGCGCGGTCGTTGACAGATTTGACGAAGAAAAACCGTTCCTGGCAATGGGGGGAGGACGAGCAAAAGGCATTTGAAGAACTGAAGTCGCGGCTTTCCACTAGTCCGATTCTGCAACAGCCTAACTTCAAAGAGCCGTTTATTCTCCGAACAGATGCCAGCGCGTATGCTATAGGAGCTGTACTTATGCAAGGGGAATCTCCGACCGAAGAAAGACCAATTGAGTACGCTAGCAGACTGTTAACGCCCGCTGAACGGAATTATCATACCACTGAGCGTGAAGCCTTAGCGGTGGTGTGGGCATTAGATAAATTCAGAGGATATGTTGAGGGAGCGCGCGTATCTGTGGCTACGGATCATCAGCCATTGAAGTGGCTCTTGTCACTGAAGACGCCAAGTGGACGGCTGGCCCGCTGGGCAATGAAGATCCAATCCTACGACTTGGACATCGGATATATACCAGGAAAGGTCAACGTGGTAGCAGATACTCTTAGTCGCCCGGTGTACGACGACACCGAGAAGTCAAGTTCTGATGTGTGTGATATTTGTCCAGTTGTTGTCGATTTACCCCAGCGACGACCAGAAGATGTTCGTGACGCACAACTCAATGATCCAGAGGTTAATAAAATTATAGTGAATTTCGAAGATGTAAGTAATCCAGAAGCATCTATACGCTGGACTGACAGAGGGTATTATCTTTCCCAAGGCATGTTGTACCGCTGTGATCCGGATGGAGAATCCGAAGAACCTCAGCTAGTGGTCCCAGAGTCTTTAAAGGCAGAGCTCATGAAGGAGCTCCACGATGCGCCTACTGCTGGACACTTGGGGTTGGAGCGGACCTTGAGGAAGATCAAGGAGAGATATTATTTTAAGAACATGAGATCTTATGTGGCTCAGTATCTCAAGTCCTGTGATGCCTGTCAAAAGTATAAAGCCACCAACCTTAAACCTGCAGGTCTACTCCAGACTCCAGTGCCTCAGCAACGATTCGAGGTATTAGCAATGGACCTGTTTGGTCCACTTCCCGAGGGTGATAAGGGAGAAAAGTGGATTCTTCTCGTGGAAGATACCGCAAGTCGATGGGTCGAGCTGTTTGCGCTTAACGATGCAACCGCCGAGACATGTGCTAAAGTGCTAATCGAGGAAGTTTTTATGCGTTATGGGTTGCCTCGTCGAGTGATCTCGGACAACGGAAGCCAATTTGTGTCGGCCGTGATGCAAAAGGCCATGTTTGTGCTGGGGGTCCAGCAATCCTTGATCCCGGTGTACCATCCAGAAGCTAACCCAGCAGAACGCAAGAATCGCGAGTTGAAGCAACTTCTAGCTATTTTAGTTGGTCCTGAACATCGTCGTTGGCCGACCGTCCTTCCGACTGTGCGTTTTGCGCTGAACAGCGCTTATAATCAGGGAACTGGCAAATCTGCTGCGTACCTCACTTTCGCTCGGGAGTTACGATCTCCTATGTCAGTGCACACTGATTTCCGAGCCATAGTCGAGCAGCAAAATTTTGTTCCCCAGATAACTCCGTATTTACAGGAGTTTGCTCGCGTTTTACAAGATGTAAAGCAGCGAGTGGAAGAGCAACAAGACGTTCGAAAGAGTACCGGCGACCAACATCGTCGAGACGTTCCTCCGTATAGGGAGGGGGATCTGGTTCTTGTGGAGACTCACCTGGCGAGTAATGCGACTAAGGGTTTTACCAGTAAATTTGCGCCGAGGCGAGAGGGTCCGTATCGTGTCTCGCAGATCGTAGGTCCAACGTCTTTTGTAGTGGAGGATAGTACGGGAGTGGTTAAAGGGAAGTACCATGCCAGCGCTCTGACTCCTTACGTAGGATTGGCACCAGCAATTGTTCATCAGCGCCGTCGTGGGCGACCCCAAGCCAAGTCCAAGTCCAAGTCGAGACGCACTTGTGACTTGGAGGGGGAGGTTATAGCACCTAGTGTTGGCGCGACTCCTCGCCCCACCGCCTTACCATCCCCTTCACTGTGCCGGCGCTCGGAGCGGGTAGCAGGACGCGTGGCTCGCGCCAAACGCGGGGCTCCCCACCAGTCACTTTAGAGCATCTGAGCCGAGAGGCCGCTCGCGCGCGCGCCGGCAAGATAGTAAATCCTAATAGTTCCTATAGCGATAGTGCCAAAAGCCTGTATTCTATTCAAGTAAATAATTCAAAGCAACAATATCTTTTATTTCTAAAACGTAACCTATAGTATATCATCAAAATCATATCATGATTGTGGGCGTTGGCGGTGTAATCGCGTAACAAACACACGTAATAAAAATACGAATATTTACCTTTACAATTTTATTGCATCATCAATAAATAGTATAACACAAAGTCGCTTTCTCTGTCCCTATATCCCCAAGCCCCATGTCCCTATATGGGGACTACTATGACATGGGGACATATATTATGTCCCCATGTCCCTATGTATGCTTAAATCTTAAAACTACGCAACGGATTTTGATGCGGTTTTTTAAATAGATAGAGTGATTCAAGAGGAAGGTTTATATGTATAATACATGCATGATATAGTAGAAAAGCATCTTGCACCCGTGCGAAGCAGGGGCGCGCGGGCGGGTCGCTATATAGTTATTAATAATGTAACTGCCAACTGCATCCATGAGTAACACTATCCGACAAATAAATAATGAAATTGTCGTTGGATTTTGACTGTGACCTTATTTACCGCGATTGTAGAAAGAAAATGCAAAACAATTCAATTTATTTATGTATTTATAACGATCTCTCTTTTGGTAGAACTACTTAAACCATGAATGTTTTCTATTTATCTAATCCTCAAGTCTAGATCACGGACTGTGTGCGACCTTAAAAATCATGGAAATTTGACTTTCGCCGCATTTTTGGCACAAAACAGCAGGTCCGGTCAAGAGGAGCTGTGTCGATTCTCTAAACAACATACAGAGAGTTTCACCTAGAGAACCCGCGTTCACTTTGATAACGAGCTTTGCCCTCATGTTGGCAAAATTCCACTCGACATGTCAGTCACACTGGCGGCTCTAGTCTGATTGTTTAACAGAATGAAAAAATATAAATTGAATATTGACAAGGAGTTTGAATACTACGTACAATTGAATTATTGAATACTCAATTATTATTTTTATTCTACTTGCTAGCAAGTAGATGGCGACCTGATCTTAAGTGGTAACATATTATTATAACAAAAAATTGCCTTGGTCACGCACGATAAAGAACGCGATAGTTGACGCAGGGTAGTGCATCTTAGGGCATCTACGATTCACTATCCCGCGTCTATCAGCTCCATGGATGGATGCAGGTGTTGATACCTGCTTATGTGCCTGTAATTCAATGGAATTAAATAAAGGCAAAGGCTTAAGTGAGTACGGGCACTTGGGTGAATTCTGTTGACAAGAATAGCACTGCAGTCAGCCCAGTATTCAGCACACAGGTTATTCAGTGGGAGGCACGAGCTGACGTTTACTACAGAATACTAAGCCGTTGGTGAAATACTTCGTGAGAATCGTGACTCATCTCCGAACCGTGCTCTATAATTAATGCAAGTTCTTCATCTTTTAATTAGTTCATAATTATTAATTTAAAAATAAAATATGATTGATGCGTGAATTACTAAACAGACAGAATTCAGATATTTATATAAATATTAACAAGTTTGAATTAAATTCAGAGCACCTGTGGTCTAGTGGGTGGGCCCGTCTTCTAATCGTATATTCGCAGGTTCGAATCTGGTCATGCACCGATGGTTTTTTGTCTGATTTATTTTATGTGCGCGATGGCATGCTCATGACGAAAAAAAGCATCGTGAGGAAAAAACTAGGTGTATTAATTACTAAACCAACTTGGAAGATGTTCTGAAATTTTGTCTGCACACCAAAACAAACCTTACCTTTGCGGTAACTTTTCTACTAACGCACACCTAGTTACCCACATGCTTGCTAATCAAGTGATCACTTGCTCACTGCCTCGACACACTAGCAACACCAATCAATAAAAGAGAAAGCCATTTATATCAATAACATAAAATTGGTACAGGCAGCAACAAAGCTATATTAACGATTTCAGCTTAGGTCCAAGTAGGTTAATAAAATATTGTCACGTGATTGATTTATGAATATGAGAAAATAAAATATCCTAAAATTAAAGAATGTTAAACCTTTTTTTATTAATTGTACCTAACTATTTTTTATATAGATTCTAGTCAACGCAATCTTCAAATTCAGAGTGAAATTAGTATCAAAAACCTGTGGGTTTCTTCGTAACTTTGAGATGCAGAAACAAAAAAACAATGTTTATCAATTTATATCGTTGACTATACCAACATTTCGTGCCCATCTTTTATTACGGAAGGCGGCACGCGGAACATAAATACCTATACAAACATGTTTGTGAAGCACTTTATGTAACGCTGTAAGTTTTTACATGTTGCTTTTGGTATTTGAGGAGTGGCCGTGGAACCAGTAACAACTTAATTAGAACTTGATTGATTGGGTAACTGACAAGTAGTGCTTATGAACTAAGCTAGTTATTGTATAAATAAATAAATAAATAAATAATGCTGGACAATCCACACAGCACTATCTTGCCCCAAAGTAAGCTATTCAAAGCTTGTGTTATGGGTACTAGATAACTGATATATTTAATACATTATATACTTACATAGATAGATAATTTTTATTATACATAGAGAACACCCAGACCATCGGAACAAATTTCTGCAGATCGTACACAAATTTGTTCCAAGGCGGGAATCGAACCCGCAACCTCTTGCGTCGCAGGCAGGCTCTCGCCCGCTGCGCCACAGAGGTCGTCAAATATACCTACATTGTATGTATATACCTACATTGTAATGTGTAGTATAGTAATTATAGATTGGATTTTAAAAGATATCGCGCGCGGGCGCCAATTCATATCAAAATGCCTTTCTGCTGCCAAGCATGCAAGAGTGCATCGTAGAATGTTCCTATGTACGAACCTAGCTATCTAATATATCTCTAATATATCTCTGTGATCAAATCACTGAAACTATCATGGTTATGAACATAATATTCCCTTGAAAATTATGTTCAGGTCCGGCCATCTGCTTGTTATGTATAAATAATATGTAATACTTCAGAATAAAAAAATAGCGCTCTCCTTCGGTAGTGAAAACCATTTCTTCGTGGTGAAACCGAGAGTGGAACATTGTTTACCGAATTAATTTAAAAGCGTACGAATAAATGCATAGTACTAACCTAGGCTACGCAAAGTAAAGCAAAACTGTAAAACCGAGCGTGCTACTTGCCTCTATACTACAGAGAATGTTTATGTTTACGTATCACTATGATGCGCTGGTTCCGTCAATCTTCTCTCGTCGTTAGGAAATAGTTTTAATAATAACGTATACTGTGGAGAATCCGTGTGAAAATCGAGCAGAACCAATCTTCTAATGATGATTACGTCAAGAAGCTCGTGACGGTGGCTTGACCCCAGGTCGGGTCGGCGACGTGGAGCGTGACGTCACGCCACGCAATAGGTGCGGGTGCCTCAGAAGAAATCGAAATTGCGTTTATGTAAGTTGTGTCTATTGTCAATAAGGAGGCGGGAGAAAATGCCGATGTCGCAGGGTGAGCCACAATGCCGATGTCGCAGGGTGAGCCACAATGCCGATGTCGCAGGGTGAGCCACAATGCCGATGTCGCAGGGTGAGCCACAATGCCGATGTCGCAGGGTGAGCCACAATGCCGATGTCGCAGGGTGAGCCACAATGCCGATGTCGCAGGGTGAGCCACAATGCCGATGTCGCAGGGTGAGCCACAATGCCGATGTCGCAGGGTGAGCCACAATGCCGATGTCGCAGGGTGAGCCACAATGCCGATGTCGCAGGGTGAGCCACAATGCCGATGTCGCAGGGTGAGCCACAATGCCGATGTCGCAGGGTGAGCCACAATGCCGATGTCGCAGGGTGAGCCACAATGCCGATGTCGCAGGGTGAGCCACAATGCCGATGTCGCAGGGTGAGCCACAATGCCGATGTCGCAGGGTGAGCCACAATGCCGATGTCGCAGGGTGAGCCACAATGCCGATGTCGCAGGGTGAGCCACAATGCAACGCGCTTCAATAATAAGTCCGAGCGGCGTGCTGGTGTCGATTGCCAAATACGAAACCGTAACAAACGAAAGATTTCTACAAAAGCATGTAATGGGATATTTAATTATAAAGATGATAAAAAAACTAGGATCGAATTAACTCGAACATAATAAAAAAACTATAGTGTGTGGGTCATTCGCACGTTTTGACATGTTGAAAGAAGACATACTATCAGCAAACCCATTATCTAAAAATTGTAAACAACTATTTTGTGTGCAATCACATTGCACTTGGTCCCAGACAATCACCACAGTCAACTGCCTGAAACGCCCTTGCTGGATATGTCTGGCTATAGTTTACATTTGAACAAGGACCTCCATCCTGTGTATGACTGAGTCTGCTGTTAATCAACAGCTGGGTGTCACAGACCTAGCAGTGAGTAGGTACTGACCGTGCTGGCAGGGTGCGGTCTCCCGTGCGGCAGCAGCACGACTTGCGGCACGGGGCGCTGCTTGCGCACGCCGCGGCGCGCGGGCCGCCCCGCCGCGCCGGCCGCGCCCGCCGGCGCCGGCGTGCTGTGCCGGCCCAGCCACCGCGTCACCAGCTTCTCTTTGCTGTTGGCGCTGTCGAACTCGCCGCTCTCATCCTGTTCGAGATTAGCTCAGTTACAGAGATTTACTACAGTTTGGATCCTGTTTTATTTAGCTGACCTGGTTTTGTCTGCGATGAGCACAAGATAAGACAAGGGTCAAAAGGAAATGAATATCTCTGGTTTCCAAAGTTGAAATATACTCATAAGCAAGTTCCTTTTTATTAAAGTTTGTACCTATGTTTGAAAATCTGCCTTGACCCATTACTGCAAACCACAAACCTTACCTGAATGCCAACCGAAGTTTCCACATCTTTGGTTAACCAGATAATTATTATGGGCATTGAATAACAAGTTGTTAATCTACTTTTTTCGCTCACTTCAGGTTCCACAAATAAAATAGCAATAACTAGACCAAAGTTTATTGACAGCCAGTGATGAACCAGAAAAAAATACCTCACCTTCTTCTTCTTCAGCGTCTCCCCTTGCAGTTTCACCTCCAGATCTTGACAGAGCTCGTGGTTCTTCACTCTTTCCACATCATGGGTCTTCTTCCCTTCATCCACGTGCACCACGAAGGGCACGGCTTTGAAGCCAGGGTCGAACTGGTTGTGGTCGAAGGCCTGCTTCGGCTTGAAGCAGGGGCAGACCCGCTTGGACAGGTGGTAGATGGTGACCACGCACACCAGGCAATGCAGCGCCGCGATGATCAGCAGCGCGATGTTGGCGAGGACGGGCGTCCACGCTTGCATTTCATCCTGTTGCCAAACATAGCTGCGTTAGCAACATTCATGTTAACACACTTCTTTACTCAAATTATTTACAGCTTTTTTATTTGTACCATGGAACAGTCGAGCTACCTCGAGGTCCTTGCAGAGCATAGAGGACATACGGATATTTTGTATTGAAACTGAAACTGAAACAGCTTCACGACTTTGATCCCCAGGCACGTTAGATATCCTTTCAGATCTCCCAGTACCAAGTAGGTACTAATTCAAGATTCTTTGAGGATGTCTAAGGGGGGTAGTCAGAGGTACGTCCAAACATTACATTTGGCACATACCCACATTTTGCAGTAGTTAGTATTCCATACGTGACAAGTTGCAAGCCCATCGCCCATATTTTGTATTGTCGGTCAGTAATCTCTTTCAGTTTTGGCTAGTCTCACATTCCAGCTAACTCAATATTTTTTTTAAGTAATCGTGAAAACTAACCTAGCTCAGACTATTCTAGAGTAGGTACACCTACCTATTAGCTTTTCAAGTTAAAAAAATGCTAAATGCCGTTCAGTGGTTACTGAATGTGTAGAGGTAGAAAAAACAACTCACTCGCAAACTATCGCATACAAGCAGCGACAGGATGCAATTGCACACTAATCTCATCTCCATTCAATAAAGAGTTGAAACTAAATAAACGTAGCGTACAAATTGTAACAATTTGTAACCATTATTTGGCGGGTAGGGTCATTGACATCGTAAACGTAATGCAATACAATAGCTGGAAGAGACCCGACTCAATTGTAGGTAAAAACTGATACAAAAGCAGCACGTAGTGAACTGTATGGCATTAGTACAGTCAGATACAACAGCAGCAAGTAGTGAACTGTATGGCATTAGTACAGTCAGATACAACAGCAGCAAGTAGTGAACTGTATGGCATTAGTACAGTCAGATACAACAGCAGCACGTAGTGAACTGTATGGCATTAGTACAGTCAGATACAACAGCAGCAAGTAGTGAACTGTATGGCATTAGTACAGTCAGATACAACAGCAGCAAGTAGTGAACTGTATGGCATTAGTACAGTCAGATACAACAGCAGCACGTAGTGAACTGTATGGCATTAGTACAGTCAGATACAACAGCAGCAAGTAGTGAACTGTATGGCATTAGTACAGTCAGATACAACAGCAGCAAGTAGTGAACTGTATGGCATTAGCAGTTTCCTTCAGTTCAGCGAGGCGTTCAATCATGAATAATGGAACTGTTTCAGCATTTCATTGCTGAACATATTGCGTACGAACGACATCCGATAGCTTTCAAACTAATTTCTTATGATTTTGCATAACTCGGCTAGGTTAATAATAACATTTTTAAATCTATACTTTTGTTCCTTTTAATTTGTCGATATAATATTGTTTGCCTACAATTTGCTCTGTCACTGTCATAAAAACTGAATCCCACGTCCCTTGTTAATTAAAATCTAGGTATTATCTCTTTAGAATTTACCCTTTTTGTTAATATTTTATGTAAATCAATTCAATCAAGTAATAAATTTAAAATAAAACTATGGCATTAAGTAAATATTATTAAGCAGATAAAACATTTATTTAATTTGTGTTTTTAGTTAGAATTGCGTTATGTTCGTTTTTTTAAGTTATTTGTAAGTCTAACGTAAAACGTAACATTGGCTTTTTGAGGATGTCTAAGTAGTGTAGTCAGAGGTACGTCCAAACATTACATTTGGCATATACTTATGTACTTACATTTTGCATTCGTTAGAATTTCATACGAGACAGGTGGCAATGCAAGCCTATCGCCTGTCATAAAATATATTGTAAAAGATAACAGTAGTAAGCACCGTTTACCTTTCCATAAGTGAAGCCATCTGGCGACACACTTACGCTACGATACATAGCCATGACATACCTCGTATCTAATTGTCAATGGCTATCTCTGGTGATTAGCCATCATGTGAATACATGTACTTAGGTACGACAGGTATGTGTATTATACAGGGTTACAGGAAAAATCGTGCTAGATCCGTTAAGGGCGTGGAGTACCCATCATTTCTGACTTATTTCACTATGAAACACCCTACCCTAAACATAACCCTTTTCAAGCAATTCGACTTTTAATTTTTTTATTGAAAATTTTGTGCACCTTAATTATTATTATTATTGCATTTTTACATGTGTAATAAGATGCTTTAGGATGTCAATCATTAAAATAGTGCATAAGTTAATTGAATAGACCGTAGTAGACAAGTGAAAGTTAAGAAATAAGAAAAAATACTAGAAAGTTTATTTTTCTCTAAGGGATATCTAAAAAAAATATTATGGCAATTGTTTGTGAAATAAGTCAGAAATGATGGGTACTCCACGTCCTTAACGGATCTAGCACGATTTTTCCTGTAACCCTGTATACCTATATAATCATAGTTTCTTGTCACTGCTGTATCAATAGGCTGGCTATAATTGATGTGAAAACTGTCAACGTACAACACAAAAAACATACAAAGAGGTATGTAGGTAGTACTCGTTTTTGTATGCATGAAGGCGTAAGTACTGATTGTGTATATTTTTACACACAGTTTTTACTTCTGCGATTTACAGGTTTACCGCTGTTTCTTGTGTAAATTTTTTGGAGAGTAGTAGACCTTTCTGTGGATGACTCGTCCGGGGAAGTACTACCACCGCGCCTTTTTCTGCCGCCAAGCAGCAACGCTGTGTTTCTAAGAGTGTGGTTTGTGGTGAGTTTTCAGGCACGAAGCCCTGGTTGTCACTTGACATCAGGTGGGCTTGTTGTTGTTACACGCTGTTGCTTGTTCCATCAGCAAGTTATATAAAAAACCAAAATTTACGTGCAGTGATTAAATAATTGGTGGCAAGCGCCCAGACAATTGAAAAAATCAACTACATAGAGGTATTTTGGATAGGTGCGCTGTCGCAAAGAACACATATTCGAAGAGGCTTTTGCCATCGTTTTATTTTCAACTTCACAAAAAATATGAAAGCACTTGTGTGTTTGTTTTTGCATTCAGCTGAATGGTATTTGAAGAGAAAATACTCTTTAGAATTATTTTATGGAGACTTGAATGACCGGCGGATTTCCGTCTGGTACTTTATTTAATCTAAGATTTCCGTTCCCTTGTCATAACTAGTTGTTTTAAATAAAATATTACTGCATGCAAGCACAGCAAAGCTTAAATTAATTAAATATCTTTGTTTGCTTTTGTAAAATAATTATATTTTTAGAATGATTTTGAGTTAATTATGATAAATTTCATAATAATACCCTTTATAATAACCTTTTAATATTCTAACAACGGCTACGCGGCTCTACAAACAACGTCGTAATGTAAACTGGTAGGTACTTAGTATGTTTCCTGACATTAAATGGGCAGACCTAGTAATAAAACGCTAAGAACAGTTTCATAAACTGCATCCTTCTCTAGGAGAAACAGAGATCTACAAAGATTTTTATAATTTCCCATAGTTATTATGGTAGTGTGATTTGAACCCCCACCTTCCACTTGAAGGCTGCACGTAGAACCTACAAGTGCTCCGAAAGGGCCTCGCACCCATCAAATTCCTTGCTCGCATCACTCACTGTCTCAAAGCCAAGGAATTTGAATAAAACAAACTAATGACAGGGCAAGAAGAACAGAAGTCATTTGACGGGTGTCAGACAGATTGTTCGCTGCGTACTGCTCTGTGTAAGTAATCTATTTGAGCCAGGTCAAGGATGGTCCATCATCAAATCACATCACCACAGACTATAAATCCACGGCAGTGATTAACTACTCGTAAACACGTAACTACTTACTTACTTAGTAGGTACTTAGGTAATGATACTCGAATGTACAAGTAGGTACCTAACTATCCAGTCACGAATACAGTAACGCACCTACAGTAGGTACGCGTCAGTCTAAAGAAGTCTAATCCTTTCAGCACACTGTTTCGTAACGCACCTACAGTAGGTACGCGTCAGTCTAAAGAAGTCTAATCCTTTCAGCACACTGTTTCGTAACGCACCTACAGTAGGTCCGCGTCAGTCTAAAGAAGTCTAATCCTTTCAGCACACTGTTTCGTAACGCACCTACAGTAGGTACGCGTCAGTCTAAAGAAGTCTAATCCTTTCAGCACACTGTTTCGTAACGCACCTACAGTAGGTCCGCGTCAGTCTAAAGGAGTCTAATCCTTTCAGCACACTGTTTCGATAGAACACATCGACGTCGTGACGTGTCACGAAGAAGACGTGTAGAGCAAACCAACAATATTGAATCATTGAATACCCATCACGTGATAGGTAAAAATGGTAAAATTACCTAAGAGGCTAAGCTTTGTTATCGGTAATAGTTACCACTTGACATCAGGTGGGACATATGCTTGTTCCATAAGCTCGTAGCTTCTGCGCCGTAGGCCGTGGCGTGGGTTCGATTCCCACCGAGAACAAACATTTGTATGATGAAAATATGTATATGTTTCTTCTGTGTCTGGGTGTTACATTATAAGTATGTGTATTAAAAAAAAGGTAGTTTATACTATCAGTTTGTATATCTGGTTCTCATGTGGAAGCTTTGGCTTAGTTTGGGGTAGATAGTGCTGTGTGGAATGTCCACCAATATTTATTTATTCTATAATTGTGTTATTTTGGCTCCAATCGTGCAGTGCCGTGGTCGCACCGCCTGTAGGGCGGCGGCGTACTTTTGCCTAATTATTTCATTGCCCAACATCAATTTTGTTATAACGGTATTTGCCGTAGCCAAACACGATACTTGATAAAATCATATATTTTATTTTAAATGTCGTAGCTTTCAATGTATCGATGCAAGAGCAATGCTCGGTGCCTACCACTTTAGGTAACCTACCACTTTTTTACTGGAATGTAAGCTCCAATCTTACTTGAATTACCTATAAGACACATTCCATACTGAATGCATCGAATTTCCTCATTTCTGATCCTCAACGTAGTGAAACTTGCAGCATAGCTCCGAGCATTTGTATTTATTCATAAAAATAAATAAATTTATATAGGTGGACATTCCACACAGCACTTTCTAGCCCCAAAATGATTACCTAATGACAATGACTGTTGCATGCTATTTTGAAATGGAATATGGAAGAACAATATTTGCAAACCCTGACATCTATAACATGTACCTACCTACCAACCTAAGACCAAATTTATTTGGTCTAAGTCTGAGTGAGTTGTTTCCCAAATAAATCAAATAATTCTTCCAATATCGCCACGTTTTATCGTAGAATATAAAAGGCTCCACTGCCTGCAAACCTTTTAAATATTAATACAAGCAAGTGTAGATTTTGTAACCGCAGCGCAGTTATTGGTGCATAGTCAATCGGATATTCGCAATATTAATGTTATTTCTATCAATGGATTGAAGTTTGTTGACTGAAGAATTAGCATTATTGATAAAACAAACTGTTGGTAAATCTATTGCTCTGCAGCTCTGTAGTTAGTGCTATTCAGTATCAATCACGGGGAGTATCACCCAGTGGATCCTTGCTCACTTCGGTCAAGTTCGGTCACGAGCTGCGCCTCACTCACGTTGGCATTTTCACCGTCAAACCACCCAAGCGAGTGTCGCTGTGGTGTGTCAAAGTATTACCTACAGTTGTGGTGTGTCAAAGTATTACAGCTGTGGTGTGTATAATGTCAAATGGAAAAGTCACCGCGGATTCAGCGGTCACATGGGCGAGTGCTGCTGTCATAATAACACTTCTGCAGTGAGTAGGTAGAGATCATCCATTCTAAAAATGCACGCCCCTCTACCTGCCTTCACCCACACAAGCAAATGAGGTGTATAGATGCAATACATGCCACCAAGCAATTTCATTCGTCATTCAGTTTCCCGCCAGACATGAAAGTGTCACTTTCACGTTCGGCGGGAAACTGAATGACGAATAAAATTATCAAGTGTTATGTATTGCATATATACACCTCATTTGCTTGTGTGGGTGAAGGCAGGTAGAGGGGCGTGCATTTTTAGAATGGATGATCTCTACCTATTTGTAAAATTAGAGATAAACAGATGGTGCCTACAGCCACCGAAGTTTGCACCGTTGATTTCAGCAATACTTCGTCTTAATACTAGTCTATCTTTAAGTGTGCTATAGTGGGTACTTACGTCGAAGCTGGCCAGCACAGCAGGGCAGCGCCAGGAGTGCTATACCTGTGTGGGTACTTACGTCGAAGCTGGTGTGCGCGGTGGGCTGGGCCCGCAGCGCGTCTCTCTGCAAGCCGCTGGCCGCCAGCACGGCCGCGCTGTTCCCGCACGCCAGGCACAGCAGGGACAGCGCCAGGAATGCCGTCAGCAGCGGACTCCTGCTGACACAACCAAAAAAAACCATTAGCGATAGTAACAACCCGCAGCTATAGCAGCCTCATGACTTCCGCAAGATTGCCAGAACAAAAGAAATGGTCTTGAACCATCGATCATCACACGAGACAACGTCTCTTCCAGGATGGAGCCATGTTTCGTGAGCGACGAGCTTTCAAAATTTAATCCATTCATTCAATTCAACCTTAAATCCTGCACGAACCATGGTTCCACTGGTTTCCTGACCACTTCCATGTGGCACAAAGAAAGAAATTTATTTACAGGCACAGAGAGACTTGGTTTTGGCTTATGGCAATCGGTCTTTAGAAAGAACAATCTGAATTAAGTTACTGGATTGGTTGGATGGCTAGTGTGCTTCGGAAATATATTTATGGGGTCAGCCTGTGTCCGCAGCAGAAGACTTCGTTAGAATGCCGATGATAGGCATAGGCACTGTTTCACGAGTGTCGACTGTCCGTAGAAATTAAAATAAACTGATCGCGTCTACTTTCTCCGCGTGATTACATTCTGATCTTCTCCGATATTTATCACATGGTAGGTATGTTATGCAATCTATTCTGCAGGCAGGTAGCAGGTACCTGCTGGTAAAATCGATCGTTGCAATAAATCAAGTGTCATTTTAAATTAACGAAATGTTATCTCTTTTAGTTGTGCCTTTAGTCATGGTTAGGAAATCCATACCACTTTATAAGTGCGAAAGTGTGACTGTCTGCTTGTTACGTTTCCACCACGGCTAGACCACTGAACCGATCTAAATGAAACTTAGCACAAAAGTAGCCTGTTGGTTGGTAATCTAGAGACGGATGTAGATTATTTATGAAACACACCCCATTTTTATCTGCATAAAATACATCGATAAGTTTTTTATAAACCTTCAAAACCGACCGATTCCGTCATCAAATACACCTACCAATAATTTATCGAGAGTAAACAGTGGATTTTAGCTAAACTAGCTCCATCTTAGGCTGCATCATAATAGCTGGTCATCAGGCGTGGAGGTAGCCAAACGCTATCCTACTAATATTATAAATGCAAAAGTTTGTAAGAATGGATGGATGGATGGATGTTTGTTACTCTATAACTCCAGAACGGCTGAACGGATCTTGGTGAAAATTGGCACAGATAATTATATATATACTTCCAGACAATAATATATAAATATATTATAGTCTGGAATAACACATTTATCACTTTTTATCCCGTGGGAATACCGGGATTTCAATCTGCGCGGGTGAAACCGGGGCGGGCTAGTCAATTATATAAAATTATAGCTAGCGATGCTTTTTTTGTTACATTGCTAATCTTTTGTCTGCCATACTATCTCATTTGTTAGAAAGTGATTCACATGTTCATGCATTCTTTTTTTGAATATCCCTATTTAAAAAAAACGATTTTAACAGTATATAGTTTTTCATTATGTGCATAGCCGTACGCACATACCTACGTTAGTGGTCAATATTAATTTAAAACGCATTTTACACATCCATCTAATGGGCCGTACCTACATAAGCGGTAAGTAATGAAGATGACTTGAGGTCTTAGCGTAGCGTTATTTATACTCTTGGAACTTGTATTCAAATTCCTTGCTCTTGGACTTGAGGCTTGACGACAAATCATTTCTTTCACGCTTCCCACAGACATTATGCATTTCCATAAACTATTCCCTCCCATAGACAATCAAGTGCAATCGTCATGTGCGAACGAATAACCATAAACACTGGTGCTGGTATTCTTAGGCGCGTATCCCAAAACATTGCACAAATTAATGAGTCAGACATGAATAAGTATTGTTGAAATTTAAAACCGTCGGTTTGCCGCTTAGGCTTGTATTATTTCTGTTGAATATAAACTATATTTTAGCAATTATTATTTATGCTTATTATAACTGTCTGCCGATAGCTCAACTGTTTAATATTTTTTACATTTCGAAAATGCTTGTGTTAATCGTAATTTTCTTAGTAAATAAGTCCATTGTTTGCTCTGTTTGACTGAGAAGAGAGCTCTTGCCTGAGCATACGAGCGTCAGACTTCAGGAAGTAGAAACGTATTAGAACGGTACCGTTGCGCGATGCGCTCATGTGCGCTTTCTTGCAAATATTATACTTATGTTGACGAGTGCATTACAATATTATTGCTTAGGTACTTTTTACTTTTCATTTCTAAAGGGTAAAACATAAGGTACCTAGTATTTACTTTATCTAATTCTAAAAAGGTTTTCATTTCACCGGCAATGAGCCGTCCGACGCGACGCGACGGCTCCAATGTTAATTATTTAAAAACATTAAATTATGATTTGCGACGGTTCGTAGATCGCTCAACTTTATGTGCGCCTACGTTTTATTTCGTACATGAAGAAAATGAATTCCTACTGGTATTAGGTAATTTTGTTAAGAATAAACATCAACAACAGTAAACATACAAAGTGCTTGTTTGCAAGTTTGTATTTAAACTTTAGTTGCAGCTGTAGGTTTACATCAAACCGTTATTTAGAAGTATGTCTTTGGAGCTTTGTAGATTTCTAACAAAACTTGACAAACAGGAAATGATGTACCTATCAAGAAATAAATAATAAGATTTAATTCGTCGCTACCAAGTATAAAATGATGTAACAAGGCCTTATTTTAAATAGTAGTGATCGGTGATATTTTGTAGCTGTAATGTCTATAGTTAAAAACCAAGGAATATTTAAATACTATTCTTGTTTCTAGTTAAAAACATTTTAAAACGTCACCATGATGTGGTGTAAAAAAATTATCGTTGAAATAGATGAAAACCGATCAGTTCCAAATCTAATATATAAAATTCTCGTGTCACAGTTTTCGTTGCCATACTCCTCCGAAACAGCTTGAAAAATTTTTTTTGTGCTTATCCGGTATCTACACTGAGAAAAATGTAAAGCTGAAAGTGCCGTCATTACGATCGATTTCGTAGGTTTGAAGGCTAAAAACCGACCAACAGTAATAACCAACATAAACGCCTTCTAGGCAGAAGACGTTATACGATTTACAGGGTAAGTAAATTTAAAAAGAAGGTATACCATGAATAAGTTTCTCCAAACTACGATTTATTCTTAGTATTGAACATATTAGCCGTAACATATCTACGATAAATTCGGTAAATCAGTTAAAGATCGAGGTACTGACGGCGGCATTCAACTTCTGGTAAGGCGAAAAATAAGCAAGGTAGCTCAGCAAACACGCAAATCTTTCCAAGGGCAATATTCGACGCATCTCAAGTCAGCAACGCCTTCTCGTAAGGCGTTTTATACCGTATTATATATAATAATAATACCTAACGTTCAACAATATGGCATATTGTACGTACCAGCCGTACAAGAGCAGTGCTTAGTGGATAGGTAGCTACTGTAGCTAGCCGTAGCCCTTAGCCAGTGGCTACTAGCCACTAGCCAAGGAATATAATAATAATACTCTGACGAGAGCCACTAGCTAAGCTACCAACTTACTGGGTAGATAGACAACAGCCATGGTAGCTAGCTAGACTAGCTAGCGCACTAGCTTGGCTATTAGCGATAGCGACTGGTGGTGAAATAACCCAATGACATACTAACACATCTTTTCACATGTTTTATACATCTCATTGATTTTCGAAATATACAGTAAAGTGCGGCCTTATACATATTTCCCGTGCGTTTTCGTCAGCGCGATCTAGGATTGTACCTTTTTGGTTGCTTTTTGGCTTTTAAACTTTTTATAAAAGCCGATAATGCCATCTTTACGGCAACAAATGCCTTCTTTACGGCAACAAATGCCTTCTTTACGGCAACATACGTCGAAAATTTACCGTTTTACTGTTTTAGTGTTTTTAACCGTCAGCACTGCGTTATTAACAAGATAAGATTCAATTCCTAAAACGCTTTACCATAAAGTTGATTTGGTTGTTTTGCGACCAGCTAATAGACGGTATCGTTTTAACGTATTCACTTAGTTATGTCAAAACGAAGGTAATTGTACAAACTCGCCCTACGTAATTACATTATAACCGTGTAAGACTTTATTAACCTTACGCCAGAATTTCATTTTTCTCAGTGTATGAGAATCGGCCAACATCTATTTTTCATCCCCCTAAATGTTAGGGGTAGTCCACCCCTAAATATTTTATTTTTTATTTTTTAGACAAAATTTTTAATTTCTATTTTTTTATGATACAACATACAAAAATACATACAATCTTCAATTTTCACCCTTCTACGATCAACCCTTATTTTTTAATAGCCATTTTAGTAATTTAATTTATATGGCAAAACAACGTTTGCCGGGTCAGCTAGTGTTTATATAAAATAGCACTTTAAAAGACTTCAACGCGCTTGCAAGCATGACGCTGACTATGATTATAAATAACTATGTATATGATATGTCTTCTTCTTCTAATTTAAGAGCAATGCTCTTGTCGGCGTAATTGATGCATTTCTCTCCAGGTGTAATTTTTTAGGGCAACCTCCTTGTCCTCCTTGTAAGACATGACGGCAACCTTCGCTTTTATTTGGCTCATGTAGCTTATCCTAGGTCTTTCCCTGCCTCTCTTTCCTTCTACCTTTCCTTCGATTATTTTTCTTATAAAGCTGTCACGTCTTCCAAGATGGCCAATCATCTTTCTACTCTCAACTGTTTTGATGATGGATCTTTCCTCGTTTACTCTTTTCAATATAATATGTACAAATCTCTAAATAAATTGCGTAACTATTAATTAAAATATGTGTATTTTGTATGTATCAAATGAAAACCTCTATCTTTTAAGTACATAATTAATATAATATACATGTTACCTGCCTAAAATAAAACTACAAAAAAAACAAAGAACAAGGTGAATGTTGTCGTCTGAAAATATTGTCAGTTCACATTTCATCTAAGTCAGTTTCTCCATCTCGTTTTAATACTTTTGGTACGTTGATAAGCTGCACTTGCGTCGCGCATAGTAGTTACCTACGGTGCGCGTGCGCAGACCGGAACAGAACGCAGCCGAGCGCATTAGGCCACAGATCTATTATGCCTACTGTGCCGGTGCGTGCGCATAAAAACTCTTGGATATCGTAGCCGGCGCCGGCGCCGCGGCCGCGGTGGCGAATACTTAGTTTTGTGCCTTTTTTAGTTATTAAGTTTTCTAATAGTGCGTCCAATCCAATATCCACGCTGAGATCCAGATCACAATAATGGGTATTTTAAGCCCGGCATATTTTTTAAAAAGAATCTGTGTACCTACATAAACACAAAGAAAATAGGTAACTGAATGCAATGACTAAAGGTGGAATATTATAACATAAAAAACTTTGATGTTTGCTCTGTGTTTGAACGTAATTAAGTATGTATATTTGTACTAAAATTATTTAAATAATGTATTCTCTTGCTTCGTCATTCGTGCATTTCCTGAGTCACATTTAATAACATCCACGAGATGAGATGGAGGGTCCTATTACGGCAGGACCACCAACACGCATGCACCTAGGCTGAATACTAGCTGCCGCCCGCGGGTACGCTCGCGTGTTAGTAGTAATTTCTTTTGGGTACCTATCTTTTTCAAGGTAATATGTATACTTAAAGCCCCGTATTCATGGTAAACATTTGTTTAGCAACAAAGTTGAATCACCCTGTTGCGGAGTTGCTGTCAACATGTTGCTGGCAACACTGCGTGTTGCAGAGTTGATAACGGCATGTTGACAATCTCTCGCGCGACGAGCGTAAACATCATTTTAGCAACAAATGTTGACAGTTTAGCAACAAATGTTTACCATGAATACGGGGCTTTACGGTTAGGGCGTGATTGAGCTACAAAACATTCAAAATCCGTAAATTTTGAATTTTTTATTAAGTAGGAAGTAGAATAAAATCTTGTTTATTTTTGGTATTCTTCATATTTCGAGTACCCAATCGACCTAAAAAACTATGCAAATTATAAAACTTACGCTCAACATACATGAACCTACGTGTATTAGCATAATATTTTATGTAATATCTTTTGATTACGACACAGCTATGCAAGTGACCGGCCAGTCACCGTAGAGAAAGCCACGGACTTTCATCAAGAATAGGTAGATCTATCTATAATAAGTTTTTGTGACGCTAATGTATGTCTTGAGGCATGTCTACATTTAATGTCAAAGTCAATAGGTTTCAGATTTAATTGAATTACAAGGATCACATAAAAACGTCTTATACCAAGGTAATATGTGCTAATTCTTATACCAAGGTAATATGTGCTAATTCTTATACCAAGGTAATAGGTGCTAATTCTTATACCAAGGTAATATGTGCTAATTCTTATACCAAGGTAATATGTGCTAATTCTTATACCAAGGTAATATGTGCTAATTCTTATACCAAGGTAATATGTGCTAATTCTTATACCAAGGTAATATGTGCTAATTCTTATACCAAGGTAATAGGTGCTAATTCTTACGTGACCATGACTAGAAGAGTAATTAATTGAGTAATTAATGAAGAATAAAGTGGTCCAAAAACCTCATCTGGCGTCTCTTTTATAACCCCATTTCCCATTCGTGCCTCCCATGATCCAGTAGATATATCCATTTATCCTCAAATTGGCAGGTTCATTAGAAAGCATGGCTGTCACGTACCTACGTCAGTCTGTCACTGCGGGCCGCAGATCTATTTTGTTTATTTTGTAGTATTACGTAATTAGTTCATCGGTGCCAATTACCGATCGTGCCAGTGATTGGCTGGTTACCCAAATTATGGACAAATAAATGTAAGTAGTAAAGTGGCTACGTGAATTGTATTCAAACTTCGTAATCGTTCTAAGCCGTTTTCCGTGTGTTTCAATCGAAATACCTATAACATTTTTACAATCGACAATTCATTCAAACAGTTTTATTATTCTATCAGTTGAATCTTTAGATCGATTGCAGTGGTCTGCAGATAGGTCAAATGTACATACTTTATCAATTCTTCTTCTTCTTGTTATATCTCTAGTTTTTTCTTTTTCGAAACAGTGTGGTGAAAGGTTTGAAGTGCGCCTCAAAGGGGCACGATGTTTTAAAGTGTTAAATAGGTTAGTAGTACGAGTAGCATCTAGTGGTAGTAACAAAATGTCTTATTTTGTAAATGCTTTTATTTTTGCTTGTAAATTAATATTATCATATAATTGAGCCTATGATCATTAAATCAATCAATATAATTAAGATAATTTAACTAAAAACGTAGTTTAAAAGTTAGTTATAAAAAATGCGAACAAAGTAGCCGGCGTTCGCCTAGTTATGAGAAACGATAGAACATTTATTTTTCTCCTAATTTATTGGGTTTGTGTGGTTGTGTGCCGACCGTTACCTACTGATTAGGTTATTCAGCAATAATAATAATATCTTCGATCATCGTGACTATTTTTTTTTTTTAATTCATAGTTCATACAAATACCGGTGTTTCAATAAAGCCTCTTCTGGAAACTAAAGAGTACAGTTTTGTCTTTGTTAGATTTATTTACGAAATAAAAATTGACACTTGATGTTGATTTTATTCTGTACCTATGTAATAGCAAAAAAATTTTGTTGTCAAAGATTTTGAATTATGATTACTATAATATATCAAAATCTATAAATAAATAAATAAATATCCCCACGTACGCAGGTACTCCCCATGTAGATCATGTAGGTTCCTAAGTAGGAACCTTGGTAGGTACTGAATTGACACACTAATATTTTATTGTACAAAAGACTTCAACGCGCTTTTATCACTCGTTATAACAATTTTCATTTATGAATGTAGTAGGTTATTTTGTTAAAATTCCACTGACTAGTTAGACAATAATGGTTGCCTGTCAACCATTACTAGTTTTCATACAAGCTAAAATAAATTATCTGGTCTGACGACCTCTGTGGCGCAGCGGGCGAGAGCCTGCCTGCGACGCAAGAGGTTGCGGGTTCGATTCCCGCCTTGGAACAAATTTGTGCACGATCTGCAGAAATTTGTTCCGATGGTCTGGGTGTTTTCTGTGTATAATAAAAAAAAAATATCTATCTATGTAAGTATATAATGTATTAAATATATCAGTCATCTAGTACCCATAACACAAGCTATGAATAGCTTACTTTGGGGCAAGATAGTGCTGTGTGGATTGTCCAGCATTATTTATTTATTTTATTTATTTATTTTTGATATCTCATAAAGGAAAAGAGGTTACCTACCAAAGCAACTGAAACGTAAAATTTACGCATTGGCTCTGCCTACCTCTTGTATCTTCAACGTTCCAGATAAAAACTGAATGAAACCATTAACGATTTATTATTTTCATAACTTTCCCTCCAAGGTATCGCATCGAACAGAAAATAGAAGATATTGTTCTGTTTTTGTGGTGACCGCGGTATTTGATAGCAACTGTTGTTTTATTCTATGTTGTGGCGGTTTCTAGTAAATTGTTACTGCTTATTTGGACTAGAATATATAAGTAGTTCTTGTGACCCATAATGCATGTGACAATACCTAGGCTTTCCAGTGGTTTGGGATGGGTAATATTTTCATGTGGATTTGATACTATATTAATTTTATGGTTGTAAAAAATAAACCTACTATCGCCATCATCATCATCAGTCCGTTAACATCAGAGCTCCATTGGACGTAGGCCTCCTGGATATTTCCAGGAGGAACTGTGGCGTCCTCGTCCATGGGGTAGGAGGCGTCTCACACTTCGTTTTCCAGTAAGTGGTCATTCCAGAAACTACTATTTTACTTAATAGGTACAAAATGATTAAACTATCGATCGTAAAATAATATCTATGAATACCCTGTAGGTATACCAATAATTAATGTTTTCATCATAGACGATAAAAGCCTACAAAGATTATATTGACAGACGTATAATTTACACCTCTCTAAAATTGATTTGGTAACTATTAGACCTATACCTATATATAGAAAAGTTAAAAATTTAAAAAACAAATATGTGCCTACAATTTATTAAGGAATAAACAGGCTTTTTTATTTTATTTATTTATTTAACTATTAGACCTAAAATAAATACACATGGTCATGTATTTGAGCCGCTAAGAGAGGCGCCAGAAGCTCCTGTTATAACAAAATATTGTATTGTATACAAGTATAACTCACCCACTCCCGACTCCATAGAGTCCATAGCAGTCGTTGATGCCGGCCAGCACGCCCACCACGCCCGCGACCACGGCGACGCAGCCCGCCCACAGCCCCGCGCCGACGCGCGACAACGCCGCGCCCTTCACCACCGCCAGCGCCCCCGCCCCCACCAGCAGAGCCCCCAGCACCACCTGCCCTAACCCTAGGAACACGACCAGTCTTCTCCTACTATTGGGAGCCTCGCTCCCCGCTTCCACACTTTTCGAAGTCACACTTTGTTCTTTCACTTCCTTGATTTTGTTCGTCTTTTTGAGCGGCTTTTTGCAGATCAAATGTTCGGTGGAGTCCTCCGACTTGAGGCTGGAGACGGTGGCGGTGGGGGCGCTAGTGTTGTACTTGTCCGGCGAGTGCGGCGAGGCGCGCTCCGTGTCCGACATCGTCGCATCACTACGTGCGCGTCGCGGCGAGGAGGACAGCGTGCGGTGCGCGCCGCCAACCAACGATAACTAAGCGCGGCCACTCAGTCTGCGTCTGCGACTCGCGGCGCGGACCTAAGGCCTTTCACTCTGGATCAACAGCACTGTAAAACAAGTTGTAGCGCTCTATACTTTTTACACAATTTCGTTTGGACGTGAGAAGCACTACGTATCGGGAAACGGGAGAAAGCGAGCGTAGCCTATCGATTTTTTTGAAACTTATTATGAACTTACTGAACATGTTTTTAAGGTCTTAGATCGCTTGCTCGAGTTACATAGATTAGTAAGAACTTTGAAGTGCAACTTGTCTAAAGTGTGCTAGTATTTCTTCCGCGGAAAAGGTGCGCACGCGCCGCGGCGCCGGTACAGGTGATGGAGAGAGTGGTGGGTACGGTGCACTATCTAACACCATCTTTTGGGGCAAGAGGTAGCTATTGGTTGAATTAATTGGTAATAATTGCAGTGCAAGAGTTGAAGATGGCCCATTAAATTAGTTATTGTCTGTTCGACGTACTTCCTCATGTTGGTACAATATTAGGTAAGTGCAATATGCGTAACAGAAATAAAAATGATGAAACTACATTATAGTTTTACTTTTTCTGCTCTTATTTCAGTAGACCGTACAATCCACCCGCACACACAGCGCTCGGCGGCGGCGGTTCTGTCGCCGGCGACCGCGCCACCACAGTTTGTGAATAGTTAGTCCTTGCCAGCAGGTACACAGGTGGAAACTCACTCACGCAGATACAGGTAGTTCCATCTGTATCCTGTATGCCATATCTGTCATTCTCATCTTTTTACCTGAAGTAGGTATAAGATAAGTGGCTAACTTCTCGCTCACTCACACTTCAGCACAGTTATGAAAAATTATAAACAACAATATTTCGGAGAATATTCGTTTTAGCAAAAATATCTAACAGAGATAAAAGTTGTTTGTCGGTTACCTGCGTCTTAAAACCACTTGCGTCATACATAGCAGAGTAGATGCTGCGCCACGAGGTCTTCATAAAACAAGACAAGTGCAAAGTGGCTTATTTTCAGATTCTCATTTAACATCCGGATGATGTTTAAGATACTGAAATGTAATTAATGTAGCAAAATAGAAGACTGGCTCCGGCCCACCCGGTGCGGAGCGGTGCGGTGCGGTGCGGTGCGGTGCGGTGCGGTGCGGTGCGGTGCGGTGCGGTGCGGTGCGTGGCACAGGAGCTTGCCTATATCTACTCAGCTAAAGCTAGATATATACGAAAATACAAAAATGAAGTTGGTAACATAAATATTCACCCATTTTGTGCTGTATAGCTGTATTGGTTGGATAATTCAATTGTATATCCTACTACTATTATAAACGCAAAAGTTTGTAAGCATGAATAAATGGATGTTTGTTACTCTTTCACGCCGGAATGGCTGAACGGATCTGGATGAAACTGGGCAGAGAGATAGATTATAGTCTAACAGGCTACTTTTTATCCCGTGGGAATACCGGGATTTAAATCTGCGCGGGTGAAACCGCGGGGCGCAACTGGTATAATATAGGTGTAGAAAAGTTTAGGTGTTGTCGCATTTAATAGTGGTTCCCATTTTGGACCGCGGACAAAAAGCGTTGGTCCTTCACAGTAGCAGCATTCAAACAGTTATATATCAGTCACCAAGTCTGGGCAGTGGTTCCCACGGATTTGCAGTGTGAAGTCACAACTTCCGGTCGCACTGCGGACGAGCTGCGCGTGCGCAGGTGCGGTACCCTCTGCCAGACGCGCGAGAAAGCGCAGCGCGCGCCGCCGCCGCCGCCGCGCCTCTCGTGCGGTGCGCGCTGCCAGACGCGCGAGAAAGCGCAGCGCGCGCCGCCGCCGCCGCCGCGCCTCTCGTGCGGTGCGCGCTGCCAGACGCGCGAGAAAGCGCAGCGCGCGCCGCCGCCGCCGCCGCGCCTCTCGTGCGGTGCGCGCTGCCAGACGCGCGAGAAAGCGCAGCGCGCGCCGCCGCCGCCGCCGCGCCTCTCGTGCGGTGCGCGCTACTGCATTCTCACCATAAATATTAACTATCCTCCTAGGTTCATCAATCGTCATGCACAGCTATTCCTATTCCTGACTCAAGAACAATAAAAAAGAACCCTGGGTACTTTAGAATTCATCATCATCATCAGCCTACAGAAGTCCACTGACGGACACAGGCCTCCTCTATACGTTTACAGGAAGAACGATTCTGAGTCCTTTTCATCCACCAACTTCCCGCGGTTCTAACAATAACAATGTCGTCAGTCCATCGGGTAGGAGAGCGTCCCACGCTTCGTTTTCCTGTTCGTGGTCGCATTCGAGAACCTTTATTCCCCATCGGTTGTCAGTTCTTCGAGCTATATGACCTGCCCATTGCCACTTCAACTTGCTGATTCTGAGAGCTTGTCGTTCAGCACTGTGGTCACCCGTTTGATCCGTAATAAACGACCAAGCAAGCCATACTTCCTACCTAAAAAGTTCTTTTAAAATTATGCAAAGATAGGGATCTATTTCAAAACTCAATGGGTCCCTTAAAATAAAGAAGCCATAACAAAGCCATTAGAAACCAACCTAAGTTTCGTCTATGTAGAAAGAAAGGCATAAAACTCAGACAGATATAATAAATTATTCAAATTGCTTGTAATATTTAAAACTGTGTCAAGAATGGTGTGTGCGACATCGTCTGCGTTACCAGGCAAGGCGTGTTTTGATTTCAAGTCCGGAGACTACTTAGTATGTTACATATTTATGGTGGATTCATGGTTCACCGATGATGAGTTCGCATGTACCTACCACCTGACCTAAGTAGTACTCTTTCCTCTGAATATCTTAGACTAAGCAGTGATATTCCTGATGATTCTAAAATCAAGTTCTTTATTTTTGCCTTAATTGTAAATTAGGGAAAGGGAGATAAAATTGTTAGAAGTATTTTTTTCTCCCTTGCCTTAATTTTTTTTACACCGACAAACTGACATAAACGTATGTAGTACCTACCGAAGTAGATTTTTTACGTCGGATTTGCTGTACCTACTGGGTCCGTTTAGATCTTATATAGTTTTGCCTTTCAAGACAAGGACCCAGACTATATTGTGACGGTTAGGGCTGCTCAAAATATACCGACATCCATCCCCTCGGCTGCCATCCGATCCTTCCGGCCCAAATCAACCGGAAGTCAACAAAAACTGAAGGAGGACGTGCGACTGCGCAGATGTTTACCTTGCACCTGCCAGAGGGTCCTTTATTTTGGTCATTCGTTTAGCTACATTTGTTTTGATCCGCGCCGTCACTTTATTGTCTGTTTGTCTAGGCTTGATCGCACGGAACTGGCGCCTCGATTCACCTCGCTTTAAGTGATCTTTGTGATTCAACAGTTTTGAATTCAGTTGAAGCTCCTTTTGACTTTAATCAAATTCTATGCGGATAAACTAGCCAAAGATCAAAAGATTATCCCTCAGTAGTGGCTGTGACAGAACCAGTGCGAGTACTTATGACAACATCGATCGATGACATGTCTGCGATGACAGCACTCAGCCCACGTAACTGTGCCATCGGTAACGCAGAGGTTACGTCCCTGCCCTTTCTGGGGGGGAAATCGGTGCTAATGAGTAACTGGTGATTAGATTATGCAATAGTTATACTTCCTGAAAGCGTAATACTGAATAATAATTACAATAAAAAACATTGTTTTATTTTGGCTTTCGTCTTTTTAGGTCTAACTTTACATTATTGAAGAATAATAACCACCAAGTGAGTACCAGGCAAATAACCACTGGGGACAACTACTAGCGACCCGCCCGCGCGCCCCTGCTTCGCACGGGTGCACATATCATGCATGTATTATACATATAAACCTTCCTCTTTAATTACTCTATCTATTAAAAAAAACCGCATCAAAATCCGTGGCGTAGTTTTAAAGATTTAAGCATACATAGGGGCATGGGGATATAGGGATAGAGAAAGCGACTTTGTTTTATACTATGTAGTGGAGATGAGGGTCCAGACTCGTTATTAAAATTCAAATTGATTAAAATATCATAATTTGTTTAATAATTTGTCATAGGTCATAATTATATAAGTGTCATAATACATAAAATAAAATTTCTAAATTAAAAGGACAATACTGATAACTCTAGAATAACTTACAACTTCTAAATCTAATCTGTCTAGTCCTAGCACTACATTGTTTTGTGTGAAAGTTTTAAATAAATAAATAATAAATAATCTGAAGGCTATCAGATTTTACTCGATTACGTAAAGGCGAACATTTGTTCCACGCCATGGGTCTTCTTAATATAATCGGCTGCTTTCTCAGCGATCATGACCACTGGCGCGTTAGTGTTGCCCCTTGTCACAGCAGGCATCACACTGGCATCCACAACTCTTAATCCCTTAACACCAGTCACCCTCAACTCCCCGTCGACAACGTCTCCCATAGCAGCAGTACCAACCGCGTGCCAGGCAGACGTCGACATCGCTTGAACCTTGCATTTCACCTTCGACGACCCCTCCAATCCGTCACAAGCTCCGATCTTGACATCCACAACGTACGCAGATTTCTGCTTAAAGTAACTAGTTTTTGGCAAGGAGTTAACGACGTCGACAGCTTCGGGGAAATGGTTCAAATCATCAAGATTGGCGAAAGTCCCTGAGTAGATCAGAGGGTGGTCCAAAGGTTCGGTCGACCGCAGCCGAACCATTCCCCTAGATTTAGGCTTCAGCAAAACCACAGCGATCGAAAGCAGCTCGCTGTATTTATTCACTTCAGCAAGTTGTGCACAAATTTCGTTGTTTAAACCTATTACAGAGACGCAGCCTTCGTAGAACTGGAACCCTTGCGGGGTGCACGTTGGGTAGAAAGCGAAATCTGGAGTATTGGAATCAGAACCCTTTAGTGCAAACAAGGCTCCCATACTGTCAGCGTTTGCTAGGGATCCTGACCTGTCATACAGATAATTGATAACATTTACAAACTGCGTGGCTTCACTTGTGTAACAAGTACCATTCTCTGCTGCAATATAATATAAATACATAACATGGTCGTGGAGATTCTGTCCCACTCCTGGCAAATCTTTTACAACTTCTATCCCTATATCATCCAAGTGGTCTTTCGAGCCTATACCAGAAAGCATAAGCAACTTTGGCGTATTAAAGGTACCGGCGGATACTACAACTTCTTTTATTGCATTGAAGTGGAATTCTTCGCCATCCATCAACACTTTTACTCCAACAGCAGTATCGTTATGCAATATAATTTTAGTCACTATTGCGTTTTTTATAACAAAAATGTTATTGCCTTCAGCTTTGTTTAGTAACGCCGTCAGAGAACTGTCTCTTCTACCGTCCCTAATAGTATGTGAAAATATACCTGCTCCAATTTTATCAGGGTGTGTCATATCATCAACAACATTGAAGCCTATTTCTTTGAACGCTTCTAAAAACCTATCAATTTTTTCTGAACTTTCTATGAGCCCTGATACTTCTATTTCACCATCACTGCCATGATATTTCATAAGCTCCTCGTTGTGAACTATTTGCTTGTCTGTAATTTTTTCTGTCTTTTTGAAGTATTGTAGGACGTTTTCCCAACACCAATCGGATCCTGCAATAGCGGCCCACTCGTCATAGTCAGCGGGGAAGCCTCTTGCATATATCATGTTATTGATGGAGCCACTGCCACCGAGCACCTTGCCTCGAGGCTGCTTCTGGCTGCCCATAGACAGCGCTTGGCTCGACACTCCATCGTCTACTGTTGTGAAGTTCCAGTCAAAAGAGCTGGCTATAAGCGAGCTGTGAAATGCTGGTATCTGAAAAGATAGTTTTTTTGTAGTTTATTAGTCTGCGGGACGTTAAATGTGATGAAAAAATTTAAATGTTCGAAAACATACGATGCTTTCTTGGGATGGGTCACCACCAGCTTCTACCAGCAACACGTTGAAGTTTCTAGCTTCGGCGAGCCGGGCAGCTAACGTGGAGCCCGCCGTCCCACCACCCACGATTATGAAATCGAAACTTGAGCCATCTGCAGGAAGAGGTTCATCATTCATAAGCAGTTAGGTTATTTGGTTGCGTAGACAACGCTATTTCCAGCAACCAACATCTAATAATCTTAAAAATGCTCAAGTTAGTATGCAGACTGTACATTTGCGGCTTAATCACCCCGCTACGACTTACTTAAATTAAACCTGAATAAATGAAGTTCCTGGAAAAATTCGTTTATTCATTACGATTCTCTTACTAATCGTGTGACTTATGTCCCCAGTGAAGTTAAATACAATAATAATATAAATTTAAAACCAGTCAATATTTAAATATCACTTCTGAAAGTCACAAAATCTTAAATAGAATAGAAACATCCCCCCAACAAGAGCTTTTTCATTTATTATTTAAATTTAAATTCTACCGGTAAGGCACTTTACCTACTTTTTCTGTTTCGATAACTACGTCGAATGATAATTAAATTGAGGACGTACCTACTTCCTAAGTAATCGTCATTCGAGTATAACATTTGCCCCATATTTTTGGCAAGGAATTATATTGAAACAAAATGATTTGTTTGGATAAGGATTAATATAAAGACATAGATAACATGGTCTGATTTTGGTCGCCGTTTTTATCAACTTTTTAAAATGTAGAAAAGTTATAGTAACATAACTAAAATAGTTAGACATCTGCTATCGGTGACTTATTTGTAGATAATGATGTGTTCTTTAATATTGTAGAACATTTTTTTGTTCTATCGTCAATAGTTTCCGCAGCGCATGCAATGAAAGACATTTTATAATACACCTTGGGTTACATTTTTTATGTTTTAGTAAGGATCCCTAATTTTTTCCAGCAATAAATGTAGCCTGTGTTACTCAGGGATAATGTACCTTTCATATGGTGAAATAATTTTTGAAATCGGACCATTAGTTTTTGAGCCTATTTGAAACATACAAACACACAAACATACAAAGTTTTCCTCTTTATACTATTAGTGTAGATGTAGATTTAATCCTTCTAGAATCCTATTAAGGCTCCGGTGACAGCGGCTCGCAATTTCGAGGTGCGATTGGCTATTATTTCATTTTATTTTATTTCGGGGAGGTTGTTTGAAAAAATAACTCTAAAGAAACACGCATAAATACTGTTCGAACACAAATAATACAATAATATAAGGGAAACATGCCCGAATCAGAAATCATTTTGGTATTAGTATGTTTGGTCTTACGTTTACCTAATACCAAAATGATTTCTGACTCAGGCACATTTCCCTTATATTATTGTATTATTTGTGTTCGAACAGTATTTATGCATGTTTCTTTAGAGTTATTCTTTCAAACAAACTCCCCGAAATGAAATAAAATGAAATAATAGCCAATCGCACCTCAAAATTGCGAGCCGCTGTCACCGGACCCTTAATATTATAACTGCGAAAGTTTGTAAGTATGGATGTTTCTGGAGTTAGAGTAAGCTATAACTCCAGAACGGCTGAATGGATCTGGATGAAACTTGGCACAGAGATTAGATTATAGTCTGGAATAGCACATAGGCTACTTTTATCCCGTGGGAATACCGGGATTTAAATCTGCGCGGGTGAAAACGCGGGGCGCAACTAGTAAGAATATAAGCTTACTGGCAATCACAGCATGCTTCGGCCACGGCTCCTGCACCAGGCACTGCGACGCTGCGAAGAACTGCAACGCCGCGGCGACGGTGGCCCCCACAGCGCCGCCGCCGCTCGGGCAGCACGACGCAGCCAAGCCTGCTGCCGGGGCCATCCCTGAAACCGATTGTTTGGACAAAGGTAATAATAGGTGCATGTACACAGGAGTTCGATGTTTTAGCAAAGTTAGGAGTATTATTAGCATTAAAGTTGTTTTTTTTGTAGATGTCTAATGATTTATATATTTAATCATGATTATCCCGGCATAGCATAAAACCCCTCCATAAGCTCTATCGATTCCCGCAGCGAAGGGGATACACCAGAGGATGGGCAGCAGAATCTCGCACGTAACCAATACTGCGGTCACCACTGGTAGGTTACCAGCCACGCGCGGTGGCTACGGCAGCTGTGGGAGGCGAGGCGTGTACACGTAGGCGTGGTCCATCAGTGGACTCATTCGGGTTGATCACGATCTACTCATGATATATATTTTCATTAATAATATATAAAAATAATTTTGAGTCGGGCCATACAAGCAAATTCATTAATTACGTAAAGCCGACTCAAAATTACTTAGGTATACTTACATTACTTTAAGAATTTAGTTATTTAGGGTAAACAAAAAACGTTTATTATTTCTTGCTTTTCAGTTTTTTCTGCGGTTCAATTTTTTGTTAAAAAGTTTTATGTTATAATTTTTTGTTGCCATAATCTACTTAATTGTTACGTCGATTGGAAAAGGAATACCCCGAAGATGGTACTCTAAAAATTTGAATCCAAACCTAAGGATAGCAAAATAGGGATGATTGATTGTTCACTCACTGATTGACTGATAACGTTTGACCACGTGTAACTTTTTACGGAGTAATCTGATTTTGATAATTTATTGGATGATCTAATTATATCATATTGGATGATTAATCTGAATTTGATGGAACAAATTTAGAGGTATACTCTATAAAAAGAATTATCAAAATCGGTTTTCTCTGTAAACAGTTATGCGCGGTCATACATAATAAAATAAAAAAATTAATCGTCGAATCGACAATCAATCCCTGTTTTCCTATCCTTAGAAATGGTTTTTTTTTATTTATATTGGACCTTTTTGGGGGTATACCCTTTCCAATAAAAAAATAATTATCAAAATCGGTTTACCCTGTAAAAAGTAATGCGCGGTCATACATAAAAAAAAATATACGCGTCGAATTGATAACCTCCTCCGTTTTTGTTTACGTCGGTAAAAAAAAAATTACCGAAACGTACCGCACATGCCTCTTAGGAGTGGATTGCAGTCGTTTCACCTGACAGAGCCTTGCCGAATGAACTGAAGAACACAACACTTATGAAACTCACTTCCGAACTTGACCGTCGATAACTTTGTTACAGCATCAGAGATTAACTGATTGTAATCAAGGACTAGAAGTGTCTCACTTCACAGGTGTTATCAACGCGCACTTCATTCACAGCTACAGTGAGCACTTCATGTTGTATCCAATTTCAATGTTGATGACGTGTAGATTCCTAAGAAATTTATTTATAAATATTTGCATTATTAGTTCATCGCCCTGATGAACTAATGATGCAAATATTATCGGTTGGTAGATACCTACTGCAGTTTATTGTCATCCCAAAGTCCAAAGGCTTAAACGAACAATATGACTAATCCCGCTGTGACCAGTAAGCCCAGAATTACACAAGAAATTGTTTCTCGAATAAATATCTTGATTATTCACTATTTTCTCTGTTAGCACTATCTTAGCGTTTCAAATAGTTACTATCTTAAAACACAAAGTCCAACAGTAGGACAAATTATTTTCAAAATAAGGCAGTGACCTCTGTATCTGCTCAGTGGCAGTGACCCATACTGTTTCAGTTAAGTACTATGGGTATTATGTTATTAAAAAAATATGTAAATCTACCTTTTCAGTTTTCAGGCCTCATGAAACACAAATCACTGAACACTTGGTCTCGTAGCAGCTGGCATCAGCGATGTAAATCTAAATAATGACTAAGATTGAAGGTAGCATTGAGATAATATGGATGTTGGTATTGTAAGGTACCAATTGTTCAATCGACTACCGACCACATACTATCTTTTTAGAGCATAAATATTGATATTGATACCGTATTGTAGGTTGACGTATGTCCCGATAACAAAGGTATTAACGCTTTAGAAAAGCTGTTAATAAGAGTAGCCCTGCCAACTTAAGCTGGTTAAGCCGTATGTGCCTGTAATGTCGCGGGCACATTATTCAAACGTGTAAAATGGTCATACAATAGAACGTTGGAAACCAAACCGATCTTCCTTGGTTTGGTGGTGCGGTACTGGCACTGGCACTGGCACTGGCACTGGCACTGGCACTGGCACTGGCACTGGCACTGGCACTGGCACTGGCACTGGCACTGGCACTGGCAGTGGCACTGGCACTGGCACTGGCACTGGCAGTGGCACTGGCACTGGCACTGGCACTGGCACTGGCACTGGCAGTGGCACTGGCACTGGCACTGGCACTGGCAGTGGCACTGGCACTGGCAGTGGCACTGGCACTGGCACTGGCACTGGCACTGGCACTGGCACTGGCACTGGCAGTGGCACTGGCACTGGCACTGGCACTGGCACTGGCACTGGCACTGGCACTGGCACTGGCACTGGCACTGGCACTGGCACTGGCACTGGCACTGGCACTGGCACTGGCACTGGCACTGGCAGTGGCACTGGCACTGGCACTGGCACTGGCACTGGCAGTGGCACTGGCACTGGCACTGGCGCCTAGTGCCGTGTAGTAGGTAGCTCTTAAAGTGATCCTTGTGATTCAACTTTTGATTCGAAACCGAGAGACAACAACAATGCTTGAAATTCGATGAAAGAAGCCTAGAAAAGGCTCCATCTTTTTAGAAATAGAAAAAGTTAATTTTGCGTCAAAAATTAAAATTATTAAAAATAGGTAACTAAAATAATCACGACAAAAAAGTTGGCCATTCAGCATTTGCTACAGGCGGGTATAGTAGCCCATGCAGCGCTGGTTGTCAGCGGTAGGTACCACACGCTGCGACGCATCTTACATCAGAGTTGTTATAGAAGGCTATTAAGGCGTTGACAACACCTAATAATTCTCTGTCTCGCACGATTCGACATTTTGAAAGATATAAAATCACTAAATACATTATACATTTTGAAAAATCGCAAACAACCATATTGTTTCTATTTTCGCAAACACATTTTACACAGTAAAAATTTAATTTTTATTGCTGCAAGTTTTCCTACTCGAGCACCGGTGGTCTAGTGGGAGTGACCCCGCCTTCCGATCGTAAGGTCGCAGGTTCGAATCCGGTCGTGCACCAATGGATTTTTCTATCGAAAAATTTATGTGCGCAATGCCAGTGCTCTTAAACGGTGAAGGAAAACATCGTGAGGAAACCAGTTAGTATTCTAACAGCGGCGATGGGCTTGCAACCTGTCACGTATGGAATACTAACTACTGCAAAATGTGGGTATGTGCCAAATGTAATGTTTGGACGTACCTCTGACTAACCCCCTTAGACATCCTCAAAGAATCTTGAATTAGTACCTACTTGGTACTGGGAGATCTGAAGGGATATCTACCGAGCCTGGGGATCAAAGTCGTGAAGCTGTTTCAGTTTTTTTCTACTCAAAAGTTCGCTTAGGTACGAAAACTAGAAAAGCAAACTTTTAAGTAGGAAAACTTGCATCGATCACAATGAAATTTTTAACAAACTCCATTTCGTGTGCAATCGCAATGCACACAAAATGGTTGTTTGCGAATTTTCAAAATTAGGCTTACTGATTTTATATCTTACAAAATGTAGAATCGTGCGAACGAGAGGTAAATAAGGTGTGGTGAAAACAATAGCTAATATGACTCTCTCTCGCACGTTTTGACTTGTTGAAAGATATAAAATCACTAAGCCCAATTTTGAAAAATCGCAAACAACCATTTTGTGTGAAATCACATTGCGCACCGTTTAGTAAAAAAATCAATTTGATCGATACATGTTTTCCTACTTAAAAGTTTACTTTTCTAGTTTTCGTACATAAGCAAACTTTTAAGTAGGAAAACTTGCATCGATCAAAATGAAATTTTAACCAAACTGTGTGCAATGTGATCAAAATTGGGCTTAGTAATCACTACCAATCAAATTATAAAATCTTATATCTTTCAAAATGTTGAATCGTGCGAGCGAGAGGAATATTAGGTGTTGTCAACGCCTTAAATAATTAATTAGTGAATCTATTTGTTGGAACCATTCGCTGAATAACTACAAAAATTCTACTTAATAAATAAATAAATAATACTTACAGAGGCTACAATCACGATAGGTATATTTTATCACAACTCATTCAAAAGTTACATGTATTTGACTTCTACTGCGAGGATTCCACACCAACAAGACGGGTAATTAAGAGTCGTTAAAATAACTGGTATTTACATAGGTAGGTGGTATATGTTTATGATCAAATAGGTATCTATGTGAGTCAGAAAATTTATATATGTAGGTACCTATATGACTATACCTACCTATCAAATAAGTTCATTGATATCTGTCTAGATAGGTACTAGCACCGAACCTAAGATTTAAACAATGTCCTAAAAAGATTATGACGGTTCGAAGATAAAGGTTATTCAGGTTATATGAGATAGTTAGAAGATATAATATATAAATAGTCGCTAGAGACATTCGTTAAATAATGAGTAATTGTTTTTATGTATTATGTAATTGATCAGTAAGTAAACAACAAATGTGAGCTAAAGTTACAATAAGGTAGGTATATAATATTTGTTTATTTGTAAAAGTAAACTTAAAAATACTTAGGTACATCAGAAATACATTTCATATAAATATCTAAAGGTACTGCAACTTTACTGTTCAGTAAATGTCGTCATTCTCTGAATCCTGAAAGTAAAAAAATATTACAACACAAACACATAATATTGAGTAGCGTCCCTAGTGATTTTAGAGTTATTACAGCAAAGGGCAACCATATTTTTCCATCTAACCGCTAACGTTACTCCACATGGTGTAACAGGCACTGTCTGATGAAGTCATACCTACTAACTTATCGCAGCGCACGATCTTAGTTTTTTTTTATTGTTTGATATCTAGACGTTTGACTGCCATCTCACCTGATGTAAAGTGAAGATGCAGTATATGGTGGAGCACGCTTAGCTATTATCCACTTATTCACTCTTGTCTTAAAAATTCCCAAGTTGTAATAATAATAATAATATATCTTTATTTCAGACACGAGATCCATTACAAAAAAAAATTACAAAATGCTTACCTCTACAAAAACAAAAATTACACAAATTAAATAATAAATAAATAGGTACTTAACCTAAAAAATAAAAAAGTGACACATAGTTAAAGTGCGTTGTATCCATCGCGTCTCAAACAATTATATACATTGCATTATATTCACTCCTCAGAATTGACAGCCTACGTAGCTCAGTTGGTAGTAGCTATGCCTTCTGCGCCGTAGGTTGTGGGTTCGATTCCCACCGTTAACAAACATTTGTGTGGTGAACATAAATGTTTGTTCTCTGTCTGGGTGTTATATAATATTATAAGTATGTATTTACAAAAAAAAAGTATTATAAGTAGGTATATCAGCTATCTGATTCTCCCATATTACAAGCATAAGCATAGTTTGGGGCTAGATAGTGCTGTGTGGAAAGTCCACCAATATTTATTATTATTATTAGTTAAGGGCACAGAATAAATAATCATCATCATCATCAACAGCCCACAGAAGTCCACTGCTGGACATAGGCCTCCCCTATCCGCTTCCAGGAAGAACGATTCTGAGCCCTTTCCATCCACCGACTACCCGCGATCCTAACAATGTCGTCAGTCCATCGGGAAGGAGGGCGTCCCACACTTCGCCTTCCTGTTCGTGGTCGCCATTCGAGAACCTTTATTCCCCAGCGGTTGTCAGTTCTTCGAGCTATATGACCTGCCCATTGCCACTTCAATTTGCTGATTCTGAGAGCTATGTCGGCTACCTTGGTTCTCCTACGGATTTCCTCATTTCTGATTCTATCTCGTAGTGAAACTCCCAGCATAGCTCTCTCCATAGCTCGTTGTGCGACTTTGAGCTTGGTGATGAGGCCAATAGTAAGCGACCACGTCTCAGTTCCATATGTCATCACTGGCAACACACACTGGTTGAAGACTTTCGTCTTGAGGCTCTGCGGTATGTGTGACGAGAAGATGTGGCGTAATTTCCCGAACGAATAAATAATAGGTAGCAGTAAATAGTGAGCATTGATTAAAATAAATATTCTCACCGAAATTCGCGGTTCCAGGGGCCTGTGGCAGATACCCAGGTAGCCGAGCAGGATCGGGCCCTGTTCCAGAACTGTCCGACAGTTGATAGAGGTGACCCGCGAGCCGGGCTGCTCTATCTCGTAGTACCTGAAGATTAACGAATTCGTCAACAACTCAAGAATTCTATTGAACGAAGAACAAGAACTCATCAAGCACAGGTTGGTGTGCTGCATTTTCAAGGGCACCAACGTTCTTTACAATTTTAGCTTAGTTCTTTATTTCGGTTCATTAGTTGTCTAGTAAATATAGGAAACACTCTCTCCTGCACTTAGCATGCGTTTGGTAATCTGTTTTCTAGCAAAGGTCAACCTGCCTGACTTTCCAATCAAAGGAGTTCTCGACGGGCACGTAGAAGCCAGCCTCGCGCAGCAGCAGGTAGCGCTGCACGTCCTTGAAGCGGCCGCCCGCCGCGTCCAGCGGGGGCACGCTGCGCGCGGCGGCCAGCGGAGGCACGCTGCCCGCGGCGGCCAGCGGAGGCACGCCGCCCGCGGCCGGCGCGGGGGCCGCGCGCGGCGGCGGCATGTCGCGTCCTATCAGCGTCACTCTGAACTCCGAGCCCTGGCCGTTGGTCATGAACAACTTCAAGTTCAGGCTTTGCTCCGTGAATCCAGCCAGTTTCTTCGTCACCACGCAAAATATGAGAGAGTTTTCACAGTAGAAATCGCAGTGGAAGAGTCTCGAGAGCCGGTGGTCGGGGCTCAGGTCGTCCGCCGGGTGGATGCGCAGGCAGGCTCCGCCGGTGAAGCTGTCCTCCTGGCACAGCTCGAGGCACTCGCGCTCGCCGGGCACGCACGCCAGCGCGAGCCGCGCCCGCGCGCCCCGCGCCCCGAGCTGCAAGCTCACCGACGCCTGCATCATGGACTTCCCCCTGGCGGCAGCGTCAGCGTCGGCGGCGCTCGGCTCGCGCTTCATAGCACCGCTCGATCCTGGTTCCGCGTGCTCTTCGTCGTCGGTGGTGCTGTCCCTCCGTGGAGACTTGAGCTGCAGCAGGTTTTTGAAGTAGTTCTTCATTTTGCGCTTCGCCGGCTTCAACTCCGCGTGTTCCGGTTCTTCCACCTCGACCTCTCCATCTTCGATGTCGTTCAAGCTGTCAATTTGCGGAACGATGCTGGATTCTCCATGGCCGGCGACCTGCGAATGGACCTGAGAGGTGGACGGGTTGAGCTTGGTCGAGTGGAGCTCCACGCGGCTCGCCTGGAAGGAGTCCCGGTAGCGCAGGATGCCCTTGCCGTCGAGGCCGGCGCGCGCGGCGTGGAGGCCGGCGCCGGCGTCGAGGGAGGCCAGCAGGTAGCCGTGCGGGCCGTGCGCCGCGTTGGGCTGGTACTGCTGGTGGCGCAGGTTGTACCACGGAGCGTTGGCGAGCACCTCGCCGTACAGGCGGCGCCGGCGGCCGAGCCCGCGGCAGAACGAGGTGCGGAAGGGCAGCGCGCACGGGACGCGCGTGTGCAGGAAGGGCCAGAGGCTGCCCCACAGAGCGCGGTCCCGCACCATGAATTTCTCGCAGTTGTCCAAACCTAGAACAACATAGTCTTCGATAAACCCATAGGACAAGCAAGCAAAAATTAAGACGTACACACCACTACGCATCAGCCTACCCTGTTTAGACTGTTTGAATTGAACGCTGCAATTCGTACAAGAGAGAAATATAATAAGTCGTTTTTATTTCGTATTTCGTTTTTATATCTGGGTGACGCAGCTTTGCTCGGTTGCTGTACGACCCGTCTACTGAAGTAGCAAAAAAAATAATAGTAGGAATTAGATATTACTCGCCAATAGACACAGCAAGGAAGAGTGATATTTTATGTTTAAGTTTGATTTTTCATTGCCTGAAAACACGGATACAAAAATATTTTCTAAAAATGAATCCTAGCTAGATCGAGCGCCCCCGAAACCACCTACAACCTGCTACATTTCATGAAAATCGCCGTTTCCGAGATTCAGATTATAAATATAAATAAATAAATATACAATAATTATAAGCATAACATGTCTTAGCAGATGTGCAGCCGACTGTATACGCAAGTGCCTATATCACCGGAAAAGTAGAATCCAGTTTTTTTTTAATAACCATAAAGACGTTATTATTATTGTTGTATTATACTGCATTTGCTACACAAAGAATCCGACACAAAAGCCTGACGTGTCGCCTTGCCAGCCGAATGTGGCAGCCTTTTAGCAGGGTTACGCCAATTCTCGTAGCTGCTACGCCTATAATCCTGTAGCTGCTACGCCTCTAACTCTGTAGCTGCTACGAGCCTATCCTGTAGCTGCTACGCGCGTCTTGAATAAAGAATACCCATTTACCTTGTAACTTATTGGTACATAAGTTTAACTCGGTAATAAATAATTTTCAGTAATCTTATGCAATCTTTGCTTAGTGAGGAACAAGACACTGATGTGTGAAAATGTTCACCAATAAATGTTTATAGCGAACTACCCGATAGCTAAAAGATGTGGCTTAAATAGCAGCGAATTCAGCGAATTGGGCCTTTTGCATTATAATTCAATCTCACCATCTGCCATCGCCACAGCATTGACGTCGCATACATCCGCGCTCATGGCTTCGTGAGTCCACGCGGGCGCGAATATAGCCAGGGAGCAGCCATGCTGATACGCAACTTTAACCGCCTGCAAACAAGTACGAGATACTTACTTGATGTAGGAACTCTTGTTTTTGTGGGAATATTGAGTAACTACGGTGGGTGGCTCTAGATTCAGGTTACAAATTGATTCGTTCAAACAATAGCTACCTAATATTACAGTATAATAAATTAGCAGATTAGGCACCCACCTAACCTACTATTAAGTACGTACCTACTAGCCCACAAGAAAGTACTAGGTCCTGCGTGTACTCAGAATAAGAGTCGTTGTGATTCAGCGCCATCTATGAACACATTTGATCAGAGAAATACAGGTACAGTCGTACGCACAACGATGATTAGGTAAACGTATTTTTTGTCTTTCTAATGTAGATGATTTATATACCTAGCGGCTGGCAATTTTATTGTACTTGATTAGTTGATCACTATACCCAGGTACTTGAGCCGAGTTTGTTGGCTGTTCTTCTCGGTGTTGGTCGCGTGGAACTGGCACTAGAGTCACCTAGTTTTAAGACGGTTCAAGATGGTCCTTGTGATTTTATTGAATAAACATATTTTGACTTTGACTTTGACTTACTTAGTAAATTAAAAATATCCCACACGATAAATAACCAGCTTCGCTCAGGTTGGGAGATGGTAGTCGGTCAATATTTATATAATATCTCTATAATTACCTCCTGTGTGTTGAATTGGCCACCACCAAAGAAATTCCGACCCCAGACATCAATCCCGATGTACAAATCATTGATGCGATCACCAGCTACGACGGAGCTATTCTCCACGTCTGCCTCGGACCACGAATAGTTGGTGAAGAGGCCGTCACATGCGTCGAAATATGCTCTGTCACAAACATTATACAAGAATGAGATGCTCACAGTACTACGCCTAATTAACTATATTTTAATTATTTTACAATGACGAAGGCACAATGCTACAATGGATATTAAGCAAGGTACCCACTTATTAATTTTCTAATTCTGCAATAAGCCGGCAGAAGGCCCACGGATAGTATTGGCTACAAACATTTCAAAAACTCTATTTGAGAATATTTAAGGTTTTTATTTATGAGACTTACTTGTTCTTTTCATTAAGACCATTTTGCCAGTTGAGTGTGCCTTGGATAGTCACGCTGTCGTACCAAATAAGTAATGCATGCGGAATTTCTTGATGAAGAGTACGATTCAAATATCTAACAAAGTCTAGAAGAACAACTGGTTTGGAAATCTGAAAAAGTTTATGTAGTAGGTATGCATGCATCATATTATAGACAACATAATTTACGTAGTATTTTTTAAACTTTCGCGATCATAGGACATACATAAGTAATTTGAAATATTATCCGGGTATTTATCACGTTAAAAAGGTAAAACGAGATAATTATACCCGTGTGATATTTCAAATTATAATAAGTATAGGTAGGTAGGTAGGTAGGTACCCAATCAGCATGAAATATTTTATTAATTAATCTAACCACACCAGATAGGTATTTTAAGCTGACCTTATTCTCAACGTTCAACAGCCATCCATCAAGTTTTAACATCTTTGTGATGGCAACAAGGGTGTCGGCAAAATGCTGATAGGTATTTTCAGATTCAAGTATTTTGTCCCAAAACAGAATGCCCTCAGCCCATTCTGTAATTAGTGTGCCTGCAAAAAAGTATTATGAATAGAATAGAATAGAATAGAAATTCTTTATTTTGTCTCATAATTAAAAACACTTTTACAATTTGTTTGACGACAAAAAAGGCCACCACTCAGCATTTGCTGTATGAGCTCAAGCCCATATTACAGCGCTGGTTTTCAGTGGCGCCATAAAGATTAGAGCAGCAGCACCTGCGACACGCGTTCTTATAAAACAGTTACCTACATAACATTTTACGTTGACAAGGTCTGTATTATACTTTAAAAAAATATATATCGGCCATGTTACTTACCTATGACCTTAACTCCATGTGCATGACCAACATTAATCCAACCCAGTGGAGGAATTGTTAACAAATGGTGACTGAAGTAGCAAAATATATCAATTCCAGCCCAATTGTAAAACGTGTATGCTTCGTGATTCGCTGTACCGTCGATGAAACTAAAATTTGAAAACAAATTTACCGGATGGAGGTAGATAGATACCTATTTTGTTCTCGATTGTACCTTCCCTATAAATGTTATTTCCTGTGTTGATATGTAAATAAATGTAATTTGAAATGTATAATAAAGATCAGTTTTTTTGATTAGTTTCCTGTCATCTAACGAAGCAACATAGCATTTTCATTTTAATTGTTTTTCTAGTGTTATTTTGAGTTGTGTTGTGTAATTTTGGTGGTATTTTAACCAACATTACTTGTGGTCTTAGCATAAAGTGTAAGCATTTGGAATGAAAGTGTATTATGTGATATCGTGATTTGACCGAAAATGTTTCAAATGTTTTGAAGAAACCGCCACCATTTTCTTTAAAACAATTGACTGACTCGACTTTGGACTGACGTGACTAGAAACATAACTACAAAGAGTATAATCTCTGAATCACTTGACACTGGCAAGATTGTCGATAGACAGGAGCCATAAAAAAAAAAGCAGTTTTGGAAGCAATTCTTAAACAAACTTGGTTTCTCTGTCTACGTACGTAGTACGTACGTACAGTAGCGAAACGTAGTATGCTTCGTCAAAATAATACAATTAGGTATATTTATACTAGATGGCGCCCCGCGGTTTGACCCGCGCAGATTTAAATCCCGGTATTTCCACATGATAAAAAGTAGCCTTTGTGCTATTCCAGACTATAATCTATATCACTGCCAAGTTTCATCCAGATCCGTTCAGCCGTTCAGCCGTTCCGGCGTGAAAGAGTAACAAACATCTATCCATACATACTTACAAACTTTTGCGGTTATAATATTAAGTAGGATTACAACTACATACTTAAAGAAGCATATATAAACCGAAATAAAATGAATGATTAATAGGTGTATGTATATAGACTATATAGACATACTAGCGATTAAAAAGTGGTAGAATGCCAAAACGGAGCCTGCCCTGCATGCTATTTTTGCTGACGTTGACATGACAAGTTTGTCAATGACAGGTAAAAAACATACAAAATCATGTACGGGTCTAAATAATCTCATTAAAGTTTCACTATTTACAAGTTTTCAAAATAAAATACCTCTAAATAAACAATTTCGTCTAATTTTATTTTCTTACCTATCATCGTGATATCCATTGGCCATATCGTGGCACACTAGTGTTTTTGGTAAAGTTTTCTCGTCATGTCGAATGACGTTTTCCGCATCCGGATCAAAATGACAAAAAGTTTCTGGTGAATCTAGAAATGTGTCAAGGTGTCTATTTACTTTATTTTTCAGCTTATATTTGCTATGAGGAGTTAACTCCTTACATAGACTTCTCCAAGGGGGTGGATTTTCCAAAAACATCATTATTTCTGTGTATGTGTCCAGCGGCTTGCAGGTTAGTTCCTCTTGGTTTCTCCATCCTTTTTTTATACTCATTATTGTATTTATCAATGAGCTAAAACTCTGTTCACAAATAAATCTTCAATTTACTTTGCACACTTTTAGAGGTACTAGATAGGATTTGTTTACGTTTTTCTTGTTTGTACGTCAATTGACAATTTGTTGACAGCTGACGAGAAATGGCGGATGATACAAATTGAATGCAAGTTTGCCATGCACTAAAAAATAAATTCACGCGCTGCACCTATTTATCCGCAGTATACGGTTCACTAAGTGGGACGCGCATGAAGGTCGTTGCTGGCTTATGTATAGCAAATATATTATAACTTAGAGATAACTAAACAATCTGTGCCTAAAACTGTACCAACCAGAGATGTGACCATGCTCAATGCATTTAGTCATAATAAAATAAACTATCATTATGCACTTCCTTTGCAAATGATAACATTCAAATGCATGTAGGTAGGTATTCCGGGTTGGCTATAGCAAAGCAATCCTTGTACCTGGGTTGAGGGTTGGGGATAGGGGGGTCGCAAAAATTAAAGTTAAAATTTTTCATCTCTTAGACAAAAGGTCTCAAGGGAAGGACTTGCCATCTACCCCCACTTGTGACCCTACCGGTATTCCTACAGAGTTGTACGGGCAACCATTATAATTAAGTTTGCCTGTAACCACTACATAGGTATTATATTATATTTTTTCATATTCATATTTATTTTCCAATGGAACTATGAAATAATACAATTTCAGGATGAGTGAGTAGAAAGAATAAAAATATATAGTGGAAAATTGTTATGTGGTTCTACTGTCCTCAATAATGATGATAAACTATTCAGGCTAATAGGACACACATGATAATAAATGATCTATTAATGTTCTATGTGATGTCTATTTTCTAGTCACTTTACCTAATTGTTTTAGAACTTAAAAATTGATAAGTATTTTATTATTAACCCACTTTTATCTGTTTAGCACTTCACATTTTATATACATATAATGTACATGCATAAATATGTATTAGTTTGTAGGCATACATAACAAAACGGAATGAATTTATGTGTACCTATTACTGTAATCTTTTATCTATTTCTACTTCATAAAGTTTATTACAATGTAGATATGACCAGCTATTAAGTTAGAGTTTTCTTACAGAATTCATGTTTTAAGTGACAAAACAAGTTGAATGGTTTTTGAGGAAATACTATATGTCTATACATTGAAGTACAAGCCATCTAACATTGAAGTACAAGCCATCTAACATTGAAGTACAAGCCATCTAACACAAATGCTGAAATGTTCCCTGAAAAATAGGTAAATTATTCGATATGAAAATTTAAACAGCTACAATGGTAACATTTAAATGGTCCGTTTGATTTGATCTAACATTGGTTAAAGATAATTCTGTCAAAGTCTCATGTGTTATCCATCAATTGACCATTTAATCTACATAAATAAAGATAGAGACAGATAAATATAAATAGTAACCAAGCTGTAAGTTTGTTGCCTGTTGTAGGCTTGGTTGCATGGAATGGAAAGATGCATTTAAAAGTATTCCTTGTGATTTTAGTTGTATAAATTCCTTTTCACTAAGACATTACCGTATATAAAAACTAATAAAACACTGTATATTGTAGAATTCTGCAGCAAAGAGCAATAACATGCTTATTCACAGTACTAGGCTTGGCAGCCATAATTCAATTCTTTGCATCCTATGTCTCATACAACTACACACACATCCCTGAAGAGAACATACTCAGTGAGTTATATAGAGGAACTGTACCACACTTGCACAAGAAGAAAGCACAGTGTAGATATGAGGATATTCTACAGAGTAAAAAGAGCATAGCTCCTTGGGAGATACCCTTGAATAATGATGACTTTTCACCAGCCGGTATAGTGAATGGAAGCTACTTCCCTGATTGTAACCCGGAGTTTAGTGTAGCTGTTCTAGTCACATATAGGAATAGACAGAAGCAGTTGGATTTGTTTTTGCCTTATATGCATAATTTTTTGAGGAAGCAGAACATACATTACAAGTGAGTGCCTATCAAACCTTATGATACATATACAGGAACAGTTTCCTGACTGATCCCCAACAATCGCAGATCTGTTCAAACCAAGTAGGTAGAACAAACCAAGATGGTCAGAAGTAGGTCCAAATATTGCATGTGGCAAATAATGGTTTCTAACTAGAATAATTGATCAGTATACTAGATTCAAACCCACAATCAGTCGTAGCTCATTCCCACTAGAGTGTAGTCTAGTGACTAAACCACCAGGTCTCAATAATACATGTCTTTAATTCACTATCATTCGTAATTTAGATGATTGTTATTCTGACAGTGTACCTACCAAGGTTATAATGTCTAGGTTTACCAAGATCAGATCAGATGATGTTACTGTTTCCATTACCCAGGATATACCTGATCGAGCAGCGCGACGAGAAGCCCTGGAACAAAGGCGTCCTGTACAACATCGGCGCGAGGCGTGCCATCGCGGACAAGTTCCCGTGCCTGATCCTGCACGACGTGGACTTGCTACCGCTAGACCGCGGCAACTTGTACGTGTGCTGCGACCAGCCGCGACACATGACCGCTAGCGTCGACAAGTTCCGCTACGTGCTGCCGTACAAACAACTGGTGGGCGGCGCGCTCGCGATCACTGCTGCCCAGGTACTTACTTGGTGAGCGGACTGGTTTCCGCAAGTAGGCCGCAGATGGGCCCTTTTTGTGTGTCGGGTGGTGGATGCTAGCTCAGCCACCCGATGTCAGGAAAGCCAGAAGCTTGCTGATGCTGGTGCAGGCTTCCCCAGGCGTCTTCGGTGCTCCAAGGTATTGTGCTCGTTGAGGTGCCACACTGTTGCACTCCAGGAGTACACTGCCGCCCAGGTACTCGGCACTGACATCACCGACTCCGCTGAGAGCCTGTCTGACTTAGTTATTGGTGACGTTGTCAGTCTTTTTTTGTATGCAGCCTCGTGAGGTATACGCCTTATAGAGGCGCTTATCGAATATCCATACGAAGGCCTGACGTTACGAAAAACTAAACTGAACTGAATGTATGCTGAACATGTATATTATTATGAAAATGATAAATGACGGGGTTTCTATATTGTTGTCAGTATGTCGCGGTGAACGGATTCTCCAACCGGTTCGAAGGCTGGGGCGGCGAAGACGACGATATGCAGGCCAGGCTTGTGGCTCATAATCTTACTGTTGTCCGGTAAGGCATGTTTTATTTGAACCTTATTTTATTTTTAAAAATAGTAAAAAAATGTAATATACAGAAACCTGCAGCGCAGAAGGACAGTTACCAACTGGATTGCGAGATCAATTATTAGCTGTCATTCCGTGAAGACAAACCGGTTCATACGTTTTTTTGATGTATATACTGGATGCCCTTCGCTACTCGTAACCATAACCTTCATCTAAACCTTGTCTCGTAAGTAGTACTTCCCCGGAGGAGGTCTGTACAAAGAGCTGTTCTAGTGTTACTGTTGATGTTGATGTGTTTGTTGCAACCGGCAGGTTCCCGGTTCGCCTGTCCCGCTACACGATGGTGCGGCACGCGCCGGCGCCGCGCAACGAGCGCCGCACCCGCGTGCTGCGCGAGAACCGCCGCGCCGGCGCCGCGCGCGACGGCTACTCCACCGTGGCCTATCGCGACGCACAGGTAACCCTCACTACCTACGCCGTGCTATACAAAGATCCGTTTAAACAAACAACTACCTTTGTTGTTATATAATAAAGAGCAGTTCAGCTCACACAGCGATCTACCTTACCTCGATGATTGCCTAAATATTCGCCTCCCTTTCGAATACCTGACGTGAGTGGCGCGGGCGCCACGTAGCGCGTGCGGTCTGTCCCTTTCGCGCCAGTAGCGCAGCGTACTGATTTATTACACGAGTTTAGGAGCTAAAGCCGGTTCTGCTGACACCTAAACTTTAGGTGCCGGCAGAACGTACCTAAACTGCGGAGTCCCCTGCTAAGGCCGGTTTTAGTGCTCGACCGACCGTCGGTGCGTACATCGGTCGCGCTTCTCATTTGTATGAAAATTCACAAGTCGTCACAGTGCTCGACCGACCGTACGCACGCGTATATTGCTACGCACTGCGTACGAGGACCGTCGGTCGAGCGCGTCCGCATGCGTGCCGTCGGTCGACCGACGCGCTATGGAAACATATGAACGCGTTCAGTGCTGCACCGACCGGTGGACCGACCGCACGGATGTGCGTATCATCGTCGACGAAAAATTATTTCGTAGGTACTCAAAATGAACAAATTTATCGACACACCGAACGATTAATCACCGAAGTTCGGCTTCGTGAACCACTCTGGAACATAAGCCACGTTTTGTATAAAGACCGTGATGCAAAGTTAAAGGCTTGGCAAGAAGTGTGTGAAGCATTGTTTCCTAATTTCTACGAAGATAATAAGCAGCAATTAAACAATTCGTAAACGGTTCCATTGCGTGCGACTGTACCAGTCCGGTCAGTTTGTTGGTCAGGAGAGCACTGAATGATAGAAACTGACGGTCGGTTCAAGCGTATCGTCAGGACGGACCGTACGCACCGACGGTCGGTCGAGCTCTGAAACCAGCCTAACACTTCATACATCGCGCAGGACAAACACCAAGAGCTGTGAATAGAGCCGCCTCATTGTGTGCTTAGTTTCATATCGGAAGAAGGTATTTCAGGAATGAATAGAAAATTCAAAAGACGTAGAACATAAGTGGTTCGCCATGACCTGTAGAATACGTATGTATGACTCCTGGATAAATGAGGGTATTTATTCAGTTGTTTAACAAGGAATCACTTAGAAGCGCCTTAAAGCTGGGTGAATCGAGGTGCCAGTGTTTGTCACAGTGTTGTCTGTAAGGATGTCATTACTTTTTACTGAGTGGACTGATTTTTGATGATTCTTTATTTAATTGAAAGCTGGCGCTTGTCATGTAGTCACATTTAAAGAGTCAGATCTGAAGTGTACCTAGTTTGAGTTATAGTAGTAAGTGTATTTTCCAGTGCATTGAAGTCGGTTTATTGTAGATACAATAAACCGACTTCAATGCACGAAATATACGAAGTAATGACTACGCGATTTACAGATGTAAATCGCGTAGTCATTACTTCGTACATTTATGGCCTTAATATGTAGGTTGTGATTGTCAGGTCTTGGGCAAGTATTTTGAGATTCAATACGTCATACTGTAAGGATGTTATAATACGTCTGTTATTACTTTATGATTTTATGTTATTTTCAGATCCAACAGCACAGACTGTTCACCATGATAGGAGTCAAGTTATGATCCAGGCTCGTTCTGTGAACTCTTCCCGTTGGTTGGTTCGCCCAGTCGTCACTGAGATGCTCAAACGTTACGTGTCAGTTTATACTTATAATTCCCGTTTAGATAATACCAAGTGTATTTATTCCATTTATACGTTTCGTGCAAAACATAGGCTGTTTTTTCGCTTCAGGGTCACAGAAAAAGTTTTAAATAGGTTTATTGATTGTATGCCGTTTAATAAAACAACATGTACTTTATAGTGGAATAATTTAAGATTATCGCTGGCACAACTAACAGCTGTCCTGTCGACGGCAGCAGTCGAGACGTGTCCACGGCAGCAGTCGAGACGTGTCCACGGCAGCAGTCGAGACGTGTCCACGGCAGCAGTCGAGACTTGTCCACGGCAGCCATCACAGGTGGCGACAGCTGCAGTGGTGTCAGTGCCGTTCGTTTGTAAGAGCGCTAACTGAGCATAATATTATAGGAGGTTTATCTTCCATTTTAGTTGCTAAGTCTAATTAATTGATAAGATTATCTCATTTTGTGTGGCTGGGGCTGGGGGTGATTAAAATAATAAAATGTAACAATAAAGATATTTTTTCTCGAATCTCAGCAATGCACCGGCACGTTATACTTTTATCGAAACAGTATATTTTACTGTGCTGTGCATAGTTTACATAATAAAATACCTTGTACTTATTTTGTTTAATAAATCGTACAATCGAATAGTAACTACTTTTATTTAATTGTGTCAAGTTCAGATTCTCTTTCTAGTTTCTGCTATTCAGAGAATAGCAGAAACTAGAAAGAGATTCTTTCTATATTGCGAGCAGCACGTCCTCGTTTTCACACAAAACAAGAAAACCAGAAAGGAAATTGCCTTGCAGCACTGGTATCCCTGGTTCCTAGAGAAGGTTTTACAAGAATGTACAAGTAATGTTTATTAGAGCACAGAGTATATTATAGCAGCACTACAGGGGTCCGGGCGAGTACTCCAGCATGTGTCCCCAGGTGCGGCCGGTGGAGAGCGCGACGGGAAGTGCTATGGACATGCCGCAATGCCGGCCGCAACCCTCCATCACCTCTTTTATAATAGCTGAGGGAAATTATTCTTATATAAGTTTACTAGCGACCCGCCCGCGCGCCCCTGCTTCGCACGGGTGCACATATCATGCATGTATTATACATATAAACACTCCTCTTGACTCACTATCTATTAAAAAAACGCATCAAAATCCGTTGCGTAGTTTTAAAGATTTAAGCATACAAAGGGACATAGGGACAGAGAAAGCGAATTTTTTTTATACTATGTAGTGATGAAGCTAATTTAGGTCAATGCAAAATTCCTCAGTAGCCCACTATGCGATTGCGAGCAGGTACTTAGAGTACCTACTCAGTGCTTCTCGCAGGTCTCGGGTAGGTATTGGTAGTGATTGCTAACATTATTTTAAGGGTTTTCCTTATATTGGATTCGTTCAATGTTTTCTATCCCGTGCTGTTTTTTTTAATAACACGGAGCCTATGTGCTAATCCAGATTACCAACCATAGCTGTTCTAGGTTTCATCGCTCGGTTCTGTGGTCAGGCCGTGATTGTGCCTCAAACATCGTTATTTTCACTTTTTATCCATAAAAGGCAAATGGCGTCGGGCGAGGATGCATTCAAATTTCGCACAAAATGCATGGAAATAAGGTACAATTTAGGCCGCCTCCCGTGGCACGTCCGCCATGAGGCCCGCGCTTATATGGCCAATGATGATGAGATACCTAGTAGATAAGATATATAGTATAGAATGTAGAATAACAATAATGTGGTGCCGGGTGCCGCCTTTAGGTGCAGGTATACCTGCTGCAGTGTGCACGTGTTCATCTCTGATCTCCCAGACCAGTTCATCATGTATCTGCAGCAGCAGGCCGCCGTCCACGCGCGGCCGGTGCGCGCGGAGGCGCTGCGTCGTCAGCACCATCGCCATCTTGCACAGATCTGCTGCTGATCCTGGTAAGTAGATCCAGGTGATCATTTAATGACACTGATCTTTCGCAAAACCAATCGAGAACCACCAGAGACCATAATTGTAACTAGCGTAGTGTGGTCAACACTACGCTATACTTTTCGAATCTGTGCCCCGATTACGCTAATGTCTGGCTATCGAGATGGCTTTCCATCCATTCTATACAATTGCTATTAGGTACCATTGAAAGCCATCTCGAAAGCCAGACATCAGCGTAATCGGGCCGCCGGCTCCATTGCATAGAATGCAGGTTTTCGCCAGCACAAGCGCCCTGGTTATTATGGTTAGTGTATGCATGGCATGCAGATGTAAGCTAACCTTGAACAACAAAGTTGACGGCCTGCCGCGCAGCCCGAGCCCTGCGCTGCGGGTCCGGGCTGGCGATGTCGGGGAAGCGCCGGCCGCGGCCGCACAGCGTCGCCAGCCGCCCGCCGCTCTGTTCGCAGCGCGACACCACGGAGCGGCCGAAACTCTTCAGAGATGGAAATGTTCCTACCGGGAATAAAAACAAATGCTGGTGCAAAACGCGCGAGCTATTTTAAATTTGGGAAACAGAAATAAGCCAATTGTGTCTGATTATATCAAAAATGAATTAGGTGATAACGGTTCACTGTCTTTTGTAGGAGCAAGCAACTCAACCCAGGCCTACCTGATACTATACCTATAAGGCACTATGGTAGCCGAGCTGAACCTTGTTGGTCGACCAATAATTCCTTATTGGTAAGGTAAAGTTATTGGTTCCTTGTTGTTGAGTTGCTCACAGCTGTTGCCCTTTAGCAATCTGTGTCGGGTAGTATTAAGTTGCCTTACTATTAAAGCTGGCTACAATAGTGAGGGCTTGCTCGTAATTAACTCCCAGGATATCCATCAATTTTCTGCAGCCAGCGCCGTACAGACTCGCATAAACAATACGCTTTGTGCGCTCGCGGTCTTCGGAAGATATGTCGCATTCTGGCTTACTCAACCTGATGGAACAAATTTTTATCTCTAATACATGGTTCAAGCCAAATGCTGTCGGAAGTCGAAATAAAAGATTAGTAGAGATAGACCAATGTAACCTTTTAGTAGGTAAGTAGTAAATTAGAATCGGAAGAGTCGCTACCATATGAGTATATGATTATCTCCGAAGTGCAATGGTTGATCTGCTACCATCCCTACCTTCCCATTCACAAGTCACAAGTGCGTTAGTGTGGAAGCGCTGTTGGGCGTTTTCCATAATGTCAATGACAAGAAAAATAGAACAAACTTTAGCTCAATGCCCGCACGGGCAGATTGCAAGGCAGAGGAGATAAAAAAAAGTGTGAGTAAGATTAAATGGCATTGATGAGCATGGTGTGTGCACTGACCACTCGGCCGCTAGAGCGCGGAAGAGGTCCCCCGGGGCGCGCAGCGCGCGCGCGAGCGCGGCGTCGGCGGCGCAGTGCGCCAGCACGCGGCACTCCACGTGCTGGAAGTCGGCCGCCAGCAGCGCGCAGCGTGCGCGACTCGTGTACGCCGACCTGATGCTGAGCGACGACCGCGCGACGCCTTCCACACAAACACAAGCTACATATTCATATCATTTGATAAGTTCGGAGAGGCGTCGTACGTTAGGTGTTATCGCGGCATTGTTGACTTGAGAAAATTATAACTCACCAGAATTGTCATCTTCAGGAAACGAGACTGAAAGGTGCTTTAGGAATGGCCTGCAGGTTTGGGTTGTTCGAGGCTATGCGTCCAGTGGCTGCTGCCGTTTGCACCCTGAAATCCATGGAACATTCTAGGACCCTTCTGCGGATGGAACTCTGATGGCGGTGTTTGCGTGTTCGTGCGTATGACTTTCATCGCATCGAAATGTCTTGCTTTACGACGTGAAAATTTACCTACGTTTCAAGTGATAGATCCAAATAACATACCACGTGGGCCTTACGATACCGTCTTTCACTTGCTGGGCGATGCCAGTCAGGAAAGTCGAGTGGGCCTTGTGCAGATGACGGTACTCTAATATTAGCTTTGGAAGTGGATGGACCGTGACGAGACTTCGGAGCTGTTGGGAATACACAACCGAAATGTAATTATTCTTGAAACCTTACGATCTCTTTACCTACTTTCATGAGTGTCTGATTACTCATCGCGGCTTAGAAGTGCCAATCTAACGAATCTAACGAGAAATGGCACTTACGTGCTATAATAATCAGAATGTTTATTGTAGGTTTTAAGTACCTACCATAGTTTCAGATGTGGACTTCGCTCCTTTACATATTGTCTCCTTGATCTTGACATTACACTTGGTATCGAGCTGCAACTCGTCGTATATGATAGCCCGGATCTGCGCGGTGGAATTGAGCTGAAAGACCCTCCCGGCCGCCTTGTAGCATTCCTGCTCCATCTCCTTCATTTTTGAGAGGAGGATGTCTTCCATTACTTTAAGCTTCTGCAAATCTACAGTCACTCCTCGGCGCTCCATTTCTGAGAAATATTTTTAGGAGTTTGTTTTAAACATCAAAAAACTAGACTGTATCACATATTCACAATATCTCACAGTGTTGTTCGATTTTTTGTAGTCTATCTATTAAACACAAAACTAATACTAAACTCCAGTAAAACCACATCCTGCCAGGTGCTTGTTCACCAAAGGCTAGTCGAATGAATGCTTTGCAGACGAACTACTTGCACCCACCTGCAATAATAGGCACCAACTTCATCTCTATCTCTACGAAGACACTCCATAGGCCGTTTTCCTTCAGCGCAGTAGTCAGTTTGAGCACGCACTCGTCCAACGAGGTCGCGTACCATGCCATCTTCTGCTGAAGGCATTCCGTTGCTATCGTATATTCTGGAGTGTAAGACAATAGCTTTTGGAGGTCTGAGAAGTTGTCCTGAGGATTATCGGGGTCGAGAAGACATCCACCTATCTGTTGAGTTAATCAATTAGTCTTACTAAGTATAAGTACCTAGTAAGTCTTTAAATTCGTACTTAGAGGATCTGCTCAAACCAGATTATCAAAAAAATTAAGTATGATAAGAAGTACTGTAGGTACCTTGGTATCGATGATAGTCAGGTTGATAAATTCCAAATCAAACTTGGATTTGAAATAGATGAGCAAGCTTTTGCCTTCATAGCAAATAATTCTGTTGTTCCTTATTAACAAACTTATACCGTCCCTGTAATCAATTGAAAAAACTATGATATATAGTTTAGGTACCTACTTACCTACACTATATAGATAATCATCCATGCTTGTTTCTAAAAACAGAGATTTTATGAGGTTTTAAACGCACTTGAATCTTTCATGGATCTCTTTGAAATAATAAAACTTCGCGTTAGTTTTCACGATGAATCCTTCTGGGTCACATGTGTCTTCAGTATGTTGCTTATTCAATTGGCAAAAACCATTGCTGAAACAAGATAGGTACACCTTTATTTTTAGGTTTAGAATAATTTTCACTTACCATGCTATCATTAAGTTTATAGTTCCTACCTGTAAACCAAGAAAACAACAAGATCCTTGTCCACATCAAAGAAAAGGCTTTCCGTATCTGCATGTTCTCGAAAATTGCTACTGTCCACAGTGATCACTTTATAATCAACTTCTTTGACTGGCACCTGTGATTTTATAGGAGCCACGAACTTCGGTTTACTTTTCTTGTCCTTAACTTTATCAGATTTGTCATCCGTTTTGACAGCAGCAGTTTCTGTCTCAAATTTGATCTTTGGATTACCGAATTTCATTTTGCCATCTTTGTTCGCTAATTGTGCTTGAACTACTTTTTTATTGGGTTTACCTTTTTTCATATCTAAACCAACTGCATCAGTTTTATTGGCTATTTCCGTAATTATAATCTTTTTGTCTATACGTTCTCCAACCGGATTATGGGGGTTGACACCATCAAGCCAATTTTTAACTGCTTTTGTGTACGTTTGCTTGCGAAAGCAATTTTTTGGTTTTTCTGTGTCACTTAGCTTCATAACTTTCTTTGGTACAACGTCTGTAGTTTTAGGCTGGGCTTTACACTTGGTCTTTTTTACGTGATTTTGTTTAGCTTCTTTTGTTTTAGTTAGTCTAATTTCACCTGTTTTGCTCACATTGTCAGTGGTAGCTTTAGGATTTACAATATTAAAATCCTTTTCACATGTTGAAGCGACGTTCTCCTTCGCATTAGTAATAACCGGAAGAAATTCGGTGTCAAACATGTCATCCCAGTTTACTCTTGTAATTGGTACAATTTCACCGACATTATGAGCCGCAATATTAATAGAACCAACGTCACCATCGTCGAGTCTGCATACTGTTTTAATCATATTATCATACGTTGACACGCTAATTTCACATTTTCCCTTATTGTTAGTTGAGATGTTAACTTCATCTATTCCTCTTGTAGTTGATAGATCCTCTTTATCTTTTTGGGAGAATATAGTTTGTTCAACGGTTTTTAATAGTTTGCTTGTTGTATGCACACTTTGAACAGTTGATGGATATTCAATAACATCATCGTAATTAGCATTCGGCACGCATGGTATGCATGGGCTCTGTGGGCGCTGAGGAGGCGGTAAAGGTGATCGAGGTTGTTCGCTTAAAAATCTGCAAAATATGAAAAATCATCAACAAATGCACCAAATGGCTCTTTATGTCATAGACACATGTAGTAGTAGGTACTTGTTCCCTTGACCAAAATTGTTACTTAGATTATGAGTACCTATTTTCTGTTTAGCTTTATTATTTGCTCAACTTTTGCAAAATGACCTGTTTCCTATAGGTCCTATATGCCTAGTAATTAGATGACACCTTTCTAAAGTATAAAGTAGGTAAAGGTATTATAAAGTAAGTAGGTACAACATTACGTAAGCACTTTCTTGGTTCGGGGACCATGAGAGGCGCGCGTATCAGGAGGAGGCACCCGGAACTGGTATGGTGAACTTTGATTTTGATTTCTTATACGATCTGAAAAAAAGAGGTTAGCCTAGTTGGTAGTAGCTCTGCCTTCTGCGCTGTAGGCCGTGGGTTCGATTCCCACCGAGAACAAACATTTGGGTGGTCTGAGCATAGATGTTTGTACTCTGTCTGGGTTGTTAGCGACGCAAAATAATAAGTGCCTACTTACCTAAAAATATAATATATTGTTTGTCTAGTGTACCTAAATGTTTGTAGTAGAGCATACTAGAATGGCACGGCACGTCAGGGGTATGAAAGGCGCGCGGGGAATACTCGTAAAAAATTTAGATTTAAAAATTAGCCGGTGAGTCGTCAATGGTCGCCTGATGTGGTCAATGCGAGCCTCGTGTACGTCACTCGCGCCTTGCCGCACGAGCGTTCTAACCGCGAATAAATCAGTATTTTTCAAAGATTTACTTGTTTTGGCTTTCTACTGCCCAACCATATTTACATGCACCACTAACATGGGTGTTAAATATTAAATATGCTACTGCTTATATTATTACTATTATTGGTAGTAGGCATGTAGGTGTTTGCAAAAGAAACTTTATTACCTACCTACTTACCTATTATACCAGCTATCTGGTTTTCATTTTACAAAATTTGGCTTACTTTGGGGCTAGATAGAACTGTGGGGAAAGTCTACCAAATAATATATTGCTGGACAACACAGCACCATCTAGCCCCGAAGTAAGCTACTCAAAGCTTGTGTTATGGGTGATAACTTAACCCAGACTAACGGAACAAATTTGTTCCGAGGCGGGAATCAAACCCGCAACCTCTTGCGTCGCAGGCGGACTCTCGCCCGCTGCGCCACTGAGGTCGTATGAATGGATGTTGGTTACTCTATCACGCCGGAACGGCTGAACGTATACATACATACAGGGTGTGGCGTAAAGAGTGGATAATCCTTTAGGTAAAGGATACACGTAGGTACGTGTAGGGGGTATCATAAGTGTTCAGAAAATAGAAATTTTGATAAAATGTGTTCCTTTGACACACGTATGACAGTTAGCATTTGATAGCGCAGTTATCCAAAAATGCAACAAAAACCCAGATTGAGAAAATACCTTGATTTGTGATATTGGCATCTAAAAGGGTAAAAAAATATTAAAACTTTTATAATTTTCAATAACTCAAAAATCGTGAAATTTTTCGCTGGGTAATTTTATTCTTTTTTTCTGAATAGCTATTATATCCCCTACAAGTAGGTAAAAGACCAAAGAATCAAAATAATTAATTTTGTGGAAAAAAGCATGTTCAGAAAACAGGCCTTGGTCAATCTTTACAGGAATATTCTTTAAATGAAAAGCTGGAAATACCAAGTGCATATCATTTCGGAATCTCATTGAAGTGGCCAAGTTTTTTATTAGTTGGTCACTCACGTGACAGTGTATTTTTTTTGCTCCACAGGAGTCAAACTTTTGGAAAAAATATCAAATAATATTTTTTAGATTAAATTTTTTCTAAAAAAAAATCTCTTACTTTAACACACAAAAGGCAATTGGTATTTGATAGCGCAGTTATACAAGAATGCGACAAAAAACAGATTGAGAAAATAGCTTGATTTGTGATCTTGGCATCTGAAAGAATGGACAAGGGTGAAAAAGTATTAAAATTTCGAAAAACTCCATTAACTCGAAAACCGTAAATAATTTATTCGGCAAAATTTCAATTTTCTAAACAGTTAGGATACCCCATATACGTAGGTAAAGGATTATCCACTCTTTACGCCACACCCTGTATACATACGTGTAGGTAGTCCTATTATAGGTATTCCTTGGTAAAAAATCATTACTTTATAGTTGCTATGATAGATACTTATTAGAGTAGATTCCTACCACCTGACCTAATGATGATTACACTTCACAGAGCTGTACGTAACGTACTAATACGTTACGTACAGCTCTGTGAATAGGTACGTAGCTATATTTTAGCTTACCAGCAGTCCATTTCTTTATCAAACGATCTAAAACTTTTTTCCCTAACATCGATAGATGTCCTTCATAACGACGGGGATTACATTGATAATAACTGTTGTACTGTCTTTCCATGATACAAAATTATTCGGAATAATTAATTTTAATTATGTAGCTAATGTATCACGTATACATCAATCAGTTACCTAATTAATGTTGGCTTGGCATTTTAACTCGATTGATTGAACATACTAAAAATCCCGCCACAAATGGAACAAACAGGCAAAGAGTATACAATAACTAACTACGTAACAGGCATAGATTAAAAAAATAATTATATTGGGCAACGGCAAAGAAGTTTCAGAGGTCTATGAAAATTCAAAAACGGGGAGGACCAAGGAATTTGAATACAAGTACATCTATATTCATTCCTTGGGTTGGGAAGGACCTTGGATGAAGTGTTCTTGTTTTGGGAGGACCAAGGAATTTGAAGGGAGGACTGAAATCGTTCTGTCAGTCAGTCTGCCTGACGACATTTCGGCTCTCAGTGTCAAATCTCAAGTATGTCATGCATGTCAATCCAACAACGAAACATTTTCTTTGGAACAGTGGAGCAGAAAAATGAGTGTATACTATATTAATTTCTATCTAAAACTAATAATAAATTAGGTGACTGTGTTGTGTGTAGAATAGTGTAATGTAATGGATAAACATTCAATTATGGCTGTAAATTTTGAAAGCTGCGACAGCTTGCCTCCAGACGAGGAACCTAAGCTCAAATATGATCGAATGGAAAACGATGTCCAAAATATTTTATTGAAAGACGCAGTAAGTTGTATTTGCGTGCATACAAAGTTTATTTGCTTGGGTACACAGTGGGGAGTGATACACCTGCTTGATCATGAAGGAAACACGGTGCCGATATCACAAGACGGGAAAGACAAAGAGTTACAAGCTCACGCCGTCGCCGTGAACAAAATCTCAGTAGATGTTAACGGAGACTACATCGCCAGCTGTTCTGACGACGGAAAAGTGGTGATCTACGGACTGTACAGTAATGACAACACACACAATTTGAATCTGGGTCGAGTGGTCAAATCTGTAGCTATTGACCCTTACTACTTCAAGTCTGGATCTGGCAGGAGGTTCCTTACAGGTATACACTGTTAATTTTTAATAAATAATAGGTATTCTTATCTATTCATATAATTAACTTTACCTAATTAAATCACTAATATTAAATAGCACTGCAAAAAATCTTATTAGACAGAAAAATTTACTTAAAATTCTATAATCTAATGAATAAAATGGGTAATACATTATCTGATGGCAAAACAAATAATTTTAAAGAAAAAGAAGGCTAAATAAAATGAATGTATGCTGCCAAATAAAATAAACTAAATTTTGGATTATTATAAGACTGATGATTCAGCAAGGCTGGCTTTAGACTTTTCTAGTTGCATGAATAACTTTCAACAAAATTTTGTTAAATTAAGTTTTCAGAGGAGTTTTTAAAAAGTAATGTAATATTTTGCAATATGTTACAAGAAATTACATAAGCTTGTTTTGTTGTTTACACAACAAAATATATATAAAGTATGAATTACCTACTCACCACAGCATAAAGAGTTTATCATCCACTAGTATACACCTCCCCATCCCTTTCTGTTGGACATAAGGCTCCTCTATTATGTGCTACGCGCGACACGCCCGCGCGCCCCTGCTTCGCACGGGTACACACATCATGCATGTATTATACATATAAACCTTTGCACATATCATGCAAGTATTATACATATAAACCTTCCTCTTGAATCACTCTATCTATTAAAAAAAAGCCTCATCCAAATCCGTTGTGTGGTTTTAAAGATTTGAGCGTACAAAGGGACATGGGGACATAGGGACAGAGAAAGCGACTTTGTTTTATACTATGTAGTGATGTACTTAACATCCTCTAGTTTTGGCTAGTGATGTAACTTTTTTATTTGCCCATAGGTAGTGACTAAACAAAATGTCACTTTCCCAATAAATGAAAAACCTTATTGTTATTTCCAGGGGACAACAAGTTGACACTGTATGAAAAGTCCTTCCTCAACAGACTCCGCAATACTGTTCTTTGTGAGTGTGAGGGCTATGTGCAAGCCATGGCATGGCAAGACCGCTTCATGGCATGGGCCAGTGAGGTGGGTGTAAGGGTTTACGACCTGGTTGCTCGCTGCTCACTTGGCCTCATCCAGTGGGAGAAGAGCCCCGAAAGACCTATAGAAGACTACCGCTGTAACTTGTTATGGTCAGCACCGAAAACTCTGATGATTGGCTGGGTTGACACTATCCGAATCTGTGTCATCAGAAAACGAAGCCAAGTGGAGCTACAAACAAGAGATGTTACAGAATACCTAGTAGACCCAGTCTACACTTTTCAGACTGACTACTTTATTAGTGGTCTTGGTCCATTGGATGATCAACTAGTCGTATTAGGAGTACCAAAAGAATGCGACCCAGAGACATTAAAAGCACAAAGGCCAATCCTCACTGTTGCTGATTATAAAGACTGTGAATTTTGTGAGGTGTCAACTGACAGCCTAAATATCAGATGCTATGAAGAATATTCTTGTAATGATTACTTTTTAGATATGCTCATAGAAGAAAATAGGTTTTTTATTGTATCTCCTAAGGATATAGTTGTAGCAAGCCCTTACAACATTGATGACAAAGTAAACTGGTTGACAGAGCATGGTAGATTTGAAAAAGCCATTACAGTTTTGGAGGATGTTGGAGGGAAGACTGCTAAGCATTCTGTGGTGACTGTGGGAGTGCAGTACCTGGACCACCTGATGGCAGAACATCTGTTTGATGAGGCTGCTATTTTATGCGCGAGAATATGTAAGAATGACAAAGTTCTATGGGAGATCCAAATAATGAAATTTGCTGAGTCAAATCAGCTGCGAGCCATCAGTACTTATGTTCCCAAAACCCCAGAGAAGAAGCTAAGTTCTCATATTTATGAGTTGATTTTTTATGAGTATCTTAAAGTTGATCCTCATGGGTTCTTAAAAATTGTACAGGATTGGAATCCTGCATTATACAAGACTGCCATTATAATAAAAGAAGTTTTAGAGCACCTTCTGACTACCGAAATCGATAAAAATATATATTTGGAAGCTTTGGCCTTACTATACTGTTACCAAAAGAAATATGATAAAGCACTTACTGCTTATTTGAAACTTCAACACAAAGACGTGTTTAATTTGATCACAAAACATGAAATGTACAATGTGATTCATGATAAAATACTCGATCTGATGACCTTAGACTGCGATAAAGCTATCACTGTCCTTCTTGACAAAGCGAAAGTGCCTGTTGAAGTTGTAGAAAAACAACTTGCCAATAATGAAATTTTTCTTTTCAAATACCTAGATGCTTACAGTAAAATTGAGCCGAATGGACGATATCACGGTAAGCTTGTGAGATTATACGCTAAATACGCAAGACGAAAACTATTACCATTCCTCAGGTGCAGTAACAACTACCCCATACAGGAAGCGTTAGATGTGTGCCAGACTAACAAGTTTTATCCAGAAATGGTTTTCCTACTTGGCCGAATTGGAAATACTAGAGAAGCCTTGCTAATTATAATAGAACAACTTAACGACATTAACCAAGCCATAAACTTCTGCCAAGAGCATAATGATAAAGAACTATGGACTGATCTAATAAAACAGACTATAGACAAACCAGAATATGTAACGCTACTGCTCAAGAGGATAGGAAACTATGTGGACCCCAGAATGTTGATAGAAAATATACAGTCGGGGTGTGAAATTGAGGATTTAAAAGAAGCGCTTGCCAAAATGATGTGTGATTATCACTTACAGCTTTCTGTGCAGGAAGCATGTAAAGTGATTACATTGAAAAACTACTTTGATCTACACGAGAAGCTTATTGTAGGTCAACAGAGAGGTATATCTGTGACAGATGATTTCCTGTGTTGTGTCTGTCAGGGTAGAATCATTATTAGAGACCTCTCCACCGCCTCAGACCTAATGGTGTATAACTGTCGGCATTCTTTCCACATTGAGTGTTTGCCAGACGGATTGGAAAGTCAGAATTGTACAGTATGCAGTGCGGTGAAAATGTGACCCACTTTTTATAAGCTCAATTTGTGGATAGGAAGGGACAATGAAACTATTTTTCAAATTGTATTTATTTAACTGTTTTTAATTAACTATTATCATAAAATGTAATTATAAATTTAATGATTACCTACTATTTTGGTGCTTTTGTTTTGATATCGCTTGTTATTTTCCTTGTACTTAGGTACCTACTACTTGTAGGTACATAAAAGCATGGGAGAATCTACCTATATTATGAGTATCATACAGCACTGTAGGTACTGTAACAGTTCTGCATGGAACGACAGGCTTATGGCTCAGAAAACCATCGATCTTTTTTTTTAGAGAAGTTTGTTATTTCTTTATCTTCAAACTTTCGAAATGTGCAATACATAGGAAAAAAATATCGAGGGAGAATCCCATCAGATTTGAGGGTGCTACGACCTACCGTCACAGTTATGAAAACACTACACTACTAGACAGTAGACAGTGCTGCCTAAGTTTGACCTTTTGAACACGGCACAAACACCATGGCCAAGTGTACCGTACCTACGTAGCCGACCTACTCGCACAAACCGAGATCGAGGTGATCACCTCGCAAAACGACACATTTCAAACGATTTTTTTTTTGTTTTGCGAAGTGACCTATAGCGGTTTGTGTGCGTACATAAAAAATCGGAATAGAGTTAGGTACACTGTTTAGGCTCAGTTAAGTTGGTTTCTGTACCTATCTATAACGTAGCTTAACCCATGATTAGATGTAAGTTTTTACTGTTGTTTTTGCAATAAATAATACTTACTTTTGCTTGTATTTCATAATTGAAAACAAAACTGAAACAGCTTCACTACTTCGACCCCTAGGCACAGTAGTATCATAGAATACTTTTACTCACGAGAGTAGTATCCCCTCAGATCTCTTAATAGGTAGTCAGAGATGCCCACATTTTGGCGAACTAAGCCATGAGAAAAAAAAAACACCGTAGGTACGTGACAGGTTGCAGCTCATCGCCAGCATTTAGAATGCTACATAACTGGTTTCCTCGCGATGTTTTATTTCACCGTTCGTTTTAAAATCACTGGCATTGCGCATTTTTTTTTTTGTTTAGGTAAATCCATTATAATCTTCGCGGCAGACCACGGCGAAGATAGAGAGACCAAATGGACGCCTACTAAAGAGTTGGTCCACAATGGCCCAAAATAGAAGCGACTGGAGATAAGGAAGGGCCTTTGCTCTGCAGTGGGACACTACTATTAATAAATCCATTGGTGCACTATTACCGGATTCGAACCTACGACCGTTATTTTACCCAAGACTATGCTATAGCTTCGTTATTCCTTTATATATATATTTTAGTATATTTTATTATATTTTTTTTTCATGTCTTTGACCGAAACTAGAAACGTAGGTAAAATTTTAATTTTTCTAGTTGTATGTACATACAAAATGTATCTATGTACATATTTCTAGATTTTTTTAGAATGTTAGGTACGTTTATGTATTCTTGTTCTATGGTTTACATCCATGCCCGCCCACAGAGGATTCATACAGATCTAACGACGCAGTTGAGTTGAATAACCGCAGCAGTACCTTTGCTTGCTTCGAACTGGAAAATATTAAAAAGTAAAAACAACAACAAATTTCCCATGTGGTGAAAAATGGACGCGCGTATGATTGTGTGAGGATTTAAAAATGTTTTCGTATAGTGTCCGCTCTGTTTGAACTGTGAAAATTTACGAGCTTGTGAGTAAGTGCCGTGTGAAAATGACAGAAATGCCTCCTCATCTCGCGGTCAAAGATGAGGATAAAAACATTGGTGAGGGTGACAGTGAGTCTGGTAGCGACGTAGACGATTCAGATTTCCCATGTAGTTTTGATAAACCGAGGCACCTTGAACCCATAAAAGGTGCCGAGCGCGTAGAACACTCGTGGAGAGTGAAGGAGAAGGTAAGTCCTACCTAACCTAAGCTGTGATCTACAGACTGGCCTTCTGTGCTTACCTGTTCTCTACAACATTGAATAACAACAAACATGGGTCGTCAATACTTGCCTAGGGCTGGCTATCTATCTTCCTAATTAGGTACTTTTGAAATAAAGATTATAAACATACAATTCACATTAACATACCTATTTGCAGGATAGTTAGCTTTCACATACCATCTACCTAAAATATACCTTTAAGGTATATACAATAAATTCTTAGAATTTAGTTTAGCTCCTACCTACCTTCCATGCATTTGGAACCCATGCTAAATATTGCAAAGGAGGAGGAGGGTGTTAATATTTACAACACAGTTTTTAACTTGTCCAAATATTATTGTTTTTCAATCAGTTTTCATTGGTAGCCTGTAGCCCTTAATCTTCAGTACTATTAAATAATCATTAAAATTAGTCAGTAGTATTAATCATTAGATTAGTAAATATATATTTGTTCTCTCAGTACAAGACACATTGTGTGGCGCTTGTCCTGTGCCTGAATGTGGGAGTTGACCCGCCTGATGTAGTCAAAACACAGCCGTGTGCGAGGCTGGAGTGCTGGATAGGTAAGTGACTACCTGATGTTCTTTACGAGGCAATGCTTTGTTATAGGTGGTGGATACCACTTGACATCAGGTGGGCCATCAGCTTGTTCCATCAACTAGTTGTATGAAAAAAGGGTGACAAAAATATAGGAGTACTTAAAACATGATAGAGGCATATGCAAGAGGATCTCCTGTTTGGAAAAACATGTATTGCCAATATCTCAGGAGGTCATTGCGTTCCAGGAGCTTATTGTATAGATTACACTCCATCCATACTCAACGAGAATATATTCTAAGAACCTCAAGGGTCACCTTATCACAAATAGGCTGACATACCTGCTCAACTTCTGTAATCAATTAATTTGTATTTATTTAAACTTTCGCGATCATAACACATACCTATTGAAATATTACACAAGTAAGTATATATAGCGTTTTAGTCTGAACCCGCGACCATGGCTGCATCATAGCCGAAACGTGGGGAAAGTAAAGGTAAAACGCGATAAATACCTGTGTAATATTTCAATATATGTAATCTACTTATTAAAAAGGTTGTATAATGTTTCAGACCCTCAATCGCTGTCGCCCACCAAAGCGCTGGAGAGCATAGGGCACGCGCTGCAGTCGCAGTACGAGCGCTGGCAGCCGCGCGCCCGCTACAAGCAGTCCTTGGACCCCACCAGCGACGAGGTGCTTCTCATCTCTCATCTACTAGCAAACGCTGGCGCTCGCTCATCATTTCATCTCCTGTATTTTAGACTAGTAGCGTAGTGTAGTAGCGCCACGTGGTTTCACCCGCGCAGATTAAAATCACGGTATTCCCACGGGATAAAAAGCAGCCTATGTGCTAGTCCAGACTATAATCTATCTCTCTACCAACTTCATCCAGATCCGTTCAGCCGTTCCAGCGTGAAAGAGAAACAAACATCCATCCATCCATCCATATTTAAAACTTTTGCGTTTATTAGTAGGATATTAGTAGGATAGGATAGAAAATCAATAGACTCATGTCTTTATTCCCCAGGTTCGGTAAACATCCCCTGTGATGTCCTAGTATCAAGACCCCTCAAGATGCTTTGAGGATGTGTAAAGGGCGTCAGAGTAATCTAAAAAACTGGATACTCTATCAGTACTAAAGTGTCATTTTATGCTTCATGGAATATACATACAACAGCACACGTTCGTAATTCCCCGGCGTGTTTATATGCTAATCAGCAGACGCAGTGTAATTACCCGGCCCGGCCTCGGCAGCTCGCGGCTGACCTTGCGTTTGGCCACACCAAACAATAGCTGAGCCTCGCCTGCCTTGTTTGTCTAATGTACAGCGACTTTGGTTTGACCCAACATCAAACCAAACTAGGCATCATCACGTGACTAGTATTTGACGACATTCAAGTTGCCCGCAAACTGAGGGATCACGTGAGATGCGCACAATGAAAATTTAAAAAATGCGCACGCTCAGGTTTTCTTTTTTTTCGTTTGAAAAAAAAAAAAAACTTTCTCAGATAGAGGACAGCGATAAGACTTTCGGCGCGAAACAATGAACGTTGACATTTTGAACCGGATATCGAACATTATCTAAAACGGGGACATCGGGTCAGGCTAAAAATAACGGTGTTGATTCATTTCTTTTCATGGCCTCCTCGCTAACTTACTTTTAAGAACCATCAAATCAAATACTTTTAAACGAGCAATTCTTGTAAATTTATTTGATCCGAATCTCAGAAACGGCTCCAACGATTTTCATGAAATTTTGTATGCAGCGGGTTGCGGGAGCGATAAATCGATCTATGTAGGGTTCTCATTCCGCAACTGAGCAAAGCTTGGTCACCCGGATATTCTTATTATAAGAGTAGTGTACGGAATAAAAATCGCTAAATGGATTTTTAGAAGAATAAGAATTAAGTTTCCGTTTACTTTCTCAGGATAAGTACATTTTAAACAAAGCATCGGAATTGTAACAAAACAAAATACGACAGGCATTTATTACGGGATTATTTAACGAATTAAGATATTTCTGTATGAATGTTTGCATGTGTATGTACTATGTGTCAGGTGAAGAAGCTGTGCTGCTCGTTGCGCCGCAACGCGAAGGACGAGCGTGTGCTGTTCCATTACAACGGACACGGCGTGCCCAAGCCGACCGCGCAGGGCGAGATCTGGGTCTTCAACCGAGTGAGTGCGCCACCTAACTAATACCTTTGACAGACTACACAGCGCAGCGCAGTAGTAGCTCTGGCTTCTGTGCCGTAATAATAATAATAATGCTGGACAATCCACACAGCACTATCTAGCCCCAAAGTAAGCTATTCAAAGCTTGTGTTATGGGTACTAGATAACTGATATATTTAATACATTATATACTTACATAGATAGTTACATAGATAGATATTTTTTATTATACATAGAAAACACCCAGACCATCGGAACAAATTTCTGCAGATCGTACACAAATTTGTTCCAAGGCGGGAATCGAACCCGCAACCTCTTGCGTCGCAGGCAGGCTCTCGCCCGCTGCGCCACAGAGGTCGTCAAACGTAGGCCGTGCGTTCCATCGATCCCCACCGATAACAAACGTTTGTGCGATGAACATAGATGTTTGTTCTCTGTCTGGGTGTTGTAATATCATTGTAATCATGTATTTCGAGAGGACTGGTGGTCTAGTGACAGTAGCCCCGCTTTCCGATCGGGTACGGGTTCAAAACTGGTTGAGAACCAATTAGTTTTTCAGTTCAAAAATTTATATGCACAATGCCAGTACTCTCAAACGAACAAAAACATCGTGAGGATACCGGCATGTTGTATTGTATAGAACTAATAAGTTCTATAACAAGAATGTGTCAAGTGCATGTCATACATGTACATATTTACCCTCTTATTCATGATCCCTGCCATTTCATAGCAGCTCTATATAGTATTCTTGTAACTGTCACTTTCATGCCAATGAAAAGAGACAGCAACAGACTTATCAGTCTGATAAGCTATAGGCGCGCTCACAGATCATTATGAATAAGGGCCTTAGGCTGCTTTTCCACCAGAGATGTGCTATGCAGCTGTGCTGCGAGGATGTAATAGCTAAGCTGTGAAACTATGTGACATGGTCACATAGTTTCTGATACTGATACAAGCTATGTAGCGGTGCGAGTAACATGTGCTATGAAGATGCGCTAAACGCGGGCATGTAGGTACTCTGCACATAGCTACACCACTCGCGACGACCCATAGCACGCATCCTTCATATAAAAACCATATCTTTAGTTGAATCCACTTCCACCAGTGCTAAGCTATGTGCACCAATGAATATGATTGGTGGATATCAAACGCATCCACAGCAACGTAGCGGAGCACATCTCTGGTGGCGAAGCATCCTTAATCTAAATATATATAACTCAAAGGTGACTGACTGACTGACTGACATAGTGATCTATCAACGCACACCCCAAACCACTGGACGGATCGGGCTGAAATTTGGCATGCAGGTAGATGTTATGACTTAGGCATCTGCTAAGAAAGGATTTTGATCAAATCTACCCCCAAAGGGATAAAATAGGGGATGAAAGTTTGTGAGATTTTCAAAGTAAACGAGCGCGAGCAAAGCCGCGGGATCAGCTAGTGTAGTATATGTAAGTTGCATTGCAGGCATATACGCAGTACATCCCGCTGTCGATGTACGACCTGCAGACGTGGATGGGCGCGCCCTCGCTGTACGTGTACGACAGCTCCAACGCCGGCGTCATCCTCGACAGCTTCGCCGGCTTCGCGGCGCAGCACGAGCGCGAGCACGAGGTGGGTCGCGCGCGCTGCTGCCCGCTGCACTGCCCGCCTCGCGTGCCTGCAATCACACCGGCGACCACACTCTTCAAACCGAAACGCAGCAACGCTGCTTGGCGGCAGAAAAACGCCTGGTGGTAGTACTTCCCCGGACGAGCCCTTCACAAGGAGCTCTACTACTCTTAAAACACACAGCATTCACAGCTCACTTATACTGGTGCTAGCTCTGGGCTCGATCCACAACGAGAACAAACATTTGCGTGATGGACATAGATGTTTGTGCTAACTACATCCATGTCCACCACGTATAGGCGATTAAAAGATGATGCTAATGAAGCTGGTTAATTGTTCAGGCTCAGTTGAAGAGCGGCGGCGCTGGTGGCGGCGGCGCGCACGTGTCGTACAAGAGCTGCATCCAGCTGGCGGCGTGCGCGGCCGGGCAGAGCCTGCCCATGCACCCGGAGCTGCCGGCGGACCTGTTCACGGCGTGCCTCACCACGCCCGTCAAGATGGCCATCAAGTGGTTCGCGCTGCGCACGCGCACCAGGGTCGCGCCCGCGCACGTGCACGAACTCATCGACAAGTGCGTGTCCACGCTGCGCACTGCATAGTGTAGTACTCCCGCCGCCGCCAGAGGGACTAACGCGTCTGCGCTGCCACCCGCAGGATCCCGGGGCAGGTGACGGACCGGCGCACGATGCTGGGCGAGCTGAACTGGATCTTCACGGCCATCACGGACACGATCGCGTGGAGCTCGCTGCCGCCCGACCTGTTCCAGCAGCTGTTCCGCGCTGATCTCCTCACGGCCAGCCTCTGCAGGAACTACCTGCTCGCCGATAGGATCATGAGGTGAGCAAGTCCCACCTTCGCTGCGCATAGCATTTGTAATCTGTCGATGTATGCCGTGGATTTTTCCAAATTACGCTCCGCTAAATAGCAGCGACTCATCTGACCACGTAGTCCAGGTATGCATTCGAAGATCCCAGGAAACTTTAAGTGCTTTTGAAGCGGCTGAACTTGTGACTTAGTTAAGTCAGATCATCCTTACGCATCCAAATCACACACACACACACACACACACACACCTTCGAATCCAAATGCGGATAGAGGAGTCGAATGTTTGTTGATTTATGTATTCGTAGTCCGAATCGTGGATCGCTTCGACGTATGCGTGTGTATGTATGTGTAGAAGCTGTGCGCTTGTCGTCAGATCGTACAACTGCACGCCGGTGTCGATGCCGGCGCTGCCGTCGCTGGCGCGGCACCCGCTGTGGGCGGCGTGGGAGCACACGCTGGACCTGGCGCTGGCGCAGCTGCCGGCGCTGGCGGGGGCGGGCGCGGGGGGGCGCGCCGAGTACCTGCACTCGCCGTTCTTCCGCGAGCAGCTGACCGCGTTCCAGGTGTGGCTGGAGCTGGGCCCGAGCACGCGCTGCTGGCGCGCGCCGCCCGCGCAGCTGCCCATGGTGCTGCAGGTGCTGCTGTCCACGCTGCACCGCGTGCGCGCGCTGCAGCTGCTGTGCCGGTTCGTGGCGCGCGGCGCGCCCGCCGTGCGCGACGTGCTGGCCGTCGGCATCTTCCCGTACATGCTGAAGCTGCTGCAGGCCTCCGCGCACAACCTGCGGCCCTCCATGGTCTACATCTGGGCGAGGATCGTCGCCGTCGATCCGGTACACACATATCCAACTACATCTATCTATAGCTATAGCTATCTCTTATAAACAAACCATAGACTTATAATTTAAAAAGCCGTTTTTTTAAAGAGGGTAGTTCGAAAGGTGAGCGTTCGACTGTTGTATGTTTATATTTTTTTTATTTGTCACGCCATTACTTCAGCGATTATGAATTGAATTTGATGATCTTTCTTTGCTTATAAGGTGGTTTAGAGATTGCTTGACTTTAGACTTTAGAGATCCCATGTAAGTTTATCGAAATTGATTCGTCGTATTATGAAGAGATGCCTCGCAAGTAACTAAGAATATCAATAGAAAGTTGATCTATTAGAAACATGCTCGATGATATCCCGCCTGGCGTCTATTTACTTGAAGCATTAAATCCTCGTGTGCCTGTAATTCCATCAATACTAATGTATTGTGAAAAGTAATGATTACTTTAATTCACAGACCTGTCAAGTGGATCTAGTCAATGCAAAAGGCCACAAGTACTTCCTGTCAGTACTGCAGGATCCCACCGTAGATGTAAGTGCCACTATATTCATTATACACCAGTCATCATCATCTGTGAATAGACTATCCAGCAGTGGACTTTGCAGGTGTTGAATGGCTGAGCAGAGCTGCGATCAGATGGTAATCATTATAATAGAATAGCAGCTGTTTGGTTATCTCTGTATTTGATATGATTTCAGAGCGAACACAGGACTTTGGCAGCGTATGTACTGGCCGGAATTGTAGATAACTATCCTGCAGGACAAGAGGCAGCTTTACAGGTAACCAGTTCTAAACATTATACAGAACATTTTTTAACAATTAACAGGTCTGATATAATCATTCACGAAAAGTTCAATATCTACTATCTATAGAAGGAACGTGACATGTTGTGATTGCAGGGGTCAATGATCTCGATCTGCTTGGAACAACTAAGCGACGGCAGCGACTCACTGGCGCGCTGGGCGTGCGTCGCGCTGGGGAAACTGTGGCGCGGGTTCGTATTCCCTGCACTTACTGAGCAAATCTTGTACTATGGGAACAAAGTGCACACTATTTACTAGTTTTACTTACATTGTTTTTACTTCAAATATTTTTCTTGGCTACGTACAGTAAAAAGACACAATGCCCATATGACCACACTTCGCCAACATTTATGTATGTATTGTATGTGCGAAGGTTCCCATTGTCAAGACGTCGCGTCGCTTGTTACAGATACGACGCGGCGCGCTGGGCCGGCGTCAGGGACTTGGCGCATGAGAAACTGTTCCCGTTGTTGCAGCATCAACACCCTGAGGTAGCCCTATATTACGGAATACTGTAACAAATAATATTATAGGACACACGTTTTGAATACCGTTCATAATATAATAGAATGTACCTACTCGAAGTGTAGGTATAACAATGTAACCACAACAAATGGTGACCAAATGGTAATTTCGTGTTGGGCTTATTTGTTTGCGTGTTGTTGTAGCTAGTATATGTATGATGTTGTGTTTGCGTGTGCAGGTCCGCGCCGCGTGTGCCTTCGCGCTGGGCACCTTCGTGGCGGCCGGCGGCGCGCGCTCCGAGCACGCCAACGCACTCAACCAACAGGTGCCCGGCACTACCCTGCCCTACCCTACCCTACCCGATACTACACACTAAACGACCCTACCCTATACTACACTAACTTATCCTACTCTAGAAATATAGGGCAATATTGTTACACGAGTTTATTTTATTTGAAAGGTTCGTTTCGATTCGTTCTCTACTCGGTGAGTTCTCCCAGAATTATATATTGTTATATGTCATAGAGCTAAGGGTATTTTTTTTTGTTAGTTTTATTTTTATATCCCACTGGGCTTAAACTTTTGGGATAGTATAAAAATCATCGTAAGCTAAGGTTGTGTGTGACGTCACAGGTGGGCATCGCGCTGGCGGCGCGCTTGGAGCTCGACGCGTCAGCCCTCGTTCGCGCCGAGATACTGGCAGGTATGGCCATACCACTCACCATCACTCTCTCTCACTCTATCAGACAGTTACACATCTCACCAATTTTAGATTAACTCGTTTTTTAACTTTAGATAACATTATTATTTGATAAAGACGTTAGCATAGCGTTGTTTTTTATTTTTCCACATGTATTTTCCCTATAGAGAAAGATGGTGTCTGAACCCGGTCGTTACTACTCCACCGATTCATACTGTCATTATCTATTATACATACTCTATTTTGTGTAGTTAATTGTTTATTTTTGTCGCCCTGTATGATCTGAATCATCTGATTCTCAGCTTTGCAATGGTTGGTGCTGATATTCGAGCAGCACTTCATTGCTGTCTACATACAAGAGAGGGAGCGTCGCAGCGAAAGGTACATTTATATTTATTTAACTGACATTTTAAAGCGACTCCATAAAATCATCACAGATGTATAAAAAAAACGGTTCATAAGTTTTGGGGTATTATAAAAGCAGAGTATTCGTGATAATGATTTCGATCAATCGCCTACACCTAGTGACTCTTCCATATTTGGTGTGGCGGGTTTGCCGTCATCACAGACATCACGTTTGTGGTCGGATTCCGGTGCGTTAAGTGACGTCACCCGCCGGAGGTGCCGCTGACTGGAGGCGGTGTGTTGCAGGGAGGGCGGCAGGGGCGGCGCGCGCGTGGAGGCGGGGCAGGACGCGCTGGCGGCCGGCGCGCGCGCAGCCGCCGCCTCGCCGCGCACGGCGCCGCTGCAGCTGCCCGCCATAGGTAACTGCCGGCTGCCGGCGCGCGCAGGTGCGCGGTGCGCGCGTGTGAGTGACGTGTGTGTGTGTGCGCAGGCTTCGGCTCCGTGTACGCGCGGCTGTACGGCATGCTGGAGGCCATGCAGCACGAGCCGCATCCGCAGGTCTGCGTGATGGCCGGCGACGTCGTCGCGCACATAGCCAACCAGGTATCGCGGCGATGCAGACAACACAACTCAACTAGTACTATACGATACTCCCACAATTTATTATCTAATCGTATGACAGAATATAGGTAATAGGAGAAACAAAAATTAAACAGTATTAAACTAAAAAACATATGAATATTACAAATAATTAAAATAAAGTCTACAATACAATGTCAAATTAAAAAATGAATAAATAAAATTTGCTAGTCAGATACACTGAAACATCTCCCTACAGCACGCTAGACTGTTCTGGCGCGTATCGGTGAAAAGACTCCTGTGTATGTGCTCTTCTTTCCAATTCTTAACAAACTGTTTATGAATGCCTACTTGTATTAACAAAATACACACTATTTTGTTAATACAAGTAGGCATTCATTGTAATACTCTGCAAAAATGGTATTCCTTCATAACCAAACACTGATTTGAGGTGCATCAAATAATTAGAATGATGTATAGATAATTATTGTGTAGATACAGAGGGCCCAGCGTGAGTTTAGTGCGAAATAAAACAACGTCATCTAGAAGTCGTACTCCACGTGAAGCTTCTCAGAGAGTACGCTAGATGCCGATGTTTTATTTACATAGAAAATACGATGTATGTATTGGACGGTCGTCGCGCTAAACTCATACTAAGGGAAGGTTCATATTTGACGGAACATGCGTCGCATATTATCGGTCGCGTAACGCCAGAATAGACAAATGTATAGAAATACACTTGACCGTTCACACTCAACCGATGATACGTTAGTGCAATATGAACCTTTCCTAAGCCCTCTGTAGAGAGTTGACGGGTGAGTGAGTGCGCTGCAGGTGGACAACGTGGCGACGCTGGAGACGCGCGCGGCGCCGGGCGGCGGGGGCGGGGCGGGGGGCGTGGCAGGGGGCGGGTCGAGCAGCCTGCCGCCCTCGCCCAACACGCAGCCGTCGCCGCTGCAGGAGCACGCGAGGACGCTGCCGCACGGTGAACAATAACTGTGGAGCCGGCTTTATATCTACAGACACGTTCCGTGCCGGACTAAATAATATTATCCTGTACGATGCGTATTTATATCTATCGCGCAGACACGGGCCGAGCCCGACCAGGTTAACGAAAGAATATTTTGTCTGCGCGGATCCGAAACGTGTCTGGCACGCTCAATGTCTGTACATATAAATAAACGGAGCTTTAGCGGCTGTCTACTAGACAGCCGCTCGCGCGCAGCTCCGCTGGCAGTAGCTCTGTCTGCGGTAGCATGACGCATGTTCAGTCGATCTATCGCCGCCGAGAACCAAGTGTTCGTGTGATGAACATGCATGTTTGTTCTCTGTCTGGCTATTATTACTTTATTGCAAGTATTTATATACTGTATTTACATTATCAGTTATCTAAGCTTTTCTTAATTTAGGATAAGACGTGCTGTGTATAAATTCTTCCAATATTAAAATAAAACTCATATGATTGCCTTGTTTCTACATTGATTTCTGTCGAAAAGGTCAAACACAGCTAGATTAATTTTCAAAACACCAGCATATTATCAAAACATTTTATGCTTCTTCTAAAAATCTCTTTTAAATACCTACGAAGTTTATTATAACTCTGTAATCTGAATGAAATGAAAAATAGATGAATAATCCTTTGCCTTCAGGCCCCCGTCGTCAAAAATCTGGTCTCCCATATCCAACCGTGGACGAGTCGGCGGCAGCGGGAGCGCCCCGAGAGCGGGACTCCACCTCTAGCACATCTAGTGAGTACACAAGGCACCATACTGAGAGGGCTCTCGGCGACAGCGAGAGCGCCCCGAGAGCGGGACTCCACCTCTAGCACATCTAGTGAGTACACAAGGCACCATACTGAGAGGGCTCACTGAAAATAAACTTACTGCTTGTTTATTATGCTACCGTTCACCCCTGACTATAAATTCCAGTGTAAATTACGGATTTTAGGGGACCATCCACACACTATAAATTGTGTGTGTATATGGAGGTAGGGCGTTGGCGGTTACGGGGTGAACCGAAAAGATCGTATAACACAGTAACAGGAACTTTATTTGTAATTTGTTTGGAATTGTAGTAATAAAATATAATATATATATTATTGTGTATTTATGTCTGTTGTAAAAAAATATGTGTGTAAATATGATAATACGTAAATGTACAAGTTATGTATATAATGATTAAATAGAAGTAGGTAGGCATAGACAGATAGGTAAGTAGCCTACATGTACTATAACAAAAGTGGAGAGAATAGACCTGTTGTGCCGACCCCACATGAAGCGGGATAAGGGCAGGAAGATGATGATCCACACTATAAATTCCTAAATACCAATAACTAAGTTGTTCCAGGTCAATCGTACCTAAAGAAACAGATAGTGAGCACGCAGTTCGTCGAATGGGCTTCGTCTAAGTTCGCGCGCGCCGAGTGCGAGGGAGACGGCGACAACGACTGCGAGAGCCGCGCGCACCACGAGCGGCAATGGCGCCGGAAACGGAACCGCAGCCTGCGGGCCGACGCCGCAGGTACCTTGCGTCTGCCGTCTCTCCTCAGCAACGACGAGTGCGAGGGAGACGGCGACAACGACTGCGAGAGCCGCGCGCACCACGAGCGGCAATGGCGCCGGAAACGGAACCGCAGCCTGCGGGCCGACGCCGCAGGTACCTTGCGTCTGCCGTCTCTCCTCAGCAACGACGCGCTTACTGGACGTGTGTGTTCGTAGCTTCGCTCGCTGTTTAAGGGCCCGGCGACAGCGGCTCGCAGTTTCGAGGTGCGATTGGCTATTATTTCATTTCGGGGAGGTTGTTTGAAAGAATAACTATCCAGTGACACGCATAAATACTGTTCGAATACAAATTATACAATAATATAAGGGAAATGTGCTTGAGTCAGAAATCATTTTGGTATTAGGTAAACGTAAGGCCAAACAGACAAATACCAAAATGATTTCTGATTCGAGCATGTTTCCCTTATATTATTGTGTTATTTGTGTTCGAACAGTATTTATGCGTGTCACTGGATAGTTATTCTTTTAAACAACCTCCCCGCAATGAAATAAAATGAAATAATAGCCAATCGCAACTGCGAGCTGCTGTCGCCGGGCCCTTAAATGATGTCTAGAAGAGACAATCAGCCCTTCAGCACTCAGTGTCGCTGCTGCTGCTGCAGTATGCATACCCCCTGTAACTTAGTGAGCACCCCTGGACTCCGCCGGATACGGGTGTGCGTGACTCGACGTGTTCGCTGCTGGCCCGGGCCTGGGGGGTTAAGGAGAGTTGTATAATCAGTTCCTGAGGAGAATTGTATAATATCTCACTTACTTATGTAATATAGTGGATGTACCCCCTCCAGCGTCCCTGGCGAACATCGCGGAGCCGAGGATGGAGACGCAGATGTTCCACTCGCGCTGCCCGCTGCCGGCGTCCGCCGTCGCCTTCCATCCCTACGAGCAGCAGACCGCCGTCGCGTCGCGGGACAACTACGTGTTAGTATCAACGCAACGCAACGCAACGCGCTGATCCTCCTATGGAGCATACAAATTACGCGCGGCAAACCCTCGAACACTGGCTCGCGTCGCGTTAAAACTACGCAATGGATTTTGATGCGGTTTTTTAATTAGATAGAGTGATTCAAGAAGAAGGTATGCTTAAGCATTGTACCCGTGCGCAGCTGGGGCGGGTCGCCAGTGAAGGATAAATACAAATCGAGTTATTACTCCATTCATTAATAAAAATAAAAAAATAAAAAATTACCAAAAATCACTTGCAAGGGTAGCCAATGGTCCTCGCACTAGGACAAGCTTGTATCGCTTGTATACAGGGTGTGGAGTACAGTGAAAGAAATAAAAAAAGAAAATTAATTAATTTGTCACACAGACATATGAGGATCAAAATCGAGAAGATAATCCTTTACCTACAAGTACCTATCATAACCGCTCAGAAAATATAGGTTGTATCCAGGCTAAATCTAATGGTTTTCTAGCTCTCGGATATTTCAGAACTTATGATATTTTTATACCCCTTGCCCATGTTTTAACATTTTACTAATAATAAACACTGTTGCTTTGACACACAATTAATGACAACATTACATATCAGTTATCCAAAAATGCTATGAAAAAAATTTGAGAAAATACTTTGGTTTGTGATCTTGGCCCAAATGAATGGACATGGGTAAAAAAAAATATTATTTTTGAGATAGAAAAGCGTGAGATTTTTACTGGGTACAATTTCTAATTTCTGAGCAGTTATGATACCTCCTACCTGTAAGTATAGGATGAACTACTATTTAGGGCACACCCTGTATACATGAGGTTGATGTTTGCGAGTGGTGACGCGCGTGTGTTGTGCGCAGTATATTCGAGTGGGGCAGCGCGGCGCGCATCGGCACGGGGGCGTGGCAGCCGCGCTGGGGCCGCATCACGGACCTCGCGTACATGAACGCGCACGCGCGCGCGCTGCTGTGCTGCGTGTCGCACACGGGCCGGCTCGCCGTGTTCACCGCGCGGCCCGGCGCCGACCCGCCGCTGCGCGCCGCCTGGCGCGCGCTCGCCACGCGGCGCCAGCCCGCCTACCGGCCGCCGGCCGCGCAGCCGCTCTACCGTGAGTACCTACAGCCGCTCGCAGCGCGCGCTCCGCGGTGCCGGCGCCGGGGCGGCGGCGTGACGTGTGCGCGCGTGCTTGTTGCAGTGGGCAGCAGCGCGAGTGCGTCGCCGTGGGCCGGCGAGGCGCCGCCGGCGACGCTGGTGCGGTGGCGCGCGCGCAGCCGCTCGCTGTGCGTGGCGGGGCACGCGGCGAGCGTGCGGCTGTGGGACGCGCATGCGGAGCTGCTGCAGCTGCAGATCGCGACCGGCAGCGAGGCGGCCGTCAGCAGCGTGTGGCGCGGCGACGCGGCCGCCACCGTGCTGTGCGGCTTCGCGGACGGCAGCGCGCGCGCCTGGGACGAGCGCGCGCCGTTAGCCGCGCTGTACCGCCTGCCGCCGCACGCCGCGCCGCTGCTGTGCGCCGCAGCGCGCACAGACCAGCACGCGCTGCTCACTGCCTGGTGAGTCACGCACGACGCGCGCCGTCACAGCGCCGGCGACTAACTCTATAATGTATGTACAGGCACCAGTGTGGTGTATGGCCAAACTAACGCCTGTACGTAATTAAATATATCTAAATTGAGCCTAATCCTAATATCCTACTATGTTTAACCTAATCCTACAATAACCTAACGTGTGTGTGAGCCCTAGCCTACCATATAAATATATAATGTATGTAGATATATATAAATAGGTACGGGAAGCCTGTTACCAAGAGACCTAAGATAACAGACGGAAGTTGGGTAGGAAAAAGGTATGTGTACGGCGTGCAATTTACACAGGGAATGGTTTTCTCACTGCATGCCGGTCAAGCAGACTCACAAGACCGATCTACTGACGGCTATTGGTGTCTGAGCCACAGTGAGAGGAGGCTAGAACTCATGAAAGGCCATCCACCAGAACGCGTGAGGGCTGCTCCTCCAGCGGTTGCTGGGCACGTCTGGGCAACTCCTATAGCGGGTGCTAGACACGTCTGGGTGGCCTCGGACAGCGGCTGCAGGGGACGTCTAGGAACGTCTAGGCCAGCGGGTGCTGGGGACGTCAGGGCAGCTCCTCTAGCGGGTGCTAGGCACGTATGGGTGGTTCTTCCAGCGGGTGCTGGGGATGTCTGGGCAGGTCAGCGGGTGCTGATGAGGTCAGGGCGGCTCGTCTAGGTGGAGCTAGGTTCTTCAGGCTGCTCGTCTAGCGGGTGCTAGGTAGGTACTTGCGGGCAGCCTGCCGGCGTTCCTGACTTCCTCTGGGTAGGTTGGTGGAGATGAGTAAAACTCAACGGCTGGTTGGTAAATAGTTATTTATTTCATAAAAAGTAAGCCTTATGTACTAATTATATCTAATTAACACTAACTTAATTCTATACTTGTGTGTCGTCGGTGTGAGTTCAAACTGTCAACGCAGCTTCTTGAATGTAGGACGGTTTGTAACTGTGTCAAGCTGACGCTGCAGTGCTGGGACGTATTGACGCACGAGTGGTAGGTAAGGTAAGAGTTGTAATTAGAATGGTAGGTACCATGTTCATACTGTGGTATGAACAGTGTAGTAGACCATTCTATTGTTCTGTCCAAACTCTATGCAGCTGGCATACGAGGAGATTTGCGGTTATTCTGGAATTTTTTTTTCATTGTTCATAACCGATGGCAGCGTAGCTCTGAATAGATTTAATCCAATTCTTGGGTGATTTTTTTTCATGGGTACTGCCAGGATTCATACTTGGTCCATTCCTCTTTTATTATTTTTTATTAATTGACATTGCATAATGCTTCAATTCGCGCTTTCTATTCGCAGACGATATGAATATTTACGAAGTCACTCTTCGTAGAACTAACTATGTGGTCGATCTAAGAGTTTAAGCTACTGTTTGACCAGCATGACATAAAAATGATAACTGAAACTAGGTGAATCTAGATGCCAGTTCCGCGCAACCTTACTTGTCGTGTAGTAGAATCTAGATGCCAGTTCCGCGCAACCTTACTTGTCGTGTAGTAGAATCTAGATGCCAGTTCCGCGCAACCTTACTTGTCGTGTAGTAGAATCTAGATGCCAGTTCCGCGCAACCTTACTTGTCGTGTAGTAGAATCTAGATGCCAGTTCCGCGCAACCTTACTTGTCGTGTAGTAGAATCTAGATGCCAGTTCCGCGCAACCTTACTTGTCGTGTAGTAGAATCTAGATGCCAGTTCCGCGCAACCTTACTTTTCGTGTAGTAAGATTTTCTTAAAAAATCGTGTAAAATAATGGCGATAAATTTTGTATATTTCATTTTGTTTCATATAATATTAAATAAATAAATTGATTTAAAAAAAATTCCCGCTCGCTACAAGTGTTGCTCTGTCCGGCAGCGCGGGCGGCGAGGTGCGTCTGTACGACACCCGCAAGCTGCGCGTGCGCGACACGCTGCGTGTGGCGGCGCCGCTCAGCGCGCTCGCCGTGCACGCCGCCAAGGACATCTTCGCATGGTATGTACTGTACTGTACTGTACTGTACTGTACGACACCCGCAAGCTGCGCGTGCGCGACACGCTGCGTGTGGCGGCGCCGCTCAGCGCGCTCGCCGTGCACGCCGCCAAGGACATCTTCGCATGGTATGTACTGTACTGTACTGTACTGTACGACACCCGCAAGCTGCGCGTGCGCGACACGCTGCGTGTGGCGGCGCCGCTCAGCGCGCTCGCCGTGCACGCCGCCAAGGACATCTTCGCATGGTATGTACTGTACTGTACTGTACTGTACGACACCCGCAAGCTGCGCGTGCGCGACACGCTGCGTGTGGCGGCGCCGCTCAGCGCGCTCGCCGTGCACGCCGCCAAGGACATCTTCGCATGGTATGTACTGTACTGTACTGTACGACACCCGCAAGCTGCGCGTGCGCGACACGCTGCGTGTGGCGGCGCCGCTCAGCGCGCTCGCCGTGCACGCCGCCAAGGACATCTTCGCATGGTATGTACTGTACTGTACTGTACTGTACGACACCCGCAAGCTGCGCGTGCGCGACACGCTGCGTGTGGCGGCGCCGCTCAGCGCGCTCGCCGTGCACGCCGCCAAGGACATCTTCGCATGGTATGTACTGTACTGTACTGTACTGTACGACACCCGCAAGCTGCGCGTGCGCGACACGCTGCGTGTGGCGGCGCCGCTCAGCGCGCTCGCCGTGCACGCCGCCAAGGACATCTTCGCATGGTATGTACTGTACTGTACTGTACGACACCCGCAAGCTGCGCGTGCGCGACACGCTGCGTGTGGCGGCGCCGCTCAGCGCGCTCGCCGTGCACGCCGCCAAGGACATCTTCGCATGGTATGTACTGTACTGTACTGTACGACACCCGCAAGCTGCGCGTGCGCGACACGCTGCGTGTGGCGGCGCCGCTCAGCGCGCTCGCCGTGCACGCCGCCAAGGACATCTTCGCATGGTATGTACTGTACTGTACTGTACTGTACGACACCCGCAAGCTGCGCGTGCGCGACACGCTGCGTGTGGCGGCGCCGCTCAGCGCGCTCGCGGTGCACGCCGCCAAGGACATCTTCGCATGGTATGTACTGTACTGTACTGTACTGTACGACACCCGCAAGCTGCGCGTGCGCGACACGCTGCGTGTGGCGGCGCCGCTCAGCGCGCTCGCCGTGCACGCCGCCAAGGACATCTTCGCATGGTATGTACTGTACTGTACTGTACTGTACGACACCCGCAAGCTGCGCGTGCGCGACACGCTGCGTGTGGCGGCGCCGCTCAGCGCGCTCGCCGTGCACGCCGCCAAGGACATCTTCGCATGGTATGTACTGTACTGTACTGTACTGTACGACACCCGCAAGCTGCGCGTGCGCGACACGCTGCGTGTGGCGGCGCCGCTCAGCGCGCTCGCCGTGCACGCCGCCAAGGACATCTTCGCATGGTATGTACTGTACTGTACTGTACTGTACGACACCCGCAAGCTGCGCGTGCGCGACACGCTGCGTAGTAGTGCGAAACCCTTACCTTACTCTAATTGTGACTATAATATACTGTCGACTACGGCGCGCGACGCGACGGCGCGGTCACAATAGTATATTTTGAGAATGTTTTATCCATGAAAACCTATATTGATTCTCTCGCTTCTCTGCCATAGATTCTGCCATTATTTATGCTAGAATTAGCTGTTGGTTTTCCAATCCTACTAATATTAAAAACGCGAAAGTTTGTAAGTATGGATGGATGGATGTTTAACGGCTGAACGGATCTTGGTGAAAATTGGCACAGAGGTATATAATAGTCTGGAATAACACATAGGCTACTTTTTATCCCGTGGGAATACCGGTATTTAAAACCACGCGGGTGAAACCGCAGGGCGCTACTAGTAAATAAATAATTATAAAAAAAATGTTGCACATTATTCTTTTTTTTTTAATCCTACTGCATAATAGTTAATTGACTCAGGCGTGGCTTTGCGGAAGTCCATTGTTAAATATAAATTAACTCGAACAAAGCAATATGTAGTACTTATCCGCTGATCTAGAGATCAGCGGATAAGTACTACATATTGCTTTGTTCGAGTTAATTTATATTTAACTACTGCATAATAATGTTTTTTATTTTAAATGGACAATTTAAATGTTTTAGGCTAAATCACTCCTGCTTTTAGACCACTTTCGATGGAAAGGTCGTATAACGTGGAAAAACATTTTCGTTTAAACCATGTTTAGTTTTTCTAATAATTCTATAACAAAAATGTGATGACTTTCCAGCGGTTCGTCCAACCAGTCCATCTACATCTACGACTTCAAAGGCAGCCTCCTCAACACCATCAAGTACAACGAGGGCTTCATGGGCACGCGCATCGGCCCCATCTCCTGTCTCGCCTTCCATCCCTTCAGGTAACATTACATCGGCCCCATCTCCTGTCTCGCCTTCCATCCCTTCAGGTAACATCACATCGGCCCCATCTCCTGTCTCGCCTTCCATCCCTTCATGTAACATCACATTGGCCCCATCTCCTGTCTCGCCTTCCATCCCTTCAGGTAACATCACATCGGCCCCATCTCCTGTCTCGCCTTCCATCCCTTCAGGTAACATGACATCGGCCCCATCTCCTGTCTCGCCTTCCATCCCTTCAGGTAACATCACATCGGCCCCATCTCCTGTCTCGCCTTCCATCCCTTCAGGTAACATCACATCGGCCCCATCTCCTGTCTCGCCTTCCATCCCTTCAGGTAACATCACATCGGCCCCATCTCCTGTCTCGCCTTCCATCCCTTCAGGTAACATCACATCGGCCCCATCTCCTGTCTCGCCTTCCATCCCTTCAGGTAACATCACATCGGCCCCATCTCCTGTCTCGCCTTCCATCCCTTCAGGTAACATCACATCGGCCCCATCTCCTGTCTCGCCTTCCATCCCTTCAGGTAACATCACATCGGCCCCATCTCCTGTCTCGCCTTCCATCCCTTCAGGTAACATCACATCGGCCCCATCTCCTGTCTCGCCTTCCATCCCTTCAGGTAACATCACATCGGCCCCATCTCCTGTCTCGCCTCCCATCCCTTCAGGTAACACCTCAGGACTGGAACACTGCACTGGCGGTCTAGTGGTAGTGAGTGACCCCACCTTCCGATCATAATGTCGTGGTTTCAAAACCGGTCGTGTACCAATGAGTTATTCTGTTCACAAGTTTATGTGCACAGTGCTATTAATCTCTAACGGTGAACGAAAATAACGTGAGGAATCGTCGAGCTTAAAAAGTTCGATGACAAATTTAGTCTCTTTGAGGCGCACTTAAAATCCTTTCAGCACACTGTTTGGAATAGAACTATTGAGACGACAAGAAGATGTAGGAGTGAATGTGTAGTGTAGGTAGGTATTGTACTGTAGTGTGTATGACATGTTGTGTTGTGTTGTGTCAGGCTGGCGCTGGGCGCGGGCGCCAAGGACGCCACGGTCTCCGTGTTCGTGTCGGAAGGCAAGCGGTGACCCGCGCCGCCGCCGCCGCCGCCGCCGCCGCCGCCGCCTAGCGACGCCGCAGGTGCCTCGCACATCCTGTAACTATCTACCACACTGCGCACACATTACTATTATAATAATAATTATTTCAGACTGTTCATAACTTTGCTAGTAACAATAATACTTGATAAATAGTGTTAGTGACAAGTCTTGGTTTCTTTGACAAGTTAGTGCTGAGTGTGCAGCTGCATCCAACAGTGGTTGAGTGGACAGCTCCCCACTCTTAGACAATGCATTAATGATACTGTTCGGGCGGCCATGGACCCGCATTCTCAATGAGGCGCATCGTTTGCGTATTAAGGCAATAAGCCATCCACTCGGTTTTCCTTACTGTTTGAATGTTAGGATTTTTGTGGCTAAATCACGCCCCACGGACTGTTTTCGGTGAAACTTGAAATAGATATAGTTTGTAGTCTGGATTAACTCAAACTTTTGAAACCCAAAAATAATCCAGTGCGTGGTATAAAATAATAACGAATTCAAAAATGGAAACCACCTTAAACATTTCACCGAATTCATATTAATAGGTAAACTGTATTTTGTTTCAAAGGATAAAACATTTATGTGTACAGTTTAATGTATAACTCCATGGGCCTGAAGTCAGCCGCTTGGCGAATCTGACATTACCTTCTCATTGGTCAGACCAACCTTTATAATATGCTAACTCTAAGCGCGGTCAGTTATACTTGTGTTGTGTCAACTATCTACTTCCCGTCCGCACAATCACTTCAATGTTTTTTATTATTATTTACAGTTACCTCGTTAATCGGCAGAGTGTGGGTAAGGTACCTAGTGTAGTGTACCTACATAGCATAGCTAATGGCTACCCTTGGCGTTCGCGGTAGTCACACCTCGCTCGCTGACAAGTTACCAGGCAAACATTTAGCTTATAATTATTATATAAAATGTAGATGTAATACACCGATTAATTGCGGTTCTATAAACAATAGGAAAGGATATAAAAACCTAGCCAAGTTTTGATTGAATCCAAAACGGATTGTCAGCTAATAGATGTAATAATAATAAATTGGATGACAGAGATGTAAAACACCTGTCATTAGTATCGGAGCTATATAAACGCTCGTTACGGGTGAATCTACACTAACCCATAACAAGCGATAATAGCGAGCGTACCGCTCTAGGTTATATTGGCTGATGGATTGTTTGATAAGATTAATTTTAAATATATATGATAAATATAAGGCGCCAAATAACATAATACAAATAGCAAGGAAGAAATCAAGGAACAAAAGTATAATTATTATCGTACAATCTTTCAGCCGTAGGTGCTACGCGGACGGCTTAATATGTAGGTATAGTTGTGGTGCTGCTACGTTTTATTACTGAATTGAATCGAAGGTTCTGTCACTCCCTCTTGTTCGAAAGTAAAATAATGATATTTTTCCTATTCAATCATGCCTTTCTACTATAATTATTTTTAGTTATAAAATATATTATGTTATTATAAAATGAAAAAGTAGTAAATTATGGAAGACTTAATTGCGTAGCTTTACTTAACTATGTAGCTTGTTTATTTGTACAACGATCACATTAGCTTACATAAAAATATGCGATAACGATGAGTCATTATAAATTTTAAGCTCCTATTTCCGATATTGAGCCAAATAAATTACACAGAGTAAGTAGTTGTAGGATTTGTAATAAATAACAGTTATATATAGTAGGAACGTACGATAGGATAGTGGGACATGCAACCAATGTAGCTAGCTCATAGAGGGCGTCCATTAGTTCTCGCGGTGAAGGAGACATTATGTGGAAACAGGGTCGTATTCTAGCTAGTGCAGCGCAGCCCGTCGTGTGGAATACGAGTTGCAAAATAAGTAATTTTTGGCAGTATTCTGGCTATCCCATCTAGATGTCCTCATTAAATACCGAGAGATCTGAGAGGATGACCAACGTTCCTGGAGATTAAATCGTAAGCCTTTAATGCTATACAAAGTTCAACAAGCTATGGACAAAACAACTGATTCGTTAATTACTAATTGATTAAACTCATATCTGTACCTATGTACTGTGCGTAATATACAACAGCCTGCCAGCTGGGATAGTTTAGGCATAGCTTTGAAACTATCGTTTAATATAGAGTTCTATAATCAAATAATACAACATGTAATTGCCAATGATTTTTGTCATACTAGTCGGTTTATTCGTTTAGTCTCATTGTGTTATAATATTAAAGTGGCACAATTCAACAAGTGTTCAAAGAGGTGCTACACATCACAAAACGAAACTCCGTTAAGCATAAGGTGCGTACAAATTACGCGCGGCTAACGGACGGTGTCGCCGCGCGCGGCAGCTCAATCATTGCCGCGCGACGAGCCGCTCTGTCGGTTTTTGTGTGTGACCGCATCAAAGAGCTTCATTCAGTCGTCCGCTCGCGCGCAGTTGGAACGGTATTGAATTGGCTCGTCGCGCGTCAAATACGCAGAATGGCTATACGCGGCGGCGGGCTGTTCGAGCTGGATCGCTCGGCAGACGGATTACTAAATTCATATCAACATCATGGCTCGCGCGGCAAATGAACGTCTCCGCCGGTCGAGCACTGGCTCGCGCGGCAGCCGCGCGTAATTTGTACGCACCTTTACTGTACTAGTTCTTGTACAACCAATATATATATATATATATATATATTGGTTGTAACTATATGTAATTTAGCTAAACATTTTATGTACGTACAATTACATAATTGGTATGTAAATATTGTGAAATTCGTTTTGTTTGTGATTAGTTATTACAGAAAGTTCCTACACCTTAAAACTCTTAAACAAAGATGCCATTTTAGTTAGATTAGGTTTTCGTTTGTATGTACCAACTAATTTAAGAGCTAAATTACAAATGCATGCAATCAGTTTATGTATGATTCTGCAAGCAAACAAATTACCGGTAGCTATAGGGTTAGGTGGTGTAACCAGCATTTATTTATACAATAATGTGAAGTCATGTTAGTGATTGATTTGAACAAAAATATAATAGTAAAGTTTTTTAATCAAAAATGGTACTGCTGGCTCTAGTATCAGACAAATCAAGCAAACAAACAATAGGTTGGCACTAATATTCACTTATTTACTAACTGGTGCCTTGTGAAGTGAGTAGTCTGTCACTCATTAATTATTTTTGACATGAGAACCGTGGGCTCCGCGACCTAGACCTCGACTCTGCCATTGCTATACGTAGTTATGTAGTGCCTACAACCCGTGCGACTTGACTGTAGACTTCACTGTTTGTTTGTTTTTTCAGAAAGTGATACACACAACAAACAGTGAAGTCCGCAGTTAAGTGACATGGCTCATAGTTCCTTAGGAATAAATCTTATTATTTAGTCATAGGTATTAGTTTTAGACCTGAGATGACTAATTTAAGGCCATTTATTTCAAAACAAGAGCTGTAATGAAAAAAGTAATTCACTACAAAATCATTAACTAAAACTTAGGCTACTGAGAGATGCTCTCAGATCTTCAGTTACGAAGATCCAGGTGAAGACTACAGTTCCATCCCTGAAGCGCACATTCATGCAAATACCTTAAAAACTGTTTAACTACAAATTAAAGATTGTGTTTTGGGGAACTACTAAATCTTGGCATGGAATCCAGCTCACTAGCTCACAGGCCGAGAGTTCTCATATCAATATTAATGTCCGACACCATAATGGTAATGAACAAATAGCAATGAAAAACAATTAAATATTTATTTGTAAATTAAATATAATTAATGCATTTTTAAATAAAATGTTTGATTATTCGCTTTTACATAATGTAGGTAATATTAATGTACATTTTACAATAATACTGTTGTTGTTAAATAAAATGAGGTTCAAAAAAAATGGTTTTTCTTTACTTCAATTATTTTCTAACGAGAAATAAAACTCTTAGATACCATTCGGCTAACCACTACATCTAGAAGACTGTCTTTGCCCTGGTAGTCATTCAAGTCATAGATTTGCTTCACTTCCTCCCATTGAGTGTATTGACTGAGCTCGCTCATGGGACACAGCTCACCCTCAATTTGTGAGAGGATTTTCTTACTGTCATCACCTTCCTGAGTTGTGAGGAAGCACACTAGTAGTTCCTGATCACTTTCCAACCCAAATTTAATCAAGCTCTGAGTTATTTTTTTTGAAAGTGATAAATTGTATAGAATTTCTGCATAAACTGACCGGGTTACCATTGAATTCAGTTTTTGTGAGACTGCCGCACAGTTTGCAGCCACAACTACTTGGAAGGGGTCTATGATAAGGCTTGGTTTTATAATTGCACAATTCCAGGTACCCTTTATAACATTGTTTCTTATTGCGTCCACATTCTGGACGTTCTTAAACAGATAAATAGTAAGGCTTGTGCCTGTTTCCGGATCGAGATGACAGCTGTAGGACTCTGAAGACATTCTGGGAAAATATGAAATATTATCAGAGCACCAGCAAATTAGTAGGTAGGTAGGAACACTTTAGATTTTATCATTAATTAATAGCTGTTTGTCTACACTAATATTATAAAGAGGAAAACTCTGTCAGCCTTATTATAAACAAATCAAACCTGGGTTTAAACCTAGCTCAAGTCACGTTTTCTTATTATAAACAACTTAAACCTGGTTTATCTCATAAATTTAGGATCATCTCAGGTTTATCATTTTCGTATTACAAAAGACACTTTAGTCGAAGACTACATAGTACCTGAGATAGTCCATGATTCATCATCACAGAACATAATCATTCAACAAATATCCACAGACTATAACAAATTATGGCAATCAATCGTTCATTCATTTTGGAATCACCAACTTATCTGAGCCGGTCTGAAGTTAGCCGCTTGTGCATAAATGGCCAATAGTGAATCGAGAATTCTCTAAACAGCTAACTTCAGACCGGCTTAGATAAGTTGGTATAACTGTACTCTCTTGCCGCAGGCTAAAGTCATATGCGCATACTACCTCGTCTTTCGTTTTAACGAATCAATTTTTAGTTTCTCTTCTTGACTCAGATCTCCGCCTTTGTTTTAAATCTCGTTATCAACTTGATATTGACAAATTCGTGGCAACCCATGCGTTTTGACATTTCAAATTTAGATCGGAGTCTAGAGTTTGAAATTTTAATGTATGTTGAATAATGCAGTGCTACAAGTTGTTTTATTGAATAAACTTATGTGGGAGACCAAATAAAATTTGGCAAAATGAGATTTTTATTAGTTAGACCATACTTAAACTAGGGGTCGTTCGGGTTTATCTTTAAACCGTGGTTTAGGGGATAAACTCCGTTTTATAATAACGTCTGGTCTAAGTCTTTGATTTTTCTATAGAGCAGGGACCAACTTCGGTATCAAAGTTAGACCACGGACCAGTTAGTCCTGGCCTTTTTTTTTTTTTTTTTTTTTTTTTTTTGACGCTGGGAAAAATGCGTTACGCATTCCCCCCCATTGGAGGATGGGAGGGATATGTGGGACTCCCCGGTTTCCGCTACCGGTATACCCACTAAACAACCCAGCGGCACTCCCGCGTCGTCTTTGTTGGAGGGGAACTGGGAAACTGGCAGAGCCTTTTCATCCAGTCCCCCGCCGACGACCGCCCGCCTTTACAGCGGGGCCCGCAAATGTCCCCGCCTTTACGGCGGGGCCCGCACGCCCCCCCTTTGTAGGGAGGGGCCCGGGAACGACCGTGAGTGCCCGGCCGTTCCCGCCCGACGGGAGTGGTGAATAAGTGCAATGCGGGAGAAGGTGCCCCCAGGTCTTCTCCCGCTATTCACCACGTAGCGGCGCGAGAAGTTAAGGCGTCTCTCGCGCGCGCTCTTCCGCCTCGTCCGTCCGGGCTGCCTAAACAGCCCAGACCCACCTGGGCAGACCAAAAGGTCTGCCCTGCCTCATCACACTGTGCCCTCTGCTAATCAGAGGGACACGTGGAGAGGCCCACCGTGTCGGATTATTAGCCACCATGAAACACGTCCGCAGTACTCTGCGGGCGTGTTTCATGGTGTTACCGGGGTGCACCACGAGGAGGTTACCCGACCCAGCACCCCAGTTAGTCCTGGCCTAGTCTAACTCACATTTTTATAATAAGACGGACACAGACTAAATAATTTCTACTTTTTTTTATTTTGTGACGGCTATTTGCAAGGAATTTGAATACAAGTACAAAAATTCCTTGGCTATTTAGCGTTGCCGTAGTATTCAAATTCCTTGGGACAATATACGAAATACCTATGAGTGCGGGAAAGATCATAAAAATGTTCTGTCCCTTACTTACTTCATACGTTTTTGGAAATGTTTGGCACCAGCTTGGTGCCAAAACTTATCGACTGGGTCAAGTGATCACTCGGCCGCAGGTCCGTAAGACAAAAAAGTTGGGTAATGCCTACTTTCAGATTATGACAGGTTATATTATACCAGTGGTACCTATAACATAATCTGAAAGTAGGCATTACCCATAGATTATAATACTGCTCGGCGCTCGTCATAAATCTAGGTGGTATAAATCTGTCATCTGTCATCATGATCTGTCTATCTGACTGTCTAACCGCGCATGCGCGCAGTTCATACTCTCACTTCTCCTTCTTTCTCTTCTTTTTTTGTATTTTGTGTAAAAAAGTGTTTGCTTGTGTACGTACAATCAGAAAATAATGTAAATTATTACCAAAACCTTATGTTTTGCTTCAAAAATTAAGCTAAAAAGGATTGTATTATAAGTGTAGTGAAATGACTAATTAGACGCATAACTTGTGAAATATGTAGGTTGAAGACATGAAAATATAAATTAACTCGAACAAAGCAATATGTAGTACTTATCCGCTGATCTAATCTCCTTAAGCTGGAATAAACTTAATTAGACTTCGACACGTGTTTCACTCCTCTCCTCTACGAAGCATCTTCAGGAAATTGACCCGCTGTGCACCGAACGTGTTACCTCGTCGAGCGCTGAGCTGAAAGCTTACAGCTCAGCGCTCGACGAGGTAACACGTTAGTTTTACATTCTCTTTGGGCGAAGAGATAAGAATGACAAATAGTCACAAAGGTTATTATTTAGATTAGATTATAATACAACGTATGTTACGTATGTAATGTAGGTACACTACATACATTTCTTACCGCATCGCATTTACAAAAGATAAGCACAAGACAAGATACAACAGAGTAATAAAAAGAGTAATTACAGGAGTATATAAATTCCTAGAGATACAAACATGGTGATCACACTAACTAAATTCAATCAGCTGAATAGAATAAGGTCAATCGTTGCGTACAGTCGTTTGCTGTCAACGCAAACGCAACACGATACGGAGAATGCCGGCCCCGTTGTGTTTAGAAGGTTGACGGGCGCAGACCGCGGAATCGCCGTGTATGGACTCAACAGCCCCAAGGACCGGAATGCTCTGGGCCATGACCTCGTCGACGCCATGAAGGAAGTCAACCAGATCATTAGAGAGGACACTAAGTTGTCTGTGATAATTCTGCACAGTCTTGTACCCGGGATCTTCTGTGCTGGTGAGTGTACACTCACTAACAAAACTGGAGTTCTTAACTGATTGAGTTTTTTTAACACAATATTGTTATAGGTACTTAGGTTGTTGGACACTCCACACAGCACTATCTCACCCCAAACTAAACCATAACTTGGGATATGGGAACCAAAATATAGCTGATACCTATACCTACCTACATTATATACTTTTTTTGTAGGTAAATATATACCTACTTCTAATAATAAGTAACACCCAGACAGAGAATAAACATCTATGTTCATGATATCACACAAATGTTTGTTCTCAGTGGAGATCAAATCCATAGCTTACAGCACAGAAGGCAGAGCTACTTTCTTCAACTTAACTTAACTTCGTCAACTAACTTTTCATTATGAAATGATAACTGCATTCTGAGGTTGTTCTAGATTTTATGTCATCAAAATGAAAGTATTTACTTTGTTGACTGAACCAAAATACCTAGCAATACTGACAAAATGAAATGCTTAATGGAATTTATAATTTCAGGTGCAAATCTGAAAGAACGGTTCCAGATGACAGATGAAGAGGTTTGCAAATTTGTGCGTGGTCTAAGAGGAACATTCATAGAAATAGAAGACCTACCCATGCCTACAATAGCTGCCGTGGAGGGTGTTGCTGTAGGAGGTGGCCTAGAGCTGGCACTTGCATGTGACATCAGAGTAGCTGCAGAAACGGCAAAACTGGGGCTCGTAGAGACCGGGAGGGGCCTCATCCCTGGGGCTGGAGGCACTCAAAGGCTCCCTCGAGCTGTTAATCTCAATATAGCCAAGGAACTTATATTTACATCCAGGATTGTGAGTGGCAAAGAAGCTAAAGAATTAGGTAAGAATGAAAATCTCACTGCTTAAAGTTTTAGTACTCATAACAGAGTACTAAAAGTTTAAGCAGTGGATTTAGGCAGACATGTTTTTGTGAGTGGCAGTCAGTTTTAAAACGTTTTGCTGTAACATAAAACTGTATCCATGGTCCCATTACTAACTTTAGCACTGCCTATCCTCAGACACAGTTATTTAACTATAATATGTATGAAGTAATTGTGCCATTATTTTGTAAGCCAAACCAAAAGATGCTTAGTAACTTGGTACATGTACATTTTATTTTAATTTCTTCTTTATTTTCACAGGTATTGTGAACCATGCTGTTACACAAAACAGTGCTAAAAATGCAGCTTATGAGAAGGCACTGGAACTGGCCCGAGAAATAATACCAAATGCTCCAATAGCACTCCGCTGTGCCAAGCAGGCTGTCAACCAGGGCATCCAAGGAAGCATTCAGGAGGGGTATGAAGTGGAACAGAAGTTCTATGAAGTCAATGTTCCCACCAAGGATAGGCAAGAAGGAATGATATCCTTCATTGAAAAGAGAAAACCTATCTATGAAGGACATTAGGCACAGCTTAGGGTGTGTAAACATATATTTAAGTACTTGTTTTGCCTTCAAGACTACAGTTTCGGGAAACTAAGTATGAATATGATAACTCTTGTAATTCCAATAAGTATAAATGAAGTGATACTTTTGTATTTAGACTATTCCTTGTGAAAAATCACAATTATTTTTTAACATTTTTAAATTATACAGCATGTTGGTCATTTTTAAAACTTTGTTTAATTACTCCTTGCAAGTGGTTAAAATATAATTAATTTTGCCTCATCCTACAACCTATTTGCCTATATAATAAAATTGGTTTCACAGATTTTAATTCCGGTATTCCTAGGGGATAAAAAGTAGCCTGTGTTATTCCAGACTAATCTATCTCTGCCAAGTTTCATCCAGATCCGTTCTGGGGTGAAAGAGTAACAAACATCCATCCATCCATCATAGTAGGAGGATATTAAAATGTACACACATCCTTACATACCAGATTTGATGGTTAGTTGAGTTGATATGATGTGTTATAACAACAAACAAAGACAAGTCAAGTAGGTTACTACATAGTAGTAGATAACCATTTTACTGCTAAATGGTTGCAGTTGGCACTCCACTACATTAAGGTTCCACATGCAAATAATTATAGATTTATTTAACTGATACAAACTAACACAAACAAAACTATTAGACATGATTAGTATAACTACTTACATTATGTACATTTTAGTTAATAATCTATAAATTTAAGCACCTTATAATCTGTTGTTTAGTATCCTGAGGAGAGGTCACCTTGTGGCCAATAACTCGGGAGTCATTGTAGATCTCATGGTCATTACCCCCATGGTCAGTCTTATCTCCAAAGAAGTGGATCTCTTCATACTTTTGATCAGCGATGTGGTTCAGGCAAAATGTTTTATCCCACCCTTCCGGAAAGACATCTACACTGATTTGTCCACCAAGAGCAAATTTTAATCCGCTATCCTTAAACTCTGTCTGAAGTGCATCCACAAATTTTTGTCTAATTTGGTACTCCAACTCAAACTTTGAGAAGTGATCTCTCTCTGCTTGGCTGCACGAGCGCCCGACCGGACAGATATTGATCATACTAGAACGAAACTCAATAAAGTTACCTCGTTTAGCTGGTAACTCCAAATTCGACATGTATCCTAGAGCGAAATTTATTACTTTTTGCAATTTTTCTTCACCAAAATGACTAAGGATGCTTTCGGAGCTTATTAGCGTACCGCCTCTGTACTGGACTACTCCATTTTCACAAAAAACATAGTCGAATTTTGTTGCAACTTCTTCTCCATCCATTTGTTCAGCTATTTTAGCATAATCCGAACCACTCACTAATCCCACAGAGACTTGTGACTGCACGTCGTTCAGGAGAAAGCTCTTCAGATCCTCTGAGATTATCTGTCGCGGTTTGGTTAGCGTGCCGTCGACATCGAAGAGATACAATATTTTTTTTCGGCTTGTCATTTTCGGAGGAAAGGAATAAGGGAGACGGTACCTACCTACCCAATAATTTAAATTGTGGAGCCAACTGACGCGGACTGTCTGTGAGTAGAGCACTGGACTGCGCTGCGCTGCGTCGCAAACGGGTACCTAACCAACCAGTAAACACTTCGCTTCGACAGCGACACGTCAGAGTAAACAGTATCTGTGACGATGACGAGTGTGTCGGCTTTTGTTTACGTGTTAATTTTAACGTCGTCGTTTTTTACTGTAAGGGTGTTATCAGACCATTCAAGAAATGTTCTGATACTACTCGGTATGTATATATTTGTTCAGCTCATCATAGATTTCTTATCTTTTACGAACCACCCTGACTGATCCCCCGCCCTCACCGTCCTGATTCGTACAACACCATGGAACAAGAATACTTGATCCTAGTACAACACACACTTCGATTAGTTCTTTCAGTTTCAAGTAAGCTGACTTTGTTGTGGTGTGGTGTGTACAGTGCTTAGAGCATTTAAATGCTCTAAGGTCCTACCTATTGTTTGATTTGACCTTTGCAACCGGGTACTGACCCATGCATGACCCGCCCAATCGACCATGTCTGTCAGTGTCCGTCATTTCGACACACAATCAAGCTAATGTAATGTCAGAAATGTCAAGTATTGATTGCATTCTGTGCCGTAGGCCGTCGGTTCGATTCCCACCGAGGACAAACATTTGTGTGATGTGATGAACATAGATGTTTGTTTCTGTGTCTGGGTGTTATACAGGTAATAATATATATAAAAAATTATATATTATGTAAGCAGGCATATAACGTATTAAATATAGGTATCAGTTAGCTAGTACCCATAACACAAGCTTTGAGTAGTGCTGTGTGGATTGTCCAGCATTATTTATTTATTTAAGTATGCATTTACATAAAAAAAGCATTTTTGTATACAGATGTAGTATAATTTTGAGTGACAAAAGTTTTTTGGAAATAATACCGCTTTTTAGAATAGAGTTAAACATGTTTGGTTTGGGGAAGAAGTTATGGTTCGCCAATTTAGGGCTTCGGTGGTAATGCCATCATGACCACAGTTCTACTGTATTTCATACTAAAGAGCGCTCGATGAACTTCGAATCCAGTAATCATTTGAATATGTCTTCTGGACACGAGTAGAGTCGCAGCCGGTTGACGAGCTATATTATTGGTGTCTTCTGAGTAGAGATTTCGTTATAAAAGAACTAAAAGAAAGAAAGCTGTTATACCTATATATACATATACAGGGTTACAGGAAAAATCGTGCTAGATCCGTTAAGGACGTGGAGTACCCATCATTTCTGACTTATTTCACAAACAATTGCCATAATATTTTTTTTAGATATCCCTTAGAGAAAAATAAACTTTCTAGTATTTTTTCTTATTTCTTAACTTTCACTTGTCTACTACGGTCTATTCAATTAACTTATGCACTATTTTAATGATTGACATCCTAAAGCATCTTATTACACATGTAAAAATGCAATAATAATAATAATTAAGGTGCACAAAATTTTCAATAAAAAAATTAAAAGTCGAATTGCTTGAAAAGGGTTATGTTTAGGGTAGGGTGTTTCATAGTGAAATAAGTCAGAAATGATGGGTACTCCACGCCCTTAACGGATCTAGCACGATTTTTCCTGTAACCCTGTATATAGGTATAACAGCTTTATGTATGTAGTTCTTTTATAACGAAATCTCTACTCAGAAGACACCGGGGGAATGGTTTATAATGATTTTTATTTCCTTAGCGGACGATGGTGGTTTCGAGCTTGGTGCATACACAAATAAAATTTGCCAGACGCCAAATATAGATGCACTGGCACAGCGGGGACTCATCTTTAACAACGCCTTCACTCCAGTCAGTAGCTGTTCACCTAGGTAAGTACATCATGGGCTGTTTTAAAATTAAACTTAAGGCCAACCTAGGAACCAATGTTTTGTTCAACAGCCGTGCTTCCTTGCTGACCGGTACTCCCAGTCACCAGAATGGCATGTATGGCCTGCATCAGGGAGTGCACCACTTCAACTCATTCGAAGAAGCTTCGAGTCTGCCTAACGTGCTGCGCGCGCAAGGGATCTACACAGGTACCTACGGTTTACTTAACGAACAGCTCGTGTACCTACCTATACCTACCTACCTTACCTTGCGAAGTCATTAGTAACCGTGACCCGTGGAGTTCACCGTGCAGTCACTATTTAGATTGGTGACCATCATGAAATTTTCCGTGCGCTTCATGTACTTTTCTTAAAAATTCCGTTATCATCTAGGTAGGTATTTCACATCTATATTTTTTTATATTCATGTTGATTGAAGGCATTATTGGCAAGAAACATGTGGGTCCAGCCGATACGTTCCGCTTCAATTTCGAACAAACGGAGGAAAACAATCACATTAACCAGGTGGGGCGCAACATCACCCACATCAAACTGCTTACTCGAGAGTTCCTGAACAACGCACGCAATGAGGATAAGTAAGTTCTTCTAAATGTTCATTTTTAACTACTTGCTGATAAAATAATCAGATGACCTAAAATCATTAGCTTTTATCAGAGCATTGCCGTGCCGTGTAAGTAACGCACTACATGAACATGCTTGCATGCTTTACCTACATTGTACGTCCTGTCTATCAACTTATGGTAAACATATGCATATGTCTCAACGAAACTCAAACTCCATCTTACATCTCGTAAGGAGACCACAGAGACATCGCCGCGCCTTTTCACTGTTTCACATTCTGTAAGTACCTATAATACGAGTAGTCATAGGTACTTGTTGCTTAGTGCAATAAAGAATAAATAAATAATGATTGGTCAGGCCTTTCTTCCTGTACGTGGGTTTCCACGATCCGCACCGCTGCGGGCACTCGGAGCCGCAGTTCGGTTCGTTCTGCGAGCGCTTCGGCTCCGGAGAGCCCGGCACGGGCCGCATCCCCGACTGGCAGCCCTGGTACTACCAGTGGGATGAGGTGCAGCTACCCTTCCATGTGCAGGTACCTTCACCTGCTTTCAGTTATCTTTTGAACGTTTATTCAAGAACGTCCTCGGGAATGCTGATTGCTGGTTTGTTCTAGGATACCGAAGCTGCTCGAAGAGACGTAGCAGCTCAATACACAACAATGTCAAGACTTGACCAAGGTAACGTTTTTGCAATCCGAAGTACAAGAACTAAGTAAAGAGGCATTTTATATTTATTTATTTAACAAAATATGTAGGTTTTTGAATTAATTATCAACTCTAACCTACCTAATAGATTTTTATTTTATTATAGGAGTAGGTCTTGTTTTGAAAGAGCTCGAAGCAGCCGGTCACATCAATGACACGTTGGTCATCTACTCGTCAGACAACGGCATACCGTTTCCTTCCGGCCGTACTAACTTCTACGACCCTGGGTTGAGAGAACCCCTCATTATTGTATCTCCGGAATCTACAGCTAGAAAGAACCAGGCGTCTGGTGTTATGGCTAGTTTGCTGGATATAATGCCGACTGTACTAGACTGGTTCAGAATTGAGCGGGAAGATGTAGAAACTAATGAAATTATCGAAGTCTGGCAGGATAAACCTAAAAGCTTGATGCCTGTTTTGGAAAAGGGTAAGTACCTACCTAGGTAGTTAATTGACTCAGGCGTGACTTTGCGGAAGTCCATTGTTAAATAAAAATTAACTTGAACAAAGCATATGTAGTACTAATCCGCTGATCTAATCTCCTTAAGCTGGAATAAATACTTAATTAGACTTCGACACGTGTTTCACCTCTCTACGAAGCATCTTCAGGAAATTGACCCGCTGTGCACCGAACGTGTTACCTCGAACGAGGTAAGTACCTAGGTACCGAGCAGATTGACCGATCCAGTGTGTGGTATTTGTCGTTGCAATCGATGATTTTCTTCGTCAGAACCTCCACCCTCGCCAGACGACGCAGTGTTTGCGTCTCAGACGCATCATGAAGTCACGATGTACTTCCCCATGCGAGCCATACGCACGCGTCGGTACAAGCTGATCCACAACCTGAATTATGCAATGCCTTTCCCTATCGATCAAGACTTGTACGTGTCTCCTACTTTTCAGGTGAGTTATAAAACTCCATAAATTTATTATTTATTCATCATTTATTGCACAAAACACATTATTTCATGAATATAAATTACAGGACATTCTGAACCGCACTCTCAGCAAGCAACCCTTGCCGTGGTACAAGACGCTGCGCGAGTATTACTACAGACCGCAGTGGGAGCTATTCGACATACGCACCGACCCCGCAGAAACGAGAAACTTACACGGTCAGTTGACTGAGGGTATACTTAGTTTTGTTTTGGCCCTTTCCTTATCGGCATGTAGAACATCCAAATGTGGGGCAGGGCCTTATACTTGATTGCTCATATTCAAATTGCTGTACCAAATTGAAGGAAAGAGGAAATGAAGGAATGCTGACTGACATTAAGGTTAGGTACTTAGTATAGGTAGGTACCTACTTATGTAACCTATTACTCCTAGCTACCTATATTGAAGACTATTATTTTTTGTTTAGGAAAGCCGTCGCTGGCTCTGGTGGAAAAGACATTGATGAAGCGGCTGCAGGCGTGGCAGCGAGCTACACGAGACCCATGGCAGTGCGCGCCCGACGCTGTACTGCTGCGGGAGCGAGACGGCAATACGCCAGTCTGTCGCGGTCTTGGATATTAACAAGGAAGACGATATCACGATACGTACTATACGAAAGCTTCAGTGCCTTGGCTTGGCTGGTTACCCGACCAGTCAAGCCTCAAGTCAATCATATGCAAATATTTGCCCGAAAGGAGCTTCTGTTAGCCTAACTTAAACGCCTCCAGCCTTATTATAAACAAATTAAACCTGGGTTTAAACCTAGCTCAAGTCACGTTTTCTTATTATAAACAACTTAAACCTGGTTTATCTCATAAACTTAGGATCATCTCAGGTTTATCATTTTCGTATTACAAAAGACACTTTAGTCGAAGACTACATAGTACCTGAGATAGTCCATGATTTTTTTTTAATATTCGCTCCTTGGAGCAGGCTATAGTTTTAAACCATACCGCCTAGTCTTAATGTAATTTTTTTTTTTACTCAAGTTAGTTTGTTTAGTGTATTTCTTGCGTAAATTAAATCTCTTTTTAATGTAATCATATCAGTTACAGATACACATCTGAATGAAAACATACCAATAGCTGGTACACATCTGACTGTTTTTTTTTGACATATTAGATAGTCCATGATTCATCATCACAGAACATAATCATTCAACAAATATCCACAGACTATAACAAATTATGGCAATCAATCGTTCATTCATTTTGGAATCACCAACTCATCTGAGCCGGTCTGAAGTGAGCCGCTTGTGCATAAATGGCCAATAGTGAATCGAGAATTCTCTAAACGACTAATTTCAGACCGGCTTAGATAAGTTGGTATAACTGTACTCTCTTGCCGCAGGCTAAAGTCATATGCGCATACTACCTCGTCTTACGTTGTAGTTTTAAGAAAGAAGTCTATCGAATGACGGACAGACAGTGCTTTGTCCCCGGCAACCAAGGTCCTCTCGCTTGCTCGTGGCTCGAATTACTCAAAAAAAATCTGACAGCAGATAACTTCGCTGTGATTATCGAAGCTTTGAATCAAATAAATTACGCAAACTGCAACGACACAAACAAATAAACAAGTGAAACAAGCTGGCTGTCGTCTTGATATTTACTTCTACATACTTTTTTTTTATAATATATCATCTAAAGTAAAGAAAATGTAGCATCGGGATTTTGTGCTTTAACTTATCATAAGTACATACCTACTCAAGAAAAAATATGTCCAACGAAAGACGAGGTAGTATGTACATGATCATGACTAGCTTGCGGCAAGAGGACCAGTCAGTCTTTCAAATTTATATATTAAGGCCGAAGTTGTTTAAAAAAATACCAATTTTATAACTAGATGGCGCTAGTAAAAGTGTCCGAAAGGTAGATCGCGCTAGTGATGCGTTTTCACAATCAAATTTAATTCAAATTTAGATCGGAGTCTATAGTTTGAAATGTATGTTGGATAATGCAGTGCTACAAGTTGTTTTATTGAATAAACTTATGTGGGAGACCAAATAAAATTTGGCAAAATGAGATTTTTATTAGTTAGACCATACTTAAACTAGGGGTCGTTCGGGTTTATCTTTAAACCGTGGTTTAGGGGATAAACTCCGTTTTATAATAACGTCTGGTCTAAGTCTTTGATTTTTCTATAGAGCAGGGACCAACTTCGGTATCAAAGTTAGACCACGGACCAGTTAGTCCTGGCTTAAGCCTAGTCTAACTCACATTTTTATAATAAGACGGCTCAAGTTTAAGTTCTTACTGTTTTGGAAGAAAGTAAACACATCAAGAAGAAGCAATCTGAAGAAGTCTATCTACTGCTGGGGCATAGGACTCTTGGTCTTGAACTCTTAACTGAATTTGTGGTAAAATCATCTGAGCATATTGATGGTACCTAGTAAAACTTTAGTACATAATTAATCATATATAAAATATTTAATTAGGCAAAAATAAACAATTTATGATTGATGAAACAACCCATTACAACATTATATTACTCAAGCAGTGAATTCGGACGCGTGGTGAGAGGAGAGGTGCTACTCGCCTCGCTACAAGCCTGGGGTGTTATTCACTATGACCAATCCAATCGCGTTTGCGTTTAGATCACGTTGTGACGTCACAAGGTCAGGGCATAGAATCTCCTATGGAATAAAGTCCAAGATCACATCACATTGTGGCTTCACACGGTTTGGGGCAAGGAATCTCCTATGTCATAGAGAATAATGCCCCCGTACGTACTTATTGGAGAAAGATGAAGAAAGAAAAAGATGCGTTTCGCCACTACTACTTTCCTTCCGGCATACGAGAAACATGCAAACACCATAGTAGCACCATCATAGAATACTTTTACTCACGAGAAGAACATTTACGGCATACAAAAAAGGCAGAACAAAATATTTATGTTTGGGGGCTTTCCTAACAGATGGCGTTAATTCACTTCATTAGAGGCACCATTTTTTAAAATATTCGGCGGTAATTTCAAGCAATTTCAGCGGTAAATTTCGAGCAGACCCGAGGAATTTAAATTCTAGATAGCTAAAGATTGCTCTAACAGTTTCCTTCTGTTTGGCTCATCTTTCTGTCATTGGCCTAACAACCAATATTATGATCGTAAGTTAATAACTGAGTGTAAAATCATAATTATAGTTTCATCAGGTCAACATTTGACAAAACGATAAGCCAAACAGCAGAAACTGCTAAAGCAATCTGTAGTTATTTATCCAGCATGAAAACGGATAAATTAAGAAAAAAACGTCTTAAGTACATACGTTTATTGATTCTTCTTATATACACTACGTCTATTATCCTATATATTAAAATAAAACAGTGTTCATTTAAAATTGGGCAATATGTGAGAATCTCAAACTATAATTTAACACATAAAATATTTATGATTTTTTACATATTCATTGTCCGATTTTTCAGTTTTCAAAGCTTTTTTCTTAATTACTTCAAATATTTTTTCATTTATTCCTACGCCAAACTGAAATTTACCCAGTATACATTGCAATGTACTGGGTACAGGTAGGCATATCATTTTTCTTAAAAGTTTGTAGCAGGTGGGTAAGAGTTTATATAGTCTCAATGCTATTATTTTGCACTCCATGTTCCACCTTCGTGCAGTTTTTATTCTTTTATAGTTTTTCAATTCTTCTTGCAGTAATAGTGCTGCTGTAGGTAAAATTTCGAGTTTCAGAATCTCTTGTATCACATCACTGTTGGCCAATTCATTTATATATGACTTACTTTTGAGTTTTTTTATTTTAGGGAGCTAGCAACTAAAATGAGCAAGACAGAGCTTCAGCTGTCCCTGTTCTCTCAAGCCCCAGTAGGTATTTTAGAGAGGTACCTCGCCCCTCGACCATTGTCGACCCCCCCTGAGCACCATGCCCACTGACCAGCGTGACCGTGCCCCAAAAAATACAAATTAATAATAATAGAACAAATTATAACCTACTGCGAAAAGCCGGCCGGCGGTTTTGGTTGGCATGTGTGTAGAGGCCGTTAGGTTGGCAACAATCGGCAACTGGCTAAAAGACTACGATACGATACACAGAGTTCACAGTATGTTAAAAACGTAAATAAAAACTTTTTTTTTAGGCAGTACTACGGCCCACCTTTGGTCAATTTCTTTAGATACACGCAGTGATGCAAAACCTACCGATTTTTCGGTAGATCTAACGAATTTGAGAATGATCCACCGAAATACCGATTTATGGTCTGAATCTCCCGATTTTTATGTTATGTAAGATTTAAAGGTAATCCTAAACTTACTTCATACAAAAAGACTAGTAGTTGGAAAAGACAATAACTTATATAGTTTGTTAATAATTGACCTAGATAACTTTGTTAATATTGATTTAAAGTGTCAAAAACGAAACGCCAGAAACGCCAGAAACGCCAGAAAGTGTCAGAAACGCTAAACGTCGAACTATCTACGGTTTAATCGAACAATGTACACCAAATAACATCTGGAAAGTGCTAAACAGTCTCGGTTTTGGAAAGAGCAGGTGTGCCGGGTTGCCGACAGTTGATGTCAATGCTCTCAACCATAGACTTATAGAGACTGGCGGTTTAAATTCTAATCATATGAAACACGGTGTCGGCAGATTTCCCTCTCCCTTGCCTACACTTACATATAAAGCGTACATACGATAATAAACTCGGGTGACACACACACTGAACGCAGCACTACGATTGGCTACTTGACCAACTCACACTTACAATCACCCAATCAATGCGAACCACTCGTACGTCACACTACCATAAAAACGTAGGCATAGGGATTTTAATATTATCGATAAAGTATTATCGATTGATACGATCTTACAAAAGATGAATCGATATTATCGAAGTCTTTTCCACATTCAATCTCAGCTTGTCTAGTAAGAAAATCCATATGTCTTAATTTAATAATAATAATAACTTTTATTTTTAACTGACTTCAAAAATGGAGGTACTTATATTCTCAAAAAAATCGGGCCCGTCCAAATCTGATCAATAGTGATCCAGATTTTGACGGGCCCGTTTTCGTTCTATAAAGTGTATTTTTTCAGGTGTTTAAAATATACTGGCAGCGCTTAACCGCCGGTTTCTGAAAGCACGATCAAAACTAATCTGCTGTCTCTATTTTTTTATACTACTAGCTGATGGAACAAGCAGATGGCTCACCTGATGTTAAGTGGTAACCATCACCTATAAACAAAACATTGCCCCGTAGGTCACGCACAATAGGAACGTGCCCTACGATGCACTGCCCTGCGTCATCAACTTGAGGCATACAGATGTTAAGCCTCATGTGCCTGTAATTACACCGGCGACCACACTCTTCAAACCGAAACACAGCGTTGCTGCTTGGCGGCAGAAAAAGGCGTGGTGGTAGTACTTCCCCGGACGAGCCCTTCACAAAGAGCTCTACTACTCTTAAAATATCTCTATCTAAGTAAACACCATTTATTTATTCAAACTATGTTATATTTTACTTCATTTTACTTTTTTCAAGCAATCATCATTCGATCATCGGTAATTTTTTTTATTTGTTGAAATGAACGAGCACATCACTATCTCGCAGCAAATAGCAGCGACAGTACCACGCAAAGAACGTGGTGTCGAGAGCATCGCTAACAACTCATTCCATTGCGTCATTTGTTTATTGGGTCGTGACTCGTTTCAAGATACACGCAGCAATGTATTTGAAACAATTAGTTAAAAATGCTTTTCGCACCGATTTAACTTTTGACTGACCTTAGAAAGTATGTTTTGACTTGTGATTGTTTTATGGCTAAATACTTAATAAAAACAAGTAAATTTGTAAACTTACATGTGGTAGGTTATTCCGTGTTCCCTATCATTCACTTTTCTGCTAGTATTCTTGCACGTGACGATCGCACATTCCGGCATTTTATAAACTTGTCAGACGACAGACGACTCGCGACTAATCCCTGATTTTTGCCAAGCGAAGGACTATGTGGGGAATCCCGCACGTTGCCGTCTCCGGGATACGCCCACATGCCCCATCCCCTCCTTTCCTTCATCCGTGCTCTCAACAGACATTTCTCTACGGTTCCTTTCAAAATTAGCGACATTGTCAAGTCTGAAACGATCCGACAGTTAGCTTTGCAACCACTATGTAATTTTACCTCTTTTTCCTTTGTTGAGGTTGATATTGGGGATATTCGTAAAATATTGGGAAGTATTAGCAGTAAGGCAGTTGGTCATGATGGTATTGGTTCTAAACTTCTATCCCCGATCCTTGAACTGATTCTCCCATGCATTACTCACATTATCAACTCTTCTTTAATCAATAGCAACTTTCCCTCGCTATGGAAGAAAGCTTATGTTATCCCTATTCCCAAAAACTCTACAATCACTGAACTCAAAGACTATCGTCCCATTTCTATTCTCCCGTTTCTTTCTAAGGTTCTTGAAAAAGTAGTGAATCGCCAACTATCTTCCTTTCTACAAGCTAATAACCTACTTAACCATCTGCAATCTGGCTTCCGCAATGCTCACAGTACTAGTACTGCTCTCATCAAAATTACGGATGATATAAGATTTGCCATAGATAACCGTAAACTCACACTCTTATGTCTATTAGACTTCAGTAATGCGTTCAACTGTGTCGATCACGATATTATGCTAGCAGTCCTTCGCTCTTTAAATCTATCTCAATCTTCTGTTTCATGGTTCAGCTCATATCTTTGTGGGCGGCAACAACAAGTTAGAATCGACAACGTGACCTCTGAGTGGAGTGACATTGAGGCGGGGGTGCCTCAAGGTGGCGTTCTTTCACCTCTTCTCTTTTCTCTCTTTATTAACACCCTCGTTTCAGTAATTCGTTACACCTCTCATCACCTGTATGCGGATGACGTTCAGTTGTATCTTAGTGTGTACCCAGATCAGCTTCTTCATGGTATCTGCTGCGTCACTAAGGATCTATGTGCTGTGTATGAGTGGACTCAAAAGTTTGGTCTTCTTATCAACCCAAACAAAACCCAGGTGATAATTATAGGAGGTAACACTCTGGTTAGCAGAGTTGATACTAGCACACTTCTCCCTGTTAAATATAATGACATTCCATTGCAGTACTGCAAAGTAGTTAAAAACCTGGGACTTTATATTACAGAAAATTTGTCGTGGGATTACCACATTACCCAAATCAGCAGGAGGATGTATGGTACCATGCATTCTCTCAAACGCATGAAAAATTTCCTGCCGCTGTCCACGAGATCCACACTGGTGACCGCATTGCTCCTTCCCTTATTAGATTATGCCGATGTGTGCTATCCTGATGCAACTGAAGAGCAACTAAATCGACTGCAGCGCTTACAAAATCTATGCATCAGGTATATTTATGGTCTAAAGAAATTTGACCATGTCTCTATGTTTCGACGACAGCTAAGGTGGCTTGACATCAGAGCTCGTCGGGATGAGCACATTTTAACCCTCCTCTATAACATTCTCCATAACCCTATGTCTCCCCATTACCTTAGTGAGCGTTTCACGCCCTTATATGCAGACGACAAACCAGTTCGCTCTTGCCAGCGACTACAATTGGTAACTCCGCAGCATAAGACATCGGCCTATAGCAACTCCTTCACAATTACTGCTACTCGTCTCTGGAACCAAACTCCTCTTACAAATCGCGTAGCTACTTCAGTTGAGGTGTTCAAGGCTAAAATCCATGATCATCTCTTTGGCAAACTGAACGAATGAGCAATTTTGAATTGACATTATCATATTCCTATCATAATATATTATATTATATATATTATATATACCTATATGTATCGACAATATATGTATGTTTGTAATGTATGACAATGTATGTATGTTTGTACTATTTAGTTTGTTTTATTTATTTTATTATACATATTTAGATTTTGTATGTAATTTTTACAACTTTTTAAATGTATTAGGTTTAATGTACCTATCTCTACGTTTTCCTTTCATGTGCACTACTGACACATCTTATGTCCACAATACACAAAGGTTATCTGGAAGATAATGCTTTATAGCATTAAGTTCGCCTTTGTACTGCTATTATTATGTGCAATAAAGTATTTTCAATCAATCAATCAATCAATCAAAAACATAATTTCCAAAATGTCAGCACAGACGTGGTTTGAGTAGATTTAATTTAGTTAATATTAATTAATAGGTATTTTAAGATTTGAAAAATTTTCAAACTTGTATGACTAAAGTTGTGTTAATTTACAATAACGTATTCATTTTTTGGTTAGTTTGAACCGCCTTTGTAACACCTTTCTGAATAGGTATGGAATATTAAAGCGGGGATATCCCAGAACCTCCAACCTCCAAGACGCCTCGGCGGGTACTGACTGCTCGGCGCGAGCACTTGAACAGCTACATTTCGTTAGATTTTATTCTCAGAGATTATTAATAATGAAATTTAATTTTTTTTTCACACACCGCTATTAAATATTAATCCCTATCTTTTGATATAACTTTGACATGATTTCAAGAAAAAATCTCTTATTAATGGAGGTTTCAAATATCGATTTAGTGTCATCTTTATGATTTTTTGTGATCTAGAAAATTATCATTTTTTTACGTTTCTATCTTTACACAGCGCTCGAGTACATGTTCAATTTTAATGTTTTCGTTTTTTTCATGTATGTTTTTACATTTTATTAGATTTACAGCTGTTCAAAAACCGTCCCGTGCCGCCTTAAATACCTAGGTACATACTCATATGAAAAATCCTAATACTGGCTAGTTACAAATGCAAGGAAAAAAAAACTACCGAATTCTACCGATTTTTTACTGGCAAACCTACCGAAAAACAGATTCTTGGTTTTGCAACACTGGAAACTCGGCTTTTTCCAAAGACTTTTTTGTTACAAAGTCTTTGGCTTTTTCAGTCATATACATACACAAAAAATTTTCATTGGCAACACTGTACGTACCTACATAAAAAAAAGTAAAATAAAAAATAAAATATTGTTTGTTTGCTTGGCTTGCGTAATTTTCATTTATGAATTAAAACAAATTTCGTACAATAATACGTAGGTACCTACGACTACGACTGTCATACATCCACACACAATCTATTCTCTATTTTACAAATCGTCGCGTAGCTAATACCTTAGTTTTCAGGTTAACAATGGCCACAAACTATGTAAAATACACTCAATTGATAAAAAACTCCACGAATTATGCACGTCGAATGAATAGACTGTCGAACAGGATCTTCGGCGAAGTGGCCATATCTACTAACGACAAGTCCATGAAGGTTGTCAAAATGTTCTCCGAGAAACCCTTGCACACCAACGAAAGCATAATCCATTACTACCCGCGGCATATCGAGTCAGCCGCCCTCATGCTGAAGCTACGAGAGTATGGACTCTTCCGGGATGAACATCAGGACTTCAAAGAGGAAATGAAAAGGTTACGGGAGCTCCGAGGCAAAGTTAAAGTATGGAGGCGCAAGTTAGAAGAGAAGAAGGAATAGTGTTTAATGTTTTAGTTTTATTTAAGGTAGGTACATTATCTTTGTTTTAGTAGAATAAATTAATGTTATTTATATTGTGCTGTCTTCAATCAATCAAACACTATTTAAGAAAACTATGACATTTAATTAAATTAAACTAGACTAAAGCCATTACACTCCTAATGAGTTATCCCCAAAATCACTTTTCTTACTCTCCTCATACTTCTCATATTCAATACTCTTATAAGGAATATGGTCCTTGGGTCCATTACCAGTGAAGAATATCACAAACAGGAAAAACAGCATAAATGAAACCGATGGCAGAATTATGGATGTCATAAACATCCTCAATGGGGTTGAAAACAAGCTCGACTTATGTGTATAAGAGACCTTGCGAGGGCCCATTGGATATTGATTATACACATCTTCCATCCATTGTGAAAACCTGAAATTAGATACATTTCTAAAAGTTACTGTACTATCTACTTGTCTTGGGCAGGTTATAAAGGTTTGAGAAATTGCAAGACTCCTCTGTGTATATTCACAGTAGAAAGTAGATGTGGTATCGCTACATAGTATAAAACAAAGTCTCTTCCCGCTTTCTGTCCGTCCCTATGAATGCTTAGATCTACACAACAGATATTGATGCATTTTTTTCAATAGATAGTGATTCAAGAGGAAGGTTTATATGTACATTACTTAAGCATTGCACCCATGCGAAGCCGGTGCGGGTTGCTAGTAGGTATACTATACATATAAAGAAGGTAGCAGAATAGTCAGCTGTGAACTCACTCGCTGAGCAGGTCACGCGCGGTGGTGGTGTTGGCCAGGGTGTCCAGATGGTGGAAGCACTCGTCCACGGCCACCAGCGCCAAGTCTGCGCGCGCTGACTGATGGTACTCTGGGTGCACAAATTTAACGCGCAGCTTGCGCGCTTGCCCTAACTCTTTTCCTGCAAATGTTTAAATGGCACAATAGCAATAGCTGGCTTCTTAGAATCAAATAAAAATCTCTCGCTCTTTCCAAATGAGTGGATCTTTTTAGACAACATATGGGATCAAGATGTAAAACGCATTAGGTAAAACCTACCTATATAGGCATGTCCCTACTAATTTTACTTGTAGGTAGGTTCTACTATTTTTTTTAGCTGATTCTTCTACAATTTTTTTTTAGCTAATGGAACAAGCAGGTGGCCAACCTGATGATAAGTGGTATAACCATCACCAAGCATTGCCTCGTGACGCACGATAGGAGCGTACCCCACGATGCACTGCTCTGCATCCATCAACTGGAGACATACAGATGTTAAGCCTCATGTGCCTGTAATTACACCGGCGACCACGCTCTTCAAACCGAAAAACAGCAACGCTGCTTGGCGGCAGAAAAAGGTAGTACCTACTTCCCCGGACGACAGAAAATCATTCAATATGAATGTTCCATTCCATGGCACTAGTAAGTAGGTAACTTACCATTATCAAAGTCGTTGCAGCTGAGGCCGTCCTTGTCTCGCAGCACGAGCACCTTGGACAGCTGGCGGTGGTGGAGGCAGGACGCGCGCGCCAGCAGCCAGTGAGCACGCCACAGCACGCCCGCGCAGCGCGCCGCCGCCCCGCCGGGGGGGCCCATGCACAGGCTGGCGCGGTTGCCGCCGTGGGCCCCCGCCAGCACGTCTAGCAGGCCTTCGCTGGCTGCCCCGCGGTGACAGACCATTATCAGAAACAACAGTTTTAGCAACATTTCCCAGCTAAAACTTCTTGATAATAAATCACAACAAAAAACGAATGGCAGGTGAAAGTGAGTGTTCGCGTCATTTTGTTATCAGCCAGTTTTTATAATTATCTCAGTTACTTCATTGCAGAAAGGAGAATTTAATGTTGATAGCGAACAAAATATCTATTCGTCTTTGGAACATAAGACATGAAATCTCGTTGCTGCTTTGCTGCGCAAGGTTTCTGTCATTTCTTTGGTAGCTAATTTTTTTATTTTCGTAGAAATACTACCGATCTACCTAATCAGTAGGTATTGAGGTGTGTGTGTCTCCAGCTTCCTCATATTGAAAATGTAATTTCTATAAATGCCAATATTTAAAGCATAATTAGTGCACTCATAGATTTGAATCATAATTTAGCTGCCAAATAAACAACGATGCTATAAGCTTATAATAGTGTGTAAGCTGGAGTAACATGTCTCCAGCTGCCTCAGTCAGTGTGGGCAAACGGCTAATGATAGAGATATATAGTAAACGCAAGGATTTAGTACCAAACGAATTAGCGAGGTACCAAAAATTTCAGGTCTGTAGCTCGGAAACTCTTCGAGTTATAAGACTTGATCAACGTGTAAGCTGGAGTAACGATACGTGAAAAAGCATATGCTCGTTCTCTGGAATGGCTGGAGCTAGCAGGTTGCTTTAAGTCTCCAGATTTAGTACCAAACGAATTAGCGAGGTACCAAATATTTGAAGTGTTTCTGTTCAAAACTCTATGAGTTACAAGCTTTTCCAGCTTTTTTTGTTTGTCCAACTTGCACATGTTGGATCTCAGCAACCACAATAGGTACAGACTCGGTTGATGTCTCTGAACCGAGCTATGAATTAGTGCACTCGGTACCAAAAATTTGGAATCTCTAGGACAAGCAGTTCTGTTGTAATCAGCAAAATAACTAATATTATGATGAGTTACAGAATACCAGATAGTTCCATTTCGACCAGCCTTCAGTTGATAGTAGCTCTATCTCTGTCACTACAGCGAATGCGTCACACTCGTACCTACTGATGCAATCAAGGAATTTGAATATATCTGTCTGTATTCAAATTCCTTGGATGTTATTTTGCTGATTACAACAGAACTGCTTGTCCTAGAGATTCCAAATTTTTGGTACCGAGTGCACTAATTCATAGCTCGGTTCAGAGACATCAACCGAGTCTGTACCTATTGTGGTTGCTGAGATCCAACATGTGCAAGTTGGACAAACAAAAAAAGCTGGAAAAGCTTGTAACTCATAGAGTTTTGAACAGAAACACTTCAAATATTTGGTACCTCGCTAATTCGTTTGGTACTAAATCTGGAGACTTAAAGCAACCTGCTAGCTCCAGCCATTCCAGAGAACGAGCATATGCTTTTTCACGTATCGTTACTCCAGCTTACACGTTGATCAAGTCTTATAACTCGAAGAGTTTCCGAGCTACAGACCTGAAATTTTTGGTACCTCGCTAATTCGTTTGGTACTAAATCCTTGCGTTTACTATATATCTCTATCATTAGCCGTTTGCCCACACTGACTGAGGCAGCTGGAGACATGTTACTCCAGCTTACACACTATTATAAGCTTATAGCATCGTTGTTTATTTGGCAGCTAAATTATGATTCAAATCTATGAGTGCACTAATTATGCTTTAAATATTGGCATTTATAGAAATTACATTTTCAATATGAGGAAGCTGGAGACACACACACGGTATTGAGTTCTGTTGAGAATGCAATTTTGATGCAATTCCGGTAATATTCTATTCTATTCAATTTGAGAACTGCGTTTAGTGCACTGATCAGTAACATACCTAGAAGTACGCAATAGAGATCAGTGGTTTAGTGATGAAGAAAACCGTTATTTTTTTAAACCAATGAAATCCGACTTAACCGACGACAACTGCCAACTTTCAACGAAACAAAGAAGCAAATTACCGCGATATAATATGTACTTATCTACTATAGGGACCCATAACGAAATAAAAGAAATGAAAAAATAGCCATCATTTATTTGATTACAAAATCCTTCGTCATTAAATAAATTGCTACATAAAATATTTCAACAAGAAATGCCTCAACTGCATAAGGAGGCGACGTCGACGGCGGCGCCACCGCGCGACCACTTCCCGCCGGCGCGAGCGCGCCATGGCCGCCGTCGACTCAACTCATACCAAGAACACTTACTGACTCACTTAACATTATTTTACATTTATTCAGTTCAACATCGGATGAGACAAAATTAAAACTAATTCAAAGCCACAGACAACTTAGAAACAAACATAGATACTATTCAACATTTTCAACTTAAAGATGTAACGTGCTGTTTTAAGCTCGGATTGCTTTGGTGGACCGACCTGTGGGTTCGACAAAAAGCTCACACGATTTCAAACAATAACACTGTTTGTCTGGACTCGGCACAGCCCTCAAGTCATTGAGGCTAAGGAGCTGCCTGGATCTCAGCAGCGCAGCGGCTACTCAGTTACAAAAAACTACGGCGGTGCTAGGTACAATCGTTTCTTTCTATACAGGTAGGTATGCGAGAATCCTGAAACCGCTCAGATACTTAGGTCTAAGCTCCTCATCCGCAATAAAAAAATACCTATTTAAATCTATTTTATGAATTTGTTAAACACTATCTCGAGCGATGCAAAATTCACACAAAAGAGTTACGTTTTAGCTGCATATGCGGGATTCATTTTGAATGTTGATATTATGTATATAGCTAATTACTGTGATTTGGTCGAGTGAGATGTAGGTATAATCACCGAACATTCACAGAAACACTCGAGGAGTGTTTCTGTGAAATTAGGGAATCGTCTAAACAAGTAGCAATAGAAAACTAGAGACGGAAAATGGAACAAATAGAGAACGAAATGTGTTAGTGATCATCACTGAAAATTCGCTATTTTATTTTTCGATTGACATCTGTTCTAGAACAACACCTAATATTCCTCTCGCTCGCCCGATTCGACATTTTGAAAGATATAAAATCACTAAATACAATTTTGAAAAATCGCAGTCAATCATTCTGTGCGCAATCACATTGCACATAGTTAAGTAAAAATTTCATTTTGATTGATGCAAGTTTTAACTCAAAAGTTTGATTAAGTACAACAACTAGAAAAGCTTTAAAGTAGGAAAACTTGTATACTTAGATCAAAATGAAATTTTTACTAAACTGTGCACAATATGATTGATTGCACACAAAATGGTTGTTTTCAATTTTTCGAAAATGTGTTGAGTGATTTTATACCCTTCAAGAAGTCAAAACGTGCGAGTGAGAGTCACATTAGCACCTTAAGGTACAGCGATGAAATGGCCGTTTCTAAACATAACATACCTAATACAAACATCAGAACTATGACGAACGACTGATCTAATCGTGTTACGCAGGTAGGTAGGTTAGGTATAGGTACCTACCTACTTGCGTAACATGAATAGCGCTGTTGAATATTACAAAAAATGGTAGGTGTTAGTTACCAGCTCTCAGGCGAGTGGAGTTTGCGGCGCGTTTGCAGCTCTTTGTATATTTGAGAGACACTTGTCTAATGGATTTTTCGTAATATTCATAAGTGCAAATAATCTGTGTATGTAGGTACCTACTAACAATAATAACTACAAGTCGTATAATCCGAGGCGATACTCCCATTAATCTAGGTATACCAAACGCGAGATCTCAAGCGAAGCGTATCCGTACAAAATCAGCATTATTTTATGATTATTTTATATTATTCAGTATGTTACACTACTATCACATCTCACAAAAGTTTTGTAAAAAAAATAGTACAACAAGTTCATTATTATTGGTTTTGACTTCCAGTTGTAGTTCTCTAAGTCATTAATATAATGGTATATGGTCAAAAACGTATGCTTGACATACATCATTAACCGTTCATTTCATATACTCAGCTGTGTTGTATCTACTTACTATGATATACCCGTCAGTTTCATTTCATACATTATTACATAAACAAATAAGATGATCTTAAAATTGATCTCTAGGATGCATCATCTCAAGTATCCACCGAATAACGAAGCATTTCTATAAAATATGATTAAAATTAATAAGAAAAAAATTAATAAACAGCAATATTTTAGTGTCGAATTCAAAGTGCTTATCGCTTAACGCCGCCCTCGATTCTCTCGTCAAGAGAATATTGGCTCACATTTTAATTTTTTAATTTGAACGTGAGAATGGGACCGGACTGGACGCGGCGAACAAGCGTCAAGCTCTCGACTAGGCCTGTCTATACATGCATTCCTTACAGCTAACCTAGTTGTATATGCGACCTGTACAAATTGCCGCGCATTATATATATATATATATAGGAGTTGATACCACCGACGAACATTATCTACCATTCGTACAAAGTGTACATACGTGCAGCTTCCAAATACAAGAAGCACCCGAAACGCGTATACCAAAGCTAGGTGGAACTTTGGATCGAAAGAACTACCTTCATTTCTTAGAGTAAACATGCGTCAGTAAAAAAATAAGTTTAATTGAAAAAAAAATATAACAAATAGTTTACAGCTGCCGAATCATGGTCGTTACAATATTATATTATCTCGAATCTGGGTATCCCACCCAACACAATATGTTTAAAAAATATGACGTTGCAGGTTATGTAACATGCGAAACCGGAAACCGGCGCGCCTTAAGGGGCAGCATACGGCGCGCCGCTATCTCGCTTGCACAATGGAACATTTTTAAAGATATAAAATCATTGAATATGGTTATGTAAAATCGCAATCGGTCAAATTGTTGTCAATGACATTATAAACTTTTAGAAGATAAAATTAAAAATAAAATTTTGATCCAAGCAAGTTTTCATAGTTAAAAATGCGACTTTATATTTTCCAAATTTTTATGTATGAAAACTTGCTCAGGTCAAAATGTTATTTTCGCTAAATCTTTGTAATGCCATTGACCACAACTTGACCGATTGCGATTTTACATAACTACAGTCAGTGATTTTTTTTTTATTTTTTTTTATATTTAGTGATTTTTTTTTTTATCTTTAAAAATATTCCATTGTGCGAGCGAGATAGCGGCGCGCCGTATGCTGCGCCTTAAACTGGCTGCCAAGCCAAGTTACTAAGAAACAATAAAACATCAAGTAATTTTTGAAACAAACTTCAAAAACAAAACAAAAATGATACAGAACGAATAAAAGCTTACGGCTAGTTTCTATAAATCGCGTATACAATCTCCGACCACAGTCACACCGTCCTCGCTGTACTGCGCCCGATCTCTACCATTCTACTCTAGCGTCTCTTTGTCGCCTGGATGTCGCGAAATACGTAATCGTATGTAATTATGTATGTCGACAGAAATAGAGGAGAGCATCCGTAGAATGTTAGATTTGGGACACAATATCAGCCATCCTACAGCGAACACATTTAGTATAGTACCTACGTAGTTGAAGTAACAAGCCGAGTCGAAGCTACCATGACAATAACAGTCATTCCGCAGTACCTACCTACTGCAGGCAAATCCAAGGGCAGTCTCTAGTCTAGTTGTTTCTTTAGCAGTACCTAGTAAGTAGTAGCTTTCGCATAGTTATGACAACTTCATTATTGACAGACGGATCAAAACTCGACAACTTGTATTATGAATATTTTTAAGACTCAATGCAGATTATCAGAACTACACCAACATTTCCCAGCCTTATAAAATATCAAGCTGTTTAAATAAGAGTCAAATAATCTATACAGTTAATTAACACTATATTCCAACAACATAAAGTTAATATTTAGAGATTATGTTGACGAAGGCATCCCAATATGTTTTTCAAGTGGGTCATATATTCCCATACATTCTTCTACCAGGGCCCGGTAATTTTCTCTTCGTGATTTAATAATAGTTTTGACTTATAATATCAGCTTGTTACATTTAAGTAAAATAATATAAATTAATTATACAATGGCATTCTTATATAAGATCGCCATCTTACCGGACGCGTCGCAGCAATCCGCCGATTGCTGCGACGCGTCCGCTGTCAGGCGGCACTAGTACACGCCCGCAGCTTCAACTCAGCTCGAACTCCCTTTCGCACCCCGGCCCCGGCCCTGGCCCCGGGCCTCGCAAACTACATGGTGTACTCCACTCACACAACTAAGGATCCTTGCTTGTAGATATACCTATGCTGTGCAAATAACAATGCATGCATGTGTATGTAAAGTCAGATTGTGTATGAGATATATTGATCACAAGTATGTTATGTATCTATGACATTCTTTCTTATACATTTCAAAGATAAACAGTGCTTAAAACTGAACGAGGCCAGAGCAATTTATGTAAATATATGTGTTTATGAATGTGTGAGTTTTGTTTTGCTATATTTATGTATTGTGCATGTATATGTGTTGCACAAACTGCAACATTGCAGAACAATCGATCACAGCCTGCTCTATTTTTAAATGTAAATGGCGAAAAATAAGACAAGTTTTAATATTCTTCTTTGATAGCGCAGACAAGATCAAAACATCAAAAACAACTTACAAAACGAATAACCATAGTTCCTCACAGGATGGGGCGGGGTGTTAGCGGGAAGAGAGAGATAGGTAAACGTCGAGTCGCCGGCGGGCAGTCATTCATTACCGTTAAAGCTTTCGTTAGTCCGGGGAGGCGCCGCGGCTCTAGGTGTAGTCGTTAGTCCGGGGAGGCGCCGCGGCTCTAGGTGTAGTCGTTAGTCCGGGGAGGCGCCGCGGCTCTAGGTGTAGTCGTTAGTCCGGGGAGGCGCCGCGGCTCTAGGTGTAGTCGTTGAAGTCGTCGATGGCGACGCGCTGGTGGCGCGCGTGCGCGTCGGCGTAGGCGGGCGCGCGCGCCGCCGCCGCCACGCGCTCCGCCTCCAGCCGCCGCCGCAGCCGCTTGATGGCGCGCAGCCGCTCCAGCGAGTTGGAGGCGTACGGCGCCGCGCCCAGGCTCAGCGACTGTAACACGCACGCAAACACACGCATCACTGCACTGCGACCAACACAGGCACTAGTACCTGTGCGATGTGCGGGCGAGCGCGCAGTGCAGCGCCAGTTGCCGCGCCAGCAGCGCCGCGTTGCAGTCGGACACGCAGGCGGGGCCCACGTGCGGCAGGAACTAGTACCTGTGCGATGTGCGAGGCGAGCGCGCAGTGCAACGCCAGTTGCCGCGCCAGCAGCGCCGCGTTGCAGTCGGACACGCAGGCGGGGCCCACGTGCGGCAGGAACTCGCGCAGGATGCGCTCGTCCTTGGACTTCATGCGCACCGTGCTGAGCCCGTGCGCCGTCGGCTCCACCACCACCAGGCAGAAGTTCAGCTGGCCCTGGAGTCAGGACCACACTCTCAACACTGCGCCTCGCTCGGCCTCGGCCCTGAGGAGCGGCTCAACCTGACTATAAGTAGTATGGGAGTGACGTTACCTTGATGGTGTGTATGTGGAAGTCAGCCCCCGAGTCGTTGTAGACTATGGAGACGAAATCGTTGCCGATGTATTTGCGTTTCTCGTTGCAATTTGGATCCGACTCCGAGTTGGGCATCGCGGTCGCTACGTGAAATTGTACCTGGAACCATCACAAATATCAATCAATACAAATATAAAAGATGATTTATCTTTTTGATTTGGAAGCCACTGTAGTACAGAGGCTCCCGTCCGTCCTTGCGGCCAGTCTCGAGGTCGAGCGGCGGTGTGTGTGTGTGTGTGTGTGTGTGTGTGTGTGTACCTGCATGACGTCATCGTGCCACACGTATGTGTACTGTCCGTCCTTGCGGCCAGTCTCGAGGTCGAGCGGCGGTGTGGGTGTGTGTGTGTGTGTACCTGCATGAAGTCATCGTGCCACACGTATGTGTACTGTCCGTCCTTGCGGCCAGTCTCGAGGTCGAGCGGCGGTGTGGGTGTGTGTGTGTGTGTACCTGCATGAAGTCATCGTGCCACACGTATGTGTACTGTCCGTCCTTGCGGCCAGTCTCGAGGTCGAGCGGCGGTGTGGGTGTGTGTGTGTGTGTGTACCTGCATGACGTCATCGTGCCACACGTATGTGTACTGTCCGTCCTTGCGGCCAGTCTCGAGGTCGAGCGGCGGTGTGTGTGTGTGTGTGTGTGTGTGTGTGTGTACCTGCATGACGTCATCGTGCCACACGTATGTGTACTGTCCGTCCTTGCGGCCAGTCTCGAGGTCGAGCGGCGGTGTGGGTGTGTGTGTGTGTGTACCTGCATGAAGTCATCGTGCCACACGTATGTGTACTGTCCGTCCTTGCGGCCAGTCTCGAGGTCGAGCGGCGGTGTGGGTGTGTGTGTGTGTGTGTACCTGCATGACGTCATCGTGCCACACGTATGTGTACTGTCCGTCCTTGCGGCCAGTCTCGAGGTCGAGCGGCGGTGTGTGTGTGTGTGTGTGTGTGTGTGTGTGTACCTGCATGACGTCATCGTGCCACACGTATGTGTACTGTCCGTCCTTGCGGCCAGTCTCGAGGTCGAGCGGCGGTGTGGGTGTGTGTGTGTGTGTACCTGCATGAAGTCATCGTGCCACACGTATGTGTACTGTCCGTCCTTGCGGCCAGTCTCGAGGTCGAGCGGCGGTGTGGGTGTGTGTGTGTGTGTACCTGCATGAAGTCATCGTGCCACACGTATGTGTACTGTCCGTCCTTGCGGCCAGTCTCGAGGTCGAGCGGCGGTGTGGGTGTGTGTGTGTGTGTGTACCTGCATGACGTCATCGTGCCACACGTATGTGTACTGTCCGTCCTTGCGGCCAGTCTCGAGGTCGAGCGGCGGTGTGTGTGTGTGTGTGTGTGTGTGTGTGTGTGTACCTGCATGACGTCATCGTGCCACACGTATGTGTACTGTCCGTCCTTGCGGCCAGTCTCGAGGTCGAGCGGCGGTGTGGGTGTGTGTGTGTGTGTACCTGCATGAAGTCATCGTGCCACACGTATGTGTACTGTCCGTCCTTGCGGCCAGTCTCGAGGTCGAGCGGCGGTGTGGGTGTGTGTGTGTGTGTACCTGCATGAAGTCATCGTGCCACACGTATGTGTACTGTCCGTCCTTGCGGCCAGTCTCGAGGTCGAGCGGCGGTGTGGGTGTGTGTGTGTGTGTGTACCTGCATGACGTCATCGTGCCACACGTATGTGTACTGTCCGTCCTTGCGGCCAGTCTCGAGGTCGAGCGGCGGTGTGTGTGTGTGTGTGTGTGTGTGTGTGTGTGTGTGTGTGTACCTGCATGACGTCATCGTGCCACACGTATGTGTACTGTCCGTCCTTGCGGCCAGTCTCGAGGTCGAGCGGCGGTGTGGGTGTGTGTGTGTGTGTACCTGCATGAAGTCATCGTGCCACACGTATGTGTACTGTCCGTCCTTGCGGCCAGTCTCGAGGTCAAGCGGCGGTGTGGGTGTGTGTGTGTGTGTACCTGCATGAAGTCATCGTGCCACACGTATGTGTACTGTCCGTCCTTGCGGCCAGTCTCGAGGTCGAGCGGCGGTGTGGGTGTGTGTGTGTGTGTGTACCTGCATGACGTCATCGTGCCACACGTATGTGTACTGTCCGTCCTTGCGGCCAGTCTCGAGGTCGAGCGGCGGTGTGTGTGTGTGTGTGTGTGTGTACCTGCATGACGTCATCGTGCCACACGTATGTGTACTGTCCGTCCTTGCGGCCAGTCTCGAGGTCGAGCGGCGGTGTGGGTGTGTGTGTGTGTGTACCTGCATGAAGTCATCGTGCCACACGTATGTGTACTGTCCGTCCTTGCGGCCAGTCTCGAGGTCGAGCGGCGGTGTGGGTGTGTGTGTGTGTGTACCTGCATGAAGTCATCGTGCCACACGTATGTGTACTGTCCGTCCTTGCGGCCAGTCTCGAGGTCGAGCGGCGGTGTGGGTGTGTGTGTGTGTGTGTACCTGCATGACGTCATCGTGCCACACGTATGTGTACTGTCCGTCCTTGCGGCCAGTCTCGAGGTCGAGCGGCGGTGTGGGTGTGTGTGTGTGTGTACCTGCATGAAGTCATCGTGCCACACGTATGTGTACTGTCCGTCCTTGCGGCCAGTCTCGAGGTCGAGCGGCGGTGTGGGTGTGTGTGTGTACCTGCATGACGTCATCGTGCCACACGTATGTGTACTGTCCGTCCTTGCGGCCAGTCTCGAGGTCGAGCGGCGGTGTGGGTGTGTGTGTGTGTGTACCTGCATGACGTCATCGTGCCACACGTATGTGTACTGTCCGTCCTTGCGGCCAGTCTCGAGGTCGAGCGGCGGTGTGGGTGTGTGTGTGTACCTGCATGACGTCATCGTGCCACACGTATGTGTACTGTCCGTCCTTGCCGCCAGTCTCGAGGTTCAGGAACAGAGGCTCCCCGCCCAGCAGGCCGCCCGCCCCCGCGCCCAGCGGCACCAGCGAGCCCAGCTGACGCAGGAACTCCGCGTATCTGCGACAACCATCGCACATTCAGCACTCATCTCACCTCATAGCACTTGATTCGCATTTGATGCATGTCAGAGGCCATCAGCTACCCACGCCACGCCACGCCACGCCACGCCACGCCACGGGTTGTCTCAGTGTGTTCGTGCACGCACTTCGTTTTTGAACCCGACTTGTAGTAGGTACTCAAATTAAGCAATTTTAATAATAATATATAAAGGGTCAGCAATGCGCGTGCTGCAGTAACAGCTTCCCATCAGGTGGGCCTTACGCTTGTTAGCTTACTTGTAGTATAAAAAAAGCAGTGTTTTATTGTATCATCACTTTTTTTAGTTCATTTGCTTATAATTATCAGATTGAAAATAAACAAACAAAATTAAACATTACATTATTGTGCTATTGCACATTCATCTTTGAGCTAACTTGACGCGCGTCTGAGAAATTACTTTACCTTCATCCGTGCACAAACATGACTTTTATCTACTAACTTGGCCCTTGCCTGTAAGCTACCTTGATAAGATTACATTTATTTATGCGCATACATCAGCCACCATGTTCCCACTTGAATATTCTTTATTTCCTAGAACTGCAGTACACACACAGTGGTGACCCCGACATGTTTCAGGCGGTGGCTTACCTGACACTGCCGTATTCGTTCCTCAATATAGCACATTCGTTGTCTTGCTGGCCGGGCCCCACGTAGAGCACGCCCACCTGGAAAAAGGATAGATTAGGGAAATCTTAGTTCATTGAACATCCTCCTACTACCATATTATATCTAAGTTTAGTGATTTGTTCGTTTGCGTTCACGTGTGTATCAACATGCAGTAAAAATTTGTTAAATAATATATTTATTAAATATTTAATATGAAGCTTATACACGACGACGCAACGATAGGTTTTTTATCAGTTTTCCATATCTGAGAGCACGCCGGGTATGTCTGGCAGAGCTGCCAGCAGGCGTAGTAGTAACACAAAAGTAGTGACAGATATTGTTATATCAGTCGTCAGATGATGTAATATTGAAGGGCAGGCCAGTATACAGAGTAGACGAGTAAAGTCGCGGCATGGGTGCTAGTAAGTAGGTGGATAGGTACCTTGTATGTCTCGACGGGGGGCAGCAGGTCCAGGTTCTTGATGGTCCTCTCGTGTTGAACCCCCGACACTCTGAGGGGGCGTTCTGCCAGGGGGTTCAATATACTCTGCGCCTCGCCTGATCGTGCAAAATTGTAAACACGTTGCATTCAATATACATTATATTACATGTATAGTAGTGTCACCACTGTCCACTGGGTTTGTCATAGCAATGCCGACATCACTGCTCACAGGTACAGACACCTAGAGTACTACTCCGGACAAACTAACTGACGAAGAGACTCATACAATAATGTTGATGTAGATAGATAGATAGGTAGGTAGGCTCACCCGGCACCGGCGGCGTGATGGGGTACGTGCTCATGTTGTGGTACAGCTGCAGGAACACGAAGGAAGGCGTGACTCCGCCCCCTCCGCCGCCCACCGCCCCGCCCGCACCTGTCGCGGCACCGCCCCCAGAGCCAGAGCTCGAACCCGTGCCGCTAGAACCACCACTATGCGTGTGGTTCGACGTTCTACAAAATATATAATAGATGCAAAACAATAAAAAATAATATTCAATACCCCCTAGTTAGCCCTCTTCAGTTGCCCTAGCTAACCGTCGTGGTTCACATTCCTTGTACTGATGGCTGGGTCGCGTAATAGCTGCTTATTTGGTGCCCACTCTCTCTCGGTTCAGTGCCCTCCTTCAAGATCCCCCAGTCAGTAGCCCCGCGTTATGAATGTGGAGATGTTAGTGATGTGTGTAGTATAGTGTTGTGTTGTGTGAGACGGACCTGTGTCGTCGCGTGGGGCTCATGACGGAGATGGTGTTGGAGCGCTTGGAGCGCGCCAGCGGCGGCAGGTCGTCGCGCTCCGCCCCGGGGCCGGCGCCGGAGCCCGCGCCCGCGACGGTCGACACGCGCGCGGACGGCACCGTGCCGTCGCTTGCCGTCTGAACACAACACACACACATCACATAGTTATACGTGCGCATATATTAAACACTGATATCCCGATTACACAAGTATCACAGATTAAAACTACTCAAGTTCCAGGAGAATCTAAGTGAAAGCTACGCAGGTAGTTGAGGTTAGAATAGGTAGGTAGATACCTTCTGCAGTTGATGATGTTTGTTATGCGCTGCGACGGCGGCGGCTGCCGTCACACTGCTGGCGGCCGTCAGGTGCACTGCCTCGCCCCCCGCCCCCTGCCCCGCCCCTTGCCCCGCCCCCGGCGCCGGCGCCGCGCCTGCAACGCGCAACCGAGTTATGGCTGCTCGGCCAACGGACATGTTACATTCGTTAGTATCAGTACAAGCAGTATAATAAATACGTACAATAATCCAAAATGATGATTGATGCACAGGAGTGATTAGAGTGTGCATGTCTCCAGCTTCCTCATATTGAAAATGTAATTTCTATAAATGCCAATATTTAAAGCATAATTAGTGCACTCATAGATTTGAATCATAATTTAGCTGCCAAATAAACAACGATGCTATAAGCTTATAATAGTGTGTAAGCTGGAGTAACATGTCTCCAGCTGCCTCAGTCAGTGTGGGCAAACGGCTAATGATAGAGATATACAGGGTTACAGGAAAAATCGTGCTAGATCCGTTAAGGACGTGGAGTACCCATCATTTCTGACTTATTTCACAAACAATTGCCATAATATTTTTTTTAGATATCCCTTAGAGAAAAATAAACTTTCTAGTATTTTTTCTTATTTCTTAACTTTCACTTGTCTACTACGGTCTATTCAATTAACTTATGCACTATTTTAATGATTGACATCCTAAAGCATCTTATTACACATGTAAAAATGCAATAATAATAATAATTAAGGTGCACAAAATTTTCAATAAAAAAATTAAAAGTCGAATTGCTTGAAAAGGGTTATGTTTAGGGTAGGGTGTTTCATAGTGAAATAAGTCAGAAATGATGGGTACTCCACGCCCTTAACGGATCTAGCACGATTTTTCCTGTAACCCTGTATAGTAAACGCAAGGATTTAGTACCTATTTAGTGCACCTGGTACCAAAAATTTCTAGCTTTTTTTTTTTTTTTTTTTTTTAACTGAATAGACCGTCCTTTGACTACAATCTCACCTGATGTTAAGCAACGATGTAGCCTACGGTGGAGCAGAACGGTCCAGAAGACACCTATTCACTCTTGCCTTGAAGAGACTCATGTTATAATGGTCAGGAAAGACAGACGACGGTAACGAGTTCCATTCCTTAGCGGTTCGCATAATGAAGGTTGAAGCGAAGCGCTTCGTGCGAATTGGTGGTATGCTAACTAGAAATGGATGGTATTGAGCCGTACGTCTATTTGTCCTGTAGTGGAATGGAGATGGTGCTAGGAAACTCTTCGAGTTATAAGACTTCATCAACGTGTAAGCTGGAGTAACGATACGTGAAAAAGCATATGCTCGTTCTCTGGAATGGCTGGAGCTAGCAGGTTGCTTTAAGTCTCCAGATTTAGTACCAAACGAATTAGCGAGGTACCAAATATTTGAAGTGTCTCTGTTCAAAACTCTATGAGTTACAAGCTTTTCCAGCTTTTTTTGTTTGTCCAGCTTGCACATGTTGGAGCTCAGCAACCACAATAGGTACAGACTCGGTTGATGTCTCTGAACCGAGCTATGAATTAGTGCACTCGGTACCAAAAATTTGGAATCTCTAGGACAAGCAGTTCTGTTGTAATCAGCAAAATAACATTTTACCGCCAAAAATTCAAAGCATTTCGACGCGACCATAAAAATGATGCGTTGCCGCTCTGAAGGTGATATTACGCTCTGCGGATTTGAACGTATTTTACCCGCGATAAGAGTCTTTTTTGTATGCACTCAGTCCTTTAAATTTCTGAAGGCATAATTATTATACCCTTCTCTTTCCGATGTGCGTTGAAGAGCGGGGCGTTGCGTGTTGCCATATCTAATTAAATAGTTTGGTATGGTTTGACATTTTATATTTTTTTTTTTTTGATAAAATATACCAATTATATTGCAGAATTTGCAGGCAAGGCAGGGAGCGAGCAGCACGTCCGTCCGTCCGTATTTTGACAGTTTGACAGCCAATCTAATCTTGCTAGTGTCATGTCAAGTGAATCGTCATCAGACCTAAGTCAAGTCATTCGAATTTGAGAGGTTAAAATATACCAATTAAATATATTGCAGAATTTGCATGCAAGGCAGGGAGCGAGCAGCATGTCCGTCCGTCCGTATTTTGACAGTTTGACAGACAATCTAATCTTGCTAGTGTCATGTCAAGTGAATCGTCATCAGACCTAAGTCAAGTCATTCAAATTTGAGAGGTTTTCTATTTGCAAAAACGAATCCTTCCTACCTATATAAACCAGTATTATGGTAGGTAGCAGTAAAATAAATAATTAAGTTAATTTAGATTTACGTAGGTACCTAATCATTTATTAGTTTTACTACTTAACTTAGGTACTGTGGTAGGTGTTAAAGAACTGGCGCTTTGAGTAGGTACCTATGTAGATACAGATACAACTCCGTTATTTTAACACTGCCAAAAAGGTAAAAAAAGGGGCTACCTACCAGTAAAAACGCCCCTCTTGTATCTATGTATGTTTCTTCCGCATCGATTTGGATATCCGCATCGCACCAATAATGCGGATGTTCATGCGGATGTGACAAAAACAAAAAATAAAATAGACGCAACCAGTGACAGGCGCGTAGTATCACCTTCAGAGCGGCAACGCATCATTTTTATGGTCGCGTCGAAATGCTTTGAATTTTTGGCGGTAAAATGTTATTTTGCTGATTACAACAGAACTGCTTGTCCTAGAGATTCCAAATTTTTGGTACCGAGTGCACTAATTCATAGCTCGGTTCAGAGACATCAACCGAGTCTGTACCTATTGTGGTTGCTGAGCTCCAACATGTGCAAGCTGGACAAACAAAAAAAGCAGGAAAAGCTTGTAACTCATAGAGTTTTGAACAGAGACACTTCAAATATTTGGTACCTCGCTAATTCGTTTGGTACTAAATCTGGAGACTTAAAGCAACCTGCTAGCTCCAGCCATTCCAGAGAACGAGCATATGCTTTTTCACGTATCGTTACTCCAGCTTACAGTACGGCCGGCGGATCTAGACCGGTCTGAAGTTGCGCTTTCGGAAATTGTGCGCAGGTACAGGCGAGACAAAAATAGTTTAAACATTTGAAAAATAGTCTAAAATCTACCACATACCTATCTCAAAGTGACACCCCGCGTCTTACCACCTATTCGACCCTAAAAGACTACTGCGCAGCGTTCCGAACGAACTTAACGCCGGTCTAGATCCGCCGGCCGTACTGTACACGTTGATGAAGTCTTATAACTGAAGAGTTTCCTAGCTACAGACCTGAAATTTTTAGTACCAGGTGCACTAAATAGGTACTAAATCCTTGCGTTTACTATATATCTCTATCATTAGCCGTTTGCCCACGCTGACTGAGGCAGCTGGAGACATGTTACTCCAGCTTACTATAAGTTTATAGCATCGTTGTTTATTTGGCAGCTAAATTATGATTCAAATCTATGAGTGCACTAATTATGCTTTAAATATTGGCATTTATAGAAATTACATTTTCAATATGAGGAAGCTGGAGACATGCACACGTGATTAGACGCGTTTTTATGGTCAAAGAATAAAACGGGAACCCAATTACCAAGGCTCCGCTGCGCTGTCTGTCTGTCACCAGGCTGTATCTCATCAACCTTTAGCTAGAAATTTTCACAGATGATGTATTTTTTAATATCTGTTGCCGCTATAACAACAAAATAAAATGAATATTTAGGGGGCTCCCATACAACCAACGTGCTTTTTATGCCGTTTTTGTAGATAACGTCACGCGGGACCCTTCGTGCGTGAGTCGAGGTGCTTGAGGTGTGGAGTGGTGAGGTTTTTCTTTTGCCTTCGTTTTAATAAAAATGTCGAATTGTAAATTATTAAAACATTTTTATATTTTATGTGTTTTTTGACATTATATTTCCATTTCTATTTAAAAATTCTTTTTGTGATTTTATGTAGGTATTTGATTTTTTTTTTCTCTTGACATTTTATGGCCATTTTATTAATTTTGTACCTATATGATTTGTTATTTTTATGTTGACTATGTATTAATTGTTTATAAATTTTAATTTTGCATGCCTGTATACGGTAGAACTACACTGATCTATACAAACACTAAACATCTATTATATACATGTAATTCTGCAAATAAATATACTTTGACTTTGACTTTATTGTCAAAAAGTTAGATGGTCAGGATTTGTCGAGGAGTTTGGAAATATAAAAAAAAAACTCAAAAGTTATAAAAAAGGTAGATAGGTATAGGATAGGCGAGAGTGTGATTATTACAATTAGATCAGTTTAACGGTCAGCGCTAAAACGCTCTGTTCGGATAGCTGCCGATGAGTATCGTATATACTTTGGATTACTCCAGTCATGTTAGAGCACACGAAAGACATAAATGAAAAAAAAAAAGCTGAAACAATGTCGCCGTAGCCGACACCGTCGTCTAACAGTAGACGCATGCTGCGCGCGGTGAGCTGTGCCAGCGCGGCCTCACCCGGGTCCGAGTTGAAGGTGCAGAGCTGCGGATGCGGATGCGGATGTGGATGCGGCAGCGGCGAGGTGCCGGAGATCTCCTCGGGGATGGCCTCACAGGAGACGCGCATGTCGCTCTTCTTGGCCGGCTTCTTGTGCAGCGGCGCCGCCGCGCACGGGCTCCTGCCAACATCGCACCACGTTTATTGGCTGAAGGGCGCGCCGCGCGCCGGCGTAGCGCAGCCCGGACGCTAGCACAGGTCGGTACGCGCGGCGCCGAGGCGAGACTGAAGGGCGCGCCGCGCGCCGGCATAGCGCAGCCCGGACGCTAGCACAGGTCGATACGCGCGGCGCCGAGGCGAGACTGAAGGGCGCACCGCGCGCCGGCATAGCGCAGCCCGGACGCTAGCACAGGTCGGTACGCGCGGCGCCGAGGCGAGACTGAAGGGCGCGCCGCGCGCCGGCATAGCGCAGCCCGGACGCTAGCACAGGTCGGTACGCGCGGCGCCGAGGCGAGACTGAAGGGCGCGCCGCGCGCCGGCATAGCGCAGCCCGGACGCTAGCACAGGTCGGTACGCGCGGCGCCGAGGCGAGACTGAAGGGCGCGCCGCGCGCCGGCATAGCGCAGCCCGGACGCTAGCACAGGTCGATACGCGCGGCGCCGAGGCGAGACTGAAGGGCGCACCGCGCGCCGGCATAGCGCAGCCCGGACGCTAGCACAGGTCGGTACGCGCGGCGCCGAGGCGAGACTGAAGGGCGCGCCGCGCGCCGGCATAGCGCAGCCCGGACGCTAGCACAGGTCGGTACGCGCGGCGCCGAGGCGAGACTGAAGGGCGCGCCGCGCGCCGGCATAGCGCAGCCCGGACGCTAGCACAGGTCGGTACGCGCGGCGCCGAGGCGAGACTGAAGGGCGCGCCGCGCGCCGGCATAGCGCAGCCCGGACGCTAGCACAGGTCGATACGCGCGGCGCCGAGGCGAGACTGAAGGGCGCACCGCGCGCCGGCATAGCGCAGCCCGGACGCTAGCACAGGTCGGTACGCGCGGCGCCGAGGCGAGACTGAAGGGCGCGCCGCGCGCCGGCATAGCGCAGCCCGGACGCTAGCACAGGTCGGTACGCGCGGCGCCGAGGCGAGACTGAAGGGCGCGCCGCGCGCCGGCATAGCGCAGCCCGGACGCTAGCACAGGTCGGTACGCGCGGCGCCGAGGCGAGACTGAAGGGCGCGCCGCGCGCCGGCATAGCGCAGCCCGGACGCTAGCACAGGTCGATACGCGCGGCGCCGAGGCGAGACTGAAGGGCGCGCCGCGCGCCGGCATAGCGCAGCCCGGACGCTAGCACAGGTCGGTACGCGCGGCGCCGAGGCGAGACTGAAGGGCGCGCCGCGCGCCGGCATAGCGCAGCCCGGACGCTAGCACAGGTCGATACGCGCGGCGCCGAGGCGAGACTGAAGGGCGCACCGCGCGCCGGCATAGCGCAGCCCGGACGCTAGCACAGGTCGGTACGCGCGGCGCCGAGGCGAGACTGAAGGGCGCGCCGCGCGCCGGCATAGCGCAGCCCGGACGCTAGCACAGGTCGGTACGCGCGGCGCCGAGGCGAGACTGAAGGGCGCACCGCGCGCCGGCATAGCGCAGCCCGGACGCTAGCACAGGTCGGTACGCGCGGCGCCGAGGCGAGACTGAAGGGCGCGCCGCGCGCCGGCATAGCGCAGCCCGGACGCTAGCACAGGTCGATACGCGCGGCGCCGAGGCGAGACTGAAGGGCGCACCGCGCGCCGGCATAGCGCAGCCCGGACGCTAGCACAGGTCGGTACGCGCGGCGCCGAGGCGAGACTGAAGGGCGCGCCGCGCGCCGGCATAGCGCAGCCCGGACGCTAGCACAGGTCGGTACGCGCGGCGCCGAGGCGAGACTGAAGGGCGCACCGCGCGCCGGCTTAGCGCAGCCCGGACGCTAGCACAGGTCGGTACGCGCGGCGCCGAGGCGAGACTGAAGGGCGCGCCGCGCGCCGGCATAGCGCAGCCCGGACGCTAGCACAGGTCGATACGCGCGGCGCCGAGGCGAGACTGAAGGGCGCACCGCGCGCCGGCATAGCGCAGCCCGGACGCTAGCACAGGTCGGTACGCGCGGCGCCGAGGCGAGACTGAAGGGCGCGCCGCGCGCCGGCATAGCGCAGCCCGGACGCTAGCACAGGTCGGTACGCGCGGCGCCGAGGCGAGACCCTCTGCCTGCTACAAACGCTCACAGACTGTGCAATATATAGCACATACAAAATACATATGTGACAGGATTTTTACTTAAAAGAAGATTTCATCGTTGTTATACTTTTGGAAATAATAAAAGCATATGTGAGTCGTATAAAATCAAAAGCGGCAATCTGTGCTTGGGGTAAATTTTGGCAATTCAATAAAAACGTTTTACTAAGTCTGTTTTGAAAATAATATTACAATCTAATTTAAAATAGTTGGATAATAGCTGTAGTTAATAAATAATAACACAAGATGTGGACTATATCGGATAATATAGTCGGAATTTAGATAATAATTTTGCAGAATGCCGGTTTTGATATTAAAAATCAAAGAATGCCGTATTTGTTACCAAGCTTCATGCAGATCGCCATGTTTGATCCCAACCCATTGACAGATTGCCGTGTTTGAATCTAACCAAATTAAAAATTATTCAGGGGTGTCACACAGGTAAAGAAAAATATCTCTTATGAAATTTAAGTTTTATTAAGTAATTAAAAGATGTTACAATTTTATGCTTAAATTTAAATGCGTAAGTCACAGTCATCTCCCAACCCTCCTTCGCAATAATTTTCTTCTTCTTGAGAAACATTCATTAATTGTTCCTGGGCGTAAAGTACGTCTTTGTAAAAATTTAGGGCAGGAATATCTTTCCAGCTCGTACCGAAATGCTTACACAATAGTTTGTTCACGTCTGCTAACTTATTTTTATTCACCGGAACCACATTAGTTATGGCTAGCGGACTAATCATGCCTATAGCTTTTAACGTTATAACGCCGTTATAACGCCTATAACTTTAACGTTTTTTTCCTTTGTATGTAGATCTGTGTTGAATAGGTACTATTGAACAAAATTTTAAAATCATGCTGTCTTGATCAATCTTGTTAGTATAAGCATAAAACTTTCTATGAAGTAGCATTAGCGGAGGCATGGTTAGAGATGCACACTGAAGCGATTGAGTGCTATGGCTGCAGGCCCTTTCTGGTAAAGATTTTGCGGAATATCTATAAAGAATGAAAAAAGCATAGAAAAACAAATAGAAACCAACACCATAATAAAATAAGCAAAAAAGTACTTCCCATGAGTGACAACCCTGTACTAAAACTTACTTGAGTCTCTTTTGCAAAGTTCGTTTCCATTTTTCTGGATCCATTTGCCGTTTCCGCGCAAACCTGTTACTAACAGGGGTAGGATGATAATCCATTGTTCGATTTGCTGATAAAAATCTTTACTTTCACCACAAAAACAATTATAAATCGCTAAAAATACAGAGACACACTTGTAAGAAAACTTCAACCGACGCCATCAAATCACGCGACCGTTTGGACGCCTGTGATTGGTTAACGGAGCCAGAAGGCCAGTTTTGATTTTAAACTACGAAAGATTGCCGCATTTGAAACTAATGTTGATTTTTCAAGTCGATTTTGTACGGCATATTGCCGCATTTGTTATAAATTGAGAAATATATTGAACGTTATTTTAAATTTTCTCAACGGCTACATCAATAAGACATTTTTGACAAATTTGACAGATTGCCGCTTTTGATTTTATACAACTCATGTATTAGTATGTGTTGTAATAGTTGATGTATGTGGTGCGTACGTGGGCTCGCAGCTGGGCAGCAGGATCATGTCCTCGGGGTCGAGCGGCGGCGGCGGCGGCGGCGGCTCGGGCCGCGCGCCCCCCGCGCCCCCGCCCGCGCCCCCGCCCGCCTTCCACGAGGACGACATCTCCGGGGACGAGTTCGAGCGCCGCACCGGGTGCCGCGACCTGCCCTGCAACACGCGACACGCACGTTATGACACATCACAACAATCATGTATTATGGAAAAGTTAGTTACTTAGCCCACGTCTTACCTTATAAACGTTTTAAAAGTAGTAGAGCTCTTTATCCGGGAAAGAACTACCTAGTGTGGTGGCCGGTGGAGTGTGTGTGTGCGTGTGTGTGTATGTGCGTGTGTGTGCGTACCTCGAGCACGATGAGTAGCATGTCGTCGAGGTCGGTGGAGCTGGCGGAGCTCTGCCGCTGCGGGGACCCGGGGATTTGTGTGTGTGTGTGTGTGTGTATGTGCGTGTGTGTGCGTACCTCGGGCACGATGAGTAGCATGTCGTCGAGGTCGGTGGAGCTGGCGGAGCTCTGCCGCTGCGGGGACCCGGGGATTTGTGTGTGTGTGTGTGTGTGTATGTGCGTGTGTGTGCGTACCTCGGGCACGATGAGCAGCATGTCGTCGAGGTCGGTGGAGCTGGCGGAGCTCTGCCGCTGCGGGGACCCGGGGATTTGTGTGTGTGTGTGTGTGTGTGTGTGTGTGTGCGTGTGTGTGCGTACCTCGGGCACGATGAGTAGCATGTCGTCGAGGTCGGTGGAGCTGGCGGAGCTCTGCCGCTGCGGGGACCCGGGGATGTTGATGGGTTGCGTGCTCATCCTACGCACAACATTAACGTACATTACGCGCGCAATGGCTATCACTACAAGTATACTTAGATATGAAACAGTTTTGTGAAGGTATAGTTACCTGAGTTGTTGCGGCGACATGGTGCACTGTGAGGCGCCATTTTGGTTCCTGTTATCGGCCGCAACCACCGAGTCCGAACTGGAAATAACAAGTTTCATATAATAAAACGGACGAGTGCGAGTGATATCTCGTGTGTGTGTGTGTTACCTGGACTTGTGCAAGTGCTGGTCGTCGCGGACGGGCGGCGCGGCGCGCGGCGACGTCGAGCCGCTGCGCGAGCGCGCCGACAGCTCCGACACCTGCTGCCACAGGCAAGCTCGTTACACCACACACAGGTACCACTCCTACAGTACTACTCTACAGTTATGCGTGTACTACTGACATCTTGCCGCGAGTCCCCCAGGCCGCTGGAGGTGGAGGGGTGCGCGTGCGCGTGCGAGGGAGACGGCGCGCCCGACGCGCACGCCGAGGGCGAGGGGGACGCCGCGCCCGCCGCCGGGTTCAGCAGCGCCGCCACGTCCTGCAGCGGAGACTCCAGCAGGTAGTCCCAGTTCATCTGGTAACAGAACAGCATACATTATAGTTAAACATGTTCATTTGCAGGTATATACATGGTTTCTCTCTGGTGGCGTGCGCAGACGCACCTGGTTCTGCAGCCGCAGCAGCCAGCACACGTCGCCGGTGGGCGCGCGCACGTGCACCTCGGCCCACTGCGCGCACCAGCACGCGCACGCGCCGCCCCCGCCCGCGCCGCCGCCCCCGCCGCCGCCGCCGCCCCCGCGCCACCACAGCGCCTCCTCGCTGTCCTGCGGAGCCGAGACACGCATTACAACACGACATGCTATACACTGCCTACACCGCGATCTATATTCATTTAATATTGGCAGTTCGGCCCGAGCTCGGACCTCTCAATACCAATTCAGCCAATAACCGATCGTACCTGAGCGATTAAGCCATTCAAACTGTAAGCAATGCGAGCTTACGTTATATTGGAAGCCGTACGATGACAACGACAATGTGACGACCTGAACGAGGTACAACAACAACTGCCTCTCCAAGCGGGGGTACTTACCACTTCTTTGGATATCCGCTCGAACCTTTGCGTGAAGTGGTTCAGTATCTCCACCAGCGGATCCGTCGCTTTGCTGTTCTCGGACGAGTTTTGTCTAAAATAAACAAATTCTATATACGACTGTTTCCAAGCCATGGAGCTACCGAATCGATAACGTTACGTAAATTGTAATACTAACTACATATTGCCATAAGTAGGAAAAGGATAGCTCAGTGTGTGCATGATATAAACGAGAATAAGTGTGATATAAATAAAATGTAGATATCATAGGTGCCTTTAAGCAAGCGAAATATTGCAAAAGCCATGCCAAGTTAGCGCCCTTTCAAATATTGGTCTTGTAACCGCTAAGGCAGTAGATAGTAATAGAAATAACTGTCATGTATATAGTTACTACTGCTAACTAGTAAGTACAGCAGAGAAAAGCTAGCAGTTGAAGCGCCGAGCCTACGATAGTTCAACAGGGGTTTTCCTAACAGGATATAGGGAGGAATGGAGGGGAGCACGGAACAGTTGACACAGTAGAACGGCTATGTTGGCGGAAAGATGACGGCTTGGATATGCTCCCGTCTGCTAAGATGTGATTCCTAAAAACTAACTTCGCTTTTACCGATCAATGGGTCCAAACAAGTTTTATGAAAGAAACGAATTAAATGGCGGCTTTAATCCTTACCTCTCACTTACACGCTAGCGTTTACAATAGTGTGCAAAGGAGAGGTAAAGATTAGCGGCACTTTTCAAAACATTCGCTTCTTTACTGAAACGGGTTGCACCGATCATATTATGAGTAAATTACCCGCATTGATGTTTCGGGGGAAGTTTAGCGAACGGTAACCCTACAAGACTATGTATGAGCGCTAGCCGTTCCATTGCGCACGTGCCGTCGGGTCGGCGGGGCCGTGGCTGGCGGCAGTGCCAGTGAGGAGTATGTGACCTGGTGCTGTGTCCGCTGGCGCTGAGCGGATGCAGGTCGGAGATGGACAGCGAGCTGGACGTGTCCGTGCTGCGCGAGTGCTGCAGCGACCACTTGCTGTAGCTGCGTCCGCCCCAACACACACACACACACCCGCGCACTCACACACCGCGCCCGCGAGGGAGCGAGCGCGCGGCGCCCGCGAGGCGCTCGCTCGCTCGCTCGCGGGCCACGTTCGCAACTATGCGATTGTGTGAGCCTCCGTTTGATACTATTGTGAAGCACTGACTTGTCTTAGTTTAGTGCAACGCTTCAATTCCGTCAGTGACTTTAATGTACAAAATTGTAGCAAGTCTGCTTTTCAGACTAAGCGAGACGCTCATTTGGTATCTACGAGTATTTAGTTGGATAATAATGTCTGAGGTTACACCGGTCAAGACGGATTCATAACCTGACATAACTTAGGTGGTACCTACAGTCAAAAGTAATAAGTATAAATCTAGGATTTCTTGGATGATGTTAGTAGAAGCGGAATCCGTTAGATTAGTACAGCGAAGCAGGAACACCAGAGGGCCTAGTCAAGTCGCATTCGTGTCTAGACGGTTCCATACATATTCGACGAGAGATTAGATGTCACAATACTGTTGCTATAGCGTTTGTCATAATGATTTGGGTACGCTACACATTTCTATAGCTGTCGATAAATTTGGTGAATCACAGTACGAATTGTCTAGGAATTTGACCGACCACGTGACATCTGAATAGACATGTTTTCAATTCTATAAATTTGAAGTGCCGTCATAGAAGGTGAAATGCGAGTTGAGTCGAGGCGCAGAATGCTTGGTAGTTAGTAAGGAATGTTCAGTTAGCAGTTTGGTTAGCAGTAGGCAATTGGCGCGCTTGCAGAGCCCAGCACGAGAAGTATGGCCACTCGAGGCAACACTGAATGCGGGCTTTAATCGAATTTTGAAAACCCTTAGTGGGCGGTGCGTCGATGAGATTTAATTTTGAAAATATGAATTTGGTCATTCATTATGATTTTTGATACATTAATAAAATTGTTTCAATAATCTTGAGGATACCTTATAAAGAGATACCTTTATTTTCGGAAGCACTTTACCAAAGTTATTCAAAATAAATCATTTGCTTTTAGTTTTCAATTTTTAGTAGCATGGAAATGTTTTCAATCTCAACAACCCACACAGCTTGTAACCTATCACAACACACCAATCACACCATCTATCACAACACACCAACCACACCATCTATCACAACACACCAACCACACCATCTATCACAACACACCAACCACACCATCTATCACAACACACCAACCACACCATCTATCACAACACACCATCTATCACAACACACCAACCACACCATCTATCCCTTTATTTTAATAAAATCTGAAAGTTGTTGTTATCGTTGTTTAGGTACCTACTTCTAGTGCAAGCTATCGCTCTCCACCGCCGAGTTCACAAAAGATCAATAAGATAGAGGAAGGACTTCAATAATATTGAACCAGCAAAAGATTTTTCTTTCAATTATATTTTTCTGTGACAATTTGATAAATTATCAAATAAAAAAACATTATAATCCAATTTTGTTTATATAGACGCAATTAGTTTTAGTTGATATGAATATGTCACAACAGATTGAAAGTTAAATTAGATTCATAACCTTACTAGAGTGCGGTAGTACCTAAGGTTATTTGGCATAATTACATTTTTCAATTTTTCTTTAGATAAATATCTAGCCAGTATGCATTCACTGTTACCCTCGTGCACGCACCCTTAACATACTAAATTAACATTAAATAAAGTTACAATGAACAGAGCGCAGGCGGGCGGTTTAGATATGGTTCAATAAATACATTAGTCCTTCCCCTGAGTGTACAGTGTAAGTACGATGACGTATCATCAGTGCGAGTGTATTGTATAAGTGCCGTGTACTGACCGCTTCACTTCAGGTGGGTTCGCGGTCCCGGGCTCGCTGTCCGCCTCGTTCACTTGCACTTGGACTTGAGGTTGGAGCGGCGGAGGTTCTGTCTGCTGAGGGAAAACAAACCTTATTCTTTCAGCACAAGATACAGTTTGATATAGACTTGAGATGTACGCGTAGCGTCGTGGGAGTATCGCTCGCACTGTAGCTAAACTTATTTCGCACGTGATGCGTGGTACATACAGCACAGCGGGTCCCTACCTGTAGCGTGTCTGCATCCGCGGGCGCGGGGGGCGCGGGGGGCGCGTGCAGCGGCGGCAGCGGACTCGATATGCTGTCCGCGTGCTGCTTGCACAGCACCGCGCATCTGACGGCGACAACTATACATTACATTGTGTCGCTAAAACAAGTACATTATGCGAACTTAGTCAGCATCCTTTCAGTTAACCATACGTTGGCGAGACCCAAGGACCAATACACAAGGTTAGGAGCACTGCCGTCAGAGTGGGAGCGTACGCTACCTGTCGCAGAGTCCCTGCTTGAGCGAGTTCTGCTGGCAGCCCGAGGTGGTGATGGTGACCAGCTTGTGTCCCACCAGCCACGTCATGGCCTGCCCGCCGTCGAACAGGAACTGCGCGGTCTCGCTCCTGCAACACGGAACACGGGCGGGGCGCTGGCATCAGAGCGCGCTGGCGGCGTCGCGCGCGCGCTGGCGGCGCGCTTACCTGCGGGGCTTGGAGCTGCAGGGCGTGGCCGTGTAGCGCGCCAGCAGGTCCACGCACGTCTCCGTCAGCTCCACGTGGAACGCGGCGGACGCGCTGCCGCCGCGGCTCAGCCCGGCCGGACGCGGGACCGCGCGGGAGCCCTGCCCCCACACAACGTTATAACGTATCAATATGCTATGTGCCAAGTGGGAGTGTTCATAGCGATGGCATAATGTGATTGGTTAACTCACGAGACTAGAACTCCGCTGCCTATTCGACGAGTCCTCGTTAGCGACGCCTTGTTGGAAGTTGTTCGTTCTAGAATGCAGCTGCTCTTCGAATGGCATTATTATGTAGTTGTGGAGACCCTGCAAGCGCGGCACATCGGTTACTGTATCGACCTGGAGTGTGATGACGTCATGGGAAGGCGCGCGGCGTGACTCACGTGTATGATGAACCGCACGAAGTTCCGGCGGTAGGAGAGGCGGCACTTGAGGAACCAGGCCGCGATCACGTGGTGCGCCAGCGACACCACGTAGTGGTTGTAGCGCGAGGGGTTCGTGTACGGCAGCAGGATCGCGAACACGGACATGTACTGGTCCTCTACGAACGAGGCGAACACCTTCGGTAACCGGGTCAGCGCTGGAAATTAACGACACATAACAATATAACACAGGTGCTACAGATCTACCTTGGGGGACACCATTCAATATTTATTCAAATGTCAAAAATCGGACATCTGAATGGACGTTTATTTTTTTATTCAAATTTATATCAAAGCAACATTGCAAAGGACTATACGAAATACTTTTAAAAACATTCAGTAAAGTAGCTTTGACATGGTCAAACCCTTATCCAAAGTCAGAATATAATTTCACAAGGATCACTAAACGCTAAAAGCTCACTGGATAGAAACTCGAGCATGGGGCTGGCGATGGCCTGCGTGTCGGATATCTTGGAGAGGTCGAGAAGTACTTCCGGCAGCATTTTGACCATCGTGTCTCTCGTCTCGAGGGTGAATATCGTCAGCGCGTTTATGTAGGGTTGCGGGGATCGGAGAACTGTAAATCAAAGATTGTCAATGGATGGAAGCTATACTAAGTATATGTATTATTCTTTGTCTTTGATAAAGGGTTAGGATAAGGGATCCTAAATGTGTTGTAACAAAATTTTTTCAACTGAAGCAGTACACCCTACTGTTTTTTAGGCTTCTTTAAATGCCTCCTTCTGACATGATGATCAAAGACTTTGCTCATCAACTAATGCTTTTATACAATCAAAAACTACGATTAAAAATTTTTAATAATAAAATTTAGCGTGGTATTGTATGGGCATGTCATAAGGACGGAAGAAAATCATTAATAGAAGAGTCTGTATGGATGTAGATGGTATTAGAAGTAGAGACAAGTCAAAGAAAAGATTGATGGATGGTGAAAGATGACTTGAGTAAGAAAGAAGTGAGCACCGAGATGACGAATAATAGAGGAGTGATGATAGAATTGGAATAAGGGCAGGAAAATGATAATATGCAATAAATTTAAAACAAAAATTTTCGTTCTACTACTGACATGTTTAAAGTTATCAGAGTTTATCGAAGAGCTATTTTATGGTGATTTTTTAACAGATAATGTTGAGTGTTTGCGTGATGTATCGTATGGTACGTGTAGTGGTTGCAGCGGTACTGACCCATGCCGTACTTGAGCAGACAGCGCACTATCCGCTGCTGCGTCTGCGGCTCCAGGCAGCAGTGGTGCGGCGCCATGGCGGCCAGCGCGGGCAGCGCCGCCGCGTGCAGCTCCGACACCAGCAGCCGGCCGCCGCCCGCCGCGCGCACGCACTCCGGGTACCCGAGGCTGCGGTCCGACACCTGCGGGCGCGGGGGCGGGGGGGGTCAGTCAGCACGCGTCGGCACGCGTCGGCACAGAGCTCGTGTACGTACCATGGCGCACAGCGCCGACGCCAGCAGGTCCAGGTCCTGCGCGCGGCGGCCGAGCGCCGGCGCGCGCGCCTGCAGCAGCGGCGGCAGCGCGCGCAGCACGCCGCCCAGCACGCCCCACGCGCGTTCCCGCGCCAGCGCGCCCGCCAGCGCGCGCACCAGCCGCCCCACCGGCAGCACGCAAGCGCCCTGCGGACACAGCACGCGTCACTAGCCCGTCACCCGGCACCCGACCCCCGCCGGCCACCAGCGACGCACACGTACCGGCGGCAGGTCGCGCGGCGCGGGCGGCTGCTGCCCGCGCACCAGCGGCGGCTCCGCCAGCAGGAAGGGCGAGCACACCGGCTGCAGCCGCAGCGAGGGCGCGCCCACCACGCACGCGCCGCCGCCGCCGCCGCCGCCGCCCGCCTCGTAGCAGAACCCCACGCAGTTGTACGAGTTCGCACGCAGACCCCACACCATCTCGAATATCTGTACAGCGCATGCACCAACAATAATAATGTTCATTTATATCGAACGTTACCTACATCATCCTATATCACTCATGGCCGATGTTGACGCGTACCTTGAGCCTGATGTCTGGATGATGCTGGAGCAGCGCGGGCCGCTTGTAGTGCAGGTCCAGGTGATCCAGCAGCACGAGGAAGCATCGCAGGGGGATTGCGGCCGGCGTGCCTAACAACTGGAACGGAGCCGCAACACCGCTATAGACTATACTTTAAGACCTATGTCATTAACAAAAATGAGGTACAAGACCTGCCCTGTGGTACACCAGAGGAAGCCATTAACAAAAATGAGGTACAAGACCTGCCCTGTGGTACACCAGAGGAAGCCACAAATGAATTTGAATTGTACCCTACGACGTCTACTCGTTGGGTTCGATCTACGAGATATGACTTAAGCCAAGCCTAAGATTGGATCATGTGGTACAGAATTAGATTTTCAAGAAGCTTGTGATTAATTTTGTCGAATGCAGTGCTAAAGTCAGTGTTTAGCGCATCGAATTGTACACGGTTTTCGACAGTCCATGTGACGTCATCCTCGAAAGTGAGAAGGCTGGTAACCAGATAGAGTAGGGTTTGTATGGCGATGCGTGCATTACCTTGTCGTGCAGTATCTGCAGCAGGCCCGCCACGGCTAGCTTGAGGTCAGTCACGTCGACGTCCGCTCCCAGCGATGCGTCCGCCGCATACACCTCGAACGGACGGTTCAGGATCTGCAACATAATATTAATATAATTTTTAAGATTTTTTTTTCTGACTATTTTTTTCTCTTAATTTTCCTCTATCATCAGTCATCTCAGAAGACACTTTTTTTTTAGTAATGTCAAAATTCACACAATCCAGTCTTCTTTTCTTCAGTCTTCCTCTCCTCTTTAATCTGTCGGAGCTGGGGACATGGGGGTTAGCAATGAGTCGTGTGCAGGGCCCGTTGACTAGCCCACATACATGCATGTCCCAGCACTGCGGCTGCGGCTTCAGGAGGTACCTTCTCCAGCAGGTCTATGAGGTCGGTGCAGGGCTCGGGCAGCGCGCGCGCGAGCGCGGCGGCGGCGCGCGCACACTCGGCGCGCAGCTCCGTGTCCGCGTCGCACGCACACATGCCCAGCACCGGCACGCCCACCAGCTCCACCAGCTCGCATCCGTACACGTACCTGCGCACACGCACACATGAATATAATGTAGAACGCGCGCCTCCGAGTGCGGTCGGAGTGCGGCCGGCCGGCGTTACCTGTTCCTGTGTATGAACGCCATGATCTGGTGCAGCGTGTGCGAGCGCACGGCGCGCCGCGCGTCGCGCCGCAGGTACTTGTCGGCGAGCGCGAGCGCGGCGCCGGCGCACTCGCCGCTCGCCGCCGCCAGCGCCGCGGCGCGCGCGCTCACCAGCCGCAGCGAGGACGCCTCCTGCACAGCGCACACACGCATGATGACGCGGACGCGGCGGGCGGCGCGTCGCGTCCGTGCGTACGTACCGGTCGGTCGTGCCCGGCGCAGTCGACGAGCTCCAGCAGGGCGTCGGGCTCGCCGAGGAACTGCCCGTCGTCCGCCAGTTGCTCGATGGAGCTGATCAGCGCGTGCAGCTTGTTGTGGATCAACTCGTTCGGGGGGTCGAAGCTCTCTGGAACCGAGACACAGCGGTTATGGACTTGTGACTGCGCGCGCACGTAGTCTGCATGCAACCGAAAAGAACCGGGGCAAAATCTTTAGATGAAAGTATTGTCAGTAGAATGTCAAATCAATCGGCTTTCAAAGTCAAAGTACGGAGCGTTAAGTGTTTTGGAGATGTAAGTTTAGTCGAAGACAATGTCCAGGTCGGTATATAGTCGCAGTAGCAGCAGGTGGAGAGGTATGGTGCGTACGTACTGTCGTGGTGCAGCGCGGCCCGCAGGATGTCCAGCAGCGCGTCCCAGGCGGCGGCGCACAGCTCCTGCGGCGCGCGCGCCACGCAGCTCTGCACGCCCGCCACCACCTCGTACGTGACCACGGGCTGCCGGTGCCGCAGCGCCTGCAACCACGCCGGCACTGTGAGTGAGCGCCGCGCCCGCCGCCCACCACCGCGCACACGTACCTTCAGGAAGGCCGGCAGCACCGCCAGCAAGGACACGTGCAGCGTGGGCACGCGGCGCGGCCCCCACAGCGCCATGTTCACGTAGAACACGGCGCCGCGCAGCAGCCCCGCGTCCGCCTCCCCCGCCCCCGCCTCGTCCCGCTCGCCGCGCAGGATCTCCACCATCTCCTGCAGCGCCGCGTGACCGATGTCTCCGCCCACCACGGACCGCATCAACTGAGAACACGATAACGAAACACTCAATTTACATGTACTCGTTAACCGTGTACCTGCAGAATTCATCTAAGCATGATCATAAGTGCTCACAACCGGAACCGATGCGCAACCGCAGCAGCGAGTAGGACACGACTGCAGGGGTCGGATGTAGCGGTTACCTTCCAGCTGGTCTGGCAGTAAGGCTCCAGGTTGACGGCGCGGCACAGCGCCGCCACGAAGGCGCCGAGAGCAGCGCGCGGCAGCAGCGAGTAGGACACGACTGCAGGGTTGGATGTAGCGGTTACCTTCCAGCTGGTCTGGCAGTAAGGCTCCAGGTTGACGGCGCGGCACAGCGCCGCCACGAAGGCGCCGAGAGCAGCGCGCGGCAGCAGCGAGTAGGACACGACTGCAGGGTTGGATGTAGCGGTTACCTTCCAGCTGGTCTGGCAGTAAGGCTCCAGGTTGACGGCGCGGCACAGCGCCGCCACGAAGGCGCCGAGAGCAGCGCGCGGCAGCAGCGAGTAGGACACGACTGCCTCCAGCAGCGCGAGGCTGCTGCTCGCCACGCCCGCGTCAGCGCTGCACACGCACAGGTGACACGCACACCTGCACATCACATAGCTCTGACTCTGTCTCTCCTGTCGTTCTATCTTACTCGGACCCCCCACTAAGGCACAGTAAGGCACAGGTTATAGCTTGGTTACCTGAAGGAAGCCGATTGTCAATTTATTAGAGGTTTTCTTTCCTTAACGATTTTTATTTATACTTTAGATCAATATATCGGGTCTCAGTTCCAGGTGGGAAAGGCATGCACTACATTTCTTCTTCTGATCGTGTCACTAATTTCTTTCGAAACAGTGTGGTGAAAGGATTGTCAGTGCGCCTCAAGAGGCTCCTTTCGCGCACTTGACACGTGTTATAGAACTTGTTAGATTTTACAACATGCCGGTTTGCTCACGATGTTTTCCAGTGATGCAGTGCACTGGTGAGGTGAGATGAGATGAGATGAGACGAGCGCTTACTTGACGATGCCGTGCACTACGTGCGCGTCGAGGTAGGCCGCGTTGTACTTGACGACGTTGGTGACGAGCTGCAGCAGCTCCTCCAGCAGCGCCGGCGCCGCGCGCGGCAGCCACTCCACCAGGAACGGCCCCACCTGCGGGACACAGCGCGCCGTGTGAACAGCACGCGGGCGTGTGTGCGTGCCCACCTGTGCGTACACCCCCCTCTACACACACATACACCGGATACCAGGATAACTACCAGAGGTAGGGCTTGCCGATAAGTGAGACGGACGCAGGGCGGTGCTTTGAAGCACGTTCATGACTTGCGATTGCAAGGCAATGCTTCGCTTAGCGAGCTCATATTTTTCTGTTCTCCTAGACTTTGGTGCGGGACTGGACTGGCACCTAGATTTAAGACGTTTCAGTGATTCAACTGAATAATACTTTTTGTTTGACCTTTCATCCTTCAAGAGTCAAAGTAACGCTATCAAGAGACCACTACCGCCTACCGCTACCATCAGACCACCCGCGCTCGGTCTAGTTTTTTGTGGTCGATTATGTGTTTCGTGCGTTATCGATATAATATAATGTATATGTATAGGTAAGTAGATAGAGTATAGGTAACTAACTAAGCATACGTACCTGTTCCTCGATGCAGTCGATGTTCTTGCCGGAGTCGGTGAGCGCGTGCAGCAGCCGGAAGCGCAGCGGCGCGTCCTCCGGCGCGTGCGTCGCCTGCGACTCGCGCAGGAACTGCAGCACTATCGTGCGCATCACCTGCGCACGCCAACACACGTTACTGTCATGTCGTGTCGTCGCGCGCGCAGCGCCATCTTACCTGCAGCTGGTCGCGCTGCCCCTCGACCAGCGCGCGCAGCATCGCGAGCGCCGCATGGCGCGCCTCGGCGCTCGGCTGCCACAGCAGGTCGCGCGTGCAGCGCCATATCTTACCTGCAGCTGGTCGCGCTGCCCCTCGACCAGCGCGCGCAGCATCGCGAGCGCCGCATGGCGCGCCTCGGCGCTCGGCTGCCACAGCAGGTCGCGCGTGCAGCGCCATATCTTACCTGCAGCTGGTCGCGCTGCCCCTCGACCAGCGCGCGCAGCATCGCGAGCGCCGCATGGCGCGCCTCGGCGCTCGGCTGCCACAGCAGGTCGCGCGTGCAGCGCCATATCTTACCTGCAGCTGGTCGCGCTGCCCCTCGACCAGCGCGCGCAGCATCGCGAGCGCCGCATGGCGCGCCTCGGCGCTCGGCTGCCACAGCAGGTCGCGCGTGCAGCGCCATATCTTACCTGCAGCTGGTCGCGCTGCCCCTCGACCAGCGCGCGCAGCATCGCGAGCGCCGCATGGCGCGCCTCGGCGCTCGGCTGCCACAGCAGGTCGCGCGTGCAGCGCCATATCTTACCTGCAGCTGGTCGCGCTGCCCCTCGACCAGCGCGCGCAGCATCGCGAGCGCCGCATGGCGCGCCTCGGCGCTCGGCTGCCACAGCAGGTCGCGCGTGCAGCGCCATATCTTACCTGCAGCTGGTCGCGCTGCCCCTCGACCAGCGCGCGCAGCATCGCGAGCGCCGCATGGCGCGCCTCGGCGCTCGGCTGCCACAGCAGGTCGCGCGTGCAGCGCCATATCTTACCTGCAGCTGGTCGCGCTGCCCCTCGACCAGCGCGCGCAGCATCGCGAGCGCCGCATGGCGCGCCTCGGCGCTCGGCTGCCACAGCAGGTCGCGCGTGCAGCGCCATATCTTTTCGACGCCGCCCTGCAACCGAACCAACAGAACAACTATATACATTATACCTATCAACACGTTATTACTACTTCCAAGATGATGAAAAGAGCTAAAGTAGGTATTTCTGGTCACACGTTTCGACATTGTTCAAATATATCAATTTGCTTTACTAGTTTTTGTACATGTTAGTTTTTTTATTTTTATTTATTTGTTTTTTTTTTGCACCTAGCTTTACGATGTTTTCAAAGTGAGCCAGTTGAAAAAATACCATTTGTCTTTGAATGTTATCTGTCGGATGTTTAATATTAAACCTATGAATAAATAATTATTCAACTAAAAAAGCTTCACGACTTTGATACCAGGCACGGTAGACATATGTAATATGGTACTTGATTTTGATATACTATTACTTCATAATAGTAGTAAGAGCCGAGTCCTGTCACTAATGTTTCTAGCCTAATCTTCTAACCTAGCGTCGTTCATGTGGAGCTGTTGTCTCTTCACATGGATGCTTGAGGTATGATTTCTACAAGTATAGTTGTTATAAATGGAACCTAACTACAAATAAATTGATGAATTATTCACAGTAGAAATGACAAAATCACGGCTTTAATGGTCAGTTCATCTATTTGCCTACAGACTATTGAATTTCATTAATAATGCAGTGACATGGCAATGGCCAATTGTATTAAGTACAATGCCAGTGTGTTGTTACCTGGCCAACTATCGACAATGCCCTTGGTGGGTGCAGTAGTGCAAGGACAGAATCAAGTTATAGTAACTTACGTATTATTACTGTATTTCCATTTACCTAGGTAGGCATTTTAATGAAGAATATTATATAAAACCCAGGGTTAACTTTTAATGTATATTTTTGTTAGTCCTGATTTAGATTTATATTTATTTATTGCCACCATGTACATATTACATCAGTTACGTTATAGCTGAGGCTAATAAGCGAGTACATGTACCCTGTAGGGAATTTTCAGTGTGCTTTTGTACCAAGGCATTGGTATTTTATTCAATACGGCTAGGTACATAATATAGATGAGTTTGTATATAATTGGTTTAATTTTTTACTTGTATAGTCATAATACTTGTGTTAAAAACTCAATGGAGAGAAAAAACTATTTACCTAGTAAGATTGTTAAATATAAATAAAATAGTACTATATACATTTTTAGAATTACGAGTATATTACCACACACTGAATAAATATTCATGTTCCACTTTTATGAGTCCTTCCTTGGTGAGGATCTTACTATACACTTTGCCTCATGTTTATCAATAAAATACATTTTTATTTTTATATCACAAGAAAATAATAATAATGGTGCAGTTGGTAGCGCAGCCCCATATCAAGGGAAGGTCGCGGGTTCAAATCCCGCTCGGAGAATAACTTTTGGGACATTATAAAATCTTTGTGATTTCCTTAAGTGAAGTAAACACTATAAATCTAATAAAAAATTGAAGAAAATAAAGTTTCAAAGGGATGGAGTTCATAGGGACTGAAATATTAAAGAGGGGAAGAAGACTTATTGTTTACTTAGGTAAGTGAAGTTGCATCAGCTCCAACTGCTTAAATTATCTTAAATTAACTTAAGTGGACTGTATTTGAACTATTGTGGTTCGAACTAGTCTGTCATTTAGTGAATAAAACAACATAGTTATTTGACAGATTAGTCTTTTTGATAATTTATAATACAACAAAATGTCCCATTGGCTATAATCTCACCTGATGATAAGCAGTGATGAAGCTAAAAATGTATTAGAATTGTTCAGAAAACACTTTTTCACCGTTTTCTTGATTGAGCGATTAAGAAAAACCAATGATGTCAATGAATCCATTCCTTGGTTATTAACTGTCCTTGAAGTTAGAGGTAATGCATTCACTGCAAATGGGTGGGTTATTAACCAAGTACAGGTGGTACCGAGTCTTATCTACTTGTCTTATGGTGAAAGGAGATGGTGGTATTAATATCGACAGGTGAGTAGGTAGTAAAGGTTACGGGCGAGGTGTTACGGCACCGGCGCTGAGACTGACCTCCTGCACGCGCTGGTGCAGCGCGCGCTCGGCCACGTCGCGCGCGGCGCGCAGGCGGCGCGGCAGCGGCGCGTCGGCGCACAGCTCGCGCTCCAGCTCCGCCGACACCACCAGCTCGTTCCGCGCCGGCAGCGACGCTGAACACGACAAAAACACGGGCTCCGTCAACGCGACTCATCGGAAACTACGCGCCTCCCGCTCCCCGACTGTACCTATCGACAATACTCACCCGCTGAGCCTTTCTTGAAGAATACTTTCAACTTGTCCTGGAGCGACTTTGTGTCCCTATCTCTCGAGCTCATTTTGTCGCCGCGCCGGTGTTCGTCACCTTTCCTGTGTACTCTGGAGCTTACAGCTACGTGTAAGGATCAACTATAACTATGATAATGCATATAAAAAGACATATTTGTTAGAAATTAATCACACTACCGCTCCTGCTTTGCTTGCTTGCTATTCACAATTTACTTTTGACAGCTCCCCAACCAACCAAAGAAGTAGGTAGGTACTTTGGTACAGCTGACACAAGCTGACAGCAGCAGCAGCAGCCATTCAATCCAAAACAATTTTTTTCGAACGAATGTGTTTATGTCACTCGGAGATTTATTTTGCCAATTAACAACCAAAAGGAGCATGCGGCTCTAATGAGTTCTTATTTGTAACCAAAATGTGTACATTTATTTATTAATTACTACTTTTAACAAAAATGACAAAAAAGATACAAACAATAATTTCATTACTCGAAATAAAGTCCCAGATTTTTCTGATTTCCGAACGAAACTAAGTATCAAACTCCTTTGTTTGTTATTTTATTTTCGAGCTGTTATTTTAGGTACTCTATTCATCTAAATTAATAAAAAAGTGCTATTATATGTATCAATATATAACTAGTGGCTCTGGGAGCTGTAGACCTCGCGAGCATACGAAAAGGGAGCTATTTACTGCAAAAGCTATTTCAGAGTTTTGAAAGAAACCTATCAATGTTGAAGAGAAGTAGAAAATACCCATCCCCACTACTTCTCACCTGACACCCATCCCTCACCCGCAACCCCCACTGTAGGTTATCTCATTCTCCCTTTTTTACCGAAACCCCTTCACCCACCACCCCTTACATGTTTACCAGCCTGTTTAATCTTTCTTATGTTTTTTCTATTTAATTTTGTAAATTTTTGAGGAATGTAATGTGCAAGTGCATTTTCCGTTTTGTGATTTTTTGATCTTTTTGATTTTTTTTTGCATCATCTTGTGTAGAATGAGGTTCTTTGTGTTTCTCTCAAATTTGATTGAAAACCATCGATTGTTTGATGAGCTATCCTGTTCATCATGCTGAAGATCCTTATCAGATCTTCGCTAAACTTTTATGAGACCAACTTATAGTTACTACCTTTCAAATAAAAAAAGAATAATCGAAATCGGATCTCATTTGGTGGAGATATCCAGTATATCAAATAGCCCCCTTTTTGCCCTTTTTTTGGGGGAAGTACCCCTCTAATCATAAATCCCCGACGACAAAAAAATCTAATAAGTCATATAACCTGTGTACCAAGTTTCGTCCAGATCGGTTGAAAAATGCGACCTGTAGAGGAGAACAGACAGACAGACATCCGGACAAACGCATTGTTGGCCAATGTGGAAACTGAGACGCTTCGCTCGCTTCGCTCGCTCGGTCAATTATTATTTTTTTAATCTCCTCTGTATCTTGCAATCTGCCCATGCGGGCATTGAGCTAGAGTTTGGTCTATTTTTCTTTTTGCGGACATGTATGGAGAACGCCCAATAGCGCTTCCGTTTTGCGTATGATGCTATTCTGTTCGCTCTCTTGTTTGACAGGTGCAACTTCAAGGTCATGGTGGAGTTGACTATTTGTGAGGTACCACGGAGCATTCACTATCATACGTAGTATTTTGGATAGGAAGCGCTGAATAATTTCCAGATTCGTGTTAGCCGCTGTTCCCCATAGTTCAGCTCCATAAGACCAAACTGGTTTGAGTATGCATTTTTACAGGAGGAGTTTGTTGTTTAGAGACAGATTTGATTTTCTGGCCAAAAGCCAATAGAGTTTCCTCAGTTGCAATCCAAGTGCCTTTCTTTTGGTAAATATGTGCTTTTTCCATGTGAGACGCCGATCTAGATAAATGCCCAGGTAGCGCACGTCTTCGTATTGAGGTATTGGTATCTCATTTCAGCCACGTTGAGATGTTGGTGAGACTTTTTTGCAGCGTGGATGAAGCAATAGCTGGGTTTTGATGTGTTGCAAGCAGGGCTGTGTCGTCAGCGAATGTACCAACAACGACACTTTCAGTTAATGGCAGGTCTGATGTGAAAAGAATGTAGAGAGCAGGCCCCATAACACTTCCCTGGGGGACACCGGCTTTTATTTGGTGTAATTTAGTGTGATCCTCTCCGTGCTTCACGTAGAAATGTCTTGGTAATGCTAAGGTAAGATTTTATAAACAGGAAGTGGTTTAAAGGTAAGGTTTTGCGAATTTTAAACAACAAACCCTCGTGCCAGACACGATCAAATGCCTGTGAAATGTCCAAGAAGGCAGCAGAGCAGTACTTTTTATGTTCAAAGGCTTCGTTGATAGAGGCCACTAGGCGGTGGACCTGCTCAATGGTTCCATGTGCTGCGCGGAAGCCAAACTGATGATGAGGTATGAGGTGAGTTTTGACAATTTCAGGCGAAGATTAATCTTCTCAGAAACAGGACTTCCAATATTTTGGAGGCAACCGGGAGGAGACTTATGGGGCGATAGGAGGAAATGTTGGCGGGATCCTTTCCTGGTTTGAGTATTAATATAATCTCTGCTACTTTCCACTGGGCTGGGATGATGAATGAATAAATTTATTATACAGGAGCAATATCTGTACAGGATGTTATATAAACAGTCTTTCTACATGCCCAATAGATGGCACTACTAGTAACAAAATCAAATCAAAAAGTCAAAACGTTTATTTTGTGCTTGGATACCGCACTACATTTTGTAATGAAGTGAAATGAAATAATTTATTTACGTGAAGTTTCAAAGTCGAGTCAGTCAATTGTTTTAAAGAAAATAGTTTCAAATATTTTCAGTCAAATCACGATATCACTTGTACTTTCTTCCCAAATGCTTATATACTTTGTGCTAATATCCGTAGCGTTCATGAAGTTGTAGATAAAAATGGAGACCACACTTCGAATACCTACTTGAAAGCATAACCTATGTATTACTATCTCGCTCTATGTGGGCAGACCCTCTCTTTCTAAATAGATAGATAGCAATACTATAGTCACCTTATTTGACTCAAGTTGTTGTTCCAAGTGTGGCCTCCATTTTTATCTACAACTTCATGGTAGCGTTCTTTGATTATATACCTCTAGATGGAGTTTTGCGCTGCAATCGCAACAAAAACAACAGGCTGGATTTGAAGCGCTTGTGTGTGAATTACGCACACAAGCATGCGTAACTACAAGCGCGCTACGTCACATGTGGCTGTACTGAGTGATACCAGCTCTTGAATATTTCCCATAATAGTAGGGGAAAAAATATGTTTTGAATTTTTTTTAATTCACCTTTTAGAAATGATTACGAGGTAAAATATATCTGTAATGAAAAAATATATTATTGAAGATTATTTATTTTCAATATTCTTACTAAAAATAATAGACATAGACATATACTCTCTTTTAATATTCTAGTTTTAATTATTTTTACACAAGTCATAAAATCATTCATATAAAGTTTCATACAATTGTATTATTTATATTCGATACAGCAGAAGGCTTAGTGACCTTCTCTTTGAATTTGTTTTTTAAACAGTTTTCGTTTAGAGGTTACATCCCGTTTAATATTTTCCAACTTTAACCAAGAGTAGTAGAGCTCTTTGTGAAGGGCTCGTCCGGGGAAGTACTACCACCACGCCTTTTTCTGCCGCCAAGCAGCAACGCTGTGTTTCGGTTTGAAGAGTGTGGTCGCCGGTGTAATTACAGGCACGTGAGGCTTAACATCTGTATGCCTCAAGTTGATGGACGCAGGGCAGTGCATCGTAGGGCACGTTCCTATTGTGCGTGACCTACGGGGCAATGTTTTGTTTATAGGTGATGGTTACCATTTAACATCAGGTGGACCATCTGCTTGTTCCATCAGCTAGTTGTATAAAAAAAAAAAAAAAAAACTCTTTTATTAATATCGTAAGACCAAATATTTTTCCACAACTAGTCTTATCAAGTTAGATTGATGCAAAAGACCGCAAACATGATCAGTTTTTACTTCAAAGTAATTAACACCCCCAATAAATTGTTTCATTACAGTGGATACTATTTTTACATAATTAACAGGCGTCATTATGAAATCTTGCTTAATAAACTCAAAGAGCAGGCAACCCTGTAAATATGGCGTCAAATGGCGTCGTATCTAAGGACAAAATTAAATCTTTATTAATTTAATGATTTCTTCAGCTTATACCAATTCAAAGTTTACCCACCGATGATATGTAACTTGTTTAGTGGTTTTCAATCGTCCTTTGTAATTCCTGCACACTTTTATAGCGCAAATCGTCATTTTTGTAAGCCACAGAACGCGTGTTTACCGCACAACAATAGTGTCGCCACTGAGCGTGCGGGACGAACTTATGAGCCAACAGTTGGCTGATATTTTTTTTGACGTCTAAACGCTCGAACTCTCCATCTAGAGGTATATAATCAAAGGTAGCGTTATACCTATATACTCTTGGCAGGCAAAGTTGCGTAGCGTTATATATTCTTGGATGTGGAAATGCATTAAGGTTAAACTATAGCTACCCTGGTACCTGAGTTGAGGGTTGGGGATAGGGGGAAAGCATGTGGAGGTAGATGGCAAGTCTTTCCCTATAGTTCTTTTTTCTAGGAAATGAAAAAAAATTTTCTTCAAATTTCTTTACTTAAAAAAAAAAAACCCTAACCTAATGAGAATTCCTTCCCTTGAGTCTTTTTGTCATAGAGATGAAATATTACTACCAATTTTCTTCATATTAAAAAAAAAACCCTAACCTAACTAGTAACTTACCTACCTGAAAAATTAATTATTTTTTTTTCATTTCCTAGAAAAAAGGACTCAAGGGGAAGACTTGCCATCTACCCCCACTTGCATCCCCCCTATCCCCAACCCTCAACTCAGGTACAAGGATTGCTATAGCCAACCCTGCATTAACATGAGGTGGACCCAAGGAATATAGATTTCAAATTCCTTGGGTGGACCCAAGGAATTTAAATACGGTGGACCCAAGGTGGACCACGTTATATAGGTACTCTTATTGTATACTCTTTGATATAGGTACCTACTCTTGTCAACATGGCGAAATAATAAACGTACCTAATGTTTTTGAGACTATTTTATTGGGCAAAATGGAACAAGTTCGGAACTTATTTATTAATGTCTCTATTTATTGTCTGTGCAATAATCAAATACTACACGATAGACCAAGAGCCCGAGCAGCAGAATAATAACATAGTATTTGAAGAAAACTACACTTGCAGCAGTTCGCTCGGAGTGCGCGAACTGTTCGATGCGGTGGAGAGACTGAACGCGGCGCGCGAGCTGCGCAACCTGGCGACCTTCGGGCCCGTGCGCGCGCTCACGCCCGTGCTGGTCGTGCGCGTGACGCGCGGAGCGCGCGCGCTGCGGCGGCTCGTCGCCTCGCTGGCCAGGGTCGCCGACATCGGCGCCGCCGCCCTCGTGTTCTCGCACGGCTGCTACGACGAGACGGCGAGCCGCCTCATAGAGAGCATCACATTCTGCAGCGTGCTGCAGGTTTACTTCCCCAACTCGCTGCAGCTGTTCCCGAACGTGTTCCCGGGCGACGAGCCCGGCGACTGCACGGCCGGCACGGACCGCGACTGCCAGCAGCGCCGCGCGCGCCTCGCGCAGGACAAGCACCACTGGTGGTGGACGGCGCACCGCGTGTTCGAGGACGTCCCGTGGGCGCACCTCCACACGGGCATGGTGGTGTTCCTCGAGGAGGACAGCTATGTCCTGCCCGACCTGCTGCACATGGTGCGCTACGGGCGCGCCGCGCTGGCCTCCGCGCCCGGGGCGCAGCTGCTCGCGTTCGGACGGCCGCCCGCGCACGGCCTGGATCCCGACAAGCTCGCGGTCGACACCTGGCGGCCGCCGTACGACAACGGTCTCGCATTCAACAAGTCTGTGTGGACGGAGATAAAGGGACTGGCGCGTCACTTCTGCGAGTACGACGACGTGAGCTGGAGCTACTCGCTGCAGCGCGCGCTCGAGGAGTCGCGCCGCGGCCGCGCGCTCATGCTGGCGACCGCGGCGCCGCGCGTCGTGTCCACGCGACTCTTCGACAGCGAACAGCAGGCGATGGATTATATTCTTGCATTGATCCGGAGCTCAGCTCTGTTTCCGGTGAGGGTGAAAGCGGTGTTGCTATTTGGCCGTAATGGGCCGATCTATCAGCGCTTCAAGACATCTGAAGGTAACGGCGGCTGGTGGGACGTCCGAGACCAACTACTCTGTTTGGATCCGCTGGCATCTACCGTCACCGATGAAGACTACAAGGTCACGCCGATCAAATAAATACAGTTCATGAGCCTAAACAGATTTTAATATTATTGAATAATCTTAATTATAAAGTTTGAAATTCATTCGAAATTAAATTTAAAAATCAAATCAGAATCAAAACTACGATCAAGATTAAGAAAATACTTTTTTGTGTTGATTATGTTTTTATTGAATTTAAATTACAACGTTTGCTCAAATTGGCCACCCACAGTGCGTCGTGCGAGCTGGTCTGCGTGCGTCCGCGATTTTTCGCACCATGGGACCCAAGCTATAGATTGCGGCCGGCATTACCATGTGTGTCTTTTTAGAACTTTGATTGAAACTGTTGGTCAATAGTTTTTAACAAAAGTTACAGAATTTTATATCTTTATTAGGTATACCTACCTTGATAAACGTAGTTTGAAAAAGAACATAAAATTGCTAGTTTTTATTCATAAAAGGCAACTCGTGAAACTTATTTGTCTAAACATCACTGAGGTACTTTTGGTATTGACTGTAAAAGCCCAATAACCTATAACCTCGTGTAGGTACTTATTTTCAAATATTTGGTTGTTTGGTTGGTCACCATACTTTAACACTGGGCTCGTACAAAATTCCTGAAAATGCCTAACTAAACATCAACACAATATTTTGTGATCTCGGTTAAACGTGGAGTTTTATGGAGCGGACTTTGTTTTCATTCCTTTAAGGAACTTCGAAAACTTTTATTCCAGCAAAATTGGTTTCTTACTGCACATTTACAGTAGGTACCTACCTACTTGCATAATTTTGCCAAAGCGAATAACAGCTCTTGCTTTTGTGCTGGCAATGGCAAGTAAATCGATAGAAGTTATAAAATTCTGTAGGTATCATAACATTTCCTTATTATTTAGAAAAACACAAAAACATCATTACAATACAATGCCTGAAGAAACTTCCGGATGGACTGGATCAGACAAGAACGATGGCTTACAGTAGTACCTACCTACCTACGTTGACAATAAGGTTGGTGCACCGCGCCGTCGTCAGATACAGAGACTAGATCGGGCTCATTGCATTGAGGATTGACAGGCAATCCGCTGAGCTCGTTCATTTCTAAGCTGATTTCATTTTCTTCTGAATAGGTAAGTATTTCTACAAGATTTACTTGTGCTTAGTATTGCAAAGAAAGGTGATAGCTCAGACCAAGTAAAAACTATTTGGTCTGAGGGTGATAGATATAATTATTCTACATTACCCTGAGGGCGGAGCGTAAAATAGCGTGATGTGCTCGGAAAGGCTTTCCGTAATCTGCTTAGCCGGTCCGGTCCAGTCTTGTAAGGGTCCAGTAATCAGTATCAGTTATTATTGTGCATTTTATAGCAGAGCAGGCGTTCAATCAAACAATCACATTGAATTGATTAGAATAGAATAGAAAATTGTTTATTTTATCTCATATTTTTTTAAAACACTTTTACAATTTGTTTGATGACAAAAAAGGCGACCACTCAGCATTTGCTGTATGAGCTCAAGCCCATACAGCGCTGGTTTTCAGTGGCGCCATAAAGATTAGAGCAGCAGCACCTGCGACACGCGTTCTTATAAAACAGTTACACAACATTTTACGCTGACAAGGTCTCTAAATAGCTATTGACTATAATAAGCAGTAAAAATAAAACTTAATTTCTTTTATATATACATAATATAAAAAGAAAACTTAAAAGAATAACTGCTTTGCACAATTACATAAAACGAAATAAAATATATGCACAAAATAAAAACCATACTAACTAATACATACAATTAGTAAGACTACAAAACAAATCCTTAAGTTACTGAATAAAAATAATAATAACAAAAACGACCGAATTTATGATGCTGATTTTTGCGTAATTAACAGGTGTTTTTTAAGCGACGTCTTGAAAGACCAAATTGTATTACTTATTACGAGGTTATCATCGATAGTACCTAGTTCGAACAATAATACTTATTATTGTAATGAATTTACATGTGAAATAAGCAAATCTTAAATTAAAAAAGGATAAACGGTTCTCAAGTTATCGTCGGGCAAACATACATACACAAAATACCAAATCGCCCAGGTTGATTGTAAGATTTCGTACGCTTCGCTCACTCAATCAATAAGGGCCTTACTACAAAACGGTGTCAACAGTAAGGCCCTAGTTTTGCAATACTTCTAATAATTATTTCTCATTTATAATTTGTTTTTTCTCCCGAGTCTAACGAGAATATATTCAAACTACAAGAACTTATCAAAACCGCCAACTAGGGTTCCGCCATAAAAAGTATGATCAATTAGGGTTCCATGGCCAAATAAAATTGGGAACCCCTGGCATAGAGTATACTTTATGATCAAAAAGTTGAGTAATGTTTAAATACTGATGCTTCAGGGAGGTTTGTGGGGTCTCAAACGGATGGCTTCTTATTCTTAGCCATCCTCCGCAAAAAAACTGCATCCATGTGTTCTAACAATTTGTTAATCACTTCCTAGAGGTACATGGAACACGAGGATTTAAAAAAAACAACAGACAGATTTTACGTTTTTATTTATCCTATAGTCACATATCACTTAACTTCCTTAACCTGGAGACCTGCAACAAACAGAAATTATTGTTAATTCATTTCACTTTCAGATTCAAATCTAAGAAAACTTATCCTTGCACCCTTCTTACAAAATACCTAATAATTATTATTTATTTATTTATTTTATTTATAGACGAGCAGCATTCGCTGATATGTCTACGTCACAGTGTTGAAATGATTGATAATTGAATTTTAATTGATGAAATTATTGAAAGTTGAAATTGAATCGTTGGAATTAGGTATTAGGCACAAGTATTCTTTCGTGTTTTGCTAAATTGTTCGAGTCAGTTGTTTATGACTTCTTATATGCTCACATTAAGCCGTATATATCGCTCAATCAACACGGGTTCGTCAAACAAAAATCTACTGTCAGCAACCTTCTAGTGTATACAGGTTTCCTCTGTGACGCATTCGATTCAGGTGAGCAAATAGACTCTGTGTATACGGATTTCCGTAAAGCATTTGATAAGGTCAATCACTCTATATTATGCTCTAAATTGGCTTACTATGGTATTCATGGCAGTCTTCTGCGTTGGATTCGCTCGTACCTCGACAAAAGAAGTCAACTTGTGGCAATCAAAGGACACACTTGTGCTCTCTAGGTTTAACTACGTTGACTGTGTGTATGGTCCTCGCCTTCTTGCTAAAACATCTCGTCGTATACAGGTTGTACAGAATGCCTGCGCTCGTTTCTGTTTTGATGTTCCCCCGCGTAGCCATATTACACCATTCTTGAATAAGCATAATATATTGAACATGGGGAACAGGAGGGACCTGCATCTCGCAACGTTGATGTTTGGAGTGATGAAGTCCCAGAAACCTCTATATCTTTTTTCGAAATTTGTGTGGGCTCGAGACTACAACAGGTATGCTACCCGTACATCCTCACTGTTATTACGAATCCCACGACATGGTTCTGCCGCATTTCGCGGTAGTTTCCGTTTCTGTGCCACGAAGTGTTGGAACTCTCTTCCCCCTCCATTACGTGCACTACAGTGCAAATCTACTTTTAGGTTTAAACTAAAAAAAATCTTGCTGGACTTGCAAAAGTCCGTCAAGTGAACGCTCTTCTCTAATTTATACTACTCACTCATACGTCTACCAATATTATCTACTTAATCTATTTTTCTTTTAATGTTATTATAAAAATTTTTCACTTTACAAGATTACCCACTCCTTTAGTCCTAATTATTATTTAAGTATTTTTGAAATATTAAAAAAAAAAAACAGCACTGTGGCACGGGGATAGAGAAAGTTACCAAATAGGTACTTGGGGGACCTAGTACGAGCAGTTCCTAAACAACTATAACGGGGTTCTCCCGTGAAACCCAGACTCTTAAGAGACTGGTGTAGGCAACGGGAGAACCCTATTGTGTGGTTCGTTTTTTATTTTTTTTTTATTTTTTTTTTATTCTATTTTTTCTTAGATAACTACCGATTATTTATATTTTATTTATTTATATTATATCATTATACATTCTGTAAACCCTTACTGATCCAACTCATAAATTGTGTGGCATTTCGAATCTAAACACTCATGTGTGTACACACATGAGTGTTTAGATTCGAAATGCAAGCAACTAATTTAAAATACAGTTCGTGCGTCACTCACTCTAAGCCCTGTGCTGAAAACCAGCGCTGGGAATTAGTTCTCAGCTGATGCTGAGCTCAGGGCTTTTTATGCAGACCGTGCATGGCAGCGTTCCACAATCACACGTTCCACAATCACATTTTTCTTTATTATAGTTTTTTCGTTTCTCTCTCTCTATGTGTCATTACTATGTTTATTGTCTTATCTGTCTAGAATATTTCCCTTTAATATATATATATGTTTCGTACAGTCTGTCGTGTGCGGTATGTTTAAATAAATGTCTTTTCTTTCTTTCTTTCTTTCTTTTCACTTCATCAGCTATGATGATACATTCAGGAGTCCCTCAGGGGTCTCACTTAGGACCTTTGTTTTTTGTGGTTTTCGTTAATGATCTGGCAAAAAATCTTCAATGCCCATCGTTATTGTACGCCGATGATCTAAAAGTATTCGCTAAAATAAGCAGTATTGTCGATTGTGTCAAATTGCAACGAGATCTTGATATGATCTTTGAATGGTGCTCCCAAAATCGTATGTTTTTAAATATTGGCAAATGTTTCGTTACCACCTTTACCAAGAAAAATATAAAAACCATATTTGATTATTCCATAGCAGGCATACGGTTGGAACATAAGTCCATTGCTAAGGATTTGGGCATCTATTTTGATACGGACCTTTCTTTCAGAAGTCACTATGACTACATTGTGGAAAGGAGTTCGAAACTTCTTGGATTTATCTCCAGAACCACCAAAGGTTTCAAAAAGCCAGACAGCATGCTTTATCTCTTTAATAGCTTAATTCGCTCAGTTCTTGAGTATGGCAGTCCAATCTGGTCACCTTACTACGCAATCCATACTGATAGAATTGAGGCCATTCAAAATAGATGCCTTAAAATTCTTTCTTTCCGTCACAAATTGGGACGGTCACTGTCGGGATATAAAAGCAGGTGTAATTACTTTAAGGTCGATTCTTTATTATATAGAAGAGATTACGTCAACCTTATTTATCTTCACAAAATTCTCCATTCCACTATTGATTGTCCTAGTTTATTATCCTCCATTAATATGAATATTTGCTATAGATATCGTAATCCCGCAACCTTTACCCTAAAAGTATACAGAAACAACGTTTCTTTTCACGGTCCTTTACCACGCATGTGTCGTCTATACAACGAGTTGGCAAATTCAAACAATTTTATTAATGTAGATATTTTTGATGGTAACGTTAGCAGGTATAAACAGTGTGTTTACAGTTTGCTAACGAAATATTATGAATCCAATAATTATAATTAATGCCCTTTGCTGTTTTTTATAGTTTTAGGGAAATTAATATTTAATGCATGCAACACTATACAATTGTTATATTCACATATTTGATTACGAATCTAGATCTAAGAAAGTATGAACTGTAACTTTTTTATTATTGCTTAATTGATTGTAATCTGTTTTGTGAATTTAAATAAATAAATAAATAAATAAATAAATAAGTAAGCTCCAAGAATAAAGTACGTAAAGATAATGTCTGGCACAGTATTGCCATATTTTCCATGATCCCTGTCAGTCTAAGAGTAATAGAGCTCTTTGTGAAGGGCTCGTCCGGGGAAGTACTACCACCACGCCTTTTTCTGGCGCCAAGCAGCAACCTACCTACGGGGCAATATTTTGTTTATAGGTGATGGTTACCACTTAACATCAGGTGGGCCATCTGCTTGTTCCATCAGCTAGTTGTATAAAAAAATGTTCTGACAGCTCAATTATTGAAAATTCATTTATCACGCTGTGTCATCACCATACACTTAGGAAACTCCTTGCTTTTTCGCTGGGTTTCTTAACTCATTGGTCATTGCTGACACTAACTTATTTTATTTTTATTTTTATAAAACTAGCTGATGGAACAAGCAGATGGTCCACCTGATGTTAAGTGGTAACCATCACCTATAAACAAAACATTGCCACGTAGGTCACGCACAATAGGAACGTGCCCTACGATGCACTGCCCTGCGTCATTCAACTTGAGGCATACAGATGTTAAGCCTCATGTGCCTGTAATTACACCGGCGACCACACTCTTCAAACCGAAACACAGCGTTGCTGCTTGGTGGCAGAAAAAGGTGTGGTGGTAGTACTTCCCCGGACGAGCCCTTCACAAAGAGCTCTACTACTCTTAGACTGACAGGGATCATGGAAAATATGGCAATACTGTGCCAGACATTATCTTTACGTACTTTATTCTTGGAGCTTACTTGTGCCTAATACCTAATTCCAACGATTCAATTTCAACTTTCAATAATTTCATCAATTAAAATTCAATTATCAAGTGTCGTGTAGCTAGTACTTCCCCGGACGAGCCCTTCACAAAGAGCTCTACTACTCAAAAAACATGTTTTGATTATGCAGGGTACACACATCATGGCGAAAATCATTGTGCAGTATGACTCACATTTCACCCAGGCCAAGCCGGATTTTCATTCTAGTAATTTATTTCCTCAAGTGAACTGTGTACTTTTAGAAATACATATCTTTAACCATGAATAACTAAGCATCTTGGTAAAGCTTGGTCTCATGAAACTTGCAAGTGATGATGACCCACTTTTGAATAAATAATTTGGCCATCTGTGTCTGTGAGGCAAGTTGTTGAGAATAAAAACCCTATCGCACCAGCTACGTACCTACATGTTGGAAATGTCGCTGCCGGCATTGAGGGGGCTCGCTTGCGATCACAGTACTTCAGAGCAATAGAATTCACGTAACTAAGGGTTCCACAGAAGCCCTTAGGTATGGTATGAATGAAATAAATATGAATAGGTATTCACACATTGCTTTAATCAAGCAGTAAGTGACATTATGTACAACAGGAGTGGACAATGTGATAAATAACAAAGGGCTGATTATGGATGATCCTAGATGTGTTTCCTTTTTCACAAGTTTACCATGTTCAAATGCAGAACCTAATAAATCATTAAATAAATAACATTTGTTTACTATGCGGGACTATAATAGTACAATACTACTGCCTGCAGCACGGACTGACTAAGTGATGTACCTGGGGGCAAGCTCTGCTTCAGCTTCTCTGCCTTCTCCTTGTCGGTGATGACGAGCGTGTACAGGAAGCGCGAGCATCGCACCTTGAACTTCACATTCTCTGGGTTCTTCTTTATCTTGACAGCTGGAACCAAACACATTCACACATTTTATAGGTACTCTATAATGGATGGTATGCGTTGGCTATAGCTACCCTTGTACCTGAGTTAAGGGGATAGGGGGGTTGCAAGTGGGGGTAGGTGTCCTTCCCTTGAGTCCTTTTAAGCCTAAGTAGGTTTTAGGGTTTTTTAAAGTGAACCAAACTGGTAATAATATTTCACCTCCTAGACAAAAAGACTCAAGGGAATGAATTCCCATTAGGTTAGGGCTATTTTTTTTAAAGTGATGAATTTCGAAGCTGTATTTTTTTCATCTCTTTAAATTGATTCATCTTGCATCCCTGCTTTCCCCAACCCGCAACTCAGGTACAAGGATAGCTATAGTTTAACCTATTCAACATGTTTATCAATGGTGTAGGAACGATAAAATATGTAGGTACTCACATTTGGCATCTTTCCTGCGTGCTTTAAGCAAGAAGTCTTTGATATCTTTTATTTCACGCGGCTGAAACCCAAAACAATATAGGTAATAAATCGAGCTCTGACTGATTTTTCATTTAAAGTACTTAAACCCTAATAAGTCTGCCACTATTTTCATGACGATTCTAGATGTCGTATTATATGTTTTTTTAATACATAATAGGTGCATTTTCATTCGATCACAGAATCAACAATGACTACAATTTACTTACCATCGTGAAGAGACAACGGCGGATACAGTGCGCGCTGAAATAGAAGTCTTGTTAAAAATATTGATTTAAACTCATAGCCCACTTTATAACTAACACTCTATGCACTTTCTATCAACTAAAACTTATGTAGAATAGGAGATTTTCATTGATTTAAAACTCAAAACATATTCGTACGTCCATTCCTTACCTGTCAAACTTGTTAGAGGGAGAAAGAAGTAAAATAAAACCGGGGCGGTCAATGCCGTTTTGTTTTACGTCAATGTCACATTGACTTCTATAAATGGCTTTGGCTTTTGTGACTAGTTGTCACAATTCTGCCAGTGTCCGTTTCATGCTAGTTTCAAACTTTCAAACAAAGTAGAGGAGTGCGGATAGAATAAGGTCCCAAGAAATCCAAATTCCTTCATCAAAATCCAAATGAGTGTTGGTTGTAGAACATCCTACTAATATTATAAACGCGCAAGTTTGTAAGTTTGGATGGATGGATGTTTGTTACTCTGTCACTCCAAAACGGCTAAATGGATCTGGATAAACTTGACAGATAGCAGAGAGATAGATCAGAGAGATAGATTATAGTCTGGAATAGGGAATAGCACATAGGCTACTTTTTATCCCGTGGGAATACCGGGGTTTAAACCTGCGCGGGTGAAACCGCGGTGCTCAACTAGTAGATTTATAATGTTGAGAACCTTGTTCTCAACATTATAAATCTAATTAAATAAATAAATTATACTCTTTGTAGTTATGTTTCTAGTCACGTCAGTCCAAAGTCGAGTCAGTCAATTGTTTTGAAGAAAATGGTGGCGGTTTCTTCAAAACATTTGAAACATTTTCGGTCAAATCACGATATCACATAATACACTTTTATTTCAAATGCTTACACTTTGTGCTAAGACTACAAGTAATGTTGGTTAAAATACCACCAAAATTTACACAACACAACTCAAAATAACACTAGAAAAACAAATAAAATGAAAATGTTATGTTGCTTCGTAAGATGACAGACAATGAATCTTGTATAAAGTTAGCCTTTAAACAAGCGGCCGCACCAATGTCATGTCACAATGTCGACATGACACTGACAAAATTATCCTACAAAATGACGGAAAGAAGAGACGGCAGCTGTACATCAGCAAAGAAAAAAGAAGAAGATTTGAATATATATTCGACTAAATAAAAAAAGTAGAGATCGAACCGAAAATAATCAAAACTAAAAATAAACAAACATTAAATAAAATTAAAAACCAGTTACACTAAACGAGACGTTCGAGACCGAAGGAGTCCAAATACCGAATCGGACGCACGCGACCTACGCCAGTACGCCAGGCCAGGTTCGATCGCAACGAACGGCGAGCATCCGTACGCAATTTCCTAGGGTTCGGCGGAGGCAGGACCGGGAGCTGAGGTCGGTCGTCATAGCGGTCCCGGGCCCCGCGGGCGGCGGCGACGGCCCGCGCGATGCGCCGCTAGCGCGCGGCTGCGGCGGCGCCGTCGCCCGACGCCGAGGCATGGCGCCGCGCGGCGTGCGCTGCAGCGCGCGCCTGCTGACGGCGCCGGCCGCGGCCCCCTCCCCCGCGCCGCGCGCCGCCGCCCCCGCGCCCGCCGAGAGCCCCCGCGACCGGCGCGCGCGCGCGGCGCAGCGCTCGCTGGAGGTGGAGGACGGGCCGCGCGTGCTGCGCGACAAGTGCCGCCGGCTCGCGCGCGCGCTCCGGAACGCCAAGCATCTGGTGGTGAGTGCCACCAATGACTGTGCCGAGGAACTCCCTGCAATGCACATCCCATACTTCCATACTACCCTGACATCTCCTTATGTTCACTGCGATCCTATTTTGATGCAGACTCGAATTGATGGGAAGGAACTTGCTGACTGATAATGAAACTGTAAAGTCAATCAAAGAGAGAGAAGGTAGATCATGAATCGATGGTTATCTACTCTGGGTCTAACCATGAAATAATGTATTTATTTATTATTTAATGTAACGAGGGCCAGTACCACCATGTATTGAAGCATTCTTATTTCAATATTACTTTTCTGTCAATGTCTTATATCAACTGCGTAGAGTAGGGTTTCCTAAATGGTGGTCCTAAACCACCATTTAGGAAACCTTAGGCAGGGTCACAGGGGTTCGGCAGTCTTAATGATTTCTCATTTATAATTTGTTCTATCTCTGGAGGCTAACCTGCTTGTTGTATTCAAACTACAAGGTAAACTTATCAAAACCGCCAACTAGGGTTCCGCCATAAAAAGTATGATCAATTAGGGTTCCATGGCCAAATAAAATTGGGAACCCCTTGCATAGAGTTCAAAATTCAAATTCAAATTCATTTATTATACTAAAGTGTTTAAACATTAATAATTTTGCCATTGGTCCCCGCACTAGGACAAGCCTGTAACGCGGGAGGCCGAATACAATATACACTTTACTTAGTTTGAACCACAAATATGTTACAGTAGCAGAGCAAAAAACAAAAAGGGAGATTTAATTTATTCTACATGGGCGATTTTATTTTTACTGCAGAACACAGTGCTGTTTGAATAACAAAATCAATGGGTATACTTTATGATCAAAAAGTTGAGTAATATTTAAATACTGATGCTTCAAGAGATGGTGGTAGGGGCCCAGAATGGTTTTAAGAATTAATTACTCACCAAATGGGGGAAAAAAGGAGATTCAATTTCCCTTTTTCTTAGGGATTTTTTTTTGAGCATGTCATTATATGTAATAGAATAGATAGATGAGATGATCAATAATGAATGTTGGGGTTGTGTGTCAGGTGTACACCGGTGCCGGCATCAGCACCGCAGCCGACATCCCCGACTACCGCGGCCCGCGCGGCGTCTGGACGCGGCTGCAGCGCGGCGAGACGGTCGGGTGAGTGCGGGCGCGGGGGGCGCGGCGCGGGGCGCGGGGCGCGGCGTCAGCTGACCGAGTGCGCGCGTGTTGCAGGCGCGTGGAGGTGTCGCGCGCGCGGCCCACGTTCACGCACATGGCGCTGCGGGCGCTGTGGGCGCGCGGGCTGCTCAAGTTCGTGGTGTCGCAGAACTGCGACGGGCTGCACACGCGCGCCGGCCTGCCGCGCCGCGCGCTCGCCTCGCTGCACGGCGACATGTACGCGGAGCGCTGCGCCGCGTGCCGCGCGCTGTACCTGCGCGCGTGCGACGTCACGCAGCGCACGGCGCGCCACCGGCACGGCACGCGCCGCCTGTGCCACGCGTGCGGCGCCGAGCTGCGCGACACCATCGTGCACTTCGGGGAGCGCGGGCGCGCCGCCTGGCCGCTGAACTGGCGCGGCGCGCTGCGGCACGCCACGCGCGCCGACGTCGTGCTCTGCCTCGGCTCCTCGCTGAAGGTGCTGCGCCGGTACGCGCCGCTGTGGCGCATGCAGGCGCCGCGCGCGCGCCGGCCCCAGCTGTACATCGTCAACCTGCAGTGGACGCCCAAGGACAACCAGGCCGCGCTCAAGATCAACGCGCGCTGCGACACCGTCATGCGCGCGCTCACGCGCCGCCTGCGCGTCCGCGTGCCGCGCTACTCGCGCGCGCGCGACCCGCTGCTCGCGCACGCGGAGCCGCTCGCCGAGCCGGAGCGCCACACCACGTGCCGGCCGCTGCTGTCGCCCGGCGCCGGCGCCGGCTCCTCCGCCGGCGACGAGGACGAGGACGAGCGCTCGGCCGCGAGCTCCTCCTCGGACGACGAGCTGTCGCTGCGCGCGCTGCGGGACCGCCTGCGCGACCACGACGCGCCGCAGCGGGCCGCGCTGCGATCCTTCCAGGTCGGTGTCCAGTCGGACCCGCGAGATGTCACCCTCCTCGCCTCGCCGCGACGCGACGGCCGCTCACGCTTGTATCGTTGTCGATGTTTCAGGTCTCGTTGGAGTCCGGCGACGCGACTATCCTGCTGCGGAGCGAGCACGCGCCCGCCCCCCGGCCCCCGCCCCCGCCGTCGCCCGCCGCCCCGCCGCGCGTCACGTCGCAGCTGCGGCGGGTGCGCATCCCGCGGCACGGGGCGGGGGCGGGGGCGGCGCTCGACGAGGACGACGTGAAGCTCGAGGCGGGCGGGGAGCGGTCGCCGCGCGGCGCGCGCTCGTCGCAGCTGCGGCGGCTGCTGGAGCTCGGGCCGCGGCTGCCGGGCGCCGGCGCCGGCGCGCGGGACGAGCCGGACTCGGAGGAGGAGGCGGGTCGGTCGCTGGCGGCGGCGTTCTTCGCGCGCGCGGTGCTGCTGTGCCGCGCCGAGCTGTACCCCGGCCTGCACACGATCCTGGGCGCGGCGCCCGCCGCCCCCCCCGCGCCCGCCGCCGCCGCCCCCCCCGCGCACCTGAAGCTGGAGGAGGAGGCGGAGTGCGCGTGGTGCCTGCGCGAGTGCGGGTCGCGGCGCTGCCTGTGGTTCGGGCCGCCGCGGCTGACGGCGCTGAGCGCGCGCGCCTGGCGACGCGAGGGCGCGCGCCGCTACCTGTGCGCGTGCTGCGGGGACGAGGGGGAGGGGGACACGGCGGGGGGAGACGGGGGGGCGCGCGACGACGACGGCGGCGGCTGGTACGGTAAGGGGTACCGCAAGGGGAGGCGGCGCAGGTAGCGCGCGCCGGGGGGTGGGGGGGACCAGCCCGACGACGGTTGTGATAGCGTGCCGCCCTCTCCTTCCCCCCCTTCCCCCCTCCACGAGCCGAGAGGAGCGGGGCACATCGACTGACACTAATGAATATGTAGGTACGAAAGTAATGAGTAGTAGTGTAAGATGTATGAATTGTTGTAGGTAATTTATTTGTTGTGATGTACACTGACTGTTACTTGTTGTGCGGTAATTATTATAAAATTTGAAGTTGGACGATGTAATGTTGCGATTGTCATAATGGTATCTTACACCAGCAGTGATTATCATGATAATTTGTATCGAGTCACGTATTTGTAGCAGGCCATTAGACTATCGGTTATACAGGGTGTGGCGTAAAGAAAGGATAATCCTTTACTTACGTGTAGTGGGTATCATAACTGTTCAGAAAATTTAAATTTTTCTAAGTAAATTATTTACGGTTTTCGAGTTAATGGAGTTTTTCGAAATTTTAATATTTTTTCACCCTGGTCCATTCTTTTAGATGCCAAGATCACAAATGAAGCTATTTTGTCAATCTGTTTTTTTTGTAGCATCCTTGGATAACTGCGCTATCAAATTATAACTGCCATTTGTGTGTCAAAGTAACAGATTTTTTTTTAGAAAATTTTTTAACTAAAAAAAATATTATTTGATATTTTTTCCAAAACTTTGACCTTCTGTGGAGGAAAAAAAATACACTGTCACCTGAATGACCAACTAATAAAAAACTTGGCCACTTCAATGAGATTCCGAAATGGTATGCACTTGGTATTTCCAGCTTTTAATTTAAAGAATATTCCTGTAAAGATTGACCATGGCCTGTTTTCTTAACATGATTTTTTCCACAAAATTAATTATTTTGATTCTTTGGATAGTCCTTTACCTACTTGTAAGGGATATAATAGCTATTCAAAAATAAGAATAAACTTACCCGGCAAAAATTTCATGATTTTTGAGTTATTGAATATTTTAGAAACTTTAATATTTTTTTACCCTTTTCACAGATAAAAGTAAAATGATATTTGCATCTAAAAGAATGGACCAGGGTGAAAAAATATTAAAATTTCGAAAAACTCCATTAACTCGAAAACCGTAAATAATTTATTTAGAAAAATTTAAATTTCCTTAACAGTTATGATACCCCCTACACGTAAGTAAAGGATTATCCACTCTTTACGCCACACCCTGTATATCACATCGGTAGGTGCTCGGTACCCACTGCACTAGGGAAGCCGCGGAGAGGTAAAACGTGCCATGGATAGGTTCAAAAAAGTAAAGAAAAGATCACTTGCGATTCCGCAAAAAAAATTAAAAATAGGTAGTTCTATCAAAAATAAACTAGTACATTCATCTAAGGCGCAAGCTAGGATCGCACGATCACATAAAATGTATGGAAATTAGTGATAATTGTAATTTCGCGATCATGTCAATACTGCCAAAATGTTGGTGATATTATCGTGTATCGTGTGATACTACTGATAGTGTGATAGGCCTCGGACGACGGACACCTGCCTGGTGGTCAGTGGTGGGCGCGATGTCAGGTCACGTGACGTGTGATGTGATACAAAAAAATATACCTACAGAGCGTCCCACGGATATTGCCGCATGGAGGGAAAGTACCTTGAATATTATAGATGGAAAATTTTACTGAAAGAGGTTTAAATTGTTTTTAAAATTAAAGTAATGTCTTCTTTCCCTCCATGTGGCATATCCGTGGGACACCCTGTATACACGATCAGAACCGACCGAGGCCACGATGCCCTTGGTCGGATGTATCTGCGGCGCCGGTGTTCGGTTCTGATCGCGATGAAGCTTTTAAATAATCGATTAACCGACTGATGGAAGAGTACAGGAACAGGACGCTAGTGCTAGTATCTAACCGACTTCAAGGAAAGAGGTTCTGAATTTAACGGTTTTTTTTTATTTTGTTACCTCAGAACATTCAATTTGGTGAATCCATTTTGATCTTTCTTTTTTATTTGAATGCTTCCCGTGTGGTCCCATTTAAATATAAGGATCTTTTAGTTGTTGAGTTATATTAAGAGTGTATTTTCCAGTGCATTTGTCAAGTCATTTTTTTCTGGGTACTTGTATCTTAGCCAATTTGCACTTGTTTAATTAAAGTACCTATCTATGACAAAGATCTCTTTCTGTCAATCGATCGAGTAATTTAGCTGATAGATTTTTTTAATTTAATTTATAAACATAGGTTTATTTAGATCTAGGTATCTATCTAAGTATTTATATGTTTCTTGTATTATAAGTTAATGAATTGGCAGGTATGGAAGGTACATGCTTCGGTAGGTACTATGTACCGTTTTAATCTTAATTTATGATGAGACGGCAGATTCAAGTTTTATACAAAAAAAATAGGTGGATATGTACGACTACACTGCTCACAATATTATTTAAAGTTTAGCTAATGTAATGTTAGCTAGGTAGGTACAAATTTATAATCCTCGAATAATTATGTCTTATTTTGCTACTTACCTTAGTTAGAACCGCTGTTTACCTCGATTTTAAAATATTGACAAATGACTACTTTATTAATCCATGGTTGTTTTGGTGCGTAGGGTGGGTTATACTGGGTAGGTACACCTATGTATAACCTACGCTAGGAGCCTAGGAAGTATCGAATCATTTAAGGTGAAGACAAGAGCTAATGTGACTCTCGCTCGCACGTTTTGACTTGTTGAAGGATATAAAATCACTAAACAAATTTTCGAAAAATCGCAAACAACCATTTTGTGTGCAATCACATTGCGCACAATTCAGTAAAAAAATCATTTTGATCGGTACAAGTTTTCCTGCTTAAAAGTTTGCTTTTCTAGTTTTCGTACATAAGCAAACTTTTGAGTAGGAAAACTTGCATCAATCAAAGTCAAATTTTTACTAAACTGTGTGCAATGTGATTGCAGACAAAATGGTTGTTTGCGATTTTTCGAAATTGTACTTGTAATTGTAATTGTTAGTGATTTTATATCTTTCAAATTGTCGAATCGTGCGAGCGAGAAAAATATTAGGTGTTGTCAACGCCTTAAGTAGTTGGTGCTGCAGACAGAATCGATACATACGAAGACGGTGATACGCTAGCATTATAATAGGTATGTTGTAAGTAAGTCGTAATAAGAGATACAATGGATACCTAAATAAATAAACTTTGTGTATTATTTTTATAAACTTGTTTTCATTCACTTTCATCTTATACTTATCCCGAGTTATATTCGGCCCAGACACGCCATTCCCTTCCCCACTTCTCTATGAAAAACCTTTTGATGGGCTAAAACTTTTCGTAGGGTAATACGGTATAATTATGTATAAATAATAAATAAATAAATAAATAAATATTGGTGGACTTTTCACACAGCACTATCTAGCCCCAAACTAAGCTTATGCTTGTAATATGGGAACCAGATAGCTGATATACTACTTATAATACTTTTTTTGTAAATACATACTTATAATATTATATAACACCCAGACAGAGAACAAACATTTATGTTCATCACACAAATGTTTGTTCACGGTGGGAATCGAACCCACGACCTACGGCGCAGAAGGCAGAGCTACTACCAACTGAGCTACGTAGGCTGTCTAAGGTGTCTGTATAGGTAAATTGTTTAATTTTAAGTATATTAAACAGTGTTTTGCTGCAATAAAAACTGATATGTTGACAGGTGAATTTTCGATTGAAAATTAGGGTACTTTTTCGATATGAAATCAAAATAAGGTAAAAGAATAAATATTTCAAATCAAATAAATTACAGCGTAAGTACTTGTTTGAATGAGCCCGCGGATTTATTTTTTCTTTTTTTTTCTCCGCTAGCGTTGTTCTATAAAAGTATCAATATTTTAGGTAGGTAGTAGTAGTAGTAGTAGTAGTAGTAGTAGTAGTAGTAGTAGTAGTAGTAGTAGTAGTAGTAGTAGTAGTAGTAGTAGTAGTAGTAGTAGTAGTAGTAGTAGTAGTAGTAGTAGTAGTAGTAGTAGTAGTAGTAGTAGTAGTAGTAGTAGTAGTAGTAGTAGTAGTAGTAGTAGTAGTAGTAGTAGTAGTAGTAGTAGTAGTAGTAGTAGTAGTAGTAGTAGTAGTAGTAGTAGTAGTAGTAGTAGTAGTAGTAGTAGTAGTAGTAGTAGTAGTAGTAGTAGTAGTAGTAGTAGTAGTAGTAGTAGTAGTAGTAGTAGTAGTAGTAGTAGTAGTAGTAGTAGTAGTAGTAGTAGTAGTAGTAGTAGTAGTAGTAGTAGTAGTAGTAGTAGTAGTAGTAGTAGTAGTAGTAGTAGTAGTAGTAGTAGTAGTAGTAGTAGTAGTAGTAGTAGTAGTAGTAGTAGTAGTAGTAGTAGTAGTAGTAGTAGTAGTAGTAGTAGTAGTAGTAGTAGTAGTAGTAGTAGTAGTAGTAGTAGTAGTAGTAGTAGTAGTAGTAGTAGTAGTAGTAGTAGTAGTAGTAGTAGTAGTAGTAGTAGTAGTAGTAGTAGTAGTAGTAGTAGTAGTAGTAGTAGTAGTAGTAGTAGTAGTAGTAGTAGTAGTAGTAGTAGTAGTAGTAGTAGTAGTAGTAGTAGTAGTAGTAGTAGTAGTAGTAGTAGTAGTAGTAGTAGTAGTAGTAGTAGTAGTAGTAGTAGTAGTAGTAGTAGTAGTAGTAGTAGTAGTAGTAGTAGTAGTAGTAGTAGTAGTAGTAGTAGTAGTAGTAGTAGTAGTAGTAGTAGTAGTAGTAGTAGTAGTAGTAGTAGTAGTAGTAGTAGTAGTAGTAGTAGTAGTAGTAGTAGTTAGGTTAGGTTAGGTTAGGTTAGGTTAGGTTAGGTTAGGTTAGGTTAGGTTAGGTTAGGTTAGGTTAGGTTAGGTTAGGTTAGGTTAGGTTAGGTTAGGTTAGGTTAGGTTAGGTTAGGTTAGGTTAGGTTAGGTTAGGTTAGGTTAGGTTAGGTTAGGTTAGGTTAGGTTAGGTTAGGTTAGGTTAGGTTAGGTTAGGTTAGGTTAGGTTAGGTTAGGTTAGGTTAGGTTAGGTTAGGTTAGGTTAGGTTAGGTTAGGTTAGGTTAGGTTAGGTTAGGTTAGGTTAGGTTAGGTTAGGTTAGGTTAGGTTAGGTTAGGTTAGGTTAGGTTAGGTTAGGTTAGGTTAGGTTAGGTTAGGTTAGGTTAGGTTAGGTTAGGTTAGGTTAGGTTAGGTTAGGTTAGGTTAGGTTAGGTTAGGTTAGGTTAGGTTAGGTTAGGTTAGGTTTTTTTTTTTTTTTTTTTTTTTTTTTTTTTTTTTTTTTTTTCTTCTGTTTCCTTTGACATAATCAAAGACATTGGCTACTTTATTATTATCTACGAGTGGGTTTACAACTTATCGTACCCTCTAGGGGTCTAAGGGTTCTTATACTATTTAACAAAACTATATTTAAAAACTTATCTCACAAAGTTATTATATCTAAACATTTTGACCACTCAATATTTAGATTACCAAATTTCTAAAATTAACATACTAATTATACAAAATATTACCGAAAATAATAAAATTAACTTATTCTAATTATACTAAGATTAACTTATTCTAATACACTCATCATATAATTTTTATACATCTTTGTTTCTCTTATTAACTATTTCTACTATTCGACTGCAATATTCTATGAATCCACCTCTTAAGGTTTGGTCTGCCATCAGTATGCTTGCATTATTTTCTATTAATTTACAGTTAAGCTTTTGTTCCGTTTCAAATCTCATTCTTCCATTTACTGGACATTCAAAAAGTATATGCGGCACTGTCTCGTTTACACCTGGCTCACAGATGCATGATGGGTCCTCCTTACATTTGAAACGGGTCAAATATTCAGAGAACCCACCATGCCCTGTCATTATTTGCGTCATTGCGTTGGTTAAGTCAAGCTGTCTTACAGTTTTGAATGCCTTTATGGCGTCGGGGAAGAATATTTTCGTTATTGAGGCCGTTTCACCTCTACTGTAACGGTCACTCCATATGCCGAGAGTGTCCAGTCTAATCTGTCTCTTGACAAAGGAGACCGGGCAATGTTCATAGTCTGGGGTTCTTTTGCTTTTTAGAGCGGCCTCCTTAGCAAGTTCATCTGCCCGTTCGTTTCCTTCCAATCCGGCATGGGCTTTGATCCAGAACAAGGAAATCTCCTTGTTCTGGTCCAAAGCCCCCCGGAGGTTTTGGCGAGTTTCAACTGCGAGTGGGTGCGTAGAGCCCGCATTAGTTATTGTTTCAAGTGCCGCTCTTGAGTCACTGTAAATCCCGAAGCTTTGCTCAGGACGTTTTACTAACTCTCTGGTAGCCCTGCATATGGCTAAGAGCTCCGCCTGATAAACTGAGCAATATGCGGACAGCTTTAATTTGAGAGTTTTGGTTTCGGTAGCTCCTTTCCAGAAGGAAAGCGCCGCTCCAACTTGACCCTCAATTTTGCTACCGTCGGTAAACACTTTTACATCTTGATTGCTGTGATTGTTTACAGCCTCTTGGTCGACCAAGTCGGTAAACTTCAGGCTCATGCGGTCAGCTGGATGAGGAGATATTGAGAAACTCACCAACTTTTCTAGTTCTCTATCTGCCAGTACTGGCAGGGGCACCCCTCGTTTGGCCTTGTACAAAGCAGCTGCTTCCTGGATTCGCAGGTCCAGCGGGAGCAACCCCGCCAGCACCAGAGCCGAGTTTAATGATACAGTGCGGTACGCTCGCGTCAACTTTTGGGCAAAGCCTCTCTGTACTGCGTTGAGTTGTTTTTGTATCCCTATCTTTTTGGTTTCATGTGCCCAGACACTCGCGGCATACATTATGACGGGCTCGATGGTTGCGACATATATGGTCCGAATAACCTCCGGATGAAGTCCCCAACTGACCCTGGCAGCAGTGGCTAGCTTTTTGTAGATGTTTAAAGCTTTCTTACATACATTCGCCGCATGGTTATTGAAGGTCAGTTTGTGGTCTATCGTGACCCCCAGAATTTTTATTTCTTCGGACATTTCAATGCCAATCCCGCCCATCATCAGTTGTGGTGTGTCGAACTTAAGTTTCTTGGTGATGGTCATCGCGCTGGTTTTGTGCGGAGCGAATTTTAATTTGTTCTCGATACCCCACTCCCGGACATGGGCGAGAGCGGCATTAGCCTGTCTTTGTACATCTAGAGCCGTATCACCGTCAAAAACTAGGACCACATCGTCTGCAAATGCCTGGCTGTAATCTCCCCGTAGTTCAAGGCTTTTGAGGAGGGGATCCAGGAGGAGGTTCCATAGTATCGGTCCCCCAATTGATCCCTGAACACAGCCCTTGTTTGTGGGTTTTTGGTGTTCGTGTCCTGCGTAACGCACTCTTACCCTTCTATCTTGTAGATAGCTGTCAAAGACCCTTCTTATATTTACTGGGCAACCTGCTTCAGCTAGCCTTACCCTAATAGCTGGCCACCATGCGCTATCGAAGGCTCCCTCTATGTCCAATGATATCATTACTATGAGTTTTTTGTCTTCTAGTTTTCTTTGAACGTGCTGCATTAGGTCATAGAGGGAGTCTTCGGTGCTCTTTTGTGGCATGAATCCGTATTGACGACTGCTCATTTTTGGTAGCAGATGCCATTTCAACCGGCCAACTAGCATCTTTTCCAAGATCTTTCCCATGACTGGTAACAGTCCTATGGGCCTATACGACTTCGGATTTGTATAGTCGTCCTTCCCCGGTTGGTTAGGTTAGGTTAGGTTAGGTTAGGTTAGGTTAGGTTAGGTTAGGTTAGGTTAGGTTAGGTTAGGTTAGGTTAGGTTAGGTTAGGTTAGGTTAGGTTAGGTTAGGTTAGGTTAGGTTAGGTTAGGTTAGGTTAGGTTAGGTTAGGTTAGGTTAGGTTAGGTTAGGTTAGGTTAGGTTAGGTTAGGTTAGGTTAGGTTAGGTTAGGTTAGGTTAGGTTAGGTTAGGTTAGGTTAGGTTAGGTTAGGTTAGGTTAGGTTAGGTTAGGTTAGGTTAGGTTAGGTTAGGTTAGGTTAGGTTAGGTTAGGTTAGGTTAGGTTAGGTTAGGTTAGGTTAGGTTAGGTTAGGTTAGGTTAGGTTAGGTTAGGTTAGGTTAGGTTAGGTTAGGTTAGGTTAGGTTAGGTTAGGTTAGGTTAGGTTAGGTTAGGTTAGGTTAGGTTAGGTTAGGTTAGGTTAGGTTAGGTTAGGTTAGGTTAGGTTAGGTTAGGTTAGGTTAGGTTAGGTTAGGTTAGGTTAGGTTAGGTTAGGTTAGGTTAGGTTAGGTTAGGTTAGGTTAGGTTAGGTTAGGTTAGGTTAGGTTAGGTTAGGTTAGGTTAGGTTAGGTTAGGTTAGGTTAGGTTAGGTTAGGTTAGGTTAGGTTAGGTTAGGTTAGGTTAGGTTAGGTTAGGTTAGGTTAGGTTAGGTTAGGTTAGGTTAGGTTAGGTTAGGTTAGGTTAGGTTAGGTTAGGTTAGGTTAGGTTAGGTTAGGTTAGGTTAGGTTAGGTTAGGTTAGGTTAGGTTAGGTTAGGTTAGGTTAGGTTAGGTTAGGTTAGGTTAGGTTAGGTTAGGTTAGGTTAGGTTAGGTTAGGTTAGGTTAGGTTAGGTTAGGTTAGGTTAGGTTAGGTTAGGTTAGGTTAGGTTAGGTTAGGTTAGGTTAGGTTAGGTTAGGTTAGGTTAGGTTAGGTTAGGTTAGGTTAGGTTAGGTTAGGTTAGGTTAGGTTAGGTTAGGTTAGGTTAGGTTAGGTTAGGTTAGGTTAGGTTAGGTTAGGTTAGGTTAGGTTAGGTTAGGTTAGGTTAGGTTAGGTTAGGTTAGGTTAGGTTAGGTTAGGTTAGGTTAGGTTAGGTTAGGTTAGGTTAGGTTAGGTTAGGTTAGGTTAGGTTAGGTTAGGTTAGGTTAGGTTAGGTTAGGTTAGGTTGGTTAGGTTAGGTTAGGTTAGGTTAGGTTAGGTTAGGTTAGGTTAGGTTAGGTTAGGTTAGGTTAGGTTAGGTTAGGTTAGGTTAGGTTAGGTTAGGTTAGGTTAGGTTAGGTTAGGTTAGGTTAGGTTAGGTTAGGTTAGGTTAGGTTAGGTTAGGTTAGGTTAGGTTAGGTTAGGTTAGGTTAGGTTAGGTTAGGTTAGGTTAGGTTAGGTTAGGTTAGGTTAGGTTAGGTTAGGTTAGGTTAGGTTAGGTTAGGTTAGGTTAGGTTAGGTTAGGTTAGGTTAGGTTAGGTTAGGTTAGGTTAGGTTAGGTTAGGTTAGGTTAGGTTAGGTTAGGTTAGGTTAGGTTAGGTTAGGTTAGGTTAGGTTAGGTTTTTTTTTTTTTTTTTTTTTTTTTTTTTTTTTTTTTTTTTTTTTGGTTAGGTTAGGTTAGGTTAGGTTAGGTTAGGTTAGGTTAGGTTAGGTTAGGTTAGGTTAGGTTAGGTTAGGTTAGGTTAGGTTAGGTTAGGTTAGGTTAGGTTAGGTTAGGTTAGGTTAGGTTAGGTTAGGTTAGGTTAGGTTAGGTTAGGTTAGGTTAGGTTAGGTTAGGTTAGGTTAGGTTAGGTTAGGTTAGGTTAGGTTAGGTTTTTTTTTTTTTTTTTTTTTTTTTTTTTTTTTTTTTTTTTTTTTTTTTTTTTTTTTTTTTTTTTTTTTTTTTTTTGGGTTGCCCTATCCATTATCTCGTACCTTTGACATGATCAAAGACTTTGTTTACTTTATTTCTATCTACAGGGTTTACATTTTTTAGTTGCCCTCTGGGGGCTTACATATAACTTATTCTAATTATATCTATACTAACTAAATTTATCTATACTAATTGCTGACTTGCTCAACTTGCTGAGTCTTGCGGGTTTGCTGAAGTTGCCAGACTTGCCATTTGCCGAAGTTGCCTTGCTTGCGGACTTGCTCAACTTGCTGAATCTGCTGGATTTTGCTGAAGTTGCCAGACTTGCCACTTGCCGAAGTTGCCTTACTTGCGGACTTGCTAAACTTGCTTGCTGAAGTTGCCAAACTTGCCACTTGCCAAAGTTGCCATACTTGCTGACTTGCTCAACTTGCTGAGTCTTGCGGGTTTGCTAAAGTTGCCAGACTTGCCATTTGCCGAAGTTGCCTTGCTTGCTGACTTGCTTAACTTGCTGAATCTGTTGGATTTGCTGAAGTTGCCAGACTTGCCACTTGCCGAAGTTGCCTTACTTCCTAATTACATAGTTACTGCTAATTTTTCAACTTTTTAATAAATTTACATTTGTACCCTCTTGGGGTCTATACTAGACTTTAACAGAGTTACTAAGGTTAACTTATTCTAATTATTTCTATAGGCTGTTTATTAATAATATACATTATAATATTTTCATCAATTCAAAAATGCTACCTTTATACATTCTTGGGGTCTATGCTAAATCTTTTGAAACATCTTTATTTCTGTTGTTTACTATTTTTGCTATCCTACAATATTCTATGAATTCACGGATTTGCCGAACTCGGCAACTTGCCAAAGTGGCCGGACTTGCACAGCTTGCCGAAGTTGCCGGTTTTGCGCAACTTGCCAACTCGCCAACTTGCCGACTTGCCAACTTGCCAAAGCAAAACCTTGGCAAGTTGGCAAGTCGGCAACTTGCCGATTGCCAGACTTGCTGAATTTGCAATATTTGCTGAGGTTGCCGGATTTGCACAACTTGCCAACTTGCCAACTTGCCAACTTGCAAAAATTTTTACTTTGGCAAGTTGGCAAGTCGGCAACTTGCCGATTGCCAGACTTGCTGAATTTGCAATATTTGCTGAGGTTGCCGGATTTGCCAAGTTGCCGGATTTGCCGAAGTTGCCAGATGGTATTTGCTCTATTTGCCGGGCTTGCGAACTTGCGAACTTGCGAACTTGCGAACACTAAATTGTACTATCGCCTTCGTGACCGGCCAACTTGCCGGATTTGCCGAACCCGGCAACTTGCCAACTTGCCAAGTTGCCGGATTTGCCGGATTTGCTGAAGTTGCAACTTTTTATTACACTGAATTTGCACTGATACACTTGAATCTAGGAGAACTGAATGTTTAACAATTTTTTGAAACTAATTTTGAACTGAATACTGACACACAACATTTTTACGTGTTATATATAGGCCACGCTAGACCTTGCGAGGAGGTCCCACCGGATGCGCGTCGGGCACCCAACGTCAAAGGCGTTATGGCCGTGCCTTCCAAGCTTCGCCAGTCTGCAGTTTCGGCATGAAGGATTTTCAGCAACCGTCCACGCCGGGCAATCTCTGCGCAAGTGAGGGTCACCGCAGTGACTGCATAAGTCCGCTTTTTCCTTGCAGAACTTGCGCCCATGGCCGAAGCCAAGGCACTTGCTGCATTGAAGCAGCGGACTCTGATCTAGAACCTGCCTCCGTTGTAAATCAATGTGGATGGTTCCCTCTGCCGTCAGTTGGCGCCACAAGGCTGGTGAGACCTGGAGAACTATGTCACTCTCTATTGGATTTTGTGTCCTCCTCCTATATTTAACCGACGCCCTGTAGTCTGTGTCAGGGATATCTCCAGTAATTCGGGGATTTTGTGTCTTCAGAGACTTAAGCACGTCTTCGTCGGTATTATAGGAGAGGACCCCCTTTATAATAACTAAAGGATCTTTGCTTTTAGCCACTTCCACCTTGAGTCCCCGAGCACGCTCCTGCAGACAGGACTGGAGCTTATGAGCTTCATCCTGGCTCCCGCAGCTGAGGACGATTTTCTGGTCCCTCACTTTACGTACGGTATCCACCCGGAGTCCTGTCGTACGTGCGTCCACCGCAGCCTTTATTTTCTCCAGTAGCTGGGCTCCGGAGTCCGTCGGGTCGTCTGACGCTACTATTATTGCATGGTGCGGCTTCTGCTGGGCTGGTCTTCGAGTGACGTCGGCGTAGGAAAGATTTTGCTGGGTAGCTTCATCAATTTGGGCTTTTGTTGATTGGAGCGCCACTCTCAAACTGCTGAGCCCTTCCTCTAGAGGCTTTAGGTCGGGAGCTGATGCTGGAACCATCGACTTCATTTCCCTACGCAATTCCTTGATCTCAGCAAGGATTTCCGCTGCGGGGAACTCAGAGGACATTTGGATGCTGTCATTTTGGAGACATAAAACTTTGTCTTTTAGATCGTAGACCTGTCTTTTTTGCCACTTTTCCCTCTTTTCCATCTGCCCTTCGATCTCATCTTTTATGTTGCAAACTTTGCCGAACAACGAATGCATCTCACTGATCTTCTCACGGAGTCCGAGCTTGATGCTAGTTTTTATGTTCATAGACTCATCTAGCAACTGGTCACATTCACTCATCAAGGTGGAAGCACGGTCAAACATTTTATCGGTGGAGTCTACGCCTTTGATATCTTCATCGAGGCTAGCTATGTCAGACACTTCAGATGGCGCGGAGTCCAACGATTGAGCAGGCGAGTGGTCCCTCGAGGAAACCTTGGGTCGTTGAGACTTTGATTTACCCATGGCGAAAAGTAGTTGCCGGATTTGCTGAGGTTGCCAGATGGTATTGGCCAACTTGCCGGATTTGCCGGACTTGGCAACTTGCTCGACTTGCCGATTGCCGGATTTGCTGGACTTGCCAACTTGCCGGATTTGCCGGCAACTTGCCGGATTTGCCGAACTTGGCAACTTGCTCGACTTGCCGATTGCCGGATTTGCTGGACTTGCCAACTTGCCGGATTTGCTGAACTTGGCAAGTTGCCAGATGGTATTTTGCTCAACTTGCCTTGCTTGCCAGACTTGCCGAACTTGCGAGCGCAAAATTGCCCTGCCGCCTCCGAGCGCGGCTGGTTAGAGACTGGTTAGGTTAGGTTAGGTTAGGTTAGGTTAGGTTAGGTTAGGTTAGGTTAGGTTAGGTTAGGTAGGTTAGGTTTAGGTTAGGTAGGTTAGGTTAGGTTAGGTTAGGTTAGGTTAGGTTAGGTTAGGTTAGGTTAGGTTAGGTTAGGTTAGGTTAGGTTAGGTTAGGTTAGGTTAGGTTAGGTTAGGTTAGGTTAGGTTAGGTTAGGTTAGGTTAGGTTAGGTTAGGTTAGGTTAGGTTAGGTTAGGTTAGGTTAGGTTAGG